>OX602113.1:3491407-8291407 GCA_951449985.1 Falcaria lacertinaria | reverse complement strand
TACAATCATTCAAATTAGGCGCAGGCAGATGCAGGTATGTAAGGCTTAAATAACGATCCAGAACTTTATCCCTTTACAATGGACAAATAACTGTAAATTTTATTCGCATTGTTTCTATTTTATTTATGTTTGAATTTGTTGATATAGTTGGTTGTACGTTTTAATTCACAATTCCATTCTGACTTATTGGATAGGTTTATTAAATATGAAATGTATACAAAAGCAACTTGAAAATGTTTCAAGATTTTTGACTAGAATACACTGATCACGATGAAGAAGACATAAAAATACGTTTTCATCTATTGAGTAAATAAATATGACAGTCAAATTTCAGAGCTTATAGAAGCTAGATTTGAACACATGTCTCTGGCAGCTTTGTTTTCCCAGTAAAGAAGTATGAGCAAATGAGAAGTGTCGAAAGTCGCAATTAAAAGTCTGGTCTCGAGTGAGATGCGGTGTGCAGTAGAAATAAACAATCGCAGTCAATTGGGCGCGTCGCGACACCGGTGGCCGCCACACGCGGGAACTACTCGGAATTACTCACATTTTTGTGTATTCCCATTGGAATGGATTTTTTTGCTACTTTCCTTTCAAAATGTGTGAAAAAGATATAGATTTGGCCGGGTTTGAGCACAGTCACATTTATTCTTGTCTAGTGTGAATCTTATTCGAAATAAATAACAATAACCGGAAAATAATTATATTTGATACTTAACCACGTTACAAATCGCATACAACATTTAATATTTTAATGCTACAAATTTAGGAAAGCTGTTCTATTTATTTTACCCATAGATGTTCTGCCTATTCTTGATAGTAACCCAGCTGTAATCTTTTGCTACATTGAAAACCAGATGACGCCCGAACGGCTTAAAAAATAAAAAGAGCTTGCACGTATCATAAATAAAAAATGGGTTCTTTTGTTTATAGCCCGTATCTGGCAACATTATTCAAAAAGTTGGTTTTCGTTGACGTATGTAATGGTGCAAACTATTTGGTGACGTGTATTAGTTCCGCTCAGTTAGAGTAAGTTGCAATGGAGTGTACCGGCGCCTGGCATCTTGGGCCTTCAGCTGTAGGTATACTGAAATGGCTAAGCATAAGCCATTCAACTGCTCACCAAATATTATCAAAATTACGTACATATATTACTTTTATTCCCAAAAATTGTAAATGAGCACCACAATCGTATTGATTGTTTCTGAAAAAAAAACGAAGCAATTTAAATCTATCACGATATAATCGAACAATATTGTCATTGCTTCCAGATCAATTCAGTTGCATTACGAAAATTTACTGTCAGGCTCAATAATGTGATGCTTATTCCTTAAAATTTACTTGAAGGTTCAATTAACTGAGATGATTACTAATTTCTTTCTGGAAAATTGTTAATAGGTGACAAAATGCCTTTGTACGTGTACCCTATTGAAATCCCTCCCCATTTGTTGTGTGTAGTGAGAAATATAATGTTACATACCTTAATACTAAATACACAGAGTTATATATATTCGTGCACCTACGATTACGATGTACGATTTAAACTGAAAAGAACCAGTTTAGTACTGATTCGATATATCGTTTTGTATTTTCCTAGCCGTATGTGACCGCTGAGTGGCGACAACAGCAATATTAACACCATACAACCTTGTGCTTAAACACGCAAAGAATTCAATTAAAATAAAACGAGTCACACGTAACAATTAAAAAGAGAATAATTACCATTTCACAAGGAGTTAGCTTTAGTAGCTACGGCAACGGCAGCCTAGTGTAAGTAAATTAAATAATTAAGGATGCGCCCGTATGTATCGATAAAACGGCTTCTTGGCGTGCTTGATGTGTTCACGTGATTAAAATAAATACTCGGAGCAGTAGTGGAGAGCCCGCCGACAGCTGCTACTCGAGGGATAATTGAAACGACGATTTATACACCCGCCAAATTTATCGACACAGACGATTTATAGCGTGAGCAGCCTTATTCGTCCGTTGTACGTGTTACATTTTACTCTCGTTTTAAATAAGGAAGTTGATTTCCCAACGGTGTTTTATCTAATTACATTTAAGTTGCTAGCAATTAAACTGTCTCCAAGTAATTATCGTGACAGTGAGACAATCGGTGAAATGCAATTAGCTTTGTACATTAATGCAATTACGTTTGTTCTCATATTTTTAAATCTCTATTTTATTATCCTTATCTTGTTGTTAGATAAATTTCAAATTATCATACTTTATTAGCTGTCGATGAATTGACAACTGTATTTGCTAGTGCAGAAATTGCTTTTATCAGTTTTACTGGATTATGTAATGTGAACTAGATTTCTCTTTGGCGTTATTTTTAAATCAAATGCAATTCACAGCTCTAATATGTAAGATGTGTGTGAAAATCAAAAATATATAATTATAAAAACGCAAACAAGATTTTGAAGTGCCTTTTTAGGGCCTAAACTGACTAAATGATTTTTGATTTTAAAGAGAAATATAACAAAATCCGCTGCAAAAGTTTCCCTTTTAACATCAGCACGATAAAGTTAACCCTTTAATGATAATTGATGCGAAGTCAGTAAACTCGTTAACACAAAATTGATCGCAAGTGTATTAACGACACATACTAATGACTATTGGAAGGGAAATTTTAATTTGCATCCAATACTGGCATCAATAGAGCCCTACGTTTAAATTGACTCGTTACTATTAATAGGCCGTTTTAAATATTTGTAATCAAGATTGTATATGTGGCAGCTAGGTGCGTATCTCAGAAACAATTATGGAAAACAATAAATTTGATCGTTTCGCGCCTCTGGCGATGAACCAGGTCCAATTAGAGTCGGCCTGTCCGCACTAAATCTCACGTGGCTACCATGCTACACAAATTCATACTCGCCCGCCAACGCTCGTAGCAGTTTAACAGCTTCTCGATTATCGATATTTTTAAGGGTGCAACACTATCGTAATTGGGAAACGATGGAAGGGAATCTACTACTGTTTTACACACCTGACATATTCAGTGTGAGGATAGTGGCAATCTAACAACTCTGCCTGACCGAGTAGTCACTCTGCCACTATCCTCACACTGAATAAGTGCAGTTCCAGAAACCTCAGTACTGTTATTTGTACTGGAACTAGCAGTTCTATCTAGTTCACAATTATTAGTCACAGTACAATCATACTGCCTTTTAACAACAAACTCATTTTTGCTATGATTTAAATGTTTTTGATTTCTTCTAACTATATTACCATTTTCTAATTTTACATTAAAAGATCTTTCTCCTTCCCTACCTTATTACTTTGCCTGGGTACCAAACTTTATTTGGTCTATTCTGTACTGTAACATCCTCCCCCTCCTTAAATGTAATTTTGTTGTTAGCTGTTTTATCATAATACATTTTACTTCTCTCACCACTTATTAACATTTGTTGATATGCATTTATAGGTATTTTAGGCTTTAAATATTCGGTAGTACATAACAGATTGGTGCGCAGACTCCTAGACATTAATAATTCAGATGGACTATATTCTAAGTTGACTAATGGAGTGGTTCTGTAATGTAACATAGCCAAGTTAAAATCACTACCCTCTTCATAACATTTTTTCATTAAATTCTTAACAATTCCAACAGCCTTTTCAGCGAGCCCATTGGACTGCGGGTATCTTGGACTTGAATAAGTCAACATTATATCTAGCTTATCTGCAAACTTTTTGAAGTCAAAACTATTAAAAGGCATATTATCACTAACTATCTGTTTGGGAATCCCATGTGTAGCAAAAACCGACTTCAATGAACTAATAACACTGTTAGCACTTTTGTCAATCAACTTTTTAACCTCTATCCACTTTGAGTAATAATCTATGATAACCAAATAATCCTGTCCCCCAAAGAAAGCTATATCCATACCTATTTTGATGAAAGGTAATTCTGGAATATCATGTGGGATTAAATTTTCTTTTACAATTGATGGTCTGTACTTTTCACAAGATTTACAAGATATAACATGTTCTTCTATATCTTTTGAAATACCTGGCCAAAATATTACTGCCCTGGCACGTTTCTTGCAAGAATTGTCTATAATAATGTGTTTTTCTTATTTCTTATATATGAGTTCCATTCAAAAGAGGTATAAAATATATAGCACTAACATAGATACTAATACAAAAAATACCTCTTTCAGCTGTCAGTACTGATAAATAATTTTATTTGCATGTTTGTCACGACTACTCCGCACCTAACCGTTAAACTAAAACTTTAACACATATTCATGTGTTTAAATAAAAATAATAACTCAACCACACTTCGCCTACTTTCAAGAAGCAATAAAGCCGAGCCATCGAAATGTGTATTAAGATAATTAATACTATTTCACATTTGGATAATAATCATTTGTCTTTCGGTTGGTAGTCAAATGCCGGCGCGTGCGGCCGCCACCTGCCTACTCCTCGGACCCCAGTAATTATTCCACCACTTATTATATGATTATAAGACTTTTTTGGTGCTTTCAATCAAATTACACCTTGGCCGGGCCACTTTGTACGAGTGAGATGTCATAAACCTTTTTTTTAGCTCCAATTATTTTCATTTGACCGTTGCGTGGCGACCGACGGTGTAAAATGGAACGTTTTTTGGTCTTAACGTTTAAGCTAGCGTTTGAATAATTGTGTTTTAGGACAATACTAAACATTGTAATGACCTGTATTGTTGGAAACTAAGCGGCACAGATACACAACCACTTAAGGATTAAACACCCTTTGTCAATAACAAAGGTGCTTCTTTGTATTTAGTATAGAGAATCAACAATGCAGTAGCTCACATTTTAATATAATGGAACGTTTCAAAAATAGAAGATACATTACTCTACATTCGTATAAAGCTGTCATGGAGATCACCTACATGATAACGAAACGGGTCTGATTCTAAAATTGAATTCGTGTAAACTCGCCCGCACAGTTTTGCACTCGAGCGCATTGATGGTGTGATAGGAGGCCATAAATAAATAATTAGACAGAGGAGAGGAAGTAGAGGGCAAGCGGGGGGCGGGTAGAGAGGGGCTGGGATAGTTTTGAGATAGTAATCTCCCGCAACCGCGCTTTGTGTCAAACGTCAGATGTTTATCTGGAAGATGTTTACAGATGTACGGAGGGGAGCCCAACTCGTGGAAGCAATCGAGTGGCAACACTAATATGCTTAATAGTCCGGCAGTTAATTACCCGGTTCATTTGTCTATCAACTAAATATTGTGCCTGATAAATAAGTGGATTTATCCACAAATGTTTAATACTTAGGCATCGTATGTTTTCAAACAAGTCCAATAATCGGTTCAAGAGATTCCTTGTTACACTTTCTATAAAAGTAAAGTAAAGAGTTTAAAATAATATTTAAATCCCTTAAAGACTATTTCGCAACAAATTCCCATAATAGTACATAATAGTAATCTTCATGAAATCTCGTTTATTTTGATTTCACACACAAATTAGCTTACCGATATTAACCTCAGGAAACTGATTAGCGTTAAATTATGATTATTTTGTAGCTGCTTTTGATAATGATAGCTTCTACTAAGACATGAGTTAAATGCCTTGATGAGTTCAAAAAATTCACCCCAGATTTACGACAAACGAATATATACGAATAGTTGAGGCCTCGTATATCCAAGATGGATCAGATACAGTGGCGCTCCGCCAGATCTGTGATCTGCTCTCAACGCTTGTCGCCTAATTACCAGATTAGTCCACTGATCATAATCTTGCACACTCAGACCATAGATTTGATGTTATGATCTCTTTCCGAAAACTCATATTTAAAAATAGTAATAGTGTAAAATTATGGCATATTTTGAGATGACTAAAGTAAGTTTAAGCACTAATCATTATTTTCTTACGGTCTTTTTGTTTCCCTCACATGTATTAGTCTTCATTAATGCGTATTAAGTTTTAAATAAAGAATTTAAAAATATCAAACCTTAACCTATAGAAGGTTAATCTTTACATCATTGTAAAATAATTATCTGCAAAATAAAAGAATATGATCTAAAATAACTAGTAGGTAATTGCGTTAACTCTCAAAGACGCGCCTAGCAGATAGCGTGTATAACTGAAATAAATAGCAACATCGGATAAAAGTGTGGGCTCCTTGCAACGGTATCGGTGCTTACAAATCGTGGTCCAACGACAAAAGCTTGCGTTTCGACAATAAGCAAAGCATTGCGCAAATCTCGACCTAAGCGCAATAATTGTTTTGTAGAAGGACACAACAGTTATCGCGCGGACGATCGCGGCTGACTGCAGCTGCTATTTCAGTTCCTTTTTTAAAAATATACCCGCCATAAAACTAGAATGTAAATGGAAATTGATTTGACTGTAGCGTTCTTTTTCAAATACTTTTGTTTTAAAAACTGTGTTCCCTCCATGGATGCCTAGTGTTACGACCTAATTTCAATTTCTGAATATTATTTTGGAGATTCTAAAAATAATAATAATTCCTATAGGGTAAGTAAATAATGATCGTCTTGATTACGCTAGAGATAGTAGTTATCTTAACTCTAAATTACACTTTTAGAATTATTGCATTTTAATAAGCACATTTCATTAACGCCTTCCCAACAAAACTGCAACAACAAACAGGTTAGAGTTTATAAACTTTTTATTACCCGCCGTAAACAGTTTTGTGTATAATTCTCACATTTTCACAAAATGTATTATTAAGACAGTAAATCAGACGAAGACCGCGCACCAAACAAAATGGGAGCTTAGAGCCTCATGAATAAAAACATAGTATTTAGCGCTACACCCGCCGTGCGTTGCCGAAACGCAGCATTAGATTAGCGACGGACATGTGTCCTTAACTATCTGTGTTAAGAATCAAAATTGCTTACGAACTTTATCAAACATATCGCTATTGGTCAATGTGGGGCATTTCTACGCAAACGCATTTCCGGTCGAACGCTGCCGGGAAAAAGCCATTTAAAACAAAAAAGAAAAAATAGTAACGCGCGCCGCTCGGACACTTCCGGTGGGCGCCATTTTTTCTGTATTGCCAACAGATAAAATCTTTCCGGCCTACTGCGCGAACGCCCCGTTTTGTTTTGTTTTGTTTTTATTATTATTCAAATTCACGTGATATTTTTGGCAAAATATGTGAGTTTTGATAGTGTAAGAAAAGCTTTTCTGAAATATTTGAACCGCAAACTCGAGAGCAATCATCTAAAATGAGAGTCGAAAAGGCTGATTTACTGACATGATGAATTAAGTTCATGGTTTAAGTTTTAAATTTGAAACATAATTATAAAAAAAACATACAGTCATATTGAGAACCACCTCTTTTTTGAAGTCGGTTGACAAATAACTCTTAACTTAAAGTAACCAAAGAGTATCTTAGCTGGCTATTAAACAAAACAAAAAACCAAGCCTAACGTAATTAGGCAATAATGCCATGAATAGTCCTGTGAACACTTGAATTAAACAATAATAGACGATAGCATACGCTTACATTTTTACATTGAACAATGCGCGGCACAATTAGTGTAGCGAATAGCATTTGCATCGCTACAAAATTCAACGGCCGAACTTATGTAAATGGGATGGCTGTTCAATGTTGAATATTCAAATTGATGTCATTATAACATTCGACCAAACGTGCCAACGCTGGCCGCCAGCCAGCCAACTATGTAATGTAATGAGTAAATTAAGTGTGCAACACTTTTTATCTCGCGATTTTAATGTTGGCACCTGGGTATTCGATTATTTTAAAAAGAGTTTTGGGTGTTGTAGATATTTTTTGAATGAAGAATACAATTAAAGCGCGTTTTCTAATCGATTCCAGTTTTATACATTAAAATGAAATCCATTTTGGCACGGGAATCGAAGAATCGCTTATTAAAATGTGTTTTTGCTTTTGATACTGAATATAAACCACCTTTTTTCTTTACCAAAACATAGTGTACCGGCAGCCGGACATTAAAACTATAATGCCAGAGAAAATCTAGTGAAAAAACAGTGACTGTCATAAACCCTCAGATGCTGAACAAAACAGCACTTTAGGCCGAATACGAGCAAAAAAAGAAAACTAGAAGAGCGTTCTCGATTCAAAAATTGAATTGATCGCTCCATTGTATTCGAAATGTATCATTTGAGCTATTATTATGGACGCTCTCTCTAGCTCTATACAAACTGGTAATCCAATACTTTTGTATGGGAGGCACTTAACGCTCCGTCCCGGAACCAAACAGGCGTAGCTGCCATTGGGAACTAAGCTTTATCGATAAGTATGCTTATTTTT
This sequence comes from Falcaria lacertinaria, assembly GCA_951449985.1. Taxonomy (NCBI): domain Eukaryota; kingdom Metazoa; phylum Arthropoda; class Insecta; order Lepidoptera; family Drepanidae; genus Falcaria; species Falcaria lacertinaria. The sequence continues at coordinate 8,283,144 of OX602113.1, read as the reverse complement.
ATTTTTACTATCACCTCGTAAAAATCTACTTAAACATTTTATCGTTTTTTTATGGATTATTCATAATAAAATAATTATTCATGTATTGTTTAAATGTAAAGTGGTACATTTGAAACTATAATATTAGAAAAATATCTTGAATCCCCTTTTTATCTATCCTATTTTTATAGGTCTAAAATCCAATCCAGTCCAATTTTTAAATGTCAGTAGATACAATATGTAAAATAGGTGAAATAAATCATATAGTAATCGACTAAGCAAGTATATTGCGTCACAATCGATTAGTTATTCGAAATGGGATAAAATCGTCGTCGACCGCAAAAACCGAACACAATTCGATATAGGAGGTTGCGGTAAAAAATTAAATAAAACGCCACAAAAAATTAAACGGCCGTATTATGACGGAAGTAACTTTTAAACGAGCGTGATAAATTAAATAAACAAATGTACAAAAAGGTATACTAACAGACGGACGGAGCAGCTTTGAATATTGCGGTCGGCAGGTACGGGAATCGAACCCACGCACCCGCAGTAATCCTATTAACCGACTATTGTGGATGGCCAAATAAATAATTTATTTTCATTCGTTCAATCGTATGTACCAACTTAGTAAGGTTTCGTTGGTCCCATGATTGTTGTTAATAGTTCCGAAATTGCTTTATCATTTTCTCCAAAAAAGTTACTTACAAAAAAATTATCCTTACATTGGTACAGTGGACGAACTTTAGCAAAACTAATATCATTTTTCAGTTCATAATAAAAACATTTATTAAAAAAATATCAAATTAAAAATAACTTTTTTAAGAATGCAGTCATGACTTGAAACTTTTAGTATTTTATAAGCCCTTTCCAAATCCCTCAAGTAAAAACTCAAAGCGGTATCAATACCGAATCTTAACTCCAGCGTGCATTCGAAATTTGAATTTGAAATATAAAATTAAATGGCAAAAACAAAAGCCACCTCAACATTCCCACATCAATCAAACCCGAACAGACTGTATCAATTACCAATAAAATGTTTTTATTAAAAACAAAGCGTTAAGTGTACAGAACACGATCCCTTGCTGCCTCTCATGACTAGAAGGGCAATTTGAACCACTACAACCATTTGTAGCCGAACACAATCGTGTAGAGCCTTTAAGAAATACTTTGAGTAAACATACTTGAATATTGTTTGCTTCTATAACTCGCTGTAAGGGTTTTGATACTTTTGTCCTTTACATGATTGCTTTACAAGATTTTGTTTATTTTGGTTTTGAACTTAATGCCTTGTTGATTTTTTTAATTATTTTTTGCTCGCATTTGTTACCTTCCTATAGACAAGATTAAAATAATGTATGGTTTCCAAAATGTTATTATTACTTACTTCGGATACTTGACATCGGTGATACGATACGAGCAGGTACGTAGCAAATTGGAAACTCTTACGAAAGATTATTTATTTTGATAGTAGTAATTTTATATTATTAAACTTATAGATTAAGTACCAAGATGTTTCGGTCAGAATATGTTATACGGTGACGGCGGTAAATCACAATGCGCTCGTGCTTTGTTATATGAATTGCGTTTTTTGAGAGAAATCGAGCATTATGTATCCGGCTCGGGATCCAATCCAATATTACTGTATTTATTTACTCATTCTTAACTTAATTTGTATTTGAAATGTAACCACTGTATAATTTATATTTAAATTGGGATCCTAATCCGCCATAACGATTTGAAGATGAGAGAAGAATTATATGCATGTCTATTGTAGAACCCATAAAATGTATAACTTATCTGTTTTGATTATAATGTAATAATTTAATAGCTTTCTGATCGCAAAGGTAAATAGACTCGCTCTAGTAATTGGGGTTTTTTACGACACTACACTTACGCATGTGAATGAACACAACTTGTGTATTTAATACCCTCATAAATGTCATCGCGTAGTGTCAAAACAAGATAAGATATCGCTTCATTACCCATTCATTATTCGTTTGAAAACAAGATTTTTCGCGAATGAATTAAGATAAATGATTGCAGCGTAAGACGTCCAAGTCTTAAAGGGCAAAGAATCTGTGATATGGGGTGTATAAATATGTATGAGGAGGCGTTTACAGAGCTTTGACAATGCTACTGTGTTCCCTTGTGCTCCCGGCATTGTGCTGTGCTACTGAAGAAGCGGGCACTCCCATTCGCTCCTTTGTCGCTCCTTCCGAATAATTAGAGCAGAGTATAATGTATCCGATACTTGGAGACGACGATAAAGTATACATTACAAGAGAAAAAATGTCGAGTGCTTTCATCGAAGGGTCGGATTGACAGTTAATTTCTGTTATTGTAGCAAGCCCGCCTTGTATTTGTGCTTTTTGCGTGCGCGACTGTTTCTCCATCCGCGTCTGTACCGAGGGGCTTGTTTATTGTTTTCGCAGCGGGGCTGTGAGAGTCGTGAGAATTGTTACTTGACATTTTAACTTAGCATCTTGTAAAGTTAGCCCCTTGAAACTAAAAATGGTTTGTTTGTATTATTTTGAGGGCTCCTAGAATTAATTAAATGTCAGTGTTGCAACGTTAGGACGTCAAGATTTCTTATCGTAAAAACAATGTTAAGTAAAGTATTACTACAAAACTATAAACAAAAGTATAACTACTAAAGCGTAACATTTTCGTTAAAGTTCAGTCGCATAATTCTACATTTGATTCGATTTTACAAAGAAGAGCGTCACAAATCTGAAGAAATCAACTTAGATACTACATATAAAAACGTGTTGCAACTGATATTTAGAATTGAGTTTTACAAGATTTTCGGAAAATAAAGGGTTTATTTGTTGATGGAGGTTGTTTGAAATTCCGTCATGTTTAAATATGTATTATGGTGGGTATGCGCATTTTACATCTACCACGTGTGAAGTCGGCGGGGACAGCTAGTTTTGCTACATAAACAATAGAAGTATGGGACACTATAATTAAATTAAATATTTAGTAAAAAAGTTTATACGAGTATGTAAGTTTTAAAAATCAATAAATACCACTACAGTATTATTTTTTGAATCAAATACAGATGTTTGCGTAATTTTATTATCCGTTTATCGGTCATATCTCACGAGTCGTAATTCATTGAGACAATGATGCTGGGTTTTATGACACATTAGACCGGGTTGGGGTGCGTCTGACTGGGGCTATCTGTCACTAAGATAGTGTCAACTCGACCTGAGGGACCGCATCCCTAGGGACTGGGATTAGCTCGAATAAATCGAGGGAGTGCTCTCTAAATAACCATTTATTATGTTATTACACGAAATTGGCATTTTATCGTGTGTGTACCGCTAGAACGGTTTTTAACTTGAAGACTTAAATGCATTATCTTTTATAATACACAACTATGATTGATATTATTTTAAACCACTCAGATGGCAAGCAAGAGCTCATCCCGCCTGACAGTTTGTGGTCGCCATAGCCTGTGGACGCTTGCGATACCGTTCAACATCGGATATAATGCTATAATATGACTCTTGGGTTAAGTAATTTATTTTTTGGTCAATAGGTTACCTTTGACCTAAAGGCATGTTACATCTGCTACTGCCGTGGATTGTCTCCGGAAACTCCATTAATGAAACTTGACAATTCTCTAACACTCGACACTGGCAAAAATAGTCCCTAAAGAGGATTGATTGCCATAGTAAGGAAGAAGAAGATAACAACTTACATTATGCAGCTTATAGTAGAGTCCACAGGCGTTGCAGACAGGCTCCCCGTTCTGGTTGCGTCTCCATAGAGTCGTCGTGGTGGTCTTGCAGTTGGCACATGAGGTGCCGGCTCGTCTCGCTGCACTCTGCAGCGACTGTTGACAAACATACAGTAATCACAATATTTTCTTTTATATTTGGTAACTATAATTATGTAGTAACGCTTAAACGAAATAAAATACACTTTTTGTAAAGTTATTTCGGAGGGTTGATTTGGTTTTTTGGTTTTGGTTCAATCAACCTTAAAGAAATCTCTCTAATTTATATTTATTAAAATACTGGGGAAGAGAGAGACAGATATATTGTATTTATAATTGAAGATATTTTAACTGAAAATGTTAAAACATCTTTTAGGGGCTTGAAAAGACGAGCGATATCTTCTCACGTATAAAATTCGGAAGTTACAAACAATTAAATACAAAGTAACTCGCGTATGAAGTATAATGTCTATACGTAACACAAAATAAACATGTCTGCATCAAGACAAAACTGACAACAAGTCGCGACTGACAAAAAGTGAATATTCCAAAAGAGAGTGGAAAAAGCGAGTAGCTATCGACTCTTACGCACCTGCCCATTACTACCCGTCGTCCGTCGCTCAAACAAAAAACACCGAGGCATGCGGTGGCCGCTTATACACTCCACAAAAGTGCCTCACTCAATTAAAAATGCATTCGTCCTAAACCGACACCAGAATAAAAAGAGCAGGCGCAATCCGACTCATAATAAATCCATTAATTTGTCATGTCATTTATCGAATAAAAAGTATTTTAAGGTCGTAAAACATTACTAGAGGCGAACTATTCGGAACACCGGCTGTGTTCGAGTATTCGATTCTCGGTAACTAGAATCGAATACTACCAAAGATTATCGTGACCGCATCGGTGTATTGTCCGATTTAATATCGTAAGTGACTGTGTCGGTGCCGGGTGACTGTACACTCGCATACAAAAGCAGTTCCAAACGAAATTGATTTCTGAGAAACACTACTGCCACTAATGAAGTGACAGTAATGAATGCAAGACATGCATGTATACTAATGCTTGGTAGATAGTGGTGATAAATCTGTTCTCAATAAAACTCCATTGTTATAAGATAGATATGTGTCAGGAATGAGTAACCATTTCTGATTTTGTAACCACTTATTAATCTAATCGTCAACCTTGCAGGAGCACTGCACATTTGTTCCGCACCTGTTGTGATTAATATGATAATTCGTATTAGCCTAATCCAACAACGCCTGTCATTCGAATGCGGATATAAATTTATACGACAAACTAACGATAAAGAAAGCATGAAATAAAATATATTGTCTCCTTTATGTAAATTAAATAAATATTACGTTTCGTTAAAGTAACGTATGACGTCCTAAATTTTAAATCAACGTCGTACAAATTGAGATATATTTCATTACACCTCTGTTGCTGGCAGTACTACTGCGTATTGGAATACCTAAATATTAAATGGTTTGTGTCAAATATCGCTTCGTCATGGCAGCTCCTTTGTGCGAGAATGAGATTAGAGCTCTGTATATTAGCCGAGCCTATACCAGCCACTTTTTCCATCGGGATGACTCGATATACTGCCATTTGTGACATATGACTTGTTTCATCGTATTTGTTTATTAAACTATCGTGTGGAATCGAATAGTCGATTAAAATAAGTATGGCAATCGATACAAGCCGATAAGACTTTGATATTCGAGATAGAATGAATACATTTTTAATAAATAATGGTAAAAGTTATGTAAATGGTCTCATTTTTAAAATGTTAGGAATAGAGATTTCATTAATTTTCAAGAATGACAAATATTTTTTAAATCCTTTCTGTAGTTATGATTACTACATATCTACAAAAAAGAAGCAAATTTTACTTCTTTATGTTAGAATAACTAGAAGTAACAAACAACTAGAATAGACTACGACTAAAAGTAATTATCGTATCATTCGTCATCCATAGTGGGAAATCAGTAAGTAAAGAAAAGCTTAAGCTATAAAACCCTAACCACCCATCCCTCTGAAAGTCGCAGCAACTAAGCCCAGTTTGAATACAGGGCTCAATTACCCGAATCCGATTTTATAATCTGCAGATAAAGATTCCCATCGAGTTATAGCTGGTGCATCCCGAGGGAGGCGACTGAATCAGAATAGGGTCCTCTAAGCCGATTACAGGAGTCACCCAGCGGGGGGTTGGATTTATTTCCGTGGAAAAACGGCTGTTTACTCGTAATTTTATGAGCGAATTACTTTCGCTCCTCAAACGCTGAAATGGCAGGAAAATGTCGTAAATTTTACGAGTAGGATTATATTTTATTCGGGTCATTTTTTATTAGACCCACTGACGTTGGGTCGGGCAACACAGTAAACTGAAAATATACTTTTACGATATTCTTAAATACATAACCTTCAGAAGTTTTATCAAATCTTCTGCAAAGAACACTCAATAAATATATAATTGTCGATCTTACCTCACTACGTCAGAGCTACCCAAGCCACTTCATCACCGAATAACTCCCGTGAAACTTCCAAACATATAAAGTAAAATAAAGCTAATAAAATGCCGGGCATGCCGTACTCGAGCCTTCTTCCAAGAGGTTTATTAATTGTTAAACCCATTTCACTGTCAACGACATTCCTCCCGGATCGATATCTTACATACTCTCAGAAAAAAGGAGACAAACAGATAACAAGCCGACAAAGATAAAAAAGACTTCACAAATAGAAAATCCAGTACATATTGTTATGGTGACACTTTAATTTTCAGTGTAGTGTAAACTCAAAGCGCGGGCGCTGTGACAACATCAAGGGCTGCCTTTGTCCTCGTGACACGAACAAAAACAACCCCATTGTTGTATTTTCTGATGGAAATATACTGAATTGTATAAGTACTGACCGGATAAGTGGACGTTTCTACTACACTATTGTGAAGGATAATATATATCTAGAAACCAATTTAACTCACAAGAACTTAATATCCTCTCACAATATGCTCGCAATAATGAAGTAACGATCCAATGAACATTAAGCTAGTAATCAATACCAACACAAACGTATTAACTTCGCATCACTAATTCGACTAATTCAATAAACCAGCCGCATTAAAAACATATTTCCATAAAGCCAAGCCCTCCCTCGATTCAATCAGCGTTATCTCCCCAACCCTCCTGCAAACACCTCCTAATCAAATCAAATCACAGCCTCCGTCTTCCCTAATCTATCTGCCTATCTACGCTTCCAACATAAAATTATATTACAAAAAGGGATACCTACAACCGCTCATATATTTGCTAACACAAGCAACATTTAACCCATACCTACACACTGTAAGGCACACGGGGCACGCACACAGAGCCGCGTATCAGCATATCTACGCCATCTAGATCCCACTATGAGAACCCCCAAGGGGGAGGCAATCCATTTACTAGGACTGATGCTACACTCAAATTTTCCTCTTATCCGTATACAGCTAACGATGACAATCGCGCGGCCAATGCGATGTTTTTAAAGGTTTACACAGCCCCTAGCAGTGAAAGCGCGGAATCGATGTAGCCTTTACTCCTCGCCCCGCGCCAGTTTTTCCGGGCGCTCTGTCCTTATCTGACCGAAGCGATTAGATAAAGAGAGATAGAGCGTGAAAATAAAGATTTTCATCGTGTACACTCACCCCACGATAGTTTCAGCTGCACGGTAATGTGCCACTTGGTGGTGTGAGTAATTCACGGCGGTGGAATGGGTACCAGTATGTATAGACGGACGGAAGGGCTCCTCGAATAGAGCGAGGGTGGACAAAACTTTGATGTTGTATACGGGAAGGTTCTGAAGCTACGGTTTATTTATTCATAAATACATAAGACCGGGTCCGTAGTTTAATACCACTATACTGCTTGAATAAATAAGAAGCGCGTGGAAATAAGATGTCAATCAAATTGATTGGTGTGAACTTATGGCTGATCCACACAGCCACAATCGTCGTCTCTCGGCGAATATAGAATGTTACTATTTGTAATTTATTGCTTCTCGATCGTGCCGGTAAGCTTATCGTCGTGGTCGGCGGGCACCGCAAAACATCGGTACTCATAAAATACAAGCGATGCTCGTAATTTTTTTGAATTTTCACGCGAAGATGCAATTCTGAGGCTTCCCCGCCCGCGCCGCCCCCTGCCTCTCATTGGCCGTGCCGTGCCGCGGAAGCCATGTTGGGAAATTCGCTTAACGATTTATTTGTGTGCGGATCGCAGCGCGCTCCGGCCGCGACTGGCAGGAGCAGAGCTCGCGTGAAGCTCATTGGAGACGTTTAATTGGAGAATCCACTATTGTTTATGTAAATGGGGGAGTCACGGAAACGTCTCGTTTGGAAAGGCGGCCGGTATTGTGCGCTCGGGCACTGTTCATGGATCGTCGAATTTTATAAGTCCGTTAGGATAACAAAGCGTGGCGGTTGCCCAATAGGAGCTATCGCGCGATAGCGATCGACGCTCGCTCGGATTGACACATCAAACCGCCAGTCGCTCGTTGGAGATTACCATCGAAATACATTCGCCTCGTAATCGACACGCCGACGTCACGCTGCAGCGTCATTGATGCTGCTAAAACTATTTATATTCCTCCTTCGTGCATTTTATGACAACATAATAAATAGATGTTCAATTGTCAATTATTTCTTTAAACGCCGAAAGCCCTCATAACTTATGGCGCATCACAGTAAGGCTTAATACAATTTTCAATTCAACTCAGTACCTATAGTGAAATTATTTTTGTACCCATCAAAACTATATCTAAAGTAGGTACTATTTGTACGTAGTATATTCTACTACACTGAGATACTATATAATATGGAAAAACAATAAGCCATAATAACAATTAGTTCCACAAGGCGTTGATAGATGGCGCTACTTATCTGTTTCAGCGCTTGGTGAAAGGTACTTCGCACGGAATTTCTCGAGCTTTTATTGATTTGACTATCAAGAAACCTATTAACTAAAAAACATTAAGTATCGTATTGTGAGATACTTAAAACGTACGTACGTAACGTAATAGTACCTATACTACAATTTGATTTTATTTGCCTTTATCAAATACCAACAACATTATAAGTCATCATTTTAATGATTAAACTATCGATATGTCTTGATGTTATAATGTCTAAGTAACATTAATTTCTATTATTTTTATTTGCCTAATATTTATATAAATTTGATTTTGAAGTGTTATTGAAATATATAACATGGCAAAGCTAGGAGGGCGTACCAATCAACGCGGCATAAAAAAAAAACTATTTCATCCCCATTGTTGAATACAGTTACACAGTTAGTAAGATCACGTGACATCTTGTAAACAGAGTTATTCCGTAAACAAGCCTGGGAATTAATAAACGCGTCCGTGTCTGATCTTCACCTCGCGGTCTAAGGTCCTGACACAGCGATGATACATGCTGACGACTGCGACATCGATTAAAATATCTATGTAACTTAAACTATCCTGTAACATATTTGCATGCTGATCATATGCGGCGAAAACATGTATGCACTTCATATTTTATAACAACGCCTATTTATACCATGATTTTATTCAAATATAGATATAATGATTTGATATTTAACAACGAAATAGAATAGTGGATTTCTGCCTTTGCGTAAAAAATATTGTTAGCATTAATCAAAATATTACCTAAAATTTAAGTGAATGCGTTTATAATAACGATCTTTCCAATAGTTAGGTAATCGTTTAGTAGATTTGTCAATCTCAAGATTGTGGCTGCGAATACTTTTTATTATAGTAGTCGGATTTAAAACAAACCCTACTAAATAACCAAAGAGGCGTGAATTCGGCAATGTTACAAACTCAAAATTATGTACCAGAGGCGACTAAACGTTGGTAATTCTACCTGAATAGCTTCTTATAACGTGTAAATTTGCATTGAATGGCAAAGGACACTGAGGGCGTTTCCAAAACAGACACACAGAAAGACACCGTGTTACATTGTGAGTTTTATTATGAGCTTGATTGCGAAAACCTCTCCGAAGATGTGACACAATGGCTAAATGGAAAACAATATTATGACGGATTTATTAAATGCACAGTTTACGAATTTCTGCTGTATTTCGAGATTTGATTGCACAAAGCTACAAGATAACAGAATCAGGTAAAGTTTTTGAATAAAAACATAAACGCGTGTGGTTTTTAAATTGAGTTAGACCCTTATTATTTATCTCACGTTAATTTTGATACCGTGATGAAATGTAGACTGACTTGCCACGACAATGTTTGTTGTAAGTAGATAGTTACGGTGCGTTTGCGTATATTCCGGCGCCTGGGTCTTGATACAATTATATGACGGGCGATTAATCAAATAAAACAGGTGCACCAAACAGTGCGAGGCGACCGGCGGGCTCTAGTAAAGCTGCGCCCGTGGAAGTCGTAAATACGAGGGCAGCTGCTTCGCGCGTTTCACTTAACATACAGTTTCTGCCTTCACTTGCTGATTTGACATTTGTATCGGAATTGTTCCACAATATAAGTAAATGTGCAAAATTAGCTTTCACATTGCCATCCATAAATTTGATAGGTCTGAAGTTGGCAAACGCACATTACGGCAGGGCATATCGAAAGCTGAACTTAAGATTAACGTCAGGATAAGGAGCAATAAAGTTGTATCATAAAAGATGGATCATTAGGGGTAGTTTTTTGCTTTGAATCATAGTTGCAATGTGCATTTTTATTATGCAAGATGCGCAGGAGTGTGATAGTCGCACGGGGTCAGGGGGTCAGTTGGCAGTATTCGCAGTGCTCACACAGCTTAGCACCGCGTCATATTTATAATTACACGCGCGAGCCTCTCCCGCGAAGCGACGGTGCGTCGATAAATCAAAATTTTAAATCACCGGTGGGCGGACCGAGCCGCTTGGCCAGCGCCGAATAAAATGAATTAAAAATAAAATAACGCGAGGGGGCCGAGTGCGCCCTGAGAAAATTTAAAGATATTTTCGCTTTAGTTTTTTTAATTAATACCTTGTTAAAATTTAATATTGAGGACGCATACGTTATTACAATGGGTGTGCGCGAGATTTTAAACTCGCTTTCGGTAACTTATTGATGCTGCACGGGCCCTTTAATTGGACCATTTTAATAAATGATAAGCTTCGGTGTATTGTGAGTTAAAACACTCGTTTTGCGAAAGGTTTTGTGATCTTGTTCCTGCTAACATTATAATTTAGCTACTTTATACATAATATAATAATATTATACTAAATATATCTTCACGCCTTCCCACAAGGGTCCCCGAAGGGATAGAGGTGTTACAACAAAACATACTTTCCACCGAAGATAATTGGATGCCAACGTGACAGATGGTGAGCCGTCGCCGTCTCTTAGGCACTACATACGTCTTTGAATTACTTTTCAGACGTATGCAGGTTTCCTCACGATGTTTGCCTTCACCGTAAAGCTCGTGGTGTGACAAATCACTGCACTTAAGTTAGAAAAACTCATTGGTACAGGCCGGGGTTTGAACCTAGGCCCATCAGATGACAGGTCGTTGCTTCAACCACAAGGCCACCACGGCTTAGACATACCAAATGCAGCAAATTATCTCCGGCGAAAAGTGGGTGATGTAAAATCTCTGTCTACTTCTTCGGGGTACCTTGTGGGAAGGCGTGGAGATATATATTATTATTACCAAACGTTAAAAAAATGCTTAGAATTCTAATCGTTAAAACCCCGAAAGTATACCAACGGTAACACTGACGGTAAAGCATCCATGGTAGTAATGCGTCACAGTATCTCACATTTGATAAGCTTAAAATGTAGACAAGCATTTAACTCGTAGTCGGCGTCAGTTGCTTGATCTGTCCGTCTGTCATGCTCATGTCAAATGTTAGCTGCCGTGCTCAGTAATAGCCGACCCCGTAAATTCTTTCTAAAAAAATACTTTACATCCGAGACACTACTAATTTCCCACAGAACATTTATCGAAGATATATGTTTACATATATCTGTTGAACTAGAAACAAAGTACAAATCAATATAATATATTGACGGAACGCAGCGAGACAGCACTTTATTACAGATTAGATTGAGATAAGATTTGTGACTAATCTGAAAATTGTCATACGAATATCTCATTATATATGTAATAATGCATAAGAATGTAAATATTATGTTTATTATATTGAACACCGTATTATATTGGATGGCTTCCGTATAAAAATGTTGATGAGATTATGAATAGTTAGTATATAAGGTAGCAAACTGAAGCCTATGGTCGCTCGTAGGTTTCGTCGAATCCCTCACGGGGTAGGCACAGGAAAACAGTAATAAATTAATCATTAATTCCTTCAGAAAGCAATAATGTCAACAGATTCCACAAAGGCAGATATTGTTTCATTGCATTGTCAAACTACGTCTTTAAATCTTTCTCGTGCAAAAACGCACCGAGACAGGCTTACAGAATATGTAAGAAATCATAAGCCATATCTACATATATATGTATGTTAGTATGTATATTGCAAAATCCCCTTAAACGTAGATAGGTCGGTACTCTACATTCAATCTCCACCAAACCAACGTAACATATCTTCCCTTCTCTAGCAAGGTCACTTTTTGTAATTACACAATCATGCGCAGTAGATTAACCCGAAGGTCACTGACGGACGGTAGTCGAGGCTTCCCTGACAGCGCTCATTCGATCGGACATAATGTTGACTGGTGCGTTTTTAATAAAACCTTTATGATCGTGCCTCCAGCCTTCTCGAGGTAATGACCGGTGACTGGGTTTAACTTCTACACTTTCCAAACTAACACCCTAGTAGACGTTAAAAGAAAAAAAAACTTTAGAAAAAGAAGTATTGTATTTCTTTCTTGTCTAAGGAAAAGAGTTCAACGTGGTGCATTGTTTTCATAATATAATATGTTGTCAGCACATGCTGACAACATATTATATTGATCGAAAGAACATTCTTTTGATCAATTTTACTCAAATTAATTACCGATTTACAAAAAAAGTATAGTTTCTCTTGAAAATTTACAGGATACATTTTAGTTTGTGTAATAGTATAATAATTTTCTTTTAAATTATAAGCCGTCAAGTCAGCGTGTAAATAAATGACAAGCACGTAATCCTAATATTTAACTACCATAAACTGCAGATAACACTGATTATGTTGAATACCTGCCAGTAATACTATCAAATTACAATAATTATAAAGATAAAATAATGAAAAACCACCAGAACTGAACATTGGAATGAGAAAAATATATGTAGGTTACCTAACTTCGTTTATTTAAGACTCTTTAAATGTATTACAGTTAAAAATAATATTCAAATAATTGTAAGCAAGTTCCTCGAATTATTAACATAACATGTTAATAATGATGAGATGATCTTATGTTAATAATGAATGATGAGAAGAGGAAAGTGAGAGGAGGACATAACGGTTTTATAAACACAATTATGGAAGGTAAAATAGAAGGAAGGCGTGGCAGGGGACGACCAAGGATAAGTTGCATCAAGCAAGTTAAGGATAAGATAGCCATCATATCGTATAAGGAAGTCAAAGAAATAGCACTGGACAGGGAGAAGTGGAGGGAGATTCAATCGGCTACACCGACAAGAGTAAAACACTTAAATGAGAAGAAGATGTTAATAATAAGATAAATATTTTGATTTTTTTTTATACCACTTAGGTGTCACACAAGCATACGGCCCACCTGATGGTAAGCAGTCACCGTAGCCTTTAGCCACTAGCAAAACCAGGGGTATCACTACGGGGTGCCAACCATGTTGCTGATGAGGACTCACTGTGCTAGCATCAATACTACTAGCCTAGCGTATCCTCGTGGAGCACTGGCAACCATACTTACCGCAGAAACACAACACTACATCAAGTAGTGTTATTTCACTGCGGTCTTCTGTAAGGCGGAGGTACAGTCCCCAGTCGGGCGGCTCCAATTAAATGGGATAACCCACGGGAAATCCCAAATCGCCCTACCTCTCTTAATAAATATGTAATAATAAATATGTATCTTATGTTAATAATTCGAGGAAACGGCACAAACCTGATCTGCGAAGGTATCTTACCACCAATTAAAAAGATGCTAGACTTTGTCGACTATTAGTGATTCCCCGACAGCGTCATAAATTATAAACCTGTCATAACCAATAAATTTATGACCTCCATTAACGTAAGTGTGAAAAAGACAACATCACTATTATTTATTCCTCTCATTAATTAATCAAATCGTTAACGCCAATCTCTATAGAATTATTAATAAATTTTCATTTAATATCATTTAAAATTCCTTACAAAAGATTATAAGCTGCAATTAACAACGAGCAACCTCTTCGTGACCTAAGAGACCGTGAAATGACATTCATTATGTTGTGCTTGGTTTTTGCAAGTAATTGGAGAGTTGCATTTTTGTCGGAAACAACACGTGAGTGAAGGTATCGAGAAAATATTTTACCTATTATCGAGCAAGCCATAGACACAATTAAAGTCAGCACTTTTTGCCTACAATTAGCTGTAAAACATTGGTGCTGTACAATTGGCGTTCTAATTTACGATCGCATGCGCACCGCTTCTATTCATAAAATTTTATGTTGTGTGAATTACGGGATATATCAGTTTTAATTAAGAAATAATTGCAATTGTATTTTGTAGTCCACATACGATTGCCAAATTTACAATCTGATCGCTGCACCGTGCAGGATCTAAGCTATAATTTCAAACACGAATCATGGATACCTCTTTTCAGAATCCGGTGATTTCCGTTTCATTTAAACGTTGAGATTGTTTCCTCTAATTTATTTGTATATATATCTTCACGCCTTCCCACAAGGGGCCTTGAAGAGTAGGCAGAGGTGTTACAACACCCACTTTTCACCGAAGATAATTTGGTGCCAACGTGACAGATGGTGAGCCCGTCGCCGTCTCTTAGGCACTACATACGTCTGTGAATTTCTTCTCAGACGTATGCAGGTTTCCTCACGATGTTTTCCTTCACCATAAAGCTCGTAGTGTGACTAATCACTGCACTTAAGTTAGAAAAACTTACTGGCCGGGATTCGTACTTGCGTCGCTCGAATAGCAGACAACACTTCAAACCACAAGGCCGCGACGGCTCTTTCTCTAATTCAATGAGGGATAACTCTTGGTCGGTAAACAAGGGTGGCCCGTTCAGTTAACAATACGGATTAATTATCGGGCGAAGTCGACTACTCAAATATACCTGTCAGCGGTGTAGAACGACGCAGCCCAATTTATTTGTGGCCCGAACAATGGTAAAAGCGGTAAACACAATGGCAAACGGGTGCAAAATGAGCAAAAGTGGAGCGCGCCGGTGAACCGCGCCAGCGCACTCTGAGATATGAGGCCCTTGCACCACCCAGCGTTTATACTGTAATGTTTTTATATATTATTTAATATATTACAAATAATTCAGTTTTTAATTATATACCACTAAAGGTGGCACTGGGTGCGGCCCATCTGATGGTAAGCAGTCACCGTAGCCTATAGCCACTAGCAATACTAGGGGTATCACTAACGCGTTGCCAACCCTGTTGTCGATGAGGACTCACTGTGCTAGCAGCATTACTACTAGTACAGCGTAGGTATCCTCGTGGAGCACTGGCAACCTTACTCACCGCAGAAACACAGTACGTTAATATCGCCTCTTTGGCGGTAATGTGCTTTCTTGATACATTCAGGAGGTTACAACGAACCCAAGAGGATAAGTTGTAAATGTCCTGCCTCATTCTCATACTCCACTCCGACGTAAAGTAAACTAGAATAAATGAACATGTAGCTGTACTTTTTTGTAGACCACAGAAAACAATTAAACCAATGAAAGATCAAATAACACCTGAGTAAGTATAGCTAGTAGTGAATTAAATTATGCAAGTGATAATAGGCACTTATGTATATGAAATTGCTCAGGGCTGAAATATATGCGAACCGAATGTCGCACTCGCGTTGGTGACGCGAGGACCACCAGCGGTCTTTGACAGCCCTGATACACAACCGCTTCAATAGGGATGTCACTTAACATCAATATATTTAAAGCTTTAAATATGAAATCCTTTTACCAACATAGTATATATCTGATTAGTTTGAATATTGATTAGGTTATAATATAAATATGTACATATATATATTCAATTAAATCAATTCTTACTACACAAACATCATGGGAATAGTTAAGGTATAGCTGTGATTTTTTTATATGCAGTATCGAGATTATAATAAATCCAATGCTATTTAATTTAAATTAATATGTTGGAACAACCCTAGGTATGCGGTGTGGCGGTCGCGACAAGCGTAGCATTGTTAGACCGGGACCGCCCTCAGCCCTGAATAAATACATTCATATTGCCACTCTAAATATCCGCGATCGATGCTCCATACGTTTCTCAAATGCCGACAAACGCAAAAAAACTGTGCAATCATCCATTACGATGTTTTATTCGCGTAGGCTCGCCTCGCTCTACCATTACTGATAGATAAATAACAGCGCGTACACGGCACTATGAAATCATGTCAACAATTCGATCCAATAATTCTAGTAGACTGGTAGCCATGATTATCCGCATAAAATCGCACGGGCCGAGGTGTTTACCGCCGATTTAGATTGTTAACACTAACAACTTACTCCATCGACCTCCGGGGTTTAATCGCGCAAAATCTACCGCATCTCGTCCACTCGAACGCGCCAAAATGTGCAGAAAATGGAAAAAACCTGGCGCTAAACCGCGAAACTGCGTGTATTTAAACGCCGAATTCAAGATTCCGACTATCAAAAAACAGCCAGCGGTCACATTTAAATTTTACCAAAACGTGAACACAATGGAACAGATTCGGTGAGCTTACTTTTTTTATAAACTATTTTTAATTTCAAATGTAAAAAAGGAATTCGGTTCAGCAAAGGCTGTCACATCATTCCAGCGCTGCTAAGTGACGCCGGACGCACGTCAGTCCCTGGATATGTTTTATTTTCATGCGATTCGGACTGACTCGGCTTGTTTTTTGTTATAATAGTTGTTGTAACCGACTCTCGTACCTAATACGGCTATTTTATAATTGTTTATCGTGTGAGGCTTTGTCCGCCCTGAGTTATGCTGCTTTTTCTGGTTTGAAAAATATATTTATGATTTTGAATCTACAGTTATAAGATTTATGGCGCCTCGTATTTTGTGTCTCCATAGAAAAAAACATCTTATAATCATTTATGTATTTTACGGGGTATTTTACACGTATTGTTGTAATTTGTTCTTTCTAATTACCGACTTCACCATCCGTGACGCTATCAATCAATATATTATATTCTCTCTGCTATGAAACTTAGTGAGTGCTTGCGTAAAAATACTAGGAAACGAACATGGGTAAGCTTAGGTATTCCATCGACCCAGATAGTAGATCGTGGTGTCGTGGCTCAGCATAATAAGGGCGAGCTCACACCGACGACGGACTGACGCGCGTCCCGCGATTGACGTGCGAGCGAATGACGCTAAAAGGTCTATTGTATACGAAACGCTCGTTACTCGCTACCAACCGGTCTTTAACACGCTTGGACAATGATCACTCTATACATAGCTTTATCTCTCCACGAGAACATCGCTTGGGTCTGAGTATTAGCTGCAAGACCTGTTTTTCTGTTATTAACTTCATTCATGTTTGATATGCTTACATTATACCTTTGTTCTTTGCGAATATGTAGCTAGTATATAATTGAGAAAATGTAAATGATTTTAATGTTCAAAGATTTCTTCAAGCAATTCGTTTAAAAATAATATAAACTCTTTCTGTTTGTCTTTGGTATCACGTGACAAATAAAATTGTGAACAATAAAAGCGATTATGTTAATTTGAAACTCATTAAACATTTCGAGTGGGTAAATGTTGTCACATCGAATAAGGCTATCGACTGGCGATGCGTGATCTTACATCGCGGATAATATCGGATTGCGTCAATTACGCGATCCGCAGCGATCGCGCGATACATACGAATGTATTGTATGCAACTACCTTTATTTAGATCTGTGTATGCTTTACAATGTTTCTGGACAATTATATAAACAACATTTATGGATATGGTAAACTTGATTCAGGTAGTGTTTTCTGGTCATACGTACTTTTAAACAATCAAATCATTTGGTATGCTCTTTATAATTGTATCTTATTTGACATTATTTATTGCTTTCTCTTTCTATTTTTGAGCATTTTTAACAGATGGACATACGCTACAGCAAGATCATGTCAATTAGTATGAGGATATTTTTTAAGGATTATTCTGTCATAGTAGTGATTTTCACAATACACAAGATTGTTAAAAGTATATCAATTGTCAGACTGAAAATACTGGCTGGAATCGGTAGTGTTACCAGTGATGTGGGATGTACAGAAGTTAGTAATAGTAAAGTGATTGGAATAGATGGTAATGTAAGATGTTTGTTCCATTTAGTGAAGGCGCGAGCAGACGCGGAAGCTGCCGGACGATGGCTGGAACACGCCGCGCGTGGGACGACTACAACACCCTTGACTAAATAGTAACTATCTACATTACTATTGATATTTCACTAAACTTATATTAAGACCGTCTGGGATTATAGACAAGGCCTTTGAAATTTAATTCCAAATTTCCAATTTAGTAGCTTTTCGAGCGCTATAAATGATACGTTAATGTAAAGAGTCAAAGAGATCACACGTTCTTGTTTACCATTATGAAAATGGTATAGAATCCGCGATAGCTTACGTAAGACTACTAAGAATGAATCTACATTATAATATTGCAAGCTTCCAAGAATTCTGGGTTACGACTGTGACCGCTAACCCGGCGGCATATGTTGCCGATATCAATAATAGTGAACGCAGCGCATTAAATATGCGTCCACGCACACTGCGGCCAGTGTCCAGGAGCCACGTCATTAGTCAGCGAGACACCGCGGCGCACCCGACAATTTGACCGCACGCCGAACGCGCACCCAAATTGCACCCTGCCACCACTCACACTTTTATTTATTTGAATGTTATAAAGCATTCAAATGCTAATTATATTGGCTGTGAGCGTAAACTGTGATTGGATGCTCTTGGAACAGTTGGCGCTACCGCTCTGCTGACGGGTTAATGACAGTCCGGGCTTCCTGCTATGTTAATTGTCGAGAGGAAGTCAATAGGCCGGGCGCATCGCATTATTTATTAGATCGAGTTTTGGTTTTGTTTGTTGCGTCACGATCGGTAGTCGCGGCGAGGCACTTACTCGAGTGTCAGTCTCGGCGCGGCTTAATCCAGATTATAACGTAATACGGTAGTTTGCTTGTCTCTGGTGCCATTCAAACTGTTGCTTAATGCCTTTAATTCCTGTGCTGTGATCTACAAAATTTGTGACGAATTCTTGGCACTCACGGATAGGTTTTTGACCGCCACCTAAGTAGCCTATGTGCTATGCTTGAGAACAAATTGTTTTTAATGCGATTGCTATCACGACTGTGAAATGAGCATCTATCATTATCAATCTAGATTCTATTTGTTTTTTCGGCACTCACTTATTTCTTGCAGAGTGTCAGTTGACTAAATAAAACAAAACGTGCGCTTTTCTTAGAAAAGCATCTAGCATTTAGCACTTTTTATTTTGTTGATTCAAAAAGTTATCGACCGTTAAGTAGGTAGTTTAGTTTTAACATTGAAATAAGCCAACAAAAAGGCGATCTTTTTCTTCCATTTACATAGATAAACTGATTGATATTATCTCATACAGCTTCACTCTAGGATCAACCATAGGTATCAAAGGCACTAAGGTATTATTTTGTGAAATTTTCAAACTTTATAATTTAATTTATAGTTAATTATAATCGAATATCGAACCTAAGCGCGGAAACCCAGTCGCTTAGCAACGAGACTAGATTAACCGAGGTCATATTAGTAACTACTCCGTAATAGTATACGTAGAAATGTAGCCAGGTGTTGATTGCGTGTAGTTAAAGAAGATTGCGATTTGCACCGTATTCCTGAAACGTGCAATTTGAAGCCTTAAATCAAAGGAAACGGTCCAACCGCTACCGATGACTCTTAAGCTTAAACTCAAGAGAATACAACCGCTAAGCTGGAACCAATATTGGAATTCAGTAACATAAAATATGACGTCAATGAGCTTGAATAATATAACCATATTAGTTTTTAATATTTAAATACTTTTTGAATCATCCCCTTTTTTATTTTGGAACGCTGTGTGCTGTGTCAATTATTCGTTGTTTTTATTAACAAGTAAATACTTCTTACCCCAGTAGATGTGATTTTAAAAGTCGTGAAGCAAGCAAACAATTCCGCCATTTTACAAACATTGCGCGGACGGAAGTGTATGAAATTTGGCACATTTAAAGTTTATAATATGGAGAAGGAGCGCGGATAGCTATCACTTTTTATTTAATATGCATTAGAAATACATTTATATGTAAATTATATTAAAAATAAACCATTACGCACAATACCATGCGTTTCACACAATACCTAGTTTGAATGTCAAGCTGACCTGTCAAATGTTACAATAACATTTTCTTTTTAATCTTAAAAGTGTATACGTGTCATATAGATTAGGTGGAATTTCGATCACATTCGATCATAGCACTAGCTGTTTCCTCGCGTCTTCGCCCGGGTATAAATTAATACATAGCCTATGTTGAAATCGGTCCACTCCAATCTTCCTCCTATAATATTAGTATCGATATAGATGTATAGAGGTACATGGTACAGGCACGCGGAGTCGGTTTGGTGTGCTTTCAAACTAATGAGGCTAGACATTGCCTATACTAACGTTATATAGTATAAGAAAGCTGTTTAACTAAGCTAAGCCATTAAATATTTTCGTATTAGGTTACACGTACTACCTATATTATAAATAAATGTATATCCGTGCACGTATTAGACTCGATCGTTGGAAGAACTAGCAGTGAATAGCGAACGATGAAATGACTTGCAGGAACGAACAATCTTAATAGCAAATTAAATTGTGAGTGATTACCATCAAAAGCAAAGTATCTTTACAAAACCCCATAAATATACTATATATATTCATAGATAATATCAGCCCTAGGACCTTCTTATTCCTAAGTCCATAGACTAATGAGCCTGACTCCCGTGAATGGGGCACGTACCGGCAACCAATCGATTTGGCCCGCTTCGCGCGTGAAATCGAGCGCGCTCTCATTTACAATCGATCGCCATTTACTCGACCCACTCATTCGATTACACAAACCCTTACTATAACCGGCTACCTTCACATTAGACACGGTAATCGATATATCGATACCCAAAACAAAAAATGACAAAAGATATTTTGACAAGGAACGGGCCCCTGTTTGCCCTCCACACTCCATCACATGAATTTATGGGGCACCACTCGTTTCCTCGTTATTAATATCGACATTAATAGTGTCCCAATATCCTGGCCATAAATGTCACAGCCGCTGGCGCCTAGTACAGGTAGAGCATAAAACTATAAAAATACTCGTACAAAAACGTTCAATTCCGAACAATGAACGGTGAGCCAGAAGAAAAAACATCGATAATTTATAACACGCGGCCACCGGTATAAAAATCCTGAGAATAGTAATTTTTCTTACAAAATTTAGTGATATGTCAAACCTGTTCGACGTGGCAAATAAAAATGTACGAGACGGTGTTGAGAAAAAAAGGACTCAGGACTTTGGGTTATTGCTAAAACAAGGGAGGGTTAGCATATCAATCAAGGCGTTGACAAAAGTGGGTTTTTTTTTGAGGCTGGGCCGTTGTATGAAAAAAGGGTCTGTGTTTATGGAAATGCAATAAAAGCTAGTAGAGCATTGCGCGAGCGCAGACCATTCTATCCTCTTCTGGTAGCTTCACCCTCTAAGACCAAAAAAAGATTTTTTTTAATTAAATTAAATAGTTAATCAATTGATGTAACCGTAAATAAGCACATCTTATGCTTACCATCATGCCATTTAAAGTACTTGAAATTAATTCTATTTTACTACTTGCAGAAGAAGACATTTTCAAATTATATGACTTATCTCATGAATTATTTAAAAATATTTAATAACTTTCAGAGATAGCACCCATCAATACGCTAAAATTGTTACAAGTGCAAGTGATCCTGTCGGCAGAATCGAACCCCGAATGATCCTGACGGCTAAACACCATACACTGGGTACCACACAACCTACCCAGGCAGGTAGAATGATAAAAATGTGAGTATCCCGCAGAGCAGCCACGTCACTCACACGACTTGGATCGACCCATCTTTTTACACCAAGAGAAAACCTATAATATCATCATTACAATATAAATTAAATTAAGTTTAATGTTTAACATAAATAACATTTAATAGGCTGCTGAAACCTGTGCGTTTCCACGTTTTATTTTACTTAGAGGCATTTTTTTAATTGTACCATTTTTTAGGATACATTTTGGGCTGTATTTGGACATTTTATTCAGTAATCTACAAAAATGCAACACTGGTCGTGATGTCAAAATCAGGAATTATTTAATTTATTTAAAAGATTTACGGCGTAATTGATAATCACAAAGCAGTAAATTTCAAAGTAGGTACAGTAAATTTAAAATAATTACATCACCTTTTTTAATATTTTTGTTTGTTAGCTTTCCACGAGTAAGTGTTTAAACCAAACATGATTAATTTAACTTTTCAAGTTCCTTGAAACACTGAGGAGCACATAGTACCTGCACTTTTTATGCCTTGAAAATATGTAAATTATACGTAAGAGATGTAGCAGGCGAATAGCCAGTTTGTAATAGCAACGTAGGTTGTATTATCTAAACCAAAACTCGGTTACACAACACATATATGACAATTAAACGTGAAGTGAATGTCACGTGACCGTTTTAATTAAAGTTAAAAGCAACAATACAGACAGACAAACCTTTTAGATACGAATCTGAGATATTAATTCAACAAGCCGTTATAATTTCAATCATAAACAATAATACAAATCAACATATCAAGTCGCGCTTTTAATCTGTTGACCGCGGGTCGTGCGCGAGAGTCGAGTCGCTCGTGTCGTTCGCACTTTAGTGACTCACTTTACACTAGTTACTCACTAATTTTGGCTTAAACTGACCAAACTTAGTTCATTATAAAAAAAATATTGGCTGATAGTTTTATTATTTCTAGTGATATATTACTCCGTTGCTTTAATTTCAATATGTAAGATATGTATTTTGTATATTGAGTTTTTTAGGGTTCCGTACCCAACGGAAGACGAAGGGTAACCAACGGAAGCCTAATACTAAGTCTTCTGTCTATCCGACCGTCTGTCTGTCTATCTGTCTGTCAGAGGGCTGTACCTCATGATCCGTAATAGGTACACAGACGAATTTTTTACAGAATATGCATTTCTGTTGCCGCTATAACAACAAATAAAAAAATAATAATAAATAACTAAAGAGGCTTTTTATTAGAGCAAAAGTTCTATCTTAATAATGGTAACAAGAAGACGCTTGAAATGGTCATGAGTGAGTATTGGTATATAAAAAAAGAGCGTAATTACAAACTTATTATTTGCGGTTGGTGCAATAGCCGTATCTAGGGAACGAACGGCAGTTAAGTTTGTCATTTAACCTAGTTTTTTTTTTTTTTGTGCGAGTCCGACTCACACTTGGCCGATTTTTTTTCAACGTGTATCCTGAGATACGTGTCTTACTTTTAATGTTGTTATGTAGAATGTTGAAAAACTACTTCCATTATTTTCTGAACTAGTTAAAAATATAATATTTAGTATGGAAGGGACCAGCATCATCAAAAATTCTTGTAAAAAATCCCCAGCTTATAATCTCGTTGTTAACTTAGAGCTTGGGCCACACGAGAGGCACAATTTATTCGACGGCGCGCGGTGATCGATGGCCGCAGCGACCTGTCCCGCCACTACACAACACGGACACCGGCCACCGTTCCAAATTAAAAAAAATATTACCACGTTCCACATTTAAAATTTGATTTAATTAAAACGTCCTTTCTTTGTTTAAAAAACACATTTAAAAATATTTCTTAATTCCACAATGCAATGCACAAAGCACTCCTTTCACAATAATCTTGCAAAAGGTATATTTATAAAACTAAAATTGCTCTTTTTATACAGTTCTAACAAACTAATTGCATAGACAAGTGATTTCTATGTACGTAGGTGCGTAATAAATTGTTGCTAATTTATGACATCATAGCGATTATAGATCAGGCAGACAGTGTGGGACCGATTCCTGCCTCCACATTTAAGGCTATAGAGTTCTCATTGTAATAGTTTATTTGGCACTAGTTCGACCGGTGAATGCCAAATAGGAAAGTTCTATGACCGTCCGTAGTGTACGAGGTTGTTCGAAATTTTAATATGTTACTCGAGTACAAATTACTTTTTCGATGTCCATGAGATATGGCAAATTGGTTAGTTTTTTTTTATTTGTAACATCTTTCGTCTTACTTTCCTGTCATCTGTGGAGGCTATTTCGAGGGACGGAAGTGTGCTACAAGATGGGGCTGATTTGACCAACGAGCACGCCCGGTTAGAGAGGATCGTCAGATGTTAGATGTTAGATTTCATATGCGACTAGCTCGTTTTTTATATTTAATTATTCTAGTATATTGTTTTGACGAGACCTGACTGCTACGCTAGAGGTCGTGGGTTCGATTCCCGCCGGGGCAAACATTTATGTGACAAATATGTTTGTCTTGCGTCTGGGTGTTTGGTATGTATTATAAGTATGTATTTACAAAAAAAAGTATATACGTATTGTATCAGCTACTGGTTCCTATAGTACAAGCTTTTGCTTAGTTTGGGTCCAGATGGCGCTGTGTGATAATGTCCAAACATTATTATTATTATTATTATTATTGTATACCATATCATATTTTACCATACTACCTGAGTTGAACGTTTTAAATATTACACTCGATAGAATTCTTCATGGTAGGTAACATCAAATACGTTTAGTAAATACTGAATACACAAGGTATTATTTTTCACTTCCTACACTTTTAGTTGTGTCAGCCCTGTATTTATTTCTTATCCCATTAAAAGTAAGTTACCTTTAGATAAAAGATTTAAGTCATAGCGTAGCATATTAATATGTGGAGCATTATAAGTACCGTGACTCACAAAGTTGTTGACTAAACCTTGACATATGACATTTGTAATTAAATTATTAATCGGATAATGTCAACATTATTTATCACACCCAGTAGCAAAATTTATCGCATTTTACCACAGTTTGTAGTAAAATTGTAATCGAAATTTAAATGATTGTTCTAGAACGGAAGAAACTTTTTTCACTCTTAACAAATATCGTCTATGGATGAAAGGCATGAATTTTTTATAAGACATAATTAACCACATATATTTTACAAAACTACGTCATATATAAGTATAAGTATTATAGTTCTTTAATATAATTTTAACTCAAAATTGTTACTTAGTGAATAAACAGTATCATTTATATTCCGCCCACGGTGGGCAATAAGAACTGCTGCGCCTTATAACCCTATGAAAGTACAGGCATAGTATATGAACTAAGACAGTATCATATCAGACCATGAGCTTAAAAAGAGAGGTGAGCGAATTGGGATCTCGCGTAGGTATTCCAATTGAATCCATTAAAATTGAAGCCGCCCGACTGGGGACTGTACCACCACCTTACAGAAGACCGCAGTCAAATAACACTACTTTGATGTAGTGTTGTGTTACTGCCGAAGTAAGGTTGCCAGAGCTCCACGAGGATACTGCTGCGCTAGTTGTAATGCAGCTAGCACAGTGAGTCCTCATCCCCAACATGGTTTGCAACCCCTAGTGTTAGTGATACCCCTGGTATTGCTAGCGGCTATAGGCTACGGTGACTGCTTACCATCAGGTGGGGCGTATGCTTGTGTGCCACCTTAGTGGTATAAGCAAAAAATATCATTGAGGAGTCGACAAAAGTGCGTAACGACGAGTAGATGTATCAGTGTGTGCGTGCATTAGAGTGGAGGTAAATAAGTTACTGCTATTTTTGCTGTGTTATGTACAATACATGTGCGCACAATTTTCTTTATCCTCTAGATTATTCCGTCGTATGACAAGTAATTTAAGCACGCACATGTGCTACAGTAACATTACACAAATGAACGATATTATTGTCTTGTTATTCAAATACGGGGTTGATTCTTATCGATATATCAAAATCGAATTTGTGTTAAATATTAATTTCTCAAGTTTGACAACTAACATTTTGTTTACACGTGCTCCAGTCAGAATTTAACGTTTAAAAAAAATACACAATTAATTCTACGACACATTTGAGTGGATTTATGACATTCTTTTATCGCCTTCACACAAAACCGATACGGATCTGAGTGTTCATTGATTAATTTGATCTGCACCTTAGAATAATAAATGCAGAGAATTAAAATAAGAACTAGTCAGGCTCACGCAGGATTTACGCGTATCGGCTCAGATTTATATTAAAGTGGCTATATGCTTAATTGCTCATGTAGCTATACTAAAAGACTATTGAGGAAATTCACAGTTTTTCTTTTATTATGGGAATTATTTATTATAAATTCATTAAAAACCTTATTTATTAGCGGCTATTTAATCAAAACACATGTTTATTATACCGTTTTATATTCTCTTTATGTTAAATTACAAAGTTTTTAATGGTAACGTTGTAAATTAATAAATTAGATACAAAATGGTATATAAGACATATACCATTTTGAATATACGATCCCACATTAACGGATATAATTTAAATTAAATTCTAATATAAATTATATTTTCCTGTGAATAATTACAGTTGAACAAAACCAGAGAAGACGATTAAAATGCATTTATTAATTCTGATAATCCTAGTCAGGACGTTATTATGAAATTATTGTCCTGTCATGCAAATTTTCAAAAGATAGATTGGAATCGGTAACAATGGCGTTGAAAAAATTCATTACTTTGCTATATAAACATACATACATATAGGGCTCAACATTTTTGAATTAAAAAGAGATGTCTATCTAAATTCGTTCTCTTTTTCTAAATCAACTAGCGGCCCGCCCCGGCATCGCACGGGTAGAAATTTATTTTGTCTACCCGTGCGCAGCCGGGGCGGGCAGCTAGTATAATATATAGCCTATGTTACTCAGTGATAATGTAGCTTTCTAACGGTGAAAGAGTTTTTGAAATAGGTCTAGTAGTTTCGGAGCGTATTCAATACAAACCCACAAAAATACAAATCTTTCCTCTTTATAATATTAGTATAGATATAGATATACAATAATTACGGTGAAGGAAAATATTGTCTGAGAAGAATTTCAAGGACGTATGTATGTAGTATGTATGTAGTGGTAATTTAGACCTTCATAAGAGCCTTATTACGGCCTAAACTGAATAAATGATTTTTGATCGATTGATTGAGTGCCTAAGAGATGGTGACGGATCCGCCATCTGTCACGTTAACACCAAACTATCCCTGGTGGGAATTGGGTGATAAACACCTCTGCCTACCTCTTCGGGGACTCTTGTGGGAAAGCGTGAAGATATGTTATTACAAAGATATTTATGTAAAATCTATTCAAAATAAACAAAGTTTATGTGCTTTTTCTTTTGAAGGAGTCATGAAGATACATTATTCATTCACTTATAATAGTGTATAAAATAAATAAGATTATCGCTTCGTTTTGATTTGAATATCTTTAAAGAGGAATACAAATATTATTATTGCATTTATATTATCATGTGAAGAAACGAAATTATGCATTTGAATTCTACGATAAATTATTAAATTTCACAGTAATTGTGCAACTATTAGGTATTTAGTTGTTTCTGTAAGTCCATTGTACAATTCCAAGGTTGTTCATATTTTATTAGGTAAGATTAATTAATTTAACCGTTTATAAAGTTTGGGCATTGTTACGTTTTTCCCATTGAATTGTCTAATTCGTGTCAAGTGCACTTAAATCCCAAATTATGAATATAATTTTTAACTATTATTAAAGTGCATTGTCCAATTAGTGTGCTTTGCAGCAAGGTCAAATGTTAAACTGAATTAATTGTCTCGCCCCGAATAAATAAACTGTTCTTAACTCTGTGGCTCAGAGTAGATAATATTCTGTGGCTTTAGTATGCACTCCTAAGAAACGAACTTAATATTTTACATCGGCGCTTATGAATATAATATCATCGTGTATCCCCAAACTTAATGTATAATAAATTAACGAGAATGCATCGATTAGTGCCTTTCAATATATAGTCGAATACCATAAATTTAGTGAAATATGTAATACTAGATCTTTTAAAGTTTCTCAAGACGAAAGCAAAAGTGAGAAAAACGATTCACAACTCATTAAGTTTAACGCTATCTATCCACATCTCAACACCGTAGCAACGTAATAAGCTAAAACAAAATCAATCGAAGTTTAGATGCTCCGCCAAATGTTTATAATGAAATTGTGGTAGTGTACCGCGTGATTTTATTACTAACAGTAAGTGAAACAATCGGCAAATAAACGAAACAGCTAATAACATCGAAAGCGACGGCCATAACGAGGCGAACGCTGCAATGAAACCATAACGCCCGGGCATTACGTAATTTGGCCAACAAAAGGCAAATATTCAGAGCCATTCCGCTAGTTTATGTCCGCGAGACGGGTATTAAGGTAAATTGTATGTACAATTGCGCGCACGGGCTCTCGTTAGCCCGGCCTGACGTGACACCGCGCGGCCGAATGTCGCATTGTCTCACTTGTCTCAGTTTTATGCGTGCCCGGAGTGCCCGGGCTTAGATGAAACGTTGACTCGGAGATTTATAGCGGCCAACGGGCCGGCTAGTGCGGTGGGCCCTGTTCTTTCCTCGAAACGTTCAACTTTCATAAGAGTCCAATTTGTGGGAGCGCTTAATGCGGTGTCGTGCGCCGACGTACATGCTCCGCCTTTTTATTGCTGCCCCTTAACTGTAAACAACACCCATTCCGAGAGAATGCTATTTGTAGATGAAAATATTTTATCTCAAAAATGCGCGATCTACTTATTATTATGTGTTGTGGGAAGAAACAGCTGCACAGTTTTTCAACACGAACAGATTTTCATCCCAAAATCTCAGTGGTATTATATTTCCTCGTGTTGTATATTCGTTGTGGATGAATCAATATTTAACTCTTTTTTTTCTTATATATTTTAAATCTATTATTGATTTTAGTGTAATCCGCTAGATACATTAACTGAGAATATCATTATAGTTATACGAAATCATCGTACCTAATCATCAACTAAAAAGATAGGAAATTACATATTTTGTTGACAACTGTAACTACCTTTTTACATACATTTTTCACCCCGTACGCCATGTCACAACTACAGCTTTAACAGAAAAACTACAACCCTCTTCGCGTCCAAAGCAAAAGGAGTTTATATTTGTAAGTAAATCAAATCACTACAAACAATTTTAAAATAAATTTAAAATTGGTCGGATTCTTACACTCACCAATCTTCGCTTGGGCTTGATCAGGGGTCGGTTCTGTCCGTTCATCTTATAGTAGAGGCCGCAGGCGTTGCAGAGGTAGTGGCCGGTGCCGTCGCGCCGCCACAAGGGAGTACTCGTCGCACCGCAGTTCACGCACTCTCGACCCTCTGTCGCAGACACGGGCTAATTAGGACCAAGCCATTGACGGGTTAACAATACAGGTGCGGGGTCACGAACACAAAAGAAAAAAGAGCTTTCAATTATAATAGGGTTGAGACACGGCAATTAAACTTGATAAAAATAAAATAATGGAATTCAATTTTAAATACGCGAGCAAATAAACACAGAACCAAAAACCAAATACATAAACAAAGCTTCTTAAACAGTAAGTTTTACTTGAATGTCAGTCGAACGACTAAGGAGTGGAATTACCTGTTTCCTGGCAGGCTGGGGAAGACGAGAGAAAAATCACATTCAGAAACAATACAAATAGAATGTCACTAGCTAACGAGCATGCATACACACAAACACATTTATTACATAAATACACTGCATCATCCTTAGCGTTTGGTCTTGGTAACAAGTTAATTGCAATTACGAACTGAAATAGTACAATATTAAGATAACCAGGGAAAGCGCGACGAGTGAAACTTTACAGAAAAAATATCAAGATTTTTTAACACGCAAAGAAAATGTAGAGAAAGTAACGTTGGCACGTCCGTACTTTTACACGAGACATGCAAAACGCCCTTCTAATTTTCCACTAATGCAGGCATCAACGAGAACAATCTACAATTTATCTGTACTAAAATCAAATCAGTTTAAAAAAAATCAATATTGCATTACGACACAAGTTAATGGAATTCATAACTACAGCAACAAAATTAGTTGCTATATAAACAAAAATGGTTGCAAAAATGTATACCAGAGCGAGCACGGGAAACAGAGCGGAACCAGAGCAATAAAGTAAAGTGTTACCTACATGCTAATTTCACTATATGCACCTACTAGTTTGTCTAAAACAATTCTCAACGCAAGCCATCGCACCTCAACCATGAACCGCGTTGAATTGCAAATCTTTACTGGAGCTCTACATTTTGACACCTACGAGCCATTCAAAACTAATCGCTTATAATACTTGATTACTCATGCTGTAACCATGCCAAAGGAAGATACTCGTATTGTGACCTCGGTGAGCCGCCCTCCAGGGATTTTTTCATATTGTTTACAAATATAAGCAATTTCACGAAAGTGCTTACACGGTTAGTGAGAGGATGTGTTCACATATGGGGTCGCCGCCCACAATCTCTCTCTAAACTCGATTACACGACCGATGATTTACCGAGATCGAATTTAGAAGCTCATCTCGTTACACCTTCGCATCCTCTTTAAATACAATCGATATAAAACGTATAGCAACCAGCTTAACTGTGGGAATTTATTACGAACATGAAATCAAATCATGCCCCGCTTTGTTTCTAGGGAGCTTGTTTATTAAGTTACAGAGACATTGTATCGATTTTAAAATCGATTCGATGTCAATCGATAGATATCTACATATACGGAGTATGATATCTAGATCCGATTATTCGAGTTCCCAGGTGGGTTAGCGGTGTGCTGAATAAATAATGATGCGCCAGGACCGTCATAACGAAAGGTGAAAGTATTCCAATATCCAATAGAAATAAAAAATAAAGTTAAACGACCCGAGAATGCTTTACGAGCTTCAGGCAGTCCAGCCATTCATCTTTTTTATGTAAAACCAGATCAAACCCGGCAATTAAATTGCCCGGACCTTATCGAAACTTATTGCGATCGACGACTCATTTTTTGGACTAACCCTTCATATTATTTTTTGTGGCATCTACAAAACCTATAATTTGTTCCGACTTTTGTAATAAATAAACACCAATAACAATTATTAGGAAAAAATAACAGGATATTACACATGGCATGGAGTTTTATGATAGTGTCTCTAGCACAAGAGTGATTCAGTTCAATAGTAATGTCTTTATTGTTAAAAACTGTTGTGAAAGTCGGCTGTGCCGCGGGCAGCGTTTTACAAGATTTACCGCCGGCTGCCCCTCATACAACATCGATATTACACGTATTATTAAAAAGAACACTGTTTCTGATTAATTACTCTACAATTTAATTGTTCGACTCGGTTCAATCGGGACGATAACTGGGTTTATACATGTTTAGAGTGCGAGAGTTATTTCTTCATTTCAAGTGAGTTGGTTCGACTATCCGACATCTGGAGCTGCGGCCAGACGTGGTTTCGACGTCAATAAAGATATATTTAATGCCGTAACGGTTAAGAGAATGCCTGAACTGCAGAAACTTCAAAGTTAAAGGGAAAAATATAGCGTTTTGTTCAAAATTAGAATGCGGCGCGCTTTATTGCCCGGAGTGACGTGCGGTCGTGACGCGGCGGCGCTACGTGACCGCGATAAAAGATTTTCATCTGCCATATTTACGTAGCCGAGTGGGCGGTTTTTATTTATCAAGAGTCTCCAGAACACTAGGACCGGTGGAGAGCCGTGGAGTTTTCACACGGGCGTAGGCGTGGGGAAAACATCGCACTCGCCACTGCAGGCTCGAGCTGAGTGCAGCCTCGCCTCGAGTGACTCCGTACAAATGCCCTGGCTTGTCTGGGATGATGCACAGAGAAAACACGCGCAGTCACGTATAACGCTAATTTGTGGCCGGGAAATGTAATATAAATGAAGGACTAATTCGCTCCCGTGTACCGTGACGCTCTCTCGGAACAGGGGCGCATCAACACGTAACGGTGAGGCTATTTTGCATACAAACCATTAAATTATTGCTTAAAACTTATTCTTTGTTGCGCCACAGAGGCTGTTATTACGCTTTAATTACATGCCTGTATGCAAATAGAAAAATTTAATGGAAGCTGATGATCTTGCTCGTGGTTTTTTTATTGAGCATTGTATGGA
The DNA here is from genome assembly GCA_951449985.1 of Falcaria lacertinaria. Lineage (NCBI taxonomy): Eukaryota > Metazoa > Arthropoda > Insecta > Lepidoptera > Drepanidae > Falcaria > Falcaria lacertinaria. The sequence continues at coordinate 8,250,998 of OX602113.1, read as the reverse complement.
CAGGAAACAGGCTAAACGCTGGGTTACGAGTCATTGACTTGGGTATTAGGCTTTCAAACTTATGAGTTCAAAGCCGAAATACGGACCAAGAATGGGTTAAGAAATAAAGTTACCTTTTCATGGCTGATAGCAGACGGACGGATATTTGCATTCATTTTTATATTAACATACCCCGGGATAATTACGTGTGACGAGTGTTGCACCACTGAGCCTAATGTAATTATTAGCTGTGTGCGGCTCGTTCTGTGCAAATCAACTGAACACCCGGTAATAACTGGACTTGCTTCAGCGATCGTTCTGCTAAGACTTTTTCTTCTAACTAATTGAAGTTAGACAATTAGGTATCTATTTAGGTACTTTAGCGAAAATACGTAATAAATTGTGATTCTACTTTGTGTTTTTAAAAATTGAATTAATCACTGTAGTTCCGCAAATGTCCAGTGTAAAATGCAAATTCGATTGATGCAATTGTATCCCACAATGTGGGTCGGCAGACCGTGACCAATATGATATACCTAACAACATTGTTTGTATACCAAACATGAAATACAGCGAGATTTTAAATTTGGACTAGCTGCCTACAGAGTTTAACTTAATTACATATTATTTTGTAACATTCATCATTATCTACTCCAGCAATTTTGTAACGCTTTCGAATAACATTGAAATAAAAAGCATTTGGCAAAACAATCACAGAAGTGGAGAATCGCCCGGTCCTCATTCCAGAAACTCGTCCGCCCGTGTCTCTTACGCACCGAAAAACTGTGCTAATTACTTGCTCAAATGTTGCAACCACAAATAATGCCATTGAATCTTCAACTCTATCACAATACTGCAGGATTAAATTCATCTGCCTATTGTTTCAATCTAAAGACCATTAGCTAGCGCAAAATCATTGAATGAGTGCAATGTAGAAAGTGTTCAATGGTTCCTTATAATATATTCAAGCTTGAGACTAGCCATTCATTATTACAATGCCCTTTCGATGACATTCTGTAAATGGTAACGTTGTCACGATTTTTAGCGTAAATCAGAACAAATGTTTGTCTTAATTCAACGCAAATTTATCAGTAACTTTGTTTTATCTAAAACTCAATAGAAGAAGGATTTGAAGTTTAATCTATTTTATTTGTAGCTCGTAAGTATTAACTCCAACGGTGGGGTAACGACCACGCCTTATGATATGATGCGAGGTGATTTGTTTGATGTTGGGATGACTGTTTTTTGTTTAATATATACTGTACTAGCTTCTGCCCGCGACTACGTCCGCGTTGAGCTTAGAATCTCAGAGGAACCTAAAATTTTCCCGGGATAAAAAGTATCCTATGTGTTAATCCAAGTTATAAATTATCCGTGTTCCAAATTTCATCCAAATCCGTTTAATAGTTTTTGCGTGAAAGAGTAACAAACATCCATACTCACCAGCTTTCGCATTTATAATATTAGTAAGATGCGCAATCGTACCTTTTTTAAGTATCTACACGAATCTAACGATTTGTTTTTGCAACGTTTCTAAAATATGTCTATTAACTTTCTGCATTGAAAAACTATAGATTTTGCTAACATACTTAACTTCGTTCAAAAATAATTGGTAAACCTCTTGGGTGGTTTTAGGAAGTGTCTTTTGACTATCTAAGAGAATGACACAAACTCACGTGTCTCGTGATCCTTTTGTCATTGGCTAAATGTAGATAGGTGATCAAATAAGCGTTTGCATCTAATCTTCCAGGTTAGAAGAAAAAGTGCAACAATGAGGGCATTAATTGCGCGGCCTGGTAGCCAGGAGGCTCGCTCGAGGTCGACCAACAATGGAATAGTCTGTATCCGGCCACGGCGTATTATCATAATACTTGCTACCAAGCTCCTTGGTACTGTGCTCAGCTTGTGTTCATATCGACCTAGATTGCATAGGCTAGAGCTTAACCTATAACCTTCATCGCCGAATTTAAAACATTTATACAGTTCATATAAATAAATTGATAGTTCCGAGTGTCGTTTCCTTTTATAAGTTGAGCAGTTTAGTTTGCCTAAAGATAACAAATAGACAGACTGCCAGAATAATATACGTATCTACATGTGTACACGTTAAACGGACATTACCTTGATAGGTATGGCGTAAATATGATTTCTCATTTAAAATGGAATCCAGCTGATCTTAAAAAGATGGCAGCCAACTAATAAAATAAGTTATAATAGTTATATAATTATTTAAACGGTGTGTAAAGCTGTAAACAAAATTATTGAAGTCGGTTCCCCAAGATACAGGCATTGTATAATTTGTGAAAAGCCAAAATGTCGAAATGCCCTAATATGCTATTTTAACGATATAACTGGACGTAACCCATCTAGGTAATTTATTGTGAGGAAAACATTAGATTTTTTTATTTACATTAGTAAAATATTTTATAAAAATATATTTAAGTCCACATGGAACCAAAAATAAATAATTTGGGATCACTGATGTCCTTAATCAATTACTCCACAGGTAAGAATATATTTTTTCCGTGAATTGGGACAACATCCAAATAAAATTCTTAGAAATTTGAATACGTTATCCGGTTTTGAGTCTAGTAGTTACAATCCTTTAGACAAAGACAGGAATCTTAAGATCGCGGATTCGATTACTGCTATACATTTCTTACGAATTTCAATGAACGTGAAGGCTAAACATATTTTTGTAATGAAATTCAGGATATAGGAGTGGAGAATTTTCCTTAAATTAAATCATTTATCAGGTCCATGGTTTCGGTATTAAACTTTATATTGTAAAAAATGTTGATACAATAGATGGTCCCAATTACGTGCGAGTACACAGGTTTTTACTACAATTAGGTGGAACGTGTAAAAGAGTACAAAAACTGGGAAACGGCGCGGAACAATGTGTAAATTGGTTTAAGACTCCGACTACACTGGCTCAATTATAAAACTAGCTTTAAGAACTAACGTGGATCTTTTAGACTCATTTAAAGTATTCTGAAGTGTAGATAATGCTTTAATAAGGCTTTAAGTTACTAGATTAGCGTTTACGAAAGTAGATTACGTGATATGATTATCAAATCGTTTCGAAGCAAAATTCAATCTTAACGCTCTGGTTTAAAGATTTAATTCAGAAATATAAATCAGATAAACGATACGATTCTATTTTGATACAAATAATATAGATTCCAAGAAAGGCTTCAAATTTTTTTATAAATATATTTTATATATAGCTAAAAACTCATGTTACGTCTGGAGATCAGATAAGTTGATGAAAACTGGAGAGAACAATATAGTTGAAGCAGAGGAAGTGTCAAATGCAACACAATTGAATGCTCTTTTACTTAACGACTCAATCCCCGCGATTAAAGTAATTTAACTTCTTCTAAGCATGTCTAATTAGCTCATGAGAAAATTTCTACAAACTCGATAAGCAGACGCGGTTGTAAGATAAAAACATTATAATTCCATTAGTTAAGAAGGCTTTTATGAAAATAACATCTTCTGCAATCGCTATTGTGAACGAAATTGCGTTATTTACGCCGGTAGCCAATAATTAAATTTTATTGGGCCAGTCTAATAAACTGAAGCAAAAATATTTACTTAACATCGCGATGTACGAGCTACTTTCCAAATTAGTGAATATTTTAGCCTTTTGAAGCGTCAGAGACGTGTACTGTATTTTTATTTGTATGAACGCTCATTCCACATAATTTTGTCCATTCATTATTATAAACAATGACGCCTCGGTTCCCGTCCATTGTCAAAGTTTAACAAGTATGAGAGATAATTTATAATGTAAAGCGTTGCAGTGTTAATACAATTAAATTTGAGTGATTCTCTTTGTATTTTACACGTTCCTATGCAGGTGTTGCAAAACTATCAACGGACAATGCTGGCATTAATTGCGGAGGTCACGTTCAAATCGCCCGTTCCTTTCGCATAAGCACGGATATAGGTTCGCGTTTTGCTGTATACATTTGCATACCTACAACATTTTTTATAAGCTTATACAAAGATTGAACATTTTTTAATGTGGATTAACATGAAACTACCTTAATTCGGAAATTTGTACTAAGCAGATAAATAATTAAAAAAAACGCTTTCTTCTTCCGTAAGTAGAAACTACATTCTTATAACGGCAACCCGCAAGTAATTTAAAACGCTGTCTCGCAAATTAATAGAAATCTGCTTAGCTGTATTTGTTTAATTACGAACGGTATAGTAAAACAATAGCACTCGCAATTAAGTAATGAGAACCGTCTGGTTAGTTCGGTCAACATCACAGACACCGCATTCACATGGTACCTACTATGAAAAGTTGCGCGCACGCATTGCGGACTCCGGAGCAGTGACTAAGCACTTGGGAAACGTCTACAACCTACTTCAAGTACATGTCATTCGTTGTATTTTCCTGTTTAAAGTATTTATACTCATGCCAAATACCTTGAGTCGTTTAATGATGAACAAAACTTATTTGATCAAAAAACTATTGTATTGCTATCGTCTTAAAGTTGCATTGTGTTAAAAACGGAAGACCGATGTTAACTGTAAAAAGCCACTGTAATGTTAGTTATAAGTACCCCTCCACCGAGTTGAGCAGTTAGTTGGAGGACAAGCGTTAGTTCACCGATCCCAAGCGGCCGCCGGCCAGACCCTTGTAAAACGTGAGTCGCCACAACCCCGGTGCAACACCCCCTCCGCTTATCCGACACATCACACAATTCATAACCAAGTTTAGAAATACCAAACGAAATATTAATCTTACAACGTTTATCGAATTCATAAATCGCAATTGTCAATGAGACAATCTGTGGTGAGATTCTAATTACGCGAGTGTATCGTGGCAGCCATTTTGTAAAGGCTTCGATTAACAAGATTCGAACGGCTCCTCGGGTATTTGATTTATTTCACGATTAGATATCGAGAATTCTGCAAGTGAAAGCTTCGTTATTTTAATAGGCACTTACTGAATCAAAAAATATATCTAGATCATTTCGATGTCAATTGTTAGGCTGGTGTCGGTGATCGGATAAGCGTCGGCGATGTGGTGTGTACGAGTGCGTCGTAGCGAGAGCGGTGCAGGCGGGCAGTCCGCGGACTCACCGGCGCTAGTTCGCGTCTTGTTCGGTCGCGGCTTATTCTGCTGCTGAGCCCCACTGTACCCTTTCCCCTGGTAGTTGTAGTAGTCGCCGCCGGCGGCATTGTATTGCGCGGGGTAGTTGGAGTCCCCAGAGGGCTGGCTCTCCTGCGGGCACGAGTCCGGCTGCGCACCTTCGCGCTGCTTGGAGGGCGGCGCGCCCATCATGGGCTTGACGTCGCCGCAGAGAGGCAGCTCCTGCTGCTGCTGCATGAAGGCCACACTCATGGCCGTGGCGTGCGCGACGGCTGCCTGGTAGTCCTGCTGGCCGAGCGCCGCAGCCGCCACCGAGTCCGGCGTCGAGTCCTTCGGCGGCGTGGGGGGAAAGGAGAACAGCGGGTGTGGGTGGTGGTGCTGCGCGGGGGAGAGGGGCTTGTCCGCAGGCGCCGCATCCTGCTGGAAGCCGCTGCCCCACGCGCCACCACCCAGCGCCTTCGACTCCAGCCACGGGTGGAGTGGCGTGTGGAAGTGCGGCCGGCATACCTGCCCGCTGCCGCTGCCTAGTGACCGACCTGCACACATACATAACAAATCATTAATGAAATTATCATAATTATCCAACATTTCAGGCAATATCTGCAAATAGTGGTATTATATAGAAACTTAGACTATGTTAGTAGGCATTAACCCTGAGCGTTTATGTGAGACTTCGGAATCGACGGAACACCACGTCCTACTGGAATCTGATTTAACCCTTATATTAAGAAGGGTCTGTCATTAAATCAGTGGTGTAAACGTAAAATACCGTTGGCAAAGAAATATCTGGCATTAATGTACTTATATGCCTCAATTCGCGTCTCTTCAAGTTTATGAGGATTTAAGTGATCATTTTCATGGTAGGCCGAGATTACCCGATAGGAAGCCACTATTGTAACACAATTCCATCAAGACTTTTTGTCATTAAGCGGACAATTTGGAGGCGTTTTGTAACCGCCCGCGCGCTTTCCTAAATTAATATCATTAGTTTGTAACAACTGGTGTTCACACGACATCTTCATCCTCGTCCAAGTAATTGCGCTCATGAATATTCTTCACTTTAATGGCTATTTGATAAACAAATAATGGACGTATAACTGTACTCGCTCGGCGCGTCGGTGGTTGCGTCCGTGAACAAAAGGCCTTACTTTTCCGAAATATTTCAAAAGCGCCATGTCACAACACAGAGCAATTAAAATTGTGGGCCAACTAGAAATTTCATTAATTATGTACATAGCTGTGTTAGGTCTGATGATACACTGCGTAGATTTGTTTGCATATACAGTTAATCATGTTTTGATTAGTGATCTTGTTTAATTAATTGTATTATTTGCGTAAAGTTTACCATCATGCGGATTCAAATGGCGTATGGAATTTTGTTTCAATTCTTTGTCAATAGTGTTGGAGTCGTATAAAGTGCTCCCCTTTGTAATTCGCCGAATAGTGAACAATTATTATTTAAACAGTGAAAGCAAACATATGTAGGAATGAATATATTTTGTAATTGAAGGGTCGGAGTAATGATATTTGTAGTGCGCGGGGATTGGTGGAGCGCATGAGGGGCGCATCCCTTCACTAGGCTCCCCACGACTGTAGCTCCAAGCACAATTGCTGGCGCATCCCTACTGCGCGTTGCGGGAACCTAATACTACCAAACCAGTGTTTAATAATATACCAACGATTGTAAATAAGTACCTTATAATGTAACAATTGAGATTCGATAAACAGAAAAGGAAATAAATACATCCTTGAACTTCTAAACATGGCGGTAGATATTAGGCAAGTGACATTCGCGTCGTCAAAAGTCGACATTAAACGCAGTAGACTAGACAGGTAATACCGTACTAGGTGGTACAAGAGCCCGCATCTGGTCGATCCAGGTGTCGATCGCAGTTTCAGATTATCGACGATCGTTATCATCACAAGGGCACCCGTACATTGCGGCCTAGTCACGGGAGGCCCGGGGGACTAAGCTCTCCGAAAATAATTAGTAACATTTTCTTCAAAAAAAACCCCACTATCTAAAAATATTCTAACACATTTCCACTCTTTGAACAAGTGCTTTAACAGATAGTAGTAAAAATTGTTAGACGATTGTTTCCGACGAGTAAAATTAGAGATTGTATCAGGAGAGTTGTTTCGAATACGATTGAAACCGGGTCCATCGATCGGGTCATTACAATAAGCAACACGGCATAAAACAATAATCAATCCTGCGGCGTCACATTAGGTCCCGTACACAGCAACGTTTTGACAGCGGCCGCGACAACCGGCAGCCACCCCTCGCCGCGTTAGCCCGCGTTCACAATAGCGCAGCGATGGCGGACCGATAACGCGCGTATGAATAATTCCTGTTATCGCGCCATCTCGCCACATGCCCTACCTGGCCGCTACCATGAAACTCCAAATCCAAACATTAAATTTTCGTAAGTACTGCGTTTCATTCGTACGCGAGCGACTAATGACTGTGTCAGCGTATCGTGGTACCAGGCTACCACCGGCTTTTTATTCATTAAAGGGCTGCAAGTTTCGGCCATTGTACTAGATACGCCGTTTGTGTACTACTAAGCCTGATTGTTGAGGGATATCGTGTTTTAAAAGCACGAGAGCAACTAGAAAATAAACAACTCAAGCTAAATGCGGCGGAAATTGAAATAGGATGTTTGTTGGCTTATCTGTACATCTCTTTAAATACACATAGACTAACTAAATAAATTGGAACTGGTATAGTATTCGACCCATTTTGCTCTTCTATGTAACTTAATAAATATCTGAACTGAATCCATAAAGCTAGAAAAGTAAAAAGGTACAACATATATAAGTGCGAGTTTGAAACATTAGCATCCAAGAAAAAATAATTCATAAAATTATGTCTCGGAGATATAATTTAAATAGTAGTTAATAAATGTGATAAACCAACTACGCTTACTGGTCAAAACGACCATACACGTCACTCACACAGTTACATATTATAATAAGATTAAATTAATTTGCGGAATGTACTAAATCAAATCATAAACCAATCATGATCCCCGCTAGTTCTCACAGCTGTAGTGAAACAAAACACCGGAATCAAACCCCAGCCCCCATGGCCAGGCCAGCAGATGCAACGGCGAGATCTTATCACTTCGCCACAGGGTACTGGCAAGTGTTATTAAAATTCACGATGCCATGTTACCCACACCATGTTTATTTTCCAGACGGCTTTTTACTAACCCTTCTCTTGCTTTCACATGGATTTTGCACTGTGGATGCTGGTGCCAGATGGAGAAGCGTTAACACATAAGTATAATTATAAAAGTTATATAGCGTTTTGTATTTTCCTACAGCTGACCATTTGGCTCAGTTGACAGTAAGCACTGCATTGCGACAGTCGTGGGTTTGATTCCCCTAGGACACAGATTATGGCTTTTCTAAGAATTGTTAATTTGTTGTCAGGTATCCGCGTGTATGTCAATGTAAGTACGATTATATTTCTATTCTATTCCATCGAAAATCACAATGCCTTCGCTTATAGCGAGAACCATCGTAATATCTCTGCGAAGTCGAACCTGACCCATTGACCTTCTGGTATTTAATCACGTCCGTGGCAAATAACCACTGTGAAAATGTTAGTTCCCAACTAGAACTAAAATTTTATCAGTAAATACGAAATTACTTTTAAAAATTGTTCTCGAAGCTCTCGGGTTAATGTTTGCTATTAAGCTTATAGCATGAACTTTCCCAAATGGCAGTTTTAATCCAGTAAAAAGTTACGGCCTAAATTATTAATCGACGCTTATCCGCCCCTAACGATCACAAACGCGGTGAGGCGTAGTCTTAACGAAAGTGAGCTCCCTTCTTTCACGTTCCTTGACTCGCGAAAATTGCCCCTTTCAGTTCAAACGCCTCGTAACTGGCGCATATGTACGTAATAAACTGTAATATGTGAACGCACAGCGTGACGTCTTCCGGCGGCAGCCGTGTTCCCCCAATCTAAATAAAATACACTGTCTCTCTCTCTGTGTGGGATACAAGACGGAATTCTTATGCAGCTTTATTTGACTAGACTTTAAAAAGAACTACTTTCAAATAATTAGAATCTGCCACCGGATTCGCAGGTTCTTTTTTGCTGAGAAGATTTAGGAGAGAAACTGAGTAATTACTCTTAATAAAATACAGAACCAGCATTTGATTACTTCACTACATTTGACATCAAAATAAAAAAAAAAGAACATTAACCAAGGTTAGGCATGAATTTCAAATCTAAGCTGATATCAAGCCTATTTATTTACAAATGGACTTGATGACCAGCCTTCACAGCTATACAGCTGTGAAGGAATGTTCGTGGTGGTAAGTTGGAAGTTGGGAATAGGAAAGCATCGTGAGAACTTTCCCGGGTGCTGGCAAGGTCACGCGGGCAGCGTCGTCCAGTCTACTGCGGTATATTTGCACGCGTGACATCAACCGCATCCGCATACGACGTGCGTGCCCACCAAACACGCTAACATATTTCTTCCCCTCCTTGTCTTTAGACGCCTTATCCTTTGTTCCCGCACCAGATCATTACGTGCTCCATCATCTATGCCCTGGAGACCTCTATGACCACCGTCGTAAGGGCCACGTTCCCTCGCCAAGCGACCTCTGTGAAATGTCCGACGTGTTAGCGAATGATAAATGTAGGCGTCGGTATCGCGTATCGGATCTCGCCGTTCGCACGCCGAATTAATTTTAATTTATTGATCGTCGTATCGACGACGAGTATTTTAGGTGCCTACTAACGTCGCAACGCAACGCTACTTTGCTTTTAATGCATTTATTTACAACATTTGCCTTTTAGCCGTGGTAAAATATCGATTGTAGAACATGTTCGCGGTAAACTATTTTCACTGCAATCGAAACAAATTTGCCTTATTGCATATTCACGACAAAGACGGCATAGCTTAAGAGCTTTTGAATGGATAGCCAATAACACTTCCTGCGAATCTCCAACAGGACACAACAATAGTTCCGACTTCCGCCGCGACGCCTGCCATATTAGAATGGGGCCAAGGAACGAGAGACACGACGTTATAAACGTCGTATAGATTTAGCTTTGCTAACATAAATATGACTTGTAATATTTACACTGCAAACTATTCATGAAATTTTATTCATTTTTTTTTGGTCACGTGGGAATAATGCAACTAGAGGTAAATATGCTGCGTTTTATTACTGAGTTTTACGACACACAGTAGTCTCATCTCAGTGCAGCACTTAATTTTATAATTGCCTGTAAAAATATATAATCGGTTATAGTGTATGTCAGTCATATAATTTAATGAGTCGACGAGCAATCAGTGACGGGCAGGCTGATAATATTTGCCTACTTTTTTTTCAAACGAGAAGAATTATCAAACGTCTAATAATTAAGGAAGAATGTAAGCTTTGCCGCATTGAAACACCTAACACTCACAATACGCTATACACAGTTCATGCAGTAGTTTTGGAGTTCGATTCATCCTTGTCATTTTCAGCAAAATTGCTTTCTTATATATTTTATAACTTTTTAATCAAGTTTACGAAATATTTTTTGAATTGCTAGCATAATTTAATTTAAAGTTTTAAAATAAATCTAAAATTCCGGAACCGCATTTCTTATGCTCGCTGTCGATTGAATAACTTGATTGCGATATTGATCATTTTCGCGAACAAGACGACGTTTCAAAACGTCAACGAACTCCACGAACGGAAAATTCGTGGAATTCCGTCGAAAGTGAATGAATAAGACTGGACCTACATTATAAAATACACCCGGCTCTGTGTGTGTCTTGTACTGCCTTATTATGTCTAATTCTTTTAGTGTTGTTACAATACAAAAATATTTTACGATCGACACGGGCGCCGAATTGTAAATCGAGCTCGCGGGCGGTCACACCTCGCGTTACCTTCTGATTGGATTATAATGCTTTTATATTACAATTCTTATTATTACGGATGGGTGCTACCGAGTGGCGTGTGACAGATGACGTCGGGAATAACAACTAGTGTCCATCGAGGACGGAAAAGCCGTCGAGTCGGTTGGCGGGCGGCAGTCGATCGATCTGGCTGAACGCGGTGAAGTTAATATCCGAAATACTTTTTGTAAATTGAATACTGTTGGTGGTTAAAGTATGGTTAGATATCTACCTCGTTAGCTAAATATATTTTTCTATTTATTACATTTTTTTAATTATTATTCAATAGAATACTTTGTAAATTTTGCGTCATGGACTAAATTCTTACTGGTTCCTCTCAAAATAGTAGTACGTTATACAATAAAATTATTAACTTACGATTACTACAAGAGCCTTAATATTATGAATAATGTTGTAAATACTAAGACTTAATTTAAAAATTGTTTCTACATCTTGCGTAGTATTTCCCTACTTTTACTACGATTAAATTTATAATTCGTGTTTCTATTAGTAAAGTACATGTGTGACGTAGATATCGAGCCGTTATGCCGTGGATTAGGATCGTCGTGGGTGTCTCTTTGATTTATAACTTCGTGTTCGATCCGTTACGCACTGTCATTGATATTAAAATGTCTCTTGGACGTCAATTTACGTCTTGTTAATTAAAGTACTCGTCCTATAACAAACCTAATATCTGTAGCGCGAGCATGAATAAATTGCGACGTTTTCGTATCGCCTTCTATTTTTGTATTGAAAAATGAACAGCGCTGCGGCGGTGAAAAGTTGAAGTGAAAATTTTGACATTTCGCGATTTACGTTTTCGAATACGTAGTCGAAAAATGTTCTTGCTACCGGCGCTGTTATAATTAAAAATGGTTAGAAATGCGTGGACTTGCTACCGTGAACCCAATTTTTTATTGCATCTATCATCTATAGTGATCCAAGTACCTATAGTAAAAAAATGCCTTCCTATAGCCGCCCTAAGATCATCTATTAGTACTTCACTTCCAGCTATATCGTATTAACTATCATATCTACCAAATTATTATTTATAAATTTGTTTATCAAAATATCCTCTAACCTAATCGATGGTAATTCAAGGACCTATTAGACTGCACTGCGGTAATACTAGCATTGCTTATCGTAAAGACATAAAAGTGCATTCACTTGAATTGTAGTAACCCAGTCTAGCCCAACTCCCTAGCTCGCTTAGCAACGCTCTAAGCTGAGGTCCGAGCCCCGCTATGGGGCGGTCTCAGCTATGTGACATGACTGACGAGTCCAAAGGCCAAAGAGTAAAAGTAACTCATGCTACGAGACACATGCTTGGTGAAAAAAGAGTGACGTAGTACTCGGAGAATTTTTCAAATGATGAACTCCTAGTCTCCTAGATTTAAAGTACGCTAGGGTTGGCACATAAATCTATTTAAGGATACAGGGTTGCAACATTGTCGTGTCAGTTTTGAAGGGCCGTGAGAGGTATTTGCTTGCAGCCAATGCCGTGTAATTTCAAGCGCATGCGCCCTGCATACGCAATGCGGCTGCCTCGTTGGAACCCTTGGTGGGTAGAACATTGTATTTTTATTTTATTTTCTTACGAACCCATCACTTCTCATTAAGTGGCGTTGGGAGAATAACTTACCATCGCTAATGTGCGGACACGAATTATATTGTTATTGCATTTTAATAAATTTCATTGTTTCAACGATTGTCAATGGACATCTCTACTACTGTTCCGAGGACTGAGGAAGGAAGTAACATCTTTTCTTTATGTTTATTGATATTAAATTATTGTTGGGCGCGCTTGTAGCATACGCAACAAGGGAATTACCCTGACCTTATTTGTTTGAGTGTGTACGCAAGTGAAACAACGAAACAAGTAAGTAGGTATCAGTGCGTCGCGTGGGCACGTAACCAGTGAAGTGAAGAAAGATTTTCTTAATTTCTTGTATTAAATAACAAAGTTAAGAATATATTATTATCGACAGCTAATATATTAAAATGAGGTCGTTAAACTGAAGAAAATCATTTATAGCATTAAAATAGAAAAAGAAATATTATTATATCAATTATCACAGTCGTATGCATCTATGTATTTAATATTTTCATCTATAGGTACCCGCATAGATGTTATGTACCACACAAGTAGGTATATCGTAATCAACGGGATAAATTAAAACTATGTGACCGTAAGGTCGGTATATCACGGTATACTTGTGGTAAGATCAAACGCGCCGACCTCTTTGCTATGCCGACTGCGTACGCGCACTGCCAAGTACTTTCCACTACGCGTCACTTGAGATCATCGTGCCAATGCGATTGGATAGGGATAGATCGATAGCCCTAGTTATGTGATTGGTATTTTGATGGTTAAATTTGTATTGGCTAAGCTAGAAAGAAAGAAAAGAAAAGAAAACTTATTAATGGTACGTTTATTCCTGACATAATACCTGACAGGTGAAAAATAAGTAATATTATGTACGTTATAAGGCGCCAGCATACTTATATCACAAGCAAAACACGAACGTAGGGGATCGGTAGTTAATTGGTATTGTAGCCTGATTAGCATATGATTGGTATGAGTAGGGAAGGAAGAGTACTGCTTAACAACCGTTAAGAAAATTATATACTGAACGAGATCTGGAATCCTAATTACTCGGAATTAACGGGAGTTCTATACGTCACGAAATATTGTTTACTGTAAACTTGTATCATAGGAACCACTGGTAGTAAGTTAAGGTATTGCATCATGCTTCAGGGTCTTGTTGACGTTTTCCGTATGGCCCGCGCAAGAATAACTTGCGACTACGTTTTCGTATCGCCTTACACTTTTTGTATGGGAAAATGAACTGCGCTGCGGCAGTGACAATAAGAACTAAAAATTCGTATGAACCTTTTGACATTATGAGTACTACGCTTTAGAATTATGTAGTCGAAAGATGTTCTTGCTGCCGGCACGGATCTAGGTATTGATTTAATCCGAGTGGCGCCCGATTATCATTATCGTTCTTAAGACCTATTATAATACGTAAGCAATACCTACCTGCATTGTAGCTAGCTATTTAATTCCTTGAAACAAGACTAAGAAACGTTAGACACGACGCAAGTACAATATGAATGGTCATAATCATTTCCATAATTAATAAGTATATGATGGTCACGAAGTATCCACGTGATCTCAGCAGCTTCCCTTGAAAATGCATGAGCAAATTGTTTTACAAGCAACGATTTATTGGGTTATACGAATAGTTGTTGCAAAATTACAAGTTGTTTAACGTCGGGTCTCTCTGACCCCACAATCTTGACAATGGCCGGGCGAGAGGCTGAGTGTTCCTGTAATAATGCCTATAATGACGGCGCGAGCCGGCAGCCTGCTTACATAACCACTCGTGACTTGCGCATTACGGTATCGGGAGAAAAATACAACCCGACAGGGGGCCAATTCACGCGTCCTCGACGAAATCTTAATGTTCGCGATATCTCGAAAGAGATGGCGGGTGTCGCTCGAACTGCTATGGTTGCAATTAATGTGCAGTGTGCATTTATTATAAGTAGTCGAAGAGTTACGATATGATGACGAAAATTAAACCTAATAATGATTTTGTCTAATTTCTCAAAGTTGGATTCCTAGGGGGGAAAAAAGCCTCATATGACAACAATAAAAATACACTAAATTATTTTTTCGATAACTAGTGAATCGCCCTCCTGAGCAGTGTCAGAATAAAAATAATATCTAATGGTCATCAGCCACCGCATCACAAGGGTTATGTCGATAACTATAATTAATCATCAATTACCGTACATTTATGTCAGTCCGGCGCTCTCATTAATTGCAATTAATAAATTGTATTTATTAAATTTGTTATAAACGTTAAAATAAAGGTAAATGAGTAAATGTAAAATTAAAAGGCGTAACGTGAGAATACATTTGCAAAAAAACGTTCGTGTATAAACTATAATACTATCACATAATAGGAATACTTTGATAATTGGAGAGGAAAACCGATATCGTCATGAATATCCTAATTACTATTGTTGACGACAATTATGTTAATAATGCCGTTTCTAGGATAATCATAGCTGTCATCATATTCTTGGCCATCAAAAGTTATTCATCAAAAATATGAATTGATATTTCAGAATAGGACCCATGTTAAAATTTCTTTCAACCAGTTTTGTGACTATTTAGCAGTTTTATCAACATTAAATTATTCAAAAGATCACTAGAACAAGGGAGATATGCTATTAGGTTGACAACGTGCCAGGCAGGTAGGTATCGATTGCTAGTATTGTAAGCATCCATATGCAACGGTGACCGCTTACCACCAGGTGGGCTGCCACCTTCATAGTTATTATTCTTATGAGTTTTCCTTCATGTCAAGGTGTCAAGAAGTTAAAAATTAGTCTAGAATACTCTACATGGAAATATCGAAGTGTGACAAATCGGGTCTGTATGTCACATCTTCGTGATTGATCCCTTTAGATATGTGACGTCATCTGAATATAACGTCATCAACCTATGCAAATAAAAATCAACAGATTCATTGATGTAGGCTCATACAACCGTGGTACATTGTCTAAATATATGTCAGTTAGTGAATTCACCTTTGGAAAAAATTAAGCAACAAATACCCCATTAATGAACACTGCTCTTTCCACACCTATAATGTTTATTTATAATATGCGATGTTAATAAGGCTATCTTGTTGTCACATATCTTAAAATAAGTTGTGTACTTTATGCAATTATTAAAAAGTTACTGAAGCACGCTGCACGCATCCGTAATATAATTAATGTTAGGTTACATAGCATGCATTCTCTTCTTCAGCTACCCGTATATTATAACGTCCATTTAACAAGACTTTGGTACTTGATAAGAAATATTATCATTAATGTACCTTTAATTACGTGATATTTAGCTCTTTTATAAGAACGTTTAACAGACACCCTACGGATGGTTTAAAAATATAATTCTAAGGATTGTGTCAAAAAGGCCATGTACGGATATCAACCCTCCACTGAGGTTTACTGAGAACTATGTCACGTTTATATGTAGAGCTCACCTATTTGATTTAATTAACTCCAAAGTTTCGTCACACACTTTTAAAACCCTCGACATTAATAATTAAGCTACAAGCAATCGTAATGTCGATTACTGTGAATCTCAATGTATAATAGATGTAAGTGGCAGTCCAACGGCAGTGTTGCAACCACAAATAATAAATCAAAGGTTACATTATTACTTACTTAGTAGATATTTTAATCAGTGTTATTGCGACGCCCGATGACAGATCGGAGCGATTGGCGCCCAGCTCGGTGTGATCAATGGTTGCCTTAGCCTTTAGATACGTAAAATAAAGTCACGACGTAACTAGTAATCCACACTGGTTACAAGTACTTAAAAACAGGTTTGTACAAAATTATCGGCTTTTACGTGAGTGTTAAATCAGGGGTCGATATGAAATCGATAACTTATGACCCCAAACGTTTTATTTTCCAATATTTTCAAAGTTAGATGGTAGACCACTTTATTGATCTGTTGTTATTGCAAAGTATTCACTGTTCTGTACAATCAATTACACTATAGTGTGGAAATATAACTGTACCAGTTTTAAAGAGCACTGCAGCTAGACAGACATGAAGGATACCTATAGACTGAATTGTAGCTAATATGAATACGGTGCAGTATCACGTAGGATAATAAGTCTGGTACTGTCTGGTAGTGCATTGCAAAGACTATGAGGAAAAAAAACGCAAACAAAAAAAGATTATTGTTTTCTATCTTTTAACCGAAGCACTATGTCCATTAGATAGAGAGAGAAAAAGAAGTAAACGATTTATTTATTGATTGTTACATAACTAGCGACCCGCTCCGGCTTCGCACGGCCAGCGTTAGCCATATACGTTGAATACATATAAAACACAAACGAATAATACATAAATACATTCCTCTTAATTCACTCTATCTATTAAAAACCGCATTAGAATCCGTTACGTATTTTCAAAGATTTAAGCATACATAGGGACAGACACGGATTTGAACGGCAGAGCTAATTAGACTAATTACAAACCAAACACTCGTTTCCTCTCAGAAAACTTCAAACGTGCCAACAATAAGTTCTTCCACGCCAACGATAACCCCAGCAACCATATTTGACAGTGACGTATACCTTCAAACAGGCTTTATGTCAAAGCCAACTATTTGTAGTAAACAAGATCACGTTACAGAGCATCTCTGTATCAAGGTAGACGTGATGATAGTAATTTGTGCGACCAATTATTACTGCGGAGCTGGATACTCGCAGGTGCATTACTTGCTTAAGTCTTAAGGTTAGCAATCACAAAGATACCGACTTGATTCCAACCATTTTTTAGACGCGATATGACTGGAATTCCATTGTGAGGCTTCTCTTTAGATAATGACTCGCTCTGAAGGAGAAACACTTGGAATATGATTGTTGATTAGTAATTATTCATTATTGATGAAAGTTGACATCTTCGTCAGCGAATAGAACACTAAAATAACATTTTTGTGCCTACATAATATTTTTAAACCGACTGATAAATATAAGTTCCAAGTTTTTTTAATCCAAATGATAAAGGTAAGTAAAAATATTCTTTATTTCAAATATTTTAAAATACAATTTTAACATCAATTTTAGAAGGTTAAATAAACTAAAGGTATTTTATTGTTAATTTTATTAGGCCAAACAACACAGCTTTTATTTCCGTTACAGTTCTAGTGATATATATAAATGTGAATGTTTGCTTAGTAATTTATTTTGTTACCCACGTCTCTGTAGGAACCTAATTACCTACCTGCGGTTGTTAATGAAATTTTCTACAAAATTTGATAACATAACTATAGCCTAACCCCAGGTCATAATTCGTAACAAAGATTTTGTTTCAAAACTTTACCTCTAAAACGGTGATACGTAGAGTAAGCGTATAGTCTATGTGTGTAAAAAAATCGTGGGCAAATTCGCGGGGTGCAGCGTAGTGTGTATTAAAAACATTATTATACATGCATTGCTACAGTGACAAGAAGTTACCGCTATAATAAAAAGAAAAAGGTCTAGACACTTAATTAGTACAGTGTATTTAAATGGTATGCAAGTACTTTAACACCGTTTATTTTCTTTATAACTGACTCGATTTGAATATCGGACCTCCATAGCAAGAAACTGGAGGCAAGCGACCGTGGAAGCAACTCATGTTACCGGCAAAGATTAAGTATTCAACGTCGGCGATGATTCACAGAAGTCACTTCTATTTAACGGTAAAATGATAAAGCCTATCTACTTAGAGCCTCAGAGAGGTACTAGCGTAGCACCTGATAATGGGTTAATTAATACGCGTGTGCTTCATATAAGAAAACATTTTATTTATTATGTATGCGAGCTACGCATACAAATTATTTGTCCTAATTTAGTAATCCGAATACAGTAGACTTTCAATTTTGGTCAAATATATGTAGGTACTAAAAATTTTAAGTGACACATATCGGTCCGTGTGTTTACATTGCTTTTCATTACTCCAGCTACAACATTTACACATGTATACCTATCGTGTGAATCTCAGTAGTTGTATAGATAATAATCAGTTATAGAGCTCACGCACCCAATACGATGGGTATCTTTACAAAAGGTAGGCAACAAAGAAAGACAAATGTATATATCATATACTCTCTTAGACAAAGGAGTGTCTATTCTTCAGTTCGGTGGATAACGAGTCTTTGCCGCTAGCTGGTAGCCACAGAACAGTGGCGCATAAATCATCTCGGCCAGGAAATCATTCATCCTCCGTAATGTGCTGCGAAAATAGACTTCCATTCGGAGCGGGTGCCCTACATGTTTTGAAAAAATACGCTAATGAAAATAAATTTGAAGCTGGCGGTACAACAGCACTTTTTGAGACCCACTTAGTGCTTCGCTTTTTTATTTCATTTAAAGCTCTTAACCAGTTTTTTGTCTTGTAATTTCTGGTTAATTTTAATTCCAAAATCCGGTATTGCTATCATAAGAATGACATATTGTATGAGTTTATTAAAAATAACTAATAATAAAATGTAAGAGACAGAATAAATCGGCGACCTTGAATTACATTTACGTGTTTAATAGCTGTCTCAAATCTTGATTATATGCATGATATTATCTAGACAGACTAATTGATATCTATTTTAGCAAACATCAAAGGACTGAATATTTATTATCTGTTGAAATCCGTATTCCAACGAAACTGGCAAAGAAATAACGATAAGATAAACTAACTCGACGCTAGATAACAAATTAACTAATGTAACGAACTCAGTTTTATACCACCTGGTGGCACACAAGCATACGGCCCACCTGATGGTAAGCAGTCACCGTAGCCTATAGCCGCTAGCAATACCAGGGGTATCACGAACGGGTTGCCAACCATGTTGTTGATGAGGAGTCACTGTGCCACCAGGGTTTGAAACTGGGCCCATCAGATGACAGGCCGTTGCTTCAACCACAAGGCCACCACGGCTGACTCTCATAAGCTCGAACAATAACGATACAAATAATGTTGTTATCTTGTACTATAAATATTTATCCAGTGTAACTATACGAATCGTGAATCAATAATTAAGTTTTGGTTTATAGAGCTCGCTTTGTTAACAAGTTATTTTCCCGGACGCACGACCGCCATTAGTTCGATGTTCTAACCTAATCAATTAAAAACCGAACAAGCCGTGGATCAACGGCCGTTCCCATGACATTGTTGTCATAACTTCTGCTCAAGGCATACGCTGGCCTGCAACCATAGCTGGGGTCGCATTTGACCACATATCGGAATCTAACAAATCGTGACAAAACCACCGACTCATCCATACTCATTTAACATTGCCCTCTTAAAACTCCCGCGCAGCTAAAATAGAACCTTATTAGAAGGTACAAGGATTGCTATCAATTATAATTCTTTGTTATAGGAATGTTAGAGATATGTTTGTGGTTGGATACATGGAGTGATGAGGCTGAGCCGCATGCCTGCGTCTGGTCAGCCTCCATCCATCAAGCTCGCGGCACATAACCTTCAGCGCTGCAATCGACCGGAAACAAGGGCTAACTAACCTCCAAATTGGACAAACACGACACTCAAAATAATACAAAACATCACTAAAAGTAATAATAAAGTTATTTTGGAAGTGTCATTCGAAGCCAAAAGGAATGTTCAGAAAACATTTTAATGTACGAATTAAATTGTATTATTTTATTTATTATATACTAAAATAGCAAATGATAAAAAATATCATCCGTTCTTAAAATCGTAAGAAATAGGGATCATCCATCAGATTTTCTTCGTTTCCTTCAATAGGTACAAGAAGAAACTTGATCGTAATAGCAAATGACACTTAAGAAACAAAAAAACATAGAAATAATATTATTTGCCTCTGGCTTTTTTGCCGTTTATATTTCAAAGCAACGCTGCTGAACAAGTCCCATAACAATTATTATTCATTACCATGCAACCGACTGGGAAATTTTTATTTGCTTTTTCTTGCACAGCCAGTGTGACATCTATCTGTCCTTGTCGCACTCGAGCACTCGCTAGAATTTAATATCAAACATCAATATTTGGATGCAATCAATCAAAGTTAATCACGCGAAAGATATAAAAGCAAAATGAATACATTAAGTTCTTTAGTGAACGGCGTCGGGGGCAGTCGAGCGATCTCTACCGGAGATTTTTTATGTAGGGCCTAATAATGACCGATTAGAAAAAAACGCTGGGAACTGTGTACCCAACGTATTAAGTACATTGTCATGACGTAAGCAACTTTGAATATGAATTAGCTTGGATTTAAATTAGGAGGGTTCGAGGACGAACACGCTGGTCAGTACTTCTCAATCTGCACGCCATCAAACATATTTTAGTGGAATATCTAGGAGTTCATGTTACTTCTCCAAAGAAAATTATTTACCTCATTTTATATGTAAATGTTAATCTCACAACCAAATTGCTTAGAACAAAGTTCAATAATCAATTTATTGAACAATGGAATAAAACTCAACATGTTTAGTATGTAAAGTAAAAAGACATCACATTGAGAACCAGCGTTCTAACGCTAAACAAAGAACGAAACGTAAGTTAATTTAAAAAGTTAACTAATTAGGTCAGCCGGTCCCGCGTTCGGAGGCAATAGCGATCGATACAGAGCGAGCAACAAAGCCACGATAAACTAACAGACGTTTTGCTGTTCGATCGATATTTCTAATTGCAATCGACCTCCTGTGAAATAGATGGGCTTATAGCAGGCTAGACAGATTTATTACACAGCAAATTAGCAAAGGGACATGCACGTTTTTTGTAAAATATTTTTATACACAAATGTTTTAAGTGATTTATGGAAAACTTTTTGATCATTACTTGCATTTTTAACTAAATAGCCTTTTCTTATCGCGAGTTCATCCGAATTACAATATAATATATAACCATGTTACTCAGTGTTAATATAGCATTCTACAATCGGAGTACCTAAATATTAAAATCGGTCCGGTAGTTTTTGAGTTTATTTATTACAAACAAGAATAGAAATATTTTCTCTTTATAATATCGGTATATATGTATAATGTACATAGATGTCATTAAACATGCAATATTAATTGTATGCTAAATTTAATCTAATTATTTTAGCATTGTCACTATCTGATAACGCTATTAAATAAAAATTAACATAAAAAATAAAATAAAAAACTTTGCTGTTTTGTTGTTGCCTATGTATTTATATACAAAGGACATAATATTCTTCATTGATACAGAGACCAAATAACAGTATTTTTTATTTTGTCAATTCTGTCTGTCTAAAAATGAGGTGAGTTTATATTTAGCCCGATATTAATATAAGTGTTCCCCAAAAGGGTTATATTACAAGCACGCAGCCATAAACTACGCGCATGTATGGAACTAAACAGTTATGAGTGCGCTACTTTTTACCAGCACTTTAATGTGGCCGCTGCTTAATGTGTTGTGACGGTTAATAAACGCTCGCTCTAATGAGTAACGGGCTGCGCTTAATACATCATGAAATGCTCCTGCTTAAAACCCACTTTCGATTATCCGTCTCCAATCTATTATGTAGGTAAATTACTATTACAATTTTACAAACTTATATTTTTACTCGTATTTGCATATTACTGCTATTTAGGTTATCCTATGCCTTTCACAATGTTTCCCAGTTGTATATACTATACAGTAGTGAAGTGACAAACTGAATAACTGAAATGGTCACTTATAATCTCAAGAATTATTACAATACAACATTTACGACCAAAAGGCCAACATTTCATAAATGGATAGAATTGTTTTTTTTTATTCGAACAAGCATATGGACCATGTGATGGTAAGTGGTCACCGTAGGCTATGGACGCTTGCAACACCAGTATCACGCGCTGGTTGCCGACCCTAGAATATACCATAAATGCATTTTTTTGGTATTGTGTGGTATTAAAAAATATATATATACCTAAATTTAGTAGGTAGCTAAAAGATTTGCAACCCATCTTCACGAATCGTTCAATCAGGCTCTATTCTATAGCGTTGGTATATGGATGTGAGTACCTATACCTATCATTTGATCACTATAGTCATAGAAGACAATAATTATAAAAAATATTATTTTATATTAATAAAAACCAAACATCCGTTGGATTATGTTATGCTCAAGTCACATTGGTGCCAATTCTGTTGTTCAAAATTACAAAACTTAACTAATTTGACAGGTCTAAAAGTCTTGCTATCCCTTTCTCAAGTGCGGGGTTAAATAAACAATGGTGCCAACCATTGTCACAAAAATTATCTAGCGCATTTAGCCCGAGTAGACAGAAGACTGTCTGGACTTCACTAGTCCCGCGTTTAGACTTCTCTCTAAAAACATATACAGGTAACTTGTTATTAGTCGTTACTAAAACACTTTTTCGTTACTAAAACATATGTTTGAATGTAAAAATGCCAATAAATAGCTGGAGTCTTATGTTTATGTGTCTGTCATATTAATTTAATCAAAGACAAGCAGAATGTGCCTAATGCGCATACATATATAAACTGTGTATCAGACAACACTAATTTCTAGATTTTAACATTGTAACATAACAATATATTTCTAGAAAGATAAGATTCGATTCGATGACATTAATTAAATTAAAAATATTTGTATATTTTAATTTGAAATAAAGAAAATGCATTTATACAATAATATGACATAAGATTTAATATTAAATGTGGATGCATTAAAATAGGTTAAGATTTATTTCAAAGTCGTTTTACGCGGAAGGATGCTATAGAACTGGCAGAAAATATTTAATAATATTTGTTATATCTTAGTTACTAAGTATTGGATCTATTATTTATTTATTAGTAGATAAATACTTGAAGTTTCGTATTTAAATCGAGTTAAATCAAAAATTGTTTATTCAATTCAGGTCCTAATAATGCACTTATGAAGGTCTACCTCACCACCGTTGTGTTGTTAAAGATCTCTAACGGTAATGAGAGTATACATTTTTTTCTATACTGAGATAATAGGCCAAAAATTGCCGTCTATCACCGCATTGGCAAGACAATTTAATTCTGCTGGTGTTTCCACCAGTTAATTGGGTTCAGGCTATTTTAGTATATATTAAAATGGTGTCTAAATAAACTTCAAAAGTTTTTTTTAATGCTTTTTGGTAACCACTATCGAAGACTCACGCAACTTTAATTCGGTCATAGGCATGTTATTTTTTTTTAATATAAACATTCCTTTAATCGTGCAACTTTCATATTATTATACAGTTTTCATCAATTTGATTATAAAAAAAAAAACATTCACGTAAGAATATATTTCTTATTATATTATTTCAGTGCTGTTTCCCGTGTGACGGGGCTCGGATTTAGGATCATTCCATTTTATAATAAATTTATGCGTGGCTTGAGTTGGTTACAGGGGAAATAATTAACGGTTGATGGTAACATTATTTTGGCGCACGCATGTGTGTGTTTGGGAGGATGTCGTCGCGTGCTCGCCCCGCCTTCCGTTAATTGCACCAATCTGCGCGCGCGCACGCACGCACACACGCATGAACGTACGCACGGACATGCGTATGCGCTGCATTCGCCAAATACGAAATTAAAATTGAAGATGTCGTAGTAATTGTAGGCAAATAATATTAAAGCATAGCAGGCGCACATTTTAATTAGAGAAAATGAAGACTCGTAATGTAAAACGTAGTTGTGGTCAGTTAATAACATTTTACTAAGAACAGCCAGACTCACACAACCCTAGACTGTACTCAATTTCGATCACAATGCGTAGAAATTCAAAAATGATATGTAAACTTTTGAAAAAGTCCCACGTCTGGCTTACTCCTTGACTTTTTTCTCATAGTAGTAAGTACTGGTCATCTAGACTGTAGGTACCTCGTACGTTAACAACGCCACTATTCGAGTTCAATGCTACAAAGATTCAATTATAGCCAATGATTGACACTCAGACGCGATAAAAAATAAATAAAAATGCAGCTACTGCTGGCTCGCAGCTCATTGAAAATCAATGTACCTAACCTTTTTCGTAAGTACTTACATAGACTTACATTAAAATATGCAAAGCGCATTGTGACGCTTAATTCGTTGTACATATTTAAATTTAGTTTAGAAGGAATTGAGTCTAGGCTATATTTATAAAATTGGTAGGCAGTATTATATTACAATATTGGTACCAATAGTTCTGTGAAGGAATTTATCAAAAATGTATAAAGTAACTATACTTATTTTATATTTTTCTTTTACATCACCTAAATCTACTCATAGTTTAGATATAAGGCTTGGGTTCAATTTGTTCAAACTTCTATGTTAAGATTCATGTATCTTTTTCATGTTTCTTTGCCTGGGATTGTGTGCCTTCGAAGAACGGCGATGAACTCTTCAAAGGGAAATTATATATGATTAATTTCGTATCGGTGAGCAAGCAGTGTTGGCGTATCTATCATTCGGGGATAAAATAAGGCGTTGAAGATATTTATCTAAAAGTCCTCTGCATTTTCATACTTAATACATTCTATAATACTTACATCGAAGTCGATGCCTTCGACAGTAATGGACTGAATTACTTTTATGAATGTAAACAATAAAACCATATATACCAAACCCTTTTAGAATAGGTAATTGACATCTAAAATGGGTATACACTCTCACGGGCCAATTACGTACTCATGTGAAGTTACGTAAGTGCACACCACTCAATAATTTAAAACAAGGTATCATAACAATTACAGTTTTTGTTACTGTCACTTTACACTGTAATGTAGACTGTATGACGTGAGTGTTACAATTGATATTTAATTGGCCACAAGGGCTTGATGTTTGTCATTGCCCAATAGGTGTGAAATTGGCGATGTGCAGCCGTTATAGGACGTTCGATTGAATAATGCTTGTTTCTGTTTTGTTTTACTTATTTTGTGCTTATGTTCGAAATTTTGAATGCTGAAATTCAATCGAGCGTGCTTTTAACCAGAGATTACAGCTCATCGCTTATTCTGGTTCTGTTTCCAAATTATTGCTTCTATTAGATTTACTGCTTCATTATTACATGTTTTGACCACCATATGGAATCAAAGTTCGCCAATATTTATTATTATTCTTTGTCACTTATTCCCTTACCACCTAAATACTAACTATGTAAAGATAACTAATACAATATCGTATGTAAAGTACTTAAATTAAGAGTGTTAAAATAAGTATTTAAGTTTACGACCCCGATTATTTTATAAATGATAAATCAAGTGTAATATAAACTGTAAACTATAAAACTTTCATCCATTAGGTAGACCGAGCCGGAGGTGTAACATTACAGAAGTTGAAGCAAATAAAAACAACCATAAAAAGTGAATCTCCTTGCGAGTTAGATAAATAATTTGGATCGTGTCATCAATCCACTGAACAGGGTATAAATTAGGCGACCGCGTCAAAACTGATATCAAGTTACTGGAGGCTTCAACCTTCAACGTGTCATTAAAATATGTTTTATTGGTTCTATCACACATTCCTAAAATTTTATACACAACTAGGCGTTACCTAGTGACTTAAAACGTGCGGTTTCGACTGCGTGAAGTTAATTGTCAAAATCCAAAATAATTCATGCAGTTTAGGCACTTATGCAGGTCGACTTTACCACTGGTTCGAAAAAAGCCACCTGAGAAGAACCGGCAAGAAACCCAGTGCTCTGTCTCTTTTCATGTATTAATCATGATACAACAATAACTAAAATGATTAACAAAATTCTTCTAGACATACTGAAGTATTTTCAAATCTTTTGCCAAGTATTAAAATAAGTATATTTCAATTTTAATTTAATTCCAATATACCAATTTCAATAAAATCTAATCAGCTGTTCCAAAGGTAAAACTTAGCCAAAGAGCTAGAGCGAGAAAATCTGCTAGCATTTTTTCCATAATGCAATTTCGTTATTTTAAAACATTTGTATTTTCAATGAGAACGCGATTATGTTAACATCAAGTAAATGCATAAAACAAGTTTACGCATTTAATAAATAAACTTGTATAATAATTGTGGTCCAGCGGCATGAGGATAGCAATAAAATTCCTCACCAAAGTGAAAACGATCCGAGTTGTCATCGTTGGAAGTTTATGTTCTCCTTCGCGGACTTAAAAATACTTTTTATACGCCGTCGCGACTCAACCACAATCCAACTAAGAATTGCATTTAAAAACACCCATTTGATGCACACTTATAATATAAAAACATACGAGCAAAATTCCTAAGGTACTTACGCAGAAGTAGTAAGAGAAACATAAACAAATAATATTTATCAATTCACTTATCTCGCGTCAAATATCAATGTTTCACATAATTTCGTGTGTAACTAACCTAATCGAGTGGCCTCCGTGAACCGATCGCCGAATACTAAATTCAGATGTAATCACGGCTGCAAGGAAGCCGGCAAGCCGACGCTACACGATAACAGCGTGGCTTTACAAACCCCGTACCTGTACTTGCGCCGCCTGAGCAACACGCATAAACTACACACATAACTGCTGTGGACGCGACGAAATCAATTCCCTCCCAGTTCCGATTCCGAGAAGTGACACAGTTTTTTAAGTGTCACATCACTACCGACGGACCGCTAAATAAATTCTAATCGTCCCGTATCGGATGCATGCCAATCTAGCCCCTATACGACCGCACCATAGATGAACTTTTCAACGGCCCACGAAGACCTGCAGTTAAAATATAAAGAAGAGCCACCTGTCTCCACGAAAATCTTTATAGCTGCCATAAAATTTAAACCTCGGAAAAAACAAAAAGTATGGAATCAGTTTTTTTTCCTTTACGAGGCCCATTTTTGACGGTGTTTACCTAAGCTGTCACCTTACAGAATGGCGATTTTGACTGGTCGGGTCCGTTGAATTAATTGTCGAGTTTCGGAGAGATATCGCTTGATGTGCGATAATGTCGGGCCGGCTGCCTACCGTCCGCCGGCAATTTGCTTAATCCTGACAGTTTCGGACACGGAATTAGAGCTTCACTTAATGTTTTTAATTGTAATGGTTTTTGATTCGGCGAAGGACTACTGTTTTGAATTCAATTTAATCAGCAGAACGATTTGAACAGTAATGAAGTTAATAAGACTAAATAAAGGAGTGCTGGTTCTTAAAAGGGACTATACAAGTATCCAGTGTGAGAAATAAATATGTATATGAGACACATTTTTCTGGTATCTTGATAACCTCTTGTGGATAAATGTTCCCGAACCCTTGACTGACATATGCACTATCCATATTACAAAGAGTAAATATTTGGGGTAATCTGTGGAATTATTGCAGCGAATTTAAAAAAAATCTGTCAAGTTAACCTCTACCTCAGAGAAGATAATATGCCTCAATTTAACAGACAACATATTTTACCTCAAAACTATGTTTTATCCTATTTCTAAGAAAAGCTTGTGATTAATAAAAGTACATAGCTTGTATTCGATCATGTCGAATCTTTTTCAGGGTACGCAGATTTTCACTCTTGACTTGCACACCACTTTTGCTTCTTCGTATACCTTCCCTCCCTTTTTTTATTAAAGAGCTAGCTGTACTATATGTTAATCCAGCTTTTAAGCTACCTCCTTTGAAAATTTCATGCAAGTCCATTCAGCCGTTGAAGCGTGAAGAGGGTACAAACACACACACACACAAAGTTTAGCATTTATAATATTAGTGTGATTGTAGTAATACAATAAGTATGTTACCGTGCGATCCGACGGCAGCCGAGTAGGGTCCGTGCATCTGCTGGTGGTAGTAGCGGGCGCGGCTGTGGTGTCCGCCCTCGAGCGGCGAGTGGAAGAAGTCGCCGTTGGTCTCGGAGGAGCCGTCGCCCGCCGGGCTGCCGTTGACGCGGCTCTCGTACCATCGCTGCTGCAAAGCGCTCGCCCCCGCGCCCCCCTCGCCGCTCATGTCCATGACCGCCGCCCCGACCTCACACACCATGCATCGCTTTTATATACACCCACTGCGAGTCCACACCCCTATCCGCATTTCAAACTATAGTCAGTCTAATTTAGCCCGGCCTCTATACGAGTGAAGCCGAACTCAGTCTAAGCATCGCGGTCACGTTACTAGAGTTCAACTCACGGCGTCTTCAACCAGTTCACATTGCACGTATCTGGAAAGGAATGAAAGAAATTCATATAATTTTCTATATTAATAAAATTTGTAGAATTGATAGCTTATCAGCCGAAACGTAGGGCTGTGCAATTTTTTGTATTCACATTGCCCGTTTGCGACTTCACACACGTATGTTAATCTTGCTGATGACGTTTATAATTATAATATACAATTAATATGCAAGAATATGTGCGATAGTCATATGCGAATGTACCAACAAAAACTTAAGCATATGCTTGGTAATGGAAGGTCGGAGCACAATGTTACGGCAAAAGCCCATCAAAATCTTGGCTGCCCGACTGTTTTGTCTGCGACCTGCGGTAAATTTGGTATTCAGAACTATTAAAGGAACCACTGTGCTAGCAATAGAGGCACCCGTTTTCCCTTAGGTATGTCACTAGCAGACCTAAAGGCCGAATAGGTACCTACTTGTCTTGGATATTGTGATGAGTGGTGTGCTTAAGAATAGCCCCTTCACCTACTACCGTAAAACTTAGTTACATACAGGACAAAAAGAGACGGACGCTTTTTTTTTAATTAAAATTTTCCACCTTTTGGATACATAACCTCACGTAACAAATCCGTCAGCCTTCTTGGCACATTTCCCCGTGACGGTGGTTTGGGACATTTATTTTACGTGTTGGTAATTAAGTTTTGTATATTTATAGCTAACAGTTTTCTTTTTTAGTTTAGTTTATTTTATTTTTTTATTATGATTCGTTCAGATTTTTATGTTAGATTTGAAAATTTTACACATATAAATAATAATCGATTGAATACCGCACGTGCAGTACGCTTATCATAATTTGCGCAACATCAAAGAAATTATAAAAAAAACCTAAAAATAAATAAATACGTGCCGGTGTTTTGTCAAAAACAGACAATCAATTAAGATAAGTGTGGTGGGCTATCGCAAACGTCCGTGATATCGATACGCTCCCAATTTGATTAACTGATACGCGCGGACAACACTCGATACCGCCGCGATAAGCGATAACCGGGCATTAAGCGTTGTTAGCCAACAGAGCCGTGATTTTTATTACTACTAACTGACTGACGGCGAATACTGAAGCGACATTCAAAGTTTGAAGCTTCTTCAAAATACAATTTCGTATGTAAAATGGTCACTCAAATCTAATGTGGCTTCAGATTTGACTGGTGTTTCAGTCAGTCAGAAACCATACGGATATTTCCTTAGGAACTTCCGTTCTGACCCAATAGTAGGTAATTATTTATATGTCACACAATTTATATACAATTATATAAAATAATTGTATATATAAAATAATTGTGATAAAAATCGAGTAAAATTTTAGTTTCACTCATTTGCTTTGTTTCATAACCCTGACAAAATAGATAGATCATATCACCCAAATATACAATAATATACATATTTATCACTGAATGTTAAATTCAGTGATAAATATGTATAATTCATATGGAACTCAAAAGCTACAAATCAAACTTTTAGTGCAATAACATTTATTAAATCGGTTCTTGAATGCATATCTTCAAAAACATTATGAATAAAATATTTTTTATCACCAGAATAATAAATCTCCGTTACGTTTTTTTTATACCACTAGGGTGGCATTCAAGCATACGGCCCACCTGATGGTAAGCAGTCACCGTAGCCTATAGCTGCTAGCAATACCAGGGATATCACTAACGAGTTGCCTACCATGTTGTTGATGAGGACTCACTGGTGCTAGCAGCTCTAGTACTAGCGCAGCGTATCCTTGTGGAGCACTGGTAACCATACTCACCGCAGAAACAGAACACTACATCAAAGTAGTTTTATTTGGCTGCGGTCTTCTGAATGGTACCGTCCCCAGTTGGGAATTAAAAATAGTAATATGGGAACACCCACGGGAGATCCCAATTCGTTATTATTAACAAACTATTGGTTATTATTTATAAATAATATAACGTATAAAATAAACCTATATATTACAATACAATTACCTAATATTATTGTCGATATCATATCTATCAATAAATTTGTTATAACAAAGGATACACAGACTGACAACAAAAGCAATGTCACACTTGAGTCCCTAAAATGACTTTGCAATCTTTGTGTGTAAACTGATTAGTTCTGTAAATATATATTAACCACATACATATGTCATGGTATGGGCATGTAATGCGGAGGAATGAAGATAACGTGGTAAGAAAGGTTTTATGTATGAATGTGGATGGGTACAGGGGTCGAGGTAGACCTAAGAAAAGATGGATGGGCTGTGTGAAAGATGACATGGCCAGAAAGGAAGTGAATACAGAGATGACGGCTGATAGAGAAGTATGGAAGAGAAATACATATTGCGCCGACCCCAAATAATATGGGATAAGGGCAGGAGAATGATGATGACATACATACATACGTATCCGCCAATTCCCTTACATGGTAGGCAGAGAGTATAGAGCGCCATTTTAATATTTACTTGCACACCTCTTTTGCTTTTTTAACATTCATCAATCTTTTTATACATGCCCGCCTATTCCGACTACTCTTCACTTTTCCATCACTACATTGATTTACTAAATATACATAAAATTGAAAAATATAACCACACAAGCTTATTTCTTTTTTTTATTTCAACAACCGTTCATAGCATCTAAAAAGTAGAAAAAAGTTGTAGGTAATAAGAACACTCGAAATTTTAACAGTAGAATGTTCTAAGATCCAAGAAGTATGTTCTCTTATTCCTCGTAACTAAAATTATTTGTCAATTGAATCATCATTCACGTTTGTTTGAATGTGTGCGTAAATTACTCGAGTACTTTATTTTTAAGGCAATAATTTATTATTTAGATTAGATATGTCAGAAACTCCAATCAAAATCTTGTGATAATATCGATTAACTACCTTATCAATAATATTGGACAACATAAGGGATTTATTTAATAAGCAATGCCGAGTTTGATAATTATTTTTGGTACCATGTAATCGATTAATTTCACAGAATTCTAAATTGCTTAAGTATTTTCAGATCAAAGGAACTTATTATCATCATGATAAATTACATTTTGCAGCAATAATCAACATTTTGCAGCAATAATTTGTATCTGGAATATTATAATCTACTATAAGGAATGCAGAAAGATAATAACATTTCAGTTACATAAAATACCATTAATGAATTATATATCTGATTGAAAAAATATATATCTCTTTAATTGAAAGTTAAAATTAAAACTGTTTCCAATTTGTAAACACCTTTTCTCTGAAAGTTTCAGTAGGCCATATGTACAGTAATCAGATATAACAGCATTATTAGATATAAAAGCATTACTTTGCCATAGAAAATGGTGTCGATACTGTTGTAGAAAATCACTAAAATAAACTAATTTAACAGAACTAAAATGTATTACTATCCCTTTCTCATGTGCGGCAATATTATTAGTCCTGTCGATTTAGTTTAGTTTAATGATTTTGTACAACAGAATTAGCACCAATATCTTCACATCATTTTTGATGTATTCAATGTGCGTTAAAAATTTGGTTTTAATTATTCTGCAACATTAATGCAACCTGTATAAATTCTGACAGCTCGTCACAACGTGATATAGGTATGATTCGTTGCATCTGCTAATAATCGGCACTGCCATAACTCTAACTATGAATAAAATAAATATTATGAAAAACGTTATTTGGGACTCCATCCAACACTGTTTTAGAAACTTCCACATCGTGAAAATACTGACGTCAAAGTCTGTAATACACTCTCACATAATTTTACTTTTTCTTGGTAATTGTTTATATGTTTAAGAACATACACGACTGAAGTCCAATGTACTTGGCTAAATATATGTCGTTTTGCTTACTAAATATACACAATATATAATTATTACATAACTTAAAACTAAAAACCTTAAAAATATAATATAAATATTAAAACATATTGTTAAAGAGAGTCCCTCAATTATGTGAAATTATATCAGTTAGATACACAAAAGGATACAATTTGTATAAATATGAATAAAATAATATGTGTAAATAAAAGGATACCTTGTTGTGTGGACTGATTTAATAAGAAATCTAAGCTATATCCTACTAATATTATGAATGCGAAAGTTTGTGAGTATGGATGGATGGATTTATAACCTGGATTAACACATGCTTTTTATCCCGGGAAAATATTATTTACTCAGGAAAAAGTTTTTATTTCGCGAAAATTGTAGGTTCCTCTGAGATTCTAAGCTTAACGGTGACGTAGACGCGGGCAAAAGCTAGTCATACCAACCCTATTTTAAGAATTTATTGATTGGCAACTTGAGATGGTAATGTGATAAACGTTTCAATGCGCCCGCTCAGCGAAAGATTTTTTGATTCGGTCCAGTAGTTTTTGAATGTATTCCAAATAGATAACAAATATAAATACAAAAGTATTATGATATTAGTGTTGACAAATTTGGGTAATATCAAGACTCTTGATTATAAAACACTTCTTCATGAACGTAATTAAGTACGTATGTTATAAAATCATTACATGTTAGTACCTACTCAGTATAAAATACGTTCCTAATAAACTAAAGTATTAAACTTCAGACCATAAATAATATTCAGTGAACATCATTTGACATGATGATTGCCCGTGCTAATGTTGACTATTTAATTAATATTCAAATGACACGTCATAGTATCTGCACGAGATGTTTATTATGAAATTTTAATGAAAGTTATATTGGTGCCAATTTTGTTGTTCTAAATTACTAAGCTTTACTAATTTGACAGGTCTAAAAATATTGCCATTTGCCATCCTTATTTAAGCCCGCACATGAGAATGGGATAGCAAGACTTTTAGACGTGTCAAGTTTAGTAATTTTGAAAAACAGCATCGACATCAATGTCTATCTAAGCGATGATATAGAATGGTAACATAAACATTTTCTTACCGAACGATAAGATGTGATCTGCTTCAAGTGAGATAATTTTTAGTATATTTATATTCTATATTCAATCTATCACAACCGACGGCCCTGCTATCTGAATATCGACTGAAAAAAGGATTAGCTGATAATAAAAAGAAATCACACATTTTATCGCAAATTATGTCCATTTCGTATGATTTCCCGTAATGTAGACTGATATGGTTTGATAAGTGACGGTGGCGGTAACATAATGTTCTTTATTCAATTCTTAACTCAAGGTAACTAAAAGCTACTCTCTTGTTCTTTATTTATTTTAATGTTCTTTATTCAATTCTTAACTCAAGATAACTCAAAGTAACTAAGGTTTTGATTTAGTAAAAAGTTCAGGCATTAGTGTCGATTCTGTTGTAGAAAATGACTAGACTAAACTATTTTGACAGGACTTGCTATCCCTATTTCTGGTGCGGGGTTAAACAAGGATGGCAATACTTTAAGACCTGTCGCATTAATTTAGTTTAACGATTTCGTACAACAGAAGTGGCATGGAGCTACGCTATGTGGTCCCGTACTAATTAAAATTGGGTGTATTGGTACATACTTTTTTTTTTAATTGATATTAATATAAGAAACGACCAGAATTCATTGAACCTGAAACACCTGACGCAGCAGTCAGGCTTATCGTCAGCAATCTATGATTTATAGCAACATTCTATAATTTGGCGAAAATGTATGGTTACAGTTGGTTATAGATACTAGCAGAAGGGCTGTATATACCTAAGTCATTACTGGGAACAAATCCTACTAATATTATAAATGCGAAAGTTTGTATGGATGGATGGATGTTTGTTACTCTTTCACGCAAAAACCACTCAACGGATTTGGATGAAATTTGGAACACAGATAGTTTATAACCTGGATTAACACATAGGATACTTTTTATCCCGGGAAAATGTTTTTATCCCGGGATAATTTTACTTTGTCTCTGTGATTCTAAGCTCAACGCGGACGTAGTCGCGGGCAGAAGCTAGTAATACATATATAGGTATACTAGCGGCCCGCCCCGGCTTCGCACGGGTAGACTTTTATATCAAATATTTTGTCTACCCGTGCAAAGCCGGGGCGGGCAGGTAGTATAATATATAGCCTATGTTACTCAGTGATGATGTAGCTTTCTAACGGTGAAAGAATTTTTGAAATCGGTCTAAAAATAAAAATAAAATTTAGGGGTGGACTACCCCTTACATTTAGGGGGATGAAAAATAGATGTTGGCCGATTCTCATAGATACCGGATAAGCACAAAAAAATTCATCAAAATCGGTCAAGCCGTTTCGGAGGAGTATGGCAACGAAAACTGTGACACGAGAATTTTATATATTAGATTTGTAGAAATTGGTGTGTACACATCCCATCACACTGAACTGATCATGATGTTTAACGAATTGTGTTCACTATGAGCTAGGAATTCTTATTTATTTCAAAATCTTTATACTAAACCCACACAAACGAAAGGCCTTGTAACATGTAGTAGCTTAAACAACGCCACACAACACAAAAAATAGGTCATATGTTTTAAAAGACATCTTTTAAAACAACCAATTTTTTTATAATTTCTTGGTACTAAGCTACAGTATGTTACTTTAAGTGCGCTATAAACAGGTCTCAATAGGATTGTGACAGAAACCGCACATGATCGATGCGCGGGCGCAGTCTCATCCGTGCCGGTAGGCCTATCGGGCCTTCGATCACGATGCGATCTGCGTAGTCAGTGGCTCATGCTCGTTATAGATAGACCGTAGGTGTTCAATTATTATCATGCACTTTATAGATCTGCGTGATTTTAAATCTTTATCCCATTCGCCGAATTTATAGCTATAAATATATAATGTTAGGTAGGTACCAGCAGAAAATATATGTTACAAAAAGATTAAAATATATGATAATCTATTTCAAAATTAAAATTACTGTGTAAAAATAGTAATAATTTTTAATCCATCTAAGATAAAAACTGTATTAAAAAGAGCTTTATATACCAGATAATACATATAAAATATTTATTACGTTCATTTATTATACACACTAAACATAATGTATAGAAAAGTGGTAGGTAATTGGGTATGAAGTTACTGAATTCAAGTGGAAAAACTAATAGTATTGATATATTAAAATTGTATTGCTTAACTTTAAGTATAACTAGTATAAAAAAATAAAAATTATTATATTCCCCACCCGATTGTATTCTCGTGTGTGCCGCAGACATTCAATTTTACAAACAATACTCCCACACTAAATACGAGAGACTTTACTTCTTCTTCTTCTTCTTATCTATGGCTCAAACCTCATCAAGGACAAGTGCCAGTGTCGAGTGTAAGAAAATATATCAAGTTTCTCAATAGTAACTTGTGCCTTAAAATGTCATGGATTGTCTCAAAAAACAAATAAGCGTTATTTGTTTTCGGAGATAATTCCCGGGAGTAGCAGATCATGACATGCCTTCATGTCAGTGTTAACCTATTGACATAAATCACTTCACCCAAAAGCATATTACAGCATTATTTCAATGTTCCTATAAATCAGTCCCCAAATGAAACCTTACTGCACATAATGACACTGAAAAAACACATTAAAAATCACTATAACGCAATTTACAAGACAAGAAAAAATTCAACCACTCTGCCTGATTTCGACAAAACCCTACTCTTGTTCTATGTGGTTCTATCCAAAAGCTTGCTCAATAACAGCTGGATAATAAAATTAAAATTAATATTCAACAAAGAAGCTTCAATATCGGATAAAAATCAATTTCACTCACAGTTAAACACCATGTCAAGTAAACTGATCAGACTCTAGTGGTGTAAACGATAAAGCCACTAATGTAATAATCACCGTGTTTTATAAACATGGTTATCTCTTATTAAGATTAGCCCAGGTCCCAATTATGATAATTGATTCCCTATGGTCCGCCGTAGAGGCCTAACTCGAAAAAACTTGTCCGACACTATCTCGTCTTTATCAGGACCCGATGCGTAGATCACCTCAGGGGGGAATTATTGTACTTGCCTTACCATTTCAAGTACCTTTTATTATAAAAGTTGGTTTTGTTTACAGAATTATTATATGTGTTACTTGTTAAGTATTATATATTCCTTGTTTCATTTATAATTGGATTTTTACATATGATTACTAGCATTTTATAATTATGATTACTAGCAGCCGTATTCCGGTTCGATTCCCAAGTTTTGTTTTTATACTAAGCTAACGAGCATATGTTATGATGGCGGTCACCGTAGCCTATGGACGCTTTTAATACCGGGGGTGTCACTCGCGCATTATTGCCTTTGCAAAAATCTCTTCTAATCCTTCTTGAAGAACCCCATGCAGAATAAAAACATTATTTTTTTTGCAACCCGACTGGCAGTAAAGCTGTCTTCAAGTCTAGCGTTTTGCTTCTTCTGTCTTGGAGTTATTTTAAAAATGTTTTTATCATAAGACATTTTAGTTATCTGTAGGTAGTAAACACAACATGTGCGTAAAACTCGAATACGCATATTATTTCACAGTACCGGTAAAACAGTGATCAGTATCGGGGATTTAATTAACTTAACCAAACCGATGACTTCTTTAACAGAAGTTATCAAACTCATCAATGTCATATAGGTAACATTTACCTAATGTGTAAATACATAACAACATATATTCGTTTATATGAATATTTAAAGTATGTGATAACAAAGGAGTTATGTAAACTTTAAGTGTAATTTATATTCGCAGTATTTTTGATAATTGCTTAATTGCTTAACTGTGTACACGTTATCTGCCGTCGAATCTCCGGATGTGTTAATAACATACCTATCCGTAGTTATAATAGAACTGGACTCAACATTTATCTGTAGGTATATATAGCTAACATCTAACGTGTAAACTAAATGGCCGCCAACGCGCGAGTGACACCCTTGGTGTTGCAAGCGTCAATAACTCCAAAGGCTACGGAAACCGCATACTAACTTAGTGGTATAAATAAAAATAAAATTTAAGATTTTATATGGCTTATCAGGACAGGCTCCATGGTTCTGTCGAAGTGCTAAACAAAAGATTTTAAAGACATACAGTTCAATTAAAGCTTATAAAATGAATCTTTTTAGAAATAGATATATTAATATATTAAGATTACTTATTTTTATACCACTAAGGTGACACACAAGCATACGACCCACCTGATGGTAAGCAGTCACTGTAGCCTATAACCGCTAGCAATTCCAGAGATATCACTGACGGGTTGCCAACCATGTCGTTGATGAGGACTCACTGTGCTAGCAGCAATACTACTAGCCCAGCGTATTCTCGTGGAGCACTGGCAACCCACGGGAAATCCCAAATCGCCCTACCTCTCTTCAAATACCTGTATGTTTAGCATGCATACAAATATTAACATTGAGACTATCAACATGATAATAGTTGCATAATAGGTTAAAATTGAAATGTTGGAAATGAGTAAACGACTAATTGCATTACAAATCACTTAACATTATTGAATAATTGAATTATATTTACATAATTATAGAAATCCCGTTTGGAATACAAATACCTATACAATAGAATAAATACAAATAACTAAGTTCATTAAGACGGTCGCACATCTAATTTTACGCACACAGCACCAACAGTCTGAACATCCAAGGATATGTTTTGTCTTGCGAACTTGGAACCCAAACAGTAGAGCGAAACATTTCCTATCTGTTTTAATTTATTATTTTTTTCTAACCAACCAGCACATTACTGCAACTTTACTTTTTTACGAGTAGTTATTTTTTTTCTATTTAAATAACATAGGTTGGAACAAAGGTATTTAAACTTTAATTGTTAAAAGCATGCTTATAATAATTTTGTATCCTCGTCAGATAATATGAGCTCTGTCTGTCTGTTTTATTTAGTATCAAATACCAATATTCAATGGGATTTGATGGATGCCTTCTAAATGAAGGCAAGAATAATTTATTGACCGTTTTTTATTTATTACTTAAAGGTGATCCTAATCCGACGCTGATCGCTGTACAACTTATAGTTTACATAAATAAATAGCCATTGTTATTAATAATCACGTTTTAATAATATTTTTCTTATTATTAGCTGTATCTACATAGTTACTCCTAAATCAACGGCCCTTGGTTGCTATTGGCACGTGGACTCCGGGTAGCGGGTTCGTTTCCCGCTAGGAACAATTATGTGTTTGGCTTTCCTATAGGTAAATTATGTGTGTATGTATACGCGACACTCACGTGATACGTAATGGAACAATCCTAGTCTAGAGCTGCGTTTTATTCATACGGGTGCCATTTTGATCCAAATTCTTAAGTGGTTATTCCAAAAATAATAATTACCACACATCTTATCCGGACTATTACGAACACGTCAAACAAAATTGGCCAAGTCCGAGTAGGTCTCGCACACCGAGGGTTCCGTACTTAAATCAAACTAGTTTATATAACCTGCGGTTCGATCCTTAGGCACGGGCTATTGCACAATGCACATACCGCATATAATTAGTTTCTAATAGTGTTTTTTTTAAATATAGCGATTCACATTCTATGAGCATTCCAAGCGTCTACCTATAACCATTAAAATTGGAACATTAATAAAACAAATCTTATGTGAAGGTTAGTTAACTTAAGTGCACATAAATAAATTTTTATTTGTATTTAAATTGTAAATACTAAAAGGATTTAACATTTAAACAGTATTTTTATACACTTTTAATTTCTTCTCTGGAATAATAAACCAATAACTTTAAGTAGATTCGTTTATTTCCGTATTTTCTTCACAAAATGTATTTGTTTCAATATGATCTATTTTTATTCAACTCTTGTTTCAACGAATATTGCAAAATATTCAAAGGAATTTACAATTCATAACATATCGTTTTACAAAAAACATAGGAATAACATAGCTGCAATTTGTAAATTTTATTTTAAGCTATATCTAATTAATAACGAATATCGTAGCGACTAAGCATATACACTTATTTAACTGAACTAAACTTAATTAACTAACTTAAGTGAATGCCTACCTTTTAAAAAGTAATATTTGCTAAGTGATTTCCTTACGTACCTTAAATTCTTAAATTCGTTTCATTTTATAGCATTTTCATGTCCACACTTGCCGTGTTATTCTCAGTAGTATTACCGCAATATAATAATAAAATAATAATAAGCTTATTTACATAAAGTCGGCAGCTTTGAAGTATTATTAAATATCCCACAGTAGCTATAAGCCATTGGACATATTTCACAATAATGGTAGTGATAAAATTATTGATTACTCCAAACACCATAGAAAAATTTAATGTAAATTAATTTAGGTAGTTAATATTTAAAAGTATGTAGTTCTATGTTTACGGAGATTGTTGCTATAAGTGTGGTGTGGGCTAACTGGGAGATAAGGTGACTAAAGAATTATACTATTTCTTAGATAGGTATTAAGCAATTTTAACAATTCTAATTTTAAAACATACCATAGAGTCAAAAATATTTGTTTAAAGTAATTATTTTGCGCATACAGGATGTCACAACATATTATGTATCTCCGCCGGATACGCTTACACACACATAGCCACACAATCAAAGTCATAGTTTTATCGATGGCTAATCGATAGCAGCGTTTGCGCATCTCGAGCCGCATTCAAATTTCGAACGCGAACTGTCATGGCGGCCAATCGTGAGCCGAAACAGCAGACCGATATGAAAACGAAGTGAGGTGACATTGACATTGATTGGTCGGTGTTTGTGTACTCGAGAAAAAAATTAAACAAAGAATTCGAATACTGGCCAGTATTCAAAGTGAGTATTTTATGGCGTGGATACACTGTTCGCATTTAAATAGGCAAGTTTTATTGAGAAATGAATTCTAATGTGTTCAGGTTCTTGCGCTCTTCGGAGCTTTAGATAGCTGGCTAAGGTTCATCAAATGCCTACCTCCGGGTGACTTTTTGGATTGATCAGTGGTTTCGTGGGGTTCTACGAATGTCCTATTTGCTTAATAAAGCTACGTTTTAATTTATCTATC
This sequence comes from Falcaria lacertinaria, assembly GCA_951449985.1. Lineage (NCBI taxonomy): Eukaryota > Metazoa > Arthropoda > Insecta > Lepidoptera > Drepanidae > Falcaria > Falcaria lacertinaria. The sequence goes on along the minus strand of OX602113.1, from coordinate 8,210,390 downwards.
ATTTAATTAAACTTATAACTTTTATTAAGCCTACAGTTTTTTTAATATAAATAACAATGTCTGGGAAGATTAAAACAGACTATAAAATAATTACACACCAGAATGAAAGAAAAATCAAAGTTTTTATTTAGCTCGATCTAAAACACGTAAAAAATAGCACATATAACCAATGCAAATAATGAAAATTATACACATTGTTCTAGAAAAAAAACATTGCAACATCTATAGTTTTTTTTAGTTATATGAAGAAAGAAGAACCCGTTTATGTCTTTTGTATAACTTTTCTTATCTAAACAAAATCTAAAATTAATTTATGCATATTCATAAATATTGATTTTAAATAATGTTTATTTCTTTACATAAATAATACATTAAACCCAGATCCCTCACAAAAGCATTTGATATCAGAGTATGTAGTTTTCTTGTTATCAATCAGGCGTAAAAATCAACATGATTATGTACTGGTACAACTAATTGCTCACTGTTGTAACGATAGTTATTATCAACAACTCAAATTTGCTATTAAATTATTTATGACAGAGATAAATAAATATGCTTTATTTGTTGCTCGAGTTGAAGTGTAAGCGCGGTTTGTCTTCCGTCGGGAAGTGCGGTGTGCCCACATTTATAACCCGAATAAAAACTGAATTCATAAATAACCCACAATGTAACATACTAAACACAATATCGTGAATTATAATATAGTTCATTCTCACCACCTTGTATTTAATTAAAAATCATGAATTTATTTGCGTTAATGTCATGTAAATGTTATTATTTTTATTGGATTATTATTTTAAACTCTACGTATTCCACTTTCATGTTAATCGCTTTGAATTATACTTTATCACATTAACCTGTCAATAGAAATGTATAATTATATTTATTGCACATTAATATGTGACAAATAATTTGTAATTTTTATGTTATCAGTTATATCATCTGGTAGAGAGAGATGTCACCTGTCATCTACCTGGTATTGTCTATTTACTTATCCTAAATTGAATAAAAAAATGCGATCATGTACCTCAAGTGTCCGTATCAGATGCTTATCACAATGTAGATCACTATCACTATGTATCACTGTAAATACTGAGCAGAGATCAAAACACACTGAAATCATGAGCTCCATTCCGTTTGCGTGTTCATTTTCAAGGATTAATTATTTATCACAGGTCACAATTGCGGGTTTATCGGTTGCAAGTTTGTGTGAACAAAAACAGTTAAGCGCAAGCGCAGTTGCGGGGCCGGCGTAGTGCGCGGCACGTGATGCGGCGTCGATGGGACGCAACCCGACACTAAAGCCGTCGTGAGTTTTTGTTGTCGCGCGCGCAGTCGGGCGAAGTCGGCGGTGCTCGGGGCCTCTCGGAGGCGCTGCCTTCTGATTGGCTGTTCTTAGCGGGCGGCCTCTGAGGGCGGGACTACTCGGTGGGAGTGTACTCTTTTCACATTTTCTCTTTTTGGGCGGGCGCTACGCTCGTGTGCGTCAGTCGGCGTGCGACTGCGAGCGCCTCGAGTGATGGATGACGGGTCGCACTGTAGACGCATTCCTGTATTTTGTTGAGCACCATGACAACCGACGGATGACATTCGCTTTGTTTACTTCACATGTCCTTATAACAAGGCTAATATACAATTAATAAACACTGAAAACACTTTATATCAAATATAATGGCAAATATTCATTTGAATATTCCATTCATTACAATACTAATGTAATGTAATGCGTACAATATAAAATTATGATAATTAATAAATAAATGATGATATTTGTCGTTGAATAATAGTTATAGACTTATGATCATGATAGTTATGTTTAGTGCTTGGCCACCATAGATAGCCTTAAAGCGTTATAGCTTACTTACAGTAGCGTTTAAGCCATCTATAGGCAATCTAATATATAAAATTCTCATGTCACAGTTTTCGTTGCCATACTCCTCCGAAACGGCTTGACCGATTTTGATGAAATTTTTTGTGCTTATCCGGTAGCTATGAGAATCGGCCAACATCTATTTTTCATCCCCCTAAATGTTAGGGGTAGTCCACCCGTAAATTTTATTTTTTATTTTTTAGACCGATTTCAAAAATTCTTTCACCGTTAGAAAGCTACATCATCACTGAGTAACATAGGCTATATATTATACTAGCTTCCCGCCCCGGCTTTGCACGGGTAGACAAAATATTTGATATAAAAGTCTACCCGTGCGAAGCCGGGGCGGGCCGCTAGTAAATTATAAATATCATTAAATGAGGCAAATATCTATATGTATTTAGCTACATGTAATTCAACTGGTTATTAGGTACCTCGTTTTAATTATATTCCACTGACTGGTTATTTAAGAAGAATGTCAAATATATTTTTTACTGTTTGTATTTTTTTTTATATCTTTCCAAAAAACAACTTTTGCTTAAAAAACAGACAATTTAATTATTTAATAGGTATGGTGTGATATGTTTAAGTTTTTGTTTTGAACATCAATATAAGGCTTCAATAAAAGTGTGAATTTTACAGTCAGCAACGAGCGATTTGTATCAACCACTAGCGCTGCGTCAATAGGCTATGGTAATCGCTTACCATCAGGCGTCTATAAAAAAATCGAAAAAAAGTTCTTGCAGTAATTCTGTACCTTGTTTAAATATGTACACTTTAAGATAATGTAAATTAACTTTTTCTATGGAGCTTGTTTTTATAGCTACTTCGTTTTATCCACCTAGCGTTATGTTCTAGTCTAGACCACTGAAAAGAATCCATATCCTTAATATTCCTTGATATTTCCAACTATTATAAGACATGTTAATATTATATGTATTTTACCATCCATATTTATTTTATTTCATACATGTACATACTTACTTATCTATTTCAAATGTCCATCTCAGATTTCGAATGAATTTATTTTAAAGTCTTAGACTATATAATATTTTATAATCAGTGCTAAGACGACACCGAAACTCAAGCACTCAAAGTCGCCCGTATATGCCTGGGCAATTTTAATTATATTTAATTCTATGAAATGCTTGAAACGCTTCGCTTTTATTGCACCTGTATTTCACCTACTATATTATATGTATTCCTTTATTATAGTTTTTCACCTACCTAAACATAAACTTAACCTAACATATTTTAAGTTTAGTTAGGAATATCCTATAGGTACGCTATTCTGTTGTTCATTAAGCTTGACGTTTCTAGTTTTAGGAATCATTTAGTAACAACCGAATAGCAAAGTACCACTTAAAACTAAGTTGAGCAATTTAAATCTGACAGATTTAAATTTAGATTAATCAATGGAGCTCTGAATAGCAAACGTTGTTTGTCAGCTCTAAGCCTAAGATTAAGTTAAATTTAGGCTTTTTGAGACAGGTGATGCCACCATTAGGTAGGTACCTTATGGTGCCAATGATTATATATTAGCGTTACTATTACATAAATTAAAGCGGGTGATTTACCAATTATTGTTATGTTATTCTAATTTCAAATTAAAATAGAACAAAGTTGCGTTTCGCAGCTAGCTATATTCATGCGTCGGCAAAACAAAAGCTAGTCTCAAGTCGACGCTGCTCTAAGACACCCTCTGTGATTTATTCCATACACCCGCGCGCTATAAATCTGTCGGGCACAACACTATCTCTGGTGTTGCGCCTTAATGGCTAATAACACTGCTTCTGTGCCTATACTAGGTCACCTAAATTGGATTTAAAAATACTTACATTTAGGGCAAAGCTCAAAAGACTGGCAATTGTGGCAATAGCAGGTCTGCCACATTGTAAGTAAATAGTGTTCGCGATATTTACATTCTGTTCTCGAGTGGAAACTGTGTAGTGTGGCACTCCTGTTCGCCATCTTGTTCGATAGAACAATGAACAGTGTAGCTGGTAGGCAGTTGAAGATAGAACGCACCTTAAAAGAGGCATAATATGCCCATCAGTAGACTAATATAATTTATTGGTTTCAATATAACTAGACATTCAATGTAAAAGGAATAGTGCTTTACTTTATCACCGAATTAAAAAAAGTTATTGAAGCCATTTTATTAGCAATATTAACAATCGGTTTACTATTAAAGACAAATTTGATGGTTACGTTAAGTTTTTAGATAATTATGACAGGCTTCAGTGCCGGTAGCAAGAACATTGTCGACAACGTTTTCGTATTGCCTTCGACTATTTTTGTATCCAAAAAAGTACAGCGCTGCGGCGGTGAAAAGTGGAACTCAAAATTAGTATGACAATTTTGACATTTCGCGAGTTACGTTTTCGAATACGTTGTCGACAATGTTCATGCTACCGGCACTGAACATCATGATTATTGGTATTTAAATAGTCACCCCATAAGTCTATTCTGTAACCGATTCACTATTTCACAAATATAAACATCCGAGCGGATGTCAGATATGGAGGAACCTCCATAACTTTCATTAACAGAAAAAAAATGTTTAATTGTATTGATAGATATGGATACAACGAAATAATTATAATTTAGATTTATAATATCTTTAATCAATTTAATGATAAATTACACTGATTATCTACAATAAGGGGAAATTCGTAGAGATTAAATATTATCATGAACTTTGGTTTTAGATCCAATATCTGAAGCAAGTTTTACATTATATACAGTTTAGGTTATCAAACAATTATTTAAATAAATCAATTATAATCGACATGAATGAATATCCATACATTCATTCGACGGTGGAAAGGAATAAGAAATGGAACGCCATTTTGGTTGGAAATGAGATTTATATACCTACATCACGATAGATTTTTGGATTCTCTATCGATCTGTCTAGGTTAGAAGTCAATCGGTAGCACTTTTTGGCGTTTCATTTAAACTACAATTTAAAAAAAAACACAAAATAAAAATTATTTTTTTTAATAAATTTTAAACTTTGAGCAGCTTTGCTGAACAATTCCATAAAATATAAGATAATGCATAAAAAAGTGGTTTCTAACTCTCTGGTAGGTATAACTGTCCATTCTGCAGCCATCTTAATATTACAAAATAAACAAGATGGGTATGTACTAAATGTTTTACTTTTCTTCAATAATATTTTTCCATAATTAAATAGAAGTAGGTTTTAGGCAGATTACAATAAAAATATTTAGCATAACAACCATACATGTAGGATATTTAATATATACATAGATACGTGTATGTATATGTTCAACCTATTCTCTGAATAAAATTAGGTGACCTAGCATACAGTATGTTAAGAGATAATGCTGTCAATGACTTGCATATAACATAAAAATATACGTAGGTAGGTAAATAAGAACAAAATGAATGAGCTTTTGTGCCAAGCCGCGTTAGCAAAGACCTATTTCCCGGTCCCCACGACACCCACACATTTTCTAAGCGGGCAGCCAGCCTGAATAACATTTAACCCCTTTCAAATGTAAAAGCATTACGGAATGAAAAAACACCACTTATGTACCTCGCGACTCAGATAAACCATCTCTAGTACAAAGCGCACAAAGATACAATGCCTCTGAAAGGGTTCAAGAACGCATTTTTAAATTAACCCCTCTAAATTACGAAACGACGTATTTTTCAATTTTAATTCATGCCATTCTAGTTCGTACCGCAATTTCGGTAGCTAGCAAATAGTGCTCAAAATCGCGTGTACTAAATTAACTTTTTAAAATATTAGTCCCCGCAATACGCCTATTTTAAATAGGTCTATTTACATTTATTCCTTTTCATGTCATTGTTTCTGGTCGCAGAACGCTTGCAACCGTCACGTTCCAATTTTGAAAAGTGTCGGAACAAAATGGCAGGCGCTTTGTGAGCTCCCTGTTTAACCGCCACGAGTTTGGTAATTTAGCAAATGGTCTATTAGCTTTAATAAATTTGAGATCTGAGATTTTTAGGAAAGTATACGTGGTTTCCTAAAATTAGTAATATAATTTACAGTTTTTTTAGGTATTTATAAATTTTTGTGAAATTAAAAACCTATTCTTTGATTATAAATATATGTCATAATCAAAGATTATATTTAAATTTAAAAACATAAGGCGGCTTTTTTGGGATCATTTTGAACGTGATTCGTAATTATTCAAACCGCATACCGACGTCAAAAGAGAAGTCATAGATACAAGCAGCCATCTGTAAAGTCTGGTAACCAAATTGGAACATCACCGTGCCGTGTTTACAACTCGACAAAAAAGAAAAAAAATAACAAAGGAGCCGAATTTAAATTCCAATCGAACTTTGACACATGTCTGCCACCATAAACAATGGAAATTCAAATCATCGTGGTGTTCGGCGGGCTGTGTGCGAGCTAATGCGATTGTGGCGTGCTGTATGGGCTCCTCATCTATAAATAGGCCTTTTCTCTTGCTTTTTCTTCAGAGAATCGGAGCCGAGATGGGCCGATAAGCTATCTCGTGTGAGACGGTCTCAATATCCACAGATGGCCTTGCTCTCGAGTAATCTCTGCGCTCGACGTGGATATTTTTGACATTTTTTGCTTGTGATTCTTTGAAAATCTCGCTTTGTCCTCTAATAGGGACATTATTTTGACGTGGAGCACGCTGCCTTAATATTGTAAACACTGATTGAGTACAGATAAGTAAGACAATCCGAGTTTTGTCCTTGGATGTCATGTTTTTGTGCACGGTCGCGAATTTAAGCCCTGTACGCATATAAAACTATATTGTACCGGGAATTTGGGAGCATCTGCTTATTTCTTATGTTATTATATTAAAATACATTCTTTTTATAGCTGTGCATAGTAAACATAGAATTCAGTTGAAATAATTTGCAGAAGCAAAACATATTTCGCTCTCCATGCATATTCTCGTATCTCTGAATTAGATATTGGCTGCGATCGTAAAAGAGCGTTTACAGAGTTGGACAACTTTTGTCTATGGCAATAAAATAACCGTAAAGGTTATATAGGCCGTTACTTTATGGCTTACGTTACTTTAGCCACAAATTAAGTATGTATTTATGCTTTATAAGCCACTTTATTAGGCTTTTCAGACAGTGATTCCTTGAAGTAGAAAAACGGTACCTACTTACATGGTCATCAATTCTTACTTACACCTGGTGTTACGAGCGTCCATAAAATACGGTAACCGCTCACCATCATGTGGACTGTAAGGCTTTGGCTTTGGAGGTAAAATTGGAGCTGTCCGACCGGGGACTGTACCACCACCTTACAGAAGACCGCAGTCAAATAACACTATTTGAATGTACCTACTGTTGTGTTTCTGCGGTAAGGTTGCCAGTGCTACACGCGGATTCGCTGGGCCAGTAGTAATGTTGCTAGCACAGTGAGTCCTCATCAACAACAGGGTTTGCAACTCTTTAGCTAGCGGCTATAGGTATGCCACTTTAGTGGTATTAAAAAATATGATTATATATTTGTTAAGTGATTTAAATTAAGTTACACCGATCACGCCACAGTGGTAGATAAGCGACACGATCACCTCACATTACCAACTTATATGCAGTCAACTTACATACTTAATACACTGTCAAAAAGGGTCCAATCTGACTGAATCGTAAATCTTCTCTTTTATTAATCTGATAACGTTGATATTTGGTCAAAGTTCATTAGCGTTTTCTTGAGAATTTTCAAATAGGTGTTATAACCAAATATGACTGTGGTCCAGTTCATTTCTGACTTACTGCAAATAAATAAAAGGTAAAAAGAGTAATGAAGAAATGAGCGCGCCATTGCACGACTCTTAGTTAACATTATTGTAACACGTTCTTGAAACTTTATTATGCAAGTTATTTTTCGTTTTAATATGAAAAACTATACCAACTAACTAACGGTAGCTCGAGAGCTAAGTACCTGCTAGAGCATGCCTAAATTACAATCATAATAATTGTGAAGAAGTTAAATTTTGTTTGTGTTTAGAGGACATTACAGAACGAATTCAAAGTTTCCCAAATTTTATTAAATTACAAAAACTACTCTATCTCTGAGTAAGCACGTAATATTTGTTGTCTTTCATGAAAAATAAAGGAGTTTTTTTCAAGGTTATTTATTACTTGCAACATTTAGAACGTAATAATTTTAAAATATAACACTGTATAGTGAATGGCCACTGCAGATCCGATTCACGATATACTTCTGTCCTCCACAAGATCCTAGTTTCTAGCCGACTTCAAAAAGTAGGAGGTTCTACGTTTATCTATATGTTTTTTAATTATGTTATAGTTGGTGAAACATGAGGAATGGGAATACTAGTAAAATATATACATATCGGTATTAAAAACAATAGTTGTGTAAAGTCTGCTATAGAGTCATAAAACATTCCAAGGAATAGAGGTTTTAATTATGTGAAAGTACTTTAATCAAGCTGTGACGTCGGCTTCTTCGAGCAAACAGCATGAAGTTTCATGACTCACACACGTGCCCCAACATGACAAGATTGATTGTTAGTTAACGCGTGAATACTTAAACACAATTTTTATACACGACCTGTGACATGACGCCATAAAACGAACTACCACTGACGGGCCAGACTCTATAAAGTAAAACATAAAGACACGCAACTTATTTGCCATCCTGCTGAGCAGACGATCTCCGTACCTATCCCTTATCAGTGCAACTTAGCAAACAAAACATCGCAACCGGCAATAAGCATAAAACAAAATCGTTTCGACCCCACACACGCCGTCGCCCGAACACTTGGAAAAATCCCTATGGATTTTCCGCGCAGGGAGACGCGGGCGAGAGGAGCAGGGGCAGGGGAAGGAACGTAAAAGAGAAAAGCTGCGAGTTTTTATCTCGGCGCCATAAATTTTATTCGTAGCGTGATTTAGTGCGCAGATTGCCCCCCGCGAGCCCCGCGCCCCGCGCCTACGCCTCGTTCGGGTAAGGCTGCTAGTCATTGTCAAAATTATTGCACCCCTATCTACTGAAGCTTTAAATATATGTCCCGACACCTAGCTATGCCTACAACTGCTCTTACATATGCAAAATACGATGTTTAATAATACATCTGTATATAATGTTTGAAGGTAACATAGATAGACGCTATAGGTAAAGCACGTGCCTCAATGCAAAATAGTCAAACAAAAGGTACAATATTAAGTTCTAAATCCATTTGTATTAAGCCTATTCTTTCCATTATTTGTATACTTACTATTCTTGTGCACAGTTACGCAAAGTTTCCTTCCCTTTGCATTCAGCAGTATTGAAATTTCCACTTGATCTATTTACATTATTGCTGTGAACAGTGTGCGCCGACTGTTCCAGTAATGCAATATCGGGCTAGAGGCGCCATCCATCTCGAAAGAATAAAGAGAAAAAAGATCGCCGTCCTAATCCTCCATTATTTTTGCTTTAAGAGTAAATCTTACATATTTGTCAATACAGAGCCACAAAGGCGCCCAAATACCCTTACACAGATTGAAAAGAATAATACACGCCTCGTACTGTTGAAGCAATTCAAAGACTGTTAAAATCATAATGCGCTTTTGTTGCTCCTTTGACAGCTTAGTTGGTATTTTTCTGTTCGCGGTTTCAAGTCGCCGCAGCCGATGAGTACCAATCGCGAAAATGACATATTTGTTCACATTTTCTGGTGAATCCTCGATCGCTATCGTCGAGTGTATTTTATGTAAACACGACAAATTTCATGGTGATGTAAAACGGTGGGCGCAGATGCGCCTGCGTTATTTTTATTGTCTATCGGCGTGGTGCGGGATCGGAGCCTCGCATTTGATCCGGGACGCTCCGCACTGTGTCTTATCTCGGATCTGGTTTTATGAAACCCTAAATTTACGACTGCGGCCGGGGGTGGGGGCTGTATTAAGCTGACTCTCGACGCTCGCACCGACAGACACTTTTGTCACCGACAATTCATGGCGAAGCACGTTCGACAAAATTTTTGCGTGTCAAATTACCGCAGAATGAACGCTCGATTGATGTCCAGATTAGGCAAATCGTGGAGTGTCATTCAGTTTAACATTTACGATTATTACTCACGTACAAACTACGGTAGGTACTTTAGTTTTCCGTAAATCCATTGACGTGTTGCTTTATTATTTTGTTTAAGTGTACGTACCTGTTTCTCAAGATACCGATAACTTAATCTATTTATAAGTTGACTGGCGACCCATCCGACTTCGAACGGCCAGCGTCAGCCAGCCAAGTTTTAGTACCTACAAAACACAAATGAATTAAAATCTGATGCATAGTTTTAAAGATCCAAGCATACATAGCGACAGATAGACAGCGGGAAGCGACTTTGTTTTATAATATGTAGTGATTTCATAAGTTTTGTGAAATGTGATAAACGCTTATACACATCCTAGACGCAAATTGAATCCTACAGAAAACTAGATATCGTGCCAAAAAGCATCATAGAAATTTTGACATGTTCGTACCAAAATAAAGCAAAATTTGATAAATGAGACATAGCGTTACAATCTTAATTAGAAGAGGAGGTTAGAGTTAATTGCGGCCTGCTAGACCCAGCGGCGGGTTAGCCCAGATACAGGCGGATCCTCTATAAATTACGAGAATAAATCCCGAGAAAGAAAAATAGCCCTCTGGAGCACATAATTCTTGCCTTGTCACAAGCCCTCCTTATCTATAGCCAATACCGGATTACAATGCGATTTTTATTTCGCTTTATATTCGTAGATAGTTGTTTTTTTGGTAGATATGTGTGCTTACGTTGACTAAATAAATATTTGTTCATTGAACAAGATACAAAATAATGAAAAACAATAGCTAATGATAAAGCAATGAAGCGTTAATGAATTATGATCTACTATATTACTGGGTAAACTATAATCTTTGCTTGATCTTGTCATTGATTGTTTTAAATAAGGCAACAACACCTCACGAGAAAATTATACTAATTTAGAATGTAGAATGGATAGAATGACGTTAGGCCCGTCATCGTAATAACTTTGTTTAAAGTGAAATGATTTAGTGATTTGAAGAATATAAACACAAAGAAGCGATCCCGAGTATCATTTATCGTGCCTCGCCACCGTTACGCCCTACAGGACTATAATAAAGTTCTATGAGGTACTATTTAATAAATTGAGGTAAAGATTGAAACTTATGTAGGTAGATTACTTTAAGCCGCGTTGGTAATGTTTTTCACGTGATTGTTAGCTATTGTGTTCATCGGCCGGAATACGTGCTATAGCATAGTTTTTTCACTATGTCGTGTTTATACCTATTCTTCAACGAATATGTTCAAAGAGTTAGACTCCCATTTGTATCGCGTACCGTGTTTGACTGCGTTTTAAGGTTAACCTATAAATTAAAATGTTGAACTTGATCAGTAATGAAAAATCTACATTACTTACAATATTAAGTACTAATATAATATGAAATATATATTATGTACCCACATCGTTGGTATGCAAAAGTAACAATATTCATAAAAGTTTGTATTTTACTTATTATATTGAGATTTCCCAAAATTGGAGTTCTTACTACTTAATCCAGTTTGTAATCAACTAAATTACGCTTGCTTACGTTATCTTTTACTTTTCAAGGAAAACGTCAACCTCCGGTTTTAGATTCGTATCGTATTTTTTTCTTTTAAAAATCACTAAATTATTTAAAAAAAAATTGGACAGAGCTTACCGTAATTAGTTAAGCTCGTGTAAAGTTACTGCACATTTTGTACGTGTATACATAAATCTTTAGATGCAATGAAGTCGATGAATATTACCATCCCTTAGGTTTGGGCTGCGATAACAATACATAGTTAATATTTGATAGTATTACTTTACAATAAGGTTTAATGGACAATGACAAATGATTCCCATTGTGACCAATATTGAGATGTCACTCGTATTGTGAGCAACAATCGAGCAAATTCACGAAAATATTTCAAGCAAAAAACCATCGAAATCTGTTTCAACGAAATATTTTGACAAGATAATGTATGGGCAGGTACGGACTGGTGAGCTAATGATCCTTTAATAGCTAAAAGTGGGCAAATATTCGTGACTTTTAGTTTTTTTTTAACGAACGATTTCGCTTGGTTTTCACTTTCGCTAAATATTTCAAAATACTTTTTTGATTCTGATTTTGACGATACCTATGTAGTTTGAATTTAATTACTCTGATATAAGTATTTAGATAATTTTATAATGCAACATTGTCATTTACTGAACTTCACGTGAAATTATTATTTTCGTTATTTGAGTGACACTACAAAAGGTGTAGGTGATTCAATGTATCCTTACCATAAATAAACTTAGGATCTATCTACTCGTCTCACCATTGAGCTATTTCAGAAAATGATCCCTATTGCAAAATGAAGATTTTAACATTTGTTAGCCAATTAGAGACCAATTTTATAAATATTATTATCATATATATAATATAACTTGCTTTTACCTTTTTCTTGTCCAACGTTTTTCTAAATAAGATAGCCCATGACCTTCCCCAGGTTATAAAATCTATCTTATTGCCAAATTTCATATGATCAGTTCAGCCGCTTAGTCGTGAAAGGTAGCATACAAACAAACAGGGTTACTTTCGCATTTCTAATATTATTATAGTATGGATCTTTTAGGATAATATATTTTTGCATAGTCACAATTTGCACAATTCTCCCAACATCACGCCTATTTATACTTGTGGACGTTGTCGTCCATTATTCAATTTCCCATCAATTGCATAGCAAATGCGGTGACATTGCATTGTATTAGAATTTATTACTTTCCTTTGTGACATAGTGGCTAACACCATGGTAAGCAACACAGTAGGCAATAATGAAAATATTTATCTACTTTGGTTAACAGAAGATCATTTTTATTTGTTTGTGCTCGACGATATATTGTTGTTGACTATTGTAGTGTTTTCAAAGGATCCACAAATAGCTTCCAGCACTCGACTCTAGTTAATAAACACTTGAACACAACAATGTGTGAATAAATATCGATTCTAACTATAAAAAACAAGGTAGTGATAGAATAAAGTGTTTTTTTTTCTGTTTCATTTATTAATTGTGAGGTTTGTTCTTTTGGTGAACACTTTTGTAGCATCAAGTTTTGATCTTTAAGATATTATACTATTATTTTTATGAAGATAGCCTATTGAGTTGTAGCTATAATTTCAATTAGAGAGGTAATAATTTGTTGGCTTTAAATAATAAGTGTTGTCTGTCAGCTCAGCTTGGTTTCTCTGTTTAGCAAAGAAGATAGGCTTGGAATATATTGATAATTATCATGCAACATTTACAAAAAAAAGCTGGTCGTTTATGCAAATAATGAGAAGATTTTTGCATATAATAATATAACAATTTTATATAGAATTTTAATCATTTTTAAATTGTACATCAGTCTCTACTCTACATTAGTGTTTGTTTTGTAATATAAGTAATTTTCCATAAAATTTAAACGATTTGCTTGAATGTCTAACATGTTTAGATAAATTAAAGCTTGATAAATAATTTAATAGCAAAATATACGAGATTTTTTACTACTACTATACCATGCTCAAGACCAACCTTGTAACAACTTAATTATCCGCACCAGTAAATCGTCTATTTTCCGCAAAACTGACTTTCTGATTTCACTGACTCCTGCAACAAACTTCAAAACACAAAACAATTGCGCTAGTTTTACAAACAATTGACGCAAAAAAATATTTGACGGAGTGTGCCACACAAGAAGTGCAAAGCCCGAAAGTCCCGAGCCACCCCGGCTGTGCACGCTCTATTACGTCCATTAGCATTCGCCACGGGCCCCAGTGTTTCCAAACACGGCCACAACACAAAAACACCGACATATTTATTGCAATATTAGATAATTTAACGATGTGAACGCGAGGATAATTCGGTCAAAGTTTAATTCGTTGACAAAGATTACTACACTTCCTAATCGTTCGGGCGTAATGGCGTTATTGTGATTTCAATTTTATGTGTTGTTCAATTGTGAGAAAATTGCTCCTTCGATAATTGTCTTGTTGTAAATTTACCAAAGGATAGATAAGGCTAATGGGAAATGTCAAAAATTCGATGCACTGATAAGAACCAAACAGTGACAGATCCATTTTTGTAGTACATACGCAAATACAATGATCTTCTATAATATAAAAATTTATCGCTGAATGTGTTGCTAAGCGCAAATCTCGAGAGCAGCTGAACTTTCTTTTTAATATTCCATAAACTACGAGGATGGTTTTTACGGAGAAAAATTTAAAAAAATTAAGGAAAGTCTAAAAACGGGTAGACAAAATATTTGCTAAATGTCTACCCATGCGAAGCCGGGGCAGGCCGCCAGTATTATATAATATCATTGCTCAAATAGGTATTTTTTTGTCATAATATTTTATATGTTATTTTACATATTTCCTATCGTTATCCTGCAATATGTGGGAGTCATTTCATGAAAAGGGACGGAAGTGTGTAACAGGAAGCCGTAGAAGCGCGCGCTGTTTGACCATTGCGCCCGCGCAGTGGTAGAGTTAACCGTCACATGTCACAACATTACAGGTGGTGGGGTACTGACCAGTAAAGCAGTTAAAATTTTGAATGGAAATAATATAATAGTAATGCTTGGACATCACACAGCGTTATCTGGCCCCAAACTAAGCAAAGCATATACTATGGGAACCAGCGGCTGATGGAATACTTATATACTTCTTTTTGCAAATACATACTTATAATTTATACATACTGAAAACCCAGACGCAAAGCAAACACATATTTTTAACATAAATGTTTGCCCCGACGGGAATCGAACCCGCGACCCGAGCGTCACAGTCAGGTAAACTAACCACTTGACCAGCGGTCACGTTGTCTCAAAACAAAACCCATTGCGCCTTGCTTTTTAAAATTGATTACAATACAGACAAATAGAGAAGTGATAGATACCATGCCAATCGTTCCCGCATACCACGGGATTAAACTGTATTCAACATCGTACCAGCACTAACCAGTAGGGCAATAAAACGCAAATTACATGCATCCCATGTTTGGGGCGTGTGATTAGTAGCGGCTCATCAGTGATTAGACATGGCCAGCGATAACCGGCTAACAGGGGGTTGGGCCGTGTAACTTCTACAAAGAGACGCAAATTGCATCAGTTAAAGACTTATTTAAAACTAGAATAGCTTTGTCCGCTTAAATTAGTGTGATACGGTCGAACGGCCTGCGCCCAGGTGTGAGATCAGGCGTGGTTTCTTCCGACACGTGTTTCAGGACTTCCACGTCCCATCATCAGAACCGCTGCGTTGGTCGAGCAGCGTAATGTCACATCGAGGTCTGGATGCTGGAGCAGCGCCACAGCACGATGGTCGGATGCTGGAGCAGCGTCACAGGATGCTGGAGCTTATTTAAAACAATTTACAATCGTCACATCCAAGACCAGATAGGGACTCTAAAACCATACATACATAGATTAACGTAACAATAGGTACCTGTAGTTTTAATAAGTTTTTTTTTATTATTTAGCCATTTAACTGGACATATAACGTATAGAGAATAACTAAGAATTCGAGACGTTTTAATTTACAAAACAACGTACCATAAATATGTATCAAACAGATAGTGAGTCAGTTATTTCGCAATGAAACGTATATGTTATGAATTAGCAAACATTATTACATTTTATTATCAAGCAGTTATTTTTAATTAGGTGACGAAGCTAATTACGTCCGGCCGCAGTACAAGAGTAGACCTAACCTTGTCACGGCGGCACCAAATATTAATTCGGTTTTATTACTCAATAACATACTATATTTACTACTCGGCTACCGGCCTTCTCGGTCGGAGAAATATAATTAGTCTAATTAGATATAAATAAATGCCGAGATGCGTTCGGAAGTTGATGTTTATCTCAATTGCCTTATAGTAAGGATCGTGTAATAAAATATGGTTGTTAATAATTCCGATGGAGACGCAAGTATCTCATTTACACCAAAGTATTGAAAACTGCCCTTTCCGAATCATGAACATTATTAGTAGTATTTACTACGTCATAGTTCATAGATTCAAATTATTTTTAACTAGCCCGCGACTACGTCCGCGTTGAACTTAGAATCTGAGAGGAACCTACAATTTTCCCGGGATAAAAAAGTATCACAAACTTTCGAATTTATAATATTATAAATAGGATATACATTTTATTTTCTATCTGATTACTATCAATTCGATTGATGGTATGAAACTATTACCATTGTCAATCTTCTCCTAGAGGTGGAACGTGGACTTTTAGGGGCTCAACATGGCCGGGGTTAAAATTTGTGGGGGTTGAACATGGACTAAACCATGCATATTTGCAATACCAGTGATATCCGGGATCCTGTGCAAATTAAAAACAGTTCTGCACATCATTTATGGTAAGTAACCTAATATAAGGACCTTAATATTAGGACCTATAGTTGACACACTTGGGATTGCAGGAAAGTAGTATTGAGCAGGGTTAGTTTGGTCTATATTGATAATACGAGTAATCCACAACTTCTTACGCTCACATGGTTCAACGCTTACGAAACTTACAATTCCCTTTATCTTTCTTGCTTATTTAATATATTATTATATATAATATATATTTAATTAATATATATTTTTAATAGAAAGGTTTTATGTATGAATGTGGATGGGTACAGGGGTCGAGGTAGACCTAAGAAAAGATGAATGGACTGTGTGAAAGATGACATGGCCAGAAAGGAGGTGAATACAGAGATGACGGCTGATAGAGAATTATGGAAGAGAAATACATATTGCGCCGACCCCAAATAATATGGGATAAGGGCAGGAGAATGATGATATGTGACTAAACGAAATAGTCAAATATGTGACATAGTTAAGTGTACAGGTACGCAGTAGGTTAAAATTAATTAAAGGGAAGACCGCCCGTGCGCTACCGTCCCCGCGGGGTGCCTCGTCGGGTGACGACTTGCTTCCCGGAACAGAGAGCCTTCCAGCCTACCTGTGTCGTAAGTACGTGCTGAGCCCAGAGGTCAATGATCTAGTTTACTCCTATTGTTACGTGAGATGGAGTTGTGATTGGTTAAGTGAACCGAGAGGCGCTTAAGGTTCTTGCTTCTCATGACGTCAAGTCCGTGTCTGTATCACATTGTAAGCATCTATGATTTTCCCTCGTGAACATAATCTTATATATAAAATTCTCGTGTCGCGGTGTTTGTAGTTAAACTCCTCCGAAACGGCTTGATCGATTCCCATAAAATTTTGTGTGCATATTGGGTTGGTCTGAGAAAAGGACATCTATTTTCCATCACCCTAAATTAAAAAAAAAGATTTTTTGACATCGGTCTAGTAGTTTCGGAGCATTTATCAAATATTTTGTTCACCCGTGCGAAGCCGGGGCGGGCAGCTAGTATTTAATAATAAAATTCTACTCAGAGGAATGATGTGCTGCTGCCATCTTTGGTTGAATAAGTATTGCTATTCCACAAAAAGTATTAGATCAGAAAATCTCTGAATTCGTTTACTCATACTCCCGACGAAACTGCTGCTCTTATATTATCGTAATAGTGTATGAAGTCGTAGAATAATTAAGTAACAGTCAATATGATCGTCTGGCTGGATCATATCGTCGCTCAAAGACTATCTTCACCTGCACCTTCCACCTTTTCGTTTAACATTTTTCATTTTCCTTATATTAGATACATGTCCAAACGGTCAATCAGTGAGCTTTCCTTAAAACTACGCATAGAATATTAAATAGATTTACCGCATCGTTGTTGTGATGTGATGCCGCATGGCGCCAAAAGCATTTTAATTGTATTACTTGACGAATCGTCTTTAGAGTGTCGTAAGTTACGAGCTCTCTCTGTTCATTGTATTATGAGGGTGAATTATAACAAAGCGAATTTGGATCTCATTTAAATAATAATGAGAGAATCAATGTCGCGCTTGTATTGATAGCTCATGAATCTCATGATTTGTGCGACGGCCCACTGCGCGCCTACCTGTGCAAGCGCGTCACACTCACAATAGACTCGCCCTTAACTCGCCCGCTATGAGTTACTGCGAGTACCCCTCAAATATTTCATCGATTTTATTGTGGCTCCAATGTCAACCCCGTCTCGACGATAGCCATAAAGACTGTCGTTAATTTTTTTGCGCAAGAACGCAAATCTTGTTTCACACCGATCGAGGTACTTCAATTCATTTGGATTGAATAAATTAGAGAGTTACGTAGGCCCGAATGTTATTGAATTCATCCGAATGTCATTCAATGCTAAGCTTTAAGGGACTGTATGAGCAATAGAGCACAATGTTATGTTAACCCGTGCTCACCTGGTAGGCCGAGCTCCACCCGCACATCTCTCCCACAGATAAAAAACTCTTATAAAGAGATAAATTATTGCGTTATGGCTTTTTGAAAGAGTCCACTGCTGCTGAGAAATGACAATATTATTAAAAAGTACGCGTCTTTGTCACGATATCTTTTTGTATTCGATATATTGTCGCCATTATAAATGCTGCCCCTTTATGGTTTGAGCATTGTGCTCCCTACCTTTGTGGACATTATTAAATATATTTTAAAGAGTTTTATTAATGGTAGGCGTTGTTAAGAGAATATGTGATTTATTTTTTCGACGCGTGTGCTCGATGTTAGTCTTCACTTCAATCATTTGTTTGGGAACAAAACTTTAGATCGCAGTTTAGGCGTGGGATCAGAATAAATTGTGAAGGCCAAGCCACTTCCTTATAACACAATATATACCGAAGGAATAAATAAACGTTATAAATAATAGTACATATTGCGCCTGATATTGATGACCTTAAAGTATTCAATGAAGTTAAAAAATATAGCTACTTATTTTACTGCAACACTTTGTTATAAACATTCCTTAATAATGCTTCCCCGTAATAATAAATGTACAAAAATGATTCCCACACCCCCCAACGGACGTAAAACATGCGAAAAACTGAGATATCAAATTCGTTGTTTTGAAATACGATGCTCTTACCTCCTTCAAACACGTTCACGCTTTTATAAAATCATTTTTATTATGTTGTTTCTATAGATATCTTGTTGCACG
Source organism: Falcaria lacertinaria (assembly GCA_951449985.1). Classification (NCBI taxonomy): domain Eukaryota; kingdom Metazoa; phylum Arthropoda; class Insecta; order Lepidoptera; family Drepanidae; genus Falcaria; species Falcaria lacertinaria. Next base: position 8,191,431 of record OX602113.1, on the reverse strand, counting down.
GACAGGTATGTGGCCACAATTACATTTTTTGTCGTCATTTCGTTATATATGACATGTATACATCCATAAAAATCATGTTCTTAGCACCTGTGCGGTGATCAAAAGAGTTCTTTAATATGCAAATCAAACTGTCTTGTCACCTGTTATGTTATCATAGTGTGGAGATTTGTTTCTGGTAGACCTCGTGGCCCCCGTATGATGATCAAATCTTGCAAGAGATTTAAGGAGAAAAAAAAAGTTTTAAGCACAAAAAATTACATACGCTCTTATTATCGGCCTTATCCCAAACAATGCTAGTCTCGAGTCAAAGCAAGATTCAACCCCATATGGCTAACCAGATTATTGCACTAACGACTATCATCTGGAATTCGCCCAGTTTACAATGACAAATCAGCTGCCTGAAGAAAAACAGTTGTGGCTTCTCAAGATTGCCGAAAATATTCAAATATCGACCAGGACCGCTGGCGTCCGAGCCACGCAGGTCGGTACCTACTGACCAGGAGTAAGGTTGCTAAACTTCACAGATCGATCAATATGCGCAATTGCTCATACTAGCTAGAGGCCATAAAATATATCTTTGTAAAGGTATAGTCTGGTGATACTCTCGAGTTATCTTGTTTATGTTTACATATTTTCTTATAATTATCTCGTTTTCTCAATAATAATCGGTTTAAATTGAATCAAAAGTGCTCAGGCCCGGCTCGGAAGCCGCAGTACTCAATAAATACAATAATATCACGTGGCGCCTAACAAATGGTCACTCCGTGCTGTGCCACCGGTACTAGGTTCAATATACAGATTTGATAGCGTAGACAAGTGAATACGAATAGGCAAATCTTTACAAAATCATATGATAATTGTACACTCACCTTATATGAGAAAAAAATACAGTTCTTCAAAAGAGCTGTCGCAAAACCTACGGGATATCTGTTTATCCATTTTCTCCAATAGGTACATTAAGTTTCGACCAATCCTATTATATAAAAGAATGCTTTACTAACTAGAAGCGTTTGCCCCTAATATTAAAATAATAAATTTACACTAAGTTAAAATACTTATTACATTATAATATCTGTTTTTAAATAAACATTCCATGTGTCTTTTTTAAGTCGAATAATACTAGAGTAATCTTATTAGAAACGTCATATAAACAACTTATAAGATATTATACAGTAAGAAAACAAATTGAAAGAATGTAGGCTTTGAAATATCACGGTCATCATTCGCTTCTGTGGAATAATGCAACGATTCTGTGACAGAACCCCCGCGACTCACCGGCAGCTGGCGTGTCCTACCTCCTCAATACCATCATCAATAATATACATAGACCTACTACAATCGTTTATAAAGTATCACTATTATTGGAAACGTGGTAGCATTTGTAGAGGCTTATAAAGAGGCGAAGCGAATAAGGTTCGTTTCAAATACGTTACTTGTACGTAGTATATTATCTACTCTGAGAATTTACGGAGAATTGAGTGACAGATAAGACCAATAACTATACCTATAGATCTACTCTGAGCCTATAGGTTCCTTTTCTGAAACGTAAGATTAAATTCAAATTAAGTTTCTCGGAAGTTAAGAATAATTTAGGTTTTGATGAAATTTGATTTGGACAAATCGCGTAACCAGTAGCGTAGTCAACCATCTTACTTATGTAGACCTACATTTTACTTGTGGCATTTTGTGAAGATATTAATAAATACGAAAGAAGCCAAAAAGTCTGTAAGCTAAAAATGATATGTCAGAAAGGCAGACAGGGAACTGCCAACCCACAGAACACAACATACAAAGGGCAAAGCATGTAAGTGCAATATGAAATGTATATGTATTTATTATCTTATTCCCTTTTGATGTAATTTCGGGAAGGTCTGTGCCATAAATTTTACCATAAGGTTGATGAAATTTGATTTGGTATTTGAACAAAACTGCACGTTAAGAAACAGTATTCAGAATTGTAATCCAACTGGTTTATACGCCTTATTGGCGTCACATCCTGTGACTTCGTTCACTAGAACACATTACTATCATATTTAGTTGACATTAATAATTTTTAATGTCACTAATGCTTGCTCCGGAACCTAAGGTGAACACATTATGCTTAATTTCATCATTTCCTTTTCCTAATATATACATTTTATATTTTGGGTCAAGGTGATGTTTTATAAGTTCTGGTTTTACTTATCGTTAACATGTACTTGATTATTTTTTTATAGAATATATTGATTTATAAAGAAATCTATTTTTCCGCTTAAATTTTTCTAGATCTCGACAACAGCCAAAACCAAAATCCTTCAGTATAAAAAAAATATCATTAAAATCGGTTAAATTGGAGGAGAAGAATTACAAACACACGCGCACTAGAATCCTATGTATAACTATGTATTTTAATCCTAACTAAAATCATAAATGTGGATGTAAATTTGTTTATTTGTTACGCATTCACGTACCTATTCAACCGATCATCGTGAAATTTTGGACACGTCCTACAACTGACAACTTATTACGTATAAGTAAATAATAAAAAGAACATGAATAAGCTACGTAATATAATATGTAATTCCAACCTTCAGAAGATTAAGTGTACTTAGTGTTATGTACTGTAAGTGCTACTTGTAAAGAACACATGAACAAAGTGTCTTCCCCTTAATAGAGACAATAAGAAAAGTGTAAATGGACACATTCTTAGTAATAATCAATTATGTTAGCTTATGTTAAAGCAAAATTACTTATTAGCCTTAATTTGGCTAAATTCTAATAAAATAGGAAAATTATATTATAAAGTTCCCTTGGGGAAAAAAAAGATTAATGAAATTGGTCTGCAGAAACATTAATGAAACAGTAATTTCCATAAAGATCATTCAATTTAAAACTAATTGGAGTTTCAACAAGATATTGATATCTTGTTGGACGATACAATTTCATGTATCGTCCTTATAAGATATAATATCAACAATGATATACGAAATACTAATTCAAATTGAAAGTACGATAATAAACCTGACGCTGTCAAACACTTTCCACCAGCTCTATAGCTCTAGCAACAATATTTTAATGTAGATACATTTTGGGATTATCTCTATACCTACGTATATTATTTACTCTGTTACGAACGTAGCACTCAATGCGAGTCTCGCTTAAGTCAGACAACAGGATACACATTTGAGAGGCAACGAACCCCCGAAAACTTATACCAACCTGACAAACATACCTATTCATGATAACTGAATTTATAAACGAAACGTAAAATTGAGTAGACATTAATTTTCAAAAGTTAATTGAAAATTGGAAAATTTAATTGTACATTTTCTAATATATACATTTTTATGTTTTTTTTCATTACGAAAAGTTAGGATTCACATATATAGGAACCCTCAGTATTCTCTTTACAAATTTCGTATTCTGTGCATGACACTAACCTCCTTTTAATAAGCCGTGGTGGCCTTGTAGTTGAAGCAACGGCCTGTCATCTGATGGGTCCAGGTTGAAATCCCGGCCTGTACCAATGAGTTTTCTAAGTACAGTGATTAATCACACCATGAGCTTAAAAAGAGAAGTAGGGCGATTTGGGATCTCCCGTGGGTTTTCCCATTAATATTGGAGCTGCCCGACTGGGGACTGTACCTCCAGAAGAACGCAGTGAAATATAACTACTTTAATGTAGTGTTGTGTTTCTGCGGTAAGTAAGATTGCCAGTGCTCCACGAGGATACGCTGGAGCTGGACTAATAGTAATGCTGCAAGCACAGTGACTCCTCATCAACAACATGGTTGGCAACTCGTTAGTGATATCCCTGGTATAGCGGCTATAGACTACGGTGACTGCTTCATCCTTAGAATAAGGACTGCTTCATCTTTAAACATTTGTTTTATTCTCAGAAATTCTTTATTTAAACTGGAACTATTTTCTCTTCTTTTATTTAATGGCATTCATTCTAACCATTCGTCCAATGTCATGTGTTGAATTAAGGATAAAAACGATCCACAACTCCTTCATTCACGTAGTAATTAGTATTTAATCTGTGGTACAGGCACGGTGGTCAGACCACCGGGCATCAGCACGTGCCGACAGTTTACCCTCTCGACGGTTCTCTACAAAGCTTCCTGCACATCTCGAGGACTCTTTACAACTATAACTAAAAAAATACAACTAGCAGCTGCGTTCAGCACGCGCTCTTAATGACGTGGAGTGCATTGTTTCAATCAAGTACCGAGTTGTTTCAATCAAGTATGTGTTCACGTTGGTGGTCTAATGTTAACACGGTGATTGACACTCAGACCTTCCGTTTGTGACGCTTTGTGAAATGGATCTCGAGCGGTGCTGTAACAATATTTTGGGGCTGTTGAAAATAATGTACGTAAATATTTTTTGTACATATATTATTTGGCTAATCACTCAGAGCTTTGAACTAGTTTTCCAGAATCGTGTATGTGAGTGTATTATTTATAGTTTCACACCCATTACTGTCACAAGTGTTTGTAATATGATGCATATACATATTTTCTTATATAACTAAGATCAAACGCGTGCCAAATAAAGTAAACATTTTTCACAACGATATAAAAATTACACAAACAGTGATTTCTAAACATTTTTTGTAAGGTCAATTTGACGCATTTTTTTACATAAAAATACTATTATATAATACAACTTAGCATTAATATAGCCATCATTTTTTCAACGAGACGTCACAAGAATGCAATATTAATACATATTAGACATACAATAGCGGCACTGGGTACGACAACAACAAACCGCGGCCGCTTCAAAGGCTGTGATAAGTAAAAATAAAATAGCGTTTTCCTTGTAAATACTGGGGGTGGATCACCGTTTGATGTCGTACAACCCGTACAAAGCCAGAGGGTGGACCCGCAGATGGTATCTGCGTATCCAAACTGCCGCAGACAGATAGCGCTGTGCGTGTGTGCGGGATGAATTTTAATATACCTCATAATATTAGAGCTGGCATTGCTTAATTGAAATGTTAAACGGTTGTTTATGTAATTGGAACGGATACTAGCTGGATTTATAATCTTTTCGGTATTTATATTTTATGAGTATTTTTTAGAATTAGGCCGTTGTATGTGTGAAGCTTCTTTTGAGACTGATGATTATGGTGATAAAAGTTTTGTTGGAAAGTTTATTTTGTCAGCCATTTTGTTAAGCCACATCCAAAGAGCGGTAGACAGAGATGTGATATCAGTCAACAAACACACAATACTTTTTCTAAAAAAAAGTTATTTTAGGTTTCGTATCCCAACGCTAAAAGCGCACCTTACCGAATATACTTGTTTTTACAATCTGATGTTATTGTTATACCTACTACATTGTAGTCTGAGAAAAATATCTTAAAAGACAGCATACATGAAAGATGCCATCATTTCAATTCGTCAGAATTTGCAGCCCATATAAAAAGGTAAATTAACTTTTGGTCCCTTATACCTAGAGGCCGGAAAAAGAAAAATTAAGTAGACACAATCAAGTTTACCCTGAAAAATGTGCAGGGCTGTCGGGTCGATACTGAACCCCCTCCCCGCAGGTGCGACGAGATAATCCAAGATGGCCGCCGAGATAGGACGTGACGTCACAGCGCAGCCGCCCGCGCCCGCCCGCCCCCAGCGCATCCTCGAGGCCTCTCGCCACCCTCCTTAGATCCTTTCACAAATTCGCCAGGTACCGTTCGCAGATACTGAAATATGTGCGTAAATACTTCACAAAATACATGGCAATACAGCTTAATATTAAAGAAGCAACATTTTACAATATATTTCCCTTTTATTTAGCTGTTTATAGATTACATTAGGTTACAACTCGGTATTCATAGTTTGGCCATATTATTAAGTTGCATTATCTAGTGACGAAAAGCCTTTTTTCTTCCCGACTTCATGTTACTGGCTTGAATCACATAATTAAAGTATGTGTTATGTACTACTGATGACCAGTAGTATAAAAATATGTTGGACTGTTATCACGGTCAAACATATTTCAACACTACTGTTCAAATAGGTGTATTTTTGTACATGTAGTGAAACAAATAAATATATTTACTATATAGCAATTAATTGTATTAATAATAATATATCTTCACGCCTTTCCACAAGGGTCCCCGAAGGGGTAGGTAGAGGTGTAACCACACGCACTTTTCACCGAAAACAATTTGGTGCCAACATGACAGATGGTGAGTACATCGCCGTCTATTAGGCACTACATACTAGTATTCATAGTATTTTCACGTAAAAATCAATTTGAAAAGGTAAAAGGGGTAATTTATCACATACTATGCTATCGGTACTGTGGGCGGGCGGCAGGCGCTATGTGCTTTGAGCTATGTAAGGGGTTATCTCCGCAGTCGACGCTCTATCTAAATCTGTATTATCGCAACACGCCGCCGAATAATTATTACTACATATACAAGTTATACATTGATAGAGCCGCACCGCCAGCTAACGACTTTGGATTTAATTGAAATTGAATTAATTTATGATTTAGGCTTTTCAGGGATACGGATTATGAATAGTCCAATTACTTTTTACTCTTTTTGAATAAAATAAAATGAATTAATAAAAATGTTTTATCTTTATCCCATCATTATTCACGCTATCTGACCCCACTAAGCATAGGTAATATGGAACCAGATTACTTATAAATACTTAAATGCTATTTTTTCAATACAAACCAATCACCAACAGTCCTAAACAAAAATGCTCATGACATAAATATCTACCTGCGAAATCAAACCCGCGACACCTGTGGTAGCTTACTTACCAGACCAGCGGTTTTGTCAGATTATACTAGTACCTACCTTGAAGAAAAAGAGTTTCTCAACAATAATGTTGCACTCAAGGGTCGTCGCATTTATAATGTGTCCTCAAACTCAACGAATGCCCCCAGCATTCTTATAAAATTAAAATTTTCTTAAATAATTATTCCATATTATTTAAATATTCTAACTTACGTAAAGCATGTTTAAATGCTCTTAAAGATTTTCCCAGTAAAGAACCTTAAGAGTGCCTTAAGAGTCGTTCACCCGGCGTACCAGTCTTTGTCAACTTGAAGAAGATCTCTGAAGGGTCCAAAGCATCCTCCAGGCGGGAACAATCCTATTTCCCTCTCGACACAACGGGCTGATGGACCAGGTATGCCTTATCAGCCTCATCAGGCCATGCTCTCCCGTTAGGTGTTTTAATTTGTTAAGTGAGCGAGTATATACTCGCTAAAAATCGAAAACAATCGATTGTAGCCTATAAAGCCTATATAATATAGTCTAGAATCGATTGTTTTCTATTCTTCTGTACAAGTCTATATACATTTATTATTTGCTAACCTTAAATTCGATTTGGTTTACAAGTCCGAATATTTATGCAATAATCGATTTCTAAAAAATTCATGCTTACACTCGTATGAAAAAACAAAGTAACCCTTTGTTTTTCTGATTAACATAGATACGTATGTTATTCTGTCACACGGAATAATAATCAAAATTCAATTAGAAACAAAAACTTATTATGAATATTCAGTTTCCATAGTCCAGCATTAAATACCTGACGAGCTATGAAGAATAATAATAGTTTTTACTGACACAAAATAGATTAAACTATTTACAAAAACGTATTTTAACCTACCTACTATATGTCTCTAATTCCCAGAACTTACTAACCTACCTACTTATAGATAAAAGATCTGACCCAAACCAGAATCATGCGGGAGCCGTGCCAAGAATGCTGGCAGCATTGCCAAGCTGGATAGCAATGCTGATAATTATATTATATATAATATAGTCTTCCGTTTCTCCGACCGTCAGAAATGTCAGAATACCTTTGTGATCAAAATGTACCGACCGACATACCTATTGTTATACACATAAAATTAGATCATCGCTTTACGTATCAATACTATAATACTGAATACGGATGCTGAACATGACAATCATCACAATCTAATTTTTTCAGTTACTAATAAAATAAACCAAAATTAAAGAGCCTTGATAGGCTCTGTACAACACTGTGTAAACTGTACAAAACCCGTAGTAGCTATAACATTTTAATACAGCTTAATGTCAGTACACCCTTAAACGCTACTCAACTAGTTATTACCACTTATGACCACACGTAAAAGCCTCGTAATATTCCTAAAACAGTACCCAAAACAATAGTAGTGTCAGTAAATTTCCAAATAACCGATATAAAACTATGTAGAAGGCTAACACGAGCGTCGTCTCGCGGCGGAAATGGCGTCTAACCGGATATTGTATCGCGCCTTCATCTCCGGTGCGCTTCCGGTTCCGGCGCCCACCTCCCACGGCTCGTGCGTCGCCTAATTACTACCCCACATTCGTATGTCTATGTTGTGTTCTGGGAACTATATGTTTTTAAACTGGGAACAGATTTGGCTTACGTTTCTTCCCACCGATTTCTAATTTAAGCAAAGACATATAATATTTTTATTTCATTATAAAAACTATTACAAAGTATTACATAACTGGCTCTACAAATCTCTCATCTTCTTTAGAAACAATATAAATACCAAGGTCTACCACTAGATAGTCTTATAGTAGGCTTTTTATTAATATAAAATATTATTATAAGGTTTCTAAGGAAAGAATGGCCTTAGGTATCCCTAATTATAGCTTTTTGATTTAAAACAAAACCCATTTCGATGTTGCTACATCGAGATAGAGCTATTCTGCTGAATAGCTCTATCTCGAAAAATGATATTTATTCAATTGGCTACCAAGTAGGATATTATAAAGGATTGGAATAAATCGATTTCACTGGATCGACATGTTGAGGCGTGGCGTTTTGTCGAGGGTATAATCCAAAAGGCAAGTATTAAATAACTTATACCTTGTACCTTTGTACATTTAAAGATTATTAATATTAGTTTTAATATAATTTGGAACAATGCTCTTCATACCTAAAATAAATTCCTACCAGATGGGAATTTTGAGTATTTTTTTTATGAAATGCGACTGATTAGAACATCTTTACAGTTGTCTAATAAAAACATCACCCACTTAATTCCACCACAACAAACAATTGAATTGCATATTAAGCTTGTTACAGACCAGATGTTCCGAAACTGCGTTGACACATTAACGTCAGTGTTGACATTTCAACGTACAATCGTCCCAGCGGGCAGCATCATTACTAAGGGTAGTTATTGCCCCAACATTTGTTTGCTATGTCATTGCGGTTTCGAATTGGCGATCTTTGGGCCATTGTTTGGCAAATAAAGTTGGTGTTAGATCGAGTTGTAAGTGGTTGTGATTGTGAATAACAGAAAAGTTGTCTGTCAAGAATTAAGTAAAAAAAAATCAAAAAATATTTATTCACTCCCACATAAATATAAGAAACAAATACTTGTATCTTAATTAGGTTGGTACATTTATCTGTAGGAGTCAGGAGCCCAAGCTAGGTTTCCCTGTGTTAAGTATGTGTGGAAATATTTTAAGTAGGTATGCAAATAGTTTAAGCCGTACGTTATCAAAGTTGTATTTGGATTAAATGAGCCATGTTGCAAATCTTTGTTACTTATTATTGCTTTCCTGGACCTGAATTAAAATGAAATAGCAAGCATTGCTTGCTGTTTAATCGGAAACCAACACAATAGGGACGGATATCTAGCAGTGGATGTGAACAAAGTGGAGATGTCATATTGGCTGATTTTATTTATTCGTTAAACGTTAATTGATAAATAAAAATATCGATATTTTGACGGTTGAAAATATTAATTAATATTTTATTAGGGATTGATATGAATGAAGTTGATGTATTTATATTAGTTCGTTGAAGGTGATATAAATATTGATATGATATTTTTATGCGAAATCGTTAATTTTAATTTATTGCATATGATGATTATTTTCAATTATTCGTTAATTTTAACGGTTAATTAATATATTCGACATCTCTAGAACAAAGGGTCTTTAATCACCTCAAACGTCCAGATGTGCGTCCAGCCAGTCTTACACACGATACGTGTGCCGCGACCCTTAAATCTGTGACGTTAGTGAGGTCTTATTAGCTGACTTTTGTTTATGGTCAAAAGGAATTTGGATGAAACATTTTTAGTTTGCCCTTTCCTACTTTCCATTCTAAATTCCTATTTTTTTTATATATCATTAATTTGGAGATGATCATGGTAGCCAACACAAATGGGAAATAGTTCAGCTAGGCTGGTGTTTACCTGGCAAGCACGGCTCCTACTGTATTTTAGTTGGAGACATTGTTACTTGTTATAATATGAGAAAACTACGAAATCTCAATAACGAAGACTAGCGCCATCTCTTGTAAGTTACGCCAGTTGCGTTGCAATGTAGTTTCTCTCTTAACTATCCAGTTTGAATAGTATTAACTCAGTATATTACTACAACACACAAGTTATTTTCATTAAATAAAATATCAATTTACACCATCTCCATCTCGCATAAATAATGTGCCAGCTTATGATAACCTTCTCCGAGCTCCAAAAATATAATCCCATTAAACATAGAGCTTTAATTAATTGAATCCATGAATATATTCATAACTGCTTAAAATAGCTCCTAATAACTCATTCGAATGATCAAAAGCGAATATTTCACTGAAGACATTAAGTAAGTTACCGACCGCACACACGCTTCGGAAGAAAATAATATCTTAATTAACCGCAGATGGTTTGAAGTACCTAACTCATCTCATAACAATCTTCTCTTTTATAGCTGTTGTGATTGGGCCTGTTTACACAAAGATCGAATAACATGCGATTTGTATAAGTATCGTATTAAAAGGTGATTAACATTTTATCAAAAAGGTTTTGGATAAAAAGTAGTGATAGGACAAATTATGATTTTCTACAGGTCTATCAATATGCTATGTACCTACTATAAAAGACCGAATTTATTTTTTCATAAATAAGTACACTTGAAACAGAAATCTTTTATTAAAATTTTCGAACATACTTTTGTTATAATATAATTAAATCTTTATTAAATGTTTATACTACTAAGGTACACAAGCATACTGCCCACCTGATGGTAAGCAGTAGCCGTAGCCCATATCCGCTAGCATATCAATACCAGAGGTACGAGTTGCCAACTCTGTTGTTGATTAGGATTCCCTGTGCTAGTAGCATTACTACTAGCGCAACTTATCCTCGTGGAGCACTGGCAACCTTACTCACCGCAGAAACACAACACTACATCAAAGTAGTGTTATTTGACTGCGGTCTTCTGTAAGGTGTAGGTAAAGTCCCCAGTTGAGCAACTCCAATATTAATGGGAAAACCCACGGGAAATCCCAATTCGCCCTACCTCTTTTTGGTGTGATTAATCATTGTACTTAAACTTAGAAAAACTCATGGCTGGGGTTTGAATCTGGACCCATCAGATGACAGGTCGTTGCTTCAACCATAAGGCCACCACGGCTCATAATAACTATATTCTAATGAAATCACCACAAGTTCCTTCAATGTAATATATTAGGTATATATGTATCTTTGGTGACTAGGTACTGCAATACCTGAGTTTGTACCTTTGCACTTCCCTAGTTATATTAATCTTGCCACTTAAGGCTTCTATGAAAGTAATTCAATTAAGGCTAGAAATAGGCGATATACGTAAGCAAATAATTTCATCTATAGATAGGCATTCATTTTAAAATATTTTTTCAGAGACTAACCGTTTGAGGTGATAATTTTTTATAAGTAAAAGAATTGGTTCCTTATATCTATGTTTTTTGTAAATAAACATAATAATATCCTTCACATATTTCAATTATTGTAATGAAATATAACATATTGTAATTAAATATTATTTCGCTGCCAACTAAATCTGTCCATCTATTAACAATATCTCCCACAGTGTTAATTACAATATTTTTTTTCCACCCGCGGCACTGTCATTCAGTCATTCGAACACAATTACATCTGTTTAAAGCGGCCCCTACTCACCCTCCGATATTCTAGGGCACATTTAACCCTCCATGGAGAGGACAATAGCGATGCTCGTTAAAGCAGCCGCCAACTAGAATAACTGGCTATAATATTTTAAGATGTCTAATTTTGCGGGACTAACTTTTGATAACTTTTGATTATAAATAGATGTTTAATTTATAAAATCGAGGGTTCAATTCTATAAGCAGAAGGTGGTATAATATCTCATACATAAAGTTAGCCTTTTCCAATATTTTTTTATATAATAACTTATGGCCTATTTGAGTTCAGAATTCAAGATATATCTAAAAACACGACTGGTGTCGATTCTGTTGTTCAAAATTACTAAACTTACTAATTTGACAGATCTAAAAGTCTTGCTATCCCTTTCTCATGTGCGGGGTTAAATAAGGATGGCAATATTTTTAGACCTGTCAAATTAGTTGAGTTTAGTAATTTTAAACAACAGAATTGGCACCACTTTATAATTAACTAAATTATTATTGTTTTGTTTTTTTGAGGTTTATTATTTAGCAAACATGTTTAGTACCGAGATTTTTATGGATATATTTTTCATGTAAATGTAAAACTTAATTCATCAATGTAATTATTAATTTATCTTGATTAGTAGATGAATGGTACTAGGCACAGAGTTGAGCACCGCACAACTAGAGCTTTGAGTAAGTTTTGTCATAAATACTTTACCCATCTGAATCCCTTATAAATCACGAATAATATAAATTTAGTTGATCTCGAATCTCGCAAAACGTAGACTAAAGGGATTAACATAAATCAATCAAAGTTTGAAACAAAGATGATAACTCCCACGCAGCGACTCTCCAGGAAAACTTAAATTACTCTTTTTTCCGCATTACGAGTGCGAATAATCTTCTTGACGGCCTGAGAAATTGATGGCGTCGAAAAAACGTCGAGTCAAAATCCGACAAAGTTTTTACGTCAGTCGAGTTTCACTTAGTGAAGTTTCTACATCCATTAGAAGTTGCTCCTATACGACAAGCTGACAAATTTTAATGAACCCAAGAGTACCGCTAATGTCTGCGAGTTGCGTAATGGGAAAAGTTGTTCACCCTCTTGGTGGCTCGTCGTTCGATCGCTACATAATTTTTGCTCTACTTACATGCTAAGTCCCATTGTCTTCCAGACATATTTACCCAACTCGTAACGAAACAACCATTTTAAGTTATCAACTGGAATTACGCTCGCCCAAAGTATTTTATTGCTCGACAATTTATTAACACGTGTTCAACAAATATTTGTTCAATAAATGTTCCCAAGCAACACTTTTGGTAGGTAACACAATACCCCTGGGCGAGTGACAATAAAAAGCGCAATCGTTACGTCGTGTGCCATTCTTGTATGAACTCCGCCTAGTATAAATTACATTATAAATTTCAACATAAACGTTCAGTGACCAGCGAAAAAATGTATTAGGGGCCGCATGATTGTGATTTAAACGGCTAACCCCCGAGTGAGGGCGGCTCGCGTCATCCATCATACGCTTTACATATGTTTGAATAAAGCTCGTGGGAAAAGGATTTCCTCTCAGAAGTCAAAGCGCCGTTATGCATGCAGTAGGGCAACTATAAAGTTGGTTCATATTTGGAATATACACAGGCGGACACCTAACATAACTTACTAATACACAGAGTATTAGCTCATACTTTCTTTCACCCATATAATTACACACTAATATTACAAAGAGGTAAATTTTCTTTGTTTGTTTGTACTACTACTATTGTCTTCTAAAATAAACAAGCCAACATATTAAAAATGTATTTACTCACTAACGGAAAGCTACACATAACAATCCCTTAATTCCCCTCAGTAGCTGTAGGTTTATGTGTAACATGTAACTCTAAAAAGATCTATCTACACTTCAACAGATATATTATAAAGAGGAAAGACTTGATTGTTTGTTTGTATTGAATAGGCTCCGAAACTACTGGACCGATTTCAAAAAATATTTTACTATTCGAATGGTGGGCATTATCCCTGATGAACATAGTCTACTTTTACCGCGAGAAAATGCTTCATTCCTACGAGAAAACGGGTAATAGTATGCTATATTGCTACGCGGGCGAAGGCGCGGGGGAAACAGATAGTCTCTTATACCTTAATATATCTTTATTTAAGAATGATAAGAAAGTTTTAGCTTTATAATCCAATTTGTAGTTTTGTCCAATACTAGCCCAAGCATGGCGCCCCTACTACGCTACAAATAGTGGATTAGGGCAGTTTGGCAAACAAGGCGTCGCTAGCGTGTGCCGCCCGCCCTTACACCTAATGCCGTATTAATGTCTATTAGTAGCCGAGCATTGTTCTCACTCACGATTTATTTAGATTTCACTAATCTGCTTTAAGTCAGTGACTTTCGCACGAGAGACGTTAATGTGTCGACATACAAGTCAAGTAGGTACAGTGGTTAGTGCCGGCGTGTTTTGATGTAACGACTTATTGTATTAAATTGCTAAGCAGGCACGTTTATAGTTAGTTGGAGTATCAAAATCATAAGCTTACAATTTTGTTACTACAATATTATAATTTTTTTTTTTTAAATGTAGGTATTTTTATATGTGAGGGCGCATGCAAATAAACAAAGATTAGGTCCTCTTTTCTCGAAAACTACTTACTAACGAACCAGCCAATAATATTTCTCCTCTATACATAATCCATATATCTATTGTTATATCTGTATTTATTTATTTTAGCACTCAGAATATAAAAAATAATACTACAATTAGCAATCAAGACATTTATTTTTCTCCAACGCGCCATATTGTACATTCCTTCTTATTCTAAAATAGTGACATTTTATTTACATATATTTGGTTTGGATAAAAAACTTTTAATCCACTACTTTAAATACCACTTCTATGAATTATGTATCTTATGTATAGTAATCTCTGAAAGACATATTTCACTACTAAAAAGCTGGTCACCAATAAAGCTTCCAAACATATCCCATATCCTTTTCTTCGATTATCATTCAAATTCATAAAATGTTGCCAATTATGATTCTTATTAGCTTAAAGCATACATACATATCATCAGGCCAAGCCCTCAGAAGGAAGCGAGCACTAGAGAGTATAAAGCGCCTATACTCTCTTAACTTGCACACCTGTTTTGCTTCTTTTACACTAATAAAATTATGACCGACAGATTCTAAATATTGATATGACAGCAATGCTTGGCCTTGGCAAGGCCCAAGGCCAATGGCGCAGATCGATGGTGCACTGATGGTGCATTGCTGATAAGGCCAAGGCTTATCGAAACCAGCCACGTGGCGGCCGTGAAAAGGGACACTATTAAGTTTAGAATAGCTGCGGTTTGTGCGATACCGTACAATTTGGTCCTCAAATCCCAAGGTCCCTGGTTGATCTGAGGCGATATCATGTTTAGTTAGCTATTCTAATATATAATATATACTATTTTAATATATTATATGACATTATAACATCGGTACTCATTACAGGAATGAAGGTTGTTTTGTATCGATTATTATTAATATCTCTCAGTTACATACTAACTCTCCCCTAAAAGCCCAGGAGCATACTAATAATTAAATAAAATCATAATCATCAATTAGGGTTTCCCCATTGTCATCATTACAAAAAAAAATGTTTTTGTTTGATGTTATTCATCTAATAACTGAACACTACTGTCTCAGAGTAGATTATAAATACTACGTTCCTACAACTAGGTACTGTTCATGTTGCTGCTAACATAAAAATTACTTCTCCGTTTGTATTTTTTTACTTATAGAAATATCATGATATTTCTGAGTAGGTACTTTTGTCTGACACTATAAATATTACACAGCCAGCCAGCCCAGCCGACATTTTGATTAAAAAACGCGTCAACCCACAAAACGATCTCATTACCGGCGTTTCACTTACACTTCCTGCTCATTGGTGTGCAATCTGTAGTGTGCAAATCCGTTAATCTTATTTGGCGGGTAGCCTGGGCACACGTGGCGCCACGTGGCCCAAAATCGAACTAATCTCTGGGCCGTGCGCGTCGGCGGGTAGGGCGCGTGCGCTCTCCCGATAACGCCAAGAAATGCCATTCATTCCCGCTCTTTTGTCGCGAACAATCACTTATTTATTTATGATATTTGCTACTAGTCAACCTGCCACCCTCGTGAGTTGATGCGTACTTAACTGAACTATAGCCCCACCGTTTGTTGCCGCGCAGGGGTGTTGTAGACGCTGGGAGGGTGTTTATGTAAACTAAAGTTTAGTCTACATTATAAAAATCCAGACTTGGATCTATTTAGATAACCACTATATAATTCATTATCTTATGTCATTTCCTTGTAACTCACTGATTAATCATGAAAAGGCGATTAATATAATTGAGGCGAGTCGTATTATTAACTAATACGTAGTCAATATATCATTGTATTCTTTTTCTCTCTGACAGCATTTTTGATGCTCACTTTGAATTAGTCTAAAGTGATATTTTAAAGTAGCAGATACATTTTTCGTACTAATTATTAGGACTGGTTATTTCGCGTGTTGTCATCAATAGAAACAAGGTAGATGAGCCTTTATTACACTCCTTGAGTAATATAGCGTACCATCTTGTGGGATATTATATTTAATTCAATTACGATTTTAATGGCACTTATAAAAATTGAAATCGAATAGAATTAAGATATAGAATATTAATTAAAACTCGCTATGATTTCATATTGTTCTGAGTATTAGACCACTTATTGCGCCTGACTGCAGTGACAGCGCTGACAGCAGTGACAGCGCGGACAGAATTGAATTTGACAGTTGATTTACTTTACTTCACTCAAGTCAAGTTAACCACTTCCATTTGTTTTGCTGTGCTTACTGCTTTCCTCTTGTGCTCCACGCACCTCCACCACTAGCATATTATTCGACCTTCGATTTCAGTAAAAATAAAGAAAGAAAAGTTCCCAGTGGTTCAGTTTGTATGTAGGTGCATGGTCTACAATGTGCCATATATAAAAGCAATATACTTTTACTACCATTTCTACTGATAACTTTAAACTTTTTCAGATGATTATGGCTCCCGGTAGAAACAAAAATAGTCATAGAAAACCTTCAAATCATGTACAGAAAGACTATGCTGAGAGACTAAATGATTTGACTTTACGAGAAAGTGATGAAAGCAGTTCAGAAGATGAGGGAAGTGAAGCAGCATTCACTGTCAGCATGTGGGACCTAAACCACTGTGATCCAAAGAAATGTTCTGGAAGAAAATTGCTCAGACATAACCTGATAAAAAACTTGAAACTTGGTCAAAGATTTCCTGGATTAGTTCTCTCACCAGTAGGTACCCAGTGTGTCAGTCCAAATGATAAAGACATAATGCAGAAATTTGGCTTAGCTGTAATAGATTGTTCATGGGCAAAAATAGATGAGACACCATTTACAAAAATGAAGTCACCACATCCAAGATTATTGCCATTTTTAGTTGCAGCAAATCCAATCAATTATGGGAAACCATATCAACTGAGTTGTGTGGAAGCTCTAGCAGCTGCTATGTTTATTACCGGACACAGACCAGAGGCAAAGTTCTATTTATCTAAGTTTTCATGGGGTCATTCATTTCTGGAATTAAATTCTGAAGTATTAGAGTTATATTCAGCTTGTACAGATAGTAAAAGTGTTATTGAAGCTCAGACAAAGTTCTTACAAAATGCACAGACTGAGACTGATGATAGACCAATGTGGCCACCAAGTGAATCGGAAACAGAATCTGAGGAATGATAGTAAGTACAAGATAGGGCTATTATTCTTAAAATATCTCTTGATATATGAGTTATATCTTAAAAATAAATATACAAATATTAAAATTTTGTTCATATTTAAGCCACTAAATACCACTTCACCCATAAGAACTACATCAATAATTATTTCAGTCCCTAGTGATCAGACACTTCAATATACAATTATACAGGTTGTCCCACGGATTGAACCCATTATACGAGAAAAATAATCATTCTGTAGCTTTATCATACAGATAAAAGGCTTCATCATTAGGATTATTTTTTGCTAAATAACATAGTGTCAGAAAGAAAAGGAAGACCATGATTATTTTTCTCATGTAATGGGTTCAACCATGTAATTAAATATCTATGAATGCAGTTTTAATTCAAATAATGTGTTCTTTCAGTGAAATGTTCCATCTACAATATTCAAGGTACTTTTCTTCCATGTGGCCCTGACGCCCTTTATATAAACCCTTGTTGCACAAAATGACGTCGAAAATGCACACTAAAGACCACTAAACATATCCTAACCAGTTTTTTATCTTTTTTATACTACTGTTAATGTGGCACACGAGCATACGGCCCGCCTGATGTTAAGCAGTAACCGTAGCCTATACCCGCTAACATTACGAGAGATATCACTAACGTTGCCAACCCTGCTATTAATGAGGGGTCACCGTGCTAGCAGCATTACTACTAGCCCAGCATATCCTCGTGAAGCACTGGCAACCTTACTTACCGCAGAAACACAACACTACATCAAAGCAGTGTTATTTCACTGTGGTCTTCTGTAAATCGGAGGTAAAGTCCCTAGACGGGTGGTTCCAATATTTGGGAAAACCCACGGGAGATCCCAATTCGCCCTACCTCTCTTAAATTTTACCCTACCTCTTAGATTCCCGCCTAAAATCCTATTTTGACATCTGTTGATTTTTTCATTGAAACATTGCATCTACACATTTTTTTTTATTGTACACAGTGTGTACTCTGAGCTGATATATGTATAGGAATAATACCCCCAATTGCAAACTGTCAGTACCATGTAAATCATAAAATGTATCTGACCAAAAGATTTGGGTCCATAACTTAAGTACATATTAAAAACATATCTGTCACCTTGACTGACAACCTTACCTTGTCTTATTATTTATTTATAGAATGGCAACACAAAAAGGTATAGGTCTGTGTTCTACAGCTCTTGTCTTGATAATTTTGTTTCGACATTGACATTTTGCTTGCTTTGTTGTGAAATGTGAGTGAATCATAATAAATTCAGTAGTTTTTTTTATTTGAACTGTTCGCTTAAATATCAACTTTGTAATAATTACAAACATATTTAACTGAAAATGGGTGAAGAAGACGAATATGCGTGTGTTAACAGGACGCAACTTAAGATCAAAGATAATTCTGGTATTAAGAAGAAAAAGAAGAAGAAATCTAACAAAGATACAGAAAAAATGATAGAGAATGATATAAAGGAAACTATTAAACAAATCAAAGATATTGACAAACGTACAAAAGCCGAAATTGCGTTTCAAAAGATGCAGGAAAAAATGGTATGCAAAAATAATGGTTTGATTAATTTTTACTACCAAAATCCGATTTATTTTTGTTTTATTATTTAAAATTTAATGGTAGGGAGATTTTAATAACTCATTTCATTCCGAATCAACTGGGTAACATAAATAAAAAAAGTTGTCCCAAATTGGTGTGATAACAAAGCTACCAGCCTTCTTGGCACCTACCAAGAAGGCTGGCTGCTTTGCACTTATAGAAGACCGCAGACAAATAATACTACTTTGATGTAGTGCTGTGTTTCTGTAGTGAGTAGGGTTTCCAGTGCTCTACCAAGATATCCTGCGCTAGTAGTAATGCTACTAGCGCAGTGATTCCTCACCCACCACAGGTTTGGCAACGTTAGTGATCTCCCTCGTATTGCTATGAGCTGGCTATGGTGACTTCTTACCATCAGGTGGGCCATATGCGTGTGTGTCACCATAGTGGTATAAAAAAAAAATATTCGTAACCATGTAAGACTCCCAATAAATGTTTAAATATATCAGAAAAATTATATTTCAATGTTAATTGTAATGTTTCCAGCAAAAACAAAGAATCCAACAGAAAGCAGAAATGACACATAAGCAGAGAGTAGAAAAGTTCAACCAGCACTTAGACAGCTTGACTGAACACTTCGATATACCTAAAGTATCTTGGACAAAATAAATATATTCTCTGTGCAGCATTACACAAGCAAATTATCTTTGTCAGTTGTAAATTAAATAATTATATATGTACTTGCAATAACATTTGTGCTACATATTTTTAGTTTATGACTCTCCAATAATTACAAAACAATAATTCCTGTTTTTTACTTCACCATTACTTATGTATCCAGTAAAATTAACATTCCCATATCTTACCTTTACATTTCTGAGGAATGTACCAAGCACAATTCGGGAGTTATTTAAAATACATATTCATGATTTATGCTATGCTTACATAGGTAGTACATGTGTAAATTGCAGTACAACTTAAACCATGTTGCTCTAAGATTGTATCTGTAATACCTCCTGTATTGTTATGTTATGAGCTTCTGGTACTTTGTTCTCGAGGATCTTTGCCTTTAGGTAGCCATTTTAAAACCAGATATAATTATTTATACACTTAACTGCATTCACTTGATAGTAATAATTAGTGAAATAGATATATGGATATTTTTTTCATACTACTAATAGTATCCTAAGATAAGTGGAACAGCCACATATATAGAAAAAAAGGGGGGCAAATTGGTGTAAATAATATGCGTGCAAAACATTGTTACATATTTTATTTGTATATGAACACATCAAAACATTGTAAATATTATTCAGATAATAAATGGACAGGAATTCTGGATGGAATTGGTTACCACTATAACTATAAACTTATAGAATAACACTACTGGAATTAAATATGTAATTTTGCTTAACTACAAATTTATTATCATCAAACTGGGATGGAATATTCTGTCTGAAATTGGGTGTTTACTATATTTAAAACTTAAGTTGATCATGTCATACCACCATAATATTCCAGATCTTAAGTCTGATTAAATTGAACTTAGGTTCTCTCTCTCGATTAGATATAATTTCATTACAAAAATACCCTTTCAATTGTTGTTTACCTTCATTTGTCAGAGACAATTTACTAAGTTTTTACAATGAAATCAAATGGTATGTAATAATATAATAATAATGCTGCCAAAAAATCATACACTAGCTACACAACCCGGCGTTGCCCGGGTCGCAACAGACATTTTTGCTATCCACTTCCAACCCACCAAGACCAAACTCACAAATGCAGACCAAGGGCAATCTACCACTAAAGCCATGGCAGCCATGGCACCAAAGCCGTGGCAGTAGGTGGTTATAGAGAAAAGGCTGGAGAAACCCACATACACTTTCCTTATATATATTAATTAAATTAAATGTATTTAGTTCTTAATTCACAACACAAAAATTAATTAGCTGTGAATTTTGAGGTATTTACATGGATTATTAAAGAAAACGTGAAGTCACATATGTGGGTAGTTTAGGTTTCGTAAAAACATCCCACTAGCTAAATAACTGACGTAAAACTTATGAATATCAATTTTCTTTCATGGAATATGCAATTATTATATCAACCTTCTCTTAAAAACTGATTTTGTTTATACCAATTCTACATACATTACATATGAAAGTATCAAGGCACACTTACAGTTTATTATACTTAAATTACTCGTTTATTATCAAATGTATTCCATCTTCTATATATGTATAAGAATGGAACTTCTTACAAAAAACATAAACAAAGTGGTATTATTGTAAAGACCTAAAACTAAATACAGTACAAAATATAATAGATAACTGAG
The DNA here is from genome assembly GCA_951449985.1 of Falcaria lacertinaria. Classification (NCBI taxonomy): domain Eukaryota; kingdom Metazoa; phylum Arthropoda; class Insecta; order Lepidoptera; family Drepanidae; genus Falcaria; species Falcaria lacertinaria. Next base: position 8,169,862 of record OX602113.1, on the reverse strand, counting down.
ATTAATTAATTACCACAAACAAAAGTTAATATAAAAGAGATTCATACTAATTTGTAAATTATGTAGGACTAACATAGAAAAGAAAATTGTAAGTTTATACAAATAAAGCATTGAGTTAAGCAAAAGAAAAAAATAAGATTACACTAGACTCTATCAACATGCCTTAAAAGATTTTTTATATGACACATATTTTATTATTTTTTAATGATATCTGAATAAAAAATACAGCACTTAACTTAAAACTATCATATCATAAAGGTAGACAATTCCTACAATATTAAATGTATTTTTGTCGTCATGTAAAGTTAGATTTATCAGTCATGCACAATTATTAAATTCCAAATCGAATGCAATACTAGTTTGAATGATTTAATCATGCAAAATAATGCAGTTCTACCTGTTTTGAATCACATGATGGATGAACTTCATTCTTGTTATGATGATTTTAGTGCTGTTGAGAAAAAGTTAAATTAATAATAAATGACCTGTTATAACCTTTCTAGATTTGAATATGGAATCCGATTCAAAACAGATAACTGAAGATCATTCTGTTGTACGAAATCATTAAACTAATTTGACAAGAGTAAAATTATTTCCATCCTTATTTAAGCCCGCACATGAGAAAGAGATAGCAAGACTTTTACTCCTGTCAAATTAGTTTAGTTTTGTGATTTTGTGCAACGGAATCGACACCATTTTCTATAACAATACATTTCAAGTATGTACAATGTACATAGATAAAGCCAGTCAACATTTTTGTACTCCAGTTACTGCAATACAACTATGGAAAGTGTTACGATTAGTGATGTAAGGGTTAGGTACGAGTGAGAAGCGGCACTTACCCTCCAAGGGGACAGGATCTTGATGTCGTTTTTCTTGGTGGCCCATGGGTTGCTACCGTCATCGAAGTCCATGGGACACTGGTCCCGTTCCCTCTCGTATTCTTGCATCTCTATGGCGACTGCAGCGCCCTCTGTATAGTTCCATGACGTCACATCCTGCTTCAAGTCGCAGTACGGGCCCAAAGCTTGGGACATCAAGATTCTGAAAAAAATATATACATAGGTATTAAAATATTGTCAAGATTAATCAATTAATTTCTTTTGTATTTGGTACTTTTGAGAGAAGAGTTTGAAGATAGAAATTTGCGGATTTTTACATTTAGATTAAATCTGGTGTGGAGGTATATCATGTAACATAATAATTTCACACATCACACAGATAAATGTATATGTAGTGCTGAATAGGTTTTGAGTTAGAAAATATGCGGCAAGCACAAACCTATATCACTATATCTACATTTAGCCACTATTAATTTATCTACCTAACAAAAGAATAATCACCTGTCAAGATCAGCCTTTTGGTACACCCAACACCTATACTTGGAGAATGGGTCTAGCTCGTCGTACGTAATGAGATACGACTTGAGATTCTCCTTCCAGTAGCCAATACACTTCATCCTATAATCTGGATCACTGTAGATGTCGACAGGCCGACCCATATAGTTGACAGACAAGCAATAATTCTCTTTTATTTGTATAACCTTCTGATCCTTATCACAAACAGAGAAGTCGCTTATATTTATCTGGCAGTATAAGTTTGGTCTAGGGCTTAATGTGACCCCGCCAAGGATTCTAGTTTCGAATCTAACGTCTCCTTTCTGTGTGAAGTTGAACTTGCCAGCGACCGGACACCGGATTGGACTGGGGTCTTTCTTGAGGAAGATGTCGTAGCGCCACTGTTGGTCGTTAGGGAACTGTACCCATGAACACACTGTGTGGAAGTTGCTTTGGATCATTGCTTGCCCTTTACGGTACCTGCAATCATAACTTCGTATGAGAACAATATGCGGAGCTTGTCAGCTAATGTGACTTTCAATAAATTGTCGAGTTGATTGTTACATGATAAAAAGACAGAGCACCAAGTTCCTTGCCAGTTCTTCTCAGGTGGCTTTTTCCGAACCGGTGGTAGTATACCTTCATAAGTGCCTTGTTAGGGCCTAAACTGAATAAATTATTTTGATTGTATTGTGTGTGCCGAGACTTACCTTATTATATTGTGATGCTGCGGAACGAAGTCGAAACAGACGTAATCTTTTTGGCAGCCGTCGACTGTTAGGCGCGCCATCATGACACGGCTGTCACGCTGCTCCCTACAAATAACAATTTATCCTGTTGTATTTTTTTATACCAATTAGATGGCAATCAAGTAATAATGTGTAAATGCATAAATGTGTAATTGACAAGTACCTGCAAACATATATAGTCCTCCTGTATCTGCCCTCGTCTGGGTAATATGTTTCAATGATATGAGTCTCGTTTATGAACACGTCTGCATCAATGTTGGCCGTGTTGATCCAGTCTCCTGAGAAGTTCTGAGGCAATCTACATCCCGGCTCCACTACTTCTGCCTGTCAACGTGGAATAAAATATATTGAGCTAGCTGTTTCAAGCTATTTCGCCCTCACCGATTTATGATGTGATTGGTATTTGTTATTTCTTTAGTATTGGTAGTTTACTAATTTAAGTCCTCATAAGATTGAAAATTATAATTTGTCTTGTCCCATTGGTCATTTAAAGATTAAAATGGCTCAAAACCCAGGTTTCTTGAACAAAGGTTACTAACAAGAGAATGATAATTTAGTCCATCTTAAGTGTCTTATTTTAGCGTAAACTGAATAAATTATTTCTGATTTTGATTTTAAATCTATCTCACCTTGACAGGTGTAACTCGGTATCTCTCTGGTGACTTCTCTACAGTCTTCAAAGTATTACATTCAGCCGTAATGGAGGCACCAATGTACAAATCATCGTCTCTGTTCTTCAGGAAGCAGCGGTACTTTTCATCTTTACGTGATTCTTTCGTATTTGCAACAGCAAAGAAATGGTTTTTGTCAACAAACCAATGACCTGCAAAATAAAACACAATTTTTCATCAACACTTGCAAGCTGAATTGCTAATTCATCAAACTGTAACTCCGAAACGGATGGACTGATTTGAAAGGGACTTCCACTGGCAGGTAGCGGATTTTACTGGGCGTAACTTGGGCTACTTTTATTTTGGATAAATAATTAGGGTTCCGTGCAACATATAAAACCCATGGAACTGTGAACAAAATCTTAACTGTTGAACTTTCACTGGTAGATAGCTGATGCTAAAAGACGTAACATAGGCTATTTTATTTTGGAATAATAATTAGGGTTACGCGCAAGATAAAAAAAACATCAAATTGTGAACAAAATCCGAACAGTTAGACCAATCTGAAATTAACTTTCACTAGTAGATAACTGATGCTATAAGGCGACACTTAGGTTACTTTCAGTTTGGAGAAATAATTCCCTAATTATTTCTCCAAACAAAAATAAATAAAATTAAAATAAATAAATAATAAATAAAAATAAAAATATTTTCCATGCAAAAAAAAACCCTATGAAAAACATTCATTCCACGCGTGCGAAGTCGCGGGCACAGCTAGTGTCTAAATATAATGCAATATTTTTTTATGAAACTCACCCAATACATAATTATAAATTAAGTCTACTTACCTAAGCAACTGAACTCTACAACACCATCAAATGTGTTGGACATTCCTGAACACTTCCTATATGTGATGTTGAACTTCTGATTGGTGATCAGGAATTGTGTACCGGCTGTTTGACACGACTTGATCTGGTTGTCAGGATGATTACACTCACCAGTGAACCGAAAACGGTTTTGGTATGCAAAATGCCATACACCTTCTAAGGATGAACGGCAATTCACCTGAAAATTTTGATACAAAAACGTATTGTACTTTATGTTGATCTCCATTCTACTTACAAATGCATACAATACAAAGATTTACAACTTGTGGAAAGCATAATGAACAAAATAAAGGCAATTAAATTGTATAACATGTTTTATTCATGTTGGAATATTTAAGATTATTATTACTGTATGTATGTTTATATTCATTATATCAACTATGATAAGGAACAAGATAACACAATTAAATGTACCTACAGCAGTAGTAGCTGCTTATCATAAACAAATAATTTAAAACTTAAGAAAGGTTAACAATATCTTGGAAATTAGCATTGAGTATAGTTAATGCTAATTTCCAAGAAATTGTTGACATGACCATCATAATGATAGCATGATAATTATGTCCCACTATTTCTATATTAGCACTACTGGACAAGTAGTACCATTCTTCACTATAACTGAAGTCTTGTGAAGATGGCAATGTTAAAGATTTTAACAAACATTTATTACTTTGACCTATATGTATTTAACAATGTGATGAATTCTTTTAATGAATTTTAACAGCTTCTAAAATCTGATTATTTAAAAAAAAATGCACATTGTCTAAAGATTTTCATCACAAAACAATAATTTCATAAGTTTGTCCTATGTCCAGAAACATCATTATAGATTAATTTTGTAGTGGGCTTTTTTAGTTTTTTAAACTATAGTTTTATTTATATCAAGATAAGAAGTTTTTAAAGCTTGGAAGACTTACAGGTACATGATTCTCTGAAAACAATGTGATGAGATTCTGGTCTGGGTTGAGTCCCTTGCACACTCTCTCCACTGTGGGCTCTTCATCTGGCCCCAAGTTCATACATGGAGTTTCTATTTTCTCCAACACATTAACTGTACGCACAATCAGTTTAACGCAGTAGTAACATTTTGTATACTTGAAAACCATAGTGTAGTTAACTCTATAGTCATTCTTTATGTTTACACATTCCCCTCTGAAAAGTGGTAGAGATACTTGTCATTGGTTTTAAATGCTCAAAGTGCATATTGGACATAGGTATTTAAGTGCTTAGTTTAGTATTATAAATTGTAAAAGTTTTGGGCTCCATTCCCATATAAAAAAATATTTGCACTTAACCAAACATTAACCTTAAAATTAACCACAGTAGGTGGTAAATTTTATTTACTAGATTTTTTATATTGAAGCTAAGCTAAATAATAATTAAACAACATAGGAATATAAATAAAGATATGATTTAGTATAATTCCTGCAACTGTTTTTAACATTCATTTATTAGCTTGATCTATTTAAATGGACCTATCTATTGTTGTTGACGAATCTTTGAACATCATTTGACCTTACAGAAGACCTCAGTAAAATAATACTACTTTGTTGTAGTGTAGTGTTTCTGCAGTAAGTAAGGTTGCTATGGCTCCATGGGGATATGCTGTACTAGAAGTAATGCTGCTAGCACAGTGATATTATATACCCAGTTGCCAACTCGTTAATGATATTATATATTATGACACCCGGGTAATGCTAGCAGCTACTGGCTATGGTGACTGCTTACCATCAGATGGGCCATATTAGTGTGTGCCACCATAGTGGTATAAATAATATTACTGTTTTGAAGACATCTCAATTCTTTTAAATAATTGCAAGTGTAGTTTAAGATGGGTGACAGTAAAATAATTTAAAATGTTGCCCTAATGTTGTGACCAGGATTTTTAAACTATATTTGTTAGAAAGACAATGAAAGATTGTAAAATATAATTAACTATGTGACCTAGATACAGAATGTCAAACAGGCACTTCATCCAATAAATCCATTCATTCAATAAATATTAATAAACTAGATTTCACTCATCTCATTTTAAAAGAAAACGGCCCTTCGAATTTTCCTTACCTTCCAGTCATTTGATTAGCATTGATGTCGGTTAAAGTTTGTCTGCCATTTTCATACGAGAACCATGTATTCCGCAGAACTATTGGGATCGAGCAATCCCCAGAAGTAGATCCCACTGTAACAAAACAATATTCCAAAAATTCATACGTTGTTAGGGCGTTCCCTTTACTAGCGATACTCAATCTAATGAAATACTTACCGGCAAAAGATAGTATGCAAATTATAACTAAAAATGGTATACTGTGAGTCATTTTGTAATAGTTTATTCTAAAACATCAAATTTCTGTTCATATAAATCATTTAGTACAATCATTTAAACAACAACCGCTGTACACACATTAAAATAAAAATTAAATAGCATATCGCTCTGTATGACGCCTTTGATTTGACAGTAATGACAGTTTTGTCTTGCCAGCAGCCTTCTTCTTCTTCTTCTTCTTCCTAAGTATGGCAATCAATCCCTTCAGGGACTATTTTTGCCAGTGTCGAGTGTTAGAGAATTTTCATGTTGCAAAATTTCTCGTGTTTGCCGCATTAAAATGCCTAGTGTCATGCATTCTAACGCCCAATGGAGTTTCTGGAGACAACCCACGGCAGTAGCAGATCGTAACTCGCCTTTAGATTAGAGGTAACCTATTGACCAAAATGATAAATCACTTAACCCAAAAGTCGTATTATGGCATTATTTCCAATGCTCCTATAAATCAGTCACTAAATGAAACTTTACTGCACATATCGACACCAAAAATACACATTAAAGATCACTATAACACAATTTACGACACACTGGAAAAAATCTCAACCGCTCCGCCTGATTCCCGCCAAAAACTCGCCAGCAGCCTTGTTGCCTAGATCAGATCACAGATTAGTGTTGTTGCGATAACGATAGTATCGTGATACTGTCTTGACCTCGAAAATCAGTTACTCTATCGATAGTCCTATCGTAGGTAGATCGACGATATATCGTAAACAGTATCGAATATCGATAGTATCGACAATTTTGACGCGATACTATCCATATTATTGCAGGATTTCGATATTTTCGATAGGACTATTCACGCTATCGACTATTTCATTTCAAGGTTAACTATCGATAGCGAAACTATCGCATTTGCAACAACACTCACAGATATCTACTATAATACTAGTCTACTTTGTTCTACCAAAAACGCGACATTGGTGAAATTGTGGCAGCCTTGCAGAAGCTATTTAAAACGTAGTGATTATGTACTCTGTGAAGCTATTCATAAAGAAGTTGAAGTTGAGATCGTTTTTATTCTGAGATCTAATTGTAAGGCTTTCAGCCTTGATCAAAATAATATTAATCGTTGCGTTCGGTATAACTGAAACTATGTCCTTTGTTTACTGGCAGTAAAAGTAATCGATGGGGATATGGCTGCCATAACTAAAAACAAAAAAGAAATGTAAACGATTAATATTGTTGTTTTTGTCTACCTTTCATTTAGTTAATCTAATCTACGTTTCATTCTCTGTCAATTTGACATAACGGTAGAGTTCAGTTCATAGAATTTTTGTTTGTATTTTGTAAAGAAAAAAGGAAGATTGAACACCACTAATTGCTGTGACTGCTCACCTAAGTAAGTGTTTTGGTGAACATCATCATAGTGGGGAATGATTGTCTTGTATGATATTTAAAGAAACTGTTACCTACAGCGCTCATTTTGTGGACTTACAAGAGAAAAAAAGTTTACAGACATGGGACGCCGCAAATCAAAAAGGAAGCCTCCGCCGAAGAGGAAGGCCATCGAGCCTTTAGACCAGCAATTCAACTGCCCATTTTGCAATCACGAAAAGTCTTGTGAGGTGAAAATGTAAGTTTTTGAGCAATTAAATGAAACTTGTATCAAAACGTCAGCTGTTCATGACATGTCACGTTTCGATTTCAGGGACCGGGCGCGAAATACAGCGAGGATACAGTGTCGAGTGTGCTTAGAAGACTTCCAAACAACAACAAATGTGTTATCTGAGCCCATAGATGTATACAATGACTGGGTAGACGCCTGCGAAAGCGCCAATTAATTTAAGTTATGCATAAGCTTTTAAATCTCATCTTTGTTTCTATAGTTGTGCTGATATGTTTCACTAAAATAGTGAATCTTGAAAGTTAAGATTTTATTATAATTGTGTTTTATTTATGATTATTCTTCTGAAATTACATATTTGTAGATAATGACCAATTTGCCATTTTCATTTACACCTTGAAAATGGTTTATTTATTTACCTGCCTTCCATCAGTTAGGTTCCACAATTAAGATGTCATCAGATTGTAATTGGTTCTGTATTCCATATAACTGACCATGGATTTTTTTACCTGCACATACTTGTATTCTGTGGCCAGTCTGCAGCAAATTACTTGTTCCAATAAAACAAAATTTGGTTTGTCAATCACTTTATTTTTCAACAGTAAAAAGCCAAACAACATAAATAGCCACTGCACATACCTAAACAATTATAAAGGATACATAAATCCAACCAATTGGCAAATAAAAAATCATATTATTAGTAAGTTAAGTTACATTGATATGATATTTTATTACAGTAACTGCATATGTACTGAAGTCATTTCATCTGTTAAACTACAGTGGCTACATATAAATAATGACATTGATTTCATAATTTCACAACAACTTACATTTACATAGAAGAGAGATGAAATTGTTAATTAGCAGTTGGATTATAAACATCCAAGCACTACACAGCTAAAAGCTTCAAATACAAGTCTGATACATTTATAAACTTACATTTCGTCCAGATTATAATATGAATGGTGCAAATGGAATGTATTAAAAACTACATTGAATACAACAATGCAAACTGGCTACGTAACAACTAAATAATTACATGAACAAAAATAATTAGATTCAGATGTCTTGAATACCATAATAGAGAGTAACATTTCACAAACAATTAATTAAATATACTAATATTTTTATTAACAATAAATAATAGACAACATGAAGTAAGTAAGATAAGTAGACAGTTGTTTCGAAGTGTTCAAGTAATTGACTGTGACTTGGCTAAATGCACATAAGTACTGTGCCTACGACTAATGCTTCAAGTCAATAAAGCTTTGCATCCTACGTAACAACAATATTCTCAAATAGTTCATTATACTTTATATTGACAACATGGTTCCCTTACAAGCTAGCTATATAATATAACACATTGATCAAAATAATTAAATACCTATATAAGTATCAACACAATAAGACAGCATCAAGCTGCATCACATTTCAATAACAAATTGAAATAAATAAAAATCACTATATAAAAATAAAAATATCCAATACTGTAGATAAAATTGAGCTATTGCCTAGACTTACAACCCAGGGATTTCTGTAACCATGTCATTGTCCGCAGTTGCATACTAAATAGCAGCATGTTATTTGTAATTTGTATCAGTCATATTTATATGTGTAATTCGCTAAAGGTCCTTAAAATGACATGACAGGACATGACATGGTCACTAGAGCCGCATACCACCGAGCCCCTCTGTGCACAAGCTGTGAAGGTATATAGGAGAATAGCTCACAATACAATTAAAGTTAACCACGCCGGCAGGAACAAAAACACATCCTATTATTATCAAATCCTTTAAAATTCAGTATTGTACACATAAAATTAATAACATTCTGATAGACATCAATATTGCAACATCCAAACTGCAGTTATACCAAATTCATACACGACAATTTTTAAATATCCACAGAGAAGCGTAATATATTATTTATTGCGTTAGTTAACATCATTATAATGTATTAAAATCTGATAAGTTTAAAACTTGCCCATGTCGATGAAGGAGTCGTAGTGCAGGTCGGAAGAGTCGCATATAGGCTCGTCTTCATCAGCTGGTAGGCCGGTGAGGGTCGGCCTGTGAGGGCTGTCCGAGTCGGAACTATCACTGTCCGTGCCGATGTACTCATACAACCTGCCTCTCTCCCCTGAAGCACTGCACGCCTCAGACATCTCAAACATACTCATGACCGTTGAACACTTACCCAAGTTGATGACGTCGATTGAGTGTGAAAGCAATGCGTCTTCGTATGACATGGGGACCGTTTCCAAGTGAGAAGAACTGGCTTCTTGTGTGAAGCGGCCCGAGTCAACGACCTCCGACGCGTTGAGCGACAGCGTGACGTCATCGTTGGCTAACGTCACGCTCTCGCACTGCACCCGAGTGCTGTCGTCTTGGATACTGGGACTGGCTTTCGGAATATCCTCAGCGAGGTTCTGTGTCGACGAGACCGAATTGTCATCCGACAGGTCTGCCTCCGCGTTCAGAGTTACGGAATCGTGATCGTTTCTCTCCTGCAAATGTTCCAAGTCATCGACACATTTGGTGGAATCCTCGCTGCTGTCAGAGACGACCAGTTCTATGCTCCTGTCGAGAAGACCTGTATCGGTGCAAGTAGACATTTCGTCATCGAACACAATTTCGACGCTGCGTATTCTCATGAGGGGCATCTTCGCTGGTGATATCTCGTTGCCTCTGGCAGTCATGGCTCGCTTGTGATCGTGAGAGTCGGTACACTCGCTGACGTCATCGTAGTCGATTTCGTAGCTTCTGAAGTCTGATGCGCAAGGGGAGCACTCCGTAGCACGGGTAAGGTTCTTGTGGGGGGTGGGTGAGGGTGAGGGTGCGGTATGCGGTAACCCCTAAGGTTGCGGCGAGCCTTATTGTATGGTGGTGCCCAAGTCTAGCCCGCCTTCCTCCTGCATCTTCGTGAGGAACTTGAACACTCTGGAATCCGCGTCGGTTTGCTTCACCATGTCTACAAGGGCTAGCAGCTTCTTGATGCCGATGAAGATTCTGGGGGTTTATTGACACATTAATTTTAATAAAACATAATTGCATTATTTCAGAGTTCAGACGAAATGTACTATGCTTAACTTGCAAAAGAAAGAAAACTCTACTGTTCTGGTACATAATTCTACATACACTCATGTGCAGTGAGTTTCTATTTAAAGTATGTTTTTTATTTTTTATACCACTAAGGCACACAAGCATACGGCCCACCTGATGGTAAGCAGTCACCGTAGCCTATAGCCGCTAGCAATACCAGGGGTATCACTACGGGGTGCCAACCATGTTGCTGATGAGGAATCACTGTGCTAGCAGCAAAACTACTAGCCCAGCATATCCTCGTGGAGCACTGGCAACCTTACATACCGCAGAAACACAACACTACATCAAGTAGCGTTATTTCACTGCGGTCTTCTGTAAGGCGGAGGTACAGTCCCCAGTCGGGCGGCTCCAATTTAAATGGGATAACCCACGGTAAATCCCAAATCGCCCTACCTCTCTTAAAATGTTTATTTATGTTTAGTGATGTTTATTTTAAGTAAATATCATCACGGCAAGTTTAATTCGCAGCAGGCGGAGTATATAACGCCAACTCGAAACTAGCACACATTATTTGATTATTCAACTTTCATCAATCTTTTCATACATATAAAATACCTCATATTCATATCTATAAATCAACAAAATTATAGAAACAGATGTAAATGTATTTATCTGTTAGGAGTCTAAGCTTGTTTCATTGAATATATGCGACGTCTAATAAGGGTTTGGCTGTCTGTGTAAAGGTCTAAAATACATAACAATGGAGAGTATATTTACTTAGAGCCCCGCAGCTCGGATTGTATCTTGGCGAGGTCCCTCTTGGTGAAGGCGTCGCTCTCCTCCAGCACGGCCATCACGTGCTCGGGTTGCGACAGGTTCGGCACGTGAAGCACGCCAGTGAACGCCGACAACACCTCCATGTCTTCAAGCACTTGCCTGAAGGATTTGAAGACGACTATTAGTTGTGGACACTATGGGCATCATAAGAAAGCTCAGAGTCACCCAACGAGCTATGGGGAGGGCTATGCTGGGTGTTTCTCTGCGAGATCAAATCAGAAAAGAACTAAAGTTACCGACATAGCTCAACGGATTAGCCAGTTGAAGTGGCAATGGGCAGGGCACATAGCTCGTAGAACGGATGGCCGATGGGGCCGTAAAGTTCTAGAGTGGAGACCACGTACTGGAAAACGCAGCGTCGGACGGCCCCCCACTAGATGGACCGATGACCTGATAAAGGTCGCTGGCAAGCGGTGCATGCGGGCCGCATGGAATCGGTCATTGTGGAAATCTATGGGGGAGGCCTTTGTTCAACAGTGGACGTCTATAGGCTGATGATGATGATTAGTTGATAGATTTAACATTATGGTTGTAAATTTCTAGGCCCTTAGAATAATCTGTGACCTGCGACTGGTGGTGCACAGTATGAGCAGCTTGCGTCCCTTGGGCGGCTGCTTCTTGAGCAGCACGAGCAGCGCCTGCAGCGTGAGGTTGGAGTAGCGTGGCCCGATGGGGCCGTAGTCCAGCAGCCGCTCGATGTTGTCCACCAGGATGCACGACAGGCTCGACCGGTACGCGTCGTCGAAGTACTAACAACACAAAACACTCGTATTACTCTTACACTTAGAAGGCTGAGAAGGCTTGAGCCATGTCCAACTCCAAGGGAGTTAGGGCGATTTGGGATTTCCCGTGAGATTTCACATTTTAATTGTAGCCGCCCGACTGGGGACTGTACCTTCACCTTACAGAAGACCGCAGTGAAATAACAGTGTTGTGTTTCTGCGGTAAGTAAGGTTGCCAGTGCTCCACGAGGATACAATGGGTTAGTAGTAATGATGCTAGCACAGTGAGTCCTCATCAACAATGTATTGCTATAGGCTACGGTGACTGCTTACTATCAGGTGGGTGGGCCGTATGCTTGTATGCCAGCTTAGCGGTATAAAAAAATATGGCAAAAGTTTTTACAATATGTACAATCTGTCATCTGCATTTTTGTGTTTATTTTTGTCATTCTATTTGCATTCTTCGGGTGACAATATCTATATCCGTGCCGGTAGCATGAACTTTTTCGACAACGTTTTCGTATCGCCTTCGACTATTTTTATATTGAAAAATGAACAGCGCTCCGGCGGTGAAAAGTGGAACTAAAAATTAGTATGACAATTTTGACATTTCGCGAGTTACATTTTCGAATACGTTGTCGACAATGTTCCTGCTACCGGCACCGGAGAGAGAAACGCCACTGCTAGTATAGTTATAAAATATAGTATGTAAAATCAGTTACCTTCCTGATCTGCAGACACTTGGAGGTTTCAGTGAAGCCGACCATGTCTTCGGGCGAGCAGACCTTCACGAAGGGGAAGTCGGACAACTTGGCGAGTTCGGCCGCCAGGGCGGTCTTGCCGCTGTTGGGCGGGCCTTCCAGCAACACCGACACTAGACCTGACATTGAAAAATTACGTACATAGGCACATAATTTTGAAGCCGTGGTGGCCTTGTGGTTGAAGCAACGGCTTGTCATCTGATGGCCATCTGAAGGGCCCAGGTTCGAATCCCGGCCTGTACCAATGAGTTTTTCTAAGCTTAAGTACAGTGATTAATCACACCATGAGCTTTTTAAAAAGAGAGTTAGGGCGATTTGGGATTTCCCGTAGGTTATCCCATTTAAATTGGAGCCGTCCGTACAGAAGACCGCAGTAAAATAACACTACTTGTACTTGTACTATGTAATGTTGTGTTTCTGCGGTAAGGTTACCAGTGCTCTACGAGGATACGCTGGGCTAGTATTAATGCTGCTAGTACAGTAAGTCCTCATCAACAAGATGGTTGACAACCCGTTAGTGATACCCCTGGTATTGGTAGCGGCTATAGGCTACGGTGACTGCTTACCATCATGTGGGCCGTATGCTTGTGTGCCACCTTAGTGGTATAAAAAAAACACACGCCAAGTCTCTTACGGGGTAGGCAGGACAGGTAGGAAGATTAGGATATGATAGTATTGTAACAGTAAGTTACCGCTGGCTTCAGTGGCCCTAGCCTGCTGTGTGTAGAGCTGGCCGTCCTCCAGAATAGACGACACCGGGTTCCCCCAATTGATGATGCCGCGCGACAAGAAATGCTCCAAAGCTTCGGCGGCCGTGCCGAATGCCTGTTCACAGTCATATTAAATTTTATTTAATATTCTTTTATTAGCAAATTCGTGCTCTTACTGCCCATTAGAATACAAACGGCGAAATTTCATGTATATATTGTTGACTTGTTACTTTACTACTGTAAAATTTTGCCTTAATAACAAAAGATAATGATTAAGGGTTGGCAACGCACGCACTAGTGATACCACTTCTGTTGCTAGCGTCCATAAACTATGTTCACACAATGATCCTGGTCACAACAAAAAGACAAATTGTATTGTCATCAGTCCTTAATGCATGTGCATTTTTTTTTAATTAACATACTTCACAAATGAAAGTAAATTTTCATAAGAAAATATTTTCTTATGAAAATGTCTTGTTTAAAGTATGTAGGGTCTCACCGGCTTGATATCGTTCTCCAGCGCGTGCAAGAAGTCCCCACGCTCGACGAGCAGCTTCTCCATGGCCTCGGGGTCCACCTCCACCTTGGTGGAGGCCTTGATGAGCCGGTTCATGGCCGTCGACTGCGCCGCGCGCACCAGACCTTCCAACTCCGCGCCGGAGAAGTTCTTCGTCAAAGCTGCCAACTCCTACGCACACATTTTTAGAGGTTCTCTCAATGGTGTACAGCATGGGTTTTTTTAAGAAGGGTACGAAGAGATTTATGCAGTGTAGGCAACGCGAGAGTGTACCCGCGGTGTTGCAAGAGTATATAGGCTACGGTAACCGCTTACCATTAGAAAGTATTTAAAAAAAAGAAATGAGAAAAGACATCCTGCTTTATTGTTTCAGAAAATAGTTAAGTGCGGAAATTTTAATCAGACGTATGTAACTGTTTAAAATTCGTTGATATAATATGTCAAAAGTCCATGTGCCGTAACCTTTTAAAAGTATGTTATAAATGTGTGAGTGAGTGTCACCTTGTTGTCGACATCTGGTGCGATCTTCTTGAAGTCCTTCATGCGCTTGGTGTGTATGTTGAGTATCTGCACGCGGCCGGTCTCGTCTGGCAGGCCGATCTCCATCTGCACCTCGAGTCGTCCCGGCCGCATGAGCGCCTCGTCGATCATGTCGCGCCTGTTCGTCATGCCGATCACCAGGATGTTGTTCAACTGGTCCACACCTATGGACATTACCATCATATTACGTATTCATCATCATGTGTGCACATACAAAATAAGACCTTCACAAGTGCCTTATTAGGGCCTAAACTGAATAAATGATTTGTGTTGATACATTTAGACTATAGTTATGTGTAATAGTCTGCTACTAATGATAAATAAAGCGTGTTAGTCTTAAATTACTATAACGTTAATCTACCTAGATGATACCATTATCTCTTAGCTGCCAAAATATTTAAATTTAATAATAACTATACTTCACTTTTACTGCCTTTTTGCTCGTAAAATATCAATCACAAGATTTGAATTGCCTGCATTACATATTAAATAATGCAACACCGAGGAAACCTTCTGTTTATATTCGCAAGAGTTATAGCTAATTTATTTTTAACGTTCTTCCAAACTAATTTACACTAGCAAATCTTGTAAGCAACCTCTCTGTACCAAAGAATTAGATTAGGATGAGATGCATATATCCATGTCTTAAGTAATGATAATGTTTGTAGAATACTGTACACTATCGATTGATTGATTTATGAAACTATCCCTATATATAATGTCGATCCTTACCATCAATCTTGGACAAGAGCTGGTTGACGACGGTATCGTGGACACCGGTGTTGCCTCCGACCGATCCTCTTGCTTTGCAGATGGCATCGATCTCGTCGAATATTATTATATGTAACCCACTGTTGGGTCCGCACTGCAATCACAATATTTATTAGTATCATGTTGGAGCAAATGTTTGGGCAAACGTTGAGACTACTGTCACTGTGAGTTTTGTAAATCCAACAAATGGCTTTATTGACGGTATGTTACCACACTTACAATATATAAGTACATATTTATTTATTTCATTGTGCTAGCAATATTTCAGTAAAATAATGGAATGAAAAGGAACTAAATCTTAATTTTTAAAAACTGACTCGCCATTTATATAAATGATGATTCCTAGGTAACATAATGTTAATAAATCATAGTGGCTACTTGGATTGCTTATTATAATAACTCTAAGTAACTTATACCACTAATAATGGCCGATTGTTCAAAGTCCAATCAAATCTGATGCCACGTTAATTTTAAGTGGTTTAAAATTTTTCATGCGAAATTGTATTTTGATTGTGCTTCAAACAGTTACGTGGGCCTTTAAACTGTGACGTCGTTTCAGTATTCAGCCGTACATATTATAGCCAGTAGTGGCGCATCACTTACCCGTTTCTCTTCCTCTTCAGCATCAGCGAACAGCCGACGAATGTTGGCTTCACTCTCACCAACATATTTGTCCAGGATCTGCGGTCCATTGACGATCTTCGGTTCGCGTGCATTCAACATGTTGCCAATCTGGCGAGCCATCAGAGTTTTTCCAGTTCCCGGCGGACCGTACAGCAAGATACCCTTCACGTGCTTGCAGCCTGAAACACGTTCCTAGCTATAGCTATTCCATTTTTTTCAATACATACAAAATCGACTTAAATTTCAACCATTTAATATTCGGCTCGAAGGACCATTATTTTAAAGCTGATTATCGTTACTCGATTTCACTGCGGGATATATAAACCATAGCGAATTCTATGAGTCTCAATACCAACCCGCCCAGCCAGTACGTGTAATAAAATGCACCTTATTGCAATTATACCCAGCTTATAAGCCTTTCTTGATGAGTTAATATTCTGTTGTACACTATTAGAGTAATTCCTTACCCAATTGCTCGACGACCTCGGGAGGGAACACGCGAGAAGCGAATGCTCGTCTGAAGATCGCGTTGAACTCCCGGTCTAGACCGCCGATGCCCATCTTACCGAAGTCCCAGTCTGGGTTGATGATGGACTGACGCGGTTGTTTCCTGTTTTAATACACCAGTATATTTATTAGCTGGTCATGTCAATTTTAATAAGTTTACACTTTCGGTCGTGTCCGACTGAAAAAGTAAACTAAAGAATGACGAATGCCTTTACACTACCTAAGATAAGGCTAAGTCGCAATCGCAGTCTACCCGGCTACCGAAATAGCGTAAAATGTTCGACAAAAATATGTCAAATTTTCAGACCGACCAGTGGCACATATAAATGGCCTTCAAAAACGCTTTACTAAGGCCTAAATTGAAGAAACGATTTTCTTTCATTTCAAATCTTCGCTGAAGTTTTGTCTGTAAAATATCATATCATTCAATAAAATAATTACCCTTTAGCTTTGCCAACTAAGTTGAGGGACGAACTCTCGGCTTTGTCGAACTGTATGCAAGCGTCGGGCAGAAGTCGGCCCATCCTGACTCGACGAGGGACCATGTTGGCGCCCGCGGCCATGGCTTGCACGTCCACAGCTAAACAGACAATATTTGATACATTACTTCTAAATATAGAAAAAAAGCTAAATCGATCTAGAAATGACGAAACTATCGTCGACGAACGTAGAAACACCTTCTTCTTATAGTCAGTTAAAAAATAAAATGATAATGACTAATTTTAAATTTGTAACATGGAACCGTCTGTATATACTTGCAATGACGGGTATAACAAGCATATTGCCAGCTTTTTAGGCACATAATCAGCACTTACTACGCAGAAACAGAACACTTCATAAGGTATATTACCCAATCGGCAGGCTCCAATCGACCTCACAAAGTTTACTGGCTTCGTCACAATTTAACAATGTGATATTTTCAGAAGTTATGCTCATCAATAAATGCTACGTTCATAAAATAAATATGTAATGTACCTTCCAAATTTTTGACGATGAGCGAAAGCACCTTCTTGTCTTGAAAGGAGAAGGCAAGTTGTTGTCCCACGGTGAACACTTGGTTCGAGAACTGGATGAGGAAGTCGCGCGCCATCTGCTCCGAGTCATACGGGTCCAGTGATGTGCTGGAGTAGTACACTAATATTTTATCACACAAACACTAATATTATAAATGCAAAGGGTTGTGTACAAGTGTTTTTGTTCCCTGTTCACAACCCGCAACTACCGAACGGACTTGAATTAAATTTGTAATGGATTAACATATAAGATATTTTTTATCACCAGAATGTTTTCGGATCGATTTCCGTTATCTATATGACGGATCGAATGGTCCTTCGAGTCGGAACACGAAGGACCATGGTACCATGTAGATAAATTTAATTCTTTTTTCACATTTTTTATCTTAACAAATAATCAATCCGTGAACAGCCAGCCGTTTTTAATAAAATACAAATATAGTAATTACATAATTCGAAAAAGTTAATAGTTTCAAATTTCTTATATAGAGAGACTGAGACTGGTATTATAATAGTAAATACTGAGTAAGTAAGGAAATATTGGGTTTGGTTGGATAATTAGTAAGACTACATTAGCAGTAGCACAGTTAGCACTCACGTTTTCTTCAGCATAAAGTCTGCCTCAATAGTCATACTGCACAAGCACTCGGCGCTCTGGGGCTTGAATGGCTTGACTTCGATAGTCTATTACAAAAATAATAAAATTAATATTTATATTGAGTTAAATACAGAGTTCATGCTCACTCAGGGATAATGTAGCTATTCATTAAAGAAATCATTGAATTGTGTCATTCATTACAGTCGTCGTTCCAATGATTACTCAGAAAAAATATGTTTATAATATAAGCATAGATTTTTTTCGTAAAGCTAATTGTTTATGACATATATGCTGTTGCTGACTAGCAACTATGCCTTCTAAAGCTAAAAAAGCTTACTAGCTTTTGTAAGAACAACTGTGTGTCAACTAGCCAGGAAGGCATATCCAGTATTGGATTATCTCACAACATGCTTGTAAACTTAATTCTATACAATTCATAGTATAGCTAATTTTATATTACGATCTCTAGTTATTGACATAAAATGGTTTGAATCACATATTTCCTGTAGGTTTTCCGGTAATAAAATATCTAGGTATGTACTGTTACATAACTGCAGTACATAAAATTATATAATATAATTATTATATAGATTAAATAATACAATGTCATGTATTTTATTTTAATGAAAGCATTTAACAACCATCAATTTAGTACAGAGTGTCCCAATATTTTAGTCCAATTTGAATTTAGCGTAAGCTGGTTCAGTGGAATAGAATTTAAGCTTGCCCCACCAATCAGTTGCTCATCCCAAGTACTACTAGAACAGTTCTATCAATGAAGATGATAACGCACTATTGACACCCTTGGTATTATAAGAGATTACAGAATTCAGTGACTACTTCCTATCATATGGGCGTATATATGCTTGATTGTATGCTTTTGTGAATATAAAAAAATGCTTACCTGCCCAATAGACAGCGTGGCCCACTTCCTCTGTGGTGCGGAGAAGCCCACTGTGCCCCGGTCTACCCCGCTGTAGAACCGTATGCTGAACACAAAGTGCTGCGATGGCCCAGTAGAAACTTCAATGTGCCTGGAGATGTTACATAAGATTTGTCAAATGCTAAAAATATTTTGGGTCCTCAACTACATAAGGCTTAAGGCTGGTTCTGAACCTGTTTGTTACTTACAACCAGTGAGCATTTCTGAAAAAAATTATAACAGGAGAAAGTGAAGGAGGTAAATATAGATAACACAAGAACTGCTACTCTAACTAGATAAGTATGGAATGTTGAATGCATTAAGAACTAATAAACAAACATTGGTATTATTAAGTAACTAGATTTTTCCCCGCATCTTCGCCAGCACAGCAATATTATATATATATACTATGTACTAGCCGTACACATGTAGAAACTCATTAGCAGCGCTCCAAGGGGTAATAGTTAATATAGATGAGAAACTACTAATGAAATATTGCACAAACAAACCATAAATGTGTTAAAATATGTATATCTTACTTGACATCACTGGGGAAGTCATCTGGATTGATGAGAGCGCAGTTTGTGATGGCAAGCTCATCTGATGGACATTTGACTGCCTTCATACGCTGTAGGTATACAAAATATATTAAATGTTTTTATGATAAATTCTAATCACAGTGTACTTTTTTAAATATTAATATAACAAACAATTCCTGCATTGACAATGTTAGGATATTTACTGTTTATGTGCAATAAAATAAAGTCAGAATTTGCAATAAAATTTACGAAATGATTTTAGTACCAACGTGCATGACTTTCAAAAGTTAAGCTAATTGTATTGTTAACAATTGACTCTTTCTTGTATTTGCAAATCATGTGAATTATGCGAATCTTTTTGTTTTCGGAAATAATATTATGTGCATGAACAGTATTGTTACAATAATTAGTTTGTTTGTTTTCCTGAGACAGGTCTATTTATTTTAAAGTAAGTATAAATGCATTATTAGATTTTTGAGCAAGGATTTTGTAGCCACAATATTACTGAAAATAATATAACTGAACGTGCTTGCAAAATATGAAGATACCAAATTTATACCAATTACGTAGGTATTTAACAAAACTTCTAAATAATGTGAATGTGGCAGAAATAAAATACTTACCAATGAAGACATGTTTTACCAAATTTAATTTTGATTTCTATCACTATTTCTGACGAATGATTCACGTCGATTGATTTGACATGAAACAATCAAACCGTCACACGAACAACCCACGAATGACTGCAACGACGAATCGAATATAATTTATTTTGGCTGAAAGTCCATTGGGCCAACAACAACGATCAATACAGCTGCGCTTGTCGGATTTAATTTAATGTTACGAGCCGTACCAGCCACAACGTAGTGGTTATGTACTCTGTGCCAGCCGCAATAAAGATATTATTATTTGTTACAGTACTGTATGTCTCTGCATACGAGTCTTTTCCCAGACAATTTTAATTGTATTTCAGGTATTTTGCTCCTCTCTTGATTGAATGCTGTTGTAGAATTTACAATCCAAATCAGAAGCAAATAGCTCTAGGTCAGATACGGATGTAGCCTATGTGTTTAAAACATATACATAACTTACAATCTCGAAAGCCGAAATAACAAGTCACAGGAGTTTTTGGCGGGAATCAGGCGGAGCGGTTGAGATTTTTTCCAGTGTGTCGTAAATTGTGTTATAGTGATCTTTAATGTGTATTTTTGGTGTCGATATGTGCAGTAAAGTTTCATTTAGTGACTGATTTATAGGAGCATTGGAAATAATGCCATAATACGACTTTTGGGTTAAGTGATTTATCATTTTGGTCAATAGGTTACCTCTAATCTAAGGGCGTGTTACGATCTGCTACTGCCGTGGGTTGTCTCCAGAAACTCCATTGGGCGTTAGAATGCATGACACTAGGCATTTTAATGCGGCAAACACGAGAAATTTTGCAACATGAAAATTCTCTAACACTCGACACTGGCAAAAATAGTCCCTGAAGGGATTGATTGCCATACTTAGGAAGAAGAAGAAGAAGAACAAGTCACAGATTAGGGAAAAAGAAATTCACAACATCACAACATTAACGATAACGAGAATATAATCTAATCATTCATTTTATTCTCACTTCCGCTATCTTCTCCCCCTTCCACTCCCTTCGATGCCGTACTTCACCCCCTTTTGATCCTTGTCCTGTCGCCTGTCAGTTTAGTTAGAATTTATGTTATAAAAAATATATTACAAATGGCCGCATGAAAGAAATAGTGGCAGGCAGAAATAGTGTCAGTGAATACTTTATTTCTGTGTTCGTAATTTTAACTACATTTCTTGTAGTACTCATGAACTAAAACGTTGTTGTTTTCGTCAGTAGATAGGTGTGAAATGTTGCACGTTAAGTTTACTATTCGGTATCATTAGTAGCCAAAAACATAAATCAACTAACCTCAATTTAGCTTTAAAAAATGGAGCTTCCACAGGCGCCACAAGGTATGATTGTTACAGCTTTTCTCATTCCTTCCAAAAATAATACGTGTTCAACATAAATTTAAACAATAATAGCATCATATTTTTAGATCAAGATCTGCGCAACATTATAGACAAACTCGCTCAATTTGTCGCAAGAAATGGCCCCGAATTCGAGAAAATGACCAAGAACAAACAAAAGAATAATCCAAAGTTCAGCTTCCTATACGGCGGGGAGTACTTCAACTACTACCAGTACAAAGTGACAACGGAGCAAGCAAGTAAGCATTGTTGTGTGAAGAAAAGGCGAATTAAATGTTGCGATGATCGCTTGATGATTGGATGTTGTAATAAGAGTTTTAAGTGAACCTCCGCTGTTTATAGTTCTAAAGCAATCGGCCGGTGGCCAGGCGGCACCCGCTCCCGCCGGGGCTTATATGGCACAGAACAGGCAATATGTAATGCCCCAACAGGCCGGCGCGACGGCCGCTCAGCTGGGCCTCGCGGCGTCGATGGCGGCGGCGCCCGCGCTCCAGCAGTGGCTCGCCGCCAACTCGGCGCCACCCAATCCCCAGCACTCACATGAGATGGACACCATCTTGGCACAGATCAACATGCTCAGAGACCAAATTACTCAATCTGAGAATAATCTAAATGCACAACACACAGTTAGTATACTTATTTCTTCTATTAGCTTCTATCTCATCATATACTTTCATCAATATGCGAGGCTAAAGTTTCAAATATCTTATAATTGTTTTTCTATTTCTACATTACTGTACTTTGTAGAGTAATTATATAAGCTAGGGTTTAATTGCAGTGTGAACCATGTTGATGAAATTCACTTTTATTAATATTTTTAAGGTGGATTTAATATGTCTTTGAATGTTTATTTTCAGGCATTATGAGGCTTAGTGCAATAGGTAGAATTATAACTTCTGATTTATTAAATAGTCACTTGCTTGCTTTGCAATGAATATCTAAGAAGTATAATGTACAATACCTTGACAGATCAAACTAGCAGCATTATTTATGTTGTAGGTGCTAATTCAGCAACAGCAAGTTAAGATCAACGAGTTGGTGAGCAAGGCGCAGATGGAGACCATTCAGATGATGGCTGATGAGAACAATATCAACCTCAGCGAGTTGGACTCCGTCCTGCAGCCAATCATTGACACATGCACTAAGGATAGCATATCTTCAGGTAGTTATAGTTGACAACATAATAATTATCTTTAATGGGGAAAGATTTAAAGTTTCCAATTGAAACTATTTGTATGGCTTAATATTATGTTACATAATACAAAAATAAATATGTCTTTGTCACCTACATAGTCCTTTACCACAAAAATACAATTAAGCTTAGGTGAGTTGCTGTGGGCATGTCTGAAGGTCAGCAGCAAAAAAAGTATTCATTAGCATTTAGATAAAGAAGGATGCATTCACTATATAAAATTAAATTCACTTTAGCATCATAAAGACTGGCATTCTTGGAATGTTTCTAGATGAAGATTTGAATGTAAATACTCATCTACATATCAGAGGGATAACTAGCAAGTATTCTAATGAAATACCTTATGTACTTTATTTTTATGACCATACATAATTTAAAGATGAAACAATTTCTAATATGCGGTTTCATATAATCTCACTACCAGGCAAAGGCTGGATATTGCAACATGCTACGTCTCACGACGCCGGCAAAGTGATATCTCAGCACCTGCTCCGAAAGGTGACACAGCAAGGAGCTGGGTTCACGCAGAAGTTACACATCATTTACCTTGTGAACGACGTTCTGCATCATTGGTTAGTACCAAAGCCAGGTGATGTTTTGTCATCACTCTCGCCTCATGGCTCTAATACCCTATGCCCTTCGGGTTATATTCCATTTGTTACTAACATTTTTACTAGGATTAACTTTAAACTCAAAAGTTAATTTAATGAAATCTGAATTAATTAAATATTAATTCAGATTATTGGCATTAATTTCAATTAAGATATGTATTTTTTATTGCCCCAAAACAAGATTTGATTTACTGAAGTCCAAACAGTTTCTTCAGTTGAAATAGTTTGATACATTAACTTGCAGAGTAGGATTGAGATATTTATTTATGATGCATGTTTAAAAAACTTGGTGAAAATATTTTTTTACTTTAATTATTCATGATGTAACCCTTATGCTGTTATCAAATCGGTGTCTATGATACTATTATTCCTAATTACAGTGCACGCAAAAACGCAGAAGATCTCAAGAAAAACTTGGAAAATGTGGTGGTTCCAATGTTTTGCAATGCCAGTATAGGTAACATATTTATAATAATGCCCTCAAGATTTAGGTCTCTCTTTATCGTTTGTGCATTTTCATCTATTTAACGCATCTCTAGACATCATCGCCTGTGGTTTGCCAGTCAGGTAACTTGCTTGGTGTCACCTTGGCTTGTATGACAACAGTTTAATCTTTTGGCTGTTTCAGCGGTCACTGAGGAGCAGGAGGCTAAGTTGAACAAGTTACTCCGATTATGGGAGTCCAAGTCTAACTATTTCGAGACTGCAGTCATTGACAAAATGAAGAGCCCCACCAGCTCGTACCAGGAGTATCAGAACAACTTGATCTCCCAACACTCAAACGCTATTGCGCACTTGACGCAGCAAACTAAAGCCACCTTCGAGAAGTGAGTATGCACATGTTCACAGTGCATGAAAATTGAATTGAAAATCATTAACACACATATTATTTTCAGCTACCAGTCACAGCATCAAGCATTTGTAGCGCACACAATGCAGCAAATACAGCAGTTAGAGTTACAAAAACACACCATGGAGATGCAAAGCAACCATGAACAAAATAATGACAATAACATGCAGCAGCCAAATAATATGCAGAACACATATGCAAATAATAACTTCAATGATCAAAACTTTCCTCCCATGGGCGGTTATGATCAAAACTTCAATACAAACAATCAGTATGGCAGCGAAAATGGCGACAACTATCCGTCGAACAACAGTATAAGTGGCAACGAGAATAGCTACGACAGCCAGATGTTTGACCAGATGACAAAGAGGAATGAATCAGAGGAACCTGACTTATTACATCTACCAAAAGTAAATTTTTCGCAACCACCGCCTGGCTTCATGCCTAAAGAAATTGCACCGCCGTTAGCATTCCAAAATGGTCTTCCAGATTTAAGTAAACCGCCTCCCGGCTTCCCACCATTCCCTGAAATAAATAACGAAGAGTTGATGCCCTCAGTACCATACTTTGAGCTGCCTGCTGGGCTTATGGTACCACTTATCATGGTAAGTTATAACAGAATTATTAGTAAAGCTTTACTCTCGCGCAATTGAATTTGAAACCACTTCACAAAAGATTGCCTTATCTTCTAGTATTCACGCCAGTAATTGTTGTTTTAGTTGGAAGAAGACAAATACAGGCCGTTGGATCCCGCGATGATTCGGTTACCGCCTCCCGCCCCACCCAATGATAGACTACTGGCTGCCGTCGACGCATTCTACGCATCGCCTAATCACGAGCGTCCTAGAGACAAGTAAGTTATCATTTTAAGCTTTTAAGAAACAGTATTTGATCAACTATATTGAAAAATGATTCACAAATTAAAACATATTGTACCATAATAAGACACGAACACGGACTTATAATTTTATGTAGCTTAGCTACATAGTCTTTTTTATATATACATTGTTTTGTAATAAATGTGAAATAATTAAATATTTACGTTTTACTTTGTATTGTTTAGCGAGGGCTGGGAGAAATTGGGACTATATGAATACTACAAGGCAAAAAATGCGGCAAGAAAAATGAAGGAGGAAGCGATAGCACAAGGCTTCAGAGAGAAGTCGAGATCTCCGAGTCCCATCCCGAAGGACTTGCAGAAACAACCCACCCCACCAGGGAGAAGATACAGGTAACAAGCATGGACAATTTTTCTTCTTTACACACGTAAAAAATATTAAAAAACGATTGCATGAGCAAATATTTTAATATATAGGGTATTCTTGAGATGTCTTAATATAGGATCGCGCATAATGTAACTTATATCATCTGATATTGTTTTTGCTTATCACAATATGCCTTACTTGGTTAGGCCAAGTAAGGCATATCGTAGCGCGGTGCCCTATGAAATGGCATATCTATCTATTTTGTGTAAAAACATTTGTTTGTATTGTTGTTAGGTCGAAGAGCAAAACGCCAGAGAAACGGTCACCGGCGAAGTCCCGTTCGAAATCACCATCCCCTCGGAGGAAGACCACTTCGTGGAGAAGAGAAAGGGAACGAGACAGTAAGATATTACTCTTCATTATTTGACATAAATATGAAATTGATGTTTCTCTCTAATTTCTATTTGCCTAAAATTGCTATACAACTTAGTTTCACAAAATTAACTAAGTGACTCGCGTATTTTTTTGTCTCATACACCCACGTGGTGAACTAGCTTAGAGCCAGAAATACAAAGATATTTGTTCTGGTTCTTATAGTTCTGGCTCTAATAGTTTCTTCAGTTCTGGCATATTTTCATGTTCGGTTCTCTTGTACCATTTCAGATGAACAAAATATGTTGTTTGTATCAGACCGTCGCCGGTCGCGGTCGCGGTCTCGGTCTCGGTCGCGGTCGCGCAGCCGGTCGCGGGAACGCGACAGGCACCGCGACTCGCCTCGCTCGCGCCGCGTCGACCGCTCCAGGTCACCCACACCACCCAGCTTCCAGTTAGTTCTATTTATTATTATACAAATACATACAAACAAATATATTATCACGCAAATTACTTTTAAAGGTAGACAGACAGAATATATTCACACTTAACTGGCGCATATCATTGTATTCTGTTAAATTAATTAGTCAGTTCAGAGTATGCTTTCCTTTTCTATCATCGAGTACTTTGGCTATTTGATCTAGAAGGTTAGTCCAACTTTCTAACTCAAAATGCAAAGTGGAAGAATTTTAATGTATATCTTTTCGTAATTTTTTTCATGATAGAAATAAATAAATGCCCAATAATGCTTACGTGATTATTTAGCCAATTTTTAATTAAATAGTATTTTATACTAGCTACTGCCCGCGACTACGTACGCGTTGAGCTTAGAATCTCAGAGGACCTAAAATCTTCTTGGGATAAAAGTATCCTATGTTATAAATTATATGTGTTCCAAATTTCATCCAAATCCGTGGAGTAGTTTTTGCGTGTAAGAGTAACAAACATCCATCCATCCATCCATACTCACAAACTTTCGCATTTATAATATTATTATGATAATTTGCTTCAATTGATTTACAGTGGGGGAGCATATCCAAGTTCGTCTAGCGGCATAGACTCTAGTAACAAGGGACACCAGCTTCTTCAGAAAATGGGCTGGAGTGCCGGAGGTCTGGGTGCTTCGGGGCAAGGAATCGCCGAGCCCATCAGCGGGGGCACCGTTCGTGATAAACAAGATCAATACAAGGGTGAGTTTGCATAGGCCTCCTACGATGTAGTTTATCCTGCGTGTGTTTTGTTGCTCTACACAGCAACTTTTCATATTGCTAGCATCTTATAGGCCATAGACTGTAGACACTGACCTAATAATAAATCGTCTAGTAAAAGATTTATGAAAATAGTGTCCGAACCTGAATGTATGTTATTATTTTAAAACTCTAAACCACTTTCACACTCACACAAATTTCAAATTCATCTAAATTTTGCTTGCAAGAAAACGTCGGCTTAAGAAAATCAGGGTTTTGGTCTCAAAATGACAGTTATGTGTGACTTTTGCGAAAGGGACATTTTACAACGAAGCCCAATCAGGGCTGTCGCATTCGCATTTTGGAGTGTTTTAGCTGCGGACACTTCAGGTTAGTCCTGAAGTCCTTATATTATTAGGTCAGTGACCATAAAGGCAAGTATGCATGCATGCATATACTAATTTGTGTCGGAATTGTTGTAAATAACGATCGTAAATTCGACCTAAATGCGCTGTATACTGTTCGGGTTAACGAAGACACGAGAAAACCTTCATTAAGCCTATTTAACATGAGTCAAACATTAATTTCTTCATTTCAGGTATTGGCGTGAACCTCAATGACCCCTACGAAAACTTCAGAAAGAATAAAGGAGCAGCATTTATAACGAGGATGAAAGAGAGAGCACTGGAGCGTTCGTCATGATCACTGCAGACTTGAGATTAGATGTAAATGTGTACAATTGCGATTGTGTAGATGGGATATGATTTATTTTATCTAAATCAACTTAAATAAAAGTTATATAAATTTTACCAATATTTTTTATTTAACCATAATATTAAAATAAGCTGGTAATTCTATGAAGGTATAATACGTTATTACAGTTCAAAATCATCTTCATAGTTATCTTTAAATGCTGAAAGATTATCTAAACTTTCTGTATAATCTGCAGATTCTAAGCCCTCATCCTGAAACTTGTGCAGTTTTGAGAATTTGATTCTACTTACTTCTCGATGTAATTTCTCCAACATGTCTGTCAAGAAATTACCATTATGATATCCAGTGATGATAGGACAGCTTTCAACTTTTTGATCATCCCCACCATTTACAAAACCATACTTATTGAGCTGGCTTGAAAATATATTCGGGTATGGAGTTTTTGTCTGCATTGGTTTATCACACACTGTCACATTTGTAGCTGAGAGGAAATTATTAGCTTGGAAGTATAATTCAAACATTTCCTTCACATTAGTACACCTGTAAGCAGCTAAATTAATTTGTTCCTTGGCTTCTTTTGGTGATGCTTTTAAATAATTCTCTGGTATACCTCTTACAGTAACTAGTTGGAAAATTTTGTCAGTTGCAATCTTGCAACTGGGAGTTATAGATGTGTAGATGGGTTTTGTAGTTTCGTTCAAGTACTCTATCAAATATTGCGATTCCTTCATTGCAAATGGCAAACACAGTGATGCAGCTGCCATTTTTCTACCATACCCAGTCATGTCTGCACAAATGTCCGACATTGTATGGATGTTGCTTTTGTGTCTGTATTTTAGGCCGAATGTGTCAATGGCGGAAGCTAGCAATGCTGATGAATGGTAATATAATTCAGGATTATAATTGACATGTTCAAATGTCCTAGGACTTCCTGGCTTCCTCCACCCTTTTTCTCCAGTACAAAGAGGCACAAACAATGTTGCATGTTCAGACAGCTTTTGTACAGAGAGGGCAAAGTTCACTAATCTTATAGAGTCCTTAGAATTTGATTTCTCACGGTCTTCTGGTGTGGTAGGGTTATTATCAGAGTAATGTGAAGCTATGATAGGATAGGCGAGTATTGACTTTGAATACTCATCAGCTAGATGTTCAATGCAGCCTAAGGCCAGCCCTGCAAAGCCATTGTTGCTATCAAAGTTCACTTGAAAACCCTGCATACTGTCACACTCCTCCACATATTTCCTAATACTATCACTGAAAGTATCTCCAAATTGTGACTTCCACAATTTACCTCCAGAGTTGAAGACATCAAATGATTCCTGTATGGACAATATATCTTGTTAGATAACTAATCAATTTATTGCATACTTATACAGAAACACAAAACTACAAATAAAATTATGTATCTTTACAAAACAAGTATATAAGCATAATAAAATATTCCTGCATGCATCTGTCCTATCTGTATGAAATTGCTAATATTGATAGCTATATGAATGGATTTGGATGTGGTTTTTAATAAGGAGAAAAAGGTAGGCAGATACTAAATACTTACATTTTCATCAGCATGACTGTATTCTTTTACAATGTTAACTGTTCTGGGATGAAATCTGGGATACAAAAAATCTGTCCATGTTTTAATATTTCCTTCAAGATTGTAGTCTTTGTTTTCTACATTGCTACTAGTCCCTTCAGTGGCAATATCTTTAATGTACTCATTTTTGTTTGCAGAGGGCTCCTCAATCTTTTCCACAGAGTCCCAATGTATTTCTTCATCTATAATATCTTCTGGCAAACCACCTCTTTCTGACAAAGTATTGAGAGAGCCTTTCAAATCAGCCAAAAGCAATCTAGGCGTGTAGGTCACCTCGCTTGTTGATGTTTGGCCTTCTCTATACAGAACATCATGATTAACTTCAGTCTTTAAAATGCCGGTATAGTCAAAACTTAGTTCTTGTAAGTTCCAGAAATGTGCGCCAATATAGTTGGCGTAGTGACCAAACTGTAGAGTAACTATTTCACGTGTAGCCATTGCGTCGTACAATAATTAATTACCAAATTAAGGTAGGTTATACGATTATATTATTGAGAGAGAAATTTGGATATTAACATGAAATTATGTACAAAATGTAAGCAAACCATATTCACATTACAAATGAACAAAATGCTTTCTGACTTTGTGTACAATAAGCGGTTGTATTTCTTCCTATGTTATTGGTACAATCCGTTGATCGATAGGTGATCAAACAATTAACTTATGGCACAATAAAAAAAAAATTTTGTTGCCCTTTTCTTTGTTCAATTCTCGGGTGAGTAGGTACGAATTGTACGCACGCAGTATAAAAACTTTATCTACTAAACTAAGTTACAAACGAGAATGAGTAAATACAAACTTTGCTTGCTTGCTTATTGCTTTGACAGCAGCCACAGAGTACATAACCACTACGTTTTAGAGGTTATGTACTCTGTGACAGCAGCTTTTACTTGATTTGACTAAAACGTAGTGTTTTTTTTTTTTATACCACTAAGGTGTCAAACAAGCATACGGCTTGCCTGATGGTAAGCGGTTACTGCAGCCTATGGACGCTTGCAACACCAGGGGTATCACTCGCGCGTTGCCGACCCTAAAACCCTGGTTATTTACTCTGTGGATTTGACTTGACTGACATCGTGACATTTACAGATTTCACAGAGTACATAACCACTACGTTCTTCTTCTTCCTAAGTATGGCAATCAATCCCTTCAGGGACTTATTTGCCAGTGTCGTGTCAGAGAATTTTCAAGTTTCAAAATTTCTCGTGTTTACAGCATTAAAATGCCTAGTGTCATGCATTCTAATGCTTAATGGAGTTTCTGGAGACAATCCACGGCAGTAGCAGATCGTAACACGCCTTTAGTCAGAGGTAACCTATTGACCAAAATGATAAATCACTTAACCCAAAAGTCGTATTATGGTATTATTTCCAATGTTCCTATAAATCAGTCACTAAATGAAACTTTACTGCACATAACGACACCAAAAATACACATTACAAATCCCTTTAACCCAATTTACGAGACACTGGAAAAAAATTCAACTGATTCCCGCCAAAAACTCCAACCAGTACGTTTCTTCTTCTTCTTCCTAAGTATGGCAATCAATCCCTTCAGGGACTATTTTTGCCAGTGTCGAGTGTTAGAGAATTTTCATGTTGCAAAATTTCTCGTGTTTGCCGCATTAAAATGCCTAGTGTCATGCATTCTAACGCCCAATGGAGTTTCTGGAGACAACCCACGGCAGTAGCAGATCGTAACACGCCTTTAGATTAGAGGTAACCTATTGACCAAAATGATAAATCACTTAACCCAAAAGTCGTATTATGGCATTATTTCCAATGCTCCTATAAATCAGTCACTAAATGAAACTTTACTGCACATATCGACACCAAAAATACACATTAAAGATCACTATAACACAATTTACGACACACTGGAAAAAATCTCAACCGCTCCGCCTGATTCCCGCCAAAAACTCCGTACGTTTTTTAGTGACATTAATCTAGGGCTGCCGGCTCAATATTCTGGATTTGCATTCTTCTTCTTCCTAGGTATCGCATTCAATCCTTCTCAATGGGACTATTTTTGCCAGTCACGAGTGTACATAGCATGTCAAAGGTCAAGAAACGGAACAATTTTTGCCTACTGACAACCTTCACCAAATGGAATCTGTGTTATAGGCTATATAATTATTATATAGAGGCTATGGAGATATACCATAGGTACAATCTAATGAATTACATTTACACACTTCTTTTTACTAAAACACGCTTAGCTCAAGGTACTCATTAATTTTATTACAAATGTTATTAAAAATCATTCAACTTATTTATCTTAAACACAGTAAACTAAATAACTAAACTATTCTCTACATTTTAATTATGTACTACAATATTTTTAATTTGGATGTTGAAATACTGGCAGTGGACAAACATTTGCAATATATTAAATAATTGCGGCATACGCGAAAATAGTAAGATAAGCTACGAAAGCCATTAGATACCTAATTGTTTCAAATTTTAATGATTGTATGAAATTGTTCCGCTATTACATTTTCAAAAACCACCATTAAACTACAGATAATAACGTAATTTTTTAGTTAAATAGGGAATCAAGTCAACTATAACTACAGAAAAAAGTTTTAATTCTGTAGTTATTTTTTAAGTGAAACCATAATAAACACATTAGTTAAAACTTTGAAGTAATGGTTAGTATTAATACAAAAGCATTGTAGGTATTAGAAATATGAATTATTTAATTTGATATTAACATAATTCTAGACATGTTCTAAATTAAATCAGTATACAGAGATCACCTAATTTAACTGTATTTCTGCTAATACAATAATTGATTCGTGACGTGCTATCACTTCATAATAACATTGGTGATTCCAATACCTACAAAGAATACTATTTCCGTTCAAACACTGACAGGGTTATTCAACACACCTTATTACAATATCTACCCACAAAGGTTCTAGATTATTTCCTAACTTCAAACAGGTAAAATTCACGGAACATATTACAACTTAACATTACCTAATTTAAGTATAAAGTTAAAAAGCAGATAAGTTTACAAGACAAATCCAAGCGGTGGCGTATTCGTGTAACATGTGAATGCATCTCGGCTTTGATATAATATACAGAATCGCATATATGTGAATATAATATTATTTACAGCACATCTCATATCACAGTATCATCTAGTCTAATCGATTAACATAGAAGAGATTGCTATAAATAAATAAATCGTACATTTAGTGTTAATCGTACATTAGATTTAATGTTAATGCAAATATTTACAATGAAGTATCTTGTTAGATCGTAAAGTTAACTGCTTATTAACTCATTAAGAATCGTTAATTAGGAAAAATACTTAACAACTAGAAAGTGCTAAGGTTAAGGATAAGGATGTAAAAAAAGGACATTCTTTACAACACAAGAATAAATAATACGAATACCTACGAGAAACGAATGGAAGATTTTTAAATAATATTTAAATGCATTATGAAATACTTTTTGGCTTATTTACATAAAATTTGGCCTTTCGGGCATCAATATTTGAATGTTGCAATCATAATTATAAAAAACATAATAAAGACAATCTAGAATGTCCCTTAATTAAAAACCCTGAATAATCTATACTAAATATGGAATTATCTCCAAATTACCATCTCGATTAGCATTTTACTTATTCTAACACAATTCGTTTCCATTTACATTTGAGAGATCTACTAACACAACCAACTCTGCTAATAATAATATTCACCTTCGTATTATTTGCACACTGAAAGAAAAATAAAAAAAAATCTACTCACATTATTTTTATGTTGATTACGGCATAAGTTTCTTTAGGATTGGAAACAAATATCGTAACCATGACGTTATAACAATGATTTAAGCAATACATATATATATAATACGAAAATTACATAAATAAGTTTCTAACTCGTAATATTTTCAAGGAAGCAATGGAAATTGACTATAGTGAACGCGATAAAAGATGTCAGACTAGGAAATAATTATTAATAGCCTTATGCCTTGTTATTTAGAACTTAGTCAGTCAATTTTTTTAAGTTTTGAATGAATGCCACATTTGTTTCATAACATGTCTGATTTTCTAACTTCACATTAGCTATTTAATTTTATATCTGCAGTTCGCCACACTCAAGCTGCCAGTGATAACAATTGCGCCAAGAATATTATTGATAGATAGTATAATAATTATTTACATAAAAACCAGCGGTGGGAAATTTATTTAAAATACATATATCCGCCTATTGTGTTTGCCATTGAATCTAGACATTTTTAATCTATATTCAGTTATCATTTCTACGAACATTTTCTAATGTTGTAGGTATTATTTGTATATAAGTGCAAAATAAAATTGCAACACAAATTGTATCCCATCACTTCTACCTTGAGAAAATGTGTCAATCCAGCAGCACTAGATATTTGTCTTTGTACTGACATATGGATTAACACTAGAAAGTCCTTCTCTCATTGAAATTATTTATGATCCGTCTTTTCTTACATTCAGCAATATCGAATGTTCCTGGCTCTCTGGTGACGGTACAAATAAAACTATGAAACAGTGTAAGATAAGTAACAAGTGTCTCATTCTCGTAAAAAACATGTAAATACACTTATCTGGTACAGACTATCACGATTGCCAATATCGAAGGAATTTAGCAATTTAAACACAATTCACAACTAATTATTACGAATCGATACACTAAACGTATCCTACCTAGTATAGTAATGGAACGATCACTGGAGATGCTACACTATGTACTATCGTTGACCCCATGTCGTATGATCACAATTTGTTAGTCTTATGTGCGAAATGGCCGTATTGTGTTTAGTGTTAATTTTACAGGCTAAATGACCCGTACATGTCACGAACTGTATACGGCCTAGTAAACTATTGGCCGAATACTAAAAAGCCAGTATAAAATTAACAATAAACACGAAACAAAATGTGTGGGCCATTATTTCTAGTAATATCACTTAAATTAGTGCGACTCGATTCACAAGTGGTGTTTTTCGTCTGCTTGTGTGTGATTGTGTTGTAACCGGTTGGTAGATGTAGCTTGTTTTTGCTCTTTTTGCTGTATGAACTGAAATGATGCAAAGAAATCGTAAGTACAATTTTCAAATGCTAGAGAAGGAACATTTACTTTTAGAAACATACATATGGAGCGGAAGTGTTGGTATAGGCTCAGGTATAGGACATCCAAAGAACAAGATTAAGGGCATAAATTAATTATATATATATTTTATATAATTTGAGTTTGTTGCACCTACTCGACCTAAAAGTACAACTGATGGTGGTGAAAGTCGAGATTTTTTTTTCATGTAATGAGTAATATTAATTCTAGCCTTCGAGTCTGAACATTTGAAATAGATTTAGGCGAGGTCAGCGGCACAATGCTTCTTCAGTTCTTACTTATAAATCAAAATAAAACAACTTACGCGAATAGTCTTCCGTCAGGGACAAATCAAATTTCATGGGCTTTGTAACATCAATATCAAGTTCTTCATACGACTGTTCCAATACCTGCAATAAAAAAGTCCTTTTAATGAGTTTCTTTAAGACAAAACAAATTGACAGTAGGTACATGTTCGTCTATGTTGTACACACAAAGCGAACATTTAAGATTGAAATACGAAACAGGGAATATATTAGGTCCTTACATATGAAATTGGCGTTTTGTATGGGAGGAACAAAAAGTCGAATATTTTTTAATATAATATATTTAATTAATCAAAGTATGAACCATTATTTTCTATGCACTTTTGCCATCTCATAGGTAGTTCATTGATCCCTTTACTAAAAAAACCAGTCGGACGGGAATCAATAAAATCTTTGAAGGCGATTTGGACTGCCCCATCGGAGTTGAATTTTTTCCCTTGCAAGAAGTTATCCAAATTTCGAAAAAAATGGTAATCTGTTGGAGCAAGGTCCGGGGAGTACGGAGGATGTCTTAGACTTTCCAATTGAAGCTCTTCTAATTTAGTAGCCGTCTGTAGCGCAGTGTGTGGTCTAGCGTTGTCGTGAAGCAGCAGTGGCGTGGAGCGATTGACCAGCCTAGGTTGTTTAGCCGCTAGCTTTTCCATCATGGTTTGCAATTCCTGACAATAGACATCAGCCGTAATAGTCTGGCCAGATTTGAAAAAACTGTAATGAACAATACCGGCACTAGTCCACCAAACGCTTACAAGTAACTTTTTTGGGGTTAATTTTCGCTTGGGGCAGGATTTGGCTGGCTGGCCAGGATCTAACCATTGCGCTGAGCGCTTCCGATTATCGTAAAGAACCCATTTTTCATCACAGGTAATGATTCGGTTTAAAATACCTTCATTATTGTGCCGGTTTAGTAATGTAACGCAGCAGTCGACGCGCGTTTGCCGGTTTGTTTCAGTCAATTCGTGAGGTACCCACCTTTCAAGCTTTTTAATCTTCCCAATTTGCTTCAAGTGAATTAAAACAGTTTTATCACTAACATTGCAGCCTGCAGCTAACTCGGACGTGGTTTGCGATGGATCCGCTTCCACAATAGCCTTCAACTCTTCATTATCAACTTGAGTCTCAGGCCGTCCACGGGGCTTGTTCTGCAGGTCGAAATTTCCAGAACGAAAACGTTGGAACCAAAAACGAACTGTGTTTTCTTTTGCAACACGACCGCCATACACATCATTCACCCTTCGAGTTGTTTCCGCAGCACTAGTGCCACGGCGGAACTCGTACTCGTAAATAATGCGATATTTAAGGTTTTCCATTTTGTAAAATGAGTGACGCAAACAGAAAAAAACAGAAGAAAAAAAACAAATGAATGACGATCATCGAAGCACAAATACATGAGTCTATAGCTGTACAAATTTGAATTTGGAATTCCTTACCAAAGAGGAGAAATTCGTGATTAAAGTGGCCAGTACGAAAAACGCCAATTTCATATGTAAGGACCTAATAAATACAAATAAATGAGTACTATCGCTTATTGCGACCTTTTTGAATCAATTTTTGGTTAGGTACAGGAAAATGCATAGGGGGAAAATATTACATACTCTGGAGTAGGGAAGTTAAATAAAAAATAAATTAAAAAATAGGCAAGTAACATCAGGCGGACCGTATGCTTACCACCTTAGTGATGTTAAAAAATATATTTTGCAATATTTTTTGGGCAGGTAATATGAGCAAGAGTGGGGAGGGTCGGCGACTTGTATGTGTGTGTATACCTCGACGTCGCTGAGGTCGTCGGCGGAGTCCCCGTCGCTGAGGTAGGAGGTAGCGCGCGCCGGCAGCAGGCGGTAGCAGCCGCCCACCATGCCCGTGCCCAGCACCGCCTCCTCCTCCTCCACCTCCTCCACCTCCAGCTCCTGACACCAACACATCATACATTACATTTTATTTGATATTTACATAAATTCTTATAGTCGTGGTGGACTTGTGGTTGCAACGGCCAGTCATCTGATGGGTCTGCCGCAGTCAAATACCACTACTTTGTTGTAGTACAGTGTTTCTGCGCTAAGTAAGGTTGCCAGTGCTCCACGAGGATACGCTGCGCTAGTAGTAAATGGAGTAACGCTGCTAGCACAGGAGACCTCATCAACAACATGGTTGACAACGCGTTAGTGATATTTCTAACGGCTATAGGCTACGGTGACTGCTTACCATCAGGTGAGCTGTATGCTTGTACCACCTTAGTGGTATAAAAAACATACATATATGCTATATGTTACGGCTAAAAGACGAAGTGCGGTTACACCTAGTTTTAGCTGGCTAGAGCAAGGTGCAGCCGGTCGTCACAGGTGGTTAAAATTAGACCTATCCTACGTATTCTTCATCATTTTATATCACCATGCCAAGACCCTTTCGGGGTAGGCAGAGAGTATATAATTCTATTTCAATTGACTTGTACACTTACACTTGGATTGGATATGTGATGAAGTTAATAATAAAATTAAAAAAAACGAATTCCTATAGAAGTTTCGGTACGTGCTCTCCTTTTTTTTAATCATCTCCTTATCCTCTAAAGTCTAATGTATGTACCTACCTCTACTAAGGAATGAAAGCAGATACTGCGCAAAGCTAATGCAAGGCAAGCATGATGGTTAAATATCGATGACGCAAAAGATTCATGCACAATGCTGAAATTAACGAATGTCAACTAACAACACGTTATATTAGTGTAAACACAACAATTCTCTCATATCTTTGTGATGCACAAATTTGGAAACATCGTAGGTGTGTATTGTCACTGTGACGTGGGTTTTTGGTTTAAGCTGTATACAGTCAACATGACGCCTATGATCCTTACATCCCTTCGAGCGCTGCTAACGAGTTACCACATACATATTGTCAATCGCAATTCACGAAGCTCGACAGCGCTATTAATTTCTCACTTATAAAATAATACGACATTTGTAAAAATTCACGATAGTACGAGAATAGTAACGAATGAGTTAACAAAGTAATATTCATTGATAAGTTGTGATAAGCACACAAATAAATAAAATGAATGAATCAATGAACAGGCCTGATTGAATAGTAATAACATCAGTGTGGTAGACTACACATAAATGTTACTTGATAATGTCGCGCTTATAATTTTTAGTGATAAACGCATTGTATCCCAATTAATATATGCTCGGAGAGCACTATTGCGAGATTGAAGGAATATATGGTCAGCAAGTTTCTAGTTAATAGCTACAAGGTAACCTAAAAACAAATCAGTTCCAAAGTTTCAGTTTAGGACAGTGTCTGATTCGAATGAATAGGAATAACTTAAAACATACATAGGTTATCATAACTGGGCCGTATGCTTGTTGACCATTTCCGTGTATGCAATGCATGTGAAATTATGAAATGAAATGAACATGTGTGTGTGGTTTGTATGTATCTCTGGAACTACTGAATCGAATATAAAAATATTCAACGAAAGAACATATGCTATGTTATCTTATTCGTACGCAGGCGAAGTTGAAAATCACTCCATAGTATAAAACAATGTCACTTCCCGCTGTCTCTCTGTATGCTTACATTTTTAAAACTACGCAACGGATTTTGTTGCAGTTTTTTAATACATAGAATGATTAATAAGGAAGGTTTTTATGTATAGTTAATTTGTGTTTTGTAGGTATTTAACATGCATGGTAAACGCTGGCCGTGCGAAGCCGGGGCGGGGCGGTAGTAACATATAAAGTGTAAAGAACTGACCTGTTCAACAACAGCCTCTTCTTCGTCGACCTCTTCCTTGACCTCGGGGTCGATCTCGACGTCAGCGTCCATCTCGACGTCTGCGTCCACGTCGCCGTCGTCATCACCGTCCGCGTCGCCGCCCACGCCGTTGTACTTCATCTCCCCACGTTCCAGAGCCTCTAAGCTATCTGCAAATATTTCAGGCAAAATCAATTATTGTATGATATAACTCAGAAACCCTAGCAACAACAATTTAGGACTACGTATTTGTATGGGAAAATGAACAGCGCTGCGCCCACTGACCTACTAATGCTGCGCCCCGGTGAAATGTTTCTAAACCTAAAAATTTGTATGATAAGTTCGCGAGTTACGTTTTCGAATACGTAGTCGCAGGTAATTTGTGACTGAAACTCGTACAGATTGCTCGCCAAGGAAGTCTACAATGAAAAACGAACGAAGCTTTCGTTTTGACGGATCGGCGTTTTCCTTACCACGAACATGTTGGTTTAAGTCCGAAATTCGGTGATCCTTCGTTTCGGTCCGAACAATCGATTTAAGTTATTTTGTTAGTTAGAATTAGAAGGGGCTCCTCACCTGGATACACCATGGCTTTCTTTATTGCTTGCGGATCTTTCCGCGACCATTTTTGAACTTCTTCGTCCATTTTTCCAACTTTTGTTGGATTCATTGCCCATAAACATCCTGAAAGAAATGGTCAATAAGTAATATTGTAAAAAATACTTTAAAATAATAACTCAGAAATAATATCGTAATATATAATTATAAAATATATAACGAATACCTTTTCTTTGACTTCCATTTGTCGATGGCTTTTCAATTTTTTCAAAACATTTATTCAAACTAAGATTGTGTCGAACTGAATTCTTCCAGCCGTTTGGTGCTGTTTTGAAGTACGGGAAATGCTGACTGAAATTAAAATTTGAAACAAGCAATTATTTAACTAATCTGAAAAAAAAGTTTTTTTTTTGATTTGTGTGTAATTGATTAATACTAACCACATGAAATTATAAATCTCGGACACAGGTAAACTTCCTGTTCTTGAATTCTTCAGCGCCATCGCAATTAGACACGAGTAGGAATACGCCGGCTTGGGAAATTCTCCCACGCCACTCTTGCTAGCACTATTTACATATTTTGCTTGGCTAGTGTCTACTGTAAACGATCCGTTTACTGACGTTTTGATTATTTGTCTACTATTATTTAATGAGGAATTATCGATCAGTATTGTCGCCTGGTTTTTATTGCCATTTGCTAAAATTGTCCTAGTTTGGTTGATCTGTTGCGCATCCAGAATGTGTATATTACCGGATATAATTGTTTTAGTTCCTAATTGTTGAGTAATTTTTTGGTTTGTATTTAGAATAGAACAGTGTTTATTAACTTTAACCAGTTCGGACTGAGACTTTATTCGTACTGTTGGCATTGGTGTTGCTGATTTCGTCTTTTCCAAATCTTTTAATAAGTCTTTTACAACACTTTTCTCGTGTTTCCTAACATATATCACCATTTGTGTAGCTTCTTCTAATTCCTTTTTCACGAGGGGTTCTTCAGGTTCCTTTACTTTTGAAACTTTTATTGCATTAGGAGAAAATGTTAAATGGCTCTTTTCTTCTTTGGGACTGGGAAGAGTTGAACTACTATTTAAGTTATTGTCCTTCGCTGCTGCTGACGTTAGTAATAAATTTGAGGCTTCCTCTTTTACTAAACTCTTTACTGGTGTTTCCGCGAACGATGAGGGCATAACAGAATTTGGATTGACCATAACAGCGTTTGCTTCGGAACCATACAAATCTAAATTATGTACGAAACTGGTACTATTATTAAGCCACGTAGCTGAGTTATCTGTGTCCATATCCAATAGAGGCGGCAAATCTGAGAAGTTTAATCCCAGCGAGTCCTGCAACGGATGCAAAAACATTAACTACGTTCTTTTTAAAATGCAAGGAATTCTGGCAGCAGAATGAGACTAACGGGAAAATCATTAATGCTTCCGAGATCTGTGGCTATCTCATTCTTGATGTCCATATCTAGCATGTCCTGGAGTGAGTCGGTGATGTATAGATCCATGTTTGAGCACGCCTGTAAACAAAAGCAACATGTCATTAAAACATACACGATGTCTAATGAGCCGTAGTAGCAGTGAAATGTAATAAATAACGTAAATAACATTGACATATTTAAGTTTTCGCCCCATTTCATATTGTTTATAAGGCTAGGGAAGATACGGGAGAAAATATACGATGAAACCACTACGTAGTGGGTACCTGTTTTGTTATCTGGTTGCTTGTTGCCTACACCTAAAAGGGTAATAAGCAGGAATTCTATTCATTCGAGTTTTAAAGCAACTTTCGAGCATTTCGACATTGAGTTACATTTCGATAGGCAATGCGAACTAAAATGCAGCAATCTTGTCAGTGTACTACACGTTTAATTAAGGTGTCATTATTTGCTTAAATAGCGCACGTTGGCATATATCGTAAAACGTATTTTAAGTTTAAGTGCATAAGACCTACATCAACCCATGATTCCTTACGTTGCTTGCACTGAGGCACGCCGAGGGCCGACACTGGGTCGGTTGTGTGATAAAAAACACACCCAACAGACGTAACCGTCCGTCCGGAGGCATCCAACATTCGGGACGATGTTTTTTGTGCGCTCTTTTACTCTTGCCTTTAAATAAAACTTGTTCTGGTATGCCGTGGTCCATTAAGCTATGTTTATTACACAGATGTTTACTTTCATCTTCTTCCGATCGGATATGAATTAAGGCGTTTTCAAATTCAGTTATATCTTAGCCTTCTTAGGTACCTACTATACGTACGATAAGACTTATCGAAGTGGACTTATTACTTATTTATTTAATACCTGTCTGCGGCACTATTTTGTAAGAGTATTTATGTATGTAATATTAGGCAAATAAAGATTATTTAATATAACATAGGTTTCGTTAGATTCGCCTTAATATTCGGAGTGAGAGACAGGTGTATTAATATGTAAATATAGCCTCTGCGCTAACGTAGACATTTATTTACAAAAAAAAAAAAAACAGATAGGTATGTCATGTAATCATTTCAGAACACACCGAAATCCGCACCATTAAGTGCATTGACAGATAAGCAGGCGTGAGCATAATAATAACAAGATTCTTCAGTTTACCGTTCACAATATTTTAAATTGAATTCCCAATTCCTATTCCTTGTTATACCTACTTAGTTACGTTCTGCATGTTTGATAATAAAAACAAACACACCTAGCACCTGCTCTGAGTAAACCGAAGAGTGTATTGTATGTTGTAAAAGGGTTACCTGCCTACATTAGAGTTCCGTACCACTCTATGCTCATGATGCTTTTCCTTTCCTTGTTTAGTTTGCCCTTGCTCGAATTTAGCGGTTATAGGTAACGTGTAATTTTTAATTACTTACATGACATTTTGCCGCCTAAATTGTACCAGAACAGAAAATAGGTAATAATAGCCGTCAGGTATTTAAGAGTAAAAGAGACCAACTAGCGATGGGGTGATTGAAAGAGATAGCGATATAGGTTCGAATGAGGGTGACTCCACCCCTAATGACATCGAGTCGTTACACACCATGCCTTTCAAAGTTTGGGTTAAGCTACCAACAAAAAAAACGAATTGAAATGTGTAATTATACCTACTTACTCAATTGTTAAATAAATTAAGGAGGCTTACATAGCTTAGCCTAGACAGCATCCATAGTTTTTGGATTTATATCGTACATATTTCTCAGATCGCAAACGTCAATTCATCTCGTAACAATCCACTCGTGTCGTGCTGTGCTGCTACAGTACAGGGGGCCATGAACTCGTATCTTTACATTCTCGAGTTCATGCAGCTTACGTAGGTACATACATGTACCTATATGTGCAATATGGGCAAGATTTATTAAAGATACTAATAACAACTGTTGAGAAATTAATATAACTTAATATATTATGTAGGTATAAATAATAATAATGTTGCTACTACCATTATTATAACATTATTAACAAGGGCACCAGACAAGATATTCAAGGTCATTAGAATTGCCTTACTATTAGATAGGTACACGGTAAATACCTACACACTTCTTAGGTACTACCTGTCTGGGCTAAGGTAGCAAAGTATGTACACACGACACGCCACGTCTTTTATATCAACAGGCTTGTATTTTGTTTTGAAATGAAAATAATGAAATCTTAGCTACCTACATTGACTTACTATACTATACAAACATACATAGATATGAGGTCAAAAACACTGCATGACGGAAAAAGTACCTACCTACGCGCAGGTAATTTGAACGTGGTAGAGAGAGACCAAGGGTCCACGTCGTCAGATGTTAGAAGAGAATAGGTATCAGTGGCAATTGAAAACTTAAGACTGACAGCTGGAAACCTAGAAGATACGAAACAAGGAAAGAAGAATCGTGGAGGCCCGCGAGGAGGCCGCCGCCGCCGTCGTCCTCGAACCTGACCGCGTGCGCTCGCCTTGAACCCAGCATGGTCGGCTCTTGCGCCGGTTGGTTGGTAGATCTACTCGTGTATGACCGCGAAAATTATAAGTCTTGTTAAAAAACCACTTGATTGGTAATAAATACAATTAATTGACAGCTTATATGCCAAATAGTATGCCTACAAAATGCTAGGTCTGTGGTGCCTACATTAAAGTTTAAAAATAATCTGCCTCTGTCGCCCGGTTAAAATTTTGCCTTACCTTTACAAGTTCTCTGTGTGCCTACGTGCGTTTCATCTCATCCTAAAATGATCGTCGGATTTTGATAAAAAGAATTAAAGACAACATGCGTTAGTTTGCTGGCAATCTTTAGTTTTCGGCCTTTTTGCGGTGGGGTATGTGAAATTAAAATATTAAATA
Source organism: Falcaria lacertinaria (assembly GCA_951449985.1). Lineage (NCBI taxonomy): Eukaryota > Metazoa > Arthropoda > Insecta > Lepidoptera > Drepanidae > Falcaria > Falcaria lacertinaria. Next base: position 8,126,528 of record OX602113.1, on the reverse strand, counting down.
TAATATATATCATTATTTCCCAGAATTCGATCTTTATTAGCGACACTATCAATGGTGAAATAATAGTAGTATTTTTTTCCAATATCTAAGGGTTCGATTCCTGGCAAGGCATATTTTTTTTCAAAAATCCAATAATGCTGTTTTAATTTTGAAAAGAATAACTTTTCGCTTTTCCTCAGATTTAGTCATCCACCATGTCCACTTAAAAAGTTCGTACGTTTACGATAAAGGAAAACCTGCATACCTACCTACTAGTACCTACGTCTAAAAAATAAGGACATAGGTAATGTTTACGTATGTACTGTAGTGCCTAAAAGACGGCGTCGGCCTCCTCATCTGTCACTTTGTTGGAACCAAAATTATCTACCTCTTCGAGGACCCTTGTGGGAAGGCGTGAAGCTTTGATTATATTATAAACTTGTATATAATCAGAGGCGTGAAGATACCTCCATTAATTTTTTTATACAATTTTGTACATAATATAGAATTAAGGTAAATGTATGTATGAATGCCTATTACCTATCACCATATGGTAAGCTTTATATACCTGTGTACACAAACTTGTTATATATTATCTTGTGTCATACTAATTTGGCGCGAAAACTACATATAACGCATAGGTAAGTACGCGCTCAATTTTGAAATGTTATCCACATAGGTACCTCTAGACAGGGAAGGGAGGGGTTCTGTATTGATTACGTGCGCGAGTTGCTTCCCTAGCCTGTGCTAGGAACTTCCCTTCCTTGTTTGAATGTGAGGAGGGAACTGAAACACCTATTCCATAACGTCTTCCATTAGTTCAATGTTAGTCATGTTAAATTTTGAAAGTGCCTAGACCGTAGGGCAGCTTGCATTTCACCTACCCAATTTCACCTATCTAAAATAATCACCACCGATTATACAATCTTACAATTTAGAATTATTTTTTCAGTATTTATTTGCGAAGATGTATACTTATAATAGGTGTAGTGTAGGTATAAAATACAGATGGCGCAGCTTGGGTCAGCGACCTCTTTGTAAATTACAGTCGGCGAGATCAATATGGATTTAGTTATCATATGACGAACATAGGTACCGAAAAAGGTAGCTGTGACATTTTTAGTGTCAGAAGACTCAGTAACCAAATGTCAAAATCGTAAACCTTATAATTTCGTTATGTTCGTTGGTAGGTAACGTAGTATATTATCTACTCTGAGGTAGGTATGCCGGGGCCACAGCCATTTCCCTCGGAGTACTGGCATCATTTAGCATAGTGATTGGAAGGTAGACGTCTTCCTTCAGAAGACAATACATCTACTCTACTTTCACAGAACAGCGGTTGTATTCTCTTGGCACAGTACAGTCTCCTCGCTCGATATGTATGTACGTATAAAGGTTTATTGAAAATAAATGGCGAGTAACTTAGATAGCGTTTCAAGCATAGGTTTCAACCTTAAAGTTGGCAGTTTAGAAATTATTAAAGAGTATTGAGGGATATAGTTTTTGAATTATCGCGCTTTTTGACGTTTATCGACTACAGAAATAACTTGTCGCTGTTTGGTCTTCTCTATATTAATTAATTTAAAGGCAGATCATATTTTAAGCCCAGATAGGTATACCTAACCTGTACTATGTATGTACTCGTAGGTAGGTATTTATCTAACAATCAAAGATTTATCCTAAATTTACTTTCCGTCCTGTTCTTTTAAAATGTGCAAGTAAGTATCCATTTGTCTAATAAAAGTGGAAGTAGGTACCTACCTCGTCAGGTAATGAAACCCTATGAAGACCACCCTATCAATCCAATTCCTACCATGTAGGGTTTCCATACAAATACTGTGGCAGGTTGTATCTACCCATTAATGTTTATTAGTCATAAAGATAATAGTTGTTTTGGTTGTTTAGATGTTTAGATAAAAACGAAAATGCTCTTCATAATAGCTATTCAAAGCCACAAACAGGTGGGTTTGTGACAGAATGTTTGTTTTCGCATCCTACGAAGCTATACACGTATAAATTTTTAACTCATGGAGAAGTTACGACCCTAGGAGCTGGCACGACGAACGAACGTCAATCTGTGTAGTGTCGGTGGTCCGTTCGTTCTGTCTGCCTGGACTGCCTGCCGCGCCGCCGCCGGCTGTCCAGCTCGCCTGTTGTATTGGTTGAGTGCACCGCAGCACGCACACACATATAACGCTATGCATGCAATGTAATGAAACCCCGCCCGGCCAGGCCCTCCGTGTGTGCGTAGGTATACATCTGCACACCACTACAACCACATGCACTTATTGTTCAACGTTTTGAAATTCTCGCTTGAAAACCGGCCGTGGGAACAACAATTTCATAGGTAGTTCAGTAAGTTTTAGGTAGCTGTACGTTTGTATAGACAAGCATAGATAGGTAGCTTGTACGTAGGTATGATAGGTTGTAAATGTTTTTTTTTTATTTGGTTATTCAAATAATTAATTGAATAGCTGATGATGAATAGAAGATAGGTATCCTATGCGTATCTGTCCACGTATTAGTTCACGAATTATTTTAATATAGACACTGGCCTACTAGGTCAGTGAATACAGGTTACAGGCCTTAGGCTATATAGGTTTTGATTGGGTAACACGTTATAATAGTAACGGTACTGGAACCCTAGTGGGAATAAGAACATCGTTTAAGTACCTTTTTACCTGTAATGTTGGGTTAACAATTGTTAACCCAATATTACAGGTTACCTAATTAGGTATAATGCTAACAATAACCACGACAGCTTCACGAAGATAGGCAGACACGAACCTACCTAATAAGAGAATAAAAACAAAACAGGCTACGCTACACTCATCACTACAAAAGAAAACCTACGTAGGTAAGTAAGTAGTCGTACAGCTGAGCTGTCGTTTGTAAGTTCATTGACGGCGAGTTGGCGCCGTTTTTCGTTACACCTTCCTATAATGTTTTGTTGGTCTGATGCACTTAAAAAATACATTATGTTATAAAATTATAGTTTTGGACCAGTTAGGTATTACCTATTTATATATAACGTTTTGCACATAATAGTCTAAATTAACTTTTTGAATTAACTCAATGAAAACATTCGTGTATAAAATAGTGTATAACAAGAAAGAACACCAATTGGAAATAATAATCCCCATGCTGTTCTCATGGGTTCCTTATCAACGGCCAATACAAATGCTGCGAACGAAAGAGACGGAATATAAAATTAATGAACGGTTCGCTCGTCCGTTAGGTAGCTAAGAAAGTACTTACTTACCTAAACTCCCACTCGTGTAGCCCGCTCGAATAAGAAATTTATTGAATCGACCAGTTAGTGATATTTGGCATTTCATGTTCATAAATGTAATAATAATGCAGCAATAAGGTCCCTGGCTAGGCTAAAGAACATTCGGTTGGTTCATAATCAATTGAGCACACAGACAGACACTGCTAAGTATGTACGTGAGAGCCAGAACAATTTCCCGCCACTTTAAAAACTTGGTTAGTTTTACAATAAAGTAAATGTAATATGGAAATATAAAATTACCTAGCTGAAGTTAAAATAACGCTTTTGGAAAACGTTAAATATCAACCCACCAGACAAATGACATAAAAAAGAGCGGGACATGTTATCCCGTCGTTGGACTTTCCCACTTTACATCTCTTGTTTTCACAACATTGTTGATAAACAGACAACAAATAGTGATGCAAATCACTTACCGAATATTTATTAGTATAAATATCCTGATGCTCGATAGAATAATCCTGAATTTCACACATTTACGTTTTTAACGTCATTAGATTGACAGATATAACACCACTCACTCCATAAAAACCACAATCTGTTTTACTATTCTGTGAAAAGGTACACAAAGAATGGTGTCTTATTCTATTGGTCGGTTAAGCCCACGTGACCGAGCCTCAATCGCTGCTATTGGTTGTTTACACAACCATTCTTAAAGTCAAGTATCAAATGAGTCACTATTTATCAATATTCTGTGAATAATTAGGTACGATAACAATTTAACTTCTTTAAATTACTTATCAATGTGTATTTTGATTTATATGTAAGTCAAAACGTTTATTGGTGAACTTATCTAAATACTTACCGGCTTACTATGCTGAGTATTCACAACAACATGGCGATTTGTTTACACCGGCATGATAAGGCGGGAAGTACTTTAGCAGCATAGTTAACTTTTAATACAAGGCCAAGTACATAAAAATAAATGTTTGATTTTAAAGAACTTATTTATTGCATACAATAATAATTAAATAAACCAAAACAAACGTAATCAAAAGTAGAAAAGCACATGGGCGATACCACTTTTTTACACACTAGCGCCCACTAGCGAGCGGTTTCTAAAACCTCCCTAAAACCTGGCGGGAAATATAAATTTTAATCGGCTATTTTAGCACATCTATTTTTTTAACAAGATTGAATTAAATGTTACGTAGGATTTTAATTAATGATGATGTAACGTACGTAAAATTATGGTAAAATATGGAAAATCAAGTAATTAATAGACGTGTTTTAAATCACTCCATGTCAAACAAATCGTGATAGGTACCTAAATAGTTAAACTTTATGGAGTGCAAACATAAGACATTGAATTAAATCTACGTAGATACAACAAATATTCTAAAAAGTAATTATTTAAAGTAAAACACTAACTAAAGTAAAATAATCCATACAAATAAAGCAATGTATCAATATCAAACATCATAATTATAATTAGTTTGTTCAGACAGTAGAAGTGAATAATAATCATTGATATATTTACCTACAAGTTTATCCACTCAGTATCCCAATTTTTTTTTATAATACCTTACACGCATAGCCTACACTACATAAAACGGAATGGTTAGTACTGCGTGGTACATTATGATCCAAATGATGTCGTTAGGAAAATCAAAACAGGTCATAACAAGCGGTCAAATAGAATAAGATTTTAGGTCTCAGAATAAGCATGCAATGCATATTCGTAACATAGATTAATAGTGCGTAGCGGTTGTATTCTCTTGGGTATAGTGACAAAACTACCTTCCGAATAGAATGAGGGCGCTCAGTGTTTAAAATAATGCCTGAAATAAATACATGCTGTCAGATTTCTTATATGAAGTTTACGAGTTTATGAGGTTTCCGTTAAATTACAACCTTATGTTGGTAGACTCCAGAGTAACACTAATCCTACTGTGGTGACAATAACATAAGATACATACAAAAGCATACAAGCCTCTGCAACCAGTGCTATTCATAAACTAAATAAAACCTTAAAGTTACCCATTTATTATATTATGAAAATGTCAACAAATACCAAATACATGACACAAATTCGCGAATCTTAAAACAATTATTTAATATTACAAAAGCCAGCTAAAATTTTGACAATTTAATATTCCTACGCCTTTTATACATTTCATAAGTTCCCATTTTCTTTACTCTTCTGTCTTGTAAGAAATCATTTTTAAAGTTAGGCAAGTCATTTGATTGTGCTGTAAATTTAGCTTCTCGTGGCATTGGGTTCACTCTAAAATTGGTTGTGAATCCTGTTGTTGATGTAGAGGCTGTAGGAATAAACGGTAAAACTTTTGGATTTTTTAGAGAACTCTTTTGTTTCTTAGCTTCTACTGGTGAATCGTTTATATAAACACTCTCTTCCAAGTAGTTTGAAGGCTTATTCTTTTTCTTCTTAGTTTGTTCAACAATAAACTGTGTTGTAGATATCACTTGGGATTTTTTCTTCACAAGATTTTCAGTTTTTGGTTTATCATCCAGGTAACTTAGAATTTCAGCAGGTAGACGTGGCACGTGAATATCGTCGAGGGAATTCTGTTTATACACCTGAAAAATACATATATATTAAAAACTGTATACATAATACAATACAATTAATAAAAAGAAGCTATACCTTTGACATTTTGATCTCTTCGTCATTATCTCTTTGTTTCCGCTTTTTGTTTTTCGGTATAAGTTCTGTAACAATTAACAAAATATTCCAATTTGTTTAGAATTTTCTCTGAGCTCTTGCTCTTTAGATACATTTTATTCACTTATGTATTAATGTCCTTACCCGTTTCATGTGCTAAAGTAACTTGTGTATCTTCTTGTTTCCTTGTGTGTTGCGGTACTTGATGCACATCAAGTTTAGTTGTATCTTAAACAAAATAAAGTTATTTTTATAACATCTCGCATAGATAATGTGGTCATACACAAGATCTTGTTAAATACCTTCAAGGGATTGTTTTGAAGACAGATTTAAATTTTGTAAAATCTTCCGTTTTTTATTTTGCTTCTCAGCTGTGATGGAATTATTGAGGACTACAGGCATATTTACAAAGTCGAAATCCTCTGAAAAGTAATAATAATTATGGATATATGCCTTAAAGATAAACATGTTAATGTCATATACGTAAAACTGTCACATAACTTGCACTTCGAGGGTTTTGTTACGACTTTCATTAATTCATATTATAAAGAACTAAAATTAATTCGTATGCATGCCTCTTAAGACGACTGAACCAATATTTGACTAACGAAAACATATACTATACTGTAAAGGTGTTATATGGTTAATATATTTAATAGGTTAACATCTATTCATGATAGTGATGATAGATTGATAGATACCTTGCACAGATAGTTCAGCAGATGTCATGCGCTTACGTTTCTTTGAGTTGCTTCCTTCCTTATTCATATTTTTTTCTTTAACCTCCTCTAAAATTTAAAAACCTTAATTTTAAATTCGAAATGTTACGTTACATTTCAATAATTATTTTTAATACAAGTCTCAAAAGAAATAAATAATAACTGATTGTTAATGCCAGTAGCTAAGTGCTACGTAACGTAACTCATAATAAAACTGTAACAATAGTGTCATATGTTAAATTAAATTATATCTACCATCATTATCTGCAACTGCATCATCAATAATGGAGATTTTACTGTTCTTATTTTTCTTAGCGCTGTTTCTAGCCGAAGCATTGGCAGACGTATTTAAGTGGAATCCTGTTCCTGTTGTGTCTACAAAGAAGCTTACATCATCCTTTTCTCCAACATCTAAAAGTTTTTATGAACATAATTGGCAGATTTTACATGAAATATATGAATTAATCTTATGATCACCAAATTTACTGAACTTACCAACAGGGACAGAATCTTCTGGTAGACAAATAGATGATTTTCGTTTATTCTTCTCTTTGCTAATATTCAATGCATCTTCAGTTATTTTAGATTTATCTGGAACATATTAATAAAATTACATTATTTTATCGTTACCAACGCTAATTATTTATGCAAATTCATAATATTAAAAATGCGAAAGACGAAGAGACTAAGCGGCTGAACGGATTGGAATGAAATTTGGCAATGAGATAAATTATAACCTGGTGAAGGACATAGGCTATGTTTAAGAACCACACGGGCGAAGCCACGGGTAAAAGCTACTGTGCCATAGTTCAGTGCAGCTAGGACCGGTGCGGAGTGATGATCTTCTAAGTCACACGTATGTCGTATCTACGCATATGTAGGTAAAATATGCGTAAATACGACAAACATCTGCTGAGACATAAGTTTCCTTACGATGTTTTCCTTCTCTTAGATTTTGAGTGGTTCAAGAGTTTTGGAAGAATATTATGTTCTTTTTTACATAATAAATTACAAAGTAATATCAATAGTGAACATTGGCATAAAGTTCCCAAACATTTTAATCGCATTATAAAGCATACCATTATTATCAACTTCTGCATCATTCACAAAGCTGATACTGCTGTTCTTGATTTTCTTTTTCTTAGCGCTGTCCTTGATTGAAGTGTTAGCAGATGTATTCACTTTCAATTCTGTTCGTGTTGTGTCACCAACAAGGCTCACTTCAACATTTTCTCCTTCATCTGTAAAATATTTATACACTTTCAATGCAACCTTATATATATACTAGCGGCTCGCCTCGGCTTCGCACCGGTAGCTCCTATTGGTCGCAGCGTGATGTAATAGCCTAAAGCCTTCCTCGATAAATGGACTATCCAACAAAAAATATTTTTTCAATTCGAACCAGTAGTTCCTGAGATAGCGCGTTCAAACAAACAATATTAGTATAGATTACTACCCCAAATTATACAATTACCATATTATAGTTCATAACAAGAATGCACATCGTCAAGATCGTCATTAATTGCAAATATAGATCAAATATATGTTAATCCTAAACATACATTTGATAACGTACGGTATCTACATGCCGTACACATACACAGAGCAGTTTTGTAGTTATAAATATTTAAACAAACTGATTTTTACAAAAGAGTACAGGACTTACTTGTAGGGATAGGGTCTTCTGGTGGACAAAGAGATGATTTCCGTTTGTTCTTCTTTTTGCTCACATTAAGTGCATCACCAATTCGGCATTTATCTGTAATATTTAGATATGTATTTTAATAATTATTTCTTTCTCAGGAATCACTCCGTCTATAGCGAAAACCGCATTAAATCCATTGCGTATAAGAACTAAGCATTAGAACGGCGGGAAGACTTTGTTTTACACTTCGTTAAGATTTGAATTAAAGTCGGTAACGCGCGAGTGATTCCCCTGGTATTGCATGCGCCCACAGGCTATGGTAGCCGCTTACCATTAGGCGGGTCGTATGCTTGTTTTGCCACATTAGTGGTGTAATTTCTTTTTACAATAAAATGTTCGGACATTATCGTACAATGCCATCTGTTCCTAAAATAATCAAAGGTTATAATAACATCACAAGTACTAAAAACTAGTACTGAGTAACCCGCATACAACATTCCGCCTTAGCCGGTGAGTCTGGAAGGTGAAGTTTTGAATTGGGGTTCCATAAATAATGTGGGTGAGCATGCACTGAGAAAGAATACTTAAAAATTCATACCCTAGGGGTTAGAATTTTAGGTTGCAGCTTGTAAATATTATAAATATGTATAACATAAACTTACTATTACTGTCCGTTATGTCAGTTTTGGCTTCAGTTCTCTTCAACGGTATAAAATCATCTCTATCATTGTTAGATGTTTTATTGGTGCTTTTATCAGCAGTAGTTTCACTGTCATTACTGTCTTCTGGGAATAAAAGTAGCATATCAATAGAGTCAGATGAGATCTCTTCATCACTTTTAGTGGTTTGGATCTTAAGTTCTTGAGACTTTTCTTTTTTTTCTGCTTTATCTACACTCTTTATTTTCTTGGACTTTTTAGTAACGGTAAGATTAAGTTGGTCAACAATTAATTCATTGGGCTTAGATTTTGCCTTCTTGTTTAAATTTAATGATGTATCCCACAATTTAGCTCTTTTGCTTTTGACATCATTATTTAGTTCATTAAGCATTGAATCAAAGTTTTCCATTATTTCATTATTATCACTGCTCGAAGAAGATTCATCCGTTGCAGCTTGCAAGGGGTCGGAAGTTTCGTTCACATTAAGTACTGACATATTTTCAGCAACATTAACTTCTTCAACTTCTTCCCTGTCAGTACAATCTTCATCAGCAATACCATCTTCTTTTTGAGGAGTGTTTGCTTCTTGTTTCATGTGAGCGAGAGGATCAATTTTCTCCAAAATACTTCCATTGCTGATTGTAATTTCCTTTTCATTCAGTAGACTATTGTTAACTAAAGATTCAGACAAGCACTTGGCCTTCCTTTTCGTTTTAGAACTGGATTCATCCGCCTCAATAATACTGTCTTGACTTGAATCTATTCGCAACCGTTTACTTTTTTTCGGTTGAATACTCTCTTCATCATCCGAGTCTAAAAGCGTAGAATCTAGTCGTAGGCGATTTGATTTTTTTGGCTTTGGTTTGTCCGACTTTGTACTTATGTCTGATTTGTTAATATTATGACGCGCTTCATACATTTCCTTTGAAGCTTTTTTCCTTTCTTTTTCCTTCCGCTCATTGTATTTCTTCTTCGACTTTGCACTCATAGAAAGCTCTTTATCACTTAGTGACAGATCATCACCAGAACCACTAAGCAAATCGTTGTCTTCTTCATCAGAGCTAACAATAAAAGAGTCTTTTTCATAATCGGAGTCATCAGATATATCCTCTTCAGAGTTTAAGGTTTCACCTCTTTCCCTGATTTCATTATCCTCTTCATACTGTCTCTCATCATCATCTCTGCTATCGCCTGATTCATAATCATCACTAGCTTCTTCTGCTTCATCATCCAATATTTTGTTTTTTTGTCTCAATTCTATTTCTTCCTCAGATTCTTCCTCCGATGACTCTTCAGATCTGGTCTGGGAAATATCAACTTTAGATGAGTTTTTAATTTCTTTTACATGATCTGTAGATAAAATTATAGATGTGTTCATCTGCATATTTTTTGTAAATGGTTTCTCCGGCAAGGGTGTACTTGTTAGATAAGTAAGAGAAGATATTTGTTGATCCGATTTCTTATCTTTAGTCACATTTTGTACGGTATTTGAATTTGATGATTCATTTGTGACTTTAGGTGATTTGGATGAACTGACGTCATTTGTAGAGGTATCTTTTATTTGTGACAGTATAAGAGTACTTTTATTTTCATTAAGACTTTTTTCCAGATTTTGTGACTCCATGTGTGAGATAGATGACTTTCTTTTTGATTTATTGACACTTTTATTGGTAACATCTAAATTTTCTGGTACCATACTAAGTGATGATTTACGTCTAGATGAATTGGATGTATTTATTTTAAATGATGCAGACTTGTTTCCTGGTATAGTAACATCAATATCCATTGGTTCACAACTATCTTCTAGTTTTTTATTATCTAATGGATTTTCAACAACTGGGACACATTGATCTTCACCATCAACATTTCTGACTGTACCAGCTTTTTCTATGCTCCCCGTATTTGAATCGGAATCCTCTATAAATACCAAGGACTGAATTTTGCCAGTAGGAGCCTTTTCAAACATTTTTTCTGAGGCATTCAAATTTATAGTTATATCATCATCCAGAAGAGATATGTTTTCTTTGTTGCTGCTATTTGAATGATCTGCAGCTTTTGGTGTCTCTATACATGATTCACGAAGTTTTTTAGATTTTTCTGAAACTGGAGAAACAATTGAAGCGACATTAGTATCAGCTACCATAGTTTTTTCATTACGCTCCTGTCTAAGTGTGGATGAATAATTTTCAACAGTTTCAGCTTCTTCACTCTTATTATTAAAATCAGTTATATTCAATGCATTGTCTCCAGATCCCGATTTATTTACTTGTTTAGAAATTTCGCTTCTTGATTTAATTTTTTTCTTTGTACATTCATTGTCACTGTAAAATATACCATCATTTACATTTGGAGGTTCTATAGAAACTGTTGTCCATGATTTTGTTCGTTGTCTCTTACTTTTAAAATTATTCGAGACTTCAAGTGCTGAAGTACTTTTGTTAAAGGCAGATGCTGTTTTTTTGGATTGCATGTTCAAATTATTTAACAAATTTGTGGTAGCTATAGAAATATTATTTTGTTCTTGTGCTTTTTCTTTTATTTTGTTCTCTTTATTTATGGGTACAGATTTGGCATCATTATTGGAAATTGTGTTTTGTTTGCCTGATCTTGATGCATTTTCTGTAACATTAGTTTGTTGTTCATTTTTCTGCTGAGTTAGTTCTTCATTAGATTCAAGGTCCTGTTTGGTTGAACTGTGTCTTCTATCATTTTTCTTTGTTAGTCTAGGACTTTTTCTAACAGAAGCTTTTATATTATCTGTACCATCTTCTTTGCTATTATTTTCAACCTCTTCGGGAATTACTTCTACAACTGGTTCTATTTTATTAGTACTTGTAGTTTCAGCTGAAACATGAAAATATAAGACAATTAATTGTAAGTAGGTGCTCACAAGCTAGAATAAATTTTACGCATAATGAAATAATTTAATATCTTAAGGTAATAAATTGAATATTATTTCGGAAGCCATCCAAACATCCCTAGTAATAAAAATTACAGAAACATTCGAAGTTAAAGTTATTTTTGCAAACATTCAAAAGATTATTTAGTTCCAATACAAAAATTTGCAGTCGATTTAACAAATTTTACATGGAGCTTCCATGAACTTCTTATGTGTATGTTGGTTAGATATTACTAACTAATAGAGCCGGCTTAGCTCTGATAGTTTTCTTAAGTAGAAAAAATAATAATAATAATCGGTATTTCGTAAAATGTAAGAAAAAACTAAGGATAAAAAGGCTAAAATAATAAAATTACCTTGTTTATCTATACTGGAAGTAGAATCTTTTCTGGTTCTTCTAGTAGAACGAACAGGAGTAGACGGTGCCTCATTATCGCTCCCTAGAAACATTATATTATTCTTCTAAACCATAGTTATTAAAATAGAAAATTAATAAAGTTAACACAGCCTATATTTTGTATGCTGTGTATAAAAATACCCACATACCAATTTGTGAGTTTCTCCTAGCAACTCTCTTAGCCCTTGGTGAGTCAGTGACTTGTATGGTGTCAGAGATAATGCTGGTGTTAGATTTAATCCTTGCACTTCGTCTTGATGGAGTAGCTGGCTTTTCCTCTACTAGTTCTGTAATATCTTTAACTACCGACTTCCTTGTTGATCTTTTAGACACATTTTCAGTAGCTGTAATGGGTAACAATTTTATGATTTAGATATTATGATGCTGTCCGAGTATATTACAAATTTTACAGTTTAGGAGCATAGATATATGTATGCCTTATGTTGCTAACCTACAGATTTCTCTTAAAATATGGTAGAAAATGCACAAGCATGGCATTGCAGGCAACCATATGTTGGCAATCCAACATTAAACTTTTTTTGATAAAGTACTGTAACCATCATTATATATGGTAACATTGAATTAATACTTCCTCTTCCGCTCGACCCGCCGCCATGCGAGTCACACAAGTATTAAAGCTCTGTGTGTTATTTAATTCATTATTCATTACATATTACAATTACAAGTTTACAATCATCCAATACAGTTCACACAAGCTTGTTCACCATATGCTACAGAAGCCACATACCATCTAATCAGGAATTATATGGCATATTAGTGACAGAGTTGATTAAAAATTGTGCATAGTTACTCTTATTCAAAAAAGTTTTCCATTTCAGGCCTCAAATTAGTTTTATTTTAACTATAATAAATGATAGTTTTATACTAGTTATTTGAAACTTTTACTATAAAAAAGTTTTTTAACATGGGAATACTCACCAAAGCTCTACACCTTGATGTACAAAACATGTATTCATTATGCATATAAATCAGTTGAATATTATAAAAATAATTGATAAGGAACATAGGTATATTGAGTAGTTTTGGAAAACTTGATTATCTTATATTATATTAAATATAACAATCAAATTCAATATGCCTTACCAGGTAAAAAATAATCAAATTATGAAAATGTGTTGTCATTAAGATGCATCTATTCAGATAGGCCAACATAATAACATTTGGACTAGAAAAAATAATAAAAAAAATCCTACCATTTTCATCAATTAATTCAAGTTGAGGCTTTGCAGCCAATCTGCCTCCTCTTTTCTTGTTTGGTGTTGAGGGTGTGCTGGGTGACTTGACATCTTCACACTCCACAGACAATCTGCGCCTTAATCGGGTCACTGGTGCTGAAATGTATAAATTCTATTTGTACTTTTTTTTTACCTAAGAGCAAAGGTTGATTATGGTCTATATAATATCTTTAGAGGTAAAACTTGTTTGTATGAGATACTCTTTGCCACTACAGAAACCAAATTAAAAAATTTTTGTTGTGTAAGGAAAAGCTACATTATCTTTGAGTACCAGGGGCTTATCTATATTTCATTGAAAGCTGTGTTATCTACACAGGCGAAGTCACGGGCGGAAAGCTTGTAGATTTAGTCGCTTTTGCCAAACATGTCTGATTTAATTTAATTGTACAATTTGTTATAATTTCGCCTAAGAGATTTTTGGAGTGCTTAGATCTAGAACATTCAAGGAAAGAAAATACAGATCGTTTGCCAGTGATAATGAAAAAGTAAGGTGATTAAATGGTTACCTACACAACAATTTTAATGTGTGTAATAAACGGTGTGCAAAAAATAATAATAAATAAGTCGTTATCAAATCAGACGGAATAAAATGTAGGCAAACGCTACTAGGCCATGCGGTTTTACGGCGAATTTTCATGAAATAACGAGTTTTGACTGTCAGAAACTGGTTCCTCAGCTCTGGTGTACGAAAGAGAAGATTAACAACGATTTCTAATATATATTTACTACATAATAATCCGATAATCTTCTATTGCGATGCAGCGAATGGGAAAGAGCTAACTTATCGCCTTTAGAGAACTGACCACACCACGCTTCGATACATTTTTCCAAAGGGGTATTATAGTTTTAAATACCTTTGGCGACGCCGTCTTCTTCCATAGCTTCTTCAAAACTTATAACATCCAACAGATTAATTCAAAATTAGTCAACACGTGTGGCTAGCCTATTTAAAAAAACGTATTCCGACCGAAGCAGTGGGTAAAACAGCTGTTAGGACGCGGCGAGCTATACTGTCAAATCAAATCAAATCTTTACTCGCTCGCTCGACCGACCGACGCTTGGCTTCGACATGGCAACACAATTGTCTGTCTGTAATCTCTATCCGTCTCTGGTTTCAAAATGTAGAACGTCACTTCGTTTGTCTTTATAGTTCGCACCTCAGAACCTAAGGATTAGCTCGTTGTTTGCAAGGGTTCGCACAGAGTACATAACGTAGAGGTTTACTTCGCAACGTAGAGGGAGTAACTGCTTCTACGGTTCGCAATGATCACCTTTTGTGGGATGTGGTCATTAATGGTCTTTTGGTTTTCTTGGCGAGAATCAGGCAGATCGATTAAGGTTTTTTCAGTGTCTGGTGAATTGTATTATACTGAGCTTTGTGTGTTTCGGTATCAATTTAGTGACTGATTATTAGGAAGTTTCGAAATTAATAATGCTTAATGCTTTTGGGTGAATGTAATTATCATTTTAATAAGTTATTTCTGACCTAAAGGCCAGTTTAGTTACGATCTGCTCCAGAAACTCAAATAAGCATTAGATATAATACATGACACTATAAATAAATTTAATAGAAACTTATACTTGACACTGGCTAAAATAAACTTTGAAGAGGATTGATTGCCATAGTTAGGAAGATTGGGGAATAAAAAGTATTAGCGCCATTAGCGGTAGCATATATTGTTTTTTTAGTACTCCAAAATGTAACTAGATGACGCTGTACCGCTGAACGCGGCTCTGGCCTGGCACAAAGGGCTTTGCAAAATAGGTATCTGTCTATACACATAAATAAAATTGAAGTGTCTGTTTGTAATGTCAAAATAACAGCTTTTTACGAAATGCATATGAAAGTAAACACGCTTTTGATGACAAAATTGCAATTAAATTATTTTTTTCTGTCTGTTTGTTTGGGGTAATCTCCGAAACGGCTGGACTTATTTGAACAGGACTTTCACTAAAAGGTAGCTGATGCTATAAGCGTAACTTAGGCATATAATTTTTTAAGTGATTATTGTACGGTGCAAATGAAATTGACAACAACAAAAAAATAAATTCCACGCGGACGAAGTCGCAGGCACAGCTAGTCTATAGTAAATTCCTAACTTCTTACAGTTATTCTCATGGGTGTAATATGACACTCATGTGACTCATGGTTCTATTGCTGCTGCGCTGTGCCCGCATACTCAAAGAGCGCTAATTCAAACGTAGGAGCTCGTAGGAGTGAACTGGCTGTGCATGTGTGCGTACTATGACTCGCGTCCTCACTCAGTACACGTAGAGGTACACGCAGTGGTACACGCTGAAAATAATCATGAAAGATGCAGTGAAATAGTAAGTTTATAAAAATGTTCATTTTAATTGGAACAAATTGGATTTTTCAATATTTCAGTATATATTGTGTAAAAGTGTAGCCCTACGCTTTTATAAAGTAGTACATAATGTGTTTACAAGAGATCGAGACTAAGACTGTATGCACAAACATTATCATTAGGAACGTATTCTTTTATGAAGTAATGCACCATGAGAATACAACCTCTACGTAATACAACTTCAAATGCCATTACTTTTTCAGAGGTGACAGCGAATAGCCGCAAACACCACGCCGCGTTGGCCGCGTTAGGGTTAAGTGGGTCCGCACTTAAAAAGACATCAAGGGTACAGAAATAGCATTATATTTTCCTGATGACCCTCTTCAGAAATTACGTTCAACGATGTTAACGTCATTTATCTCTTGGGGACGTCTGTCTCGAACAGCGCGCCAGACGAGATATGATAAATACTCAATGACATTCGTGATACACTGCGGTTACAAGAACTTATAATAAAATTAATTGATAGTCCCAACAATATTTGGGGTGAGTCATTATGCGTGTGAACTTCGAAATTCCTTATTATATAATAGGTTATGTACTTATTTAAAATAAGTACATAAGAATATTCTTGATTCCACTTACATCACACATACTTAGCGAAATGTAATAAAATGAGAGAGAGAGAGATGATGTAGATGTAGTTTTTTTTTAAATGCGAATTTACTAAAAAATATTCCTGAATCGCGCTGTTGAGTCACCGACGAATAATGACCTCATTTGAAGTTTGCCTATTTTTAATCGTACCTACAAGTGTGTACGAAACCCTCGGTGCGCGAGTCCGACTCGCACTTCGCCGGTTTGTTTTATTTGAGCTTTGACACTAAGTTACATGTATAACATTGTAACCATCCTAACATTATAAAGACCTTTATTAGATCTTTCTAGTCCGCCCGATTTCATTAAAAAGTTCTTATTATTTCTGAATAATATCAAGCCACAAATACTAAATCTAAAATGTTTTAACATCTGAGGCTAAATTATAAATCTTGAACACATAAATATCATACATTGTAAAAATGTATCGCTGTAAGGGCGCTTTAGAGCTAACTTTAGGGCGTATTTCATTACGTCGTATAAATACTAAATCTGTTGTAAAAACTGAATCTTTACGTACTGTTAGTTTATTACATTATTATTTGGTTATTTACGTAAACTAATTAAATATAGCTTATCTTGCGGTGGGAACGGTATGCGTTCCTGAATGAAGGTGCGAGTTACGTGTAGCATCGGCTACGGCTTAAAGCCCTCGTATCTGGGAAGTACGCGTAGCATCGGCGTAGAGTCATCGCAGTTGCGAAACATGTAGCATATTCGTACCGCCCTCAAATCAGTAACGCCTCTTTTTGGCCTTCTGAAATCATGCTAAGAAGACTGCTATTTTCGTTAATTTTCAAGTTTCTCTTAGTCCATTGTTTAGGGTACAGTAACAAAAGAAAATATATTATATTAAAATGTGAAAGTTTGTAGAAATGGAATTGATGTAAGGGCGAATGTTTACCATCGTCGCCCTGGATCTATGTAGGAATCAGCATTAGAACGATTCCGATGGGACACCATCAAAAATGGATTTCATTCATATGATGTATTTACTTGTACGCTTGAAATATTTTTTTATGAAATCAAATAGTTGATACATAAATAAGTAGTTTAATATGCGTTTAATTTCAGGTAAAACGGGTCTACTGTAGCTGTGGTTGCTTATTATTAAGTGAACACTTACTGTAATTATTTGTGTAGTGTTTTCATCTGTTGGTGTAAAAAACAAAATAAATCGAACTGTCTAAAAACTGTTCATATTAAGCACCCTATATCAAGATATGACCTGAACACTTATAGGTATAGGTCAAGGCCTATGATGCGTTATAGTTAGAACACCATATATAATAAATATTAAATTGAAATTATAATATTAAAATGAAATATGACCTTTGGTAAAAACTTTGTCATTTGGAAAACAGAAGTTTTCCGTAGACAAAGCGGCCGACGACAATAGGTAGGAAGTACCGTGCTGCGGAGATCAAGCATTTTCGTAAAATAAAACCGGACCGCAGTTTTGTCCTCTCCACCGGGCTACCAGGCTGCCGACAATTTGTATGGGTTTTATTGCACCAACTTTATTCATGTTACGGGTGAATTGTGAGTGCGAATTTCGGTAAAGAATGGGTATTTTATTTATGTTGTTATATTTATTTATTGTCGTGCTAGATATTACTGCTATAACGACATAGCATCTCATAATTTTCAGTGAAGTCACATGTATTGATTTGATCATAAACTTATATATTTTCGCGGAGTATATAACAAACGAGGATATTGATCGCGTCCGTCCGATATCCATCAACTGATTACATAATCCGTTTTCCATCAGCCTATACATGGAAGTCATTGCAATCCGGTTTTAGTAGCTCTTAAAACGTCGATTTCATTGTTATCATCTCTTCGCCGAAGGGCAATGTTATTACTCCGGGATATTACACCGATACCCTTAAATCACCGAGCTTCAATAGCTGAACCTTAATGCCTTATAGAATGGTAGATTTCTTTTATGTGCGTACTTTGACAAATTTTAAGTTATGATGATAGCTCCTAAACATGATAATGTTCAATGTTGCAATTAGAAGATGGCTAGAATTGTTATTGTGAATGCGAAGTGATATTCATGTTGGGGAGTAGCTGAGTCCCGGACCCCGGTGTGGAGAGTGTGAGACGCGTTGGCACCCTCCGAGAGGGATCACTCGCCCATGAAATTGCACCGCCAACTCCCGTTTAAACGACGTGATAATTTACAAGTGTGCTCATCCACACTTCTGTCCTTCTGTAAAAAGAGGAGACGCCATATAATATTTATTTTAATAGAGGCACATTTTACGAGAATTGAGATAAATATACGTAAAGTACCTGAAAGTACACACACGCAAGAAATAATTTTATGAAAACATCTTGAGTTTTCTTTTCTCACCAATACTAATGAAAAAAGTTTTCGGAAGACCTACAAAAAGGCTAATAATCATTTTGGGAATGTCGAAAATGTTTAAAGGTCAAGAAACCTTGTCGTAACTTTTTCTATTATCCACGGTCGCGAACGGGCGGAAAACATTACCTTACAACATGCGTAGGGGTATTTCATCTTAATATATTAGGTCCTTACATATGAAATTGGCGTTTTGTATGGGAGGAACAAAAAGTCGAATATTTTTTAATATAATATATTTAATTAATCAAAGTATGAACCATTATTTTCTATGCACTTTTGCCATCTCATAGGTAGTTCATTGATCCCTTTACTAAAAAAACCAGTCGGACGGGAATCAATAAAATCTTTGAAGGCGATTTGGACTGCCCCATCGGAGTTGAATTTTTTCCCTTGCAAGAAGTTATCCAAATTTCGAAAAAAATGGTAATCTGTTGGAGCAAGGTCCGGGGAGTACGGAGGATGTCTTAGACTTTCCAATTGAAGCTCTTCTAATTTAGTAGCCGTCTGTAGCGCAGTGTGTGGTCTAGCGTTGTCGTGAAGCAGCAGTGGCGTGGAGCGATTGACCAGCCTAGGTTGTTTAGCCGCTAGCTTTTCCATCATGGTTTGCAATTCCTGACAATAGACATCAGCCGTAATAGTCTGGCCAGATTTGAAAAAACTGTAATGAACAATACCGGCACTAGTCCACCAAACGCTTACAAGTAACTTTTTTGGGGTTAATTTTCGCTTGGGGCAGGATTTGGCTGGCTGGCCAGGATCTAACCATTGCGCTGAGCGCTTCCGATTATCGTAAAGAACCCATTTTTCATCACAGGTAATGATTCGGTTTAAAATACCTTCATTATTGTGCCGGTTTAGTAATGTAACGCAGCAGTCGACGCGCGTTTGCCGGTTTGTTTCAGTCAATTCGTGAGGTACCCACCTTTCAAGCTTTTTAATCTTCCCAATTTGCTTCAAGTGAATTAAAACAGTTTTATCACTAACATTGCAGCCTGCAGCTAACTCGGACGTGGTTTGCGATGGATCCGCTTCCACAATAGCCTTCAACTCTTCATTATCAACTTGAGTCTCAGGCCGTCCACGGGGCTTGTTCTGCAGGTCGAAATTTCCAGAACGAAAACGTTGGAACCAAAAACGAACTGTGTTTTCTTTTGCAACACGACCGCCATACACATCATTCACCCTTCGAGTTGTTTCCGCAGCACTAGTGCCACGGCGGAACTCGTACTCGTAAATAATGCGATATTTAAGGTTTTCCATTTTGTAAAATGAGTGACGCAAACAGAAAAAAACAGAAGAAAAAAAACAAATGAATGACGATCATCGAAGCACAAATACATGAGTCTATAGCTGTACAAATTTGAATTTGGAATTCCTTAACAAAGAGGAGAAATTCGTGATTAAAGTGGCCAGTACGAAAAACGCCAATTTCATATGTAAGGACCTAATATATATGATGATAAATTTATTGAAACTATAACATAGATAGATAGATAGACAGATAACTCTTTATTGTACACCAAAATTAATAACTGAGGAACATAAAATACATTATAAATCGGTACAATTGGCGGCTTTATCACAAGATGTGATCTCTAGAAAAAAGATGGTGATGTAATCCTAAACCAACGGCTAACACTATACATCTAAGCTTACATAGCGTAAATGCTTAACATATCGTATATATATTTAAAACTCTATAAATAATACATTCTATTTCAAACGAATGGAGCTACGTATGGTACGCATATTGCAATCTTTGTTAAGTATTAAAATAGGTTCCTCGTTACTACGAAACCGTAAATAGAAAACATTTGTTTTATCGGCTTAACAACTAAGAATACTTTATGCAGAGTAATCCTAACATACCATTAAGGAAGCCAGTTTGTTTAGCACAAGCGTCATAAAGATGAATGGGAATAAGGGAGGGTATTCCGAATAATAAGATGCATTTGCCGCATAAGATGGCATGTGCTTATGTCTGTTTGACAAAAATAATGGCTTTGTATATATCAGGAGCGCGTCGGCACCGCGCGCTGGATTCAAGTGTATTGTGTTGTGGGGATGGGACTCCATACAAAGCCTTATTTATTTTCAAATATTTGTTTACTCTGTAAGATCATTTCGCACGAGTGGCTGGGAGCCGTGCCTCCTTTCATTCTTCGGTTCATTTACCAAGGAGGCAATTACACTTCTTGTAAATATATTGTTAGAACCGAAATTGGGATTGTTATCTTTTTTTCAAATAAATTCTGTATTTGTGAATTTGCAAAGTAGATTAAAAAAAAAAATTAAACGGGTGAAATGTTTTGCCTTGCTTGTATATGACTGTTTGCGTGTAAACTATTGCCTATTCATAATTTTGTTAAAACTGTGTTATTTCCTCCAACCAATCCATCAAATTTCCTATACTCCTTTTATAATCATGAAAAGCTTACTCAGGAAACATCCCGTTATAAGATTCGAGCGTATCATACGTGCGTAGTGGTCCTTCGAGCCGGATATGAACTGGCGAGTTCTAGACTACAAAATTATAGCAAACAAGCGCTATTTAAGTTTCGCAGTTAATTATGGAGCTTAAAACTTTCATCTGTGCCTTTAGGTTCGAATAATGAATGGGACTTATTCTCTCAATTTGTGGCACTGTGCACTGGTGGCATTCTAATTAAATTATACGACACTCACTTACATCTCAAGGAAGCGCTCTTGAGATTAGAGCCGAGATGACTAAGCTTGGATGTCTGTAGACGTGTTCACATATCGTTATCCATTTAAATCTGCTTTTAAGATTCGTCGTTCGTCGTTCGTTCCAATATCAAGTATTTTTTCGATGTTTCTTCGATTTTAAAAGTTAAAAAAGTATTATTTAAAATACAATGTTATCCCAAATACAGATGTACCTAAACGAAGGTTTCTCAACTTTGCAAACAGATGACTGCCACATAAGTTCTTATATCTCAAGAACGTTATCTGAAATATCAGTATAAGAATCAGAAGACACTACTACTGAGCCAAGTAGCCGTCAAATTATAGTCCTACATAAACATCGTTCGACGGGAGAACAAATATGTTCGAACGTTGAAATATGTGCGGTGAAATGGATAGAACGATATCCTCAACAATGGATTGTGTACGAATCATGAAGAATCCCTATCAAAGTTATGGCGAGCGCGAGCAAATGATGTGAGAATTTATAGGAATTTATAGTCGGCTCCTGCCTGACGTAGCTCGCCCCACGCGGTTCCTGTCTCCATGATTTACATCATTGTGATTTGGCATTCCCAGTGGATTTATCATAGGCTTTTCTTACAAAGAAAATACTTCTGTAATATTATATTTAAATAAGCGAAAGTATGTATGAGATTATGTTTGTCCTTACAATCACGAAACAAAGCATAGTTGATTTTACTGACTCAAAAGGCTTTGTGTGTTTATAGGCTATTAGCGGCCCGTGCCGGCTTCGCACGGGTAGACATTAGTTCCGCAGGTTTTTTTTTTTTATTCCACTAAGGTGGCACACGAGCATACGGCCCACCTGATGGTAAGCAGTCACCGTAGCCTATAGCCGCTACCAATACCAGGGGTACCACTAACGGGGTGCCAACCATGTTGTTGATGAGGATTCCCTGTGCTAGCAGCAATACTACTAGCCCAGCGTATCCTCGTGGAGCACTGGCAACCTTACTTACCGCAGAAACACAACACTACATCAAGTAGTGTTATTTCACTGCGGTCTTCTGTAAGGCGGAGGTACAGTCCCCATTCGGGCGGCTCCAATATTAAATGGGATAACCCACGGGAAATCCCAAATCAAGAAAAACTCATTGGTACAGGCCGGGATTCGAACCTGGGCCCATCAGATGACAGGCCGTTGCTTCAACCACAAGGCCACCATGGCTTTTTTTTTTAAAAAGGATAGACATTTATCAAATAATTTGTGGGCAGTTAGTATAATATATAGCCTATGTTACTCAGTGATAATTTAGCTTTCTAACGGTGCAAGAATTTTTGAAATTGGTCCAGTGGTTTCGGAGCCTATTCAATACAAACCCACAAAAACAAATCTTTCCTCTTTATAATATTAGTGTAGATTCCTCAATATCTTTGTGATACGAGTTTGTTAAGCAATCTCGCTGAAATAACTGAACATACTTGGATGAGTTTGCTCTTGTAATATTCACATGAACCTGTGATCATAAAGGCAGTATAATGATAATTTATCTATTATCTCAGAGTCGATGATATATTACGCGCAACTATTACATAAATAATAATTTTGTAGTTTAAAAAAAAAAAGTATTATAGGTACTAAACACGATGACATTCAGATGATAGTAAGTTAAGATGTATGTGCGCGTACTGGCACATTAGAAAAACTAGTTCTAATTTTGAGTCTTCTTAGGTCAAAATATATTCTGTCACTTTTCTTACAATAAAAAATATCTTCAAGACATACGTTTAATTTCAATTAATTATACTACAAAACACATTACAAATTCACATATTATACAACATTTTAGAGTACGTACTTTTGGTTTTCATGAAGACTTAAATTCATCCGCAAAGATTATACTTTTTTTTTGTGTCAAACACAATATAAACGATGTACAGGCTATCAAAGGACAGACCGATTCAGTCATATTTTTGGAGGTCACCAGCGACTAAGCAAGCTTGCAGGCTTGAAGATCTTACCCGTCAATATTTACTGTTAAAAAATCCCAAGACGTTCCTTAAAAATTGCTCACACACCCAGACAGGTTTTCAAACGAATTCTTTAGGTTTGTCGTAATTGACATCATGTCACGTTAATAAGCAACTATTTCAATACCTATCACAGTGTCCGAAACAGATGTAGATGTAGGTATAAACTTGTGTATCTACACTAATATTATAGAGGAAAGATTTGTATTTTTGTATGTAACGAATAAACTCAAAAAGTACTGGACTTATTTTAATAATTCTTTTTTCATTAGAAAGCTACATCATCACTGAGTAACATAGGCTATATATTATACTAGGTGCCCGCCCCGGCTTCGCTCGGGTATACAAAGATAAATGTCTATAGGCTCCGAAACTACTGAACCGATTTCAAAAAATCTTTCACCGTTATAAAGCGACACTATCACTGAGTAACATAGGCTAGCTGCCCACCCCGGCTTTGCACGGGTAGACAAAATATTTGATATCAATGTCTACCCGTGCGAAGCCGGGGCGGGCCGCTAGTAAATCATATACTTGTTTATAATCAAAGGTATAAACATACCTACCTAAATTGTTATTTTCGTTTTATATTCACTAGCTGATGTAAGTATTTGAATTGACAATTACAGTTTGTATAACGTGTGAATAGTTGAAGTACTACAAATTTACTGGCTTGCAAGGGTAGCAATTTGCTGGACTAGCTATTCAATGAAATGATCCTATTAACAGTTGCACCGAGTATCGTATGTGCATTTAGTTCAGAGCGAGTGCGATAAGCAATATTCAGTGCACATAACTATTTAAATAAACCCTACAAAATAAATTGGATGGGTTGGATGTTTCTGAAAAATGATGCAAAAATGATTTTAAAGATGTAAAATAGGGTTATTATTAAAAATCTCTTTTGTTCCAAATTCATCGTTGTATATAGGTAGGTAGGTTTATGTACAAAACTAGTATTCTTTAAACAGGTGTACAAAAGATACGATTTTAAGGGTGAAGAGATTGTAGATAGAGAAGAAAGGATGCACAGAATGGATATAAAAAAATGTGCCGTGATCTATACACCGTAAGCTACAGACAACCGTTTTATCAGAGGTATAATTCACGTATTGCTGACCCTGATGGGAGAAGTCCCTGTCTTCTCATCTCAGGACCACACTGTATTTATCATGGACCAGTGTGGTTCCCATTGAAAATAGTTATCACCTTCATCGTTGTCGATGGAACGTCAGCCTCAGCTCAACGCATCTTGTGCTGAGTAAACTGTTAGATTGGTTCCGTGAGTTAACTGCCATCAAATATATTATGTAGTAGTTTGGCCCAAGTCGTACCTACTCGATGTTTGACTACTTGTTCAAATATCGTAATGTGATTAGACCGTTCCACCCACATAATAGTTCAGCTATACAAACCACTCTACGAGCAAGACTGCAGTTTACCTGTTAACGGTTCGAGAGATAATGGCGCAGACAGTGCTTACTATATTAACTCCTACAAATTCTATGTAATATATAAAAACCTTTTATACCGTTGGCTGGTTAGATTGGCTGTAATTATTTCCAAATAGCAGTTGTTGTACAGAAATCTCTGCAATACGTGTATGTACTATAACACTCACTCGCAGCCGAACACATTCCTCTTGGGTAGAGTAATTTTTTACTGATCCCAAGTCTGGGTTTCTCGCAAACCGTACGTATTGTTCTGGGATACTCTCGAGGAGGTAAATGGCTGGTCACTTAAGTAACCCGGTAGTACAAAATGAGATTACGCGGTAAAATAAAAAGAGTTTCTATAACTTCAGAGTAGATAATATACTACGTACAACTATAACGCTGTCTCAAATACACCACTTGCGTGTCTTGCTACCTCATCTCATAAAGCTTCTTTATCTCTTTTTTTTTAATTTTAGTTTATAGGTAAATCAATTTACTTAAGACACTTGTGATTCGAGTTAAACAGAAGTGCTATACATTTTGAACAACGAGGAAAAATACAACCAATGAAGAAATTCATCTAAATAGTTGTTACTAATTAATGTTTGAATATTAAGTATCCTTATAATACTCGCCACGAAAGTTAGGTGAATGTTTGTTGCAGAATGAAAGGCTTAACGCGCACTTGCACGTGATGTAATGAAAATAGTCGTCAAAGTTTATTCGGGCCTTAATACTTCCGTAGCCAGTGTTATTAGAGCAATCCGCACTTTTATACGAGAAGTTCTCTCGTAAATCAAACGGTGAACACCTCTAGCCCTCGAGGTAAACACTACGGGTTAACTGTATAACGTCTGAATGGACTCACTGCTGAAATAGGCGTAAATTTTATAACTAGTACCTTAATAGAAGATTCCTTGAAGGTATGAGTGAAGTGTATTTATTCCGAGCAATTTTCATTAAAAGGGGTATACAATTTTACTTTCCTAGGATGCTAAAATACAAAATCTATAGAAAAGCTACGAGTAAGCTAGCTCTACGGCTTCTACGCTTTTCGTAGTACTTTTCTAATAGTGTAATCATAAATAAGGTTCACTTGCACGGATTTCAAGAAGGCTTAATAATACGTTTAAGCTTGTAGGTACTGTTTATTCGAAATCATAATTACTCTTCCATAACGAAGGTATGCTTTCAAATCATCAGAACCTACCACTCGATATGAAATATTCAATCAAAGAAAAAAAAATGTATATATCTTCACTTTTTCCCATAAAGGTCCTCATAAGGCAGTCCTGGGATTCGAACCTGCGCCGTCACTAGAATACACTCAATACGACATGACCACCACACTATTCTCATAAGATATATTTGATTTTATTTTAATTTACAATGCCATGTTTTTAGTAACGACCAGACTTTGGAGCGATATGCATCGTGGCATTTATAGAAGATACTTTATTTATTTATCATCTATTAAAATATCGAGCAATACTACAGACTGGAAAATATAATTGAGAAAATTATAAAAAAAAATGGCATATTACCTGAAATACAAAGCGGCAAAATGTTAGAATTTAAGCCGGGTTCAAGTCACAGAGTTGCTAATGATAATGGGCTACACTCTGTGACCAGTTCCGACTAAAACAGTTTAAAAGTATCGTTGTTTACTACCAAAGCACCATTCTGGAATGCACCAACTATTCTCAGGCAATGTTGAAATCCGTAGTTTTCGTTGTTATTGCTTGTAATCGTTTAGGACTTTACACCTGATTTCTCTTGTGAAAAAAAATAATAATTAATATTAGGTCCTTACATATGAAATTGGCGTTTTGTATGGGAGGAACAAAAAGTCGAATATTTTTTAATATAATATATTTAATTAATCAAAGTATGAACCATTATTTTCTATGCACTTTTGCCATCTCATAGGTAGTTCATTGATCCCTTTACTAAAAAAACCAGTCGGACGGGAATCAATAAAATCTTTGAAGGCGATTTGGACTGCCCCATCGGAGTTGAATTTTTTCCCTTGCAAGAAGTTATCCAAATTTCGAAAAAAATGGTAATCTGTTGGAGCAAGGTCCGGGGAGTACGGAGGATGTCTTAGACTTTCCAATTGAAGCTCTTCTAATTTAGTAGCCGTCTGTAGCGCAGTGTGTGGTCTAGCGTTGTCGTGAAGCAGCAGTGGCGTGGAGCGATTGACCAGCCTAGGTTGTTTAGCCGCTAGCTTTTCCATCATGGTTTGCAATTCCTGACAATAGACATCAGCCGTAATAGTCTGGCCAGATTTGAAAAAACTGTAATGAACAATACCGGCACTAGTCCACCAAACGCTTACAAGTAACTTTTTTGGGGTTAATTTTCGCTTGGGGCAGGATTTGGCTGGCTGGCCAGGATCTAACCATTGCGCTGAGCGCTTCCGATTATCGTAAAGAACCCATTTTTCATCACAGGTAATGATTCGGTTTAAAATACCTTCATTATTGTGCCGGTTTAGTAATGTAACGCAGCAGTCGACGCGCGTTTGCCGGTTTGTTTCAGTCAATTCGTGAGGTACCCACCTTTCAAGCTTTTTAATCTTCCCAATTTGCTTCAAGTGAATTAAAACAGTTTTATCACTAACATTGCAGCCTGCAGCTAACTCGGACGTGGTTTGCGATGGATCCGCTTCCACAATAGCCTTCAACTCTTCATTATCAACTTGAGTCTCAGGCCGTCCACGGGGCTTGTTCTGCAGGTCGAAATTTCCAGAACGAAAACGTTGGAACCAAAAACGAACTGTGTTTTCTTTTGCAACACGACCGCCATACACATCATTCACCCTTCGAGTTGTTTCCGCAGCACTAGTGCCACGGCGGAACTCGTACTCGTAAATAATGCGATATTTAAGGTTTTCCATTTTGTAAAATGAGTGACGCAAACAGAAAAAAACAGAAGAAAAAAAACAAATGAATGACGATCATCGAAGCACAAATACATGAGTCTATAGCTGTACAAATTTGAATTTGGAATTCCTTACCAAAGAGGAGAAATTCGTGATTAAAGTGGCCAGTACGAAAAACGCCAATTTCATATGTAAGGACCTAATATATATAAATGGTAACTGATTGACAAAAATAATATCAAAATTGTATACTCACTAAATCCAATACAATAAAGGCTCGAGTAAAATTAAAACAATTAAATTTCAGCTATCCACCGATATATCTACCTATGCGCCTAACGACAGCTCGGGAGTAGGGACACATCACATCTCGTACATTCTACTGAATACCTAGGTATTCAGACACAGGATCTCGTACGGGAGACGACGTGAACAAGGCACGCTAATTAGCTATTAATTCGAGAGCAACTCGGCTACACGAACGTTTAAACTTCCTGCAAGAGTCCGTTCAGCGCAAATAACGAGTATTCCACTGGCAACGGCCTTTCCTACATACTCTTCGAAACCCTTCAAGAAATTGACTACATTATACCACATTAAATAACGTCTCATCTTTCTTCATTTTCACTTTCGAAAATAATGAAAAATCCCATGGTTTAACCTATCCTACAAATGAAATGAGATCATTGTCTATGATATAAAAATGAATCGCTGAATGTGTTGCTAAGCGCAAATCTCGAGAGCAGCTGAACCGATCTCGCTAATTCTTTTTTAGAATATTCCTTGAAGTACGAGGTTGGTTCTAATAAAAAAAAATGCTTGAAAAGTTCTAAAAACGGGTAGACAAAATATTTGATAAATGTTTACCCGTGCTAAGCCGGGGCGGGCCGCTAGTTGGTAAACCATATTAAATAATGAGGAACTATTCATACTAATACTAGATGACGCGGCGATAGGTGGAAAGCTAGTTCTCGATAAAGATAAAAGCAGTAACCTACTGTCGCAACTCAGGCTTGGAGAATTCTGCATAATTTACCAACATGCAGATACCACTTTGTTCAAGTGTTGGTCTGCATAAAATGTATTTGAAATGCAGTTTTTGTGGCACTTACTACATAGTAGTTATTTTTTGTAAGTGAGCAGGCATTGCGGCGTAGTCAGTGCGGTCTGCGGCGGACGGTGGCGGGGGTGTTGTCGACAAACCAAACAGAATATAACGGCCAAATGTACGTTTTTACCTAAAAGCTTTTTATTTCTACCAAAGGTAGAGGGCGCTAACCTTTGTCAAGCGTATTAAAATTTCTATATACTTTTTTGCTGAAGAGGACGACGTGTCTGCACAAAGTATATTTCGTAAAATTGGAGATATCATACAGGAAAAAAATATAATATTTATACCACCCATTAAGAAAACTTGGCTTGATAACCTACTTATCTAATATGATAGAAGTTGATTAGAGGAATCTATGATTTTATGGCCTGAGTTTCTCAAAAGTATTGGGCGGAATTTGGAAAGCTAAACACGCACGCATCACTTCACATAATTGGCATAATAATCCTGCGATTGCAATCATTCTTCTATACTAGTCTATACTAATCTATACTAATCTATACTTCTATACTAATATTATAAAGAGGAAAGATTTGTATTTTTGTGGGTTTGTATTGAATAGGCTCCGAAACAACTGGACCGATTTCAAAAATTCTTCCACCGTTAGAAAGCTAGTTTATCACTGAGTAACATAGGCTATATTATACTAGCTGCCCGCTCCGGCTTCGCACGGGTAGGCATTTATCAAATATTTTGTCTACCCGTGCGAAGCCGGGCGGGCCGCTAGTCACTTAATAAAGGAGTTTAAACACGTCTTTATAAGCTTCACATGTATTTATGTGCGTATTCATCAATGTAACGGAATCTTACAACGTAAATTTAAAGAAGAGATACAAGTTGTGAAAATTGACAACATAACAATTTCAAGACTTTGTCCTAATATCCTGCCTGGCCAGGCCAAATACATTTGGAGGCGGTTTTTTGATTTTTGAACTGTAATATTATTAACGAGGAAAGCCAATTTTAACATTTATGGATTTTTTATTTTTGTCTCCATGCATGTATGTTCGCTTCCATATATGGAAAATCCCCCATTTTAATATAGTTTTTACTATTTTTCTTTTAACTATTTACGTGTATGTTGGAAATTTAATCAGTAGTGTTCCGTCGCGAGTAAATCACCTTTTTGTTTGTTATTGCTGACTGAACACATAACTAGCGTTTCCAATCTGGTTAATAACTATCTATGCTATATCACCTTGCAATGTGGAATTATAAGTTATAAATATATCAAGTGAAGTGAATGAATACCTAGCAGTCAGATACTTACTTGGTTTCAGTGGCGTGAAGTTTAGTTAAAATTCCAGTCTCAACTTGAGCGAGCATTGGAGGCCACTTAATAATTGAACTTCCTTGTCTTTTCAATTAGAATACCGGACTGCTGAGAAACGTATATAGTACAGCACAGGTTTAAAGTGTCATTGTTATGAAATATAAAATCTCCACTTGTAAATGAGTTACCCTGAAAAATTAATTTCATAGCTTTTTTGGCGTTATAAATAAAAATATGTATATCCTCACCGAATTTCAGTTTCATAGCAAGAGCTTTGCTTTGCGAGAGAAAATCTGTTATATATAAACGGATAGACTGACAAACGGATATGGCCAACTATTGAAATTTTCTTCGGAACCTAAAAGAGCGCGGCGACGTCACCTGCGAAGTATAATTTAGATTATTCATTTCTGGGTAGATGTCGTCCGTATAAACAGATATATAATATATAAGATATTTCTAATTAATATGATAAAAATATGAAAAGGTAACTAATAACTGATAAATATCAAGACGCGAAGAGACATTACAGTCTTGTGTCTTGAGTTCCATTGGTTACGACAGTTACTCGCCACCTGCTGACCATCGTCGTTTGCTGTCTTAATGACAAAGACGATCGCTCCTGTAATCTAGTGATAGTATTGATAACTATTGAGGTTCGATACTATCTGTAATGTATAGTGTATCACTGGCTCGGCACGCACAATAATTTCTGTTCTGAAATCACGCCCACTCTCACTTACGTTCTCGTGTCAACTGCGTGGTGCGCTCGAGACAGTGTGATGTATGTATGAGTGCATAATTGTATATGTGTGGGTATTGTACACATTGGACTATTATATATATATATATATTGAGGTAAGTATATATATTTAGGTAATTAATTAATCCACATACACTACACTATCGATAGTATTACCACATTTTATATATTCGACCACATAGTATCTACTAGGCTAGTCACAGGTAAACTGTTAGCGGAAACAATACGAGTAATAATTGTAAAATTCCTCCCTGATCGATGCATAATTATGTTTAGTACGGGTACATTAGTTAGTGATTAATCGTTTGTTTATGCACGCGCGGCGTATCCACTCAATATAATAATAAATGACCCACTACAGATGAGGGATTATTCATTCCACACAAACTGTAACCTCCAGCGAATAGTGTACAGTAATCTCACGCAATGTAAAGGCTTTGCAAATTAATTATCACATCACTGTTACACATGTGAAAGCTTTATTTAGAATAAAATATAATATATACCTGTATGCGATACACAATTTCTATGGGTTCTGTGTTTCATGGATTTTGATGGATTGGTTATTATGACTGTATGAATATGAATGACGACACACAGGAAAAAACACATATTTATCCAAATTTGTTTGCTATGCACTACGTCTACGTATAGGTATGTAGGAATATTTTTTGTACTCAATTCACAAACAGTCAATAATCTTATTGACTTTCTTATTGATTGTAATGTTCGCCGATTCATGGTAACTGAACACTGGAATGGTTGAACAAATAAAAAAAACTATGTTAACATTAAAAGATAACACTATGAAAAGAAAGAACATTTTATAGTAACGAATTATCATGTACGCTATTAAGTAGATTTTTTGTTAGTTTCATGTCCCCATTCACTATTCAACAGATTAAACTAGATGGATAACAAGTAACATTCGGCAGTAGTTGGTCTGTGAAGTTGACAAAAATCAAAAGTGAAATTTGTTTTGATTATACTTTCTGCAGATTTAATTTCAATGTTTTCTTTTTGTTGTGTGTAATAAAATTATCTTAGAATTATATGACGTACTTGTTAAATAATGAAGGTAAAGTCAACATACTCATGAGACAATAATTATGAACGACAGTTCTCGTGAAAGTTGTCATAAAAATATTTCGGGAGCTCTTTTTTATTTTAGGCCGAAAGAGTACACCTTATGTAATCGTCTGCTTTATAAACACCTTCTCTTGTATTTTATCATACCACGCCCATTTGGTTACCTACTAGTGTTTTTATATACATATAATACTAGACAGACAGCTACGTTAGGTGTCGCGGGTTCCATTCCCGCCGGGGTAGACATTTATGATATGATAAACTTTTTTTAACGTCTATATGTATTACTAGCTGTTTCCCCGCGACTTCACCCGCTTATCAATATAATAAAAAAAATGCATCTCAAAGTCCTTTCTAATTAAAGCTTCTAATATTGATATTATAAGCGACTACAAAATATTATTTTCAATTAAGAATACTTTCAAAATTAAGCTGAGCTAAGAAAACATATATTTTCAGTCACACATAAAAATTATGTGAAGAAAGAGTTATTCGTTCGCCTGATAATAAGTGCTACGCCTGCACAGAACAGTTAGAAGTGCAATTGCAACCTAACTGCTCTCACCACCCCGAAACTGTAATTTCTCTAGCAATGCTCTTTATTTACCTTTATTCCAATACATAGCAATGAGTCAATGTTTTTCTTTATGGTAAAAAAACTGACACTCAAGTGCAACTATACCTAAACCTTATTTGTATTTTTTTTTAAACCCACGATCCTTGTAAAGTAATATAAAAAATTAAAATAACTAAAACACTTGTCCCAAATCGTTGTCACGCCGGAGGGTGCTGGGTGAAAATATGTTCCAGCCTTCTTGTCCCGGAGGCCTCAATCAATCGTTGCGAGACCT
This sequence comes from Falcaria lacertinaria, assembly GCA_951449985.1. Taxonomy (NCBI): domain Eukaryota; kingdom Metazoa; phylum Arthropoda; class Insecta; order Lepidoptera; family Drepanidae; genus Falcaria; species Falcaria lacertinaria. The sequence continues at coordinate 8,093,608 of OX602113.1, read as the reverse complement.
CCTTGTGCAGCAGATGACCCTCTGGACCCCATGGCCCCAGGGTCTCCACCGCAAATACAGCTTATATGTAGCCCCTTCCGAGGCATGCATATTTGCGGCGTTTGAGGCTCTCCTGTTGTACAGCAGCGGCACCGGCCGCAATCGAAGTGCCCGGGAGATGGGACGGCGCCAGAGTATCGGTGCAAGTAGCGTCCCATACCAGGGGCCGCCCCCGACTCCAAGGCACTAACGACATTCCGTCAGGCCTCTTACCATCATCCCGACTCAGACCCACCGGCTCCAACACTGCTGGTACTACAGCTGTAGTTAGAGCTCGGCGGATCAAATTGTTTAAGGCGGAATGTCGAGACAAAGAGTTGCCTATTATAATTATGATGATAGCGGTAGCAAAGTCAGCATTCAGTATTAATTCTGTAAACACGTGTTGATTTTCATGTTGAATTCAAATTAAGCAAACATAGTATTGTAAGTAATAAAAGAAAAAAAAATTATGCCCGTCGGCGGTTCCTCGCTTTATCATTCCGGGATAAAAAATAATATATGCATATTTAACTAACCTGGTAATGGTCTATTAATGTTCAATTATATCAAATAAAAAATAAACATTATCAGAAACAATATTATTTGATTAGTTGGATTACATATGTTCATATTTTTCCTTTAGAGGTCGAGGTAGAATTTCTATCGTAAAAAATTAAGGCGTACGTCGTATTTTAATGCCGCTTGCCATTGTTATATTGGAAATGACTTGGTATTACTGGCACGTTCTTGTTACGTACGTAGCGTTACCGTGACGGCTTCTTGACGACTTTATTGCAATTGTAAAGATGTTGTTTAGAAAAAATACACTAAATTTAACAGAAATTAGAGTGCCTAGTTGTTGCTAAACAGTATTCGCTTCGATTCTGGTGTATCCCTATCCTTTGATCGCATAAGGATAACTGGGATTAACATTTATAAATCCTAGATGCTTGTAAACAAATTTAAGAACAGTAGGTCTATAAACTAAAACAGTTAAATTCTATACTTATCCCGTTTAACGTTGCATTTTTTTATGTAAGTTTGGCCAGTGAGATAAGTAATTTAAAAAATATTGTGGTTATACGACGCTTGCAACATCAGGGATATCACTCGCGCGTTGCCGATCCTAAGTAATAATATATTTACTTTATTAATAAAAATAAGAAGAGTAAAGATTTTTTCTGCGCTCTTGCTAGTTCCTTTAGGTCGCCACTGTACTGACTGCTGGGATCCTGATGCTGCTAGCAGAGAAATGCTGTAAGATAAATGGTTGTCAGCACGCGATTGTAATACCCTACTACTTCAGCAGTGTAAAAATTATTTTGTAAGAAGGTTGAAGGTAAATAACCAAAAAAGTTGAAATTCGATCGTATTTTACACAAATGGAAGCCATTTTCGCTGGCAGTGTACAATTTTCAATATTCGATATCAGTTCAAAAGCTCGGCGTGTGGGTGAGATGGAAAATGGAACAATGCACGTATTACAGACTACAGTACTAGAATTGCTAATATCTTGCACAAGGGGCAGGCAAAGATTTCATAAAGATACGGTTATTATTATACTCTAATCTACATTGAATATTGCATCTGCGAACTACTTAGTATCTGCAGAATAAAATCATTTAGAACTTTGGTCTCTCCTGAGACTGCATTACATTTATTATGTACATGCTACAGCAAAAATTGTTAATAATTACACGGTTCATCTGATGGTAAGTGGTCACAATAACTATGAACGCTGCCAACATTACGGATGTCGTTGTGTTGACAGGAATCGCTAGGAATCGTGCTTGTAGGTACAGTAATGTTATTTAAGATTGAAACTACTTACGATCTGTTGTGTTGATAGGTATGTCTAGTCTTGCGTAACAGAGTTCTAAAGTTACAATTACAACATTCAAAAAAATGATATAACAGGGCATGATATATATAGGATACTTTGAGAAAACTTATTGTCAGAATAGGATGTCAAAACATACTTTCGCAAACGTCCCGAAGTACTATAAAGAAATCTATGACACAATACCGTGTTGTCATCACATCGGATGTGTAATCTAAGCCGGCGAAACTTCCAATAAGAAAAGTCGAGAACTTTCCAGAAGTTAACCACGTGTACTGTGAACGTTGACTATAAGAGCTTATACTGGCTAAACAAGTATACAGACGCTTTTGCATATTTTATATTAAAGGTGGACATTGGTGCCAATTGGTTCATTTGACTAGACTAATAAAATTAAAATAGTTATAACTATTCTGTTGTTCACCTAAAATAAAATAATCATCGACGAGGTTACGCTGCGCTAGTAGCAGGTAATGCTGTCAGCACAGTGAATTCGCAACTCGTTGGTGATACCTCTGCTATAGACTACGGTGACTGCTTGCCATTAGGTGGGCCGTACGCTTGTGTGCCACTTTAGTGGTAATATATATATATATATATATATATATTTAAAACATTTTTCTTACTGTAACTCAACTCAAATATGTCATAATGCTTGACAATATAATGACTCAGTTGGTAAATCTCTTATATAGCAGCAGAGATTGTCAAGTGTAATTGGAACCTTCTACAAAGCAAAGACGATAAATTTATACCCCTTAAACCGAACTACCCGGGCCCGGTTGTAGTGAATAGATGGTCGAGTTGCGCTTCGATCTCCGATCGCGGGTCACAACATCCAATTATGATGTAAATACCCCTATTATATTAAGATTGTTACTGCATATTTAACATATATCTACGATAAATTGAAAGCAACTTATTGCTACTCCAAGTCACACCACATAAGTGTTATAAGTATCGAATCTTTAAAAGATATTCAGCCATAAAGCCTTAGTCTTATGTCTATTGAACAAGTAATGTGTGATAACGATCTTTTACTCATACTGAATAGATACTGTGACCTGCGTGCTCATAAAAAAGACAAATGGACATACATAAAAATAACGTTGTATGTCAAACGATTATGTTAGTTGCTCTTACCGAGACCAATTAACTTTCACTTAAACTGTAGTTTCTAAGGGGTATAATAGTCGCATAAATGGTTCATTCACTCAGCCTCATTTAGCGGGCATCGCGAGTGAAATGTGAATATGGCCGCGAATGTCGCGAGTCAACCAACGGTGGCGGCGCTGATGGTGCGGGGAAACAGTTTCATTTCCTTTCGCACATATTCACTAGACTCCGAACAATATCTCAGTAACAATGGCTTCGTAATTTGGACGAGATGGCGCCCGCGGGACAATACGTCAAGTGACTCATTATTGTGGGGAACAGCTTCGGGCAGAAAAATCATTTTTCTTACGTCACTAGAATGCGAGCCGAGCATGTGGTTGATCGATGCCCGGGGGAAATTAGCCCCTATGTCACTGAAGCACAGGTGTTCAAGTGCAATTGCATAAATATATAAATTCAATTGTTCCTTTTTCTCTGTGAAAATATGTATCTGCAATAATCATAAGTACCTTGAATACGTGGGAAGTAGAGAATCAATTCCCGAACATTATATTTCTAACTGTATATATTTCCAACCCATCTCAAAGGTCGTCAGGTGATTGCTTGTAAACTATATGTTTGCACAAATCTAATTCTCGATGTTACTCAATTTTTTCTCACGTCGAATACATTTTTAATGCGCTCCTTCGTTATTTATTTCTCGTTTTTTCATTTCCTTATTGTTCAGTATTCGGGCTCGCTGCATCGACACCTATATACATTTGAATGTACGGGTGTGATGTAATGTTTTAGGGGTGGGGGTTATAGCGGCATTTCAAAGGTATTTTGGCCCGAAGCTATTGTCAGTTGTACATATTGTCTCGTCGTACAGTGCGGCGAGGGCAGGTAATCTGCGTCAGGGTAAACACACGTCGCTTGTAATTAGCCATCTCACGTCGCGCTACAAAAGGCAACCTGCGAGACTGTCCTTTGACTCGTATTCCGGTGAGTCAGCGAAGCCAGCCATGCGTGTACAATAGTGCTACGCCGCTACGTTACCGCTACGTCGTAGTCCTGCCTTATAATCTCAAACCTGAGCATCAGTCATGGTTTAAGCACTACTTTATTAGGTACATTGATTTATTTATTGCAGACTACATCATAAATACAGTGGGGGGTTATTAAATCTATGTAAATAGTAACATATGCCTCATGTAAATTATATTGTACTTTGTTTATTAAGACTTTAATTATAATGCTATCAATATTTCATACGGGTTCTTTATATATTATTACTGGTTATTATTGTTGTAGCCATTTGGATTGCACCGCATAATATCACTAACATATCGACCTCTGAAAAGCACTGTAGAAAATGCTGTTAGAAAAGTTTAAATGTTAAAACCAGGTCTATAAATCGAATGTCTGCGTACTGTTTGTGTTGCTGTTGGCACTGGCTGTTAGTGCCTTTTTCGAGATAACCTGCAGTGTTGCACATCGAGCATATACGAAACAAATTGGTTCTACTACTATCTTTTTTTTATACCACTAAGGTGTCACACAATCATAAACAGTCACCGTAGCCTATAGCCGCTAGCAATACCAGGGATATCACTAACGAGTTGCCAACCCTGTTGTTGATGAGGACTCACTTTGCAAGCAGCATATAGCAACGTATCCTCGTGGAGCTCTGGAAACCTTACTTACCACAGAAACACAACACTATATCAAAGTAGTGTTATGTCACTGCGGTTTTCTGTAAGGTGGAGGTACAGTCCCCAGTCGGGCGGCTCCAAATTTAATCGGACCTCTTTTATATCTGCTACTCTCTAGAAATTCGGTGGTAAAATATTGCGCATTGTTTCCTTGCTAGGTATTTGTTGAGAAACTATTCGGGTAATGAAGCTCGTGTCATCTGCAAGGTGAACTCTCTACCCTCTCCTCTTGCTAAGTATTTCGCATCGCTATCCGAAGAACGCGAATGTGAGTACAAATGTTGCTTAAATCATTAAAATTGTGTGTTCTCTCGAGGGTCTAAGGGTAACCAATTCTCACCGCAGGCTTGATCCCCCCACAGGAGCATATGCGTGGATATGACTAATAGGTACATATTTTATTGTTCATGAACTCAATGTTTATACCGTAACCTTAAAAATCTAAAAAAATATTCTCTGATCTGCATTTAGATGTAACGATATCTACTCTACAAGCTTTATGCGATGTGATTTTATAATAGCAGAATTAATATGGATGTCATAGCTTATAAATAATAATAAAAAATATGGCACGATTCAGGAGTAAACGCAGCTTGTAGGTACTTTGTTTTTATTATGATCTTGATATTATATTATGCATATAATGACTGAGAAACAAAACATAAAGAAAAAGTTGAATACCCAAAAAAACAGGTTCATATACCTTTATGTTTGAGCTTTTATGTACACTCACTGTATAAATAGGCCGATGTTTCACTCGTATCTCTGTTCACAGTTGCCCGTAAAGCACGGATTGGGTTACCTCTCAGTTGGATTGGATATGATTTTTTTAAACGTCATAGCACATCGTTTTTTAGCCTTCATTGCGCTCTCGTTTATGTATCCAAACATGGTTTTAACTTTAAACTAATTTATTTTATCTACCAAATAAATCATTGTCAAAAATACTTAGACTTTGTCAAAAATATGCAGACTTCTATCTTCCTTTGAGGGACCAAAATTGAAATTGTAGACAGACATTTAAATCGCGGCAATATAAATCTCCGGCCCGTTCATAACTGTACAAATGAAAACGTAAAACAATTTATATTACTTTTCCGTTGATGGTTACAAAGTTACTTCATCAAGTTACAATGATTAGGTACTTTGTATTAAGTTGCTACATCGACATAAATATTGTTTCCGAAGAGTAATTTCTCTCACTGTCATTTCGCCGGAGGAAAATGTTGAATATAGAGACGTAATACATTCGGCAATATCAGAAATGCCAAGCTATGGCGTGATATGAAAGGAAGAGGACAGCACCCGATGGGATGTGTTAGGAAATAGGTTTGCGGTGGATTGATGGAGGGTTTTTTCTGTCATGACAACACGTTCGTGCATACGGGTGAGCCGCGGCTTTCAGGGAACGATGACGTCTGTATTTCTTGTTTGCTCCTTTTATCCTGGGCAAATCTTTTCATCCTTGTTGCTGATCACTTGTTGTATTATAGGATTTATAGGTAGTTGGTGTGACGAAGCCTTTTCCAGTTCCATTAGATAAGTATTTGATTACCTAATCCTGGTTCATTATGCTTTAATTATGTAAGAAGTCAAATAACTATAAAGATCAAATCTTCTTTTTTTTTATTTTAACCACTACACTAGGCTTTTTAGAAATAGGTTTATAGAGACGTTTACGTTCCTCAGCGACAGTGTAGCTTGTATGCAGTATGTTATCTAGACTGAGGTGTTGCTTTTATTTATTGAAATATATGTCTACATCACATTCATCGGCGGTCCGTCGTTCACCTAAGACGTTCTTATATTCTACTAAGCGTATATATTTTTATTTTATTTATACCCACAATGTCTAATAAATGTGATATGTGCCAAAAGAACATTACAAAATCATTACCAGGATTGGAGTGTAGTAAGTGTGAAAGGATTGTACATCTTAATAGCAAATGTACGGGTCTGACCAACAAACAGATGGCCGCTCTAAAGGCTGCCCCTAGTCTAGAGTGGACATGCCTGGAATGTCAGCAAGAAACACCTAGACGAAATACATCCATCATAATACCGGAAGATGAAGACGAAGAAGACGCTACACCAGTCCAAATAGATGCAAAAAAGCTGCTTAGTAACATCACCAAAGAAGTTGAGAAAGCTATTAAGAACGAAATGCGAGAATTAAACGATTCGCTGCAATTCAATAGTGCCAAAATAGATGAAATGGTTGAATGTATCGATACCTTCAAAAAAACCATAAAAATTCTGGAAAAGAAGAATATAGAACTAACAAATAAAAATAACAACCTAGAAATTCGTGTAGGCGCCCTTGAGCAGCGCTTGCAAGAAATGGAGCAGGGAAAGCTTACGAATTTTGTGGAGATTGCCAATGTACCCTACCTAGAAAACGAAAATACTAAAGACCTGGCGGAAAAAGCTGCTTTCAAACTCAACCAATCAGTGGATGGAATTAAGAACGCAAGACGTCAAAGAAAAGAACAATCATCAAATATAATAGTGGAACTCAACGATGAAAACGTCCAAGAAAAATGGATATCAGCCTCAAAATGCATTAAAATGACGGTAGCAGATATCCATCCCACCGATACGAACAACAACAATATAGTGTATGTACGGGAAGCTATGACAAAACTCAATAAACAAATTCTTTGGAATGCCAAACAGGAGTTGAAATCCCTACAAAACTTTAAATATGTATGGTTCAAAAAGGGATTCGTCAGAGCACGAAAGGATGACGGTGGTAAATTCTACATACTTAAAACCATCGATGATGTGCACGCATTATCTAATAAAAAGTAAGTTTCAGTTGTATGTACGTACCTACAAGAACATACATTAATTTATTATAAAAATGGCGAATCTTCAATATGAAATCGAAGAAATTAGGGATTGTGCTAACCTAAATGATTTTTTAAACTGCTTATCTAATAACGTTTCAAGTCTCTTGTGTATGCATGTTAATATCAGATCCACCATAAAAAACTTCTCAACCCTTGAACAATGTTTACTCACAGCAGCAAAAGATATTGACGTTATTGTACTAACTGAGGCGAATATAACAGATAATATAAGTTGTTTGTATCAAATTAACGGATACCTAATGTACACAGCTTTGCGAAAGTCCAGAAAAGGAGGTGGTATCATTCTTTATGTAAATAATAAACACAAATGCAGCATAAACAAATGTAAAACTAAGTATTTTGAAAGCATTTTATGTTCAATCACCACTCAATCAGGATATTCTGCAAATCTGTGCGCGGTATATCGTCCACCTAGTTATAGTAAAAACCTTTTTGTTGACGAACTGCAAGAAATAATCAAAACATATCCAAAAAATACTGATTTATACTTACTGGGCGATGTTAATATTGACCTAAAATTAGATATACCTATAAAACATAAATACAACACCATGTTGCACAGTGTGGGGCTTTTGTGCGGGATAACTGAACACACGAGAATTGAAATTTCAAATGGTAAGCTAACTAAATCATGCATCGACCACATATATGCAAGATCCCGCACACAAGAACTGTACACGGGGGCAATCGGCACGACACTGGCTGATCATCGCGCGGTGATACTCGCATGCATTGGAACACAGACACATAGTGTTCCCAAATATAAAACTTGTTGTAATAAACAAAAGGCAATGGAACTACTTAACAAAGTTGACTGGCAAAAAGCAAACGATATGACATGCCCTACAAAGATATACGAATATTTACATACAAACTTTACAGAGTGTTATAAAAATTCAAAATTCAAAATAAAACTAAAAACAAACAAAAAACGTCAGAATAATAACTGGATTAATAAGCAAATAATCAGAGCATGTAAAAACAGAGACAGGTTATTTGCGGAATGGATAAAACATACAAATAATCTAATACTCAAACAAAAATACAACAAAGCCAGAAACTATGCTAACATGATTATTCAAAAAACGAAAAACAACTTTACTAAAAATGAAATAATCTTAAACAAAAACAATTCAAAAAACCTATGGCAAATTTTAAACCGGATCACTGGTAGAACAAAACGTTCCATATATGAAGCTATACAAAGTGCTTTTGGACAACAAGGAATCTCTTACAAAAATATCGCAAACAATTTTGCCTGTGCTTTTCATAAAAGTGTTCAGCCAATAATTTCAAAGTGCTCTAAGCCAATACTAGACAAATCGGTATACCAACGTGCAGCTAATGTTACTATGCGTTACAAGCCTGCTGATGACAAGTCTGTAGAAAAAGTTATTAGATCACTAAATAGTAATAAAGCTCCAGGAATAGATGGTATAAAAACTATAGACGTAAAAATGCTCTGCTCTAAAATAAAGTCAGTCATAGCAAACTTAATTAATAGAAGTGTAGCTACCGGTATATACCCATCCTTATTAAAAACAGGAATCGTCAGACCAATTCACAAAAAAGGAAGCAGGTCTGATTACAACCTCTACAGACCTATAACTATTCTGTCTGCAATTGACAAGGTCGTAGAAAAACACATTAGCAGACAAATTTACGAATTCTATGACAAAAATAAAATTCTGTTGGAAAAACAATTTGGTTTTCAGCCTCACAAAAACACCACACTATTACTATCACGCTTTACTGATAGTATATATAGACATCTTGATCAAAAGGAACATATTCTTGTAGTTTTTATTGATTATAGTAAAGCGTTTGATACGCTCAAACACAATATACTGTTACAAAGCCTGAATGATAACGGAATCAGAGGAAAATTACTCGGTTGGTGTAAAAATTACTTAAGTGACAGATCATATTGTGTAAGAGTATGTGATGAAGACAGTGACACAGTTAGAGTAACAGATGGCACGGCACAAGGATCGGTACTAGGACCATTACACTATCTCACATATGTAAACAATATTCCAAACACAATCAAAGAAAGTGAGATATATCAATTCGCTGATGATACTTGTCTGATAGCTGCTGGTCGGAATATAAAAGAAGCACTTGCTCAACTTCAACAAGATTTTGATAACCTGACAAAATGGTCACATGACGTCAGATTAGAGATCAATGCCAGCAAAACAAAATTGATGTACATCAGCACGAGTCAGAATAGAAGTATTTTTACACCAAAGCTGAAAGTGCACAACCACAATTGCCTACATCAAAACAACAATAAGAAAGAGCAAACGGTATGCGACTGTGATGACCTAGACATTGTTGACAAACATCAATACCTTGGCCTAATGATTGACAACCGATTAAACTGGAAAGAACATATTAATTACGTATGCAATAAATTAAGAGGTCTATTAGCCAAGTTCTGTATAATAAAGGACAAAATATCATATAAAACACTCTTACTATTGTACAAATCACTGGCTGAATCAGTGATATCCTATGGATTATCTAGTTATGGCAGAACGTTTAATAGTCACCTTGATCAAATATACTCACTACAGCTGAGAATACTAAAAACAATAATGCCAAAGAATATTAAGGAAAAATATAAAGATGATTACCGCAAATTATTTGAACTTTGCAAGGTGATACCCGTTCATGATAAAATCAAGCTTTCAATACTAATAGAGGAATTCTTCAATGAGCAACTGAAATGTACTAAAATAATAAATTCTAAAAATAGGATAACACGCAGTATTGCCAATTCGAAACTTTTACTACCAAACTACACAAATCTGTCTGGCAAAAGAACACTGAGCTATGTTATACCATACCTTATCAACCAGTTGCCGGTTTCTCTCAAAAAATCGATTACACAGAAAAACATTAAATATAAACTAAGACAATACTTTAAGGGGGCAGAATAAATTATATATATATATATATATATATATATATATATATATATACATATAATGTGATGTAAAAAAATAATCAACCTGTATAAGTTGTCACAACACTACAAACAAAATGGAGGATTGTAGATGCGTACTCACGCAGTCAACAAACAGTTTTTTGCTGAATCTACCCACTTTTGCACCTTGATATTATATAACAAAAATAATACTACAAAATGTGGGTACCAACTAACTTAGCTTGTAAGTGCCATGTACATTACAGAATATAAAACGAACATGAATACTATGTATAAAAGTCGATGATACTGGTGTACGGTAAAACTCGAATGAGTTTATGTTACATCTTTAGAATAGATATAATAATATGTATTGGTTTAATAAATAAATAAATAAATAAATAAATCTATTTATAAGTTCCAAAGATATTTTTTGGTTTACTACAAAGAAAAAATATTCCTTTTATCCTTTAAAAGTGCGCGAGTAACTTCGAGTGTTATAAATTTAATTAAAAAAAACACCTAAAATAGTTTATCAGGGATATTTTTCTGTTAGTATATTCTTCGATGCCATGATTTATAGATATGACTGGTGCAATCCGTATGAGTAATTGCAGAATGACTGTATTATATAATATAGTTGAGGACATTTATCACATGCTCGACGCTGTGATCCAATATTCGATGACGCATGATGTATTCATATTTTGTATAAGTTATGTGTACTATGTAGACTTATGTAGAGTCCTCTCATTGTGAAATGATTAATCTAAAAAAAATACATATGTCATAATACGTGGATATATCCAGATTGCTCGAGAATGACACCTACAGTTTGGAATATGTTTTACAAAAATAAGCAGAAAAATGATTTCGCTCGATAATACAGCAAGCAACGTTAGCTCAAGGTATGATATCATACGAACACGGTACTTTTCGAAATCAGGTCAAACCTAGCTTTCAAACGAATTGGAAGCCAACGCTTGTTATGCATGTGTATTTATTTTAATATATATTTTCTCATCTTGCACCGAAACTTTTCCAGATTGTTTTAATAAACATCAAGCCGGTGTCTATAAACTATTGTTGTCGGAGCGAGCTGCGTGTTGTACTGTAGGAGGATATCATTTCGTATTGTTTTCGCTGCGTGTAATGAAAATTTTTACTTTACTCATAAATGTTTACGTTGCATGCCACGTTAACTTTAGTATTTTATACTTAATATTCTGAAATGAAATTCCTTGAAATACTCTTATTATGTCTCACAAATAAATGATTGTATATGCCGTTCGGATATTTTTATAACTGAACCACCAGATCAAGAAGATATTCACATTAATCAATGTACTCATGGTATGAGTTTAGTAAATAATTAAAACGCATATTTTTTCCAACAGAAAGCTATTGATAGATAAAAATGTGCAATGGTAAGCTTAATATAGCAAAGTATCCGCTTTCGGGGTAAGATCACTCAAATAGTATCTAGGCGAGGTAGACTGGTAATATTAGTGCGTACTGTGCGCGTTAGCAGGAAGTTGGTCTCAAGCAAGTTGAGAACTGTTTGCGGTAATCGGTAATTAGGTAAGTTTGCAGCTACTTGGATCGCGAGAGGAGCCCGGAGTGTGACCATCTCATTCATCTCACGCGGCCCTTCGTCATGATTATATTAACATAGGGTCGGCAACGCGCGAGTGATACCCCTGGTGTTGCAAGCGTCCATAGGCTACGGTAACCGCTTACCATCAGGTGGGCCGTATGCTTGTTTGCCACCTTAGTGGTATAAAAAAAAAACTTCTCGTCCCCTTTGCTGTTGCTCATATTTCAATCGTAATCAAACCTACCACTATACATACAGCTGAAAATAATCAGTCATATTTTACGGAGTTGTTTTCAATATGATCAGATATATGTAGTTATCAAATTGTTTCTGTATTCTTGATTAAAATATATGTAGCGCGCGCAGTGATCACAAACTGTCACTTCGTTTGCGGAAGAAATAAATCTCACGAGATCTCATTTTCCGCCTGTTGCAAAGAATTATGCAGAATAATGATCAAATAGAAAGTATGATGTATATTTAATTTGAAAATCGTTAAAAGTATGTTTTCGCATACGTAATTTTCTGTCGGGGTGCTTTTATCGTTTTCCCCTGTATACCTTTTCGTTGTCAAAATATTATGTATTATTTGCTAACAAACGGGAATGTTGACAATGCTTTCCCTTTTCGAGCGATACGTTTTTTTGTTAACAAGGGTATTACCGACTTACGTGCTCCGTCGATACTCGTGTTTGTGTTGTGGTTTTCGTTAGCCTTTATTGGATCTCGTTTTATCACAATGGTTGGACTGCCTACTATATTTTCCATCATCTCGTGCCCTAATTTACATAATCCGAATGTAGGCATGCCTATTGTTGCGTACACAAAGGGATTTCAATAACCCGAGAGTGATCTAGAGTCGCTTTTCAGAGGAGGTCGCCGAGGTCGGTACTATTTACGGGATGTCTGACACGTACTGTTCTCAACAAGAAATCGAGTTAAGTGAACCTGTAGCCCATTATATAAAAAAACATTCTACTAACTAATTACTATTAGGTCGGTACTGCTTAGGTACTGTAACGCTTTGCGCCTGTTCGATTATAATACATTAAGAAAAAGATTATTAAAAAATAAGAATTGTCATGGGACAGGGAGTGGACATGGCTCCTGTCATGAAGAAAAATGTTTTTACTTTAAAATAATTTAATTTTATCTGAATAAATAGTACTCAGAACTATATGGCGTTTCATTCGACGCCAAAGTACTATGCCCTTTCCAAGACTTGATATATCATTCAATTATCGAGTTGTTTTGCATTTGTATATTGGTAAGACTGCGGCATTTGTAGATGGCATTCACGAGTTCCTTTTCAATTTGATGAGAATAATAAAAACTCTCAGATTTAATTGTCACGTGCAGCTTGGACCTACCTTTGTATTACACTCAACACTGTACGTGAAGTTTTGCATTTGCCTTCTTTCTTTTATCTTTTAACATACGACTTTTGAATATTCATCCTTTCCATGTGAGCCAAGTCTCTTCCGTGGGTCATGCTTCGACGAACATTCCAATGTTTTGCGTCACTTCTTTGACATTTTCATAATTATACCAACACGGTACTCGCTCACTATTTGTCCTTATTCTGTGATCACGCAAGGGAAATCACAGGAAGAAATTACAGCAATATTCCTACTCGGACATCATATATAGTATAGCAATCTAAAAGGGAACACATGTTTAATTGGAGAAATAGTATTACTCGCGTACGAATGTTGTTAATTACAAATATGAGCTAAGGCCACACTAGGGCCTCAAACTATTTTATTGTTGAAGTTAATAGCATAAAGTTTGTATTGTTTATTAACATTAAAATCATAATTACCTTGTTGAGTTTTTCTCGGTCGATCATTCTCAGAAGGTTCCGAACTCGTAGTTGAGTTCCTAGCATTCATAAGTGCCAAATTCATCAGAACATAATAAACAATGTAAGTTTTTATTTTAATTTCGTTTGATTTATTATAATAAGCTAAAGTTAATTTAATGAGAAACCGAGAAAATAAATATCATAGTTCTAGGAAAATCGTTTCTTAGATTATCTTACTTTATAAATGCTTATAATTACCAACTTATTACCAACGTCTATGTTTTCGGTACTCCGGAGTTTAATCTATTGTTCATAGCTATTTATTATCAACAAAAAAAATCGCATCGAGTACTTCCTTTTCAAAGTCAAGTCAGTTTCAATAGGAACCTTCGAAACTTACGCTATTTTGGATGTAGTGGCATTATCGTAGCAGTAAGAACACTGGATGAGATTGCCTCCAGAATTAATTTATTTCATTAATGAATCCTTTTTATTGCAATAGTTATACGAAAACCTTTACATATAGGTAAATTATATACATATTGAATCCGTTTGTGTAGGCACTTCTAATAAATCACTCAAATTGAAAATATAGTGATTCGTGTCGGGTGTGGCATATGGTAGCCGTCCACATTCGAGGCACGTACCAAACTACTCGGTGGCACAGCAAACTTCGTTGATATTTGTCAGCGCTAAGCGTATCTACTCTAATGGCCAGACTTTCACAAAACTTCAGTTTTGTTGCCCGCGACTCCAAAGCTACAAAGTAAAGCGCACTTATCTATTCAAATTGTTATTTTCTCCTCTAGTTTTCTTTGTAACTACTTAGCTAGATAAAATATCGCGTTCATTCGACGCCGTGCTGCCGGTGAGATTATACCAAAGTTAAAACTGTGTACGTTCTTTGTTTGTGCGACTTAGAAACGTAGTTCAAGCAGCCGACATTTTTACTGAACATTTTATAGATCAGATTTGAAAAAAATTCTTCCAATGTAATATTTTTACCAAATTAACATAAAACTTGGTTATATATTCAAACATATATGATATTTATAGAATTACGAGTTCCGATAACTCAATCTCCTGAAATTGTTTAATTTTCAATTAAAATAAGAGTATTTTCAATATTGGTTGAGATATTTTAATATTGTGATAGTATACATACATACATCACAACTTGGCGTGATCATAACTCCAAGTTCCTTACCAAGGAATAGGCAGACAATATAGAGCGTCACTCTTCACTACATTAATGATAATAATTATTATATATAATACACGTAGGTAAATTTGTAGCGAGTATAGTTAGTGGAAAAGCGCCAGAATGTAATATTTCTAAGAAGAAATATATTCCAACTAACTAAAAGATAAACTTCTCAATATATCTCATTAGACGTTTCTCAATAAGACGTGAAAAGTTAGACGAGTGAAAACCCCATCAAGGCAGCCAGGTAGGTAATGAAAGAGACGCAAGCCTCAGCGGTGCGGACGATGGCCTAAGTTACCGAGTTAAGAGCAATTTTTGCACCACGTTTAATAAAAAAATATCTCACTAATTTGGCATAATACCGGAAGTCTTTTGTTCGAAAAGCATCTTTTGTGATCATATTTTAACAAAACTTTTTAAGGTTTGTTTTGTTTTTTTCAATGTTTGAAACCGTCCGCCTCTTTGGTCGATATGTTTTAAATAAGAGTTAGAACTCTCCCGATTATGTTGCTAAACACATATGTGGACCGGTTGACATTCTCTTTGGGGTAATGGGAATAGAAAATGAGGTTATATAACTAAACCTCCGAGGAACTAACGTAATATTCAGGCGTGTGCCTGAGAAATGCTGGGCGAATTGTTAGATTATGTCGTAGGAGGTTAGGGCCTGTTAGGGAATTCTGTCATCTGTGCAGTATGTGGTTAGGACTGCAGCCGAGGGGAATGATCTTGTTACCATCTGTTGCTAAAAGGGCTCGGTACACTGATCACGTTCATCGGTACTTCAGATATAAGATAAGAAAATAAGATATAGATTAAAAGCTACCTATTTCTTGTTAGTGGTGCTTATTCTGTTCTACGAAATCAATAAACTAAACTAATGTGACAGGACTTAAAGTATGCATATGCCAAAGAGTTAGCACAACATTTAGTCGTGTCAAATTAGTCTAGTTTTGTCATTTTGTACAACAGAATCGACACCAATGTCTGGGTTGATGTTATTGTCAAAATAGAATATTTTTTTATATACCTTGAACTTTTAGCCAAATTCAAAACGGGCCTTTTTGTAGCGATTTAAATATTACGTTACCCGGGACCCTAATTATTTTAAAAGGAATATTGTGTATATCCCGGGGTTTGTTTCGGCATCGGATCGTAAGGTCTAAATTTTACGGTCAATGTTCTGCTTCTTCCGACAAGATGTTTCTTCATGATCATTTTCTCGTTTTATATAGGTACCTACTTTATTTTGGTCTAGCGTCACGGAACATTGGGCATATATGAGACGGTTATATTGTTAGGGTCTATATTCATGCGAAGTCTTATCCTGAATAAAGTACATTATATATTAAAGTAGTTCATATTGTATATAGTAACTACATTATCCAAACTATAAATAATTATATTGGTATTAGAAAAACTGCTTGACATGAAATAACATTTTTTCAACATACGAAAGTATATATCTTATGCATTGGGTCTTCAAATTATATCGTCTTATAAATGAGAAGAGATAACTAGTATCTATATCAGGTTAAACTACTTATTCATAAGTAACTGGATAGTTCATGTGGTAATACGTTCGAAATATTACCATTTAGTTAATCGATCGCTCGGATATAAGTGCTAGGTAGCGATTTCATAACCATTATACAGTAGCGATACTTGTGAAATCCAGCGTGCAATCAAGAAATGGCGTCTGATCGTAGAGCGGTTGTGCCCTAAAACGATAATTGCCAATGCAATTACTCTAGAAGGCATGATATTTCCACTATACCACGTAGATAGTGGCAATTACGCAAGGCACATTATTAAACTGATCTGTGGGCTAAACTGACTTAATTATTGGCCTCATGTTAACTGCAGAATTAAACAATATATCTGGAAAAAAATATGTGTTAGTTTTTTTGTAATGCCTCGTATGTTCAGTGCATTCATCCAGAATTAGTTCCAAGTTGCAAGCTCTCATTTTATTCCTATTGTCACAAAATACGATACAAATTGCTTTAGATACGATGTCATCTACAATATCCAGCGTATCAATTCTAAAACCAATTTCATATAGCTCATATAAATTGTTCCTCTAAACGTCACCCACATACAGCCTTTATCGCTAACAGTATCAGCGGTTCTCAAACACGGTAATCCTTGAACGATCTCATATCAATGCGGGATAGATTGGCGCGTCAGTTTGTCCCGTCCAAATGGCTTATGTATCCTGAAGGCTTCGCGGAAAGCCAAACAAGACACAAAGGGAGCGCAGATAAACTGTGTAAATCCTCGAGCATACAAATGCGAGCTCACGGCGCGCGTGATCCGCCCCTGATCTCTTCCAAGGGTTATGACGGACTGTTCATTTATCATTCCACATGGTATACACTATTCACCCTGATATACTTTCCAGACTTATCTGGAAGGATATCCTCCCATTAAGTATGTTCAAATTATGGTAATGTATTGTAGTAAAGTTCACTTACGTCCTTATAATTTTATTAATGTCAACTCGAAGAAAAGTGCTATAAGGTATAGGTATATTTCAAGAACATAGATTAACATAACGAGTTTATACTTTGATAGTTCGACATAAAGTAGTTAATAAGTACATATACTAACTCTGAAGTTGCCTTGAGCCTCAGAGTAGATACCGTATTATATACTACCTTGAGCTTAAGCAGGGTGTTAAGAAATGTGTCTTACGATTAATTATTATATATTTACCATAGGTTAGTGTGCGTAGATTAAGTTGCGATGCAATTGACATACTGTTAAAAAATATCCCTAAATTAAAAATAATGTTAACTATTACGGTGTATGTATAATTAATGTACCACATGCATAGTATATAGCCCTTATTTTATTATTATCACTAGGGTAGGATAAGCAGGCTACATAATTAACTCATATTCTAACAGGTTACACTGAATAAGTTGATTTTCGGTGCTACAATTATGATTATATTGGTATATGTATGTATTAATCCTTATCAAGGTTTATTTTCCATAACAATTTAATATTTAAGCGAATATAATCGATATATCGATGTTCAATTCGTAATACTCGTGTCATAAAAAATACGAGTCAGCCTTTTGCTACTATTTACCCTGCCCTGGGCCGTATTATTTTAACATTCCCTTATATTAAGGTCCTCAATAAGTAAAAGAGAAGTTAATGGACAAATTGAGGAAAACACGCTAGGAAGGGACCTCTAAGTAGCGACTTGATTACGGTAAAACGATAAAAGTTATGAGCTTGACTTACATTTTCCTTCTATGTATACAACGCTCATGGGCGGCCAGGTAGTGTGGCTTAATATGTATAGATACTTATAAATGAGGCTGTGATAGTTTAATAATAGTACCGCACCTCTCTAACACGGAAGCGTCAAATCTATTAATGGGAGGATGACTTGCAAATTCGCTTAGAATGTAATATAACGTGTCTCACCTTTTGGGGTCCAAATATTCAATATTGGTCCCTTTTTTAATGTAGGTCTCTTGTCCCTCGGGGTCGGCGGGTGTTCTACATAAGTAGCAAGCAACTGGGGAAAGGGTTGATGATGACGCAGTTAACGCCAGATGCCGCCACTGTTAATGCAACACGAGTGCCTTTATTGGAGATATAATTGCGAGCTCAATAGCTAATTAGATGCTACCTGATTAAACGATACCGTTATCAAAAATAGAGATATGGTTTGTGGCAATAATGGGGGTTGAAATTTTAATTGGTCCAATAATTAAAATTAAAACATTTAGTTAGGACCCGAGCCGAGCCCATCGTCTCACTCGATCTGATTTTCGAAATAATTGATTTGAAACTTGCAATCTTTCTCAAAATGTATCCTTTGAATCTCCCTTTGAAATCTGTTATGAACAATACTACAGTCTTTAAGTTGAGACTACATACCTATACATATATTCTTCATAAAATTACTCACCGCAGAAACAGAACTCGACTTATTATTTTACTGAGAAACACCACCAGGGCCTCTCTCTCTTATTTTTTTTACTATAAGCCAGTTAAATGTGTAGTTGGGAATCCGGTTGCAAATTCCTAAGGCCATCGATCAGTGAGCTTTTGGCAGTGCCACAGTGCACCCAGGGGCGCTTAGATTTGGCGCCCCTCCAGCAAGCCGGCCTGCACATCATTCCGACACAATCTCGCATTCCTTTGCCATGTGAAATTGTGCATTAAAAAAAACTTATCAATACGGTAGCTTACAATAACTTCAGTGCAATTCTAGAAAAACGAAAACACCACAGTTTTTGGATGCGAGATGTCGAATACTTTCGATTGTATTGGCTCAGATTAGGTCGCTAGTAAAAGGTTGTTCATATATATTTTCAAGAGACATTCGCTTATTGCCACCTCGTTGCGAAGTATACTCTATAATTGAGGAAAAATGCTCCGCTACAATTGTTACCTAAACCCAGGACACGCGCGACCAAAAGTTTTGTCACATCTATTTTAACATCTTTTATTCCGTGTATCGAAGGTGTTGTAACAGGTGTGTTCACTAAACATATATACTTTAGGTGTTAGTTTATGAGTTTATAAAGTAACAAGTCATTGTTCTATTTTAAACTAGTCGGCTGCGGGCAACTTTGATGTTGCAAACACTCAGGACTTACGGACGAAGAACACAACAGAACTGTATCGCAGTAAGAATTTTACTTTAATAGTAATGAATTCATCAACTTTTGTTACTCGTCGCTCAATATATTTCACAGTGGACTTAGTAGTTTGAACAAGAGCGAAGATATGACTATCTTAGCTTAAAATAATAAGTACCTATATTTCGAAAGTTTTCTAAGAGCTACACTCTAAAATTCATATAAGTAAGAATTTTAGTGTCTAGCTCTACTGGTTCCCTTATTATGTAAATAAGAGCGGATCTCGTATATAAATGCATGTGGAAGGTATGTAATATTATTCAAGAGTAATATAAAAATTACATAGCTTTTGTGTTTGGGGTCTAGTCACGTACACTCTTGTATGGACGAGTAACTTGTTCCCTTATAGTTGAGGAAAGTATCCCGCCTTCCCGACCCGGAAAGGATTATGGAATCATATCGTTATTTATGCCCAAATTATTCATCGTATGAAATGTATTTTCCGAAATTTTATAAAATATAGCTATTGGATCTTGAATGTACATTTTAAACTCAGTAATACGTCACCTCCGTTGGTGTGACCATATTTTCAATTCCAGCTTAAAAGGTTAAAAGGTCGGCAACGCGCGAGTGATACTGGTGTTGCAAGCGTCCATAGGCTACGATAACCGCTTACCATCAGGCGGGTCTGATGCTTGATGCTTGTTTGCCATCTTAGTGGTATAAAATAACACATGACTTTAACGCTGAAACTTAAAATATATTCGGTGAGAGATATCAACTGATGTCACATCTTTGCCTACTCTCTTTAGGACACAATGCATGAATTTTTTTTTAATTTCTAAAACAAGATACTGATAAGATATAACAATCTTAGTACTAAAATATTAAGTGAATGGTAGTTTGTATTTACCTATGTAAATGTACATAGGTATAGATACATTTACATCGTACTTGCTGCTAGATAATTACTATGTTTACAATTGTTAGAAAGTTATTCGGATATGAACATATTTATGAGATGAATTTCACGGATTGCTCGGGAAATTGCGAAACAATTGCGAAATAAAACAGCGCTTAAAAGTGAGACGGATAAGTTCCGACAAACAAAATGGAATGAAATTTAATAAACGGACATGGCAGGTAGAGGAAAATTCTAGAAACTGTGAAATTCGGGAAATAGTTTAAGCCGGGACGGTCCGTTCATTTTCCGCTCGATGAAAGAATTCCGAGTCTATTTCATAGCCGCCATCCAACAATAATGCACGTGATCGCTGCGACGTAATGCCCTATTACGGGATAAACGAGTCCCAACAAAACTTATTACTGTCAATGACCATTAATTATAGACACCTGTAGCCCTAGCAACACCACACCAGCTATCGACTACGTATTCGAATCGCTTTCGAATATTTTTATATGAGAAAATGAACAGCGCTGAGCCGATAGAAAGTAGAACTAAAAAATTGTATGAAAATTTTGATATTTATTGAGTTATGTTTTCGTATACGAAATTATATTTGCTCGGGCTACTGTTATCATTTTTGTTTACATTAGCTGTGCTTCGGGTAAGCACTTAAATTATTTATTTTTATTGAAATATAAAGAGCGAGAATTTTAATTCGAGAAGGGAGCGCGTAAATCGCGACCGCCAGAAAATTAGGGACTTATCCCAGATTACGTAGAACATTGAGCACCGCTGTCGGCCGCCGCTATCGGGCCACTCTACATTATGGAGACTCGGGCTTTAATTTACTTTTTATAAAATTATGTCGCAATATTTTTGGACATAAACCAACAGATAGGAAGGAAATTAGAAAACTTCCATAATGAGAACCCGCAAAGGAAAAGCTTTTAATGTTTTTGATTAAAAACAAAACCGTTTAAATAATGTAATGAGATCAAATAAAAACATAAATGTAGGTATCTGATAATAATGATCGCATCTTCTTGTGATTAAAAGTAAATAAGTAATCACGTTTGAGATGGATTAATTGCTCGTAAAACATTTTCATACTCAATGGATCGCATCAAGAAATGTATTAAAATTGCACTTGACAAGATGAAGCATTACATTACTTAGCACAAATGAGCAGAGAGCGAAATTGTGTTAGAGCCGAGATGAAAGCGTAACAAGTAAATTAGCAGGTAATTCAATAAGCGAGGCGGGATGGGTCATACGAAGACGGCCTCCAAGAGGATAAGGAGATGGAGATTTTTCAAACGATGGCTCAAATATTTGGACTTATGAGACTTATAAATAAAACCAGGAGATTTTGACACCAAATTTTGTTATATTATAAAATAGCAAGTTATAAGTAATAGCAAGTTGGTTATATTATTATTAATACATGCTTTTATACGGTCATCTTGTCTTTAATTTGATAGCCATATCTCAGAGTAGATAATATACTTAATCGCCTTTTGCGACGGCCGCCATATGGGATTTAGAATGGCAGTATTTAGGTAATCGCGCTTTGTCACACCGGACAGGTAAAACTAAATAACACCTTGTAAAATGCAGTCCTTTCTAAGGTATAACGCTATTTAAAATGCTCATGCGCTGGTATTTGGAAATTATCATATCATCAAATTCAAACCAGACCTAACTGGTCTGGTTTGTATTTATTTCTTTTATTATAGCGCAAATTTATCATATATTATATGTTAAATTAATAGATATTCAGTGAGGCAAAGGTAAAGAGCGCTTACGTATAAATAATGCAAGTAAAGTATTAGATACTACATCCCTATATACGATGGTAATATATTATACTGTACTTTATTATACTGGTGCTAATTCTGTGGTACGAAATCATTAAACTAAATTAATTTGACAGGTCTAAAAGTCTTGCTATCCCTTTCTCATGTGTGGGGTTAAATAAGAATGGCAATATTTTTAGACCTGTCAAATTAGTAAAGTTTAGTAATTTTGAACAACAGAATCGACCCCATTATCTGTCTACTACCAAAAAACCAACCAAAAGGATTTTCCAAATATTTTAATTCAATCAAGAAAAGAAATTGGAGTTGGTTAACAGACTGATGGTATCTATTAGCCGTCACCCAGTATTGAAGCATCTATCTAGGTATGTATGTAACTATGAGCTATAAAATGATTAATGTGCCGTATAAGACTCAACACGCCCCGTCTGGAAGGCGGGTTATCGCTGTACGTAAAGTAATTAACGGGGCTCTTTGGACCTCTTGATTGGATTTGACACGTCATTGGGGACGAACCTTCCTTTCACGTGTCTAGGATAGAAAATAGATAATATAATTTATGAGATTATACGTACTCTTAGTAATCAAGCAAATATTTGATTTGGTAATAACTAGGTTTCCTTACGCACAGATAGCAGCTAGAGCTTAGCAATTCGATATACCTGTTAGGGTGTGCACTGTGCATATGAGATGGATTCTATGAAGGTGATACATTAATCACATTCTTCGGTGAACTAAGAGTGTCGTGCCCGGCTGCCTACCCTTCAAGGAACCATACGGGAGAGCGTGAAGGACCGCGTGTAAGATATTATGCCAAAACTGTAGGTACATGACGAAAGACAGAGCACTGAGTTTTTTGCCGGATCTTCTCAGGTGGCTTTTTTCCAAATCGGTGGTAAAGTATACTTTCATAAGTTGCTTATAAGGGCCTTAACTGAATAAATGATTTTGATTTTGTCAAATTTATTTTATCCCAAAAGAATCGCCTTGGTTTGTTATATTTATGAAAATCAAAAAGGGTTACCTGAATACGCGGGAGAACTGCCGTGTTATCCGCCGTAAGTAGGGATAGAGCTTTTGCGCTAAATCCTCCTTGGAGACA
Organism: Falcaria lacertinaria; assembly: GCA_951449985.1. Taxonomy (NCBI): domain Eukaryota; kingdom Metazoa; phylum Arthropoda; class Insecta; order Lepidoptera; family Drepanidae; genus Falcaria; species Falcaria lacertinaria. The sequence goes on along the minus strand of OX602113.1, from coordinate 8,070,088 downwards.
AACATTTTCCTTGTGATTTCTCGACTCACATAATCATGGCTTTTGAAAATAATGGTCCTTCTCATACTGCACGATGAAAAGTTACTGCAGATTGAAACAGAAAGGAAGCTGGCTTTAAAAATATGAAATACCATGAGTAATTCTTAAACTAAATATGCCTCCGGTGCTCCTTTATATCAAAATTCAGATTTAAGTTGTAACTAGAAATATCCTATAAATTCACTCAAATAAATTACGGTCTTAACCATCAACTGAAGTTTTTCAAAATAAATAATATTTTATTTTAATTTATACCAGTTGTATGTTCAAATATAGCAGTAATAAAAAGCTTGGCTAGAAATGTGCCTGAGAGATAGTCAACGAATCATTATCGGTTAAGTATCTACTGAGACTGAAAAAAGGGTACGTTCTTATCTCATTATCAATCACACAAAATATATAAATAAAATGTATATGTAATGTATATCATGTTTTAAACATGTGTATTTGGTTGAGAGTATGAAAAAAATCAGACATTCGCTCATCCTTTCATATCCTTCAGGAAGTTAAGAGCAATAACGAAACGTCAATATATATGTGCTATGCAGGTACTGATTGGAGTACAGAAATTCAGAATTGTGCTCACTGAGCCGTGCTTGCCACCCGACGTGATGGATTACTGGAGCCCTCTCTACCAGTGTGAGATACGCTATCATTTGCTATTCAACAGTTTAAGCCACTTTATACGACGCCAATCAAAGGCTGGGTCTACATGGGTCTGAGAATAAATACCAACGACTAAATGGCGTAACTTGTTGCGACCATATCAGGTTTCACACGATATACATACAAGCGGACCACAAAAAATTACGTAAAACAATTCGTCCGAACAAAAAACTACTAATTTAAAAACGAATAACAATTCAATACAAATGTATTTAGCCTGATGACACTAGTCAGGATATTAGGATAATGTTGATGAAAATTAAATTATTGTATTGTGTCATCGGTCCTTAAAGCGTGTGCAAATTTTCTAAAGTACAAATTTCTAAAAATTCTGTGCAAGTAATCAAACGTCTTAACGTTGGTAAAAAGGTCGTTGAAAGATTCCGTTACATTGATTGATACAGACATACACGTGGAACTAATAAAAGCGTATTTAAAATAGCATCAATGTAACGGAGAAGACGAGCAACAGTGCTAGAATAAACTAAGTAAATTTATGACACAAACTGTGCAACCAAGTCTCACGTCCTTGTTATGTATGCATTACGTATGCATGCAGTGATCCCGTATGAACGCTCATCGGGAGCCACATTTATTAGAAAAATACTAGTATTTTTAAAGATATACACTGTGTGTAACAGTGTATATCTTTTGTTTAAGTCAGACTATCTAAATATTCTCAAACCAAACGTTTGTAATTCTGATATTAGGGCCTAAACTAAATCACCGCAGTAATCGAAAAAGGCGCTAAGAATATCTACTCTCAATTACACTTTTAGGTTTCGGCCATAAAAATACCAAGGAAGACTACACAGCCTACCTACATCATGTAAACAAAAAGGCTAACTTTTAACGTATTGCGATCCGTAGCCAAATCGGGGTACAACAAAATAAATCAAGGCTGTCAGTAGAGCCAGCAAATTTGATACATACAGTGAAATATCACTGAAATTATACGAAATCGAACCTTATTATAAAAATCGACAATGGCCTCCACTAAAAAAACTATCGTCTGTTGAAATGAGTGACTTAATAAATTTTAGTTTTATTTCATAGCATACGACACTGGCTGGATAACAACGACAGTTTTATTCATTGTTTGGAATGTGGATAAAATAACCGCGGGCAGGCTTTGTTTCGTGGCAATGCGATCTTTGGTGAGTGTTGCCAGTGATAGGCGATCAGCCGTGAGCAGCGAGTCTGTTGACTTATTATTTTCACATGGCTACACAAAGCCTATATTTATTATCACTACATAAGTTTCATGCGGGCAACCTCCCTGATTTGATGCTGAAATGTATCAGTGTGTAAGTTTGTTTGTACACTGAAGTATTTACATGTAGAGTACACTAAAATTTATATATTAGACCCCACACTATTCTTAATCTATATTCACCGTTTTAATATTTTTCTAATTAAACTTAAACAGGACAGCTTATATTCAAATTCACCATATTATATTATGCATATATTGAATTGGATTAACGACCGAGTTCAAATGAGATTGTAATTTTATCATGTTTAAGGTCGACTGTAACCTTAAATTATTAGATATCCAGCGCTTAAATAGACCTAAAAAGTTATAAACAAAATCAAATTATCCTGGTCCCTTTTATCAAAGTACCTGCAAACTGTTCTTATTTTAAAGGGTTGATTGGTTGGTATAGAGTAAATAGCAATTATGAGTATGTAACATTTGTAAGCTAAAAGTTTTTTACGTGTATTGTATTTTAATAATAATTTGTGTAATGAAACAGTAAGACAGCCATTATTTTTCATGTAGCCTTAGCCTTAAATTTTCATTTATATTTATTAAATGCATGAGTGCGACTGACCATCTCTCGCTGCACATTAGTGTGTAAAACAATATCATCTTGTGCATCGAATGACACCAACCTGACATTGATAATGATACTAAAATTGTAACCCTAATAAGGCACGTATAAATACATATAAAAGCAATCTTTAATTGAATATAAATAATCCGTTTATCATCGATTTTAATGTTTTGTTTGAAAAGAACAAAATCTTCAATGAGTTCAGTTTTGTCTTTAAATTCTTAGTTCTAAACGAAATGACCGTATCGTATTGAGTATTTTATTAATTATTATTGTAAAATTAACTTAGATTTCTTTTAGAAAACTAACAAAAAAAATGAACATGTCTGATATTGCCACTCTAGAGTGGCACTGTATTTACCTATACCGACCTCGTTGATTTACTATAAAATGAATTTCTCGCTAACCAGGGCTAAATATTGTATCCGTTGTGTGGGGGACTAAGGAACTGCTTTAATTAAAATACGAAACGGGGCAGTAAATTTGCTTCCTATCCGACAGCTGATGAAGAAAGGAACACCTTATTATTGTTTGTAAGACCCTGAATTTACAATTCGAAGCCAAAACAAGTACAAATAGAATTTACTGTCAAATATACTAAAAAGAGCACCTTATAAACAATAAGGTCTTAATCGTTATTATGGGAATTATGGGATTAGCCTTGAAATCTACTATGTAAAAATAAGTCGGGTTTTCCTTCCTGACGCTATAACTCCAGAACGCACGAACCGATTTCCACGGTTTTGCATTCGTTGGAAAGGTCTCGGGCTCCGTGAGGTTTATAGAATACTATATACTAGCTGCCCGCCCCAGCTTTGCACGGGTAGACAAAATATTTGATATAAATGTCTACCCGTGCGAAGCCGGGGCGGGCTAATAGAATTTACTGTCAAATATACTAAAAAGAGCACCTTATAAACAATAAGGTCTTAATCGTTATTATGGGAATTATGGGATTAGCCTTGAAATGCATACATAATTATCTTCACGCCCTCACTCTTGAACCAATTCACTTTTGTTTTATACACCTCTTTTACTTCTTGAACATCATTTCGTACATGCCCGCGGGTTTCGAGTGCTCTTTTATATATTATAGTAAAACAACTATGTTATAGATACTTATCTACTTTACCCCCAAACAGTTGCGAATACCCTTATTTGAATATAAGGTTTACAAGACAAATGTTGAGGGAGCGATATAAACTGATACCGAACAAAATACTGCTAATATTTGATGATCTACCACCGCCATTAAATTAAATTGGAGTTGTAAAGAAAATGATACTCGAGAGCTTATTTAAATATTACAGGCAATTTAAGGGTAGGTACTCAACTAATGGAAGTGTCAAACCACTAATGTGAATGCAAGAAATAAATATTAAATATTCCATTGATTATTTATTTCCTCTTTGCTAGTGTCGAGAAGTAACTGATTTGCGAAAGATGACGCTGATAGCTCGCACCCTCGGTTACTTCCCGCACTTAACGAGGTTTGTTGTCGCCGAGTTACGTTCTTTGTGTCATTGGCAGTCACAGTGTAATAATATCAGCATGACAATTGAAACAAACAACATATTTTACGTATTACACGCACTTTCCGTCTCACTCTATATGATGATGTAGGTAATTCGAATAATGGAGTCGAATAAAGTTATTCAATATATTAACGTAGATGTATACTTAATATATTTACGCCACCCAGAAACCGGCCAGGAATGGTAGGCACAGTTGTGAAATCAGACCACACCGAAGACATCTTCGTTTTTAGCCACATATCAATATATAATGTAGCAAACAATCTCCAGTTCCTGCTTCAAAATGTATTCGCTTTTAAAATGGTCCATAATAAAAACAAGCACAATAAACCGCCGTTATATAGCCGGAAGAGTTAGAGGGCAGATAGTCTTGGGTGGGGAAGAATCGCAGCGGATATATCCGGGGGACACGCGGCCACTCGCAATTCTCTAAATGCTCGCAGTTTACTGCCGGTCGCTGCTCCCAGCCACTGTTGTTTGCGCCTAACAGAAGCTTTATCTCCCAGTTATTAATCTACGAAATTAAAAGCCTTCCAAAGAAAATGCACGGGACCGTTTCCTTTCAAATGACTTTTTGCTTTTACAAAGTTTGTAAACGACGAATCGACCGCCGTATCGTATACATTAGCTGCTTTTACAGGACAATCGGGCGAATTATTACCATTATAAATTCCATGTTCGCAGTGGGAAAAAGATCCTTTTAATGCGTACTTAAATCATTTTTATTAACTTGAAAAGGTTAGATTTATGTGAGAGGTCTGCTTCTTATAATTTGCGAGGTCTTGTTGGAAAATTAGGGCTCTCACTAAGTTAATATCGCAGCGGAAGATTGATAAAGTCACAAACTGTTTAAGAAAACAATCGTGGACCGTCGTTATTATTCGCTTTTGTACTATAAGTCACTGTGATATAGTTTTGTTTCGAAGAACGAAAATATTTGAAACTTAAACAATGTTCGAAGTTTACCGTTTTGATTAATTTATTTGAATACAATTGGTAGCACAACTGGAACTGTAGCTATATATGAGAAATATGATAAAATAATTTGCGAATTCAAATGTACGAAGGGTATTCCTGAATGGATTAATGAGAAACTAATACCCAGCTGCAAATATCGAATGGCACAGTAAATAAAGAGCATTATTAGCGCAGGCCGCAATGTTTCAACTGGTAATCCCCTTAGCCTCGTGGCCAGCGAAGAACATTTTTGTTCCAAATAAACTGTCCTAGAGCTCCGATGTAAACCTTTTATGATGGATAAATGTTGCAGAAGCAGTCGGAAAAGCTAGATTTTATTGCAAATATACATTTTCATCCTATCATTTCCTACACAGATAGTGACTCTAACAAGGATAATATGATAGAAAAAATGTCAAGGGGTGAAGAAAATATCACCTATCGACCCCAGCCATTACCTATCGGAATTTCCATAATATCTAATTTTTGGTGGCACTAACGGCCAAACTTCTATCGTTACTGTCAATAAATATGCCATCACTTACTTTTATAACAGTAATACAGGGGGCGAGCCTGTTAAGATTTGTCCGGTAAATGAAAGTTGGCAGGCGTAACCGTGCCTTGGTATTTATTTTATGATCTGTGGACAGTATTTAAGATATAATAGGATATCAGCTCTTTTGCAATAAAAATTATATCGTTCATGGTACATATTTTATGCCTATTTATAAATATATGTCTAATTAAAAGCAAATAAATTAAAATTGAAGTTAGAGTTAAGAGATGAGGTTCACATCATGAATTATCATGGCAATACTGATTATTATTATATTAATTACATTCATATAAGACTTTGTTAATAATTAAATGCCGATTGGAAATATATTCGACAGTACCACTGAGTACCTATAGTTAGTATGTAAATTCGTTTTAGAATTTTCTATTACAAAATAATCTTTACCCAGGTCAGGAAAGCCACAAGCAAAATACATTTATTGGATGATATTCAGATTAAAAGTATAGTCGCGAAGGTATATTTTCCCTTGGTTGCTTTGGTGAAATACTTGGAATATTTCCTCAATCTCGTAGCAATTTTCATAGTAAGCTCCCTTCGTTTTGTTATGCAAATCATTTCGATAACATGACACTTTGCGAAATAAAAACGCCAGTTTCCCTTTTACCATAAATCTGGTTCAGAATTCGTTTGAAAAGTCATTAAATGCGGAAGGCAATAAATTCAAAATCTTTTATAATTAAAATACGATACAAGGCTATAAATTAACTCACCGCTTGCGCCGCGAAACGCTGAAAAGATGCAAAGCGGTATCAAGGAAGGTTTGTTCTAGTAAGCACTCGTTTTACATTCTGTTTTTGGTTGAATGACAAAACATTCACAGCGTTACACTACGGCGTTACACAAAGAATTTTAACTATGTACCCTCAGAATAATAACTAAAGCTCGCTAATGTACCCACATGTTCAGCTGTCAATAGACTGACAGTTGAAGGCATGTTGAAGGCAGTTAACATGAGGATGGCACTACGTGACGACACGAGGCTGTCACAATGAAATGTAAAAGCAAAAGGGACTCCGCTATGGAAGTTTTTGCCGGGATCAAGCAGAGCGATGTTTTCCAGTGTCTCGTAAATTGTGTTATAGTGATCTTTAATGTGTATTTTTTCAATTTTTTGCTTTATAAGAACATTGGCATAATATGGCTTTTGGGTGAATTGATTTGAATCATTTTAGCTAATATTTTACTTCTGACCTAAAGGCCTGCTCTGATCTGCTACTGCCGAGGATCGTCTCCAGAAATTTCAACAAACATAATACTAGGCATTTTAATGCAACACCAAATACTATTGACAAACTTGTGTAACAAATTCTCTAACAGTCGACACTGGTAAAAATATTCCTTGAATAGGATTGATTGCCATAGCTAGGAAGAAGAAGAACATTTCCTAATGTATGCTAGTTAAAGTAGGTAGACATAATAGTTTAAATACGATACTTCATATAAATTTACTGAATGTATCTTTATGTAAAACACAATTTAAACTACTATTCTAGCGTTTTCGTGGCCTAGGCTGACAATATTATGGACGTGCGAGCATAAAAATAAATAATACTATTTATTCTTATGGTGCGAGCTCATTAGTGGCGCTGGAATATAGCCACCCAATTAACATTCGTTTATAATTATTAAATTGTATATAGATGTTAGTTAATTATTAAGAAGCCACAATTTCTTTGAAATCTTACACTTACTGCAAGTGTAAGTAAAAGCGAGTGGTAATGTAATTGTTGTTAGTAAACCACTAAAGTACATAAATTCTTGAACAAAAATCTGTGCCACTACCAGCTTTCCGTCATAAAATCTACATAACTCGTGTATTGAAGACGTTTATACTTATTTAAACAGCTTTTTTCGCAATTCCCATGAATGTAACAATAGTCTCATGTATTTTATTGCCAACCCAGGTCCGGAATGGGCGAGAGTGGCAAGAATTGCGGTCTCCACTAGTCATAATTGAATTACAAATCCGGAGTGAATTTGGGCCCGTATTATCAGTCGCTTACCGCTAGGAGGGCCCAATATTGGGTCCCATACCTACTCGACTGCAGCGTTGATATTGGACACTCCATCGGTGCCAATCTACGACCGCAAATTGTGGACGTGCCTGCCTGCCCTAAGACTAATATAGATACAAAACTCATTCGTCGGAAGGAAAATGTACCACAGTGTATGTCATTCTCCGTAACTAAGTGCCTTTCGCGTTATTAAAGTCGTGACTAAAGAAACATGTGCGTTATTCATGAAAAAACCTTATTCAGCAAATCTGGCTAACTCTACTGCATGTTCTGCAATCAAAGATGTTTGATAGTCCTTCCGACAACTTATAGTACTCGCAATTGTTACTGACACTCAGTACATAATTAAGCATATTTCGTAACAATGAATCGAGTTGGTCGGAGCACAACGGCAGTTGCCCGTCAAATGAAATCACGAAATATTTGGGTAATGGACGCTTTGACGAGTGCTCCCAGTACACTCGACCGGGCATTCGGAAACTGAATGGCCGGCTAATTTATGGGAATCGGAATATCTATCACCTGGTGCTCACAAGCTAAAAATAGGTATCTAACGACTCGATGATATTAAAGTCGTGACTAAGGAAATATACACCTTATTATATTAGAGGATAAGAGATTCGTTTAGATCTATTCTTAATGTATTATTATATGCATTATTATTGTATTATTTGTATTACGTTACGCTAGTATTAGATGGTAAGTATTTACGTACAAGTATCTACTTGTATACTTACCATCTATTACTAGAGTAGCTCCACCCGGAGCAACACTGCACGATCATAAAGTTACTTACTTTGCGGACTTCGGCCATATTAATAAACTAGAAAAAGGAGATATTTTTCGAAAAGTCCGCATTCGTTTTTAACATCGTAAAACCCGATTTACTACGAGTATATTGGAACTGTTGGTAAAGTGAATATTGCGACAGAAACTATGTTTGTGAATTTATTATTTTCATACAGTCCCGCCGGAATAGAGCAATTGCTTTAAATGTCTGAGAGTAGAATGTGTATTTTCATCAATAAGTCAATACATTTATACGAAAGCTACTTCTCTTTAAATATAATAATCTTACTATTTTTTAAACAATGTGACAGAAACGAGTACTTCAAAGGAAATCTTTGTAAGTTAAGTTGACTACCTGTTTTGTGTATTGTATATTTCTTTTTTAATATATTTTACTGATGCACTAGAGTGTGATCGTGGTTAATGGCGGTTCCTTGGTCATCTCGTGTAGGGTGGAAGCTGCTAAAATATTCTGTGTCGCATGAAAGAGGCTAACACACCATTTGCTTAAACCCCGTACCGTCCTCGCTTGTATTGCCAAAATTTATTGGCCACTAAAGTTTTCATACGCTTTTATGTTTTCGGGAGATTACGGCACCAGCAGTTTTGCCGGAGCACCGATGTTTATAAGAGTCCTCGCCCTCAGAAGGGACGCGCGAAATTGCTTCTTTTTCTTAACAATGTTTGACTTGCAAAATGTTCCACAGAAATAAATTTTAATATGTGTGCCTACGTTGTTTCCACTCGGAAGCATTTGTTCGGGCGGAATCACTTCATTCCAACATCGAGCATTATTCCTCCAGTACCTTGCTACTACTATTATTACCTGTCATCATAAAAAGTGAAGCTGGAACTTTAGGAACAGGATAAAGTTGGCGAGCTCGGGAATGGCAGCGCGCTCGCTTTCCGCCCAATAAACGCTGCCAACTCGCAAGTTGCGCTCGCTCGGCCGCACTCCGACGGACGTACAATAACAACTTCCATCGCAACTTTTTGGCACAGAGCGCTCAACAGCATGTCATCCAGGCGCGACATCTGCTCCATTTGAATGTATGATTAACTGGCATTTCAAAGGTAACATTCCAAAAGAACAATACAGTTCAGGAAGAGGAGATTTTTTAGGTTTACACACGACGATTGGTGAGTGCATTTCGCAAGGGTAGAAAATAAGCCCGCTTAAGCGGTTAACAAACGCTTACAACCTCGGGAAAATGGATCGTGCGTTGTCAACTTTGTAATGAACGAACGATTACCGGCCGGTAAGGCGCCTCAAAGAGCTTTATTAGAATAGGTAGTATTAACTTTCTGAAAAATAGCAGAGTTGTTAAATGAAATAAACTAAGGCGTATGACAGAGCGCCGGCAACATGTTAAGCTTATATTACACGAGAGTGCCTTCTTACTTTCGTATCAGCTCTTCAAGTTTTCATTTCATGCCTTTCACCCGCCTTGGGTAGAAAAATGATGCCTAAACTAGTTGGTGATATTAAATTTAAAAAACATTTGGTACACAGTTGGAGCCGCCCAAGTGAAGACTTACTCCTTTTCACAGAAGATCACATTATAATAAGACTACTTTCAGGTAGTGTTGTATTTCTACGATTAGAATAAGGCTTCAAGGATACGTTGTGCGAGTACTAAGAAAACGCGGAAAGGCGGAGTGCAATCGTCTGAGAATAAGACTGCAAGCGTCTTCAGGCCACTGTTACAACCCTGACCATCTTCGTAGTATTAGAATAGGGCTGGTATTACGATAAGGCTCGTCTTGTGGGCAATGCTGTGACTCCTATTGCAGGATATGCGTTAGTATTATGCGACCGCTCGATGACGTTAATTTGAAAAGTGTCACAAACAGAGCCGTACCTGAGTAGCTAGACACGTTCTACAACGATTTATTAGTGATAGCTCAGAGTAGATAATATACTACGTGTGATAGTTTCCGTAGTTCGCTGATTACAGTGTCAAGCCGCTGGCTTTGATGAACCTGGGAGTGGATATTTAAACGGAATTAATGCGAGCTTTTGTTGTCTTCTCAGATGACATAAAACACAATTTAGGTTAGGCACAGATTGTGTTCGTTCAACTGAGTCTGCGAGGAGCAGACATCCTTTGTGAGTATTCAAAACGAAGTAAAGATGTCACTGATTTATGTGTCGCCATTATTCTTACTTAGGGTGACGTAAACACATGCCGTTCATCCCAACACCCAATACCGCTGCGCTGAGCCGCGCCAAATAAAGAGATTCATGAGCCGTTACCATTCATTAAACACGTGACATGTCATCTAGCTGCGAAAAAAGTACCAGATGAATACCCTCCACCCAGTCGTAAAAATGCGTCGACAGCGATGGTACGAGCATACCTAGATATAGGTATCCTTTACACAGAATAGCAGATCTATTCCCTAAGGCCATTACTGTTTCGCTGTTTCCCAGTACTGAGTGAAATGCTGTAAGAGGTACTGTTTACTCACATAATTATAATAAGAACTCGTATAATTTACTTCTTTGGCTATAGGCTAATAAAATTGTTAATTAGGTTAAACATATATGTTAAAAAATCCGTTCTTAAAAAAAAATACCTACGGTTTCAACAATCTACGAATATTTTTAAATCATGTTATATTTAGTTAAATCAACCTCGTGCTGCCTCGACGTCATTCAGTGCGCTTAATAACTTGAGAGCCACCAAATGAGAATCTCATTGTTGTCCATGTCTAATTTGACAAAGACAATTATTATTGTAAACCACAATTCACAGTCCCAGACAGACCATTATAGCATGCACCTAAACTCAAAATATTTTTATTTTTATTTAAATAGATATACATGCCTTTAAAATATCATCAGCATTGCAAACTACTCAAAGACGTTTAAAAGATAAACGTAATCTAGTTACACCGAGTCTTACTGAAATAAGATTGGATAGTTGCAAGAAGTAGGTTTCTGAATAAGGTCGCAGCATTCCCAGTTATCTGTCGCAAAGTGAAGGAGACGAGTTTTGGCAACACAAATAGTAATAAGCTTGAGAAGTCGCTCAAACTCCGCCCAAGTTTTCGGAGTCCTGGCAAATATTACTACAAAGCGACACAACCTTAGATATTGTTTGTGGACATCCTTGCTACCTACCGGCGATTGCGCTCATACACACAGCCACATACTTAGGTACCTATATAATATGTATACCAAAATAGTACATTGCATCAGACATGTTTGACATCCACGGTTATGTCTATCAAAAATCATAACCTAACAATCTAAACTTAGCGGTATCATATTTAACAGATAACATTTCTAAAATACATCTAAAAACGATACAATTTTAAAGAAAGCACAATCGATTTTCCGTAATGCATCTGGCATCAAAATCCGATCGAGCGGGTATCGGGAAATGATAGAATGCACACCAGAGTGGGTCGGAGAGCTCATCAAAATCGCGTTATCAGCTCTACACTAACAAATCAGAGCACGGGGGAGCCACGCGACGAAGCCTTTTCAACAAAGACAGTTTACACTGAGGCAACCGTATTACCAGTTACGAAGGTATAAAATACGAATGGTTTCGATATATCGAAACCCGGCCATAACGTGGTGTAAGTGTAATAAAGCGGCTGTCGGGGCGTCACGTCATAAAATGGCAAAATATCTCGTCTGCACCTAGCTGAGGTGCCTAGATAGGGAAAAGTAGGTAAAACCAGGTGATATTATACCTAGTCGGTATAATTGGGTGATGCAAATGCGCTTCCGTGCACCTTTTGAGACATTTTTATTGCCCGCCGGAAAGAGTTAATATCGTTTTATGTAAAACGTTTAAATCGCCTTAATTTAATTTCATTCCTCGTTTGTTAAAGTGCTTTTATGATTTCGCAGTAATTCTTGTGCTCTTGGGTGATTGAAGATTTTTTAAATCCGCTATTAAAAACATTTACCTGCATAATTACGCTTAATACTAACGACGTAAACATAATTTAAGTGGATTTAACTCGCTGTGGCGATAGGTACCTACTGTCGCGTGCCGTTAGCGTAATAACGTTTCAGGGTGTCAATTTGTAGTGGGTTTGATGAAGCATCGCAGCCGGCTGATTCTTAATCGCAGATAAATGAATTACGTCGGCAGCCGTCATCCATCACTGTCGTTAAATTTAAGGTAAAAACAATAAGGCGCAGGTTGCAGCCTCCTTCGACGCATATTACTGCTACCATTATTAGGGCTTTCATTTCCACTTAGGCATTGAATGTTGTGAACTTGTAGATAAATGAAAAAAGTTACGTATTAGATAGGTAACTATTCATTTATTACACTTGGATCAAATAAAAAAGGTAGACCTTTACGTATAACTAATTGACGCCGGTTTTGTGAGCGTAGTTTATTTGCGTTCGTTGTAGTTGTGTGTGTGTAACAGTGTATATGTACACTGCAAGGCGTAGTTTTAACCAGCGTCACTTCGTCGTTCCCAAAGTTCCATTTGCGTTTTTTTAAATCTAAAATAGGTATTACGTAATATCTTGGTTGGAAGATACTCACCCAATAATGTTTTAAGTAAAATAAAATATCAAAGTACTTACCTTTGAAATCAGTTTTTCGGATAAATCTTTTGTGATAGCTTTAAATTCACAAATTCCATGGTAACGCTTCCCCTCTTCGCTGCTGTTACGGAAGGCGTCTTTTCAATTTTTAATAAAATGTCAATATCTTTATAGGATTTCCATGATTGAAATTTTAATCGTAACAAAGGTAGTCTTTGATTTGTATTACATAAAGACGAATCCATGAAAAAAGAATACAGACAGAGTAATAAAATGAAATATGTAATTTCTTCCTGCAAACTACATCGCAGCCAATGTACTTCGTCCTCTTTTGTTTTCGGATGCACATATCGATATGGGAACGTGTACCTCTATATGAGTGAATATTCGAGGCGCACCAACAATACGGTACGGTACATTTTTCAAGAAGCTTCTGCGGTTCGCTTTTATTGCTTTAAAATTGCATTTGCTCAGTGAACTTTAAAAATGGTTGACTTCTGTATCCAATAAAAATCACTCAGCTTCCACTCTATATATCGGTTTTCAGTCACATTTATTTTGAAAAATATGCGAATGTTTACTCGACTCGTTATCTTGTGAATACGGGCAAAAATAAATCGGCTTTTAAAATATTCTTTGTTTGCAAATAAAAGTATCTACATTAAGTAAAAGTAAAGCAAGTCAGTAGTAGGTACTTATCTAAACATTAAAAATTTGATAAGGAAACTTCGAGGAAGTTGCATTTTGTTCACCTCGGCTGCTTTACGTGTGTTCCAACTTAGGTAAACTTCCCTTCTTCGCATGGAGATTACAGTTACCAAACTAAGATTAAGATACGAGTTTATTTTAATAAAACGTGCATACTTCCGCAATATTCCGAATACAGCCTCCATGTATGTATCTGCTCTAGAATAGCTGAAACCTATGAATATTTTATATCTTTATGGTATATACCAAAAATTTTATTACTATAAATAAAAATATCATCTCAGATCTTTTATCTATAAGTAGGTCAGGTTAAGATATGTTTTTGTAAATAGTTTAATCTGTTTTGTGTCAATAGAGAATAAAAATATATAAATAATAATAACTTATTAACGAACAAATTTGCAAAGGACAAGCACGTTATTTAGCGGTCACTGCGTTCTCCGACCAACCATGAGAACATTAGATATTCTTTTGTTTTGTTGAATGTTACCGTTCGCTTTCATAGCGATGTTATGCGGTTCACTAATTTAGTCTGTAACCTACAAAAAAAATTTTTTTTAGTAATATTATTGCAAAAAGTGCTCCATGATTTTTAACTAATACCTATTGGTATGTATATATTATAGTTTGTTCAAGAAAAGTAACAGGTAATCTTTAAATCATTTAATAAAATAAGTGATGTTATTAATTTCTTATATCGAACACAATTTAAGAGCATTCATTGGCTGTATAGTCGTAATATACAATAAGTCACAATAAAAATAACATATGAATAGAAACTGATTATGTGGGCAACCCATGTAAACCAATATTTATCCATATCCTTAGTGTCGGGTACAAATAGTATAGTAATCGTCGTACTGAATACACCACAGAACCATCACATCTCGCACCTACACACTGTAAGGCAATTTTCTACGTAACACACACTTCACAATATTCATAACACCGGAAGTATACATACAATTTAGTTAAAAAGCGTTGAGAAAATTACCTTAAACATAAGTTACATAAATACTCAATAATATGTACCAAAAACATTAATATTTTAACGCTATATTAAATTTTCAATTTTGTAATATATTTCATTCTGTACTTTTCTATCTATTTGTCACGAGAAAATAATTCTTAAAGTACCGACATCTATTACAACAGAGATATTAAAAATGTCCTCTAATAAAGTTATGTTCTTCAAAAGATGTACTCCATCCTGTATCACGCCATAAATCCATGCATATCAAAATATATAACAAATAGGTACATTTGACGTTTAAATCGAGTCGTTATCGAATCGATATCATTTCTTTAAAATATAACGTGACATCTGCAATATCGTGTATATTAAAAATCCTTACGGCTAATACGGTAACTAAACAAATAAAATGAAATGTGTTCAGAACATGTACTTCATCGTTATGTATTTTTATTAATTCATGTCAAATGGTTCGATTAATTAATATCGATATAAAAATAATCGATAGTAAGAATCATAGCAAAACACTGAATTAAAAGAGGAGCAATCTATCCTGCTGTCAAAATATGCACTTTAGTTTCCTGAAATATAATAATATTAAGATGTTAAATTAAAAATATAATACACTGCCATTGACATAGCGATTTATGGCACAAATAGATAATATAAAAGTAGATAATGTTATTTTGCTCCATAATTTGATATGAACTGAACAAAATAATCTATAAATTACTAACTCCATCAGGTACGTACTTACATTGTAATTAAATAAACATTAAAATAAGCGTGTAACGGGTCGGCCATAGCTTGGAATGAGATTTCAACGTAATATTGGCAAAGTAATCATTTCGTCCTGCCGAGTAATATAAGCTCAATTATTTAGAGTTGGTACGGGGAGACTGTATTATTTACATCGAACTGTACTTTGTCAGTGAAGAAGTAAAATAATCTTTATTGCATGAACAAATAAGCCCACAATTGCAACTACTAACAAATAGCACCTAAACCGGCTTATAAATAACAAAGCAAGCCGGATACTCTCATATTGGCTAAGACATAACATGATACAGGCAAGCAAAGTCGAATCTTCAAACACTTTAATCGGAAACACATAAACAAAACTATAGCTACCAGACAATTAAATGTAACTTAAGTAATGTCCTCAACTCCAACACAAATCAAGAACATTAAGTATAGTATCACTCTTAAAACATTATATTACATTGATCGATATACAAAGATATTTTCAACAAGGATACTGACATTGAAACACTTGAAAAACAATGCGCGTGGAGAGGCCACAGGCGCAATACACTTTAGCGTCGAGTCATGGCACGGGTAGCACAGGCTTCAGGATTTAAGTCCAGCGGCGGGTTATTCCCCTCCTTTACAAATTTTTGATCACCACAATTTTTCAAATAAGTAAATGTATGTCGAAATAATAAAAACCCACACCTACCGATTTAATTTCTAACGTCTCCAAAACATGTGCTAGGCGCTCCAAGATCAGTCCCAAACGGCTCCAAGGAAAGTCTATTTACAAATCGTTCCAACGACGACCTTGGAACATGTTGCAGCTCCCGTAAAAGAGGAGCGGGTAAATAAGTTTTTGGAGTCCACGGCTGTCTATAGCTATATATAAAAAATAGTCGCTATTTCCGTTGGTCACGGCATCACGCGAGAACGGCTGGACCAATTTCTCTAATTCTCTTTCTTTTATGATTTTATTGCCAGGAGAAGGTTCTTACGAAAAGTAAAATTTGAAAACGAAGAACGCATAATTTTTAATTTCTGAAAACCTTAAGGTCTTTTTTTCTATGGTGTAGTCACAGCTAAGATAGGACGACGTCTGTCGGGATACTAGTGATTTTATAAATAGCATTTGATGGAGCCATTGGGATCGTAGTCGTGGAGCGGGGGGGAATAGTCCGGCGGCGGGTGCGTGTGCTATCCGGTGGAGAGGTCGTCCTTCAGCCACTGCGGCACGGGCCGGCCCACGCGCACTAATAGCTTGGACAACGCCGTGTTGTGCGGCGTGTAGTACCGCTTCAGGAACTTGGCGGCGCGCTCCTCCATGGCCGGGTATATCCTGCCCTTAGACTTGCCCAGGCATTTGGTTCTCTCGTTGCTCATCGCTTGGCAGAAGAAACCCTTCTTCGCGTCGTACCTGCACAAATATTACGTGGTACTCCAAAAGAGGATAACGAAAAAAATGCTTTTATGTATTCGACGCTCAAAGTTCAGTTTTCAAATTCAAACCTGACATTCTAATTTTTTTACGTATTGTGATACTAATTGTAAGTATGCCAAGTTAATAGAAATCAATTTTACTTGTTATTTTTTTATTTGTTTTGAGTTCCTTAAAGTAATTTCTTATGTTAGTGCCAATACAATTTTCTAGACCATAAATTATCTACTCTGAGCCTAAATATTTACAATTATTAGCGTTGGGCTTTAGTCGTACATTGTTGACCCCAATTTCTCATCGTCTAACATTCCCTTTATCATGCCTGTACCTATTATTCCGCCAGGCTTTCAATAATTTTATCATCCATTTTGCTGTCGAGTTGACAGCATGCGCGTCTTATTATTACGTTTCTAAATATTCAGCGGACACTTTTTGTTTAATAGTAATTTTATCGTATGGCTAGAATCTTAGCATTAATGTATCATACTCGTAGTTTGATAGTCAAACTTAATCCTATCACAGTAACACGGCAGAATGAAAAGGTTATATATTTGGATTAGGTTTCCTAATGAAGCGCTGCGCCGGTGAACGCAAGGTGAGTTGGAGACATACGGTAGCAAATTTCTACGTAGATACAGTGTTATTAGCCTCGGTGTCGCCAAAGTTGTGCCTAGAGTTTAATAGGCTATTGTATCCAAGTTATCGTCAATTGCAAGGAGGCCGCTAGCCTTAGTGGCCAGTCTAAAATACACTTACAATCGACTTGAATTACGACATTCGAAATTTAACTTGAGAATCGGATGCAAAGAACTTAACCCATAAATTCAAAATAATGTTTTCAATAGTAGATCTTTTATTCGTTACTTCGGAACATACTAGGGTCGGATATACCTGAACTTCAGTAATAAAAATTGCGATATCATAGATTTACGTCGATATCTATTTCGATATAATTATTATGTCAATTGTCAAAAACGCTGACGAATGAAACAAACAACTTATTTAATTGTTAAGCTCACGCTAATAAGATGGTATGAACTGGATAACTGAACTAGCGGGAATACACGAAGGTAGGAGTTTTTGGGAATCAGGCAGAGCGGTTGAATTTATTTCCAGCGTCTCGTAAATTGTGTTACAACAATCACACAAAAATTTGAAACTTGATAACTCTCTAACACTCGACACTAGCAAAAAATACCCCTTGAAGAGGATTGATTGCCATATTTAGGAAGAAGAAGAAGAAGGCGGATATTATTACTACCAAATACTTAGTGAATCCTTGAATGGTAAAAGAAAGTGAGCACTGACTTGAGCAGTTTATTGTAGTCGACGTGCGGCGTGATCTTGAGGAACTTCTGCAGCGTGCTCATGACGGTGGCCGGCTCGGAGCGCAGCAGGGAGCCGTCGATGATGTGCAGCTGGTGCCCGCTGTACTCCGCCAGCCACCGCTCCAGGTAGTGGCTGTACTTGCCCGGGTTCAGGCAACGATTCCTAAACATTATACAAAAAGGTGCATTACCTGATATTTTTTGCGCACCGATGGTAATTTAGACCATCATAAATGCTTTAACTAATAAACTATTTTGATTTTGGTTCTACGTTATGATGGTTGGTTTTTCGTATTTTGGCATAAATATTGATTTGATATCGTTGAAGTACAATCAAAGAGGTTGTGTACAAGTTTATATCTACAAAACATGACAAACCGGGTAACCAGCGACATCGGGTCGGATATGGTGCCGACCTATGTTCAGGCAGAATAAGGCTAGGACGATGATGATGTGCATAAATTACCCGATGGAATATTAATTTAACTTTAGATGGACTCTTATTTTAAATCAGATAGAACAACAAAAAATAAAAGCTAAAACTGTGTTAAACTTTTCCGTACACAAAAAGTGATTCAGCTGAGAGATGTGGCTGTAACAAGCAGGTGAAAAATAAAATGTACCTCAAATCCCGCAGCGGTTTGGGCACGGAGTCGTTCGCGGTGATCACCGTGTGGAATGTGTAGTTGTTCGCCACCGGGTCGCCGTGGGACCTGATGTGCTGATACCACGAGTACGCCCTACCAAAATATATTAAGCATTTACCTCCTTGCCACAATTTGTACCACAGCTTAGGTACAACAAAGACCAACAACAACCTTACCAACTCAGATCGAATAAAAAAGGTAGATGGTACTTTGTGACCAACGAAATGACACATTTACACGCACACACTCACAACTAATACAAAGAAACTACGCCTTTCCTAAGCTCTACATATGTAAAAAACCGGCGTCACATCGTAAAGTTCCAGCTACATTTTTTATTTGATCTGAGGTTACAAATTGTGATGGCGACGCGTCTGTTATAGGTTTAAACTTTTAAAGATATTTGTGTTGCTTCAGCATTCTGGTTTTAAAAATTTTTAGTCATTCAAGAACATTTCTGTGTCTAAGGCAAATCAACAATCATAGATTTGTATGCGCGAAGGTAGGAATGTGAAAAATACACACGTATACTCGTTCAACATGAAGCCTGCGCCTTCAATATATAGTTCAAACATCAAACAGTTGCCTGACTTCCGCCGCCCGTGGTGATTCGATTGAGACTTTTGCCTCCGTGTTTATTTTTTGCAATCTATTTTAGAAATGCCTTCTTTATATTTGTAACGCCGCCATAAAAATGTTCCCGACATGGGTGTTATTTGAAATTAATAAAATCGATTATCATTTCCTGCAGTTCTGTTAGCCGAAGCGATGCATTTTATATTGCTCTACCCATCATAGAGATTAGATTTAAAATAAATATTAGTATCTCAACAGTGTCGGGTGCAGAACATCTGAAGAACCGTTTATCCGGACGAATAGAGTACCTAGATATCCGAACAATTTGAAGAGTCCTAAAAGGTGAAGTTAAAGTTGAAGGCGGAGAACATTGGGTGTTATTAGGCTTTCAACATAAATATGTAGCTTTGATTTTAGACCCAGAATGCTTACCACAACATTGCATTTAGCGCTGCGTGTAGAAAAAAGATAGCTGGTCGTTGAGACTAAATTTATTACAACTGCATTAAATAAACACAGAAATAAATGCATTAACATTGCGGAAAACATAAAAGTTCTGTTCCTATTATTATAATTCACACAAAGGGCGTTTTATTACGAGACGTATTTACATGCCTAAAACATAAACCAGGTTTACACAATTGCTTAAATAAGAACGGCGCATAATCAATATTGAATACAACACATTGCCCCAAATGAATCAATCTGAAGCGTATACTACCTGTGTCTTATCAAAGATGTCTCTGTATTTCCGCGAATAGACCGGACATTAACTAATAGATGGCTTCCATAGCTATTGTGTTTCCAAGCTCCAAATAGCTGGAGATTAGTTCATGCGAATACATGTAAGTATATCAATATTGAGATATGCCACGCCATGCTGTACAACGCTTCGGTTTCGTGTCAATCGTCTTTCTATGAAGGCTTCACCCAATGATACCAGCTACTAGGGACCACGTGACTTGGTGACAGTTTTCAGCACCTATATTTGTAGATGTAGTAGAGCCGATAAATATATACAAATTAGTGCCTGACTTTAGAAATAAAATTGATATTTTTGCCGAGCTGGTATTTGTTGTTGCCGAGTTGATATTTATTTTTTTACATAAAATAAATATATTTAGAATTTCTTGTTGTTATGTCAAAACTATTAGCTACATTAAATTGAGGCACAGTAAAATTGTAATGTAAAAATGTTCACGCATTTCCATAAATGCTGCAGTAAAATGTAAGAATTGTTTGGGAATACCGGCGAGGCACGCACGCGATGCGCGACATGCCGGGACTTCGAGCCCGCTAGTCGTTTACCATGACTGCGTGCTTGCCAACTACTTCGGTCACGATACCTGAATCATTGTGCCACCGATTCGATTCATGTAATAAAACGGTATATATACTAGATATTTATATACTAGTTACTCAGATAACATTCAATTCAAGTTCACAATCTTCAATATCGCTATGCCGGAACCATGATATTTTATACACCTTTATATATTGTGAAACTATTAACTTTTTATTTACTTATTATTATATCACCTATACTGACGTGCATGAAACGTAACCATGAGAAGACATGAGTGAGCTTGAGGTGTGTATATGTCTGTGTATCTAAGAAAGATAAGAAAGATTTCGCGTGGTTTTTTTTAAACACTAACAATAAATAAAAAAAAAACATAGTTGAGTGGCAGCGTTTTTTAAGTTGGTCCGGGAACAACCTCTGTCTGTACCGATGGGTATTACTAGTATTAAATACTATAACTAATCACTGCACTCGTTTTTCCGTGACAGAAAGCATCGTGAAGACAACTGCATACGTCCCACTATAAATTTGAACGACGCGTATGTCAAGTCCGCCGCATCGCATTGACGTCGGTCGCCCTCGCAAAACTCTACTGTGAAGACAACTACATGGAAAGCACTCACCTCTTAGAGGGTGATATTAATATGACGATGATCTTCGCGCTGGGCAGCAACGCGTGAGCTCTCCTCGGTACTAAATCACCGTCGAAGTAGGTCGCAGACTTCTCGAAAGTCAGCTGAGAACTGTTGCTTAAGCTGGGCGGGAAGAAGTTCAGGTACCTAGTGGAGATAACGAAATGAAATGTATAAATGTCGAGAGGTATGTAGATAGCCATAGGTGCTAATTCTGTTGTTCAAAATTACTAAACATTACTAATTTGATAGGTCTAAAATATTGCCATCCTTATTTAACCCCGCACATGAGAAAGGGATAGCAAAACTTTTAGACCGGTCAAATTTGTTAAGTTTAGTAATTTTGATCAACAGAATTGGCACCATAGTCTAGCTTGGTTACGCTTATTTCTGGTAAGTTGATAGAAAAGTAACAAATAGGTATGATTTTCAGGTTTTTATAACCAACGATTTACTCTTTTGAATAGTTCTTTGGCACAAGCCGTAATTTTCATTTAATGTTATTATAATAGATTCTGTTTTCGATCAGCTGCTAATCTAGCACAATATAGCTACAGAGAATTTGCTTTGCTATACGAAACGCGAGATAGGGTTTCAAAATCAAATCATATTTATTTAACTTTACAAAGTACTTCTTAGTTTCTCATATAATAGTTATACTTTATGTATGTTAGGTACCTTATAAGGTTAACATTAGCTTGAGAGTAATGTTTGGCACTGGGAGCCGCGTATGTGTGCTCGATGAGCGCTGAAATGACGTCATACCCAGACCCTGAGGGCGGAAGTTATACTTTGCTCCTCGATGGAATACGAGAACATTTTAGCGCTGCACTGTTACTACTATATAATACTATTATTACTAACATTATGCCTAAATTAGGAGAGACATGTCCAATATTAATGTTTCCGTTACGAAATTCAACTTCGAAATGGAAATAGAATTTGATTCTGTCACCCTAAACATCTAATATACTTAACATGTAATATAGATTCTACTTATCCAATTCCAGACACATTTTATACTACTGAGCAAACAAGCATACGCCCCGCCTGATGGTAAGCGGTTACCGTAGCCTATGGACGCTTGCAACACCAGGGGTATGACTCGCGCGTTGCCGGTCCTTCAAAAATCTCTTCACACCCTTCTTGAAGAACTCCATGCTTCATACCGAATAACTACCAAACTATTTATATTCTTTTATGTGTAATTAAATAATGAAATGTATGTCTTGGATCGCTTAGATACCTAAAGGATTTATAAATTGCAACAGATCAATTGCACGATCGTGTATGGTTTTAATTACTGGAGTTACGGAAGTTCCAATCCTCGATTCGGTCTGTAGAGGAAGTCGAAGCCCTCTCGAATGTTCGAATGTACAACAAAGTTGTGTTGTAGCTTCCATTTCAGCGGTATGCCGTAAATGTTATAATAAAATACGCTTATATTGGTGCACATAAACGCTCTTTGAGGCGATTGATTAAACTTCACTCAAACATTTCGGAATTTGCGAAGGTGAGCTTGTCAAATTAATATAACAATACCTATATTTGAAAATTTGATTAGGGAAAATAAAATGTATGTAGGTAAATAATCGTTAAAGTAGTGTAACTGTTCAAAAAGAAAATATTTAAACACTTATAAAGAAATCATGAGCTTAACAAAATGCAATATTGTAGAACAATATTTCAGATTTATTGTAATACAGAGAATTCAGGCACTACAACACCAATTATTGAATTAACGAGAAACTTACCAATCCAGCCCCTTCAAGTAGTTGTTATTATTGAAGAACTGCAACTCCTCGTAGGTGGTGGCACTTGGCAGGTTGGGGACCAGCGAGGGATGCATCGCTAGGAAGGTGTACAGGGCCGTGCTGCCCGTCTTCTGAGGCCCCACCACCAGCACTTTCGGTAAAGTGCCACACCACTTGCTCTTCGACCAGATACGGCGGTGCCGGATGTCGTCACACGGGTTCTGTGTTGAAGGGAAATTAGTTGATACGGGGTATGTTGTATTGTGTGTAATTCATAGGTGATGAAAGATTCAAAGGTGGTGAGAGGTGCATATCATCATACATATTTCAGCCATGTTGAATAAAACTAAAAATTATTCAATAATTTAATGGCCAACGGCTTTTTCACATTAGATTTCAGAGGCGTAACCCGCGAGTGTTACTCCTGGTGTTGCAAGCGTCCTTACGCTACGGTAACCGATTACCATCAGGTGGGCCGTGTGCTTGTTTACCTTACCTACCTAGCTACCTTAGGTGTATACAAAATTAAAATTGCTTAGGTTGTAGGTAACTATGATTGAAAGCAAACAGCGAAATATTGTATTGGTTTACAGATTACAGTACAAATTGTAAGCTGATATCGTATTTGTAGGAAGAAATGGCAAAAGCATATGATATATTTTTTTACACATTCGTTGTCATAAATTATCATATGGTGATTCTAAACTGCCATAACATGATAAGAATGGTCTGTTACTCCTTGTATACGTTTGTACCTCTTTGTGGTACCAATAAAGTAACAACAAACTTAAATTATGCGCAGGTAAACTACATTACTTTCAGCGGTTCACAGAACTGACTATTCAGCTGGATTTATAAAATTGGCATGATGCCGGCAACCCTTTTAGGTTTGGCCTCAAAATAAGGTATGAACAATACCGCTTAAAATACAGCCAAGTTCAAATAATTCATTTTTTATCTGCATTGAATTGACATTGTATAGTATATATCATACAAAATCTATCAAGTCACCAGTCAAAAGTCTTAGACATCACTTGCGTTCAACGGATACAATTTAGTTTTGTTCAGGCAATAAACAACAGATCTTGCGTACAACGATATAAGATATATTTTCAATTTCATATTTTCAGTGATAGCCTGCATATATCGCGGGCCAATAAAATATTAAAACTTGCATGCATATTGTTTCCGAAGCGTTTCGTAGCCCCGTGCAAGATGAAATATGGAAACACTCGTGCATATAACTTGTTCGTATCTGCCATGAATTGTCGATGTTCCATCGATATATTTCTGATTTTAACGAGGTCTTCTCTTTATTCCCCTGGCTGTTATTTTTATAAGTTAAGGTGATTTTTATATCCATCCAGCTTCGTTTCGAAGTATTTAAAACAATGGAAATATTGTGCGCAATGACAAGACTAATCGTATGCTCAAGAAAAGTAATAGCTGATTATTATTAATATTGTTTGGCTACGTGAATATGTTTCGTTGTTGGTTCGAAAGAGACATTTTAATTCTTAGTAATTATTATTTTCAGTATTTTATATACACTTATATTTATATTGTATACAATTGAGAAAATATCCAATATTACCAACTGTTTAGTATTATGCAAATATAATGAGACTGAAAAATACAGGTCGTCGACACATTTTAGTACAGCAACATCGTCACATAAACTTTAGCCTTTAATTAAAAACATAATTAATTACAAGGTGTGGGTGGGATTAGCACTCATTATAAATAAGTAACGATAATGTAAAGCCGCCTACAGTTAATACAGCTATTAATTCAGGTAATAATATCACCCGATTTGAACGTTTAACGATCCCTCTGTGTGTGATTAACAACAATTATAAAATTTATATTGCTAATAAAAATGTTTATTATTAAAACGATGTTTGTTTTGGTGCTGCCAGTATTAAATACACCGGCGGATACATTAGCCCGTGGGAATATAAAACATCTGAAATAACATGCTTTCATTAAGTAATAAACGTTTGGTTTAGCGTTTAACACTAAAACTCTGCAGCTGGCGACATCGTCAGTTAAGTTATAGTTTACTATATAGTTTAAGTTTAAGAAACAAATACTATAGTTTACGTTTATTTATTGCAAAGGTGAAGGCACTATGCGTACTTATTCTTAATGAAAATTTAAAATATTCGCAAAGGCACTGAAAGCATTCCATATTTTTTTGCAACAATACAATTCTAGCTTCAAACTCTTAAATAGACCAGCCGACTAAGAGCGGTGTCGAAACTAAAATAGGCTCTAAAGAGAACATCACATTTTTGGTTGTCTACACACATACTAAATTGCATGTAGTAACTAGTGACTAGACCGGTTGCTTAATTAATTACTCTGCGACATATCAAAAGCTTCCATTGCTAGTAAATAGGTCAAAGTGTCAAAACTGTATGGACTGCAAATGTCAGATCGCCATCACTTATCAGATCCGCTTTGATGTCAGCTTCTATAATAACTAAATTTGAAATCTGCTCCGTCTGGAAAATGTTGGGTGCTTGACAAAGTTCAAAGTATTGTGTCCCCAATTTGGTTTTAAGTAAAAATGTTATTCTGCCCTTATTTCAACTTAGGTATATAATATTGAGAAATAATATTTGATCATGTTAAATTATAAGTTATTAATGGTTTGGGCCTCGTAGTCCGACCGAAACGAATTATTATTATCACTGAGCCACTTATGCGTTCTCCCTCGGTGCTCGTTTACCGATCTAAGTAAACAGAAGTTGCGAGGTAGAATATATTTTCCCAAGACGCTCGTATCATCGGAACAAACAAAAGCGTGAGACAATGTTATCTAAATCATGCGCAACTTATATTGAGTACGTAACAAGAGTAAAACATTAAGCCATCGTCAATTATCGCGAGCGATGGTCCAACCAACACTCAATAGACACTCATAGTGCGTTGCGCCTCGGTGATCGATGGCAATGCATTATTCGTGGCGAGCGATCTATTTCCATCGCAGATAAATAGCACCTTGTTTATCTATCGCATTACACGCTGTTGACTTTCATTTACACATCCATTTATTATAATAGGACCAGCACTTTATTTCATACTGTATTCGAAACTAGCTGTACGCTGCGGTTTTCTTGGGCAGCACTCTAAATTGGGCTTAGTTGTAGTTAAGCTGTTTCGGCATACATTTTTTATAAAGAGGTTTGTGTGTTAATATGATATAATATGAAAAGGAATGGGGTCAATTAAAAAATATAAAAAAAAACAGACCTATTTTAGCAATTCTTTTACTAATTAAAAGTTATACTATCGCCTCAGGGTAGATAATCTATCTCTAACTAACAGGCTACATTGTATCGAAAGACTAATACTAATACTAGACTAATAATTGGTATCCGGTGCGTGCGAGGTCACTGGTAAAGTTAGTATTACTTAAGTAAAAAAGGGATATTTGTAGAAGGCAAAAGGTCTAAAACTTACCCCCCACAGCGGGTTGAGTTCGTCAGGTCGTAGTTGGAAGTACTTGTCGGCGAGCGCCAGCGGTGGCGCCGACGCGAGCCGAACATTCGTCCAACACCGGAGGAACTTCACTACAGATTCAAATGTGTACAGTGCCAGCCGATCGTTGCCGTAATTTGACATGTGGGTCATGAACACGTTGATCTAAGGAACGAAAAAAAATTAGGTGTGGCACTCGGAGACTGTCGCGGTAAAGCTATTGCATAGCATTTTTTATCAACTTATGCAATTATAATTATTTACTTATTTTATTAATGCAGTATTTTTTATATACCTATATACTTTCTCACAAACAGCTGATTACGGTAGTTTTCCAATACAACCAATGCCACCTAAAGGCGGGTTGCTGAACTAGAGACAAGCGTGATATTTCAAAAAGTCATTAAAAGTTCTGGTATTTATCGATAGATGGCGGAGTGGGGGGTGTTAGGTTTTTTTCGTTACGGAATTTCTGGATTCGGTCCCCACGCTCAAGGCCCGCGATAAAAGCTATGCAATAGCTTAAAAAACGAATGAAAATTAATTAAATTGTGGAAACCAGAATATATGCACATAATATGTACGTCAAGTTTTATGTATGGGGTTCTATTCAGTCACTTCACTCCCCGTTATTTTTATTTAGGCTTGCGCAGGATTAAACAGAGTTGATAATTGGGTTCTGTCGTAGCACTTCTTGTTTAATGCACCTAATAATCGACTTATTGCTATAATTAGAAATAAGAATTACGCTAGTGACCGTTGTATACACCAACATATAAATCAGATTATAAAAAAAAAGGAAATTGGTAAATAATATATCGTAGTGTATTAGCTAATCTGAGGTTGAAACATTCAAATTGCAAAAACAATGTGCATATTCATACGTAGCTAAAGTTATGTGCCCAGCGCTTGTAATGCGTCACCGTAATGAGGGTAGGCCGTAACCGCTGCAGTGGGGACATTAGCCTAATCCAATGTTTGAAACTAAATAACCTGAATTTGCAATTGTACCGCTATTTCTATAATAGTTATGTTAAATACTTTATATGTCTGCATTCACAATACCATTAAAAGTTTTTTATTATACCACTAAGGTAGCAAACAAGCACACGAAAGCGCAAAATGGTATGCAGTAATCTTAGCCTATCGACGCAGTATCACTTGCGCGTTGCCGAAAAACGTAATATCAAGAAAACCACAAAAATAGAATTATATAAAATTACAACTTGAATACTCTAGTTGTTAGCTCATAGCAGATAATTTGTTAGTATAGTTAGATTATAGTTGTATTATACCTGAGAGTAGATAATAATGTAATAATCTTATTTAACTACCATAATGCTATCCAAACAAATCACAAAGGGTATTATTTTACGTAACTTTAAGTATACAACATACTTTTATTTGTATACAAAAAAAATATGCTCACAAATAAATTATCTTTATTTGTAAGTATAACCATATCATAATAACATTTAACACAGCAAAAATAAAAGCTACCAAAATATATTTGTCACAAATTCATAGGATAAAATAAAAGAAGTAGAAATATGAGAGCAAAATTGATATGTAGGTACTCGTACATACGAACCGAGAGCATTTCATTTGTAAGTTGAGACAACGTCGAGTTGGAGGATTATTATTGACGAATAATATAAATGGGGACGATAATAACAGCCTGAATGAGACTTATGACATAGAAACCACAACTCTAATTGATACTCGAACATTTTGGAGCAATAATCAGATAGGCCCTCGTCGCAGGACGGTATTGTGTGATAAGTGCCTGCCTACACAATATTGGTTATGAAGTGGTTCATTATTGGAAATTACACACACAGTATAGCCATGTACATAGTAGGTATTTCAACGAAACTAATTTAATAAACGGCTGCTGTTAACACAAACTTATAAATTAAATTATAATATTTTTGTTAACAATTAAGATGGTAAGTCGAGAGTTAAATGGCGCTTTATACTCTGTGCTCTCTGCCTAGCCCGCGAGGGACTTAAAGGCGTGATGACATGATAATATTTTATATATTATCATGTTAACGTTGGAAATCTACTACCTGATTTAACAATTACCGGACGACAACTCCATACATACGTCACAATCCTACAACGCGCAAGCGAAGTTTTCTACGCAAATCAGTATATATGCAAGCTTCCGATTAGAACAGTCGGTGCCGCGGTTCTCCAGGCCCAACACCCGCCTGGGCGGAAGATCTTCCCTTTGAGGCGGCTGAGCATGAACACCTCACTGGCTCCTCAGAGGAACAGTACCTATAGTACGTGTTATAAGTGCTACTTCACTTTTGTCTGACACACGTCCTCGCTTATCTCTTCGTTCATAATCTCTTCATACAGGACTTTCTACGTCACTTCACTTTTTTGCAGAGCTCGGCTTGGATTTAGTAACTGGTTTAGACCTTATTTTATATACTTTCCTTGATTAATCGTTTATTCCTTTAAAGAATATGTGAACCAAAAAGTTTATGCATTGATTGCCGACTGACCTGTCTACTTGGTAAAACAACATGTGTTTCGCGTTCTAAAGAGTTTTGAGAATAGCTTACGGTATAAAGTATAGTAGTAAATGGCTCACTGGATTATTGATGACCGTCTGGAAGAGTTCGCCGCCCTGTATGGAGCGGTCGAGCCTGTGTCTCCCGCCCGGGTAGCGCTCCAATAGTAATGTGTGTGTGAACAGGCCGCATGTCTGACGGGGCAAAACCATAACTCCTCGGTGACGGAAACCGCGGCGCAACCTAAGAGAAAGTAAGGGTTTTTCTGAGTAACTGATATTGGTGTCGATTCTGTTGTACAAAATCACTAAATCCCTTTCTCATGTGCGGGGTTAAATTCGGTTAGTTAGGTTAGTTTAATGATTTCGTACAACATAATTAGCATCAATCTGCGATCAATTTAATCCTGTTTATCAAGTTAGTCAAGTTTAATAATAAATAATAAGACGGCCGGAATGGAGTCCCCACATTTGACAGCTGTCTTAATTATGTCTTAATTATGTTTGGTATGTCGGTATACAACGTAGAGTAAAACAAGAAGAGCAATAAAAATAAAATAAGTATTGAATATTCATTCGGGGTATCTGCATATGCTTCTAGATATAACAGTTTGACAATCTTTCGAAATTTACAACCGACACGAAATTATGTATAAAATGTAACTTAGTTGACACCTGTGAGTATACAATAAAAAATAAATGAATGAGTTATGAATATTCATTAACGGTTTCTGCATGTTTCTGGATATCCCAAATTGTCGATCTCTAGATATTTAGAAGATACATAAAATTTCATGTAAGGCCACTGTGGTTATATTGTGCATTAGAACATAATTATGCCGTACCCCGTGGCTGAAAAATCTCCGGACATGGTTCAATCTGAGCACGAGATCCCTATTCCGCGCAGCTGTGTCCAAAATTAAGAAAGCCTTAATGATAGCCAACCTCCGGTAGGAGACGGCACCTCAAGAAGAAGAAGATGTACATAATAGTTCAATTTGTAAGGCACGAAAATGTATTTTACAGTGTATGTAAATTTCCTCCGCACTTAGGTGGGTAAAAATGCAGGTGCTACCAATGCGTGCTACTCGAATTCCTAAATACACGTACGGGCATAACGAGTCCCTCGCTAGAGCCAGTTGAAATTTCACGGGACATATAAATCAATCTGTTAAAAATGGCTTATTTAGTATGCGGCCATCGTCATCCGTTCCTATTACGTCATTGTAATACATATTGATGGTTTGGATATCACGTGACGGATTCAAGAGTTTGAAGAAGCTATTGATTAAAATTTGATGATGACATTTGAGAAAACACAATTGAATGGAATTGACTGACTATCATAATATGATAGTAATACATACTAAAATAAATTACTAAGAAGCAGATCGTAAGCCAGCTTGATTGGCAAAAACTATATTTTCACAAAAAAAATATTGCAATTTAAATGAGCTAGCTCTCGGTTTGTATGTTGTCTCTCACTAGCACACTGTGGAATGCAATTTATTGGAATTTCACCGATGTTGGTAATCGAAGGATACCTACGCCCAGTGCCACAACGCAACGTTCGCGGTCGATAGGAGTTTGGAAACCACCGCACCATTACCGCAAACATTTGCCAGTAACAAGGACACTTATTGCGATCGTTAGTATCTCGCTTTTGTTACGTATATTACGCCCCTATATGTGGAGTGTATGGTTTACGAGTCTCATGGTGGTTTGGATATTGGTTCCAGTGTGTGTACAAACCAGTCCAGTGCGTCTGTTTGAGTGGCACGGTACCTGTAGGTTAATTAACATTTTTAATGATTAGAGGACTTAGGACGCTCGTGTTGTCGGGAAAAGTTACGGATCGCGAGTTCTAACTAACGTTTTAAATGTAATGGTGCTTTTTATTTTATAAGCAGCTCTGTTTGTTGCCAAGCGTGCGGGAAACAATGTCGTTCCTGAAACGGTTTATGTAGCCGCCAAATGTTTTTATGGCCCCACAAAATGTGCACTGCCGCGAAAGTCAATAACAACAGAACAAATAACAATGGCGAGACTCACTATACATATACGTACCTAGCTGGTCTTAAATGTGGGTATTCCTCGGTACTGGTGACTTTTACATCCCACACTTTCCTCCAAGCTTCGAACAGGGGCTCGTGTACCGGGTACACCCCCGAGTGGTGGGGCGATACGGAGTAGGACGAGTTGGTTGGAATGCCGTGTTCTATCGCGAACTGCTTGTTGAGCATCATCTCGGACTCGAGGTGCGTCACGTTGTTGTACAAGTGAGGCTGCTGGTGATTCCACATGTGGCAGAACCTGGTACACGGAAAGTTTTTATACTCATACGAGCACAGTATTAAAGCGTATGAGCATAATTGACTTAGCGGTAGAGTTTCACGGCTGTTTAATGTTACATTCTTTAATATTACACTGAATTCATGAATTTACTTCCTTTGCTTTACCATTTCATTATTTTTCCGACACAAACACGTAATTTATAACTATATTTATGCCACTGAAATACTCAGGAACTGACGTAAATAACTTTAAAACATTACTCGGAGTACTTTGTTAATTTTGCTTGCAACAACACGAAGGTAGCCTGCCTAGCTCAAGGTAAAAGGGAGGTACAATAGGAAGGTACTCAAGTGTATTATGTGACATAGGTACCAAGTGAAGTGCTCCCTGTTCTTGAGTAGTGCGTCATCGCCGCGGTTCTCTAGGGTAGTGCCGTGGAGGTAATACTTGGCACTGTAGCCGAGGTTGAACCTGAACCCCGGCACTAGTCGCTGCAGCGCCGACTGGGATGCTAACAACGCCGCCACGTCTTCTTCGTGGAGGCGAGTACCTGTTTCATTATTGTCACGTCACATAAGTGTTTTATATATACCTAATATAGCCGTGGTGGCCTTGTGGTTGAAGCAACGACCTATCATCTGATAGGCCGAGGCCTGTACCAATGAGTTTATCTAAGCTTAACAACAGGGGGTGGCAACGCGTTAATGATATTCCTGGTATTGCTAGCGGCTAAAGGCTACGGTGACTGCTTACCATCAGGTGGGCTGTATACTTGTGTGCCACCTTAGTGGTATACAAAAAAGGATGAAAATAAAAAAGTTCCATATAAAATAGTTGTAGGTAATAAATTTTTAATCTAATTCTGCATAACATTTTAGCTTAGTTTAAATGTGAGCTTTCAAGGTATAATATTATAAAGCTCCTAAATAAATGGAACCAGTAATGAAGTAAGAATTTACGATAACGAGATTTGTTTAGTCAGGCAGACTTTAGATAAAATAATTACGATCTAAGCTTCAGGACGTGATTTTCTCGTTCAATCTGTACAGACTTCTCAGAAATTTTAATTATGAAATAATTAAAATTGTACAAATTTTCGTTTTGATACAAACATAATTGGGTTTACTTCTAATTATGAAGGTATCAATAAAAAGCGTATTGAAATGACGATAAATGCGGCCAGTTAGTTAAATATGCGATAACTTTATCGCATATTTAATTAACCTAGCGATAGATAGTGCGATATAGATATCGTAAATAACTATATACATACATAATTTACATCCGAATACCAAAGTAAGTGTTTAACTAAAACGAGTTCTAATATCAAAATTCAACGTTTCAAGTCTTTCGCAGCAGCAGTCTGATCGATGAATGAAATTATGCTTGAAATTCAGTCACATCGACTCTTCGTGCATCGTTTAGCTAAGTCGTCGGTTGCCAATTGAACAGTTTCGAATCCGTCAAGTGAGTCAGTAGATTCGACAACTAGTCTAACGTATCGTAGGATACCTATTTCTTAAAAAGAAATGGATAAAGAAGACAAGAGAAAACTCTGGGAACAGGAACATCCCGATAGACGAGACCTCTGGTCTAGTGCTTAGTATACCTGACTGCTACGCTAGTGGTCGCGGGTTCGATTCCCGCCGGGGCATAAATGTGACAAATATCACAAATATGTTTGCCTTGCGTTGGGTGTTTGGTATGTATTATAAGTATGTATTTACAAAAAAAAAACAAGTATATAAGTATTATATCAGCTACTGGTTTCCATAGTACAAGCTTTGCTTAGTTTGGGGCCAGATGGCGTTGTGTGATAATGTCCAAACATTATTATTATCATCCCATATCGAATTACACAGGAAATTTCGTATGGTTAAGAAAATGTTAAGGGAGATACTAGCTACAAATACCTACACTTTGCATATACACATTGGATACTTTTATACAATAAAACGAGGCAGGTTGCGCTTCGCATTATCTGAGATGCATTCAAGTTACTGACGTGCTAATGGCATGCCAACCCGCGCCGCATACTAATTTGCCGTACTAAGGCTCCTGCTTATTCATATTATTATATAAATTGATCAATTACGATTCGGGTATGGTACAATTTGGTTTGTATTGACACTAATATATTGTCGCTAATCATAGCATCATAAGTTAAAGAATTTAATGTTAAAAACATCAGGGACTAATAATCATTAGATATTTAATATCATAAATGAAACTATATAGGCATTCAATCCAAATGACTTCAATACGTCTTGTCAGTATCGTTTCTATTCGAACACTGAAACGCCATTTAAATCTGATGCCAAATTAATTTGAAGTACCTCCGATTTCATATGAGCGATTATAATTTGACGACGCTTCAAACAGTTACGAGGCTTTTAAACTTTAAACGTTTCCGTATAAAGTATAAAGGCGCATTTGTTTCATCAAGTTGAAATTCAGCAGTTTTGGCTGTGGGTGAAACTACAATACGTGATCACACATGTTTTAGGGAGCGTACCAACAGCCACGGTCCAACTTTCTAAACCAAATTACCAAAGTACTCAATGATGGAAAGAGTACTCGGAACAGGCGGGCATGCGTGAAAAGATTAATGAATGTGAAAGAAGCAAAAGAGGTTTGTAAGTCAAGAGTGAAATGGCGCCCTATACTCTCTGCCTACCCTGTAAGGGACTTGGCGCGATGATATATATGTATGTATCAAATTAGTGTCTTACCTCTCTCGCCGACGAATATATCATCGATGTCCACGAGTATCCACCTCTCAAGGCTCAAGCTAAGCTGGCCGTGGCTGAGGTAGCTCAGCGCGTCGAGGAACAGAAGGCGATGCAGCCAGAACTGAAGACCCGAACCGAACAGCACGCGTTGAACGCCATCCAATCGGCCGTGGTCTTGAATTACCGTCGCCAGGGGCATCATCTCTTCTGGACAATAATAAATGAGGTGTAATCTAACATAAAGGTAACATGGAAAAGTTTTTCACCTTAATTGGTAACCTATTATTTATCACAAAAGTGGCAGACAAGCATACGGCACGCTTTACCGTAGCGGACGCAAGCAATTTGTCATTCGATTTACAAAAAAATGTAATCTATGATCGTACAAACGAAGGCTGGCCCAATAAAAACATTTCATATATTTCAGAAAAAGCAGCGGTAAGGAAAAAACATCTCACAAATTTTAACACACTCATTATACACACATAGATACTCCACGTGGTTAATCTCATCTGTATGCTGTGGTGCGGCTAAATATAAAAAGACATAATTGTATTGACCTATCGCTGTTTATTGTTGCCATTGCCGCGATAGGTTTGGTTCCGACTTGCTTCACCACCGAGGTGATTATTGCATTATCTCCTACGTGGCTCGCAGTTTGCTTTCACGATAGAACGGATATTGAATTTTTGTGACGTCATAAACCTAGCCACACGGGAAATCGAGATGAATCCAAAGATAAACTTATTTTTTATGACGTTTGTGTATTAAGTCACGGAACCAATATCTTGGAGGAAGTAGGTACTAAAAATCTTATAGGGATCGTAAGATGCGATCGGTTTGAATTGGTAATCAGACCCGAGATCTTCACA
Organism: Falcaria lacertinaria; assembly: GCA_951449985.1. Classification (NCBI taxonomy): domain Eukaryota; kingdom Metazoa; phylum Arthropoda; class Insecta; order Lepidoptera; family Drepanidae; genus Falcaria; species Falcaria lacertinaria. The sequence continues at coordinate 8,035,126 of OX602113.1, read as the reverse complement.
GTTGCAATCACCATTCTTAAGCAAAAATGTTTTAACCAAAGCGATTTAGCAATGGTGTATTTTTCAACAAATTTAATTAGTTTATTTTCATAAATATATCTTAAATCAATGTAACAATCCGTGGAATTAGTTGGAATGGGCGTTACATTTGAATTTATTCTAACAATTTTATTTCATTCATCATTAAAATTCATTACCACGGGGGTCAGATAATATCGCATGCTCGGAATTTTTGTTGTGCAAAATTCATAAAAATATTCAATCTTCTTTTTATAGGGTCAATAATACGTTATCGTTTTCTGGGAATAATAACTCAATGACACAATATTAAACACGTGGTAATTAATGATAGTTATATTAATTATCCTCTATTTTTGATAAAGTATTTTGCGTAGTGGCATTTTGTGTTGCAATTTCAGAATGACTTGACCGAATAATAAATGAGTTATTCAATGTGTATTTAATCCTTTTTTATGTTTTGCTATCACAAATATATTAATTAACACTATAGTTTCCGTGGCCGAAACGATTTAGCACTGGGCTTGCGACGTGATATGCTGGATTAACTTCTAGGACCACGGCTAAGACTTGAATACATATAGAATTATGCATCTATTTTTTTATAAACAATAATGAATATAGTGCTTGGACGTTGGGAGAGAAAGTATCTTTATCGAGACATGGTTTTAGACTGATGTTCCACCCCAGCTTGCTACTTATTCCTTCGGGGGTCATTTCGGGAACGCGTGAAGATTATATACAATAATTTCTTCCATTAACATCAGATATATGTATAGATAATATATGCTACTAATATACGTAACAACAACAACCTACCCAGGTTGTAATAAAGGAATCTTCTTGTTGCGGCTAGACCGCGGTCTACTATATTTCAAGCCCGCTAGATTTAAGTAAAACACATACAGAAGCTGCTTATCTGGAACAATGTGTGTTACCATACTGAACTTAAAATATATTTACTTATTTCCACAGTATTCGCGTTTCACCAGAAAACCATTTAAACCTTGTATAAGTCTTATGACATTATTTGTATAATAACAGATTGTTTATTTTTGTCCGTGAACAAATTAAAAGCCGAAAATTCAAGTAAACATTAAATATTTAGATAAGACCCTTATGAATACCTCAGAATTTACCACTGGCTCTGAAAATAGCGTTTACGAAAAACCAGCGGAAACTCAACACTCTACTTTTAACCGCCTTCGACAAGGTTATTAATGCGAATCGTTTCGGCTTATTAATACCTCATGATATTTTATACCACTAACGAGGCAAACAAGCATACGGCTTACTTGCTTTAGTCTCAGATCAAATAAAAAAGTTAGATGGAACTTAGCAAGCTACGGAGTGACGCCGGTTAAAATGACGCCTTGCAGTGTACATATACATAAGTACACGCACACACCGACATAGCAACATAGCACAGCCCACCCATTACATGTTTACAAAACCGGCGTCATTTCGATATTAGCAAAGTTCAATCTATCTGTTTATTTGATCTGAGGCTTTACATTATGAAGATCGCGAATTGTTATTGATGGTAAATCTTTACTAATAGTATAAAGAGGAAAGATTTGATTATTTGTTTGCATTGAATAGGCTCCAAAACTACGGGACCGATTTCAAAAAATCTTTTGCCGTTGGAAAGCTACATTATCATAATTACGGTTTTGACTCACCTCCCGAGCCGTATTCGTTATGCCGGAGCGCCCAGGCGACTGGTTCATAGGTGGAGCTGTTCGCCCTGAACACAGTCCAGTGGTCCCCAGGAAGCGAGCCCCACGCAGTCTCGCCCGCCCGCGATAACCGGAGCACTGGCGAAGCCGGGTTAAGTGTTGCATCCTATACAATAGTTTATAAAATTATTTTTAAATATATGTTTTGGGTTAGTATAAGTAGAGATATATTTGTTGAAGATACATAAAATATGTATCAGGTATAATGATCATGCATTTTTGGCGTATCCCTCAATGGCAAAATACTGTTTAAACATCTCCTTCTAGGCCGCATCGATTCTTATAAGCCATAAGTTATTGTATTGTATACATGTAATAACGTATGGTAGAAAGGCCAGAGCGATTGAAGTGTGTGGGACGCCCAGTAGGTATACAACAACCACAGACAAAAGAACCAGCAACAATTGCAAAACAATAATGTTGCAATCCTACTAGGTTCACCATCCCGAATTCCTGTAGGATTTATTTAAACGACAGTATAAAACGTAAATGGAAATAGTTTGGTGACAAAAGTTAATTGAAATGCGGATTTTGTAGTGCCGCTTACAAAAATATGTCTGTATTTTCGTTTTAGTCCAGTGTTGTAGTATAATATAGTTAAAACAATCCAGCTCGCAGTTGTTCACGGAAACAGAACCACATGGTAAAGTTCAACGATAACATTAACTATAAGAAACTTCTTGTTACGTAATACGTAAATTATGCTCAGTTAGACAATTAATGTACACGATGGGTATATTTCTTTGAGAAAAATATACCTACGCAATTTGTCAATTTGTATAAGAGGTCTAAGAGTTGAAGCTGGACCTTATAGTAGGTAGATAATATACTGCGTATAACTGGACAGGGGAAAAGGAGACACCACAAGACAGAAGAGGAAAGCTCAACTCTTTCTGGGCTATATATTACCATTTTATAGTAAATAAATTGGAGAACTTAGTAAGTAGAAGTATAAGAAAATTGAATTTTAAACATGTTTCCTTTATTTTAGGATGCGGAATTCTGAGAATATCTGAAAGCCTCGAGATAGCTGCCGAGTCATTTTAATACAAGTTGAATAATTATACTTAAATGTTTGACATTCATCTTGCCTGACGTGAAATCTCGCAAGAAGAAAGTATACATTACATAATCGTATGGCACGACAGGAAAATTAAGTTACTTTTGTTTTGTTCAATCTGGGATCTTCGGATTACATTTAGACGACAATCTAAATCTCGACTTTAGCTTTCATTACGGTTGGAATTTCTGTCAAAAACTGTTTCTTTCACGGTTATTATCTATATTTTAATGTCTATATATAGTTGTTATGTCTATTTTATGTTGTCTATCCTTTCATGGTTTCCATACCCAGACACACTACAAACAATAACAATAAATTCATAATCTCAAAACCACATATTCTGTATTTACAGAAAATAGCAGGAGCGGATTTACAGGCATTCATCTGCACGTAGATTATTATCAATATGTTATCTTTTGTCTTCTATGGAGTTATGACTTGAATGGATAGACCCATCCCTTGGATCCGCCCTTGGTAATAATTACATATTATTGTACGAACCTTGAGCCTCAGGTTAGTGTGCATGAAGAGGGGGAATCCTTTCAGCTGTGCCCCGACGAGGGTCTCTTCGCCCGGAGTGGCGAACCCAACGACCCCCACGGAATACTCCCGGCAGTACTTGTCGAGCAGCTCGCGGTTCCACTTGTCCATGTTGGCATATTTCGATAGCGACTCGAACACGATCACGCCGTAACGCCCCTTGTCCAAAGTGGTCAGGACGGGCAAACTCTTGCCCGCAACTTCCACCTTGTACCTTTTTCAAAGAAAAAATAAACATGAACATAACATCTGTGCCGGTAGCAGGAACATTGTCGACAACGTATTCGAAAACGTAACTCGTTAATGTCAAAATTGTCATAGTAATTTTTAGTTCCACTTTTCACCGCCGCAGCGCTGTTCATTTTTCAATACAAAAATAGCCGAAGGCGATACGAAAACGTTGTCGACAATGTTCCTGCTACCGGCACAGGTCATATTCAATTTTCATTAGTACTGACTAAACTGGAATCATATCGGAAAGGGTGATTTCTTATATACAATCAATAAAATCTACTATTTCAATGTTTAAAGTTTATACATACTCCAATACATTTATTATGTACGGGAGGAACACGTAAGATTGATGTCCATCTTGTTTGACCGATGGCCGAAAATTGTACGATATAACTTTCTCAAGTGTAACAATAAGTCAAGGGAAACCTCTAAAAATAATTTCAGAAATAGATTTCTTTTACACAAAGAAACACTGAGAAAGTAAGCGTAGAACACACCAAAGAATTTCATCACATTACCAACGCAATTTTCGTTTTCAAGAAAAGATAGGTATAGGTATCTAGTTTCAATTATTGTACATCAAAAGAAGAAAATTAAATTGAAATTCTGTGGGTACATAAAATTTTCCGTTTTTGTTGTTTACCATTTAAATGGACCATCCCTATAGTTTCCGTATTTTGTAATGGAATGCTTCAAATTTAATTAATTACGAGTATTTCTCAACATTTAAATAAATAAATTCTCACATTGGGTAACGAGCGATATTTATAACAAAACATTTTCAAATAAAAAGTATTTCATATGAGGACATCCTAGATTTTAGGATAAAAACATACGTTCCAAAATAATATAACAAGTATGCATTTATGGCGGTAACAATAAAGTTATTAAAATATATATAGGTATTTTTTTATCAAATTGGATGTACTATATATATTCACTGACCTACACATACATGTATACCAGTAGGTAAGTGATTTAGTACGTAAAAATATACTCTACTTCAGTGTTTATAGTATTTATTTATTAACAATTTCGGAACTTTGAATTATACCTGGATACGTTTTTTAAAAATAAGTTGGGCAAATTTTTATAAACTGCTTTCAGCGATAAACCAAGGTTGTTATGTGAGATCAATACCGTGAAGGTGAAGCGTATTGCGCTACTTGGCGACGGAGAACGACTACAGAGCTACAGTTGAAGGAATGCAACACATCCGTACTGCTTCGGTGTTCATTACAGTTAGTCCCGGGACACATAACATATTACGTTTGGATCATGTCCTCTTTATCATTGTTTCACTAGTTTAGTTCAGATTAAACTATTCTCATTAGTTCCGTTTAAGGAAAACATTTTCTAGACTTTTGTTAGTCCACATTTATTTCGTATCCAAAATCATCGTAAAACAAGGCACAATTCACACTTTACGTTTCATTTGTTTAAGAGCTATCTATTCCAATCTGTGAGCCGCTTGTAGAGGTGAAATGTCAATATTATGATACAACGAAATAACCTCCGCAAGATACTAATCAAGGCAATGAAGGTCGACCCTTGTCATAAAATTGCACAATTTAAATAGAAACCAGCAGTGGCCTCCCCTTGTCAAACACCGAGCAAGCGGGCGAAGTTGATTGGCAATATTGAATATTGAACTCTCCAAACATTCACCCTAAGTATACTTTAAAAAAATTCAATCAAAAACATCCAAATTAATGATTCCAATACATTAAGTATAGCTTGTCACTCAGAATAAAGTGAAAATATGTTTTTTTCTACCCTTATACTGTCCCACTATACAGTGACGATGCCCAATGATCCCTAGGGACCAAAGCCGTTAGAAATAGACCAAGGAAATAGGTATGTCAAATAATTTTATTTGAATTAACACATAGCACTGGTTATATCATATCCTATTAGCACTTACGTTCTGTACTGAAAAACAGAAGCTCGGCTCGTATTCACATAGTAGAATATAAAAAACTACACAACGATAGAGAATCGAGAATGTACAGCGTGGATCACGTAAGGCAATTATTAAGGGATCCAGGAAAGGTCTAAACTTAAAAAGTTCTAAATAATGTTATCGAGGGGCAGTCTTTCATTTTGCTCCAGTTTAGGCTCGCTTCAATTTGGCAGACCGAGAGCACTACAGATCGAGTCCAGGGCGAATAGCAACTTGCAAATAGCATTTACCTACTCGTGCCGGTTCGCCTCACTCACTAATGTACGATGTATTCGTTAGCAACTCTGTGGTGCTACTTGTATACCTACATACACTTGTCGCAACAACAACCCATGATAGCCAGTAAGACATGCGAAATTTTTTTTACGTTTCCCATTTTTTTGACGCATTATGTAACTATAAAACAACAATGAAGTGGAGACGTGAGCGTTTCGTCCGTATTTAGCCTGCGTTAACATGTTTCTGATTACCTTAATTAGAGTCCTAACGTTAAAACGGGAGAGCGCTCGGTTTAAATTAGAGCGCGTGAAACGGCCTACTTTTGTCCGTGAACTGAATGCGACGAGGCTAATTTGTGATAAGAGAGCGCGAATAAGTTCAATAAAGGGGGCAATGTCACGAGTCACGACCCTTGCAACGTGTCAGACTGTATCTTCCATCCTTCGGAACGGTAACAGTTCTCATAAAGATACATGATTAACCCCGCATCTTATATATTACACGTATGTTGGGTACGCATATGACTAACTAACCCATGGTAAAAAACCAAAGCCAACAGTTGTACCTAATACTGCTAATTATTTTCATTTTAAACGGCAATTTGTTATTATTAGCATAAAATAGCCAAAAGAAGACAAAGGCTTCGTTTAAATACGAGTGTTATCAATGTACAAACTAAATTATTTGGTTTAAAATATAATTGAAACAACACTGTCGAGAGTAGAGGCCATCAAAAATGTAATTGATTTGATAACTGAAGGGCAGGTCCCGAGGGTGCCGGGCTATAGAGTCCATTAACGCTCTATTAAAAAAGCGATTTGCTCTTTGGTGCACTACGGAGCTCAGTTTACGAGGGGCGGGAGTAATAAACGGCACCAAAGTTTACATCAATGAGGGGTCAAGTGGACGTAAACAATCAAATTCCAGAACTTACTTTGTAGGACACACTGTATGGCAAACGCTCCCGGATTGAGAGCTCTCTGGTGAATTGTTCCGCGATATATAAACGTAATATGGTTAAGATAACCATGCATAATCTCCTCTTCTGCAGTTACAATTAAATTATCTGCCTGCAAACGTTTATCGTAGTAGGTACTTAAATGTTTTGATCATACATGTAAGATATTATTTAGCGAGGCTATTTTTCAGTTATAAAATAAATTCTTAGGAATATGCTTATTAACGTACCCTATGGGTTTCTGGAGAGATTACAATATTACAATAGCGAAAGGACTTAATAATATTCAAAGAAGAATTGATATTGTATTGTTCGAATTCAGAACTCAACGGAGCACAGCCCTGAATAGTATCTTAGTATGAGATGTTTCGTGAGATTTGGACAGGATTACAGGGAACCGTGTCAAAACGACTTAATTACTTTGCATTAAGTCGTTTTGACAAACGAGCATTAATGGAGCACGAGGCGGCGAGATAGGGGGTGGGATGCCGCGGGCTGCCTCTAATGGCACTACTAACTAACTGTCACCGCAACGACTCGCTTTGCCGTCGCTGGTGCCTCGCGCCTCAACTCAGCTGTCACCTTACACCTTGCTTTATATTTAATTAAGTTTACATTACAGCTCCGTACGAAGCTTGATGTTCGTTTCCAAATTATCTGCTAATTATACCACATTCCATAGCGAGGTATTATTAATTAATAAGGCAATTTGGGTCAATTGGAGTACCTATTGCGTATTGTATTACTTACTACATAGTCCGCTCGGTTGCATGAATGTTTTCCCTAAATATTCTGTAGATTTTAAACCAAGAATGAATAAACATTTGTTGAGTGTACATCATGCTAAATAGGTACTATCCATTTATATGGACTCATTTGATATCGTTAATTATTATTTGTCCTCCTTCCAAAAAGTTTACCCGAAAATAAAAATAAATGTTATAGCTTTGGTTCTTTAAATTTCATCAACCTTCTGTCCTTATCTCATTATTCAGAGAAGGCACAATGTTATTCTCATGTATTCTTATGTATCTGCCAACGTCACTGAGGGAAAGCTCATTTCTATCTAGCTATGCCACATTACTCACTCAAGCCAATCCAACTTTTCTGAATTCAGGTTTATGAAAACTTTTGTTCTCCACGCAGTCCTCCCCTCCATATCATATCTCCTTAAAACAGCACGACATACGCTAGCTCTTCAATTTTTCGGTAACTAACACTACTTTAAAAGTTCTTTTGATATTCCTTGTCAAAACTGTTGCGTAAAAAGATGATAAAGATTAGATGTTAGCAAAGCAATAAAGCTTTTAAATTATTGCAAGCCCCAAGGATATATATAAAAATATGGACGAGAGAAATTGCTGACCCGTCAAACATTTAATAAACAAGCATGGCGTAGTTTTGTTAGCCTCGAGAGGAAGCCGATTTGAAGACCGACGAGAGCAAAAAGTCAATTGCGACGCAAACCGGCACGATAACGATAGCGGATGGATAGATAAACTTAGTAGATATGATATTTATGAAAAATCACAAAGTATGCGAGTATGAAGCTAAAATAAGTATACAAAACATACTAGTTGAAGAAGCGGAGTCAAGTAGAACGCGTTTCGTAATCGACAGGAGCATTTCAACATTGTGTTAAGGTTACCGAGAAGTCACATAACAACATTAGAACGACGACTTCTGACTTAGATCACATATCATGTTCTTATACTATTCGAAATATTTTTTGATTACTAATTATATCAACTTGATATTTGATAAACATATTTTCCGACATTCCCACAAAATCAATGCCTATTACTGATTATAAGATGTCGTCTAATGTTCATTTGTGAACACGCGCATACCGTTATAATTGTGTCAATTTGTTCTTACTTAGTAATCGTTTTAAGTCAATGCCAATATTAATTAATAATGTATTCTTGGAATAGGTTCCTTGCAAGGCAGCGCGATCGCCTCTTACAGATAAATATCTCTACTAATATCGGTAATCGAATATATGAGCATCTATTATAGACACATTTAACAACATAGAAATTGTATATACTCGCATAACTGCAAAGTAAAAGGAATGGAAGTGCAGTCAATTTCCTTCACGTGTTCACGACACCGCCGTAGATCACACCGTTCGGATTAGCTGCCAACAGGCACCGTCGATAGCCTGGCGCTCTCGACAAGGGAAAACAAACAAAGTCCCCAAACATTGCCCTATGATTGCCATCATCTAACCAAGAAAAGTAAATATTTATACACTTCACTTTTTAAAAGGATACCCGGTCAAACGCTATGTTCAAGTCTTCCGCCGACGCGTTTGTGATTTGTAGTCGAGATGTTTGTTAGGGAACGAATACTCTTGTTTTTTTATGAGCGCCTACAAGACGCTCATTATCCTCAGAGTTTATGAAAACAGCACAGACTGAAATAAGTATTAAAAGAAATAATCTTAAAATAAGACTTTTGCTTCATTTTAGAGAAAACCAAAAGGACAGATAACTACTGGATACTTAACGCTTTATAAATCTTCAATGTGTTCTCAAATGACACAGTTTCTACAAAGATGGCAATCAACTATAGGGTTTGTCTAATGGCAAGCGGCCACCAACGCCACAAAAAGATTAAACTGCGTAGCTCGAGGGCTCTCAACCTACTCACGCAGATTCAAATATTTCGTGCATAAATAGGTACCTTTTGTTTCTACCCTTTCATCAAATGTATATATCTCATCATAATCTATTTACCGGATTGACTTATGGATATCAATATCTGCCGTAGGCTCCAGATAGAGTAAGAAGCCAGGTGACGCAATGACCTAGTAAATTTAGTAGACCGACATGATTCATGTTCACTTCAAGCTTTTATTTCTATATCTGCTACAATGGTTATACTTCGCTATCCTTTATAGCCGAGAGAGATCTACGAGAGTCGAATATTACGCGTATCTGTAGCTGTAGGTACTATGGGCGACTTATAAGCGAAATATATATCTTTGTATATAAAGTAACATAATTATATTCAAAGCCTAAATCGGTATAATGTAACCCAAAGTCAGTAATGGAAACATTGGAGACTTCGTGATTATGCTTTTAATTAGCGACATTAATAATACAAAGTATTTTTTTTCCTAATTTTGCTATCTATGTGGGATTTTTTTTACATATTTCTGGACGGAACAAATCTATTGAATGTGGATTATAAAAATTCTCGTAATATTCATTGTGTAGAAACTTACCGTATTCGGTTTGCGACAAGAAGTTCTGCGATATCGCGGCCGAGTCGCGAGTAGGCAGACTCGACGATGACCAGCACCTTGGCGTCGATCCGTAGCCGGGCGTCGGAGCGGTGGTCGCGTGCCTGTTGCTGCGATGCCAGCAACGAACATTGCGACAGCGGCCTTGGCACCCGGTCACGCCACAATAAGCTGTGGACAATACTACCCTCTTAAAATTGCAAAGGTTGACACGCCAGAATAGCAATAGGCAGGGGAAATACTACCAAATTAAAAAGGCTCACTGTGTTATACCTGGTGGCAGAATAGGGAAGTGTAAAAAAACCTCTTATAAATAGTTTCTCCATCAACATCCTGGCAAGTGTGTAAGATTGCAAAAAGACCACTCACAGACGGACGCCGGATAATTAGAAGTGTTTCTAAGGTAGTAGCATTATTTTTCTCTACCACCAGTTCATTTAAAGTTTTATAAATCAGGTAGTAAAATATTAAATGGATTAGACATAAGTTGAAATATAATTAGAGGAGAAATCAATCAAACACTGCCCAAGTTAAAGCTGTCCCAAGATTAGGGGCACATCGAAGTGCCATTACGGTTTATCTCAATAGGGTATAATAAATAAAGGCAGGAATTTGCGAAGATATTTTATCTGAAGGCGGCCGCCGGTCCTGTGAGCCAAGACTTGTGGCCTGTTTGCTTTAATGAAAGCCACGCCTGAATCAACTGAGGAAACTTAAAGACGAGCCACGAGACATACTGAGCTGAGCCTACTTTGTGTTTATTCACTTCTTTACAAGTAAGCATCTAATATTGTAACCAAATGTATTTAGCTGGATTAAATTTATTCTGACCAGTTAATTTTGCTATAAACCATCAACATTTACAATGTACTTGACGTAATATATTAGGTCCTTACATATGAAATTGGCGTTTTGTATGGGAGGAACAAAAAGTCGAATATTTTTTAATATAATATATTTAATTAATCAAAGTATGAACCATTATTTTCTATGCACTTTTGCCATCTCATAGGTAGTTCATTGATCCCTTTACTAAAAAAACCAGTCGGACGGGAATCAATAAAATCTTTGAAGGCGATTTGGACTGCCCCATCGGAGTTGAATTTTTTCCCTTGCAAGAAGTTATCCAAATTTCGAAAAAAATGGTAATCTGTTGGAGCAAGGTCCGGGGAGTACGGAGGATGTCTTAGACTTTCCAATTGAAGCTCTTCTAATTTAGTAGCCGTCTGTAGCGCAGTGTGTGGTCTAGCGTTGTCGTGAAGCAGCAGTGGCGTGGAGCGATTGACCAGCCTAGGTTGTTTAGCCGCTAGCTTTTCCATCATGGTTTGCAATTCCTGACAATAGACATCAGCCGTAATAGTCTGGCCAGATTTGAAAAAACTGTAATGAACAATACCGGCACTAGTCCACCAAACGCTTACAAGTAACTTTTTTGGGGTTAATTTTCGCTTGGGGCAGGATTTGGCTGGCTGGCCAGGATCTAACCATTGCGCTGAGCGCTTCCGATTATCGTAAAGAACCCATTTTTCATCACAGGTAATGATTCGGTTTAAAATACCTTCATTATTGTGCCGGTTTAGTAATGTAACGCAGCAGTCGACGCGCGTTTGCCGGTTTGTTTCAGTCAATTCGTGAGGTACCCACCTTTCAAGCTTTTTAATCTTCCCAATTTGCTTCAAGTGAATTAAAACAGTTTTATCACTAACATTGCAGCCTGCAGCTAACTCGGACGTGGTTTGCGATGGATCCGCTTCCACAATAGCCTTCAACTCTTCATTATCAACTTGAGTCTCAGGCCGTCCACGGGGCTTGTTCTGCAGGTCGAAATTTCCAGAACGAAAACGTTGGAACCAAAAACGAACTGTGTTTTCTTTTGCAACACGACCGCCATACACATCATTCACCCTTCGAGTTGTTTCCGCAGCACTAGTGCCACGGCGGAACTCGTACTCGTAAATAATGCGATATTTAAGGTTTTCCATTTTGTAAAATGAGTGACGCAAACAGAAAAAAACAGAAGAAAAAAAACAAATGAATGACGATCATCGAAGCACAAATACATGAGTCTATAGCTGTACAAATTTGAATTTGGAATTCCTTACCAAAGAGGAGAAATTCGTGATTAAAGTGGCCAGTACGAAAAACGCCAATTTCATATGTAAGGACCTAATATTATGTGCAGGTGAGCTAATTGCCAAATAAACGCACATTAAACAACACAGGTTTAAATCAACGGGTTTCCAGCGCGAACGGAGCAGCTTCCATTAATTAGGCAGAACACAAGTTTTGCTATAAATCCAACTGAGTTGGCGAAACTTTAACGCCCTTGCCGCTCATCCCGCAAAGTAATTTTAAGCCGATAGAATAAAATATAGTTCATGCTACACGACATCCGTCTTAATTACATAAAATCACGCCATAAATTGCTCCAAAATATTCAGCTCCTCGTCCTAATTTAGCCGTGAAAAGCTGCCAAACAAAGGGCGACAGGGACGCTTGGCACAAAGTTAAACGCTTTTAATACTTCCGACACAATTTCCTGGAGGTATTAGCTGCCAATTTTATGCATAAAGAAATCATTCTGTTTGTTACCATTAAATTAAAGGAACCAATATTATCACAGATTTAGATACAACTTACACATGTATTTTAAATTGGAGCGAGGGTAGTCTCGCCAAATGCAGCAGTTTTCTGGTCGTATGCTTCACAAAAGGAGATAAGAAAATAGAATGAGTTTATGCAAACATTTTGCCGTACCTATCTGCCATACGCGCGGATATAAAAGTTGAATAACTTCTTCAAACAAGGGGCGTCTGGTGCACGTGGCGTCGAAACATACTTGTTAAAATTATGTAAGGTGTGTTGGAAAGATTTGGGGCTCGTATACACGAATACGATACCGAGCATCGTCACGCTGTAATGCGAACAGATTTCAAATGTTTACTAATAATATTCCTCCCTTTCTAATAAAGACTAACAATTTCAAAATGCTTATTGGAAAACTTGGACACGCTCTTTAGTACATTTTTGTCTGATAAATTTAATTCTAACTTTATATATTATAAATAATGATGATGATTTACGTCCATTTTATTTAATGCTATATAATATGCAATCCGATGTCAAAACAAACGATCGTTTCGTATTATTATTAGGTACTGATTCTTGTAAGTACCTATGCTTTAAGTTTTCTTGATTAATTATACATACAGTCCAAGTCTGAGAATTCTAAGCAATGTGAATAATCTTTGTATCAAGGTATATGTGCTAGCTGTTTGGTATGGTGAAAGTTGAAGTGTGTTCGCCAGAAAGTCACTTTAAAAGGTTTCTTACAGCCTAGCCGAGGCCTCTATCGATCGATGCCAGCCTTTTATTCAGGTGCAGGTTGCAACATTCAACATAGTACAAAGAATTTCGTAACTAATTTTAAACGCTGACATAAACGAAGATATAAAATATGGCACGGCATACTAATCCCAATAAATTACTGTATGATATAACGACGGGAACTGTCCGAATGCGATAATTCCGTATTATTAATTCGTATCTGCGATGTGTTTGCACCCGATAGCAAATAAATTGGATTTTATTCCGATGGCGTAATTTTTCAACTACAGTAATTAATTAACTCTGGCATATTTTCGGCATGATTTAAATTAACAGCTTTAATGTTATGATGACAAGTACATAGGCGTTTATTACCGTAAACTTTTATATTATTAGCTTTGACAAGTAATAAAATAAAACGTTGGACACAAATTGTATCCTCGTACTTGTTTGCTATTTATTGAATTTATATTACACATGTAAATACAAATAAATGCGGTAGCACTCTAATATTTATAAAATAGTTTATAAATAATAGTTATATTAGCGTACAATCGCAGTGATTTATATATATATATGATGTAAGTACAATCTAATATATTGACACTGAATAATCGATATTACAATTTCACCAACCTTGTGAGCGGTACTGTGACGTAATATGTATAGAAGAATATGGTGAGGACGGAAAGCAGCATCACGCCGGCGACGCATTTCCTCACGTTAACGTGGCTCGCAAGCCAGAAGCAGCAGCGCGGCGCCGATGTCTTGTGCGCGTGCGCGAACTCGCCTCCACACTCGAGTAGCGGGGTACGCGCACCCCTACTGTCGCCCGCCATCCTTAACATCTACACACCACTATATTTACACAGAACAGTAACACTTAGGCCCCTAAGGATTTTCACTATACAATGTTTCTATCTGGGAACCCTAACGGCTGGGTTTGTCCTTGGTGGTGACGTTTTCTGTCGCCACTTGCCGTGCTTCCACATTTCATAGTGCTGCGGTGGGGTATGGGAGTGCGCGGGCGCAGGGAGGTTGAGTACGCATACGCCGCGATTGACGGCCATCTCGAGCCGACAAACGCGTCCGTTCCCGGTTTAAAATGGCCGCCGACGCATTATGGCGGGTTGTGCTCATCACGGCGACGTCGTGCGCTCCTGGGGCTAGAGCTCACGGCATCAGTCTGCGGGTACTAACGCGCACGCCGCCGGCCACGATCATCGGTATCGACTGAAACAATAAAAATCATGTTAGCATCATATCAGGGAACCCCAAAAGAGGACCACGCAATCGTGTCACATCAGCCTGCAGCCTTTTTCACCCTAGGTATTTTAGGTTTTCAACGTGATATATGGTGGTGAACCTATCGTTGGTGAGTGCCGGTAAGATTTTTTTGATATAATTCGTTGGCAAGAAATTCTAATAAATAGATAAGTTAAATAATAATAACCAAATTAAAACAGGATACAAATTTTATATTATATATGTCCTCTTTAATAATCGAAGAAAACGCTTTACTTCTCCTATTGTTGATCGGACCAATATTTATGTGGAGTGTTTACGAATATCACACATTATGCAGTGATCATTCCATGATTGTTGTATTTAGTTATGGTAAAAACAAATAACTAAATCATAATAAATGTATATCTTTAGGCTCTCTGGATTCGCCGTACGGGTTCAAACGACGGCTTAGGCAACCCCAACCTTTGAGATATTTGACTTTAAGCTTACATTGAAACAGCTCCGAACAAAGCCGTTCAACCGTAAAATTGGCGAACCATCCCAAAATTTTCGAATTAAATTTAATCGAAAAGTTTAGCAATAAAATGTGGAAACGTTTTTCAACCAACTGTTACTTTTTATTGAAGTGACCTCAGTTCGTGATGAAACGATTTTGACATGTGATAATAAAACACACATTTTGATCTTCACTACACTGTACTCGTAGAATTAAATTGGAGTTGCTTACCGAGCACTATAAAATAAAATAGCAAACAAAGGAAAGAAGCGTGAGATTTTGTAAAAATGACAGTGTTTTTGTTCAGTAAACGAACGAACCGTAATCGAGGGACCCCAGTTTATGCGAATATTCCGCGGTACCCATTGTCCGAACACATGTCTAAAGTGTAATGAAATTTCGTGCGTACTTGAGTATTTACGGATGGAATTTACAATTAAATAGAAGGTTACTTTTGTTTAAAAATTTGGATGTGAAATTTACCGAGAAAAACAGTAGGAAGGTAAAATAAAGTATAAGGGAGGTTTTCTGGGAGGTCGCTTCGAGTTCGGCGGAGCGCAGTGGAACAGAAACGCGTACGGAATCCGAGATTGTGCGACCCTTTGAATATTAACTAGCAGATGACCTGCTCGTAACCGGGCCACGAATCTACAAGGATACTCAAAAGGTTAATTCAAACTGCTCACTGGCGGTACGTGCTTTATTTCTACTTAATTACATCAATTGTTTTCTATGACTTGGTGCAACAACATTTTTTACCAAATTCAATATTAAGGAAATTTTAATACAGTACTAGCTTTTGCTCGCAACTTCGTCCACATAGAAGTCTAAAATGGTTCGAATAGGATTTTAAATTGGTTTTCTACGTTATTAGTTTGTTATAGCATATGAATGATTATGTTGAAATGTTTGAATACCTTTAAAATATAACAATCTTTATTATAGTTTAGGGATTTAAAGGTTAAATATTATACATAAAATTGTTGTTGTTTTTATGAGAGTTCAAACATTTTTTGAAAAAAATCGGATTAAGTTTTCAAACATGTGTCAAAACGCAACCATCACCAGGTTAAAAGTTCTGACTACAATATTTGGGATTAGGCCAGGGCGATGTTGATATGAATTGAAAAATCACACCTGGAACTATTGATAACGAAAACTTGCCTTACTTATCTACGAAGTATATCTTAATTTGAATTAGAATCATAAAAAGAAACAATAAATGTCTGATAACTTTTAAAAAATAAGTTTCGTCATTTTACATTGCTGAAAAAAATGTAGCAGAAATTCTTCAGCTTTCCTGTTAACATTTTTGTCGTAATGAATAAAGGCGGTGATAAAATCGTAAATAAAAAGGTTTAAATTGTTGATCTACTGTGACAAAAAGGTTTGTCGTCTGATTAGATAACTCTGGCTTAAAATATTCCGCAAAAAACAGCAGCAGTTTCTTTGAAAGATATAATCTTTATTTACGAGTAAGATATATCGACAAGTGCTTTATAAATAATGAGTAAATGGTTCCATCATATAAGCACGAATGGGTAGAACATGTGAGAAATAATAACAAACTATAGCACTCATAAGGCCTTAAGTCCAGTAACTAAGTTAACAATACATGAATCTCTCTCACAATTGATGTAACGACACAGATGAGATACTTACTATCCATAGCGGAACACATAACGACCGAAAACAATTATTAGTTAACCCCGGGACCTTTCGACGAATAAAGCCGAATGAAATAGCCTATTAGTAATTAGGGTCGTAGGACAACTGACAAAGTTTTAGTACACCGTACGTGTGCTATCCGTTTACGTGTAATTAAACTGCAATTCAATGGATTTAATTATTTTATAACAATATATAACATTGGCTTAGCGGTTATGAGCTTGACCGGAGAAACTGAGATTCCAGGTGATTTCCGGGACAGCCTAAACAATTTGATTAATTTTAAAATTTAAAGTTAATATATAAATTTGATTCAATAATTTCAATATTCTATGGAATAACCCAGAATTCGAATGTGCATGGTCACCTTCATGTGTTGGAAACTAAAACATAACATCCTAGGCGAGAAATCGGTGTTGTGTTCATGCAAACAATCCTTATATCTGTGTAACGCCGTACTAATTAACGTAAATATTTATCTTCTATATTGAGACAAGACGACAATAATAATTTTACACAGAAACATTCTCATAGCAATGCAGTAGTACCTACAACAAGTACTCAGCATAATTAAGCCGTAAATGGTTCTAGACATCGTTTTTTCTATTTTATTTGCAGACAGTCACTCTCCAAGATATTTCTATTCAACTATCTGGGTGTAGTTATACTATTCATAGAGCAGTTTTCTTCGAAAACCCTACATCTCAAGTATTAGATCTTTCCAAAATTGTGAATAACGCTGGAAGGGAATTTAATAAGAGTTTTCGTTGGCTGCCGAAACAAACCGAAACATGGATACAGTTTTCTATAATATGGAATCGTTATATCGGATCAAAAGACAATGCTCCTACGGTAGAGATGGAGGGAGGGTCCAACTTATTATAACTTTGCTCGTTTACCACACCTCGTAGTCATGGCCCGTTCGAAAATCCGCATAATAATACCACCGCGTCCGCCTCGTCGACATGATAATGGTTGGATCACACTCCTGAAATATTGCGTCGTGTGAATCAGAGAATGATACACACACACACTGACAGGGGTTCGTCAATTACATTTTATATTTCGAAAGCGGAATACTTTTTGTTTGAAACATAATATGTACTCGTACTGGTCAAAAATGAGTAACAAAGGCAAGGCAAGGCAGCACTATTGGAACACACTTCATGGAACAGTAACTAAAGAAGCATGTATTAAACGGAACCCAAATATAAAACATGAAGCTATGTTACTTAAGCCCTAGATGTGTTCACAGACAACAAAGATATTTCGAATGTTTTCGACGCCGGGAACGAAGTGGTCTCCCACAGCGCAAGGCGTAGAGATCACAGTAATGTCGTCATTAGGACATGAAGGCGAAACCCACATTTCTCCCACATATTTGGTGAAGATTAATTACCCCAAGCATCATCTGTCAAGTTGAGGGACTTTCCGTGGACATTTTGTTTGTAGTACAAATAGCTATACACATTTATCTTGTAATGTTACATTTTATTTTATTTTTATTGCTACAAGAGTTTATTCTATAGTAATAAATGTCTAGTCTTCTTCTCTCAATGCAGAAACGTACAGGCATTGTATTGGTCAAGTGTTGGTATCATTTTTCAGGGGAATTCATAGCGAATTAGCAATTCGTACAATGTGTCATTGCACACGCTGTGAAGGGAGGTAGCCTGGGGTATTACGACGTTCTCTAAAACAATTACTTGAAACACCAAAACCCTCCAATAAAGAGAGTTATTTCAGAAATAAAGACAAATGAATAACATTTTGGATAGAAAAGAAAGTAAGAAAGAAAAATAATTATTAGGATTTTAAAAAGGATAACATTAATTGTATTGGCAAAGTAAGTGCGGTGAGTGGTATAAATGTATGCAAAAATGGTATAAAGGTATGCAACGCCAGATAAGGAAAACAGACCATCTGTTTCATAATTTATCTGCTGAATCTCTTACCAGGTAGTTTCATTTGGTAAATGAAAGCTGCAAGGCAACAACAATCGAGCACTAATTGTGATTCCACTAATTTGCATTGGTGCGAAGACTTACACAGCCTGCTGCTTGCCAGCACTCGTTGAATCCTCACTCCATTGTGTATTTAATATATTTACGTGCTTTCATTTAGTATTATATGTAATAGTGTATATTTATTCGATTTTTATTCATCACAATTACATTGAGAGTTGCATAATTTATTAATGCTATTAAGATCATAATTTTATGGGGTCATGACCATTTTAATGTGCATAAGAAGTAATTTAATGATTGGCATATTACTATAGATCATTACTGTACTGCATACATGGATGTTTATCACAAAGTGGCTTTAATTGGTCAGAGGCAATCAGCGGTTCAGTATTGATATTAATTTCATACACAGGTAGTCAGATCAATCTATTCTCGTTTCAAATACAAATTGCAGCAAACAGGTAACTTCAATTAACAAACCTTGTACATCAGCTGAATTCCTAGCCAAGTTGAATGTTCTTATGCATGAGTGGATTCACTTAAGTAATCTGGGGATATAAGTTTCGCAGGCTCTTACAAGGAATATGAAATGAAATGACACTGCTTGTGACGTTTTAATATAAACTGCATCGTTTGCTTGCATTAAATTATGCAAGTGGTACTGCCTTCACACGATTACAGTAAATTTATGCAAGATATTATCCGAGGACAGCGGTGTCGCATAACAACGCCTTCAGTGTCCAAGCGGCGCATCGTCCCCGCCTCCTTTATGAAAACCCGCTTCGTGATATATGGGAGAGCGGCGACACGTTATTGCAACCAGGCAGCGTGTTTTATATGTCATTATTGTTTTTTGGGGTAGAGCATTTGGTTAACAATATAGTGTGTATAAAAATGTTTTTTAAATTAGATTAGGTCAGAGGTATGTCCTTTAATGAAGGCGGGGGCAATCTAGGCTCGGGACGCGGACGCGTGATAATCCCCCGACCATTAGGCCCGACCACTCGCTCGCAAATCGTCCGCATATTTTGCGCAAGATTAATTGTTCTCGAATATCATCTATCACGGTGAGCTCTCTCGTGACCGTCGCTAGCAGTGCGTACGACGTTTTATTTGAAGCACACAATGGCCCCTTGGAGTACTCCAGTTAAGGTAATTAAATTTTGTTGGAAAATAATGTCGACAATGATCGAAATTATGTGCGTGACTTTTAGTACCCATTTCCAGAGAACCTACTAATGATAGTGAATCAAAAAATAATGAGCTGAACTCAAATTAAACAACGTATAAAATATATCGATACATATCATCACGCTAAGTCGATCATGGGGTAGGCAGAGAGTATAGAGCGCCATTTCACCCTTGACTAACAAACTTCTGTATGTATGTAAAAATAATGAGATTTAAATAAAATCGAAATGTCTGTCTGTGATAGAGAAATTAAGGCTTTTTTCAAGTTATCAAAACACAAACACGCATTTTTTTTGCTTGTCGATTCATCCTCGTTTAACAATAATGATGTATCTAATACGAACATCTGACTGCACTTGACAAATGGGTATTGAGCGAAACTCATTGAGAGGGCCACGTCAGGCTGCCAAATGTCAGATTTTTATATGTTGTTTTATATATTATTTATTTGGTTAACCAACAGTTGTTACATCATCACACAATTTTTGTCAAAAATACATCTTGAATCTTGATACAAAAGGTCGTAAAAGAAAAATGTGATACTGAAAAATCACACGAAACTATTATTTAAACTTATTTAGAAGCTGGAGACTACTAATTTTAATCAAATATTTTAATGTCAGTGTTTCGGTTTTTAGAAAGTGCGTAATTCTTTAGATTACCCTATTCATAGTATACCATAGTCATTGGTTAAAAGTTTCGTTTGAAAGTGGTGTGTCTAATATAACACAACCAAGTCAAGCCAGTATCTATAAAATATTTCCTATACAATAGGAGATGCCGAGAGGAATCTATATCTGAGGAATTAGTGAAACCATTAATAGAGGATAGGATAGGATAGTAACAGGAACCGGCTAAATCATAACATTTGCATAACCTATTAATCTACAATTTAAGCACTCGAAATCCTAATTTCGTTTTACAAAATTACAGACTCTCAGGAAAGATAAATCCGTAGTTAAAAATACCCTTCGCCGAGTTTATTGCGCAACGGACAAGAACAAATTGAGTCAATCTTTTTTGCCTGAGACGAAAAACCGAAACGCTCTGGATTTTCAACGTGTAAAGTTCGAATATCAATCAAGTCGACCTTTTTTCAATAACGCTACCACAGGGATCCTTTCCAAACCAATTTTTCGAGTAATTTCGCTCTTAGATCCCGGGTGTACATTAGCTTTTACTGACATCAAGTTTGTTTCCATTTGTCCGAATTTTCTATTAGCGAGTGTTAATATCGGCCGCCATGATTGTGCTTAATATGACTCTTACATCACATGGAACGGGTCATAAATAATAAAAAAAAGTTATATACTATGACTTGTACGTAGTATATTATCTACTTTGAGCTATGATGTAAGAGCCGAGACCGCTGGTCTAGTGGTTAGTTTAACTGACTGCTACGCTGGGGTGGCGGGCTCGATTCCAGTGTTAAAACATTTGTGTTTGCCCTGCGTCTGGGTTTTTGGTACATGTATTATATAAATGTATAAAAAAAGCTTTGCTTAGTGTGGGGCCAGATGGCGTTGTGTGATAATGTCCAAGAAGTATTATTATACATTTGTTGTCATTTATTAGGATGATAGCTCCTTGGATGATAGGTAACTTTCACCCGAAAACTACGTAACTGTTTTACTTATTATCTAAGACACAGAATAATTTAGCGTTTGTAAGTGCTTTTAGTTACAAAGGGAGTGGGAGCCGGCGAAAGTCGTTGATTAAGGAGCTTCAAGCATTGAGTGCGCGTGGCGACAATGAATATTCAGTGCATAAGCATAATGCGGCCGCAATCTTAGCGCCACGCCGAGGCTGTCGCAACTGCATTGCTGCCCATTTCTCATCTTAAATGGCAAGAGCAACGCGCTCATTTCTCTGTGAACTTTTTTCAGAATATTTTTCCTTGGCCACAACTCAACTACGAGTCTTGACTTAAACTGTTCGCAAATCATAAAAAGCTGAATGAGTTTTATGTTTTAATTGTATTGCTTTGTTTATTTTCAGCTTTGCGTTAAGAAAATCCGTACATTTTTTGTTTTAAGTTGTAGCGATTAGGCAGGAGGCAGGAACATTTAAATTCTTTTAGAGTATTGAGCCGTATCTCTAATACATATACAAAAGTTACGTCCATAGTAGTTTTTTTCTCTATTTCATACTACATATTTTCTTTTTATAAATTGACCGATCGTAAAACAGACTAACTGCTTAGATAGTGCCGTAAAATGACACCCAGCTATAACATCCGATAATATAGGGTCGAGTTGATTGACTGAAAACACCCACCAGGTGAAAATTAGCGAACAAGTACACCTAATATTTCGTATAGAGTAAGCAAATTATGTTAAGGATATTCTCGGCTTGCGGCGACGTCGCGATCAATCGCCACTGGAATGTGTGGTATGCCGCATAACTAAATAGCTCAGGTAACCTGTTCCCTTTGTAAGATGAAGGATAGCATCGCTCTTACTAGAGCCTCTATCTTGATTTTAGCACCAAGCAACTAAAATATCACTTAAATAATTTCCAATCGCAATTTAATCCGAATATATTGTTAGGCTCAAATTGTAATCGTTCTCTCCAGATACGAGTAAAGTATGTACTTCCGACGTTGCGAATACTGATGCGATCATATGGTGAAGGCTGTAGGAGTAACGTGGCACTTTATCGTCTGAATTTTATAGGCTCGCAGTGGCCCAGTCCTGTAGCTTAAGGCTGTAAATGGCAAAACACATGGCCGAGAGGAAGCGCTAGTCAAAATTTATCGAGTTGAAAATTTACATCATGTCAGCATTTATGTATACCTAACATTGAACACGCATAATATAGCGAGTACGTATAAATACTATATCTGGTTAAAACACCATACGTGATCATGCATTTAAGTTTAGTTAGATCAACGTAGTATCTGTTATATTTTATAAAAGGGGGTTGTCTCTTTGTGTTGATGACTTAGCAATAACCAAGCAAGTTAAAAATTATAACTAATTAGTAAGTGATTGGGGCTCCGGCGAAAATCACGCAAGTAATGAGCGGTGAAACCATATCGCGTGAGTACGCTACAAACTTTTTATAAAGTTCAAATCATGCTTAAATAATATAATTAAAAATATTAAAAGCCATTGAGACATACTAATCAGTCTTACCTTAATAATATAGTTGAATATGCTTACAACAAGTTTTTACGAAACGAATTAGATATATCATTATTAGTATAACGGTTCTATGCTATAGTCCTTTTAATCGTAATATATGTCTACAAACACATTAAATTCTTATTAACAAAGAGGAAGCAACACTTATTGTCACACATTTAGTACGCGAACAGCGGATGTGATTGCGGCGCACAAGCGTCCGACGTCTCACAAGTCTCAGGACACACTGACTGAATAGCGCGTAGCCCGTAGCACGAATTGACGTTACTGAAAGCAATGTGCCGGTTCCGGAGCTGTCGTACAGCGAGCGCAGCGCGTAGGGCGGGCGCGGCTACGAAACGCTACGCGCTACGAGGGATACAATCATAATATTATTGAAAAAATATGTGGATAAGTCTTAAATTATCATATCACTAGCGGCCCGCCCCGGCTTCGCACAGGTAGACAATAGACATTTATCTAATATTTTGTCTACCCGTGCGAAGCAGCTAGTTTAATATATAGCCTATGTATTCAGTGATAATTTAGCTTGTTAACGGTGGAAGAATTTTAGAAATCGGTCCAGTAGTTTCGGAGCCTATTCAATACAAACCCACAAAAATAAAAAATAAAAATCTTTCCTCTTTATAATATTAGTTAACACATCATTTAAATCATAAATTCAGATTATAATGTCTGAAGACTTCTTAGCTATGATTACTTTTAGGAAGTAATGAAATGTTAGCAAATTAATCATAATATGCCCATATTCAGACGATTTTTTTTCTATGATAATTGGAACAAATTGCGCGTATTATACGGTGGCAGTTCATCTATCCCCAGTCGCTAACGTAAGCTGGTTTCGTGGCGATACAGCGGTACGATCCGACCCGATTAATACTAAGCACGCCAATAAATATTAATACTAGCTTCTTTGTCTTGCACGGAAGATTCGTTCTATTTTATTAATGGGACACTCACGTTCGCCTGACAAATCGTCTACCTTGGATACGAAACGGAATTTACTTGTATTGTTTCGTTTGTGGTTTACGATTGGTTTTTAATAGGGAACTTTGTGTATAGTCCATTCTAGAATTAGGCGAACTTTAAATATTTCATACAAAAGACATAAGCGGACGATTGATAATTTATTAGAGACAATGAATATGCCCTAGCGAAAGTTTCTTAATGCTACTTTGAAAGGGGCAAATTAAAGGGAACATAAGTAATAAATTTGGAGTAGAGAGACTACAGAGCTGAGCCGACAGATCACTCGTATAAAAGCGTGAAGGCCGGTAATCCTTTCCTAATTAATGTATGGGTCCTGGTGAAAGGTTCCGACTTGATATTACCGTAATCCACCGTTTCTGGCTGCCTTTATTCCTTCACAATGGCCATTACATGTCCAAATAGCCCGAATACATGTAGTACTCTAATGCTGACATAACTTCTAATGTCCCTTGCGAGATTTTAATACTTGACTCCACGAGTCTTTAGTACATTGAAAGTGACTAACTGAGAGAATCTCCAAAAGAATACAATATTATTAGTTGATTTGAAACAAATAAAGGGCTTTTATATTTAGGTTCGAGCATATTATAGTGAACTGTAATGCGTTAAATCGAAACAGTCTAGACTAGCGCAGATTAAAAGCGCATGTCAAAGACGATAAAAAGGACACTAAAAACATTTAAATTGTACGATGCTCTAATTGGGTTAGTATATTTTATTTGTAGTGATGTATTTACGATTCATGTAGACCTGATGAATTAGCTCGCATGAGGGATGACACAGTTGCGTCTTGGTAAGGATACGACGAGTTAATCGACTCATCTTGAGCTCTCGTAGATGTTGTCTGGCGAGAAAAATGGGCCTCAGTAAGCAAGCGAGTCGTGGCAACGCGTCTCCGACTGCTTGTCTTATCACACGTGGTTTCTTCCAGCGCTGCTTAAATACCTCGCGAAATTTTCATAAGATTGTTATAATGCACCAGCGGGCTCTTAACTTTTTACTAGCTCATTAAACTCAGCAAGGTCTTAAAGGGAACGGTAAATCATTAAATTATGTTCGTGATAACTCTGACGGTACAATAAACTTTTTTCTCATTAAATTAATATTTTTACAAGCTAAATTATTTAAATGACTTCTTGGAGTTCAAAATCATCCACTTGGAATAAACTAAATGCTTTGTAATATTTACACGAGCTGAAGTTTTTAATTTAGCGCTTCAAGTACATTAACCTTAGAACAATTTTATCCGTCGTATTTCAGTCGTGCAACTTTAGTGTCACGTACCTCAATACAGCAAATAAAACATTGTGAATTAATATGTACTGTTTAAACTCCCTGGACATTACAAAAGCATATCATTTAAGGAATTAATGATGTTTAAATTGAAATTAAAAGCGACAGTTTCTTTTAACATATTGTTTTAAGCTTTTGTGTTTATGATCCAAATGTATAAAATTCATTTTGACGGGTTCTTACCACGGTATTTTTATTAAATTAGCTTTTTTAGATTACTCTACGTTTTGACGACAAAAAAGCGATGGCGTATAGAATAAAGGGGCTCTCGTAATAGTCTGTATCAGTGTTCATGATCGCATGTGCGGTATGGTCACGCTATCAGCCGCGTGGGCTGGAGCGATCAAGAAACTACCACGTATCAGCATCATATCACTCTCCCTATCTAGTCCAATGGGAATGACTCAACAACTTACGATGATAAAGCATTCGTCTTGGATATAAATCTATTATGAGATAATTTAGGCGCGAGAAAGAGACAATAGTAGTTGCGGGAAAATTAACCATGTTGTAGTTTTATTGTCTCGCCAGGGAATCTTTAGACAGAAAATTATCTAGGCACCATAATGTACTGTTACATTATAATGATGAATAATATTTTCATGTACGTATATACATATTATTGCAGGTACAATATGTACTTATATAACTACAAGAAAATATTGTTCATTCAAGAGATACATATATATGTTGAATGGTAATACTTTAATTCGAAAATAATGTAAGCATAATTATATGAAGGTGTTTCGTAGTTATGAATTAATATTGTTGGCCTTGTTACTTGAAGGAAAAGTTGGGTAGGGCTCACTAGGGGAATATTTAAGTAGTTTATGATCTTTAGTATATAACAAACAATAGACTGTTGACGCCATAGCTCATGTTTATAGTGTTTTAATGATGCATTAAATTGAAAGAGCTGATTACCTATAGTCATAAATTTCATTGCACGGGTATTCATATTGTTTTTATTAAACCTATATTCATCGTTGCATATCCAAAGTATATCAGCAAAAATTTCACTTTCACTGAACATTACGTTTAGTCTTAAAAAATAAGTTAATAGTGTAAGTGACTATTAACTTATTTTTTAAGACTAAACGTAATGTTCAGTGAAAGTGAACGCTATAAATTTACACGCTCCTCGATTATAAGGCATTAATTGGTTGTGATCAGGTAACGCACGGCACGCTCGTAAACACGCATGAACGAGACCAAAGAAAGTAAATACTCCTAAAGAGATGTTTGTCGAGTCAATGTACGTTCATTGTGTAACACGTCACACTCCTAATGCGTCCGTGACACAAAACCCGTACAAGTTGTTACCATCACAAAATATAAAGCTCCTAATAACAACGAGGGCTTTTAGCCAACTTGCAATGAGGTACCTACAGCTAACGTAGCACCTTTCGTTTATGAAAAGCTTTCAGCTAGAAGCTCTATTCAAATGGCCTTTCCTTTCGACGTGCCTTTACATAAATCAAGTATTGAATAAGCTGTTTTCCCTCGATCAAGATTCGTTGAAGAACAAAAAATCTGACCTGTTATCTACGAAGGTTGATTTGATTTATAGTTCACATGATAAAGCATCATTGTTGTTTTAAAGCACCGATACGAACCACCTACCAAGGCTAGTATATTTTGCGAAGTTATGGAGTAGAAACATGACAGGTTGCCATTAAATTCATGCTACTGCCTTACAGACATAACATTTATGAAAATGTTTGTAATAAGCGAAAAATGTTACAGGTAATTCATGTAAAAACTAATTCAATAAGCTAAAAAAGTTATAAAAATTTAAGTAAATGTGTTTTTGGGGAGGCTGCAATATCCATATATGAACGGTGTGTGCTAAGTTATATAACTATCTGTCTTTAAATTCGCAGGCGCTAAATGTAGGAAAAAGGAAAGTGGAAAAATACATCAAGCTATTTAGGTTCCAGAGCGTGGCAAAGAAATAGACATTCATTCAAAAACAAGACTTTCATTCTGGGGCAGGCGGGTAAAAACTTTGAATCGGCAATTATTCGGCATAACACAGCTCTAATGTGTGCACAAATAGTTAGAGTAGCTGAGTAGAAGCGGCACATAAGCTCAGAAGCGCATGTGACGGGGCCAGGAGCACGTAAGCGGCTCAACCCCAGGATCTTCCTCACCAAACAACAATAGGAAATCTTTTCCTTAAATTTTCAGTATGGGCGGGCTCGTTTCTTGTTAAATAGATTTATGCGGTTCTATATTTTCCCTTGCCGTACATTTTTTTTTACTGAGATTAAAAGAAAAGATAAATTAAATAAGAGGGCATGTTTGATAAAGACTTATTATGAAATTGAATTAATGTATTCTTGAATACGATACGAAAATAATTTACCATCTAAATACTAAAGCTTTAATAAAGCTTGGATATAAAAGGAAACCGAATAGATACATAAGTTTCGTGGCAAGTCAGAATTTTCAAAGACGAAGCCGTAGTGCAGTGCAACGAGTAAAACTTTTTTCATAAAAGTAGCCCGGTACTGGGCGGCGCAGAAAACGCGCGACAAGTGAACAGTTATTGAGGTTACTTATTAACTTTATAACTTTACTGCTTCTGGTTGCAACTTATAAAAGTCGAATTATTAATAAAAATAACAACAATTCGGAATATTCAATTAGATGCATTAAAATATCATAATTGTTCGTGTGACGATCATCTCATAAATCTACTACCACGATACCAGTCACAAACTCAAACGTATATTGTACAACTTACAAAAACCATTAAAATGAAGAATTTATTCAAATCGGAGTTAGAATAAATTCAACCAGCCATGTCGACATGACAATGCTAAGAATGTAGACAAAAGTTTCTTCATATATGTGCAAGGATTGCAGAGACGGGTGAACAGCTGACGACCGCTCAGGGCGGAGGGTCGCGTACTACGGACTTTCTGGCAGATGTGTTAAAACGAGCACATCTCGGATATTTCATCCATCGCTTAAGGCGATATGAATAAAACAGGAATTGTTAAATGCTCCATCCGCACGGATCAAAGAAAGTCATGGTATCAAAGGGGTGGCTTATTTCGTCTTATCATGCGTAAGACGTACCATACATCATAGCACTGTTTTGTCCTTTCGACAGTTTAAATTATATTGAAACCATATAATTTATTATATGACAGTATGTTAACTTAGATGTAATTGGATTCGTTATTATTACAATACAACAAACGGATTGTCGCGTCTAAACTAAATCAAAGTTTGTTTCCGGAGGGAGTAGCTCGGCCGAGATATTGGCAACTAACTATAGAAACTCTATTTTATTACCATAGCTATGCTAGCATAGCGCCCAACCAGATCACCGCAGAACCCGTTAAAATGTTACAACCGACCCTTCAGATATGAATAGTTTAATGGTCATTAACAGTTAAATTACATTAGATGATTAGACCACGACCCTATCCGATCACACTGTTTTACAAGGTTTTCAACGTATCTATTGACCCATCAGTGAAATACCACAACGGTAATGAGGTTCCATTACCGCAGAAATAATTTGATAAATTTAAAGTGTCCATCTATCCAAACACATCTTTGAAATACGCTGCAAATGGGATTTAATAATTAATTTAGCATTAAGTATAATGCTAAATTAATGCTAATAAATATTAATAAATAAGTATTTGAACGGAGAGAGTGATCGTTTTGAAAGTGACAACATAATATATTTTAAATTAACCACACAATAAATTATGTTTTGTAATTTCGACCTTAAATGCTGTTGCAATGCTGTTGATATCAATATAGACCATAAATTTATCATAGTGCGGGATATAAGACACAAATCTTGAACAGACGTCGCCACTTAAAATAACCTGGCACGATTTCAAGTGCCACCCAACCTGAATGCGAAGTTATTCAGTTCATGAAAACCAGATGGTCCCAAGTTCTATGTAAACACTGGCAAATGCCAATTTCGAATGACAATTCATCAGTCTATTACCTACCACTATGTGCTTTAGAATACCCTTTCTTTAATCAATACTCACAACTGTTTATTATACCCGACTATCGCAGAATGGGGTTATTGACGATAAATAATCAGCGATGTAAGTACATAAATATTCATCGTTTTACCTAGAAACATCTTGGTATGCAAACAATTTAATTTGTATTAATATTCATGGAGTGCGTATAGCATATATTACAAATGTCTGATATGGCAATAAGATCTTCCTGTTTAACTACCTAGAAATAGCGTGAATAATTGCTTCTTCTAAGTTACGCCCATGACGAGGGCGATTAAACAAGATAGTAATTTTGGCACGAAAACTCTATCGAAATTAAGAGAAAATGCCATGTTTCACCATCACCTCAATTTGGATGCATGAAGTTTAAGAACAACAAAGAATATGATTTGAGAATTATGTAACTGATCGAATCAGCAAAATTATCCGTGATAAGCTTATATAGGTATAACTGTGAATTCTGATAATCTTACCCATCTTCTCGCTGTTGCAGTGTTTTTCGTAACTATCAGCATGGAGCATATTAGCACAACGTATAAACTGCAGGTGCGTCTAGTGGCCCAAACGAGACACTGAGTGAGAATAGATACGTTTATGAATATTCGTAAATTCACTAAATTCTTTAGAATTAAAATGCGCAGAATTCAATTTTTGTCGCACAAAAAAAGCGTAAGTGGCGTAACAAATGTTTTTTTTTTAATTTGAAGCTAAGACCTTGATCCGGAGTCGAATATGGGGTGCCCTGGGATTTAAAAAAATCCCTTTTCTATTTCCACGCGGACGAGTCGTGGAAAATATTGCTAAATAATATACGTAAATGGAACCTCAAGTGTCTAAACTGTGAAGGAAAGGTAACATTCTCAGAGTTAGAAGTGAAAGAGGTTGGGCGACATTAGCGTTAATGTTATAAACAAGCAGCGGAGACGTTGGCCGGAGTCCAAGTAGGCTGGGCGCCGGCGCCGCAGCCAACACTCGCGTCCCATTTCAAATGCAGCTATTGCTCTATCAGCTAACTGTCTATGATTCCTATAACTACATAAACGGTTTAGCACTTATCTTCACCAAAGAATAAATGATTCACAGATAGTCCATTCTTTCTTTTAGTACCTTCACGTGGGAAATGTTTTTATTTATTTATTTAATAATGGCATGTTGACAAAAAGTATTGCAACACCATAAACAGTATGTATTCAGTTTTGTTTTAGATGTTCTATTTCGATACCGAATGTGTGATGTGAAACGCTTGGTAACCGTATCACTGCACTAATGGCAAAGAAAGAACATATTCGTAAAACAATAAAATTAGATTGTATATAATTTTCACGTATGATGTAAAAATCGTATACTTTCAAGCCATTACAATATTATTAAAATTAAATTAAAAGTACCAAGATATATCTGACAAAACAGCATGTAACTTAACTTCAACGTGAGAACAAATTTTTGTAAATTCTACCCGCAATGGAAGCTAGACAATAATGTATAGAAATTAAACTTGTAATATGAATTTGCGTTGTGAAATACAACGGTACATTTACTACGCTATAATTTCATAATACAACTTTAAACTTCAACGACGACTACACTTAACGTTAGTAGGTAGACGTTCACATAAAGTTTTCAACAATAATTTATTTACTGATTTATAACTATCAAATAATAATTCACGTAAGAAGCAAAGCTTCAAGTACTTAAGTACCTAATCAACTAACGGGAATCTTATAATAAGCAATATTTATTCCAGTTAAATTAACCAGATACTTTGCGAATTCTGTAATTTACTAACAAGCCGCCTAACATGATCACATTTCTCAAGTTATATTGGAGAAAGTTTATGTTATTCTAGCTTGATTTATTAAATTAATCCGCTATCGGGGGGCGGGAGCGTCTATTTACAATATAAAGTTGGCCAGTTTATTCTCGGTTTCAATTAAATCGAGGTTCAGCTCGCAAGTTGCGCAGTTATAGGGGTCCTATTATCTGCATGAAATTTGACTCACAAACCGCAGTCTCCGTAGTGGTGGGACGACATAACTCGACCCAAGTTGAAAGCTTTAATTACGTCGAGTGACTCGTTCACGCAGGTGACTCCTTAATTACAGGCTCGAAATTGAGCTGCCCATTCAACTGACACGTTTGCAAACTAATTATCATGACCTATATCTATACCCTCCCCGCATTAAGCCTCGCTGATTACAATGCTCTTTGTCAACAATACTCACGAACATATCACGTCTAAGCCTAAGTTTTCTTGCTATTAACAAAAAACTAGGCTTTAAGCGAGGATAACACATAAATTAGGATTACTTGAAATAAATTCGATGAAATAAATTACAAAGATATGTACAAGAGAGACTTGAAATTAAGAGAATTAAGTAAGTTTATTACCTAAAATGATCACTGCTTGTTATATAGGCAGTGCAATTAGGTTTCATTTTAATCATTACAACTCAACGATTTCAGTGAATTGTATACGCCATATTCCCTGCAGATGGTGGCTAACCTATGTAGTATGTCGGTATATCTACAGGTAAATCCTAAAACTCTTTCTTTCATAGATATTAAATGTAAGAACGAAGTGAGATTAAAGAAAGTCCCGTTACTCTAACTAAATCTAACTCTATGTAAAAGTAAGTCTCCAGCGTCTCACTGTCAATATCTCGACGTGCTAATCTCTAGAATCACTGAATGAAAATCAATGAGGTTTCACTACATCTGCCTCTGTTTAAGAAACCCACCGCCTCGCCGACCACATTGTTTGTAAGACACTGTGATGTTGAATTATGTTGTATCCAATACTTTTTATACCACTAAGGTGACGAACACGTATACGGCCTACCTGATGGTAAGTGGTCATCGTTGAACACATGAAACATGTGTATACTTTAGCTAACACTAATAAATTTACACTAGTTTAATAACAACACTCCATTTAAATGTATATGTTTTGATACAAGTGTGTTTAATGTGTTTATCGAGCGTGGAAATTAGCATTAAAACTAGAACTGTTTTAATAACGAGCAAAGCCTCTTCGAGTTAGTGGCAGTGCTCAGCCGAGATAACAAACACAATTACTTTAATGCAAACGGCGCTCATTTAAATTTGATGTATAATTTTTGGTCGCACGGTATTCCTCATATCCAGATAATGTGTCTAGAATCCGTGGCAGTACCTACTGGTTTTTACATAGAAGATGGTAACGGTCACCACAATTAATGTTATCTGGCAAGTAATCGCTATCGGCAGGGAATTCCTCCTCACACATTGGAATATTCTCGCACGGCGCGGTTCCAAAGGAGTTTTCTCCCGCGCACGATCAAATTGTGGCATGAACTCTCCGCCGAGGCTTTCCCAAAGGAGTACAGCATGGGGTTCTTCAAGAAGGGTGTGAAGAGATTTTTGAAGGGCCGGCAACGCGCGATTTATACCCCTGGTGTTGCAAGCGTCCATAGGCTACGGTAACCGCTTACCATCAGGCGGGCCGTATGCTTGTTTGCCGCCACCTTAGTGCAAGTATAAAAAATATTTTTTAGTCAAATCCAAAAGGTTTAGCATTGAAGCCACATTATTTCGGCCGTCCATCCCTCCTGAATTCAATTTACGCCCCCAAGGCGACGTTGTCGTTAATAGGATTTCAGCCACGCTCTAAAAACGCTATTTACACATTTCTACTACCAAATAACATGTGATTAGCTTAGCTAGTCTCGTAATATAAAGCCATTGTTCGTTAAATGGCTCACTTGATATATGTTATTCATATTTCCTCAAGTAAATACTGACCGGTGCGTGACTGATCACGCATAATTTAGGGTTCCGTTGACTTCTTGATTGCTGGACTATAATAAGATTATTTTATAAAATTTTAAAGATGGATATTCTTCCAGTAAGTATAATAATATATTCAATTGAGTTAGTTAACTAATACTCCAAAATTAGTAAAGCCTTCATATCTGTTGCTTTGAATTAAGTTACAGATAACCATCTGTTGTCACGTCTCAGATATAAGTAGGTACATAGCTGTTTTATGTTGGAGTGTGGACACGCGAGTTAAGAAAAAGTCAGTATGGAAAAAACCGTAATACATAAATACTAAATAGGTGAAAACTTCAGATGAAAACAACGAGCGGATAAAAAATGCCCTTCGTTATACGTATGTAGGATAAGTAGATAAGTCTAAAACGGTTATAGCATACATACGGACATCACGAAAATAAAGTTTGAATATGGAATTCTAAAAAAGAAATGCGTGGAGAGTGTGGTTCGCTTAATTGAAACGGAAACGATATCAATATATGAATAAAAGAGGAGTATTAAACATCACCATATGTTTGCAATGCTAATGTTATCGTTCGTTTCTATGTAAATTCACATAACTATCGTAGCATACAGTATAGTTATCAAGCCTATAAGTATTTCTCGTTTAAAGTTGCTATACAAATTTGATTTTTACGTTGAATTAATTAAGCACGAAAATGAAATGTGGAAGTTGTCCCGGAACAAACGAAAGAAGAAACCTTCTAGATAGGGATGAGATTTATTTTTCATTATTTAAAACAGCAAGCGGAACAAATAAGTGCAAATGATGTTGCGTAAGTAACGTTTAAATTAACTAAGTACGTTCAATTTACTGAATGAACAAATTAAATTAGAACTATTAATCCACATTATGAAAATACTCAGGCAGAAGTAATTGAGACACAGGACAGAGCTGAAGTTTGACTTTATTAAATACTGGAAATGAGTAAATGTCTCTGGGTAGTAGGTAATTTTGAGTGACAAACGAGCGGTTGAACGCCGGCTGTGCCTTGAGCCGAGTCCGACACGTGCGCTCGGTAAATAAAATAGGTACGAGTAAGCCGCGGCATTGCGCTCGCCCACTTCCAACCGGGATGACAAATCTCATTCTCCCCATGCAAATTTCACGAGTACCGTCTTGAGCGACCTTCAACATGTTTGTTTTACTGATTTCAAGTATTTATCATTCCGTCGAAATTACCTAGGTATTATTGCTGAACCAATGGTCCGACTCGGATCTTTTAAGGATACGCTAAGAATAAGAATATTAAGCGCCGTTTGGGTTAAACTGATGGAGCAATTATAAAGCAAGAGAAAACGTTTTCGGTATGGATAAGGTGGCTGGCCTATATAGCGGTGCGGTGGAGAGCGACTCGGCCGAACAGAGCGGACGCACGCTGAATCACAAAGTAGTAAATCAGTTCATTGTTGTGAGCGGCTGAATATTCAGTTACCTACTCACGGCATTTTCGTGAATACCATTTGCATTTTGATAAGATTACGAAAGCGATCGTATGACTATTAGCGAATCCAATTTAATTTCTCCAGTGGTTAGGTTTAGTAGAAGTCAACCAACATTTAGGAAGGCATTTCTTAAGGATTAGGAATAAGCACAAGTGTGATAAAAGTGACTTATACACTGTCATCATATCACAGAAAATACGGTGATCAAAAGTAGCAAGACAGTATTTTTTTTAGGTTAAACATCGATGACAAACGAGGTAAAAATAAAGTAAATGTACTTTATGCCTCAGGCCGTGGAGCCGGGTGGGTGCCCAGAGGTCCTCGTGCATTAGCGCGTAGGAGCCTGGTGTTTACTCAGACCTACTTTGTATTTGTCCAACAGGCTTTGTGGAACTCGCCGCTTCCTTAACCTGTTGGACATTTATACATATACTCACAGCACCAAACGTGTTTTAAGTCGATACCTAAGTCGGTTTGTTTAACTTTTCAACAATGGGTTTCCTTTACCGAAGACAAAATGTTTTGCCTAATTCAATAAGTCATGGGCTTCTCACGAAATGTATAACACGAATAGCATTGTGAGTAGGCCTCATGATACGGGGAAACATGATTGTGCCTTCAATATATTTTAGAGAGGGCAATTTGATAGAAAGATACAACCGAAAAACGATAAGTGTTTGTTATGACGGGATCCTTGCAGCTAAATTGCGTTCAAGTTGAGTATGAACATGGAATAAACTGGCACATGAGCGCGTGCGAGCCGGATATCGCAGCCGTCGACGAACCATCATCGTGTCATCGGATTGCCCCGTAACGCGGGGCCCTATATCCGCCGCGAAATGGAACGTGATTCCCCTTCGAATATTGAGGGGCTTATACGGCTCTGCATAGCCAGGCCCATGCCATGCCCTACAAAGATTTGTGTTGTGAACACAGCTTACTATTTTCGATACATGTACTATGTGATTTATTTTTACAGAAAAGTACAATGCAGGCAAAGTCAGCTAACCAGAAATTGAGCACGTTTTTCTATAAGAATTCTTCTTCAAACTTAAGTGTTGTTCGTGTTCGTGATGGTTAAGTATTTAAAACCTATCATATATGTACGGGACAGGTGGAGAAAATACATAAAAATATTGATTTCAGACATATATATTTACTAAATGCAAATGCTGCATAATTGATATTTAAGTATGATCTAAGTTTATGATTTATTAGAGTAATTATAGTGGTATTTTAGAAAGCAAACGGGTCCTGAATTATGATAAATTTATTGGATGCGCAAAAAACTATTTCACTTCAATATAATGAAAGAAAAGGCGCAGTGCTTTATGCGCACGAAGCCGACCGTAAATGACATGAGTTAACGGCGGCAGGTAGGCTGATGGTGTATTAAATATATATATTTATTTCGAAAATATATTTTTGCTATAAAATTGAGCATAAGGTGAGATGAAGAACATTTCGAAGTATAAGTGATTTCGCTAAGAAGATTAATTAGTATTAACTCTTAATCCGCAATGGATCAATTCGAGCAAAAGCACCTACCTATTGCGTGCAGACGAAAGGAGCTCCTTACATCATTGGGAAGTATAATAATGAGGCATTCGTTATAAATATTAATCGCACTTAGTAATAATATCCAGATAAAATAGTTCGGTTAGTACGAATTCCAACACTTCCAACTTAATCCTTAGTTTTATTTTATTTTAAACTAGAAAATATTTTAAACTAGCAATATGACGGCAACAAACTTATTATTTGAACAAAATTTGCCAAAAGACTGACAATTCTGAAAGTCTTCAAAGTATCCAATAAAATTCAAGTCGAAAAGACGACAGATGTTTCCGCCCGAGAAACTTTAGTTTTAAGTTGTCGGATAAAATTATCGTGCAAAGGAATTCTGTTGGATCAACCTTTCTATTGAATTATTATTGAATGGATATCTTAGAACGTAAAAAGCTGTTATTTTCACCTAACAGACACTTCAATTAGATTTTTGTATAGATACATTCAGTCAGGTATACTAACCACTAGATTAGCGGTCTCGTCGTAAACATATAAAAATATAATGTATGTGAGAAAATTCATCGCCTGTGGGTAAAATAGGATTTAACAGTTTGTATGGTCGAATGATACCGTACGTACAGGGTACAGCTAAAAATATATTAATATGTTATAGTCGTTAAGTTACTATTGTGATTTTCTAACAGCTCATATACATAGTAGTTATCTAATTAACAAAAGAGTTTGTAATGCAAATGTGAAGTGCTGGTAATGTGTACGTACATCTTTACTCAGTACCCCTTGCGATGCCGGGCGGGTCGCTAGTACAAAAATAAAAACAAATAACATAAGGATAGTATACATTTAACCATTGGAATTTTCGAGATACAATAAAATCTCTCTTGGTTACATAAAATGTTGGGAAAAATCGTTGGGTTAACGTCGCAGCTTGTCACAAGCCGTCACTCCCAGAGAGAAGCAACACCCGAATTAAATTCCTGCTCTCTTCGCCAATTCGCCTACGTTCCAGCACCCAAACACGAATTACATGAGAAGTTTAACGAAATTGCAGCGAGATTTCTCAAATTGGGTACATTATTTAGCAATAGTGAAGCGCCTCGCTGAACACGAGTCGGTGTAAAAGAGCGACGCGACGCGGTCGTATCAAATTTCACGTTAACGACGTGACGTGTAGCTGAACAATTGTGGAGTGGCGTAGCAAGTTATGTGCAGAGTGAAGGCAGAGGACAGGCGAGTGCATTAAGATAAAGCGCGTTGGGCGACAGCCAGCGTCTCAAGTGTCCAGCTCGGCGCCAAACACCGCGGCAACCCTTCTTCGCAACCATACCAATAGACTCTGACTGAACGCAATATTATTAACAAAACACGCAAAATCGTGTTTATCTTTAGCTACCCGGAAAGAGGGCTTGTGTGTTCAGCGCTGTTTTAGAATTAAATTGAGTATGCAGGTTTTCTACCATATGGGGATTTAGATAATGTTTTTCCTTTAATCTATCAACGGGTCCCTTTTAAAGAACCGGCGTTACGGATGAGGAAAATAGAACACACCCTATGAGGAATCACAATGATTTTGTACATTGTATTTGCAGGGGTGTACCACTGTACCTACACATAGTATTTATGAAATAAATATTTGTTTTCATCATATAGTTGCAAAGAAAATGTTATATTATTATTTATTAATGTTAATAACATAAAATAAAAAAGAATAATGTACATATTTACATTATTCTTTGAGAATAACTCGATAGTGTTATTACGTGTTGTTGTGGTCGCTCTAGCTAGATGACCTCTAGTTCAACATGTCGTGAAGCGACGCCTACGATTAGATATAATTTCACTAAATAATGTAAACTTTCGTCAAGTGTTACTCTATCATAACTTTCACGAAGCGCACCCACTTGCTCCAAGATAAACGAACTTTAATTAAACTCTTGTCGTTGTATATAACGTCGCAAGTACAATATAAGTTAGTTATCATAAGTTTAAAAAATCTCCGCTGTCCAATATTAAACATCTTGCTACTAATACCTAAGTTTTATTGAATATCCAACTTAAATGTATTCAGCCAAAATCTAGGCAATTTTACCAGAAACTTCGAACAATAAAAACGTATAACATAATATGAAACTAATGCGACCGTTATATGGGGGGAGGGATACCTATGGATATAGTCTAGGTTTATCCGTAACTAGCCCCAATATCAATAAGCGAAGTTTCCGAAAGCGCAATAAACTGTTGAACCGTCTCTCGGGTCGACAGTGGAAGTCAGCAGTTTCTTTGAGCGCATCCTCAGCGGAGGACAATAATGAATTCAGGCCCGAGTGCTTGAGCGTGCTCGTACGCTCCACTTTGCACTTCGTCTGTTATAAAGCGATTAATGGTTCTGTGACCTTTGAGGAGACTCACGATCAAAATAAGAATGATAATAAATGTAGAGAGATATACTGCTTCCTCTCTACTCCAATAAAACATTCAAAACTTGGTCAATCACTTTTATTAGTGACGTGACTCTACAAATATTTTCGCGTTTCGGTTTTTACGAGCTCTAAAAAAGTTGAATAATACTGAGCAAACTCGTTTATTTGAATTGCTTCTATTCCTAAAGAATGAGGATCAATCCATGAACAGTTCACGAAACAATTTTGTACGAATAGACAAATTAGCACTTCTAAATTAGGCTATCAAACAATGAGCCCATAGTAAATTTTGCATGGCGACAAAGAATTCACATTTAAAAGTAACTCTCTTTTTACATATTCTACTTGTAAAAAATTTACACCAGTATTAATAATAAGCAGTGTAAGTCAATAAATAATAATAGTTTTGACATTAGCCTACGAGCTATTAAGTTTAGCATGTAGACATGCGAGGCAAAGCTCGAGGCATGCATTTATAGCATTTACTAGCTGATAAACGAATTATGCCAATGAAAAGCAGACGTACGATATCATAATGGAGGAAGAACATTTCACTATTTATGATAATTGCAAGTGTTGAAATATAAGCCGCGTAAGTTTAACACGGTTCGGGTACATAGGTACTAGGCAAGAATATCTCCGACAGTTTGGGTTTCTTCTAGTAAGTTTTATACGATTGAAGTATACAATTTAATAAATATCGAACTTAAGGCTCGACTTAAGATAGTGGAACACTTTTATTGAGGATCTACGGAACAAATAAAACAAATAGTGTTTATAGGAAAACTGTACAGAGTACAGGTAGAGCCGATAGGAAACAGAATAAAAGTATAAGATAACGTGCCGCTGTGCATTTTCACATTATCGGCCCGAATGGAGTGTCGCCAACATCGCAATTAACTTTTTAAACGTTCCAATGTTTTTTTAACACTGCACGTGGCCGTAGTGAATAAACTGAATTGAGTCGCAGTAATTACATTAAAGCACTTAAAAGCTATTTTCGGTATATAGAAACGAGAGTTAGCCATTTCCCACAATTTCGTTTCATTGTCTTTTAGTTTTTGTACTCTGGAAAGGAAAATAAGATAAGATGTTTAAAACCAAGTGTGCGTCGGAGGCGCATAAGATTCTATAATTTTGTTTCGTAGACATATTCGCACGGATTTTTGTTGACGTGTAATCGCTAACTAGCTTTTACCCGTGGCTTCGCCCGCGTGTTTCAACAGAAGAATTCACCGATTTTTTTCTGAATATAGGTACATCACATCCTTTCTGTAACCCTGATAACTTGCGTGCAAAATTTCATGATGATCGGTTGAGTAGTTAAGACGTAAAAGTGTAAAGTAAAATGTCTTTGATTTTTTCAAGGATTTTGTATATTGTTCAAATTTATTTCTACTGAAAGTGTTTGATTTGTTTAATGGAAACTTAGAGAGGGGAAACATTGCTAATGAGATAGCTCATTCACGTATGGAGGATACCTTAAAATATATATTTTGCATAATTTCTGCACAGAAATGTATGTAAATGCAACCAGTATTCGGTTTTATGATTATGTCAAATTAATCAATGTGAGATTGCTTTCAGTACAAAAAAAAAACAATTATTTTTCACATAACATTATCGTCACGGTGTATTTATCATCAGCACACGTCAGTGAGCATAGGCATACTCCACATCACTCCATCCTTTCGAGTATCTATCATTTATAAAGCTAATCTTAATTGCTTCAGTATTGTGCAGATGCATTTAGTCTATTAAATGGGTGTATCGTAGTAACATTAGTCGTGACTTGGCATCGAGTGAGCTTGCTAATGTGCAATCAAATAGCGCCGATGTCCGCCAGTTAATTATGCGTACGCCCTTTGAATTCAAATCGCCTAACTGATAATAGAGACAAATATCTTGCTTTGCTTAACTTATGGCAGACATAACAATGTTTAAATTATTTGCAAATGTCAACCTTTGCAATATCGAATATAATTCCGTAAAAATATTTCAACTCAAGGCGATAAGTAAAAGTTTCCCCAGATTAAGACAAAATTTCCACTTTTATTTGTTTAATGAGCAAACATAAACAAGAACTTCTTCAAAGGGTGGAAATGTCTCTGCTTTACCGCAGCGACCCGGATTTCGTGCCAAATATTTATTTTAATTACATCTCGGTGCCTTCAAAGCTCAAGTTTAATATGGCTCCCACCTTCCACACCGATATTTCAGATTAATGTTTAGCTTTTCATATCAAAGCCTACCTACCTAACTGTGATAATAATGTATTAACTCACTGTGCACTAGTAAACAAGCCTTAATCGGTACATAAGAAAATTAATTACATCACAACAAAGTAAATGGGCAATTGAATAATCAAACGTTTTCTGCTGAAGATATTAAAAAAGGAAGAGGACTCAAGACAAAGAAATAGCTATCTGCGGTGGAATATCGATGAACCGTTTCCTCAGGGAAATAGGTAATATGACTTGCACATAACCTAGTTCAGACTGCAATAGAAGGAAAAAAGTTTCAATACGCGTATTGATAGGAACGGTACAATAGGATATGAGCAGTCAAAGTTAAGTTAATTAAAACTTAATGGAGACAAAGGGGACCATACCCATGAGAGAAAACAAAGCGATGGAAGCGGTCATAACTGCTGTCAACTACAACTTGTACTGCGATTACTTTTCAACGAGTTTAGGACAGTGCGGCTAAACTAGCTATGAATGAAGCTAAATCCAACAGATTTAAGTTTTACCAAGATCCTTTCTCATTGCAAATGATGTCCTTAAACTAAATCCGGCTGTTCGAACAAATAATACATTTGTAAGTTACTGTCATGTAAAGTTGTTGATCAAACATAGGTAATAAAAAAAGTTCCTGATTACCTATGCGTAATGGTTGCAGCACCTTTTCGTTAATTTATCAAGTAAACATAGGTAGTTAGGTACCCTACAGTCAGCGCCAGAAGCTGTTATTTATGGTCATTGTTTGGTCGATTAAGCTTCAGATTGATGGGGGTGATTATGCGAGTTAAGGAAAATTACTTATGTCACGCCTTTTGGGAATTTCCCTAAAGAAACGCAAGAGTAATGACGCTGATGTTAAAACAACGAATTATTTGAGTGAATTTAAAAAATGAGCTCGGGGAACTTTATTAAAGTGGATAAGGGCGCATTCCTGAAGACGCTGACATTCCTTACGATGCAAGAAAGTAAACGAAGGAAACACATCTGCGCATGAATTCTGAACACGTCCAGCTATATAAATTCATAACTTCGGAACGAAGCGAAGGCAGACGGTACGGTACACAGTGGTCTCAGAGAATTTATTAAATTAATTAATTGAACGAAAACGAATGGAACGGTTTGA
Source organism: Falcaria lacertinaria (assembly GCA_951449985.1). Lineage (NCBI taxonomy): Eukaryota > Metazoa > Arthropoda > Insecta > Lepidoptera > Drepanidae > Falcaria > Falcaria lacertinaria. Next base: position 7,993,237 of record OX602113.1, on the reverse strand, counting down.
ATATTGAACGAGTTGAAAGTGGCATTAAACATTCTGGTACTACTAAATTATCTGGATGGCATTTTTGAAATCACAGCGCACTAGGTAAACGGTATTAACTCGAAGGATTTTATTCCGTATAGCATTTATTAGTGAATTTAAAGTTCTATTCTTTATAATCAACTATTTTACTAGGAAATCCTATTACTAGGTCAGTGTTTCAACTCGAGATTTCTTCCAGGTAGAAGAATAGATATGATCACAATCCACAAAAACTGCTGTTGAAAATGGAATCGACAATATTATAAACTTCAACTTTAAACGTCAAAACTCATATTCGAAAAGACGCAAATATAGAGTATGGTTGCAAAAAAACATGCAGCGAAAAAGTTATAATGGAAATTGGGTGATAGTGCTGGATGAAAGAACTTTAAAAAGAATAAACTATTAAGTTTTCTAAGCTGTACCGCATATAGGTATTCAACTCAAAGGACCCATTGATACAATACCTACTACGTTTACATTAAAAGCGCTGAATAAAAATGTGTATGTATTTGTTTAAGATGGAATGACGTTCAACATGATTTTATTTATGTAGGGCAAAATAACTTTGAATTATTGCAATAGCGAAAATTCAACGAGGGCGAATGGCAAACATTTGTAAAGCATTAGTCGTGCCAACGCGGCATCCACTTCCCAAATAAACCATCCGGCGGAGTGCATAACGTGCTGGGATTACTTATAGCCTCCGAAGTCGGCCAAACAACAATATTTGTTGATCCGGGCATTAGATTAATTTTTCCCCTGGTATTTTGCTCGTCGCTTATTCGAGAAAATGTGTCTCTGAAGATACTGTGATGTGACAACACAAGCGATACTGTGACACGCTACACATGTTTAGTCAGACTCCCTCATATAATAACAATAATGGAACTAGGCCTAGACACGAAATAATAAATAACTATATGAAACTGGTTGAATAAAAAGTCCGAGTGCTTTCAAAGCCAGTCAACCAACAGGTAGTAGTCACGTTGATAGTTACTTCCGTTTAATAACTGAAACAATGCAGCGTAGAGGCCTCTTTCAGAACAATATAAAAGGTATTAATGTTTTCTTATTTATAATACAGAATTGTATAATAAAAAATACAACAATGATAAAACGAGATTTGCTTCGTTAACTAGAATTACTTTTAACCTCAGATGAAATAAAAAAGGTACCGGAACGAATTGACGTCGGTTTTTCAAACATGTTTTTTAAACAACTAGCGATCTGTCTCGGGTTTGCACGGCTACAATGTCAAATTTGACCAACCTGATGGATTAATAAATAAAAAACTTTCATAATAAGCTTTGTCCTAACAATTACCGACAAAGCAAACAAAAAAACTGCCTATTTTTTAACCCCCGATGAAAAACAAGGGGATTTATAAGTTTGTAGTATGCATTTGTGTCTGCGCCTGAATGTGGCATTGTACCTCCTAAACAGTTGAACCGATTTTCATTTCCATTTTTAAATGTATAGAAATATAGATATAACATAAAATGATTTTACAAGCTTTGAACATGATCAACGACGTTGTTGAAACTTAAACGTAGTCTATGACGAAGCTATATTAATTAATTATTTCAGTGAACGAACTTAAGTCCATGTGACGATTAATTAAGCAAGCAAGAGTTGCAAGAGATGTGCCGTCTCACTAAGGCTTTCCTTGTAAGTGTGTCACAATTGTAATAGTAAATTTCTGCTTTTTTAGAAAATGTAGCAATACAAACTCTATGATAAATTTAAGCATTTACCTGTTGCCAGTATTAAGATAAAGCAAAAAAAAGCTAAAAAGAAATACGTTTCTATAAGGGCAACCCCCTTTGTTTTTATTTATTTCTTATAGCGGCAACAGAAATAAAAACTGTGTGAATATTCAACTGTCTACCTATTACGGATTAGAAGATTCAGCCCGCTGACAGGCAGATGGGCGGTCGGATGGACAGACAGACAACGAAGTTTTAGTAATAGGGTTCCTTTGGTTGTCAGTACCAGAACCTTGAAAACCACTGTAAAAACACAGGCAGACTGCCATTTAAAATATTCCGCTCAATCAAGTAAAAATTTTAATGTCACCTATCTAGAATATGAAATGCAATGATCATCCGTTCTTATGTGGAATGATGCGGATATACTTAGGTAAAATACCTTAACCTGCTTCCTGGCAAATTTATCAAAGTAAGTAAGCACGTTTGGAAATATGTTTGTTAAGGAATGCGTTTGATACAAGGGAACATTCCGTTTTAAATAGTTGCGGCTAGCTGGTATGAAGCAATTTGTACAAAATTAATGAACGAAAATTATATGAAGTTTGCAGTAATCAATTATGAAACAGATTTGTTTCCAGAGAAAGTTACAGAACTCTTACTGAGCAAGAACAATGGTTTCAAATGCTTTATTCAAACATCAGCTGAGTCAAAATTTTGTGATTAATATTATATAATTTTACAAATAATATGATATCTACTAATGGGAGTTTTAGTGCCTATATAATATGTAAAAGTATTGTATGTAATACATAATAACGTAAAAATTAAGCGAAACATTTTAGCAAGGACGGAAGTTATCTGCGGAAACAATGCGAGGCCGTTGCATTATGGGCGCATATGGCACGGACTCATTAACGCACCATAGGCACAGCGTGCACAACTGCACACCCAACTGCCGCAATCCAGGTCTTAACGAAAGGTGATTTACCAGCAATACGCGTTCGTTGCTTTGAAACAATTATGTATATAAACAGTATAATCCCGAATACATAACCTACATAAGTTTTATCATACATTTCAAAGCATAAAACCTACTATTAACAAAGAGTCACGATCTCTTTTCTTCGCCTTTTACTATATACTGCAAATACAAAATTATTCCTTTGTCAAACTCAAATAAAATAAATATAAGTATATAGATATCGCGCTGCGTAGAAAATCTTGCGAAAATATCTATGGTTACATAAAATATAATTTTTACACGCAATATATTAGGTCCTTACATATGAAATTGGCGTTTTGTATGGGAGGAACAAAAAGTCGAATATTTTTTAATATAATATATTTAATTAATCAAAGTATGAACCATTATTTTCTATGCACTTTTGCCATCTCATAGGTAGTTCATTGATCCCTTTACTAAAAAAACCAGTCGGACGGGAATCAATAAAATCTTTGAAGGCGATTTGGACTGCCCCATCGGAGTTGAATTTTTTCCCTTGCAAGAAGTTATCCAAATTTCGAAAAAAATGGTAATCTGTTGGAGCAAGGTCCGGGGAGTACGGAGGATGTCTTAGACTTTCCAATTGAAGCTCTTCTAATTTAGTAGCCGTCTGTAGCGCAGTGTGTGGTCTAGCGTTGTCGTGAAGCAGCAGTGGCGTGGAGCGATTGACCAGCCTAGGTTGTTTAGCCGCTAGCTTTTCCATCATGGTTTGCAATTCCTGACAATAGACATCAGCCGTAATAGTCTGGCCAGATTTGAAAAAACTGTAATGAACAATACCGGCACTAGTCCACCAAACGCTTACAAGTAACTTTTTTGGGGTTAATTTTCGCTTGGGGCAGGATTTGGCTGGCTGGCCAGGATCTAACCATTGCGCTGAGCGCTTCCGATTATCGTAAAGAACCCATTTTTCATCACAGGTAATGATTCGGTTTAAAATACCTTCATTATTGTGCCGGTTTAGTAATGTAACGCAGCAGTCGACGCGCGTTTGCCGGTTTGTTTCAGTCAATTCGTGAGGTACCCACCTTTCAAGCTTTTTAATCTTCCCAATTTGCTTCAAGTGAATTAAAACAGTTTTATCACTAACATTGCAGCCTGCAGCTAACTCGGACGTGGTTTGCGATGGATCCGCTTCCACAATAGCCTTCAACTCTTCATTATCAACTTGAGTCTCAGGCCGTCCACGGGGCTTGTTCTGCAGGTCGAAATTTCCAGAACGAAAACGTTGGAACCAAAAACGAACTGTGTTTTCTTTTGCAACACGACCGCCATACACATCATTCACCCTTCGAGTTGTTTCCGCAGCACTAGTGCCACGGCGGAACTCGTACTCGTAAATAATGCGATATTTAAGGTTTTCCATTTTGTAAAATGAGTGACGCAAACAGAAAAAAACAGAAGAAAAAAAACAAATGAATGACGATCATCGAAGCACAAATACATGAGTCTATAGCTGTACAAATTTGAATTTGGAATTCCTTACCAAAGAGGAGAAATTCGTGATTAAAGTGGCCAGTACGAAAAACGCCAATTTCATATGTAAGGACCTAATATCAAGCTCACAAAAGTAACGTGATAAAGATACGTGTAGGAAAATGTAAGATGGTTACACAAGCTGTGTTTTCTCTCTGATACCAGTTAAACGGGACTAATATTCTTTGTTGCCGCGTGTAGTCTTCCTAATATCTTATCTAGTTACCTCTGTCAGTGATAAATTGAGTATTACGTAGCAAACAATTATAGGCATCCACCTGGTAGGTGCTGAATATTACATGGGTTTGTGTGTGCAATTACAAATAAGTACCTATTTAGGGGGATACTTTTTTGCAATAAGCAATAACGACCCCTATTCTGTCTAGCAGTCGACCGAGTAGGTACGAATACGTGTTAGATTAGCGTATAGATGTAATGTTTGTCGCGTCGTGATTAGGTCGCTTTGAATGTTGAATTTCGGTTAATTAAGACGCTATACCGGAGAAATTACTGTGGTTTTGTCGGAATCAATTTGATTCTGCTACCTCGACATTGAGTTTAACCTGACATAGAGTGGGTGTCGAGATGAAAATTATTGCATTTTGTGTCCAGTAAAAGTCAGAGGTGAAAATGCCGAAATTATGATAAAGATGATTATAGTAAAATGATACTTTACCATCAGATCACAACGCATCTCTAAATTTCACAAATAGTAATCGAAGGTGGAATAAAATGGAGATAACCAATCACCTAGAGCTTGTATGTACTTATGCTGAAATTTTATGCAATGAGGATGGTGCTATTATACTATATAAGACGAGAAGCATAAATTCAGAAGGTGGAACAATTGCGGCCGGCAGCTCGGTTAGATCGGCGACACGTGTAATAAGATAAAGTAACGGCTCGCATCCGTGCCCTGTAGAACAAAGGTCTTCCGACATCGCCCTGCGCCACCGCGCGAACAATAAGGCGCCTTGTTCGCTCTAACCATTCTCCTTTACTTCTCAGCTATGGAGTGTTTGCGCTTTCATTACTGTACAAGATTACGAGTGGAGAACGCTTGGAACAATGATAAAAGATTTTCAATAAGCTAGCTTCTGTGTAATTATTTGTGAAATTAAGGTGCTAAAATTAAATAATCCAATACCATATTAAACATGTACTTTTATTATATAATATCGTATAGCGATATATTGATATTTTTCTCTCGATAATGTTAAAATATTGATTCGGTAAAAATCGATATAAAAAAAATCGGTATCAGATTATCCGTATGAAAATATCGATACGATAAATATCAATATGAAAATAATCGATAGTAAATATCGATACGAAAAAAAAACAATATTTTTTTTAATGCCCAACCCTACTGCCAACTTTATTTTAGTCATCTGAATATGAATGTCGAGTAGTCTGTGGGCTAAACGTCGAGTTTTAATAAGCAATTAGGTATGCGACTTAATGACTTGTATCCATGTCGTGAACAAATAAAATTAAAAGGTGAAAAAATATTTATTTAATATCGTGCCCAAATTGCCCTTTGATGAGGCGAAGTATAAAAAACAATTGACAGTGAAGATCCTCGTTTGCTAGACAGTCTGTCAATCATGCCGTCATTTAAATATGAAACAGCTTATCAGACTCCAAGAACAATATTTTCAAATTAATTTCCAACTTTTCCTTGTTTCATACAGTCTGGCTAATAAAAGTTGAAGAGTTAGTAAGATTTGTTAGGAAAGAGCAAGGAGTTTTGTGCCTTGTTAGCTTTTTTGTTTTAGGAACCCAAATATCAAGCCGGGGGAGAAAGTTATATGTTTACTTAATTCCCTAACTAAAAATGGTGAATCGCGGTTCGCAACTCTAATTTGATATAGGCACTTTCCTAAAGTCACTCATGTGGTGATTCTACCTGCCGCGTTAAGCGAGTCGACACTGAGATCCCTAAAACTTGAGTGAAATTCAAACTCTCGGGAGATTCACTTCAAATATTTATTTAGAAGACGGCTTAATCATTGGAATAAAATATCAGCATATCTGTACCCTCCGTTTCAATTTTAAACTTAATCGTTTCGAATAACGGTGACTTCGGGATATTGCCTGCCATTATTAAAAGTAAGGGCCTTTATAAATATGGATATACAAATTGACAGAACAGACTTATTTTGCTGTTGATTATGGTAACGTCTAATTAAAAAAGGTACATGTAATTAACCATTATAGATTTGCCATTGCATTATTGAAAGAACTTTCACATATTAGCATTTATCTTATACCTTAGGGAGACAACACATTATAAGATATTCGCTTAGTGCAATTAATTCACGTTCTCGACCAATTTTATTTAGACTTGAATTAATGTTTTGTTTACTAGAGTACGACAACAATACCTAGTCGCGTTCTTAATGTTCGTAATGTTTATTTTGATTTCATAGCATAGAATAGAATCGAACTTTACATTCCGTTCCTGTGGCAGATGAAATCTTCGATCGCGGAATTCTGTCCGTCAAAGCTGCCTGTCGTCTGGCTATGGAGAACGCTGAACGTTGAAAATCTGACCATAGCCGCTGTTGTAATCAATTATTTGTTCATTCCTCTATTCACATTTATCTTTTGTAAATTTATTTGTAGTTAATACACAAATTGGTGTTCGTTACCAATTAATCTTCCGGTTGTCTCGAGTAGTCTCCTTTACGGTCCAACGGATTTCAGTATTTTATATATGTATTTATTTATCTGATTTAATTAGTTTTTAATGAACGTCCGACTTAATGGTCCGGGTTCCATTTCCTCTTACCTGAAACAAACATATTGTGTACATTCAGTAACGTTCCCAACGTAATTACTGAAGATTAATGATCGGGACATATGAAAAACCGATCACAACAGTGAGTATATTCATTTTCAGAAAGCGCTATCATCGTCCGCAATCCACGAGAGGCACATATTTAACGCTGGAGGCTTATCTGAAACGAGGTGGGCGCGGGAGGCGGCACGTGCTACAATATCGAGCCTATCTTTCTACTAATGGCCTACATGTGAAAGGTGAATGGCTCCATCCTAACGCGGAGCGAGGGATAACCTACTCGCTGAAGATGGATGACGTTATATTTACTTATCTCTTCCTCTACTTCCAAGTACAATCACTTTGATACTTAAAATAAGGTAAAAAGTTGCGCGCTTCGCGACAAGCGAACTTATGCTTGGGAACTAAAGCAAAAAGCGGCAGAGATAGAGGTGCGGCCATCAATTACCTTACATGTTACAGCAGCGGCCGCTACGATACGGTATAGAACGCGTCACCGATGTCCATTACGGTTGAAACATGTTGGTCTAATTAATGGACACATTCTATTATTGTGCGGAAGCAACCTGCTCCATATGTTTAGATAGTAACTACTACTAACAGGTTCACATTACCCCGACTAGAACACACAACAAACAAGGTAATGCCTTGTAGATATAGATTATTTCTGTTTCAGTTCTAAGAGAGATATCGTGATATATGCATTCTTTGTTGGTGTTTCAAGTCACATAAAATGCCTACATAAATGCCATACATATTCTATGAATATTGACGAAGTTTCACAGTTATTATTCACCCAGTTTCTGTTTCTGTTCATTTGTAGTTCGATTGTATGCTGATTTTACATTCACTATCATTACACATACTACATCTACACTAGGCATTAAGAGCATTGATTTCAAATCAATGATTTGTTACTATAAAAACTGAATTATGTTGGACGAGAAATTGAAAGTAATTGACGTGAATCACCAGGTTTTCCACATCGCGTGCTCTTTCGGTTCAACGATTATTTCTGTTCTGTTTAAACCACTACAAAGGAACATAGATAATAATACATGATTCATTTTGTAACTGGCAGGTACACGAAAATTATAGGTTTCTATTTATCAAATGTAGAATTAAAAGTAGAATGTAAATAGAAAAACCTATATATAATAAAAATAATCTTACCAAGCAGTCGCAGCACAATGCAACGCAAGGTTGTCCCCAAAGCATTTCACTGCAAGCCCATTTTATGAATAGGTACGTAGAGATCTTGCAATGTGCAATGTGCACTATCGTACTTTTATTTATAAACTAAGCATGCGCACTTCAAATCCTAGGGCCCCTTGGGTCACGGAATTATAAATACCTTAGAATGCCGATAATACCTACAGATTTTTTATCTAATAAAAAATGAAATGAAATGAAAAAACCGACCTGCCGATTAATCATGGCTACGTTACAGCATCGTTGCTTCGATCTAATCATGGTAAAGCAGTGCTTAGGATAAGGAATACATCATTCCGGCATTACTATCCTTCAACTTGCCTAAAATATTAGCACAATCAACCACAGAATACTATATAACTTATGAAGAAATTGGGTGTTATAAAAATATGTTTTGTTTACCTATATTATACAATATACTGTATGGGTGCGCGACCATTGTCCCATTGTCTGAAGGGATGCAAGACAAAATCAAATGTTTGTGTGGTGGTGAAGCGACCTCAACCCGGCACCTGAGTCCGAAGCGTCTAATGGCCTGTCGTGCGTCCATCGGTGGTGATTGATCGATCGACGCACCCAACGTGCACACGTCGCTTACATCGACGAGGCGATATCGCGCGTAATCCATCACACATACCATATTTGTGGCATAAACGCTAGATGATGCAGCCGTGACTAAAGGCTGGATACTGAAACGACATTCCAAGTTTAAAAGCCCACGTAACTTTTGAAGCGATATATATGTATATATAATATATAATATCGCATGTAAAATCAAGAGGTCACTTAAAATTAATGTAGCGTCAGGTTTGTCTGACGTCTCAGTATTTGGCCTTTTCAGCATTTCTTCAAAAAAGTTATGACCACTAAAGGACACTAAAGCACATGTCCATCATACGGTTATTAAGTTTATTTCTATTACGGTAATTACGGTGTTATTTAAATTAAACTGTTATAAATAACTGTTGATTACATCAAGGTTATTTAGATTGGTCCCAAATACCAAGTGAAACATGTAACAACGGATACAGATTGGACAGTAAATTATAAAAACAAAGAGAACCAGTTCTGAAAAAGTTTAAATTAGAAAAACGGGAAACCAACGAGTATTAAAAGAGAAGTTTCATATTTTCTTAACTACAGTAGACAGTATTTGGATTTTATTACAGAACTTCAGAGATTTCGCTCAAGCTATTACAAACGAATGCTTATTTCTTCAAAGATATTAAGATATACAGTTTGATAAAATATTAAATGGAACTATGTAAACACTATTTAAGTTTTAGTGAGACAGATTCCAAAACATTTAGAATTAACGGGTATTCAAGTAAAAGGAGCTGTATGAAGCAATTACACAAATCAAAACAAAGGAAATAAAAATAAATACATATACATATTACACCAAACCATTGCATCCAGCCTAAAGTGTAATACGATTTCACCCGCTAGCTTAATTATAACCTTGATTCAAGCTAGTTAAGGGGTAGCCTTAACTAGCTTAAATCAACTTCCTTATAACCCCTTCGATACAGAACCTTAAAAATAACCCATCAAGCCCTTAAAACTTTACAAAGTTATTAACTAAAGCCTGCTATTTTAAAGCAGTCATTTATTAAAATTTATTTAACCGTGGCGTGCTCTGTTCTTAACTTTAAAGCCTTTAGGGAGAGAGATTTTCGACCTAATACCACCGACCGAAATGTTTTTGGACCCAAGCCTGAAAAAATACAAGAAGAGCGACTCTTTTGCGAATGCGTTTAAAATGTGTGAGAACATTTTGAAGTAAGATCATGTCCCTTTGGAGCCTTTTTCACCTGTACGTTTTTGTGAGCCCCTTTCATAAACAATGTTTTTGGAGATCTCATTAAACCGCCGCGTCGTCTGTTGACTATATGTTTTTATTGTTTTCATGTTGTATTAAGGTCATTAAAAAGTATTTCGCAATTTACTCAGATGAGTGGAGTCGTCTTGAATATATTTGGTCTCATGTCATGAGGTGTGATAAGGTACACACTTTCTAATTGAATATAAAAGGTACATACTTAGATCACGATCTCTTACCGCAAAAACAGAATAACGATAAAAATATCTTAAAATTTTTCTCATCCAATCGAATTATGAAAAAAAAATGAATTTTCTTCTTCTATAAGGAAAAATGGCTGTCGTCGCATTCAATAAATTTCAGAACACTTCTAATTTCATACCCACTAAACTGTGAAAATCGTTCGGACGTAAGGGGTTTATACGACTTTATAAATTAACGCTAATTTGTGAAAAACCAAATATTTTCCTTAAAAAACTTTGGGAACGTTGAACAGGTACTTCCGAATTTACTGCCTCAGTTAAAACAGTAGCAAGCAACAGACAGACCACAAGTACCTACTTTAGATGGTGAGCATAATCAAAATCAGATACAATAGACTTTTGTATGGAAATTTTAAGCTTACGTTTCAGCCTTACGATATAAACAAAGGCGAAACGGCTTCTACAATAACAAGGCCGAGTTGTTCGAGTGGAAGTGATCAATTTTCTCAACAATTTCACCGTCATCTCAAATCTTTTCAGGGGCACAAAACATTTAGCCAATTCAGCGCACAGGGACCCACGGCGATAATAGAGCCAGCCGGGCTGCTGGGAGGGACAGTCATCGCAAACATAAGCCATTAGCGTATTGTTAGCGTCTTTTCACTCGTGCCCTCCATTTCGGCCCTCCTCGACATCTTCGAGTGCCTATATCGAAATAAATCATGCTTCGGCTTCATGACAAGATGAATAAACAACCCTGTGTGTATTTATTGAACGTATTTATATAGTACATTCCAATATATCGTATAACATTAAGTCTTAGAGTGGGGCGTTCTTTACAACTTTTTTGCTGAATTGCCGATGGAGCCGGACTGTTAAAGAAATTAAATACATATACAATCTGGCCTTGAGGTACGTATGTTTATACTATAATTATAAAGGGCAATGTGTTTTGTTATTTAAGCATATTTCAGGTAATCATTGTATTGAGCATCATGTATTGAAGAGCAATACTTTATACAATTCGGATCTTTTCAATAATAGTTATTTTATAACTTTCTGTATATTATATTGTTTATATCTGTGCAATGCATCATACACTACACTACACATCCCAGAATCGTTCCTAGATCATAGAGTAACACAGTTAACCCTAAATAGTATTTGTCGACAGGATCATTATGCTGCGGTTGGTCACACGTCTGGAACCTCTGTAACAGGACTAACAGGTACGAGATGTTGCCGCACACAGGGGCAAGGCGTGTCGCGTGCAGCCGACAGATGATAGCGGCGTAAACCCGGCCATTCTGCCTTGAACAATGCTCGCCTGATCTAATCAACGCAACAATACACCTCGGATATCTCCACAATTGAGCTGGAAAATAAACCCGTACCAGCATACCCGATATTTTAAATTAGAAACAATATTACAGAGTACGGATACAAACGAGCACATTGTAGGCCGGGTGCTCCCGACAGCTGTTTTAGATAACGTGTGTGTGGCCTCTATACAATAAAGCGTGCCATGAACAATTACACCGGGCGTCATACTCGTAGTACACACAACATTCGCCATTTTAATAACGGCCATAATAAAGTCAGAACATATTTCCTTATTATCTGGATATTGTAGTCGTCTCTTTTATTGTCAACTAGCTGACGACGTTGTCATTTTATTGGTCTTGACTTCATACAAAAATTAAATACAAAAAACTTTCAGTTTTTCCGGGATTAGGAAATCTCCGGGTAATTCTTTAAATTTTTATTCCGTAAGAACCTAATCCGGCCTATTACAAACACTTTGAATAAAATCGGCCAAATCGGTTCAGATTTCAGCCGTTCTCAAGAGATGCGCTTACCAGCGAAGAGCATTGTACTGTTTTCAAAACAATGTATCTACATAGAGGTTGGTTGACTGACAGAATAAGAAAGCTGACTGACAAAGTGTGTACCTAGCATTAATTTCGTACTATATGATTTGGCACGGGTGACATAATCCTATTCTTAGCGCCTTACCGGATGGATCATTGACCTGCCTTCATTCATAAACACATTTTATTACAGCAATAAACATAAGAAAAATTCCATCTTTATAAATCTTGTTGAGCCTAGAAAATGTGCCCTGCAGGCTGGAATGGAAAATATCAATAGGTGGGTATCTGCTTTTTTTATTTACATGCATAAATAGCTTTGATCTTCGGCCCTTTGAAAACGCCTCTCATGATTCACAGAATACGCTTAAGTAAATGGTTTTCTTTCACGTTGGATGTCTGATGGAATTTGCATGACAAACATACGCTACGCCCCATACCAATTCTCACGTCCATTTATGAAACTGATGACAATTTTAGGAAATAAATCACAATAATTATAGACCGCTTTATTTAAAAATATTTTTATGGGTTTATATATATATAGTTTAATACTATTTAAACTTGATATACATACAAACATATAGTTGCCCCTAAAACTTTTCAAGCTGTCGCAGTATTTATTAATAACACTTCGGAAGACAGTTTGTAGCAGTTGTTACCCAATTACGATTTATGACAATTGATTGTATGTAACATTTTCGATATCGGGAACTAAAAGAGCTCTAAATCGTGATAAGAACTTCTCCAAAATTTTATGATTACAGGATCAGTATGTCGTGTGACGTAGCTAATTTAGTTGACGCGATATCCGAATGTGGGTGACAGCCATACGTACAAGATAAAGAGTATCCTTGTTAGAATAAAGTCGTTGTCCATTAAATAAATCAATTAATTACGGTATGACTATGAATTCTAGGTAAGCTTTATAGATATATGTATACACGACACAATTTTGCGGCTAAATAGCGAGTACTTCCCGGAAGATAAATTTGTATTAATTTTGATAGGCTATTATGTTATGAAACTGAATCTCATGGATATGAACGGATGTTCAGAGACTACGGGCGGCCGCCGGAGCTGGGAGATGTCCGACGTCACAACCGGGTCGAGTGTGACTGACATCCATGCGAGATAATGCGCTCCCTGCCTAAACAAAGCGACGGCGCCTGATTTAATCAACGATTCTATACGAAGATCCAGTACGAGTACCTCCTCGACCGATGATAGATATAGTAAGTGGGACGTGACGTTAATTCGAAGCATACTGTAGGCGTAATAAATTATGGATACGAGCAATAAATTGAACAAGGATCGAGGGTCGAATCCTTAATTCAATTACTCATGGTATAGGACACAGTACATGTTTTACTTTACCGTCCTTATCAGTGTATTGTTTTCTAACGTCACCAATGTCACCATGTTCCGGTGGTTAGTCATACAAAGAACGGACGACGAAGTAACCATCCGTCCTCCATCCATAACCCTACAATCCGTCATAATTCAAATCTATAGTGTTGATTGTTTGTACTATGCAGGTGGCAAGCAAGCTTACGGTCATCTGATAGTAAGCGGTTTCCATCCAACCAGGCCAGCACAGCGCATCCTCGAAAATCCAAACCACATTAAACATTACTACAGGCGGCGTTGTAATTTGGCGAATTTATTAGGAGACGCTGGCTTAAATTTTGTAATGGGAAAATCCATTCCTCTCTGTCTATCTTCTACATTCGCGGTGTGATTAATTACTGTACCTTACTCAAGTTAAGTAAAACTTATTGGTACAGGCCGGGGTTTGAACCCGGACCACTTACAATAGGAAGCGGCCGCTCAACCGTGTACCCTGTACACTGTTGAGCGGCCGACATCACAGCTTTAAAGGATGCACACTTTTAACTTACTTTGTGCACTCATCCATATAATTAAGAATCTCAATTACATAATGCAAGATGAAGAAATAAATAAAAAATAATAATTTTGGACAGACTACTATAGGTATCAAGTCCAAAAGCAAGGTATTTTTTATTATTAAGTAAATACAGCGTCAGTTGGTGCCAATAAGCAAGCTATCATGTACCATGATTACGGCGTCGTCGTTTGAAGTTTGAAAGCGGAGCAGCAATTGAGACATAAGGTTGTACTGCGGGCTGCGGGCGGCGGTGTAACGAGCGCGCATCTTGCTTAATGCACGCGACAAATTACAGACGCGACGAATATATCCCCCTTCTTAATTAACGTATTTTACGTGTTTAAGACACATCATCAATTTCCTAACAGTGCTTGTGGTTGTGAATGTCACTCACATTGCAATTAAGTCTCAGATGTTGCGACTGATTGGGATCTTTGTTTTTGGGATAAGCCGCCTAATATAGTCCGATATATAAAAAAAATGCCAATATTCGCCACCGGTGGGGAATTCATCTCCACATATTGGAACCAAGGTGGGTCCGTAATGCGCGGTTCCAAAGGAGCTTTCTTCCGCGCACAATGAATTCCCCACCGTGGTTTCCCGAAAGAAGAACAGCATGGGGTTCTTCAGGAAGGGTGTGAAGAGATTTCTGAGGGATCGGCAACGTGCGAATGATAGTGTAACGCCTTGGTTGCCACCAATGTTACTGGCTAGTTATAAAATGTAAGGCGACAACACCTCACGAGAAAACATATATTTTAGAATGAAATGTCTTGGAAATAGAATGAGTTAGGCCCGTCATCGAAATAATATTGTAAAAGTGAAATTAATTATTATTTTAAAGAATATAAACATATAAGAAGCGATCCCGCCGCGGGATCGCTTCTGATATCGATATCTGATCGCTTATGATACGAGGGATTCCCGCGTATAATTTATGCCTCGACGCCGCTACGCCCTACAATACCCCCGGTGTTGCAAGCGTCCATAGGCTACGGTAACCGCTCACCATCAGGCGGGCCGTATGCTTGTTTGCCACTTTAGTGGTATAAATAAAAATGTTCTTACCTGGGTTGCTAGCATTTTTCATACCAAATTAATCCACATCATTCAGCCCATTCAGTCATAATAGTCTGATTGTGTAAGAAACACAAAATCCAAACATTACCATTTATGCCTACCTACCATTTAGTAAAACAAATACAATTGTTTTTAAAAAGTGTGTGTTTTTTTAAATACAATCTTTTACCTTGTCATCAAGACCTTTCATTTGATACCCATATCATAGGAGTTAACATGGAAATTGTAAATCTACATTTTGTGACCTCCATCATATTGGACTCAAAATTTAGCCATTTAGGTAATCATGCATTGTCACGGGAACCTAGCGGCAACCAAATGTGTATGCCAAATTTCAGCTCGATCGGACACACACAAATCTTTACTTATAATAAAACTGTAACAGGTCCAATTCTGTACATTGAAGATATTTTGAATTTTTTTTTAGAGGTCTCTATATTTGATACTGAACCCAAAACTGTAATTTTTTTCATTTTTGTCTGTATGTCTGTCTGTTTCTAGGCCGCGCATCACGCCGAAACTACTGAACGGATTTAAATGAAACTTGGCACGATATGAGTTGATTCTACGAGGTATAACATAGGATACTTTTTATCCCGAAATTCAACACGGTTCCCCTGGGATAGGGGATAACAGTCAAAATGTGTACTTGGCTGTAACTCCAAAACAGCTAAACCGATTTGAAAGGGACTTTCACTGGCAGATAGCTGATTTTCCTGGGCATCACTTGAGAAACTTTTATTCTAGAAAAATAATTAGGGTTCCGCGCAACATATAAAAACCCATGAAATAATGAAAAAACTCTTTAAGGCAGATCCAATATGAACAGGACTTTTACTGGTAGGTAGCGCATGCTATAAAACGTTACTTAGGGTACATTTATCTTCTAAAAATGATTAGGGTTCCGCGCAGCAAATAATGAAATCCATGAAATTGTAAACAATCACTAAACGGCGGGACCGATTTGTTCACTGGCAGGTAGCTGATGCTATAAAGCGGTAACTTAGGTTTAATTATTTTAGAAAAAAATTAGGGTACCGCGCGACAAAAAAAAATCCATGAAATTACGAACAAAATCTGAACGGCACAACCGATATGAGCAGGACTTTTACTGGAAGGCAGCTGATGCTATAAGACGTTACCTAGGCTACCATTCATTATGGAAAAATGTTTATGGTTCCGCGCAATAAATAAATAAACCCAAGAAATTGTGAACAATAACCAAACGGCGCGGCGGGACTGATTTGTTCCTGGCAGGTAGCTGATGCTATAATGCGTAATTTAGGATTAATTAATTTTGAAATAATAATAAGGGTTCCGCGTAACATATAAATTCAATCCACGCGTACGAAGTCGCGGGGACAGCTAGTTAACTAAATAAAAGCTTGTTAATCACAAATTGCTAATAAAATTTAAAGTTGTTTTAATTATGTTTTGCAAGGCATCTGTGCCTAAATGTTACACTTTAAACAAGTTTCATTCTCAATAAAATTCATCTATGCAATTACTATAAATAAATAATACTATAAAAGTATTCTATATATATACAGGGTGACTGGTTGAACACTTTACATATTGATATAGAGTGCTCAGTACTCGATTCTCGTTCTAATTAAGCAAAAAAATAGGTGCCGAATATTTGCCTAATGTTTGGATAATTTATCTACTCAAAACAATAAGCGTGGTCACTCGCATCGTTTGAACGCGGCGCTGCGCGCTGATTGGATGCAACCCCCGCCGGGCGGTACCTCATCCCCGCGCGCGCCCCCGCCCTACGCGAGGCACTGCGATGTCCACAAATTTAGAGTTTTAGCACATTAATTTGATGAAGGTTTTCTCTGTAGTTGATTTGTATTTTTTTTATTTTATATTTTTAAAGGTTTCATGTGACCATAAATTATCATGCCCTTGAGTATGTAAAGTGTTCAACCAGTCACCCTGTATATATATATATATATATATATATATATATATATATATAGAATACTTTTTATCCTTTGGGAATATTTTAATAATTTGATATCACATGCGGCATGCACTGACAACCTATTGTTCAAAATATTTGGCTTAGTAGAAGTGACCTAAAATAATGTGTATAATCATATTATATATATATATATATATGTCATATTACAGAATATAATGTTGACATGCCAAATAAATTCCCAATCGCTTCAGTCATTTTGCAATTATTGACCAACAAACATACAAACCTAAAATGAAAAAAACAGAAATTAATTTGTATGGTAGCAGGATTCTAGTTTAATGCATTATTTTTACTCTTCAGATGGCAAAGGCACCAGGAAAAAACCATAGCTACAGTGGTTACTGATTCAAATTAGCTGACCACAAAATGCATGACTTATGAGTGCCATCAATTTGAGATGACTTTAACAAATAGACAATCTTGTTAGCAATTGGATATTGTTTTTATTGATTGCGACAATCGCTACTATTAAGGGCCAAATATCCAGAGTCCCGGCCTCATAGCTTGCCAAATATCCAGTATCCAGCAAAACCACTATCCATTTCATTTCTAACTATTTTATTTCCCTCATATCTTGTTAACTACTGGATATTATTCTACATTAATATCATAACAAATCAATGCTAAAAGATGTGTTTTATAACAGTTTGAATATCATAAAACTGTGCACAACATTGAGTTACTCAAACCAATTTCTTGATGTTTTGTTTGCACAAATTCTGCCAAGAATCACAAGCTATGTAAAAGCTATGTTAAGTATTACTAGGTACTGGGTATGTACTTATTGAATTGTGTGGTTATTCTATCTGCATCCTGCTGCCTTTTCTGCATACCAAGAATAGATTTTAAACTTGAATTGAAGTACAGAATAATCCATTTTCACTTGACAGATGCTGTCTACTCAACAAAGTTTAAAATCTAAAGAATTATGTAGGTATATGCCTACATTGTTTACATTGGTATATAGGTATAAGTGTCTAACTTTGTTTTACTTAGTTTTTTCCAACGAAATTCTTATTCGATCTTTGCTATTGTACATAAGTGCATAGGATATATGAAACACTGGCAAATAAATCGAAAACATAAAGCAATTCAATGAGTTAGGTGTTGTTTGTTTATCCTCACGATAACAAATTCCGAGTTCGGACGGTAATGCAATAAATTCTGGTAATGCGTATTAGTAGTAAGATAAGAAACATAATTGATAAAAAACAAAATAGAAGAATGCTGTTGTACTTACCTAAACGAGCTTTCGTACCGATGACAGGTTTCTCCAATACATCACATAGGTACACAACGGTATTGTTCTTCTAAATACAGTCTATCCACTTTTTAGTTTTCCGATAACACGTCAAGTATTTAAACTTTTCATTAAGTTTGTTAACTTCTACTGAATTCCAAATAATGATTATGTTTCTAACCAAGCAAGCATCCACTCAAATTCATCGCGACAACACCATCACCACCAACACACACAATTCAACATCAACATAGACATTATTAAACAAAAGACATACCATACCACAGACAGACTACTACAGAAGTACAGACTACAGATGTGATATTTATTACACAATTTGTTACAAATGTTACAATGGTACTTATAACTATTTTTATAATAAAAAACCCGGTTAGGGCACAGCAATATAGAGAGGCACTAATTTACTTACGTATTAATTAATATTCTATCTATTATAATTATATATATATATTTATTTTAAACTTAAAAATTAAAATTAGTTATTATATCACAGTTTCTTATATATATATGTATGTGTATAATTATGTTGTACGTATGTGTACGGTATAACACAATTTAAGATACTGTAGATTTCCTACAGTGAATTGGATCTTTTCTGTATTTTCGGTGTCATTATGTGACTGATTTGTAGGAACATTAGAAATAATGCTATAATATGGCCATTGTGGTAGGTGATTTATAATTTTGTTCAATAGGTTTCCAGAAACTCCAATAAACATTAGAATGCATGACATTAGGCACTTTAATACTACAAACACGAAAAATTTAGAAACTTGATAATTCCCTTATACTTGACACAGGTAAAAAAGTCCTTTATTTGGATTGATTGCCATGGTTAGGAAGAAGAAGAAAAAAAAATCTGATACTGGTAAATATTGATTTGGCAAATGACAGACCAAAGTGACATTGACAGTACTGGCCAGCAAAGAAATCTGGATAGAGAATCCTCTCTATTATCCCAAGAGAATACAACCGCTACGCCTATTATCTACATGACCCGTGTGTCGGACTCAGCTAAGGAACAAATGGGATTTAAGCTGGCAAGTTGAGAGATATGTTAAATGCAAAGTATTTGGCCAAATTCAAAATTGTATTCCTACCAAGCCTTGGTTTTTTAAATTCAAAAATAGTAGTAAACAATCTACATCTGTTAATGTCGTATGAGATTGGGTCATAGTTGCACACCGGTCTTCCTCGCTAAAATTCGTATTCGTGACCACTCACTATGTGGCTTGGATGAGGGCACGCTGGAACATATTTTTTTCATCTGTGTGAAGCTGCGCTGCTCCTTGTATGACTCCCTACCTCCTAAAATCCCTCGCCCTACTAACTTTAACTACCTTCTCTCCTTGGTCTTCACTCCTTTCCATAACACTCAATAAATTTATTATGACTAACAAAATAAAATTATAGTATTTATATTTCTTATTATAACAACACCCCATTATTCTATTAATATTAAGTATGTTCATATTACTTTTTATATGTCTATTTGTGCGTCCTGTCATAGTGCTGTGCGAATGTATAAATGTTCAATACCGATTATAAAAATTTACACCGTACAGATAATCTCCAACGCTTGTTCTTAGTTCTACCATCGCGATATTGGCGAAATTGTGGCAACCCCGCAGAAGCCATTAATAGAAAAAGTTGAAGTTGATGTTATCTACATGACATTGGCAAGAGTTTTTTGGCGGGAATCAGGCGGAGCGGTTGAGATTTTTTCCAGTGTGTCGTAAATTGTGTTATAGTGATCTTTAATGTGTATTTTTGGTGTCGATATGTGCAGTAAAGTTTCATTTAGTGACTGATTTATAGGAGCATTGGAAATAATGCCATAATACGACTTTTGGGTTAGACTTTATCATTTTGGTCAATAGGTTACCTCTAATCTAAAGGCGTGTTACGATCTGCTACTGCCGTGGGTTGTCTCCAGAAACTCCATTGGGCGTTAGAATGCATGACACTAGGCATTTTAATGCGGCAAACACGAGAAATTTTGCAACATGAAAATTCTCTAACACGACACTGGCAAAAATAGTCCCTGAAGGGATTGATTGCCATACTTAGGAAGAAGAAGAAGAAGAAGACATTGGCAAAATACGAAATGTACTTTTTTGTGTTGCCATTAAATAAATACATACATACATCATCTGGATGTACTAAAATCAAATACCTAACCTTAAAAAAAGCCCTCTAAGAGTTCATTCACAGATTAGTTTGGACTTTATTTGTGTTAGTAAATGAATTAAAATGAATTCTGTATTTATCGGTAATCTAATTAAAAGTTCAGTTGCTTTTTGTTATCGATCACACAATGCTATAGCCGGAGTCATAACAGCTAAAAGAACTATTCATTCGACAAATCCTACGAATGATTTAATGGAATTTTTTGATAATAAGAAATATTGGGGTGAAAGTAATATACGAGTGGGTAGAGGCTGGAAGCTAGATGAGTTAAGAATAAAATCTAATTCAGATTTACATAAACTATGGTATGTACTGTTAAAAGAGCGCAATATGCTGTACACAATGGAACAAGAGAGTAGACAAAAAGTTCGTCTATTCCCAAACCCTGAGAGGATTGATAAGGTGCAAGATTCCATGAATAATATTGAAACAGTCATAAGAGAGCGCAATGTCGCATACTACAAGCTAGAAACGGGCGAGACTGGAGAGCGTCCAGTAGATGATGTTATTAATCTCATTGGTCTTCCGGAGAAGTATCAAAGAAAAGAATATTACCTGCCACAGTTCATGAACACTAGGTGGGTGAGGCCTTATGTAGAGAATGGGTTTATTCATAGTCTTGCTGTAAAGAAATTCCTTCGATTGTATAGAGAAAAACTTCGCAATGAGAAGAGGAAGGCTCGCAATAGGGACTTCAATCATGTCCAACATTTACTTAAAAGATTCCCTGATATGGACATGGCCAAACTGGAGGCAGATTACCCTGATGTTGATATGGAGAAGGCAAAGAGAAGCAAGAAAGCAAGAGGTCATTTCATGCCCAAATATTGAACAGTTAATTTTCATGTAGTTGTACATACCAAGCAAACTCATAGTCTAAACTGATTCTGTACTGTAGGTCATTTTATGTATCAGTGACAAGTACTTGTGACTATGTGTACATGTGTGTATGACAAGTACAGTGACTTGATTTACCTGAGTAAAGTGACAAATTGTATTATTCACATTTTATAATCTGGTAAAATTCTATAAACCTCAAACTGACACTGATATCTTTTTTGTGATA
Source organism: Falcaria lacertinaria (assembly GCA_951449985.1). NCBI lineage: Eukaryota > Metazoa > Arthropoda > Insecta > Lepidoptera > Drepanidae > Falcaria > Falcaria lacertinaria. The sequence goes on along the minus strand of OX602113.1, from coordinate 7,971,621 downwards.
AGAATAAAATAATTTATAAAGTATAAATATTTCTTTCAATCCTCATATCACAGTTAATATCAAAACAAGAAAGAAAGCATTTTATTATAATGCATGAATTTTCTTTAAATGAAAGAAAACCAACATATTATGTTCAACACATCTTATATTTCGAAAATATGTAGTAACAAAAATAACCACAGTTCTTAATTTTTAGAATAACATATATCTTTTAGATTCACTTAACATTAAAACACAATTTGCCCAACTTGATACTATATATTGATATTAAACAGCACCTATTATTATCCTCTAGCACCATCTATTATTATCCTCCAGCGTCCATTATGCGTACCCACATTTTCTAAATCTATCTCATTCGTAATCAATCTTTGTGGAATTTTAAATTCCCTTCACAATTATTTTGATCAGAAAGTACATTTCATGTTTTTACAATTAATAAAGTCAGTGAAAATATAATTGTTTACAATCTCAACCATAATTCAATTAAATACACCACTAAAATAAGCGTGACTTTAATAGTGAGTTATTAATAAATGTACAATAATAGATTTTATGGATTTAGACCTTAAAATAAACTAAACTAAGAAGTACAAAACATAACTACACGTAAAATAAATGTCCCGAACCACTTTCACGGGGAAGTGTGCCAAGAAAGCTGGCGGCATTGCCTCGCTGAATTGTAATGCTCTTGTCACAGGAGGCCTCGCATAATTGGTTTGAGGTCTCCTTAAAAAGGGTATGAGCCTCTGGCCCCCACGGCCCAAGAGTTTCGACCCCAAACGCCACAAATATATACCCGTTCTTCAGAGATACATATTTACGGCGCTTGAGGCTTTCCTGCCGAGCGGCTGCCGCACCAGCCACCACTGAAGTGTCCGGGAGGTGAGACGGCGCCAGAGTGTCGACGCAGGTAGCGTCCGACACCAAGGCCCGCCCCAGCCTCCAGGGCACCAACGTCATACCATCGGGCCTCTTGCTATCGTCACGAGCCAGACCACAAGGCTCCAAGACAGCGGGAACCCCCGCGGTGGCAAGTGCCCGACGGATAAGGTCATTGATGGCCGCATGCCGCGACAGCCGGCCCGCACTCTTAATACAAGAGAGGCCGTGGTGACAGAGGCTGTCAACACCCTCCCCACAGTGACAATGATGTGGGACACTTACTTTAGCTCCTAGTCTAAGACTTACTTCTAAACGAAAAGTTATATTGTCCATAAATGTACCCGTATTGACCGAAGGCACAGCTTGCAACCAGAGGCCTGACTCCCACATAGCAACCGCTAAGAGACGAGCACGCTCAGGTGAGTTAGAGGATGATTCCAATAGAGAATCATACTGTAACTCACAAAGCGGCCCGTCCCACAGTCTCTGTATGGAAGGCTTTTGTACTTTCTGGTTAAATAAAAATATATAAAATCATTATTTTGATTAAGTCAAAATGCACTTAACCAAGGTAAGTACACCTTCACTTTTAAAATTCTTAAAGTTCTAAGCCAATATTTGCAAAAATGTTCATAGCACTAGGTAAGTTATCTTTGGTTTTCTGCTCATTCAATAATAAAATTAGTTCTTTCAATAGTTGATAAATAGACCTGTATTTTTTTATGAAGTGTTCCGTTACAGAATAAGAGCCAGTCAGTGGAGTACAAACTGATGTTTCATTATTTTGAAGTAATATTTCATTTAATGTGTCCAGTGTTTCTTGTACTGCTTGGACACTGTAAGCATCTAAGTAAGCCTCAAGAGTCACATACAAAACATGAATGATATAATTCCGACTTATTACAGGATCACTTGGTTTCAACTCAAGATTCAGCTTTGGGTATGACCTGCTCTCACAAGTGGCTTCATCTTCTTCTGACACAAATTCAAATTCTCTGCAAATCTTAGCAAAAAAATTCAATTTATTCTTAATTTTCTTTGCAGTAAATAACTTTTTGGATAATTTTATTATTTCTTTGGTATCTGGAAACAAATTCCATTGAGTTTCTCTTATAAAATTAATCAAGGCTTTTATTATGCAGCCTTCTTGCGTAGGCAATAATGTGTTGACATGTAATATTCCTATTAGATACTGCATGTAGGTGGGTTGAACTTTTTCTAGTATTTTAAAAATTGATTCGTGTGGCAATTCTGTAAATTTTAAACATAATAATTTATAAACAGGTGGGTAGTAAATCTAGTTTAAAAATATAAACACAATCATTGTTACTTCTATTATCTATAACTCAAAAAAATATACTATTTAAAAAATGGAACAGAGATAAAAAGGATTTGTCATAAACCAGAATCACATGGGAGCATGCAAAGAATGCTGGCAGTATTGACATGCTGGATAACAATACTGATTCTCTAAGTGAGATAGCCTCGGAATAGCTGTATTAAAAGCTCGTCGCCATTAACTTAAAGAAGAAGAAGAAGAGATAGCCTCAACAGCCATGTGAAACCTCTTTAAAAAGTGAATGAGCCAACAGGCCCCAAAGACCCAGTTTCAACTGCAAAGTGACAAATATTTTTTAAATAGTATGATAAAATATTTTTTTTGACAATTACCTGTAATGATCCTATAGAACTCCTTTGCAAAGGCTGTGCAATACTTCCCTGTATTTGGATAAGAACTGTTCGAATTATTTTCATGTATATAAAATGTTTGTATTATGGTATTAAGCCACATCTGGAATTGATAGTGCATAAGATGTTATGAACTTGATTAATTTCTATTTACTACTGCAGTACTAACAGCTCCACTATATAGTCCACAGCCACACCATGTGAATTAACAAGGCAGTCGTAGTGCAAGGAATGTTCTGCGATTTCGGCGGTATCTCCAATCCTTCGGCCATAACACTAGACGGAACACCTATACCAGTTTGCTCCGACTTCCGGTACCTCGGCTCGCTCATGCAAGGTGATGGCGATGTCGACAGGGCCGTGCAGCACAGAATTAACACAGGATGGATGAAATGGTTAATAAATTTTCCCTTTAAAACTTAAAGGGAAAATTTATAAAACCTTGATAAGGCCTGCTGTCATGTATGGATTAGAGTGTTGGGCCACAAAGGCGACGGATGAAAGAAGACTGCATGCAACTGAGATGCGAATGTTGAGATGGATGTGTGGCGTAACGAGAATGGACAAGGTAAGAAATGAGTACATTAGACGAAGTTTGAAAGTAGCTCCAGTGATAGATAAGTTGAGGAGCAAGCATTTGTCATGGTATGGGCATGTAATGCGGAGGAATGAAGATAACATGGTAAGAAAGGTTTTATGTATGAATGTGGATGGGTACAGGGGTCGAGGTAGACCTAAGAAAAGATGGATGGACTGTGTGAAAGATGACATGGCCAGAAAGGCAGTGAATACAGAGATGACGGCTGATAGAGAAGTATGGAAGAGAAATACATATTGCACTGACCCCAAATAATATGGGATATGGGCAGGAGAATGATGACCATGTGAATTAACAATTTCATTATTAACCAATATTGCATACATACGGTTATAATTCTTATATGTTGCTCGGGATATCCAAGGTGTATTAGGTAGACAAACAGTCTAAGTATTTGTCGGCACATATTATTAACAGTTCCAGTGTACAGCACATTGTTTGACCATAGCACATATGCCATGAGTGGTTTGTCTGATCGCATGCCGTAAGAACTGATATTACTGGAGTACCTGCAATTTTAAAAAACAGTATGCGTTAAATATTTGGTTGTGCCAGTAAGAAATAACATAATGTGTATTTGTGATATTAAATTTCTACACATAAAATTTTATAGGTACCTTGACAGCCATATAGCTAAATCAAATTGCATCAATTCAATAAGGCTTTCTAGCACAAACATTATCCTTTCAATTCTAGCGGGCCTCTCTAATAGCTCAAAAATTTCAAACATTTCCTTTTGCCAGTGTAAGCCCCTGACACTCTGCTTCATTTCTTCAGGAATATTTTCATATTTGTCAACTAGTGGTCCATCTTTACTTTCTTGACTGATTTCATATTCTAATCTGTTAATGCAATAAATAATCAAGCCTTGATCACAATTAAATTGACATCTATTAGTAAATGTATTCTTTTTCATGTCCATAGGTGATGTTAGGAAGCTGGTGTAACAATTTCTTAACTTCTTATCAAGACAAGGTGGGTGGGTGCTGAAGTTGAGTGCCAATATTTCCTGGCATTTATCTATTAGCTCTGGACCTGTGTAGTCAGCAAATTCATCGTCATGAGCATTCTGAAAAATAAAAGTGCATTGAAATTTATTGTTGTAATGGGATGTATATAATATTTAAAATAATAAAGTTTGATAAACTTTGAGGCCGTTAATAAAATTATAATAATAATATTCAGGACATCAAACACAATGACAACTAATTCAAAACTGGTACTGAAAAATTTGAAAGTTAAATGAATCAATATTTTCCTCACAATTTTCTATTTAGTGAGGATTAAGCCTACATCAAGCAGCACAGAGTGTGGACCCACTGCCAAATCAATCAAGCAACCAGTCTAAAAGCAAAATATGAATTTCACAACTGTAAGAACTAGGAGACGGATTATGGAAAAGGACATGTTTGCCATACTTGTCCTTATTTGTATTAAATTAGTGAGAAATTTACCATAATGATTTCCACAACACCTCTCAGCACATTAGCAGATAGATATTGGTCAGGTCTAATGCTCATGTGACACACTTCTAAAGCTTCGCACCACATATTTGTCTTCATTTCTATGTTGAAAGACTCCTCTGCATAAGATGACATCTCCTTTAAAGTCACCTGCAACATTTTGATAGCAGATAAGATAAGACTATATTTGTAAACACACCTCAAAGTCATAGCCTTAAAAAGTACCAAACACCTTGACCTTTGCAACCATTTTACAGGGAAAATCGGTTACCTGAGTTAAACCACTCTTCACACTAATAATATAATATGTGAGATTAATATGCTGTCTACCTCTGTTATTTTTCATGAGGCAATAGGAAATTTTGTTATGAATGCAAGTGTTTATCGAGTTGACCGTACACAGCGTACACTCATTTATAAATATATAGTTACTCACCCTATCTCCTGAGCCATGATGTTTACACTTATTTAAATTCGTACATGATGGCAAGTATATCAACTGTAGCCTCGTGCAGTGGTCGAAATACGCTTTATACGAGACCTGCTCGCATGCTATCACGAAATTCTTTCGCTTCCGTGTCTGTAGATCCTCTTCATGATCAGGAACTGATTTCGGTCGCTTACGAGCATCTTCATCAGTTTCTGCTTTTCGTTTTATTTCACTCTGACTTTCCTGAGATGTCATTTTTACCTTCTTCTTCTGAGGGCTGCTGCTCATGATTTAAAGAGCGCAATCAGCACAATTAAGACTTTGAAGACGTTAGTAGGCAGGGATTCTCTTGGTGACGGTGCCGATCGTGGTGTTTTGAAATAAAAGCTTTTTTTGTTAATAACTTTGAATATAATAATATAGGTACATTAATATCGTCTATACGCCGCGTGGCTTCTTGTAAAACGTAGTGGTTATGATATCGGTCCAATAGTAAACTTGCCAAACTGAAATTTTGGCAGCTTTGAGTTAAATATGACATCACTTTGCTCCACATTGTGGGAAAATATTAAATCGATATCATTAAAAATGAAGAAGATAATTTTATGCCATGATTATATGCATGTCCTTTTCCACATCTGCAAAAATGAACTTCGTCCAAAAGTAAACCTGTCTATGTGAATATAGTTCAGTTTACCAACACCGAAAATGACTACTCCTCAAAAATATCACCATGTTCTACTAGCCTGTGGTAAATTGAACACTTTACCTTGGTTCGCAATGCAATGGGAATGTTTGTTCTCATAATATTCTACTGGCCAATGTGGTACATTTAATAGTTTACCGTGGTTCAAAAAGCAAAAGGAACACTAAACTTCACAGTATTCTACCTTTGTACTAGCCTAAGTAGCAGATTGAATACTTTACCTTGATTTGCTAAGCAATCAAAATGTTTGACCTTACAATATTATACTAATCTATGTGGTATCTACATACGTCTATTCTTATAATAAAATTGTAACAAGTTCAAATCAATTTTGGGGAGCCCTATATTCGATACTGAACACAAAACTATTTTTTTTTATTTGTCTGTCCGTTCCTTGGCCGCGCAACACGCCTTAACTACTGAATGGATTCAAATTAAACTTGGCACAATTAAAGTTCTTACTACGAGGTAAAACATGGGCTACTTTTTATCCCGGTTCCCTTGAGAAAGGGGATGAAAGTCAATACCTTTACTTGGCTGTAACAATAATTCATAGTCAGATTTCATTGAATCCTTTTTTGTTAGAAAGGAGGTACTTTAAAAAAAGACTCAAAATATATTTTAAGGTCATCGGTTTCGTAGTTCAGAAATTACCGCATGACAACCCTCAGTAAGATGTTCAAATAACTTTGAGCTTATAGCAGTTATAGCTCATCATAATCTGGCATGCACACTATCGTGTATGCTTCGTGTTTGTTGTTACCTACATCAAGGAGGTATATAATCAAAAAGTTACATCTATACAAATAAATTAAATTGAAGTGTCTGTAATCTTAAATTAACAGCTCTTACTAAATTCATATGCAAGTAAATAGAATACTAATAAAAATTAAACTTTTTTTTTATTTCTCTGTCTATTTTTATTCTGGGTAATCTCCGAAACGGCTGGACCGATTTGAACGAAACTCACTTTGTTATGTGCTGAATCGCTGTTTCGGTGACTCGAGTCGACTCGAGTCGGTTAATACGGTATTTGAATCATGACTCGATTCCGCGATTCAAGTCCAGTACCTGCTCTAGTGCTATGTTTGATACTGGAATCCACTCAAGTCTAGAAATTCGAGCCCAGGACTCGAATTTAGAAATAAGAGTCCATAACTACCGCTTATAGAACAAAAAGGAGTAAACTTCGAACAACATATAGGTTTAGCATAATGACAACCATATTAAATAAATAATGTTTATTGAAAATGTTTGTAAACATTACATAACATACTAAGGAGGTACGTAGGAACCAGAAACAAGATCAAGTTCTATTTGTTTTAGTACACCACAAGAAGAGACGAAGTAAACCAAGACCAAATACGAGCGACTCAACATAAGTCGAAAACAGGACTCGAGTCAGTAGGACTCAAATACAAGACTCAAGTCAAATGGGACTCTAATACAAGACTCGAGTCAGTTGGACTCGCATAATAGAATCGAATCAGCAATTACAAAATTGATTCTTCCGGACTCGAGTAACGGAATCGAGTGCGGCGTACTCGAATCGTATAAATTGGTACTCGAGTAGGCGAGTCCAAAGCACGGATCGAGTCTGATTCGCGTCCAGCCGTGCTTGGCACATCACTAGCTCACTTGCAGATAGCTGATGCTATAAGGCATCACTACGAGTTTTTTGGCGGGAATCAGGCGGAGCGGTTGAGATTTTTCCAGTGTGTCGTAAATTGTGTTATAGTGATCTTTAATGTGTATTTTTGGTGTCGATATGTGCAGTAAAGTTTCATTTAGTGACTGATTTATAGGAGCATTGGAAATAATGCCATAATACGACTTTTGGGTTAAGTGATTTATCATTTTGGTCAATAGGTTACCTCTAATCTAAAGGCGTGTTACGATCTGCTACTGCCGTGGGTTGTCTCCAGAAACTCCATTGGGCGTTAGAATGCATGACACTAGGCATTTTAATGCGGCAAACACGAGAAATTTTGCAACATGAAAATTCTCTAACACTCGACACTGGCAAAAATAGTCCCTGAAGGGATTGATTGCCATACTTAGGAAGAAGAAGAAGAAGAAGGCATCACTACGGTTACCTTTATTTTGGAAAAATAAATAGGGCTCCGCGCAAAAAAAAAAACCATGAATTCGTAAACAAAGTCAATTCGACGCGTACAAAGTCGCGGGCGGGCACAGCAAATTTTAAGATTAAAACATTTTGCATTTAGATATGCATTTAAATTTGTTTGTCGTAATAAATCAATGGCATCAAAACAAGTAATTATAATAAATCCTATAGTTGGGGTACAGTTAGGCTAGTTTAAAGTAAATAAACTCATGTGATGAGGTATATCTCACCAAAGTGTATTTATCTATCTACCACTTTGGCTACTTTTAATATGACAAAAAAATATCTTACCTAACCTAACCATAGTAATTATGCTAATGTGCGTTAATTCCTAAAATATTAATAAATCCTTGTTTTTTTAGAATATATCTTTAAAGATGCTTATTTTTGACTAATACATTTACCAAAAATAAAAATAGATGTATAAGCGCTGATTTACAGTACCAATTATAAACTTCAATTCAATTTTCCCAACAATTTTACATTTGCAGATTGGCTAGTTTTATTTTGGACCGACGACGTACTCTGTGGCTTCTTGTTGAATGAGTGGGCGCAGACGTAGAGTTGAATGAACTGACCGGGAAGATGGACGACTAAGTTGGAACGAGCCGTAGTGTTGCCTGCTCCCGTCAGCATGCATTAAGTAGAAAATGCATGTTAGGCGTTAACAGATTGCCGCCCCAGGAACGACAGGTTGGTCCATCACAGGCAGCGGACACAGTCGGTTATAGGCTCGTCGCAGTGTTCCGGAGCTGGTGAACACGTCGGCGACGCGCGCAACGCCGTCGGAGCTGGGATGCAGGCGGATAACGCGCCCGAGCAGCCATCGGTTGGGAGGAGCCTGATCGTCCATGACAAGCACCATCTCGCCTAAATGAAGCTGTCCTCCTCTTTTGCGCCTTTTCTGTCGTTTTTGTAGTTCTGCAATATATTCTTTGTAGAGACGTGTCCAGAAATGGGCTTTAATTGTTGCGTCCTCTTATACCGTGAGAGAGTATGTATATTAACGCCGTCCTTGACTAGAGGAGAAGGTAGTAATGTTATTGTTCGTCCAAGTAAGAAATGTGAGGGCGTGAGGGCTGCAAGATCAGAAGGATCTGTTGACATTGGAGTGAGTGAGTGAGTGAGTTTTCAGTAATATTATTAGAATTTCGCTTAAGGAATTTAGACAACTCTTTACATGCGCCTACAAAATTTCTACCATTGTCTGAGAAAATGTTAGCGGGTTTGCCTCTACGAGCGATGAATCGATTTAACGCCGCTAAGAAAGTTTCCGTGTGGCCGTGTGGTGTCCGGCCTTAAATAATAGCACCACAACATTTCTGCCCGTGGATGTCGTAAAATCCGCCTAAGGGACATAAACCAGAAGGATGGGCAGCAGCGTCCTCTCTGCGGAACAGTAAACATACTGCGCTCACCAACCCGCCTGCCAAGCGTGGTGAGTACTGGCAAAACCCCCCAATGACAGCACAACTTAAGAAATGGCCCCTAGTCCCCGGCGGCCCCGCTATTCCTGGTTCTGGTAGCGGCCATGGTAACGGTGGGGCAGGGGGTGCGAAAAATCCCCGGCAGAGATCCAGCTACCATCCCAAACGAAAACTGGCCCTGGTAACATATAACAGCCGCACACTGAGGGCAGACGAAAAGATAGTTGAGCTGGAAGAAGAAATAGAAGGGCTGCACTGGGACATCATGGGTTTATCGGAAGTCCAAAGAGAGGGCGAGGACACGGTAACCCTGAAGTCCGGCAATCTGTTTTATTACCGAGAGGGCGACCATCTGTCCCAAGGTGGTGTCGGGTTTCTTGTCCACAGGTCCCTCATCAACAACATTCCATCAACAACCATCGAAAGTGTGTCGACCAGGGTAGCATACCTTATACTCAGATTATCGAAGCGATATTCGCTGAAGGTCATACAGGTCTACGCACCGACATCGACACACCCAGATGATGAAGTAGAGGTAATGTATGAGGATATTAGTAAAGCCATACATAACTCCAAAACACACTTCACAGTTTTGATGGGAGACTTTAACGCAAAACTGGGTACGAGACGCGACGATGAGTTGAAAGTGGGGCAATTTGGGTATGGGCAACGGAACACTAGAGGCCAGAGGCTGGCCGACTTCTTGGAGAAAGAGGGACTCTTCATGATGAACTCCTTTTTCCAAAAGCTGCCTCATAGGAAATGGACATGGATGAGTCCCGATGGTTCCACGAGAAATGAGATAGACTTTATTATCACCAATAAAAGACAAATATTCAATGATGTCTCCGTGATACATAGGGTGAAAACGGGAAGCGACCACCGAATGGTAAGGGGCACATTAAATATTAACCTCAAAATTGAGAGATCTCGTCTGAGTCTACGCTCCGGCCCTCTGAAGTGCATATCCAAAACCTCGAAGGCTTTCAACTTGAACTACACAACCGCTTCGCGTGCGATTGTGTTTCAGTGGACGAAATAAATGGTCGGTTGGTCTAAGTACTTTAAGACACACCGTAAAGGTAGACCAAAAAAAAGCTCTCTGACCACACCCTTAGCCTCATAGCTCAGCGACGTTCAATGAGGCTGCAGTTCTTTGATGATGCTGAAGCATACCGGCTGCTCAATAGACACATATGGAAGTCACTGCGGCACGATATTCGCACCTTTAATACCAACGGTGTTAAAGAAACTGTAGAGCGAAATAAGGGCTCCAAAGTTTTCGCAAGAGACGCGTCTATTGGGCAAAGTCGGATAATGAAGCTGAAAACAGAGAATGGCAGAGTGTTGTCGACTGGGCCTGAGCTTCTGGAAGAGGTCGAGAAGTTCTACGAACATCTGTACACGTCAGTAACCAATCCTACCATCGGCTTCCGCCAAGACCCGCGAGCAAAATTAACCCGACACTATACCGAAGATATCCCGGACATCAGTCTGTACGAGATTAGGATGGCTCTGAAACAGCTTAAAAACAACAAGGCACCGGGTGATGACGGAATTACTTCGGAGCTTCCGAAAGCGGGTTCAACACCAGTACTTAAGGTCCTCCAGAAGCTATTCAACTCCGTCTTACTCGAGGGCAAAACGCCAGAAGCGTGGAACAGAAGCGTGGTGGTGCTATTCTTCAAAAAGGGCGACAAAACACTGCTGAAGAACTATAGACCCATCTCGCTTCTGAGCCATGTTTATAAGCTATTTTCCAGAGTCATCGCGAATCGTCTCGAGCGCAGGTTTGATGACTTCCAGCCTTCCGAACAAGCCGGTTTCCGAAAAGGCTTTAGTACCATAGACCACATCCATACGCTGCGGCAAGTAATACAGAAGACCGAGGAATATAACCTGCCACTATGCTTGGCGTTTGTAGACTATGAGAAAGCCCTCGATTCGATCGAGACATAGGCTGTGCTGCAGTCTCTTCAGCGGTGCCATATTGACTATCGGTACATTGAAGTGCTGAAGTGCTTATATAAAAACGCCACGATGTCAGTCCGATTACAGGAATTGAGCACAAAGGCGATTCCATTGCAAAGAGGCGTGAGGCAGGGGGACGTTATTTCCCCGAAACTGTTTACCGCTGCAATGGAGGATGCGTTTAAGCTTTTAGAGTGGAAAGGATTCGGCATCAATATCAACGGCGAGTATATCACTCACCTTCGATTTGCCGACGACATCGTAGTCATGGCAGAATCGCTGGAAGCGCTCGGCACAATGCTCAATGACCTTAACAGAGTTTCCCAACAGGTAGGCCTAAAAATGAACATAGAAAAAACTAAAATCATGTTGAACGCCCATGTCACGCCCACCTCGATATCCGTTGGGAACTCTGTTCTTGAGGTTGTAGACGAATATGTCTGGGACAAACAGTCCAATTAGGCAAGTCCAATTTTGAGAAAGAGGTCAACCGTCGAATCCGACTCTGCTGGGCAGCGTTCGGGCAGCTTCGCAACGTCTTTTCGTCTAACATACCGCAATGCCTTAAGACGAAAGTCTTTAATCAGTGTGTGTTACCAGTGATCACATACGGAACGGAAACGTGGTCACTCACTATGGGCCTCATAAGAAAGCTCAGAGTCACTCAACGAGCTATGGAGAGGGCTATGCTGGGTGTTTCTCTGCGAGTTACCGACATAGCTCAACGGATTAGCCAGTTGAAGTGGCAATGGGCAGGGCACATAGCTTGTAGAACGGATGGCCGATGGGGCCGTAAAGTTCTAGAGTGGAGAACACGCACTGGAAAACGGAGCGTCGGACGGCCCCCCACTAGATGGACCGATGACCTAATAAAGGTCGCTGGCAAGCGTTGGATGCGGGCCGCATTGAATCGGTAATTGTGGAAATCTATGGGGGAGGCCTTTGTTCAGCAGTGGACGTCTATAGGCTGATGATGATGATGATGAAGAAAGTTTCAGTACTCAGATCGGTTACAAGTTCGATATGCGCTGTCTTAATAGCCAAACATATAAATATACACAAATAGGATTTTATTAATTGACTGCCTCTACCTTTTCAGTTCAATATTATTACCGGACCCGCGTAATCAACTACAGTGTTAGAAAATGGATAATCAGCATGCAAAAATTGTTCAGGGAGGTTACCCATTATTGGTTGATTAACTTTCCCTGAAAAACGACATCATATAATACATTTATGTAGGTACAATTTTTCGAGCAAGGTTTCTACCACCGATAACCCAAAATGTATGCCTTAAAGTGGCTAATAGCAGTTGAGGTCCTGAATACATGAGCAATGTATGATATTGATTGAATAAAAGTGTTGTGATATAATGTGATGAGTGTAGAAGTGCTTTGTATCGTAATCATAAAATGAGTTAGATAATCTTCCGCCCACTCGAAGCAAATTATCATTACTATTAAAGAATGGGTTTAAATTGTAACTTATTTTTAGTTGGTAACTGCTTGCCATTTTTTAATAAATCATATTCTTTTAAGAAATGTTCGCGTTGTGCTAATCTGCATAGAGAGTTTAACGCTGAATTGAGTTCATGAATTCTTAAATGACCTGTAGTCTTCTTATTTTTATATAAACAATTATTAATAAAGCGATGTACATAAGCTATGACGCGTTGCAGTTTACTGAAACTAGGAAATCGTTTAATAAATTCCGAAAAATAATCTTCTGTTATATCTGTTGATAAATTACACTTAACCCGATATTCAGGTAACTCTGAGTCATTAGTGTGTGTGGGTTGGATTGGCCACTCTGAACGAGGCTGTGAAAGGAATGGCGGGCCCGACCACCATAAACTACAACCATCTAAATACCTAGCATCCCCACGACGAGATCCAATAGCAGCTGGATTGAGACTGGTGGGCACATAGCGCCACATACAAGGTTCAGATCTATCAAGGATTTCTTGTATTCGATTAAAAACAAACGGTTTTAATAAATGATTTTTATGTGATTTTATCCAACCTATGACAATAGTGGAGTAGGACCAATATGTTCATCTATGTGTAATCTAAGTGAAGAAATTACTTTTTCTGCCAATTGAGCGGCTAGGACAGCACCGCAGAGCTCCAGCCTCGGTATTGTCATCGGTTTGATTAATGGGAGCTACGCGACTCTTTGCTGTGACTAAATGAACTGAAACATCATTGTTCTCAGATATTGATTTTACATATGAACACATGAAGTTCAATTTTTAATGGGAATTCACATATTTTATGTCTTGGAATTCTAATTTTATATATGTAAAGTAATGAATTTACAAAAAAAATCCACATATTTCGAATTTATTTCGGAAAAACCTCATCGCATGTAATTTTAGAAGACCACAATTTCTGCAGTATTATTTATGCTGGATTTAAACATGGGTTAACTAAACCCAATGGGTCAAAAATCTGTGATGTGATAGATGATATTGTTCGTTTGCTAACCTGTGCAGTCTCTTTAATTTTTACAGAAAAAAGTAACTTATCTTCCTTACAAGCCCAAAGTAAACCTAAAGTCTTTGAGTATTCATTATTGCTGAGATTAAGTAAGTCATCATCACGTCATCGTCTTGTTGTATAATACAATTAATAATTTTCGTATGGTTAGAATGCCATTTTCTTAAATGAAATTGCCCCCTTTTTAGCTGTTTAATTACATTTAGACAAAGTTCTACAACATCTGACTCAATCGAGCCTCCTGAAATGAAATCGTCAATATATAAGTCATGTTGAATAACCTCAGAAACAGACTTGTCAGGACACTCTATGCCTAATTGTTTTAAGCATCTCGTAGCGAGATAGGGCGCAGGTGCGGTATCGTATGTAATAGTATTAAGCTTATAAAGTTTGAGTTCTTCATGAGGTTCGAATCTCGACAAGATTTGTTTCAGTTCAAGCTGTTGAGCATTTCAGTTAATCATACGGTACATTTTTTCAACGTCAGCTGTCACGACAAATTTATGCTGTCGCATTCTTATTAAAATACTAATTAGGTCGTCTTGTACGGTGGGTCCGACCATCTGTATGCTATTGAAAGACCGACCTGAAGTTGTCAACGCAGACGCATCAAAAACAACTCGCAACTTTGTGGACAAGCTAGTTTCACGTACAACGCCATGATGAGGTAATATACTAGTGTGTTTATCTTTTTCAGGATTATCATTGACTGTCATGTGACCTAAGGCAATGTATTATTTCATAAATACACAGTAACGTTTTTTAAATAAAGGTTCTTTGCGAAATCTGCGTTCTAAAGACATAAATCTAGACAAAGCTTGCTCATATGAGCCACCAAGTATGTCTTTTTTTTACATTTTACAGTTTTTTTTAAGTCGGGTGTTTTTAACGGTCAGATAGCGTTGGTGCGCGGGCCCCCAAATGCGCGGGGCTCGTAGCATATTTTGCCACTCTTGCTACATGGCTAATCCGGCACTGTTCTTACTTTTTAATAAACTAGCTCTAACCTTACTTAATGATAGCTTATATCCTTTCCCAGGATATAATCTATCTGCTTGTCAAATTTTATCACGATCAGTTCAGCTGTTTAGTCCTTAAAAAGTAGCTAATATCTAAACAAACAAATATACATACAAAGACACGGAGTTACTTACGCATTTATAATATTAGTATGGATATCATTTATATCAATATTACTTGTAATATCTTTGATAAATATAATCAGAAAAAATAAATGACATAAGTCATTAAATAAATTAAGGTGAATAGTAAACATACAAACAATTTTGACCACTAGGACTGGCACAAACAAACAGGGGTCCATTGTAACCAATGTACGCAATTTCTTATTGTTACGTTCGGCTGCGTACCCGAATATTGTAAATTATTGATTCATAGTTTGCGGCAACCGTAGTGGACAAGTTCACGACTGACGATTGCACCTATTCCGTAGAAGGTATAAAACCACAAACAGCTGCGGCTGGGGCACAGTCCTGCTGGGAACATAGATCACCACCACCGGAGCACGCACCACTTAACAAAATGGCTTTCGTCATCAAGGTACATTATTTACGTAATTACTTTATTTATTTTTTCACGAAAAATATACATATAGGCATGAAAAATATATTCTTTAAGTCATTATTAATGTATAGTACGTGATAATATCTTATATTAATTCATAAGCCTAACCACCCAAAAATAGTTACTTTAGAACTTTTAAATAAAAGCTCACCAGAATACGATACACATTTTTTATCTCGTAAACTGTTCGCTCGTTACATTAGCAATTAGGTAAAAAATATTTTTTCGGCTGCAAATCAAGTACATATACTCACGCATACGCAAATAATAATACTAAACTAACACATGAGTATGAATAATCCGGCAGCAATAAGCCATCGGTCATTTATTATGACCTGCTCAAGCAGATAACTTACTTATTTTATTGATTAGGTGATCGATAAAAAAAAAACATACTCATTAATTCACCTTAAGTCCCGCACAGGGGAGGGGAAGGCAGAATGTACCTATAGAGCGTCATTCATTCTTGACTTGCACACCTCTTTCTTTTTAGGGTTCCGTACCCGAAGGGCAACCAACGGAACCCTATTACTAAGACTTCGCTGTCTATTCGTTCGTCCGTTCGCCTGTCCGTCCGTCTGTCAGCTGTCTGTATCTCGTGCTCCGTTAATAGGTAGACAGTTGAAAATTTCACAGAATCTGTTGTTTGTATGTCTGTTGCTGCTTTAACAACAAAAAAATATAATGAATTAAATAAAAAATAAAGGGGGCTCCCTTTCTAGAAACTTGTTTATTTGGTTTTTTTTTTGCTCTATATATTTAATGATCGAAACAAGTAGACGCTTGAAATGTTCATATAATAATAATAATAAGTAATAACACTTTGCGGAGCCCTCGGTGTGCGAGGCCAACTCGCACTTGGCCAATTTTTTCTACCATATCTTCTACGTTTTTTCCGAATGCATTTACTTTATCTGTGTTTTATAATGCAGGTACATGTTATGTTATGATTAAATAATAATATCAGGACGTTTTAACCGGAAACCAATTAAGCGTCGACTCAAATATATTTCAGTAACCTTGGATCTGTAACAATAATATCCAAATCAAAATTATTTGGGTACAAAAACCTCATGCCCAACTTTCTTCGGCGTCTATAGGTTTTCATTGTCACTGCTATTGAGTAACGAGATAGTACGCAATGACCGTGAAGGTCGACACGGTTTACGTCCAAAGTAGAAATAGTCGTGGAATTTTTAACTGTGATCATTATTTATTACTTGCGAAATAAGTATCTGTTTGTACGATACGGTCATAATTGAAGGTCTAGAAAATTAACCCCTTAATTTGGCCTTCCACGTTTTTGTATAAAAGTTCCGCCTGGGTTGTGGTCCGAAGTCCGAACACTTTTTTTTGCTTAAAATCAAAATCAAAAATCATTTATTCAGTTTAGGCCCTAATAAGGCTCTTATGAAGGTCTAAATTACCACCGGTTCGGAAAAAAAGCCACCTGAGAAGAACCGGCAAGAAACTCAGTGCTCTGTCTTTTTTTGCATTTAACAATCATTATATAACAATTTGTAACAAAATTCTTCTAGACATTGGTATGAAATTACAAATATCAAAATGGAAGCTACCAAGTTGGTTTTGTCACTGCTTTCATGAAATACATATTCCAACTATTACAATTACCAGGAGCGGGGAGCCACTTGTGCAGAGTGAGTCTATATATTCCAAGCATTTTTATCATTTACATAATCATTAATTTTATAATAGGCTTTATTTATCAAAACTCTTTTGACATGAGTCTTAAACTTATCGTTATTCAATTCGGTAATAGATTGTGGGATTTTATTGTAAAAGCGGACGCAGTTTCCCATAAATGATTTGTTTACTTTTGTAAGTCTAAACCTAGGAGCCACAATTTTGTTTCTGTTTCTTGTATAAATATTATGGTTGTCTGAATTTAACTGAAAACTTCTAATGTTCTTTTTTATAAACAACAAGTTCTCAAAGATGTAAAGAGCCGGTAACGTGAGAATATTAATTTTCTTAAACAATTCTCTTAACGATTCTTGGGGACCCATTGCAAAAATTGCCCTGATTGCCCTTTTCTGTAGAATGAATATCGTATCCAGATCCGCCGCAGATCCCCATAATAACACGCCATAAGACATGAGGCTGTGGAAATATCCGTAGTAAACTAATTTTGCAGTATCAATATCTGTCAATTGTCTGACTTTCCTAATGGCAAACGCAGCTGAACTAAGTTTCTTTGACAAAGTCTCAATGTGAGAGCCCCACTGCAATTTTGCATCTAGTGTTAGACCTAGAAAAATCGTGTTATCAACTAAATCAAGTTTTCTGCCATCTAATTGTACATTAGTGTCTACCTGCGATGAGTTTGGAGGAGAAAACCGTATACATTTTGTCTTTTTTGAATTTAGAACTAGGTTATTGGCGTCAAACCATTTAGAAACGGATGCTAGCGTTTCATTTAGACTTATCATTTCTTTGTCTTTTCTGCTCACTCTAAATACCAGAGACGTGTCATCCGCGAATAAGACTATGTCACAGATATTATCCACTACAAGTGGGAGATCATTTATGTATGCCAAAAATAAGAAAGGACCTAATATTGAACCCTGCGGAACTCCCATTTTTATTAATGTGCCTTTGGAAGTTATGCCTCCGACACCGACTTTTTGCTGACGACCGGACAAATATGAGGCTACAAGATCAAGGGCATTTCCGCGGATACCATAATATTTTAGTTTGAGCAGTAGCGTACTATGTTCAACGCAATCAAATGCTTTAGATAGGTCGCAAAATACACCTAGGGCATCATGTGAACTTTCCCATGCTTCACATATATGTTTCAGTAATTTTGCCGCCGCGTCACTTGTAGATCTACCTTTAGTAAAACCGAATTGGTCTCCATGTAATATATTATGCGCATTAAAGTGACCTAACATTTGATTTAACATGATTTTCTCAAATATTTTACTCAAAGCCGGCAGTATTGATACTGGTCTATAATCAGAAGGATTTTCTCTAGATCCCGCCTTAAAAATCGGTATTATTTTACTATATTTCATTAAATCAGGAAATATTCCTTGATCAATGCAAGTATTAAAAATGGTTGCCAGTATAGGAGCAATCGTTGGTAGAATTGCTTGAATAACTTTAATCGAAATGAATGAACTTATGAATACAATCTATAATCCATATTATTGGGATTCAGTGTTAGGCGCGATTTAAATATTGTTGGAGCGCCCCTACACATTTAGGGAATCAGTAAGGCCTTAGAAAATATTATAAAAGAATAAAGAAAACAAGATTAGGCGCTGACCTTTAGCTGGCCAGCTGGTTCATCCACCGATAATAACTTAAAAGTTCCGGGGTTGAATTTAAAAACCCTTTATTACCGGATGTCTACCGTGTGCTACTTCACAAAATATTTGTATGAACAGTTAACAGTGTGCTAATTTAGATATATTTTTGTAGGTTCTAACCCATCTCACTTTAGCGACTGTGGCTGTGTCCGGACGAGCTCCAGCTGGTGGTTATTCCTACAACCGGTTCAGTGGTCCAGTGAGTGGTCAGATAGTGGAGGTCAAAGTGCCGGCAGCTGAGAACCTTGCTGCCCAACAACACGCCGACTATGGCTATGATCACAAATCAGGTCAAATTCATCCGGACACTGCCAAATACGCTCGTCTGAAAACTGTTGACTATGTGGTATGTGTATAATTCATTGATATAAAGACATGTCATATATTGTACAAGGAGCCTTTGTGATATCACATAACAAAACTGGGGCTCCAATACATTTGAAATGGTTTGCAGTCGTCGACGTATGTGAAGATATTATTTAATGTATAAGAAGCAAAGCAAACTGCTTACCATCAGATGAGACGTAGGCTTGCGTGCGATTTAGTAGAATAAAAAAAAGAGGTGTGCAGGTCTTGACTTGCACTTCGACTTGCGACCTGCGCTTCTTCACTCTCGAGTGAAATGGCGCGCTCTATACTATCTGCTTATCTTGTGAGCGAGTTGGTGTGATCTATATACGAGTAGGTATGTATGTATGTATGTATGAGACTTTCCTGAAGTTAAGTGTAAATATATACTTTCTAATCTAGGCTAAGCCAGATTACTCATACGCGTACGGAGTAGAGGACCCTCATACCGGTAACTTGCAAAACCACAAAGAGCAACGTGATGGAGACGTCGTGCAAGGGGAGTACTCCCTCGTGGAGCCGGACGGTTCCATCCGTCTTGTGCGCTACACCGCTGATCCCAAGAACGGATTCCAGGTACCAAATCTTTCGTCATCAGTAATTTAAAACTATCGATATATATTTTCTTTAAGAAAGACATCCATTCAATCATCTGCATCGTCACAAAATTGAAATCAATATGAGTCATGTAAAAAAACCATTATCAAATTCATACAGAACCGAATGGCAATGGATAGTTTCTTTGGTTTAATGCTTCACTAGCCAAAATCTCTGTCTTCTCGTCTCGTCTCTACGAAACCCTATGCTGTTAATACATTATATACTGATATAAATTAGCTCTACCATTAATTAAATCTATTGATGTTGATAATTAATAGATCTCAGATTTATTGGCTCCTTCCAGAAAATATACCCACTCGATTGACTATCATTGTGATTCTGATAGTGAGCACGTCACTGTGTCACACATTAAACTGTCTTTCAAGATCTATGTTTTGGGGTTATGAAGGCCGTATCACATTTTGTTCTAAATAGAAAACCTAAAAATTTGTCTTGGTGCATATAACAAGATACGCTTCAATGCTCTTGGTGTGCAATCAGTGACAGTTGCAGAATAAACTATTATCGATTGTGAGTAATAAAGTTATTATTTATAACACTTAAATTTTCTTCCAGGCTACCGTACATAAGAAAGCTAATGGCCAAGCGCAGAAGCCAGTACATTATGGACAAACGAACCAAGAGGAGGATGACTCCAGAGAATACTAGTCTTGTTGTTTTATATTCGTGTTTTTACTGTTTTGTTGATTATTTATTAACTGTTGTTTTTATGCCAGTTAAGAAATGAGCTGTTTTATGTGATACTGTGGTAAAACTAATTCGTAGTTTATTAAAATACGATGAATTTTAAATATTTGTCTTTATTCGTAAATCGATTAAATAACATGGAAATTGATAGCAAATTAATCATACTTACAAAAACTAATAAGAATTATTAAAATATAAATCACTTGAAAATTTTCTTTAACAATCCCACCGAAAATGGGACTACAATTGTGTGGGTTTTGTCTCCGGCAATCATGTGCAAGGATTGCAAATATCTTAACTGAAAAACAAAACTTCAATGAAGCAAGATGATACTAGAACGTTAATGCAAATCTGGTATTGCAATTCGATTGCTAGAGATAGCTAGGCTATTGGGAAGGTAGTTATTGGTTACTAACCTGCATGCACAATGGATTATCCATAAGCATCATGGTGGCTTTTTGAAGGCTCTTTGTAGACTCAATTTCAGCTTTTGCAACTATGATTTTCGCATTTGCTAATCTTGTCGACTCTGCTTCAGCCGCCATTGCCTTTTGTAATTGTGGGGGCAGGCATATGTCTTTGCTATTTATTGACGATTTATAGATTAGTAAATATTATTTACTAAATAAAATATGAAAGAAATACTTACATCTCGACTCTGACTACTTGAATTCCCCATTCGCGCGTCAATTGTTTCATCAACTGAAATACTTGATATCCCACTGCAGGTCGATCAGCAAGCAATTCGGATAGCTTTTTCGTACCAAGTGCATTCCTTAAAGTGGTTGCCGCCAAAAACTGAGTAGACGTTCTATAAAACAACCAAAAGTGTCTGAGGTTAGCTTTAATATAGCTCCCGCCGAAGTTTTCCCAAAGGAGTAGAGCATGGGGTTCTTCAAGAAGGGTGTGAAGAGATTTTTGAAGGTTTGGCAACGCGCGAGTGTTACCCCTGGTGTATCAAGCGTCCATAGGCTACGGTGACCGCTTACCGTCCGTACCGTTACCGTAAATAAATTAAACATGCCTTAAACATGATTAAATTAGTTCTTTTAATAGCTCTTACTTGTAATTAGTCACTTTAGTAACAGCCCACACTGGATCACAAATTTTGTAGAAGACAACTGCATCAACGGATACTGTGAGAGAGTCCTTTGTCAAAGCCTGTAAATACACATAAGAGTGATTGAAGTACCCAACGTAATATTATCTTCAGTCGATAAGTTTACTCACTTCTTGCGGCGGAACAGCGTAACAATATATCCTGAGGTCAGTAAACTTGACGGTGTCAACGCATGGCAGATAGCAGAGGAGGCCTGGTCCGTAAGCACGATTTCTGTGAACCCTTCCATTACGCAGGATAACAGCGCGCTCGAACTGACGAATAACCTATAAATGATATAGATAGACGATGAATACAAGGTTTCTTAAACTCGGTTACCATTAAACAATACTCACCAATAAAATGCAGAACAGAGAAATTGGAAATGTTAAAATTACTAAAATTACAGATAGATACACAAGGGATCTTTCTATACATTTAACTTCATCTGGAATGAAAAAAGTTAAAACTGTAACAATGACTACAAACAGATAATGTACTGAATTATTGTGCTAGGTCTACAACCTATTCTTTGATTATTTAAACTTGTTATATAATCAAAGAACCTATTATAAGTCCAAGATCAATAGATTTATGGCAAGAAATATTACATACATGTACCGGAATGGCACTGGATGGCCCTCCTTACGCTAACTTTTGAAGGCTTTTCACTTTCTAATGTCTGTCCTTTCTCTACGGTGTCTTGAGAATATGTTTTAATAACATTTAGCTTGCTGGAGTTCACTGAAGTCGGCTGCATGTTTCATAAAGTTCTCAGCATTTGACCTGAGCTATATTTATATAAGCCTGAGGTGAAACTGATAGTCTAAATAGTAATTACCGTAAAAAGTCGCAGATGATATAAAAAATAGACAAAGATAAAGAACTAAAGTTTCTGCGAAAATTCATATTTACACATTGACAGCTGTAGCGAGCATGTAGCAAGTGATAAAGTGACAGAAGACAAGTTATAACAGCGGTTGTATTTTCTTAGGTTATGACTAAGAGTAGCATAATGAAATAGGTGAGGTTATAATAGTTACTTTAGCTAAACTTCTTTTTTTTTTGGTAACATATATGCCAATAGTGGTACATTGTTAAACTAGAATTAATCAAAGAGAAAAGATATTAATTTAATTTCATAAGCAAGTATATTTTATTCATAAAAAAATATTTAGGACAATAAAAATTAGTTTCTAGTTCATGGAGCCGTGCGATTCAGGGATTTCGAGAGGAAACGGAAAGAATACAGTGGTTCTTTGTTGTGATGCAATGAAGTTCAGGGTCTGTAAATATCTCAGCTGCAAAAGACGAATTTATGTTAATTTGTCTGAAATAGGGATAAAAAATGAGTGATTTATTTTCTATAGAGTGGCGAAGGCTTACTAGCATAATTTGAGGGTTCTCCATCATAATTCTGGATGCTTCTTTCAGATTTTCAGCAGCTTTTATTTCACCCTCTGCTTCTATTATTTTCGCCTTAGCTATTCGTGTTCCTTCCGCTTCCGCAGCCATAGCCCTTTGTAAATCATAAGGTAGCACCACATCTTTTCTATAAAGTAAATTTTGTATATTACAATCAAATAAATAAATATACTAGCAAAGTACGTAGTTATGTTACTTAACGAAAATAATAATCCTAATTCTTTAATTCATTAACATTATTAAATTAGAAATGCTATCGCTAGTCTTCTCACACCGCATACTGATGTTGTGTTAAACTTATCTCTGCATGAAACATTGCTCAGCTAACATATGAGAAAATTGATAGACGGGATTAATGACTAGTTCCTTTAAGGCAGTCACATCACATTACGGGATTGTATTCCCGTATTGTGAATGCCGTCCACGTACAATAGGATGACCTGGGAAAAATATGTATATTGAAAATTGGGAATCAATTCTCAAGCAACGTTAGTTGCCGCGCCGGGGCGATCCTGACAGAAAATGTATTAATAGGCCAACAGCTTATATAATATGAATATAATCTAATGCCAATTTAACAATACCTATCTCGTGCTTTTATCATTCCGATTACTAGCATATTGAGGCTTTGGTGAAGGAGATCTTGCGCCTAGCATGTTCGCGAGGCTGTTGTTCTACGTTATACATTTATTTATGGACAAAAAACCATAGGAATGTAATTATTGTAAGTAAAATAATAATAAACAGTGTTACATTTCAACTCGTTCCATTTTAACGCCCCATTCTATTGTAACTTTGTCGATTTCTTTTCTTGCTGTTTGACTGATAGTTTGGCGACTGGTCAGCAGGTCAGTCAAAGTAAATGTACCCAAAATATTTCTAAGAGTCGAAATAGCTATGAGTTCTGTAGCATGCCTGCAATTTGACAATATCATTCTGAATATCTTGTTACTGGACATAATAGTAAACTGTTTTAAAATTATAGAGAAATATATTTACTTATAGGATTGAACGTTTAATATGCTATTAAGAGGTTTTAGTACGTGAAAGTAGACAACTGCATCGACAGTTACGGTCACTGAATCTTTTGTTAGGATCTGAAAAATAAAATAAAGTTTATAAGTACAAATATACTGAGCTAAGGGATTCATATTGCACGTACATCTATCTATTAAGATAAGAAACCTCACTCGTGTTAATACAAAGTCTCCTCTGTGACTTGGGTCATTATAAATTTAACGTCTTTCAGCTCAGATCGAAAAAGGTCTGTTTTTGGTCTGAGCTGTTCAATAGGAAGAAAGGTAAGTAGAAATCACTCAGAAGCTTAAGACACCTGACAATGGTGTCGATTCTGTTGATCAAAATTACTAAATTTGACATGTCTAAAAAGTCTTACTATCCCTTTCTCATGTGCGGGGTTAAATAAGCATGGCAATATTTTTAGACCTGTCAAATTAATTTATTTTAATTATTTCGTACAACAGAATTGGCACCAATGTTTTATACCAGGTAATCAATATTTCCTGTAAAATTAGGGGGGCAGGTGAAATGACAGTCACATTCTGTAAAAATATGGTATCCAGCTACATTAGCATAGATTGATTGCCGACTATAATTAAAGGTTAACGATGATGATAGATAAGCAGCAATTAAATGTTGCTTTAATTAAAACTATGATGTACCTCTTGAGCTGGTAAGTTGTAAGACTGAGTTCTAAGATCGATAGATAGAACTAAGTCTGTACAAGGCACCACCCATATGATGCCAGGTCCTGCGGGGGAGTCATCCCGGACTCTTCCAAACCGTAAGACTACAGCTCTTTTATATTGCTTCACCACCTGCAATGCTTTTGGAAATAAATAACTTTATTCTGAAAGGTTTTTAATTCTTCGAAGGCAGACTGGCGTTTCACAATTTCGCGCTTACAACTTAGTATTAAGAGAAATCACTGTACTAGGAGCATAAGAAAGGACACAATACTAAAAGCTATAATATAATGAGAGGTGTTTTGACTGCGATCCCCTGTAAGGTCTACTACTGTTTAAACGGTTTTCAATTAGATTGGGAAATAGTAATAGATTTTGTACAACCGAATTTGTTATGTGAGGTAAGTAAAAATTTGATTACAAACCCGGAAACAACAGAGAAGAGCCAATGGAAATATGATTATTAAGAGAATTGCAAAACATTTCAATATTTTCTCCTTTAGACTCGCTCGCTTGATTTCTGAAAATATCAAAAGTTAAATGGAAAATATGAATGTCCTCATGAATGTCATAATAGCAGGCTAAAAGCACTTACCTGTAAGTATAAACTTTGAGATCATTGGTTCCTCCATTTGAAGGGTAAAAAAAGTAAATAAAAACAAATACTGTCTGGACAGGTCGGCACTTTTACCAATTCAATTTTTAGTTGGAGTCAGGTTGCGGTGTGGCGTGTGACATTTGACAGAACCGTGACAGAACCTTATAAGGCATACGGCACGGATTTCACTTTACCAATTTCCGTGCTCCATGATATAAGGTTAGATACGAGTTTTAACCATAATGTGAGAACCATAAACCGGTTGAATGATGCTAAGCTACCGTAATCGCAGTATATAAAACATTTATGATTAATTCGTAGCTGATATTTTTTACTACTACCTACTAATCGCATAACGCGATACACCTAGATATATGAAGATAATCTCTTTACAAAACGCACATTGCGATAACAGGTTGGCGAGAGGAGTGACGGATGGAAAATATTACTCCAAAAGAAATTGTCTTCACCTGATAATTATTATCATCACCTGCCTGCCATATCCCTATCAAGGTTTTCTCTAATAACGTGTCCAATTCTACTAAGATAAAATAATAAGACAATACAACACCATAACCGTTTATTTATCTAATACAGACAAATTAAATATTTGATATAATCCTGCGACTAGAACATACACACTTAGGTATTTTATTTGACGTCGAATTAAATCAGTCATTTACATTTGAAGAGTTGGCGCTGAACTAGGACCGGGACCTCCTAAGAATGTCTTCAGGAAATCCATCGGGAATGGAAATATTATCGTGGAATTCTTCTCTGCCGATATCGTGTTAAGTGATTGTAGATATCGCAACTGAAAATGAGAGCAATTTTATTATTTGTATTAGAATCAGGTTCGAAAATGTACATTCCCAGAAACAGAACAGAATACAATGTGGTCTACGTTCTTTTCATATTGGCTACGTAGTATTTATTATCTTGTCGTTTGATGAACAGCTGGGTAGCAGAAGTGGTAAAAATTGCGTCAGCTAGCTTTAGTCATTCTTCTGAGCTATACATAGAGAGACCAAAATTGATGATGTCAAAATTTTTTGGCACGGTGGTGGTTCAGTTGGAACTAGCACCCTAGTTCAAACCAATAAAACCTATTTTGTCGGTCTGAGTTAATACTATACTGAAACACACCACAGTAAAAATACTATTACTGGGTAAGATAGGTATTTGGGACTAAAGATATTGAAAAGGAATTTGTTTCGTGATCAAAGTAGGTTCTCTATCAGTTTCTATCAGAAAGAACGTGAAAATTTATTTCAACTTACTTGTAGCGCCATAGGATTATCAATCATCACTAGTGAAGCTTCCTTCAAAGCTTTCGAGGCTTTGATTTCACCCTCAGCTGCTATTATCTTGGCTCGAGCCTCTCTGTCAGCCTCAGCTTCAGCAGCCATCGCTCTTTGTAGTTGTACTGGTAGACGGACGTCTTTACTGAAAGACATTCATTTAAGTGTGGCTTCTTATTACATGACTTACATTTAAGTCATAATAATCGGTGGAGTGATCACGCGCCGATAGTACGAATGGGAAGTAATAATGGGTAGCCAAACCTTGAAAAGTTTAAGAAACCTACAAGTATGATAAATGTCACACAAAAGATTATCTTTACTATTTTCATAAAGAACTAAAAGTAAGTTGGTTTGTTCGCGTTAAACTACTGCACCGATTTTAAAACATTTTCACTAATTAAAAGTAATAATGACTAAGTATATTTATTAACGTACTTGTACGCAAGAGATGTCGTAGGAGCAAAACTTAGTTTGCCATTATAAATAATCCTTACATTTCGACCCGTTCCACTTCTACTCCCCAAGGGTCGGTGGCCTCATCCAGGTTAGCCTGCATCATATGACTGATGGCCTCTCTGTCTGAAAGTAGCTGGGCAAGGTCCCTCATCCCAAGCACGTTGCGGAGTGTTGTCGCAGCCAGGAGGCGGGTAGAAGCACTGCAATTACAAAAACAGAACTTACCATGAGCTCGACTTATTATACGGCCAAATTTAGTTCCTTCGAGGAGAAAATTTAAACTAGAGGAAGAAGCTTAGCACTAAAATTGGAATTTATTTTTTAAAATTTCGTTCGAAGAATTCACAGATTTGGCAGTCGTTGTTGTCCACTCTAAGCAATGGATGTAGCATACTCCGTTTGTTATGAGCTGGTAAGGTATTTCCAAGTGCGTAAAATATGGACCTAAAATTAAATGAGTCATCCACGAATTATTGCGGCTAAATAAGACTTACTCAAGCGTCTACATGTTGCAGACATCACCCACCATCAGGCGTTCCGTGTCTTTATAATAGTAAGGAATTATGTATTTTGATTAGGGCCTAATATCTTCACTATCTAGGTCAGAAGTACCCAAAAATGAAGAGGGCATATTTTCGAAGGAGAAACAACTTGTTTTACATAACAAACATTATCTTTTTGTAATTATTACCTGTAGTCAGCTACCTTGACGACTGCATTAAGTGGTTCCTTAATTCTGTAGTAGACGACGGCGTCTACAGCTACAGTAACAGAGTCTCGGGTCAGTACCTAGAAGAATGCAGTTGAAATGGAGGCTTTGATTATTTTTATATTCATCAAAATCAAAAATCATTTATGCTGTTTAGGCCCTAACAAGGCACTTATGAAGGTCTAAATTACCACCGGTTCGGAAAAAAGCCACTATCCACCATCCTCTATTGTGATTTGTAATGTTATTTCAATGATAGCAGAGCTCGTTTCCACTGGGACCGTAGGGTATTTCCTTCCAACCACTCTTAGCGCTTAATTATAAGATTGATCGGGCTGCGTCTATTGCCTGCCTAGATAGCATGAAAATCCTTACGAATAAAATCCAGCCGTATCTTCATGCATTCGTCGGGCTTGCGGAAGGGATTTTTTCTATAGTATGTTTCCACATACTATAATAATATTAAATTTACATAATTCGATGGTGTGTCAAGTATCCCTGCGTAATTGCCTTTGGCGTGCTATTCGTCCGTTAATTGGACGAGGTATTTGTTTAATATATTTTTTATACCACTAAGGTGGCAAACAAGCATGCGGCCCGCCTGATGGTAAGCGGTTACCGTAGCCTATGGACGCTTGCAAAACAAGGGGTATCACTTGCGTGTTGCGGACCCTAAAATTCATCCGGTTACCGCATGACT
This sequence comes from Falcaria lacertinaria, assembly GCA_951449985.1. Taxonomy (NCBI): domain Eukaryota; kingdom Metazoa; phylum Arthropoda; class Insecta; order Lepidoptera; family Drepanidae; genus Falcaria; species Falcaria lacertinaria. The sequence continues at coordinate 7,943,254 of OX602113.1, read as the reverse complement.
AGAGATTTCATTAATAAAAAAGAATCGATACAAAGCATTTGCCTTAGCGTGTTGTTGAATAGAATACAAATAATACATATCTAGAACTATTTTAGTGTAGTTATTAATTTAATCTATAAAAACAAAGACTTAATATAACAGACTACCTATAATAAAATTGTGTGACAAGTTTAGTTTGTTCAGGGTCTCGCTAATAAACAAAGCTGACAGGATGGTATTTACGTTAAAATGTCGTGGGAACATACTGTAGTGTAGCCGTTCTCAAAGCTACGGGGACTAGGTTTCTAGGAGAACAGAAATGAAATGTATATATAGTGGCTTAGAAAATCATTACGTCCAGTTAGTTTATCATTCAGCGGCGTTTGTTAATGTTAGTAGACATAATAGGTATCACTGTTTGTAAAGTTCAAAGATGGATAACCTAAGAGAAGTAGCTGGGAAATCATTTGTCTGCACACCATTTATAAGCGTGTGTATGTTTGCAAATATTTACATGAATACGAGAGGAAATGTAACAGGCAATACATGCTATGAAAATCCTGTTTCTACAAACATCAAATACAATTTACTTCGCGCATTGGTGTCTACTATGAAAAACAAACGAAGTTTTGATTTTACGGAATCGGCGATTTTCTTACCACGAACATGTTGGCATGAGTTCGAAGTTCTGTGGTCTGATCAATCGACGTTAGTTTTTCATTATGGACCTCCTAACTGAATGTCAAACTGCGATCATCGGATTCGAAACCGGTACGTGCAAAACGCCGATCGATCGTTTTTCATTGTAGACCCCTGCACTTAAATCAACATGAGAAGTTCGCATAGGATGGTCAAAGTCACAGGAGTGATACGATGGATCGTTGGGATTTTTTAATAATCTAATTTGAGAATTGACGTCGATACATGTGAAAACATTTATTGGATGCGTTTTGATTTTATTGTGTGGAAACTAATCGCGTCCGCGCCATGTAACCAGGTCGGCCGACTGGACGCTGTCTGTCCGCGGCTGCCGAACATTGTGCGTGATAAAATAAACACTGTCTTACTCTAATTATGACGCTGAACATTTTATTTACACGTGAACTGATAAAAAAATGTTTGAGGACGTTGTGAAAGGCCGGAAGATGTTCCAGCGCACAAATTAATTGATTGATGAAATATATTCTCTGCTCTTTCAATCGGAAATGACCTATTTTTGCTACTAAACCGAAGTCAAACTGAAATTCTAAAATAGATTGTCATGTTTACTTATGTTTGCTTAATTTAGTTCCTTATTTGTGAAATGGTAATAATATATAAAAAAAATCGTGTATACACTGGGATGCGATATGCAGATTGGCATAGATTCACGCGATGACATTTCGCGTGAATGTCATCGTGGCGATTTAGGCACTTTTAATTCTGTCATTTTGCTATGTCGACCCTCTGAGAGGCACCCGACGTCATTTATTCCGTTCGGAGTGCGTTGAGTTTTTTATACCACTAAGATGGCACACAAGCGTACGGCCTACCGGATGGTAAGCAGTCACCGTAGCGTATAGCCGCTAGCATTACCAGGGGTATTGCTAAAGCGTTGCCCTGTTTGTGTTGAGAATTCACTGTGCTAGCAGAATATTCTTACTAGTAGCGCAGCGTATCCTCTTGGAGCACTGGCAACATTACTTCCCGCAGAAACACAACACAACATCAAAGAAGTATTATTTGACTACGATCTTCTGTGAGGTGGAGGTACAACCCCAGTCGGGCCTACGGTAGATCCCATTTCGCCCTACTTCTCTTTACTCTTCTTCAATAATACAAGCTAATGTGTCGCTTACGGTTTGTTATTGTATTAACTTAATACACACGACCAAACAATTTACTTACCACGAGGCTATATACTGTACTAACGTACAGCAACAATGGTATTGAAAACCGTTAACCCAGTTGCTGTTTCAGCCATTCAATTGGGTAACGATTAATTGATGCGGCTGTAAGCTATCAATCAAAGTTTTACGACATACAAAACAATCGTTTCTTGTAATCCAATTGTCTGAGCTCAGCCCCGGTCAATAATAAGGTAGCTATTTATACGTTTGGTGAATCGAGGACGTGCTTATGTTGCACGTTTGTACATTATTTTAAGGCTAAGCTTTTACATTTACATATTCAATCTGTAATAACCGCCATGGTATTCAAAATTTTCAGATTTTGTCAAGTCGTCCTCCGATAGAGACTTGTTATAAAACGATAATGAGCATATACGACTGTGTTGGGTGCGACAAAAGTCTAGAGATAGGTGTTAAATTAATTGCCTTACTGTTAATTACTAGCGGTCGCCTAGTGATCGAAATTTAACCACAATTTCTAATATAAAAAAACTTAGGCCACGACATTCAGTAAGACTTTTGCCAAGCTGGTGTCTTAAACGTATGGAAGTGTGCCAATTTTTTCTACTTCTTCTTATCATTTAAGAGATACTTTTGTCGGTGTAGCCAATTAATATCCCTCCACTTGTCCCTGCCCAGTGCTATTTCTTTGACTTCCTTATACGAATCTTATCCTTAACTTGCGTGATGCAACTTATCCTTGGTCGTACCCTGCCACGCCTTCCTTCTATTTTACCTTCCATAATGGTAATAATTAAACCGTCATTTCGTATAAGGTGATCAATCGTTTTTCCTCTTCTATTTTCGATGGTATTCATTAATATTCTCCTTTCATTTACTCTTCTTAGTACTTCTTCATTCGTATTTTTTTCAGTCCAACTTATCTGGTCCATCCTTCTCCAGCACCACATTTCAAAAGCTTCCAGCACTTCTCTATCTATATCCCTTTGCGTTAGTGTCCATGTCTCGCACCCATATAATGCTATACTCCAAATGAATTTCTTAAGATTTTTGATGTCAATAAATGTTCTTTGTTTTTTTTTTAATTTTTTTTTATATAGCTTTATATGTAAAATATTAGCTTTCTAGGCTCCTTCTTCGTATAAACTTTAACGGTGTAAATTTTCATACTCCTCGGTTTGCGTCATTTTCGTAATAAGGGGTACAATGTTTTTGATTCACGTATTGATATTATTTTGATTCTATTTTACATCAAGCATGCCACTCGAGATGCAGTTGCATTCGAAACTTGCCTTGAACATGAGTGATTTAGCATCGCCTGTGCATCATGTGCAACGAATATATCATCTCTAATCACACAATTCAATAAACATATCTTAGTTATTGTACGCCATACACATTAATATGTAGGCATTCATGATTTGTAGTTATTAGCTCATTAATATATGATAAAGTGGTAGCATGTATTAAGGGTAACTTCTGGATTTACTGACAATGTATCTAGATACATATTAAAAAATATACACAAATAAAAAGTTTTAGTGTAACTTTTTATCACTCAGACAGCCTTTGTAACAAATATAGGATGTATTTTATTTATATAAATATTTCTAAGCGGACGAAGTCGCGGTTACAAGTAAGTATTTCTAAGACGATGTATTATATTTTGAATCAAAATATACTCAATAAAATTAAACTGTCACAAAGACCGAAATTCTGATAAAACGTGCAATTATTTTGATGTAATACCTCTTGAGGTGGTACATCGAAGGATACTGTTCTCAAGTCGACTTTTCGGTAGGTATCAATGCAGGGCAGCACGAAGAACAAGCCAGGACCTCTCGCTCCACCTTTCCGAACTCTGCCTAACCTAAAGATGACGGCTCGTTCAAACTCTTGAACCACCTGAAAAAATCCATGATTTTATGTTAAAACAAATAAAAGGCTGTCACAAAAACTGCCAGCAGATAAGAAAACAAAAAAAGCTTTGTAACAATTCGTCGCATGTCACATGTCGGTTACGCGCACCCATACATTTTGCCTTTACCAAACACCGCTCAACGGACCCAAAAAAGTTCAGACTTCTAAAATAAAGAAGTGTGTCTTATTAAAGCTTTTCTTCCGGTTATATGAATTTGATATAAATGATTTTGCCGGGATTGAGAAGGTAGTAAACAAATCCACTATAATCACCCAAATTTTCACATGTATCAGGTATATTATAGTTTTTCTTATACCACTAAGTGGCACACAAGCGTACGGCCCACCTGATGGTAAGCAGTCACCGTAGCCTATAGCCGCTAGTAATACCAGGGATATCACTAACGAGTTGCCAACCATGTTGTTGATGAGGACTCACTGTGCTAGCAGCATTACTACTAGCCCAGCGATCTTCGTGGAGCACTGGCAAACTTACTAACCGCAGAAACACAACTATACATCAAAGTAGTGTTATTTCACTGCGGTCTTCTGTAAGGTGGAGGTGCAGTCCCCAGTCAGGCGGCTCCAATATTAATGGGAAAAGTAATATAGTAGCACAGATGGATAATTTATATTTTATAATTACAATTACCTTGAAACACTCGAACAAAGAGAACGGGAAAGTGATGACGACGAGCAGGAATGAAAGGAATGTAGCGCACCTCTCTATGCACCCCACTGAATCGGGGTTCGCTGCGACAGAACAACAACAACCTTAATTATATACTCTTGATTCCATTGTACCTTGATTACATTGTCCACTAGTGCAGTTAATATAACATGAACTAATCATCTACGTACATTTAAGATATTGCATTGCATGGTTATTAAAGACTACTATAACTACTTTCAAGGAAGGCATATGATTAAAGAGCATCAGACATGGTTAAGAGTTCTTGCAAGAATCCAGGTACACGTAGTACTTACGCATTTGTATTGTGATAGCGCAAGAGGTACCGGTATCACAATCTAAAATATTCAAACGTATAACATTAGCGTTTCGTTTCATTGTCAACTTGTTTCAAGTGCAGGCCCTCTATCTATCTACTCACGACTCGGAACATTATCCCGTCTCGTGCTTACTGCCCTCATTTCGGAACGCATTTTAACTGCACAACACGCTGACACTGCACTACTATTATTATGTACGTTATTATCACGTAAATGGTAACCACACTAACATCTAATAACAGCGTTTAACGCGGCTAACAATCACAGACTGCGCTGACATACGAACTAACTTACTGTCAGAAGAGTCCGCCTGTTTACACGACCCAAAAACAAGAATGATTCCAACTAAAAATATCAATTACAATGCGATGTTCCACAACAATAAGAAAGCTATAAATCACCGTTTAGATAGACAAATGTATTTACGTATTTCGAGGTAGCACTCCACTTCCCCCGAGTCCTTGTCGAGGCAACCGAAATCCATGTGGAGGGAGACCCTGTGCCCTGGGTGGCGCATTGACCTGTCACTGGCGCTAAGTGCTCGTCTCTTCTAACCGGTGGCTATAAGGCTACTAAGGTGAGAGCCACGGGAGACCAGGTTGGTAAAAATAAATAAATAACGCACTTTCAGACATATCGACGGGCAGGTTGGCGCGCACCGGGCATCGGTCGACGGTGCTCCAAATTGATGAATTTAGGTATTCTGGAAGCGGATCACGAGCCACTGTGCAGTTGCACTGCTTGTTGGAGGATGTTTACGGTCTAAATGTGCGAAGAGTCGATTGTTTGTTTCATTATTAATTTCCTAATGACTGGACGGGATCTGCGCGATGACTCGGGAGATCTCTGAGAAGACTAATAAAAGTATATTAATATCTTATAAACTTGGTTTATTTTGTCGGATTGAGTTGTTGAACTCAGTCCACACCAGACACGTGGCTCAGTCAAACAACTAGCAGGTTGTTGCGGTACACATTATAATTCATACAATATTTAGACTACAAATCACTTGTTCGGATACCTCACGGTCTTTCATGATAGTTATTTTGTTTATTTTCAAATAATTAATTATGTTCTATTTTTACGTTTACTTCTGTCGATTCGCGTACTCGCATAACGGGATCGCGGAAAATCAAGAATACTTTAATTCAATACACACCTCAGAGTAGATAATAGGTACTACTTGTACCCATTGCAAAGCCGGGGCGGATCGCTAGTAGTTACATAAAATTATTAAATGCTGCTTATAAATAAACATTGAAACATCTTCAACTTTTATGTTCAGACAAAATTTTGCAGTAAACATGAATTAGGTCACAGTCGTATCAAAGAGACGTTAGTGTTTCGCTTCCATAACTTCCAGTTAAAAGTAGCCTTTGATCTGGCCGACACCCGACCATGTGGGTCTGGCTATTTCCGCTCTTGCATATTAACAGGGAATTTAGTGAAATTGCATATTAATAATCACACAGCACTATTTTGTCTGTCACTAAGCAAAGCTTGTACTAAGGGAACCAGACAACTAAAATAATAATTACATATTTTTTTATATGAATGTATGAATATAATGTTTGTAATGTGTGGTACGCGTCATTACGATAGAGGATAGGATAAAATACGTAACCTTATTCCAACATGTCAAGTAAGATTTTACTCATTTATTAAAACGCGTCATTGATGTGTAGATTGTGAAACCGATATCACATTCACAAAAATCTAAATTGTATTACAAATAGAATAAAGTTCTATTTAAAGCCATGAAATTACCGAATCGAAGCGTCCACAAATCGTATCCGTAAGGCACGTGACTTCAACCTTGTTGTTAGTGTCTTATGGTGTAAAATTCTCGCATCTAATGCAACAAGTTCAAGACATTTTACTACATAAATCAATATTCCAGTCGGTAAATCTTTATCTTTAGTTTCTATGATTGTTTGTTATTCAATCACACCAAAACAGACCTGCTGAAAACGGATCTTGAAAAAAAGCGAAAAAAGTTTGTTCTAAACACACTCGCAAGAAACCGTCGCCAAAAGCTAGTAAACGGTACCTAACCTATATCTACACAAATTGAAATGTGAAAACGTTTGTGAGATGTTCCTAGAGTATCAGCGGGAGGCATCTGAAGATTTATTTACAAAACAATAGTGTCACAATGCTGTTTTTATGGTGCGCATTTAACAATTAGGTGCCAACTTTGATTTCCCTAGTAATCAGCTATAAAACACTTTAAGCCGACGTTGCAAGAGGCGTCTGATCTGCTGACTATTAGTAAGTCTGTCTAACTGACTGAGTAAGAACCATTTTCAATCTAAGAGGTTTAATACATAACAATAATTATATTTGAGACTAGTTTTCCCCGTTGAATTTACTAAATTAGTAGAAATATCATTTTATTTAGTTGTATATAAATAGTTACAATTTACTGCTAGCTATACCTGCCTGGAAAATAGTCCACATATAATATCTTACCAAACTTAGCACAGTATTATAAGAATGCGATTGGAAAATTTGTCAAGCTTATAATTACTCGACATGATTGGGATTTTGTAATCAACATTGCAAGCCACAAAAACACATATATTTAGTACCTTGTTCTTGTTGAAACAACCACATTAGAAACAAGCGATTTCCAGAGATTTCGCTTGCATCAAAATAGGATAATACATGTCTATAAGATAAAATATAGCCCATGTTCATCAGAGTGTAGCAATCCATTGATAATTAGTGAAGGTACTGAAGTAAGGTACATGAACATGCATTTGTAAAAAATAATACGTTTTAAATAATAAAGTCACCACATATAAGCCCAGTAATTTACAGTTACGAAATGCAAATAGTACCAAGGCATAATGAAAGCCTATAGGTGTGTACGCGAGCCCTAATGCGCGCGTTGATCTAGTCACAAATTTAGGTTACACTAGCAACTCAAACTTACACTCGCGTGCACTGAAATATATACTGAGCTTATAATTGTAGGCACGCATGTTATATTCTACATAAGTTATACTAAGGTACCGGTACCGGTCTAGGTATCCGTAAACACGCGACTTCATTTAAAAATAAAAAACGGAATGTGACCATTTTATTGCACGTAGCTGTACACATACTGGGACTGTGTTTCAACATCGAAGGAATGTTGTACACCATACTATTTTGTTTTTTGACACTTAGCAGGAAATGTGGCCGCGTCGATACATGATCTAGAAATAAAACTTGATTTCAAGGGAAAAGTGTCGCTCTATCTGAAAACTTGATTTCGCTGTATCCTTCATATAATAAAATATCCTCCGATTTGAGGATGTAATTGTCCTATTTATGTAAATGGAAAATGGGGGAGGAAACTCTCAAGTTTCAAGACTTTATATGATAATACGATGCAAGGAACTCATGGCATGCATAGTTTACCCCTGAATGAATGACAGAAGGAAACGTACAAAGTTATTTATTACATAAAGTTTAAACACCTGCGTAACTGGCACCGTTCATACATTTCTATGTGAGTGATAGTTTCCCTCCAAGAAACTAAACAAAAATACTTGTAGGTACAGACAATGACATAACCTCAGAGTAGATAATATACAACGTACAAACATAACTAAGAAACTAGCGAAACGCTGACAAAGGTACCTATACCTTTGATTGTGTATCTATTTATTTTGGGAAAGACACACCAGCAGTATACATATCTAAATTATACATCTTGTAAAGTGGTAGTAACTAATTCTGATATATACACCTATAACAGGTACATCTATTTAGTATTTGTGTATTCTATCGTATACAATAGGATAGTATAGGAGAATGCAACCAATGCCATCATATTATGACGTATTACTATAATAAATTAGTGCATTAATTTATAATGATTTCTTAAAAAAAGGACAATAAAACAATGGAAGACAAAGAAGAAGGGTGATACTAGGGATTACTTTTGTGATATGAACTCATATGATAAAAAATAATAATATTGAATTTAAGAAGAAAAAATAGTACGTTGTTATGCTATTAGTTGTACATTCGACAACATGGAAACACATGAAAGTTTCGACGGGCACCGCATGCGGCTGAGGTGTTCTTTTAGCTGATTTGAATCATTCGTTCTGTTCTGTCAATAATATTTCATTTTATTTATTTATTTTGCACCAGATCTACGATATTTTGTGCTTTTTATACATATGTAATTGGACATCGCAGAGCTATGTCCATTTCAACACAACGCACCCATGTCTGACATATATCGGTCAAAAACTAGATCAAGACAAGTTTTAGTATAGGCTCAGAGTAGATAATATATTTCGTACGTATAGGTCTCTCTACCTTTCGCAATGTCTAGTTTTAATTTCAAGAAAGTAGGTAACATGTTTTTATGGAGACTATATAATATGAATAATTGTTTTTATTAATTTTGTAGATTGGTTATTAAATATATTATAGTAAATTGATGCTTTTAATTTGAATAAATATTTTAAGGTGTACTGCTTTTAAGACTCATTGATTTCCCACAATGTGTAAAAATAGTAATAATTTGAGTAAGTACCTAACTAGGAAAGGGGTCAAAATCGTAGCTCAAAAAATGCATAATCCCTTAAATTTATTTTTATTTTGCACTAGCTCCTGCCCGCGACTACGTCCGCGTTGAGTCTAGAATCTCAGAGGAACCTGAAATTTTTCCGGGATAAAAACATTTTCCCGATATAAAAACATTTTCCCCGGATAAAAAGTATCCTATGTGTTAATCCAAGTCATAATTCATCTGTGTTCCAAATTTCATCCAAATCCGTTGAGTAGTTTTTGCATGAAAGAGTAACAAACATCCATCCATACTCACAAACTTTCGCATTTATAATATTAGTAGGATTTAACAAGAAGAGGTGTTTATTTTTATCTTATAATTATTGAATTAATAAACTAGATATATTATCAAAGTTAAAGATATTTCAGAATCTGTACGCGGCTAAATAATCTTGCCTATAAATTGCTAATAAAAAATATATTTTTATAATTTGTTACATAATTAATACTTCGAATAGGATTAGGGATTATCTAAAAGCTCAAAGTGGCACGGTACTAAGGGCTTCTGCAGGTGTAGGTATGGTGGGGTCCTACATTTATAAGGCGAATACGTTCTCTTCTCTATCGTATCTAGGATAGTGCGTGAGTGCTTAGTGCTCGATTATTTAGAAACATGCTGGTGAGTTTACCACGATAGCGAGCTAACTCATAAAGCGAAAATAAATTCATATAAGTGTTTCTTTGAAATTTATTCTTACAGAAATTTGTTTTTCAATATAGTAGACATTTTTGATGTATAACATCCTTCTTCTCGCTTTCCTGAAATTTGTGGGAGTGATCTCGTGAAAGGGGATGGAAGTGTGTTACAAGAAGTCGGGGAAGCGAGCGCTATTTGATTTGAACAATGAGTGCGCGCGGTATACCCGTTGGATGTCAGACGTTACACATCATATATTTTCATAGTTTTTAAATAATTGTTTCATTGTGTTTAGTTCCTAGTGATACTGGCGTGCGTGAGCTTGTCGGCAGCGGTGCCGATAGAGTACGGGGGCTTGGTTGCGCACGCGCCGGTCCTCCATGCACCTATTGTACACGCAGTCCATGCTGAGCCTGTTGTTAGTATAATACCAACTTTATATGGATTTATTCACTTAGACTCAATTATGTAATTTGACCAGTATTCTGTTAGTATGATTTACTGCTTAAGAGCAGTATAATAATAATCTAAGGATTATTATATACATTTCCCTTATGTGTCTCGATATGTGGAATTCGCGACTTGCATAACGTTCAATGAAACGCGGTAGTTTTAAGATCCATGTGATTTAATGGTGATTATAAGGTGCGTTTATTTGTGTTCTAGTCCTACCCAAAATACGCATTTAACTACGGTGTCAAGGATCCCCACACTGGAGACATCAAATCACAACAAGAAGAGAGAGATGGAGACGTCGTCAAAGGTATTGTAACAGAACTCAGGACCCTTAACATCAAACTATTACATTAATATCGGCCGAATACTGAAACGATATTAAAAGTTTGAATACCTTTTTACTGTGAATTGATGTTTCAAGCGTTGTCAAAACACGACGAGACCGCTGGTCTAGTGGTTAGTACACCTGGCTGCTACGCTAGAGGTCGTGGGTTCGATTCCCGCCGGGGCAAACATTTATGTGACAAATATGTTTGTCTTGCTTCTGGGTATTTGGTATGTATTATAAGTATGTATTTAACAAAAAAAAAAGTATAATATAAGTATTGTATCAGCTGCTGGTTCCCATAGTACAAGCTTTGCTTAGTTTGGGGCCAGATGGCGTTGTGTAATAATGTCCAAACATTATTATTATTATTATTATTATATCATATGTAAAATCGGAGGCCAAAATGATGTGGCATCAGATTTGATTGGCTTTTTAGTATTCGGCCATTAGTTCACTAAGGGTTTCACTAGCGTATTGCAGTATATTATCTACTCTGAGGTATTGCCAACCTTATTGTTTCACGTTATATCCTTACCTGCCGGTAGAGTATGTTCATTTTTCTAAGGATTTTTTTCCACTAAGGTGGCGCACAAGCGTATGCCCACCTGATGGTAACCAGTCACCGTAGCCTATAGCCGCTAGCAATACCAGAGGTATCACTAACGCGTTGCCAACCATGTTGTGTTGATGAAGCATTACTACTAGCCGTATCCTCGTGGAGTACTGGCACCTTTACTTACCGCAGAAACACAACACTAACACGAAGTAGGTATAATTCTTTGACTGCGGTCTTCTGTAAGGTGGAGGTAAATTTGGCTTCACACTTTTTTTTACAATATATTCAAGTACTTAACAATAATCTTAATGTATTCACAGGAAGCTACTCCCTAGTGGAACCTGACGGCTCGACCCGTACCGTGGACTACTCAGCGGATGACCACAACGGTTTTAATGCGGTCGTGCATAAATCAGGACATGCTGTACATCCGGTAAATATGTCGGCTTATCATAATTGATAACGGTCAAGCCACGTTTAGCTTTCAAAGAAGACAAGTCTTTTGCTTAGGTACTCTAACTACACAGTTATTAGAAATTTTACTATAAATAATTGAATTGAATTGATCCGTAATATTAAAAAAATCATGTGTCTTTTTCATTATTTAATATAACCTGAGGAAATAAATACCGCCGTGTTTTTGAAAACATAAATTATGCTATGATATGAATTTTTATATAATAAAAGTAGTCATACCTTTTTAGATTTAGGTTGACTTGCACTTTGAGTCGACATATTAGTCTAACTGGGCCCTGCGTCCGGTAAATAAGTAAATACTGCGAAATGCGCCATGCACAACACAACCTTAGTTGTTGGCATGTGACACCGGCCTCCTAGATTCAATTCATTAGTTTTGAAATGACATGTCTCTGGTTTTGAACTGGTTACGAATGAAAATCTCTTGCTTTTCAATCGTAGACTGAGTAACTTTTAAATAGACGCAGTACACATACCAAATTTTTGGAGGCATTTTTGGAAATGTTTCCAATATCACATCGATATTATTTCAGTAGTTTATTAATTTATTTGGTTCTTTGACATTAAACACATCACACAGCGCACATTTAGACAGAATCATAGGCAGTTGAATTTAGTCGTGAAGAGGTAACAACTAAACAGATGGGATGATATTTATAGCCGTAGACTTATTACCAGTAATTACTGACAAAGAAATATATTTTTATTTGATAATTGGCGAGCCTGTTATTGCACAAATGCGATTTCTCTGCGATTGCAGGCGACTGACCGACCCTTGCGCAATGATGTCGGTTAGGCTTTTAAGGAAACTCTTAACTAGAATCTCGGCGTTTTTTCCACAAATATAACACCATTGGGATAATGAGAATAACTAATTAATTGTGCTTTAGATGTATATGGGTAAATGGGAGGAGAGCTGAGCTTATGGGATATACCTTTAGCTGTGGACTGTAATCGATTTTATATCTATGGCGGTGAAAATGATGATAATGATCTTTTTTTTATACCACTAAGGTGGCCAACTAACATACGGTCCGCCTGATGGTAAGCGGTTACCGTAGTCTATGGACGCTTGCAACACCAGGGGTATCAGTCGCGCGTTGCCGTCCCTTCAGAAATCTCTTCACACCCTTCTTTGAAGAATGGGGTTACATGCTGTGCTCCTTTGGGAATACCACGTCGGGGAGCTCATACCACAGTTTAATTGTCCAACATGATCTCATTGAAGGTCATGATGACGTGTTTTTTTTTCTAGCAACACGTGGCAGTAGCTCCAGTTGCACACTACGCTGCAGCACCGGTTTCTCACTACGCTGCTGCGCCAGCTTACGTGTCTTCCTATCTGCACTGACCCATAATCATAGTCATAATCACCACCGTACTCCTTAGAATAACCTACGTGCTAAGAAATGCTGGAAACATTAAAGGTGTACAGTATTAGTTTATGGAATGATAAGTTATTTGTTAAGAACTCGTTTGTCGGAGTTGTAGGGCTTAATAATATTTACTTTTGTGCCTACTTGTACAGTTTTAATAGGCTTCGCTTTCTCATGCTTAGTTCAGTAGAAGTTTTTACTCAATGTGGTTATTTTTCTTTTGTAATATGTCTAGCATCTGAAGTACAAGTATCTGAAGTTTGTATATTAAGTAACATGTAGGTATATTTATTTGACAAAGATTTTATTAAGAAACATTTTCCATTCATTTGTTTTCATCAAACTATATTCATCTACTTTTTTGGGATGATCTCAATTTCATTGTCTCACATTTTTATTTAAGAAATCATTTTTCAATCCATTTCTCAGAACAATGTTGTCAAATTTATATGTTAAATAAAAGTTTACTTCGTCTATTTTTCTTTTACTGATAACTGTTTTGGGTGTTTTATTATAATAAGTTTGGGATGAAACGTGGGTCAAACCGTAATAAATGACACGATATTAAATTGATTAAACTTGTTTCCTTATCGTTATACCAAAATAAAGTAAATATAAAATGAATTAATACAGATTGCTATAAATAAAATAACTCTGATGAAATATCGAAATATTTTATTTCTAACAGTTCAATCTATAAACAAAGATAAATTGGTTAATTAAAGTAAAATATAAAATGTTGCTTGATTATAAGAAGTCAGAACTAGACACTAATAGGTATATTCAAAATATCTTACTAATCAGGACATAGCAAGGTGATTAACGACCTAAAGTTCAACAACCTCAAACTAACTTTGGTCATAACTAAATTTATGAGTTTATAATTTTTATATCCATCCCTAATATGTAAAATGGAACTGTCATAAAATTATTCCGTTTTACTACTAACGCTCCTTTTTGAGAAATATCTAATTTAGTAATCTCATGTGGAGGCTGAGACATAGAATTTGCAGATATTTAAATAAGTTCTTTAGCAGAAACACTATTCCCTATTGTCATAAGCATAGCTTACCTTGAATTTAAATGGGGTTGAATTGTAATGCGATCGAACATTGGGATGTAAATGAGACACGTTTAATAACTTTATCGCCCTTTGATCGTCGATTGTAACACTCATAACTTTCTTCTTACGACGACCGATTCATTTAGTATCTGTTTATGGTATTTTGTGGGCGTAAGCACACAAGGCGGCATCGTAAAATTGCCAATTTGGTCAATTTACGGTCTCGCGCCCTTTCCATCGGCATGTTTGTCAAGAATATGGTCGTAAAACGTTATTATTTTCAATATTAGTAACCTGTAAAAAGTAAAAGAACAAATAATATATCCTTTCAGGTAATTTAATACTTGTCACAATACGTAATAACAATATTACAAGCAGGCAGGTATTAAATGTATTTACGAACTACGCCTGATTTTAAAAATTCTGTGGCTTTTTTTTTACATTTCAACGCTGATGGTACATTTTTCAACAAATTACAAGTGCTGTTTAATGATAAATATCTTTATCTTATAAATAATTATATACAGCTATGAAATTCTAAATAAAAATGCACAACCCTATTGCACTAATTGCTTGCAAATAAAATGCGGACATTTTACGTGTTCATTCATTAGTGATACCTACCTCGCACTACTTGTACTACTTGTATGGATGGTATCGCGGTAATGTTGTATTGTACCTCAAAGTAGATAACACAATGCGTTTTACGGTCACAATGTCGACATGAATGCATCAGTGACTTTACCTTGTGACTCATGTGTGTAGGTACTTCGCAACGTAGTTTATTGAGTCTCACTTTAATTTAGAAAGTGACGAATTGGCCAATTTGTGGTAGGTCGACAAATATAACACGAAATATTCGAAGAATACAATATTATAAGAATAAATAATCACCTCCATGACTCCTGGGTAAAGCTCTTGAGACGTAAAGGGCCTGGGTTCAACTACCAGGTCAGGCTTATACCTTCTATTTTTAAAATTGTTCATCTATTTGATAGATATTGTATGGCATGGCCCGGGAAATGAAATGTACCCGATAAAAGGTGATTGACACCACCTGGATTTGACTGATGTCAAACCTTTACATTAACAATTTTGTTAGCAATCTGAAATTAACGCTGTAAATCCTTCCTGGTATTTTTGTAAGTAATAAACACAATTCACTGAGAAATACATCATTGTCTGTGTTCAATTATCTAGCACCAACCTGATTCCTATATCTTATTTTAATAGAACAAAAATAATAAAACATATCAGTGAACCAAATAAATAAAACTAAGAGTTCGAGTAAAGTTTAACCACTCACATTCATCCATTTTTAACTGGTCGCTAAAACCCACTCCTTGCAGAACCTGCGCTATCTAGGCCTCGCCTCAAAAGGCTACCTTATCCTGCTTTGCCGAAACATGACGTCAGTGTAAAGCGGATATGGGCGAAATTACCTTCACCCACAGAGTTGTCGTGTATCCGAGAGTCTTTTGTTTTTTGTCAAGTTCAATCCACTAAAAGGAGTCGGCGTTAAAAGAGACCACGCATGCGGCGGCCGAGCGTATAGCTGACCACACTAGTTCCATCGGATTTTGAAGTTGATCAGTTAGATTCGTGAATTTGAAAATGGATTTGTTGATAAAGGTAAGTAAATACAATAGTTTTATCTTTAATTTGAGACGTCACTTAATTTAATTTCTTTTTATATTTAATCTATATAAGTTATTTGAGTTAGGTGTTAGTAAAACTACCCATTCTTTTTTAATTGTTAATGCGCCAAATTATGTAAACTGTCTTGCTTAAAACATAAATAAAATAGATTAGATAATACATACGCATTGAAGTCATGTACGTATTAGTCCCAAAAGTGGAATTATATTCTATAATTATGAGCTGGCATCTTGCAATTCTTTCCCATCAAACTAATTTTAGGTAAGGATTTAAATTAAATGTAAGCTTTTGGTAGTAAATGCTTTTGGCCTTACTTGTTTTCTACAAAAAATATGAACCTTTTAAACTTAAAGAAAATATAATACGTGGCAAATTAATGACATTAAGTTTTATTTTTAAGTCAGAGACTTGGTAATAAAAACTTTTATTAAGTACCTAATTAGTTACTTACGAGTTTGTACAAGTTTGAACGAACAACTGTAAATTTTGGCCAAATTATTCATTTAAACAGAAGTAATTCGTTTCGTTGACTTATAGCTTACATTATTCAAACTGACGTTAATAATAACAAATACGCGTCTGTTCGTTATGACAAATTAGTTAATTAAGTACCTACGAGCTCAGAGTAGATATACTACGCGTAAATACAAACTACGTTTCATATTATATAAAAATGTAAGACAAAGAAATATGTACGAACTTTCATACATATTTCTGGATGGGTTATAATATTGACGCGACCGCTGGTCTAGTGGTTAGTATACCTGACTGCTACGCTAGAGGTCGCGGGTTCGATTCCCGCCGGGGCAAACATTTTGAGACAAATATGTTTGATTTGTAGACGCAAGGCAAACATATGTAGTTTTATTATTAGGTCCTTACATATGAAATTGGCGTTTTTCGTACTGGCCACTTTAATCACGAATTTCTCCTCTTTGGTAAGGAATTCCAAATTCAAATTTGTACAGCTATAGACTCATGTATTTGTGCTTCGATGATCGTCATTCATTTGTTTTTTTTCTTCTGTTTTTTTCTGTTTGCGTCACTCATTTTACAAAATGGAAAACCTTAAATATCGCATTATTTACGAGTACGAGTTCCGCCGTGGCACTAGTGCTGCGGAAACAACTCGAAGGGTGAATGATGTGTATGGCGGTCGTGTTGCAAAAGAAAACACAGTTCGTTTTTGGTTCCAACGTTTTCGTTCTGGAAATTTCGACCTGCAGAACAAGCCCTGTGGACGGCCTGAGACTCAAGTTGATAATGAAGAGTTGAAGGCTATTGTGGAAGCGGATCCATCGCAAACCACGTCCGAGTTAGCTGCAGGCTGCAATGTTAGTGATAAAACTGTTTTAATTCACTTGAAGCAAATTGGGAAGATTAAAAAGCTTGAAAGGTGGGTACCTCACGAATTGACTGAAACAAACCGGCAAACGCGCGTCGACTGCTGCGTTACATTACTAAACCGGCACAATAATGAAGGTATTTTAAACCGAATCATTACCTGTGATGAAAAATGGGTTCTTTACGATAATCGGAAGCGCTCAGCGCAATGGTTAGATGCTGGCCAGCCAGCCAAATCCTGCCCCAAGCGAAAATTAACCCCAAAAAAGTTACTTGTAAGCGTTTGGTGGACTAGTGCCGGTATTGTTCATTACAGTTTTTTCAAATCTGGCCAGACTATTACGGCTGATGTCTATTGTCAGGAATTGCAAACCATGATGGAAAAGCTAGCGGCTAAACAACCTAGGCTGGTCAATCGCTCCACGCCACTGCTGCTTCACGACAACGCTAGACCACACACTGCGCTACAGACGGCTACTAAATTAGAAGAGCTTCAATTGGAAAGTCTAAGACATCCTCCGTACTCCCCGGACCTTGCTCCAACAGATTACCATTTTTTTCGAAATTTGGATAACTTCTTGCAAGGGAAAAAATTCAACTCCGATGGGGCAGTCCAAATCGCCTTCAAAGATTTTATTGATTCCCGTCCGACTGGTTTTTTTAGTAAAGGGATCAATGAACTACCTATGAGATGGCAAAAGTGCATAGAAAATAATGGTTCATACTTTGATTAATTAAATATATTATATTAAAAAATATTCGACTTTTTGTTCCTCCCATACAAAACGCCAATTTCATATGTAAGGACCTAATATTATAAGTGTGTATTTACAAAAAAGAAAGCATATAAATATTACATCAGCTACTGGTTCCCATTGTACAAGCTTTTAGGACCAGATGGCGTTGTGTGATAATGTCCAAACATTATTATTATTATTATTATGTTTCTCTTAAATTCACGGAGCCTCATAAGCAATACTCATAAGGTCCGGTCCTTTATCAAGGCTTGCGTGGGGATATATATCCAACACGTAGAGGCCCGTTCGAGAATTTTAATATTTGGTAAGGGATACACGTGGCGAGTATCATCCCCGGAGTGCATAGTGATGCACCCGGGGATGATCCTAGCCGAGTGCAGAAACTATTTCATGGGGATTGAAAACTAAAATTGGGCTATTATGGTGAACTGTTAATGGATTGGGATATCTGGGCTATGGGATGAGACTACGGACGTCTGCCATGCAATATGTCTCAATATTGGATAAAAATTGGCAGACGGTGACTCGCCACCTGCTAGATGGGCCCCCCTTCCGTGCGGCGTATAAGATGCCGCTTAGGGGCAACATGGGCGCAGGCGGCTGAAGGGTGTCGAGAGGTGTGCACCGGTTTCACCATCGCGGGTACTGGCATACGGCAGTCCCCGGAGCGGGTTTCCCCGCTATTACGCATATTGAGCACTTCCACCCTTTCGAGCATATAGCTCTCGCGCTCCACTCTGGCCGGCCAGTGAAGGCAAGCCAGAGGCGGGGTCCTAGGCGCCGCCCCCTGGAGGCCTCGGGTCCGTGGTGTCGCTACTCACCAACAGCTCGCCACAAGCTTATTATTATTATTATTATTAATATTAATAAGATGAAGAATTGCCTAAATAATAATTAAGGAAGTATTAAAAATAAATTCCTTATTCGTATAAACGGCGCAGTTTTAAAAAGTTATATTGGTTTGTGTATTTAAAGGGCTTAATATTACAAAGGTAGCATACGGCCGGCTTATGGTAAGCGGCTACCGTAGCTTAGCGAATGCACATACCGTGCATCTGTATAAATAAGTTTAACTGTTTTACCAAATTTATAAATATCATAATGAAGAAGGATTATATATATTACACATTAATTGTGAAGAATTTTGCAAAAATATTTATAAAGCCGACAGTCATTTTACCGTGATGTATGGATCGAACCTGTAAAACCCAGCGTAACGATCAGGTTTTATTAACCACTAGACCAACGGTGTCGTCAAATTTATATTCCAAATGTGTTATTCCAGATAATATTCAATATATTATGGCTATGTCACGTGGTGCAACCAGCTCCAAGGAGGCCGAGGCTCTCGATAGCTGAACCTACTAACTACTTCTACAGTAATATTGATGGTGAGTTACATCGTTTTTTCTAAAGAACGGTCCCAACGGAAGATCAGCGCTCGTTGTCTGTCACATGACAACGAGCACATGCTGAGATTGGACCGTTTCATAACACTATTATACTTCTTCTACACTTGTCTTCCATTCTTATATGTTTATGTGTTGTTATGAATTATTATTTATTGTATTACCTATACGTTTATTTTACGACGAACAGTTAATATAGTTTAAACAGTTTAACCTCTTAGCACGGAGTCCAGTCAAATTGTGCCTCATGACGTTGACAGTTATTAAATGGGTTTTGCCATCCAAAATTGCAGCTGCCCGACTGGGAACTGTACCTGTATCTTACAGAAGACTGCAGTCGAAGAACACTACTTCGATGTAGTGTTATGTTTCTGCGGTGAGTAATATTGCTAGTGCTTCACGAGGATACGCTGATCCAGTAGTAATGATGCTGGCACAGTGAGTCCTCATCAAAACAGGGTTGTCAACGCGTTTGTTCGATACTCCTGATATTTCTAGCGGCTATAGTACGCCTGTGTACCACGTTAGGGACATAAAAAAACGATGTTCTGTGGGTACCTTTTGTTCTTTCTTCCAGACGACTAGGGCTGGCCAAATATTACTGTAGTTATACATTTTGTTTCTCGAAATATAAAAAAAAAGCAATTAATTTCTTTTATTTATGGGTCGGCAACGCGCGATTGATACCCCTGGTGTTGCAAGCGTCCATAGGATACGGTGACCGCTTACCATCGCGCGGGCCGTTTGATAGTTTGCCATCTTAGTGGTCTAAGAAATATAGAGGTGTCTTGTTATTCCGATGTGCATTGTGTCATAATATGTTTATCGGGACATATGGTTATTTTAAACAACCATCTCGGATAAGTTTGTTTTCACAAGTTACGTAGCTGTGTGAATATTATGATATCTATTATATTGATTACAAATTAGATTCCTTGTACCTTTCGACTCCGGGTCAATAAAAAGTCATGAAGTTGTTTTGAAAAATTGGTTGACTCTTGCGGTGGATGCCTGCCGTTATGGTGCAACATGTGTTTTGTACCTGGAAAGTTGCCAAAGCGGTCAACTTTGACGAGATTCCCTACCTTTATGTAGTTAAAACACGATCATTATAGTAGCCGGATAATTTTAATATCGACACACTATGTTTAGACACCTTAAAATAATCCCAGTAATTTAGCCTATTTATATTAAAATTAGTACAGTGATGTAGCTATAGGTGAATAAAGAGAAGAGTTTTTGTTTAAAGAAATTACTTTGATTAAAGTGACTATCATATCTCCACTCTCCGATACTGCAGCACTGGATACACCTGTATGTGGCTGCCTAACTGTTACAGTGTTCACCCCGCTTGTTATTAGTTAGTATATAAGTATTTTACTTTTAGTTATAGGCTGGTTTTATTTGTTTTAATATGGGTGTAATTTACCTGAAATAAACGATTATTTTGTCTCTCTTAAATTCACGGAGCCTTGTAAGGTCCGGTCCTTTATCTAGGCTTGCGTGGGGATTATAATATATCCAACACGTAGGGCCCCTTCGAGTATTGTAATATTTGGTAAGGGATACACGTGGCGATATCATCCCCGGAATGCATAGTGATGCACCCGGGGATGATCCTCGCCGAGTGCAGAGACTATTTCATGGGGATGGAAAACTAAAATTAGGCTATTGTGGTAAACTGTAAATGGCTTGGGATATTTCGGCTATGAGATGAAACTACGGACGTCGGCCATGCATATTGCATGTCTCAATATTGGCCAAAATTTGGCAGACGGTATCTCGCCACCTGCTAGACGATTATAAATGATTATTATTTTTATAAACTGTTTATTAACTCTTCATCAAAGCTTGTCATGTCAAAACCTGTCTGGAGTTGACCAATTAGGTTTTCAAAACTTAGACGGACAATTTTATACTTACAGGGGACCCGAACGCGTATGCCTTTAGGTACGATGTATCTGACCCGGCCGGTGGGGGCAGCACGCAATACCGCAGAGAAGAGCGGTACCCGAACGGAACCGTCGTAGGTGCTTACGGCTATTACGATCCTCTAGGAACTTTCCAAGAATTTAAATACATCGCTGATCAGATGGGCTTCAGGTGATTACCGATACAATATAAATATAACATTATAATAATGCTTGGAAATTATCACACAGCGCCACCTGGCCCCAAACTAAGCTTGTACTATGGGTACCGGTAGCCGATAGAATAATTTTTTTTTTGTAAAAAAAAAGCGGTCTCGTCAAAACTAATACTTACCTGACAAAAATACCTGATATAAGTACATGTTCCCCTCAATTTAACTGGATAGAATACAGGGATGAAACGTATAAGCATATTCATCAACTAATATCTTGATAGGATTGTAATGGCACAATGTTCTGATAGATAACATTGCTAATTATTTCTTTAAGGTGATGCAAAGTGTTGGTGTAAAATAATATCGATTCAAACAATATTTCTCATGTAAAATAAACCAAAATCAATCGTAGTTAGCTAATCACTTTGTCACATAGTTATATGACTGCGATAAGCAAACTGAGATCTCAAAATATAATTTTACCTTTTCAGAGTAACAAACGCTATTCCAAGTTACTTCCGACCTTCTTATACGGCATACACGACTGAATACCCCAAGGTTGACCCTATGGAATCTTCTATCACTTGGTCTCGGCCTAAGAGACCTAGCAATAAGAAAACTGGCGGCAGCAACTCGAATATTCAAAAGAAGAACCCAAACATTGATGTCAACTACCCTCCTAGTTTCTATGTTCAATACGATTAAATGATACCCCCTTCCCCGTGGTATTGCTAGCGTCTATAGACTACTTACCATCAGGTGGGCCGTAGGTATACTTGCTTGAAAGTTCGTTGAATAAAATTTAAAAAATATATCCTGGTTAAGGCTGATTCTGAATTAATATTACAGCTTTAGTTTATTTATTAAACGCTGAATGATTGATATTGTAACTACATAACATACGCGATCTCTCTAGAGTATTATTAATATGTGAATAGAAATAGTCTCGTTAATTAAACAAAATAATGTTATGAAATAAAATACTTTTATACGGATTTGGTTTATTATTTTCAAAAACATTTCAGCAATGGAACACTAATAGCCTCTTTTCTTTTTTGGGCATAAACAATAACAGTAAGCCCGATGGACAGACCTGCTGAATTAAAAGCCAAACTGTTCAACAAAACATTTATGGATGACAGAAAAACGTGAAGAATACTTTTATAATTTTTACAACGATGGTGCGAAACATGATTCATTGTACTATTTTGCGGAGTGTTGAAGTGTTGTTCTTATATTTTATTTTACTTATAACTTGTAAGCTTAATTTGTTATCAATCTGTTACGTTACGTGTCTACTATAAAATAACTATTAATTAATTCTCCACGATTTAAAGGTTATCCTGTGAATAAGCCAGAACAAAACACACTTGAATTACTAAGCGATAAAAATGAGAACCGCCTACCAAATGGAACTGTTGTAGGTCAATATACATATGCAGATGATGACGGGAATCCCATACATGTGAAGTATTACGCGGACGATGGAAGTTACGGGTAAAACATTAAAACAGTTACTTAGCTTATTTTAAAGCTTTGCGCTCAACAATGTTGAAGGCGTTTTTGTTGTGATCATTTTAATTTAGTTTAGTTCAAATGTTAGCCTGCAGTTGAGCTTCAATACTTCCCATAAATGTAGTTTAATACGTTACGATTATTTCGGAGGGGTTCCTAATTCGTGTGGGTCAGTTTTTATAACATATTGTATCAATTATAGTAGAGCACTACTACAATATATTTCATGATCGTAGTAGTGACTTACAGCAACAGTAGAATTATCGAGGGTAGGATATAAATAATAAACAATCTTTCCCTATCTTTCCCTCGTTATTTTAGCTGTGTCACTTTATAATTATTGAAAAAAAATGTATAGCCTTAAGACGTCGGCGCCGCAATGATCTGGACTTACCGAAGCATATTGCATCCTCTTTGGGTCTTCCCGTTAAAAAATATAGTCATTTACTCAGCTTATAAAAATGTCTATAATAATGACTTTAATTTACTCTACACGTCTTGTTTCCAGCGTCGAACTAAAGAGTATCAAAGTAGTTGAATCAAATATTGATCAACCAGTGAAGCAAAATAAACAATATTATTTGAAGACTGAACCGATGAAGGTACCAGATATTTTAAACTCGAATTACCCGTTGCTAAGTAACAATTACAAAAACGATTTCGACTATCTGCCTAAAACAAATCAAGAGAAAACGAGTGATTTTGAAATATATTATCAAAAAGAATTGAAGGAAGGTGCGAAGAGATGCAGCAAGGACAACATAAGAGTATATTACGATAAAGAGAAAAGACGGGCTAGAAATGCGATGAATGTTAACGAGTACGGGACTGTTAAATATTGCGATCAAATTTAATAACACTTTAAACTTTAACTCTGGTAAAATAAAACTATAATTATTTTCAAAATATTTTATTTAATTGTATAAGAAAACATTATACTAGTTTAATCAGAACATCAATCTGATTGTTATTATTCAAGAGTTTGTTAGCAGCGATTCCTCTTATCATAAGACAGTCGAATCTCTTGTTTACCGAAATGGCATCTTGCTTATTTCTTATATGAGAAGTGGCACCGGTATAATTGAAGCTCAATTTATTGTCTTCTTTAGTGAGTGTTACCTTTAAATATATTATGTTATTAGGTATGCGTAGGTAGGCAGCACTAAGATTAGGATATACATACAATATATATATTATATATATATATATATATATATAGTGCATGCATTATACAAGATATGTATATATATTTTATATTCATTCAAATACTCAATTGAACCTACCTATGCGTCAAGAGAGCGTCATAATACTTACACTGTAAACATGATCAGTATCATCCAGCTTGCAGAGCCAGATCATCAAATGTTCATAATCACTAAATTGGTTCCCTTTCTCACCAGTAATGCCTTTATTACTGACCAAATTAGTAACTATAGGCTTATTTTGATTCTGAAAGGAGACCACTAAGTTGTAGATTATTGTGTAGTTAATTGTTTTACAAAAACCTAATAAAAAAAATTAAATTATAAATATAGTTACTACATTTTTTTATTATGTTATTTATTCGGAAGTAGAGAGAAAACGTAAGAGAAGGAATGAGTGCAAGAAACGATGGGGTACCCTCTGCTGGTAAAGAACACAGCGTGAGAATACGTAAGCACGTCACGACATTTACCTCTAAATTCTGATTATGAGGATCCGTCTGTGTATAAGTATTTCGTAAAATTACTGATTCTGATTTGAAAGCCTGCTTTTGAAAAACCTCAGGCGGCATTCTCACTGTCAGTAAAAGTAAAGGGTTTTGATCCGTATGAAGTGATGTTGAATGGGAAACTTCAGAAATAATTGGTCTGAAATTTAATAAATAATATATAATAACAGGTTCTTATAAATTAATGAATATATTGAATAAAAAAACCTTGTTCTTCTTAGATACATTATAATTGCATCCCACCCTGCGAGTAGTCGCATCGCAAGTAAGGAGTCTTCGTTTTGAAAGCGAGTACTATGAGGTTTCGATTGAAATTTCGACAATAAGGTACCGAATAATTCCAGTAGTCAAGAGCTTATTCAATGCAAAATGTGAAGAAACTCAGAAATAAGTCAAAATGACATAAATAACCGGCATCATACTTAATTGTGAAAATTCCAATACATTGGGTTTCTGTTGTCAAGTTGGCTGCATTAAGAGCCATTTTTTGACTGACACCTTTCTCAAGAGCTAGTCTTGGAATTTTTGAGTGGTCGAAGTAGAAATGTAAAAGAACTGAATCAATGGCAACCATCTTAGAACATCTAGCGTCTGGACACACGATAGGCCTGAAAACAAGAAACCGTGAAACGTATTCACACAGATAAGATTAAAAAGGATTTTATTTTTTTTCGTAGATACCTTGGTGGTATGGCTCTGCTTAAAACATTAAGATGAGAATGTATACTGGACCCGCTGCTATCTTTGTAATTCGGGTTCTTGTATTTAACCGTGGTTTCGAAGTCGAGCTGAAAGCAATCGTTTTATGGGTGACAATTCAAATCAAGTTCATCATACAAATGAAATATGTTTTTTTGGGCTTACTTTTTCGTGTATTTCATTTCTTGGTTCTTCCTTGATTTCACTGAAACTTATTTTCTTCTGCGGCCTTTGCTTAGCTCCTGCAAGATTAATAGCGATAGATACAACGGTATTTGAAAAAAAAAATATCATTGGTTTTCTCGGACATCGATTCTTTTACTCACGGCTTTGGTTATAAGTTTCGTTAAAATCACCACTTGCCAGATCTTTTGATAACAGAGTACAGTTCTTATCTGAATAGCAATCCTTTTCAGGTATGCATTGGGCATTATCACCACACTCTTGGGTGACATCTAGAAAAAAAACAAATAGGTGGAAAGTTTAATGTAAATATAACAAAAATATGTGAATAAGTTCCAAGATTATCGAGACCAAGTTCCCTGTAAATAAGGAAATAAATAATAATCTTATCAAGCGACACACTTACCCACATTTTGACAATTCTCACACGTAATATGACCTGAGTTACACATGTAGAGATTTGCCTTACAAGAATTCTTTCTGCATAAGGAGCAGTGCAAGGATTCCTGACCAGACGACGAGTCACTTTGACACTTATGAATCTGTAAACCAAAGAACATGAAATACGGTGACAATTTTTATCGTCCTTATACAGTACTATTAGAAATTTACCACCAATATTGTACAAATTATGTCGTAGAACTAGATAGACTGGCACACACAATTGCAGTTCTTGAAGCAAAAGAACTACTTTTTATTCCGGAGTACCCACGGAAACGGGCTTTGATATAGTTAATTTGGAAAAAAGGCTTATTACTTAGAAGGATTCATATCAGTTTGAGGATTAATATCAGTTCGAGTCACGGCGAAGCGTAACTATCTTTAGCCGAATATAAACGCTGAACTTTAACCGAATACTGAAACGCCAGTCAAGTGTGATGCCACATTAATCTCGAGTGACCTCCGATTGTACAAAAGAAAATGTATTTTGACGACGCTTCAAATAGTTACGTGGGCTTCAAACTTTGAATGTCGTGTCACTATTCGGTCGTATATGTTCATACTGTTGTAATGATACGTTTTTATGGCAGACATATTTACATATTTGGGATAACTTTAACGCGAATGTTTAATACTGGACAGCATACTATCAAACGTCGTAGTTACGTATTCTAATTTCCCATTTACAGTAAATAGCGGTGTATTTTATTGTATAAGACCAATTTGTACGCAAGTTTTATCTGTACGATCGTGATCAGTTGATCGATCTAGTTATTGGATCGCGATGCACCTTTAGACGAGTTTATTATGTTCAACTCAACGAAATTGTCATAATACATAATTATCTGTTTCTAAACTCATAATCCTTTTTTTATACCACTAAGGTGGCAAACAAGCATTCGGCCCACCTAATGGTGAGCGATTTCTGTAGCCTATGGAGGCTTGCATGCCAGAGGTATCACTCACCCGTTTACAACCCTACACTTGTTGTAATGTTGATTAACTTTAATTGATATAGTTTTGTTATTTACTGCTTGGTTATGTTACTAAAGGTCTTTGCAGTACATTTATTATTTAGTATTTATCGTTAGTTGTATAGAAAGTGTTCTTCTAAGTATTATACAAAGCGTTGCTAGCATATTGGTGTTGCATCTGGACTATTGCATTACGAAATAGCACGCGTTTGTTGAATATCAAAGAGTGGTGATCGCATTTTATTTAGAGTGCATACCTTCTTCAACATGATGAATATAAAAATAATATAATTATTTATATTTCTTTATAATATTATGTAGAAAGACTTGAATAAAATCATCCGACATAAATGTTTACAAATTAAAATGAAGTTGACAAAATATGTCAACTATCAGAGATAAAAAGCATAGATTTAAGGAGGTTGACACACACAACATCAGAAACTTTAACTATCGGATTTTAGACAATTTTCTGTTTTCTTCGTTCTCTTCATCTGAGGTCGTAAGTTGAATTTCTTTCCTTTTATTATATAAATAAACGGGGATTCCTACGTTACCATTGTTACATTTTTCCATAGAAAATTTATTCGATAACAATGCAGTAAGTTAGGTATATAACATTTAAAATCCCTCATTAGGTTTACTTTCGTAAATAATATTTATATAGGTGTGAGAATAAAATGCCATTAATACTTCACCATATTTTGATGATATAAAGTCTTGTTACAACTTTGGAAACTTAAAATGCTCTTCGAGTTTTAGGAAGGTATGAAATTTCGATATTTTCTTTGTATTGGAGTATTTTGCAGCTATAAAAAAGGGCAGCTTGCATAATATGTTTCAGGGAAAAAAATATTTTCCATAAATAATAATTACTCATTATGAAAAAGAACTTATCAAACAGTATACCTACATGTATAGTGTTTTTATTGATATATTTACGTAGAAAACCGATTAATGTACAATTAAACATTATGAAATTGTACAACGGGTAACGTAACAAGGCAGCATAACGCATTACTTCAATAATTAGTTGTTTTTTCTTGAAAATATCAGTTATGCACTCTGTCTGCTGCACGATACTGTTGCAAGTCGTGATAATGGCCGTATATACTTGTTATGAATAATTATAAATACTACCACTTCAGATTTTTTTATACCACTAAGGTGGCACACAAGCATACGGCCCATCTGATGGTAAACAGTCACCGTAGCCTATAGCCGCTAGCAAAACCACGGGTAGCACTATCTCGTTGCCAACCATTTTGTGGATGAAGACTCACTGTGATAGCCGCATTACTACATCCACTGTACTTAAACTTGTAAAACTCATTGGTACAGACTGGGGTTTGAACCTGGGCCTATCAGATGAAACAAGACCACCACGTCTATTGCTACCACCACCACAATACCTGAGTACCTAGTGTTATTTAGCTGCGTGCGATAGGTAACGATATTTTTTTATACTACGTAGTTTGTAAGCAATTGTATGGCCCACTTGATGGAAGCAATCACTGCTAGCAATACCAGCGGTATACTTAGCTACTAAATTACTTATCCCCCAGACAGGCCGCTCCTATTTTGAACGTTGTACCCTACCTCACATAAAGTCTGAATGTTCAATTCACTTATGTATCACGAATCGTTTGTACACACCGCCTATGGAATGGTTTGTGCTTCACCATCGGATTATACTTTAATGGTAATTCGGTCGCTTGTTACCGTCATTGTCACATAATTAGATGTAGCAAGGAAAGTGGGCTACACGACTGTTACGCAACGTTTCTCGCGTATTAGTGACATATTGTTATAACATTGGAAAATACGACAATTTGACCGTTTCATTGGGTAACCAGTGCAGTGTAATGACACAAATCGTGGTTTACTTATCTTAATTCCGGCCTTTTGAGATAGTCAGCGGCGCGGTTTATTATTGATATCAAATATTGTATTTTTATTTTAAGGAAGTTATCATAAATTAATTATTGAGATAACACTTCTTTTTATTGCAGGCTATTTTAAAATAGTTTTTTTTTTATTTTATTATACGTATCACTTGCAGATTCACATCACACGATATTTATATTATAATCAGAGGAACTAACCCCCTACGATGTTACTGCGTCTGAAACATCTAAGTAACAAATAATGTAGCTATTAGCTATTAACCATCGTCTACAAACGTTTCTCCTTATTAATAAAAAAAGGATGAGCAATGCCATGACTGGTATTCATAAAACAACTCAATAGGAAGGGAATCGTGTTCTGCGGCTTAATCATATAAGTAAGAACTTACATAACGTCTTCTTTGCCCGCTTGGTAAACAACATGTATCTATTTCCATGTACATCATGTATAATGGTATCTTCCTGCCGCGAATAGTTAGGTTGTAAGTATTTTTTATACCACTAAGGTGGCAAACAAGCATACGGCCTGCTTGATTCTTTTGGTTTTTAAAAGAGTAATTGCTGAGTTTATTGCCGGATTCTTCTCAGCAAGATCGACCTTCCGAATCCGGTGGTAGATTCTGACGATTTGAAAGTGCTTGCCTGTAAAGTCTAGTCAAATAAAGATCTTTTTGAATTTGAATTTGAATTTGATGTTAAGCGGTTACCGCAGGCTATGGACGCTTTCAACACGACCCTAAGGGTTTTAAAGGTACCTAAGTACTCAAATTAAAATATTGCCAATCAGGTGGTACGTCGTCATCTCCCTCATGTTGACTTATAAAAAATGAAAAATATAAGCCTGAGAACTTTTCACTAAAAATAAACATAGTATGTAGGAAATGCTTGGTGATGTCGAAAATGATTGTCATGATTTCAATAATATTTTGATATGATCGGGATTAAACTGCGTTATTATTGGCGACAAAGAATATACCAAATTAGGTATGCATTGTTTCATTACAATTATTTAAAGGTAAATTCTTCACGTCGTGCTTACCCGAGGGAGCGCAACATGGGTTTCGTTAGGAAAAGTGTAAAAAGATTTGGCACTCCTGGAGATGCAAGCATCAATAGGCTACTGTAATCGCTACAATCATTCATTTGTCATAATCATAAGTGAAACACATACAAGAACTAAGTACTTACAAGCCCGACTGAACAGCTTTCTGCTAAGTTGTTTGGTACCGGTAGTGTTTCCTTTATTATTCGGATATAAAATTAAGATTATTTTGGCAAATAACTTAAGTAAATTATATAAATTATTATCATACAATTGTAAGTTTATTCCGATAAGCTGTTCCCTCCCTACTTATGCTCATATATAAATGCACAGTTAAGTTTCTCTTGACTCATTCAAAGCGTAGCTTTAATACAGCGTGTTTCGGTTTCATTAGCAAATACAGAGTGGTGTTTTAGTGCCCTAACTAGAGTCAGTGATTTAAAGGCGGAGACATGGCTTTAAAGGTGATTTATAATTAAGAAATTATTTATAATAAATTGGTTTAAAAAACGTCATCCCGGATACAGTTAAGCTTAGATCGTGAATGTTTGAAACATTGTACATATCACGTTTCGGATCATATACAATATTCAGCCATAGTCTTGCACTCTAGCTGGTAGCAGAAGTAAGATGTTGATCAAAATTATGTGTGGTATCTCTCCAACATTTTATGTTTATGTTAAATTGCAATCATTAGGATTTATTTTGTACACATACGGTTGTTAATTATATTCGTTAAGAAACTTTAAAAAAACACGCTTCAATATGAATTTATACTGATGATCCTGGTGAGGACATTAGGACAAGTTATGAAATTATTGTATTGTCATTGGTCCTTAACACCTATTTTTTTTTATATTCCGTCATATTAATAGAAACATACATAAATATCAAGCTGGTTAAAGGGTGAAAAAATGTAAGTTATTCCATTGCGCATTCCAGTGCTTTAGACACCTTTTGTCATCTGCGCGTGCGTATGTTGAGCTTTCAGATACAGGTATTTCAGGACTTATATCCGAGTATCCGATTAATAATTACAAATAATTGGTAGCGACTCACTAGACAAAGGTCTAGAAAATTAAAAAAAACTAATAAAAAAAATTTAAGGATAATTACCTGCATTGCTTTATAATGCTGTTTTAGATGAAAGTATACATAACGTATACATAGCAGTATTCGCAGTGAACTACAATATGCAAAAAAAAGGGCTGGCGCAAAAAGCCTAATTGACTAACAGTGTAAAAGTTTATAACAAAACTAGCTGGCCCGACAGATGTTGTCCTGGCTTAGCTATGAATATCAAATACACCATTGCAAAAAAGACCTTTAGTTTATCGCGAAATTAAAAAGGTTCCGGTATTTTTTTCCATTTTTTCTTTTCATAAGAATCTTTTACAATAACAAACACAAAAAATAATAGCGAAATCGGTCCAGCCGTTCACGCGTGATGCCGTGACCAAGGGAAATAGGGATTCATTTTTACAAAAGTTCTACAGACGGAATAATGAAAAAAATATCTAAATACAATATTAAAGATTATCTTGACGGGTTCTTCCCGACGACGTTCAATTTTTTTGTCCGATATTTCGGCAGCATCCCAACAGCCATGATTGTTGAAACCGCGTGATAAAAACTTGTCAAATGCTCTTTTCATTGCTTGAGTGCGTAGGTCCTAAAACACACATAACCTCTGAGATATAACATAGTAAATGGTTAATTAATACAAGCGATGAGCAGAAAAACGTACATGCTACGTAACTATTATGTATCTCGAAAGCGCATGTGGGAAATATTAGTAAAAAATATTTCTTTGTTATCCAACTATGCTTTGATTCTTGTAATTGATATATTGTTTGACTTCGACATAGTATTCCGAGAGATTTTCATTCTCACTCTCTCATCTACAGTTTTTGATAATATACTTTATAAGCGAGTTCTTTGACCTCTTGGTTAGGTCAAAAGCCAATGAACTCTTGCTTATTTCATTGACTTCCAGATTGCACACATGGTATATGCTAGCATAGTTGGTATGACTGGTATGAGAAAGGAATTCACTTCCTACGTCTTTATTCTCCGACTTCGGAGTTCTTCGCAAGAACTTTGAAATATTATGTAACTTAACAATCGTAAAAGAAAGATTGAAGAATCTGTTTCCATGTTATGCGTCTTCAGCTAGCAGAATGGCGTACCGTGTTTAAATGGTTACAGAGAAATAAGCTGACTTAGTTGAGAACCCGAACCCTACCCTGCTTTCCCGTGACCAAACGTTAGGATAAATTTGAATAGTATTAAGAAAGCTTTTTTTTCTAGTTCGCAATCGTAACCCTAGCAGTAGTGGCGTGCATCGAAGCTCGTCTCTTCACGTACTTACGACCAGCGAAACACACAGCCGACTTGCTGCCAGCCCCAACTGTGGTCCACGCTGAACCTCGATACGGCTACGAACACCATCACATATCCGAAGATGAGCACGTCGATTACTATGTAAGTAAAATTATGTGTAGACTTTAGTAGTCTCTTGATATCAAATCAGATGACGTCAC
Organism: Falcaria lacertinaria; assembly: GCA_951449985.1. Taxonomy (NCBI): domain Eukaryota; kingdom Metazoa; phylum Arthropoda; class Insecta; order Lepidoptera; family Drepanidae; genus Falcaria; species Falcaria lacertinaria. Next base: position 7,910,755 of record OX602113.1, on the reverse strand, counting down.
TATTAAAATATCTTTATCTTTCGTGGCTGTAGTAATTAAGACTTTCAAAATTACATACAAAAAAGTAGGAAGTACTCAAGTAATCTTTTATTGATGTAGTAATGAAAACATTATGTAAATTCAATGATTTTTGGAAACATTATTAAAGCGGATATTAATAAAACTTTATCAACACAAAATATAATGATAGCGTAAATAGTAATCATATTGTGTAACATGGCATAATATACATTTATGATTACTGGCGACGTAATCGTGCGCGTTATTACGTGTTAACAATTTACTTAAATGTTAGGTACCTACTTGTATCGCTTACTTTAAATTGAATCTATAAGAAATATGTGGATGGAGATATTTACTCGAGGATAATTAATAATGTGGAAATAATAAAACTAATTAAATCTACGGAAATTAGTTCTTACGTTTCGATTTTGAATAATGGCTTAAATTTAAAATATATTTGTAGGCTGTTAATCAGTTATACGTAAATGAACGTTTACTTAGACTTTCCTTTCCTAAAGAATTACCCAAATAAAAATAAATTAACTATGTCGTGTCGTGTTTGGTATTCCAGTGACAAACAATTGGCTCGAGTTATTAAAACCGGTATTAGACCCAGATTTCTAATCAAATATATTTTTTCTGATCAAAAATGTATGAAGAGATCTGCTTGTGAGGATGACTTGAGACTAATAACCCGAATCATCAATGATAAAAGCTTCATATTTTCCACTTAAATCCATAGTTCCTTTATATATGTAGATATTTGATTGTACATATGGTATTACGGTAATGTATGGCAGACACGCTTTCTGCCAATTTAGTCCCGGTGTTGCGGAAAAATTGCGCAAGCACACGTGGCATAAACAGTTTCACCGCACGCGATTTTAACGCTTCCTAATATTGAGCTTATATACACATTCTGATAATTGATTTGAAAAGACAGAGCATTGAGTTTCTTGTCGGTTCTTCTCAGGTTGCTTTTTTTCCAAACCGATGGTAAAGCAGATATTTATAATATTTTATAAGTGACTTGTGAGGGTCCAAATTGGTAAAAATATGATTTTAATTTATAAATAGGGTGTCCGGTGTTTAGACATTTATTATGTAAAACAGGTACTATTACTCATTAATCTTGCTGCCAGCGTATGACACTGCATACAATCTCAACATACTCGTATATAGAAAAAAAATTCTACAAACAATAAAAACGATTCCTTAGATGCATCCTGTTTTAAAGGCAATCCGTAAGAGTTATTGCTATGCTTATGCACTGACCTACCTGATAATGTCACTTTCTTTCTTATATATTCCAGGCCTACCCCAAGTACACGTTCAAGTACGGAGTGAACGACTTCCACACTGGGGACATCAAGACTCACCATGAGAGCCGGGATGGTGACGTTGTGAAAGGTGAAATAACATTTACGTATCTTGTATATATTCAGGCGTACTTTGTGGAAGTCCTTATTTATAGACTACAGTATTTTTTAGTATGCATTATTCCGCGAATGAAATAAAGTAGCCATTCAAAAAAAATTGTCACTTATCGATTATATCACAATCGAGTAAGGATGGTACGGCCGTGCCGCTTTGTTGCTCGACTTGGTGAGGGGGGGATTAACTAATAACGGATGGTCATCTGTTCAGGAATACAGTCACTAAGCTACGGAAAAATAGTTTCCTAAGTTAATTTTCTAGTTTCTGAGGTATTCTCTATGCATGCAGTATAAATAGGTGCTAATAATACCTATTATGTAAAATTGTATAGAGTTCAACGTTTTGTTTTTTTATTGCGATTACTTTGTCATAAAGTTCGTACCATTGACTACTGGTTAAAAAATGGACATGGGAAAGTACAAAATTATTACAATGGCAAAATATAAGGGTCGGCAACGCGCGAGTGATACCCCTGGTGTTGCAAGCGTCAATAGGCTGCGGTAACCGCTTACCATCAGGTGGGCCGTATGCTTGTTTGCCACCTTAGTGGTAAAAAATAATATATATTGCAAGTAAATTTTTATCCAAGACAACCTCACCCTGCGTCCCTTTGAGTAAGGAAGTACAGAGCGCACGTTCACTCTTGCCTTGTGCAACCCTTTCACTACCACATAATTATAGACAAGCATTGGTTATACTTTCTTATCGTTTATAAACTACTAGTGACCCGCTCCCACGGGTCGATCTAACCCAAAATTACCGACTTCTTCCGGTGGATTTAAAAAATTACCTGGCATATTTCGTAATTGTCAAAGAACACAAGAAGAACAGTTATGTATATTGATAACTTGTACCTTTCAGGTCAATACACAGTGGTGGAGCCCGATGGTTCTCTCCGGACTGTGGACTACACAGCGGACAAGCACAACGGCTTCAATGCTGTCGTCCACAAGACTGCACCCATCTCCGCCCACGAGGCAGCGCATCTTCATCATCATCATCATTAAATGAGGGATTGTTAGCTGATTTTACTCCTGAGCTTAAGAGACACAGATTTTGCTAAAAAGTAGTCTTGGAACCACATCTTGGTTTGAGCACCATAGGGACTTATCGTCACTAGTAGCAGGCTTCATCAAGATAGCAATAAGCAGTCTGCGTTTTGGTAGCTTTTAACATTTGACCCGCCTCTTTCCTGAACTTAGTTCGATTAGGCTTTCAGAATTATTATTTTGTTTTCTGTCATTATTTGTATACACGTCTAAAATGAACGCTTTTTCAGTTGAGATTGAAGGTCAAAAAGTTTGATTATTTAATTCTAGATTATTCGAATGTAAGTTAATTAGTTCAAGAATGAACAAGAATTTTAGGAATAAAAATGTTTAAAATTGGTATTGATGTAATGAAGTCTAAACATTGGATCTCTGATTGTTCACCGTGTGGTTTTGATTGCTATGTACCCTTTGTTATATTTATTAATTTGTTGAATATTTAAATAAAGATGTACCTGATTCGCTATAATTTTATTGTTAATCTTATCTAGTTTATAGAACCATTGTGGAACGATTGTTATAGGTAAAGCTATTGTCAATAAAATTTACTATTTTAAAATGTTATTCATTCCTTCCTCATTACAGAGGTCGAGGTAGACCTAAGCAAAGATGGATGGATTGTGTGAAAGATGAGATGGCCAGAATGGAAGTAAATACAGAGGAGATGATAGGGAAAGAAATACATATTGCGCCGATCCCAAATAATATGAGATAAGGGCAGGAGAATTATGATTAGATTCTCCCTTCGGTAGACGAATATATCTGGTTATAGGACTGTCTATGTTATCGGTATGAGCACAGTATTTATGTTTGTATTTTTATTATCATTTCGATTAGTTCAAAGTTACTTCTTTGGCCGGTAGGATAATCATTCCAAGTAGTAATTTAATAATAATATCATAAATAGTTTTTGAAGATACAGCGTAAATCTCCTCCAGGACAGCAAATCTTGTTTTCAAAGCTTACACCATAGGGCATGGTCACAGATAATATGAGGCATAAAGACAAGGAGGCTAGTACCTGGCACATGTCTGAATGATTTCCTAAGCATCAACTACAAAAATAAGTAATGTATTTTTAGTCTAGCGTTTTCGCGTCCCAGACTCGCAATATGGACGGGCGAACTCATTAGCTGCGGTCGAAGGGTAATTAAATAGCTACCTATGTTTGAGGTCACGTTATTTTTGTAAATGTGTCAGTGCCTCTAGACTACAGTGATCGCTTACTATGAGGCAGGCTGCTATTATATGCTTGTTTGTCACCTACATAAGGTATTGTATACTCATATCTGTTTTTTTTTAATTTTGCCGTGGTTGTATATATAGCGAGAGGCCGATTAATTTCTAATTCATAGTTGCATGACTATGTAGGTCTATAATCCTTATATAGTTCGGTTTCCATATCGAATTAGTTCCCCTGTAAGCCTGAATTCATAACTAGCTATATCTACACAAATAAAGGTTAGTAGAACATGACCTACCCTGAAAATATGTGGTAAGCCTATGGATGTAGGTACTAAGCCTATCATTACAACTTTTTTGGGAATTTTATATACTTGTTAAACAATAGCAATCACGTGCAAACAATCTAACATACGATAAAATCCTTACGTACATGTGGGAACTCACACTACAATAGTCCTTATTTAAAGCGTGTAAAAACTTATTATCTTTGTGTTTTAGAGTATTACCTACTCGTACAAGCATGGCAACTCTGAAGGTAGTTGGTGTCCAAATCACATTTATTTTTAAATAGCCCTTTGTTATATCTTGAGAATTGGACTTAATTTTAATACATTAAGTTAGTCACAAGAATTTAAACAACTATTTCACTATGCAATTACGTTACTAAATTTATTCTCAAATAAAAAAAAAACATATACGCTTAGAGTATTTAGGCCATTTAAGGACGCTCCAACAAATTTGAAGCGCTCGAATTTAGGTATTTGAGCGTGCACACAACAATATAGCGCGCTCGCACACATTGACCTGTTTTATATTTACTACTGACTATGTTATTATGATGGGCCTCTTCTTATTTACACCCTTATATTTTACTCTTTGAAATTATCATACAAAAATGTGATGTTTGATTTAATTGCATGTGATAATTCAGAATTATAATCAGTGCCACAACACGAATAATAAACTCTGATAGTATGAATTGTCCGGTACGTTCAAACTCGTATATTGTAGTAGGTACGTGAGTATCTTAATAGCGGTACTCATTGTATAATAATTACTGTTATTGTGACGTAACACATAATATAATAAATTATTAGATATTGTTATCCTCTTAGTACCAAATTTTACGCCAACAATAATTTGATGGCAAGGTAACTGATGGTGATTCCGTCGCCGTCTCTTAAGCATTACAAACGTCCTTGAATTCCTTCTCAAACGTATGATACGCAGGTTTCCTCACGATATTTTCCTTAATTAAACAACACCGCAAAGACTAGCCTTTGTTGCACTAATCGATCAAAACAAAGGAAAGACATACATCCTATTTACATTTCCTCAAAATGAGGATGTACCAACCTTAGAGGACTGAGGACAGTCTGTACTGGAAGCAATTATAGACGCTTGGGGTCCTGTAGATAAAAAAGTGTCAAACAACAATGCACTTTATATAGGAAGATTCATAGCTCATTTTGCGAGAGTGTCACCACTCCACAGTGGACTATGCAAGAGAGTTTCTTTTCATTTCTTCATCTTACCATTGAACCTATATAGCTCGACATGACATGGCTTTCTTCTATTTACACGTGAATTGTAAAGATAATTATCTGTTATTTTTTTATGATTATGTTCCAAAAAAAAAAACAGGTTGATATTCAGAAAATAAATTATTATTCGGTCTACTATCAGCACAGCACCTACTCGAGAAACTCTAGAATGTTTGCTTATTGCAAGAGCACAACCTTATTTACCTTCTTCTAAAGTGAAGATGCTGTCTCGGTATTTTCGATCGTAAGCAACAAGAGGTGGTCAGTCATCCAAAGATCATTGAAGCTAGGAGCAAAATTCAACGGTTAGTATTACAAGGAAGAATTTTCCTCGCCTCGTCTTAATAATTTACTTCAATGCTTTTCACATATGGTGCTACATTTAGTGCCAATTGTCTGCATGTTCGATGTACGAAAACAGCTACTAATGTCCTCAGAGAATAGATTTGAAGTACTAAATAAAACCATTTTGCTCCTTATTAGTCCGCACCTTGAGAACAAAACCGATACAATACAATACATTTGAATATGACCTCAGATTTTACAGTACATATTATCTGCCTTGTTCTTTTTAACTATACTTCCTTCTTTGTATTAAACGCCTTTCGATATCCACGAAGGGGTATATCAGACATCAGTCAGCACCTACCTAAATTTCACTGTGGATTTTTGAAGTACTAAGGTGATATATGGTGAGGCCATCGCCTCGGCAATGAAGGGGTAAGGCAGACATCTGACATCAGTCTAAAGAGAGGCAGGGCGACATGGCCCGTGGGTGTTCCCATTAAAAATAGAGCCGACCGGCTGGAGACTGTACCTTACAGAAGACCGCAGTCAAATATCACTACTTTGATGGAGTGCCGTGTTACTGCGGTAACAACAGCCAGTGCTCCAAGGGGATACGCTGCGCTAGTAGTAGGTAATGCTGTTAGCATAGTGGGTTCTCATCAACAACAGGGTTGGCAACGCGTTAGCCCAGAGTAGATGATATACTACGTACAAGCGTTAGTAACACCTGGTATTGCTGGTATTGCTAGAGCGGCTATAGGCTACGCTGACTGCTTACCACCAGGGCGTACACTTGTGTGCTCAGTGGTATAAGCAAATGATGATGATGATGTTAAATATAAAACATGCAAGAAAATCTCATACAGCTTCTAAGCGAGATACGAGCTTAGTTCTCATCCTAATTATACTTCTTTGCAGAGACTTCATCTTAGGAAGCGTAGTTCAACTACTATAATGCAACTTTTAATGTTGTTACAAGAATGGCTAGGCTCCAAGTTCCATAGGATTTAGTTCAAATCTCGCCGTAGGAGTTAGCTTTAAATAACTTTACATTCAGTTAATTATGAAGATACATATGACAAGGGAAACTAGTCAAATCGTTAACTAAGTATTCTTTTAAACCCTAATATTAAATATGCTTAACAACTTGGCACAACATTATGAATGCCGTGGTAGCCTTGTGGTTGAAGCAACGGCCTGTCATCTGATGGGCCCAGGTTCGAATCCCGGCCAATGAGTTTTTCTAAGCTTAAGTACAGTGATTATTCTCACCACACATAAAAAGAGAGGTAGGGCGATTTGGGATTCCCGTGGATTTTCACATTTAAATTGGAGTCCGCCCGACTGGGGACTGTACGAGTACCTCCACCTTACAGAAGACCGCAGTGAAATAACACTACTTGATTGATGTAGTGTTGTGTTTCTGCGGTAAGTAAGGTTGCCAGTGCTCCACGAGGATACACTGGGCTAGTAGTAATGCTGCTTGGAAAGTGAATCCTCATCAACAACATGGTTGGCACCCCGCTAGTGATACCTGGTTTTGCTAGCTTGTGAGCCACCTTAGTGGTATAAAAAAATAATGGTAATAATCTGTTAAAGTCTTTGACTACAAATAATGAATTATAAATGATGATTTATAATACAGTATTGTATATCATTAATATTTTGGGAAGTAATCTAGTTTTTTCTCATAGTTGGAATGTATTAAAGAGATAGCGCACATTCGCAGTTAATGTCTTTAGAAATCTTCATAGTTTTTTACTCAATTATGCTGGAAATAATTTAGAAATCATACGAACTTTCAGTTCATATTTAGAGAACTATCTAACTTTCACCTTCGATAACGTTTGTAATCAGTTCGTAACATAAAACGTTCTTCCTACCAGAACTTCAATCTGGTAAGAGCAAAAGGAATTGCTATTTGTAATTATTTTTTTATTTAGCACGTACAGTGTTTCTGCCTTAGGATGGATATACGCACAGCTTGGTGTCTAGCCCTACACGAATATAATGTCAAATCTGATATAATCACACAACGGCTTCTGTGCCAACATAATCTACATACTGCCATTGTAGCGTGCGAAACTTTTCTCAATTGAAGGAAATTTAATTTTCGGAAGCTAAGCCCCGCCTACCAAGGCTAGTGTTCTCTCAAATAAGGCCAGATATAAATGCCTGTGAACCCTGCATTGTGTTACTCACAGTTCAGCTGCAGTCGTCTATACCCACTGTGACAATGCGCCGGTTTTCGTGTTTGTTTTTCATTGCGTTCGCTAGTGTGTGTGAAGCCGTTCACAGGAACGCTAAATTGGGTGGCTTCAATCAACCACCCCCCGGAGCTTATGAGTATTACGTAAGTGTTTGCTAATTACCAAAAATATATGAATATCTTATTGCGCACTCAATGAATCTCTTTTATACGTTGCATTATGTTGTAAACTTATTTCGATCCAAGATAAAAGATGATGCTTAGTTATTTTTTTTATTTTAAGTTTTAGTACTGAATTTTTAAATTTCAAACATAACAGTTATTTAAATTAACAGGATGCACCGAAATATGCATTCAACTATGGCGTGGCTGATCACTCCACGGGTGACGTTAAATCACAACACGAGTCAAGGGATGGAGATGTAGTCAAAGGTAAGCAAATAAATATTTATTTCATGAATACCTTAACTTGATAGTTACTAATTTCTCCTATATTTTCTTACGATTACTTTTTACATTCCGCTGTATTGCACAATATAGGAATATCGTTTTATTTCATTAAGCTTTCCAGAGGCTGTAGGAACCATAGCCCAATAAATCACACAAAAATAAAAGCATAACAACTATTGTCAGTGCTCAACAAGCGCCTATATTTTCCGCTGCAAAACATATAAAAACAATAATTACATAAATGAATGCGCTTGAGCATAACCAATGTTTAGTAGACAGTCATACGTACTAAGTACTAAGCAAACAGTCGTTTAGGTCACATGTTACAACTTACACTCAAGGAAATAACATGACATAAGAAAAGCTTACAATTATTACGGACGCAGCTAAACGCATGGCATGATCATTGCGGTCTTTACAGCCTTCGTACACCGAGTAAGTCATAACTATCATGCCTTTTAAATCATCCCATAGACCCGCTGTTCATTATGTCGGTAGTATTGTTCGCTTGACTGTGCCACTACCCTTGCTATGCTATAGAAATATAGAAAGAAACATTTAAAATCAAGTATATACAATACATTATAGCATAAACTTAAATTAAGTACGTAGAATTAGTATGCGCTTTTTTTAAATATAATTATTCGTTGTAATAGTGTGTTTAAATTGTGATACATACATATCTCATCACAACTATATTGTAATTATTTACACCAGGTTACCCTTAATAATTTAATCAGTATGATTTGGTATATACAATGTTAAAAAACAAATCCAGTTTCACTTATTTCTGCAAATTTACCGTTATCGACTTAGATTCGGTACGGAAAAGAGATTTCTACGCAGAAGAACCCTTGAACTACTATTTAACTTTTGTGTGCTTTAAGTTGTTAACGTACTCATAACCCTGGCGATACAAGCGTCCATAGACTACGGCAGCCTATTAATCTGGCGGGCAGTAGGCTTGTGTGTAAAAAACTAACCTTAAAATGAAATAACCCCCAAATATTATTACAGGTCAATACTCTCTTGTGGAGCCTGATGGTTCTGTCCGTACCGTGGATTACACGGCCGACCCAGTTCACGGGTTCAATGCCGTAGTATCCAAGACAGGGCCGAATGTTCACACCGCGCCTGCTCCTGCGCCGGTCCCTCAAACTAACCCTGTCATTCAATATGTCACCAAACCAGTCCCAGTACCAGTCCCAGTGGAGATGCCGCAAATATATCCGCAACAGATATACCCATCCCCCGCACCGTTCTGTGAGTTTTTTAAGCTTAATTAATAATTGATGTGTTTATTGCAAGTGGTTTGTAATGATTGAGCAATTAAAAAGGAACTCAATTTTAAGTTAGTTTATCAAATCAAGTTATTAGAGCTACGCGGTGGTTTCAAAGTTACTTTGTGTGTGCTGAGCTAGAAATGGAATGACCTATTCGTCCGTTTTGCTGGATTTTACCTTCCTTTTAAGATAACGCGCGAGCGCTTCCCCCGGTACAGCCTCCATTCAAAATCAAAATAAAAAAAAAAACATTTATTCTCTTTAGGCCCTAATAAAGCACTTATGAAAGTATAAATTACTTTCCGTTACCATTGTAGCATACAAAAAAGTTAATTTTACTGACATAACCACGATGATAGACCGACCACAAGCACCAAAAACAGCTTATAAAGAAAATAAATTTTGATATGATCCAACCACAAAAACACAGAAACTACAACGTATATTATCCGAATAAATCTCCACAAAAACTTTGATAAGGCACGTCAGTTACAATGCTACATAGAAACAATGATAATAAGTTCAATTAGCGTCAAATGGCAATTTGCAACCCTATTGTAATTTGGCTATTGTTCTTTATTTACTTAGATATACGTGTGATTTCAGTTTACCCCAGGGTCGGCCCACAGCAACAGTTTCCTGAGTACGAAGGATTTGATTTTGATGGACCTTACCCGCCACCACCCTTCTACTGAATTAGTTGTACGTTTTAGTTAGTTAAGTTAATTAGGATTCAATTAAGGTTGTATGTGCCACTACTTTGGTTATAATTTATTTCAACCCCCAATACCGTCTTGTTATGTTGGATGAGCGGCTGCTTTCAAACAAGTTTGTAAATAGGACTGTTTACTTCTAATCAAGTTAAGGTTTCAGAAACAATGTAAATAATTGGTTAAGTGCGATCAAAATTTAAGTTAATCTAAATAATATTTTATTTTCAAATTATGTACCCTTCCAACAATGTTTTATTGAAATACACATTATAAATACTCGCGTCGAAATTAGCTATGAACTATTTGTGATTAATGTATTGTGAAATGCCTTATATAATTACATAGTTTATAGAATTTAATTAAAGTGAATAAATTATTAAGTTCATACCAAAATCCCATAAAGAATGTGCTGTTTTTTATTAGTCCTCCGAATGAAATTTTCTGTAGGGAACGGGAACTAATACCTACAAAACAAAATTCGAAACATTTTTTAATTCGGGCTGTGTGTTAGTTAGATCGTTAATAAAAACCTTAATTAAATAAAATAAAATTGGTCAAGAGGAGGAAAGGCGACATTTGATCTCTAGTGGGTTTTCCCATTAAAATTGGAACTGCCCGACTGGGGATTGCACCACCACCTTACAGAAGACCGCAGCCAAATAACATTTATTTGATGTAGTGTTGTGTTTCTAGGGTGAGTAAGTTTGCCAGTGCTCTACGAGCATACGCTACGCTAGTAGTAATGCTGCTAGCACAGTGAGTCGTCATCAAAAATCGGATTAGCAACGCGTAAGTGATACCGCCGGTATTGCTAGCGGCTATAGGCTACACTAGTGTCACCTAGGTGGTATATAAAAAAAAACCATACTCTCATTTTTAAAGCGTTTTCTGTTTTTTCTAACTCGTCTGTTCTAGACAAGTGATAAGCCGCCAATGAAAGAAATAGTTTTCAATTAATAATGCTTAGTAATAATAATGCTCAATAATAATAATGCTTAGACATTATCACACAGCGCCATCTGGCCCCAAACTAAGCAAAGCTTGTACTATGGAAACCAGCAGCTGATACAATACTTGTATACTTTTTTTTTGTAAATACATACTTATAATACATACCAAACACCCAGACGCAAGGCAAACATATTTGTCACATAAATGTTTGCCCCGGCGGGAATCGAACCCGCGACAATAAAGTCCTGTGTCGCTACGTATTTCATGCATAGAACTGCACCGTCTTACCCTATAATAACTACGTCACTCCCCCTTATCTACTTCTTTAGATGGACAAGTGACAATACAAAACTATGTTTCTGAGGATTCATTCTAATTTTGCGTTTATTACAAAACGCCTGTTACTTGGGAAAAGCAAAATTACTGACAGATAAAGTCAATTCAATTAGTGTAGGCGCTTGTTATGATACTTCACTGATATTGAATTCATTCCTACAGATTAACGTCGATATGGAATACATGCTTATCGTAATATTTCTATTATAGGTTTCAAAACGTTGACGCTATAGAGAAATGTACTTTATCCGTTTCCAAATATACGTTTCATTCTTAAATCATAGCGCCTACCGGTCGTTGAGCGATACCTCTGAGTAGATAATACACTACGCGAGCTGAGAAAACTTCATTATGGCCATTGCCAGGGATGGCCATAATGAATTATGATCATACATATATTGAGTTCCGTCCATGCTTCAGAGAGTCATCTTTGCCTTCAGTCTCGGTTGTCAATTGAATATCTTTGGGCATCGGTAAATGCCCGGATGTCGGAACTCGATACAACCTTTATTTTTATATTTAGATTTTCCGAGTTTTTCCTTTACCGTTTTGTTTTTCTTTTGTGTCACTTCGAACTCATGTCAAACTGAAAAATATACTGTTATCCTATAATGTTGCTTATTTAAATAAAATACCCAATAACGCCTACGAAACTTTGTCCAAGACCACTTCTATTTTCACCGGCGGACCTGATAGAGGAATTTTCAGAAGAAAGTTAAAACGTTTTTGATGTAAAATGGGTTGTGAACTTTAGATGGCAATAATTTTAGGTGAAATGTATATGAATACAGGAATGTCATTGATCATCGAGGTATATTATAGGTGCGATACATACGGTGATGAAATAAGTAACGTAATAAAAATAAATAATGGTAATTATCCAGTCGAAACCAGGCAATTACCTATGCATAAAATTAAATCGGCTTTATTATTTCATATAATAATTTTCTATGTACTTACAACTACTTTACCTACTGGTTCTCATAATATATGATAGGTAGTCAATTTTCCACTACAATTTGTGTCACATGTCGAAACAAAATCATAGCCTTAGCACCTATTGTAGACAATTATGCAGCTGGTCTGGACCGAGTGTCATTAGTGTCATTAGGTGTAGTAGGTCACTCACAAAAAATTGATATTTTCATTACAGCATTTCTCAGAAAAGCCACACTTCGCAGCGTAATTACTCCTAATATCTAGTTCCTTTAGGTGCATATTGTGAGTGAATGCATTAATAATTATATTATTTTTATCATTCTCTGAAATTCATGGAGCCTTATATGAACCGTTCCTTTATAACTTAATAACGCGTTTCCAATAAAAATACTACTATATTTTTCTCATAGTTATCATTTTTAAATGAGGAAAAGTCACATATTGCAGTCTACAGAAATCCAGAAGAATGTGGCAAATTATACCCCTGTTTCCGTGATTATTTGACGCGACGAGATATTCGTGTTTCATGGAACTACAAACCTTAAATTACTTCGTGGACCATGGTGCTTTGTGGAGGTGGATACCATCCCACATCAGCAGTGGGATCAAAGAAAAGGCCGAAAATTATGATGCATTTTCAGAGAGTTCCAATATTTATGGAGGAACTTATTACCATTGTCGTAAGACTAATATTACCATTGTCTTGGAGTCCTTTAAAAGCAGAACTTTACATTCCAAAGATGTTTTTCTTTTAACAATACATTATAGAGCAATGTAGCTAGGTACGTCGTGAAGAGCAATACGAAGAATGTATTGTTCAATAACAAATCGTGACTCAATATTAAGATCCGGAATTTATTATAAAACTCATCTTCTCATAGTTATTTACACTTAATTGCATCAGTTTTTCCTGTAGCATGATAAATATCCTTACTTTTCGTAAAAAATATAACTGGGGTAGCAACACTTTCTCTAATAACATTCGTGGGTAGGAAAATGGGGCGAGCTTGATATTGGAAAAGCGAAATATCAGCCTAGTTGCCTGTTCCTATCTGAAACACTAGGACACATACACTTGCACCTGTAGGGATTTTTAACAAAGTTAATTCAACACTATAAACTGCCAGTTCTAAATTCACTACGTTACTGATTATTTTAAGTTGAAATCGCGAGAAAATACGTTTCACGTAGGTACATTTCTTTAGATATTCGTCTTATTGTAAAAAGTTATGATTCGTGGAAAGCAATGTATTAAATACTTGTTAAGTTGGAATAACAAAAACGGAAATGATAAATACGTTTTAATTAAGTTCAATGAATTTTGTATAAGCGGATAATAAAAATGCACGCTAGTGTACGGGCACGATGTGATATTGGGTCACGACCCGCGTGCAAGCTCAATGCAAGCATCATCTGATAAAAATGGCACGCTCGATTCTTTTGGATGAACCAGTCAGGTTTCATTGTCGTTCAATCATCAAGCTATTTAAATATCTATACACATAAATAAAATTGAAGTGTCTGTTTGTAATGTCAAAATAACAGCTTTTTACGAAATGCATATGAAAGTAAACACGTTTGTAATGACAAAAATGCAATTAAAAAAATTTTGTCTGTCTGTTTGTTTGGGGTAATGTCCGAAACGGCTGGACCGATTTGAACGAAACCCGCACTGGTAGGTAGCTGATTTTACTGGGCGTCACATAGGCTACTTTAATTTTGGAAAAATAATTAGTGTTCCGCACAACAAATAAAAATTGTAAACAACATCCGAACAGCGGGAATTATTTGAACAGGACTTTCATTGAAAGGTAGCTGATGCTATAAGCATAACTTAGGCATATATTTTTTCATAAGCAATTATTGTACCGTGCAAATGAAATAGTCACCAAAATTAATTCCCAGCGTACGAAGTCGCGGGCACAGCTAGTAATTTAATATAATAGCCGTTATGATCTTGAAAACTTTAAGAAATAGGACTAAAAGCCATAGTAAAACCGATGACATATGCAGATATTTTAATAAAAATCACAAATAAATTTAGGAAGATATTTTTGAGTATCCAAGGCAAGCAAGATCGCTTATTGCTGAAGTATAATATGATATCGATTCAAATATTTTACGTGTGTATCGCGCACATTTCGAAACGAGAATAATAAATAATAGAAAATATTAGAATAATATTAGTGTATATTAGAATAATAAATAAATTAAAAAAAAGACAATATTTATTCACGGCATTATAGGGCATTTATGAATACTGAGAGCTCTACTACCGATTAGACAAGAAATAATAACAATATTTTATGTAACAACAGTCATGAACATGTTTTCACCAACACTGTAATAATCTACTCTGAGATAGAACTGAACAAAAAGATATACGAATGTAAGTGAAAGAAAAACCGTGCAAGACCAGGTCCAAATTTCCAAAGCAAAGTACTCAATGATGAAAAGGTAAAGACCTACTTGGAACCAGGTCGGGCATGTATGAATCGATTGATGAAATAGGAAAAGAGTGTTATTCAAGAGCGAAAAAACGCTCTAAAATCTCTGCCTACCCCGTGAGGGACTCGGCGTGATCATATATATGTATGTATGTAATAATAATTTCGGTTAAAACTGTAAGAGGTAGGCCCTCAAATATTTTAATGAAAGACATTGTTCCTCATCTTGTAATCTTCATTTATCAATCACTTCATCCCCATTCTAACAAACTACATCCCAGTATCCTCATCTTTGGTGCCCCGGAATATGTTCGGTGTTATTCCACCGAACACTTTGTCAGCAATATTCCAGTGACGCATTTACTTCATTCGGCAATGTGGCCGTCAGTGCAAATTCAACAACCGTGTCACCCGGGTGCATTCAAACTCATTAGTAAATAAACATTATTCTGAACATTTAAACAGTTTTTAACAACAGTAATCACCGCAAACTTGCCCCGCACCCGACAGACATACCTACAATATTTTTTCATGATGATTTGCATTAAAATGCTAATTAAAAGGGAAATAAAAAGGTCGTTATCTTAACAAAATCAACTGATAAAGAAAGGTCAAGCTATCACCCACTGTTATCGCTCAGAACTAACAAAGCTTCAGTAATCAATTACACCGGGTGCCATAGGATTATAATTACATCACAAAGGTAGGTACTCATCATAGGCATATCTGTGTTAAGCTCATTGCATTATTGTGAAGTGACATTAAAAAGTATGAGAACCGAAAGACCTTTCAAATTTGCTTTGACATCCATCGATTCATCACTCTCAACTTGACTGTAGAAAAAAACAAATGTTAGTTAAAACACTATACATTTGGGCTCAGTCGAATCACTTTAATTGCTATTAACTCGGAGTAGATAATTACTGAGTACAACTATTACGTTATTGTTTTGTTGGCAAGAATATCGTTTTGGCAATCTATTTTGTTACAAATACCTTCAATACTGATTAATTTTAAAACCTAAAGCTATCTGTGAAAATATTATTATTAACTATATTGTCATCGCGCATTCATGAAAACATAAGCAGTTATAAATGAATTGTTATATTTATGGCGTCAATCTGATTTATAATTAATCTATGAACGCAGTAATAGGGTTGGCAATAAAAATACTAATTTTTGACAACCTTAATTCTTGTTCGAAAAGTGAGGATATAAAAAAAAGCAAGCGAATATAATAATCGCATAGATGTGTAACATTTGAAAACTCTTACATCTTTGTCGCTAGGACTTAAACAGACGTCGTCACTTCTAGCGACATAGTCGATTAATTGGCAACACTGGTGCCCGGTTTTCTGTAATGCACAACCGTCCCTTTTCACGAAATCACTCCCAGGAAAGCGAGAGGAAATATGTTAAACAACAAAAATATTTCTAAACATCATTGAAATTAACGCGTAGAAATAACTTTATACCGTGAGGGCCCTTGCAGCTTGCCTAGACGTAACATAAAGTAATTTCTTCTTAATTGCTTCCTATACAGATTCGTACATTCCTTTCTTGTAATTTGAAGCAATTATTGGATCAAGTTGACGAGGATACCAATCTGAGGCGTGGCCAATCAACCAATTGCACTGGAGACAGAAGAGGCTTATGTGGAAGTGAAGGTAAACGTAACGTAAATGGCCGTGCTATGAAGTGACTCATTGTTTATGTGATAGTAAAGCTTATGAAGGGAAAACAACAATCAAGATTATATAATATAGTCATTTACAAAATGTTGCTCACGCCTATCGTTGGGCTCGGAAAAAAGAACATTCTGCCACATAATATTATGATCGTAATTAAATACACCAAATTCTACTTGTAATATGATTTAAGCGTAATGTAGTTTTGATAACGCGTACATAGTATGTTAGGACAAAACATTTGCCATAAATGTCTTTATAGTGAAATTAAAAGTCGTAGCTATAATATAAGCTAAATAAATAAGTAAAATATTAATGCAAATACATTTTGATCTCTCATGGTCATTACATGCAACATGACGGATATTGCTAAAGATAACATAGTGAAACTGCAATTTAATGTCAATTGTATTAACCTTTTAAAATAGCAAACACAAATCAAGAGTTTGAATAGATACTGAAAAACAAGTACAATCTATTTGGAAATTAATTTAAAATATAAAGTTTTTTTGCCTGACTTGTTACTAAGTGTTATGAATTAATGTAACACTTAAAAAAATAAAGCAGCCAAGTGTGAGTAGGTGTAGCGCGATGAAGGTTTCTTGACGTTTATAATAATCTATAAGTTATAATCCCATCTGGATTTCATAATTATGGCATCCATAACGTTCCTATTGAATTGAGCAATTTATAAAGCTGTAATAGATCTGACAGCCGTCAATTGCTAACTACTACCTCTATGTATCATCATTACATTATTATTACTCGATTGACCGTGAATGTATTATAGCGTTCGATGGTAACTGCGGTTCCGGATCTATTGTTCCGGCCATCCGTATTCGATACTCTTAGATTAAATATATTGCGGAGTAATATTGTGGGTATTTATTTTTTCTAAGCGTATGGTTTTTAAGCTATTTCCTTTAAATTTATTAGAGCTTATTGGGAAATTCTACAAGATATGAAATTAAAGTTAAAAAATGTTTTCACCAAGGTAGCCGTTAGGTATTTAAATGTATGGGTAATAGAAGCCAAAACAATTTCTTTATATGATATTTTTTATATATATCTGAGCATACATTATTAAGCATATTCACATAATTAATAATATGGGCAATCAATAAATTATACAGTAAGTAAGAAAAATATACTTATTGCGTACGTATAAGGAACGTCAACAAAATGGAGGGTTGTTCTTGCAATCGTTATTTGAATCGAAAACTGTTGACTGTTGAACTATTGAATATAGCCTAGACCCGAGCTGCTTAGAGGTCAGATCAAGGAAGAAAAAATATATAATTTTAGATATAAAGTAAATTTCGATTTTGAGAAACATCCCTAAACGTGTACGTGTCCTTTAGAGAAAAATATGACGATTCGAAAGGGGCCTAGTCGGCTATTCGATATAATATATAGTGCTGGTATTTAAATAACACAAGTTAACATTGGTCCAGTATAAGCTGGGCTGGCCTTGACTTTTAAAGATTGCCTCCCGACGCTTCCGACGAGAGACAATAATAGACGAATGACGTACGTCAGTCCGCTTGGTCTCCTGCAAGAGTGAATTTAACTCCGAAACGAGGCTTGAGAAACTCCGCTTTAAATATTTCGAAACGATATTCGGTGCAGTTATTTATAATGTCGCTCGATAGTGAAGCGTTGAGATTATCTATCCGCAGGGCATGTGCTGCAAGATTCGGCTTCGTTTATGGCATTTGATTGCTTTGGCAATTAGTGCACGTGCAGTATCCGATACTAATTTGTAAAGCTAATTTAATAATTATTAGTTGTTCAAATTAAAGTTTGGTATAATAATGGCATTATTTAAGCTATATTCAGACTAAAATATTAAACTATTTTCAGTTCAATATTAATTCTAGAGCTAATCTATACTTATAATAAATTTGTAACAGATCCAATTCTAGGTTTGGCTCGATACTGGATACTGGATACCGGATATTCGGCAAGCTATGAGACCGTAGCGCCGGATGTCCGGCCACCGGATATTCGGGATTATTCAAGAAAAACACAATCACATTGCTAACGAGATTCACTTTTTCTTGAAGACATCTCGAATCCATCGCAACACGACCCATACATTTGGTTTTCCCTTAATTCAAATCAGTATTCTCAGTTGTCAAGGCTTGCTAGAATTTATCTTTCGGCACTTGGCAGTAGCTTTTACAGCGAAAGGCTATTTTCAGAAGCTGGTCTGGTATACGAAGCCAAGCGTAGTCGCTTTTTACTAAAAAATGCGGAAAATTTGGTTTTCATTCACCACAGTTTGTTAATGTAAATTTTGAGTATGAAGCTAATCAATAAAACAAACATTTTTGACGTGCGATAATAAAAGTAAACGGTAATAACGTAAGTGTAACGGTAATAACGGTAATAAATAAATAAAGTAAGTGGCAAATATAGAGAATCTAGCTAAGCTAGCTCTAATATAGCTGCATCCTATCATTTTTATCAAACTTCGTGTGCACGCGCATTATGTCTTTGTAGTTGTGCTCTCTTTTTCCTCTTTCCTACAAAGAGTTTGTTTCTGTTTTATATTTTTCTAGGAAAACGCGCGGGCGCGCATGTAAAACATAATTATTTGTCATTAAAAGCTGTACTTGTAAATAACACAAGTTATATTATTATTTTCCTGCTTAGGCTATAAAAACAGCTTTTAAGTAGGAACCGTCCAATAAAAAAGATCAAAGGAATAAATAAAATACTTAAATGCATTTAACATTTTGAAGTAACGATTTCCAATTACAAATAATATTTCTAACACCATTATAATAGTCGCATAAGTCAATTTAGTTTATTGTCAATGTGTATCATTTAATATTCTGAATAAATATTTAGAGGATACGAATAAGGATCTTCTACATACGAATGAGTATATCTGCCCTTTAGCTTCACATTTTAACGATAGATGCATTGAACAATTAAAATATAAATCCGGCTCGTGGTTTTTACCAATGAATTAAATGCTTATCTTGTGACAAACAGCTGAATCATAATTTGTATACAAAACACACGGAAACTTTTTATGTTTCTTCGGTTGATTCGTATCCCTTCAAAAAATATTTTAAGACTAGCGGCCCACCCCGGCTTCGCACGGGTATAACAAATATTTTTGACATCAAATATTTTGTCTACCCGTGCAAAGCCGGGGCGGGCAGCTAGCCTGTTACTCTGTGATAGTGTAGCTTTCTAACGGTGAAAGATTTTTTGAAATCGGTTCAGTAGTTTCGGAGCCTATAGACATTTATCAAATATTTTGTCTACCCGAGCGAAGTCGGGGCGGGCAGCTAGTATAATATATAGGCTATGTTACTCAGTGATGATGTAGCTTTCGAATGAAAAATAATTATTAAAATCGGTCCAGTACTTTTTGAGTTTATTCGTTACATACAAAAATACAAATCTTTCCTCTTTATAATATTATTATTATATATTATATTAAAATATTAATTAATATATTTAAAGATAATAATAATCAACTGTTTTTCATAGAAAATGTGACAGAAATGAATTTCAATTATTTTAGTGGTACGACACTGCTAACGTCTATATTATGCTACGTCTGCTTACCATCAGGTGGGATGTACGCTTGCATATCATAAAAAAATAGAATAAAACAAATGAATACGTCTATCTACATAGGAGCCGTAATCTTGCCACTTTTGAACGATCTATAAATAAAACAAAAAAATTGCTTTCTAGAGCTCCTAGAGGATGCGGTGTGCATACTCTAGGTCTATTATGTACTGTTTGTCCTCACTAGGATAGTACGAGTAATTCACCTCAAAATTAGGTTGGGAACGCGCCAGTGATAACCCTGGTATTGGAAGCATCGATGACCTATGGACTTGCTTGTTACTTTTTCGTAAACCTGAGAGTTGATTGTACATTGCAGTACATTTAGGAAATTTGAGACCAATTACATACATTTTCCACACCAAGCGGACGTCTTATTTTCGGCTTCTATGTAATCTATAACGTAACGCCAATAACAACGCTTAAGAAAAAGACTACATATTGCTTAACAGTATCGGCTCATTAACTACTGAATAGAAGTGAACGAATAATGAGGAACCATTAAAATATTATCTTGTTTACAATTAGCGTAACAAGTGTTTATAAACGCAACCTTTAAAAATCGTTTTGCTTTGCATGAAGTGGTTAGCCATTGCGAAATACGAACAGTTTATAAGTGTCTGCTTAGTCCACTTTTGCACATGACTGGTATCCTATAATGAGAGATATAGCGCAATAGGAGTTCCCATTAAAAATGTGAGCTGCTCCACTGGAGACAGGCAGTACCTCAACGAGTTAGACGACAGCCAAATAATACCACACTAACGTAATGTTACGTTTTCAGAGCTTCTTGAGAGTACTCCTTAGTGAGGCCTGTCCATACTTATGCTACTAGGATAGTTGTTCCTCTTAATCTAAGTTTGGTAAGGCGCTATTAATACCTCTCGTATTGAAAGCATAAATAATAAATACAGTGACCGTAACTCTCAAAATCTCAAAATTTTCATATGAATTTTTAGTTCCACTTACACGAATACGTAGTCAAATGTTGTTCTTGCTAAAGCTACAGTTCGTACACCTGTTTGAAGTATAAATACAAAAGATTAAGACTATCTACGAAGAAAGTTACTCAGTCACCTCTAAATATGTTTTTAGACCTCGATATTGGTGGCTCGTAAGGACAAAACATTCAGGCATAAATATGTCAAGACGACATAGGCACGTGTTTATCAATAAAATTCTATCACGATTTATGCCTCCTGTCATGAATTACAAAATGTAAGGCGACTAAAATGTTGCTAACACGTTTTAGATTAGCTACGTACACCAAATATATGATAAAATTAGCATGTAAAGATTGGGTACTAGATTTAGTAGATAATACTTAAGCTTTTAATTCACTCGTGAAAGCTCGTACTCGTCTAAAAGTGCGGCGTTTCGTCCCAACGGATGTTCGCGTAATATTAATGTTTATTTAAGTGTTTAAGTGATATCATTAAGAAGGGAAAAATGTCTGTCACAATATATCTATTTACGCCATTTGATGGATTTACGGTTAGGTAAAAAATTTGCCTACTTTCAAGCTCTTTTAATATTTTTTTATACAGCCTAATACGGGGCGTTTTTCAAAATGTTATTGCAACGGGAAATGTTAACTTATTAATGTAGTTTTTTTTAATTACACACCTAATATATGTATTTAGTTAAGCTCTAATGTCTAATGGAATTACGTGAGCTTCAAACCTGAATAACGAGCACGAACTTATCCTGTAGGTAATAATATATGTTGATTAGCAATTAAAATATTTTTGTAATATTACTTGGAACACATTTGACTGACGTTATGAGGTAATTATTGCAACCATACGATGATGCTATTGAACTTACGGAAATGATGAAGACTAATAATTTACGGTTTACGGTTTATGATATTTTTGATTTATTTAAAGATTATAAAAATCACTTACAAGTGGGTAAAATGTGTCTATTTTACTCACTTATGTACTTTTTAGATAGATGTAGGTGATACGAAGTTCACCGGGATAAAAATTAAAATATATATCTCCTAATAATATTAGTATAGATTAGTAACAATAATTTATGAATGGAAGAGGGATAAGAAAATCGTTTACCGCTGTTATGGAAACAAAGAGGACAATTAGTAACGTCAGTTGTCATACATGATGCGCGCAAGTTAACCCTCCCCAAGATTGTTAAACTTGCTTATCCGTGCCTGTAGAATTATTTCACTTTTATGTAGTTACTCGAAAGTTAATAAATCCTTCTTGATCGGTAACATTTTAAGAACCCAGATATGGAGCACCGAGTCGTGAACTAACCGGCCCTGAGCCGTGATCGACGGCAGACGAGCCTTCAATTAACTCTTATCTTCACATCTCGAGCAGGGCTACCACACTCTATTAAATTACACAATAATTATGCACTACCACTGCTATATATATAGTATTAGGTATAACGAAGGCAACACAATTAATTCACATGCTTTTGGGTTAGTTGCTCTTGAATAGATAGTGGCTTATGATAATATATCAATGAGCTATGTAGGCTAAGCCCTAGATTACCTTTTAATTTCGACGGGCTTGATATTTGCATAATTTCAATGTGGAGTTTACATACGAGACAACCACGTCTATAGGCAGGCTGTGACGACAGGTGATAATATCATTTTATAGAATTAGGCGTAAGCTAAATGAAATCATCATTTAAATCTTACAAACAAATAAATTTCTTAAAAATATAACTTTCTCCACTTATATCTCTCATCTACACTAATCTACAGTATCTACACTAATATTATAAAGAGGAAAGATTTGTGTTTTTGTATTTTTGTATGTAACGAATAAACTCAAAAAGTACTGGACCGATTTTAATAATTCTTTTCATTAGAAAGCTACATCATCACTGAGTAACATAGGCTATATATAATACTAGCTGCCCGCCCCGGCTTCGCTCGGGTGCACAAAATATTTGATAAATGTCTATAGGCTCCGAAACTACTGAACCGATTTCAAAAAATCTTTCACCCTTAGGAAGCTACACTATCACTGAGTAACATAGGCTAGCTGCCCGCCCCGGCTTTGCACGGGTAGACAAAATATTTTATATCAATGTCTACCCGTGCGAAGCCGGGGCGGGCCGCTAGTATATTATATATTTCATATCACCTTTTATCCGCGATCCTGTATTAGGACAAGAAATCCCATGGCATTCCTTTGTATTTTTTATTGCCGCATATTAATTATCGGTAGGTAGGAGAAAAAAGGACGATTATAAGTACGATTGAAAATAGGAGGGGCAACATGATGGGCCATTTGTTACGACATGACGCATTTATACGAAATATCATAGAAAAGATCGAAGGAAAGCGTGGCAGAGGAAGGCCAAGGATAAGTTACCTGCAACAGATAAAGACGAAGGCTAACGTTATGTCGTACCAAGAGGTCAAAGAGATGGCTAACGATAGAACGGCTTGGCGATTGCTCCACCGACAAGAGCCTAGCTCTTAAATATATGATGATGATTTATTATCGAAAAAAAATCTTTCCCGATTTGCTGGATATTTAATCTAATACGATTGCGTCTAATCCGATAAACTAACAAACATCTTATTGTAACAGAATTGATGTTCACAACATTGTAACAAAATGGCGATTACTAGGCAGGCTATTATCACCTGTAATTAATAATCAAAACAAAAGCTCAATATAACCGGCTAAGTTCATGACTAAACTTTGCACTGTCATTATTACCTTGACCGTATGCAAAACCATTTATAATGATGCACATTATAATGAAGAGTAATATATTTCAATATCCAATTAGCTCAGTGATTAGATTTTGTCATCATAAATCTTTATTCGTAGATAGTGTTATTTGCATGATCTCTTCAAATAAAAACGATGTTGTTTGTATATAAATGAAATGAGACGATACATTATTTTAATGAAATCTGTTGTTTTTAAGCTGTTTTAGTTTTATCGCAAATGTTAAGTATACAGCACTATACATTTCCACCCCTAAGCAAACATTCCGTTTATAATCAACGATTCTATTATCTTTGTGATGAAACAAATTGACGATATTATGAATGCGATTAATACCTGTCTTGCCGACCTTCAAAACATCGCTTGGACGACGCTCGATAGAATGCCTGCCTGCTTAATGTATTAATTTTATGATAAACATCTAGACGAGAACAAAAAATGTCCTACAGAAGTAAAGATTTAAAAGTCGTTAAAACAACTGTGCTCCGTTTGTGTCACTTTGATTGATCACATTTCATGTAGGTGGGTATATAGAAACATATACCTATATAGTTAAAATGCTACTTTATTATTTAGCTATCCTCCGTTCATGACCTTGTCTGTGGATGTTGGACGAAAATTTTGAAAATAAAAAATAAAAAAAATGCACGCATCTTTTGTTTCTTTTACATACAGAAGTAGAAGAGTTATAATTCATAGATGGCTAACACCATCCATGTTAGTAATACTTATTATAACTTCCCCACAATAAAACATACCTATATAGAAAAAAAAATGATCACTGAAATGGTGACGCATTTTTTAAATATCTTTTATATTTCCATAAAGACTTCAAGAGCTGTCCTTTCAAATTTATCAAAACACTTTATCTAACTAGTTTAGTAAATTATTTTATTTGATTCTGCTTATTAACAACAAAATCTTGTACTTACACGTGTAGTTCTTGAAACATTGACAAAAATGGCCTCATTGTTTTGTCACTCATTTTCTGATTTATTTGATTTATTCCAAGATCATTTTCTATTACACGCATTGCTAATATATATGTTTGATTGTAGGTAAACACCAATAATGTTTCAATAAAATTGCTAATAAGGTAATGAGATTCGAGGACAAGTCTCAATCAAAACGGTTGACGATTAATTGCGTAGGTTAGTAGTTTTCTCGGGCCCTGACATTAAAACTGAGTGCATTAATGTTGCTTTATATTATCTTGTCTCGTACATTTTCGTTTGGGTGTGATGTAGTCTCTATAATTACGATATTGAGTGAGTTTAGAATCGTAAATAAACAATGTCTTCAGACTACACCTAGTCGTATGATGAACAGGTTGATCATAATTTTAAAAACATCAAAATGCTCATCATATGTCAGACGCTTCCTAAATGAGTAATAATTTCATGGCGGGATTTGATTTTATTAGATTTATTTTGGAATTGTCATCTTTTTTATATGAAGTAGTACGTACCTTGAATCTTTTATGCCAACTCGTATATCCTAAGTATAGATGTGTGTAATAAACAAACAAATAAAACTATTGAAAGATATCCTATCCCAGAGTGACTTAGGATATATGTAATCTTAAGGCTATGTTTTGTCTTATTTCGATGAGACTAAAGTCGCCGGAAGAAACTAATGTTTCGGGTAATTACATGTACCATAAAAATAAAAAAAAACAGCCTAGGCCCCGATAAGGCCCTTATGAACGTGAGAAGAACCGGCAAGAAACTCAGTGTAAGCCTACCGATGATCTTGGCAAGGATGGATTCTTTCCACAAATCAGATTCCTTAACGACAAAGCAAGAATCAATTTAAATTATATATGTATCAAGTAGTTGTAATTTCAAGTAGTTGTTATGGATACAAAGCGTTGGCTTCTTGCCAGAAGACTTATTTGATAAATAAAACAATTCATGCTTTGTGCAAAACTTGAAGAGAAACAATTTACGCGGAACTAATCAGATTAGCTATTAGGCAAAGTGTGCACTCGTAAGGTTTTACAGATGAAGTAAGCGATTGATGCAATACCTATGAGAACATTATCTGATTTTAAATTATCGGTGTTTTTCCATGATGACGTGGTGTGCAAGATTAGTTCCTCACGAGCTTATGCGATGCGCCGTGTGCTCGCCGGCACGAGTTACGATTAACGTGCAATATCTAGCCTAGAACAAGAAGCAAATGCTCCCACATTCTATATACGTTCGTCTTCAACATAATTGAACTGTGAAATTGCTGTATTTGTGCACTGAAGATATATTTCAATCTCTAGAATATGTAAGATAGCAGATACAAAGCCAATATTACCGTTTTTTTTATTTATATTTAAAAATTATAGACATTAATACAGCTTTCAAATGAATTTTATGTCACGTTTAAAAGGTTAATAAACATACAGGATAATTATATTTTTAAGCACTTATTTCAAAGTCCACGCGGATAAGTCACAGGCACTAGGAACACGTAAAAGTATATTAATGTCATGATCACATTGATCACATGAATTAACTTTAAATAAAAAAAAGCAATATGAATATTCAACTCTAAATACGTGCTCAGATTTCCTTGAATTAATGCGTTTAACTGATTAAATGCGTCTCAAATATGTTATAGTTAGTAGCAGTTTCCAAAACATATTTGCAAAATAATGTCAAATTACAGTCTGGGAGTTCATAGATATTATCATCACGCCAAGTCCCTCACGGGGCGGGGTAGGCACAGAGTACAGAGTGCCATTTCACTCTTGACTTAAATAAATACCTCTTTTGCTTATTTTACATTCATCAGTCTCCTCTTCCATGCACGCCGGAATTAAGTTATTCCATAAAATCATGTAATAAAAGTTACACTCGTTAGAGTGATAGGTAGTGTGTCTTATTGAATTATTTATCTCAATTGCTTTGTGAATGTTGCTTCATGAAGGCAATAGCATTCCGATGCGTGGTCTCGCATCTGAAATTTTGTAATGCCTCCGTTACAATTGCTTTCAATTTTGCGGCTCGCTGTGATATTCAATTTTGAAAATATTTGAGTTAACTCGACTATTTGTGTTTATTAGGTATAGGTATCACAGTCTATTGGCTCGTACTAATTGAATCTATTGTACATGTATTACCCATATTACCCATATTATTATATCTTCAAGAAGTCTGTGTTATAATTATGAAATTTGAATAAACATTACATGTACAAATATTTTTTTATACGACACAAGTTAATAAAGATACGGATTATTATTTACTCACGTGGCTTAGCCGACTTTTTATACAACATTTTGTAATGCATTTATAGTTAATATACTCTTGAAATGCACACGTATTTTTTAATATGTAGTGTTTTACTATGACATAAATTATCATGCTCGGAGTGAGCATTACCATACAACATAGTGGACTACTATGTTGTAGCTATGTTGTAGGATAGCATTGGACCAATGCTATCCTAAGTACGATTCAAATGAGGACCTATTCAAATAAATCCAAATATCCCAACGGATAGGAAATCAATATTATGCATTAATATTAGAATTGGATTTGAGATGAAAACACTATTATTAGCTGTTAACGCGTAAAATTTACCTCCATAGCTACAGTGTTTAATAAGTCACGATTTGTTAGTTACGCCACAGATGATACTGGTGTAAGGGAGCCCTAAGTTTGTGGCGAAACAAGACAACGAACTTGGAGTATACTTGCGACACAGGCTCCAAATTTAAAATAAGGCATTCATTGATCGTATATACGCTTATAAGCTGAGAATATTACGATAATTTTAATCTTATAATTCACATCTTCTTGTATAATATAAAAGAAGAAACTGAGTGACTGACTGACAGTAAGGTACCTTATATGACGTAGGCATCGACTAAGGGAGGGTTTTTGGAAATACCACACCTAAGGGGGTAAAATAGGGGATGAAAGTTTGTATGAAAATCTGTTGACTCATTCATTTTACCACGCGAGCGAGGCCGCGTGCAAAAGCTAGTCCAAACTATTCCCTGTGTCGCCTGACACGTTCAAGTTATGATTTTAAGATATTCAAACCTGGCTTCTTATCTATTTGACTATTACATACTGTACAAATAAACATAGTTGCCAAATGTTGCGATGGTGAATAATATTGTGTTTGTTACGCTTACGTGTTATTTAATTTGTGCAACCAATTTCAAAAGCTTCATCAATTTGCTTCGGCTTTAACAATCTTAGGGCCCCAGTTAACGAGTACTCAGTATTTTCTTCTCATGAAATACCTGCCGGTTTCCAAACTAGCGACTTACCTACCAAATTGAATAACGAATTAACTACTCACTGTAAGGTTATAAGCTCGATGAATTTAGGAGATTCTATCTAGACTGCGTTGGTATTTATTGAACCAGGGGTACAGGCTATAGCGGCTTATCGAAGTTATATTATAATCATTTTAAATTTTGCAACTTCGTCGATGACAGCAGCTTAAGTAGCATTAGCTGACCATGTGATGTTTGAACTCAATAATCAGGCCAATATCGCACCAAGATATCTAGATTTAGACGTTCTTTGAATTGAATAATGACAGACAACCGAGCCATAGCCTCTGGACATAGTATCGAAATAGGCACATGCTAAAGCATTGAATTTGCAACGTTGCTACTTAAATTGCGTGTTATTGATTGAAGTCAATAAGTAGTCATTTTAGGTATTGCGTCGAAAATAATGAACACTTAAATGGAACGGTAATCTAGTTTTCACAGAATTATTATTTGTCAGGTGATAACTTTAGTTTGTAGGTACATAATTTATTTTATTAAAGGATATATTTTGATCCGTGACGCAAGATTCGTCTAATAAGCATAGTGTTGTAAGATTGATGAGTGATTCAGATGCTGAGGATAGAAATGAACTATATTTTTTTGCTTTGTACCTGCAATTCTGTATACATGATAGAGTTTTCCCAATTTAAAGAATATCGCAAATTATATAGTAATCCTTTTTTGGTATGTTTAAAAACGTTAATTAGTCTTAAGCTTTAGTGAACTTTGTTATATAAATACCTTTAAATAAACAATATTATTAAATAAACACCATTATAAAATAAATACTATACTATTTAATGCTTTTATTAAATATACTTTTAGTTGTTAAGTTTTTCATATACCAATAAAGTGGTAAACAAGCATACGGCCCGCCTGGTGGAAAACGGTTTCCGTTACCTATGGAAGCTTGCAACACCAGGTGTATCTCTCGCGCGTTGCCGACCCTAACCCTTAAACTTAAGTTTTATATAAATGTAATTTTATTATAAGATTGCGGATAGCCTCGTAGGTGATAATCCAGGAGCAATAGGACTGCCCTCAACATTCAAAGTTTCTAAAGGACATTTGACAAAAGTTGAGTAAGTGCCCAACCTACAAATGATAAAATTAAAGTTTGTTTATGACACAATTAATTGGTATTCGGCGCGTAGCACGGTTAGAACGTGTTCAAACTTAATAAAGAAGTTTGTAATCAGTATGTTACATGATTTTCCTCCAAAATAAAATCTTTTAGATCCTTTTTAAGAAGTCAAACATAATTTTTGTGTACATACCTGCCCTGCATTCTGCAGAAAGAGGCGTGAAGTAATATACCTTTCGTAATTTTAGTCCGCAAATAGGATAATGAGATAATGGTACGCACAATAAAATTTATCTTTGTTCTGACACGATAAATGTTAGTAGTCGGTGTTCTTTCTTACACGACCTCTATAATTACATAAAGTAACCTGTATGATGGTTATTAAACGGTTATGAATTGGTTTTAAATGAAAACAAATTGTGTATTATAAAAAGCATTTACAAATATGTATTTATTTTTTATAAAATTTCATGTTTTTTTGTAAAATTTCGACTTTAATTGTATCTTGCATGTGTGTCAGTCACCTTATTATACATAGTGACAGTTGCTGTCTAGAAGTTGATTTTTAAAATAATTTCTGATTTTGGGTTCGGATAATAACAACATCTGGACCATGTGTCACTGAATCTCCAAGTCATTTAATGGCCTTCTCAAGCCACTCATGATTGACAGAAGCTATTTAACATTCCAAGGAGTTCTGATTCACTGTTGAAGAAATGAAACGGGTCCGCGGCGAATCACACTTCATAATAATGTCTCTATACACCGCTACTAGTGAATACAGATGGGGAAGGTGCGGAGATCCGTGGGCGTATCGAGTCGCATGCATGTCGTGCTTTGTCAGTCAGTTTGTCCCCAAAAACCAGCAGACATTAAATGGGAGGCTACAATTTGACAGCTCTTATAAGCTGTCTAATTACCATACAATGCGCCTCTGATTCCAAAGGATTGTAGACTTGGAGCTTGCGCGCATGTGATTTATGTAGAAAATACTTAAAGTATGCTTTTAAAAAATATTTTCTTATTTGATAAACGCATGAATGTAGTAGCAGTAGTCCAGTGTTGAAATAACATTGGTTAGATGATGAGGAGCTTGGCTAAAAGATCATTAACGCAGATAATGCATGGAGCGAGTGTACCGAAAATGTCGAAATATAGCGCCTAAACAAAATACTTTCATGATGAGATATTGTTCTTTTTTTTAACTCTTAAGTCATTAAAGTGCATATAATATGTAAGTAGAACGTGACAAAAGAAACGCAGCGTATTATACTATAGTACAATGTAATTAAGTGACATACTTCTCTTGCCCCATACCATGGAATTTAAACGTTTGAAATTGCACCCAGACATCGTCCACAGCAGCCATCTTGATAAAAATATTTTATAATGATCTTGACGAGACTTTTATCCAGTCCAAAATTGAAATGTTTTTGAATTGCCTGACGATTTTACTACACATAAAATTGGAAGCAGTTATTTAGTGCTAATAGACAGCTTTCTTGCTTCTTATACGGAGGCCTTTGTTTATTCAGTGGATAGTGATACGTCAAGTGATATTGTTAATGTTACTAGCTCCTTGGCTATAACGGTTGTTTGCACGAAGGTTGTAGCGACATCTCGTGAGACGATGCACAAATCTATTCGATTAAAAAGTTTGCCCCTTTGATAAATGATGCATTGAAAACTATCTTGATGGCATTTGGCCGTGGATTTTCTGTGTTTGGTCTGTGGTTGCGACATATCTATTGAATTGACAATCTGATATAGGTATATTATATTTGACGCTTCGATTCGACGAACACATTAGTTATTACAATCTGTAAAAATTGCATAAGGAAGTACATTGTGATTGATAGTGTTAATCATTATCGTACCGAGACTCGAGAGCCATTTGTTTTACTAACGCAGTAGGAACATGTCGAAAGATATGCGTTAAATCAATAATTAACGGTATCACAGATTGTTAAGTAAGAGTTATTAACCTTACCTTATTCTGGCATTTCAAGCTCTTAAGAATCATAACTATTGTCATGCTATTGTGAAAGGTGATACAATATATTTTGATGCCGCAATCAATGTTGATTATTACTCTGCCGATAGATATTGCTATAAAGCAATGTATAAACCTTTATTGGAGTTCATAGACTAAGCTTCAGATTTTGTAAAAATTACGAGATAGGTTAGAGATAGATTTTTTTTGCAAGGCAATGTTAATAATTTTTGAAATAAATATGCTAATATAAATGCCAAGTAGAAGATATTATGATTTTTGATTTTGTGTTGTTAGTGTATTTGTGTTAACTTTAATTCTAAATTCTGTGTTTTTATTTATAATTTTGTGTATGGGTACCTATGCCTGAAATAAAGCTTATTATTATTATTATTATGTATAAAATGAAATAAGAATCATTCATTCAGAGTTAACAACTATTTAGAAAAATATAGATAGCCTCAGCAAGGCGTCATTCATTTAACCACTAACGTATTACGCTGCCTCCTTTTCATAAAAAAAGTAATTCATTCTTTGCATACGTAATGACTTTGACAAATATAGAGCTAGCCTACACTAAACAGAAGACCACATGCAAATAATAATTGAATACCTACCTACATACAATGATATACGAATGATATCATATTTTGTAACTTCATCGTTTGTCATTTTATTTAAGTACGTACAGCCTATAGAAAAGCCTACTCTTATGTTACCTACGTTATCCACATTAATTAAATTGTCTACTATGAAACCTCTTTGGTGTTGTTATATTATATATCATAGAGTATATTATGTATAGAACTGCCGAATAAAATAAAAATCTCGGTAATTCTTAAAGGTACTGAATTGATTAGACGACATTAGACTGAGATTCTTCAATCGACAATTTTAAGTATATAATAGAGGAGGAAGGCAAGCTTGTTATAATACGAGCTGCAATCAAGGAGAGGTGAATCTTATTGCTTTTAACACAAGCTAAGTTAGGGAAATACATCAGAGGTAACAAGGAAAAAATCAGCTATTATGTTGACGAGGAAGAATTTTGATGCGGATCCTAACTACTAGCAACTAAAAGAAAGTTTGATTCACAACAAAATGAAGTAGATATTGATAACTTTCTGAAATGCGTAATAAAAACATAATATTGTGGAAGAGCCTTTTAAAAACTAAACAAAACGTTTCTTTGCATCAAATTGGTGTGATAAAATTTTCGTGATTTGCATACAGATTTCCGCGTGATGTTAAAATGAATTGAATTGCTTAGTTTCATAATACACATCATAACTGTTCACTTGTAGTTTTCGTATGCTACGTAATTACCTTTTCATTATGTATACATAAGGTTTCTGTTTGCTCGGAGTTCCAAAACGAATGCCATTTAATCATGACCCCCACTGAAAGTGAAAAAAACCGGCAAGCAACATAGGTGCTGGCCGTACGCAATCGGAGGTCGTTCTTTCAAGTGTTTTAATGAAGAAGACACGAAAAATCAAATTTGAATTTAGAATTTACATAGATAAGGATATAAAATTAATTAAAAGTTAATGGTGTGTATTAAATAATATGTGCCATAGTTAATCAGTTATTAGAGAGTTTACTTTTAAATTAATGTAATTTTATTAGAAACTAGCGGCCCGCCCCTGCTTCGCACGGGTACACAGTTATCAAATATTTTGACTACCCGTCTTTTATTTTTAAGTTTTTTTTTTTATTTTCTCTCCGTAAGAACCATCCTCGGAATATTCTAAAAAAAGTATTAGCGAGATTGGTTCAGCTGCTCTCGAGATTTGCGCTTAGCAACACATTCAGCAATTCATTTTTATAATATATATAGATAAGGTCATTCGAACTAGAGCTCTTATTATACTGGTGTTTGCTTGGCAGGTGTCAAAGTGATTGACTGCCTGTGTGGGAGGGCGCCAAAAGCTCTAAAGTACTTTTTGATGATTACCAACCGTGACGTCTATCATCTTCATATTAAATTACGGCAAAGTAACTGAATATATTGAATAAAACATAAACTTCAGTATAATTATTATTTTAATCAATCGCGAATGCTTTATTATTTGAATTATTTCGTGGTTTGTCAGACACGATGTAGTGATATTTGAAGTGTTTTACGAATGATAAATTTATAGCTTTATCTGCTAATGTGTTAATATATATTTACGAAATCATTTCACACAGCTATATTATAGTACCTAATAAAATTTTGTGTATAATAATTGAGAATTTCATAAGTTCCTTGTTTTAGTTCAACGTTATAAGGTATATGACTAGCCCTTGAGTAGCCTTTACATATTAATACGCCAGGAGCAAAGTCGTCATTGATTAGTTTTTTTTCTTTTCTTTTCAAATGAGGACATTAACTTCCGAGATTACCTCATATACATACACATGTAACATATTACTACGGAGTACCATCGCATGATGTACAAGGTGTAATAATAGACCAGTCACATATTCACACATGAGGCAACGATTGAGAAGAGAAGGAAGAATATCATTACTTTTATATCACTTAGGTGGCAAACAAGTATGCCGCCTGCCTGATGGTAAGCGGTTACCGTAGCCTATGGAAGCTCGTAACTCGTGCGTTGCCGACCCTATATCTAGTAGCAATATGGCCATCGTGGCTATCAAATACTGGCTCTAGGCTAGCGATAGGTTGACGCCCTCAGCGTGCTGGACCTAGGCCTTTCCTATTGCACGCCATCTGGTCATTCAACTTTGGCATGCAACTATGACTAGTCATCTTTTGAGGTCGTGAGAACAACTAAGTTTATACACTTAACAGCTAATAATAGATTGGCACTTCTAGTATGAGTTTGAATACGCATTTGAGTGAGTATCGGTTCATTTGTTTAATTTATATTTCAAACACCAATAACTACGTAAAAGAAAACGAGTCAATAACAAAAATTAAACCTTCACGAAGCCGCTTAAAACAGTTTTATTATTATATGTCATTATTAAAAATATTACTCTTAACAATCATAATTGTGGTCACATTCCTCAATTTCTTATAGTTAAAAAATAATTTAACAAAAATAACCAATAATCGAGTACGAAGTAATTTTTTACATTTAATTTATTTCTAAGCGTCATTAAAAAGAAAAAGAAACGTTTTATTTTTTTATAATGAAGGTTTATTTAAACATGATGGTGTAGGAATTTGGGGTCTGTTGACCTTTTCAGCAATTGTATTGTTTTGTAAGCAATTATTAAAGTACATTTTCCTGATAACGAATTGACAATCGCAGGAGACGCACTGCAGTCTATAAATAAGGAAATTCGTCACGAGTTAGACTACCATATACCTTGAATCCAACTTGATTTTTTGTAAATAATTTGTTTTTCTAAGCTTAAGTACAGTGAATAATCACACCATGAGTTTAAAAAGAGAGGTAAGCGAATTGGGTACCTACCGTGGGTTTTCCGAGAGAGAAAATTGGAGCCGCCCGGTTGGGGACTGAACCTCCACCTAACAGAAGACCGCAGTGTAATAACACCACTTTGATGTTATGTTTCTGCGATAAGTAAGGTTGCCAGTGCTCCGCGAGGATACGCTTGCGCTAGTAGTAGTAATGAGCACAGTGTGTCCACATCAACAACTTGGTTGGCAACGCGTTAGTGTTAGCCCTGGTATTGCTAGCGGCTATAGGCTACGGTGACCGCTTACCATCAGGTGGGCCGTATGCTTGTGTCACCATAGTGTTTTTTTTAAAAAGTAATTTACTAGTTTAAAATTATATTTTTTGTAGATGTATCGTGGTTCAATATTTACAAATAAATCTATCATTGTAATTAACGCATATCATAATGTAAAATTATTCCGATTTATTGATTGGTATCGGATTCATGAGTAACTGTAGTTCCGTTGGTTCTGAACGAACTGTTGTTAGCGTAATGAAACGGAAACTGAATCGATAGTGAAAATTAATGGTCACGAAATTCGCATATTAACTCAATATTAATTGGTAGTTGTTCGCGATTTTTAAACGGCATTTAATCGATATCTCGTGAAGACTTAATGTTGATAAGACGAGAATAAATCAAGGCAAATGAGGAAGTAATGATATTCAAGTACTTACCCACTCTTGAAGTGGACTGTCTGATGGTCTCACTCAACTTGTTTATGCTATTTTAAAAAATAAAAAACAACATAAAATAACGTTGACACATCAACATTCTCTTTGTTATATTATGTCCAAGTCATCTTGCAGGAATGAACATGATTACCGTTGAAAAAACTTACTTAAAAGTATATAACAGCTTACTAGTGTAACATACACACATTAAGCTAATTAAGCCATAGGGCCATAGACTACTTACAAACACACCTACTTACACCAACTTGTAAACAATGATATGAGTATTTAAGTGTTAAGGTATGGTTTTATTTTTATACCACTAAGGTAGCACACAAGCACCTGATGGTAAGCAGTCACCGTAGCCGCTAGCAATACCAGGGGTATCAATAACGAGTTGCCCACCCTGTTGTTGATGAGGAGTCACCGTGCTAGCAGCATCACTACTAGCGCAGCGTATCCTCGTGGAGCACTAACATCTGGCAATCTTACTGCAGAAACACAACACTACATCAAAGTAGTGTTGTGTTTGTGTTGTCACTGCGTTCTAAATATTATAATATGAGTTAATATGTCGGAGCCGATCTTCAAGCGTACGGGCCTTTTGATGGTAAAAGGTAGTCTAAGGACACAGGCCATATATATATATATAGAGGTACCAGTTCTTCCCAGCCACTAAAAATACACTACGTCAATCTTAATGTGTCTATACCAACAACAAAATAATATTCTATCTGTTTGTGTAGACTACTAATTAATACAAACAATTATCATTGAATCTAAAACGCTGTGACAAGTCAGATTAAACACATGTTTATGTAGTAGTCTGTAAATAAATCAACTCTAGAAGCAACAATCTTGGCATTGATACATAATAGTCCAACTCTAAACTCGTTTGATGAAAGCCTAAAATTAACATATTAAAGTTTGCGTGGCGTGGGGGGCATCTCGTATAATATAATTGTACTAGCGACCCGCACCGGCTTCACACAGGTAGCAGTGCATAAGTGCATAGTAGAGCATAATTCAACTTTCTTTTTTACAGATTTTTATAATAATAATAATAATAAGGCTTGGATATTATCACACAGCGCCATCTGGTCCCAAACTAAGCGAAGCTTGTACTATGGAAACCAGCCGCTAAATCAATACTTATATACTTTTTTTTGTAAATACATATTATATTACATATCAAACACCCAGATGCAAGGTAAACATGTTTGCCCCGGCGGGTATCGAACCTAGCGACCCCTAGCGTAGCAGTCAGGTATACTATCCACTAGACCAGCGGTCTCGTCGCGTATATATTTAGTATTCATTGTCATATTTCAGTCAATTTACACAGAACCATATGAAATTATATATCTGCCTCATTAATCAGTCCGTCCATTTGTGTTTATTTATGAAATTATCGCGTTCAGACAGACAGTCGCGGAACAAAATTTTTAATAATATGTAGTGATGAATGAACTTTACTAAGAATTAAAGCTCTTATAATGCCATCTGTCACCAACATGTATGCGAATATAAATCTTATGTGTCTAAAATAATGTACAAAATGGCATGTATTATTTTCAACCTCTAATTAACTAAGTAATGTATGTATACATATATAGGCTTCACGCGTCGACCATAAGGTTTTGTTTTTCCATTATCTTTTGTCGCTCAAGCGTGAAGCTGTATAAGTAAGTTAAAGGTTTCTTGTTTCATTTCAAGGGCTAAAAGTATATTAATGGCTGTTATTATGCACTGCAATATATACATACAGTCAATACATTCATTTGCTAATGTAAGTGTTTAATACATATATCATCACATACGTTTTAAAACGCCCGAAGCTTGAGACCATGTTATTAGTAATACGTCAATTAGTCTAGGTACACGTTTTAGGTTCCAGAGATTATCTCATACATATTACCTATATAGAAAAAAAAACAAAATTTATGTCTTTAATAATATTAATTATGGATTTGCAATAATTCTTGAAAAATTACTTGTGTAGTATGTAGGGTCTGCAAATCTAGATTTTATATGTATAGTTTTATTTCATACACGGCGGAATTAAATAGCTCAACTTGAAGTGTCGCTCGGTAATAAATAACTTAAATTAAGCAATTAAGTAGCAGATGTTGTCCATTCCCTCTGAGACAGGCCAATACATTTTAAAAGTGAAATGTGTTCATTCAAGGAATTTAGTAATAATAGAATTATATGTTTGTGGCGAGCTATTGGGTAATTTAACTTATTACTAAAGAGCTGTAGAAATATTTAGTTGCGTTGCGAAAATACAATGGAATATATTGCCATAGTTCTATAAATAAAATATTGTGTATTCAATGTAGAAATAACTTTATTGCATTAGAGTTAAAATAAATTATGATATGAATCTAGCTTCTGCCCGCAACTACGAACGCGTTGAGCTTAGAATCTCAGAGGAACCAAACACTTTCCCGGGATATAAAGCATCCTGTGTTAAGGGTTATAAATTATCTGTTTCAAATTTCATCCAAATCCTTGGAGTAGTTCTTGCGTGAAAGAGTAACAAACATCCATCCTGTCTCACCAACTTTCGCATTTATAATATTGGTAGGATGTTATAACTAGAAATATGACAAATCGGCCATTCAACGAGAAGGTAAGATGTACGGAGTTGTCTCCTTAAAATAATACATAATCCATTCGAAAGATTTATACTCGTTTTGAAAATGTATTATCAAGTATTACAGTGTATGTTACCGGCCAGAATATACTGTAATATTTAAACTAGTATGGTCGCAAACAAGGACACGAAATGGTAAGCGGTTACCGCAGTCAGGTACCAAACTAATGATTAAACCCCATACTCATTCTCGGGTTTTGCCTCGCTACCTTACTGCTCCCACGAATAAGCAATAAAAGATAAACTTATTACTATGGCTAATTAACAAGGAAACATTCACGGAAAAGATAACAGACTAATGCAAGCTTTATCGGTATGGAAAAAATAGATTATCAACATTAAATTAATGCGCAAGGTCGCGGCACATCGTTTGAATGTCATGTTCACTGGCCTATAGGTGGCCTCGGCTGACAGGACTAATGAGATGCACGGTAATATATAATAAAAAAACTATATTGGCTTCTCATTTTAATATTACACAAAGAGTTTCTGTAAATATTAGAAAATACTGAAATAAATATCAATTGTTTGAACAGATAGAACGAATGAGTGATGGAAGACTGACAGAATGGACAAATGGTGGTAGGTACTATGCGAATGCGACTGGAAGGAAAAGCTGCGGAAGGCCAAGTCTTAACTTCCTAGATAAAATTGCCAAATAACTTAATAATGGAAAGGTAAAGAATTCTTGTAATTGGCGGGCATGTATGAAGAGATTGATGAAAGCAAAGAGTGAAATGGCTCTCTATATTCGCTGCCCCGAAAGGGGTTTTGCCATTATATTCACATAAATTGTTGCAGTTTATAGATACTCGGAAACTGAGCCATAATGGTACGGGGAGCTACTGTATGTACAAACTACAAAGACATTGAATAAATCTGACGTGACACAATATTAACTTTGGAGATAGACAAGAGGAATGTAATTAATCAAGTTATGGTATAATAAAAATAAATATTAAAAAAATGATTTTTAACGTGTAAGCAAAGTCCTTTAATATTAAGATACCCTAAATATTTGTGTACAGTCCCAATGTTTGATCTATGTTGGTTGTGAGTAGGAATGAATCACTGTGTCAAATTTCAATTAATAACTTATGTAGTTCCCAGGTGTCACGGATGGTGAGTACACACGGATCCTAACGCAACATATTTAATTTTTATTGTTTCAACGGACTTATTTGGTATGAAACCCTGAAAAGAGTACCTATATCTAAAATCTTTTGTATTCTGCGGCACATTAACCTATTTTATTTGGATCAAGGTCGCATATATATACGTATTTTTATATTGTGTTACGCATCGCTACAGCACACTTGTATAAATAAAATTTCTAGCAAAACAAAACTGGGTTAATGATCTCATTAAGTGTCTATAATTATTCACAATGACACTTGTTCAAATTGTTGACAAACATACTCAAGTATACAATAATAGAATGACACTTGTAGAACGTATCAACGGGGCAAGTATAATTTCAGAAAATAAAATGCAATAGAGATTGATTTGGCCGGTTGAGTTGGCTTTATCACTGAGCTTATGTCTAGGGCTTTATGCTCAAATAAAATAAAAATGGCAAGCTACCTTTCTTTCTATGTTAAAAGCAAATATTTTTTTACAACGCGCTTCATAATAAAAAAATGATCATATATTTATCGTATTTACATAATTACACACACAGCACTTCCTAAGCTCATTGAATCCATAAGTTCAAAAAGTTCCTGCTGTTTTAGTTGTCGTATATGTATTTTATTTTTGCACAAAGATTTTGTATTTTATTACGGGTTGTTCCGTATTCCACGTATCTTACAGTAAAGCGTTAATAGTTTCCGTAAACAACGATCCTGTTTCTCAATAAAACAAAAGATATGAGAACTTGTTAGACAGCCTGTTGGTCATCAACCCGGGCAACATTTTGTGTTAGTCTTTTGACAATATTTAACCTTTAAAGGTCACATTTGTTGTTCTCTTAAGAACCACAAAATTAAGTATGAAAAGCCAACTAAATTACACACGTTTCATATTTGATAGTGGTTTATAAATTCATTTTTTTCATTAATTATTTGTGAATTGATTAATTATCTTTGATAGAGCAACCTTAATTGCATAAAATTACGAAAAACCCGATCTGGAGATTCAGAAAAAAAAAAATCAGATTTCCCAATAAGAAAATATTGCCAACGGGACTTGTAGCTTATAGTGCACCTCGAGGCATGATGGGTTCCCTTTGGTAACGATTGGTTACCTGACCGGGTACCCGTTTAAAGTAAAGTTGCTTCACTTCGAAGATCGATGGATATATCACGAAGCTTTCTATATTTAAATGCCTTTTATTTGCTCATAATTATTAGAAAGTGGGGCTCAAAGGAAATGATCAATAAATAGTTCGTTCAGCTAACCATAATCCATTCCGGCTTTTACTGCCGCGTTAATATGGAGTTTGAGATAAAAATGAGGAACGATATGTGGTAATAATAAAGATTTGTGATTATCATGATCCCTCCATAATCGTACAAATTAATGTGATATTTTTTATCTTCCGCTCTTGAGTTATTAGTAGTATCTATTCGTAATCTTTATTTCATGAAATTACAGCTACCACAATTAGCTGAACAGCAAGATACCTAAAAATTAAAACGGTTTATTTTTTATACCGGTACCTATGTAAAAGGTTTACTAAATGGTTTAATTAAAACAATTGAATTCGGTATTGTAAGATGTCCAGTTACAGAAATAAAAATATTAGGAAGTGTTCAGGTCAAGTGCGAAATGGCACTCTATATTTTCAGTCTATACTAAAAATAACTCGGCGATGCGATGTTTTTATATATTTTTTGTCTTAAATGTTTATTCAATTCAGAAGACGCGTCTGAAAAACGTAATTATTATATCCACAAATGTGTGGAGCGTAAAAAAATGGCCAAGTGTGAGTTGGACTCGCACACCGAGGGTTCCGTGCTCTTAGTAATAGTAAAAATCCACTCCTTTTTGAGAAAATATAGCAATGCACCCTCCTTGAGCATTTCAAGCGTCTACTTGTTGCCATTATCAAGATAGAGCAAAAAGAACATGTTTCTAGTACGGGAGCCTCCTTTAATTATTTATGATCTTTCATTTTTGTTAAAGCAGTAGCAGAAATACACATTGTGTGGAAATTTCAACTGTTTACCTATTACGGATCATGAGATACAGTCTGACACCCGGATGGACGGACAGCGAAGTCTTTGTAATAGGGTTCCGTTGGTTACCATCTGGGTACGGAACCCTAAAAAGTAATAATTTATTATATCTGTCCACTCTTAGACTAAACGTAACATTGCGGTTGCCATCTTTCTGTTCCTCAGTTTTGAAGCTTTACAGAACCAGGTGGATAAAATTAATATCATAAATTCCACGGAAAACTTTAATGCAGGAAAACGATAATAACAATTAACCGTAAAAATGTCGCACGACCTAATTTGTAACTGTGACATTATAGCATATTGTCTCAAAGCAAAAGTTTAAGATTAATTAAAATGCCACAATTCAACTGACGTTTAACAAATGGAGTCGCGCTTTAATGAGAGGTTAATGTCGCTGGATTAACCTCTGTAGTTACTGATTTATTTTATTTACTTTTACATAAGGTCGACATTTCAGTCGTCGTTCGCCTCAAAATGTAGAGTAAACATTTTGGTGACAATATAATGAGATGTTGTTTATGGCATGATAAAATTACCAGAATTTCATTGGTATTCAATCAGGACTTTTTGAGTGAGCCGAATTTTTATACCTATTTATTTTAACAACGTAATTAACTGTAATGGTCGTCATGGTTGATTGGGCAATTTTACAAAGCAATTTTTCATGTCAACGAGTTCAACCCGAAAATAAAAATGAGGTGAGTACAAGTAAGAAGGTCTAGGTGGTGCTTAGTGGACAAACAGACTGTCAGCTGCTCGCTACTAAGCATTTAGTAAGCATTTTGAGTAAGTTAACATAGAGATTACATGGATCACTAATTGATTAATGCGAATAAGAACTTTTGAACTAAATTAATCGATTTCCTCAGTAAAAACCTAGTTTAGTTAATATGCGTAAGCTTACGCCACAGTTACTCAACTGAACTTTCTAGCTCATTAAGCCTCCAGATTAACTGTTTTGATTATAAAACACTATTACTCATTGAATTTACGATTCACCCATTATGACCGAAACTAAGTATGAGGCGAGTATTTGAGACGAATTGAGGGATTCGTTCATTATCAACGATGTTAAAATCAATGATAAGTTGCGAAAATATTGAGTATGTGTTGGAGATGGATTACAAATAGGTTTATTGTCGTACATAAAGTTATAGCAGGTTATCCGTGGAAGCTATCGGTTATCAGTCCGAGCGGCCGACGTTGCTGGCGCGGAGGATCAGTTGATGTTCGCGCGCCGAGAGGAAGACACATCCGCACTTATCGCGCGTGCTAGTGATAGTTCTGTTGTACTTGAAACGAGAACTGGTGCTTGTTGGTGCTGTGTGACGCCCGGTGCTTGTAGAGGGTGCGTTGTGTTTATTATACATTTATAATTTATACTTTCAGGTGTTCATGGTAAAAGTATAATTATGCTTTTTGTTCTTTTTATGATGCTAAATAAAATTTGGTGAAAAAAATGAGCTATCTTTTTAAGGAGTTTTGTCTGATTTAGATAGCAGCTAAACTATCTGTCTTTGCATTTGAAAACACACGCTAAATAATCGCGTAAAGTTAAACTTATACATTGTAGTCATTAAATAAATTGCGTGTTAGTACTTAGGTATACCGAATTTCTAAAATAACATTTGATATTACATAAGTTTGTATTACTAGAAGGTATAATAAAGCTTTCTCTGCATAACGATGTGTATGTAAAAAAGAATGCAAAATCGTTGCCCGTGACGAATATTTTATGCAAGACATTACAATACGCCACACATCAACACTTGCATGTCATAATGTATTCTGTATACACTGTTTCGTTAAACATAAAAATAAAAAACAACAAATACTGATATACTTTTAATACGTGTGTCACCCGCAAATTCGTCTAATCGCCTTCCTAAACTTATCCTACTAATATTATAAATGCGGAAGTTTGTGAGTATGGGTGGATGTTTGTAACTCTTTCACGCAAAAACTACTCAACTGATTTGGATTAAATTTGGAACACAGATAATTTATAATCTGGATTAACAGGTAGGTTACTTTTTATCCCGGGAAAAAAATAAGTTCCTCGGATATTCTAAGTACAATGCGGACGTAGTCGAGGGCAGAATGAATCATCGGCTGAGGATCAGCTATTTAACCAAACACATAAAGACAAAAATAAGCCGTAAAATACATTAATAAATAATAATAATAACAATATTCGGAGTGTTCGAATATTATCACAAATCACCATCTAGTTCCAAGCCATGCGAAGATATGCTAAAATAATATTACATCTGATAGAATATTTAAGTAGGTAAGTAAGTAGATAACCTTTATCTATATTAAATTCAATTAATGTTTGCCTTTATATGGGGATTGAACCCGCGGCTTCTAGCGTAGCAAGTTTACTACCCCTAAACCAAAGGTGAAGTAGGTGTAGTTATGCCTTATTTGAAAAAATAAATTCGTAACAATGGTAGGAGTACCCGCGCGGGGGCATTTTAAAGAGATTGATAAATTAAGCAATGTAGTGTTGTGTTTCTGCGGTAAGTAAGGTTGCCAGTGCTCCACGAGGATGAGCTGGGCTAGTAGTATTGCTGCTAGCACAGTGAGTCCTCATCAGTAACATGATTGGCACCCCGTAGTGATACCCCTGGTATTACTAGCGGCTATAGGCTACGGTGACTGCTTACCATCAGGTGGGCTGTATGCTTGTGTGCCACCTTAGTGGTATACAAAATAATAATAATAATGTGTGTGTTAGGTATTTTATTTAATTAATGAGGTCAGCGATTGACCCCTATTTCACCTAATGGTAAGTGAAGATGTGGTCGAAGGTGGAGCTCGCTGGCCGTTAGTAGCCTATTCACTCTAGTCTTAAAGAGTCCCAGGTTGTAGGATTCAGGGAACACTGACGAGGGGAGAGAATTCCAGTCCTTTGCTGTACGCATTCTGAAAGATGATGCAAAACGCATAGTCCTTATTTAGTCCAAAACGTAAGGGTAAAAG
Source organism: Falcaria lacertinaria (assembly GCA_951449985.1). Classification (NCBI taxonomy): domain Eukaryota; kingdom Metazoa; phylum Arthropoda; class Insecta; order Lepidoptera; family Drepanidae; genus Falcaria; species Falcaria lacertinaria. The sequence goes on along the minus strand of OX602113.1, from coordinate 7,866,627 downwards.
CTGTATAATCTTGTGCTATATTTGATAAGACCCAGAAAAATATTGAAGTATTATTGTAAGTCAAAGAATGGATATATTGATCAATCATTAATTTAATATTTTTTAATATGTAGATAGATGCTAAGGAAGACCTATGTGAGGTTCCAGAAATCCAGAAAATTTCCAAATATCTAGGACGCATTGTGTAGTAAGGTAACCTGTTCGTCATGCTCAGCGATTCCCCTCAACAATAACTTTGGCAACGGTTTGAGGTGTTAGTGATACCCCAGTTACGCATGCGTATGCATAGCCCAGGGTGACCGCATACCTTTGTAGTATAAAAATATTTTGAAACTATCGTCCAGTTTCTTTACAGACAGAAACATTTAGATTGTAAGAATTCTATATTTAAACCATAAGTTATCGCGAAATTAGTTAAAAAATAAGAAATTAAATGACTTAATGAAATATTACAAATTAATTGTTGTAACATTATTTTTTAGTCAAGTAAGTCAGCGAGGAATGATATCATCAAAAGGATTAAAAGTTCCATTATATTTTTTTGCAAGCTTAACTTATTGTTAACAATACTTAATCAATCTTATACGACTTTGTGTCTTAAATGATTCGCATTATATTCGTAATAGGATTATCTATGCTTACATACACTACACATGTAAACAGAAACTCCTGTTCTTTTAAGTACTGACTTAAATTAAAAAAAAATGTGTTTTGAGCCGTATGCTCTAACAGACATGAACATCATTTGCAATCTCAATTTTGTTTTATCTACTTACTACGTGGTTGTCATTTGATTGCCAATCAGTTTCAATCATGATTAAATTAATGTATCAAATTAATTAACTCAATTGATCTGCTAACATTTGTATCAATTTGTATCATTCAAGATTGACGAGCTCAATAAAAATACAGTACAGAAAAAAATATGTTTCTGAAATACCTTATTTCTTTTACAAGCGCATTTCGTACCAGTATGTATATATATTTGTTTCTACACTAGAATCAGGACGTTGTAAGGGTTCTCAGGGTAAAAAGAACCAATAATACCCTTTATTAATGACTTATACTTATTTGTGTCCATCACTACTGCCGGGTTGTTTCGATTCGTTACTGGCATGTAAGTAAAAAATAAAAACATGTTTTATACTGGTCATTTGAGTCCACAGGTAATGATTTTAAATTCAACTTGAAATCTACTAATATTAACATTTTGGGTCTCTTAGTAAAAATAATCACATACAAAAATACCTATATTTTTCAGTACAAACACCGATCTATAATGAGTACAAGTCAGTAATTTTATATTAATTTGATGTATATTTTTAAGACCAATTAACCGTTTAGATATTCTGTTTTAAGGTTCAATTAATATTATGTTCACTCATTAATTTCAGGCTCATTTATATCTCAAAACCTCTTAAAATTACGTAAATTGATTGATTAATAAGGAGTATTTAGCTTCCCTTTCATATAAGTGTATTTTATCAATAAAAAACCTTATCTCCATGATTATAAGATCAATTATGTGTTAATAAATTTTAAACCGATCGCACGCGTTATGAATACCAAGTGGATGAATACAATTTAGTAAAGCTACACCTTTCGTTTTCAATCTTCCACTAGGTAAGCAATAAAAATGATTTAGTATCATAATACCTACGTCCATACCGCATTTTACATACGGTTATGTAACCCCGAAAAAAAGATCAAATTGCTCTTGATTAAGCCTATTCCTAACCCAGAAGGTATGAATTATAGCGCACGTCGTTTTAATATCATTATTTCTATCTATCGGTTAGAAAGTTGGAAATTTCCAACTATACCTTTGAGAGTTTTTTAATATGTTATTATATTAAGCTTCTTAAAGTATAATTGTGTTAACTAAATTGTAACTGGCTAAACTATAACTTGAGTTTGCTTTTTTATATTGACATTTTCTGAGATGAAACGAAGTATTACACCTATGAAGTCTTGTCGATCGTTACTCCTTACAATTTATTTTCGAAGCCTATGTTTTCACTAAAACAATGTTCCATGTAGAGATACTTGACGAAGGACGATCAGAACAATTATGCGTGACACGTGTGTATAATTTAATATAGTTATGAGTCTCATTAGAGCAATTATGTCAGTAGCCTATCGTAGTTAAATACTGGCCCATGGTCGCCGGCGCGTAGCACCGTCGGAACCATCGCGATACCATCAAACGGCTGTTTAATAGATACAAATTACCCAGTTTTAAGGCACTAGGGGAAACTAAGTTAGTACTTTTGCATTTAAGTAATTTGTTACGAGCCTTGCGACCAAGTTTTTATCTAGCGTATCGCTGTATACTGTTTCCTCTTGCGGTCTTTTCATATGCTCCTGAATTGATGAGATTGAGGAGACCGCTAGTCTAGTGGTTTGTATACCTGATTGCTATGCTAGGGGTTGCGGGTTTGCTTCGCGCTGCGCCGGGCCTATAATTTTTGCTTAGCGTCTGTGCGTTTGGAATGTATTGTAAGTAGGTATGTATTTACAAAAAAAATATACAAGTACCGTAATCGTAAAGCCCTGTACTGGACTCTGCTCGTTACCTTGGCTTCCTTGCCGAGTAATTTCACTAGCTAGCGCTCTGCAAACCGGAACACAGTTATGTATACACACTACTGTTTGATGACTGAATATCTGAAACCTACCTAGCCGGCGTCTTGCAACAAGAGACCTTTTCATCATAATGAAACATTTCATAGAATGAACGATCTATTTTAGAGAGAGTAAGCATTTTAATTTGACCCACAGATTCTGGACTTTATTACATGTATCAAGATAACAGGGTGTGAATAATAATTATCTGTTATTAGCTAACTCAGATGTATAAACCAGAGGTTAAATTCACAATGTTAGCTAATATTGAAAGTAAAACGTTACACATGATTTTGCATTTATTTATTTAATTGTCTTACTTACTAATTTAGGACAGGTTTTGATATTACTGACACTAATATAAAAAAGTGAAATAGGTATAGGTAGGTCGGCAACGCGCGAGAGATACCCCTGATGTTGCAAGCGTCCATAGGTAATACGGTAACCGCTTTCTTTCAGGCGGGCTGTATGCTTTTTCACCTTAGTGGTATAAAAAATACATTATATATATATTTATAATTCATTTTGCACACAACTTTCCTGCATAACCTTCATTTATTTTAGCATTAAAAACTGAAAGACACCATCCGTTTGAGTCTTCGCTTATGCAACTTTAAATGCACTATATTGCAATGTGCATACTAATAAGAAATACCTAATTAATTGATTTATTTATGCCAGTGCAGGCTCTGCCGTACATATTAATTATGTTGCAAGTAGAAAGTTATTTATTTGCATACCCCTTCCAATGATAGACGGTTAAATCCTTCGTGCTATTTTGATTTAAAAAAATACTTATGCCCGCCTTCAAGCCTAGCTTCATGAAGTGCGCTGGCAGCAAAACAATGTTCTGAGTAACGTGTTGTTAGTGAAAGGTCAATGCATATTATCTGAACCTACCTCAAGAAATCCACGTCACATGGATAAATATTGCATCTTTTTTTTTTACTTATATATTTCTATTGGAACAATACATTATAACATAAACTTAAAATAAACTAAACCAAGAAGAAAGAAAGAAAACTTAAACACCTTCACGTAAAGAAATGTCCCAAACCACTATCACGGGGATGTGTGCCAAGAAGGCTGGCGGCATTGCCACGCTGTATTGCAATGCTTAGCCTTAGGGCCAAATATTCGCAATCAAACAAAATGTACCGATTGATGTTGGTAATCTCTGAAACTGTTAAAATTATTATAATAAATCTATCGCTAATAGAAAGCTATTACTCTTTGATTAAAATATAATCAGAGACTGGACTATTCATGAATAATAGGGGATACGTATATAACTATCTTATTTTTAAGCAGGGAAGAGCGAGTAATCTTTTCGAGTTATCAGTAGTAGTTACTCATGCTATGATCGAATGCTTTTGACAATGTTGAACCTAATTTATTTGAACGTCGACTTCACTTTAAACATATAACGTTTCTGTTCGTTATACTAAACAGCTATATAGTAATAATTTTGATATATTAATACTATGCTTTGAACAAACTGTTCGGTACCATTTCTAAACCGCAAGCCATTTCTCACGAACACATTTTGTATCCAATATTGCTAACCCTTTGTACCAAGTAATGTAAAGGTATATCAGATCTGACAACTGTCTTCCACTTGAATCGTTTCCTGTTCCTATTTAAGGCTATGAAAGGTTTTCACTTTATCTTGTGCTTGTTAGTGCCTAATATAAGATTTTCAAAGATAACTTTGTTTAGTTGTAAAGTATTGACTTATACTGTATCAATTGAGTAAATCTGACCGATAATACAATTTGTAATTAGTACCAACGACATTCTAAAGAATTGGAAATGTCTATGAAAAAGTGCATTTTTTTTTTCATTATACCGTTTAGGGTTATACCTTTAATTTGCTAGCTTTTTCCCCACGACTTCGCACGCGTAGCAATATAGTGTACTATACCATTTTTCTCGTAGGAATTAAGCATTTTCCCGCGGTAAAAAGTAGCCTATGTTGATAATGTCGACTTCTACTGGTTAATGAGTTTTTCAAATCGGTCCAGTAGTTTTGGAGCCTATTAAATACAAACAAACAATCAAATTACGAAAGATTTGATTTGAACGATTCAACTGTTTGTAATATTAGTGTAGATTATTATTTAGATAAATAATACTTTTAAAATAGACCATTTTCACTACATCTAGGACGAAGGCATTGCGCATTGCACCAATTTTAATTAAATAAATGAATTAGTCTTCCTTAAAACTAATAGCAATTTAGATATTATTACTTCCGGGTATGTATGTAGTTATTTGGATATATATAATTGTAAAGCCACCTTTACTGGCAGCCTGATGTGATAATTGATCTTAATTACAGACATTAAATGCAATTAGGTTCTGAACTAAAATATGTTTCGAATAAGGAAACATGTTTGATTTTGAATATTATTAAACTACAAGTTTAATAATATTCAAATTTATATATTACCGATATAATATATTAGATATATATGTATATTAGACTTGAACAATAAAATATTTGAAAAAAACATCTGATTTTATTTCGAAAATCTTGTGCAGTTTCGAAACCATACAGTTCAATGTTTTTTTTATGCTTATATAATTTGCAGCATGTTAACTACTACTGAAGTGATAGTATGTACTAAGAGTATTTTGTTACCTACCGCCGCGCCGTGCCTGATTTTCATATGACCCGGGAAGGTTTGGTCAGGAATCCAGCAAGATTATATGCATTTAGTTTTATTTAGCAAGTAACTTTACTACAAAAATGTAATAATTATTTTTGAAATAAAAAAAAAACAAAATTGCCTAACAATTAGATCAGCGTGAAGTCAGTTTGGCACAAAAATCCATAGCGAAGATTAAGGAGTGACCACAGAGTAAGGATGCAAGCGTTTGTTTTTTAAAGTTTCTTTAAGGATTGTGAAGTCAAGGTAACATTCCATGCTGCTGCAAAGTGTCAATGATGGTGTATGAGCAAAATTAGATAAGTCAATATTATTATTTTGATATTTAATTTTACACATGAAAAAACTCTAATCAGCATCACACGGGAGCGTACCAAAAAGACTTGCTTGGTTCTCTGGATTGCAAAAATTGACAGAGCTGTTCTCAATAACTTGGTATTATTTCATTAAAATGCCTGCGTTAAACTTCGATAGACCTTTCTTACAATATTTCTTACTGAGCACTCTGTAAGGTGTGGCGGCAAAAGTCAAAGTGAGCCGTAATAAGAGAAGTAACAATAGTGAAATCACGTTGAAATTCAACGTAATTTGATATTGTACGCCTATTAAATTAGCAAACGAAGCCCGCAGTCACTCAAGACAACCATTAAGGAGGTGTTGCAATAATCATTTGTAATGTTATATATTAAGAAGCAAACTTGACTTAAGGGCTACCGGTCAAATTGCGTATTTAATGGTGCAGTTAGACAGTGAAATATTCTGAAATTTGTTTCAATCTTGGGTTGTGAAATGTAATATCTACCTACCACTGTTAATCTAAGACTGAACAGCATGAGTTCTTCAGGAAGGATGTGGAGCGATTTAGCATGGCAACACAACTACTGAAGTTCCAAGCATCCATAGGCTACGGCTACTGCATCCACAGTTTACCGCCAGGAGGGCCGTATGCTTGTTTGCCACCTTAGTAGTATAGATTATTTTCTACGTAACCGCTTTAATCAACATATGATTTTTTGTGAAACTTTCGGCATGAGAGGATTGAAAATTACAAGATAAACGATAACGATTTTGTTAATCTAACTTATTCTTAAATATGATTTTATCTCTGAAATCTAGAAATCTGTTCAGAAGTGCTCAAAATACACATAATATGCAAAAATTATACAGCTTAGATGTCAAACAAGCATATGATCGGCCTGACCGTAGCCTGTCTCCATGGCTTGTTGACGCTTGCAATGTGAGGCATGTTACTGCGGCATCGCCGATATTTTCTGCATAGCTATAATTTCAAAGGTTTATTATAACAAACACACATCCTCGAAGAGCCCTCGATACTTTGGTACAAGCTCAAAATTTAACCTATAAACCTTTATCAGGTAGTGACAACATCACCAAAATTACTAAAAAGTACAACGAAATAAACAAGATTTTTTTAACATTAATTAAATGAAATTCAGTAATTTACGTATCTTGTACTTCTGAAGGTAATCACAGACATTAAATCCTCTTTATGGTACCTCTTATAAATAATACTTATTACTTCACCGACAATCCGCTTAGTCATTACGATCAAGGCACTGAAGCATGAATCTTGATAATATATTTTTCTTTTATTATCAGCTTTATTGCATTTTATGATGATAGTAAACAATATACATGAACATTACGTCCATCGTAAGATAAAGCTCATGTAGAACATTTCACATCTTCGTATCTCCGTCAATAAATTCAGAAATTATTGTCGGCACGAAGTTACACAAGCGCAGCTTATTTTACCATAATATCGTCTGTTCATTAATACGAACGGCTCGTCACCGTTAAATGTTAGTAGTTAGGTAGTAAAATTATACCTTACACCTAAAACTATTTAGTTGATTGTAGAGTAGAGTAAGTACTAAGAAAACGATAATGACCTGCCGATGTCGCCGGCTAGAGTGTTCTAGTGAAATTCGATAAACTGAAATATAGACTATCTGAAGTTCGACGCATGGTTTGATATTGTTTGCATATGATTTAAATAATAAATAATTATAATAATGCTTGGACATTATCACACAACGACATCTGGCCCCAAGCTAAGCAAAGCTTGTACTATGGGAACCAGGAGCTGATATAATACTTTTTTTTTGTAAATACACACACCCATTTGAATTGAAAATACCGGCGCAATACCGTATAAACAAACTTTATTAAGAGCACTCACGACTACGAAATGCTCTTTTGCTGGATCATTGCTTCATAACATCATACCTAGGTCTTCTTATGCCGAATATTTCGCCACCTATTCCCATGATCGTAATTAATCGAAATGTCTTTGCCGTGGTGTAACCCTTTATCGACGTGATTGAGGCGATGACATCGATGTACAGGCAACGTCATAATGAGGTTTAATATAGTTCCTAAAGTTTCTACCGAAGCCACTGGTACAATCAGGATTAGTGCTGATTAGGCAAGTATTGAAGTTAGGTATATATATAGATCGGTCGATAGAATAGGCGAGCCGTTTTGCTTGTCTTAGTTGTACCTATATTAAAAAAAAAATTTAGCGACCGCCATTGAGATTTTTTGTGATGTTTTGAAAAGTTGTGATGAATATTATTTCTTGTTTATCTATTACTAGCTGTTACCCACGCCTTCGCCTGTGTGGTTTTAGAGAATATAAATCGTATTTATGAAGATGAACACTCTGATTGAGCTGATTAAGACGGTATACATTCATACAAATGGGATTGTAAGATTCAAAACAAAAAAAAACTACGCCCACGTAGGAACGTCATCTGATATTAGTCGAACAAAAAAATACGACCTTCAATCAAATGTTCTTTATTTCATAATTTGATATTAAAAACACTCAAATTGCATTTACGTCTTGAGGCCGCAATGACACTGAGTTGTATTTACTCACTTTCGCTCCATTCATAATGGTTAGTATTACACATCGCGCTTGCCCTATCAATAGATAAGATCAAACCAGCCGACGCATTGGGCAGTGTTAACTGTAAATACAGGTTTTTAAGTGTTGCCTAACACTGTTCTATTAAGTAAGTAAGGTCGCTAATTTATTTGAGCACTAACCTAGCCATATGTATTGACAAGTATAATATAAAATTAGTAAAAAAAATCAATAGCTAATCAGTTATTAGAAGCTCACAACATAATTAAATGTTTTTTTCTAAAATATTTACCCAATTTGTAGCGTACCCTTATTATACAGCGTTGTTTCTTGTATGTTTTTCTACTATGCTTCTCTTAAGTCATAAAGAACTAAGTTATTAATTTAAATAACATAGTAAGACGTAGTATGAATGCTCAAAAGCTATAATTTAACTACCAGTGCCTACCTACTCGTTGATAGAACGTTTGATTTACTACAGTCACTTTTAGCTTCCTTGTATCTATACTTCTATACTAATATTATAAAGAGGAAAGATTTGTATTTTTGTATCATTGTATGTTTGTGGGTTTCCAAAAATTCTTTCACCGTTAGAAAGCTACATTATCACTGAGTAACATAGGCTATGTATTATACTAGCTGCCCGCCCCGGCTTCGCACGGGTAGGCAAAATAAATGTCTACCGCGAAGCCGGGGCGGGCCGCTAGTATTAAATAAATTGAGACACTTCTTTAAAGAAACTACTTAATACATCAGGTATTATTATTGATATTCGACCTCTTGGATATACATATCAGTACTATATAATATATTTATGTATCATATATACAATGAGTCTGTCTATGGTATAATAATATGCAAATTGGATAAATATAAAAATAAGTGGCACTAATTAAAAAAGCTGAACGAAAAATCAAAACCGAGTGATTAAAAGCTGCTGGACGATGTAGTTTACAGTTCACTTTTCAAACAAATTTTAAATTATAAGACGAAAATGGATTGAAAAGTTATGATAAAAAAAACTTTGATTAAATTTGTTATATAGAGTGTTATACTGATACTGAGTAATAAATCTAATACTGCAGGTAACGAGTGATTTTTATTAAAAAGGTAACATATATGGGGCCGAGGTTATAACTAATTATGATATGACACTTGAGTGTAGTGACGATAGAGTTCGTGTCGATATTATCTAATGGGGTCGCAATCTATATTAGCCCCATTGCACATTATGTATTTTCAAGTAAATGATCGACGATTACTAAAGGTTGCACTTGAGCGTGTGTTAAATAATTTTGTGTAATTTATTCTAAGTATCTTAGAGAAGAAATACTAAATTAGAATATCTATTACACAAAGTGATAGTGGTTATTTCAATGTAAGTCTAAAATTTCTAGTCTAAAGCAGTCAAAATAAATCTTTAGTTAGTGATTACTTATGCTGGGCAATTTTTTTCAAAAATAATCAAAAGTTATCAAGTTGATTCTGAGGAGAATAAAGAATAACTGGAATTCTTATTATGATTTCATGAAATCCACAATAAGTTAGGTCCATAACAAGTTTTTATGAAATTGATGTTGTAAAGCTACCATATTTCGACGCTGTACCTTTTCTGTATTTGACACATATTTGGAAAATCGCAAGGCATCAAAATAAATGTTGGCTATTCTGTAAACAAAGTGCAACATGCTATGAGCATTTAATATTCTCTTAAGAAAATAAGTGTGATTGATTATCACAATTGCTAGTTACCAATTACGGAATATTTTGGCTATTTTTGAACTAGTTTCCTGTGCCACATATTACTTCATTGTCATTGTTACTGTAATTGGTGGCTTTAGTGGGCAAGCTGGGATTACTTAACCGCCTCCATGTAACATCTTGTTCTAATTCCCTGGTTGCACAGCGGTCGCCACCCATTCTATGCTAATTGGAAGACGACACGCAAAATTGCTACACATAGAAAGTACATTTTTGTGTGTACGACCGACGACCTTTTAATGATAACGTTTTGTATTTATCTACAGTTGAACGAGTATAAATTACATTTTCGATTGTTAGGTATTTCTTGCCTCCAGGTTATTCTATTGGTTATTGGACGCAGTCGATGAAGTGCTACCAGAATATTACTTGTCATTACGACGCCTTGAGAAAATAAATATTTCATACTAATAAATATTTTATAAATCCAAAATTTCCGGAGCTCTATCATAGACTATTATTTTAATGTGTGTTATTAATAATATGTACCTAAAAATTGTCACATCAGAAATGTCACCAAATTTAGGGTTAACATAACTTCTAACTGCTGTTGCACAGACCCAAAGTGAGTCTTGGTCTTCGATAGCAAAAGTCTCCATCGGAGTCTATCCTGCACCACTTCCTTCTGAGGCTTGGTAGCTGGACTGGCCAACCGGTCGTCGGCCATTCAAACGTCCCACGTACGCTTGTTAACGTATCAAATTATAATTAAAACGATGGGATCCTCTATAATAATTACAAGCTTCTTTTGGAGCCTACGTCAGAGTAAGGTGCAGTGGTACTATACTATGGTATACGCCTCCTGCCTTGTGTGCCACGCAATTAAGTCCTCTTTTGCTACCATTGTACAGTTGTTTTACAAGTGTCCCCTTCTTCTGCGCAGAAAGAACACGCGCGGTTACATATTGACAACCCAAAAGTAGCGGTCACGCACGAGATAAGTCAACGTTCTATACACAGAGTTTAATATTGAACTTTGTATTTCGGCGCAACCATCTATAAATAATAGGTATACTTTTACAAGGGAAGTTACGTAATGTAACTCTACTTTTGTCTTACCTTCAAAATTTGTTACAGTATGTACACAATTTATTGAACAATTGTGTCATAACAGAATGTAATAGAAACAAATCATTACTTTGGTGTAACGTAACTTACCGTATTAGTAAACTTGCGTCAATACATCCAGTTCAGTTCTCGATGTGCTTAAAATACCATGTCTGACGAAAACTCAAAAGGAACGGTTACGCAAATGCGTCACTGTAAATGAGGGATGATCGCGCGGTGCATACAAAACACACAAGTTGCGCTTATTACCTCGTCATTGGCACCAAGCTATTATGTATTTATACGTAACATAAATAAAATTTTACGCTTCTGATATTCTCGAGGTGAAAGTTCAGTTCAATGTGTTACGATAGTGCAATTTAGTATTATGCGGTCTCTTATTCGTTTACGTTCTGGTATAACAATCGAGTCGTGATAGATTTGTGATGAGTTGTGGTTTGTAGCGAATGTTATTCTCAAGTGTTAGGTATGGACTCGCATGCATGTAACTTCTTCTTATACATAATGTGACAGAAAGTCGTTTGGAGGGATTTTGATTGGAATCGCCGCGTAACAAAGGCCGTTGGTAATGCCTTTAGATAATATACTACGTACAAGTAATGCTTTGGCATGTTTGTAAAGACATAATTTAGTGTCCTATTCTTCACAAAAGCACGGTTAAGAAACTATTCATATCAAAATATCACATAAAAAAATATGATAAACTTAAAAAAATCGTATTTGTGACACACGATTGACGAGAAACTCCCTCAAAATATGATTACACTTTGTACCAAAGCAGCGATGACATCCTATATTCTCATAATTTGAAATATAAACTTCAATTCAGACTTGTTATGTTTACTCAGTGTATGCATAAGGCCATAGTCTAGCACTTTTTGTAATTCTTCTTGTTTGTCTATTGCTTTTTCTAAATATCAAGTGCCATTCGAATGTGGCTATTCAAGATATTTTTTGTGAGCACGTCACGACGAGCTTGTTGGATTAACATTCTATTATGACATGTTTTGTTAGGTTGAATGTGTGACATACTTAAAGATCATAATTATTCATTATTCCTATAGAACTATCTGAATGAGGTGTCATAATGAACCAACTGAAAATGATTAATGATCGCCCATTGACTGATGAAGTCACCAATTTTATCTTTCCATCCTAATAAGGTATGAAGAACTTATACATTTAGAAAGTAGTGACACGTTCCGCTGAGGCTACATTACACAAACCCTACTCAATGAATTGGAATCGTAATTATGGTCAGTGAAATTGGATGAGCCGTAATTAGGTATTGTTCACGTCAACGTAATGGCGACGCTGAGTTGAGCGTACCCATCCTATGCGTAGGGCTGTAAATATATACAGCCCTACGCATATTTTGATATATACAATATATTTTGATATTTTTTGTGAAAAAAATTGTTTTTACTTGGCTTGTCCTCAATGGTGATGAGTCGGTGATGATATATAGAATATGTCATTAAAAAAATATGAACATACTGTACCACCATAAAGTTGGCTAGCAAGATTAGGGCCCAGCAATCTTAAAATAAAAATACCGTCTTGAAAACTGAGTGTTTCTTTTAAATTGTGAGCTTTCAAACATGATTTGATATATAAAGTTAACGGGTTAACTTCCTATTTTAACCCATATGATTTCAATGTTTATTATTTGATTCAATATATTATTTATGTAGTTGTGGTAGCCCTAGAATACACGTGATTTACTCTTTGACCTCTATTACTTGCGCAGTTGTGTAATCGATAGATGATGAGTTCCCATGTCAACGGTGCAACACGGTGGCCTGTATATACCGTTTCTTGTCAGATTCATGTTATCTAACGCACACGATACCGATCACGATCGTGAGAGATTCGGAGACTAGTTCGACATGATCTCTCAAATTAATTATAACGACCTACTTCTGTTTTAATTAGTTCTTCACTCATTTACCAAGAACATGTTATCTTTAAAGGTGTTGAATTTGTTGGAATTTATTTTATTGTTAAATTTATGGAATTGAAATGGTGATTCAGAAAAATTATATATGAAAAAATTAAGAGCATAGATAAAAGGAATGAAAACATCACTTCCCGCCCACATATTGCAGAAAAGCGAGACAAAAGATGTCAAAAATTAAAATTCAAAATGGAGTCGTTATCGTTACTTACAAACGCGATACACTAAACTTTAACTAATACAATTATCAACTTAACGTTTCGTCCTTTAAACAATTCAAAAGTAATTTTAATTTAATTTGATAGAGTTAGTGCTTAAAATTAGATTTGTTATGCACAATTACGTCAGTCACCCAGTAAGCCAGTTATGCAACAGTGAACTGGCCGTGAACTCTAGCGAACGCGTGCGCAGCCCAATATACATATAACGTGTACCTGTTTAATTGGCGTCTTCCCGTTATTGTTTTATGTGAACGCCTGTACAAAGGCAGTGTTAAAAAGTTCGAGGTGATATGTTGTTTATTTCTATGTGGTTGATATACAATCACTAATAGTGTTTAATTATTTTTACACAGTATAAAAATGCACACGGTTTGCTTGATGCGTCACGCTATGCTACTCTATATTATAGTTCACAGAGGGAGACCAATTCCAGACAAAGGGATATTCTCGTTTTGCAGTTTCATCTAGGATAACGTTACATCACGCTACATTACGCTACTCACTTCAAATGTACAGGAGTTTTTACACTAGTCTGGCTACTAAAAACCCACCTAATACCACGTGGATTCACGACATGTTTGTGCTTATTATAAATTACAATTTGCATTGTTTCAGTCATACTCGCAGCCATTTTAGAATTAGTCTATACGATTTTTTTCATGAATAGAAGTATTGAGCAGAAAGACTAACGTATATTTAGGTAAAAACTCGATATGGTTTGATGTATGGGCGCTAAAAAGTGACGAAACTGCCGTGAAGGCTCCGTTTTCGGATACGAAGATTACTTTTGACGGAAAAAAGCAATAGCTATACCTCAGAGTAGTTAATATACTACGTAGGCTATATTGATGATATTTCCTTAGCAGTTTTTGTCAACAGTAGTCACCTTGCTAGGACATTGCACTGATCAATACATACAACATACTTGTGTCAACTCAAGGAGGTCTTTTGATCAACAATTCTCTAATTAGAACGAAGCAAAAAATAAATTGCTCACAAACAGGTTTCTATATACATGTCTCAGCGTATGTTTTATGCGAAGAATAGAGGAATTATACATGATGACTTTTAAAGTACTTCCTTGATTTTTTATCCGTTATTAATTACACTATTATACAGTCGAGCTAAAACAATGGCTTGTTATAAAAACAATAGCGGATAGCTCTATATAAAATGTCGTGCGTATGTTTGTTTCTGTGTAATTAGCTGGAGTTTAAAGGAAATTAAATTTAGCACGGACGGATATACTAGGAATGAATAGCACAATGTGTCAGATTTGCGTTATAACGTATTTAATACCTGTAATTCATTTAAACACAGCAATTATAGTACATTAAATAAACGGCGCTCTAGCTTCTGCAGGGCTTAATTGGTAGGTGTGCTTCAAACCTGCAGGTGAAATGTCAAATTTATATCCGTGTGATCTAACCTAAAGGACCTTTACTTAAAGTTTCTACGTAATTTAGAATTAAATATGAATGTGCATTTTTTGTACCGAACACGTTTCATCTAAGATCTCTCTCAATAGGTACATACATGCATTTGACGATTATACCTACATTGAAAGTGAGGAAGACACATGAATTCGTTTTTATGCAAGCATTAGGAACTACCATAGGATAATGTTATTACTAGGCAATAAATGAAAAAAAAAAAAAAATTATATATAATTATTTGGTAATATATTATAGTGGTACTGTGGTACTTTAAATGTCTTCAACGTCTCTAGAACTGTGCGTTGCGTTGTTTAAACGTAGTAAAACTTAAAAAGACAATAAGACCCACATCTTATGTCACTAGTTATACCAACGTATACAAAGCGTACATACTCCTTACTAAAATTATAATGCAAAAGTAACTCATTAAAAAGTTTTACCCTCAAGGGTGTAAAATAACAATAGGGAAAAGGCGTTAAATGTTTCTATGGAAATATGTAAGGTTCATGTGAATGATTTATAAGTTACTAAATAATTTAAAATGCTACCTAAGGACACAATTCCAAGCCGCTGAAGTCGCGAGCACAGCTAGTTATAATGAAATGCTAATACCTTATCGGGCAAGGCGGCTCGGTAGCGCAGCGATAAGACTCATTTTCCATCGATTAAAGGAGACGTTAAATATTAATGTTGGTACGACAACTATGTAGCATTGCTAAAGGCTTGTTCAACCTTGTGGTTAAGATGCACGCATTACATCAGAAAACTATTTATTCCGCCATTCAAATTCAAAGGCTACTTTTTGTTTGACAAGCCTTGGATCCACGGCCCCATTTTGGTATAATTTGTTCCATAAACATTTTGTTTTGTATGAAATACACTAATTTAATCAAAAAGTACTATGAATGCTGCTGATGATTATTGCAATATTTTGATTGAAAATTCAATACTAATTATGTCGGTTTGGTATAGCCAATAGTCATTGATTTAGTATACCCTATTCTAAATCAATGTAAATAGTTAGCAAATATTCAACAGCGCGTGAAATCCAAAAGTTCATTGAGAAAATAGATAAACCATAACCAATACCTCAGAGTAGATAATATACAACGTACAAACAATACTGATTGTGTAATTCTGTGTATGCTATCAAACTTAACTTAACATATAGACAAACTATAAACAAATCTTACTAATTATAAGAAGGCAGCATTTATAAGCTCGTCTTATTTGTAGTATATTTGAGTAAATAATTATTTTAACGACAAATTAAATAATAATATAAAGTAATAAACTGATGTCGAAAATGTGTATATACCTTAAGAAACATTGACTATGTATGGAATATCTGTGCAACATTATAGTGTTAACCTTGTCCTATGAAGCCTGATGTCATTTGACAAATTATGAACTACTTGCATTTATTACTTACCAACAGGCATTAGAGTTTCTTAATGTTTTACTTAACTATAAGGGTCATGTTAATAAATCAGTCACGCGCCAGAGTATGAGTATCACAAAAACAATTATTTTATAAAAGTTTTTTTTACATTAATGTTGTGATTGATAAACGTAATTGCCAATGATAATGGTATTCTTGTTGTATGTTAAAACAGCTCAATAAATACACTTTCAATTGGTTTGATACAAAATAAGCTGATTAATATTTATTAATACCGTAATAATGAAGATTGTGAAAATTTAAATAATCGCGTTTTTTGGTTGAAACTACTTTAATGATACAATAAGTAGCACGAATAGCTCCTATTATAATAATTATTAAAAGATAGCGTCTGATATCTTTGATTTGTTAGTTAACATCCTGACCTTTTCATCTTTTGTATTTTCCAGAAACTTACATCACAATAGGGTCGGCAACGCGCGACTGATACCCCTGGTGTTGCAAGCGTCCATAGGCTGCGGTAACCGCTTACCATCAGGCGAGCCGTACGCTTGTTTGCCACCTTAGTGGTATAAAAAAAAACTTGTTAACATTGTCGTATTAATGCGACCCTGATACTGTTATAACATTTGTCACAATGATACAGGTAACACAATAAGTATGGTCCGCGAACAGAGAAAGGGCGGTATCCAATAGACTCTGCCCTTCTTTAAAGTAACCTGTTGATTACGTTACGTTGCGACTCCACCATGTAACCTTACAAAAGTGACAGTTAGATGTAGGTAACCTGTTACTTTCTCGATCACCGTATGATCTAACTTCCTCGGGAAGGCTTTAAGCGACAGTTAAAATAATAATAATGTGTAAATCCCAAGTCACTTGTGATTTGCGCAGTGTCATTTCCACTTTCATTGGTCATCTTTGTATTTATTTGGTTTTGCACAATGACACATTATAATGATAGTCTGCAGAATTTTACGTAGATAAGAAAAGTTATTGTGCGCTTGAACTGACTGCGGGAGAATGTCCAAAAATATTTTTATTTATATATCGACATAAGAAATGGAACTGTTTTAAGTATAGCCACTCAAATCAGTCAGCACGATGACCAAAGGTAGGGTACCTTTGGTCTTTTTACGTGACAAGTGTAGTTCTTCTGGATTTTTTATCCTTTACGAGCAAATGTTATTTTTTATATCAAAAGTAAGTTGTGAACTATTTAACACTTAGGGCTGGGCCTGCCTCCGTTGCCTCTAGCCTGCTAAATGTGTATACATGTGCCTGAAATATTGCTAAAAACTCACCACCTGACATGCTAGCACTAACATATCTTTGAGATGTGGGGGCTTAGATAGCCGTGGTTGAAGAAAAGGCCTGGCATCTTATGGGCCCAGGTTCAAATCCCGGCATGTACCAATGAATTTTTCTAAGCCCAAGTGATTAATCACAACATGAGCTAAAAAAGGGCGGTAGGGCAAATTGTATCTCATCAAAAAAAAATTCTTTCACCATTTTTAGTATCATGCGTCTGTTCTTCAGTGACTATGAATCAACATATTCAGCTGCTGTAGCCACAACATACACGACATTCCAGCTGTTTTTCCAAGCTCCGGTAAACCATACATTCTTTCCGGATTCTCATTGAAGCAAGTGGAATAGTGCAACCTGATATTAGCAATCGCATATGTATTCGAGCTGTCTCTAGTTGCTCAATGGGGCAACGCAGGTGGGTGTAGCATTTGCATTACTCTGACTAATGTTCTCTCTTTGTCGCTTGACACATTGTCAAGGCGCGGAGCCAAGGGGACGGGCCAATTATACTTCCTCGCTCTTCAAGCTCGCGATCACTGCGAGTATTGTGATATTGATTGAAGTAGACACATAACTATTTATTTGGTAATTATGTACATAGATTTGCTGTACCAGCGACTTAGTACGCCTGAAATTTGTTCACAATTTCGTGTGTTTTTCTTGCGCGTTCTTATAACATCCGATATCAGCCAGAAAAGTCCCGTCCAAATCGGTAATTTAGGAGAATAGCCGTAACAAACAGCGGCAAATGTCAGATTTCAAACAATACTTTATTCACCTTTTCATCTACGAAATACACATTTGTACTGCTAGTCTTCAAAATATCATTAGACACGGCATGTCGAACTTTGCCTTTGGCCATGAAGCATTATTTCAGCTAATATGAAAACTTTTACTTAGTATGGTAGGGTAAATGTAAACTAACCTTAAACATGAACCTGTTTTAGTGCCTATACAGCATTGTCTAAGGAGATCATTTTTCATTGGATCAGAGACACAATCAAGGCAACTGGTTAACAATGAGCTACAAAAGATAATTGAATAAAACACCTACCAACCGTTTATATGCAACTTGTAGAATGTCGCCGTGAAAACAATTGATTCGATCCGCTGGATATTCAATGCAATAATAGGTTGACACCTGATTAATTTCTAGGTGATTTATATCTCGATTGAATGCATATATTATTTTGATAAAATTACCAAGATACCGACCTAATTTATTTTTGTTACATTATTGAAATGATGTTATATATGCTGATGTATATTCTTTCTAATCTCGTACAGTTATTTTCAAAAGGGCCCTTAAGGTAGGAGGCTTATTGATATATCTCATCACCTACTTTATACAGAAAATATTTTGATGTCCCATCGCCGTTCTTCGCGGTCACTCTGTTTCCAGTCTATGAAACATATCTAATACACGTAGTTATATTATCTACTCTGAGCGAATAGGTAGATTAAAATGTCAAAACATAGCAAAGTCAATTTATTATATTTTAGTCGTACTTAAGAATGAAGTCCAGAAGCTCTGGGTCATTGGCAGAAATTATGTATAAAAATAGTTGGCGAAGACGAGGCGATAGGTAAATCAGTCAGTGGCTGCAAAAAGGGTTTCACAAGCTATGCAATATAAAGAAGCAGTAACTCTTATTTGAACAGTATATAGCGTGCTCGGAATCTGGCTATCGCCAATTTATGACAGATTCCCTTAACTAATACGGACATCAACGCCCAGTTTGCTAATCCGTTGCAAACATAAAATTTGTTACGTCTTGTCAACTAATCACATGACATTAATGGTTGCCTAAATGGTCGAATTAACGGGGATACCTACCTATTCAAGGCATGATCATGCTGAACGATGTGGATCTGTAATGATTAAACACAAACTTAGGATATTAAGCCTTAATACTATTAGAGCATTGCGCATTCCATTTGAAAAATGATATCTCAAATCAAATGGGATATTCCTTCCATCCCAACTGGTTTCAAAGTTATATAATTGATATCTCTATATACAAAAATGAATCCCTATTTCTCTTGGTCACGGCATCATGCGTGAACGGCTGGACCGATTTCGCTAATTCTTTATTTTGTGTTTGTTATTGTCAGGAGAAAGTTCTTATGAAAAGAAACCGGAACATTTTTCATTTCGGGATGAACTAAAGGTCCTTTTTTAAATGATATATTTGACATAGACTTTGTTTTATTAATGTACTTGCGGCCCGCCCCGGCTTCGCACGGGTAGACATTTATATCAAATATTTTGTCTACCCGTGCAAAGCTGGGACGGGCAGCTAGCCTATGTTACTCAGTGATGATGTAGCTTTCTAACGGTTAAAGAATTTTTGAAATCGGTCCAGTAGTTTCGGAGCCTATAGACATTTATCAAATATTTTGTCTACCCGAGCGAAGCCGGGGCGGGAAGCTAGTATAATATATAGCCTATGTTACTCAGTGATGATGTAGCTTTCTAACGGTTAAATATTTTTTGAAATCGGTCCAGTAGTTTCGGAGCCTATTCAATACATACAAAAATACAAATCTTTCCTCTTTATAATATTAGTATAGATATGTTTCACCTTAGCATATTTGTTGGAGAGCAGTAATTAAATCCATGTATTTTATATTTCATTGGCATAATGAATTAAATGTAGCTCCTTACTAACTAAATAGTCTGTTAAGCAAGTTCGCGTCACTTATAAAGACGGAGAAGAAATTTAATTTCCAAGATATAGCGTGGATACTAAATGACCAAGGCGTTGGCTTTGAGCCTAAAGGTAAAATTGGCATGCTTTTGGTCATTTTCGACTTGCATCATGGATTGCATAAAGAAGATAATACCATAATAGTATAATAACCCTTCGCTTATGAAAGCGTTGACCCTAATTTGATGTGCATGATCAATCAGGAACTGTTTGTTAATAGTGTTACCAACATCGCAAAATTCAGGTTGAAGTTCACGGTCTTTAAGTTAATAACTTAGGCTACAAGTAAGCGTTAAGATAGCGAATTTAGTAATATATTCTTATGTAATAAATATTATTTTTGTATTTAAGAGTTTATGACCTCTTTAATAATTAATTGCGTCCATACAAATATTATAAAAGCTGTTTGTTGGATACCTTTTCACGATGAAACGGCTGAGCGGATCGTAATAAAACTTGGCAAGGAGATAGATTATATCCTTGGAAAGGACATGAAATATCTATAGTATAATTATTTTCTAGAATGCGCGGGTGAAGCCGCAGGTAAATGCTTTTCATAGAAATATTTATGCGTTGGCATCTTTGGCAAGTGATACCCGTAGTTTTACAAAGTCATATGGTTACTTAATAATAATGTAACATCTAGAATCCTTGACGTACGCACTCTTAAATAAGACTTAAATATCGGCAATGTTGAATTAGGAAATATTGCAATATTTATGTATTCTTCATTGAGGCACGCAGTTCCCATACTGTTTCTGTAGATTGCTCTCGCTTGCGTCCGTAGAAAATGGCCGAATCAAAATGTGCTATTTAAATAAGTTCGAAACGTACGATGGTCGGTCGAGTTGCCAACTTTGAAAATGCCAAGCCTATAAAATTAAACCGCGCGCCAAACTCCGATGAATTGAGACGTATAATGTGATCTACGTGCCCGCCTACATACTGTGCATACATTTTCAGAAGCTTAATTTTATTAAGGTAGTTTAAAAAAGGAATTTATAATAAGACGCGTGGGCATAATTCATGACTAGTCTATGATTACATGCCATTGTTATTCAAGGTAGGTACTTGGAATGAAATAAATTTCGTCAATAATTTAAGGACCGATTTTTTTATGCTGCTTGTCGGGAATAATTTGTCCCGATGAATCACTAATGAAGAGTGTGGGCATTTATTATACCGTCCCATTTAAGTTCTTTAAAGATAATGCCTCAGACCATTTATTACAATGGAGTCTCCTCAACTAAACTAGGGTAAGGCTTATCTCTACGATGGAAAGCTTATCCAAAGAACATCTGTTCTTAATAATTACAGTAACATGTAATGTCTATAAATCATACCAAGTGAAGTAGCGTAGTTCTATTTTTTTCTTTACTTTAGTATGTATTAAAAATAATAGAGCTTTTAACTTAAATTACGTTGGACGTAATGTGTCAATTGTCATTTAAGTTAAAAATATCGTAAAGTCTTATGTATATATTTACGAACCATTCAGATTCTTATTAATGTAATATATTCTCTCATATCTCCTCTCATTGAGATAATCAGGACCATATGTAAAAATATCAACGCAATTGAAAGTAAAAAATGAGTGTTCAGTACTTAATAATATAGATAGACCTATAATTCAGACAACGTGATTAACGTTTAACCTTTCGAGATAAATAAATGTATGTGCCTCCTTTTCGAGCTACCAAGCTTTAATGTATTAAACATCGATTCCTTTTAATGCAATCGTATTAAATGGTTGTAAATTGCTATTTAACAAATCGCGTGTCGTGTACGAATACCGGCAACATATAGAGGCTATCGTAGAATTTGAATTAAGAATTCAACGCATAAGTATTCTTCGCACGAAATTGTGTCACGCTGTGGCCTAAAACTTGGAGCGGTCGTCAATCTTTATATGTTTGGTTGCAATACTACTGTTGATATAAGGAGTATGTTATCTAGATTATACTAAAGGATCTTTCCATTAGTGGCCTGGTGACCTGTTATCAAAGATTTATAATCTCAGATCAAATAAAAAAGGTAGAAGAAACTTTGCGAACAACAGTGACGCCGGTTTTTAAACATGTAAGGTGTGGGCAAGGCGTAGTTTAATTATATTTACTGTATGCGTGTGCGTGTAATTGTGTATATGTACACTGCAAGGCGTAGGTATAACGGCGTCATTTTGTTGTTTGCAAATTTCTATCGACCTATTTTATTTGAAATGAGTTGGTAATATGCACGTGAAAATCATTAGCAGAGCTCGCCCTTCGTGTGTCTACTCTTAGTCTATTCCTATTATATTCTAATAAACCTACATCAAACACCAGCTCTCACAGGCCTAACAAGCTTAGTTGTATGCTAAGCCTTGCAAGTCAAGCACAGGCTTACAGTATGTAATTACGTTGTATAAACTTGTGTGATTATTAACATGAATTATATGCAAATGCGATTTATCAAATTTGATTCGCTACTAATATATTGAAAAACAAATTATATTGCTTTTAAATTACGTATTTTTTTAGATTTAAATGGATTGTGTAAACGATGGTAAAGGACGTATAGTAGATTACCTATCCATTGACTCGGTTAGGTAAAATTAATCATTAATTAACCACAAGCGAATCTTCAATGAAGTTAGTTTATGCAATTTCCCTCAAACTAAAAAGTTGAACCAGTCACAAATAAGTGGTACATAACTACACACACTATTACTGTAACCGTGTCATCTCAGAAGCAATATTGTAATGATTGTTGCAATACACTGTACTACCTAATATGACGTATCGGAATAAAGTCAAGCTCTATTTACTTGTAGCATTGTGATGCGTGCGAGATACAGACTGGTTGACCAGTTCACCTTTCTTCCCTCCATTTCATAACAAGGCTCGTATGTCTGTCAACTTGTTTCCGAAGTGTTAGAGACTTGCAATAGGTTGGCGTTAGGAAATAAGCGAAGCATGTTGGTCATGAATGAGAGTTCGATCACTGAAGCGTGGCTTTTACTCCTCAAATTCTGTGTTTTACAAGACAGTATTTTCTTTAAAATTTTCTTGATAAGTAGATAACAAAAAAAGTTAAAAATTGTACAGATGTCAATTTGTTAGCTAAATAAATCAAGCCTTTTTTTCAGCTTTGTTTTTTATTACCATTAAGTACCTACGTGACGATATTTGAAACTATACCGATTTTTATTTTGTAAAATGATTGGTATCTACTTTTTTTATCAAGGACTCCAAGGAGCATGGTCTATATATAACTTATTGCTTCGCAGGCAAATTCGTGAGAAGAAAAAGTTTTTTTTTTTTCTTACTATCTATATCTCAAAACATAAAGGCTTA
Source organism: Falcaria lacertinaria (assembly GCA_951449985.1). Lineage (NCBI taxonomy): Eukaryota > Metazoa > Arthropoda > Insecta > Lepidoptera > Drepanidae > Falcaria > Falcaria lacertinaria. The sequence continues at coordinate 7,843,235 of OX602113.1, read as the reverse complement.
TTATATTAATGATAGTTCACATGTTAAATAATAAATTATTTTATGTCATAATATTTTTTTCTCTGCATATTCCGGCAAAATACATCATACAAATTTCAGCTTATATGATAACATCAGGTTTATACACATAAGTCCGATAAGCAACAAGTTAAATATTTTTTAATAAATTGAATAAAGTTATTTTTATAACTCACTTAGCTAAAAAAAAATCTATTTATAATTCAGAGCGGATTAGCAAATAATTAGCTTTGAATTACAAGCATAGCCGCCTTTCGAAATGTAAAATATTTCTCATAATTACTCTGGTACTATGGCTCAATCTTCATTATTATTGTTTGGTATATTTATGTAAATGGAAATAAGTGTCAATTATTTTATAGATATCAAACAGCTGTAAATAACATCCACAATAAAACAATAATACAAAAAAAATATAAGCATCGTTTAATTTTGAAATAAATAGTCGTTCAAACATATTATGTTCAAACAAAGTGCCGTAATTGTTGTAATCATAACGCTGCCGCGCATCACCTTGGTATTAATACATACTAAAGCATGTTTTTTGTTTCTTTTACAGATATTAACGGATGCTAAGTTAGACACACACGTGCCAATAAACATGAGATTTTCGGCGAGGTTACAGGTGCGTACACTTCCTTTTAAGTAGGAATGAAGTTGATCATCTACAATGCTTTAAACTATGACTTAGTTTGTACTCAAACTTGTACGCACAACTCATATTGAAACATTAACTAAAATATTTTTTATGACTAACGTATTCTTGTTTTTTTTTACTGATGGCTATCATACAGACCCTGAAATCGTTCAATTTAGTTTCTGTGTTTCTTGTACATTAGAACTAGGTAGTCAAAACTTCCGCTCGCTTACTGTGAAATAGCCGTAATGAATTTGTTTTATCGATAAATAAAGTGATTGTTGAGAACCGAAATTGTCATGAATTCAATAAATCCAAACGAGTTCTTTTATAACCATCACAAAGACATGAACAATTGTACGCACAGTCAACAAAATGTAGAAAGGTCACACGAGAATTCAAATTTGCCACAAGATTAGATCAAGCAACGCCGCGCGCATTAGCAAGCAACTTAATAAAATCATCAAGATTTCTTGATAAACCATGTATTTTAAAATGGCTTTGGTAATTCATGAAGGTTACCAAATTTTTATGTGCTAACTTTACATTAACAATGGAGACCGGTAGCATAAACTAAATAGAGTGGTATGCGCAATGTACTGAGCATTTCATAGATTAACTTTTGTGCCTAAACAGGCGTTTGCAATAGTGAAGAGTCGTAAAGAGCTGCGTGGGAAAAGTAGATAATTAACAAGAAGCTCCATGGCTATTGTGATGAAAACTCGATTGGATTGGAAGCCGTTTTGTCAGTCAAAAGTTACATAGCAGTTTGACTTTTGAGAGGTTATTAGCGTCTGCGTTTCTGATGACTTTAAGTGTTGTTCGTTGTTTAATCTAGATGCGTTATATCATCAGGTATTATTAATCTTGTCTACATTTTCTATGCCAACTCGCATTGTTTATCTTTTATCATGAAATATATTTAACTCTATATCTGCTCTCTTTTTGATGACCCCTACTACCGTACCTTTTCTTATTGTCAGAAATATGAAATATCTTTTTAAATTTATTTTAAATTATGATATCATTTTCCGTCAAAAATCTACTTTAAACAATTATGTTTGTAGGTGCTGATTTCCCTGATAGTGTACGCGGGAAGCGCACACGCCATCATGGTGAAGTTCGGCACAAGTGGGGGCCCGATCGTGCCGCCTACGCCGGAGCCGTCGCTGCCACCGCCGCAGCCGTACAGAGCTCCAGCGCCGGTCTGGGAGGAAAGATCCAACGATGCTCCCGACCCTAACGCTCAATGGTATATATTATTTGATATCTATTTAATTCGTTATTGACATTATCAAATTCCATTTATGTAAACAGTTTTGATAAGCACACCTGCCTATGTTTCTCCTGCCAACTGTGGTAGACTGGTAGAAAATGCTTTAGCATTAAGTTCACCATTATACTTTAATTGTGCATTAAGTTTTAAATAAATAAATAGTAAATATAGCTATAGCCTGTACTGACAAAAACGTGTGCTGTAGAAAAAAAATATGACGTGTATGCGTTTCGGGCATGCATTCCGTTTTATATGTGGTGGCACAAGATTAAGTTGAGTGCAGGTAAAATCCATGATGGTATATGATAATCTTAATCTTGATGTGTTTAAATAAAACATCATGTCACCGGGAATCCTAACGTAGACCTTTGAGTAGTAAAATGACTTTTAATTCAATTATCATCACATAATGGCGTACATTGAGCCGTAGTATGTATATTTTGAGTACCAGACATAATAAATAAGTCTTCCTCAATTTTTTTCTTCAATATTTTTTTCTTCACAGGCGACCCCAAACCTACCAACCTCAGCCACGAATCACACAAGTGGTCTACAATCCAGCTCCTCTGCCAATCAATAACGCTCAACGCTTCGTCAACTCCTATTTACCGAACCGCCAACCTATCCACGCTCAGCCTGAACAAAATTACTTTACCCCGTCTCAAATTCTCAGCTCGCAGAGCTTACCTGGATTTGGCTTAAGATATTTCCTTCCAAATTATATAAACAATGCCCAGAATATTCAGCAAGAAAAGCAGGAGGATGCAAAACATAATCATATTGAATCGAATGACGTTGGCGGTTCGAGTAGGGAGTCCTCTAGCGACTTGCAGTGGAAGCTTGAAAAGGATGCAACAACGAGATTTGTTAGAACCACACAAGAAGTAAGTTTGTTACGCTAAAGAAGTATCGTAATTATTATAGTAGTGAAATAAATTTGAACAAGTTTATTTAAAACTTAAAATATCGAAACTATTAACCATGGTTGTGTTAATGTTTAAATCAAGGTAGGAGATAAATCAGCAGAGTTTATCGATGTATGAAAACTCTATGAATCCGCACTGGGTTACGCACAGGCTATGATTTGCTCCCCCACTAATAGTGTATACTAAATAACAGAAATAGCGTGGAGTTTATTGTTACCTTGTTTATTTTAAACGTGTTGAAGAATTACGTTAGTAAAGTTATTCTGAATGAACCCTAAGATACAGTCTACAGTTCTGTTGAATGACCAAATAAGTCTCACTATGGGGTTTTGTTTACAATAGCGATATGATCATGTAAGTATGACAACGAACGTAGAAAGATTCTCTTTAACTTAAGTTCTGATGCAAGTGTATGTATGTGCTGTAATATATGTTCTTTATTTCAGGCCGTCGTAGTCCCTGTATACCAGTGGCCAGCGTACGTGCCCCATCAGTAACAACCCATAGTTCTTACGTTACATCGCAGTGCGTAACACAAAGAACACCATTATTGAAGTAATTGTGATGTCATTAGTAGTAGTTATAACATAAGATACAAGTGCCAGATATTGTTATCAACAAACAAACAAATGGCTGTCTTTGAATGATTGTAAATACCTGTAGTCTTAGCAGGATGACTATCGAATTACTTTCGACTGCGTTTTCGTTTCGCTGTCGACTATTTTTTTATGGGAAATCAGCGCTGCGGCGGCGAATTTTTACGATTTTGAGAATTATGTTTTCGAACACGTGGTCGACAGATATTCCTGCTACCAGTAGGGATAGCCCCAAATATACAAAGCAGCTAACTGCCGGTTTCTAAAAGGTAGGAACAAAATATTGTAACCATTATTCACACTGTCCTACACGCCATGCATCGTCAACTTAAGTTGTACAGTTGATACAAATCAGTGCCTTCCCAATTCGTACTTAAACATTTTAAATAGAGTTAAACAAGGTTTTGTAAATAAATCTTCAATAAACATAAGTTTGTTCTTAGGTATATTAATAAGAAATTTGCCATTATATGCTATCTATGTTACGTTATATATTTAATCGCGAGCGCAGTCATTAGTTGGCAATCTTTTCCACCACAGCTTAAAAAGGGGCTAACTGTGAAAAGCAACAATGTCGGCTTAAAAACGGTACTCAGATAGAAAATCCACTTTGTAGGCAGACACTGTGACAAATAAAGTTCTTTGTTGTGCTTACGAAACTCTTCTATTATGGTTTTAAAATATTTCCTTATACCAGCCATAAGAGTATTTCTTTTGAATTGAAATCACGTTGATTGCCAACTTTCTTATTATTTTTAATTTATTTTAATATACTATCTTCAACTGTGTTTCTATTCTTCGGATTGTTAACAGCTGTTATTTTATTGGAACAAAAATATTGCATTATGTATTAGCTGTAATTACGCTTGTAAATATGTAAAATAAATGATTATAATTTTTATTTGTTTTTTCGCTTTCACTACTCCATCGAGTAGCACCTATACTCGTATATTTCGTGTAAAATATTTCATTTAAATACTAATAACCCGAAAAGTTTGTGAAAAAATATATGTGTAACAGTGGTATTCGACATGAAATTCCGCAAGACAACCTTATGGTCAGAGTTATTGTTATTTGGATCTAAATGCAAAACATTTTAAGATGCTAATCAAATGACCTGGTAGAACTAGCCTGCCTAGGTTAACCACAGACAACATTTTTACGCAATCTATATGTTATGGAAGTATGCAAAAAAAACATAATGAACGCATATAACAAAGTTATCGTATTTTTAAACGGTTTTATTTAGCTCGACCCGTACGCAATTTATTTGTTTATTTATTTGGGTCAAAATTAGAAATTGAAATTTAAGCACCTGCAGTTCGTGAAAGAGCACTAACACCAGGGTTTGCTTGATAGGTAAACTAAGCAGCCCACACTATAACAAGTAGGTATTTTGACCTTCTAGTTCAGAAATATTTTAGTACTAGGCAGAATAGCTTTTAGGCATATTAGACTAAAATGGGGCCCCTCTGAAATCATACCTATGGCAGAGCATATCTTATACTCTGGTAGATCATGAGCTCGGCGTTCGCTGGTGAAGCCGTAACGGCTGGTTATTGATGGTCAAAACCTCCAGTTACGATTATAGTAAGTCGATTCAGCGGACCCTGGACTCCGGAGCTATGAGGTTTCGGATGCGACCGGGATAAACCGCTAGGATGATGATGATGACGATTATAATAAGTCTATGCACTTACTTATACACTTAGTATAGTAGATAGTAATACAGAAATAGTTAATGGGCCTTTATCGATATTTTTGCACATAAATATATGACTCAAGGAAAAAAACAATTGACTATGCATGACTATCTCCGGTTTTATATTTTTAATAAATATTGTCGAAAATATCTTAATTGAATGTTTTATTCATTAGAGTATTTTTTTGATATGTTAGACAGATTAGGCATACTGTCAATTAGAAATAATGACTGAAATACAAATACAAATTATCCAGTTATATTTTAAAGCTTATCGCAAGAAAGACCGGTGGGGTTTGCAAAATAAACCTAGATTATATTTCAACCTGCATACATTTCAGACTTCATGCTAAGGCTATATATTGATTGATTTACGTTCATAAATAATTCGTCAAATAACATTATACTGTATATCATTCACGCCTGATAGGCTTACGGCTCATGAAGTATTTTATCATTAGTAACCTAATAACAATAGTAAGTAACATTTTAGAATTTCTTGAATGAACACTTAGAAATATATTTATCGTTTAAAGCAATCTAAAGTAAAATTCTCTAATGTAATCTTAAAATATTGTAATTCACGCCCTAACACAATAGTCCCCGAAGTGATAGGCAGAAGTTTTACGACACCGATTTTTCACCAGACACAATTTGGTGCTAACATGACCAAGGGTGAGTTACCGTCTTTTAGCACTACAAACGTCCGTGAATTTCTTCTCAGACCTATGCTAGTTTCACACGACGTTTTCCTTCAACGAAATGCGTGTGATGTGTTTAATCACTGCACTAGTCATACTGATACACTGCAATAGTGATACCGATACCTATATAGTTATAAAACTTTCTTAGCTATACCAAACACGTACTTAAATTTGCGAGAATTCATCGTGACTTTATGACACGTTGAGGAATAATCTTATTTCACGATGAGTAAGTTTCGTGACGACACGACAGTAGGTGTAACAATGCTAAATCTAATAGCTTCTTCTCTCCGAAGATTACTTCACAATGTCATTTTAACCTCTAAAACATTGAGATTTAGGCGAGAATTTGAATACATGGTCTATAACACTCATCTAGATACATTTAATCGGCAAAATCTTGTGACACAAGTAATAAAAGATGTCGAGACAAAAGCCCCGTTTCAAAGTATCAACGATTAATTTCGTAAATTCAGAAAATACTGACCATGTCTTCAAAAACTTACTGAATTCGATTGACCGCCATTGATAAACAACATTAGAGATGGTCAGGATTTGTCTAAGCAAGAGGTTATGTCATAATTTATTTGCGTTTAACTATTTAAAATGTTTTACCTTTATTTTTAATAAAACAATCAGTAATTTCAAGCTACCGGTAATGACATAGTAAAAATAATTTGTCTGTAATTGGGGTAGGTACACTCAATGTTATCCAATTACATATTAGTATTTTGCTAAAAGACATACCTACATGAGTTGTTTTTTTTATAAATGGATAGTTTAGTGCCAAGATATATTATTTATGATTCGTATATTCGCTAGTGAAGGCACCGACTGCGGAGTTAGTATAATCTATTTTACGAGGTTAAAAAGGGCTAGCAAGATACTTTGGCGTTGATTTGCTTCGATGTTGATATGTACCCAAGAGAATACAACCACTACGCTATCAGTACTCTTTAGTGCTTAAATTACATTTTATTTTGCCACATGTTCGAAAACTCAATCCGATTTTTTCAAAAAAGGTTGAACTCCATAGATTTAGAATCCTAGGTCTGTGTTGAACTCACTTAAAAACATAAGCAGATACTGTTTAAACTTGGAATGTCTCCAAATTTACCGTACTATATTAGTACCTAATTTGAAAGTTTCTATGCTTAAAGAGGTTATGCACTTTTAGGACACGGCATCATAGGGATTTTGACTCAGTGATAAGCACCGATGATGCCATTAATTATCCAGTCGAGTTCCTGAATACACTGAAACCTCCCGATAAACTTTACTAGATCAAAGGCTGAGCTTTGTGTACAAAAACCTATAGCAAGAATGTATTTTCACTTCATGTTTATTTAACCTTTAAATCCCAGAAAGTAAAGTAATCTACAGTAAAGTTTGTTATATAATAAATAAAATATAAATATTTTATAACAAAAATAATAACGTAATTAATCATATTTTTTATCTATCAAGTTATTCACACAATTAAGCTGTGAAAGGCTAGTTGGAATTAAAACTTTTTATTCATAAAATTTAAATTTAGGTATGTAAAAGTCAAAATACTTAGCTCTTTCATTTTTCTACAGAGCTTATGGAGTTGAAAATTTGCAGTGGGATGTGAATGGAATAAACCATATACTCATTTAGTTACCCATTTATATGTCATACTGTATATTTTAAGTTGACCTTTAACATACAATGACAACAATATGACCATTATTGACTATAAAATATAATATTTTGAATGCATAAGCAAGCAGCTTTATAGCGTATTTACTTTATAAATAAATAATACTTACCACATTTTAAGAAAAAAAAAATCCAATCATTAAATGAAAACAACTTTTTTAATATTATCAAAAATTTCCAATATTACCTGCATCGCCCTGACCTTATTTAGAACTGGATCGTATTTATATCATACAGTCGAAAAACAGTTATCATATTTTTATACAAAACAGGTGGTAAGCAAGCGTATGCCCTGCTCGATGATCACCGTAGTTTATGGACGCATGCTTAGGGACGATTAGGCCTCCTAACTACACCAGCTCATCTCATCCTCTAGAAGCTCTCTTACGATTAGAGTTATTAGATGCTTTTGTAACTGTATAAATGGCAAGGCTCAAATTTATTGCGCCTTATCACCAAAAGTCGACATGAGCAACACCATCCCTTAAAATAATAATTTCGCATAAAACAAATAAGACTTGATTTTATTCACACGAGACACTACAATTAAAAAAAACAAGTAACCGTAAAACAGGGCGCTTTGCTAAAATTACAAGGAAATAAGGAATCTAGATAGACACCTAAGTCTACTTACAGATAACCTTATTAACAAGTTGAATAAACGTTTACGTACTCACCATTGCAACTATCGAAGAAACCTCTAGTGCTCGCACATTATAACATTTTACTCGGCAATTATCTTTGACCTATAATTTCTTCACTTTGAACAACTTCTTGTTTCTAAACAGCGATTTAACCGCAGGCAACAAACACATTGCGTATGAAATGCAGCGCAGAACTTCTTAATTGACCGTAAGAGATACGTCACGAATAGGCTTTGAACTAATCCACCTAATTAATCTTTAGCTGTACACGGCGCGTTTACCTGTAAGAATACAATTGATGACGATATGTGTAGGTACTCTAAAAAACAAAATGATAATGAACCCGAAAATAAATGATGCATAACACTGTGTGATTATTTGGGTTGTAGTGTAGGCGTTGTTTAATTTACTTTTTTCTGAGATAGTATCGGTTCACTACACTTCATTAATACGAAAAACCTTTTTTATTATAAAGTGACAAAGTACAATGTGCACACGTATCTTAGTCTGCGATTGCATTGAATGGAACTCCAAGCCGAAGCCGCAGCCACTATGGTGGATCCATAAGATCTTAGACTGCTTGTCACAAAACGATATGCACGTGATGTCACGAGTTTCCTCGTGGTTTGATCATTGATGGGAGGATAGCCTTGAAGCTATCCCTGCTCAAGCGGAAGTAGTTGCATTGCTTCGTTTTTTAGCACGTGAATATATAATATGAGAGTTGAGAACAAGACAATTGTGTTTTAACATCAGCAATGAAACTATTTAATGAAGTAAAACTAAATTCATATTTTCTCAATACACCTCTATGCAAGGGCAAGCTTGTCGTAAATTCAACGCTTGTATCAAATCTATATAATTATATATAACACTATCAATTAAGTTAGTAGAATTCAAAGGTCCAACAATTCTAATTATTTAAGGTAGCTTATTATACTGAGTTTACTTGCGCGGTCAAATGGTTAATTGGCCTACATTTTCTTTATGTGGCTTATGTAGGTAATCAGACAACATCCCATATCTCACGTGCGTCTATCTGAGTTATGTGCGAGACTTGCTGTGATACCGAGTCTGTCATTATGGTCAATTAAAATTAAAAGACCAGTGGTTACTCGGCAATACTTAATTAACCGTTTTCCCGAAATAGAGCCTTGTTTGTTTCGAGAAAATTGTACCATGAAAACTTTATTAGTATAATCTTGGTGCTTGGCTCAGAGCTTCTCTCTCTGCTCAGCTCCAGCACTGGAGCTTAGGTAAATAATTATACTGCGTACTAACAAGTCTTTCATGCGGTATTTTATTTTGAATATTGCATAGTTTCTCATTTGCTTCTATTACTTACTTTTGATTATTTTTAAGGAAGAAAGAACATAACGCGATCTCTCGTTTAAAATTGGAGCTACCGACTCGAGCACGTAACAAATTATTTGGGTATAAGTTTTATTTTTATTTAATGACTAGCGGCCCGCCCCGTCTTCGCACGGGTAGACATTTAGCTCAAATATTTTGTCTACCCGTGCAAAGCCGGGGCGGGCAGCCTATGTTACTTAGTGATCGTTTAGCTTTCTAACGGTGAAAGAATTTTTGAAATCGGTCCCGTAGTTTCGGAGCCCATGAAATTTATAAAATATTTTGTCGACCCGAGCGAAGCCGGGGCGGGCAGCTAGTATAATATATAGCCTATGTTACTCAGTGAAAATGTAGCTTTCTAACGGTGAAAGAGTTTTTGAAATCGGTCCAGTACTTTTTGAGTTTATTCGTTACATACAAAAATACAAATCTTTCCTCTTTATAATATTAGTGTAGACTAAACTAAGAATTTACTAAACTTTCGGTAACTCTAATTATACTTGTTATTCATCTCAAATTAGGTTCAATGCCCGTGTTATCTTTGGAATATTGCACGTCATAAGCTGTGGTAACCGCTTGCCATTACGCGGAAATATCTATTTACCACCCTTGTGATTTTTTCGTTTATCTAAAATAGTGTATTATTACAAAATTATAATTGAGTTATTTTAATATTTTCGATATGACATGAAATATTGATTGATGTCACGTGAGGTCATAGCTTCAAAGCAATGCACTCAAGCGCACTTCACTTGAACTGAAGCCATGAGCGACGTCACGTGACGTAAGCACCCACAGCAAAATCTCGGACTCACTTTCGTTCTATCACTTTCACTGAAAGTGCAAGTGATCGTGACCTACCTCACTTTGGTGCGAATGACGATTTTGACGTCAGTGTTTTCCTTTCACGACGCGACGAGAGTAAGAGTGGTGAAAACTATATGACCTACTGAAATACTTTGCTAATGCCAACGTGATGTGCTGGTCTGTAAAACTCTTTGTGACAAAGGACATCCATGTTTCATAGAAATTTGCTCCAATTCTGAATGTGCGGGCCAACGTTATTTTTTTGTATATTCTGTTAGAGCTTGCTCGTCTGAGCATTTCTTACTATGACACCGAAGTTGGATATTACAGGACAATTCATTTGCTTTGGTTATTTTGAATTAAATAATAACACTACTTGATGTAGTGTTGTGTTTCTGCGGTAAGTAAGGTTCCCAGTGCTCCACGAGGATACTCTGGGCTAGTAGTATTGCTGCTAGCACAGTGAGTCCTCATCAGCAACATGGTTGGCACCCCGTAGTGATACCCCTGGTATTGCTAGCGGCTATAGGCTACGGTGACTGCTTACCATCAGGTGGGCCGTATGCTTGTGCCACCTTTGTGGTATTAAAAAAAAATCTATTTGCAATAAAACTCGAATAAAATTTACTACAGTTCGTACAGCTTTGGTGCTACAGTAATAAATGTTAAGACGGGAAAGCTCGAACAGAATATACAAGAAAATTGCTGGCCGGCACGTCCAGATTTGGACTAAAATTGATGATATCCCTTGATAGATGTTTATCGAAGCTATCTGGATGTAATGTGGTTGATGTAAGCCTAAATAAGCAGTTCTTCACTTCAAACGCCTATTTGTTACGGTAACCTTGTCTACGGACTTGACCTATCAAATACCAATAAAACTTTTCACACAATGTCCATATCAATAAATACAAACATGTTAATGATAGACGGTTATCATAGATAATGTAGTTGTAAGTTGTAGGCGTTGAATCATAACTCATTTCATATCACGATGTAGCCTTATAATTCTCAACATTCGTTTTTATTTTATGCATGGTTGTATACCCTGCTAAATTTTTATCATGCAGGCTTAGTTTAAGTGTACATAATAGCTGCAATTATTTCAGAAGTGATTAATGAATCGCATCTCGTGAATGAGGCTACTGGAATTACTTGGCGTATAGTTAATAATCTGCCGATCATCACGAAAAGCACGTTTGTCGCTTACTCGTATACAATAGAAAAGAGCACAAGGTCCATCGCCCTGGTAGGTAGGTACTTGCATAACACAGCGACATCATAAAAGGCGCGTTGATGGGCCGCTAACCGCGATATTGCGCCGGCTAGGTCGAGGATCGCCATGCATTTACTACAAGTATGGGATATTTAATCCTTTTTTTAAACGAAGTTGGTGCCAATTCTGTTATACAAAATCACTAAACTAAACGAATTTGACAGTTCTAAAAGTATTGCTATCCTCATTTAACCCCGCACATGAGATAGGGATAGCAAGATTTTAAGAACCATCAAATTAGTCAAGTTTAGTAATTTTGTACATCAGAATTGACACCATTGTCTAACTAGCGTACGGCCCGCCTCTTAGACGGATACAATACTAGAGTGGATTGGACTCGCTGTATATTCTATATATCCTCGAATCTATTGAATATATGTCTCGAATATATTTTTATAATATTGCTTTAGTGCTTTAAAGTTATAGAAATAGAATGCCGCCCTTCCTTGGTTCTTGGGATTCGGAGAGAAGACTGGTTCCAGGATGGATACATGTTTGGCTTTAAAATAAAACGGCTTTCTCTGGAGCGATGGTTTACATTGGCCTTGAGGTATTTTGTCGACAGTTGATTTTATTTTATACGTAAGAAATACTTTACGTCTTTTGAAATCTGAAAATAATGCTTTTAACACTTTTTATAGATGTATAATAAAGTCTCATCTATTAATCTAAACGTTATCGTGCCCAATAAAATTGACACTAACCTTGATTTGGCATTGACATTCAGATATCAATAAATATGCATACGAAATAAGGCCGGCATTTTATGATGCATATGGATAAAAATATGTTAGTTCATTAAGTGAGCTGAAGATGTTTTTTTGCGTAAGTATCTGTATCTTCATAAAAGTGTCATAATAGATATGCATTTTGTATATTTGTTATATGCAATGTTACGTTAATAAACAAATTAAGGTGACATGTCTTTCTTTTTCATAATTAAATGGATTTTACCTTACGGACTACGTACCTTACATACCTACGTAACGATTTCTTTAAAACGTTACGTTACCTCTTGGGGTAGAGCGATTTGGGACCTTCCGTGGGTTTTCCCAATAAAATAGGAGCCACCCGGCTGGGTACTGTACACCTTATAGAAGACTGCAGTCAAATAACACTACTTTAATGTAGTGTTGTGTTCCTGCGGTAAGTAAAGTTGTCAGTGCTCCTCGAGGATACGCTGCGCTAGTAGTACCTAATGCTGCTAGCACAATGAGTCCTCAGCAACAACATGGTTGGCATCCCGTTAGTGATACCCCTGGTATTGCTAGCGGCTATAGGCTACGGTGACTGCTTACCATCAGATGGGCCTTACGCTTGTGTGCCACCTTAGTGTTATAAAAAAAACCTAGGTTACGAACGTTTTAGATTATATTTTAATGTTTTTATCAAAGCCAGCTGTGTTACGTGCTTCAAAATTGGTAGTATATGCTGCAATCATAAGAAGTCTTTTGTGTGTATCCTAAAATATTGTATAAGTGTATGTGTTCACACCATACCCATGAACATACGCGTCGATGCGCCTGCGTCTCGCCAGATTAGTCGCGGTTACATTGGAATTTTATTTATAATGGTAAATACAAAATACACTGACCATATTAATAGATCAGTGGCTAATTATGTTTATTTTGACAAATATTTTTACAATTAAATGCACTATATTTGTGAAGGAAGAAATGTTGCGTGCCAAATACATAAAATATGCCATTACTTATCTATATTTATTTTCAGATGGTAATCCATCAGTTTCAAGTTTGTTAGATAGTTTGAATTAATTGAATTAGGTCTTAAATTTAAAATTATACTAATATATTTTGTTATACCACTATGGTGGATCTCAAGCATACGGCCCACCTGATGGTAAGCAGTCACCGTAGCCTATAGCCGCTAGCAATACCAGGGGTATCACTAACGGATTGCCAACCATGTTGTTGATGAGGACTCACTGGGCTAGCAGCATTACTGCTAGCCCAGCGTATCCGTATCGTGGAACACTGGCAACCTTTCTTACCGCAGAAACACAACATTACATCAATTAGTGTTACTTCACTGCGGTCTTCTGTAAGGTAGGGAGGTACAGTTCCCTGTCGGGCGGCTCCAATTTAAATGGGATAACCCACGGGAAACCCCAAATCGCCCTACCTCTCTTTATACTCGTATCAACATGGAAAGCTAGTATAATATCCAAGTATAACTAGCTTACCATATTGATCTGATACTGTCAGTTAGTACCTATTCGGTGAATTTGATCAACTTGGTAAAAGGTTAGATTAGGCTATATCGATGTCTGGTTTTATAAAATTATGAGGTTTTACACTAAATAAACATTCGATTAGAGCACTTATTTTTTTTAAAAGTATCTATCACTTATTGTAAAATGAGGAGCATTAATTTATCGCGGGATAATGAACACTTCGGCATTTCGTATAGAAAAACATTGCTCCATAATACAATGACGTTACTAGACATTCATTAGGAAGGCTGTTAAGATGCCGTAATTAATTACCACAGAAAACTACCATCACATTTTGAACTCAAACATATTTCTACATAAAGTATAAATCAGACCAAGTCACATAGGTTGAGAGGTCACAGTATCTTGACTTTTCACTTGTAATTACAATACAAACACTAATAAATAACGTCCCTGTAATGAAGACCGAGGGTACATTTACATTAGTTTCACAATAACAAGTGTTGCGATAGTGTGGGGCAATGTAGATTGATGGCTCGCTCGGAGCTACTCACTTTGATCAACAATGATACCAGTAAAGCACGATGCAAATATTATATAGTTTGCATCAAACTATTTGGCCTTTCTGGAGTGCCTGAAGAAACTTGCTTTCGGATTAGGAACAGTTTTTTGATAAGTGAGGTTTCAAATGCCACTTGTTGATGTAGTATATAATAGCAACAATGACTTCGGTAATAATTCTTAGCTCGCTAATCAATAATTAAGCTGTGACTTCACACGCTTATGTTTTAAGGAATCGAGTTAATTATACGGTATCAAGAAAGATTTTCATTGTAATTTTTAGTGGTACATGTCAATGGGCCATTAATGTACCAATTTATTGAACAATCAACGTGTTCTCAGAAGGCAAACCAGGCCCAAGCTTTGAAACATGTCTTGAAATGGGTTCAAGTAGATTCTGCTACGAAAAAGCATCACTTTTTACGCATTCATTTGTATACGTAACATCTCCATCTCATGTCAAGGATCTCAAGTCCAGTTTTTACTTGGCAATTAACATTGTAATGTTCAGGCTCTACACTTAATTGCTTTAATTACTATCTTTGTATGCCTTTCAACAAATCAGTATTAAAAAGACAGATAAAGTGGCCGTAATTTTTATGTGTCTCGTTTGATTGCTGGTTATTGTGTGAAAAATTCCAAATGGTTTGTTAGGAAACACGAGGTTTGGTTGGTGTTTGGAAACCGCTAAATGTCGACTCGCTTTAAGCGACTGGTGAAACTATTTCAATTACTTTGATTGATTACATTGGTCGTTATTCTGAAAATCTTTACGTGTTTTGTGTAGGCTATTCATTGTATAGTAAAATGAATATTGACGGTACATCACAATATGATTTTTCATAAGAACGTATTCTATAAACATACAAATATTACTGTATGAACAAGTCTTTATAATATAATGTAACATAATAATGCTCAGAAGAATTATTAATTAATACCGGCTTAAACCGTTGATTATTATTTTAAATGATGTGGCTGAGCCGAGATCCTAATTCTGATATGTCTAAAGCTGTAAGTACTAAAATGATACTTTAGAGTCCTTATAAGTAAAGTACACATGTCACCGATTAAACATAATAATATGACTTCATTGTGTAGTGTATAACCTTTAGGATATATTATATAATAATAATAATAAATCTTTATTGCAGGCAACACAGTAAAGTAAAAAAAATCATATACAGGGCCCATAGACAAATACCTTAACTATTCTTATATACTAACACTACACTTGATGTGCACGTAACGCTGATGACGTTGACGTGCTTCTCATCGTGGCGTCGAGAAGCTGGCCTCGAAACCGCCGGAAACACAACACCTTTCGGCCAGAAGTCCTCCCTCATGAAGTAAGCAAGTTGCGTGATCGGAACCCGCACCACAAATGATCTGAAGTTCACATTATGGCGCGAGTCGAGTTGCTCCACTCTCAACTTAAAGTTTGTCTTCGTGGCGATGTACTCCACACATGATTCCACCTTGATGGTGTAGTGCAGCCGAGAGACGTATAGCTGCGTCGACAGTTCAGCTGGACGCAGCTGTTGCTTCGGATCTGTCGTCGTCGGTGCGGTACCGCATTGGCTGCGGGAGGGCTTCCTGTTCTTTTTCCTCTCCACTTTAGTGAAGCCCTCCTTGTCAGCCTTGCTCTTGTTAGGAGCTGGCAGCACAGTGCTGGGTGTAGTTCCAGCACCGTGTTCCACCTGTTGTTGCCGCGGATTACTATTAGGAGGTGTGGTGCATATAAAGATGCGGCATACAATATAATAAAAAGCCAAGCTTTAAATTAATAAGAATATTCATTACGCTTCATTACTCGAAATAAATGGTACCAGTGCACGTCAACATACACACATGTTTATATTATACTTCTACTGTTGTAAATTTATAATTGATTTGTTAGTGCGAATGTTGTCTTACACATTTACACTTACAAATAATTAGTTAGTAGGCTGGATAATAAGATGATGTGAATCCTTTGATATATACAATTTGGCTGCAAAATGATGGAAACTCTTTAATATGTAAAATTTTCCTATAAGCTATATAAAATGGCGATGTTCCAATTAAATAAATAATGTTGCATTCTTTTTCGTAGCAATAAATTTGTACCAGTGAAAAAAATTGACTTTAAAAATACAGATGTAGTATGCATACAGTTCTTGAAGTTTAGTGTTAGTATGGATTGAAATCCCAAGAATTAACCCAAACTAGGCGTTATGAGCGTCGTGGAATTCGCTGATAGCTGTTAAAAGCGCATATTTTCCTATAAAAAAGTATGTGATTCCTTATACAGATAAAATAATAAATGACATAGTTATATCTCATAAATAATCTCATGGACCGTGGGGATCAATCACTTCGTCAGATAGAACTATTTTTGGAATTTTGATGAGAAGTGCTGGTCATACTACGCATTTTTATTGATATAAACCTCAGATCAAGGTAACAATGTATGTCATATGGCCACGATATTAAATAATAAATACGTATTATGGTCATATACAGGAAAGGAACTATGTAGCATTCTATTTATATACTATTCTTGGTTGATTTAATAAAATACTCACTTTATGAGAGTTATATTTAGTGCAAGCATGTACAAAGTTGCGTTCGATATGAGGAATATGAAAATAATCCTGCCTTATGCTACCGAATAAACAAGCTAGTTTTAATATTAATCTGTGCAAAGGACATCATCCATTTTGGTCTAAATCTAGGAGTGTTTTTTCTATATTCTGTTTTAGCTTGCCCGCCTGAACATTTTTTACTGTGTCACCAAACCTGTAGGACTATTGCAGTTGATTTTATTTGAGTTCGAAAATCTGAATTAAAAATAACTAATCACATGAAATGTCCTGTAATGTCCAACTTTGGTGCCATAGTAATAAATGCTCAGACGGACAAGCTCTAACAGAATATACAAAAAAAAAGTTGGCCGCCACTTTCAGATTTGGACCAAATCTCTATGAAACATGGATGATGTCCATTACTCTTAATGTTATAATAATAAAAAAATACTTGGAATATAATATATAATTATATATTTTTTTTAATATTTTTACTATTTATTAAATGTTAATAAATATAAATGAAGCAAAATTAAGAAGTACAAAACTTACCTACTCGTAAAATAAATGTCCCGAACCACTGTCACGGGGAAGTGTGCCAAGAAGGCTGTAGGCATTGCCACGCTGAATTGCAATGCTTAGCATTATATTTTTTTATTTCTTCGCGTATCAGTATAGTGGCAATGGATGATTAGGTTAGGAAACTTTAAGAGCCTCATTAAAGATATTTATATTTATGTTAACATTCGAATAGATCGTGGTGGATTTAATGACATCATAAGTGCCTTATTAGGGTCTTAACTATTTTTCATTTTAGCAGTACAAATTTGTAAAATGTGGTCATGAATTTAGGTTTATGGTTGTCATACTTGTGATTTTAACACTGATATCATTTGTCAAAGCTCCATAAGGAATATCTCCATAAGAAGTAGGCGAATGAAATGCTTGCAATCAGTAAATAACTGTGTGATGCCTGCTTTGGGAAAATTATGCTAGCGATTCGTTGAGGAACAGCGAGTATACATTCCGTCTAGAGCATAAAAAAAAAGATTAAGTACATACAAACCCACAGTCATAATCATATAGTATCCCATTTGTCTAACGATAGCATGTTACTAGTTATATTTATTTACAAATTGCAAGCTAAGCAAATATTGTTGCTTATTAAAATACACACTAGCACAAAGGTTGGGTTAATAAAGAGAGAGACGTGGTAAAAATAGCCTAGGTCGGGTTGACATAAAATAGTAAATTATGAAAATTTTCAGAACGGATTAAACTACTACCAAGAAACAGATCTTAACCTACCTACTTATAGATACCTAAAAGATCTGACCCAAACCACAATCTAGCGGGAGCGTGCCAAGAATAATGGCAGCATTGCCACGCTGGATAGCGTGGCAATGCTGCGGCGATAACAAATTTAGTAACGGCACTGTGTAAACTCCGACCAAATGAATGTAATTTATATACGTTTTTATTGTACTTTGTATTCATAGTATATTAAAATGAGAAAAAAAAATCTTAAATGTTATTTTGAAAAAAACCCACTATCTTTAATCATCTCAATCAATCCATACTCTAGTATGGAATAAACAGGTTCCTAGTATAGAACGAACCTACTACCAGCTATATTACCATAGGGAAATTAGGTATGTATCTATTGCAGAATCTAAATTATAAGCACGTAACGTGAGTAATAAGTTACTGCACCACGTAGACTGATGGATTCCCTTTACTTACTTTATTATTCAGTTTCAAAGGAATCAATAAATAATTTAATAAATTATTTAGTAATGTGCAGGTAACTGACAGCGTTCCGTTCGTTGCGAGAGTAATATTTTGTAACAATAAATATTATTTGAGCGTTTGAATGATTACAAATTGCTCATAACTCAAGGAATGAGCTTTAATGCAATAAACACATACATTTATGATAACTGCTATGTGAAACTTTCATGTGAATACATTTCTTTATATAGCGACATCAATTTCATTTGTATGAATGTTAGTCATAAGTATTTATATAAATTGTTTCCGACAAACAATAGGACGAGAGTGCCTGTTTTTGATTGATTTAAGCCTTAAGAGATACAGAACACAGTTCATTCCCTATGAATGTAAACATACAACAAAATGATAACAACACGCTAAGTATAGATACATAAATTATACATAATTACCGATATAAAAGCTACTTTTAGAAAAACCTGTCCAAGGATTTATAATGTCAACAATCTGCAACAATGTATTTATTATGAAAAGTTGAGAGAACAAATTTTTTTATAGTAATATCATGTACGAACATTATTGTTTACGCACGTACCACATTCTCTCCAAAACACTTATTCATGTTTTGTTTCCCTGAAATGGTAATGACATTGGACTTTAAACAACAATGGAGCAATTCGTTTTGAATATTGCATCATAGCTTGTTGATGAAGTATCAAAAAAGGATGGGTGTGGTAACAACGTACCAATGCACAGCTCGAGATTTTGGGGATTTGTGCAGATAAAATTGAGTAGTCACTACCCCACGTTTCACCTTGACTCGGTTACACCTAAAAGTTGATTATACATAGATTAGACTAAAAGTTTGTCGTATTAAAATGAAATAGTAAGGTTAAAACTGGCAAGTACAAGTCCACCTTACGCACCGATAGTTCAGTACTATCTCACACTATAGACTTATAGTATGTTATGATAACTTCAAATATATCAAAATATTACATATATTAAATACATGGTCATCGCAATACCTAGTACCTAATATAAAAATATTTGTTAGTTGCGGCCACAGATTTTTTTGTCTTGACAAATCTGAGTGGGTCGAACGAGGAAACAATATTTTAGAAGAATTCAATATCATCATTAACCTACGCTTGAAATTCAGTTAGCCTCTAGTATATTAAATTTATTAATATAATAAATATATATATAAATTAAAATTAAGATATGGACATCGAATATTCTGTTTTTAGAGGGCAACTTTCGAAATTACCCGAATATCCTACTTACTAAAATCCCGTCGGTAGTCATCCTCTATTCATTAAGCAGGGGTCAGGGTATCTTCCAATATCTTTGCTTGAGCCGTTCCAAGCATGTTTAGGCTACGGCTACCGCTTACGATGGTAAGCGGTAGCCGTAGTAAATATACAACCCGCTTGATGAAGAGGGTTGTATATTTACTTGTCATCATAGTGAAAATACATACCACAAATATTTCTCCCACAAGTTATCATAGGAACAGAATTTTATGTGTTTGCAGATATCTCCGGATTCATGCCTATGCCTCTGTTAATACAATGATGTGCTAATTCACATAACAATTAACCTTAAAAAGTGAAAAGATTATATGCAATAGTACTTGATAAAGTTCGTAATGATAAATGATACATTGCCAAGATAGCGATAATTAATAGTTTGTAATTGCACTTATCCCAAAATAAAATTGCAATTGGTTGAAAATGTTAAACCTATGCACTTATCTGCACACATCATCATTCGAGCCTCTTTACAAGTATATCCGTCCATCCGACTTCCATAGTGGTGAGGTTTTACCTACTCATACAGTTACGAACAAAATTAGAGATCGCTTCAAAAAAAATTCATGGGGTCTAATGTGGGTAATCTTACTTCTTATCTTTCTAATATTATAAATGCGAAAGTTTGTGTGTGTGTGTGCGTGTGTGTGTGTTTGTTTTAACCCTCTTCGCGCCTCAACGTTTAATGGATTTTCTAGAATGATGGTAGCGTATAAGCTGGATTAACATTTTAGGCTTTTTGTTTGTATCCCGGAAAATTGCGTGGTTCACGAAGGATTAAAATAAAAATAAAAGCTAGTTAAATATAATCATTTGGAAAAATACCTATACAATACAAATAATTCATTAACTTTGATTGTTAGTAAAGCATGGCGTTTCATATCTGTCAGGGGATTCCTATAGGGTTGTCAACACGTTCGCGCATCAGAAGCCGTATGCTTGTTGTCTGTCATCAAAGTCTACTCATTTGAGTAGAGTAATAAAATATTTTATTGGTCTACCCTAACCGAACCTATAAAATAGTGAAAACTCTTTTTAAGCTATTGCATAGCTTTTATCGCGGGCCTTGAGCGTGGGGACCGAATCCAGAAATTCCGTAACGAAAAAAACCTAACACCCCCCACTCCGACCGGCACAGCGGTGATACTTTTTAGTTCCATCTATCGAAAAATACCAGAACTTTTAATGACTTTTTGAAATATCACGCTTGTCTCTTTAGTTCAGCAACACGCCTTTAGGTGGCATTGGTTGTATTGGAAAACTACCGTAATCAGCTGTATGTGAGAAAGTATATAGGTATATAAAAAATACTGCATTAATAAAATAAATAAATAATTATAATTGCATAAGTTGATAAAAAATGCTATGCAATAGCTTTACCGCGGCAGTCTCCGAGTGCCACACCTATTTTTTTTTAGTTTAGATTTTTAGTATGTACAATTTATGTTAATAATAATATAAACTTAAATTAATCATATAATAACTTCAAAATTTAATTTAAATCAATGTCCAGAATAAAGATAAACATAATGCATGCAGGGAGAAGTGTGTAAATCATGCTTATCCTTGGAATCAAACGCGCTTATATCACAAGTAGTTGTTTACAATTCCACATCGAGTGCCAGTTGTAGTATTTACAAGTATTAACATACTGGTCATTACCAAAATGGTCAAGATACGAGTAGCTATCGCATCATAGTGTAACGTTTATAAGGTACTTTATATATGAGCCAGGAAATGTTAATGCGACAAGGATAAAATAATATAATATAATAACAATTTCCCCGCGACTTCACCCGCTTATCAATATAATAATTAGCTTATGTTACTCAGTGTTAATGTAGCTTTCTAACGGTGAAAGAATTTTTAAATTCAGTCCTGTACTTTCGGAGCCTATTCAATACAAACATACACAAACACTCTTTCCTCTTTATAATATTATTATTATAGTACAGATGGAAAAATAATATTTTGCAAGTAAAAGGGTATTGATAGCGGTTCTCAGATATGCTGAGGCGTTTCCATTGGTATCTAGTATGAAGCTATTTCATGGCAAAGGATGATAAGCGTGTACCTGTGGCCTTGTTTACTATCTATAATCGTTAACGCTGAAGAAAATGAAAAAAATGTATGGGAATTAAAACCTTGACCACGTGACATAACGTAAAAGTATTTAATTCCCATACATTTCGTTGCTGCTAAATAAAACAGTAAGAAATTTATCCATATACACAATCATTGTAATGATCTATCGAGATGTTGTGGCTATCTTAATGATTAGGCAAAGGTGATCTTCACGCTTAAGGCTTAAATAATACTATTTAACTTTGAATCGATAAGAATGATCTAAGTCGTGAATTACTAGACTCAGTCATGCTCCAGTAAATTCAGACCATTGACAAAATTGGTCCATAATTATATTGTGAAATAATAATAATAATAATTTGCAAGCCTAAGTTAATATTCTGAGAATAACAATAC
Source organism: Falcaria lacertinaria (assembly GCA_951449985.1). Lineage (NCBI taxonomy): Eukaryota > Metazoa > Arthropoda > Insecta > Lepidoptera > Drepanidae > Falcaria > Falcaria lacertinaria. The sequence continues at coordinate 7,820,766 of OX602113.1, read as the reverse complement.
CCGTATTCATGTTGCTTCTATGAAAAAATATTATATGGGCATATAAAGTTAATACAGAGAACGCCACCTGTCGAGGAAACATTAATTCAAGAAGGTGAAGCAGGTATCGAAGGAAGGTTATTTAATCATTGCTGCAGACCTCTCACTATTCGCAGGCTATGTACAATTGTACAATAACGATTTTACATGTGCGAATATTAGTAATTACAAAAGTACAACCAAGCTCTCCTAGATGGCGCTGCTGGGGATAACAACAGTAGGTTACATACACATTGCCGTATTTTAAAATTATTTTGTCGTAGGGGATAGGATATTTAATAAAATGGCCTTATGCCTTTGCCCGAAATTTGTTTGATATTTTTTTTTACATGCATGCATTTTTTGGTTTTGAACTGAATATAAATTTATTATTAAGTTATGTGTGCTAGCGCTAACAATAATAAATCAATTAGTTCTCTTATTGTAAGATATTTTGCAAGGTGACTGTAAGAACCTTAAATACAATATATGTAAGCGGCAACGAGATGATACCATAAAATAAAATCGAAGAACGCGTATCCGTCGTCTCTACTTCTAGGCGCCCATGTTGCAGAAATCAAAATAATTTCAAATTCGCTTTTATTACCTGGCCTACTTCTACGGTGTTCTACGGCTGTAAATATTATTGAAATTTGACCAAGAGGTTACATTTAACACCATACATATAGGATTTAAAAATAAATATAGGTGTTTTGAATGAAGAACAATGAGAGAGAGAAAGGTATAGACAGAGCGAGAGGTGTCAGTTGAATAGAGTTGTGTCGATTATCGTGTAAGATTTTAGTTATAAAGAGATTGTGTTTTAAGGATGTTTCAAAGATGTTGATGAAGTTATGAAATACAGCTGTTAATAACTACAAAAGAACTTCGTTTACTGATTTTCAACTCTACATACATACATTAAGACCACCAAAGACATCCCTGGTTTATATGGCTCCCATAGGCGACGGTGACCACTTTCCGTTAGACGAACCGCACACAGTTTTTTTTATTCACATATGTACAATAATATTACCGTGATACAATGTACATCTTAATCTGATTTTATTATCTCAAAAATTATCACCTTTAACTCATGTAAGGTCTTCTTAAAATAAAGGTTTCCAATCATCATCAGTAACGTCGTTTGCTTTTTGTCACTTTTCTGGTAAAATATCAAACATACTATTATAATATAAATTTTATAAAAAAAATAACAAGGATCCATTAAATGATATCCGTTTCCTTTTCCCACGATTCAGTCTAGTTTATTGGTAGGCAGTGACTCAGCATCAGTTTCAATTAGCATGTACCAAGGCTGCATTTGGTCCACTTGGCGTGTGAAAATATCTACTTACGAGATCTGCCCTACTTTCTGTCTGTTTGTGCTAATAACAATACGTAATCAGGAACAAATATCTACATCGTAATATTTTTACTATCCATTAGTCATTATAGATACTACTTTGATTATGATAAGTATACAATCAAAGAGATACTAGTATTCATGTATGTTGATTATAAAGTATAAATACAATACACTGTGACGCATATGCGCTACTCAACATGACTCAACTGCTAATGGATATATTTCTAGTCAGACCTTAGGCTTTGGTATGTTGTCCTGGGTTGTGTTGTTATGAATGTTTTGATCGGATCCATCCTTAATAGGCACTTATTTATACTTTCAATATTTCTAGAACCGACAAACAGACAAGAAATTTTAAATATTATTAATGATCTTAGCCCTGATACTGCGCCTGGCATAGATAAAATTGATTCCAGATTCTTAAAACACTTCCAACAGTTTCTCGTAGAACCACTTGTATATATTTTTAATTTAAGTCTGAGTACCGGCTGTTTTCCCTCTATTTGTAAAACAGCATCCATTACACCAATTCACAAAGAGGGCCCTAAAGATGACCCAGGAAACTATAGACCCATATTATTGCTAAGTATTATCTCCAAGATACTTGAAAAAGTCGTTAATATACGCCTGGTAAAATTTATTGAAGAATTCGATCTCATTTCTCCTCGGCAATTTGGGTTCGGACAAAAGAAGTCTACTGAAGACGCGATATCGTTATTAATAGAACAAATCACAAGTAATCTTGATAATGGGCAATGCTGTGCTGGGGTTTTCTTAGACCTCGCCAAGGCTTTTGACACCGTATCCTCAAAAATTCTTCTAAAGAAGTTAGAATGTCTTGGCGTCAGAGGTATAGCCCTGAGTTGGTTTGAAAGTTACCTATCTGACAGAAACCAGATTGTTACGGTTGGATCACATAAGAGTGAGAAACTCCCGGTGAGGTTCGGTGTTCCACAAGGTAGTATTTTAGGCCCAACCATGTTCATTATTTACATGAACGACATTCACAATCAAAAAATAGCTGGCGCCGAAATAATTTGTTATGCTGATGATACAGTACTCCTCGTTAGTGGCAAAAACTGGAACGACACTCTTAAACGTGCCAAAGACGGTATTTCAACGATTAGTAAATGGCTTTCAAGAAATCTACTAACATTAAATAGTAAAAAAACTAAATACATATGTTTCCACAAAACTAACGCATCCAAACCACTAGAACCTAAAAGCATCAGAATTCATTCATGTAATTTATCGATAGGAGATTGCGATTGTGATCGTATTGAAAGAGTCTCAGTAGTTAAATACCTTGGTGTTCTGGTCGACCAAAACTGCAACTTTAGAGAACATATGCTCTGCTTATCAAGGCGAATCAGAAAAACGTCTGCCATTCTAAAAAAACTTAGGGACATCGCTGACAAGAAACTACTGAAAACTATTTACCTGGCTATCTGTCAATCTTTGATTAATTACTGCATCCCTATCTGGGGAAGCGCACCAAAAACTACTTTACTTGTGATAGAGAGGGCTCAGAGGTCAGTGTTAAAAATAATGTTGAGAAAACCTTTCCGATATCCTACAAGTGACCTGTATCATGAAGCTCAAGTCCTGACAGTCCGTCAACTTTTCATCCTCAGAGTATGTCTTAAAACACATAAAAGTTTATTAGGTACCGACAAGTATAAACGTATGCTCAAGAGGCGGGTTTTTAAACTCACCCTTCCGCAAATCAACACGTCTTTTGCGCGTAAGTTTGGGTTCTTCTTGAGGGCTCACACATATAATTCAGTTTTAAGCCATTGTCAGATTAAACAGTCTTCAGCGCGCGAAGCTAAGGACAAGCTAATAAATTGGTTGCTCACACTCGATTATAACAGTACGGAGAGTTTGATGGAACATATTTAAATTTTATTTTTTATTATAGGCTAATTTCAGTAGGAACTATATTTTCTAATCTCATGTGTTTTAATATTTTTGTTAATTTGGGATTAACTCGTTTTTTATTTTATTTTATTTTTACAGATATTTTTTTAACTGAGTATAAGTTTGGGAATTGTAACTATAAAAATTTCTTATTACAAATTGTTATGTCTTTATAAATTTAAATTAGTTTTATTATTATTTTAACGGTGTGTAATGCTGTAAACAAATTTATTTAAATCGGTTCCCCAAGATACAGGCACCGCCTAGTTTGGGGACCTCTGTATAATTTATGAAAAGCAAAATGTTGATATGCCCAAATATGCTATTTAAATTTTATGAATGTACCAATCAGTATAATTGTGGCTGTAAATAAAGATTATTATTATTATTATTATTATAAATAAATAAATAATTAATTTCTGGATAGTTCTTCAAGGTTCAAGAGTATGCAGAGAAATCTGCCCGGGAAAAATCCCCGCATCGCGCAAGAGATAGCACCAACGATCCAAAGAGACTTGCACCTAGGACTACTTAGACACGGAAAAGCTCATGAAGTTTAAGTGACTTAAAACCCATACTAATATCATAAATGCGAAGCTCTGTTTGTTTGTTTGTTTCCTACATTTTCACTCAACGGCTGAAGGGATCGTTATAATATTTGGCAATGAGATTAAAACCTGGAAAAGGATATGGACTATCTTTATCTGAAACCATGCGGCCGAAGCCGCAGGTAAAAGCTAGTAATACTTGCCCACGGGAGCATCTGATACTGACGCTTCATTGCTAAGTTGCATTATTGTAAGTGTAAACACTTTAATTTAATACTATGTAAATCTATCATACTTTAGTATGATAGATTTACATAGTATTAAATTATTTGCAGGAATAATTTACCATATTATGCTTTTTCATATCGTTCAAGATCTACAATACAAACACCCTAAGAGAAAAGAAAACAAACACTAAAGAAAATATTTAAAAGAAACATAATACGTTTCTCATACTCCTTTGCTCGCATTGTCACAGCGTTGCCTACATTTTAGAAAAGCCACCAAACATCAATGAGCAATGTTTTACCATTTCTGTGATATATTTTACCACAGACTGTCATGCTTCAGGAGAACCTATTGATCCTACCTTGACAGTCAAGAACGTGTTCATTATTTCCAATATTTTTCCTTGGCCGCATAACACGTACGATGTGGTTCATTTTTTCCATAGGAATCTTGGTTTTCGCAATAATGGTGTTATCGTGGTTAATGAGCTGTGTATAGTTTTTGCTTAAACTGAGGTCTTGTTTAGCTAACTAAAGATGAAAAATAGGTATTCAGCGTTGAAGTCAATATACTGTTAGGTGAATACCCTCTGTGCTGATTTAGGGCACTGGTCATTTCCTTGGAGATTGCAGAACCTACTTTGTCAAGTGCTCATATTTCATGACCCTAAAGGAATCATTTAATTAAATAGTTACCCTCAATATTATGTTTTTTTTACATCATAATTATTTTTTTACTTCCTCTTGCACGTGGGTAGACTCTTTAGTAGCTTAAATTGATCTGGCTGGTTAACTAATTAATGACTCGTACAAGAGCAAATCGTCATTTCGTTAGTTCTAATCGATTGTTGCTACAAAAACTCGATACTATTAGCAATTATGGAAGATTTGTTCTGATCATCGATTGCTCTAACAACTGATTAAGGCGGTACACGACTCTTACAGTAACGATTGCCTCGCGCTTATTATTTACTGACCATTTTTGTTCAATATTCGATTATTCAATATCATTACGCTAGCTTGCAGTTTACTGTAGATTCCTAAGTATTAGGGTGGTAACTACTCAACTTCTGGAAATTATATATGTCCATGCTTAATGTATTAAAATACAATCGTTGGGAACAAAGCTAAAAGAAAGGTGCATATCACCAAACAAAGTAGAGGTCAAAAGTAGCTAGAACGATCGAATTATTTTAGACCGAATATCGTCGACCACCTATTAACTCCAGTAAGCAGTTTTTATGCAATACTCGTAATTTAATTAGCTTCATAATCTAGGGATATAAATTAACGGTAATATTCGACATTTTCAATATAACATGTTTTTTCGCTAGTAGGTACGGAAACATAACGCGTTTAGTTTTTTGGCTCTAATTTGGTAACGGATGCCGTAACGGCCATGTATTAGTTTGTTTGGGATTACTCGTATAATGAGTACCTAATGGAAATATTATGTTTGTCTTAGTCATAGAAGCATAAATATACTCTCGACGCAAAAACGACGGGTGTTATAAGTTTGTAGTATGTATCTGTGTCTGTCTGTGGCATCGTAGATCCTAAACGGAGAAACCGATTTTGATTTAGTTTTTTTACTTTAAAAGGTGACTTCATCGAGAGTATGCTTAGATATACTTAAAAAAAATCTGACCAGCGGTTTGGAGACATGCACGCTCAGCTCCTCACTAACTTGCAGCAAATATATCGTGCTTGGGGTCATTGCAAAGGTCTCAATGAATACAATGACATGGTTACCTTGATCTGATGCTGCAGCATCATCTTGAATCTACAAGACACTCAACTCCTCACTAACTTACAGCAAATATATTGTGTTCGGGCTCATTACTCAGATAGATGGTGATTGGTCCGGTGATGGAGTAGGAAATAGTATTGAGGATAAATCGGTGACGTTATGAGACAGGGGTTTATAATTTTACTTTAATATGCCTATGTTTTTACTTGTAACTTTTCGTTAAGAAATTACGAAGTCTTCTGATAACGTTGTCGTTAGCAATCTGTGCAATATTTGTACGTAGTATATTATCTACTCTGAGGTAATATATGCAAAAGTTCAGATTGCCATTGAGAGACCACGGGGCCTTTAAGGTGGTTCCTGGCACTACCAAACCAGTTAAACGTCAGAATATTTGGAATACACCAGGTATTTTCGTGAAAGATTTTATGGCCGAGCCATGAAGGTGATTTACTCACTAGGTAACAAATGTCATTATTGATTTATTTTTCATAATTCGCTAGAATTTCTCACAAATTCTTGAATACATGTGAACACACATAGAATACAGTTATACATTTTGTCAATTAGGTTCTACTATTATATTATATAATATTGACAAAAAAATGAAGTTTTAACAAGGTTTTAACTACTTAGACATGAAAGAGTTGACCCTAACTAATGTAATATTTATGATAGACGCAGACGAAGAGCTTCTGCTGGTTCTAGTGTAATCTTAGGAGACAAAAGGTTACATGTTGGTATTAATTCATTAATTTGTACTATTTTGTTTCATTTTTTTGTTGCAATAAATCTCAACAAAATTGCTTTATTATTGTGCATATCCGTTCAATAATAATCGTTTTCCTACGCTGTTGAAATTATGTATATCTTCTCTAAAGGTTATAATTTGAAAACGAATCACTAATAGGTACATAATTAGTCACGTCCCTATTTTGGGATGTCGCAGAATGATGAAGCTTGGTTTTTTTAATTTTTATATACCACTAAGATGGCAAACAAGCATACGACGCAACTGATGGTTAGCGGTCACCCAAAAATCACGTTTATTCTCGGCTAGAATTGCTATTGCTTAGCCTCAAAAGAAACTGTAGTTGCCTGAGTTGGCCACATTAGCCACATAACTGTTAGTTACGCATTTAATGCAACAATCACGTGTGAAGATGCTGCCGCCAATGATGATGTTGATACTACTATCAGTTCTAACTTGAAATTTATATTTATAGCATTATGTGACAAGTGTGTGAACAATGGGTTAGTTTAAGGTATATTGTTCTTAGTACCATAAGGTTTAAACGCAGGTAAGGCGAACAAGCAAGCAAAGGGCTTGCTCCTGGCTGTCTACTAAAATCAAAAATCATGTAATCTGAAACACTCGAAGTGTGTGAAGCTAAATAATCTAATAATAAATAGAATATCCACATCTTTCTGCTCTTATTGATTTGTATCCAAATAAATTAAATAAAATAGCTGTGCCCAACACAAGATGCAGGGCAATGCCCAACAAAACATGCAGGGCAATGCTTCTTTTTCTTTCTAATTACCAATAAATGACCGTCAATGATGCGGTTCACAAAGTTCTTTTAAGATAATAAGGTACGCAAATCAACTCAGTAGGGTTTGAAGGAAGGCGAACGCACAAACAATAATACTTATTTTTATATTATAAATACATATCCAACAGCTCAATACAAAAATACAACGCAACTGCGTATGGCAACAAAGGCGTTCTATTCCACTAATTAACTGCCTGGAGATTTGTAGGTTACTGTCGATGCATTTCACATTGTTACATACCTAAATAATATGTTCTGATTGGCAATCACTTACATATTGGTATTAGTAGGTAATAAGTAGTAGTAGGTAAATGATCACTCAATTTTGATAATGTACCAATATGTGAAATATCGACAAGAAGGATTTTCTGTTCTTTCGTATTGTCTAATTACGTCTAATTTACTTCTTATTAATTATTCTATTACTTTCTAAGTGACCAAGCTCGCTCTATTAAATTATCGATTGTGGTTTCAGTTAATCTGTTCCCAGGATCCTGATATCCTTTTGTTGTACATAAATATATATACAATTTAATAATTGGAAGCCTAATTACCCTATCACTTTCGTGCTGTTCAAAAAGATATTTTCGTTATATTCATTTATTTATACACATATTGACTTTAAATAAGGATCCTAGTTGGTTTTCAATTATGTAAATAGTTTTTATTGATATAGCAATATCGATAGAAGTAAATAAAGTAAAAGTAAAGTAAAGTAAAATCATTACACTATTTCGCCATTTTATAAAAATAAAGTATTCTAGGAATGCACTGTGGAATTTGTGTTCTTGAATATTAGGTGTTTTAAAACATGTGTTTTAGTAGCATTATTTTTAAGAAGAAGTGTTAATTATGACATAATAAATTTGGAAAAATTTCATTTTTTATCATATTCATTACCCTAGATATCGTTATCGAACGCTTAAATTTAGCACTTATTTCAAAGCCGTGATTTTAATGAGCTTAGAGCTATTTTTACATGCTACAAATATACTTGTTAATTATGAATTATTTTAACACACAAAAATATGTACAACCATATAAATGACATGCATTTATCTTAACATCCAAAAGTGACTACTTCAGGTTTCCAAAGCCAGTAATCATTGCAAGTGTAGACATAAAATAATGCATATTGAAACCGCGCATAAATTACCGTTATCATTATAAAGGACTTGATACACTTTTCCTAGCTTGCATAATGAATTCCTAGTATTTAACAGTTTCATAAGAAAACTGGTGTTGGAAGTTACAGCTCCCGGGTTTTGTTATATAATATTCGGCTAATAATTATATTAGAATCAAGCACAGAACATAAAGCAGAAACTGTGCACAAATACTAAAGGTTATTTGTTGGAAAACATTATGATAAAATATAAAATTATCTTATATATCTAATTAACAAGTCTTATCAGACCATTAATTTTATTTTTAAATTTGTTTACCTACATTACACAATAAACTACGTATGTCTTTATTTTACACACACTTAGGTTGACAAACAAACATAGGGCCTGATGGTAAGCGGCTACCGTCGCCTACGGATGCTTGTATCACCACGGTTATTACGCACGCTTTGCCAATCCTGGAATATTATACGGATATTATTATTAGTATCCAAGCGCTTACATAATTTGGTTACCAGTGTAATGTAAACATAGCAATAATTTAAGCATCGAGTGATCTATTATTTGGCATAACCCGTCCGCCTATCTCCGATGGCTCCATCTCAATATTCAAAGAGACTTGTTATTAATTTTCAATGCAAACAGTTCGATCTTAGCTTACAATGAAACCAATACGCAACCTGCAGATATTTATTAAGTACCTCGAAATTGGTTGGTTGCTATGTTTAATATTACAGATCAATTTATTCGATAGCAATGGTGTAATATAGTGTTACGTTTGGTAATAGAATTCGTAAATAGATACTGTCCATCGAGAGTAATTAATATTTAAAAAAAAAACAGAAAAATAGCGTAACTTGTTTCTTGAGGGTTCCGTACCCATCTTGCAAATATAGTCATCCAGACACTTAAAAAGTTAAACATATCGCTAAAAAGCTTAATTTTGGTTATGACTGCTAATGGTATTTTTGTATAAAAATAGAGATGGAGCTACATACATATTTTAGCAATTGGTTTTTTTTACCCTAAATTCCAGGTCAGGTTGTCTGTAAACTGCCTTGATTGAATTAAACGTGTTGCAGTATGAAATAACAGACTCAGATTAAAATGAATTTCGAAAAACAAAATATAAAATGGTATTATCTACATTACTAATATTATAATGAGGAAATATTTTATTGTTCGTATTGAATAGGCCCCAAAACTAAGGGAACGATTTGAAAAAATACTTCACCATTAGCTGCCGAAATTATCCATGATCAACAAAGGCTACTTTTTATTAGATAATAAACCCGTGTAAGAGACTATAAGCTGAGAGTAGCCATAGGTAACCGAGGTCTACATTAATTGATCGGGTGTTACAATTTGTGAATCCATTTCATGTAATAAAATTAACAATATCAGTTCTATTAGGCAAACCATTTATACTTTAGCAGAAATTGTAATCAATTAAAAATAAATTGTAATAAGTCTTACCATTAAAAATCTCAAAAATCTAGAATTCATTTTAAAATCTTTGGGTAGCTGCTGGGACGACGAAGGATTTTTCTGTGATTTTCCAGAAAATCCTTAATATCCTGGAGACCTTATTAATTCTATCAAATAACAAGGAATCATCAGAAAAAGTGAGTAAAAAATCTTGGAATTCCAAAATCAATCTGAAGGTTTAACATTGTGTGAATCAACGTCATAGGTACGTCTAACTGCCGGTGGTGCAAGCAGGTCGGTTATAAATACACTGCAGCCGAGGTGCCCTGCATCAGTGTCAGTTCAACTCCTGTCGGCTTTGCTGAAGAGGACGAAAGTGACCAGTGCCAATATTAGAAGAAAATGCGTGCTTCACAAGTAAGTGCGTGCGTTAGGTGTTGTAAAGCTTTCGCGTGTTAATAGTGTTACACATAAACATTATACATAATTGTGATTCAACAATAGTGCAAGTTAATCATCAATATCGTGTTAAGGGTTTCGTAATTTATGACGGCAAATAATTACTTTCTTGGAGTTAAATAGTCCTTACACTTTTATAAAATACAATTTTGATGTTGATTTAATCTAATTTCTTGTATTGTACTTTATTTGAGAAATGGAAGTTGGTGCGGTATCTTTAATTGTTATAAACTTGTTACGCCATACAAATGCCATAATTATTAAACCATGAATTTACTTTACTTTACCACGACGGTAACGCACCCGTATTACGTGTCTGACGTTCCGGATTATTTCACACATTGTCGTAACAACGTAAAATTAACAAAACAGTGATATCTTTCAATGTTACATAAATTTTATGCCCTCTATACTTCCTGTTTGTTTATACGTTATATTGTTCTAATTCTAATGCTATGGGAATTAACAGCTGGCAGCATTGTTGTGTTACATATTGACCTTACATGTCATTTATATTGGCTAGGCGGTCTAACATTGTTCCTCTTATTTATTACTAACTTTTTCCCCACGATCTCACCCGCGTATCAATATAATAATAACCTATGTGATAATATGGCAATGCACTAGTGAAATATTTTTTTAAATCGGTTCTATAGTCTTTGGGTTTAATAATTACAAACAAAATTCAAATCTTTCCTCTTTAAAATATCCGTAAGGAAGGTATATAATAACGATTCAGCTTTAGAAATAGTATTTGTAAACGATAAAAGGTTTTTTTTATTTCAAAATGTATATGTAGATTATGGATCCTATCGTTTTTAATTCATTTTGCAGTTTTTAAAAAGTGCAAATTATAGTTTTGGATTAAAAACATAGTGTAGAACTTGGAAATTGTAGAGAAGCAGGTGACTAAATTTAAAAGCTTATACCTGCTTGGAAAACGTGTAAATCCGCCACATGAGAAATAATAACTAAAGAATTATGTCTCCTCATACCTTTTTGATTAATTTGTAACTTTTTTCCACTCAACATATTCTTTCATTGATGAGTAATACGGTGAATTTCCTGGATGTCTGCTTTCATCCTTTTATGTATCTTGCTTTGTCAAAACTATATCTATCTAAGATTATTGAGCTATTAGTACACTAATCAATTTTAAGATAGTGATCCAACTTATATTATAGACATTACTCTTAACAGGAAATATTGCCCTATTTAGTACATTAATATACTTGTATATTTTATAGGTATTCCTGTTTGTTGTTCTCTGCGCCGCGGTTAACGCAGGCTATATTGCTCCAGCATATGGCGGATATGCCGGCCACGGTGGCTATGCCGGGGACGGTGGCTATGCCGGATATGCCGGGCACGGTGGATACTCTGGAGACGTCGGACACGGAGACTATCATGTGAATATTTTGTATATGTACTATACCAGCTGATCTACCTCAAACTGCATTTCCCAGTGATAAAGCTTGAAAGCTCAGGTGGAATTCGTTTCATAGTAAAATTATACAGAATATTCAGAGATCAATATTTTCTACAACTGTAGCCTTAGCAATAACATTTTTTGACTACGTATTCGAAAACGTAAGTCTCAAAATGTAATAAAATCATACGAATTTTTAGTTTCAGTTTTCGCTTGGCGCAGCGTTGTTAATTTTCTCATACAAGAATAGTTGAAAACGATAAGAATATGCCGTCGAAAGTTCTTCTTGCTAAGACTACTGATGTAAAGTGAATTTATATTCATTAGAATTATTCCTAAAGTAAAAAAAAAGTAGCATTCTTTGAAGTGTTCATGCATTTGAATTGACTCAATATGTAAGGAACGAAAATAATGACGAACGTTTTGATTAAGATTTTGTCACGAATGTGTAACGGGCCGAATAAATTACGATCTTCCGTCGCTGTGATAATACTGAACCGCAATACGCGGACCATACACCGTGACGTATGCAGGCACCATGACGTCCCATCTTACGACACTAATGAGTCGTGCGTGATATCTATGTTCAGAACTTTTAAGGCTCTCTGTACCATCATATTTTTGAGGCAATTACAAACTTTCCCATTTTTGATTGGTGGTCTAATGGGAAATCTATAAAATAGATTTTTTTTTTCAATAAAACTGTTCGTGCCTTTTAATAAATAGTACGCAGTGAAGTTTTCTAAGGAAAAGATCATATAATTATAAGTTTTGCGGCTAAGATGAATATTTGCTATCAAAATAAAAAATGGGTCCATTACTATGTGCGTTACTTAATTTTCATTGTAGCTACTTGTTAAGCTAAGAAATATTTATGTCACGATTAAATATGTTTCGAGCGCGTTGAAGTCTTTTTAATGTAAAAACTAGTTTCACTATGTTTTATTTATGTTACAAAGTAAATAATAGTAAGGAACGATATTGTCCATCAGGATACAAGGTTACTTAACTCTTAATTAATTAAGAGCGAATAAATAATAATCAAATTCAATAAATGGAACTTAATGCCCGCTAATATTTTTTTTATATTCTGCGTATTATTATAGTGATACAAATATTTTAAATTTCGTAGGCAATACACCGATGGACATAGCGCTCCGTGTTGATATCTCATAGAGCTAAGTAACAGGCAGAATGTTTTTTTCAGTCTTACCCCAAATATGCATACGACTACGCAGTGAATGACCCTCACACCGGTGACCACAAGACGCAGTGGGAGACCCGAGACGGCGACGTGGTTAAAGGTACCTAATTTAAGGTTTCTTTAAAAAAAAAACCTTAAGATGAATAACCGAGGTCGTCGGTTTGATCGTTCGTGCATAGACGAGCCATCAGTCGATTGATCGCCCATCCGTATCTCTTGTTATTGATATTGTTTTTAGGTAGACAGTCAAGAATTTCCTGATTATTTTCATGTGACAACATATTGTAGTTAATTTCTATATTTATTTTTTAATTGAGTAGCTTAAATCTCTTGCAACTATAGGCATAATGATGTGACGGTATGAGGGTACACCATCTTGGCTGGTGTAAAAAAATATTTTATATTGAAATGATATACGGTCTCAAACTAAGCAAAACTTTCTTGTACTTTAGGTATCAGATAAGATAACTGATAGAATACTCAAATTCTGTTCGGCATCCGGACAAACAAAAAATGTTCCTCAGAATTAAATTATAGCTTTACATAATTGTATGCATCGTCTGATGTGGATTTAACCTGCAACAACTGGCGTAGCAGCCTGGCTTTCTAGACTAACAGTCTCGTCTTTCATTTGTTATCATCGGAATTCGTATATTTAATTAAATCAAGGGTCGAATCCTGGATGCAACTGGCACAGGACAGGACCAAGGTAGAGAGAAATTAAAGACCTTGGATGATAGTGAAATGACTTACACAAATTACATATTTATATAATTTCAGGTGCGTACTCTCTAGCTGAGCCCGACGGCACCACTCGCATCGTAGAGTATACTGCCGACAAAATACACGGATTCAACGCAGTTGTTAAACGAATTGGACAAGCTCACCACCCACAAGTCTACAACCAACAACACGATGGAGCTGGTTATTACGGGTATCACTAGATGGCGCCACACTCCACCACCGATAGAAAAATAAAACGTTTCAAGTTCTCGCCGATAGATGTCACTAGAAGACTTAAATGTATGTTTAGTAAAATCTCAAAGTAGATAATACTACGTACAATTGTATCTAATTCAAGTTTATGGGCATACTTCTGTGATATTAATATTTGCGGGCCAAGTTTATTTATAAACCAAGTTCTAACGAAACGAAAGTAAAATTTTAGTTTTCTTATTAATTTGTAAGAATAAAATAACGAAAGTTAATGTCATTTTGATATAAAAAATACCAAAATAAAAGTATTTCTTAGTGATAAGTGCGTATGATTCCATAAAAACCCAAAAGAAAGTAATCGATGAGAAATGTCAAACTTTTCCTGCTGAAACCTGTCATCGTTACGACAGGAACTGAAGCATGAAACATAGCTGCATAAAGCATACATTATTCACAGACGTCAGCTGTAGTTCTGGTTTCCTTTCCGAACCGAGATCCTATGAAAAAATACAAAGAATGTACCTAATTTAAACTAGTTGCAAATGGTTTGTGTTGTAATTCTTGAAAGGAGATTAATAATCGGCTTAGCGAAACAGTTTTAATTTCTCGGTTATTGTCAGGGAACAAATTGCTACGTGCTTGCAATTAGTGCATAGTGTGTATACATTGTTTAATTTATCTTTCGCTTTGATCTTTACTCATTCCGGACTTGAGCTATAAGGAACATTGTAATTTGCTATGCATACTCATGAAGTCATGACTACATGATTCACAATATTGAATCCTAAAAAATACATCATAGAGAGCATGTTAGCTCAGCACCGATAAAAAAAACCCTTGCATCAATAAAACAGAAGAGGGCTTATGTTTACTTCCCTATAAAATAAGTAAAAATAATACATTTTGAATTAATCTTGAGAGAAGTCGCTTCCAGTAATTTGCATGCTGCCATTCGTAATCATGTCACATTAATGCTACTTTCATGTTTTCTCACTTTACTTACAGTTTTTATTTAATAAATCAACATCATCTGTTAAACATAAAATTAACTGATGTTCATTGAGTTTATTCTCGGCTAGAATTGCTATTGCTTAGCCTCAAAAGAAACTGTAGTTGCCCGAGATGGCCACATTAGCCACATACCTGTTAGTTACGCATTTAATGCAACAATCACGTGTGAAGATGCTGCCGCCAATGATGATGTTGATACTACTATCAGTTCTAACTTGAAATTTATATTTATAGCATTATGTGACAAGTGTGTGAACAATGGTTTAGTTTAAGGTATATTGTTCTTAGTACCATAAAGTTTAAACGCAGGTAAGGCGAACAAGCAAGCAAAGGGCTTGCTCCTGGCTGTCTACTAAAATCAAAAATCATGTAATCTGAAACACTCGAAGTGTGTGAAGCTAAATAATCTAATAATAAATAGAATATCCACATCTTTCTGCTCTTATTGATTTGTATCCAAATAAATTAAATAAAATAGCTGTGCCCAAGTACCCAAGATGCAGGGCAATGCCCAACAAAACATGCAGGCCAATGCTTCTTTTTCTTTCTAATTACCAATAAATGACCGTCAATGATGCGGGTCACAAAGCTCTTTTAAGATAATAAGGTACGCAAATCAACTCAGTAGGGTTTGAAGGAAGGCGAACGCACAAACAATAATACTTATTTTTATATTATAAATACATATCCAACAGCTCAATACAAAAATACAACGCAACTGCGTATGGCAACAAAGGCGTTCTATTCCACTAATTAACTGCCTGGAGATTTGTAGGTTACTGTCGATGCATTTCACATTGTTCCATACCTAAATAATATGTTCTGATTGGCAATCACTTACATATTGGTATTAGTAGGTAATAAGTAGTAGTAGGTAAATGATCACTCAATTTTGATAATGTACCAATATGTGAAATATCGACAAGAAGGATTTTCTGTTCTTTCGTATTGTCTAATTACGTCTAATTTACTTCTTATTAATTATTCTATTACTTTCTAAGTGACCAAGCTCGCTCTATTAAATTATCGATTGTGGTTTCAGTTAATCTGTTCCCAGGATCCTGATATCCTTTTGTTGTACATAAATATATATACAATTTAATAATTGGAAGCCTAATTACCCTATCACTTTCGTGCTGTTCAAAAAGATATTTTCGTTCTATTCATTTATTTATACACATATTGACTTAAAATAAGGATCCTAGTTGGTTTTCAATTATGTAAATAGTTTTTATTGATATAGCAATATCGATAGAAGTAAATAAAGTAAAAGTAAAGTAAAGTAAAATCATTACACTATTTCGCCATTTTATAAAAATAAAGTATTCTAGGAATGCACTGTGGAATTTGTGTTCTTGAATATTAGGTGTTTTAAAACATGTGTTTTAGTAGCATTATTTTTAAGAAGAAGTGTTAATTATGACATAATAAATTTGGAAAAATTTCATTTTTTATCATATTCATTACCCTAGATATCGTTATCGAACGCTTAAATTTAACACTTATTTCAAAGCCGTGATTTTAATGAGCTCAGAGCTATTTTTACATGCTACAAATATACTTGTTAATTATGAATTATTTTAACACACAAAAATATGTACAACCATATAAATGACATGCATTTATCTTAACATCCAAAAGTGACTACTTCAGGTTTCCAAAGCCAGTAATCATTGCAAGTGTAGACATAAAATAATGCATATTGAAACCGCGCATAAATTACCGTTATCATTATAAAGGACTTGATACACTTTTCCTAGCTTGCATAATGAATTCCTAGTATTTAACAGTTTCATAAGAAAACTGGTGTTGGAAGTTACAGCTCCCGGGTTTTGTTATATAATATTCGGCTAATAATTATATTAGAATCAAGCACAGAACATAAAGCAGAAACTGTGCACAAATACTAAAGGTTATTTGTTGGAAAACATTATGATAAAATATAAAATTATCTTATATATCTAATTAACAAGTCTTATTAGACCATTAATTTTATTTTTAAATTTGTTTACCTACATTACACAATAAACTACGTATTTATTTATTTTACACACACTTAGGTTGACAAACAAACATAGGGCCTGATGGTAAGCGCCTACCATCGCCTACGGATGCTTGTATCACCACGGTTATTACGCACGCTTTGCCAATCCTGGAATATTATACGGATATTATTATTAGTATCCAAGCGCTTACATAATTTGGTTACCAGTGTAATGTAAACATAGCAATAATTTAAGCATCGAGTAATGATCTATTATTTGGCATAACCCGTCCGCCTATCTCCGATGGCTCCATCTCAATATTCAAAGAGACTTGTTATTAATTTTCAATGCAAACAGTTCGATCTTAGCTTACAATGAAACCAATACGCAACCTGCAGATATTTATTAAGTACCTCGAAATTGGTTGGTTGCTATGTTTAATATTACAGATCAATTTATTCGATAGCAATGGTGTAATATAGTGTTACGTTTGGTAATAGAATTCGTAAATAGATACTGTCCATCGAGAGTAATTAATATTTTAAAAAAAACAGAAAAATAGCGTAACTTGTTTCTTGAGGGTTCCGTACCCATCTTGCAAATATAATCATCCAGACACTTAAAAAGTTAAACATATCGCTAAAAAGCTTAATTTTGGTTATGACTGCTAATGGTATTTTTGTATAAAAATAGAGATGGAGCTACATACATATTTTAGCAATTGGTTTTTTTTACCCTAAATTCCAGGTCAGGCTGTCTGTAAACTGCCTTGATTGAATTAAACGTGTTGCAGTATGAAATAACAGACTCAGATTAAAATGAATTTGGAAAAACAAAATATAAAATGGTATTATCTACATTATTAATATTATAATGAGGAAATATTTTATTGTTCGTATTGAATAGGCCCCAAAACTAAGGGAACGATTTGAAAAAATACTTCACCATTAGCTGCCGAAATTATCCATGATCAACAAAGGCTACTTTTTATTAGATAATAAACCCGTGTAAGAGACTATAAGCTGAGAGTAGCCATAGGTAACCGAGGTCTACATTATTTGATCGGGTGTTACAATTTGTGAATCCATTTCATGTAATAAAATTAACAATATCAGTTCTATTAGGCAAACCATTTATACTTTAGCAGAAATTGTAATCAATTAAAAATAAATTGTAATAAGTCTTACCATTAAAAATCTCAAAAATCTAGAATTCATTTTAAAATCTTTGGGTAGCTGCTGGGACGACGAAGGATTTTTCTGTGATTTTCCAGAAAATCCTTAATATCCTGGAGACTTTATTAATTCTATCAAATAACAAGGAATCATCAGAAAAAGTGAGTAAAAAATCTTGGAATTCCAAAATCAATCTGAAGGTTTAACATTGTGTGAATCAACGTCATAGGTACGTCTAACTGCCGGTGGTGCAAGCAGGTCGGTTATAAATACACTGCAGCCGAGGTGCCCTGCATCAGTGTCAGTTCAACTCCTGTCGGCTTTGCTGAAGAGGACGAAAGTGACCAGTGCCAATATTAGAAGAAAATGCGTGCTTCACAAGTAAGTGCGTGCGTTAGGTGTTGTAAAGCTTTCGCGTGTAAATAGTGTTACACATAAACATTATACATAATTGTGATTCAACAATAGTGCAAGTTAATCATCAATATCGTGTTAAGGGTTTCGTAATTTATGACGCCAAATAATTACTTTCTTGGAGTTAAATAGTCCTTACACTTTTATAAAATACAATTTTGATGTTGATTTAATCTAATTTCTTGTATTGTACTTTATTTGAGAAATGGAAGTTGGTGCGGTATCTTTAATTGTTATAAACTTGTTACGCCATACAAATGCCATAATTATTAAACCATGAATTTACTTTACTTTACCACGACGGTAACGCACCCGTATTACGTGTCTGACGTTCCGGATTATTTCACACATTGTCGTAACAACGTAAAATTAACAAAACAGTGATATCTTTCAATGTTACATAAATTTTATGCCCTCTATACTTCCTGTTTGTTTATACGTTATATTGTTCTAATTCTAATGCTATGGGAATTAACAGCTGGCAGCATTGTTGTGTTACATATTGACCTTACATGTCATTTATATTGGCTAGGCGGTCTAACATTGTTCCTCTTATTTATTACTAACTTTTTCCCCACGATCTCACCCGCGTATCAATATAATAATAACCTATGTGATAATATGGCAATGCACTAGTGAAATATTTTTTTAAATCGGTTCTATAGTCTTTGGGTTTAATAATTACAAACAAAATTCAAATCTTTCCTCTTTAAAATATCCGTAAGGAAGGTATATAATAACGATTCAGCTTTAGAAATAGTATTTGTAAACGATAAAAGGTTTTTTTTATTTCAAAATGTATATGTAGATTATGGATCCTATCGTTTTTAATTCATTTTGCAGTTTTTAAAAAGTGCAAATTATAGTTTTGGATTAAAAACATAGTGTAGAACTTGGAAATTGTAGAGAAGCAGGTGACTAAATTTAAAAGCTTATACCTGCTTGGAAAACGTGTAAATCCGCCACATGAGAAATAATAACTAAAGAATTATGTCTCCTCATACCTTTTTGATTAATTTGTAACTTTTTTCCACTCAACATATTCTTTCATTGATGAGTAATACGGTGAATTTCCTGGATGTCTGCTTTCATCCTTTTATGTATCTTGCTTTGTCAAAACTATATCTATCTAAGATTATTGAGCTATTAGTACACTAATCAATTTTAAGATAGTGATCCAACTTATATTATAGACATTACTCTTAACAGGAAATATTGCCCTATTTAGTACATTAATATACTTGTATATTTTATAGGTATTCCTGTTTGTTGTTCTCTGCGCCGCGGTTAACGCAGGCTATATTGCTCCAGCATATGGCGGATATGCCGGCCACGGTGGCTATGCCGGGGACGGTGGCTATGCCGGATATGCCGGGCACGGTGGATACTCTGGAGACGTCGGACACGGAGACTATCATGTGAATATTTTGTATATGTACTATACCAGCTGATCTACCTCAAACTGCATTTCCCAGTGATAAAGCTTGAAAGCTCAGGTGGAATTCGTTTCATAGTAAAATTATACAGAATATTCAGAGATCAATATTTTCTACAACTGTAGCCTTAGCAATAACATTTTTTGACTACGTATTCGAAAACGTAAGTCTCAAAATGTAATAAAATCATACGAATTTTTAGTTTCAGTTTTCGCTTGGCGCAGCGTTGTTAATTTTCTCATACAAGAATAGTTGAAAACGATAAGAATATGCCGTCGAAAGTTCTTCTTGCTAAGACTACTGATGTAAAGTGAATTTATATTCATTAGAATTATTCCTAAAGTAAAAAAAAAGTAGCATTCTTTGAAGTGTTCATGCATTTGAATTGACTCAATATGTAAGGAACGAAAATAATGACGAACGTTTTGATTAAGATTTTGTCACGAATGTGTAACGGGCCGAATAAATTACGATCTTCCGTCGCTGTGATAATACTGAACCGCAATACGCGGACCATACACCGTGACGTATGCAGGCACCATGACGTCCCATCTTACGACACTAATGAGTCGTGCGTGATATCTATGTTCAGAACTTTTAAGGCTCTCTGTACCATCATATTTTTGAGGCAATTACAAACTTTCCCATTTTTGATTGGTGGTCTAATGGGAAATCTATAAAATAGATTTTTTTTTTCAATAAAACTGTTCGTGCCTTTTAATAAATAGTACGCAGTGAAGTTTTCTAAGGAAAAGATCATATAATTATAAGTTTTGCGGCTAAGATGAATATTTGCTATCAAAATAAAAAATGGGTCCATTACTATGTGCGTTACTTAATTTTCATTGTAGCTACTTGTTAAGCTAAGAAATATTTATGTCACGATTAAATATGTTTCGAGCGCGTTGAAGTCTTTTTAATGTAAAAACTAGTTTCACTATGTTTTATTTATGTTACAAAGTAAATAATAGTAAGGAACGATATTGTCCATCAGGATACAAGGTTACTTAACTCTTAATTAATTAAGAGCGAATAAATAATAATCAAATTCAATAAATGGAACTTAATGCCCGCTAATATTTTTTTTATATTCTGCGTATTATTATAGTGATACAAATATTTTAAATTTCGTAGGCAATACACCGATGGACATAGCGCTCCGTGTTGATATCTCATAGAGCTAAGTAACAGGCAGAATGTTTTTTTCAGTCTTACCCCAAATATGCATACGACTACGCAGTGAATGACCCTCACACCGGTGACCACAAGACGCAGTGGGAGACCCGAGACGGCGACGTGGTTAAAGGTACCTAATTTAAGGTTTCTTTAAAAAAAAAACCTTAAGATGAATAACCGAGGTCGTCGGTTTGATCGTTCGTGCATAGACGAGCCATCAGTCGATTGATCGCCCATCCGTATCTCTTGTTATTGATATTGTTTTTAGGTAGACAGTCAAGAATTTCCTGATTATTTTCATGTGACAACATATTGTAGTTAATTTCTATATTTATTTTTTAATTGAGTAGCTTAAATCTCTTGCAACTATAGGCATAATGATGTGACGGTATGAGGGTACACCATCTTGGCTGGTGTAAAAAAATATTTTATATTGAAATGATATACGGTCTCAAACTAAGCAAAACTTTCTTGTACTTTAGGTATCAGATAAGATAACTGATAGAATACTCAAATTCTGTTCGGCATCCGGACAAACAAAAAATGTTCCTCAGAATTAAATTATAGCTTTACATAATTGTATGCATCGTCTGATGTGGATTTAACCTGCAACAACTGGCGTAGCAGCCTGGCTTTCTAGACTAACAGTCTCGTCTTTCATTTGTTATCATCGGAATTCGTATATTTAATTAAATCAAGGGTCGAATCCTGGATGCAACTGGCACAGGACAGGACCAAGGTAGAGAGAAATTAAAGACCTTGGATGATAGTGAAATGACTTACACAAATTACATATTTATATAATTTCAGGTGCGTACTCTCTAGCTGAGCCCGACGGCACCACTCGCATCGTAGAGTATACTGCCGACAAAATACACGGATTCAACGCAGTTGTTAAACGAATTGGACAAGCTCACCACCCACAAGTCTACAACCAACAACACGATGGAGCTGGTTATTACGGGTATCACTAGATGGCGCCACACTCCACCACCGATAGAAAAATAAAACGTTTCAAGTTCTCGCCGATAGATGTCACTAGAAGACTTAAATGTATGTTTAGTAAAATCTCAAAGTAGATAATACTACGTACAATTGTATCTAATTCAAGTTTATGGGCATACTTCTGTGATATTAATATTTGCGGGCCAAGTTTATTTATAAACCAAGTTCTAACGAAACGAAAGTAAAATTTTAGTTTTCTTATTAATTTGTAAGAATAAAATAACGAAAGTTAATGTCATTTTGATATAAAAAATACCAAAATAAAAGTATTTCTTAGTGATAAGTGCGTATGATTCCATAAAAACCCAAAAGAAAGTAATCGATGAGAAATGTCAAACTTTTCCTGCTGAAACCTGTCATCGTTACGACAGGAACTGAAGCATGAAACATAGCTGCATAAAGCATACATTATTCACAGACGTCAGCTGTAGTTCTGGTTTCCTTTCCGAACCGAGATCCTATGAAAAAATACAAAGAATGTACCTAATTTAAACTAGTTGCAAATGGTTTGTGTTGTAATTCTTGAAAGGAGATTAATAATCGGCTTAGCGAAACAGTTTTAATTTCTCGGTTATTGTCAGGGAACAAATTGCTACGTGCTTGCAATTAGTGCATAGTGTGTATACATTGTTTAATTTATCTTTCGCTTTGATCTTTACTCATTCCGGACTTGAGCTATAAGGAACATTGTAATTTGCTATGCATACTCATGAAGTCATGACTACATGATTCACAATATTGAATCCTAAAAAATACATCATAGAGAGCATGTTAGCTCAGCACCGATAAAAAAAACCCTTGCATCAATAAAACAGAAGAGGGCTTATGTTTACTTCCCTATAAAATAAGTAAAAATAATACATTTTGAATTAATCTTGAGAGAAGTCGCTTCCAGTAATTTGCATGCTGCCATTCGTAATCATGTCACATTAATGCTACTTTCATGTTTTCTCACTTTACTTACAGTTTTTATTTAATAAATCAACATCATCTGTTAAACATAAAATTAACTGATGTTCATTGAGTTACCACTAACAGAACTTGTGTGTTACACAGTGGAGACATAAGGATTCGGAAATCCCGTTGGACCCATCAATGCAACTTTCCAATGGAACCAACAGACCTTAACCAGTATTTCAGACCGGAAATACAAAGATTAGTACACTACAAAAAGATATCACGCTTAATGCGTAATTTTTTTACATGAACGACATAATTGCATTGTAAATATGTGCACATATTTAAAAAAAAAATAGTTAGGTAGTTATTTTTCAAAACTGTTTGATGTAAATGGTAGATTCTAAGCTTATCATGCTAATTCCGAATATTAAAAAAAAATTGTAATGTCCACCATTACGATATGTTTTTATATATATTTATATAAAATAAGCAAAGAATAGTCTTTTTTCTTTTATTCCCAAAATGGTAATTTCAGCTGATTATTTCGAACTATAAATCTCAAATTCAAATATTAGAAATAATAGCAGGGATATAGGTGTGTCAAATAGAATATTCTTTAGAAATTCACGCGAAGTAGAATGATAGTATCAAATTATATAATGCAATGGGAAATAAAAGATTATATTAGTAAGTACAATGAAATGGTGAGCATCCTGGGTGATACGGTGTGTCTGCATTGTTCACGCACTTGGGGGGTGTAATACGCGTTTATATAAATAGGTGGGTGGTGGTCGGACCGCCCGTCTTCAACTAGTCTCAACCTTGAAATGGACAAGTTATTTTTCTTCACAATAATTTGATATTCGTTTGTTCGTGTTTTGGAATGTTAGTGTCAGTGTTAATGGTGACAATTTAGAGAATCCAGTAAATATGGCGAAGGTGCTTGTTTTAACGGTAAGTACTGATTTTTTTTTAATTTTTAGTGTTCATATATTACATATCTTCAGTGAAATAGCGAAATAAACTTCTAATTTTGTGAATTCTAGGTCCTCTTGGCAAATCTGTTGGCTTCGAATTGTCAAGTTGAGGAGATAGTAGAAGATGATATAGAAAATCAAATCGCCAGTGGAGTGAGTAGATATTATGATTGTTATTAATATAATATTTTTACATTTTATGAGCTATTTTGAAAGTTATCTTGTTCATGCGTTAATTGATAATCTGTTTAGATTTTTTTATTGTACCTAAATTTGCATTATGATTAAGAAAGTTTATGTATTCTATGAAAAAAAAAAACAATTAAATATACCCATAAATATATAGAAAAAAATCATTTAAATATACCCATAATTCGTATTTGTTGTAATAGCCTTATTTTAGAAAAGAGTATACCTTTATTGTCATACATAATGCTCTTTAATATTTAAATTATATTAGGACGTAGCTTCATTTTTAAACTGTGTGTGCATAAAACCGATGGGTATCCCAAAAAATGAGTTGATTGAAACCAACCCTGTCTTCATTACATTGCTTGACAATATTATATCTTATATGAAAATTAACCTAAGCATTAATAATATTTTTTCTTATGTGTGGCAACACATAAGAAAAAATATTTATTCAATTTAATAGCTGCTATAAAACTGCGCACAATTCCTTAATATAGTTAAAACATAGGAATTAAATACAAATAGAATTATTTTTAAAGTATGAAAGTGTTAATAAATTTTCACGCTACGCTCATGACATGGCTCGCGATTTCACTATCGTTTACGTCTCACGCAAGACGTCAATAAGAGCGCAAACGAGCGCTGAAACAATAATTGCACGTTATCGCAATAATCTTTATGTATGAAATTATAATAACACTGTGAATAAAAGTTGCAATCGTATTCATAAGTTAGCCTTTAAATACAGGGTAAACTACCTTATCATAATGCGAAGTACGTTCTTGCTTTATTTAGCCACTTAGGAACGCGTCTATTTTTTTTATATACATATCTCTATCGAATTTCTCAGAAAAGTTCCCGAACGTTGCTTTCTTCGAATTTCTTCGCCCATATATAATATGCGCAGAAAATGCTTTATTTTCCGTAATTGAATTTTTAAATAAGTTGTCGATTGAATAACAGAATCCATTTGTTCATGAATATCCACAGGTATACTTAGTTGAAACAAATAAGAAGTTATTTAATAAATACTTTTAATTAATCCTGTCGATCTCAGTCCATCTGAATTGATGTCTTAGAAAGTCTATATAACATTTAAAAATATGACAATAGTCTGGGATATCAGATGTAACTTGCGGCTCGAAGATAAAGCATTCATCACTTTCTATTGAACGATACAGTGTGGAACAATAATGATACCAATCAGTTATTATGTCCGACTTTTAGTAGTGGGTACGCCTTCACTTCCTACTTTTTTGCATATTATATTATAAGCTTACAGAGCATTGCGTTATGTGCTAAATCATTTTCAAAAACATACATATCATTTGTTCATTTTTATTCTGGTCAAATTTGCGGTCTTTTAAAATCATAGTAGGTACACGGGTAAACCGTTACACTACCGTTAGTCATTATTATTGGAAAGTGTGCACTTTAATTAGCTCAAATAGATAATAAACGGCTACGTGGAATTATCATTACTGTGCCTTAGGAAGAAAATCTTTTGAGTACGTATTCGTATTGCTTTCCACTATTTAATAAGGGAAAATGAACACCGCTGCGCCGGCTTGCTACCAGTACCTACTATTCTGGCATTAATTTCAATCAATTGTTTCGGCATCACGAAGAAAATGCTGTCTGAACTGCATAACCCATATAATATTGACCTGTAACGATTGCCAAGTGGTTAAATTTGATAAGGAGAAATACCTTATTGATTTCATAACCGCCGTTATACCTAGTACTTTCGCAAGTACGTATTAAAACAGTTTGTATTTTGTATAATATGAGAGCAAAAAGTGGTAATCGAGTCAATATCGAGCTCATTAGCAAAACGCACGTAATGGTAGTATTACGCCCCGCACCACACTTAACGAGATTGGTGGGTGTTGAAACTGGCCATTGCTGCTCACTGTGTCACCCACTTTTCTCCGGAGTTTTGTCACTGTTTTACTGTTCCAAATGCGATCACTTTAGTTTTAAAAAGCATTTTGAAAATGCGTATATTACTATCTTATATTATTGCATTCTTGCACATAGGTACCTACTCACTTAATTTTTACAGAATAAACTAGAGTACAAAGGCGATTAGAAACGTGAGAAAATTCCTTTTTAAGCAGAAAAAGGTTTAAATTTGTATTTTTAAATGCAGTCTACAATTATGAAATTAAAAAATATTCGTAGTTTGTGAGTCACGGAAGCATTACGGATATAAATGAAAGTGAATGAATGATCTGTCATTGACATTGAGACGGCATGCGATTCGCCGCGCACGCGCTTGCTCGTCTTGAACTTGACAAGGCGGGCATCAAGTGACATTAAGTTTAATGATTACACATGAGGAAAATTCTTCAACACGTTCCGATTTTATTATGGTCATTCACACGTAGCATTTTAATCGGCTTATTATGAGTAAAAACTGGTTGCTTACATTATTAATTGTAGGCTTAGTTGATATTACACAGCGGTAATAGATTCACTACTTGTTAGTTTTTGTTGGACATACTCTAGTTCAGTTCTCTTTTACGATTTCCATTCATTTGTATGGACCTAGTTGTAGTACTGTTAACTTATTAGACATGTGTTGAGCAACAGGTCGTGAGCGAGAGTGATAAATGCAGCACGCGTTACATCTAGCGAGCTGATGGACACTCCAACATTCAATATACGAGCTCTACCTGATATAATTGCTTACATTCCAAACTCATGGTACCGATTAAGTTCTCATTAATTATTCAGAATACTAAACAATAACGTCGAACATGCAACAAATTGACATAATGATTAAAAATACCGAATTATAACACGCAAGCTATCAGTTTGCACATTCTCCACAGCTTTTTTATAACTCACCACAATGTAATTGTGGGACGGGAAAAATGTTAGACATTTATTTATTCATTTACAGCGCAAAACAAGTCACAAATTAATTTGCGTTTACTATGTTCTTTGTTGCCAGGCAAAACCAAGCTATTCATTCAGTTACGGAGTGTCTGATGCCCGCACTGGCGATATCAAGACGGTATGGGAGTCTAAGGAAGGTGACACTGTAAAAGGTACGATACGATACGATGAGAAAAAGTTTTGGTGTATGCGTAGTAATTCGGAATAAGATTTAACGTATGTCAATAAATGTGCATGGCTGATCTAGAATACCTATATAATAAGCGAGTAACGAAAATGTGTTTGTCCGTTACAGGTCACTATAGCGTTTTAGAACCAGATGGCTCTATGAGAACAGTAGAATACTCAGCGACTCCTGACACAGGGTTTAAAGCAGTTGTCAATACTGAGAGCGCTACGCTTGATACTCAAGGATCTGCTAGAAGTTTGATAGAAGACAAAGCAATGAGAGATTATGAGAAATACTATGATTTCCCAGAAGAAGAAGAGGATGATTACATTGACAGAAAAAAGGTGAGACGTCCACACGAACGCTATCAAGAACATTCGAGAAGGAGACCACAATACCCGGACTTAGAACCAAGTGAATACACCCACAGCATCAGCATCAAACATCCATACGATGAATCGCTAGCAGAGGACGAACCCCATAGCCATGTTGGTTACAGTTTTGATGCAAATTGTAAGACAAAACACAAAAAAGAAAGCAACGAGAACCGAGATAATTGGTATGCAAGCCTTGCAGACGTAGAACCAAATAAACACAAATATTCAGCATATTCACCTGATACATTCAAAGAGAATTACAATAAATTTGCGGAACCAACTGACTATGACTTTGAGAAAGCGAAGTTTGGCTACAATGACAATTTCAAATCAACGAAATTCGATGATGTGAACATAAAGCCAGCATCTTCGATGAAGTACAATTACCCTGCTCTGCCTGAGATACCTCCACCGGATAGGTATGAAAACGATAATTATCATCCTCCTCGACCTAAGAAAAAGAAGCACAGGCCGCACAAGCAGCCGAACTACCATTACTCAGGCGAAGATATGGATGAATATGTACTTGTACCAAAGAAGAAATACAAGCCCTCAAGAATAGTTGAACATAGTGATTATCGACCGGAGTTAGATGACGATTATGAGCGTCCACATTATAATAATGATGATGACCAAGACGATAGGTTTCAAAACCCTCCCAGAGCCACAAAACCTAAAGAAGTTGTTCGTAAAATAGTAACGAAACGAAAGCCTCCTGTCATTAACTTGTTAGATATATTTGATATTTAAGTAAAACTTAAATTTGTATAAGAATACAAATTAGTTATTATGAAATATGGCCAAAGCCGTGATATAAGGTGGGTAGTGTCACTTTTAGACTGAAAGAAAATTATGACTGAGAATTTACTTTAGAAATTCCTTACATTTTGTTATTACAATAATATTGATAATAATATGTTGGTATTTAAATAAGTTATTTTCATGAGATAATGATTAAAAAATGTTAACAACAACTTAATCATCAAACATTTTATTTATAAAATAAAGGGATATCTTTAATTTAATTTACTCCATCCACACTAAATGTCTGATGTAGGACTGTTTAAAAAATAAAAATATTTTGGCTGAAAGATACCTAGTATATCTTAAGGATAAAATAGTTTGATTTATCAATACTACAAACCAAAAATAGGAAGATATTGAAACCGAAAATAAGTTTCAAGTACTTAATACTACTTCAGCTTTTGTCGGCATACGGCTCCAGAATATTTTGTTACGAAAGATTAATTTATGAGACCCGTGTTTTATTTTTTAATTGGTAGTAAAATACCCGTTTGAAGTCCTTTAATAAATCTAAAGCTGTAATAAAACAGTGATTATGTATGCAGTAAATACCTATACGTAAAGGTTGCGCAAGCCGAACTTACAATGATAGTGAAAGTACTTCGGAAACTGGAGCAACTGGGAGTGACCGAGTATTACTTCACAAGGACGCCTGGAGATATTTTTAAACTGCAAGTTGCTTTGTCGATCTATTTTCTAGAATTCAGTATTCTGTGAGGATGTAGTTTGGATGAAATTGAATAAAAACCTGAATATTTTTTCCCTGTATATTTGATTCAAAAAGAATTTAACTGATTGGGTAATTTTGACAAAATATATCATAACCACTGTTTAATTTTATTTCAATAAATTGGCTTTATTTAAGGTAAAAAATATTCCAATTTCAGGTGACATGTGCAAACATTTTGCTAAGCTATTATTAGCAGTTGCCATAGTGCTTAAGATTATTGGAGCTGCACGCGTGTTCAGTGGACATTCACTGACGGCCGTGGCACAAGGGACATTGTCGCAATAGCGCCACACACCACCTAATCTGTAACTGGAGAAAGGTTGCGCCCCACTTCTCGATATCACATTCAGTAATCAATATGTCACAGTTATGGCACTTGATTTGTAATTAAGTATTTATTGCAAATAGCTGTTTAATCAACCGATTGACATGGTATGTTCTCGTGTAGAGGATATAAGTAGCTTAAATTGAAGCTAAATTAATGAACTATGTAACCACTTAAAAACAGAGGTAATAAAAAAAACCGGTGCTTTTAAGTATATCTCTAGTCGGATCTTTTTATTGTAGATTTTATTACAACTTAATATGGACGTAGTATTTTGTTACGAATGAGATTCCTTAATTTTAGCCCATCAGAAATTCAATTGTAAATCCGTGGGAAAACTCCAATTTACTAAAATTAAACCCAAAACTGGACTTACACATTCAGAGTGTACACATAACTGTTTGCATGTTAAACTTGTTGATAATTGGCAGCTAATTACTACTAGGTAATTATATAGCGTGTAACTTCGTCCGTGTGAAATTAGCTTAGAGATAAAAATGCTATACTCAGTCATTTCAATACCTGACTGCACCAAGTTGTGTGTTTCTTCACGGGTTGAATAAATCAAATAGGTACATCGTTAGTGGATTCTTAATCCCTATAAATTATTTACCTATAATATTGTATTTTTTAGAGGCTTTGTGAGAAGCTTCGTGAGATGTCATAATCAGCCCGTAAGAGTATTTAAATTCTACATATACACGCTCGTAGCTCGTAGTTTTAAGGTTTACTAGTTTTGTCACCGAGAGATGGCGCCACACGTTATTCACAACAAATATGCAAATGTATTTCTTACATATAATTACTATGCTACACATAACCTCAGAGTAGATAATATACTGCGTACAACCAGTATGTGTGCGTTAATTGAATACAATTACATTCAATCAAACCTTATCCGTAGTTGTTCAATAAAAAATATTTAAGGTTTTCGAAATCGGACAGCTGACTAATGGAATTTATCACATTGATAAATATAAAATTAATAAACTTGCTATATTGAATCAAAACTAAAGTATCTTACCGAACCATATGCTCGACAAATGGGAAAATATTTTTTTTTATACGGCAGTAATGCATAGCTGTTTTATTTAACAAAGTCATATACACCACTGCACGATAATAAACTATAGGCTAGATGTAAAATCCTTATTAGTGTGACAACCTCTTAATTCTTCATTATTGAACTCAATATTTTGCATGCTTTAGATATTAATCACTACATAGTATAAAACAAAGTAGCTTCCCGCTGTCTGTCTGTCCCTATTAGAACTTTAAAACTACGCAACGGATTGAATGGATAATAATCATAAATATATCAACATTGGAAAGGAAAAACAAATGAAACAAATGAGCTACTCAACGTTTAAAATTTCAACGGACTGCATATATTTTTGATTTATTAAAATTTATAAATGGATATTTTTAAAATGTTGTGAGCTCCGATTGGCGAACCTAGACTGTTCGATAGAGAATCCAAAACTCTATCAGCTGCATATAAAACTTATCTTCGACCAAACCATATTATTATGGTATTGTAATATGGTTTGGTCGAATATTATGGTATTGTAAAAAGGGCAGAGGCCAAATAGCGATGGTAGATGATATTTTAAATCGTGTTAAACGTTTTCTGTGGTATGTCAAAAATGTCATCAGTATATTTTAAGAAAGGCAGGACGTCGTGAGGTTTCTCATGAAAACACTGGACTGGAGCCAACTGACTGAGGATTGTGACTCCACCTTACAAAAGATCGCAATCGAACAACACTTCTCGGATGCAGTGGGTTATGGTTTATGCGGGGAGTACCTAAGGGTGCCAGATGGCAAACAACGCGCTAGTGATACGACTAGTAATACACGCGTATATAAATGAATTTGGATGAAATTGGGCACACGTACAGTTTAAAACCTAGATTAACATGAATAGAATAATTATTACCCCGGGAAAATGTGTTTATCCTTGGAAAATATTAGGTTCCTCTGGGATTTTTAGCTCAACGCGGAAGAAGTCGCGAGTGGAAGCTAGTATATAATTTAAATAACCACAAATCTTTATGTATTTATGGTACGTTATTTATTTACGCTTTTACCTGGGGCTTTGCCTGCATGATTCCAGAAATAACTTTATTTTTTTCGTTTCAAAGTGCCCTAATGTATTTTTTTAATGGAAACGTATAATATTGGAATTCCATTAAGATTCGATATGTCATTGCGGCGTGAAGACGGAACAAACACGCTCGTACACAAACCTTCGCATTTATTATATTTAAATTTAAGAGTATCTATCATTAGATTACTTACTACATAATCTTTGTTTATTACAAAGCTATGCTTAACACTAGCCACGGTTCACAGTTGATCATTAATCATACATGTGTTGAGTTGTAGAAATAATTCGTGCCTGTAACATTATCTTCTTTACTACTACTGCTTTGTTTTGTTATTATTCATTTAATTTAATTTGTATCTTGAAATGTTACGTGTACAGGCTATGTTAAAGTGGTTCTTTGGGGGGGATGTTTTGAAAAATGTATCATTTGAAATTCCTACTAGCACTGCACCACCAATGAAAATCTGCGGTATCCAGGTGGTCAGTATTTGATTTGATGTTTTCTTGGCCTGGCCTGTACCAATGACTATTGTTTAAAAGTTAATTTCAATATACAATAACACTAGGTTTTCAGACAATTAACTCATGTTCCCTAATAAAAAACCTTTTTTGCAATAGGTACGTACAACTGCTAATTATTCACATCACAATCAAATATTTTATTTAAGAGGTGTCAAAAAAGTTGAGATAGCAAAGATTTGTTTACTCTGGCCGAGGTCATTGGATTAAATCAAAAGTTGAGTTTCATGAAAGGCATTTCTTCGCTGACGAAGCCTTCGAGCATTGGTGTTAAGAATTAAACATATTTGTTTATACCACTAAGGTAGAAGCACACGAGCATACGGCTCCTGATGGTAAGTAGTCACCCTAGCCTATAGCCGCTAGCAATACCAGGGGTATCACTTACGAGTTGCCAACCATGTTTCTAAGAAGACTCACTGTGCCAGCAGCATTACTACTAGCACAGCGTATCTTCGTGGAACACTTGCAACCTTACTTACCGCAGAATCACAGCATTACATCAAAGTAGTGTTAGGTGGAGCCGCTTGACTGGGGACTGTACCTCCGTACAGTCCCCAGTCAAGCGGCTCCAATTTTAATGGAAAAACCCACGGAAGATCCCTATTAGCCCTACGTCTCTTTATACTTTGGATATAAACTTTGACTTTTATGTTAGGTATTTGGTTTGAAATGACTGTTTTACGATGCATAACATTACCAGCGCCGTTCCATGCTTCCGTTGACCAAAATAAGGTAAAACAGGTCCGCTGGTTAATGACATGTGACAAATGAGTCACAACGTAGCTACATGAGAACCGAGACCGAGCGCAGACGTTCACGCCTCGGCTTAAGGTGCGGTTTCACTAATACTGCAAAATTGTGGCACGAAATACTTTTCCTTTCACACAGTGAAAGAAATATAGTTTAATTAAGTTTAAGGAGGAAGGCTCTTTTTTCTGTCCATTAAATCTCAAATTTACCCGCCAACTGAACTTGTTTGTTTCATGCAACTAGGGAATTGCTATTTTATATACATAAACGTAATCATCACATGACTGACTGCAAGATAAAATCACAAAAAAAGACTTTATTTTTTTGA
This sequence comes from Falcaria lacertinaria, assembly GCA_951449985.1. Lineage (NCBI taxonomy): Eukaryota > Metazoa > Arthropoda > Insecta > Lepidoptera > Drepanidae > Falcaria > Falcaria lacertinaria. Next base: position 7,787,505 of record OX602113.1, on the reverse strand, counting down.
TATTATAGACGTATACTATTTATATATAGACTATTTATTAATATTAAATTATTAAGCAGTTTCGCGCTAGCAGTTTATATTAACTGCGCTTTGTTTTGCGTAATATAAGAAAATCCATGTCAGTTGCTTAAAATTGTTATTTGCTTGCATCAAAAAGCCTAAGATGAACGGTCATGAAAATATATATAACTTGAAAAATACATTCATGTATCAAAAATAATATTTTTTCCCAAGTGTATCAAGGTTGAAACGACGCCTTTAAATCAATGCGGCTCTAATCTGAATCAATTAATTAATGCCAACGAAATTCAATCCAATATAAATTATGTTTGTTTGCATAATATTATGTATTCACCTTGAATGTTATGAAGATTCGTACTTTCTATCTTCTATTCTGTCTACTACAAAGGTGGCAAGCATGCGGCCATCCCGATGATAAAGGATCACCGTAGCTTATACTTTTGCAGTTTGTTAAAATATTAGGAACATAATGACAATTTTAGATTTTGACTATTACATTAATTACTTCTTTAATCCTTAGTTAATTTATCTGAGACTAGCTGTTAGCTAGCAGAAGAAGGCGTTGATTTTATTCGGATGTTTTGAAGCAAATTTGCTTCTGCTGAGAATATTTATCTTGACCCAAATGCCGGTAGAACTATTCAACTCTGAAGAGAAATACTAAGTAACAAAGACAATGCCTTCAAATAACATGTAGGTAACTAACTATACACATATAAAGGGCGTGTCAAATTTTGCTCAACTCGCTGCTCAAGCCTCGATAGTATAACAATAGGTTGTTATACTATCGAGGCTTTGATAATGAATGACAAACACAGCACATGAATGTTACCTTACATAGAATGAGCCTGTGGTTGCCTTTTGTAAATTATCTGACCATTTAAGGAGTTCTTTTTTTAAACAAACCACAGTGAGAATTCTACTTCCATTCCGAGGTATATCTGGTGAAGTTTTAGTCATTAAGAATGAGATGATGCTTTTTATGGTGTTTCTGTGCTTATGTTACTCAATTTAATAACGATAAGAAGATGAAATATAATTACCAGTTTACTAAAAAATATGATAAAAAGTTTGTGCAGATTTCACCATATTCGGCTTTCTTATTAGTAACATCATAGGTCATCATCAGCGACTTAAGGTTTCTTTGGACCAAACCACTGTAATAACATAAAAAAAACTCGTTTCTTCGTGTCATTACACTCCTGCATTGCTTAAATTCCCTAATAATTCGAGCTGACATGCTTTTCTAACCAGTACATGTAACCATGTTTACTATATTCATATCATCGTTAACGCTATAGAAAACGAAAGAAATGTATGGGCACTAAAAATACACTCTTTCTTCGCACCTAAATATCTGGTTGTTTCTATTAGATAAAAATATTTAAGCAAGTGTTGCTACAATTACCCACGTGTAAATGTATGCTCCATCGTTGATACGTGTATTTTCTGAAAATATTCACATTCAGGTAACAATAGCGTTTCTAAAATGCAATGTCTTTAAAGCTAAACCTTAGTCAGTAATGGACATGATATTAATTCATTCTGCGCCCAATTCATAAAACTATGTGGAACTGCACGTATTTACAGCTTAGATATCAATAAATTCTTAGCTTGTAGGTTTTATAGCTACGTGTGGTTTATGTGGATAAGACATGTCAAAGTGCAATTTCGTTAGATATTATTATTTTGAAAAAATACTGACTACTTTTAGGGTCGGCAACGCGCGAGTGATACTTCTGGTGTCCATAGGATGCGGTAACCGCTTACCATCAGGCGGGATTTACGCTTGGTTGCAACCTTAGTGGTAAAAAAAATCTTATAAAATTTTCAGGCATTACAATAAAATCAATGTTTACTTTTGTGCGTATGTCCCCGCATAAATTAGGAAGCTCAATTACTTAAATACCTAAAAGTCACGGCAACACAAATATTAGGAATATTTATACAAATAAATGGAAAATAATATATGAACTGAAAACATATTTCTGGGTGGCGGAAACCAACACATAGCATTGCTGCGCATTGTTTGGTTCCTGAGGAGGTCTATTCCCACTCACGTTTAGTACCATTGGGGAACTTGGTTTTTAGATAGGCATTTTTTAAATTATGTCCATGTGACTTTCCGGAACTGAATTTTCTCAAGGGTTCAAATTATTGTATTCCTGCACATTCAAATTTTCTCTGCGATGGGATTATGGAAAAGAGAAATATAGGCTAGCTTGTTAGCATAGGTTTATGTTGACCTTAAGATAAATATAATTGGCCTTAATATATGTGAAACGGCGTAAAATAATACAAGTCGTATCAATACTAGGCCAGTGTTCTAGTTTGTGGGCGCTGCCTGCTAGGTACACGTGTATCCTTTACCTGCGACACACCCGGGATACATAGTTTGTATAGGACATGCAGCTGTATAAAAGCGGCCTTATCTCACAATTTGGCACAGAACTAGCCCCAGTGTCTACAGATCCGTACCTTAGGCCTAGACAAATACACATAATGTTCGCCAAGGTATCCAATTGATTGTTATTATTGTGATTAATATTAAATTTAAGAAATAGTTTTGACAAAGTGACTGTTAACAAAAGCAGAAAGTAATTTTGAAAAATTTCAAGATATCAGTTAACTAAAGCCATAGTTTTTTTTAACGTATATTAATATTGACTTGATAATGAGCTGTTACTGTTTTTAAAAGGTTAACACTAAAACGGTTAATTAAATAAAGAGGTTTTGGCTGGCTCCAAAATGTATTTTGACAGTCAACGAAGTGAATTCAGCTGCTTCTGGTGGTTTGCAAAAATAACTAACTAGGTCAGTGAAGTAATACGACTTCACTAACCTAGTTAATACTTGCACATTAGTTATTTTTTATTTTATGTATTAGCAGGATTAAATTAAACTCACTAAAATCCTAACTTTTTAGAATAGCGATTAATAAATTACAAAGCAAATTTATAATGTCACTTGTCTAGTACAAACTTTGCTTAGCTACGTAGGACTAGATGGCGCTGTGTGATAATATCCGAACACTATTATTATTTTTGACTGCTGGGCTAAACCGCCTCTAATTTCATTAATATTATTATCAGAGTCGGTAACTGTGTGTTGTGTTACATAGGCTACGGTGACCGCTTTACCATCAGGCGGACTTTATACTTGAATACCACCTTAGTTTACCAAGCTGCCATGTTTGCAGGTGATCATAACTTGCGCTCTCATTGGCCTCGCACGTGCGGGTCTCATCGCCGCACCGCATGGCGCCCTATCATCTCAAAGCATCGTGCTGGGCGCCCCAGCCCTAGCGCACGGCTACGCTGCCGCCCCGGCTATCGCTGCTCATGGCTATGGGGGCTATGGTCTTGGAGGCTACGGGCTTGGAGGCTACGGTCTAGGTAAAGTACGGGTCTAAATTACGTTTATGCGATGTCTTTGTTTAATTACTTATGTGAATCTAATTGCATTCGATGCTTTCCTGACGTGCAAATAATTTACGTCTTTCCGAATTACCATTTTGTCATAATAATGATGGCATCATTAATACGATGTAGTACGATGTAGATACCATGAGTATGAGTAAAAGAGCGATGAATATGAATATGAGTTGGTTGGCTTGACGACTTGTTGAAATTTGTATATAAGAATTTTCCTAATAAAGGCTAAATAATGATTGGATTTAAATTTAAAAAATGATAGAATTGGATAAATTGCTTAAATTTTGTTCCCAAGAAAATTATAGTGCTTGAGACACATGCGTTGACTACGCAAACCATCACATCTAACCACTAAATTTACCATAACACGTCACAGGTCACAGCGCGGTCGTCTCGCACGCACCGGTGTTGCACGCGCCCTACGCCGTCGCGCACGCAGCCGCCCCTGTTGAGGTTTATGTGAGTGTTTATTATTAAATTATATATTGAATGCCTATTGTTAGCATACTGTCATATATGCTGTGGCTAAGCATCCGTGTGTTGCCTCTGATAACTATGTAATGAGTTATTTATGAGCACACATTCTAATACATTGTATCTTGTAAGTGGACACTTAAATCAGACGTCAATATAGTTACTTTTTTACACCGGTAACGACTGTTTTACAGATTGCTATTATAAAAGTTCGGTTCAAACGTTTGAACGTAGGGGTTAAAAAAAACTACAAGAGTTCAAAAGATATTTCAATATCCATTGTTCATCCATTCCAAAATCTAAACAGATTATTTCATTATTAAACAAATTTAAAATGTAAAAAGACTACACCTTTTTGTTACTAGGTAGGTATTATTGTAATTTGTATGTATCCATCTACCGAAAACCTCACCTTGAATTATTGGCCCAATAACCCGAGCCTACGTAATATAAGAATAAAATGCTTTAGTAGTATAACTATTTTACGGCTGTGCTATGTTCTTTATATTATAGTGAAAAGCTATGCAAAACTGATTCAACTGAATGTTCAATCTCTAACGCAAAGTGGTTAAAAATCAATTTCACGCTGAATAAAATTCCTTGCAGATAACTTGTTGCAATTTAACAACACTAGCATCAGTTAATTACTGTGACAAAGACGATTAAAAATGACTCATCACGGCATAGTTAAATCGATTTCAATCTGTGATTCGTTTTTCAATATTTTGAATTATATGCAACATTTGGATTTCTTAGCAGTGGGAATTTGTTATTTCGTATTAACTCGGGTATCAATCAAGCATACGTTGCACTGCTCCCCTATTCTATATGAAATTTTAAACACTGTAACGTCATTAAAATCAAAATTCAACATAAAAATGACGATTTTGGTTAGAACGCCATTTTTTATGTTGCTGCTACGTCAAAATGTGAGTGATTGCAAATTTCATGCAGAATACGGATCCAGATGTTAAGCGGTCACTTATTAATCTAAAAGGCATTTATTAAGTTTTTAGACAATCAAAAAATAAATACTGAGCGTGGTAAAACTCTTTAAAAAGATCTAGATATCATTGTATTTTTTTCTTTTTCAGTCCCACCCCCGTTACCAGTTCAACTACGGCGTTTCTGACGGCCACACCGGCGACCAGAAGAGCCAGTGGGAGGCACGCGACGGAGACGTCGTGAAAGGCCAATACTCCCTCGTCGAGCCTGACGGCTCCGTCCGCACCGTCAACTACTCCGCTGATGATCACAACGGGTAAGTTTTTTTTTTCATTTTACTTATCTTCATTTTAATTTTGCTCTCTAATCATCGAATCAGCAAACGGACGTGCACTGCTATATACAAGCCTTAGTCGTAGATTCCCACAACAGTTTTGGCCAGATACAGTAAAGTAATGAAAATATTTACGCCTTCCCACTAGATTTCCCGAATAGGTAGACAGAGGTGTTACAAAACCAGTTCTCACCGAAAGTGTATTAATTATTATTATTATAACCTGCTCTATATACCTACATAAACAAAGACTTATTAATCTAAAAAACATAGATATGACTTGCAAAGGTAGTTGATGAAATTTATTGACTCTTTACAGCTTCAACGCAGTTGTAAGCAAGCAAGGTCACGCCTCTCACCCTGGCGCTGCTGTGGTAGCGGCGCCTGCCCTAGCACATGGCCATTACTACGGCTAACCCACCCACTGCCTGATCAACCCTCTCGACGACGACTATTTATTACATCTAGTTTAAGCACGGACGGAATGCGTACACGAAACGAGACATCGTAACTCGAAAGCGAGATAAGCTTACACTTTTGCGTTTCATAATATGTTGGTACCTAAAATAACTGTTCTCTAAGTACGAGGCTAACTTTTGTATTATATTTTCTTTTAGTTAGTAAGTACTTCGTTTTCAAACTTATACATTTTGTGAAACGTTAAAACTGCTTACGGGATGATGTGCAAAGACATTTGTTTTTGTGACTGATAAGTAATGGAATAATATAATGATATACTTTCATAAATGCAATTTTATTGTAACCTAATCAAACGACACACCAACCCTTCGTATCACACGTCACCATTTAAGCGATTATTTTATGAACTTTAGATTACAAAATATTGAACCTAATGGTTCATGCTATTCTATCTTATTATGAGTCCGCCAAGGTACGAAGAGATTTTGGCAGGGTCGGCACCGCGCAAAGACGAGGTACGATGACAGGCCGGCCGTAAGTTTGCTTGCTACCTTGAATATATACACAATCAATAATAATAGTAGTTTCACAATTAGTAAATATTTATTGTCACAAATAAGTTAAACATACTATATTACTGTATGTACTGCATTGGGGAAAACCTAAAATCCTGTACCTATCCAGATATCTCCTAAATCAGTGATGTAATTTGTGGGTGAAATAATTTCGTCATATAATACATATTTTTTATTACTTGGTTAACGTAACTTTATAACTAACTATACCTGACATTCTTATGACGTTTAATAACTATCAAGTAACAACTACTTTGCGACATGCTTTACATGTTAGATAAAACTCAGTGGTGCCAATTCTGTTGTTCAAAATTACTTAACTAAACTAATTTGACAGGTCCAAAAATATTGCCATCCTTATTTAACCCCGCACATGAGAAAGGTATAGCAAGACTTTTAGACCTGTCAAATTAGTTAAGTTTAGTAATTTTGTAGTAATTACTTTTTTTGTTTTTTTTTTGTAATTACTTTACAAGCTTGTCTTTCATTTTACGCTAACATTTGTTAAGCTATTGAAATAGAATACAATCACAATCCCAAAATCGATTGAATCATTTATAAATAAATCACGGAGTATGATATTTAGGTAATTCATGTCAATATATAACATTTGGTCTTGTATCCGCTTACAATCGATAAACTGACTTAATCAAATCGTTAAATCACTTAAGAACATTATACAAAATGTATTGTTTCGATTGACGAGTGAAGGTGTTTTTTGGAGAAGTATACAACAGGCAGAGGTGTTACAACACCTACTTTCCACCGAAGATAATAATATCAATTTCCTGCAGCGCTAGAAATCTGTGAGACTAGTAAGTGTTTCGTGCCTTTGAGAAATAAAATGACTAAGCGATTATCATTATCTAATAATAAACGAAAGCCTAATGTTTTTTAATTAATTATTTGATTGATTTAACGGGGTTGTATTAGCATGGCATAATAGAGGTTTTAAAAAAGATAGAGCTAAGCCATCTGTAATAAAATATCAAATTGCAGCAATTAAATAGAGTTTAATACTTAAATAATATTCTATTATACACATCTAGTAACAATAACAAGGAAATAATGTGAATAACAAACAGTCTTAAATTTTAAAATTTCTAAACTTAGTTTTGATGATGGCTCTCGATTTGAACGTGGTGTCCAGGCGCTGAATGCTTTACTACGGCAGTGAATCTGTAACAATAAGATGAAGTAATACATAACCAGAATAAAATCATTTTATAAAAAAAAAAAATTCAGCAAAACTACGGCACGTACAAATTTTCAATATGGTATGGATGAATTCAGCAGTATTAGAAAAGTGGTGTAACTAAATAACTAGTTATAATTAGTACGAGGGATTACGCTCCAGACCTATAACACAGGAACTGCATTGTCAGTGTACTTTCACGTATAAAGAAACCTTATCTGCCTATATGCAGATTAGGTGCAGTAAAATCACGTGAAGTCATTGCAGCGTTAAAGAACAAACTTAACAAGCTTTCGCATTAATGGTAGGAATAATGTTTCCTACCCGTTGTGCTTGTCAGAACTGTATTCAACAGTTCTAATGGATCCATCAGCTTCGTGCAGTGAGTAAACGCCCTTCACGACGTCACCATCTCTGATCTCGTGTTGGAATTTGTTGTCTCCGGTCTGAGGGTCCTCCACTTTGTACTCATACTGGTACTTGGGGTAGGCCTGTGATAGTAAAAGTTAATTAGCATAAAATATCTCATTCGAATGCCAGAGCCTATCGTGATTTAATCCGATCAAATTGTGATCCGAATAAATAAATGGAAAGTTGCAATAAAACTGTTAAGATAGTTATAGTCGATTTATATTCGATGGCTGAGTCACTTACGTAATAGTCAATGGGCTCATCGTGGGACTCGTGAGTTTCCTGAGTATGAACAGGAACTTTGTGGTAGTGGGGCTCTTGGTGATGGTGCGCCTCTTGATGGGCGCGGGAGCTGTCATGTCCAGGGGCGTAGTAGACCTGAGGCTTGTGGCGAGGAGGCTGGTGATCCTGAATTTCTTGAGGTGCAGGATAACGGATAGACTGGTACTTATTAGCAATAGGAATATGTTGTTGTTGTGAATTATGTTGGTTCAACTCGCGTTCAGCACTATCCTCTTGTACGTATTGGTATATGGGAGCAGTGACCTCCTGACCCTTCTCTTGAGATTCTTGTTGAGGGTCTTGGCCGTGGTGAACGATGCTCTGCGACGAGTAAGCCTGCCCATAACCCTGTTGGCCTGGACTGTCTTGAGATTCAGCTTGGTAGGAAGGTTCTTCTTTGATAGGCGCAGGCTCTTCTGGAACACTGTATACCGTATGTTCGTAGGGACGCTTATATTCAGGTAGTCTTTCACGTTGCACATATTTCTTCACTTTATAACCATGCTCTTGACCATATGCCACGGTCAAAACTACAGCAAACACTAAAACCTGAAACATCAAATTTAATAAAAACAATACACTAGGTGGATATTTTATTATATCGGGTTTGATGCTCCTAACACGCACTTTTCTAAACATTTTGTTCTTTCTCCTTCGACTTCCGCTGTGGAACTGATGAATTAACATAGTCATTAGCTCAATATATATACCGGAGACGTTACGAGAGAGTATTGAAACGATTTGTCGGCATTTGACGCGTCATGTTTGTTGCCCCCGCGCGAGCTGACTACATGACGTAATTTACGTAACCAATGTGAAGGTTGTCCGTCTACTAAACTAGCACACACTGCATTTTTTCCGACTGATCTAATAGACGATGCCTAATAGGAAATCTAGATTCTCCATAGGCTGTAGAGACCGTTAATCACTAGTTAAAATCTCAGAGAAATCAATTTGCTTAGTATTCTAGCATAGTTTTATGAGCTCATATACATATCAGCCGATATCAGATCAGATTTCATCTTCATAAACGTACTAATGAAATAAATACATTTTTTTATGAATTTGGCATAAACTAAAGCGTGTGCAAGTATAAAAACAATTGTGACATACTCATAACATTTCAATAAACTTGAATTTTAAGTGATAGTTAGATAACAGTAGGAGCATTTAATTGGTAACGCAAACAATAGCTTGCCTGATTATTATAAAGATAATACTACGCAGTAGGTAAAGTGGCTTTCTAGTTTAACTGATTATAATAATTACGTATTGTATATCTAATGCGGATTCGTACAAGTTAACAATGTGGAACAATAGAGGTTGTTGCTATTTATGAGGGAAATAAGGAACTAACAGGTATTTGTACCGCGTGTAAGAGTTCGCTTAGGTATTTGAAATCACTGCCCTTAAAAATATTATCTACTCTGAGCTTTAAGCAACTACCCATACAACTTTACTTACAGGAGTATGCCAAAAATTATTCATTTAAATTCTTTAAGTAAAGTTGATACGAATATAATCAAAGGTTAAATTTTACGCTTGAGTTCATTGCACCTTTTCTGTTATGATTTTGTCCATCGACTCTGCGGGGTATTAAAGCCATCATATTTATTTCAAGATTGTATTGAATATGATTCTTAATGAATGTGTAACGCTAACCTTACGCCCTACTTTTACTTTTCCATGCTCTATAATAATTATCGAACTGTTTTTGTGTTAAAGTTTTTGACGGATTTTTTAATGTTATGAGATATTTCAAGCAGTCATGCTATCAAATCGCGGCGATTACCAAATGCAGCCTATGGATGCTTATTGGCTGACAGTACGAAAAATTGTACATCCTTGGAGAAACCCAAAGGAGAGCTCATTACACAAACTGAGGAGCCACGAAATTAAATTTCTACATAACTAAGAATATTATTGACAGCGAGTACCTAAGTGTAACAAACTATTTCTTCATAGAAATATTATGATGAATGTCTATAACCAACAGGCACGGCACACCCACAATTTATTCTGCCACCAATATATAACAAAAACGATAAGGTTGCAAATTAATGACGGCTATTTCATTTACACGTCAGAATAACACCATCTTGCCTACACAAACTATTTTTTGATAGGTCTATTCCTAGCAGCCAAGCATGAATAAAATTGGCGCACGAAATGTAGTAACTTGGAAATACTCTCGTGACAATGGAAAGTGACCTCAGCTATGTCAATGCTAATGTAGTTTTTTGTATAAAAACCAGGTGAACTACGCATTGATTCACAGCGAGCCATGAACCACATTTTTATATTGTGTTTATTCTTTTTCATAAGGTTGTAGTGGTAGTGGTAGTGGTAGATAAGTAATAATAAAATGCGTATATATTTAAGGTACGTTTTGTTAGCAAGATAGGTAAATATCCCCTATTTATAGCAACTTTTTGTGTTGTTGTTATATTTGATAAGCAATTTAAATTAAGAAATAACACAATATTAATTATAGTAAATTAGGAAAAAAATACTCTTTTCCCTTGCTGTGCGTGTGTAAAAATGTTGCCAAGGAATATTTTATGTGATTGACAGTGACAGAAATGTATTCTGATAGCTTAGTAACTTTCATAATAATATAATATAATGGCAATAAACGATCACAAGTATTCGCTTCTTCCAATTTTTGTTTTATTTGACATGATTTCAATACAATTAATAATTAAAGTTTGTTAGATCAATCGAGATTATCGATACTATCGGGATTCAATAAGTGCGTGTGTTTCATTAAATATTCATCGAGCTCACTATTTATTACTTGAACTACATTGCGTACACTAGTATATATGTGAAGTAAAACTTTCTATAAGTAATTTAATTGCAGAAACGGATTTCCAGCTCATCTAAAACCAAGCGATGTCCGTAGTCTATCTGCCAAATCTATTTATTGGTAAGCACTGAACTGAATTCAAAACCTATGTAATCCACAAGTGTTACTATTAGACATGGACGGCTCAATAAAATACGGAAATAATACTATAAATACATTATTTTATTTTATTACTTACTTATTCTAGGGTAAACTTATCTTACATTTATTTGTTTGACTAACTGTATCAATGATGTGGCTGAGCTTCATGGATGGCTGTATGCGATACCATCGCCTGGAAACTGTAAGAAGAAATGTTCGAAATCAAGTAATTGTATTAAATACGTATACCTCTTTAAGACTTAGATAGATTTTTCAAACATACAATCACCTATCGGTGATTGTATGTTTGAAAAATATCCCATAGCGCTATCTGGTACGAAATTAAACATAGTTTGTACGGTTACCAGACAACTAATAGTAATACATCCACAATCAAGGCAAACCCAATTGTTGATCACATAAATGTTTGGCCTGATAGTATTATAAGATAGATTTATATTTGCGTAAATTTATACTTTGAGAATGCGTACTAATAGTATTGTACATACATACATACATACATATCATGACGCCAAGTCCCTCACGGGGTAGCCTGAGATTATAGTGCACCATTTCACTTGAATTACATACCGCTTTACATTCATCAATATTGTATTATAAAATAGTAAATTACCCATGTTTATGGTCAGCTGTGTACTTGACGGTGCGGATGGAGCCGTCGGAGTCATGAAACGAGTATTCTCCTTTCACGACGTCACCATCACGATGTTCATGCAGCGACTTCTTATCACCGGTGTGTGGGTCTTCGATCTTATACTGGTACTCATATTTGGGGTAAGCCTGAAGAAAGGGAATGGTATAGTAGTAAAGTAACATTGCTTATCTCAAGGAACACCGTCACCACTGAAATGATTATAATACAATGTACTACACTTACGAAGGAATCTTCATGATAGACCGCCTCATGATGGGATTGAGATGGCTCGTGCTGTGACTCCTTTTGGTGAGGTTGTTGCACGAAGATCGGGGCTGGTTTGGGTTGAATAAACGGCGTAGTGGGAGCGCTATGCAAGCCGAATTCATGAACAGGAGCAGGATCACGGGGGCCGAATGAAGAATGGCCAAAATATTGAAGAGGCTTGGCGCGAGATTCAATATGAAATCCTTGAGATTCAATATGAGAGCCTTGAGATCCATGAGACTCCTCGTAACTATTATGTGAGCCATGAAGGGTTATACTTTGTGAAGATAACGCATGGCCTTGAGACTGAGGGGCAGAGTGGATATTATGAGTCGGGGTTACAGGCACTGGCATGGAATGGTACAGGTGGTGGTGGTTGGCAACTTTATGTGGCGTCTCGTGGTGGTGAGTCTGAAGATAGCCATGATGATGGTATTCTTGCCCGTAAGCCAGCGCCAGTAGAACGGTAACTGCTGTGATCTGAAAACCAAATGTGGCTTAAGAATATTTAACTTAGAAGTATTGTCCTAATTATCTGCTCTGCAACTTCTCGGTAAGACGGTAGATTACGTGATAGGCTCTAGACGTTAGGCCTTATTCAAAGCACAGGTCTAATACTGTATAAGAGACTACATTTAATACTATTTAAAATAATATTGGTGAAATTCTCATACGGAGTATATTAAATGTCCAGAAACTTGAAATTACCTTCGAGTACATTTTGCTCTTGTTTTCTCCGATACACTAAAGAATCTGATGCTGGAAGTATGCGAAGCTACATATTATATACATTGGAAAAATCAACCCAAACAGGTTTGAGTCATATTCCATAAGACCCCAGTGAATGTATGCAGTTTTATGTAAACGTAAAATACAAAAATCTGGTTCGCGCAGCGTAATTCAAGTACCGTGTAATACACAACGCAATGACTTTATCTGTGCAAAATAATGTCTTATGCGCCTTCATTAAAATTAAGGTTAAGGGCTGATTTATCTCTCTTATTTTTAAAGCGTAATATTGGCGATTTTGTAAGTGTTACAAGTTAAATTACAAGAAGCCGATATCTTAATAGATATGTTAATATTTCATAGATTATTTCAACACCATCGAATTTAAATATTTCGAAAAGGTATCAAATACTCGCTTTAAACATAACTTTGTGGGATAAAATTAGTTAAATACCTATCACATTATTTTATATTTTATTTTAAATGAAATATCTACCTGTTCCTTTAAATGCAGTTAAAAAGAAACAAAAGCTAACACATTCATAATTCGCTTGTCCTTACATTTAATTTTTGACTCAAAATTATACTCTGTTTCAGATTACGAAATAACATCAAACAAGCTAGTAAAAATGACAACAATAACGTATTTAAATTATATAAAGACTTGTGGTCGTGATAACTTAATGAGGATATTATATTGTCAGAAATATTTCTATGCATGCGCTACACTTAAGTAAGTCATTATCCGTAACATAATAGTAACTTAATTATAAAAGCCTTTCGCTGTTACCATACACATTATACGAACAACTCTCATACCCAAAATACGAGTTATGCAACGAGAAGGTACGTGACCCATTTGTTGTAAAAATTAAACAAGACCAACAAATTCAATTAAGTCAATACAAGTTATTGTATTGAGCACGCCGCCTGTTGCCATAATCGGTTGTTTCATTGAACAAATTGCAACTGTTTTAGCAGTTAGGAGTTTTTTACTTATTCAATAATGCGTTGCAAAATTTGCATAATATTATTTCCTATAATCAATGAACAATGTCACACGGCCGGCGTACGAAGTCCGAACGAATGTCCAACAAACGACTTTACGAAATTATTGCAAACACTCCATACTTACTAAAGTTCGTGAATAATTTCAAGTATCAAATGATTAGAGAAATCAATATTACCTTGATAACGTTTGTTATGGATATAAAAGAGGCTGGTGTTAGGCGATATGTATCAGTCCACTTCTGAAATTAGAATCATTAGCATAACAGTTTAACACTCCTAAAACTTCAAAAATGTTCTCAAAGGTAAATTTTCATTATAAACGTGTTAAAGTTCTATGTGAAAACAAGTGAAATTAGTTATATAAAATCTGAATGCGTAAACGTACTGCCTACACATAAATAGTTCCAATAATGTGGCAAACCTAAGGATTCCTGGAGATTTGGGCTGGGCACCTTTTTGGCGATGATCCTTGTTTTCAAAGTGGGAACATTTATTTCTACTGGACTTGTTTTGCCTTACTCTATTATTATTATATACCGAATTACCCAATGGGGACAAAATATATTAGTAGCATTTATAAACCCATGCGGGTTTATAAACGTGGACGATGATAATTATATATGTAATTAAATTTACCATAAAATACCAAGGATCTGGTTTGAAGGGTTATAACTAGATATTACTGGGCTTAAGCGAATAAATAACTAATGTGTGTACTTCTAAAGCGATGTGCCATGTAAGATTTTAAATGTCCGCCTGGTTCTGTATCATATCGCTTACCTACAGTTTATTTTTTTTAAAGATATCGACCCAAATACACTTGTAATGAAAAACTGGCAATTAGACAAATACCATTGAAGCTTATTATTATTCCGGGCATTGTTCTATAACCAAAACTTTGAGTTGATTGTAACCAAATTTTCTTATACAGGTAGTGTGCCTTGTTTTCGTGGCGGTGTCTGTGCAGTATGTTTATGGCCATGGTCATGCGTTCTCCTCGCAACACATCTCCCGTCACGACGGGCCCGCGCAGGCGGTGCACGTAAAGGGTGACGGTCATCATGGGCATGGGAATGGTGGTGACAGTATTGATTACTATGTAAGTTCAAGATCATCAGAACATTACCAGCAGCAGTTTGTTCTAACGTTGTAAAATATGCTTAGTGGCAAAATGGCAATTACTTATTTAAATACCATTATAGTTGTTAGAACAATTAGAATGTAATTTATACATACCCACCCTTATTTTTCATAAGCTGTGACCTCGAAAGTCACAAAATAATTATCATTATATATCTCCCGTTAAAGTTGTATCAGTCATGCAGGGAAATAATATAATAAAGACTGTACACGTATTGAAATTAATACTTTGAGCAATTATTCTTCTATTTGCCTACTGAGGCAAGATATTACTGTACTAGTACAGACGCTCTTTATTGTGAACAGCATTACAATGATAGCTCTTTGCAATTCCAGGCCTACCCCAAGTACGAGTTTGGCTACAAGGTAGCAGATCCCCACACCGGTGACTTCAAGACCCAGCATGAGCATCGCGACGGTGACGTCGTTAAGGGCTTCTACTCCTTCCACGAGCCTGACGGCTCCATCAGACATGTCGACTACCACGGAGACAAACACACTGGGTATAAAAACAATTAATGCATAATTTGGTTATAATTTATCTCTTTGGTTTGTGGTCTTCACTATCACATGAAAGACAAAAGAAAGCTCTAATATTGAAAAACAACAACTAAATCATTGGCGTCCAAGGCACTTGTCAATAGGTTCTACTGTTTTAATCCACATTCGCGCAAACATTTTGAATTCTATATAATTACAATGAAGAGGCAAAACGTAAATTTGGTTTTTTGTTTTTGTTTAGTCTTTACTTCAAATAATTGTTTTAAGTGTGGTAAATAAGTGACAACTTATTTACCACACTTAAAACAATTTACGACAGTAAATGGCCACGATACGTTTAAATGCGGATGCACACACAACATGTATTTCGAAACAAAAAGAACACTCTTAATAAATACTTGTAAAACATACAGATTGGAAAGCAACTTTAAGGCTAGGGCATCGGGACTGTATTTGGGCGAATTTCATTATTGTTGTCATTATTTGTCATTCCTTTGTCAACAGGTTCCACGCGACTGTGAAACACAGCATCCACCATATTGTTCCAGAGAAGCACCATCACCACTAAGCCTCTCTTCACGCATGTTGTTACATTATTTCCCTCTGTGATCTTTGTTACTATGTTATTTTGATACGTTTGTACATATTACATATAATTTCTTTGTATTTAAATTTGTATCATTTCACCTTAACCCAGAAAAACTATTTGATTTGGCTTACTTTAAGGTCTTAAATTATGAAAATTAGCATAGACTCCAATCTCTAAGACTGGGGCAGAAAGTTGACTTTGGGGCAGAAAGTTACCTACCTTGGGGCAGAAAGTTCACTGTATTGTTCTGTGCCTAGAAGTAGCGCTGTGCTTTTTGTACAGACGCCCTTAGATACCTTTTGAAAGCCACTTGTGTTGAAGGCGTTATCTTATATTTACATATATAGGCTTTCGTATCCGCTTATTATGTATTTCAGGCGATATGTTTGTGTGCCACGCCACCTCTGTGATGTAAATAAGAACGAATTATATGTAAAGGATATTTATGTATTCCATTTATATTTAACATAAAAAAACTGGTACTTGATTAAAATTTCAGGTTTGTATTATCATTGCACAGACTGATATAAATGTTCAGTTTTTGGCAAAGAGTTTTCTGTAGCTGCTATTTTGATCACAATTTAACGTTTAAATACTTAACATACCAACGTAAAAATGTACTTGAAGGTAGGAAACATCTCAAATATAATATTAGATAATATCTTAAGCAAAAAAATATTTAATTCAGATAAAAGAAGTACATAGAAAGAATGTGACTACTACCGTACTTTGAAATACCAATCAAGAAAATTCATTTTATTGTTCGTTTGTAATTATCATGCTGTTTAATAATTTAAGTAGGTATATATTGGTAAGAACGAATCGAGGATTATTAATATAATATGACTTAGATTTTTTGCATCTATGTTTATTAAATGTCATATGATGGTATGATGGATGGTAAACAGTTAGCGCAGCCTATAGTCGCTTGCAACGCATGGGGTATCACTAGTTCGTTGCCAACCCTACAAGCATCCCTTCATACCGTACTTGAGAAGCTCATACTTCCTTAGAACACTACGACGAAAAGCTCTTACGACGTTAAAGATGAGGAAGTGTTTTGCGTGTATTATTATGCAAACTTTTATTTAAATTATAAATTTTTAGTTCATCATTGCCACTTTGCTCCTCACCGTATTGCAGAAAAGTTACAGTCACGGCCATAGTCATCGTCCCTTGCTCTCGTCCTTTAATTCACTGATTTGCCAGTTTAAAGAGAGAAACCACCCAATTCAGGAGATGTACCACTCGTTCGGACAAAGAAAAGCACATGACGTATGTTTGTGTTCCACGAAATACTTTTACTTATAATTCTGTAAAAAACATCATATTTAATGTAACTAAAACAGTAAAAACGCATATCAATCAGCGGACCACAATACCTTTTTTCCTTCCGCTATTTTAGTGCAAAGTACAGCATTGCTTTCTAATATAATTTGTGATCATCCTTATAGAAAACGGAAACTCAGGATACCATCGTTCTTTTAAGGATAGCCAACATGGTAAACTTTACGCTTATTATAAAAGAAATTACCAGTCAGAATTGTAACCAAATCCGGTCTGAATACAATTATAAGCCACCGCGGCATGCAATATTATATCAATTATAACAATTAAACAACACGACGCATAGCTTTATTTCCATTTCAAAGGATTATGCTTTAATTATTGAATTTATTTTCCCCTAGAATTATACAAAATCCATATTTGGGTACATGGTAACTGACCCGCAAACTGGCAACAAAGAATACCAACTCGAAGAGCGCAACGGTGACTTATTAAGGGGCTTGTATGGAGAGGAAAATTCTGATGGCTCCGTTAAAATTGTGGAGTATACTTCTGATAATCAGAACGGGTAAGCTACAAAACTTAGCGGTATACACGCACTGGCCCCTTTTAGGCAGAGAAAGTACAGTGCCATGTCTATCCCACTCTTATGTCAGCAATTTCATAGCATTCGTCAAATTATGATAATACAAACCAAATTGATGCAGCAATGCATATAAAATTGTACAAGCGAAGTCGAAGTTCTTGTAATAATATGATACAATGCGTATATACTATAATTGTAATTTGTAACGTTTTGTTACAGTTTCTCATCATTAAGATTACTAATCTGAAATTATAACTTCACAGGTTCAAGACATCCGAACACGTCATACCTCATGCACAATATTATTGTTGTTAGATTTCTTGATGTAATTAAATAATATGCCAAAATTAAAAACTAAAGATACCTAATAATTACTCTGGCCTTATTCTTAATAATTTTAGGGATGACACAAGATCTTATCCGATATATCTTACCTGATGATCGTTACCAGGTTTTAAACAAAACTAAATGGAATGTGGCTATACATACATAGTATATAACGGAAATAAATAAAATACACGTTAGTAAATAGCTGCTTTCATTTTATTCCTGATCCCTTATGTACCACCTATTTATTATAAGTACCGGAATTCATAACCGCGACCTTTTTTTAATAACATAGTGTGGTTGAGCCAGGAAAACTATAGCATATAGTTTTACTGCATCTCCAGCCAAAAGCATACGACATACATGATGCGATTTCAAGCCGGTATACATGTAACGTGTATTGAAAACACAAAGACGGTCTCAGTTTAGCTCGTAATGTTGCCATATTGATAATTTTGTCTACTATTTTTTTATCACGTACTAATTGTACGTAATTTAAATGTAATATAGATTACGTAATTCTTTAAATTGCTATAATCATTAATTTTATTCATCCTTGATAAGAAGGAGCCCCTAATCACACGGTCCTTATATAGCTCTACGTTCTAAACACAAGCGCCTGATCAAAATATGTTCTTTTAAACATCCAGCCGGCTTCTAATAACTATGTTTACATACGTCGTAGTTGTTTTACTTTAAATTAAAGAAAACAATTCAAGCTTCAACACTGCAAATTGGAATATCTTCAGTGGCGGATTTACCAGCAGGCTGAGTAGGCTCGAGCCTAGGGCGGCAGATTTTGGGGGCGGCAAATTTGGGGAACGAATGTTTTTTTTTTTCAAATAGAAATCAAAAGATTTTTCTATGACGGTTTTCTGATGTCTTACAGATAGAGTCTGCAACAAATTTTATCGATGACTTTTCTCTCTCACTTGTCATTGCACATTCCGAGAGTAGCAAACTTCCATATTCTAAAGTAAAACAGCTAGTTCGCCGCCCCTCAACCAGTAATCGGCCTCTCGCCTCTGCGCCCTTTGCCCACACTTTTATGAGTGAATAGAGCGAAATTGTAAAAAATATGCCCACTTCCAACTAAGACCCCATACATGCCAGTCTTAGTACTACTGGTTGGAGGCTACGAACTGGATGGTTTGTATATAATATTTAGATTTTTATTCGAATTTAATTAATAATTTAGTGAATTTACGTGCAATTTCAACGAAATTGTTGCATTGTAAAAATAATGTATGATATGACAATTGTTGAGGCAAGGGCGGCAAAATCTTTTCAGCCTATACCTTGAAAATTTGTAAATCCGCCACTGAATATCTTAATTACCTAATTCCCTTTAGAAATAAACTTAAAACAACTCTATTCAGGGATTCAGGCTATAACATCAAAACATATAATAAAAATGTAGCTGGGTGGTCTGTCTGTCTGTACATGGAAGATTTATGAGAAAAACTATGGTTGGGAGCCTTTATAAATGCAATAGAACCAAAAACAATGATTGTTAGATTTTTTGTCTGTGTGCGCTAATTTCAGAAACTGAATAATCAAACGATGGCGCTTC
Organism: Falcaria lacertinaria; assembly: GCA_951449985.1. Taxonomy (NCBI): domain Eukaryota; kingdom Metazoa; phylum Arthropoda; class Insecta; order Lepidoptera; family Drepanidae; genus Falcaria; species Falcaria lacertinaria. Next base: position 7,767,799 of record OX602113.1, on the reverse strand, counting down.
ATTAACTTTAAAAGACAAAAATAACTCCACGCGTTCAAAGTCGCGGGCGCATCTGGTATTTACTTTGTTCTGGTGGGAATTACTGTTACGTCAATAGTTCGCAATTGTTGTATTTATTTAGATTGTATATACACTATAAATACTTTTATACAATGACAATATAATGTGACCTTCAAATAGTTGTTATTCCTACAATCTAACTTTAATGAGTTAGCTGCATGAACCAATACAATATTTTTCGTAATAATTGTTAAGCATATTTCAGTTTAATAAAACCTATTCCATTCATAGTGAAATCAGTATCACCTTGGTCATTCAATTGATTTGTTATCGATATAAAAGTCATACATTTCAGGAGGTTTGTATCAGTCCACTACAGAACTACTGAATAACAGGATCTAATATTCTCATAAAATATGTTTACTAAGGTAAAATTAAAACTCTTTAAATCAACATTGTCCCTCCCGAGGTAGTCTCAGACTCATAATCAAAATGAATTGACAAGCGATGACGTTATTAAATAAAATCTTAGCTCAAATCTCTTGACATTATATTTTAGAGTTCGAAATTACCGTTTTGAAAAAATTACCTACCAATACCTCAATTTAGTAATATAAATTACTATATTGACTGGACAACACTAGCGTTAGACAATCTTGGAAGTCATGGAAGGAGGCCCTTGCCATGATGTACCAGCCTGACAGTAACAGTAACAGTATATATAACTATTACTACTGTATGTCTTGGATAATTACCAAAACCCTCATTCCAGGTGTTGTGTATGGCGGTAGTAGTGTGCGTGGTGTCCGTAAAGTCTGGCTCTGGATACGGGCATGCGTACTCTTCCCAGCACGTGCACAAGCACGATGGCCACGCAGAGCCTGTGCACTTTAAGGACCATCATGGACATGAGCACGTCGACTACTACGTGAGTAAAGATTCTATACAGAAATCATCTATTGCGAATTTAACATTTGATAACCTGCGCCTACTATGTTAATTAAAACGACATCCCTTTAACGATTGTGAGCGATCGTTTCTGTAATTTCACTTTTTAATCTCTATATCAACTATCGGTATAATTAAAGATAACGGGGCTCCGTACAACGGGTCCGTAATTTAAACCTTCATCTTATGGATGTCTGAAAAAAATTGAGCTCCATCACATCACTTAGCATTCTAAATCATATGGCGGTACTGAAAAATAGAAAAATATAATATTACAGGGCTATGCCTAAAATGACGAAAATTCGTCAATTTTACATGCATATGATGACAGCTGATAGAAAGAAATTCTTGAGGACGATGATGAATTTGCATATATATAAGTAGGTTCAAACTAATTCGAAAATTCATTGACAGACCTACCCCAAATACGAGTTTGGGTACCAGATAGAAGACCCCCACACTGGTGACAGGAAGAGCCAGGAAGAGCATCGCGATGGTGACGTCGTGAAAGGTTTCTACTCTCTGTACGAGCCTGACGGTTCCATCAGAAAGGTGGAATACCATGGCGACAAACATAGCGGGTAGGTTCAACATTTAACATTAATAAGAATGGAATGTAAAAATTATAGCATTAAGAACAAATTGTACATGCATAAGTATTTTACAATGGGCAAGGCTACAGTTACAATCAAGCCAAATTATATTATTCATTACACTTGTCACTCTGTGCTCATTAAACGTATCAATATGATTATATCGTATTGTTATATAGTTACTATAACGAATGTAGTAATTACTATTTACTTCGTTTTGTAAACTGTTATATATTAAAATATTCTTTTATTTACAGATTCCATGCGAACGTAAAGCATCAAACTCATCACATCGTCCCTGAGAAGCCTCATTACTACCACCATTAATTATTTAATATTACCAACGCTGTTTTAATTTTTTGTAATGTTACTCTTTACATATTTATATTACATCTTAAGACACCTGTTAATCTTTTTCAAATAATATAATAATAATAATTTTATAAATGATGTAAATTCGAATTTCCTTGAAACTATAAGTCTTTATTTTATTCTGAGATAGTTTGGGCACAATGGAGCTGCTATACTGGGGTATTACATACGACCACGCCATACTCGTTCGTAATAGTGTTGTATTTCATTGAAAATATCTCCAAGTACTCTTGGGGAAAAAAGTCGATCTCGGGGCTCATTCGCCTGTTTTGATGATGGTCCAGCCATTCCTGACATATGATTAAATAACTTAATAAAATACTCCTAGCCGATAGCTTAATACGTACATGTATTCCTCGAAACCTTTTAATATAGAAATATAAATAAATTCTTTACAACAAAAAAAAAAACATCTTTAACCTGGCTACCTCATAAACATTTGGATAAAATAAAATAATAAAATTGGCATGTTTTTACTCAGTGTTTGAGAGTTTGTAGAGGCTTAGACGGAAAATAAAGTAGTAGCTACGAAAAATAATATATATATAGTTGTCATCGTATTTGCTAGATCGCTGATGAAAATAATTATTAAAGTTTTGTCTGTTTGAAAATGTTATATTGGCATAATATCTATTGGTGTGGCAAATATTCTAATCAAATTACCTTTATAAAGGCGAAAAATGGTAATTTAAGTACGATACATTTTCGTGCTTAGCAAGGTAGAGGGTGTTTGACCCTACCGATGTAAAGCTGCATACAATGTGAATGAACTTAATTAAAAACCGGTTAAATTTACATTACGTATATGTTAATATTACTACACAAAAATGTGAAACAAGAATATGCTCGAGCAAGCTCGAAAGCAGATTTTAAATAGTGAAAGATCTTACCTTTATCATGGTCAAAATTCTTTTCGATATAAAAGAACCAAAATTCGGAACATTTGTATCAATTGAAAGCTGCACTTTGTGACAAAAACATTATAATATATTATTATATAAAAAAAATGTTCGCAAAGGTATCAAAACTATAAAATAAAAAAAAAAACTGTTTGTTGTGGTATAGAGCAACGTAGTTAAAAGAAATATTCCTTTGCAGGCACTGTGCTTAGCTGCGGTTGTGTATGTGGTGTCTGCTCAGTCCGGACATGGCCACGAGCACCACACTGCTCACTCCTCGCAGTACCTGCACAAACACGACGGACACGCACAAGTCATCACCTTCAAGGACAAACACGGACACGAGCACCATGACTATTATGTGAGTGGCCCTTGACAAGCCATTAATCTTCTACTGGAACTTACAAATCAGGAATGATAACATTTGCCCCTTATTCCAGACTCACCCCGAGTACAAGTTCAGCTACAAGGTGGAGGACCACCACACCGGTGACAAAAAGGGCCAGGAGGAGCACCGCCACGGAGACAAGGTGACTGGCTCCTACTACCTGCACGAGCACGACGGCTCCCTCAGGAAGGTCGAATACCACTCCGACAAGAAAGAAGGGTAGGTTCTTCTGCTAATAACTTCATGTTGTATATAATTTTTGGTCCAGAGTAATAATTCTCATATATTTATTTTCTGCATAGATTCCAAGCAACCGTGAAGCACGAGACTCACCACATCGTTCCCGAGAAACATCACCACTAATAATACGTCTGCTAAAATGCAAAACTGATTTGTTATTTGACTTTAAGGTATTTTGTTTATTAATAGGAAATAAAAATAATTTGTATATAATAATGTATGGTTTTTCATTCTATTGCACTTGAGAAGCGTCTGACATTAAGCACCTCATGTATGAGAAATATCAGATTAAAGCCACTTCCTAAAGACTTCAGTTGTGGGAAGGCGTGAAGATAAACAGAGTACTTTTAAGATGGGTCCTTCTTAAACTTAGATTCTCATTTTTTTCTTTTTGACAGTCTTTCATCGCTCATTCAAACCAACGTAACATTCCTTTTTCATCATTATATTTACAACCTTTAGTTCTTTACGAATCATCTCATTGTTGATTTGATCGACGATCGTGACGCCGCAAATTTTGTGAAGCGAACGCATCTCACCTGCCACCATTTATTTTCATACGTCATGTGATAAGGTGGGCACCAATATCGAGGAACAGATTTGAAGAAATATAAAATGCCATGCCATCAAAAACAATACCTACTTGTAAAAAAAACAAGTCTCGCAATGAGTTGCGAGACTTGTTTTTTTTACAAGGAAGATCTTAGGATCTTCTACCGTATAAAGTTGTGAGATCCATTTAATACCAAGTCAATTGATTTATTCAGTCCCTACATAAAGGACATTTTGTCTTAAGTTATTAGCTAACCTAACAACATCTTATAGACACATAACAAATAAAATTGATTGACTTGGCCATCGCATAAAAACACAAAATGTATCTCAATATTTTATTAAACAAGATTGTTTAGTGCGAATGCCAAGTCAATGAATTTAATGTAATACATAAAAGATTGTTTAATATTAATAGGGTCACTGTAAGATATTCAGTTTAGGCCCCAGGCACTGGTGAGCGTCTAGTATACCACCAGTTCGGAAAAAGAGCGCATTATTTGGGTCACATTGATTGTATTTAAAGCTCATACATTAATAACAATTAGTCAATCTAGGACACAATCATAAATAAAATTAAAAAAAACAGGCCAAAGAGGTCTGTAATTCAACAGTGAAATGGCACCACTATACACTCTGTGCCTACCGTGCGGGACTGGGCGTGTTGACATTTAATATATGTAGGTCCCAATTATTTATTGAATGTGATTGAAAGGTAATCGTGGTCCTTAACTAAGTCATAATTAACGAAAAATGTGAGCAATTCCTGCACTGCAACAAAGTTACAAATAGTTATACAATTATTTGTTATGGTTTCAAAGTAAGAATACAAACACCGTACATTTTTTTTATGATCCCAGATCATCCTGTCCTATCTTAATTACAAAATTTACGGGTCAGCCCCGCTTCAAATTTGTGATTTTAGCCTAATGTGACTGCTTTTGTCTTTCGTTACTATTCTTTGTATATTCAGATCTTGTATTTCTGGCAGAAACAAAACTCTTATATTAGTAAAAGCTAAAAAACTAGAATCCCGGCATATAATGTCTAAAATGGTTTATTTGTTAGGAGCTAAGATGCCACAGGTAGACACACAGATACACACGTTAAACTTATAACATCCCTCCTTTCGCGTCACGGGTTAAAAATATGTTCAATTGAAAACCGTAAGCAATAATTGATCTCCAAAGGATGGACGCAATAATGTCCATGCCACGAGCCTCAGAGGTTCTGTGAGAATAAAATACATTAAACAATTGCTTGCGCTCGACCATCGTAGCGTCGCTGCTGCACTCTGATGATGGCACGAGTAAATCCTGTAATTCGCATTGGAGGAAGTTATACTTTGGGCGCAGACTGAAGAAATCCGTATCTTAAAAATCAAATACGGAATTCAGCAAATCTGGCCATATGTTACAAGAACAGAATCCCCAAAAATCCTTGAATAATTATCATTTGTACGTACAGTCGTACAATCTCCATTTGCAGAAAAAATCTTAATCATCTTTGATATTAATTGAAAACATTAGAGTAAAATTACCTACACACAACACACACATACAACTTGTCTATTAAGCGCAAAAAACGCACGTGTCAAACAAAAGCAACCATACGCTACATCTCATGGTAAGCGGTTACCATAAGCCTATGAACACTTGCTTCACCAGGGGTATCACCGTCGCGTTGTTGACCCTATAAATATTCAAAATAAATAACCAAATCAAGTTTCTGTCAGATATGTGAAGTTATAAGCAATCACATAATTTTTACCCCTTTTGTTTTATATAAAAAACAACACAACTTATTTTATATAAAAAAACCGGATTGTTGACGTTAACACAATCAGATTACGTTTATTCAGAAATTATAAAATAATTGGTCAGCAAGGTATTTTATATCCATTTCACTTCAAAAGTTTTCAACGTCCTTGACCATCAAATCTTACGATATAAAAGCAGTGAGCCTTTTGAGTTTAATATCAGTTCTCACTCGTGCATCTCATAAAAAGCACCTAAAGTAAAAAATAATGTTTACAAAGGTTAATATTATTTTAATTAATTAATCATAAAAAACACTTATTCAGTAATTCCTTAAATGTGTTCATTTCTTTACAGGTGCTTTGCTTAGCCGCGGTGGTGTGCATGGTGTCCGCTCAGTCCGGACACGGACACGGACACCAGCCTGCTCACTCCTCGCAGTACCTGCACAAACACGACGGACACGCCCAAGTCGTCACCTTCAAGGACAAACACGGACACGAGCACCATGACTATTATGTGAGCAGCTCTTGACAAAGCATGGCTCTTCTACTGGAACTTACAAATCAGGAATGATGAATAACATTTGCCCCTTATTCTAGACTCACCCCGAGTACAAGTTCGGCTACAAGGTGGAGGACCACCACACCGGTGACAAGAAGGGCCAGGAGGAGCACCGCCACGGTGACAAGGTGACCGGCTCCTACTACCTGCACGAGCACGACGGCTCTCTCAGGAAGGTCGAATACCACTCCGACAAGAAAGAAGGGTGAGTGTTTCTGATAGAAACTTCATATTGTACTGAATTATTATTTGCTGCAGAATAATCATTCAGTTGTAATTTCTTTCTGCATAGATTCCAAGCAACCGTGAAGCACGAGACTCACCACGTCATTCCCGAGAAACATCACCACCATCACGAGGAAAGTCATCATGGCCATCATCATTAATAATAAGCATACTATTAATACGAAACTGTTTTGTTATTTGCCTATTAGGTATTTTGATTATTGATAAGAAATAAAAATAATTTGTACATACTAATTTATGTTATTTCATTCTGTGACTATTTACTTTATATCCCAAGTACAAGACTGGTTATAAGAAAAAGAATGCAAGAACTTAGTTACAAGACATTAAGAATATATCAACCACTTTAATTGTATTTCAAGCACACAATGTTTTCACATGTGTGTGTACACGAGTGAATTTTTTTGAAATAAGAAGTATCTAGAGGAATTTTAGAATACATCTGTGTAATTAGTTTTCGTGGGGTAGAGGGCACATGAATCACGCGACTCGTTAATACATCTGTTATGATCACAGATGGCAGAAAATTAAGTAGGATATCAGAATTATTTTAAGATATAATACTTTTCCTTCTATAATACGTTTCCTAGCAGTAAGTAAACATTTTGTTTTATCTAATATACCAAGATCACGTCTATAGGTATTTTATTTAATTTGGACGATTTTTTTTCCATAACCGAACCTTGGTTCCTTTACCTACACGGCCGCCGAATAATGAAACTATGTTCAAAGTTTGAATACCCAATATATGATTGGCGTATTCTTCTGTATTTTCATAAGATTATTTTTATAGTTTAGAATAATGATAGAAATAAAAATTATCAGATTATGATAGGTTGCTGGCATAACGAAAACTCTTGTCTTCTTATCTTGTCATTGTAAAATGTTTATAATTGGAAATCGGAAGTGTTTCTTTGATCTGCAAGGCACGGACGCAAGAACATCCGCCACAGGTTTCTGTGAGTATAAAATAGAAAAAACATTGTATAAAAAAATATTGTTTTGCTCTGAATAGTTTAACAAACTTTCAATGTAAAGACCTACAATCAATAACATATTTTTTCCATAATGGAGAAAGATAAATACTCATTAGTTTTCGATTTAAAGCAATTCTTTTTGGCATTTTCTCTTAATATTATATTATATAATATTCAAACCAAGTTATAACTTTTCAAGTAATCAACTTACTTCAAGGCTACTATTCCTCATATTAACTTAAATTATTATTAATTTATTATCCATTTCGTATGACAAAACAATGATCAACAAAATAAATATTCCAATGTCTTATTTTATACTAAGCTATTTAATCTTCGGTAGTGTTCTGCCAAAGCAAAAACATAGTTTCAGACCACTTTAAATGTTTGTAGGACTAGGATCATTAGGGGGCAACTATAGATTCTATGGAAAATCAGGACTTATTATTTTATAATATTAAAAACTAAAATATCTCCAAGCATTCCCATAAGAGTCCTGAAGAGGCAGGCAGAGGTTTTATAATATAACACACACTTTTCACCGAAGATAATTGGTGCCAGCGTGACAGATTGTGACTCCATTGTCGTCTCTCAGATACCACATACGTCCTTTAATTTCTTCTCAAACATTTGCAGATTTCCTCAGAATGTTTTTCTTCAACCTTAGGCTCGTGGTGTGACAAATGTACAGGAAAAACTCATTGGTACAGACCGGTGGCATAAGATCTTGTGTCGCTAAATTAGCAGGCAACGCTTCATACACCAATGCCATCGCGGCTCCTTATATTTTTTTATATTTCGTTTATTGTTGGATATTTTATAAGCATTTTAAGCTCCATAAATAATATTAAAGTATTTATGATTGCCATTTGGAGAATAACATTACAATGATCTTTGGCCACTGTAATCGTTATACTTGTTTGCAGAAGTTTGTAAAAGATATGCATATATGTCCGATTATCATATATACCTTATACTAAATATATCTGGTGACGTCGATCTAGTGCAAAAATCTCACACGAAGAAAAGTGTAGGTAATAGTCCTTTCTTATACCATTAAGTGATAAACAAAAGCCTACGGCCCACATGATGGTAAGCGGTTACATTAGCCTATGGATGCAAACGTCCCCGCATCATTGGTACGATGCAAACCTAATAAATAATTATAATTTTTATTTTTAAAACCCGAATCGGGTTTCCAAATATTGCTATAGCTAATCTACGATTTTCCGGTGACCATAAATCAGACGGTTATTTCAATAGGATTCTATCAGATATTTTAAGCAACCTTTTCGTTTTGCTCGTTAATTGTAAATTAATTGAAATACAAGAATTTTATTTTACGTGTACGCGACGTATTAAGAAACTGGATTGTTGATATTACCGTAATCAGATTACATTTTAGACAGAGAATATAAAATAGTTGTTGAGCAAGTTATTTTTATATCCATTTCACTTCAAAAGTTTTCAATTACCTTGACCATCAAAACATACGATATAAAAGCAGTGAGGTTTTTCAGTTTTGTATCAGTTATCACTTGTTCATCTCATCACAAGCACCTAAAATAAAAATAAAATGCTTACCAAGGTTAATATTACTTTAATGTGTAATTTGAATTTATTAAGAACACTTTTGTATGTAGGTAATTTCTTAAATGTGATAATTTCACTACAGGTGCTTTGCTTAGCTGCAGTGGTGTGCGCGGTGTCCGCTCAGTCCGGACACGGACACGAGCACCACATTGCTCACTCCTCGCAGTACCTGCACAAACACGACGGACACGCACAAGTCGTCACCTTCAAGGACAAACACGGGCACGAGCACCATGACTATTATGTGAGCAGCTTTTCACAACAGATGTCTTCTAGTTGAATCAACACATAAACAAGGATGAATAATATTTGCCTCTTATTCCAGACTCACCCCGAGTACAAGTTCGGCTACAAGGTGGAGGACCACCACACCGGTGACAAGAAGGGCCAGGAGGAGCACCGTCACGGAGACAAGGTGACTGGCTCCTACTACCTGCACGAGCACGACGGCTCCCTCAGGAAGGTCGAATACCACTCCGACAAGAAAGAAGGGTGAGTGTTTCTGACAGAAACTTCATGTTGTACTGAATTATTATTTGGTGCAGTGTAATCATTCACTTTTATTTTCTTTCTGCAAAGATTCCAAGCAACCGTGAAGCACGAGACTCACCACGTCATTCCCGAGATACATCACCACCACCACGAGGAACATCATCATTAATAATTAGTCTGCTATATTGCAAAACTGTTTTGTTACTGGACTTTTAGGTAGATTGTTTATTTTGTTTTAGAAAATAAATTTGTATATAATAACGTAAGGTATTTCATTTTGTTATACTTGCGAAGCGTTAAGCATTACGAATTATATCCCGAATGATATGAATAATGTACCTTCATGCCTTCTCACAAGTGTCCCCGAAGAGGTAGGCAGAGGTGTTACAACCATAGACATAGAAGCGTAGCGAAAAACATCCTAGGTCTGTGTTAACAACACTCTCTTTTCACCGAAGATAATTTGGTGCCAATGTGACGAATAGGGAGTCCGTCGCTGTCTCTGAATCACTACGCTTTGATTATATACTTATATAATAAAAGGCACTACGTATATCCTTGAATTTCTTCTCAGACATTACTCACAATGTTTTCCTTCACTGTATAGCTTGTGGTGTAAGTAAGCACTACACTACGTTTTAAAAAAACTCAAGGTCAGACCGCTGATTTATAATACCTAAGTGATAATTATATGCATTAACTTAAATCCAAAAAGAACGAAGCTCTTTGAATTTTTTTAAACGTATAATAAACTTATATCAATCAAACCGAAATAAGTTAGTCAACTGCTATACTCGTATTAGTATGATCCCAATAAAGCAGGATATGATTATGGTGTATGGATAAGATACGGTTACCAAAAAAATATATTTTTGCATATTATAAAATCGGAGGCTACTCAAAATTAATGTGCCGTAACTACCAACGCAACAACGTTACCTTTGTGATACGTATGATTACACGTTTACGTAACACACCAAGAGAATACAACCGCTACGCTCGTAGACGGAGTCCCTCTACAGCTACGCTAGACAAAACACATGTTACCATGGAAATGTTTACGTCACGTGAATGGAGTACATTCCTAAAATAAGTACACCGGTATATAAATGGGTCATTCACGGACCTCCAAAATTTTATTCCCACCATCTCAACGCCTCTTATTTAGGTATACAAATTTATTCCCGAGACATCCATGCAATAAATAGTACAGAGAGTACAGTCAACATGAACAAGGTTTTTATTATTTAGTTAAACGATAAATCGCATTTTTAAGCTATTGCATAGCTTTTATCGCGGGCCTTGAGCGTGGGGACCGAATCCAGAAATTCCGTAACGAAAAAACCTAACACGCCCCACTCCGCCATCTATCGATAAATACCAGAACTTTTAATGACTTTTTGAAATATCACGCTTGTCTTTTTAGTTCAGCAACCCACCTTTAGGTGGCATTGGTTGTATTGGAAAACTACCGTTATCAGCTGTTTGTGAGAAAGTATATAGGTATATAAAAAAATACTGCATTAATAAAATAAATAAATAATTATAATTGCATAAGTTGATAAAAAATGCTATGCAATAGCTTTACCGCGGCAGTCTCCGAGTGCCACACCTAATTTTTGAAATAAATTTATTTCTTTGTTTTTAATGGCTCTTGTTTCTTGTTAATTTAAAATAACTTCCTATTTTTTTTTGCGACACGACACAACACAGCTCTCAACCACTAACACTATATTATAATTCCATCTGAGACACTTTTTTTAAAGTATTTGTTTCTATGTAGGTAGGGTAATATATTAAAAGAGAAAGATGGTGTAATTGTATAGATGAAAAAGGATATGCTACGCTTTGATTATATATAATCAAAGATGCTACGTTGGGTTGGCTATATTATGGAACGAACTAGCGATTAATGACTGACAAAAATATATTGAAAGTCAATTGTCTTCATAAATTTTTGACCACTCATTTCAGCCTAGCGCTGTCCGTTCCGCGACTGGCAATATACGCGTTACAAAAACTCATTAGTAGCGCTTGAAGGGCTCTTGAATCTCGATATAATGCGAATTTGAGTTGAAGAATAAGCCACGGAAGGCTTACTTCTTAAATTAAAACTCTAAAATACTCAGAATTGGTAAAAAATATATACCTATTTGGAGCCTGAGAGCACGTATGAAGAGGTTTATGAATTCAGATGAAGAAGCTAAAGAGGTGTGTATTGTGTAAATCAAGGGTGAAATGACGCTCTATACAGTTCTTAACCCAGTGCGAAACTTGACGTGATGATATGTATATAATATGAATTATGTAATTTATGTATGTAGATGGCAACCTACATACAAACGAATAGCACAAATAAGTGACAAATCCCACGTACCCAACAAAACTATAGCACCGTCCATCGTGTTTGAACAAGTTCTTCCATTTTAGAAAGTTTTTTTTACATAGGCACAATAATGATATCATGTTGATATTTTCCCAAAGGTTTTGAAATGAATGCAACTTACTTACAATCACAAATTTAAATATGAAAGTTGTGTTAAAAAATAGGTTTGCTTACTATTAAGTAACTTATGTAAATCTTACAGCATGAATGAACCGAGTGAAACGTATATTACCTTCGTTTAAGTATTTTCGATATAAAAGAAGTGAATTTTGAGAGTTGTGTATCAGTTCTCACTTGGACGTTAAGGAAAATACGACGAAATGTTTGCAAAGGTACAACCATTGAACCTTTATGTATTTGATCTAAGAAAGTAAAATTTTAATTAAAATTTTATTAATTAAAATACTTGTGCTAATTACAGGTGGTATGTTTGGCAGTAGTAGTATGTGCGGTATCCGCTCAGTCCGAACACGGACACGGACACGGACACCACACTGCTCACTCCTCGCAGTACCTGCACAAACACGACGGACACGCACAAGTCGTCACGTTCAAGGACAAACACGGACATGAGGATCATGACTATCAGGTGAGCAGCTCATGCCAAAAGACGAGTTTGGTTTTTGATAAGTCTAGTAGTCATACAACAGAATACAATAAATACATTTGCCCCTTATTCCAGACTCACCCCGAGTACAAGTTCGGTTACAAAGTGGAGGACTCTCACACTGGAGACAAGAAGAGTCAGGAGGAGCACCGTCTCGGTGATAAAGTGACTGGCTCTTACTACCTGCACGAGCATGATGGCTCTGTCAGGAAGGTTGAATACCACTCCGACAAGAAAACCGGGTAAGAACATTTTCATATTGTATAAAGTAATTAAATTATCATTTAGCTGAATATTTTTTTGTAAACAATACTTATTTTCCAGTTTTGAAGCCACCGTTAAACATGAAACCCACCACATCGTTCCAGAGAAACATCACCACCACTGAATCTAATTAATAACCCCTCTGTGATTGTTAACTTTAGTTTAAGTTTAGATTGTTGTATATAAATGCATAAACATAAGAAATAAACGAATCGATAAACAACATTGTGATTTCCTTTCAAAACAACGAATTAGATGACTAGAAAACTAACAAACCTGTAAGAATAGGGCCAAAATAAAGGCCAAAATTATAGGATTGAACACAATTGTAAAAGCAGATTTGGAGCATTGACGCTTCGATAATATCCAAAGCAACGTTGCTTTATCTTCGAAAACCGATTTTAACCACCCGATTTAAACCAACTTTAATGCAAGCGAAATTACTGATACAAACCAGAATATTTTGCGTAGCGGCTTTCGTAGCGGTTATAATGCAACCCTCACTTTTGTTAGAAGCCTCTCTCAATTACTGCTTACCAATCATAAACAACTGTAATACAATATAAATAATAAATGGGTGATGCTTCCATCATCCAAACCACACTGGCATATTGCGGAATCTTTTATCCTTAATGTTTTTAAATGTACTGACGAGCAGCAATGCCCCAACCTCAAAAGAGCCAGGGTTGTAACGAGTTTTCGGCTGAGCTTTAATTTAGAAAACGAAGGAGACAATGACACAGCAGGATTAATACTATAGTAAAATCTACCCTTAGATTGAGTAGCCCAGTGCTTGCTCCATTCCTGAACCAACCTCTCTCTAGTTAGTCCACTCAGATCTTGTGAGAATACCTTAGGTTGATCATACCGACCCTGCTTAACAGCTAGGCCGGCCAACTCATCAACGATCTCATTGCCTCGGATTCCCGAATGACCAGGAATCCAAGTCAACAAGACCCTCAAGCCCAAGACCGAGCACTTCTGTAATTCGTTTTTAACGATACACAATCTTTCTCTCTACTTTTATCACCCATACTTATTAGGTTCGCGCCTCTGGCGTTCTATCATTCTATCTGTCAAACCCGTTTGACATTCTATGTTTTGTTCCACTGACAATCTAGATAGGTTTAAAAAGCTATCACATTTGACACTTTTGATTACAGAGTTACAATAAAACCATTTTTGTATATTTTAATATTTTATCCGCAAATTCGCCCGCGTAGCCTATGTTACTCGGTGATGATACAGGATTCGACTGATGAAAGGTTTCCTTTTTTAATTCAGTCCAGTCCTTTTTGAGTTTATTCATTACAAACAAAATTCATTTTTTTTATACCACACAACGTGGCACACAAGCATACGGCTGGTAAGCAGTTACCGTAGCCTATAGCCGCTACCGCTAGCAATACCAGGGGTATCACTAACGGGTTGCCAACCATGTTGTTCATGAGGACTCACTGTGCTAGCAGCATTACTAATAGCCCAGCGTATCACACAAACAACACAGAAACACAACACTACATCAGATAGTGTTATTTCACTGCGGTCTTCTGTAAGGTGGAGGTACAGTCCCCAGTCGGGCGGCTACAATATAAATGCGAAATCCCAAATCGCCCTACATCTCTTAAACTCATTTCTCCTTATAATATTAGTATAGATAAACATAGATTCCAAGAAACCTGACCGATACATGGATTAGCGGTGGCCTATTACCTACCTATTACTAGTATCGAACTATCGATAGCTCTTTTTATATGTAGAAATTTACTCGTAAAATGATATATTTTACTATTAAGGTAGGTTGTAATGGAAAATACTGCTTATAAACATTAAATAAACCTCCTTCCTTATCAGTTAATAAATTTAAAATTTACTCCCTACTTCCTTAGTAGGTAGCATTATATACCTATATTGTTTTATGATAAAACTTTTTAATAAAAATATAAAACCGACTTCAAGAGCAACAAAAAGATACCTACGAAAAAGCGCATAAAAATAAACTATAAAATTCAATGTGACAATTGCTGTCAAAACCTGGTATCTATGATTTTTAATTAATATTATTGAAAGCGCTATTCACTGATCTATTTGGGATTTTTATTTGTAGTGCAGAACCCAAATTATTTTTTCAAAATAAAAGTAAACGCCCAGTAAAATCTGCTATCTGCCAGTGAAACTCCCGTTAAAATCGGTTCTGCCATTTCAGAGATTACCCAGAACATACACACAAACAGACAGAAAGAGAAAAAAAATGCTTTTTTATCAGTACTCTTAGCATGTAACTTTATATGCATTTAGTATAAAGCTGTTATTTTGACATTACAACGGTAATCGCGAGTCTCATCACCCATGGCTCGCTCTTTTAATTGAACTGAGTTGTAATTTTCATTTACGAGACTATGAAATCTGTCTTCCTCCTTCTCCTCCTCTTATATGAATATACGGCACTTATAGCCAGAATGCACGGTCATGACAATTCCACGAAGCCCAAATGCGGCTCGGTTACATTTGTTTTATAAGAGAGTTTCGGCAGTTTCCGTCCGGTTACAATATCAGCACATTGGTGACCGTAAAGACCACAAAAGCCACAGGAAAGCTTCCGGCTTAATCATTAGATCATTGGAACTACTCCAGTGACCGTAACACCACTGAATAGTCACGGCAAAGCGAAATATGTAATTTTGTTTACTTGGATGACATATGTTTTTCTTCGTTTTTTTCAATTTAAAAACGAAACTATTCAACCGATTTTGATAAATTATATATGGGACCACCTCTGAAGTATGACCTACCAAACAAAAAGAATCATCAAAATCGATTCACAATTGGCGGAGTAATCAGGTAACAAAAATACAAAAAAAAAACATACAGTCGAATTGAGAACCTACTCCTTTTTTTAAGTCGGTTGAAAATAAAATTACTTATAAGATGTCTTCTGAATCCGTTCTCGGTTCTCCGCATAAAAACTCCGAGGAAATTCGAACATACATACACAGCATTTTTTATATGCGATTATCATGACCATTAATGATATTACAGATGAAGTGGTTGAATTTATTGTATTTGTCCTTAAAAATATGGCGATTAAATCACGCGATTACAAAATATAGCAGTGTTTTTCTGTGTACAATCAAGTTTCTTCTTGAGCACAACCACATGGTAGATTTTTAATACACCTTGCTACGACATATTGTGTCGGCCACCGTATTAAATTGTGTATGTCGAAGTGACAAACTAATGATGAATTTAAGGATTAATGATGATATTGATATTGAATAGTACACCCAAGTTTTATTTGAGATTCATTTATTTCTTATAAAAATAAGATTTTACGTCTATATACAGTAAACAATAATATTATATTTAATTAAAGTTAACAATCACAGCAAAGGTATTACAAAATTTAATGATGGTGATGTTTCTCAGGAACGATGTGGTGAGTTTCGTGTTTAACGGTGGCTTCAAAACTGAAAATGGAAAATTTCGTTAGGTTGCTTTAAGAGAATCAGCAATAATACCAGTGCACAGAAGTTTTCTTACCCTTCTTTCTTGTCAGAGTGGTATTCGACCTTCCTGAGGGAGCCGTCGTGCTCATGCAGGTAGTAGGAGCCAGTCACCTTGTCTCCGTGGCGGTGCTCTTCCTGGCCCTTCTTGTCTCCGGTGTGGTGGTCCTCCACCTTGTAGCCGAACTTGTACTCGGGGTGAGTCTGGAATAAGGGACAAAATGTTATTTATCATTCCTGATTTGTAAGTTCCAGTATATGAATCATGCCTTGGTAAAAGCCGCTCACATAATAGTCATGGTGCTCGTGCCCGTGTTTGTCCTTGAAGGTGATGACTTGTGCGTGTCCGTCGTGTTTGTGCAGGTACTGCGAGGAGTGCGCAGTGTGGTGCTCGTGACCATGTCCGGACTGAGCGGACACTGCACACACCACGGCAGCTAAACACAATACCTATGATGTATAGAAATACATATGTTAATGAACAATTGTTTTGAAATGAAGGAAATCAATTAATATGAATTCTTGTGTATACATATAGTATTTATATTTAAATTATTACTGAATATTATATTCCATGTTTGTACCTTTGCGAACATTTCGTGTTTTCTTTAACGTTGTCAAACTATGAACTGATACACGACTCCCGAAATTCACTTCTTTTATATCGTCAATATACTTTAAGCTGAGGTAATAATCCAGTTTACTCGCTTATTTCGTGCTGTGAGCTTTATACAGATACTTTGTCTATATACATACATTTATATTTGATTTCGTTTGGATTGCATTGGTATATTTTTAATTTTAAGATTGCATGGTGGATTGGATTGCTGGGTTTATTTTGAAACAATCATCATTGTGTAGGCTTAATATAATATAATAAGCATTCGGCTTCGAGAATAATATCATTAATATAAATAAATAAATATTTTCCAATGGTTTTAGTATTATCGATTTTTATATATGCCGTTGGTCTTAAATATTTCTTTTTCATATAGTGGCAGGAAAGATTTTTATTTTATTTATAAAGTTTTTGGACGTAAAATATATCGCATATTTTTTTGTTTTTAAATTTAAATTATCAATTTTATTTCTCATTCAAGTTAATTTAATTAAAGCTTATAAACTATTTGCTGTGTTACCTATTGAGTTGCCAAGATAGTTATAAAAATCAATTTAAATAGTTTTTTTATGTAACTAAGACATACGCTCATCGGATGTATTTGTGGATCTAATGAATAGTCCAGATCTAATAAGTAATCCTTATAACGTAATGATTAATCATTATTTATAATTTTGTCAGTGTTCTATTTATCAAATCAAATATTTATCCTAATTTTGTATTGTCACAAGGCCAAAGAATATGAAGGTTTTTGTTCGTTCTCCTAAATAAAATAAAAAATGCTCCGTTGCATTGTATAAGTTCAGAAGCTTGTTACACTTTATTGAAATTAATGAAATCGGATTACATAATTATTTTACGCAAAGTCAACAAACTTTTTATTCTTGTACAACAAGTTCATAATACAACTTTTCTCACTTCAAAAAGTTTTGGATTAACCTTGGACATTAATTTTAAACATATAATAGATGTGAATTTTTAGAATTATGCATCAGTTCTTACTTGCACCTATCACAAATACATTAAAATGTTTACAAGGTTAACATTATTGTGTACTAGCTGTATTATTATTCCACCTATAAAAAACCGTTCAGTATTAACTTATTTCTATTATTCTGTATACAGGTGCTTTGCTTAGCAGCAGTGGTATGCGCGGTGTCCGCTCAGTCCGGACACGGACACGGACACCACACTGCTCACTCCTCGCAGTACCTGCACAAACACGACGGACACGCACAAGTCGTCACCTTCAAGGACAAACACGGGCACGAGCACCATGACTATTATGTGAGCAGCTTTTGCCAAGGCATGAGTCATATACTGGAACTTACAAATCAGGAATGATGAATAACATTTTGTCCCTTATTCCAGACTCACCCCGAGTACAAGTTCGGCTACAAGGTGGAGGACTCCCATACCGGAGACAAGAAGGGCCAGGAAGAGCACCGCCACGGTGACAAGGTGACTGGCTCCTACTACCTGCACGAGCACGACGGCTCCTTTAGGAAGGTCGAATACCTGACAAGAAAGAAGGGTATTCAGTTATTTTCTGCAGTATGCTGTATTGATTTATTTTCAGCAGTTTAATAACCCATATATTTTCTTACTACTTAGGTTCCAAGCAACCGTCAAGCACGAGACTCACCACATCGTCCCCGAGAAACATCACCACCATCACGAAGAACATCACCATGGCCATCATTATTAATAAATAATTATAAGTCTGACTGATACAATAGATATAGCTTTATTGATACATTAATAAATAGCTAAAAGTAATAAGTACTACATTTATGATATTTTTATTTTACACCTTTTTTTCTTTATACCACTAAGGTGGCACACAAGCATACGGCCCACCTGATGGTAAGCAGTCACCGTAGCCTATAGCCGCTAGCAATAGCAGGGGTATCACTACGGGGTGCCAACCATGTTGCTGATGAGGACTCACTGTGCTAGCAGCAATACTACTAGCCCAGCGTATCCTCGTGGAGCACTGGCAACCTTACTTACCGCAGAAACAGAACACTACATCAAGTAGTGTTATTTCACTGCGGTCTTCTGTAAGGTGGAGGTACAGTCCCCAGTCGGGCGGCTCCAATTTAAATGGGATAACCCACAGGAAATCCCAAATCGCCCTACCTCTCTTTTTAAAAGCTCATGGTGTGATTAATCACTGTACTTAAGCTTAGAAAAACTCATTGGTACAGGCCGGGACTCGAACCTGGGGCCATCAGATGACAGACCTGTTGCTTCAACCACAAGGCCACCACGGCTTTTAAGACACCGCGGCTTTTAACACTTGAGATGAGGTGAGACATGGCGTACACTCGAGGTCAATACTGCTTATAGAATACAGTTTCTAAACGAATCTCAATACAAATAACTTATATTGTCTGTCAAATGATGTAAAATAATAAATATAATATAATTGTGAAAAATAGGAAAAAGAACTTTTTTTTAATGTTATGATATTAATTTTATCAACGTGTAACTTAGCAAAGTCGCGTGAGTTAGTCACCCTACTATATATATATATATATATATATATATATATATATAATATTATATATATTATATATATATATATATACTTACTATTTAACTAAGCTGATTGATGTTGGTTTTAATTCATTTGAAGTCATGGAGTCCATCTAAAAATCATACTTCATGCTATACTGAAATTTAGAAGTTTAGATAGTCATAAAGATAGATATTATTTTCTTTATATCTACCTAGAGTTTAACGACCTCATGCTGTTAATAAAAAAATCCCATCGAAGCGGTCTCTCACAGACCGTGCAACCGAAGCACTTTTTAAACTGCACTGTGCAATACTATTTTGGTTTCAATGTGTGGAGCAATGGATGCAAGTAGTGGAGGACGTGGTGTGAGGAGCCTTGGGCATCATCTCCACTATTTCTCGTCGTTTCCTTGTATAAATAAAAATACTTTTTTGGATGAATTGTGTTGTTTATGAATCGCTGTATCAAGTATCTTTTTCTAGTATCTCGCTTATAAATTCCTTAGTTTTTACATAATGAGTAAATCTTCAGTAATAATTTAAATCGAAGCTTTAGAGCGTGTTTTTTTATCTGCCAAAACGACATATCAGTTCACAGAAAAGTCATATAAAATTGCACTATTTTAAAAGTCTCTACAGCATAGTTGTTCAGAAATTGAACTGATTTGTACAATATGTCGTCGAAAGAACTGGCTCAAGCTCGTTTGAATGGTTTTGAAGTCATTTCAAGCTGGATAGTCGGGGATTGATTTAGACGCATTTCAATTAACAATGTTATAACGCCTCAACTCATTTCAGTGGAAACTACGTGCCCTTCACGACCGCGACCGTCAAATGATTAGAAATCTCAGATATTTGTAAGGATCATGAAGCCACACATCCTTTTTTCGAGTAATGCAAATCACAACAATGTAAACCACAATTTGTTTAAGATAAGATACAATTAAATTGTGCATTAACTACTTAAAAAGAAAACTAACCTAATATAAACAATTAAAATAAATAAAACACTTGTCCCAAATCGCTGTCACGCGGTCACCACAATTATTTCCAATATCCTAGAATTGTTAGCCTAGTTACTTAATGTAAGATAGTTGAGCCTCATTGTTATGTTACTTTTACAAACAATTGCAATAACTAAATTTTTATTATTATTATTTTTATGCGTTTTGTGTTTTACTCTTAGGGCTTTGTATAAGTATGTGTGGATTGGGATTTAATGCCTGAATAAAGAAATCTTATTATTATATAAATTATGTTGTTAACTATTAGAAAATAGGACACAGTTGGCTTGTTTTAATAGCAAATTAAATAATTGAATGTAATGAAATAATTATTATATTTCGTATATTTACAAATATATAATAAACTTATCAAGACACTATTCTATTGAGAGGGCAAATAGGAAAGCTATAAACTAATTAATGACGGTAACCGTCACGATGGCTCTCATGGTGATGATAATGGTGCTTCTCAGGAACAATGTGATGAGTTTCGTGTTTCACGTTAGCGTGGAAACTGATAACAAAAATTCTATAATTTACTTTCGCCCCTAAATTATGTTCTACACTTCTGAGGAACCAACACCTACCCTTCTTTCTTGTCGGGAGTGGTATTCGACCTTCCTGAGAGAGCCGTCGTGCTCGTGCAGGTAGTAGAAACCGGTCAGCTTGTCACCGTAGCGGTGCTAATATACACATACGTACCGGTTACAGAGGTACAGCGTATTGGGATCTCCCATTGTGGTTTTCCCATTAAAATTGGAGCCGCCCGACTGGGGACTGTACCATCACCTTACAGAAGACCGTAACAAAATAACACTACAAACATTTATGTAATGTTGTGTTTCTGCGGTAGGTAAGTTAGTTCTTAAGTCCGCTGCGCTAGAAGGAATGCTGCTAGCACAGTGAGTCCTCATCCTCAACAGGGTTGGCAACTCGTTAGTGATATCCCTAGTATTACTAACGGTTATAGGCTACGGTGACTGCTTACCATCAGGTGGGCCGTATGCATGTCTGCCTCCTTAGTGGAAAAAAAACAGGTGAAGCTAATGAAAGCGTGTTAAAATATTTCACTACCAGACGCAACGCTATTCTTGGCTAGCATAGAGTCCCCTGCTGTGCTTAGTCAAATTTTTCTGTGGAATGTAGTGTCAGGATGACACCATAACAACCCACTAAGTATTAACTTAAAGAAGAAGAAGAAACTCTTATTTGGAACAGAAGGTAGCAGTTTCTTTGTATAGTGCATGAT
The DNA here is from genome assembly GCA_951449985.1 of Falcaria lacertinaria. NCBI lineage: Eukaryota > Metazoa > Arthropoda > Insecta > Lepidoptera > Drepanidae > Falcaria > Falcaria lacertinaria. The sequence continues at coordinate 7,746,023 of OX602113.1, read as the reverse complement.
TGTGATAAACGATAGTAAATTGAACACAAATAATATTTTTGAGATTTATTTATTTCATATACCTACATTAAAAACAATTTAAAGTTAAAAATCACAGAAGAAAAGGCAAGTTAAGATTTAATGGTGGTGATGTTTCTCAGGAACTATATGGTGGGTTTCGTGTTTAACGGTGGCTTCAAAACTGTAAAAGAAAAATTAAAATAATTTTATATCCTTAACTGAAAATTGGTTATTTAACTAATAATAATTACCACGGCCTCCAATAATCCAGAAGTTTTCTTACCCGGTTTTCTTGTCGGAGTGGTATTCGACCTTCCTGAGAGAGCCGTCGTGCTCGTGCAGGTAGTAGGAGCCAGTCACCTTGTCACCGTGGCGGTGCTCCTCCTGGCCCTTCTTGTCACCGGTGTGGTGGTCCTCCACCTTGTAGCCGAACTTGTACTCGGGGTGAGTCTGGAATAAGTGGCAAATGTTATTCATCCTTGTTCATGTGTAGGTTTCAGTAGAAGACCCATGCCTTATCAAGAGCCGCTCACATAATAGTCATGGTGCTCGTGTCCGTGTTTGTCCTTGAAGGTGACGACTTGTGCATGTCCGTCGTGTTTGTGCAGGTACTGCGAGGAGTGCGCAGTGTGGTGTCCGTGTCCGTGTCCAGACTGACCGGACACCGCACATACTGTAAGAGCAGCTAAGCACAACACCTGCAATACAAATATGTTATAATGATTTAAGTAAGTTTGTACCTACCTACTTTTGTTTTTTTTTTCAATTAAATATTTGATCTTGTATTGTTATATTATGTTACGAGAAACTCCCGTACAGCGGTTTCATGCACAAAAATATATACTAACAAATATGGTATCGTGAGTTTTAATCACGACACTACATCTCTATTATATAAACTCATGACAACTATACAATTTTTGTACTACGTTGGTGATAAAAAATATAATAAATTCTCCCTCTTCAAACATTGGGGGTTTGTCTTAGAATCAGTCGAGTGGTTCGATTACCCCTTACATACAAAAAACAAACACATTTTCTGATCCATAATACTAGTAGAATAATATAGATTTTTGTATATATTATTTTATTACCTTTATGAACATCTTGTATTCTTGTATGTTTCTACAAAGATCAAGTAAGCACTGGTGCATGATCATCGAATCTTAATTCTTTTATAATACACTTTCATTATCAAGGTGAGGCTCATTTCACTTTAAATTAAATTCTGATGTAATCGTTCTACAAAAATTAAGCTTTAACAAATAAAGTTACTAAAAATACAGCGAATGAATTAAATACTTTCTGCCCTCATTTGTCTTTCGGTGGCTATAAAAAGAAATACAATTTACATCGTTGTCTATCTTGGAAATTGTAATTAGCTATTTAATTTGTAATTGTAACTTAACTACCGTCAAATGTAAAGAATATAGCTTGACTTTAATATATTTTGATAAATATGACTTAATATTAAATATGTTATGGAAATAAAATTATAAAATAACGTCCCCGGCCACGTCAGTCTGTCTGTCTGAACGTGATAAACTAAACAACTACAGAACGAATTTCAGATGTCGGAGAAAATCAAGCCACATAAAATTCGGTAAGCAAGTGGTCCCACACCAATACGACTGAGATTGTTCTATATTGTACCTTAACAAATAATCCCAGGATTGGAAATATGTATATTTAAAATACTCGAAAGGATTAACATATATTTAACATCTTAATCTAACCCACATTCGTGAAGCAATAGGTCGATAGGACAGTACGAGACAGAAGAAAGAGTATGCGTATATTCTCGACTATAATTTGTTCCTTAGATAAATATATTATTACTAATGGCAATATACTATCATCTAAAGCTGCATATAAGTATGATAATACACATACAGTTGGTTAAACATACAACATTATTGTATTTTCTAAAGAAAAGTAACGTAGTGCCAAATAAGTAGGTAGGTATGTGAACTTGCAAAAACTAGTTTGTTTACAAACTAAAGTATGCGTACAATTTAAGTTATGTAAAGCTTAAAGCATGAATGAAACGAGTGAAATTGATAAAACCTTGGCTCTAAAGTATTTTTGATATAAAAGTAATGTATTTTGGCAGTCAAGTATCAGTTCTTACTTGGACAGCGTCAAAGGAGATACGAAATGATTGCAAAGGTACAAAAAGTCTATAGTTTTTAGGTGTACCTGTGTATTAATTTAACCTACGGCCATACTTATTCCATTTCTGTAGGGGGCATTAAATAAAATTTTAGGCGTACATCTAAATATATCTAAGTTTACCTAACACAATATTATTTAACAATTCACTACACATATTAATTTAGGTGTGTGGATTACAGGTATTGTGTTTAGCTGCGGTGGTGTATGTGGTGTCTGGTCAGTCCGGACACGGACACGGACATCACACTGCTCACTCCTCGCAGTACCTGCACAAACACGACGGACACGCACAAGTCGTCACCTTCAAGGACAAACACGGGCACGAGCACCATGACTATTATGTGAGCAGCTTTTGCCAAGGCATGATTCATATACTGGAACTTACAAATCAGGAATGATGATAACATTTGCCTCTTATTCCAGACTCACCCCGAGTACAAGTTCGGCTACAAGGTGGAGGACCACCACACCGGTGACAAGAAGGGCCAGGAGGAGCACCGTCACGGTGACAAGGTGACTGGCTCCTACTACCTGCATGAGCACGATGGCTCCCTCAGGAAGGTCGAATACCACTCCGACAAGAAAACCGGGTAAGAAAACTTCTGGATTATTGGAGACTGTGGTAATTATTTTTAATTAAATTACCTAATTTCAGTGAAGGATCCAAATAATTTTTATTTTTCTTTTATAGATTTGAAGCCACCGTTAAACACGAAACCCACCATATCGTTCCTGAGAAACATCATCACCATTAAACCTTAACTTGCCGTTACATCTGTGATTTTTAACTTTAATTTGCTCTTAATATAGGTATATGAAATAAACAAATTGGAAAAATATTATTGTGTTAAATTTACTATCGTTTGTCACAATCATGCCCAAACAAAGAAACAGTTACCTATCTTCTGTTGCAAATAAGAGTTTCACTTAGTCGGTCTTTAAGGTCCTGACACTACAAACCACCGAATAAATAATACTGCGCACAGCAGAAGACTTTATGCTACTCAAGAATAGCGTAGGGTCTGGTAGTTTTTAATCCGGTAGTAAATTTTTAGCTCGCTTTTATCAGCTTCACTTTTTTCTTCCAACTTAATGGTAGGCAGTCACCGTAGCCTAAAGCCGCTAGCAATGCCAGGGATATCACTAACGAGTTGCCAACCCTGTTGTTGATGAGGGCTCACTGTGTTAGCAGCATTCCTACTAGCGTAGCGTATCCTCGTGGAGCACAAGCAATCTTACCTCAGAAACCCAACACTACATCAAATTGTAATTTGGTTAATTGGCTAATGTTATTTGGCTGCAGTCTTCTGAAAGGTGGAGGAGGTACAGTCCCCAGTCGGTTGGCTCCAATTTTAATGGGAAAACCGACAGGAGATCCCAATTTGCCTTACCTCTCCAAGAACCTGTATATTATATACATACGAGTATGTATCTATCAATGTCATGGAATCTTTAAACGGCGTTTTAACAAGACTGAGATGTGTGCCTATATTTTAATTTACACACATATTGAGCACTGATACGATAATTTCATAACTTTATCCTAAGATCCTATTATATGTTATTATTTCCATCCTAATACCTGAACCAATATTATTATTCTAGGCGATGTCGAGTTGTGTAAAATAACATGCGGCCCACGTCGGCAGGGCTCGAGTGATACCCATAAGGTCCATAGGCTGAACGATGCATATTTAATAGTTTGTATGCATTCGCTTAAATCATTACCTGCCTTTCTTTGGTTTAAGGTAGTTGGGCTCTTATTTTTTATACTTAGGTGGCAAACAAGCATACGGCGCGACTGATGGTAAGTGGTTACCGTATCCTATGGACGCCTGCAACACCAGGGGTATCACTCGCGCGTTGCCGACCTTAAAATCATATCATCTGTCATCTGTATATATATAAGAAGAAACTGACTGACTGACTTACTGACTGACTGACTGACATATCAACGCACAGCAAGCGCACAGCCTAAACGGCTGGGGTTAGAGAATATAAATTTTGACAGTAGGTATCTTTTATGACGTAGGCATGGATGCCTACGTCAGTGAACTATGGAAGGGTTTTTGGAAATACCACCCCAAAGGGGGTAAAATAGGGGATGAAAGTTTGTATGAAAATCCGTTATTATTGAAGTTAAACGCATAAAAATTGGTTTATGGCCTTTCAGTTAAAACGCAATAAATACGTATTTATATTTAAGGTTTTTCGAAATTCCATCCCTTAAGCATAAAATAAAGGATGAAATTCTGTATGAAAATCTGTCACTTTTGAATATAAATCCATTAAAATAGGTAGCAGTGGCCAAAAGCTATCTAACTAAATATACATTTATGATCTGAATGAATTAAAACACTAAATGCTAAGTGAAGCTTAAAACCACATCCAAATCGGCTATGCCGTTTGTGAGGTGTAAAGTTACATTACAAAAAAAACGATGGCAAAAATCACGCCAAATGCAAAATACACAGTATATTATCTACTCTGAGCTACGGATAATGGATTCACACAATGCGTTTTATAATTTTTAGTTGTACTTTATAGTCCGAGTGTGAAACACTGAAATGCGCAAAACATAGGTTGAAATTCGATACTGGGTCGGCCATGTAAAGTCCCAGTTATATTTTGGGCTAATATCACCACGATCGTAGCTGTCTTCCTGAGATTTTTTTGTTGCAGGTATATTATCTACTCTGAGGTTGTGATAGCTAGTTGTTAGGAAATAAATTCACTTAGTAAATTTTAATACATACTTTATTAGTCTCTTAAATAGGTAACAACATGATAACAATTTAACTAAACGGTGGGTTCTTCTTACTGGTGATGATGTTTCTCAGGAACAATATGGTGGGTCTCGTGTTTCACGGTTGCTTGGAAGCTATACGGAAAAAATTACAAACATATTTAAACTGCTTCAAATACATATAATTTTAGCCAAACTGATTGATGGAGTAATAAAAAGTAAACTCACCCTTCCTTCTTGTCGGAGTGGTATTCGACCTTCCTGAGGGAGCCGTCGTGCTCGTGCAGGTAGTAGGAGCCAGTCACCTTGTCACCGTGACGGTGCTCCTCCTGACCCTTCTTGTCACCGGTGTGGTGGTCCTCCACCTTGTAGCCGAACTTGTACTCGGGGTGAGTCTGGAATAAGGGGCAAATGTTATTCATCCTTGTTCATGTAGGTTCCAGTAGAAGACCCATGCCTCAAGAGCCGCTCACATAATAGTCATGGTGCTCGTGCCCGTGTTTGTCCTTGAAGGTGACAACTTGTGCTTGTCCGTCGTGTTTGTGCAGGTACTGCGAGGAGTGAGCAGTGTGGTGCTCGTGGCCATGTCCGGACTGAGCGGACACCGCGCAAACTGCAAGAGCAGCTAAGCACAATACCTGCAACGGAAATATTTGTATTAGTAATTAATAAGCCACAAATTCAGTTTTCTGTGTAACGTACTAACGATTCAACAAACGATAATATTATTTTATATATTCATTGTATTACAAGTATTCATTAATATTTTGTGACAATTGTTATGCGCCTGACCTGAGACGCCGTGGGTTGGCGAATCAAATAACTTATTTTGACAATTGGTGCTCACTTCTTCCTACCCCTTAGAAAGTATTTTCAAGAAGGCGTGAAGATGATTCTGATAATTATTAAACAGTACATTTACCTTTGTAAACATTTTGTTTCAGTAGGTAGGTACGTTTATGACACGGTGTCCGAATGTACACTGATATCGGTCTCCCAAACTGTACTTCTTTTATACAACTTACACCCTAAGTGACCAAGGAAAAGTGCATTTCACTTCTCTGTTAAAAATGTTGTTTATTCTGCAACAAATATTTGCAATAGCTGATCAAAATTAAGCTCATTTCGTGTAGTTTAATGCAACCGGTCTGCAACCATTTTATAAGCTGAATCCAATTCGCTAATAGTAGAGGTAGTCATTTTAATATCTGGCCTTTTTTGGTTTGGTGAATGTATTGTAACTTATAGTTTTTCTTTAGGACAATCTCTTTCAATAGCATTACAGGTTGGTATAGAAAATATTGTTGAATTCGCATATGATACGTTACACTTAAATTAATTTAAAATATATATTCTTAAGCATTTGAATATCTACAGGAAGATTGGGCATGCTTAAACAGGGATTTGTGCTATATTTCGAGCATCATTTGTTGGGCAAAATTTTATGTTTTCGGCCCTTATATGAAACAAGGGCAAAATTGTATGACATGAGGGCGAAGAATATTATTATTACTATTAATATTACCTTATAGGTCGTAAGTCTGACCACATAAATGTGACACCTGGATATCAACTCAGGTAGTTTTTATTGTTTCCGAAAAGAGGTCCTATATTTGACGACGCTTACATGCGATACTGTAACTTGGGGTTGTTTAAGAAAAGTGTGTATTTTTGTAGGGTGTCAACGTGCACTTAAGCTCTTCTGGCTCTGGCTAACCAGTAGGGGGGCCAAGCGATTACTTGCCACCTAGTTATTGTCATACATAACATCCACGGTATACATATTTTACCAAAATAGTTAGAAAGAATACAACATATTCACCAAACATCTGCTCGGCGTAACGTTTAGTAAATATCTGATCGCAGCGCAGCCGTAACACACTACCTTACCTACTACTACTTCATTGATTTTATGAGTATTTTATTGTCTAGCACTTCTTATTTACGATGCGATCTATTGCAGCAACAGCCTTTTTAAACATAGGTACATATTTATTCTTCATGCTTATGTCATATTCTGATAAGTAATGATATGGTTTACCAAGAATGCACTTTTAAAATGGTTTTGTTTTTAATGTACTGAAAGATAATAGCCATTATATAGCCAATATTATAATGTACTCATACTTCCTATTAAGTGCAACAGGATGGTGTGTAGATCTGAAGGGTAGACCCACTGCCTTGAAGAGAAGGTTGCGGATACCCTTTTTGGAGATAGGATATTTTTATTTACCAAACCTCACTTTACTTTTACATAGTTTAAAAAAACTAAGTACTCCGCACCCGCCTTAGCCACATCTATGACGACCAAGTCCGATTACCGGACGCTTAATATTATTTAATAGTCCGGATATCGGGTGATTGGACACTTACTTCAGTGTACCGCCTAAATAACAAAAAATAAAACTCAAATAACTACATATTTTATTTAGTGAACAAAAATATTTCATTATAATGTCATAAGTTATTGATTGAATTCTAACATATAGGAAAATCTCATGTACCGTAGCGTAAGTTTCAACTAATTTCTTATAACTGCTCAGCGATGATAGTTTCTCAGTCTATCCATGTTTTCACAAAAGTTTGCGCTGAGCCTAGTAATTGTCACTTTATGTAAACTTTAACAATGACATTACCGATTCTGTGTGCTTCATCTAATCTTAAGGCCATTTAAAGGCCGCCATTTGTATCGATATGAATTATTAATTCTGATTCTGTATTATAGTTTTAAAGTGTAAAATAAAGAGTTATCTATCAATCTATCTATCTTTAAAGCCGAATTGGTAATCAGGAATTCAGTTAATTTCGTAAATAACTAAGACATTATTGGGTAATATTGTACGTAGTATATTATCTACTCTGAGGTAATATGACTCTATTTCGGTTTGTGGTTTCCCCGGGGTTGACAATCATTAATGGCTCTGGCAGGTTTCCCGACATCGTTCGAGCCGTTGATATAATTTTCAATCTTTAGTTGCCTTATGCATTATGTAGACTTACGGAACATAGCCCCAGAATAAATACTGTCAGGAGATTTTAGCTGATTTTATTTTGATCCGATGATGACTTTCTTGGTGTAAAGATCCTTACGGCCGAATACTGTAACGATATTCAAAGTTTGAAGGCCCACGTCTATTTGAGGCGTCGTCAAAGTACAAATTAAATGCGAAATTATGATTAAATCAAATTTTATCACTATAGTAAACAGCAAAGTACAATAAATCAATGGCCACTAAATATTAATTGCGCATCAGATTTGACTAGCGTTACAGTACTCGACCATTAGTCTTCAACATCGGTGATTTGATCTACCACCTGCTGAGCTTAGCACTCAATTTATATTACAAGTAGAAAAAAATAAAATAAAAATCCTTAAATTATTATATTTATCTATTTTATTAGGTAGAATGATGAGTTCAACAAAAAAACACTTAAAAAGTAACAGTCGGTTATCACAGTTGGAATACATAAATAAGTCTTAGTGATGATGATGATAGTGATGTTCAGGCACGATGTGATGGGTTTCATGCTTCACAGTTGCTTGGAAACTGTTGACAAAGAATACAAAAGATTATTATTGACCATTCAATGTTAAGTATCTATTACTAGCTTAGCTAGCTTCTGCCCGCGACTACGTCCGCGTTGAGCTTAGAATCTCAGAGGAACCTATGATTTTTCCCGGATAAAAAAAAAACCCGGGGTAACAAAGTATCCTATAATGCTGGTTATAAATTATCTGTGTTCCACATTTCATTCAAATCCGATGAGTAGTTTTTGTGTGTAAGAGTAACAAACATTCATCCATACTCACAAACTTTCGCCTTTATAATATTAGTAGCGGCCCGCCCTGGCTTCGCACGGGTAGACATTTATCAAATATTGTGTCTACCCGTGCGAAGCCAGGGCGGGCAGCTAGTTTAATATATAGCCTATGTTACTCAGTGTTAATTTAGCTTTCTAACGGTAAAATATTTTTTTAAATCGGTCCAGTAGTTTCGGAGCCTATTCAATACAAACCCACAAAAATACAATAATACAAATCTTTCCTCTTTATAATATTAGTGTAGAAGTGTAGATTAGTGTAGATGTAGATTAGGATAGTAGGATATATTTATCTAGTAAGAGCCGATCAGGTTTAAATAGCAGGGAAAAAGTTAAAAAAATGTCTATATTCATATGGGCCCAATACGAGTAATTAAACCGAGGGATCCCATCTTGTAGCTACGTTGACAATATATGTTTTACGCTCAATAATCACTATAACCATTTAAAAAGGTTATTGTTACTTAACGACGTTCCTGAAACGATGACAATAATATTCCTTTTTTATAAACTCACCCTTCCTTCTTGTCGGAGTGGTATTCGACCTTCCTGAGGGAGCCGTCGTGCTCGTGCAGGTAGTAGGAGCCAGTCACCTTGTCACCGTGACGGTGCTCCTCCTGGCCCTTCTTGTCACCGGTGTGATGGTCTACCACCTTGTAGCCGAACTCATATTTGGCTTCGCCACCCTATCAAATAAAAACTTCGGTTAAAACTTGTAACAAGTAAAAAATTGTTCCACTCTCCTATTATTTTCATAGTCCATAGATAGTTCTCACATAATATTCATGGTGTTCGTGTCCGTGTTTGTCCTTGATTGTCACCAGCTGCGCGTGTCCGTCGTGTTTGTGTAGGTGCTGCGAGGAGTATGCGTGTCCGTGCTCGTGGCCGTGGCCGTGTTCAGACTGCGCTGCCACTGCGCATACTACTGCGGCCACGCACAATACCTGCAGATAACATTTCTTAAATTAGTTAGATGTAACTAATTAATAGATTTGACTTCGGCCAGCGACTTGATCTGCATACAGTTCAAGTATTTCTGAGGAATAATAGTTATTCCTACGATTTTCCGAACTTCACAATAAAATTGTTGGTTCTGAAGTTCAGTCGAGAAACAAACCCTTTTTTATAACCTTATATTTTTATTAATACAAATTAAATCAATCTATTTTTAGTATATAAAAAATATAATTATAATAGTAGTAGTGATAATTTTATAACCTTTGTAAGCATTTTGTTTTTTTAAGTGTTTGTGCTAAGTGCAAAAATCGTCAAAAAACTGATATTGTCGTCCCGAAAATTACCACTTTTATATCAAAAATCTTTGTCCAAGGTGATACGCATTCACTTTGAAACACCTTCTTTATAGGAATGTATTTATGCAATTATCGGTTCAAGTTGTTGTAACAACATAAATATAAGCCTATATCGCATAGAACCAGTCTCTTAACCGAAATACTTCGAACATTTTTAGCGTAATTCTGTTAAAATATATAATGGAAAGACTATATAATCAAAGTGGAAAGATTACCTAAGGAGTATTACGTTGTGTTAGTTAGTACTTCTGTTATGTACTTCTGAATGAAACCAATAAAATGCAACAATATGGTACCATCATTTATAAATACGTTTTTAATAAACTAAACTCCTAAAAATATGACGTATTGTTTTTCAGATTTTCGCGATTAAACATAGTTAATACAGCTTGGCCAAAATGTCGAAGTAAATAAACAATTCAATATCACAGAACCCGTTCTTATATCACTATTTATGTACGCACTGTCAGTACACTGTCCATTGTACAAGCGTTAAAACACACAGAGGTACGGAACGAATTCTCTCAATCTTGGTTTTAAACCGCTTGCGTGCTTGCAATAGACGCAACATGAATTACTGCTCCGCTTTTATTAAGCATGCCATGCTTTTGGTTGCGGGTTTGATTTTCTTTCCTTTGTGAATGCGGCTCATGATGTTCCTAGCAATAAAAGCAAGTAATTTAAAAAAAAAAATGGTCGGAATACTTTTTCATTAGTTTTATAAGTCAAAAATAAATTCCACGCTAAGCTATTCAGAATATAATAATATAATATGCCCACGTCATATGCTATGTTCTAAATTATTTAAATCTTGCTGTGAAATATCAACAAATAAAGTAATAAATACTTACCTAAATACATTTAATAATTCATTTTTATTGAATTAAAAATGTTGAATAACCAGTTTACAAGAACAACCAAAAGTAGAGTAAGTTCATGAATGCATAACATAAATTATGTGTCAAAGAAAGCCGACACCAGCTGGTCTGGTTATTTTTGGCAACTCAGTTAAGTTGATATATTAATGCAACCTTGAAACCGGCTGAATTTACAACTTTACTTTCATTGAAACTGGATTTGTAATGTTTTACTTCTTTTACAATTTACAAATATAGCCTTTTAGGACTAAAATAGTTGTATATTATCTACTCTGAGGTTTTATACACAATAGTAGTTTTTTTTATATTAGGTCCTTACATATGAAATTGGCGTTTTGTATGGGAGGAACAAAAAGTCGAATAATTTTTAATATAATATATTTAATTAATCAAAGTATGAACCATTATTTTCTATGCACTTTTGCCATCTCATAGGTAGTTCATTGATCCCTTTACTAAAAAAACCAGTCGGACGGGAATCAATAAAATCTTTGAAGGCGATTTGGACTGCCCCATCGGAGTTGAATTTTTTCCCTTGCAAGAAGTTATCCAAATTTCGAAAAAAATGGTAATCTGTTGGAGCAAGGTCCGGGGAGTACGGAGGATGTCTTAGACTTTCCAATTGAAGCTCTTCTAATTTAGTAGCCGTCTGTAGCGCAGTGTGTGGTCTAGCGTTGTCGTGAAGCAGCAGTGGCGTGGAGCGATTGACCAGCCTAGGTTGTTTAGCCGCTAGCTTTTCCATCATGGTTTGCAATTCCTGACAATAGACATCAGCCGTAATAGTCTGGCCAGATTTGAAAAAACTGTAATGAACAATACCGGCACTAGTCCACCAAACGCTTACAAGTAACTTTTTTGGGGTTAATTTTCGCTTGGGGCAGGATTTGGCTGGCTGGCCAGGATCTAACCATTGCGCTGAGCGCTTCCGATTATCGTAAAGAACCCATTTTTCATCACAGGTAATGATTCGGTTTAAAATACCTTCATTATTGTGCCGGTTTAGTAATGTAACGCAGCAGTCGACGCGCGTTTTCCGGTTTGTTTCAGTCAATTCGTGAGGTACCCACCTTTCAAGCTTTTTAATCTTCCCAATTTGCTTCAAGTGAATTAAAACAGTTTTATCACTAACATTGCAGCCTGCAGCTAACTCGGACGTGGTTTGCGATGGATCCGCTTCCACAATAGCCTTCAAACTCTTCATTATCAACTTGAGTCTCAGGCCGTCCACGGGGCTTGTTCTGCAGGTCGAAATTTCCAGAACGAAAACGTTGGAACCAAAAACGAACTGTGTTTTCTTTTGCAACACGACAGCCATACACATCATTCACCCTTCGAGTTGTTTCCGCAGCACTAGTGCCACGGCGGAACTCGTACTCGTAAATAATGCGATATTTAAGGTTTTCCATTTTGTAAAATGAGTGACGCAAACAGAAAAAAACAAATGAATGACGATCATCGAAGCACAAATACATGAGTCTATAGCTGTACAAATTTGAATTTGGAATTCCTTACCAAAGAGGAGAAATTCGTGATTAAAGTGGCCAGTACGAAAAACGCCAATTTCATATGTAAGGACCTAATATTTATGAATGGCCGGACTATTTATTTAATAATTGATTGACTATACTATAACTATACGAAATTATATCATCATTTAATTGTTATTTTTTTCACATCTTCCAGCAGCACATTATGCGAAATAGGACATAAAGTGATTCTATACAAAAAAGTGTTCCACATCTTCTTTTCTCCTTTGGGATCGGAAAAGGCAGTGACTTACCAGTACGAAATCGCAATGATATTATAAGTAAAAATATAATTAGTACGATAGGTTTCTTTTTAGAACACATTTACTAAATGCTGTACTTACTGGCCTCAAGTTAATTTCATCCCATATATATGATAGTGGCTAGATAGATAGATAGATACCTGACCAAGTTGTTAGAACCATCCATAAGCTATAACTATCCATATGTATAAAGGCTAACCAAGCAATAGAATCAAAAACCCTTTAAATTATAAATGCCATTATTTTACTTTAAAATGTAATCATCAAATTTAAATGATCTCCCCAATTTGTTATCCATATTCCATAGTATAAGCTTGGTTCAGCTTGGAACTACCATTTATGATGTTCGAACATAACTATATTTTTTAATCAAGGTGGTCTCACCGAAGACGATGGGTTCCCGATTCGGTTCACGTCTCAGTTTTTAGCTAGCATTTAACAAGCAAAGATGACAATATTTCTTCGTTTCTTCGTTTGGTTCTTCACCCATTATCTACTTATTCTTTTTTATGACTTACCATATCATATTTACCCGTCTCGTAACTTTACATGTGTATGAACTTTCACATCAGCGGGTTTTTGAACGTAATTATTGCAAAAATTGGATTCGGCCTAGCATAAGGCACTTATCAAGGGTGGTGAAATCCTTGGCCATCGGATCTTTCGTATAAAAGAAGTACAATTTGCTGGATATGTATCAGTTGCCAATTGGACTTTTATCTTACTTACGTTACTTGATATTTAGGAAAAAAAAATGTTTGCTAAGGTTAATTCATTTTTTACTTACATTATTACCTTAAATAAATCGAAATTGGAAAATTATAAAAAAATATTACACTAATATGCTAAATCTGTATTGTATTGGTTAACTGCAGGTCCTGTGTTTGTTGGCGGTGATCTACGCAGTGTCAGCGCAGAGCAGTCATGGCCACCACGAGCCGGCATACTCCTCGCAGCACCTACACAAACACGACGGACACGCTCAGCTGGTGACATTCAAGGACAAACACGGGCACGAACACCACGACTATTATGTGAGGATTGTAGTCAATAACATCTACACTTCATCAAACTACAATTATAAGGTCATTAACTTACAACTTATTGTCACAGGCGCACCCCAAATACGAGTTCGGCTACAAGGTGGTGGACCCCCACACCGGCGACAAGAAGAGCCAGGAGGAGCACCGCGACGGTGACAAAGTGACTGGCTTCTACTCCTTCCACGAGGCCGACGGCACCACCAGGATCGTGCACTACACCGCCGACAAACACTCTGGGTACATACATACCTTCCCTAGTTCATCATGAACTTTTACTAGTGTTGCCCTTTTATATAACCACTAGCTGCCCGCCCGGGCTTCGCACGGGTGGACAAAATATTTGATAAATGTCTGCTCCGAAACTAATGTCTACCCGTGCGAAGCCGGGGCGGGTATAATATATAGCCTATGTTACTTAGTGATAATTTAGTTTTCTAATGGTGAAAAAGTTTTTGAAATCGGTCCAGTAGTTTCGGAGCCTATTCAATACAAATACAAATTATAATATTTGTGCCTCTCTTTATCAGGTTCCAAGCTGACGTGAAACGTGAAGGACACGCCCAGCACATCGTCCCCACCCATCATCACTGATCTAATAAAACACTATTGTTTTAAGTGTTTAAGCTAGCTAACTTATTAAGATTCACAACATGTATTTAAACAATTTACCATTTTTTTTATTTTTCCTAGTAGTTAATAAGTTTCCTTATCATACCCATTGCAGGGCAACAGCCTGACCTCTGCGAGGGCCCACGGGTAAGGCCCCGTATTATTTTAATTGTTCGGATAATAAGTAGGTAGTCATTGAAATAACCTCACAGACACTTGTACATTTCGTCACAATTATGTGCCAAACCTTATTTACTATCTACAAGCTCAGCTGCAAGCGTTAACGCTATAGAAGCGAAAGAAATTTATGGAAATTGACAACTTCACCACGTGACATAAGAAGTGACGTAAAGAGTTTTTAATGCCTATAGGGTTAACGAATGTAGATAGTTAACATGGCTAATCCCTTTTGTTTCCTATTACACTTTGTTCAATTATTTACTAACCATAGATACTTAATCTTGCCAACTATATAGTAGGTTTTTTGGCGGGAATCAGTCGTAGCGTTTGAGATTTTGTCCAGTGTCTCGTAAATTGTGTTATAATGATCTTTAATGTGTGTTTTTGGTGTCGTTATGTGCAGTAAAGTTTCATTTTGTGACTGATTAATAGAAATTTTGGAAATAATATGACTCTTCAGTAAAGTGATTTATCATTTTGGTCAGTAGGTTACCTCTGATCTAAAGGCATGATACGATCTGCTACTGCCATGGGTTGTCTCCAGAAACTCCAATAAACACTAGAAAGCATGGCACTAGGCATTTTAATGCAACAAATACGAACAATTAAGAATCTTGAAAATTCTCTTACACTCGACACTGGTAAAATACTCAATGAAGTGGATTGATTGCCATAGTTAGGAAGAAGAAGAACTATACGGTACGGTAATTGGTATGATTTTGATTTTAATCAAATTATTATTTGCTCGGTGGTGTCATAGTATGCTCCGACTTGCCTGCTTCTCTGAAAATACATTATATGAACAGCGAGGTATGTATTTTAAATTACCACGCTTTGCTGTTACGTAGAAAAAATAAACCAACCGACTGTCTCCAAATGTAAAAAAAATACACAAAGATGAGAGAAATTGGAACTTAAATTTTTTTTTCGTGCGTATTTATACTTAGAATAATTTCAAACCAAACAAATAACAGGTACCCCTACGCCTAAGTAGTTCCTAATTCGTCCCCAAATATCATTATTTAGCATAATTACATACAATAAAATTCATTTTTTATAAAGAACCGAAGGTATATTTTTTCTTGTTTGGCGCCAAAGGTGATAATGCTATCATGAATTATACTTGGTAAGTTTATTGTTCTTGATAGATAGGACATTTAAAATTTAAATGTGAAACCAAAAACTGGAAATGCTAGATACTAGAAACAAACTGTACAAATATATTCCAATAAACTTCCTTATACGTATTCGCCTACACATTTATAAATACCAATTTACAGCAGACTAAAGCTATGAGGAAACTTGTTTTTAGATAAACTATAGTTATCAAACTTACAATATTCAAATTTAAAAGTGTCGGGTCTATGCAGGAAACCTTTATCGTTTTCTATTTCGTTTTAAATCGTTACTGTTTTTTAGGGTTCCGTTCCTTAAAAGGACAAAGGAAACCTTATAGGATCAATTTGTTGTCTGTCTGTCAAGAATTTTTATCTCAAGAACGCGTACAGTTATCAAATTGAAACTAATATGAAATACCCGGTTCTATGGTCTCTTTCGGCTGTAAAATATAAGTAAATACGAAGAAAAGATATGACCGTTTATGTCGCAAATTTTCGCATATTTTGCGATTTCACAAGGGAATCAAAACCTACAGGGTACTTCCCGTTGACCTAGAACCATAAAATTTGGCAGAAAGCAGTGTCTTACAGCACAAGTAAAGGGAAAAATCAAAACCGTTAATATGTCGTTTTTTTTAATGCGAATTAATAAAAATCATTCCTGTTTCGCGCTGTTGAGAACTTGAAATCATCGACAAATAAAGACCTCATTTGAAGTTCGCCTACTTTTAATCTTACATACAAGTGTGTACGGAACCCTCGATGCGCGAGTCCGACTCGCACTTGACCGGTTTTTTTACAAGGAATAATTTTAATGTATTTCTTCTTTCTTCATGGTGCGTGATAAAGTATATTTTATTGATTGAATTTTTTTTATATTGTTTTGTTTTTTTAATAAAATTTTGCTTCATCAACCAGACATACATTTCTTAAATACTAAAACTTAAATACTAATATCACTTTTCTTTTTCTTAGTGTCCCAGACCTTGTAAGGGCCCCATTGAAATAGTATCTACACTTGGTGGGGATTTTATCTGGGTGCATCACTGTGGATTTGGGAATGATAATCCACCATGTGGATCTTACCTATATTAAAATTCTCGAACGTGCCTCCACATATACGAGATTTTCTGCACGCAACCATTGGTTATGGTAATTCATGCATGTTAACAAAGAAATAAATAAAATTTGTCCCGATGTTATTATTGTTTACATCTTTGAGAAAGTATTGCTTATAAAAAAGAACATTAGAAGTTTCCACATAAACTCAGATAACCATAATACAAGAAACAAAAACAAAATTGTGGCTTCTAGGCTTAGACTAACTAAAGTAAATAAATAATTTATGGGAAAGTGTGTCCGTTTTTACAATGAAATCCCACAATCTTTTACAGAGTTGAATTATGATATGTTTAAGACTCATGTCAAAAGAGTTTTGATAAATACAGCCTATTATAAAATTAATGATTATGTAAATGATAACAATGCTTGGAATATAAAGATTCACTTTGCACAAGTGACTCCCCGCTCCTGGTAATTGTAATAGTTCAAAAATATTTATGTCACGAAAGCAGTGACAAAACCAACTTGGTAGCTTTCATTTTGATAGTTGTAATTTCCTACTAATGTGAATTTTGTTACAAATTGCTATATCATGATTGTTACATGAAAAAAAACATCATTGAATTCTATTTTATAAAATAATCCGATTTATAGTAGGTATAATGTTAAAATGTAAGGATTTCTAAATAATACAAAAACTATGCTAGCAAGATTTAATTGAATCATTAATTTTTTCTAAGACATTATCGTCCTCATAACGCGTCATAAACCTCCCATTATTGTAAAAGTCCTCTATTTCCTGTAAAGTTCTGTTCTTAGTTTCTGGAACGTACCTCCAAATAAATAACATACATAAAGTTGCATTAATCGCGTAAAGCAGAAAAGTACCCCAAGGTTTGATATATATGAACAAATATGGTGACAATTTCAACGATGAAAAATGTAGCACAGCTATTATAATAACGTTGATTGCCCCTCCTATTCCGCGATGCTTCACCGGCATCACTTCTGCGGCCAGAGAAAAAATGCAGGGAATCGTGCCAAGATTAAACGACACTGTATAACCTATCAGGCAATACATACACAAGTGTGAATCCGATGACAATATTTTAATATCTTGTAAATATGATATAATACAAGCTGAAAACATAAAAAATGCGACACCAATACCACCGGGTACAATGACAGTTTTATTATCATAATATTTCAATACTGTTGTTCCTAAAACATTTCCAAAAATTACAATAGTGTATATAATAATAACACCAGTAGACGCGGTAGATTCACTGCTAGTTACATGTTGCAACATATCCATCGTGTAGATGAGGACTGCCATCATACCGCTCCAGTATGCACAGCAAAGTAATACAAACATGTGCATACATGGTAAGTAGAAATCTTTTTGCATTATCTTCAGCCATACACTCCTGACCCTATTTTTATTTAATTTAAAAGGATCCCTTGCTATACGTTCTGATATAAGTTCCTTCTGGCTGCTAATCAATAAATACAGTTCCTTCTGAGATTCAGCATCTGAGCCTCTCAGCCATTTAAAAACTTCTTCACATTTCTCAAAATCACCTTTATAAGCAAGCCATGCTGGCGACTCTGGCCATGTGAAGCTTATCAGAAACGCTAATACAATAAAACAACAAATAATTAAGCCAGCTGTTTTCCAGTGAACACATCGTCCAACTAGTACCACCAAAGTCATTCCCAATCCTTGACTCACTATGTACATATTCATTGATATGATTCGAAACCTGGGATGAACCATCTCACTGATAGTAAGTAAACTAACCGTTATCACGCTATTAGCGCTCAGACCGTGGAATGCTTCAGCGATTATAAGAGCATTAGCACTCTCCGCGAAATAAACAATGATCCATCCGATAATGCCGATCAGACAACTCAGAATGAACGTGAATTTACGTCCTTTGCATTGCATTATAGCGGGTATTAGGCAGGCGAATATTCCAGCTAAGCCATGTGTTGATCCTGGAACAAATATGATATTAATGTTTTTCAGTACCGATCATTCATTCGAACTCTAATAGCTATTTAAATAAGTTCTAAGCTTAGAATATCTTACCAAGCCATGATGTTAAATGAACGTCTAACTGAATGGGGCTATCGCTAGCCTTGAGTTGTTGGAGCAGTATATTAGGGAAACAGGTGATACCTCCCGCAGAAATTGCTGCCAGTTGTGGTGCACTAGCCACAAGTAGCTGTAACGAGCGGTTATAATGTTATATGGTTATACACCAAATATATTCTGGAAAACGTTACTTGAAAACGCAAAGTCACCTTTTTTTTTGTACCGCTAAGGTGGCAAACAAGCATACAGCCCACCTGATGGTCAGCGGTCACCGTAGCCTATGGACGCTTGCAACACCAGGGGTATCACTCGCGCCTTTGAATATTATCATCGCAATACTTATCGAAAATATCTTACCTGTCTGAAAAGAGGATAATTCATTTGGCACTTGTTTACGTACTCAAATAAAATTAAGTTGAATATTGAATAACTGTTCTATCTAGTGCGTACGTCCTATTGCTTCGGTTTTTGCGTTCGCACTGTGAACGAAAATATAGTATCAGAATCAACCATAAATTAGTTCACTTTGTATTCTGAAAAACAAACAATTTCAACGTTTTCTACTCGAAAATATATTAGAAGCTTATGGATGGTATGATTACTCAAAGGTACTAGCTGTGCCCGCGACTTCGTACGCGTGGAATTAATTTTGTTGACAATTACATGGGTTTTACTTTTGTTGCACCTTACCATAATTATTTATCCAAAATAAATTATGCCTAAGTTACGCTTAGGTATAGCATCAGCTACCTTTAAGTGAAAGTCCTGTTTAAATAAGTCCCGCCGTTCGTATGTTGTTCACAATTTTATGGGTTCTTTATTAGGTGCGCGGAAGCATATTTTTTTTTTATAAAAAATATGTTACGCCCAGTAAAATTAGCTTTCTGCCAGTATAATTCCATTCAAATCGGTCCAGCGGTTTCGCAGATTACCCCACACATACAGACAGCCAGATAAAAAAAAAGTTTTTTGTAATTAGTACAGTGTTTACTTTCATATGCATTTAGTAAAGAGCTGTTAGTTTGACATTACAAACAGACATTTCAATGTATTTATTTGTATAGTTGTATTGTATTTTTAGATTATTTAATTAGGGTTCAGCAAAAAAATCAACCCATGAAATTGATAACTAATTTAATTCCACGCGTACGAACTACGAAGCCTATTAAGTTATTACGGTCCCATATTTGAACTTTTTTGTTGCGCAGAGTCCTAATTTTTTTTTTCCAAAATGAAAGTAATCTCAGCGACTGACGCCTTATAGTATTCTTTTCAAATCGGTCCCGGAAAAACGGAAAAAAGGAACCCTTATAGGATCACTTTGTTGTCCGTCTGTCTGTCAAGAATTTTTAACTCAAGGGCACGTGGAGTTATCCAATTGAAATTAATATGAAATACCCGGGTCCATGGTCCCTTTTGGCAGAAAAATAATAAAACCTGTAAGTCAATTTAAAAAAAAGATATGACCGTTTATGTCGCATATTTTCCCATATTTTGCGATTTCACAGGGGAATCAAAATCTATAGGATACTTTCCGTTGACCTAGAACCATGAAATTTGGCGAGAAGCAGTGTCTTACAGCACAAGTAAAGGAAAACAAACTGAAAACCGTAAATATGTGGTTAATTCTTTTTTTTTTTATTCCACTATGGTGGCACACAAGCATACGGCCCACCTGATGGTAAGCAGTCACCGTAGCCTATATCCGCTACCAATACCAGGGGTACCCCTAACGGGGTGCCAACCATGTTGTTGATGTCCTCTCCCTCCCTGTGCTAGCAGCAATACTACTAGCCCAGCGTATCCTCGTGGAGCACTGGCAACCTTACATACCGCAGAAACACAACACTACATCAAGTAGTGTTATTTCACTGCGGTCTTCTGTAAGGCGGAGGTACAGTGCCCAGTCGGGCGGCTCCAATTTTAAATGGGATAACCCACGGGAAATCCCAAATCGCCCTACGTCTCTTTTTTTTTAAGCTCATGGTTTGATTAATCACTGTACTTAAGCTTAGAAAAACTCATTGGTACAGGCCGGGATTCGAACCTGGGCCCATCAGATGACAGGCCGTTGCTTCAACCACAAGGCCACCTCGGCTTTTTTGAACTTAAATGCGAATTTACTAAAAAATATTCCTGTTTCGCGCTGTTGAGTCACCGACGAATAATGTCCTCATTTGAAGTTCGCCTATTTTTAAACCTTACCTACAAGTGTGTACGGAACCCTCGATGCGCGAGTCCCACACGCACTTGGCCGGTTTTAATTTTTTGAAACATTGACATACTGACAACATCAGTGTAATTTAAATTTATACAGTTGAAGAATGATATTTACACCACTACGCCGAAGCAAAAAGAGAGGTAGAGCGAATTGGGATCTCCCTTGGGTTTTCCCTTCAAAATTGGAGCCGCCCGGCTGGGCACCTGTACATTACACAAGACCATACTCAAATAACATTACTTTAATTAAATGTTGTGTTTCTGCGATTTAGTAAGGTTGCTAGTGCTCCACGAGGATCCGCTGCGCTAGTAGTGATGCTGCTAGCACAGTGAGTCTTCATCAACAATATGCTTGGCAACGCGTTAGTTATTAATAAATACGGCTGCTATTGCTAGCGGCTATAGGCTACGGTAACTGCTTACCATAAGGTGGGCCGTGTGCTTGTGAAGTAATCATATTAAAGTGAGGAAACGAATAACATTATTTTTTTATTATTTATATTGTCTATATATAACAAATGATTTCTTGATAATAGCTTAGAGTAGATAATACTGATAATGGGGAGTTAGAAAATTGTATCAAAACTCGCTGTTTTTGATATAAGTAACTGTTAGCGGGCACATCTAGTATCCATACATTCTGTATTTAAACAAATTACTTTTTTTTATCATTACTGAAGGTTCATCTGTCTATAAATAAATGATAATTAAATGCGTTTGTATTTACGTACAATTATATGAAACACGGGTGAATTGATAGGAGTTGACTAAATTTACCTAAAATATTACCATCATTGGAATTGTAGTCCCAACTGATATCAGTCCACATTGGAGTATTATTATTGTGAATATATGTTTCGAATGAAATGAATTTATCACCAGTTCTCAAACAGGTAAGAAAACTGCACATTGCTTATACCATTATGGTGGCCGATATCAATACCGCACGCTGATAGTAAGGGGTTAGGTACCGTAGAATATGATCGCTTGTTCTGAATCATACTCTCACATACTTCTTGAAGAATCACAATCGGTACTCCTGTGGGTAAAAGACTGCAGGAAGCTCAACCCACTAAGACACAAGACTGCGCGTTCACCGCTAAAACAAACCATTTGCTGTAACTGCACAATTCTTCGACCCATCCGTCAACATCTCGAAGAGCATTGAGATCCTTGGCGTCGATATTTCTAGCAACGTCCAGTTTTGGAGTCACTTGGAGGACAAGGTGTGCTAAATAGGGCGAAGCAGTACTAAACATCGGGGCACAGACTGCAACTATATAAGTCGCAAATCCGGCCCCATATGGAAAACTGCTGCAACCTGTGGGCGGGGGCACCTGCATGCCAGCTTGCTCCATTTGACTCGGTTCAGTGGCGCGCCATCAGAATTTTCAACGATTTCTAGATCACAAGCGGTTTAGAACCCCTAAGTCTGCGGAGAGATTTTGCCTCCCTGTGGGTGTTCTACCACTTCTATCGCTTGTATAACGGACAGTGTTCAGAGGAATTGTTTGACATGATGCCTACGGCAACATTTAACTATCGCACCTCTCGCAATCGGCGGGGAATTAACCCCCACACTTTGGAACCTAAATGGTCTCGCACGGCGCGGTTCCAAAGGAGTTTTCTCCTGCGCACAATCAAATTGTGGAATGAACTTCCAGCCTTGGTTTTCCCAAAGGAGTGCGGCATGGGGTTCTTCAAGAAGGGTGTGAAGAGAATTTTGAAGGGTCGGCACCGCGCGACTGATGCCCCTGGTGTTGCAAGCGTCCATAGGCTACGGTGACCGGTTACCATCAGGTGGGCCGTATGTTCGTTTGCCACCTTAGTGGTATAAAAAAAAACTCATTCCACAACCTGCGCGTCCGCAGAAAGTAGCTACTGTAGCAACGCACAGTTTGGAACTAACATTATTTCAACGGGTAATGACTCTTTTTACATGTCAGCCACTCTGCTGTTACTAAAAGCGGAGATATTATCCTCTATTAAATACTTGTAAAACAGGATTGGATGGACCGAAGACCAGATAAAGGTCGCTGGCAAGCGTTGGATTCGGGCCGCATTGAATCGGTCATTGTGGAAATCTATTGGAGTCGCCTTTGTTGAGAAGTGGTCGTCTATCGGCTGATGATGATGATGATGATAAAAATAGGATTTGAATTGGATTTTCAATTCAAAATTGTATTGGCTTAGCCCATTTAGTCTCTTCGCATAACAAGATATCACACCCAAATAACACTACAACGATTTTGAGTTGATCTTCTGTTGTAGGTAAGGTTATCTTTAAAATGTGAGCTAAACGGGAAATCCGTGAAATATAGAGACGGCCTAACTGTTACAGTACCACCTTATGGAATCGCTACCAAAAATGGATATTGAGGTGACCACTTACCTAAAAGATGGCTTGATCTTTGTAAGAGATTTTTGAAGGGTCGGCAACGCGCGAGTGATATCCCTGGTGTTGCAAGCGTCCATAGGCTACGGTGACCGCTTACCATTAGGTGGGCCGTATGCTTGTTTGCCACCTTAGTGTCAATATCAAATAGAGATCTTTATAATATAAAGATGCTATACTAGTGGTACGCTCGATCGTTTCCTAATTCGCAAATCACTCTTCACATACATATTGGAAAACTCCAGCTTGTAATTCCATGGACTAACTTACTTGGGTAAATCACGTAGAAACTTAAGCACTTTTGGTGATTTTGACTTATATTAAATATAAATTAATTGAATTTTGATTTCTCACAGCTTTTTGTGGCTAGTGCACCACAAATGGCAGCCATATCTGCGGGAGCAATTGTCAGTTTCCCCAGTGTTCTGCTGCCTCAGCTGAATTCCAACAACAGCACTATTCAGTTAGACATACACACTACGTCATGGATTGGTTAGTTATGAGTATAATAATATTAGTAACGAACTTTTTTGTAATACGAGGTACATATTATATGCTCTTTATTTTACACAATTGTATCGGTCACATCAATAATATACACCATAAAAATTATTTTTGTTGTAAAATTTAAAACCAAAAAATAATTATTTAATCTTTTGTATTCAGCGACTTTAATTATATTAAAATGACATGGTAACCTTGACCTGATTCTGCATCATCATCTGGAATCTACAGGATACCCAACTCCTCACCAACTTACAGCATATAAATATTGTGGTTGGGTTCATTGGAATTGTCTCAATAAATAAATTATATTTAGATAGATCATAGATGGTGATTCGGCTCTAGTGATAGAGTAGGAAAGAGTTTTGAGGATACATTTTGTGTATGGTTCCGGAAAGTATGTATTTGAGTGAATGTGGAGATAGATTGTCAATCTAGCTGGTTTAATAAGGACCAAATAAAAGTTAAATTTATTTGGTCCATATTAAAATTCGGGGTTTTTTAAATTATTATATCCCTTTTCAATTACGTTTTAACCGTCAAATAGAACTTAAAAGTACGAACTTTGTTAACCGTGGTTAAAAATATCGACTACTATATTTTATTTTTTGCCGTTGTTCGGTCTATTGGGTTTAATTTGATATGAATATTTTCTATTATAATGAGTAAATAATTAAATTTATATTAATAATAACAGAAATATCAAAAAGAGTGCATTGTATTTATCCGCCTATAAGTTCAACTTGTATAGCTTAATGCATTAAATTGATGTTTTTGTACACACACATTAAGCATGCTACATTAATATTACTATATATCGAAATACTATAAAGTGAAGACAATTTACATTCAATTGAACTTGGTTAACATTTAATTAAATTTTATGATGCTCCGTCCCTAACTTGGTTTTTATTGGAAATACTTCTATTGACAACTTTAGGGACCCTGTAACCACACGTGTGTTCCACTTAATACATTTTGTTTTTATTCTAGGCTCAACGCATGGACTGGCTGGTGTAGTCGCGTGCTTAGTACCCTTTTTGATGCAAAGTAAGGGCCGCAAACTCCCGTTCATACTGAGTTGTCTGACTGGTATCATCGGATGGATCATCGTATACTTTGCGCAAAGTGCCATCACGCTCATCGTCGCTGAAGCATTTCACGGCCTGGGCAGTAATAGCTTGTTAACGGTTAGCTTGATTACAATAAGTGAGATGGTTCATCCCAGGTTTCGAATAATATCAATGAATATGTATATCCTAGGGCAAGCCTTGGGAATGACTTCCATGGCATTAATTGGACGATATTGCTCATGGAAGACAGCTGTCTTAATCGAATGCTGTCCAATCATTTTAGCGCTACTGATAGGTCTTACCTGGCCGGAGTCACCAGCGTGGCTGGCTTATAAAGGTGACTTTGATGGATGTGAAAAGTCGTTTAAATGGCTGAGAGGCACAGATGCGGACGCTCTCAAGGAATTGAACCTATTAATTAGAAACCAGAAGGAAAAACAATCACAACGTAAAGAGAGAATGTATATTAAGATGGACAAAACCTTTTTAGGAAGTGTTTGGCTGAAGATAAGCCAAAGAGATTTTTATTTGCCATTTCTTCACATGTATGTGTTGCTTTGCTCGGTGTACTGGAGCGGCTTCTATGTAGTCCTCATCTACACAATAGATATGCTGAAACAAGCGACTGGCAGTGAGTCTACCGCGTCAATTGGCGTAATTATCATATATTCATTATTATTACTTGGAAATTCTATAGGACAGGTATTTTTTAAATACTGTGATACGAAAACTGTTATTTTGTCTGGTGGCACTGGTGTCGTATTTTTTATGTTATTGGCTTGTATTGTCTCATATTTACAGGAGATTAAAGTATTGCCACTAGATTCACATTTCTGCATGTATTGCTTAATTGGTTATTCTGTGTCGTTTAACCTTGGAATGTCTTCTTGCATTCCGCCTTTCTCTATAGAACTGATGCCTATTAAACACCGTGGATTGGGGGGAGCGTTATTTATATTAGTGGTAAGCTTGTTGGATTTTACGTCGTTGAAAATATCACCATACTTGTTTGTGTACATAAAGCTTTGGGGCACATTTTTAG
The DNA here is from genome assembly GCA_951449985.1 of Falcaria lacertinaria. Lineage (NCBI taxonomy): Eukaryota > Metazoa > Arthropoda > Insecta > Lepidoptera > Drepanidae > Falcaria > Falcaria lacertinaria. The sequence goes on along the minus strand of OX602113.1, from coordinate 7,719,956 downwards.
TATACACAATCAATGCATTGTTATGCATGTTATTCATTTGGAGATTCGTTCCAGAGACAAAGAACCGAAGTCTACAGGAGATAGAGGAGTTTTACAATCATGGAAAGTTCATAAAACATGCCGTGGATGACAATGTACTAGAGATAATGAATAGCGAACATTAAATATATATATTTAAATTGATCTGTATAGGGCGGTAATGCTGTCAATCTTATACAGTCTCTCGAAGGACCATATTTGTTGTTTTATTGCAAATAATGAAATGACTTCCCATATCGATTACTACATTTAATGCTGTCATTTATTAAATGTTTAAAAACGTTAATCAGAAAAAATGCCACGCGAATCAGCTTTGGACGGAAAATAATTACCAACTTACTAGCTGTCGCCTTGTGTTCGAAATACTAACCACAATTTGAAATTTACAAACTTTGATTCAGTAAGACTTGTATCAAACGCATAAACGCAATATAGTGGGCGTAATGTTGTTTTTTTATAATGTATTTCAAATGCATGGGTTACCTAAAATTATTAGCGTTGTGAACTTCTTCTCCAATACTCGTAAAAACATTAACTGTACCAAATTTCATACTCCTCTGTCCATTCAATTTTCGTACCACGGCGTAATTACATGTATTAATATTATGATGATCCTAATGATGAAATTATTCCAAATATGAACTAGGTATACCACAGAAAATGGAGGCCAGATATTACACCGTAATGTTTTAACGATAATAACGTTATTTTATGAAGTGGACGCTATAACGTAAATAGTCCTTCAAATTTTTATGCGGATTATAATGCGAGTTAACACTCACATGTCCCGAAATATGTTCAAAATCAAAATCAAAAATCATTTATTTATTTTGGGCCTTATTAAAGGATACGGAACTTATTAAAGTTCGCTTCGGAAAATCCGCCAGTGCTCTGTTTCATGTGCTAGCAAATAAGCTGCTCCTGTGCTTCTTATGACAATACGTAGCAGTTATACATATGTTATTATATAAAATAAATTATAAGATAGGATACGTGTATTTATTTTTATTTAGATATTTTTAACAAATAAAAAGATAACATGTAGGTGACAGGCCGTTGGAAGATAAATAAAATCACGAGTGCATGTAATACTTCATAAAATGTAAAAAAGGTCACAAATAAATGGCTTTTGTTTCTTTTTTACATTATGAGCTATTTATTATCTGCTTCGCAATCGCTTGCGAGATCCTTTGATTCTGGCCAAAACTGACCAGCGCAAGATAAATGAGATCGAGTGATACGCGATAGGAGCACCACGTGCACACTCGCTCTTGGCCTGTTACGGGGTATCTCGGTGAGTTGATGTAATTGCGCAAGTGGTGTTACCAAGTAAAATCATGCCATGCCGTGGGACTGAAAATTCTGGCTGAGTGTGACGGCCCTTTTTTGAGTCAAGATAGTTATTTATTTATTGGGAAATTATAGTTCAGGAACAGTCTCTGAATCGCGATTTTCTCAAGTAATTTTGAATAAACATAAGAACAAGTAACATAAATAATATTATCACGACAAGTCCCTGACAGGGTAAACAGAGACAATTTCACTCTTGATTGACGTACCATAGGTAAAGTAAGAAGTAAGTAATTTCAAGAAACAAGTAATGTAAAGTACATATTATTATCTACCAAACAGAGCAAGATGTTGTCATTGAGCGGAAGTGCCTATATTAAACAAATAAAGTAGTTATAGTAGGTAGGTTAAGATATGTTTTTGTGAATAGTTTAATCTGTTTTGTGTTAATAACAAATAAACGAAAACCGTGTCACCAAACGTGCAGCACGCACACGATAATTTATATATTATACCCACTATATACCTACATCTCGATAAGAACTAATACCAGGTATGTTTTTGCTCTGTTGCATGTATGAAGTGTAATCTTCAAAAGTCTTATTAAAACTTTGTAGCTGAAAATTGTATTACCACTTAGTGTTAAATAAAATACTCAATAAATAATGTTTAAAATAAATTTTATGTACAAGTACGATAACAAGTTAAATAATATATTCACAACAAGACCATTAGTTCCTTAATGAGAAAAAGACAAACAACCGGGTTTAGTGATGATGGGTGGGGACGATGTGCTGGGCGTGTCCTTCACGTTTCACGTCAGCTTGGAACCTGAGAAGGAGAGCTACAATGTTAATTGCTGCATATATAAGTGTGGTGACCTATTTCAAAACCCGGTGGCCTGTACCAATTAGTTTTTTAAAACTTAAGTTCGGTGATTAATCACACCACGAGCTTAAAGAGAGAGGTAGGGGGAAATTGGATCTCCCGTGGGCATTCCTATTAAAATTGGAGTCGCCCAAGTGGGAGCTTAACCTCCACCTTACAGTAAACCAAAGTCAAAAATATTACTTTGAAGTAGTATTGTTTTTTGCGGTGACGAAGGTTGCCAGTGCTCCACGAGGATACGCTGCGCTACTAGTAAGGATATGCTGCTAGCACAGTTAGTCGTCAAGAACAACAGGGATTGCAACGTGTTAGTAATATTGCTAGCGTCTATAGGCTACAGTGATTGCTTACGATGAGGGGCCGTAAGCGTGTGGGCCACCTTTGTGGTATAAAAAACATATACTAGAGATAGGTCTAGTTAGTTATGCATATACCCGGAGTGTTTGTCGGCGGTGTAGTGCACGATCCTGGTGGTGCCGTCGGCCTCGTGGAAGGAGTAGAAGCCAGTCACTTTGTCACCGTCGCGGTGCTCCTCCTGGCTCTTCTTGTCGCCGGTGTGGGGGTCCACCACCTTGTAGCCGAACTCATATTTGGGGTGCGCCTGTGACAATAAGTTGTAAGTTAATGACCTTATAATTGTAGTTTGATGAAGTGCAGATGTTGTTGACTACAATACTCACATAATAGTCGTGGTGTTCGTGTCCGTGTTTGTCCTTGAACGTCACCAACTGCGCGTGTCCGTCGTGTTTGTGTAGATGCTGCGAGGAGTATGCGTGTCCGTGCTCGTGGCCATGGCCGTGTCCGTACTGCGCGGACACTGCGCATACTACCGCCGCCAAGAGGAACAGCTACAGGAGAACACAATACAATATAACATTAGTAATTGTGTCAAGAAAATGACTTGGCTGTAGAATATAAAGATATTTTAATATACGTTTGAATACAGTTTAATTTCAAGTATCACACAGTCGTTAGATTTGAGATAATACTATACCTTGGTGAACATTTTTATTTGAGTTGTTGGTACGATATCCAAGTAAGGACTGATACATTAATAATTAAATTAACGTCTTTTATATTAAAATATTTATTGAACGAAAACCAAGTTAAAATTTAAAAAGTTGCAGGCGCTGGTTTTCATTGAGAATTTACAATGGTGAATTACTTGATCTCATTCCAATGAAATAAAGAAAACTGGACCAGTTTTGTAAACAAAATTCCGTTGCGTTATTAAGTTCACTGTTTTTATATTGACTTTATGTTTATATTTAAGCGCGTCATGATTTAATTATATTTATACCACACAAGACTGCGGTCCACCTGATGGTAATCACCGTAGCCTACACCACTAGCAATACCACGGATATCACTAACGAGATGCCATCACTGTTGTTGATGAGGACTCACTGTGCCATTGCAGTGCAGAATTACTACTAGCGCACCGTCTCATCGTGGAGTTTACCTACTTACCGCAGAAACACATCACTTCATCAAAGTGGTGATATTCGACTGCGGTCTTCAAAATAAAAAAATACAGTTGTATGATAGAATAGCACCAATTGTCAATATGCTAATATAATAAACTGGGAGAATTCTATGGGCGCGAAGCATTGTTACTCGGCGTAACGGCGTGACATCAAAATATGTTCTTTATTTTACATAACTCAACCAGACTTCATACATGGATGTATGATTTTTAGAAAAACTATAGTGTCTGGTATATTGTGGCTGCATTTATCAATCAGAAATCTTAGTAACGTACTCCAATAAGAAACCGGCCAAGTGGGAGTCGGAATCGCGCACCGAGGATTCCTTACATACTTGTAGGTAAGATTAAAAGTAGGCGAACTTCAAATTAGGTTATTATTCGTCGATGACCCTCAATAGCGCGATTCAGGAATATTTTTAGTATATTTGCATTTTTTTTAAAACTCCATAATTACGGTTTCAGATTTTTTCCTTTACTTGTGCTGTAAGACTGCTTCTTGCCAAATTTCATGATTCTAGGTCAACGGGAAGTACCCTATAAGTTTTTATTCCCTTGTGAAATCACAAAATACGCGAAATATGCGACGTAAACGGTCACATATTTTCTTCATATTGTCTTACAGGTTTGATTATTTTACAGCTGAAAGAGACCATAGACCCGGGTATTTCATATTAATTTCAATGTGATAACTCCACGCGTTCTTGCGATAGAAATTCTTGACAGACAGACAGACAGACAGACCGACAGACAGACAGACGGACAACCAAGTGATCCTATATGGGTTCCTTTTTTTGGTACGGAACCCTAAAAACGATACAATGTTAGGAGGAGAGCCTTATTCTTGTAATTGTTGTGGAAAGGAAAAACTAAGGAACAGTTCGTATAGTTTTATTTTACTTTCTTTTTTTACTTATTTTGTATACTACCGGACCTCCTTCCATCGATTAAAATCATCCAATGTATTTTTTTATAATATCTAGTCCCTTAGACTTAGTACGGACTTGTCCCATTTTATTCCTCACGAGAAAGAGATTCCAAATATCTTATAGCACGTGTTATTTGGTTCCATACAATAATCCTTTTAGCATAATATAATATCATTCGTCAATGGATAAAAATACTTGTGATATGAAAAAAAAACCTCAAACTCAGGTCAGGCCTGGCATTTTTTTAATAATAATAGGACAAGCGAACATCCATTTGTATGGTGGGACGTTACCAATAAATTTGACAGACTAGTTAGCGTACAATAAAACTAATTTTCACTTTTCAAACTTTCTAAGGCATTGTCATCCACACAATGTTTCATAAACTTTCCATGATTGTAGAAGTCCTCTATTTCCTGTAAACTTCTGTTCTTAGTTTCTGGAATGTATTTCCAAATGAAAAACATACATATCGTCGTAATCACTGCATAAAGTAGAAAAGTGCCCCAAAGTTTTATATACAGAAACAAATACGGTGCCAACTTCAAGGCGGAAAAATCGAACAGACACAGCAATATTATAAATAATCCACCCCCAAATCCACGGTGCTTTATTGGTATCAGTTCAGCGGCAAAAGAAATGATACTGGTACACGTTCCAAGGCTAAATGAAACAGAATAACCTATTAAGAAGTACATACACAGCTGAGAATCTGGTGGTAATAATTTAATGTCTTGTAAATATGAGACAAGACTAGCTAAAATCATAAATAGTACCATACCACTGCTACCAGAGAGAATAATAGTTTTCGTATTGCAGTATTTTAAAATTACCTGTGCTATACAACTTCCAAAGAAAAAAATTGAATATATAATAATCAAACCATCCGTCGCCGTAGACTCACTGCCAGTCACTTGTTGCAGCATATCAATCGTGTAGATGAGGACAACCATGAATCCGCTCCAATGTAGGGAAAGAAGTAATACCAACATGTGAAGGCATGGCAAATAAAAATCTCTTTGCATTACCTTAGCCCATACACTTCCGAATATTGTTATATTTATAGAGTTCATTGCCATACGTTGAATCTTTTTTTCTTTTTGGACATCAATTATTTGTTTTAATTCCTTGGTAGCGTCAACGTCTGTGCCTCTCAGCCATTTGAAAGCCTCTTGACATTTGTCAAATTCACCTTTATAAGCCAGCCACGCTGGTGATTCCGGCCAGACAAGGCCTATCAGTAGCGCTAATATGATTGGAATACATTCGATTAAGCTGGCTGTCTTCCAGGAGCAATATTGCCCAGTGATTACCATCAAACTCATCCCCAGAGATTGGCCTACGAGGTACATATTCATTGATATTATTCGAAATCTAGGATGAACCATCTCACCGATAGTAAGCAAGCTTACCGTTAATAAGCTGTTACCGCTGAAACCGTGGAAAGTTTCGGCCAAAATGAGTGAGATTGGACTCTGCGCAAAGTAGACGATGATCCATCCGATGATGCCGATCAGACAACTCAGTATAAAGGTAGGTTTTCGGCCTTTATATTGCATTAAAACGGGTATCAAGCAAGAAAAAACACCAGCCAGTCCATGTGTTGACCCTAGAAAAAAAGTCATTTGACTTCAAATTATAGAATAAATAATCAAATTGAAGAAATATTAATTATAAAAGTATTCAATATATTTTAGTAATCAAAATGAAAAAAGGAATTCTATATATGTGTCAATCTATAACTTAAAGGTTGCTATCAACCAATATCCCACCAATCCATGACGTTGTGTGTATGTCCAACTGTATGGTACTATCATTTGATTTGAGCTGAGTCAGCAGTACACCGGGGAAGCTAATAATACCTCCCGCAGATATCGCTGCTAGTTGTGGTGCACTTGCCACAAATAGCTGGAACAACATTAAAGTCTAAGTGATAGATAATTTAATAATATCTGAAAGAGTTTCTTTATTGAACTACAAATTAATTTTACAAGCAATATAAACCTTTCGATTCCTTGTAAATTATATATTTTTGGCAATGAGATAGATTATAACCTGGGGAACGACACAGGCTATATATTTTTTTTATTGCATTTCAAAGACTGAGTTGCGGTTCGAGACGCAAGTACAGCCCAACTCTAATACAAATTTGGGCTACATCACCATTGGTCTCGTGGTTAGTAAGCCTGACTGCTTAACTCGGTGTCGCTTGTTCGCTTTCGCCAGGCTAAACATTATTATCAAACACAACTTTTTTCATCATTCTATAAAATTACACCCTCTTTCACAGTAAAACACACGGTTTCGATATCGGTGACCTACCTACTTTTACTTGCAGCATAAACTGCTCAGCGCAGTTTTACAGCAAGCCTTGATGTGTTTCTCAATAAGGACCTGCTACAAATATGCCCACGAGTAGTACTTACCTTACAAAATCCAGCGAATGCTTCACCATTTACCATTATGCTAATATTCATGTAACCAAAACTACAGCTAAATATTTTTTCTGGATATAATTATAGCGTAGCTTTCTTACCTGTTTCAGAATTGGTGGAATATTCATTGATTCATAAAATTTGAACGAATAGAAGTTGATTTTTTTATCAAGCATTAACAAGCGTACTGAGACGTATGAAGCACCCGCGAATAATATTCAAGGAGCAACAGTATAAAGCTTGTAAATGTAAATTACTATGTTTCACTATCATATGAACAATGCAGCGCTCATGATAAGGATACTACTAATTAGGTTTTAAGTATAAATACAGGTACTTTATCTTAAGAAAGTGTTAATATTATGCACCTTATTATAGTTTCATTTAATAAAAATAATTAGAGGTATAAGACAAATGTTTAGTCTGTATATAAAAATATATGCAGCATTTCAACATAGCAATTATGAAGATTAGTTCCATTTCAGTTTATTAAGACGAGACCGCTGGTCTAGTGGTTAGTATAACTGACTGCTACGTTAGAGGTCGCGGGTTCGATTTCCGCCGGGACAAACATTTATGTGACAAACATGTTTGCCTTGCGTCTGGGTGTTTGGTATGTCTTTACAAAAAAAACCATATAAGTTATATCAGCTACTGCTTCCCATAGTACATGCTTTGCTTAGTTTGGGGTCAGATGGCGCTGTGTGACAATGTCCGAGCGTTATATATTTTACATTATATTAACGTGATTTTTATTAAATAACTTCTACTCATGACGGCTGCTTGACTGATATTGCGGTCATGAGTATGAGTAATATGATACACGCTGTATTTGAGCTATGCATTCTAGCACTGTAGAGCTGATAGTCAAATTTACACCCAATATCGACGGTAAGAGGAAAAACAAATAAACGCCACGTCGAAAATTAGTTTTATACACAGTTCGATAGAATTTTAAAATCTCTATCTGTCTAGGTTAGAAGCCAATCCCACGGAAATATGTTTATGGGGTATTTTCAAAATACAACGCCTTCAAACAAAGACTATAAAACCACCCTTGCCTTCAAACGACATAGTGGTAGCACTCAGAGTTGGGTCTTGACTAGCCAACTCATCAATAGTTAGCAGCACACATAGGTATGACATTCTGCAAAAACTTGTTATGAAAAATAGTTTTTACTACCAATTTATTTATACTTCTTTGAGACTTTTAGCTATATATTGGTGCCAATTCTGTTTTACAAAATCACTAAACATAACTAATTTGACAGTTCTAAAGGTATTGCTATCCTTATTTAACCCCGCACATGTGAAAGGGATAGTAAGACTTTAAGACTGTCAAATTAGTTTAGATTAGTAATTTAATGTTATAAATCCTACTTTAATAATAATTTATTTATTTAAGGAACTCCAACGACTTATTCACTAATTATAGTTATATTAAACAGGAATAACTTATTATGTGCTTTCATAATATGGAAGTTGTCACTTACAGGAGTACACAGCACATACTTAGTGAGTTTACGTCTAGATTTAGTTTAAAACATGTTTATAGAAAAAAGAATAAAAATAAAAATTGTGTTATTAACAAAAGGATAAAACAACCAAAGGCTACAAGCGATTATTCTATGGTGGAACTAAGGAGAGAGAGCGAAATTTTGACAATGTATCGGAAAGGATATCAACGCTGACAGAACGTGCGGTTATTACGTTATAGTTGCTTAATAATCTATTTAGTGGAGCTGAGCGGCCAAGTTGGGTTTTGAATTTAGGTGTTTCGAATGTGTTTATTTGTTTGCGTTTGGATCTGATAAGTGTGCGACGAGGAATGGCTATATTTATTTCTGACAGTATCTCCGGTAATTTTGCCGTGTTGTGGATAATCTTGTGAAGAAGTATTTGATCGGATATTTCTCTGCGAGACTCCAAGGAGATCATGTTTGAATGTTTGAGCCTTTGAACATAATTGGCTTCACAGAAAAGATTTTGGCAATGGAAAACGTAAGAACCTGGTAAAACTTTTTTGAATGCGTTCTATTCTATTCAATTTTCAATGATGGGTATTTATCAACACTACATATCATAAAACAAAGTCCCTGATAATGATGAGGAAGATTAAAGTATATCATTGATGAAGGTTTTTTGTAAATGGACCGAAATATGACAATGATTAGTTGGACCCTATGTATAATATTAGTAACGTAGCATTAAAAAGGACTTTGAGATGATCATAATTTATTTACAAACAACATAACAATAATGTAGTGATTAAAAACAGATTCAGCGAAGAAACAGCCGAGTTCAGTGATGATGGGTGGGGACGATGTGTTGGGCGTGTCCCACACGTTTCACGTCTGCTTGGAATCTGGGGAGGAAAAGCCTAATATTAAAAGCTGCACCATACACTAGAGATAGGAGATACATACATATAAACACGCCAAGTCCTTCATGGGGTACGCAGAGTATAGAGCGTCATTTCAGTCTTGACTTGCGCACCTCTTTTGGTTCATTTACATTTTTCAACCGCTTAATAACTGCCGCTTTCGAGTACTCTTTTCACTTCACTCACTTCTACCTTTCTATTATTGAGCACATTGGTAATTTAATCTAGAAAGATAGTCCTGCTTCTTCCACTCATATTCGCATTGGTCTTGTCAGTCCTTCATCACTCATTCTTTCTTTACCTATTTCCAAACCAATGTAGCAATTTCTTTTCACCTTTACAATCTTACCTTCTTTCACTCCAGCTATTTACGAATCACTTCATTGCAAAAATCGATACGCTACCGTAAATTTTTAAATTGATCGCATCTCAGAGATAGGAGACAGTTTCCGTTCAATAAAAAAGTTCAAAAGTATGTATGTACCCGGAGTGTTTGTCGGCGGTGTAGTGCACGATCCTGGTGGTGCCGTCGGCCTCGTGGAAGGAGTAGAAGCCAGTCACTTTGTCACCGTCGCGGTGCTCCTCCTGGCTCTTCTGGTCGCCGGTGTGGGGGTCCACTACCTTGTAGCCGAACTCGTATTTGGGGTACGCCTGTGAGAATAAGTTGTCAGTTAATACCACCTTGTAATTGTAGTTTGATGTAGTGCAGATGTTATTGACTACAATCCTCACATAATAGTCGTGGTGCTCGTGTCCGTGTTTGTCCTTGAAAGTCACCAGCTGTGCGTGTCCGTCGTGTTTGTGTAGGTGCTGCGAGGAGTATGCGTGTCCGTGCTCGTGGCCGTGGCCGTGTCCGTACTGCGCGGACACTGCGCATACTACCGCCGCCAAGAAGAACAGCTACAGGAGAACACAATACAATTATAACATTAGTATTGTGTCAAGAAAATAACTGCGTTTTAAAATATAAAGGTATTTAAATATATTATTATTGAATACTGTATATGTAGTTTTAGTAGATAATGTCGTCTATGATACAATCGAAAGATACAACTTAATAAGAAATACTTTACCTTTGTCAACATTTTTGAATTGGTGGTATGATATCCAAATGAGGACTGATACATTATTATCATAATTAATGTCTTTTATATTAAAATAGTTACAGAACAAGGAGCAAGTTGAAATTTAAAAAGTTGAAGGAGGTGGTTGTCATTGACACTTTAACATACCTATGCGTAAAAATATATTTACACATGTGACTTTTTCGTATTTCAATGGTCAATCAATTACACTTGATAGCATTCCGTTTAAATAATGAAACCTTGACTATTTTTGGAAGTGAAATTGGCAGCGTTTTGAATTTCACAGTTTTCACATTAATTTATCTCTATGTGAGCGCGTCTTGGTAATAAGCGGAGGCGTGCGCGATGAGAAAATGAACACCGTCATCTATGTTTCCACACATCTTCTACGAATATTTTAAAAAAAAAAACATAAAAAATATACAAAGCAGTAATATACAAGAGGAGAGCCAACATTCTTGCTGTTACTATTCTGTGGAAACTATCGATCAAGGTACACTTTGTATAGTTCATCTTTTACTATAGGAAAAGAAACAGTTATTATTTGGTAAATACACGTCCAAATTCTAATCTCTTTTATTCGAATTCCGAATGAATCCGCCATCCAGGTAATTTTCAAGTTCGTAGACTGCCCTGACCTTATCTCGAACATTGTTGGGGGTTGGCACTGGATGTAACCCCATGTAGCCGGATACCCAATTTAGTCCAATTTATTTTTAATTTTCATCCAAATTTTTATTAATTCTTAATGCACGTAATTTTAAGGTTGTTACCGAATAAGCCTTATATCACATTTAACAATAGATACGAGTACTTAAGTGTTTTAATAAAACTCAAATCCAAGAAACACATCCAGTCAGATGAGATCTGCTAATGTTAAAATCTATACCTGTAACGGGTCCAATTTTGTACATTTAAGATATTTAGAATTGTTTTTGGAGGACATTCTACGGTCCATATTAAACCAAAACTTTTTTTTCCATTTTTGTCTGTCTTTTTATGGCATAACGCCGAAAATACTTAATGGATTCAAATTAAACTTGGCATATTTTAAGTTCATACTATGAGTTATTAACTTAAGATACTTTTTATCCGAAAATTCAGCACGGTTTCATTCGGAGAGGGGATGAAAGTCAAAATATGTACTAATAGTAGTAAATCATGAACGCGAAGTACGAATTTATTAATTATTTTTATGATAGATATGTTTGTTAGATAGGAGGTAAATTATAGATTGTCCTGAAAAAAAACATGTTATCGGTTTTATATATATATATATATATATATATAATTCACTAAATTCATAATTAGTTTACACCTTTTATACTTTCTAAAGCATCATCATTCACACAACGTTTCGTAAAATTTCCATGATTGTAGAAGTCCTCTATTTCCTGTAAACTTCTGTTCTTAGTTTCTGGAATGTATCTCCAAATGATAAATATACATATCGTTGTAATCACTGCATAAAGTAGAAAAGTGCCCCAGAGTTTTATGTACAGGAACAAATAAGGTGCAACTTTCAAGGAGGAAAAATCGAACAGACACAGCAATATTATATAGAGTCCGCCACCAAATCCGCGGTGCTTTATTGGTATCAGTTCAGCGGCAAAAGTAGTAATACTGGTAGATGTTCCAAGACTAAGCGAAACAGTATAACCTACCAGGGAATACATGCACAACTGTGAGTCTGGTGGCAATATTTTAATGTCTTGTAAATACGAGACGAGACTAGCTAAAATCATAAATATTACCATACCACTGCTACCAGAAAGAATAATTGTTTTAGTATTGCAGTATTTTAAAAGCACCTGTGCTATACAATTTCCAATGAACAATATTGAATATATAATAATTACGCCAACCGACGCCGTGGACTCACTGTCGGTCACTTTTTGCAGCATATCTATCGTGTAGATGAGGACAACCATAAATCCGCTCCAATATAGTGACAGAAGTAATACTAACATGTGAAGGCATGGCAAATAAAAATCTCTTTGGATTATCTTCAGCCTTATACGTCCAAATACCGTTATGTTTAAATTGGACGATTTCCTTTTTTTACGTTGCAGTTTTTTTTCTTTCTGCGCATCAATCAATTGGTTTAATTCCTTGGTAGCGTCAGCATCTGTACCTCTTAGCCATTTGAAAGACTTTTCGCACTTGTCAAATTCACCTTTATAAGCCAGCCACGCTGGTGACTCAGGCCAAATGAGGCCTATCAGTAATGCAAATATAATTGGACCGCATTCAATTAAGCTGGCTGATTTCCAGGAGCAATATTGTCCAATTAATGTTATCAAACCCATCCCCAGAGCTTGGCCTACGAGGTATACATTCATCGACATTATTCGAAACCTAGGATGAACCATCTCACTGATAGTAAGCAAGCTTACCATTAGCAAGCTGTTAGAACTCAAACCGTGCAACGCTTCAGCGATGATTAGTGCGACGGCACTCTGCGCAAAGTAGACATAGATCCATCCGATGATGCCGAGCAGACAACTCAGTATAAAGGTAAGTTTTCGGCCTTTATATTGCATTAAAAATGGTAACAAGCAAGCACATGCACCAGCTAGTCCATGTGTTGACCCTGGAATAAATACAACTGATTTGACTTCAAATTGTGAAATAAAGTATTGTTAAAGATTATTGCATGTTAGTAATCCAAGTACGGTCAATCAAATATATAGTTATTTTACCAATCCATGACGATGTGTGTATGTCCAACAGTATAGTGCTATCATTGGATTTGAGCTGAGGCAGCAGTACACCAGGGAAGCTTATGATACCTCCCCCAGATAAGGCTGCCAGTTGTGGTGCACTAGCCACAAATAGCTGGAACATAATCTCGACGGTTTATAATTTGATAACATTAGGTATAGCACTTTTGTTATGATTTTGATGAGAAAAATAAAGCTTTCGAATCCGATGGTTAATTCACATCTAATTTTTGATATGCAATTTGATAATATTTTGCCAGCTTCTTTTGGCCTAGATCTTTTTTCGTGTAAACTTTCGCCGTTCTTATATCACATATTTTTCTCGGGTTCGGAGTATAAAATGATGATACATAGGAACAAATATTTACACATAATTTAGATACCAACGAAGAACTATTACGTGGTATTTATTACAAAAACTTAGACTGAAAATGGTGCCAATTCTGTTGTACAAAACTACGAAACTAATTTGTCAGTTCTTAAAGTCTTGCTATCCCTTTCTCACTAAACTAAACTAATTTGACAGTTCTTAAAATCTTGCTGTCTCTTTCTCATGTGCGGGGTCAAATAAGTATAGAAATACCTTTAGAACTGTCAAATTAGTTTAGTGATTTTACAACAAAATTGACACCAATATCTTAATAAATTAAAGATCGATTACATAATACTCATAGGAGCGTCAATATGGCAATATCTCGTTTTATATGACAAACTTCGACCAATTGTAATAAGTTATTAATAAAAAATAAGTAGTTCTAAGATTTTCTAATTAATGCTTTAGTCGAGATGCTAGTTGTATTTCTGCTCTTAAGCAACTTGAGGCATACTCCTTTGGCAGCAGATAATATATCACGGTGTATGGGCCGTGGCTTTGGACATGTTGACATGAAATAGCCAGAATGAATTCGATCGCTCATCTGAATTATTTTTTGGATCGTGTATGGACGATGTGTTGTAGAGTAGCATTCTTACCTGTTTCAAAATTGGCGGAATATTCATTTGGTACTTTAATTATGAACGAATAAAAGTTGTGAATTTTATATAACGACCATTCGTACTGAAACCTACGAGGCACCCGCGTTTAATATTGTGACGGTTTTCTATTATCATGACATATGAATAGGAATACTCTTGTACGGCAGCGATCGATAAGAAACTTTAATTTGTTTTTAATTCCAAATACAGGTCGTTTCTAATAAGATGGTATAAAATATGAAGTGCTCATATAATGCACCCGCGACGTAGACTGACGTTTATAATATATTAAATTAATAATTATCATCATTTTATCAGGCAACATATTGGCCCATAGAAATATACCTTACAAAATAACATATAGAATATTATAATAGAAAATTTGTCAGTAAAATAAAACCTTTTTACCTACTATGTTAGTAACATTTTCACTTATGTACTGATGGTGAGTGCTATGTGGCACTTGTTCGTGGAAGCGCCGGAACACCACGTTCTCCGGCCAGAAGTCCTCCATGACGAGGTGCAGCAGGCATATATGTTAGTACTCGCAGCACGAACGCCTTAGAGTTCACGTTGCGGCGCGACTCCAGAAGTTGCACTCTCGGCATGTATTTGAGCCTCTGGTGTACGTGCTCCACTTTGTCTTCCGTCTTTATGCTGTAGTGAAGACGTGATATGTATACCGGGGATATTTGGCTTTGCGGCAGGAGCCTTGTCACAGCGGTTCTATTTTGTTTGTTGACCCACAACAAACCCGTCGTTCTTGTTCACCCGGTTCGTTGCCAGTTCAGGCATGAGCATAGCAGCACCAAAGGTGCGTTTAAGATAACGCTGCTAAAAAATACATGTAAGAAGACATATAGAACTTTTATACAATTGGGTTACATAAATCACAATTTTAATTATTAAAGGATGGGGCGAACCGTCCCTTTCGTGGTGCAGTCACAAGCCATAGGGTGGGACTATTAGTTATTCAGTAATATATCTCCTGAAAACGGCTAAGTAATTCTGGCCCAAGTGCCAGTTGTCCATTTCTAAGACGTCTTGTCTTAGAAATGGACATAGGTTATTGACACGCGCCAGGTTCGTATTACAAACATTTATTCATTTATTTATTTATTATATTCATAACGAAGATAGATCCTCTATCAGGCATCCTTCTAAGATTACAAATAACCATATATGGTAAGACAGAATACTCTTATTAATAAATCTAGTGACGGTGGTCACATTACCAACATTGCGGTCATGAGCATGGGTAATATAATACACTCTATATTTGACACATTTACACCCAGCATGCACGCACAATTTATAATGTAGGTACCCCAGTTGTACACATTTTTTACAGAATAGTATTTTACAGTGTGACCAACATTCTACGGTTTGGACCGGGGACTCTTATATTTTCATTATAAAACACTTGGAAAGACATAGATATAGACAAAGAAATAATGAAAACATAGCAACAACAAGTTTTTTTTCCTATATATAAGTACAATTATTTACTTATATTGAATCAAAATATATATGAAGGATCATCCTAATCTTAACATAGTATAAAACTATAGGGCGTTAACGAAGGCTTAATTTATTTTGGCACATAAATAGGGTTCCAACAAGGGCACAACAAATAAAAACCCCTTGAAGCTGTGAACTAAATCCAATAGGTTGGACTGATGTAAATAGAACTTCCACTAGCAGGTAGCTGATGCTATAATAATTCATAACTTACGCATTGCATGTAAAACCCATGAATTGTGAACAAAATATGGGCGTTTGAACTTCCACTGGAAGATAGCTGATGCTTAATGGCATAACATATACTACCTTTATTTTAGAAAAATATTAGGGTTCCGCGCAAAAACTTAACCCATGAAAAATAATAATTTGACGCGGACGAAGTCGCGGGCACAGCTAAAATAAAGAACATTCAAAATTATTAATTATGGTAGGATTTGTAGATTATAAATAGTCAATGAAGAGGTTATCTGATATAATATAACTTCGTTTGTGATTACAAGTCTAAGCCCTTGGGTCCAAATGCTCATCAGCGGGCTGGGACATATGCAGCCAGAAAATCAGCATTGCTATCCAGCTCTGCTGGTAATGCTACCAGCATTCTCAGCACGCTCTCGTGCAATCTGGCTTAGGTCAGACCTTTGGTAGTTTATTAAGTTGTTTTATGTAGAAACTAATATAGCAACATTGTGTCCGCTTTACATGCGTAGCATAGGATAAAACATCCTTCGAATTCCAAACTTACTATAAATCTGATGAAATATTTTTTCAAGTTGAATTGGAAGATTTTGTAATAGAAAATATACAACAATAAGATTTATGATCAAAGAATTAAAATAATTTATTAAAAATAACATTTAAACATGTACCTAAATTATTTACAACAAGAGAATTTTAGCTTCTTATCTAAAATGAAAGAAACAGTCGCCGAGTTCAGTGATGATAAGCGGGGACGATATGCTGGGCGTGGCCTTCACGTTTCACGTCAGCTTGGAACCTGGGGATGAGAGTTACAATATTAATAACTGCTCAATATGGTGAAGCTTCTTGAAGATTTAAATAACCTATAAAAGTACCCAGAGTGTTTGTCGGCGGTGTAGTGCACGATCCTGGTGGTGCCGTCGGCCTCGTGGAAGGAGTAGAAGCCAGTCACTTTGTCACCGTCGCGGTGCTCCTCCTGGCTCTTCTTGTCGCCGGTGTGGGGGTCCACCACCTTGTAGCCGAACTCATATTTGGGGTGCGTCTGTGAGAATAAGTTGTATGTTAATACTACCTTATAATTGTAGTTTTATGAAGTGCAGATGTTATTGACTACAATCCTCACATAATAGTCGTGGTGTTCGGACTGCAAAATAATAGAAATGTTATACAAATGCCTTACCTTCTCTTGAGACAAATTCAGCTGAGCATAAAGGTTAAGCGATACTCACATAATAGTCGTGGTGTTCGTGTCCGTGTTTGTCCTTGAAAGTCACCAGCTGCGCGTGTCCGTCGTGTTTGTGTAGGTGCTGCGAGGAGTATGCGTGTCCGTGCTCGTGGCCGTGGCCGTGTCCGTACTGCGCGGACACTGCGCATACCACTGCTGCCAAGCAAAATACCTGTAGTAGAACAAAGCATCTTTAATATATAAATAAAAATAAAAAGTTTAGCTCTGAAAATACATACATCATTTATTTTAATATCAAATCTATCCATCTATCTAGTGGTAACGTAAAGCGCAAACAGATATTATTATAATCAATGTAATACCTTTGTCAACATTTTATTTCAGTTGCCGGTTGGACCTTAGTGCGGAGAGGACTGGACTGATACATGATTATCTTAATTCACTTCTTTTATATTAAAATACATAGTTACTGAACGAGGACCAAAATGTAAGATTAAAAAGTTGCTGGCGCTGGTTTTCATTGACACTCTAAAGTATTTGCAACACTTAAATTCTTACTCCATTGCATTTCATTCACCTAAACTGGTCCGCTACGAATTTATTTACTTAAATATTAATTTCACAGTTATTGTTTAGGCTGTGGTGGCCGTGGGTATTGAGTTCCCTATTATTCTAGCGACGCAAGTTCAAATCCCACCGCTCTGTACCAATGAGTTTTTGTACAAAACTTAAGTGCAGGGATAAATCATACTAAAGCTTTACGAAGAAGGGAAACATCGTGAGAAAACCTGTATACGTCTGAGAAGTAAGGACGTATGTAGTGCCTAAGAGTCGGCGACGGATTCACCCTCTGTCATGTGGCACCAAATTATCTTTGGTGAAATTAACACTTCTGCATACCTCTTCTGGAACCCTTGTGGGAAGGCGTGAAGTAGTTGTTATGTTTATTTATTATATTATTTGTTATGTGTCTGAATACTTACCATTAAAGTAGGAAATAATAATAAATCGAAATAAGTAAAAATACTGCATATAAATCTGATCGTATATTCATAGACTAACTATTGCCCGCGGCTTCGCATGCGCGGTAAAGTGAAGTAGTCAACAAGTACCTTTATTAAATAATAGCTGTTACCCACGAATATGTTCATCGAATAAACCACTTAAAATTACGGATTTTCATACAAAATTTCATATCCCATTTTACTCCCCTTAGTGGTGGAATTTCCTAATTTCCTGAAAAGCCAATTTAAATATCTATGAATGCAGTTTAAATAGTTTTTTTAATTCAAATAATGTCTTCTTTCAGTAAAATGTTCCATCTACAAAATTCAAGATACTTTCCCTCCATGTGGCATATCCGTGGGACGCCCTGTATACATTATGACATAACCTGTGAGTTTTCAAACATGTGTCAAAATGTAATTTAAATCAAAAGCACTAAGGAGTATTGACATCAACTTCATCAACTAAAAAACCTTTCTAGCCATCTTAACCCCGTTAGGGGATAAATTTCAATCAAATACGAAATACGTCGTCGATCAATTCTGTTAATAAAGATTTATGCAAAATTTGAAGTAGATCGGACCAAGAAATCACGTTGTCCGATACAAACTTTGCCCCCCTTTTTCACCCCCTTAGGGGTAGAATTTCTAAAAATCCTTTCTTACCGGATGCCTACGTCATACATAGAACCCATCCTTCTAGTTTCAGGTCCCTACGATCAACGGTTTAGGGTGTGCGTTGATCATTCAGGACAAAGCCTTTTATATGTATAGAAGATATTCATACATTCATGAATATCTATATTCAAAACAGCTCAATGTCTATTTTGTAGCGGACAGGATTATAAAATTACTACTACTACTAGCTTTTGTGTACTGATGAAAAATTCCAGGAAATACGAGTTATAGGATATTTAAAATAAAAAGAGGTTATAATTGTTAAAAAATAATTTATTCAAACGAGAATCCAAACTAAAACGTTTACTGATGATGACCTAAGTGATTGTCGGTGGTTTTACAATTATGATTTGGTATGAGGTAAAGCATAACTGGAACCCCCGTTATGCAGCTGTCCAATTGGAACAACAGTCTTTTTTTAAACGTCCCTAAAACACAGTTTTCAAAGGCTTTATACGTCCACCTTACAAATGCTGGATACTAAATAGCGCTACTTACATAACGGTTTTATCAGATGGCGCTGTGTGTTAATATCCAAGAATTATTATTATTATTATAACTTTTTAACGCCCTTAAATCGTGATCCTAATTGTTTGTTACTTAATCACGCCAATTCCGATACATTTGGCACGCAGTTTCACAAAGTCAGCATAATTGAAGTAAGCATTATTTTATCCCGGAAGCAAGAGGTTCCTTTATTTCTTAATCCTTTGTTTAATATTTCTACAAGTAAGGAGTCGCGGGTAAAGCCTAGTAAAGAATAATTAAATGCACGTGAAAATTATTATGTGTCGCTGCCGCTATTCATATGTTCTAAAAAATCGTCATCCTTACAAGGCTTCATAAATCTTCCATGGTTGTAGAAGTCTTCTATTTCCTTTAAAGTTCTGTTTCTAGTTTCTGGGACGTATCTCCAAATGAACAACATACATAAAGCTATATTTATTGCATAAAGTAATAACGTACCCCACAGTTTTATGTACAGGAACAAATACGGCGCCGCTTTTAAGGAGGAAAAATCTAATAGACATAGAAATATTACGTAAACTGCACCCCCAATTCCGCGGTGCTTTATCGGTATCAATTCTGCGGCTACAGACGGGACACAGGTACACGTTCCAAGATTAAAAGACACGGAATAACCTATCAGACAATACATGCATAAGTGTGAATCTGGTGGCAATACTTTAATGTCTTGTAGATATGAGGCGATGAAAGCTAAGAACATAAAGAATACCATACCTGAGCCACCGGACAAAATAATAGTTTTAGCATTGCAGTATTTTAAAATAACCTGCCCAATTACATTACCAAAGAATGTTATGGAGTATATTACAATCACACCAACCGACGCGGAATACTCACTGCCAGTCATTTGCTTCAGCATATCCATAGTATAGATGAGTACAACCATAAATCCGCCCCAATATATTGAGTAAAATAACACAAATATGTGAATACATGGTAGATAAAAATCTCTTTGATGAATCTTTTGCCGTATACTATCGAAAAGGCTTCTGTTTAGTTTAATGGACTTTCTAGCATTACGCTGTGCACATTTTTCCTTCTGGGCTGTAATCAATTGGTTCAATTCCTTACAAGAGTCATCATCTGTGCCTCTCAACCATTTGAAAGCCTTTTCACACTTATCGAAGTCACCCTTGTAAGCCAGCCACGCTGGTGACTCCGGCCAGGCCAGGCTTATCAGTAACGCCAATATAAATGGGCAACAATCGATTAAGCCAACTGCCTTCCACGAGAAATATCGCCCAATTATTGTCATTAAACCCATCCCCAGTGCTTGCCCCAAGATATACATATTCATTAATATGATTCGAAACCTGGGATTTACCATCTCACTGATAGTAAGCAAGCCAACCGTGAAGAGACTATTACCGCTTAAACCGTGGAGCGCTTCAGCTAGTATAAGTGCGATTGCACTCTGAGCAAAGTAGACGATGATCCATCCAATGACGCCGATCAGACAACTCAGTATAAAGGTAAGTTTTCGGCCCATATACTGCATTAAAAATAGTACCAAGCACGCACACACACCAGCCAGTCCATGTGTTGAACCTGGAACAAATACAACAGATTTTACTTCGTATCAAGTGAATAGAGTAAGGTTATCAAAATACTGAATACGTATTGACTTGAAATGCGGGCAACTGATAAATTCAACATTTTTTTCCAACTAATAATATCTTACCAATCCATGACATTGTGTGTATGTCCAACTGTATAGTGCTATCGTTAGACTCGAGCTGCGTGAGCAAGACATTGGGGAAGCTCATGATACCTCCCGCAGATATGGCTGCTAGTTGTGGTGCACTAGCTACAAATATCTAAAAGAAACAAACTCAATATCATCTTTTTTTTTTTATACCACTAAGTTGGCATACAAGCATACGGCCCACCTGATTTTAAGCAGTCACCGTAGCCTATAGCCGCTAGCAATACCAGGGGTATCACTACGAGGTGCCAACCATGTTGCTGATGAGGACTCACTGTGCTAGCAGCAATACTACTAGCCCAGCGTATCCTCGTGGAGCACTGGCAACCTTACTTACCGCAGAAACACAACACTACATAAAAATTGTGTTATTTCACTGCGGTCTTCTGTAAGGCGGAGGTACAGTCCCCAGTCGGGCGGCTCCAATTTAAATGGGATAACCCGCGGGAAATCCCAAATTGCCCTACTTCTCTTTTTAAAAGCTCATGGTGTGATTAATCACTGTACTTAGGCTTAGAAAAACTCATTGGTACAGGCCGGGACTCGAACCTGGGCCCATCAGATGACAGGCCTGTTGCTTCAACCACAGGGCCACCACGGCTTTAAACTGTTCCGTACTGTTCCGACTGTTGCGTACCCGAAGGGTAACCAATGGAACCCTATTACTAAGACTTCGCTGTCCGTCCGTCCGTCCGTCCATCCGTCCGTGTATCTGTCAGCGGGCTGTATCTCATGATCCGTAATACATCGATATGTGAAATGTACACAGAATTTGTGATTCTGGTGCCGCTATAGCAACCAACAATAAAAACTAAAATTAGGAGAAGCCCCTTTTAATTACCTAAACTTTTTGGCATATATAATAATGGCAACAAGTAGACGCTTGAAATGCTTGTAATAGAATATTTTCTGAAAAGGAAAGAGCGAATCTACTATTACAATCTTATTATTTGCAGTTAGTATAATAGCTATGTCTAGGGATCGAACGGCAATGTTAAGTTTGACATTTAACCTAGCTTGTTTAAGCCCCAGTCTGGCATATTTTTTATATATTACGAAGCGAGCATACGGGCTATCTGATGGTTAGCGGTTCCCATAAGCTATAGACGTCTGCTATACTAGAGGCATGGGCCTCTATCCTTATATTAAGGAGGAATCTCTGTGCTTACTTCTACTGTTAGCAATGAAGCTACTATCACAGTCAGGCAACATCTTTTTTATACCACTAAGGTGGCAAACAAGCATACGGCCCACCTGATGGTAAGCGGTTACCGCAGCCTATGGACGCTTGCAACACCAGTGGCATCATTCGCGCGTTGCCGACCCTAAAACCCAAAACTTCTGTTATAAACGGGAAATTCAGTTATGACCAACGATCTCAGAGTAGATAATATACTGCTAACAAGACTCCTCTTTTATAGGCATTTTCCCCTATACACAGAAACACATCATATCAATGTTCCCTTTGAAATAATAATGCCTATTTGTCCAAATGCCTGAGGAGCTTGGTTATATTGACATGCGAGCATTTTGTTGATGCAAAATAATTTAACAGCCGTGGTGGCCTTGTGGTTGAAGCAATGACCTGTCATCTGATGGTACCAAGTTCAAATCTTAGCCGGTACCAATCTTTTTTTCTAAGCTTAATCACACCATGAGCCTAGGAGAAGTGAGGCGCATTGGGATGTCCCGCATTATTATTGGAGCCGACCGACTGGGGCTGTACCTCCACCTTAGAGAAGACCGCAGTGAAATAACACAGCTTTGATGTAGTGTTGTGTTTCTGCGGTAAGTAGGTTTACCAATGCTCCACGCGGATTCGCTGGGCTAGTAGTAATGCTGCTAACACAGTGAGTCCTCATCAACAAAAGGGTTGCCAACTCGTTAGTGATATCCCTGCTAGCGGCTATAGGCTACGGTGGCTGCTTACCATTAGGTGGGCCGTTCGCTTGTGTACAGAACAGTCTTATTTTGTGGTCCCATTGTACCCCTAAAAATAATGATTAAATTCAAAGGGGTATTCGGGACCACGCTCTGGTCCAAAAAGCCCCCCGACTCAATGTTTCTTACCTGATTAAGAACTGGTGGAATATTCATTTCTTATTAACTTATTAATTTGTTTTAGTATTGAAACTGAAAATGAATTCAATCTTAATATATTTTAAATTCACTCAAGTAAAACATTATGGGCACAAAATTAAACTGTTAAGTTGGTTGTAATACTGAATGTCTTGTACACATACAGCCGGCATATACTAACGATCGGAAAACTTTGAATACCTACTGGTTCTACTTATAGGCTGTTCTGAAAATATCAATTTCCTACAATAATGGTAAAAATAAGAAGCTATTTTATAAAATTTTGGCATGTATACTTACCTGGCAAGAAATCATCTGACCATCCTGATGGTAAGCGGTCATCGTACTCAAAGGATATAGCAATAACAAGGGTATCTATCACTAAGCGATGACAACCTTTCAAATAGACGGGACTCGCTGTGTTAGCAGCATTTTTTATCGTTACTGCCCGCACAGCGTACATCTAGTAGGAGCTTTGGAAACCTTACTTTCCGCTGAATGGCCATCATCAGAGTAGAGTCTAAGTGTCTAATTACTTATTCAAGTTTATCGCCTTTAATAAAATGGTAATCATATAATGTTTACACTACAAAGATGGCAAACAAGCGAAAGGCTCACCTGATGCTAAGGGATCGTATCCTATATAGGTTTCATTACCAAGGGTTTTTATGCCGTGGCCACCTCATGTTTAATGAAATAGCTGTGATAAGTAAATAAAGATTCACTACTTGCAGTAGCAAATCTTTAGGTCCATATGTGATGTTAACAGTGAGTAGAAAAAACAAGTATAAATATAACTTTAAAAGGAATTAAAAACAAAATATTTTTTTAATACCACTAATGTGGCACACAAGCATACGGCGCACCTTATTGTAAGCAATCACCATAGCCTATAACCGCTAGGAATACTAGGGGTATCACGATCGAGTTGCCAACCTTCTCGTTGTTGGGGGCTCACTGTGCTTGCAGTATTACTACTAGCGCAACGTATCCTCGTGGAGGTCTGGCAATCCTACTTACCGCAGAAACACAACACTACATAAAAATTGTGTTATTTCACTGCGGTCTTCTGTAAGGTACAGTCCCCCGTTGGCTTCAATTTAAATGGGAGTTC
Organism: Falcaria lacertinaria; assembly: GCA_951449985.1. NCBI lineage: Eukaryota > Metazoa > Arthropoda > Insecta > Lepidoptera > Drepanidae > Falcaria > Falcaria lacertinaria. The sequence continues at coordinate 7,695,707 of OX602113.1, read as the reverse complement.
CCAATTCTTCATCCTACCTCTCTTGTTAAGCTCATGGTGTGATTAATCACTGTACTTAAGCTTAGAAAATCTCATTGGTGAACCTGGGCCCATCAGATGACAGGCCGTTGCTTTTTTTTAATGCAATAGCATAATGTTGACCTAGAACATGCTGTATTAGCCGTAAGTGTTCTATTACGTACTTGTGGTAGATAAATGAAATTTACGTTTTAGCTATTCATGAATAATAAACTTGATACATACGAATCGACATCTAAGTTTCACAATACTATTTCGCAAACCATTATATAATTTCATGTTTGAATGCCAGAGAGCATAATCATGCTGCTGGCAGAAAATTCGAATTTGATCCATTAAAGCGTGGGTCAGGCAAGTCTAGTCTAGATGCTCGATCGTCGGACTTCTTTGTTGTGGTCTTTCCTACATTTCTAGCTCCATATCCATATGTAAAAAAAGTGAAATTATTAAAGTAAAACCAATCGCAACACAGTATACATCAAAACGTTTTTGGGTAAATAAAACATAATCATTCTATACTACTTTTCACTCCTCTTGCTCAAAAAGTCCGTCTTTGTAGCGTACCAGAACGAGAAAAAATAAAATTATTATGTTCTATGGGAAAAAGTATTATTTTTTTATTTATTGGAACTACATCTACCAATTGATTAAATAACTCGCATTCAAATTGAATAATAATTCAATGCCGTATTCTGAATTCCTTAATGTCGATTTTTGTCGTGGAATCTATATCCTACTTCTGTGATCAAATTTCGGAAGTAATACTAAATGGCATACGACACGAAAAGTACTTTTAAAGTTTAAAAAAATCATATATATTTTATTCAGCATTAATAGGGTACTTGAATCCTATGATGTAGGTAGTCAACATAGCGGATGTATATTTTTATACCTGTCAGTGACTTGATTTTTTTTTGGCGATTACAATTATTTGATTACAAAATCACCTTACATGGCGAAACATAGTCTCATTAGATTTGTGAGAGTATTTATATATCTGTTTGTATAATATATCTGTTTATTATCTGCTGCCAACGCAACATAAACAATAAACTGTAACACAATAACTTTGAAGAAATGAAATGTAGTTACTGCATACAAACTTTAGAGTTCGTTTCATCCCCTTAAGGGTGATTTTGCAAAATCCTTTCTTAGCGGATGCCTACGCCACAGTAACTATCTGTGTGCTAAGATTCAGCGCGATCTGTTTAGTTAGTGTTTGGAGCTGTGTGCTGATATTATGATTATACTTATTATTACGTTACTGACTGAGTAACGTAACAGTAGTCGGGCCAAGCAATCTAAATTATATCTTACTTTCCCCAAAAAAGTATCGTAGTTATGAACGTATCCAAAGAATTACTGCATCTATATAAATATGTACATATACATATGCCACGTGTAATTGGCTTTCTTGAAAACAAAATAGCAATCACCAAATTTGCATATAACTGACGTCTATCTAAATTGTTTCACAGCAAGACAATAAACTATTAATAAAACACATACCTGTATACATTTATAAATAGCGTTGAAAACTAAATTTTCCACCATACTACTCAACAAGGCTAAACCAATCGTATCGATTTCTTTATTTGTACAGTCGAGTATTGTTTACATCTTATTATTCTGTAACAGTATGTCACGGAATAGTATAGTTTCAAGTTATAGTAATAGCTCAGAGTAGCATTACTAATGCGAGTGTCATTTAGACCCACAAACACGTAAAAAGTATCAGCGATTGGATTTACTGTAATTGGATTGTTGTAACTGCATCTTCAAATATTATTATTTAATAAACCTTCTACTGTACCTTCAAACTTCAAAAGAACACAATAATATATTTCACAGAATAGATAATACTTTTAACTTCTTTGTGCGAAGTTTAAGTATCAATACATTATTGAGCGTATGTAGGTATTGAGCGCATCAATAAAAACTTTAAGTCAATTATATTTTTTGTCTATAATTAAACAGAGTAATCATCTCTGGAACTTTTAAGCCGATATAAAAATTATTTCACTCATATTAAGCTACACTATTCCTGGTTATTTGATCTGAGATTCCTGGTAAACATAAACTGTAAATTTAAATGAATAATACTCGTAATCCATTGATAGAATTCCATTATGACTTTGGACAAAAAAGACAAGAGTATCAATAAATTATAGATTTACAAAATATATACATACAGCAGATTATGTCTATGTGTTTTTTACGCCACTAAGGTGGCAAACAAGCATACGGCCCGCCTGATGGTATGTGGTTACCATAGCCTATGGACGCATGCAACATCATCAGTGCCGGTAGCATGAACTTTTTCGACAACGTATCCGAAAAACGTAACTCGCGAAATGTCAAAATTGTCATACAAATTTTTAGTTCCACTTTTCACCGCCGCAGCACTGTTCGTTTTCCAATACAAAATTAGTCGAAGGCGATACGAAAACGTTGTCGTAATTATTCTTGCTAGCCCTACAGAGGTAGGACTTGCGCGTTGGCCTAATACCATGTACCAGCAACATAAGCAGGAACAGCTGTTTACTATGAAATTAGCTCTGGAATCTTTGATCCCCAATAATAATCAATAATGCCAATTCAATGACATTATTGTGATTTGTCGTTACACATTATCGTTGAAAACTTGGGAATATTATTATATTTTTTAATATTATTATTTTCAATGTATCCCACGTGGGTTCTACATTTTGGTCTAAACTATTGAGTAATACGAATGTTACAACCTCACACCCACATACGAAAGTCAGTACCAACACCGGAAAGCTAATTATGTAGTTTAAGAAATATATTGTTTTTACAAATTTGCCACTTTAATAATGTGGACCTAATGTAACAATATCTTTTATCAATGGCCTCGATCGTTATATTTCTTTTATATATAAAGGGAAATTTTTGGGTACAGGTATCAATTCACATTTGTCATTGTATCAGTAACGAAGACTTCATACATAAAAAGATACTTCAGAATAATCATGCTCTCCCAGGTAAAGGTGTTTGTAATTTCATATAAATTTTAAACCTATGCAAGTATAAGAAATAATTTCTAAATCATTGTCTATTAGATTCTGTTATTGGCGGCGGCCTTCTTTGTGGTATCCGGGCAGTCTGACCACGGACACGAGGCAGCATACTCCTCGCAGCACATAGACAAGCACGACGGACACGCACAGCTGGTGACATTCAAGGACAAACACGGACACGAACATCACGACTATTATGTGAGTATCATTACTTACTATTCTTAAATTAACAGTTACAATCACCATAATTAATTACTATCATAGCCGATTTCGTTTTTTTTAAGTTGTCCTACAAAAAATGATTTTCATTTTACAGTCCCACCCCAAGTACAAGTTCGAGTACAAAGTAGTGGACCACCACAAGGGCTACAAGAAGAGCCGCGAGGAGCACCGCGACGGTGATGACACTAAGGGCTCCTACGAACTAGACGTCAAGCACATCGTGCCTGAGATACATCACCATCATGAGGAAAAGAAGCACGAGATTCATCATGAAGAAAAACATAAAGAGGTACATCATGAAGAAAAGCATAAAGAGGAACATCATGAAGAAAAGCATAAAGAAGAACATCATGAAGAAAATCATAAACAGGAACAGCATATGGAGCAGAAACACCAACATATTGTAGAACATAAGCATGAAAGTCACCATCACTATCACGTCCAACATATCGAGCCTGTGAAACATCACCATCATGAGGAAAAACACCACACAGAAGAACACGTAGAGAAAAAGCACCACGACCAACATTACCACCACGTCCATCAACATCATCACGAACATAAGCACGATCACCATCACCATCATTCTCATCAAAAGAACTGGTGGTGATCATGTCGTGACAGTTAGGTATTACTTTAAGCTGTATTAAGTGTCTGTCATTCTCATAAAGTGTAGCAAGTTATTAAGTAACTAATATTATGTAATCAGTTATAATTTAAATAAATACAATGCTTTAATGAATTACAGTCGTATTTTATGTGTTTCTGACAGTTACGTGTATTGGAAAGGTAACTTTTTGATTTCCTAATAACCTTTATTATTAATTTAATACATAGTCTACACTACTACTAGTACACAACATAGTCATAAACTAAAATAGACTCTTCTCATTAATGAAGGATGGAGTAGAATAGATTTTTAGAATTCGGTTGTATAGATCCAACGAAACTCCTTACACATGTATATATAAACATTTTAACTTTTTACAAAATAGATACCTACCGACAGATATTTGTATATGGATAAGCGTATATGCATAAATATATGGGACACGCAGACGTTTGACCGCATCAAAGTTAAGATATATAATTGTTCTTGGAGCCACTAAAGGACGTAGACTTCGGTGGTTTGACTAGAATGGATGCAGATCATAGTGTACGAGCCTACGAGTGACAGTAATTATGATAAGTTCTATACTTAAGCTTAGAAAAACTCATTGGTACAGGCCGGGATTCGAACCTGGGCCCATCAGATGACAGGCCGTTGCTTAAACCACAAGGCCACCACTGCTTCTCCAAAGTTTAGGAGAGTTTAAGACTCTTGTTAAAAATGTATTGATGAATAAAGCATACTATAAAATCTCACGATATATAAATGATAGAAATGCATGGTAGAATTATAGATTCACTTTGCACCCCGCTCGTAATTGTTATGGTTTAGAAACATTTATAAAAAACCAGCTAAGTTCTAGTCGGACTCGCGCACCGAGGGTTCCGTACAAACTTGTAAGGAGAGGAAGTGATATTTTTATAAGAAAATTCGTTTATTTTTGTTATTACGATTATATTTACGGTCATTGGATTTTTTCCTTTAAATGTGATTCAAGACACTGATTCTTGGCAAATATCATGATTCTAGGTCAACGGGAAGTACCCTATAGGTTTTGATTCTCTTATGAAATCACAAAATGTGCGAAAATTTGCGATATAAACGTTCATATCTTTTCTTCAAGTTGACTTACAGGTTTGATAATTTTACAACCGAAAGAGACCATAGACCCGGGTATTCCATATAAATTTCAATATGAAAAATTAACGCGTTCTTGAGAAAAAAATCTTGACAGACAGAAAGACAGACGGACAACAAAGTGATCCTATAAGGGTTCCTTTTTTCGTTATAAGGTACAGAACCCTAAAAACATGACAACAGTGAATACGCAAAACCAACTTTGTAGCTTTCACTTTGATCTTTGTAAATAAGAATTTCGTTTAACATATTTATCCTTTCACATTTATAATATTAGTAGGAATAATATTATAAATGTGAAAGTTTGTAAGGATGGATGAATGTTTGTTGCTCAATCACGTAAAAACGACTCAACGGATTTATATTAAATTTGGTACACGTACAGTTTATAACCTAAATTTACATAAAGGATACTTTTTATCCCGGGAAAACATGTTTGTCCCGGGAAAATTTTAGGTTCCTCTGGTATGTTACGCTTGGACGGAGTCGCGGGCATTTATATATGTCACAGATACAGAGAGATTTTTATCTGAAGAATCATCGGTGTCCGCCATGTTGCACGTCGTCGATCTTTCATTTTTTTATTCCACGAAGTTGGCACACAAGCATTCGCCCCACCTGATCGTAAGCAGTCACGGTAGCCTATAGCCGCTAGCAATACTAGGGATATCACTAACGAGTTGCCATCCCTGTTGTTGATGAGGAGTCACTGTGCTAGCAGCATTACTACTAGCCCAGCGTATCCACGTGAGGCACTGGCAACCTTAATTACCGCAGAAACACAACACTACATAAAAGTAGTGTTATTTGACTGCGGTCTTCTGTAAGGCAAAGGTACAGTCCCCAGTCGGGTGGCTCCAGTATGAATGGGAAAACCCAAGGCAGATCCCAATTCGCCCTACCTCTTTTTTTAGCTCATTTTGTGAGTAATCACTGTCCTTAAGCTTAGAAAAACTCATAGGTACAGGCCGATGCACGATGGCCTTCAAACTTGCGTCGCTAGAGTAGCACGCAACAGTTCATACCACATGGTCACAACAGCTCAGGCCACGGCATGTATATCTTTTAAGGCCTAATGTTGTTAAAATAAATGTACTTAAATATAATACAATATATTCGATGCTGCCTTCTGTCTATTTTGTAATCAGAAATCATATTGCGCCTTATCTTCCTTGATTTGAAATATATCGTTGTATTTCCTTTCACTCAATATACAGGGTGTCCCAAAATTCAACGTCCAACCGCAAAACCCAAGCTAGGCCAAGTTGCGTTGGTTCTCAAAAAAATAAAACTGTTTCAAAATGACACCTGTGATGAGATTACGACCAATGTGGCTACAAATCACCTCTTTTCTAAATTTATTTTTATGTGGTGTATTCTTAACGTCATATGGGAGGCAATCACTCAAAAACCAGGTTTTAACGTTACTATGGATATTCCTATAAGTTCGGGAGTAAAATATAATATAATATAAAATTAAACAGTATATTAATATCAGTGGTTATTTTTTTTATAGCTAAGACTAAACATAAAAGTATAACAGATAAATGCGTATGTCATCGGTATTTCCTAATAATGGTAATGATGATCATGGTGTTCTTCATGATGAGTCTCGTGCTTCTTTTCCTCATGATGGTGATGTTTCTCAGGCACGATGTGCTTGACGTCTAGTTCGTAGGAGCCCTTAGTGTCATCACCGTCGCGATGCTCCTCGCGGCTCTTCTTGTAGCCCTTGTGGTGGTCCACTACTTTGTACTCGAACTTGTACTTGGGGTCGGACTGCAAAATAATAGAAATGTTATACAAATGCCTTACCTTCTCTTGAGACAAATTCAGCTGAGCATAAAGGTTAAGCGATACTCACATAATAGTCGTGGTGTTCGTGTCCGTGTTTGTCCTTGAATGTCACCAGCTGTGTGTGTCCGTCGTGTTTGTGTATATGCTGCGAGGAGTATGCCGGCTCGTGGTGGCCATGACTGCTCTGCGCTGAAACTGCGCATACTACCGCTGCCAAACATAATACCTGCAAAAAATATTCAGATCATTTTCTATATTCATCAGATTCATAGCATCATACATTTAAGACCTATGCTTGTTCAGGTGAAGCAATCGTCAAAGTGTTCTATCGTTCGCCGTCAATTGGATTTCCTATAGAACGTCACATTAGGATGTAATATCAGATTCGATAATATACTAACATTATTAAATTTACCTTAGTTAACATGTTGTGCGTAATCATTTGTGTTCTTAATACAATACCCCAGTGACAACTGATACAGTGAAAAAATTATGTGTCTTTTTATATCAAAAGCCATTTAATATTGCTCAATCGTCATTTCACTCACACACATTCCATAAGTATACTTTAGGCGTTAATATGTAAATTCCGTAGTTACTTAAGTAAAAACTGTAATAACGAAACAATATTATGAACCACTAGCGGTCCGTCCTGGCTTCGGACGGGTAAACATTTATTTATATTAAACATTTTGAAGTATTCTTTTGAATGATATAGTGTAATAGAAAGTTTAGTATATTTTAAATAAATATAATATATCTGGATAAGGATTAAAAATTTATTAGGAGGAAATAGCTTCGCAAATAACCTATCGTTCTTTAATAATCGGTAAATACATAGAAATGGTTATTGTGAGTGTACCTCTGGAGATAGACATATCTGTTTGTGCACTTTATTTGTAAATATTGATAATATCAAAAAACTAACATATTTATGCCCTTTAGTATTGTAGTACAATATTTTGTTCTATTGTCAATAGTCTTCGCAGCGCACGTGATGTATTGGATTTTTTCACGGCTGGTGTTACATTCTTGAAGTTTTCATACGGATCCAAAAAATTTTAGAACAAAATATAGCCTGTATTCGTCACAGATAATGTAGCATTCTGAATATGGTGACATTATAATTATTCAGATCGGTCCAGTACTTTCGGACACTATTCAATATCAGACAATCAAACCAAAAATCATATCTTTCCACTTTATTAATATATAGATACTAGCTGCCCGCCCCGGCTTCGCACGGGTGGGCAAAATATTTGATAAATATTTATATGCTCCGAAACTACTGGACCGACTTCCTTTTTTTTATTTAGGTTGATGAAAAATAGATGTTGTCCGATGCTCAGACCTACCCAACATGCACAACAAAATATCATGAGAATCGGTCAAGCCGTTTCGGAGGAGTTTAACTACAAACACCGCGACACGAGAATTTAATATATAGATATACGCCCGGCAATCAAAGTCGGGGTTTTGTAAAAAAAAAGTCTAAAAATTATAATAAAATAATTGCGACTTAAAATATAAAACAAATTTTCAGGTCTACTATATTGTATTTTGATTGCCCAAATCAATCGAATCTGCTTCCTCATATGCGACATAGATATAAAATTGACTATTTTTTGACATGCAATTTCATGTATGATGCAGAATTTTCTAATAAACTGGCGCAATTCAATAAAAAATATCTATTCGTATGTAAAGTAAAGTATAACAGTATGTTTTTATAATCTCAACTCGAAAGCATTATTTCGTGGTAGGAAACATAAAAGTTGCAAATGCAGAAATATTGTAAGCGTACGAAAGTAATATATTGTTACACAATACTTATTTTAATTAATCCATACCAAAATGTTTCACTTGCAATCGTTGCCTTGATCACTTAACTTAATCGATATAAAAGTTACAATCTTTTGGAAACATGTATCAGTATACATTACACTATTGTACAAAAAACAATAAGGTTCTCACAGATAGAGAAACATATTCAAGTGAAATGAAAATGATTTCAAAGGTATTAAATATAATTAACTGTTAGATTATATACTTATTATAGATGATTTTCCCCTGCTTTCATCGCCGGTAATCGATGAGATAAATTGTAGTATTAATTTTTTTAAAAATACATTTGTTTGTTCTAAACCTGGTATAATTGACTATTATTGATGATGTAAGCCTACCAGTCTTTAGTTCCTATTCTAGTAAAGGCTCTGTATAGTTTGGAGCTGTTTATAATGAGTGAGAAGTCTTTAATAAACATATTTTGCAGATTTTATGTTTGGCAGCGATGATGTGCGCCGTGTCTGCACAAAGCGGACACGATCATGGCCACCACGAGCCCGCATACTCCTCGCAGCACATACACAAGCACGACGGACACGCACAGCTGGTGACATTCAAGGACAAACACGGGCACGAGCACCACGACTATTATGTGAGAGTCGCCAATCATCTTTGAATTTGAATTTGAATTTATCTCAAGATAAGACAAGGCGTTTGTATAACATTTCTATCATTTTGCAGTCCGACCCTAAGTACAAGTTCGAGTACAAAGTAGTGGACCACCACAAGGGCTACAAGAAGAGCCGCGAGGAGCACCGCGACGGTGATGACACTAAGGGCTCCTACGAACTAGACGTCAAGCACATCGTGCCTGAGAAACATCACCATCATGAGGAACATCATAAAGAGCACCATCACGAACATCATGAGGAACATCACCACCACGAACATCATGAACATGAACACAAAGAGCCTGAAAAACATCATCATCATGAGAAAACACATCACGAGGGACAGCATAATTTTCATCATGACTATCATTTTTAATTATATTTTTTAATATAACGTAGCTATTATAGGTTCCTGTTTTGTTTGTCCTTGTATTGTTTGTAGTTATTAAATCATTGTTTAATAATAATAGTACCTATATTATATTGACTGACCAAATTTGATCATATACATAATGATGTATTTGTCCGGTAGGTATGTTAAGGTCTTCAATCATTGTTCCTTACATGATCGTAAAATCCTGTTTATCGATATGAATTTCTAACTATACCTTTCGTTGATAAACCTTACGAAGAAACCAACAATAAGAAAACTTGCTAGAAAAATATAACCTGAGAATTGACTATTGCGGATCCGATGAACAGGCTCGGTTGTCTTCCTTCAAGAGGTGGAACTAAACTATTCATGACCTTCGTGACCTTATGTTAAAGAGGCTTGAATGAAAAATTATGGATGAAGACATCTCCATACAAGGATCGCGCATTTTAGAGTTTTGGCGTTTTTTGCAGCGATTTCCAATCAGGCAGGAGAAATACATTCGGGAGTCTTATATTTTCAACGGGAAATACTGTTATGGCCTCTCTGTCTGCCCACATCAACCAACGGTCAACTCAACTAAACGTCCCGTTAGAAGAGTGTTGTCGGCCGGGGTCTAGGATTAATTCCAAACTATATGTTTATACACTTAATGCTCAATATTTGGCATTGAGGTAGATTCTACCTAGTTTAGCTAATGATAGCCTCATCGATATCTATGTAGTGCCTTTTTTCGATGTCATTGGTGAGTTCCTATTTCTAGGCCATTTTTTAACAATTTAGTAATAAGGTATTAGACGATTAATAAATCTAGTACTAAGGGGACGATGAGGTCTCCCTGACTTTGAGTACAGTACATATATTTCATGAAGATACTGAAAATTAAAGCATCGTTGACAACGCAGTTTCATTATTTAGCTACGACCTTCTATGCGGTTACTAGTAAACGCACAGAAGACCCAGATTAGTTAGGGCTAACTAAAGTCTTGCGAAATATCCGAGGCTCATCCCCAAAATTGTACACAGTGACTAAGCATTGTACTCATACAGTATTGCAATTGGCACCCGATATAACCGGATATAGCTGGTTACCTGTGTAACTAATAACCCTGTAAGGCATTAGTACATTCTGTACACGATTATCACGCACCATTAAATACGTCGAATCCAGTTAATTATAGGATGTTCTGTATTTGATTATAACTACCTCAATTAAAGAACTAAATGAGGATAATCAAGTATTTTTTACTTGGAAGCCTAAATACACTAATACAAATATTATTATTTTATGAGATGAGGTGTGTACCCGATCTTCTGTGCAAAGTACGAGACACTGGAGAAGTATCAATACCCACTAGGCCTAAAGATTATCAGGAACATGCGCTGAGTAATGATTCTCCATGCCCTTAGATTCTTCGCTTGTTCTACTAGCATAGCAATATCTTTTCCATATAAGGATACCAACGCATGACTGATTCCTTGGTATTGCAAGCGTTCATAGACTACATTAAATAACACTGAAAAGGAGAACGATAAATGTGTCGTAGTTTATAGGTATATATGCGCAAAATAAGGAGTGAGGTAATTTTAATAAATTTCGGGACAACGACAGCTTCAATATTCCCTCGACGTCTTCGCGGATATTCCAGGTTTCAGCATATATAATTATGTTGAGTAGAAGAATTTCCTGATTAAATTTAACTTCTGAAATTACTAAGCAAAGATTACTTATCAAGTGAGCAGTGCAATGCCACACGGGATTAAAGGTCCTGGGTAATATACACACATACGCAAAGGTGCGACGCTTTGGCTAACGCAGCGTTGGTCTCGTCATAAAATGTATAAAAGAAAATTTAAAAATTTATCAATTATTAACTTTAGCTACAACCACAATTCAGTTACGGCATTGACAATATTTTTCCTGATTATCCCTTTTTTTGGGAATCAGTACTTGTCGGTTTCAAATACCTAAATGGTTACTTTAATGGATTTAAGCTTTAGTTATGTCAAAAACTGTAACGAAAGTGAATCATGTTTTTTGGAATTATTATCATTCGTATTTGTCGTAATTGTTCGAAATAGAGGTATACACTACATTCCCGCATTTGAACAATTTTTAAGTGTGTATTTAGAGTGAAACCAACATCACCTTGGTTAGTTTAGTTTTAGGACTTATATAAATACGTGTGCGTAGGGGTGCATGTATCAGTTCACAACTGACTCTTGTGTTATCAACATCTAAAACTAAATTCCTGAAAATGATTACAAAGGTAAAGGTTTCTTTAATATTGACTAAGTGAATTCTACTCCTGAAAGGGCTAAACACCTATTACAACGTATTTATGTTACGATTTTGAAACAATAACAAAGCACCAAGTTTCTTGACTTTCTTCTCAGAGAGCTTTTCAAGACTTTTCCAAACGATAGTAGAGAAAAGTATCTACGAAATTCAAAAGTGCATTTAGGGCCTAAACTGTATAAACAATTTTCATTTTTGTTTTCAATGTATATCAAAACGGTTATTTGTCTTTAGGTGCTGTGCTTGGCGGCGGTCGTCTATGCGGTGTCTGCTATGCCTGGATACGGACATGAGCACGAGTACGGGTATAAGCACGAGCACGAGCATAAGCATGAATATGGACATGAGCACGAATATAAGCACAAATATGGCCATGAGCACGAACACGGCTCTAAGGACGAGCACGAGCTAAAGCACGAGCACGAGCATAAGCTCAAATATGGACATGAGCACGAACACGGCTATAAGGACGAGCACGAGCTAAAGTACGAGCACGAGCATAAGCACGGATACGGGCTTGAGCACGAGGATAAGCACAAATATGGGCATAAGCACGAACACGGCAATAAGGACGAGCACGAGCTAAAGTACGAGCACGAGCATAAGCACGGATACGGGCTTGAGCACGAGGATAAGCACAAATATGGGCATAAGCACGAACATGGCAAAAAGGACGAGCACGAGCATAAGCACAAATATGGGCATGAGCACGAACATGGCAAAAAGGACGAGCACGAGCATAAGCACAAATATGGGCATGAGCACGAACATGGCAAAAAGGACGAGCACGAGCATAAGCACAAATATGGGCATGAGCACGAACATGGGTATAAGCACGAACATGCGTACTCTTCCCAGCACCAAAAGAAACATGACGGGCACGCCGACAAGATGCACTACAAGGACCACCATGGACATGAGCATCATGATTATTACGTAAGTCATAATAATATTATAGATAGAAACATAATACACGTACTAGGATAACCGTATAAATGGTATCCGCATAAATCAGTAAGATTACACAGGATCGAGTAAAAAAAATGTTCTTCGAAAGATTTTCAGTCTCAATTGTTACCTTTTTGGATACCTTAACGTTTATTGGTAAATTTGAATGTCGATTAAAAATTCTTAATTTCAATTTGTAGTTGGAATCCTACTCGGCCGGGATTTAAGTTAGATTTTTGGTAATGAAAGATTCTATTTGTCTGACGAGATATACTTTCCATAAATTTCTTATTTTAAATATTATCTTCAGACTCACCCTAAATTCGAGTTCGAGTATAAGGTAGAGGACCACTACACCGGCGACAAGAAGAGTCAGTACGAACACCGCGATGGTGACGAAGTTAAGGGATATTATTCCCTACAAGAGCCTGACGGTGGTGTCAGGCACGTTGAATACTACGGGGACCACAAGACTGGGTATGTACAGAATATATATATGATGACAATAATGATTTCAGTCATGTGATAATATCAAGGAGTTGCTATGATGCTTTAAAGTATTTCTTCCAATCAAAGTAATATTGCAGCAGTTTTATGAGATTGTTAAAATGGGACTCATGGGTTGTATGCATGGCCCAAAACGTGCAATTATAATTATGTTTATATGGATCCGTGTGATTGGAGTAGATTGACATTAGTTGAAAAATAAAGTATTGTACACTATATGAAATGACCCTCGGAAGTAATCCGTCTATATAATAACCTCGCGAATGCCATACAATGATTGAACGCATTAATGAAAGATCGCTCTCAGCTGGATCTCATACAAGTACCTACTTTATATTTATTTCGTGATAAATATGAAACTAAGTAAACATTGCTGAATGTTTAATACAATTTAGTTAGATGAAATAAACCTTATTAATTTATTGCATTTTTTTACAGCTTCCACGCTGATGTGAAGCACGAAACTCACCACATCGTTCCCGAGAAGCATCATCATCACCACTATTAAACGGCTAGTAACATGAACTGTGATAATCTTCTAGAACTTAGCTTTAATATACCTCCCTGTTTGTTACGTTTTCTTTTACTTCTAATCAAATAAAATGTTTTGGAATTGCAATGTTGGATTTTGAATTACCTAAATATGAACCTTTCTGTGTGACAAGCTACATCTGGTTTAAATGAACCTTATAGATAGATCCACGTGTACTCGATTTCATATGACTAGCTATAAACGACCACCGTACTTCCCGGTGGCAAATAAATCTTAAAAAAAACTAACTGTTTCCAAATGTTTTTATTGATAACCCTCAAAACAAAATGGAATTCGCAATTGTTATAATTAATAATTTTTCATCCATTCAATAATTATGTACACTTGCTACATTGACTGCCACCTGGCAAGAACTTCGCATCTTTGTAGCAAAAATAATATATCGCTGGCACAGTGATTTCTTTACAGCAATAGGGCTGGCAACGCATTAGTGAAACCCTTGAAATTGCTAGCATCTACGGCGACTGTTTACCATCAGCTGAGCCTGGTACGCTTGTGTGCCGAAAAATAGAAAAAGGGATATCTTTTCGGTTTTTCTTTTATTTATTTAATTTAAAATTCCTTTTATTGCCACAAAACTGATTAAACTATTTACAAAAATATTTCGGTATTATTCAAAATTTTGGGTAATTGAAGTGGACCAGGAGTGGTAAGGTTAGGTTACGGGTCCCAGGAGCTGGATCATCTTGGGCTCGGGTTATATTTTTAAAAAAATTATCTTTGAATACGCCTGTTATAAATTTCCCGAAATCTACTATTACGAACGGTCAAAGCGCCTGATAATATGTATATATTATTTACTATAATGTCCTTCTTTCTTAGTATAAAAATAAGATAAAAAGTACATGATCTTAAGGTAATCCATTGAACGTCGCCAATATAACAACATATTATCACGACATTACATACTATCACGACAAAGTTACCCCTAAATCTAATATAAAAAATTCTCGTGTCACAGTTTTCGTTGCCATACTCCTCCGAAACGGCTTGACCGATTTTGATGAAATTTTTTGTGCTTATCCGGTATCTATGAGAATCGGCCAACATCTATTTTTCATCCCCCTAAATGTTAGGGGTAGTCCACCCCTAAATTTTATTTTTTATTTTTTAGACCGATTTACGAAAGCTACATCATCACTGAGTAACATAGGCTATATATTATACTAGCTTCCCGCCCCGGCTTTGCACGGGTAGACAAAATATTTGATATAAAAGTCTACCCGTGCGAAGCCGGGGCGGGCCGCTAGTATACTATATAATTTTCATTTAAATTACTTACGTGACATGAATATATTACAAAAAGTTATCCCATAAATAAGGATATTAAGCTTAAACTTCAAATCAAAGCTAATAAATAAATAAAAAGGCTTGATGACCAGCCTCCACAAACAAAACCAGTTCACAAGTATGCCAAGTGTTTGCAAAGGGCCTTCACATATAGAATTTCAATAAGCTTTAACAAATTGGTCTCATTTATTTAACTAGCCGTTAGTAGTAGTGAACTTTAAGCTGAGGTGGCCGTTTGATTGAAGCAACGGCCTGATGGCCCAGGTGCAAATCCCGGCGGTCTGTACCAATGAGGTTTTCTGAGCTTAAATACAGTGATTAATCACACCATGAGCTTTAAAAAAAAGGTGGGGTGAAATGGGATCTCTCGGCTCCCGTGGGTTTTCCCAATAAAATTGGAGCCGCCAAGTTGGGGACTGTACCTCTACCTTACAGAAGACAGCACTCAAATAACACTACTTTGATACAATATTGTGTATCTGCGGTAAGTATGTTGCCAGTGCTCCACGAATATACGCTGGTTTAGTAGTACCTATTGCTGTTAGCACAATGAGTCCTCATGAAAAGCAGGGTTGGCAAATTGTTAGTGATACCCCTGGTAGGTATAGTTAGCAGCTATAGCAAACGCTGCTTAACATCAGGTGTCGTACGCTTGTGTGCGTACTTAGTGGTATTATTAATAAAAAACTGGAACAAATCATTTAGTTCCGTCATAATTAGTAAGAATTTACTTGATGAAAAAAATAAGAGGTCGAATGGAGAAAATGCGTATCGTACGTGAAATTAAATCGACCTAATGATCTGATTCCTGTATTATAAAAAATTGCTTCCTTGCGACAAATGCATTGACTGTAATAAGTTGTAAGGTCATGGTTGAACAAAAACTGAAATACAGGCCTCATATAAGGAAATGTATTCTAAGGTAGAGTTGGTGGAGAAATTCCACACTATCACAATTATATCACAGACCATTTATATGTTCCTTAAGGCACATGGAAAGTTTTAATAGAGAGAAAAAACTTTAAAAAATCGTGGAAAATAGTAAAAACAACACTTTTTTTACCCATACATACTAGCTGTCAAACATTTGCCGTGAAGCGTCACCGTCAATTCTTCTTCACCGTCAATCTAAACAAAACAAAGGCGCGTTTGGATTGCTCACGGGTTTTTGTTTATGCATTCAAGTATCTTTGTCAGTAATCGTCGATTATAATTGAGACGTAAATAAGGCGATCACTCAGAAATAGATTTTTTTCTACAGAACGAAGTCTGTCCGGGTAGCTAGTGGTCAATAAAACAAAATTAAGGTATAAATTAGTTAGGTATAGGCATTATCTATTCAGTAATTAATGTATGCAAAAAAATAATTATTTATCCTCTTTAGCCAATTATTTGTATACTTAGGCTCAATGCATGCAAGTAAAGTAACTACCAATAAAATTATACAATTTACATAATCGAAGTTATTAAAATCCAGCAAAATGGTAACTTTAGCTTGATTTGTAGTGTTATTTCTTTCGATTTATTTATTTCTAATTAAAATTTCTAAGCTAATTAGAAAAAAAATGGAATTTACTCTAAATTATTTAAATAGTCGACGCAATTAAAATGTAACACGTTAAATTTTGCAAAAAAATGTGTTCTTTTTATCAACTTGGAATTGGAATCTATCATAAATTACATTTTATTAACGAATAAAGAACACCCATCACCACATTTATGGTATCAATATGATTAATTAATTATAATCCAGTTACTTCAACTTTATAACAAACCGGAAGTATTTAATGTTTTAATTACCATTATTATGTAAGGAATAAAAAACACTAAATCAACAATAATTAATTCAGTTTAGGCCCTTATAAGGCACTTATGAAGGTCTTCTTTACCACCGGTTCTGAAAAAAAGGACTATTTATACATCTCGTAATTTATAAATAGGTACTTAACCCCTCTTCGAACACACATGATAGATAATCACATTAATTATAAATGCTGGCGCTAAATCGGTGAATTACATTTAATTTACAGTGAAACCTGACTAATCTGGGTCATTAATATTGGGTTTTGATATATAATAGCAGATTTTACTGTAGCTTGTATCAGATAACTACAGTTTTGTGTTTATATAACTTCTTTTTAGTATTTAATTCTTCGCAATGATTTTAAAGGTACGTAGATACTCGTAAATATTATTTGTCAGCGTGCCGATACTGCGAGCCTATTTGGCACGCGCCCCGGCTGTAATGTTTCATGTAAAAATAATTTATTTCCTAAATTATTAATTAAGTAATATTTATCGACAAACCAATTTAATGTGTGCCTTGTGCTTCACCTCTTAAATTATATTATATTTATCGTTTTAATTATTTATTTAGAGGTGTGTAGATTCCCAAAAAAAATTGACTCGGCATCGTATACAGAATGATAAAAATATGCGTATCATAATTTTTAAAAACGTACGTCTCCCAGGTCGTGTGTTTAATGGCTGTAATCGCCGTGGTAGCAGCCTATAATCCTGCCTACTCCTCACAGTACATCTCCAAGCATGATGACCATGACGTATGTTTCTAAGACGTTTTGATTATTTTACAACATTATTTTTAGACACAAGACAGAGGTATAAGTATCACTGGTACAGATATCATCACATGAATATAACTGTGTATCAAATATGACTATAAAAACTATTAAAAAAAATATGAGTAGAAAAGAAATGTCGAAACTCCTTCCACGATCGCTTTCGCCCACATCATTGGCCTTTGAGAAATTATCCAGTTCTGTTGACAGAATACCTTCTGTTGCTAGAAAGACAGTTCACTGCATGTAAGCTAGGAGTTAACATATTTTTTTTTCCATTCCAGCATCATCCTAAATATGAGTTCGAGTACGCCGTTGACGACTACCATTCTGGGGACATTAAGCGCCAACACGAACAGCGAGACGGTGACCACGTGAGGGGCTACTACATGCTTCACCAGCCTCATGTCGCCGAGAGGAAGGTTCACTACCATGGCGACCACAAAACGGGGTAAATTACTTGTTATATCAAAACTCGCTATGTCCCTTTAAGTTGTCTTTCTCCGTCTTCTCTTACATTATTATACCCTTTTGATTCCTCTTCACTTTATAAACTATAATTTTATAGCCATTGCCATCTGTTACGTTCTTTATTTAAATTGTGCTGATGTTGTGTGATTCTAAATTACTGACATTATATTTTATTATCTTCTCCACAGTTTCAACGCTGACGTGAAATACAGCTTGCATCACATAATTCCCTATTATCACTACAAGTATGATCATCATGATGAGCATAAGCATCATGATGAACATAAACACCATGATAAACATGATGATTACAAGCACCATAATGAGCATAAATACAATGATAAACATGATTACTATAAGCACCATGATGAGTATAAGCACCATGATGAATATAAACACCAAGATAAACATGATGATTACAAGCACCATAATGAGTATAAACACCATGATAAACATGATGATTACAAACACCATAATGAGCATAAATACAATGATAAACATGATGAGTATAAGCACCATGATGAGCATAAAGACCATGATAAACATGATGATTACAAGCACCATAATGAGCATAAATACAATGATAAACATGATGACTATAAGCACCATGAAGAGTATAAACACCATGTTAAACATGATGATTACAAACATCATAATGAGCATAAATACAATGATAAACATGATGAGTATAAGCTTCATGATGAGCATAAACACCATGATAAACATGATGATTACAAACATCATAATGAGCATAAATACAATGATAAACATGATGAGTATAAGCTTCATGATGAGCAAAAACACCTAGATAAACATGATGAGTATAAGCACCATGATGAGCATAAACACCATGATAAACATGATGATTACAAGCACCATAATGAGCATAAATACAATGATAAACATGATGAGTATAAGCTTCATGATGAGCATAAACACCATGATAAACATGATGAGTATAAGCACCATAATGAGTATAAACACCATGATATACATGATGACTATAAGCAACATGATGAGTATAAACATGTTGATGAGCATAAACACCATGATAAACATGATGAGTACAAGCACCACGATCATTAGGGTTACTATGATCATCACGGGCATCTTCACTAGAAAACTATCTAACTCAGCGGAACTATTGCTACGACTTGCAGTGTTTGTTAATATGTGTGATACAATATAACTTATCTCAAATGATATAAGCGTTTTATTTTTATGGTTCATATCTATCTTTTAGCTAAACTCCAGTTATTATTCAGCATACTACTACTAACATCTGACTGACTAAAATCAAGCTCCTCAAGGCATTCATGATAGTCATGACATGATTGTATGTTGCTCTCTCATGTTCAAAGAAACTTACTTAATGTACCTAACGAAATATAGATGAAAGGACAACTTAATTAATATTTTTTTACGTATGAAAAATTATAGTACCAAGCTGGTACCAAGACTGCTAACAAAAGATATGACGCCACATAGTGAGCGGATTCCATTAGTAGTAGTTCCGGAGGTAAATACAAAATTGCAGGGTTAAAACGGCGGGATTTTTGATTTTACGGAGTGGCCTTCACAGTCGGCTGCCCCCTTAATTTGGGTTATTCCCACTATTTATTTAAAACTTTATTGTACACCATTAAAATAAATTAAAAGAGAAGTAAATAATAACAGTACAAATGGCAGATTTATCACTCACGGCAATCTTTTCCAGGCAACCATTAATCGGGTTCATATACCTTCTATGTTTTTTATACCACTAAGGTGGCACTAATACCAGGGATATCACTAACGCGTTGCCAACTCTGTTGTTGATGAGGACTCGCTGTGCTAGCAGCATTACTACTAACGCAGCACATCCTCGTGGAGCACTGGCAACCTTACTCACCGCAGAAACACATTACACAACACTACATCAAAGTAGTGTTCTGTGAAATTAAAATATGCTTTAATATTATGAACTAGGTATTTGTCTTCCGCTTAAAATTATATGAATCCATGTTTGACCTGAAGAGATAATGGGAAACCTCTATTAGTTAATTTTGTTATACCACGAATAAGATCCTAACATATCTACTATTTATTTTCTAATCTAAGTAAGTTTAATAAAACACCTATCAAAATAAATTTGCAATTCTTATGCAAGCATTTAATAGCTCCCGAATAATTTCCGATAATATCAAAAAACGAGAATGAAAATTGTTGGTCAGCATTCCACACTTAACTGGAAAACTTCATGGGGTTTCGCACTTGAGCATAGCTTAGGGCATTATATAGGTTTTATCACATCAAGTTGAAGATTCTTAAACATATTCCACGCGAAGCTTACATTACATTTAATTTATTTTACAGTTAGTACATAGGTACTATACATAGATAATAGCTATAGAGCTATTCTATATTATTCTAATGATTCTCATTCCATAATTTATATTCATACCGATTGCTTTAGTGTCGGCGACGCGCAAGCTACCAGTGCCGGTAGCAGGAACATTGTCGACAACGTATTCGAAAACGTAACTCGCGAAATGTCAAAATTGTCATATTAACCACTAGTTCCACTACTAGTTCCACTTTTCACCGCCACAGCGCTGTTCATTTTTCAATACAAAAATTGTCGAAGGCGATACGAAAACGTTGTCGACAATGTTCCTGCTACCGGCACTGGTGTTACAAGCGTCCATAGGCTACGGTAACCGCTTACCGTCAGACGGGCCGTATGCTTGTTTGCCACCTGAGAGGTATAAAAAAGAAACAAACACAAACAATAGTTTAGCAGGTAGGTACACTTTCGACATGACGTGTTCCGGTAAGAAATATATGTAATGCAATTTTCTCGTCGATAACTTTGATTGTTACATGGAAACGGCCGTAAATAAGTTTTGACAACTATTTTGCAAGTCAAAACAATAAAAAATATAATTACCGTGCATGTTGCTTGTGGTAACTGTTCAATTACCTATTACCCTGATTGTCTATGTCAAAGAAATCTGCGTTACCTTGAATACGCTTGCTCTAAATTGCGTATAAATATGTCACACTATCAACGGTATGGTATCAGTTGGCTTCCGAGTTCAGTTCTAGCAACATAAAAGAAAATACATTGATAATCAACATGTTTGCTAAGGTATATAAATATGAAAATACTAAAATTCAATTTTGAGTGTTTCTCCTTCGCATAATGTAACATTATACTTTATTTTACCTATTCCAGGTTTTATGCTTGGTAGGAGTGCTGGCTGTGTCGGTGGAGCTGGGCCTGGCGTACGGGCACGCGTTCTCCTCGCAGCACCTGTACAAGCACGACGGCCACGCCCAGCCGGTGCACGGCCACGGACACCACCACGACTACTACGTGAGCTACCTGCATGACACGAGAGATATCATCAACTACGATAGCACATAATCACCAAGGAACACTTGTCCCCAGACGCACCCCAAGTATGAGTTCACGTACAAGGTGGAGGACCCGCACACCGGCGACCACAAGAGTCAGCACGAGCACCGCGACGGTGACCACGTGACCGGCCACTACTCGCTGCACCAGCCCGACGGCTCCGTCAGGGACGTGCACTACCACGGAGACCACCACACCGGGTAAAGATAACCAATTATGAAATTAAATTATCACTTTCAAAGGACCCTTGCAGTTTACAAAACCGATAATTATATTTTCACAGGTTCCACGCTGACGTAAAATACAGCACTCACCACATCGCTCCTCAGCATCATCATTACTAATTTATTGTCTCCTGCGATTAAATACTGTTCAACACTTTTAATAAATAAAATGAATAAATAATACATTTTATTTGATTTACCCCTTTTTTACATTTCGACGTTTAATT
Source organism: Falcaria lacertinaria (assembly GCA_951449985.1). Taxonomy (NCBI): domain Eukaryota; kingdom Metazoa; phylum Arthropoda; class Insecta; order Lepidoptera; family Drepanidae; genus Falcaria; species Falcaria lacertinaria. Next base: position 7,673,555 of record OX602113.1, on the reverse strand, counting down.
AAATTATTTGTATCTTCACGCTTTATTACGTCTTTTATAAAAGAATACAATTTTTAATGGAAAGATGAGACGGGAGCGGGTTACCTTGTAGTTGAGCACTACACCTAGCTTTTCATCATCATTCTCCTGCCTTTATCCCATATTATTTGGGGTCGGCGCAATATGTATTTCTCTTCCATCCTTCTCTATCAGCCGTCATCTCTGTATTCACTTCCTTTCTGGCCATGTCATCTTTCACACAATCCATCCATCTTTTCTTAGGTCTACCTCGACCCCTGTACCCATCTACATTCATACGTAAAACCTTTCTTACCACGTTATCCTCATTCCTCCGCATAACATGCCCATACCATGACAGCCGCTTGCTCCTCAACTTTTCAGTCACTGGAGCCACTTTCAAACTTCCTCTAATAAACTAATTTCTTACCTTGTCCATTCTCGTTACGACACACATCCATCTCAACATTCGCATCTCAGTTGCATGCAGTCTTCTTTCATCCGTCGCCTTTGTGGCCCAACATTCAGATCCATACATGACAGCAGGCCTTATCATGGTCTTATAGATTTTCCCTTTAAGCGGGAATCGGGAGTCGCATGTAGTTCCCGTGACCTGCCACCATTTAATCCATCCTGTGTTAATTCTATGCTGCACGGCCCTGTCCACATCGCCATCTCCTTGCATGAGCGAGCCGAGGTACCGGAAGTCGGCCTACACTTAGCTTTTAATATACCTATATTTTCGATAATAATCTGACGAACAACTCGCCCTGCTTCTAATAATTATTTATTTTTAGAATATCAATAAAATGTATCCTTCATCTATGGAGATTTCCTGAATCGTAGATCCTACATACATTTCAACTCACAAACTAAAAATCGGCACTCCTAACAATTAAGTACCAGTATATTATTTAGATACTTATGTGTTTTTGCCAATCCACGCTGCAGAGCCATTGCGTGTCCACCAGATGAAGCGAGTCGGCAATTTGATTTTGAACCAATATAAATGTAGCCGAAGACAAAATATTTAAGTACCCATTTTTTAATTGTTTTTTTGTGTAGCAGCTATTCCTTCAGATTTGTTTACCATGGCTAAGCATAGTTGGGTCCTAGTAGGAATAATATTCGAACATTCACACGGCCATTGAAACTATCTTATCTCTATCTATGCAATGTAAAAAAATTGGTTGAACCTGAATAAAAAGATTTACATATTAATAGACAAGAGGCAAAAAAATGTTTATCATAGAAAGGTTTGCTTTAACGGAAACTGAACCCACGACACGATCCTTGCAATAAAATACTAACCACCAACCACTAAATCAACGATGTTGTAAATACATATAGCTATTAATTTGGCTTCCGGATATTTCTATACAGTTTGGGGCGTATTCTTTGTTGAATACAATCATTTTTTATGTGGTTCTCTATCTATGTTAGATTATTTATCCTAGTGGAGATCAGACGACTATTTATTCAACATCAACATCATCAGCCGACGAATGTCCAGTGTTGAACCAAGTCATTTTTATTGACACAGTAATTTTTTCATATTCCCGTTGTCACACTCATGTGAGTTTTTACATTCAGTCGCGCCAATACACACACACAATCCTCAGGCACAATACGACGATACTTACGAGTGATGACAAGGTACTACGCAGCTTCCTTATGCTAGTGGTACACTGAGCTATATGTACTTAATACGTCTTGATATGATCGTGTATGAATTAATGAATTGATAGATTAATTAGTGAGTATACAATTATTAAAAACGGGAATTAACGCGAATTTTCCTATTAATTTTTCCCGACGTTCATAGGCTGCGCGTTAATAACAGTTTTAATTGCATAAATATGCAACGCGATGGTTTAAAAGTGAATTAGTGATTGGAATGCCTGTATGCTATACTTGGTGTTTGTGTGTGTATGTGTATATATAGTGTGTGTGTGTGGGTGTACCTTAGCAATAACGTCGTGTTTATCTTGTGTCTACAAACAAATTATAATTATTTCTTTGTTATACACTTTAATAATTAGGACAGTGCTTACACATTACTTCTTTGTTAATTTGCTCAAAAATAGATGCCAATACTCAAACCCATTTTTTTTATTATTTACCTTAGTCACAAGAACACCGAAAAGGTATTTAGTCGCATTTTAAATCTAGCTTTGTTAAAATCTGTATGTGTCAGGCTACAAATGTATGTATTAAGAACTAGAAAAAACAAATTAGAAGTGCTTTTCCACTCATACCCTTTGCAAAGTTGGTCCTTTGCAAAGTCTAAGCCGTGGAAGCTTATTTGCATGATCTGTATTTTTGAAGATGATGTATTCAGTAATAATTTACTTAAGATTCTTCAACTTTTTTGTCGCTGTAGGACAGTGGTTTGATAATTTTTCATGTTTGCAAATAAGAGTTACATACGAGTAGCTATTGGATATAATGAAGACATATTTTATTTACTCATAATTTATTGCTTACAAACATTCAGTACAAATAATACAATATTCACAACAGGTACACGTAGGTCTTATAAAAACTATTTAATACTGATGATGATGAGGGGCAATGTGGTGAGTGCTGTATTTCACGTCAGCGTGGAACCTGTGAAAATATAATTATCGGTTTTGTAAACTGCAAGGGTACTTTGAAAGTGATAATTCAATTTCATAATTTGTTATCTTTACCCGGTGTGGTGGTCTCCGTGGTAGTGCACGTCCCTGACGGAGCCGTCGGGCTGGTGCAGCGAGTAGTGGCCGGTCACGTGGTCACCGTCGCGGTGCTCGTGCTGGCTCTTGTGGTCGCCGGTGTGCGGGTCCTCCACCTTGTACGCGAACTCGTACTTGGGGTGCGTCTGGGGACAAGTGTTCCTTGGTGATTATGTGCTATCGTAGTTGATGATATCTCTCGTGTCATGCAGGTAGCTCACGTAGTAGTCGTGGTGGTGTCCGTGGCCGTGCACCGGCTGGGCGTGGCCGTCGTGCTTGTACAGGTGCTGCGAGGAGAACGCGTGACCGTACGCCAGGCCCAGCTCCACCGACACAGCCAGCACTGCTACCAAGCACAAAACCTGGAATAGGGAATAACAAAAAAAGTTAAGATGAAATTTGAAAAATTTAATATATTTTTTTAAATTTTGGCTTGGTAACTTTATGGTATTTAAAAAAATACTTTCGCAATTAGATATACCTTAGCGAACATCTTGGCTACAATTGTTTCTCCTGACGTGTTAACACTGAATTTAGAAGTAAACTGATACATACTGCCAATAGTGTACCATTTTTATACACAGAACAGAGCAAACGTGACCAAGGTGAGACTGATTTCACTGTAACAATTATATTAGAATAAGAAATATCGGTACGCACAGGTTACGCACTGCACAGCAAGTTCATTGACATTCAATTTGATAAAAAAATATTAGTCACGTTAAGATCACGAATGCTGTGAGTTTCATTTTGTGAATAATGAAGTTAGTAAGTAAGTAAGTAATTTGTGATAATTGTGATTTATCACTTATGAGACCGGTTTATCATCGCGCAGTAAACAAGTAACTTTTTACCGCTTGATATTTGAAATTTATGTACAATCGTGATTAGTCATGCATCCAGTCCCCTTGTTATCATAATATCTATACTAATAATATAAATAAAGAAGATTTGTATTGAATAAACTCAAAAATACTGCACCGATTTAAAAAAATGTTTCACCAACAGGAAGCTATATTATCACTTACACTATAATAAGTACCACGCCAAGTCCTGGGAAAAAAGCTAGTTGTATTACACTTTTATCATAACTTCAAGCTTTACTGAGTTTTGTGTTAAAGGAAATTGTGTAAAACCAAATACTAAGCGATACATAAAATAAAGTTAATTTTAGTTTTTGTTGTGCGTAATTGTGTGTGTAGTGTAGTGTCGTTGTTGTGTTGTGGATAAGGACTAGACGTAAACAGCAAAAACAAAATGATGTCGAAATAGCTTTACAAGGTCCGTCATTTCACAGTGTCTTCTGTACGCATGAGAATTATTTTAAAATGAACTAAGTAAACTTGTTTAACCTGAAGCTATGTATTAAACATAGTAGCCGAAAGAAAAGCGGTTTCTTGGACTCTGATTATTTGCTAAAGTGCCGCAGTTTAAGATATAAGTTTATGCAATTATTGCTTAAGTTTTTTATACCACTACTCAACACAAAGGAGCGACCTAACTCGTATACTCAGACGCCGCTACCAATTAATAGCTATAATGAGAACTAAGCTCTTTAATTGATGATTATTTTATGTAATTGGAGAAATATCGATACTACCAATATCTTAAAAGTACAAAGTCAAAATAATTAATCTATACTTACTTATATCACCATAATAAATTTAAGAGCTAGGCTAATGTCGGAGAAATCGACAAGCCGTTCTAAGGTTTGCCATCTCTTTGATCCCCCATGTAACACTATAAGATGGAAAATGTGTTTCATGTTAGTTTGTAACTAGAGAGTCATATTAGAACTACGCACCTGATTCCAAAAAGCTACAATATACCTGCCATGAGTAATATAGCCTATATTTGCGAGTAAAGTCGCGGGAACAAGCTAAATATCCAAGGAAGCTAATTTTGAGTAAAATACTATACAAAATTTTATGAATTGCGTTCATATGTCGGTGTTCTTGAATTGTCTAGTAGTAAACAAATGTAGCATGCGTTAACTGTGCTTAATTAACATGTGTAGATAGATATACTTAGGAACACGTTGCCTCTGATAATTATCTGTATTAATGAACACCGCAATAACCAAAGGTAAAGTACATAAACAATTGTTAAAATATTATCTACTTAACTCTTTGGATTGATCAATAGCGTGGTGTAACAGATATTAGATATCGAATCAAGTGAGCGATTATTTTAATTGGGTGTGAAACCAATTTTACCTTGATCATTCATATTTTACTTGGAACATGCGTATATAAAGGTAATACTATTTCTATTTTTTGTATCAGTTTAGAACTGAGTGTTGTATTAACAAGTAAACCAACCGATAACCCGACCAATCAAAATGATGTCAAAGGTAAAATGCATAGCTTTTGTTTTTGCTACAATTAAACTTGATTGCCTATTTTAATTAATCAGCATTGATAACTAAGGATAGTGATATGAACTCTGTTTGAGTATAGATCCATAACTTGATGATATTAGCTTTATCTACTACGTAAATAAACTAGCATTTTTTAAATTTAATCTTTAGCAAGAATGAACGTTCTTTTTTCTTTCAGGTTATGTGTCTTACAGTCGTGGTAGCGGCAGTACTCGTTCAAGAGAGCCTAGGGTACGGGCACGCGTTCTCCTCGCAGCACCTGTCCAAGCACGACGGCCACGCCCAGCCGGTGCACGGCCACGGACACCACCACGACTACTACGTGAGCTACCTGCATGACACGAGAGATATCATCAACCACGATAGCACATAATCACCAAGGAACACTTGTCCCCAGACGCACCCCAAGTACGAGTTCGCGTACAAGGTGGAGGACCCGCACACCGGCGACCACAAGAGCCAGCACGAGCACCGCGACGGTGACCACGTGACCGGCCACTACTCGCTTCACCAGCCCGACGGCTCCGTCAGGGACGTGCACTACCACGGAGACCACCACACTGGGTAATTAACAGTTTATCCAATCTTCTATTAACCAGTTTAGACTTTTTAGGTCACAGACTATAAATAGAGGTAGGGTGATTTGGGATTTCCCGTGAGTTTTCCCATTTAAATTGGAGCCGCCCGACTGGGGACTGTAACTCCACCTTACAAAAGACCGCAGTGAAATAACACTACTTGATGTAGTGTTGTGTTTCTGCGGTAAGTAAGGTTGCCAGTGCTCCACGAGGATACGCTGGGCTAGTAGTTATGCTGCTAGCTCAGTGAGTCCTCATCATCAATATGGTTGGCAACCTGTTAGTGATACCCCTAGTATTGCTAGCGGCTATAGGATACGGTAACTGCTTACCATCAGGTGGGCCGTATGCTTTTAGGGACATAATTTACACAATAGATTTTTATGTTGGGGCTGTCTCACCCTCACGTCACAATAGCATTTCATCACTTGCGGAGTGGCGGATGCAACAGGGGCTTCCGCCGCGATGATTTTAAAGAATCGCTCAACTGAAGCATATAAGCTCAGAAGCGGTGCTTCAGTAGCACATAAGCGTAATGACTTAGGTCAGTAGCACATAAGCTTTACTATGGAGTTTGTTTTGTATCCCTTATATGCCTAGAATACTTATTACAAAGAACATTTTATTTTTCTTGACTACAATATACTTCATTTTTTTTCAGATTCCACGCCGACGTGAAATACAGCACTCACCATAACATCCCTCATCAGCATCATTATTAATTCAATTAGTTTGATCCTTTTTGCATCGACTACTTGCTGTTACATGTGTATTTATTTCATACGATTTTATTAATAAATCAAATTAAAGTATCAAAGGTTTTTTTTTTTTGTACCAAATTTTTACAATCAGAATCAAGGATTGCTTTTAATAATGACGTGTTAAGTTAAGCAAAGCCGGTCAAGGTGAGACTAGCCTTATACTTTTGAGAAAGACGGAATATTTTTACCGACTTCCAAAAGGAGGTTCTCAATTCGAAACATTTTTAATGTAAGAGTTTTTTGTCATTTTTCCTACTTTGGACCGAATCTTTTCTCACGAAGCTCTCGAGGCAGTCCCATTGTATTGTGAAAATTTAAGGAGTCTTGGGAAAGTGAAATAAATAAATTAAATAAAAACGGTCACAAACATTCAAAAGGTGAAACTAACTTTAATATGTCGGTATAATGTCCTACATTTTTGACAGGTACTTGGTTTATATGCTTAAATTATTATTAAATATTTATATGTCAAATAATATATAGCCTTCTAGCCTATAAGCATGCAACATTAAAAATTATAATACTTAAATAATCAAAGTACTTAAACAAAAGAAATGGCTACGTTTGGCTACATTTCACAATGCTAAAACGCAAATTCTGTCTACAATTCGAGTACAACGAATATAAGTCTCACATACATGCATGAACTTAAAATCAACACACAATATATTTCCTTCATCGTACAAACCAGTTATGTATCAAAATCGAGTTGTTATTCCTTCTACAGTTTACTGGTGATCTGGATTCGCCATACAAGAAACTAATTACGACATTTATTCGCATAACATCATCATCGTAATGAATGTGACTCTGTAATACAATACCTGTTCGTTTTTAATTTATGTTTATTATATAACTGTAGCGGAAAAAGACCCTTTTTGTGTAATTTTTTAGAAAGGCTTACCCACTGAGTCCCGCTAAAGGAGTTTTAAAGGTCAGGTATTGACCCGTCACCGTAAATCATGTGCACATACCTGCTCGTAATTGTTTTGATACACTTTCTTACATATTAAATGTTCACCTTCAGTACTTGAGAGTATCCATATAAAAGACAGAAAAACGCTAACCAGATTATCAGTTGTCACTTGGATTTTGCAGTGAATTAAATATGTATACAAAGGTAAAAATTTCAAGAACTTTGCTTTGGAGATTTCGAAAATATTTTTTCATGTCTAATAATATAATCATATCTAAAATAGGTTTTCATATAAGCTTAAAAAGAAGTAATATATGAAACAATTAGTCGATGAAAATTATCGATCAATGTCAATAGACTGTAAATGCTTTAACTTTTTTTTGTTTTGATATAGATCTTCTTGATTGCTGCCTCTCTGGCAGTCGCCGCGGGGCGACCCCAAGAGCATGGCCACGAACACGGACATGCGTACTCCTCCCAGAGCATAGTTCTGCATCAGAGTCACGGACAAGAGGAACATCACGCTCCTAGCCATCACGAGATCGCACCTATTGCATACCACCAACATGGGGCCGAGCTTTCAAACGGTGATGATCACCACGCATACTCTTCTCAAAGCATCGTGCATCATGAGGGCCACGGATACGAAGACCACCACACTCCCATCCAACACGTCCAGCCTGTCTATCTGCATCACGAGGCCGAACAATCCCACGGAGATGGGCATCATCACGGGTTCTCTTCGCAAAACATTGTCCTGCACCACGGACATGATCAACAAGAACAGCACGCTCCCATCCACCATGACATCGAACCTTTAGTCTACTCGCACCAAGAATCTGAGCACTCCCATGAGCAAGAACACCAGCATGGTTTCTCCTCTCAGAACATTGTCCTCCACCATGGACATGAAAGCGAAGTGCAACATGCTTCCGTCCTTCACGAGAGCAATCCTATTGTTTACTCGCACCAAGCGTCCGAGCTCTCCCATGAGCAAGGACACCAGCATGGATTCTCCTCCCAAAATATTGTTCTCCACCATGGACATGAAAGCGAAGTGCAACATGCTTCCGTCCTTCACGAGAGCAATCCTATTGTTTACTCGCACCAAGCGTCCGAGCTCTCCCATGAGCAAGGACACCAGCATGGATTCTCCTCCCAAAATATTGTTCTCCACCATGGACATGATAGCGAAGTGCAGCATGCCCCCATCCATCATGAAAGCAATAATTTAGGGTACTCTCACGATGATTCTGAGCAGTCTCACGAACAAGAGCACCACCATGGATTCTCCTCCCAGAACATAGTCCTCCATGGACATGACAGCGAAGTGCATCACGCTCCCATCCACCATGAGATCGCGCCCGTAGCCTACTTGCAACACGAGTCAGAACAATCCCACGGAAACGACCACCACCTCGGATTCTCTTCGCAGAGCAGCGGGCTGAGCCACGGATTTGGCCACGAAAGTCAACACGCTTCCATTCATCATGAGATCGCGCCCGTAGCCTACTTGCAACACGAGTCAGAACAATCCCACGGAAACGACCAGCACCTCGGATTCTCTTCGCAAAGCAGCGGGCTGAGCCACGGATTTGGCCACGAAAGTCAAATCGCTTCCATTCACCATGAGATCGAGCCCATCGTACATCTTCAGCACCACTCCGGCGAGTCTCACGGACACCAGGATCATCATGAGGAACAGCATCACGTTGAAGAATACGTAAGCCTAATTTGTAAAGCATCAACAAGTGAGCTATCCGTGTTTTATATTAATTTACTAGATAAAGTAAATAACTTTTATTATTCAGGCTCACCCAAAGTACGCGTTTGAATATCAAGTTGCGGACCCTCACACTGGCGACATGAAGTCGCACCATGAGGAACGCGACGGTGACGTAGTGAAGGGAGCTTACAGTCTGAAGGAAGCCGACGGCACCCACAGAACCGTGCACTACACCGCCGATAAACATAACGGGTGAGGAATATATGTCTAAAACTTTTCTGTTAGTATGTTACAGGTTAGCAGAAATATTAGGGATTTTTTTTTTTTAGATGTATGTAATAAGAAATCTGAGATCTACATTTATTTTGATTACAAATTCCGATTTATACTTCAATAAATGAATTTGTTTACTTTCAGATTCAATGCCGTAGTTCATCACGAAGGCCACACTCAGCACGTGGTCCCCGAGCATCATCATCATCACTGAATCTAATATACATAATAATAGCTACTACTGTAATACTCGTTACCTTCATACATATGCTATTTGTAAATAAATGTTTTCCTACATACAAAATCGTTTTAATTTTTTCCTAGAATTCGTTACCTAATGATAAATGTTCACCGATATGTAACAAACATATCGATCCTGTGTTTAATCTGTATTCTCGTAATTTTTTTCAATAGTAACATAGCTAATCAAAGATTCTTTTGTTTTTTTTAGGAATATTTAGTTTTTGCAGAAAGTATTAGAAAGTCCGCCACGCCAAACCATGTTCCATTTTTATCGACTGGCGAGTTCATAAAAGATTGCGTTATTTTGTCTTGTCATCAAATTAATAAGAACAATGGCGAAATAATTGTTTATTTTACAATAACTACCATTACAATTATACAAACAGGCATATCAGCAGGCCAGATATTTGCTACAGCAAAGATCCACAGAGCAAAGCAATCCCTATAATGAGACCGACAAAATAATAAGCAATCGTACTCTGTGCATTTCCTTCCGGATGAAGAAATTAAGTTTGACATTAAATTCATCAATTCTAACTATTTTAAATACGTCAAAAATGTAAAATAAAAGTTCTGTTATATTTACGACATGTATTTTACATAAAAATAGTTATAAAAATATACATGGTATTAATAATCTTGGCATTACAAGTACAAACTACTAATATACAGTGCATCGTATCTAAGTAGAATAACGGTTTTCAACTCAGCGAAATTCTGCAGTATCACTAAAGACATTAACAGCGCTGGTTTTCAGTGAAAACCCAAATCTAATATCGACTTCTAGATCTTAAGGAAATTCGCACTCAATCTATATTTTCACAATTTATGCAATCCAGCCACATCGGGTTAGATCTAGGGCCGACCCCAACAGTGTTTGTGACAAGGCCAGGATGCTATATTTTTTATACCACTAAGGTGGCTCACAAACATACGGCCCACATGATGGTAAGCAGTCGCCGTAGCATATAGCCGCTAGCAATATCAGAGATATCACAAACGCGTTACCAACCTTGTTGTTGATAAGGACTCACTGTGCTAGCAGCATTACCACTAGCGCATCGAAACCTCGTGGAGCACTGGCAACCTTATGCACCGCAGAAACACAACACTACATCAAAATAGTGTTATTTGACTGTTGTCTTCTGTAAGGTGGAGATATAGTCCCTATCGGGCAGCTCCAATTAAAAAAAACCGAAGAATTAAGAGGCGAATTGGGATCTCCAGGAAGAAAAACCTCTCTTAAATGATGATGCGAAATTTATCAAAAGTAATATTACATCTAACTGCTCGAGAATCGATCTCTAAAGTCGGATGAGGTAGGATGTAGAAGATATAAAGGAAATTTGCATTTAAAGAAACTTATCTTGAAATAGTGTAGGTATTTATTCCAATAACTTTTTTATACCTTAGATTTTCTCTAATTAATAAATTTAAAAAAAAATGTCTTAATTGTCAACCCGAAACTAAGCTAAATCGTACATTCATTATAATTGATGAAATATGTATTTTATACATTCCATTTCTGTAAAAACAAGTGCCAAGTCTATTTAATCAAACAATGAAATACCTTGTTAACGATATATTGTTGATATAATTTTTGATGGCTGAATTCTGACACGCCAGTCAAATCTGATGCTTCGTTAATCTGATGCTTCATAAAGTTGAGTAGCTTCTAATTTCTTCTTCTTTAAGTTAATAGCGACGAGCTGTTAATAGCTTCTAATTTTATAAGCGAAATTGTATTTTGACGACTAGTGACGTTTCAAACAATTGCGTGGGCCTTCAAAGAATGTCGTTTCAGTTTTCGCCGAATGTCTATTTAAATGTGTATGAAGTAAATTAAAGTATCATATATATTTTGGATGTCAAATGTCCTCACATACATATGAGTATATCAATGTAGAACTTGGTTGAATTTCTCTATGTCAGTGAGCCGATAGCGGAGCATATCGTACTCCCCTACCATTTATGTGGCACACAAGCATACGGCCCACCTAATGGTAAGCAGTCACCGTAGCCTATAGCCGCTAGCAATACCAGGGGTATCACTAACGAGAGAGGAGTCGCTCTGCTAGCAGCATTACTACTAACCCTTTTAACCTTACTCACCGCAGAAACACAACACTACATCAAAGTAGTGTTATTTCACTGCGGTCTTCTGTAAGGCGGAGGTACAGTCCCCAGTCGGGCGGCTCCAATTTAAATGGGATAACCCACGAGATATCCCAAATCACCCTACCTCTCTTTTTAAAAGCTCATGGTGTGATTAATCACTGTACTTAAGCTTAGAAAAACTCATAGGTACAGGCTGGGATTCGAACCTGGGTCCATCAGATGACAGGCCTGTTGCTTCAACCACAAGGCCACCACGGCTTTTTTGAAATCTTTGTAGCTAATGATGTGCTTAATCACTGTACTTAAGCTTAGAAATCTCATTTGTACCAATGAGTTAGCCGGGATTTGAATCTGGGCCCATCAGAAGACAGGCCGTTGCTATAAGCACAAGGCCACCACGGCTATGTGCCAGTGAAATTCCCGTTAAAATCGGTTCAGCCGTTTCGGAGATTACCCGTAACATACAGACAAACAGACAGACAGTTTTTTTTATCAGTAGCGTGTTCCGTCGTATGCATTTAGAAAAAAGCTGTTATTTTGACATTACATCGGTAATCACGTGTCTAATCACAGTGGCTCCTTCAACCAAGATTATTTAAACTGAGTAGTAATTTTCGTTTACGAGACTATGAAATCTGTCTTTTATCAATCAAGGTAACACGTAATACACCATTTATATGAATATACGGCACTTATAGCCAGAATGCATGGTCATGTCAATTCCATGTCCACGTCCAAGTCACGGCGAAGCAAAATACGTAATTTTGCTTACTTGGATGACATATGTTTTCAAATTTCAAATAAGGGTCACCAGGTACTCCAGATCTTCGATTATCCTAGTTTTTATAGTTTTCCTTTTATGTGGCCATGAAACCCTAACTCTGTACCAAATTTCAGCTCTCTGAGTTTATGGGAAGTACTAGTTCTATTTTGATGATCATGAGTGAGTGTGTCATAAATACGAAACTTTGCTTTTGCTTAACTTCGGAACTAAATGACCTATAGACTTGAAATTTTTAATTTTAAGTATGATTTTATAGCTTACTGGATGACGAAAATTTCTACGTTCTGGTCTTATCCAGAGGTTCTCAAATAGGGGCCTGAAAATGCGGCGAAATGGTTCGGGTAAAGGATGGTACGGCAGTGTTTGCTTCGCGCTCGACTCGGCGGGGGCACTCCCGTGCCCCCCGATATCTCTCTTCCTGATTTATTTAATTTTAAGTCACGGATGAGAAAGCGGACTACAAATGCTGTTGACAGATCTCTTAACTTACTTTCAGTTGAGATTAGTGATATCCGTCGCTAATGTCTTTACATTATTTTTTCCGTCGTTGTAAATTTGTAAATGTAAGCCTGTGACTAGTTTAATACGAATTTAACTTTAAGCCTTACATATTCGGTCTGTGATATTTTGAGCAGGCGCTTAATTGCCAGCAAAAACATTTTGCTCATTAAACTTAGGCAGTTTTCATTTAAACTGAATTAAATTCAGTAATATAATACTGCCAAAATTTAAATAATACAAACCGATGCCTCGAGCCTCTCTAATCGACGACCGAACCTTTTGTTCATTGAAATAATTTACGAGATTTCATCGTCGTAATAGATCTCCGTTCTTTTCTTGATAATTAAACGAGATATGAACTTGAATAAATATCACTGACCTAATTATACATTACAACTTAGTCAGTCATTAATATTTGTAAAATATTATCCCGTGGCTTACTGATAAAATAAGACAAAGGCTTAAGTATTGACAATATTTGTAATGTAATTACTCCGTACAAGTCCTAACACATTTTTTTATACCACTTAGCTGGCACCCAATCATATGGCCCAACTGATGGGAAGCAGTCACCGTAGCCTACAGGCTATCCCATAGGCGTTGCCAACAATGTTGTTGATGAGGACTCACTATGCTAGCAGCATTATTACTAGCCCAACGTATAATCGTGGAGCACTGGCAACCTTACTTACCGCAGAAACACAACACTATATCAAGTAGTGTTATTTCACTGCGGTCTTCTGTAAGGTGGAGGTAAAGTCCCCAGTCGGGCGGCTCCAATTTAAATGGGAAAACCCATGGGAAACCCAAATTGCTCAGCCTCTTTTTTAAAAGCTCATGGTGTGATTAATCACTGTACTTAAGCTTAGAATAACTCATTGGTACGGGCCGGGGTTTGAACCTGGGCCCACCAGATGACAGGCCGTTGCTTCAACCACAAGGCCACCACGGCTTAAATTGCACATAGAGCATAAGCTTCGAAACAACTTTGACCCGTCGACCTTGTCTCAACCAAATTTATCATATAAAAGGCGCTCTTTGCACATGCACTACATCAGTACTATCTAAGATATAACATATCAACATGTTCTGCAAAGTGAGTGTTCCACAACAGTTAATTGTGTATTTTATTGTGTGTGTAGATAAGTCCTTAGCCTCTAGCATCCTCTAGCTAGAATATCTGGTGCTCTGGCATATGTGTTTGTAATCTATAGATAAATCAATGGACCGTGTTGTGATTGGTGGAGTAATATTTAAAATCTGCATATAATTTAGATCGTTGCCCTGAGTGCCGTGCTGGCGGTGTCCGCGGCGGGTCTGCTGCCCGCGGCGCACTACTCCTCGGCTGGCGCGGTCTCCTCGCAGAGCATCGTGCGCCACGACGAGCAGCACGCTGCCAAGCTGGTGGCGCCCGTTGCCAAGCTGGCCGTGGCCGCGCCGCTCGCGTACCACGCCGCGCCTGTGCAATACGCCGCCCCGCTCGCCTACCACGCGCCCCAAGCCAAGCTCATCGCCGCGCACCAAGATGATGAATACGTACGTAAAGCTCATGTCTCGCTCATACGGCCGGCTCAGCATGTAGTATGTATCTATATGCACAATCTATAACGTGTATCTTGTGGTTGTAGGCTCATCCCAAGTACGATTTCTCGTACTCCGTGGCCGACGGACACACCGGCGACAACAAGTCCCAGCACGAGAGCCGCGACGGCGACGCCGTGCACGGCGAGTACACCCTGCTGGAGGCTGACGGCTCCGTGCGAAAGGTGCAGTACTCCGCGGATGACCACAACGGCTTCAACGCGATCGTGTCCAACTCCGTACCTGCGCACCACGCCGCGCCCGCACACGCACCCATCTACCTCGCACACCATTAAATAATATTATAGCTTTCGAGTACTGTTGTTATTAGCATAGGTATACGTGATTTATATTTATTTGAATACAGTTTTTAAATATAATCCATGGTCTTTTTCATCAAGCACAATTATTTCCACAATCTTCTTGACCCTTCATAAACTATATGAAGTTGTCTGAGATCAGGGAACATCTGTGCAACAAGAAGTGCATAAAAACACAACTGATAACACTGCACATAGCAAAATTTTGAATATTTGATCACATGACTCTAGATTGACATCACATAAGTTTCCGCTACAAAGACTATCTCGGGTCATGCTATTTGGACAAGCCAATATGATAAAAACACTCTATGATCCTTGATATTCGTACATTTAACATTAAGTAGGTGCAGGTGCTAGCGATGGCTAGCTGTCAAAATCATTTTTGGTTATCCATAGGTCTATCAGTTTTGGAGTCTGACAACTAGCCCAACTAACGATTCACTCGGAAAAAATATATGCAAAAATAAAACTGCAATCCCTTATGCGGTAAAAATCTGGCAGACGTATCCAAATATGTCGTTTCAACTCCAAAAGTAAAAAAATCTGGTGAAAGGCATGACAATGGCATTTTAAGTACATACATCTATGTATTTTCATGCCTTCCCAAAGGGTCCCCGAAGAAGTAGGCTGAGTTACAAGAACCTGTAAAGACAATAATCCTCTTAGTACCGTGTCCTTTAGTTGGTATGACATGACTCATGACACAATCGATTCTTCCTGAGTCGGGTATCAGAATCGAGCTGGGCGTACTCGAATCAAAATAAATTGGTATTCGAGTAGGCGAGTCCAAAGCAGTAATAGAGTCTGACTCGATATAATCATGCCTCGCTTTCGGTGTCTCTCTGCCTACCCCAAAAGGGAGTTGGCATCATTATAAGTAAGTATGATCTATTGATTCCATTATTAAAATACAATCCTATTAAGCACGACTCGAATCGGTTTTTCTCTCGTTACTTGGTGTGGAAATTTTAGACGGAGCCAACACACATTTTTTAATAATTTATTTGTTTTTGTTATTTATTTATCATACTTTTAAATCAATGCAGTTTCAAATATATCATATATATAGTATACAATTTCAAAATACCTACTGCTAATTTTGAACGGAAAAAAATAAGTAAGCATGTTTTTTTACAATCAGCATTGTTTACCCGGTTAAGTACGAGGAATGTGTTTTTCTTGAACATTGCTGGCATGTAACTTGTAATGTACGAGAAACAAGCGGTTTCGATATTGACATGACGTGTGTCCGACCTACAAGGGAACTGACTGTCGTCCGGACGTCGTGACGGTCCACCTAACCTGTAGAATCATAGCATAAAATACAGTACTGCGGCATGCATATTTAAATAACTACAGGTATTTTTCGGTGTTGCGAGGACTCTACAGAATTAGGGAAGAATGCCTCTATTGCCAGCACATCGCTCCGAGGAACTCGGGAAACCTAATAATACGCAACTATACACGCAGAAGTATCGTTATTTGCCTACAATAAGGTGAGATATTGAATCAAAATTACCAAACTTAACTAATTAGACAGGTCTAAAAATATTGCCATCCTTATTTAACCCTGCACATGAGAAAGGGATAGCAAGACTTTTAGACCTGTCAAATTAGTTAAGTTTAGTCATTTTGATAAATAGAATCGACACCATTGTGTTAAATAAATATTGTAATTATACTTAGCGTCGCAGTACTAAATCGTCGCATAATTATGAACATAACTGCTTTTACAATAGATATTATGAGAAAGCCATCACATTTCACACATTCAGTTAATGATAAAATAAAATAAGAAAGTTATATTTTCATAACAATTGCTTTCTTTATTAATAATAAATAAATTATTTACAAGTCTCGTTTCCTATTACCTAAAGTTGCCTGAAGTACGACTAGGGCGTTTAATGGTGTGCGAGGTAGATGGGTGCGTGTGCGGGCGCGGCGTGGTGCGCAGGCGCGGAGTTGGACACGACCGCGTTGAAGCCGTTGTGGTCATCCGCGGAGTACTGCACCTTGCGCACGGAGCCGTCAGCCTCCAGCAGGGTGTACTCGCCGTGCACGGCGTCGCCGTCGCGGCTCTCGTGCTGGGACTTGTTGTCGCCGGTGTGTCCGTCGGCCACGGAGTACGAGAAATCGTACTTGGGATGAGCCTGCAACCACAAGATACACGTTATAGATTGTGCAAATAGATACATACTACATGCTGAGCCGGCCGTATGAGCGAGACATGAGCTTTACGTACGTATTCATCATCTTGGTGCGCGGCGATGAGCTTGGCTTGGGGCGCGTGGTAGGCGAGCGGGGCGGCGTATTGCACAGGCGCGGCGTGGTAGGCGAGCGGGGCGGCGTATTGCACAGGCGCGGCGTGGTACGCGAGCGGCGCGGCCACGGCCAGCTTGGCAACGGGCGCCACCAGCTTGGCAGCGTGCTGCTCGTCGTGGCGCACGATGCTCTGCGAGGAGACTGCGCCAGCCGAGGAGTAGTGCGCCGCGGGCAGTAGACCCGCCGCGGACACCGCCAGCACGGCACTCAGGGCAACGATCTAAACAAAGAATTTTCTCTTAGCCATGATATAGAATACCAAAAGTTTTGAGATAACATATATGGAAAAGAACCACGAAATGATTGTAGAAACGCAAGCAGCTCATACTTTAATACTCCATATTGACCTGAAGGAACGAATGTCTGTTATTGTATTAAACTTACTTTGGAGAACATATTGATTAATTTGTCTGAGGTCTGAGAAATCACTGATGCATGTCATGTGTAAAGAGCGCCTTTTATATGTACCTCGTGGTAGCAGTGTTTTGGGTGTGACAAGGTCGACGGGTCACGAAGCCCCTGAATCAAAGAGCTTTCTCTATGATTACAAATGAAGTTTTAATTACGACATATGGACTTGTAGATCAAAGTTTAACAATGTTAAGTTTCAAAGGTCAAGTACTCCATGCAGCCTTGTAACCTTTAGTCGATCAGTTCAGATAATGTTAATATAAAAATGGTGATACGCATGATATCACGATAGCCTGTCAATTTATTGTTTATGGCTCAAGTTGGTTTTTATTCTACATCTCCTGTAAGCGCACTGCAACATTACTCAACACAGGCAATCAATATGTTGTATTAATTCGATAACCAATAGTATAAGTATTCTTCCAAAGAAAATATATCAGTCAATCATCTGCAATCTGGTTATTTATAATAGGTAAACATATTTTTAGCTAGACAATAATCTGAAGAGTCAATCCGCTCCAACTTGCAACTTGAACGGAGATGAATTTTATGAGATGCCTAAGCATAAAATTATACCTAACAGTGTGGGAAAACTGGTACTATTTTGTATACGCTGTATATATTTAACTTACTAGGTAGCTACAATAATGGTCTTGACATGACAAGGTACAGAAAACCAGTTAAATCTTAAAATTAAGGAAACCATACATTTAAACTTCTCTGAACATGTAATCGGCATTGAATTATTTTAATGCCTCAAGAATGAAGGTCAAGTAAACACGGCGATTTCACAGGTTCCAATAAAATATTATTACTATAATACTGCGGATCAATCGCCGTGACCGGGTCGGGTCTATGAACTTGTAGCATCGTTATGTAATTATGACTCATCCAATGCCATCCTTACAACGAAGATGCTCTTTAGTGAATGAATGCGTGTTTTACTCAAACCGGTCCCAACGGTAATATTTGTGAAGATAAACACACCTTTGATGTCAAATAAATGAGACGTAACAGTTTTTCTTGAATAATTTAACGTAACAAACATATTTTGCAGAATCAGATAGCTATAATATTCTTCCATTTTAGCAGTTGAATTAAGTAAAGCAGTATATTAGGTATAGCTAAATTCCAGCCTAATTAAAGTTTTAATGCTTCCATTTCTTCCAACTGTGATATCATCATGAATCAGTGTGTAGTATTTTTCACATTTATTGAAGAACAATAATACCGAATAGATAAACATTTGAACCAAAGAATGGTTTAATGTCTTCGGAGTATTATTAAGATCATAAATTGTCGCTTCTTTATATGCGAATTTGTGCAAAAAGTACGATAAGTAAATACATTAAGTCCATATATCTTCCTTAATTACTTAGCACCAAAAGTGCTGGCAACTGAAATACTATTGCATAATAAAGAATCTTTTGACATTTCAGGTACCATACGACCTGATAACATTTGCTAAACTTGATCCAGTTAACCTCAACCGTTAACAATTCCAAGTAGGCATAAACAGGAACGTAAGTAAAAATAAAATGCCTTTAGTCACATTAATGTCGTTACACATAAGCCTCCCAATTTATGACCCAGATTTAAGGTCAGGGATAACGTGTTGCATACCTGATCGGCTCGCGTCCAAATGTATTACTTACATTGATTATTTTGTAGATAATATTATTTGCTTGCCTGATTAGTACGTTTCTAATTCATAAGGAAATAGCGTTTTTTACCATGCCTACGCGTTATTATATACGTTTTTATTGTTAATTTATATTTTTCGTTTAGCAGATTCTTACACTAAGCTGAATATTAGACATCTTTCATTTGTTATTCCGAGCGTCAGTGTTTTGTTATTGTTCATACAATACATATATAAATATATTTCTATACCGGAACAGAGAATAACTTCTCTCTTATAGATAGACACATTTATTACTCGCTCTATATTTACTCACATCGTATAAAATAATTAAAAATCACTAGCAGCGATTCGCTTCTAGCTCGTGCCGGCGCACAAATGGCCTGAGGAAATAGCGTGCAACATGCCTGCCTACACACTGAACTGCGTCAACGACTTATGTTCCAACTGATGTATTACTTGTTGCGAGAATAATTAATTAGCTGCCTAATAATTACAACAATTGTAACGTAGAATACAAAACGACACATTTAAACTCCAAAAATGTTAACTCCGAAAAGACGAAAGTCTTTCAGGGTAAGAAACAATGCAGTAACAAAAAAGATTATGCGAACTTAGTCAACAGTTTTAGGTATACTATTTGTTATCTACGTCATCATTTCTATAATTACGTCGTGCCCAACCATAATTAAATAAATTATACAAGCAATAGTCCATAAATTATGTAAATATTAAGAACATCTTAAACTTATAATCATAATGTCATGTGTTAATTTGCAAATAATTTTATATCTTTTTTTATTATATTCATCAGGACCATCGACCATTCAGGTGCATGAATTATATATGCATAACATTTTTGTATTCATAGTAAAATTTAATTTAATTTTAATTTTGTATAGAAGAACGCCGTATTAATCATCATACTTATAAAACAATACTTTCTTACATAGGCCTCATTCGATTTGAAGTTTAATACAATCTATTGATGGAAGAACACCTGCATCAAGTACCTATTGCTTTTGGATCAAACTCATTATGCGTTTATGTAACAAATAACCAGCTAGTGATATTGAAAGTATCTGCGTTTATAAAATGCGCCTGTTGTAATAGCGGTGTCATTGACAAGACAGATTAGATCAGATTTTGTTATAATCTTGTTGGTTCATTATTACAACATACGTCTTATTGTGAACGACTTAACCAATACATAAACATGACTTCGGTTACAATGCACTAACACGACAGGCATGTTAAACATAAACTACCAATATGATTTGTTTATATTTATGTATAAATAGGTATGTGCCATTCTTTGGAAAATCCACTGCTGCCCGCTAATGCACTAACTAACAAAAATACGATTGTGATGTTCGAACGAGATAATAATTATAATACAATCGTAAATTGTAATTTAGATCTTTGCCTTTTCCTTGCCGCTGAGTTTTGAGAGTTTGACATCTCGCTAGAAAATTCAGCTACAAATTCAGACGCTGATATTTCAAAGAATTGCACATCTGTTCAATCTCTCTGCAAGAAATGAATCGAAGCCACCGTGACGTAATGCGATCCCTGCAGAAGTCGCAAACAATAGGCTAAAATGAAAATAGTTGGATCATTGATGTTGGCGGCGAATGTAAACAATTCTAAACAACCGCTGCAAGTGTTGAAGTCATTCAATCGCAGACTGGCATGTGGTGCTACACTTTCGATTGTTAGAAACAAGGTGAAAGGTTCGGGCCCATTGGCTTTGTTACAGGACTCATACGGAAGTCCAAATAATAATTATGCCCAACATACGTCTTATCATAATTGTTGTGTAACAAGTGATTTCTCTTTTGTGATTAGTCTTCGTATATAAGTGAAACACTTTGCATCCGGCCATACTTCCGTCCATCGCTGGCCTTGCCTTGACACCTACACTGGCGAAATGTTTCATAAAGTAAGTCTGTTTCGTTAAGTTATTCTAAATATGTATAAATTTGCACTTCTTTCTAAATAAACGTGATAGATTAACATATTTTTTTCACTGAATATAAACAAATAAGAACCACAATATGAATAAAAATTCTCATTCGGATATGTACATTTTTTTTTGTATTTGCTTCAATTTCTTTATCAAAAGCGGTTTATCAGTGGTGGAGTTGCGTGGTCCAATTACCGTACGAAGGGAAATTAGAGATCCACCTAAATTACAATTATTAAAAATAATTCAATAAAAATACTAGCTATTCAAGGCTTAATTCCAGTGGATAAGACACTTCTATAATTATTCCAAATATGCCTAGAAGCCATTTACACCGCATTTGAAGTTGATATAGTCTGCACACTGATTTAAGATAACATCATGGTATAGTTTATTCGCTGATCAATAATATGAGACTGATAATAATAACATAACCATTGTCACTTCGATACTTCATCCGCTTGGGAATAGATTTTCAATTACCTTTCTGATTAGCACAGACTTAATTGATTGTGCATTTAATACCGATACATATTAGAGGTAACGTGGCCGGATGAGGCTTGCCTTAAAATAAATATATATGCGAAATTAACTTTAACTGTTTGGTGCATTTTCAAGTCTAAACGGCTGAACTGATCATATTGAAATTTGGCAGGATGTGAATAAAATAGTGTATGTACATCATGTACGAAGGACAAAGACATAATCTAGTTCTTGAAAATTTTGTGTGAATTTCTTTAAATTCAACGCTAACGAACCCGCGCTTCATAACTATTATTTCATATAATAAATCATATTGAGAATTACATCTCATCTTGAAGCCACATTTTCTCCTTAAATGAATAGTTTACTTCTAACATAACGATGGCTTAAAATACTACTTAGCTTGTTTTTTAGTAGCAGGTGATCTTTACCAGTGTACCTAGTATTGAAACTGATAACGAGGTTTCCATTCATAACTCTTCAAGATGTTCTAAAACAATGGAATTATTCTCTATTTTTAGTGTTTTCTTACAATGGACACTTAAATATTGTATCATAGTTTTTTAATTATTCTGACAAAATCAAATTATTGTAATAAGTTGAATTTATTTGATATGTACATTTGTTACTCGATTTTGTTCTAGTTTACACCGTTGGTATCATTACTAATAATATGCATGGGCGATACATATCCACAACAGACAAGAGACGCTGTTTCGAACTTCAGCTTCGTCCGAGGAGACATACCCATAGCATTCAACTACAGTGCTGTTCACATATATACAACTCCCAAGCCTACACAGGATGCAGGCAACCAGTTCCAATCTTTAAATATGAGGCAAGCTGCTTTAGAAGAAAAGCTATTACAATTAAATAACTTCCAGCATAGTGCACCAGAAAGTAGCCCGGTAGATTCAAACATTAATCGTTTATACAGGAGCAATTTAATGCAATCAAATAATTATCACCCGAGCGAATCAAATTCCAACAGATATCACCAAGATGTACTAGAGGCCAATCAGTTACAACCGAAAATAGAGCAAAGTGCGTTAGATCCCGTGCGATTACAATCTTTAAGGTATCACCAAGATTCTTCAAATAATGGACTTAATGCACAAGTCTCAATACCACCTGGTCTCAATCATGATCCTCACATACAAAATTTGATACGCAAAGATCATCTTGAGCCTCGGCTGAACTCGGTACCTCATAAGCATGAGTACAGATTTATTTCAGGCCATAATATTGTACCGAAACAAGTAGTACACAATTTGGAAATTGATGCCTTACATGACGCCCTACCTGAACTCTTTGGAAATACTAAGCCGAGTAAGGTAATAAAACCATTTATATTATTATTATCACAACTATTTATATAAATTTTACTGTTAATGAACTGTCTGAACTTTTTAATAATATATTGAGACATTTTTAGATTTGCTTACCAATTCATTCCGCTTGTTCCTCGTACATTACCAAGTTACGCTTATTCCATATTATTTGGGATCGGCGCAATATGTATGTCTCTTCCATCCTTCTCTATCAGCCGTAATCTCTGTATTCACTTCCTTTCTGGCCATGTCATCTTTCACACAATCCATCCATCTTTTCTTACCAATTAATTTGCTTACCAATTAATATTTGAAAATGATATTTTTAATAGATACCGGAGATAACGAAGGAAGTGTTACGTAATTATATTATTCATCACGAATCAGAACATCATACAGTCCCATCTCAGATTCAGATTAAGGCCGATGAGAACATTGCATCAGACCATCCGATTTTGGCTTATTCGCCCAAACAATTCCTCGGTACATATGGGAGTCCGTAAGTATTTTACATTTTTATTTCTTTTAGTATAAAATGTGAAGTGTTCTGATTAACATTGCCCTTTCAGATTCGGTAACACAAAGGTCAACGAAAGATCGGTGCCTCAACGTCCGAAATTACATGGAATTCACTTAAACGTTGCACGATTCTTCAACATTGCTACTTCGGGTAAAAAAGCGTCAGACATGAAAATCTACGCTACTGGCTTAAATAAAGTCCCGTTGCATACTCAAGCTATTATTATACCAAACCAAAGCCATGTACCACAAAAAACGATTTTATATTCAGTACAAAGCAAAAATCGAAATTATTCTTGAAATGTTCGTGTTTTGTAATTTTAGTATATTACTTTTATTGTAAATATTTGAAGTTACTATTTTATTATATTTAAGACTTATTAATGTTAAAATAATATACAAGAACTACTTTGTTTATGACAGAATTAATATAACGTGACAGATACTTGTTATTTACTTTATTACAAATAAAAAAATAAACAGATACATGACATGCACAGTCTTCTACTCGAATGGTAGATTTATTGTCTCCTTCCAAATGCAAATTTGATAAGGTAAGGAATACATATACTCACATAATTTCTTATCAAACACAGTGATCAATGATTCTAAATTATTCTATAACATAAAAATTCACAATAGTGCACTCTAAACATAGTTTAATATTCAATTAACATCGAATGACTTTGCTATTATACTTAAAGATAGTTAAAAAAATTGCTGTATAGCTGTAGAGTTTATGTAGATAAATTTATTTAAAAATAATTAATTAAGTTGGAATTGTAGATATATTATTTCCTTAACATATAACATTATTTTTAGAATTACGGTTTAATATGATTTATATCAGGGTGCCGCCGTTTATCAAACCTTTATGGTTCAGTATTCAGTTAACATAACTCATTTAGTGAGTTTTTAGGAAGCTTGGAATGTTTTACCTCAGAGTAGGTAAATACTACGTTTAGTACCTAGGAATTAAAAAATCCTCGATGTAATGTGCGTTTTTTTAAACATCCTTCCTTTTAGTGTCATGAACTTAAAATTGAATATTTAAAATACATTTCTGCGTACTTTTTAAGTTTAAGATATAAAAAAAACTCCTCACCTTATCTACTTATAGTGCCCCAAGCCTAAATAATTTACGAAAAAGTATTCGTGTCGTTAACGTAAGCATTGTCATGGTTACCAAAAAGTCATGAGTACCAACGCAACGACGACCTTAGCGATACGCAAGAAGTTATACACTAGGGGTTCTGTATCAAAACTACAGACATACCTTAAGCAAAGCGAAGTCCGTACATAAGAATAAATAATACTGGTGTTGGCGACAGCAAATACTTTTTGGAGTTTTCATTATAAACTAATATTCAAATTCAAAATTGAGTGATATTTTGTTTTTTACATACTTTTGTTTTTTATATATTATTTTGTCAGTCTTCAACGAGTAGCTGAGGTGAGCAAAAAATTGTGCGCTGCAATAATACCCTTTCCTTCAACATCATACCCCGTAGTCCTCGTACTCACTACCATTATCATCCTTTTCAACTGGGTACCCAGTATTACTTATTCCTATGGTCCTTTTTCAAAGGGACGTACGTAAACAATACGTTAACGATACCTCAGAGTAAATAATTATACGTACTAACGATACGAATACTTTTTCGCAAAGTAAAGGTGCTCGGGTCTCAGCTGTTGTGGTACGCACAAAGTCAAAATAAAATTCAGAAGAATATTCAAGTGAAAGGTTGAAGGCCATATTAAGGCAACTAGATCAAAAATTTGACCTAATGCAAGGTCGTTTAGTTTAGCTATTCGCTTTGACTATGAAATAATGTCATACTAACAACTATAGAAAAGCCGATGGATTCAGGTGAACTTATCATTCGCTGTTTGTAATCAACAGAGAAACAAACAACATGCTCTCCAAAGTAAGTACTTTTAGGGAAAAAAGGAGTATTCATAATCTATTAGGCTTCCTAAGGTCCTCGACGATACGTTATACTGATACTCAGTATACGCTAGTACAGTTAATCCTCTTAACATTAAGGTTACGCCCTAGTGATATTCCTGGTATTGCAAGCGTCTATAGGATGCGGTGACCGCTTATCATTAGACAGGATATACGCTTCCTAAAACCCTTAGTAAAAAACAATTGATGCGATGATTTTTATCTTATTATAATATGCATGATTTTAGATCGTAGCCTTTTGCGCCGTGGCGGCAGTAGCCCAGGCCGGTCTGTTGGCCGCGCCCGCTCACTACTCCCCCGACGAGGCCGTGTCCTCGCAGAGCATCGTGCGCCACGACCAGCAACAAGTCTACGCTGGCACTGCCTACCACGCCGCCCCTGCTTCCATCGCCTACCATACTGCTTCTGCTCCTGTCTACCACGCCGCGCCTGCTCCGATCGCCTACCACGCTGCTCCCGTCGCCAAGATCTTGGCTCACCAGCCTGAAGAAATTGTAAGGAATATTTGAATGCATATAAACATGATTGTGTAATTACAACAGTTTCCAATATTAATGAGCAATGTGTATGTGTATACAGCGTGGCGGACGCGCACACCGGCGACAACAAGTCACATCAGGAGGTGCGCGACGGCGACGTGGTGAAGGGCTCCTACTCCTTCCACGAGGCCGACGGCTCCGTCAGGACCGTGGAGTACTCCGCTGACGACCACAGCGGCTTCAACGCGGTGGTGCACAACACCGCCCCTACCGCCGCCCCCACCCTCATCAAGGCCGCCCCCGCCTACGCCGCCGCACCCGTCTACTACAAACACTAAGCGAATGAGCTCATAGAAGAATCAACTATAATATATAATTATTGTTGACTATTTATTTAATACATAATACGAATAAGTTCGGTTAACGAATATTTTTTATTATTACCCTAGCCTGATCAATATAACTGCTTAAAATAACTAGCGGTCTCCTAGTGATCGAAATTCCACGACCACAATTACAAATAGAAACAAGCTTCGTCAGGTTTGACTTGTGTCCAATGCTGTGTTTATAATGTTTTTTTTATTATTTTAATGTATATCTAATGCATTACGTTATGAAATGGTAACTTTTCGTCCTCCATATAAACATTAAATGTGTAAAATTTCATACTCTGCCGGCCGTACTATTTTAGTTTTTACGAAGAGGTAGTACTAAATGTGAAATCTGTCAATTGACAGATGTCACATTTACTGCAGGAGACAACAGGTAATGTCGGAAGCATTCTGAAGGGTGAAAACTATAAATGTAAGAAAACATCTTAATAAATATATTCCATCAAGTAACTATTTATTATTAAAAGAAGTTACAAAACATTACACAAAGTTTTTACTTTACGTATTAATATTATGATAATAACAATGTTGTGTTTATTATTTCCAACAATTATCAGGGAGATTATTTTGTTAAAATAATTGACTTAGTTTAGTTTGATAGTTGATGACTGATACGAATATACATACATTAATGTATTTAGTTGGCATTGTTAGATAGTTTTTTCCCTACTACCTTATACAAGCAAAGGCATCTCTCCCTTATGTCCAACCCTTGCCTCAAACAATTACCTAATTTGTTTCTGCTTGTGGGTTTCTACTTGCTTTGACGACGCTGTCATAATGTCCTAAATATTGCATTATCCTTTTGTACATGTGTAGAGAATGTGGTCTAGTTTATGCTCAAAAGTTGTTTGGCATCCGGCGAACATGGCCGACTTAACAGCTTGTGTAATAAATATATCTCCTCTCAGA
Organism: Falcaria lacertinaria; assembly: GCA_951449985.1. Classification (NCBI taxonomy): domain Eukaryota; kingdom Metazoa; phylum Arthropoda; class Insecta; order Lepidoptera; family Drepanidae; genus Falcaria; species Falcaria lacertinaria. The sequence continues at coordinate 7,646,234 of OX602113.1, read as the reverse complement.
CAGCACATGCAGCACACTCGAGGAGCTTCAAAACCCTTACTCGTAGAAGAAACACAACACTACATCATCTACGTCATCGACTAGAGTTGTTATTTGGTTGCGACCTTTTCAGGGAGGTGTTGAAGTACTGCTACAGTCGTGAATCTCAAATTTTTTGTTGGAAATTCCTTTGCTAGATTTATCGTAATATTAATACGTGAAACAAACACTTATCACATTTAACGAAAATTAAACGGACTTAAGAGTATGAGGCACAGTTACAGTTTATATGCAGGAGATCAGAAAGCAAATATTTTCGTATTATTTAATTATTATTATTTTTTACTTAATTCCATGCCTTTGACCCATGTCTTTCTGAATGTCATGGTCATTATTTGTTTATATTTAGAATTATGGTTGAATTTCGATCACTAGACGACCACTACTTTTCTTGCCATATCAGTGACCTCGTACATTACCAGATCAAAAAAAAACGCGTACAATAACCAAGCAAGAGGCATCGATCCATACCACGTTACTAGTCACATAATATACAATTGAACTACATGTTAAGTTGATCATTATTATAGTGACGAAATGTTTATTATATAACTTAGAAATATAAGCTTCAGTGCCTAATAACATTATAAAAAAGTAACTGAGCATGATTTAGATATCTGGGTACTAAATGAATACAATTATGAAATGCTTAATGTAATTGTATCGGTGTTTTTATAAAACCAGATTGACTTTGATGGTGAGATTATGAAACAAAACTTATTAGGAAACGCCTATGTTGCTAGGATCAAGCTGCTAATGGGCAACCGATTGTTCTTAATACATTAGGACAGTTTAGTTATTGGAAAAAAAACTTGTCGAATGATCATATATATAAGTTTTCATATAAAAATATATTAAGTTTTTTTTTCGCTTTTATTAAAAAAGTATAACACATAAGAAATACATTTAATAATAATAATAACAGTAATTTTATTGCAGGCACGGGACCTATATCGTCATTTGATGTTTACTACATCGTCATTTGATGTTCCGATCCTGGTGAACACCTCCCACCAGTGTTTGAAGTAAATGTTATCGGGGGACACCTGAGCGACGACATTGATTAGTTGGTTTTTAGAATTGCAAACAGTTGCCCAGATAGCCTAAGAGGTACTGAGCCATCTGACTAACCTGCTTCCCACAATGCTAGATTTTTTTAATGATATTTTAGTATCGGTCAATTAAGAAAATACCATTCTGGCAGACATCTCGCGGTTGCGTCATCATCCCATAAATTTTTGGATATGTAAAATCATTTTTTTTTATCCGTCTCCCACAAAGCTATAATTTTAATATGATTTTATTTACATATGTCTTAGTGTACAAAAAAAAGCCGACCTATTTTGAAGGTTGCAAGTATGTGCCAGAGGATAGCAAAGATGTCAAATGGATGGTATATTATAACCTGCTCCCCACAAGGCTATAATAAAATATTCTTTCAATACAAACATCCAACCTATTCTGGCGGTTGCAAGTGGCTGCCAGACGACTATATAATATTCATGATACTTGATGGGGGTGCGAGCGCAACAGACTTGTACGAGCTCCAACGTGAAAAACAGTGTATATCTAATACATATATATAAAACCTCTTTCATTTACTATGTAATTTATGAAAAAAAGGTCGAAAGGAAATCATCAATTTGGGTCCAAATCTGAAAGTGCGGGCCACTGTTTTTTTTTCATATATTTTGTTAGAGCTTGTCCGCCTGAGCATTTATTACTGTGGCAATAAAGCTGTAGGACGTAGGCGTGAAGCTCCCTATCAGTAGTGAGAGTGACGTCACGAGCCATACGCCCGATCTTGGAGCGATTTCAGTCACTTTACTTTTATTCAAATTTATTCACTTTTATAATAAGGTTGCCAGATACAGAAAAAACTTTTTTTTTTCAATAAATCCATTAACACTGCATTTTCTTGGCCGTCGGTTAAGTATTGAGACGACATTCAAAGTTTGAAGGTAACTGTTTGAAGCGTCGGCGTCATCGTCAAAATATAATTTCGCATGTAAAATCTGTGCCCACAAAAAATTGAGTGGGATGAGATTTGACAGACGTTCCAGTGTTCCAAAACTAGAGCTCTGAACCCTTATAGTTATCCTATGTCCTTTTATTTGTGTATCTATACATCTGTCTGAAATCAAACACTTCTCTCACACAGGGTGAATAAAGTACTTGTCTTAAAAAATAATTCACCAACATGCGTTACACTGAGACTTTGACATATACGTATAGGTGAGTGCAGAATCGCTAAACTTGTAGCCAAAAGCAAGGTCGGTGAAGTCTCGTTCGGCAACTTGCTCGCAGAGTTCACGACTTAGATAGTGAGTATAAATACTAAGCCTCAGTGTGTTCAGGTATCATTTACCTATTGATCACTTCTCACTAACGTCAAGAACAATCAATATGCTCTCCAAAGTAAGATTCTAATCTCATACAAAAAAAAATACACAAAATAATCACCTATGTATTAACTTTATTTATTAACATTACTTGTTTTCCTTCAGATCGTAGCCCTGTGCGCCGTGGTGGCAGTAGCCCAGGCTGGTCTGTTGGCCGCGCCCGCTCACTACTCTCCCGCCGAGGCCGTGTCCTCGCAGAGCATCGTGCGCCACGACCAGCAACAAGCCTACGCTGGATCTGCATACCACGCCGCCCCCGCCCCCATCAACTACCACGCCGCCCCCGCCCCCATCACCTACCACGCTGCTCCAGCTCCTGTCTACCATGCCGCTCCCGTAGCCAAGGTCTTGGCTCACCAACCTGAGGAAATCGTAAGAAATATTTGAATATAAGTGAACATAATACTGCAATTACAATAGTTTGCAATATTAATGAGTAATGTGTGTGTATGCGCAGGCCTACCCCAAGTACGAGTACACGTACAGCGTGGCGGACGCGCACACCGGCGACAACAAGTCCCAGCAGGAGGTGCGTGACGGCGACGTGGTGAAGGGCTCCTACTCCTTCCACGAGGCCGACGGCTCCGTCAGGACCGTGGAGTACTCCGCTGACGACCACAGCGGCTTCAACGCGGTGGTGCACAACACCGCCCCTACAGCCGCCCCCACCCTCATCAAGGCCGCCCCCGCCTACGCCGCCGCACCCGTCTACTACAAACACTAAGCGCATGAGCTCATAGAGGAGGCAACTTAAAAATAATTTGTTGACTATTTATTTATTTCAATATACGAATAAGTTCGTTAAGCAAAATATTTTTATTATACTCACTATCTGTCCTATATATAGGTTTTGAATATCGGAAAAAAACTATTGATTCTAGTGGTGTGCTATTTATAGCAGAACCATAATCAATATTTAAAAGTCGTGGTGGTTTTGAGGTTGAAGCGACGACAGCCTGTCATCTGATGGCCCAGTTTTGAACCCGGCCAATGAGTTTGTCTATGCTTAAGTACAGTGATTAATCAAACCGTGAGGCCATTAAGTGGGCCGTATGCTTGTGTCCAACCTTAGTGGTATAAAAAACCAAAAATATATCAATAGTAATTATCCAATTTCTTAATTGTAAAAACACAGTAAATTTTAAGGCACTTTTTTTCTTATTTTAATAATTTATTAATGGTACTGCCTGAAATAGGAACTTGGATCTTCCCAGCTGAACTTGATGTAGACGTATAAAGATTTGGATGATAAGAATTCAATTTTATAGTATTTATTACTATATCAAAGTTGGGATTTACATTCTGTCAGTCAATGGATAATTTTGGCTATATATTATTAATTTAGCCTGACAGAAATACAGTGGTTAATTAATGATTTTTACAACATGTAATGTTAAGTATTAAATATTTTACTAAAGAATAATCTCATGCCAACAAAATTGATTCAAATTGTACTAAAAACAGATTTTTGGTTTTTCGGATTGGTGAACCTAACGGAGTTTATCCTGGCTGTGACGCTAGTAATTGCTTTAGGGTATTTTTTGTAGATCGCTTGGCCTATTAGCTATTTCCTGTATTTTATAGACTGTGCTTAGAGGAGTACAGATAATGGTGTTGTTCGACATCGACCAAAGCAAACATGTCGACGGACGTGTAGTTACTTAAAAATCTAAACATTGCCTCTAGAAATTAGCGAGTCAAAAATGAAACAATAATTTAGATTACCATTATATACATTTCTAATCATAAATAAGCTATACCTAACTTTAAAAGAAACTACACAAGTCGATTTGGTACATTTGGCAATAGATCTAGAAGCATCACAGCGCACTACAGACTTTTTCAGCAATGGTAGTTTTCTTAGCAATTAAAAATCGTGGTAACAGACCGAAGGTAAGACTTTATAACAAGATACTATGATTGCAGGAAGAGCACTCAAAATCAAAATAAAAAAATAATTTATTATGTTTAGGTCTTAATAAGGCACTTATGAAGATCTCAATTACCACTCCCTCAAATACACCACCCTTGACATAATTATAAGTTATCATATTCCCTTGACAAGGCCATGCTAGAAGCTGACAATAAGATGCGCGCAAAGGCATGCGCGTACCAACCACCGCTCAACCATCGCATTGAGTACAAGACGCGTGTGAAGAGATTATTCCTGGGTCAGCAACTCGCAAGTCATAACCCCTGGTGTGGATAGCGTCCATTGGCTACAGTTACTGCTTACCTTCGTGCGGTCCACATGATTGTTTGCCACCTTATGAGCATTAAAAAAAGTAAGTTCAAGAACTACAACTCGACTACGGAAAAAATCGAGTTCGTAAAAGTATGAAACAAGAAAATATCATCTGCGATATATTTAATACACAATTATAGTGATGTTCCAAGGATAGCCGTGGTCGAATGCCACTTTGCCTTAAAGTATATTATCGCTTACTACGGTTGAAATTGTTTAGTTAGCATATAAAATCATAACCCTTCTTTTTGTAGTTTGTTAGTCGGGTAAAACCACAGACCAACGCGCATCTTTGGTCGGCAAAGCGCGAGTGATACCTCTGGTGTTGCAAGCGTCCTTAGGGTAGTGTAACCGTTTACCATCAGGCGGCCGTATGCCTATTTGCCACCTTGGTGGTGTAAAGAAAACCAATAAACTACTTGTATCAGCTTTTTCAGCCATGGTGCAGAATTGTCTTAATGTTTACAACAACTGCTTGAATCGTCTTCATACTCGTAAAATTCCTATGACAATAATTTGTCATAGAATGCCCATTAGTTAAAGTGGTAGTTTTATATTAGGTCCTTACATATGAAATTGGCGTTTTTCGTACTGGCCACTTTAATCACGAATTTCTCCTCTTTGGTAAGGAATTCCAAATTCAAATTTGTACAGCTATAGACTCATGTATTTGTGCTTCGATGATCGTCATTCATTTGTTTTTTTTCTTCTGTTTTTTTCTGTTTGCGTCACTCATTTTACAAAATGGAAAACCTTAAATATCGCATTATTTACGAGTACGAGTTCCGCCGTGGCACTAGTGCTGCGGAAACAACTCGAAGGGTGAATGATGTGTATGGCGGTCGTGTTGCAAAAGAAAACACAGTTCGTTTTTGGTTCCAACGTTTTCGTTCTGGAAATTTCGACCTGCAGAACAAGCCCCGTGGACGGCCTGAGACTCAAGTTGATAATGAAGAGTTGAAGGCTATTGTGGAAGCGGATCCATCGCAAACCACGTCCGAGTTAGCTGCAGGCTGCAATGTTAGTGATAAAACTGTTTTAATTCACTTGAAGCAAATTGGGAAGATTAAAAAGCTTGAAAGGTGGGTACCTCACGAATTGACTGAAACAAACCGGCAAACGCGCGTCGACTGCTGCGTTACATTACTAAACCGGCACAATAATGAAGGTATTTTAAACCGAATCATTACCTGTGATGAAAAATGGGTTCTTTACGATAATCGGAAGCGCTCAGCGCAATGGTTAGATCCTGGCCAGCCAGCCAAATCCTGCCCCAAGCGAAAATTAACCCCAAAAAAGTTACTTGTAAGCGTTTGGTGGACTAGTGCCGGTATTGTTCATTACAGTTTTTTCAAATCTGGCCAGACTATTACGGCTGATGTCTATTGTCAGGAATTGCAAACCATGATGGAAAAGCTAGCGGCTAAACAACCTAGGCTGGTCAATCGCTCCACGCCACTGCTGCTTCACGACAACGCTAGACCACACACTGCGCTACAGACGGCTACTAAATTAGAAGAGCTTCAATTGGAAAGTCTAAGACATCCTCCGTACTCCCCGGACCTTGCTCCAACAGATTACCATTTTTTTCGAAATTTGGATAACTTCTTGCAAGGGAAAAAATTCAACTCCGATGGGGCAGTCCAAATCACCTTCAAAGATTTTATTGATTCCCGTCCGACTGGTTTTTTTAGTAAATTTTTTTAGTAAATTTCATATGTAAGGACCTAATATTTAAATTGATTTCCAGACTGTGTAAACTTTATATTTAAAATAAATTAATAATTTATGCCAAGATTTCATAGATATCTTTTAAAGATCATCGTTTTTAATTAGGTCACAGAATTTTCGAAATGTATGTACTGAGCTTTTTCTTGAGATTATCTGACTAGCACCTCATTAAGAAGTCTGCTTTTTTGTAACGCTAAAATAAATGTCTTGCGGGCTAGTACCCAAATAAGTATTTGAAAGGATTATGCAAATTATTATTTTGTATATTTTTTAATTAGAATGATTACATAATGTAACATTACTATAGAGAAAATAATTTGAAATGTACTTATCTGTGAGTGCAGAATCGCTAAACTAGTAACCCGAAGCAAGGTCGAGCATGACTTGTTTTGACTACTTGCACTTAAAGTTCGCGAATCGGCACCGAGTATAAAAAGTATGCCGTATTGTATTCAGGCATCATTCACCTGTTGCTCACATCAGTGTAACAATCATCATGTTCTCTAAAGTAAGATTATTGGCCTGGACCCTAATTTTATGAAAATACTTGAGGACTAACACTATAGTGATTTACTAATACAAAGTAAGACCACCAAAATAAATTAACTTAAATTTATAATTTTGTTTCAGATCGTAGCCCTGTGCGCCGTGGTGGCAGTAGCCCAGGCCGGTCTGTTGGCCGCGCCCGCTCACTACTCCCCCGCCGAGGCCGTGTCCTCGCAGAGCATCGTGCGCCACGACCAGCAACAAGCCTACGCCGCACCTGCCTACCACGCCGCCCCCGCCCCCGTCACCTACCACGCCGCCCCTGCCCCTGTCACCTACCACGCCGCTCCTGCCCCCATCGCCTACCACGCTGCCCCTGCTCCTATCTATCACGCCGCCCCCGTAGCCAAGGTTTTGGCTCACCAACCTGAGGAAATCGTAAGAAATATTTTAATATACGTAAACATAATACTGTAATTACAATACCTTCCAATATTAATGAGTAATGTGTGTGTATGCGCAGGCCTACCCCAAGTACGAGTACACGTACAGCGTGGCTGATGCGCACACCGGCGACAACAAGTCCCAGCAAGAGGTGCGCGACGGCGACGTGGTGAAGGGCTCCTACTCCTTCCACGAGGCCGACGGCTCCGTCAGGACCGTAGAGTACTCCGCTGATGACCACAGCGGCTTCAACGCGGTGGTGCACAACACCGCCCCTACCGCCGCCCCCACCCTCATCAAGGCCGCCCCCGCCTACGCCGCCGCACCCGTCTACTACAAACACTAAACGACTGAACATATTATAGATGAAGCAACTTAAAAATAATAATTGTTGACTATTTATTTACTGCAATATACGAATAAGTTCGTTAAACCAACTATGTTTTATTATAAAAATCAGAAACAACAATCGATCCTCGATGTGTTTAATTACACAAATTTGTGTAAACCTTAAAGTGAATCAATTGCAGGTATATAGTCAACTGTGCTACGAGTAATTAATTACACCAATGGTATCTGCTCAAAATTGGTTAGTTAGTTTATAAACATGTGAAGTAGAAGATAATGCCGGCTGCTTGTACCCTACGTGGTTTTAGTAAAATACGTATAAATAGTTACTATTAATTAAAGCCGTGGTGGCCTTGTGGTTGAAGCAACGACCTGTCATCTGATGGGCCCAGGTTCAAATCCCGGTCTGTACCAATGAGTTTTACTAAGCTTAGGACTTAGGTACAGTGACTAATCCATTATGAGCTAAAAAAGAGTTAGGGCGAATTGGGATCTCCCGTGGTTTCCCCCATTAATATTAGAGCCGCCCAACTGGGGACTGTACCTCCGTCTTACAGAAGACCGCGGTGAAAAAACACAACTTTGATGTAGTGTTGTGTTTCTGCGGTGATTAAGGTTGCCAGTGCTCCACGAGGATACTCTGGGCTAGTAGTAATGCTGCTAGCAGAGCGACTCCTCTCTCGTTAGTGATACCCCTGGTATTGCTAGCGGCTATAGGCTACGGTGACTGCTTACCATTAGGTGGGCCGTATGCTTGTGTGCCACATAAATGGTATATGTTGTATGTATGGTATTGTGTTTCTGCGGTAAGAAAGGTTGCCAGTGCTCCACGGGGATATGCTGGGCTAGAAATGCAGCTAGCACAGTGAGTCCTCATCAACAACAGGGATGGCAACCCGTTAGTGATATCCCTGGTATTGCTAGCGGCTATAGGCTACGGTGACTAATCGGGTGGGCCGTATGCTTGTGTGCCTCCTTAGTGATATAAAAAAAAGAATACAATTAATTAAATTAAGTGGTTATTTGCAACATGATAAAGTACAAATATAATAATCTAGTTATATAAAAACATATACATGTACAAAATTATGTTAATGAAATGAATATAACGCTTTGATCCATCAATCGATGACAGTTCAGGCCGAGATGATTAGGTACTGCTACAATAATATATGCGTACTGTAAGTTGGTGCGAACCAGTCATGACCCTCGTCTGGATTTATGGATGTGCCACGTATCAGAATTATATATCAATACAGTTCTTGAATCCAAGTTCTTGTATGATAGAATAAAAATTGTCAGATCTTTTTTACATTAAACGCTTTAAAAACTAGTTGACAGTTTTATTATACTTGAATGCAGAATATTTTGTAGCAGCAGCAACAATAAGGCGATAAGGGTGATAGGTTATTTATGTACCGTTACTATATTAGAACACATAAAAATTAAGTAGGTATATAATAGAAGGTGCCTACTATACTGCATAATTTCATATCTTTACGCCAAGTCCCTGATGAGGTATGGCTGGGTATAGAGTGCCATTTCACTCTTGACTTGCATACCTCTTTTGCTTATTTTACATTCATCAATGTCTTCAAACACCTCTCCATCATTGATTCCCTTGGCGATTGATCTAGAAAGTATCATTAATGTATACGTACTGAAACTATTTCGGAGAATGCTAAGGCATAGGGGATATTGCTTTTGTGTTATTTCTATAATGTCTGTAATGTATGAACTGTCCACTTTCATTATAGAATCAACTTCCAAATATAATAATAATGATATGTTTTTGTGTACTCGTCGGACGAAAGATCTGGGTGATTATGCTTAAGTGTGTTAGCCCCGACGTATAAAAAAAAAATTAAAACAACGACGTTTTAAATCGATATCAGGTATAATTATGTATGGGGACTTGTAATTGTTCTTTTTAATGTTTTTCCTTTCATCAGATGTTTGTTAGTTACAGAAAATGAGAACATCCACACTGATTATTCAAATAATCAATTTATTGTACATAATGATTATTATAACTGATAGTTTTGCAATGGTAACTATCTACTGTGATATCAGATTCTACCCTATTCATTCTTTATCAATAGAGTATTCACAAAACATTTAAATAAAATTATTACATGACGTATGGCGACGCAAAGCTTTTTTTTTGTCATGATATCTTTTGATTAAACATTTGCAGTTACGCCTTATAATTTGTTATGTTCACAAGATTCTTAGAATACTTTCAAGTTATTTTTCAAGGCGTATTAGAGTATGCGTTTTCAAACATCATTACACTATATCTAACTAGGTTATTAGCCAGTTAAGGGTTACACGAAATGAGGACGAAATGGAGACGAAACCGCACAAAGCCTTTCCGTTATATCAATCGGAAAAAATCTGACATTAGAAACCAAAATCGCATTTCTTTATGTTGCTGCTACGTTAAAATGCAGTCATGGTAATTGAAATGGGATTGAAAATTTCATACAGAATACGGGCCGATAGGTATTATCGGCATTTCATCTAAACATCATAGCTGCGAATTTTGCAGAGACGTTATTGTTACCTTAGCAAACTACAAACTGGTTATAGGCAGTGCAGTCCCTGAGTTATTAATACACCGCCTTCGATACTTATACAGAGTGCCACAATTGGCACTATTTATGTCGAGTACATTAAATTAATATATTAAATGTAAATGACATTGATAATAATGGTTTGATGGACCCCGCTCATTCCCACATAGATAGTGGTATGTTAATATTAATTATACACAGTTGAATGTATTTTATAAAGACATCACGTTGTAATTACGGACATTGCCTGGACGCGTCTGGAAAAAAATTGGCCACAGAATCTATTAAATAAATTTACTGGCATTTTTGGCAAGAACGTAAATTTACTGTTCTTAGAATGTTCATAATTAATAAAATTAATTTTATTTAAAAGTTGATTGATGAGTACTGACTTGAAAGGATTATGTAGGACATGCATTTTTAAAAGTAGCCATTTGCATAATTACGTAACAATGCCTAGAGAAAATAATTTGACATGTACTGTGAGTGCAGAATCGCTAAACTAGTAACCCGAAGCAAGGTCGAGCATGACTTGTTTTGACTACTTGCACAAAAAGTTCGCGAATCGGCACCGAGTATAAAAAGTATGTCGTATTGTATTCAGGTATCATTCACCTGTTGATCACATCAGTGTAACAATCATCATGTTCTCTAAAGTAAGATAATTAGTCTGGACTCTCATTGAAGAATTTACAACCGTAAATTTATACCAAAAAGTACAACGAAAACTAATATTGTTTTTTTTTTCAGATCTTATCCCTGTGTGCCTTGATGGCAGTAGCCCAGGCTGGTCTATTGGCCGCGCCCGCTCACTACTCTCCCGCCGAGTCCGTGTCCTCGCAGAGCATCGTGCGCCACGACCAGCAACAAGCCTACGCCGGACTTGCCTACCACGCCGCCCCAGCTTCCATCGCCTACCACGCCGCCCCAGCTTCCATCGCCTACCACGCCGCCCCCGCTCCCGTCACCTACCACGCCGCCCCCGCCCCCGTCGCCTACCACGCTGCTCCAGCTTCTATCTACCATGCCGCTCCCGTAGCCAAGGTCTTGGCTCACCAACCTGAGGAAATCGTAAGAAATATTTGAATATAAGTGAACATAATACTGTAATTACAATAGTTTTCAATATTAATGAGTAATGTGTGTGTATGCGCAGGCCTACCCCAAGTACGAGTACACGTACAGCGTGGCGGACGCGCACACCGGCGACAACAAGTCCCAGCAGGAGGTGCGCGACGGCGACGTGGTGAAGGGCTCCTACTCCTTCCACGAGGCCGACGGCTCCGTCAGGACCGTGGAGTACTCCGCTGACGACCACAGCGGCTTCAACGCGGTGGTGCACAACACCGCCCCTACCGCCGCCCCCACCCTCATCAAGGCCGCCCCCGCCTACGCCGCCGCACCCATCTACTACAAACACTAAGCGACTGAATCGCTACTTTTACAGTTAACGAAATCGTTGTTGATTATTTATTGTGATATTAATAAATATGCTAGTGAAAACTAATATGACTCCTTATTACTATTTATTTCAATGAATTATACATGCAATGCACAGAATAAAGCAACAAATGTATTTTATAATATAGATAAACTAGCACACATAAAAAGAGACATCCATACGAGAATCTGAAAAAGTGATCGGATAGCACAGAAAAAAGAATTGTATTTTACGGTAAGATAAATATGGGACAGTTGACTAGGGGAGTACAGAATGATCTAAGGTAGTATGATATGAAATTATAAGTATATTCCTGTATATTCAAAGTCTTAACGACGTACAATGATCTTCATTTTGGTAAGTACCAAAGGATTTTGGCAACATTTAGTATATTTTTTTAATCAGACACTTACATATTCAGTTTTTAAAAAGACGCCATCAAATAGCTCCAAATAGGTACTGCAATTGCTGCACTTTGCATATATTTCCATGCATTTAACGTATTTACTTTTTTGTGAAATGTTGATGTCAAATGTTTGAAATGTTAATTATGTATTTTTAGAGTGTACCTAATTGCTGAACATCTTGCCAGATTCTTCTCAGCAAAAAAGACCTACTGAACCCGGTAGAAGATTCTGATGATTTGAAAGTGCTTCTTTGTAAATTCTAGTCAAATAAAGATGATTTTGATTTTGATCAAAACTCTTAACTTAACATTTGATCAAGACTTAACAATGAGGTCGTAGACCCTGAGTCTGCTGTATAAATTGTCGTGTAATGGTGACACCATTATAGCCCTGTCTGATTGAGGTGACTTTTGGTATTCTGCTAATTCAAATCGCCATATGTGTATAAGATAGATATAGTAGGCTTGGGACGGCTACGGTGACTGCCTACCATCAGGTGGGCCGAATGCTTGTATCCCAACCTAGTGGTAATAACAAAACTGAACCCGAGACAGACATACAGACATGATGTTATATAATTTAAAGAGAGGTAAGGCAAATTGGGATCTCCCATGGGTTTTCCCATTAATACTGGAACCGCCCGACTTGGGTCTGTACCTCCGCCTTACAGAAGATCGCAGAAAAATAACACTGCTTTGATGTAGTGTTGTGTTTCTGCGGTAAGTAAGGTTGCCAGTGCTCTACGAGGATACGTTTTGAATTGTGTCTGTCTCTTTATAGTTAGCGATTATTTAAATATAAATAATGAGAAATGAACAGGAGACAGACACACAGACATGACGAAATAAGGATTACTAGTTTGAATTCGGAAAAAACTTACCAAAAAGCACTCTATGTAAAGAACAATGAGCTAAACTCAAATAAAGATTTCTAAAAGTTTTTTAATCAACTAATAGAAAAGTTAACGGATTAGCTTAGAACTAAAATAAATACGATATACTTAGAGGTAATAGTAGATTGTTAATCGAGGTGCTAAAGTGACCCAATGTATACGAGGTAGTTTTACTCCCGGGCTTTAGAGAGGGAGTAAATTGAAACCGAGTTACAATGGGCTTTAGCGCCGTGTGTATGCACGTATTCCTCTGAAGAAATCCCCGATTTTTAGTTCAATTAAATTTATTTTTTTATTTTTTAAAACAGTATTATATATAAATATATAAATAAATATTTTATATATTTTATATATAATATATATATAAATATTTTAGTTTTTATATATGTAACGGACAAAAATAATAAATATATACTTTTCCCCCTAAAACCGGATATTCAAATTTTTCCCGCTCTGGAACGTTACAATAACGAACTGTTTGAGAAGTGAAAAAACAATTTTCGCATTATTATTACATCTTTGAAACCCGGCTTAAAAAATGGAGAAAGAGAAGAAACATTTTGCTGAAAAGAAAACTCTTTATTCATACTCAGATATTAATATATGTATACGTCTTCTATACATAAATACATACAAATAAATCATATTGAAGTGTAATGTCAAAATATCAGGTTTTTAATAAATAACTGCATATAAAAGAAACTCGAAACTAATGACAAAAAACAATTTAAAATATTTTTGTCTGTACGTCTGTTTGTTTGGGGCACTTTGGGGTAATATCCGAAACAGCTGAAGCGATTTGAATAGGACTTTCACTGGCAGATAGCTGATTTTACAGGGCGTATCATACTCGTAGGCAACATTTATTTGGAAAAATAATAAGAGTTTCGCGCATCCAATAAAAAACCCATGAAATTGTGAATAACATCCGAACGGCGCGGCGGGATCTTTATTTTCGTATTTAAAAGGTAGGAAATAAATAAATAGGTAATGTTATATCAAACTTATTCGTTTATTGCAATAAATAAGTAACTAGTGAGTAGGTATCATTGGTGCACGCTTTTTATAATGTCAAACTTAGTGTTTGTAGTAGATGGGTGCGGCGGCGTAGGCGGGCGCGGCCTTGATGAGGGTGGGGGCGGCGGTAGGGGCAGTGTTGTGCACCACCGCGTTGAAGCCGCTGTGGTCGTCAGCGGAGTACTCCACGGTCCTGACGGAGCCGTCGGCTTCGTGGAAGGAGTAGGAGCCCTTCACCACGTCGCCGTCGCGCACCTCCTGCTGGGACTTGTTGTCGCCGGTGTGCGCATCAGCCACGCTGTACGTGTACTCGTACTTGGGGTGAGCCTGCGACATTTACGAAAACATCATGTAAAGAATATGCTATAGATAGAACATATTTTTTAGGATTAATCAATAATTTGCAATTACACTTACGATCTCTTCGTGTTGAGCGGCATAGTGAGCGACGGGAGCGGAATAGTGGGCGACGGGAGCAGAGTAGTGGGCAACAGGAGCGGAGTAATGGGCGACGGGAGCAGAGTAGTGAGCGACGGGAGCGGAGTAGTGAGCGACAGGGGCGGGTGCAGCGTGGTAAACTGGAGCAGCGACGGCCACTTTAGCGATAGGGGCTACAATCTTGGCAGTTTGAGGCTGGTCGTAACGGACGATGTTTTGGGAGGAAACGGAGGCGGCAGAAGAGTATTTGACGGGTGCGGCGTGGTAGGCGATCGGGGCAGGAGCAGCGTGGTAGGCAACGGGAGCGGGTGCGGCGTGGTAGACGGGGGCGGCGGCGGCGTGGTAGACAGGAGAAGCAACGGCTAGTTTAGCTTGTTGCTGGTCGTGGCGCACGATGCTCTGCGAGGACACAGCTTCGGCGGGAGAGTAGTGAGCGGGCGCGGCCAGGTAACCAGCCTGAGCTACTGCCACCACGGCGCACAAGGCTACAACCTGAAAATAATTTAAGCAACTAATTAGAAAACATCTCATTTAGTTATTTTTTAAGATCTATTTGTTTTTCGTTGTTCTTACTTTGGAGAACATGTTGATGGTTGCTATAAAGTGATCAAGCAATCAGTGATATGTATAATAAGACAGGCTTAGTTTTTATACCACTGAGGACATGAGTAAAGTAGTGGAAGTTGTCAAACGAGCCTATGACCTCGTCCCGTGTCACATATTTGAAGCTTGATGAATCAGTAACATTCACTATTTCCGTTGACGAAAGTGCTTATGTATTGCGAAAAAAGCTTAAGTAATTACGTTTAACTTTCAGAATCAATTCTGAACTATCCATGTTAGCTCAGAGTGATAATATACTACGTACTAATTAATATAAATTAATATTAGCTTTTGTTTTAAGGAGATCTCTTCAATATTTGTATCGATGACTCTATTCGAGAATCATTATCAGGAATCATGTCAAGTTATTTACTTAAATTTAATTGGCATTATGATGAGCTATTTAAATTCCATATTTTTGGACGAGTTCACCATGAACAAAGAACGAGGATGAATGATTTTTATGCGGCTGAACTAATCAGTCAAAACTTGATAGTCTTTGACCTTAATTCCACCGATTACACACAAGAGCCATAAATTACAATTCTGTTACAATTATTATTGGCACTTATATTAGCTGACACGGTAATTTATCAGGTTACAAATTCGAGCCAATATGGCCCTCGGGCTGAACTTAGTGTAATCAGATTAGACAATACTTGCGTGAGAGGTGTAGGCGGCATGTTATAGGTGTAAAAAAGTATCTCAGTATAGAATATTTTATTTATCAAAATAATAGTAGTCAATCACTCAAGAAGCAAAAGAGGTGTGTAAAGTCAAGAGTGGGATGGCGATCTATTCTATCTGCCTACCCTGAGAGAGCCTTAGCGTGATGATAATTTGGTAATTTGGACCTTCATAAGTGCCTTATTAGGGCCTACACTGAATAAATGATTTTTGATTTGATTTTGATTTGATGATCAAAATAATAACCACAATATATATAATATAAGGTTTAAAATACATTCAGAAAATAATAGCTCATATAAATTAAATCACAAACATCGTGGTTGTGAACTAAATAACTGACATAAATATTATTATTTTTATATTTCTTGTAATTAAAGAAGGTATGTATGGATCTGAATTCAGCAGGGTTAACTATTTTTGTAATTGTCGTGTAAAGCTACCTACATTGATCCAAATATATCTCAAGGCCGCTCATTGCAAGGTAGCACAGAATCGAACTACTTGCTATTCTGCCTTCGAGCAGTAATACATCAATATTACTGTTCGTTTGCATGAAAGGCACTGAATCGAGTAAGTACTAGCCCATTAGATTATATCTATCATTAGATTATATGCCTATATGTTCCTCAGGGATAGATTAGCTTTCATCAGAGCAATATGTTTTTAACTTCGTTCGGTTCCTTAGTAAATTAAGAGTGAATTGGCGCTCTACACTCTCTGCCTACCCCGAAAAGGACGTGACGTAGTGATGTGTATGTATTGTTTAGTAGTTTTAGAATATATTTTATACATATACGGAAAGTTACAAATGTACCTTATTAAAATATTAGTTTACACTAAAATTATTAGGCATAAAAGAGACTAACTAATCGCGAGTTGAGCAAATAAGCTTACATACATACATAAGGCCTCTTACATCTATGATAGATGTCAGCGTCAAACATTACGGCACTTCTGCACATGGCTAAGAAGGCCCATACGAGATCGACAGACCCGGCCACAGGTTCCGCACACGTTGTTAGTTCAAAGTTCAAATAAGCTTACGGCCTGTTTATTTGTTTCGGTAGCCTATGGACGCTTGTAACACCGGTGGTATCAATCGCGTGTTGCCAACCTCCAGAATTTTCATAACATCATTCTCGAAGAACCCTACGCTATGCAACGATGTGCAAAACACGACAAAAAACTCATTCCACAATTAAAGCGTGGGCGGAAGGAAGCTCTATGAGGATGAATCCCCGTCGATGGCGAGAGGTGCGATGTTTAAAGACGTAGTATATTATCTCCTCTGTGTTTCACCGCCTATAAGAATGATTTGGTCTTTCATCGCCTAGTTGTATATCCTCGTGTTAGAGATTATCATATTAACATTGTAACGACCTACAGAGCGGATGTAACTGGTCAAAAGCGAGGGTGATAGAGTAAAACATATATGGAACTAGCTTTCTGCTTATGACTTTTGCGTATTGATAATATTCATCAGGGATAAAAAAAAGGATCTTGTGTTTATCCATGGATAAAAACGACTCTGATAACCAATAAAGGCAACTTGTAGCCAATCTATCCAGCCATTTCGGCGTAATTGAATTTTAAGTAACCATTTAGTACCTATACTAAATATAAGCTATCGAGTTTTTAATGTAAGTAGCGAGCAGTCCGTGTTCTATATTTTGTAGAATATAATTATAGCATGGCCATACAACGCCAACTGGTCCCAAAATAAGCAAATCTTGTACTATGGCAACCAGCCACTGATATAATACATAAATACTTTTGTCTGTAAATATACATACTATGTACACAGACGCAAGGGTAAATAAAAAGTTTAGACGTGATATGGAGCTTATTCTTATATTGCATTAAATAAATTATAATATTTATGCTACTTCAGTTTGACATAATATGGATTTGTTTAGTGTTTGTAGTAGATGGGTGCGGCGGCGTAGGCGGGGGCGGCCTTGATGAGGGTGGGGGCGGCGGTAGGGGCGGTGTTGTGCACCACCGCGTTGAAGCCGCTGTGGTCGTCAGCGGAGTACTCCACGGTCCTGACGGAGCCGTCGGCCTCGTGGAAGGAGTAGGAGCCCTTCACCACGTCGCCGTCGCGCACCTCTTGCTGGGACTTGTTGTCGCCGGTGTGCGCGTCCGCCACGCTGTACGTGTACTCGTACTTGGGGTAGGCCTGCGCATACACACATTACTCATTAATATTGGAAACTATTGTAACTACAGTATAATGTTTATATGCATTTAAGCTGTGGTGGCCTTGTGGTTGAATCAACGGCCTGTCATCTGATAGGCCTAGGTTCAAACCCACGCCTGTACCAATGAGTTTTTCAAAGCTTAAGTACAATGATTAACCACACCATGAGCTTTTAAAAAGAGAGGTAAAACGATTTAGGATTTCCCGTGGGTTTTTCCATTTA
Organism: Falcaria lacertinaria; assembly: GCA_951449985.1. Classification (NCBI taxonomy): domain Eukaryota; kingdom Metazoa; phylum Arthropoda; class Insecta; order Lepidoptera; family Drepanidae; genus Falcaria; species Falcaria lacertinaria. The sequence goes on along the minus strand of OX602113.1, from coordinate 7,628,052 downwards.
AACTTTGAGCCGCCCGACTGGGGACTGTAACTCCACCTTACAGAATACCGCAGTGAAATAAAACTACTTTATGTCGTGTTGTGTTTCTACGGTAAGGTCGCCAGTGCTCCACGAGGATAAGCTGGACTAGTGGTAATGCTGCTAGCACAGTGTGTTCTCAACAACATGGTTGGCAACTCTATAGTAATACCCCTGGTATTGCTAGTGGCTAAAGGCTACGGTGACTGCTTACCATCAAGTGGGCCGTATGCTTGTGTGCCAACATAGTGGTATAAAAAATAATTAAGTATTGCTTACGATTTCCTCAGGCTGGTGAGCCAAGATCTTGGTGACGGGAGCAGCGTGGTAGGCGATAGGGGCAGGCGCGGCGTGGTAGATAGGGGCAGGAGCAGCGTGGTAGGCAATGGGGGCAGGAGCGGCGTGGTAGGTTACGGGGGCGGGGGCGGCGTGGTAGTTGACGGGGGCGGGGGCGGCGTGGTAAGCAGGTCCAGCGTAAGCTTGTTGCTGGTCGTGGCGCACGATGCTCTGCGAGGACACTGCCTCGGCGGGGGAGTAGTGAGCGGGCGCGGCCAACAGACCGGCCTGGGCTACTGCCACCACGGCGCACAGGGCTACGATCTGAAAATAAATAAATGAAAAATTATTATTTTAATTTTTATTTATTTAATTTATATTGAAATATTTTTTAAATTATTGTTAATTTTACGATTCATTATTTGAACCAATCGATCGAACCGAACGTTTAAATCAATTGTTCCAAAATTGGACATGGGCCTTACTTTGGAGAACATGATTGTTGATAGGTGATCGTGTAGTGTGTGATAATTATCGAAGTACACGTCTAGTTTTTATACCGCCGGTACTCGAGCGCAGTAGTGGTAGCTGCACACGCGGGCCAGGTCTGTGACCTTGCCCTGTGACACACACTTCATTACTTACGTCTTATGAAGTATTGTTTTATTAAAACAATATAATAAGAAGATTCTGAATAGTAGATTGTTACACGTGTTACAATGGGTTTTAGCGCCGAGTGTAACACTCTGCTTTGCACTAAGAGTACGAAAAAATTAAATAATCCAAGAATAAATTCTGGATATCAATTCAATTGTAATTGAAGCAAAATTCTAAAGATTTGGCGATGATTTTTTTATTTCTTCTATAATCGCAACGCAATGAACGTATTCCTCCGAAGAAATCACCGATTTGATCGTTCCATTTTCAAAAGTCTAATATTATTCTTTTTTATAAAACAGTAATAAGTCGAGTCTTTATTCATAATTGTTCTATTTATGAATAAATATTTTCGCTTTTATAAGTAACAGACAAAAATAAAAAGGTAAAACCTTTTTACCCTTGAACAGGCTATTCTATTTTGCCCCGCTCTGGAACGCTACAATGACGAACTTTATGAGAACGAGGCGCAGTGAGGAGTGAGTAATCTGTAAGTATCTGTGTAGTGTGTGCAAAGTAGGATACCAATTCAATCACATACGCGAAGCAGTAAGTTGGAGAATAACTTTGGAGGGCACTATAAAAACATTTTGTTCATTAGAATTTTCACGGCTGTAAAGAAAAAAAAAGGGTATTGATGGCTACAACTTTACATAATCAAGTAACATACATCGAACACATCTTACTTTATTGTACTTTTTTCTCAATATTAAATACGATTTTCCCAAAACGAAAGCACTTAACCAGCTAAAGAGCTAAAGATAGCAAGATTATGAAATTCATATTCAATATTAGTTAGAAATATGAGTGAGTGGGCCAATTCGCGAAACTGTGTGACACGGCTAAGGTTACTGACTCGTTAAACAACTTCCACTACTTACACTCGTGTAATATACAACATTTATTAGCAGTATAAAAACTAGACCTATCGTTTGATAACTATCAATTACTACTTGATCTTAATAAAGATACATACAAAATGTTCTCTAAAGTAAGTTGATAATAGTATATATATTATAAGTTTTTTTTACAGTTCACTTCAGCGAGGCTAAGTGGTAATCAGCTTTACTTGTGTCCTGGGTTCAAACTTCCCTAAATTTATAACATTTTAAATATAATAAACTATTTTTTAAATATATTCAATTTATTTGGTTTTTGCCCGGGATTGGTACACCAGCTTACCCGTTCTAAAAGGCGTGAAAATTTGTATTTGCCCGAAAGATTAGTTAAATATATAGCCTTTATAAAAGAAATAGAGTAATGTTTTTCTTATCTTCAGATCGTAGCCCTGTGCGCCGTGGTGGCAGTAGCCCAGGCCGGTCTGTTGGCCGCGCCCGCTCACTACTCCCCCGCCGAGGCCGTGTCCTCGCAGAGCATCGTGCGCCACGACCAGCAACAAGCCTACGCCGGACCTGCCTACCACGCCGCCCCCGCCCCCGTCACCTACCACGCCGCCCCCGCCCCCGTCACTTACCACGCCGCCCCCGCCCCCGTCTACCACGCTGCTCCCGTCGCCAAGATCTTGGCTCACCAGCCTGAGGAAATCGTAAGAAATATATTGAATATACATTATACAAATTACAATAGTTTTCAATATTAATAAGCAATGTATGCATGTGTATTCGCAGGCCTACCCCAAGTACGAGTACACGTACAGCGTGGCGGACGCGCACACCGGCGACAACAAGTCCCAGCAGGAGGTGCGCGACGGCGACGTGGTGAAGGGCTCCTACTCCTTCCACGAGGCCGACGGCTCCGTCAGGACCGTGGAGTACTCTGCTGACGACCACAGCGGCTTCAACGCCGTGGTGCACAACACCGCCCCTACCGCCGCCGCTCCCGCATACTCTGCACCCCTTTACTACAAACACTAAAATATCGACTGAAATCAAGCACTGTTGACTTATTTATTATAAATTATATGAATACTATAACTTGATACTATATTGTTTTTTTTTATTTTTTAGGTGAACAATATTTTCTCTACATGAACATTTTTTGCAATCGTAGCTTCCAGAACCTTTTTATGTTGTTGGCACATTTTCAATATTTTAAAATAATTTTAAGAATTATTAAAATTTGATGTTATAAAATAATCTAAGTCTATGAAATAACTACAGAATGAGAATTCCGTGGTGTGTGCATATAACCTAACTACAATGCTTTATTCGATAAACCGGCGAGTGGTCGAAGGTATGTGCGCATCGAAACAACGAGACAATTGAATTGTGCCGATGTCTTACACGATAGCAAAAGCGACAGAAATCCTCTCTCTTTTAAGAGATTTTTGTGAAGAATCAAGAGGAAGTACGGCATGATTGGAGGAAGCCGGTAATTTATGGTTTTTTCATCTGTATTGGTTTTGTACGCCAAAGCCTACCATACAAATCAAATCAACACAAATTCATTAGTGCCATCAAGATGTGAAATCACAAAATAACTGTAGTAGCAAGTCAATCACTTAGAAATCATTAAAAAGGGGAAGCATAAATAACCAAAATTTACGTATGCGACAGAGGGACTGAGTGCATTATAGACTAATGTAACCAAAAAAAAAATCAGCCACTAAAATAATAATATAATAATAAAAAATCGAGAAGAATCTCACAATCCATCAGCCCCAAACCATGAAGTTTACTTGGCCTAGGCCAGTGACTACATGATATTTACCGAAGTATCTATATGATTCGAGAAAAAGCAGAGTACAAAAATAATAATAATCGGTTATTTCGGGTAAATTACACCGATATTATAACAAATAAAATCAAACTATATGTATATACTAATAATGTGCCGATACCAGTTTATTGAGCTAATCAGATTTTTAAGGTTGTTTTATGTATTTACCCTAGCATTGGGGAGACCAACAGCTTGCACTTTAATAGAAATATACTAAGAATAGTATGCTAAAGTGGAAAGGTAAACACGGACCGGTGGTATTTTAGACTTTGATTTGATTTCATTTCATAGTAGTGGCCGGTGAATATTTCTGCAAATTGAATGAATGAATTAAAAGGTCAACGCAATTGATATGAATAAGAATAGAAATCAGGTTATATTTATGAATAATAAATAAAATAGCCAAATATGTCTAGCAAAAAGTTGGTATATATAATTTACCAATACCTCAGAGTAGATAATGAACTGCCCGATACTATGACAATGTTTTACTGTTAAATCGTAGTATTAATATATTGCAGTAAGCCCATGTCTCCCCTCTTAGATACACCCAGAATAATGAACTTAAAACCAAATACGTAGGTATCTAAGATTGTGATGATATGATAACAAGCTATAAAGTTCCGGGCTAGAAAGCGATGGATATTCTGTATTCATATTTTCTTTTAATTATTTGTACTGAGCTAAGTACAAACCAAAGTAATTTGATAGGAATGTAGATATATGAATGATCAAAATACTTATACACTCGTAAGTGGTCTCGAATGCAATTTTTATGTTATTTATTTTATCATAATTTGACATTTGATAATGTAATAAATAAATATATAACACGGTGCTAAATAGTACAAAACAGATTTTAATCAATAAAAAGATGAATCATAAAATTAAAATTAATTTCATGTCATTTTTATAAGTTCATACATTCGATACTTACTAAGGTACATTTGAAACGAGAGAGATGAGAGATTTTAAGGTACAAAGAAAGCACTTTAAAGTTTATATCGCACAATTTTCCATTTTGATATTATATTCCATGAAAATCTCTTGCAATTCTATGATGTTATTTATATGGAAATCCTGTGATATATTTCTTGGTTCAGCTCACCGGTAGTTAGGTTGTGCGTAATCTGTCAGTCAATGTTTGAGTTTTATTAAGTGGGAGATAAACGTACTTAATTTGTAGTTTTAAAAGCTCTTTAAGCAATCCATACGATTTGATCAAATATTATTATGAGGTTCGTATAGTACTACAAATCATTGACAAAACCACGGTATTATCCTCAATAGTCTTTCACCACACAATCAAACAATAGTACCTGCGGCAATAATAAGTATTATACAGAATTTTATGTAATGAGTATCAGAAAAGTATAAAATGGTTAATAATATCACATTTCATCAACAGTTCGCTAGTACATTCAGTAGGCGACGGTTCATCACAAGTGCAACAAAATGTGTGACAAGGTAGTTTACACTTAATTTAATTTATCCTATAATAATTCAGGGTTTTTGTATTCTGTTCTAGATTTTGTGTATGTTGTGTATTGAAAATATTCAAAAAATATGCTTGAGTCAATACCCATAATGGGGAACTGAATCCCGAATTAATTTATTTTAGTATTTTCTACTGTATTATGTTTGAAGAAAAAAAACACAGTGCTATTAAAATGTTATCAGCTTTTATTGAGCGTATGTGTAACATCTCACTTGAGCATAATAATTGCTTCCAAAACTTTGTGATATAAATAATGTCTTTTCATAGCTCAGAGAGCAATTCTGTTATAACGTCGTGTATGTAAATTTTCACACTTTACATCCACCTTCATTAGGTTTTCCTCTTCACTCATTTATATACAAAACATTCCAAAAACGTTCTGTATATATATTGTTTCAGATGTTATTATTTCTTTGTTTCGTATACACAACTCAAGCAGTATTCATACACCCCAGCGAGAGCTTCAGTAAAGACGTCTCGGAAAACTCCAACGGATGGCAATTGATAAAAGTTTACCACCCACCGAGTGCCCGGTCCATCGAGTACAAATACCAACCCTATGTAAGTAAAAGCCAATGCTATGATTAAACTCAGTACAGCTTTTTTCCACCACATGTTGATTTCATTTCTTATTTTCGTACTTTAATTTACCAATAATTTCGCAAGTATCAGCAATTTACAGCTGAATAATTTTCACAATCAAGTATTTAAAATCTTTATATATTCAGTAGTTTAAGTTTGAATGTCTTCATAATTACTTCTATCAAATAGGTTGACTTAAATTCTGTAAAATTTTCATCATTCCAGGCTTATCCCAAATACGAGTTCGAGTACGCAGTATCAGATAAGAAGACTGGTGACCACAAGAGGCATCATGAGAGCCGCGATGGTGACAGAGTTGTTGGTGAATACAGCCTTGTCGAGCCTGACGGCTCATTCCGGAAGGTGGAATATAATGCTGATGATCTGAATGGGTAATGATCATTCATTTATTGAAGTATGACAGGTCAATTACCTTTTTTATAATAATCCTTTTGGAATTCATAAAGCATCTCCATACTACTTTTGTGTAAAAAAAACATATTAATCCTATATTACATTTTGTGTGTTATAGGTTTAACGCAATCGTAAGCAAAGGCCTCCACAAACACGGAGACCATGCGTATTCAGTCTTTGGTCATACCAGGCAGTTCTACCCTGTGGGGAATGGCGTTAAGATCAACCACTTTTTCCCTGGAAAAGACTACCATAAAGAGGGAGATAAAGCTGAAACTATCGTTGAAAAGGAAAAGCCAGTCAATGAGGCAGATTCAGAAATATTAGCACAAAATGAGCATGAAACCCTTGTCAACGATTCAGGTGACAAAATGGTTATACTCGAACCTGTAAATGTTGAACAAAAACAAGTCGAACTAAATAATATTAAAGTTGAAGCGATAGATGGCGCTCCTGGTAAGGCTATGCCGGTGGAGGCCATCATCATGAAGAATTCCGTACCTAATAAAATAGAATCTACTGTGCCAGCTTCTGAAAACTCAGAAACTGAATCTTCCAATGATAAAACGGCTCTCATTGCTGAGGAAGATAAACCGATCAAAGATATAAGTGAAATTGATTCTGATGTGGCTTCGTCTTATTATCATTCCAAATTTTACTATGTAGGTTACTAAAAACTGTGCCTTCTTATTTACTTGTTGCTGTTAAGTTTTTATTTTATTTATATTCAATGTTTATAGTGTGTTTACGAAGATAATGATAAATTAAAATGTTATAAGCCTTCTTTACCGTCATTCAATTTATTCTTACATCGATCCCACGTTGTTTACGTACTTGTCAAAAGGACTTACATAAAGTTTAACTTACTTATTTACATAAATTACCTCTAGATGGCGTTGGTAGTAACATTATCACTGAGTAACATAGGCTATACATTATATTGTTACGCGGGCGAAGTCGTCGGGAAAATAGCTAGTAAATAATAATCTCGACAGGGTTAATTTTTCCATCATCGCCTAATGATCTCATTACGTCATACGCGTTGATCGTTATGAAAAACAAAAGCTAACTATGATGATCACAAGTATTATACATATATATAATAATCATTCCCAAAATATACAAGAGAATTTGAAATGTCTAATTAATTATATTAATATAATATAATCTTTATTCTTATATTTCCTCAACTTTTAATGTTGGCAATAGATCCACTTGGAGTTTTATTTTTAATTATAGCTCATATTACGTCATTTTACTATATCAAAACTAAGGTTAAATAAAATATGTAAAATATCATAAACAATACTGATGTGTATAACAGTAATTACTCAATACAAGATTATTTACGCTAAGTGTTACTGCCGGCTTCAAGTCGTGTGTATCTAAAACTATTTAATTATTTTCGATCACTGAGCCTTCACCTTTAAAGTATAATTTTGTGTTAGTTGATGAATTATTACACAAAAAAAAAGATTATTGTAACTGCCCAAAAATATTACTGCTTGACAACTGTATACGTATATATAATATGGCCCTCTTAAGCTTTACTTGTATGACCTTAACTAACGTTAATAACGAAGTTAATCAATTTCTGAGATGTAAGCTGCATAGCAAAATTTTTTTTAATCTCATTAATTGCAAAAAGGTCACCTTCAATTATGAAACACGTCAAATCTTTTAAAATAAATTCCAACAATCTTCATTCATCATCTGCCTTTATTTAACATGTTCCCCAGGGATAAAAAGTGTCTTATGTCCCTGATCCAGATGCAAGCATTAGAAAATAAAGTATTCTTGGTATATGTATCCCTCGGATATTATAACGATATAAATATAAAATAAATGGTAAAATTAAATAATAGCATTGATTCTACGTAATTGAACTAAATCAGTACCCCGTGCCTTTATGATTAGCGAAAAAGTACTCGTATCGTTAACGTAAACATTTCCTTGATTAGCTGTGTTTGTTTATGTGTCTGGAATTGTAATATTAAACGCCGCAAAGGTATATTTACATTGGTATGATGTTTGATATCAAAAGCGCAGACAGTCATCTGTCGTAGACACGATACGGATACGCAAATCCTATGTGATTGACCTCCGGTTATATTCAGTTTGCTTTAAGTAGTTACCTGATTCAGATTTTTAAGAAGCAAATATGTATTTATAATATCCTCTCCTCTGTAAGCATTTATTCCATGCTCAGTGTATTTAATTGATTAATTAATTATTATGCATAATTATTGTTATATTGAAGTCACTATAAAACGTTCTATAAAATCAACGTACAATTTGCTAAAGTTAACCTAGATAGTAAACACACCGGAGCAATAAAACCGAGAACACATTATTCACTGCTAAGTTAATGCCCTACTTTTCTCCTCAGGAAGTAGAATTGAACGTAATAATCCCTGATTTTCATACGCCTTCACCTATTCTTATGTAACTTTGATACAGTCCCCAATGAAAGCCTTTAAAATATATCAAGTGCCTATTACTAGGAATAATTAATTTATTAAGTGAACGACATGGAACCGCACTTTCGCTACCCACTAGTCCCTTTGAAGATAAATGTTTGTTTCAAGTAAGTTACTTCATAACAGAATCGCTTCATAGTTACCTAATCTAGGAAGTTGCAGTAATGAAATAGACAAAAGTACTACTTTATCTAAAATTTAAGACACATGGGGGTCCTTTTTCTAAGGACAAAGGACCCTCATTTGTCTTAATTTACACATGCACATTGCACGTATGAAAAAGGATAAGTCCTTTGTCATATGTGGCCAGTATTGTTATCCCAGTATAGTTTATATATGACAATAAAAAAAAGTATATTTTCTCATAGTATTACAGTAGGATTTTCCTCTCCAATGAGCTACAAAGAAACCGGAACCCTGAAATCTACAACTTGCCAAAATCGGTCATATTTATAGAAAGTATCAAATAGATATATTTCCTAGGGCTTCCAGCAATGTAGGTACAACAATTGATTGCTTTGTAGCTATAACGCAGCAATACATATACAGGAAGTCAAAAAAGCTACGTTCTAAATTATCATGTGAATAATAAAATGTTGTAAGTCGGTTCCTAAATGGCCTAGTCCACAGCCGTGAAAAGACCTGCTCGTAAAGCCAGACAGATATAGGGTAATGACAATGATATAATCTAAGATTTAATCAACTGCTGTAAAATTACACAACATGCGACCGTCATAACATAAATAACCAAATGATCCAGTTAAGTTCTTTGAATCTGTATGGTATGACTTTGAATTCTAGATTGTAAGTCATCGGAAGGATTTGTGATCAATGCTTCTTGAATATTAAATTTTGAAACTTGAAAACCTGGCTCGTAGAATTTCATATTATTATCGACGAAAAAAATAACTTGTTCTTACACACAATAAAAACAAAAGAAAGTATAATACTAGCCCAATAAAAGTTGGGTATGCTACAATGAATTGAATAGATTTTGGTGAAAGCTAGATAAACCAATAGATTAAGCTGGCCATTGAATGGGTTAAAAATAAAATAGTAAGGTAAATATCCTCATCTTTGGATAACAATACGATAGACAAAAATCTAATAAAACCAGACTATCACAAACGTCCATTTTCTTTACATATTGAAGCTATATCGCATGTTGCGACACCCGATAAAGTGACTAGATTGGCAACACTGCAATTACTGTGATCCGATCGGATATCGTCTGGAATAGACCCCCACCACGACACAGCTTATGAATTGTTTGTTATATAAAAAGAGTGAGCTATCTACGCACTACCAGTCGAGAAGAGATTTGTCTCTAAGCCAAAATGTTCTCAAAAGTAAGATTTCCTATCAAAATTATAAAGTAGCGTAACAAATGTTTCATAACAAACATAGGGCCCGTAATTACGGGCCCTAACGTAATTACGTTGTCATTGTGAAATAGAAGTTTATAGCAGATTAAAAGTCCATGGTTTTGTAATCAAGGAATAGTTCTTAAGAATTTCAAGTTAGCATACTTTTTGTTTTCAGATCGTGATTACTTGTGCGTTGGTTGCTGCGTGTCAGGCAGGTCTCCTGCACCACGCGCCAGCAGTATCTTCTCAGAACATTGTTCGCCATGACCAGTCCTACCAACACGAGTCACCAATCCATTACTCTGCCATCCACGCTGCCCCCGTGTACCATTCTGCTCCGGAGGTCCACGCCGCTCCCTCCATCCATTCCGCCCCTGCTCATCACCAAGATCACTACGTCGACGAATACGTTTGTTCTTTATTTTTAACTCTTAATTTTAATGTTCATCGTAGGATGAGTTCTTGCGTAAACTTTAAGATTTATAGCTTCTATCTTTATTGGTCTGGTGGCAAATGGGAATTTAAAAACATATATACATTACCTATACGATTCAGTAATTCTTTACTGTAATTAAAAACCTACATAGTTAAGAAGCTTTATAGATTAAGTTGTTGAATTGAAGTTGATGTCATTAATGTTTCATGAAATTCCAGGCTCACCCTAAATACGGATACTCATATTCCGTTGAAGACCCTCACACCGGTGACCTCAAGTCTCAACATGAGACCCGTGATGGAGACGTGGTGAAGGGCGAGTACTCCCTTTTGCAGCCCGATGGTTCCTTCCGCAAGGTTACCTACACTGCTGATCACCACAATGGGTAAATTTAAATTAACCTATCACACTTAATATAATCTTCCCTTTTAAATCTTAGAACAAGGTTATGTGCGTACCTTCATTAGTCTATTCGCACAGTTCATGATTCCATACATACTTCTAATGAAACCTAAGATATGTACATACAATGTTGCGTGTGTCCTTCATAAAAAACATTTACATTGTTTTGCCAACAGTTTCAACGCAGTCGTCCACAACTCCCCGCCAGTCATCCATCATCATTAAGAGGACGCGTTTTCCCAATCTGTGATATTAGCATTAATGTTTAGTTCTTATAGTGGCCGAAGATTTCCATCTGTTCTCATGATTGTAATTTGTAACTGTAATATCATTGCTTGTTATCAGAAAGGGCTTTATAAAGTCACCCACTGTTACTTCTGTTTGTACATAGACGTTTATTTTAACGATTAGTATATGGGTTCCGGGAATGGTTACTGTGTAAATAGTCTTACTTCTACTGTTCTAATAAAAACTGTAAACAATTATTCTACTGATTATTCTCTAATTTCAACATCTTATTCTTATAAACAATAATTTCGACGGCTGAAAATAATAGACGAATATTTCATACCAAAGACAACATTCCTAGGCATGTTTTAATTACCAACACATTTTTTTTTTCACTTTTTGTCCAGAAACTGCGGTGATTTACTTTGTCAATGGACGTAAGTTTGATTCCTAAACGAACTAATAATTTATAATATATATGACCTAACAGTAATTAGTTATGTAAATACATAATGTGTGGAGCTTCCGTAGAGAGTAGTGTTGTACATCTCTACATCTAGTTATTTTTTTCTTTTTGAAAGCGGTTTAATATTTTATGTTCATAAGACGTGTTGATGTTAAAACTGAAATGTAAAAAAATAACGTACTATCTGGGTCATTATTCATACAATGCAGTTTTAAACATTCTTAAATGCTGAGATGTTAACTCATTTAACCAACCGTATCATTTCCATCGTATGTAAGATGAGTTATTTTGATACATTTATTATGTAGTGATAATATAACTAAGTAGCTCACTATTAGGTTCGCCTTCGTGGACAACGAATAACGGCTTATAAACCTAGATAACAAGCACACACTGTTTTATTTAACAATGGTTACCGATAGACAATATACTTAGAACTACGACTGATGCGACAATGGTCACACAATGATCTATTTGATGGTGATGGTAAAAAACTACAAACACTTATTGAGAACTCACGTGACATTTTACTCCCTTATTGCCTTAATTATTTTTCATACCAACACTAATGTACGTATTAACATTCCCTCTGATAGACAACGCAAGGAATACCACTGGATATCATGGGAATTCACCAATTTTTCTTTTGAAACTCGAGACTTCTAAACCACTATGAGCGATTTTTGGTAAGGGCAAAACTTATGGGTTCGCGACACCGACATGCGACATGCGATATGCCAATATGACGTATTGCTCCAAGGTTTTAAGTTATCACTTCTGTCGGCATTCTCCATGACTGCCTATGTGACTGCTTATTTTTCCACGCGGACTCCAGCTTGTAGGTACATTAAGGTAAATCGATAGAGTAAATATTTATGGTAAATTAACGCAAGCTTCGCCAGACAGAGACGGTAATGGCGTATTCTTCTATAACATAATAATATGACTGAAATGAAAAAAACTGGCGACCAGGCAAAATTGGTTTTGTTCTTGTACAAAAAGTAAATAATACTTATTGAACAAGAACAAAACTAATTTTCGTAATTTTTAGCGTATACTTTTACTACAGATTATCCAAGAGAGTTCAGCCAAAACAAAAAAAGAGATTAAAAAACTTTTCTTGTTTGTACAACCCCTCCTTACAAAATATCACAGTCAAATAACAGTACTATAATCTAGTTGTGTTCCTTTGCACTACGATGTACTTACTATGCATATTCAAAAATAGTAAGTCCTTTCAACATGTGGATGGCAACACGCCTGTTATACCCCTGGTATTAAAAGCATCTATAGGCTAAGGTGACCGCTCACCGCATATGCTTGTTTGCCATCTTCGTTGTATAAAAGTTATTCATACATTGAAAACTAATTTCGACTAAATACATCTTTCAATCTTACTATTCGCTACTTTCGGACCAAGATTATCTTCACTTCCATCCATTAAAGCAATTAGAAACAATTAGACGTTCAGCAAAACAATGAAATATTAAACAAAGTATTGCAATTTCTAGTACGTTATGCATTAGCTTGCATGTGCTAATTGTGGCAATAAGAACACCAGACCGTGAGAACTATCAGATGTCCAAATTGCATATATACCATTACCATACAATGTCCGAACCGAAATAAGGAGTGAAAGCAGATATAGCAGGCTCACTGCACCGTGCGATGCCTATGTAACCCTATAGTACCTACCTACTTAATATTCCAACATTTAGCAATTTAGATCACTGATACTACAACCAGGATACATAAATACTTGAGTACATTACTCTACAATTTCTAACTTGAATTCAAAATTAATGTTCAAATGATTCTTCTTAACGCATATGCAAATGCATTGACATTTTAAAAGTTGAATAAAAAATGAAATAAAGACATATTTTTCTTTTTATGGGATTTTATTACGTTTCAACGTACAAGCCGCATTGTTGAAAGTGACTCGAAATACGATATGAATCAGTGCCATAATCGTATTAAAATATGTATGAATCACATACAACTTCGAGAAAAAAATCTTGCCAACTTACGCGCAAAAGGTGCAGAAATAATTCACAGGTTGATGAGAGGAAAGTGATAAAAACAAATTTAAATTCGGGGGTCTGTTTCACCACTTCCTGGTGAAATCCCTGATAGACTATAAGGAACTAATCTGACACTTAAATTTCAAATTTTAATAAGATATCATATAGATAAACAAAAGCATGTACAAAAGAAATAAATACAGCCCGTGTGCCACTTACAGAATAAATACAAGAATATAATTAATTATTACGTTAACAAAAATCCTTTAATAAATCAAGATGCAGGTGTATGTTATGTTATGTTGACGTAAATTGGGATTATCAACTTATCCCGCTCTCGTCGACATATTGACATTTCGAAACATCTCGGTTTCACAACGAGGACTCTTTGAGCTCGAAAGTCATCAGTTTTGCAATCCTCTTAATTTACGAGAATGCATCTACTGAACTTCAATAAAATTCGACACGCATGATCATAACTATATTTACAATTGAATTATCTTTATTCATCGTGTCGCATATTTCCTACAATATTATATACCTACCGAAAAAATACATGTTGGATTTCTGCTATGTATATTTGGTTTCAATAAAATTCCAACAATGAATAATAATATCTTAGCGTAATTAATACATACTGAATATAACCAATACGTATATCTATAGGTACCTGTTACAAAGAGGTATAAAATGTTTGCTTGTTGTGGTAGCACAGAAAATTTATGATTGGTGGTAGGCTGCCCTTGCAATAAGAGAATTACCACCTAGAAAATATTATATAGGTAATATAAAAAAAATGACCTAAAGATGTTAAGATTAAATTGTAAATTTTAGCTTCATATTTGACATCCCTTTGGATTTCATTATAATAAGTACCGACACGAAGATGCACGGATGCAATTCTGGAACTTACGCAACCATCCGCCGTCAATATTATGCGCTATCTTTTAAGTCGATTCGAAGTCGTGACAGCATAAATTTACGAGTTTTATTTCCAAAAGTACATTCAGCCGGCTTAAAAAGGTACTTGCGATGATGTGTTTCATTAAAATCGACCGGTTCAGATAATTGTACGCGTAACCTTCACCGAAAGCTCGCGGTGTTTCGCGGGAAATTGAAGATCGCCCGATGTGAACTGACCCAACTACTATTCTGTTGGTACACTGAGAGATGCGTGAATGCGCTTTTGTAAATACACAATTTTGCTGTAAAAATATGTATTTGCAGCACGTCTAATTTAATATTCGGCGTTACTATAACCTTCAGACGCCTGTAATTGCTTCAAGCTAGAAACAAAATATTGTTTTTTTACCACTAAAGTGGATACAAGGATACGGTCCTCCTGATTGTAAGCGGCTACCAGAGCTTATGGACGCTTGCAACAGTAGGGGAAACAATCGCGCGTTGCCGACCCTAAAAATGTAATTGTAAAACCATAAATGTATAAAAAAAATACCATTAGTCCGAAACATTGTATATAATACAATATAAGCAATCTCATTAAGCCCTTTGAATCAAGGGAATGCAGTGCATCCTCTCAATTTTATATTTATTGTTTAAATTTGCTTACGCTCAGTGTATCAAATGCTTAACGTTACGTAAGAAATTACTAGATCACTCATCACTAGGCGCAGGCCAACGCGCTACTTTCTTGCCGCCGTCTTAAGGTCTTGTGCATATTGACCATTCACGTTTATCAACGCTTTATCATATAAATCATGGAATTATCGTTTTCCCTCTTTTTGTAATTTTGACTTTTTATAACAAATGCACGCCATGTCACTGTATTTTAATACCTCAATAACTTTATTTGGCTCGCTTTTTACTAGTATTTTTTATGTTTTTTTTTTTTGTGTTCTGTTTGTCCGAGAAAATATAAAACGCATAATTATGATATACTAGCTGTGCCCACGACATCGTACGCGTGGAATTTTATTTTATACCTAAAGCTAATTAAGCGCCATCGTTTTAATTTTTCAGCGTACATAACTATTTTTTATTTATAATCTGATTTAAATAAACCAAACACTAAATGTAAGGCTAAGCTTTCCATTACAACAATATATTAATCAAAACCGCATCCAAATCTTTTAAATTTTTGGGAGATTAGCGTGCATACACACGCACAGATAAGCAGACAAAAAACTAACAGTAATTGTTTTGGGTTGTATTGCGTTGATAAAGGCTCCCAATTACATAGTTATTTTCATAATATTCTCTATGTACCAGACAGCGACCAGTCACGCTTTTATTATATGAATGATGATTTGTGATAATTAATTCCTTTAAGCTTAACGTTATGAGAGTGATTGGGTTCCAATATAGGTTGCAACAATTTTTCGGGATCACTCGCTTTTAAGGTTTCTCAAAGCATCCTGTAACAAGAGCTTAAAGTAACCTTGAACGAAAATGAAAATGTTATTGCGCAATGACGTATGATATGGCAAAGTGTAAAGGTGATCGTGTGCGGCGGTGTCGTATGTTGGGCCGGTTTCGCCGTATCGGGTGGCAAGTATAGCTTCCCTCGAAGTATAAAAACTTACACCCTGCCTACTCCTTATCATACGACTCCCAAACTTCAGAGAACATCAACATGTACTTCAAAGTGAGATTTTTGAAGATAAAATATTCTAATAGCAATTCATACACGTCTTCATAAAAAATCGGTCCTAAGTTTATAAAAACTCAGTTCCAGAAATTTATTTTCATTCGTTGTTATTTTCTCATCCTGGCGCTAAGCTGCATTATTCATGTTTTGCGTGTTTTCTTAGTCCTCATTATTTTATCAAAGATTACTTAGTGATAGTTTCGAAGACTTGGAAATGTTTGAAATTTTGTAACTTGACTCATTCAAAATCAGACTTATGACACTTTTGAGTGCATGTTCACTTGAAATTGTCAAGGATTTGATTCTTAATCCGTACTAACAATACAATTATGTTTATATTAATTATTTTACAGGTGATAATCCTCATTGCCCTGGCAGCGTTCTGCCACGCAGGGGTGTTAGAGCAGGGACACGCGCAAGCCTTATCGTCCCAGAGCATCGTGCGTCACGACCAGCCTACCCACCAGGCACTCGAGCATCGCACTCTCCTTCAACATGCTCCTTTGATCCAACACTCCATTCCTGTCCTGCAGCATTCAATCCTTGAACACGGTTCTCCCCTAGTCCAACACTCATCCATCCTCGAACACAGTGGCCCCTTAGTGCAATCCGCTCCCGTTGTGCAACATTTGGCCCCAGCTATCCATCACGCGCCAATTCTGCAGCACGCTGCCTATGAACACGGTGAACAAGTCGTTGACAATGTAAGATAACTTTCCTCACTTATTTATCACCTTTTTAATCATCATAGGAAAACCAAAATATTTCCTCTGGAACGTAATTCAAAATGTACGAATTCACTAGACAGAATCAAAAAATAAGAACTTTAAAAAAAATCTCAATTGAAAACTTTGATAGGAATGGCAATATTATATGATATATGATAGAACTAGCGATAATTTTAGTTATGGTTTCCTTTTGATGTCTTTGGAAATCCTTTGGGGTCTGCCATAAGCGGACAATAAGATAACTGTTTTAGCCGGGTAACCGACATTTCCAGTTAAATGGGTTGTGAGATTCAGGTGATAGTCGCTCTTTGCAAATAGTTCTTGTGGCGACCTCAATAATGATGGGATAAGGTCAGGACGATGTGTACGCTAGCTTATAAAGCCCTGCATTAAGTAATCTTGGTGCTATTGTTTTGGTAACAATTAGTTTGTGCACACATTGTAACTTCATAACCGCACCCAAATTTACTAACACAAAGAAAGTGAAAGGCGAACTATGTACTATTATGATTAAAAATTGATCAGTTAATACAACCCAATTAAATATTTATTGTGCAAGCGGCCTATAATAAAAAGAGTATAGTTTTGTAACATCTGCATTGGCAAACCATCAATCTATGGTTACCAGAAGTCTATTTATCAAATGTATCATTAGATATCAGTATTTAGCTTTCGTATCCTTTGCACGTAGAAATAGTAGAGTAGGGATGAAATGTTACTTGTTTATTGTATGTAATATTTTGTGAAAATTTGCTAGCTTTCATGTCATTCATCTAAAAAAAACATCATCGGATAAAACTTTTTGCTTGTAACTTATTTTGTTTCATGTACTCACGTCATTGAAGTTTCCTATTCGTGAACATTCTTAATTAACTCAAAATATTTCCCACATCGATATTGCCTTACGTGTTTGAGCCCTATATAGACTCTGCTTGAACCGATTCTATTGTAAGCTTCATATCGCCTATGTTATCTGAAACACTACAATATATTGCGCAGCCAACCTACTTAGGTAATATTGGAGGGGCTGTTGACCAATTCTAGTCAATGCACCTTGGGAAGGTACAAGAAGGTGCTTCGAAACTACATATTATTAACAAAGGGGATTGAAAATTTTACGCACGTCATCTATCAACATCTTCAGTAGAATTCAACTATTACAAACTTAGTAAGAATGCTGCATCTCCTACTCTCTTTGTCAGGCTCCCGCGAAGTACGAGTTCTCTTATTCCGTGGATGACCCTCACACCGGAGACCACAAGTCTCAACACGAAACCAGTGATGGAAATGTGGTGAGAGGCGAGTACTCCCTGCTGCAGCCTGATGGCTCCATCCGCAAGGTGGAATACACCGCTGATGACCACAACGGGTAAGCAATCGGACCATCCAAAGATTTCTATAGCTTGTAAGATCCGTAGCTGAATAAAGCCGCAGAACTTTCTTGAATCATTCTATCTATTAAAAAAACCGCATCAAAATCCGTTGCGTGGTTTTGACGATCTAAACATACATATTGGGACATACAGACCGCGGGAAGCGACTTTGTTTTATATTATGTATTGATTTTTATCGTTCTAAAGAAATGCGAAGTTTTGGTTAGATAGTAAACGTTAATTAATAAAATACTCGAATCTGCTTACCATCACCTATAATAGGTAATATAATAGGTAGTAAATATTGGAAATAGCAAACAGTTTATATAATTGGCTGATGATATTCTTAACCACGCAGTAATATTTAGTCGATATTTGGTTTATTTTTATTTATGTGACAAATAAAGTGATTTTAATGACGGCAATTGCCAAAAATTTAAAGGTAGTAAATAGACATCGAGTTCAAAATTAAAATAGGTTAAGATCTCTTAACAAACTTACACCATTCATGCGCTGTGGATTTATGAATTACGTTTACGTAAATATTCTATGTTAAGGCCAAATAACATATACATTCTTCAGCTGGCGAGACTAATAGCACTTCTTCCAACTTAATATATTTTTTATAATTTATTTAAACAAGGTGTTGTTTCGGTCAATAACGTAGATAGTATCGGAGGCATTGTGGCAAACTCTCGCCCGTGCCTCTTATACAACCAGCGTTTAAGTTGCGCGTAAGCTGCAAACATAAATAATGATCTTGTTGAACGATTTACAATTTAACTTAAGTTATGTGTGAAGTGAAAAAATATATTTATTGAAGAAAAACTCTCGCATAAAAATTTTGGTCATGAGTATTTAACAACTCTGAAGGATTATTCATAAGAGATCTTGTAAGATGTTATTAATAACTACCATTTTATTTATTACTTTAACCTCAAATTCCAACAATTGAAATACCGAACGCAGGCATAGAAATATAGGTAGAACATTTTTTATTTTCTTTTGATTGTTAATTTATCTAAGTTAACTCTTCTTGATTTGTAGACGTTGGTGGCAACATAAATGTTTTTTTTTTAAGTTTTTGCACTGTAGAAACATTTCGATGTGGATTACAAATGCACCACTTTTGTTGTAAAACAAACAAGGAGACTAATATAACCTTTTGATATGATAGAACGTCTTATCCTGACTTGCTTTACATTTAATGGTCCCGGGTAGTGGTCCCAATTTATCATGTACTTGAGTAACTCTCTGAGTAGGTAAGGAACTCATCAACTGCTTCGAGGCTTCTTGCCTTCAACTTGTATTTGACATTTTATATAAATGTTTTGTTTATTCAGATTCAATGCTGTGGTGCACAACTCAGAGCCCAACCCTCATGCTGCCCAACCTTCGCCCGCCCAGACACACTCAGCGCCTGTCGTTCACTCATCCCCTATCGTCCACTCGACACCCGTGGTCCACTCAACTCCCTTAGTCCACGCCATCCACGCAGCCCCTACTCACTACTTTACAGCCCAACATTGAAAACTACTATATCCGTAATACCTATTGTAATTTATTGATGTACTCCTAAAATATAATGTTTTAATTAACACAGTGTTTTTATTTAGATCCATTTACGTTAGTTCAACGGTTTTCCAACATCTGTCTCTATTGGGGTCCATACAAATGTAATTGTGCTATGGTAACAGTAAATTCGGTACTGATGAGTTCCTAATTAGGCCTGTAAGAAAATTCACCCTTTCAAAGAGAAATGAAAGAATTAAATAAAAATTATATGATTTATTTAAATAAGTATAATTTTATTGTACGTATTCAATGCACGACAAGAACGCAGAAGAAAACAGATACACACATTTTATTTGGCAAAAGCAAAACATACACGTTCAGCTCGTTGCGTCCGCGCAGCGCTAAACCATCCGATCACGTCAGATATGTAATGTTAAGTAACTATAATTACTAATTAGTAGCACTATTCATGCTTACAATACACAATAACACGTAATAATAAAAGGCAATGTGGGAGTAGATCCTCGGTATAATGAGTGATCCGTAGATATATGTCAAAATAACTTCTATAATTGTGCTTAACCTAGAATTAAAGTATTTAAGCATGCCAGAAATACCTATAGTTTCTTAGGTAGATGCCAATATTATATTGTTTTCTTTTATTAACAAAAAAAAAATCGCGTTATTCAGGAAAATCAATTCAACATAAATTAATTCGTTCTGATGCCGTTACGGCAATATGAAATTTAGATACTAATTAAGTTTGAAAGATCAGTTTTATTCCACTTGCATTAAATCGCGGACAAAGAGTAAATAAATCTATGAAAACCATCTTGACTGAATATAAAGTTTAAAATCTGTACGTACTATCATCGCATTGCTATGACCGCAAGCAAATTTTTAGATAAGCCGCGGAACACTAAAATACCGCTAATTTTACCAGTTCCAGTAAATTTCATAAGAAGCTGATCTACCACATATTGTACGACAATCAAGCTAGGTATCTAAGACACAACAATACCGATTATGCAATATATACATGCCATGGAAACAAAAACTCTTATTTTACACTCTTGTTTTTATTTATTTTACTTTATCTGGATAGATTTGCACGTTTATGTATACCGAAACGCCAATTTTACAGAAAAACACGAATTAGTGAATGACATAAAACGTAGCTATTTAAATATTGTTCATTGTCTCATAATTTTATTGCACACGTAAATAAAACACCATGAAATGTAAGAACAAGAACAATTGTTACTCAACTTGCTTAATATTTTATCAGATGACGGAAATGTCTCGAAAGACAAACCACGTAACATTTCTACTTATTTAGGAGATATCTTGATGTTATGATTATAAGCTACACGAACATGATACTCACGGGTATATCCGAAGCTGATTTTAATAGCTACGCTCCCCAGCCGCTCCACAATGAAACTGACTTCCAGTATTAACTATTCGCATCATGGATTTAACTTTTTGTCGTCTTTCTATGTTCATTCTCATTTTTATTTTTACAACATATTTTCACCCTGTATTATAGTTAAGTAAAATTATTTTAACGAATTTGTGTGAAACAACGTGATAGCCGATGATATAGTTACTAGGCAACTTTTTAAGCTTCCTTACAATATGAGAGTCAATGTTGCAGTCTTCCACTTTAAACGCCGTAAATTATCACTTATCCGCTAAATAATCCACCCTCCTCATTTCACGGCTTTTTAACATCGGTACACAAGCTCGTCTTAATATAATCAAGTAAGCTATGGTAACCTTACTACAGAAAATTACGAATATAGCGCTTTGTTGTATCTGAACCCCCAGGCAAGGTCTTATTACAGGCATTTGTCTCTGAGTTAGATTTGCACACTGGCACACATTCGGAGAAACGCTCTACTTATCAAATATACGTATGTAATTACAGCTTAACAAGATTTAGTAAGTGTTAATTTGTTTGTTGCAATTGCGTAAGGCATGCGTCCGTTTTATATTTAAGGCACATTTTATTACATTTATGTTGTTATGCACAAAATAAAGCTATTTAATTGTAAGACGGAATAGCAGAATTGAACATAAATAAATACTAGTTGTCTAGTAGAGCCCTATCGACCGAAATTAAACAGTTGATGGCCTTTTAAAACGTATACAAGTTCGTATACGTAGGGAATTCTGAAAAGGGCAAAATAAGCATACTGCATATTAATGACCACCTTCACAACTCCATTTTGGTGGCTAATGTGTCTTTGGTCGAAACCTTTATAAGATGCGCGGTGTAAGTAAATATTTCTTATCACTTCGTTCTAATGAATGGTTGGACAGGCGAAATGCATAGCTCTCGATACACAATTGAAATATCGGAAAGAGTAAACAGCTTATTCCAATTTCAAATCCAAACAAACATTCTAGTGAATGCAATTTAATTATTCAAAGATTCGCGTTACCTATATCTTGTCAGATTAACGCACTTCCTTATTATAGTTACCTTCCTGTTCTTTATATAACACAACAGAACCTATAAATAGGTGATGAGAGAACTTGTTTTAATAATGCATTTCCACGGTGTAGGTACTTTGGCAGCCGTCGACAGTCACGTCTCTATGAGATCCATTGAGCAGAAACTAGTGTACGCAGTCGATACAGCAAAGTTGTAAGTATGCGATAAAATACATCGTGTAATTGACGTAACACAATAATAATAACACACGTCACAACTGATCTACTTTCTTAGCACCAAATATGAGTCTAAATAGTTTTCTTCACCTTGAACTAGGTACGTAGAGCACTATGTAATTTTACGTAATTGCTGCATCATTATCAAACTACCGTATTATTGCGTACTCCCCGCGTGCACCGTCGCATCTCGACCGTAAGCTCTATAAAAGTAGCGTACTTGGCTCCTCGGCATCAGTTGTGTGAATTAGTGCAGACGAAGCAAACCTTATTCAAACACAAAATGATCGCCAGAGTAAGTGTAACACAGGATAAGCACGCGTTTTGTAATCTTAGGAGAGTTTGTATGTAATTTTGGGGTCAGCCCGAAACAAAAAACAACTCCGCACCTAAAATTTTCTTAAATTATTTATTTTTTTATAATGTGAAAATGGTTGATATATCATTCATGTATGAACATTAATTCAATCCGTTTTTCTGCCTCTAATTTAAAATATTATTGTGCACCAAAATTTATTATAATCACTTTTATTTTATCTTTATTTATTATAACTAAAATTATTAAGCATAAGTATTCCTAACACTGCGAATTTAATATTTGTTACACTTTGAAAAAGTCTATAAGTGCCTTCTTAGGGTCTGAACAGTGTACAGATTTTTCATTGCCTGTATTGATGATTGTTCTGTATATCATTTTCGGTTCTACATGCGTACTTCTTTATTCTCCAGGCCGCAGTATTCCTTTGCGTGGTGTCAGTGGCCATTGCTGGCGTGGTTCATTACGCGGGTGAGGACTACGGCCACGAAACCCTGGCATATGCTCCAGTGCAGGTAGCTGCAGTGGCTCCCGCTCACTACGCAGAACACGAACATGTTGACTACCATGTAAGTATCCGGTCGAAAAGAGTGAAAAAAGCGAAAGTTGTACACAATGTTAAGATGCTGAGGAAAACTACGTTACTAGTCTACTTGAAAAGTACTTGAGCAGGCATGTATGAAGCGATGGATGAATATGAAGGAAATTAGATAGGTGTTAATTAGTGCGTATTTTCGCAAAAGGTCAAGTACAAAATAGACCAATAGAGGTAACTTGAATTATTCTGCATGTCATCGAAGGAATAGAATAAAAAACATAAAATTCATTATTACAATATTTACTGCCCAAACAACCAACTGATCCTTCTTCTTCTTCTATTTAAGAGTTTTACTCTTGTCGGTGCAGCCGATGTATTTCCCTCCACTTCTGCCTGTCCAGAGCTACTTCTTTGACCTCCCTATACGACGTGACGGCTATCTTATCCTATCTTACATAAAACATAAACATGTGAAAAGTAACTTCATACAGTTATCGAATACCCCGTTTTATAATTATGTTAAATAGACTGGTGTACACTATATTTGTAATTACATTCGTAATGTAGATTGTCTCATTCAAATTCTTTATTTCTTTCAATGTACGTCCAGTGTTTCATTCTAATAGTTTTAAATTCGTTTTATAAACTCCTTTTTATTTTATGCCATTTACTCTATGTATCTTATATAATAAAACATAAAATGAACGTTATGCGAACTTTCGTGCTATAATCTCAACATAATTTAACTTTATCAATTTTACAAAGCAAAGCCAAACACATATAATAATTACTATTTATCGTATTGACAATAAACATAAAATATCTACTGGGCAAATTAAATTTACCTATAAAAATTACATAGATATATACATCAACAATTAGACCGTTTATATTCATCCACAGAAATAAGAAAATTGCGACATACACAACATTTAATATACAATAATATCACATAACTGAAACATTGGTACGGTTAAACAATAAAACTATATCGGTCAAGGAGACCGATCATGACAAAACCTTCAAGATTACGATGACACTCAAATAGGATAAGAATGTATGTGATGTTACCAATTACCGCTAAAAGACAATGGTTTATTAAAAACCAATTTTCATAATTTGTTTGAAAAAATCGCGTTCTCTTTACAATATAACTTGCGGTTATTATACACTAAATAAAAAAAATCTTAATATTCGCACCTTAGTAATCAAACATAATAAACCAACGGTTGTATTGTTAATTTCTTCATGTTTGTATCGTATAATGTGATCTAATATGATAAAGAAGTATATCACCGTTACAGCTAAATAAACATTCACCAATATCTGGTACGTAAGTGGAGCAACAAGCAAGTTTTGTTTCCCTGATCCTTTCGTAACACAAAGGTAACTAGCTAATTGATAGCTTGCATAAACTGCGCGATCCAACACAATCGGCACCGTTTCCTGGATACGATACATATTGACATCCTACAGTCGCCTTGGTTGTGTCGCCACTTAATAACTTAATTCTACTAATAACATACTTAAATACACTAAATAGCTAATAAATATAGTTATTTATTTTCTCTTGAATAATGTATTCGCAATGTACTCAATTTTTTCGACGCATCATGTGCACACATTCCTATTCTATACACCGCCTAAAACGTAAATTCGTGCCTTGGGTATTGCAAGCATCAATTTTCTAAGGTGATCCTACCATCATACCATGATACATTCCGTATAATATTGCTCTCAGCACTATGTTTGCAGCATCATAAAATAAATTCGCGATCCATTTTTGTCGTAAATTAAATTATGAGTGCGTAACTCTTTTATATGCACAAACCGGCTTACGACCATTATTATGTTTTTATATTAAAAAAAGTCACATTTTGATAACTAAAAGTCCCTAATATGTATTTTTCTTAAGTCGGACACAGCCGCTCTAATTTGCAGCTTAGTTGTCGCATATTTTACGATGTTGTCATAAACTGAAAGCTGCGGGCTACGATTGGAAATAATAATGTTGAGGTTGCATAAGCCTTTTGCATAGTACATCCCGGTCGTGACTGAAGGCCGATAACGCTCCCAGGATGCTTGCGAAATAGGGACGTAATGACAGCTATGATACTATGGGATAATACCAGTTTACATAAACCGTGAGAGCACGCTCGTTTTAATACTAGCCGATGTCGACCCAAATGCACTAGATTACAACATGTTGACGGATTTAGAATATGTAACTATTCACTTGGACCTCCCACAGACTCGCGACTGGACATTAAATGAAATATATCACGCATATTTGCTCATATTCATCAACGTTATGAGTGTAACGAACAATGAGGCGTTTGCGTCACTTCACATAGAAATAAGTTGTAAGATCCGGTTTAAAAATTAAGAGGAACAAAGCGGATACGAGTATGTAAGATATTAAATTATCTGCTGAAATCCAATTATTTTAATGATATATTTAAACATTTACTTTAAATTTACATAATTGAATTAATATAATAAAAAAGGTGTTAACAATCTGGCGTTAATATGAAAATAATTTATGTATATGTAGATTGTCTCAATACTTAAAATTATATTCGATTAGTTATCTTATTATGTTCTTTTATTAAACAATAATATGCAACTTCATAATTTTAAAACAGTTTTATGTGTTAATTATTTAAAGGAGGTAAAATTAACCTCAACGCATAAAAATATTTTTTTCTTAATTCTGCTGTGCGGTGAGAAAACCAGAACCTTCATGGCACATCTCCACAAGTTATTACTGTTTTTGCAATGTTTTTAATATACATTCGCATCTTTTTTTTTCTAGGCCCACCCCAAATACGACTACTCCTACTCTGTATCAGACCCTCACACCGGCGACCACAAGACCCAGCATGAAGTACGTGATGGCGATGTGGTGAAGGGCGAGTACTCCCTTCTTCAACCCGATGGTTCCTTCCGCAAGGTCACCTATACTGCTGATGACCACAATGGGTAAATAACTACTTTATATACATAATGTCTTCGGTTATATTTTTATTATACCTATTTACTTAATTGACCTTTTGCTTTCGAGCCACTTTACTTTTTGCATATACATTTTTGCATCATTATATTTTTAACATTATTTGGTCGTTCACATGAGTTATTTATGTTTTTCCAGTTTCAACGCAGTTGTCCACAATACAGCGCCAGCGTTACACGAGTACCACTAAACTCCTACGCAGCCACCGCTCCACATGTGATATTAACCCTTAAAACTTAATGTACATAGTCTTTAGTCACACTTATCTATATCTTTAAGACTGCGGCGATAATAAACTGATCGAAAAACTAAAGTTGATTTTTTTTCTTTTCATACCCATTTTAAAGTTTCCCGTTTGTTAGAGATACCCTCAGTATTTTCGCTGTTTTGCATTTTTCGTTTCACTAGCTAGTGTGCCGTGCAAATAAGAAGATGAGCTTTTATCAAGTTTTTATGTATATCTTGTCGGTGTACCAAAGTAAATATAACATTCTTGAGTCAAATACTTGTGCTTTCTTCTTCTTCTTCTTCCTAAGTATGGCAATCAATCCCTTCAGGGACTATTTTTGCCAGTGTCGAAAGTCAGAGATTTTCAAGTTTCAAAATGTCTCGTATTTGCCGCATTAAAATGCCTAATGTCATGCATTCTAATGCTTAATGGAGTTTATAGAAACAATCCACGGCAGTAGCAGATCGTAACACACCCTTAAGTCAGAGGTAACCTGTTGACCAAAATGATAAATCATTTAACCCAAAAGTCGTATTATGGCATTATTTCCAATGTTCCTATAAATCAGTCACTAAATGAAACTTTACTGCACATAACGACACCAAAAATACACATTAAATATCACTATAACACAATTTACGAGACACTGGAATAAATCTCAACCGCTCCGCCTGATTCCCGCCAAAAACTCCCTACTTCTGCTTTCATGTTGATATTCATTCAAGTAATTGTCACGGTTTTTATATAAATGTAGTCTGAAGCAATAATATTTTTTAAAGATTAATGTTATTGATTGATTTTAATTTAAAATGTTGTCAATAGTCATACACTGCCGTTGCACTAATTTTCGATCAATAGGGGATTATGGATAGACTGGATGGATATCCAGTAAAATTATCGTAGGTACTATCGATTCCTCTATTGCCATATTTAATTCTGTCAATATTATCGCCACCGCTGAACTATTGGAATTAGATAATATCGATTCAATCGAAAGTTCCACATTTTATACCAACTATAATATAAAAAAAAACCCAGGGACCTTTGTTCAGAAGTTTGTTCAATTGTAAAGTAGGTATATATCCGCTTTCGGATAATCGTTTATTTTATTTTCTTTACTATACTAAGAATAAGCCTATATTGAGTTATTTACCGCTATGTCTTAAATAAATAAAATGACGCCTATTTTTTATATACCACTAAGGTGGCACATAAGCATACGGCCCACTTGATGGTAAGCAGTCACCGTAGCCTATAGCCGCTAGCAGTACCCGGGATATCAGTAACGAGTGGCCAACCCTGTTGTTGATGAGGAGTCACTGTGCTAGCAGCATTATTACTAGCCCGGCGTATCCTCGTGGAGCACAGTGCTTATGTATTTTAACTAGTCAATTCGACACATGTTTTGTGATCTGCACGGTTATTATAAGAGAAAATCATAATATTCCAAAGCACGATACTGGAATATCTTCCTTAAACAGTGAGAGAGAGCTGCATCAGCGACGAAATTTTCAATGTTTATGAAATATGACGTACTGACTGTTTTCTTAAAAAAAACTCAGAATATTCCTCAGAAGTGCGAAGTCGCGAAACAAAGCTAGTGTAAAATGAAGATACAGTTACAATTCTGAGTGCATCGTACTCCCATCTGACAGTAAGCGCCCAGTAAGCGGGTACCATAGCATATAGACGTCCGGGAAATAACTCACGCATTACAAACCTCACATTGAAGAGAATGGCGAGAGATTCACCGCATAAAGCAACAACACCCTGGGTCCCTTGTAACCCAGTTTTCCGGCTGCCGTAGTGGGCACTACTTTTCCTTCAATGTGTTACACTAGAAATGTATTTACAGCCTACTGAATCACAACATCATCAGAATAGTAAAATTAGCTGTGATTTGCGATAAGACAGAGGCATACCCGAGTCCGCTTCCATTTTTAATATATCTTTCCAAACCATTACAACCTAGTCACGTGTGTCAAGGGTTCATGTCAAGGGTAGTTCAGCATCTGCCTCCTTTCAATATAAATTCATAACTACGCAACGTAAGCGTGTCGCTGCATTAAAACTACTACTCAAAGCGCCTTTAGAATTGTTATAGCAAGCTAGTTTTAGAATAATTGTTGCTCAATATAATGCGAGACGGGGAACGCCCAATCTTTTTTCATTGACCTCCACAAAGCTACTTGAGCGATCAGATCATCGAATATCAATATAATCATCATCAGCTGATAGACATTCACTGATGAACAAAAGCCTTCCCATACAAATGTATGGGAAGGCTTATCTAAGGCTAAGGTCATTGTGGAAATCCACAATGACCGATTTCGTGATGGCTGCCCCACATAGATCACTCAACAGCGACCTTAAATATAATACAAGTAAATAAATTAAATATTTTAGTACTATGCGAATTAAAATGCAGTCAATTTAATCTCTTTATACTGGTTCTGTAAAATTTATACAGATACGTACTTTCATAGCAATTTCATACCAATGTCTAGAAGAATTTTGTTACAAATTGTTATATAATGATTGTTAAATGCAAAAAAAGACAGAGCACTGAGTTTCTTGCCGGTTCTTCTCAGGTGGCTTTTTTTCCGAACCGGTGGTAATTTAGACCTTCATAAGAGCCTTATTAGGGCCTAAACTGAATAAATGATTTTTGATTTTGATTTTGATTTTGACTTATATGGGAATCGACACAAAATTAAACTGAAATTATATAATTCATAGTTTTAAAATATACGGCATTATTGTTATTGTATTATAAGTGAAACAAGTGTCAATAAAAGATGTTTTTAATGTTTAAGTGTTATCAAAATGGAAATATGTATATCAGTAGGTATGTGGTATGAAAACACTATTTGGTCAAATATAAGTAAATTCATACCATGCCTACATACATATTTTATTTTTAAATATGCTTAGAGAAAAAAAAAGAACTTCGCATATTACATGTAGCACCTACTGAAAAACTGAAAAAAATGTATTTTACCTACTGACACCAATTATACACTTTTAATGGATAAATGGATGCATACTCCCACGGTACGAAGGTATCTAACCCGAAAACCCGAAAGGCCCCATTCCAAAAACTGACGATTCGGATGTGACCCAAAGTTGTGTTGGATTTAAAAAAATGCTGTTTTGAACACTCGAGTACATTTAATCTTTATACAGAAGGTTCAGCTTGATGCTCTAGCCGTGTTGACCCATAATCTGACAACTATTGGGACGGTATTTCTTAAACTTACGAGAAAAAGAAGGGAGAAAGAAAGCTGCCCTAGCCGCACGGCCCAATGGAGGGTTCATTCATTTATAGTGGAGCTACGCATCAGGATATAACGTACCCCCTTATGTTAAACTGACGAGCTTGAGTCAATCCTAAAACCCCTCTTGGGCTCCCCTACTAAAAGGGATGACAAACAGTTCCCGGTAACATTTCATAAGCTACGAACTAACCGGACCATATTTCACAAAAAGACAATTGACACGGTATGTTAGCCACTTGTTCTATGCCACGTGTTCTGAATACTGGAGACAACCGAATGAGCCTGTGTTAAATTCCCATTAACATTTTAATTGTTAACCGCTATTCATCTAGTAAACGACATTGATGGTTTGTTTCGGTATTACCGAACAGCATATTTTAGGACAAACAAAGCGCCTTTTATAAGTGGACTACATTCTGAAAAATATCATTCGTCTTCCAACGATCACCAGGAAAGATGATCCTCAATGTAAGTGAATATCACTTGAAATATGGATTTCTTTAAATCACCTCAAATATTTAATCCATTCATTTATTTCAGATATTCAGTATCTCGTTCTTATTGTGTGCCGTTTGGGTGGGCGATGTTTGGGGAGCACCTTATTCTAATGTATTTGTGCAACGTAATTCTGATTATACTCCCGTGGAATACATTCAATATCGTTCACCATCAGTTGCCATTGAAGGTGCACAAATAGCTCAATTATCTGCACCATCTGTGAGATCTGTCGTGCCAGTACCCAATTATGTTTCACCGTGTGGGGTTTCTCCATGTCTGGTATCTGGACAGAACATCGCACCTATCCCATCAACAGCTAATCTCATCACATACAACTCTCCGATCTCAAGCTTACCAGTCGTAGTTCCTCGAGAAGTAAGCGATATTACCTTCAACATACATTTTTGTAAAACTAGATATCAGAACCCAACTTACGTTTGTTTTATTTCTAGGAATCAACAGGCTATCAATACTCCTATGTAGTCTACGATGACCTCACTGGTGATCAAAAGGCACAACGAGAACACAGCGACGGCTCAGTGGTCCGAGGCGAATACTCTCTGATTCAGCCCGACGGATATGTACGAGAAGTACAATATGTAGCGGACGATACGAACGGGTTAATAATTTGCTAATCAACCATTTCATCAAGTAAATTCACTGCAACTCATCTTTAACCCTTTTATTTAATTGTCAGGTTTAACGTTATCGTGAAAAATTTTTTACCTGCCTCTGTGGGAGAAAACAAAAAGATTGAACATAAAAAGGAAATACAACCGGTACCACCTTGCAATGAAGTCAAAAATGAACATTTAGAAAAAGAGGAAACGCATGATGTATTTGAACATCAAAAACATGAACCGCTAATAGAGGCACATCATCTCAAACAAGGTAGGCATTATAATGATATAAAAGAAGGTCAATCCCATAGCACAGAAAATAATATTCATTCAGAAGGAGTTCATCATTCAGAAGAATCAAAACATGGTCACACAACAGAATTGAATGGTCATTCTGAGGTAATTCACCATACAAAAGCTCCTGAGGATGATACAAAAGAGAAAGAGCATGATAGTTTACCTGAAAGCCATTCTGAACACACAGAAGCACATAAAATTCAGTCGGAAGTAATAGAACATGACTATCCAGAGCATCAAACATCGGAAACTGCGAACCACGTTGCAGAAGAGCACACAGAAGACCATAAGGAGCATAAAAAAGAATCGAGTATTAGTTCAGAGTCAAGTGAAAGTGATTCAAATGAATCTCATGAGGGACATTTAGATCACAATCTTGCAAAAATACGTGGCAGCAAGTCTAGTGGCTCTAGTGAATCCTCAGATAGCAGCAACAGCAGCGAATCCAAGGAAACAGAGGGTGAAAAGTCGCAAGATTCACCTAACAAACATGTTGAAAAACATCAAGAGGAACTCGCAAATCATGCGGCAGAGCACCATGAAAGTGAACATCACTCAGAAACTCACGAAGTAGAGACTCATCCTGCAGAACCTCAAAATGACGAGATACATAATGAAAAACTTAAATTGCATGATAATGTAGAGTTGTTAGAATCAGATGAACATCATAATAAATCCCACGAAGCACACCAAGAACATATTGAGGTAGAGCGTGATGGCGACAACAGTGGTGTAAAATATAGTAACATCATACGATGCGTAAATAGAGCTATGAACAGCGCTCCATCCTCTCATAAAACGGAACCCTCACCTCTTACATACATCATTTTGAACAAACCCTGTTAGAGTTTGAATTTTTATTTTATTTAAGTCTAGTCTCAATTTTGTTTTTTTGTGTTTGCTTAAAAAAATCTCTAGAGTTATTTTTTTTATATGTAACGTTGGTGTTAACTTTATAAATAAAATTTACAAGAAGTTACAAAGTTATTATTTATTACCTGTGGAATAGTAAGTTGCTACGATGTTAGGTTACACGTTAAAAGTTAAGTACCTACTACGTCGAATCGAAATGGTTATTCATACCATATCTTGATTACATTCCTGCTTAAAAAGCACTGATTTAAATACAACCTTACACGATACCCACCGTAGCTGTTAGTCAATCGATCAGATCTTGTCAAACCTTTTAAGTCCAGCATTAATTTATTTAGATAAAAATCTGATTGCATTTATTATTATCAATTGCGCTTTGGTAAATTAATCATAGTCTAAGACTTGGAAACAACACAACAATATTAGAAAATTTAGGGATTATAAAATTCAATGTTTTGGGTCATAGCATTGCAGGGAAGATGCACTTTCAATGGGAGAGCATTGAAAATCCAAGCTTCCCGACTAAATTTATAACACTTATTGTTCGTGGCCATTACACTTCACATCGAGAAACGAATTGGGGTTTTTCTGAGACGGTCGTGACCGTGAGGTGACAGCTAGGCGAACCGTTCATCTTCTTTGCATGGATAAATGACATATGAAACATATACTGTACTCGTACTTATAATTGCTATTTAGTTCAGTATTTTTTATATATTATATTTCATGATCTCCTAAATTTAAAAAAAACGTCAAAAAATATGGATGGATAAAATTTAATGTCCCAGTTAATAGTTAAGATAACGAGGAGGCGTGGTGATGGCCAATACTGGTGTGGTTGCTAGCAATTAGACTAGGAAATTACCAAGGACTATTATTTCTCCATCTGCATATATTTTGAAAAGTAGCATTTGAAACGGCTCTTAACTACTGCAACAATGTAATCAGCCCTTTTAGTTCAGTCAACTGCCGACAACTGAACTAGTGGGAATAGACCTTCAATTTCACAAACAGAATTCCTGCTTACGTCAGAATTTAATATGGCTGGAAACTAGACGTTAACTTAGGTACAATAATAAAAAGTTATCTGTCCGCCAGTTTTGCAAATGAGTAACTGTTGTAATAGTCACTTATTGCGATTATGATCGGAATGTGACCTTAACGCAATACCTACATTAGTTATTAGTTTAATTGCAGTATTAAAATTTCTTTTATAGCCTTTTCTAAAAATGAATCCCGTAAAACACAATAAACAAAACAAAATTTAGAATAGAACGTAAGTACATAGCAAGTCATATCCCTACTAAATATACTATATCAAGTTATGTTAAATACTAACAAGCAGACAGATCAACAACGTAGCTTCCACTAAAATTATGTTAGTGCGGAAACCTTTTGCTTTCACGGAAGTAACCCAAGACCCTGATTTAATTAATATAATAGAATGTGACCCTTAAATTACACGACTTACGCACCTCGAAATGAAGAAGGAAAGGACACAAGGATATCAACATTTCTGTTAAACGAAACTAAAACTAAAGTCCGAAATAAATACGAAATGTGCCTTAATTAAAATAAAACCTTAATAGCTTAACCAACCTTCGCTAACCTATGTGGAAGAAGTCATGTATGTAAAGCTCAAACCAGCATAAAAAAATACTTAGGTCGTAGCCACTGGGACAAATAAACTTGTGTGATATAATTAGTTAAGTTATACACATTTACATTACATTAATTACAACTAAGTGCAATCGAAATCAAGCTTTCCTGAATGGAAAAAACGCATGATATCGGAAGTAATTTCATGCATATTAAGGTCCGATTTATAAAAATACTTAACTTAATGTTAACAAGGAATTGCATTCCATAAAAGCCTTTCTATAAAACCTGACCTACATTATTGAAGTAATAACATTGTGTTGGTGTGGGTAGTATGCGCGCGCATACCCAATCTATCACATCCAGATTTGACATGAATTTTCGTAATTGAGATCTTATGACATCTTATCTTGTCACTTTAATTCCAAGATTATGATCCCTCAAATAAAACTAATATTATTTCCAATGTAAATGAATTTATTCTGCACAAAACCGACTAATCCAGTCCGTGCAATTAAACCGTTAATTTAAAACGTCTTACCATATTTCATCTAACTCATACATAGGTTTAGATGCCATGTGAGCAAGAAAGAATACTTACTGTTTAACGCCTTTGCAATTTCTAAGGTAATTCTTTTTCACAAAATGATTTTTTTTTTATTTGGTACAAAAAATATACGTGGTATAAAGCAAATACATATTTGCGATAATGCCTGCAGTAGTCTCTGGAACTGTCTCGCAGTGTTCCGTAATACCGAAAAATTATGAACCCTTACATGAAAATTTGGATCACTTCTTAATCAGAGTATCACTGTAATTTGTATTAGTAAGAGGGCGAGATAGGACCAGTAGTCCGAGCAAGAATAATTTGCGACAACATATTTGAAAGCGTAATTTGCGATATTCATATTAATTTTTATTTCCACTTTTCACCGGCGCAGCGCTGTTTATTTCCCAATACAATAATAGTCAAAGGTGATACGAATACGTAGTCGCAAACATTATTCTTGGCAGGGCTACAGTTATTCTTACAACGGAAGAACTGTTTGAATATAAGATCCGGCTTCGTAAGACTACGACTACGACTACAACTGGGTACGGTACGCCCCATGCATCCGCTAGTAGCGCTAATGCGCGTCAGAAGGCCATTAGCAAATACATGGCACGCAGTTATTTTATTACAGCCCAAATTTTAAATGAACTTTACTTTTTTTAGTGTACTCTAGTCGCTGTAAGTGCAACACTGTTACATATTATATAATTAATCGCAGAACCTATCTAAATATAAATAGGTATATTTATATGAAAGAAGCAGAATAATGAGCTGTGAACTGTATTCTATTTGTACTTATATATAAGACTAGCGGCCCGCCCCGGCTTCGCACGGGTAGACATTAGTTTCGGAGCATAGACATTTATCAAACATTTTGTCCACCCGTGCGGAGCCGGGGTGGGCAGCTAGTATAATATATATAATATAATATATAGCTTATGTTACTCAATGATAATGCAGCTTTCTAACGGTGAAAGAATTTTTGAAATCGGTCCTGTAGTTTCGGAGCCTATTCAATACAAACCCACAAAAATACAAATCTTTCCTCTTTATAATATTAGTGTAGATGTAGATGTAGAAGTGTAGATATAGAAAAAATATATAAGGATGCTAAAACTACTTTTTGAAAGCACTTTATCTGCTATACTCTATACTATAACTTTCAACTAGTTACCCGAAACACAGACATATCAATAAATCGATAATAGTAAGTAAGTCACTGTTCTTTGTAAATAAAATAAAATTTAATACTTGCTACCACGTAAACATATTATTCAGAAAAACTTGTACGCTCTAACTGACTTCTACTTTATTTCTGAATCACGTCTCCTTATCAGAGAATTAGTTTGGCAGCTCAAGTAGGGTATCTTTATTCCACTCGAAGTATAATCGGAACGTAATTGAAACAATAAGCGTTGTTAGCGGGCCGGACCCATCGATTTACAGCTCCGTAACCTTGCGCATGACAAAGTTAAATCAAGGTGCGCGCATTTCTCCGCCCCACCGCACGACCACGCTACGATCTATATATAACCATAGTGTAGTATTATTGACATCAATTAGTTCTTGGTTGTTAAACTATTCAAACCAAAATGTTCAGCAAAGTAAGAAAAAAAAAAATATTTTAGAAATAATTTAAAACAGCATTAGACTGTAAAAATCTTTGTAACAATATATCAGTCTCATAACTTATTATATTGATTTCAGATCGTAGCTTTCAGCGCTCTCGTGGTTGCGGCCAGCGCTGGTCTCCACGGCCACGCCGTCTCCTCCCAGAGCATCATCCGCCATGACGAGGGCCACCAGGCACCCCTGCACTACGCCACTCCCGTGGCGCACTACGCTGCCCCTGTTGCGCACTACGCTGCTCCCGTAGCTCACTACACCGCTCCCGTGGCCCACTACGCCGCTCCCGTGGCCCACTACGCCGCTCCCGCTGCCCACTATGATGGTCATGACGAATATGTAAGTATTCTACCAAATACGTATCCGATGTGTATAGACTACATGCACTACGCAAATCATTCCATTAATGTACATATTAATAATATAGCTTATTCTAATGTGCAGGCTCACCCCAAATACGATTTCGCGTACTCCGTGGCTGACCCCCACACCGGCGACCACAAGTCCCAGCACGAGAGCCGCGACGGCGACGCTGTCCACGGATCCTACTCCCTTGTGCAGCCTGATGGCTCCGTCCGCAAGGTCGAGTACACCGCTGATGCTCACAACGGGTAATATACTTTTATAAACCGTCATTAATATTTATTTTAGTATAGACTTGAAAGTATGACTGAATTTTAAAATGTATTTTCTTGTTTCAGTTTCAACGCTGTAGTACACAACTCTGCTCCCTCGGTCCATGCTGCCCCCGCTCCCGCCTACTATCATTAATAATCTTTTAATAAGTAAAAATAATTTATTAATCCGAGAATGAAAGAATACTATTAACTGTTTATACTTTTATATGAGTGTAAAAGTGCTGTAAATAAAAAGTAAATGAAAATATTACCTGTATATTTTTTTTTCAATATTGTGAGACACCAGTGACAGAGACAAAAGTTTATCCAGTTATAAAATAATACAAAAACAATACATGGAAGTGTTTACAGTATGTAGCAACATATAAGGAACGGTGATTTTGTTCCTACATTTTGTCTATGGATTCCCCTTTCGGAATTAAGTTGAAAATCTTGTTGCCTTAGTAATTATCAGTCCTAATACTCCATCGAATAACCAAACTATAAATCACACTACTATCTCAGACGAGATAATGCTAATATGTATTATTTAGATTCAAACAAAAACTATCAGCATTTCTTAGTTCAAGAATAGAAAATAAAATAGAGTTTGTAGACTTCAGATTGATTTTTTTTCAGAAGTTTCTAAATTGAAATATTTTTTACAACTTATTTATTAACAGAGTAAAATTTTATGGGATTTATCATAATTAAAATTAAATAATAATCCATAAACTTAATGACAATTGACAATCCTGAGTTCATATGTTGGAAAATAACTCAAGCCGATTATTACTTTCACAAATTCATCAGTTATCTTTAGATTTTCTATCTTTATTCATTTATCTTTAGATGCATCTGGTTTTCTCATTTTCTATTCCCTTAAATAAATAAATTGGCAACCGAGACCGAATGCCGA
This sequence comes from Falcaria lacertinaria, assembly GCA_951449985.1. Taxonomy (NCBI): domain Eukaryota; kingdom Metazoa; phylum Arthropoda; class Insecta; order Lepidoptera; family Drepanidae; genus Falcaria; species Falcaria lacertinaria. The sequence continues at coordinate 7,590,649 of OX602113.1, read as the reverse complement.
ACGTGCCTTGGGAAACAGAAGACGAATATATATAAATAGTACGCCGTAAGGGAGGACAATACGATATTACAGTAGGTATAGGACAATATCTTTTCCTAGATGCTTGAATCTTTTTTTTATATATATATACCATTAACGTGGCAAAACAAGGATACGGCCTGCGTAATGGAAACGGTTTTCGTAGTCTATGGACGCTTGCAATACCAGGCGTAACACTCGCGCGTTGCCGACCTTGTCAATTTTTATGTATCATAATTGTTCAAAATAAGCTCTCAGAGCCTAACATGGACCTTAAAAGCTGGTTAAAGAATATACATTTTAAATTAATACTCTACAAAGTTTAAAAAAAACTACACGTAATGAAAAAAGATATATAAATGCTTAGACTAAATATGTAAAGTGGTTCTCTCTTGGATATACAGGGCTATCTTAAGAACTACGTAATCGATGTTAAGATATATTTTCTAACGGAAAGCTACACTACACTTAATTACTAAAGAAGACTAGATTCTATTGCAAATCGTCTACTAAAGTCACGTAAATTTAGTATACATTATCAGGGGTTAATATAATATCAGATGTTAATGAAAACGATCAATACACATACCTTTTATGAAATTAATAATAAATCAAACTAGCTAGCATTTTAAAATATTATGCTTAATATTAGCGTTTTTTTTAGACCTAGGAAATTGCCTACCTCTTAAAACTAGTTAACCATAGTGTAATTCATGTTTATAGATAATCTATACTTATAATAAAACTGTAACCGGTCCAATTCTGTACATTTGAAGATATTTTGAATTTTTTTTTTGGTGGGGACTCTATATTCGATACGGAACCCTAATCTGTATTTTTTTTAATTTTTGTCTGTCTGTCGGTCTGTCTGTTTGTCTGTTTCTAGGCCGCGCATCTAAACCGATTTCTAAGGGACTTTCACTGGCAGATAGCTGATTTTACTGGACATAACTTGAGTAACTTTTGTTTTGGAAAAATATTTAAGGCTCCGCGCATTAAATAAAACCCCATGAAATTATGAACAAAATCTAAACGGCAGAACCAATATGAACAGGACTTTTACTGGCAGGTAGCTCATGCTATAAGACGTGGCTTAGGGTACATTTATTTTCGAAAAATAATTAGGGTTCCGCGCAACAAACAAATAAACCCATAAAATTGTAAACGAGAACCGAACGGAGGGACCGATTTGTTCACTGGCAGGTAACTGGTGCTATAAAGCGTTAACATAGGATTACTATATTTTGGAAAACTAATAGGGATCCGCGCGACAAATAAAAAAACCATGCAATTATAAACAAAATCTGAACGGCAGGACCGACATGAACAGGGCTTTTACTGGAAGATAGCTGATGCTATCAGACGTTACTTAGGCTACATTTATATTGGAAAAAAATTTAGGGGCCCGCTCAACAAATAAATAAACCGATGAAATTGTGAACAATTACCGAACGGCGGGACCAATTTGTTCACTGGCAGGTAGCTGATGCTATAATACGTAATTTGGGCTTCATTTGATTTTAATGTATTTTTCCAGGAAATAGGGGTCCGCGTATCACATAAAAACCATGAAATTGTGAACAAAATCTGAATGGTTGAACTTTCCTAGCTGATGCTAAAAGGCATAAAATTGGATACCCACTTCTTTTTTGAAAAATAATTAGGGATCCGCGCATCAAAAAAAACCTAAACAAAATCTAAACAGCAGGACCAATATGAACAGGACTTTTAATTTACATACTATTGAAACATTTACTAAATATCGCTGCAATATCTATCTCATTATTATAGTAAACAATAACAACTTATGATTATTAATTTTAATGACATGAAAAACTTGATTACAAACCTGTGATTTATGTCATTACTTAACGAATAGGGGAATTTTGAAACGTGCCTAGTATATAATATATATGCTTAACCTTTAATGAAAATAATATTCCTCGATATCAATTTTATTTTTGAACTTAAAAAAAAAAGAAATACACTGTTCTGTAATGAAAAAACACGAAAACTTTTAATTTTATTATAATCCAATAACTTGATATACAAATTAATATTTGTTTGTTACGCGTACTGATAGAATAAGACTCATTGATCAACCACTTTACATCGAACGTAGCGGAAATGCGACCTTGATCACGCATTTCTCTACCCCACCGCGCGACCACGCGTCCACCGCCTTATATAAAACCATACTGCATTAATGTTGATATCAATTAGTTCTTGACCGTAAACTGATACAAACCAAAATGCTCAGCAAAGTAAGTTTTAGTAACAATAAATTTGAATTAGTACCTAAATTTAAAAAGGTTTCGTTTTCACCTTTTTAAATTATGCATTTTATTAATTTAACACTTTATTGATTCCTTACAAAAATGTAGTACTGATTGGAAATCCTAAATCTCATATTTTTATATTATTTTAGATCGTAGCTTTCAGCGCCCTCCTGGCTGCGGCCAGCGCTGGTCTCCACGGCCACGCCGTCTCCTCCCAAAGCATCATTCGCCACGACGAGGGCCACCAGGCACCCCTGCACTACGGCGCTCCCGTGGCGCACTACGCCGCACCCGTAGCGCACTACGCCGCACCCGTAGCGCACTACGCCGCTCCCGTCGCATACTACGCCGCTCCCGTCGCTCACTACGCCGCTCCCGCTGCCCACTACGCCGCTCCCGCTGCCCACTACGACGGCCATGACGAATACGTAAGCGAGCCACCAAATTCATAGTCCATTATGAGTTTGCAAGTCATTCCATTAATGAAAATGCTTATTAATAACTAACTGTGCCCGCAAACATACAACAAAAAAAATGAGTATGTATGTATAGAAGATATACATTGATATCAATTATTGAAATGTTCAGGCTCATCCCAAATACGACTTCGCGTACTCCGTGGCGGACCCCCACACCGGCGACCACAAGTCTCAGCACGAGAGCCGCGACGGCGACGCTGTTCACGGATCCTACTCCCTGGTGCAGCCTGATGGCTCCGTCCGCAAGGTCGAATACACCGCTGATGCTCACAACGGGTATGGGATATTTAAGCCGACATTGTGAAGTCAAATGAAATCACAGACTTGAGAGTATGATCGTATTATTTGAGAACTATCATAGTCTAAAATGTATTTTCTTGTTTTAGTTTCAACGCTGTAGTACACAACTCTGCTCCCTCAGTCCATGCCGCCCCTGCCCCCGCCTACCATCATTATTAAAATGTTCTAAAAGTTATTTAATTTACCAAAAATGAATGAATGTTATGCAACTAACTATTTATACTTTTATATGAGAGTGTGAGAGTATTGTAAATAAAATGTTAATGTAAATGCATCCTGTTATTTATATATAAATATATTGCATAAAAAATTATTTATTTCCTTTAGGAATAAAATTGACTAGACAAACATAGAATTACTTACAAAGGTCCAATAAACTGTGAAGGGTTGTATATTAATAAAATCAATATTAGTTTTAAGCACCAGTAAAATTGTTGTCATTAGATAAAATTAGGAACAATAATTGATTTTAACTAACTTCAAAAACGGGCAGTTTATTCATTCAGATCCATTCATATAACATATTTATTTATATTACTTATATGAGGTTTTGGTAAGTAGAATCAATGTATAAAATACTGCCTCATACGAGTAGGAGCACAACAGAATACAATCGTATAGGATATTTTTTCTATAAAAATTAAGTACTCTCAATACGGTCTCATTAACAATCCGGTATCTCACGATCCGTTATAGTTGTACATAGTATATTATCTACTCTGAGGTTATAGTATTTATTTCTGTTGCCGCTAAAACAACAAATAATCAAATTAAAAAAGTGAAAGGGGTCCCCTTACTAGAAACGTGTTTTTTTATGCTCTATCTTTGATGGCTAAAAGAAGACGCTGGAAAATGCTGATAGAGAGAAATGCTATAACTTCTTCAAAAAATTATCGAATTTTACAAACAGTACGGAACCCTCGGTGTGCGAGTCCAATTCGAACTTGGCCATGGTGCCTCAAATACCTACCCAAAATTATCCAACAACCCTCGGACTCTATCTTCGCTGATTGATCGATATGAGTGATGACAGCTCTGCTACGAGCTCCTTATTAAATGCATATTACATATATACATATAAAAATACTGATTGTGACTCATAAATAAGAATAATACGGAATTACAGTTACTATGACAAAATGTCATAATCTAAGCTTCATATGACTGAAAATGTATATGTACAACGATTGTTCAAAATAAACTCTTAAGACACGGACTCGATATTTCATATCGATACATTCGACATTGATATTTTTCTCTATCAATATCTTATATAGATTTATTATATCTGATCGACATTTTATATAGATTTTTATCGTATCGATATTTATCGGATCGATATTTTAATACGGATACTCTGATACCGATATTTTGATATTGATTTTTTTTATATCGATATTTTAATACAGATACTCTGATACCGATATTTTGATATACATTTTTTTTGTCGATATTTATTGTATAGATATTATTCGGTTCAAAATTTTTAAAATCGATTTTAATCGTATCTGAATTTTTCGGATCGAAATTTTTTGTCGATAGTTGTCGTATCGATTGTTTGTATCGATTTTTATATCGATATTTTTAAACAGTACCTATTGATAATTATCGGGTAAAATAAATAGTTGCATTGATAAATTTTACACAAGACATCTCGTTAAATATCCAGAATAGTAGGTACCAATTAAACATTTTGTTTTTATTAAATAATACATTTTTATTTATATTAACAGCAGAGTGTTACACACGGCGCTAAAACCCAATGTAACTCGTTTTCTATTAACTCCCTTGCTAAAGTTCGGGAGTAAAACTACCCCGTATACAATGGGTCACTTAAGCACCTTGTATAACAATCGACTATTTTATATTATAATTGCTTGCCAAACTTGTTCACGGTTTTGAGAGGCTTATCAGATAGACATCTATATACTTAATCCTCAAAGAAAAAGAGAAGTGTTCTACACCTCGTAGTCTAGAATACTATTTACATAAACATAATTGCGTGAAACAAAAATAATGTTTACTCTGTTCAATAATAGTAATAAACCCACGAACATATATAGATCTTGTGATAAAAAGTTTATTAATACTTATTTAATTTCCCCAAATAGTAGGTAAGCGTCATCACCCTGACCTAATTCCAAACATTTACCCAAGGTTAGCACCGATGGACCAGTCCCCTAAAAAAGTTATAGCACCTAGATAAGCACAATCATTTAACTTAAAAAGCGCTTGCGGACCGTATAGATCGAACCGGACGCTTTACATCGATATCGAAAATGCTACCTTGATCAAGGCTAATTTAATACAAGGTGCGCACACGCATTTCTCTACCCCACCGCGTGACCACGCGTCCGCCGTCTTATATATAACCATACTGCATTAATGTTTATATCAATTAGTTTTTGACTGCTAAACGATACAAACCAAAATGTTCAGCAAAGTAAGTGATAAAAAGAGATTTGAAATCAAATAATACTTATTATATTGAAAATGAAAACTATCTGCTACATGCATTTTCAATCGTGTTCTAATAACACAATATCCGTAGTAAGTACTATGAATATTACAAAATTTAAAAAACCTCATGGCTTTATTTTATTATTTCAGATCGTAGCTTTCAGCGCCCTCCTGGCTGCGGCCAACGCTGGTCTCCACGGCCACGCCGTCTCCTCCCAAAGCATCATCCGCCACGACGAGGGCCACCAGGCACCCCTGCACTACGCCGCTCCCGTGGCGCACTACGCCACACCTGTAGCGCACTACTCTGCTCCCGTAGCTCACTACACCGCTCCCGTAGCGCACTACGCTGCTCCCGTCGCCCACTACGCCGCTCCCGCTGCCCACTACGCCGCTCCCGCTGCCCACTACGATGGTCATGACGAATATGTAAGTATGCTACCAAATACGTATCCTATGTGTATGCACTACATGCACTACGCAAATCATTCCATTAATGTGCATATTACTAATATCGCGTATTCAAATGTGCAGGCTCACCCCAAATACGACTTCGCGTACTCTGTGGCTGACCCCCACACCGGCGACCACAAGTCTCAGCACGAGAGCCGCGACGGCGACGCTGTGCACGGATCCTACTCCCTGGTGCAGCCTGATGGCTCCGTCCGCAAGGTCGAGTACACCGCTGATGACCACACTGGGTAAGGATTTTCAGACCATAAAGTGTTCATTTATTGTATAATTACATAAACCCTAACCTGAATTTTCATGTTTCAGTTTCAACGCCATAGTGCACAACTCTGCTCCCTCTGTCCATGCCGCCCCCGCCCCAGCCCCCGCCTACTACCATTACTGAATGTTATTAATAATTTAGTCTTATAAAAACCATGTGTGAATGTTAAAGAGCAATCTATTTATAAATTTTTATGTGAGTGTGAGAGAACTGAAAATAAAACGCGACTGAAAAGTGATCTTAATTTTTTTTTGTTACATGATTGTTCCCCTTGTATAGTGCTGCATATAATAAGTTAAGGTTTATGTCATCATCATCATAATATGATGTTAGATGAAAGTTACCGACTTAGAGCAAATATTTGCAGTTTACCCAAATATTTTGTTATTTGCACTAGTTCATCCCATATTTAGGTATAATAAAAAAGAACCCTGACTCACAAAAAAAGTTATCAAGAAATATTTTTTTAGCATTTGATGAATAAATACTATCAAAGTGAATATACATTGAATGAAGAATGTCCAAATTTGTACGACAGCCTCATCATCTCAATCATCGGAAATCAATACGTAAATCATGCACTCAGATTTTAAAATTTAAATCACATTTTTTATTAGACGGTAGTTTTTTAGTGTAGGACGTAGAGACGTAGTATATTATCTACTCTGAGGTTTGGGCAGTATATTAGGTCCTTACATATGAAATTGGCGTTTTTCGTACTGGCCACTTTAATCACGAATTTCTCCTCTTTGGTAAGGAATTCCAAATTCAAATTTGTACAGCTATAGACTCATGTATTTGTGCTTCGATGATCGTCATTCATTTGTTTTTTTTCTTCTGTTTTTTTCTGTTTGCGTCACTCATTTTACAAAATGGAAAACCTTAAATATCGCATTATTTACGAGTACGAGTTCCGCCGTGGCACTAGTGCTGCGGAAACAACTCGAAGGGTGAATGATGTGTATGGCGGTCGTGTTGCAAAAGAAAACACAGTTCGTTTTTGGTTCCAACGTTTTCGTTATGGAAATTTCGACCTGCAGAACAAGCTCCGTGGACGGCCTGAGACTCAAGTTGATAATGAAGAGTTGAAGGCTATTGTGGAAGCGGATCCATCGCAAACCACGTCCGAGTTAGCTGCAGGCTGCAATGTTAGTGATAAAACTGTTTTAATTCACTTGAAGCAAATTGGGAAGATTAAAAAGCTTGAAAGGTGGGTACCTCACGAATTGACTGAAACAAACCGGCAAACGCGCGTCGACTGCTGCGTTACATTACTAAACCGGCACAATAGTGAAGGTATTTTAAACCGAATCATTACCTGTGATGAAAAATGGGTTCTTTACGATAATCGGAAGCGCTCAGCGCAATGGTTAGATCCTGGCCAGCCAGCCAAATCCTGCCCCAAGCGAAAATTAACCCCAAAAAAGTTACTTGTAAGCGTTTGGTGGACTAGTGCCGGTATTGTTCATTACAGTTTTTTCAAATCTGGCCAGACTATTACGGCTGATGTCTATTGTCAGGAATTGCAAACCATGATGGAAAAGCTAGCGGCTAAACAACCTAGGCTGGTCAATCGCTCCACGCCACTGCTGCTTCACGACAACGCTAGACCACACACTGCGCTACAGACGGCTACTAAATTAGAAGAGCTTCAATTGGAAAGTCTAAGACATCCTCCGTACTCCCCGGACCTTGCTCCAACAGATTACCATTTTTTTCGAAATTTGGATAACTTCTTGCAAGGGAAAAAATTCAACTCCGATGGGGCAGTCCAAATCGCCTTCAAAGATTTTATTGATTCCCGTCCGACTGGTTTTTTTAGTAAAGGGATCAATGAACTACCTATGAGATGGCAAAAGTGCATAGAAAATAATGGTTCATACTTTGATTAATTAAATATATTATATTAAAAAATATTCGACTTTTTGTTCCTCCCATACAAAACGCCAGTTTCATATGTAAGGACCTAATATTATCTACTCTGAGGTGTAGGTAAATGCTTAAGATATTTTGAGGTAAAATAAAATAGTAATGTTTACGTTTATTGAAATCGATAAAAAATTTTGGCGCTGGTGCTTATGTACGAAAATCTACAAACAAAATGATAAATTCGAACATTGAAACATCATTTCGATTTTTTTACAATCAACGGGTAATTTGGTTTCGATTTTATTTAACTGATGATAAGGATGGAGCAAATATTTAAAAATAGTGATATTGGCTAAAAAAATTACATAGTCATATAGTTAGTTCAAACATGTATAATTTAGTTCAGCACAATTTAATCAACGATTTTGGAATAAACTCTATAGAAAATGAAGAAGAAGAATTGAGTCGGCCATCTTAGTGTCTACTAACTGATGACTAAAATATTCTGGTAAACGTCGTAAGGTGTCTACCTTACGACGTTTACCAGAATATTTTAGTCTTAACGTTCTATGTTCCAACCTTTGTTCCAACATCCAAAATGATACTGTCAAAATAAAAATATTTTTATTGTGCCATATTTAAAACAATAAATAAAGAATTTAAGTGAAACTTAATACTGTAAATGTCAAGTTGACTGTCACTGGCTTTAATTCACACACGATTGCGACTACCAGTATAATAAAAACATGTAGGTCCCCATATGTTTAATCAATATTAAATGTTTTGTGTGTGTATTTTGCAGTTGCGTTTATTATTAGACTAATAATGTAAAACGAAACGTTTATATTTCCATGGTTTCCTTTGTAAGCTCTCTATAATTATTTTACCATTTCCTCATTTCCACAGTTCCAAAATAATTTGATGTTTCCCACTGACGGCCAAAAGGCCAAGTACCCAGGACTGTATAATGTAAATAATATGAAAGATAGAGCGGTGCTGCTTTCCTAAATAATACGGATATATTTTCGGATTTCCTTCAATATATATTTAATAAATACTTATAAAGCGTGTTCTGACTTCAAACCCCGCCGATGAATTAAAAAATCAGAAGTTCAGTACGCTCGCAAAGGGCAGGGTGGTATTTCTACAGTGAAGACAAAGCAAGGATGTTTACTTGTTTTTCTCATTTTGCCGCAAATTAAAATTGGGTCACGGACCTACACAGAAAAATAACTTACTTGTTGCTACGTAAGTATAGCAAACCTGTAGTGGGCCAGTAATTGAAACTGACACGTTTATGTACATATATTCACTATATACATATATTTTGAAGATCACTGGCCTATCTGAATTAAAGCAACTGACTCGCAGGAATATTGAATGAACTAGTATACTTGCGCATCATAAAATTATACAATTGCTATAAATTGAGCAAGAACACATGGATGTCGCGAGGGCTTAACATCATTTTAATTTCACGACGACAAATTCGAGTTGAGTTAACAAGTTTTATACAACTGTCTTTAGTGACAAGATTTATTACGATATTCTTTCATAAAATATATATAACAGTAGCTAATATTCGCAACTTCCTCCACGTGCGATTTTTTTTTTTCTTATTAATATAACCTATATTACCCAGGGATGTACCTTTTATTAGTTAAAGATTTTTGGTGGAACTATCAGCGGCTTAGCATTTTCAGAAACTCAAGAAACTCTTCAATAACTCCTTATACAATAATACCTCTTAATAATAATAAGAACGTCTAATTGGATATAATTTTAATTTGCCGGTAATTGTGTATACCTACAAATTGAACCGGACACATTGGTCAACAGCTTATATCGGAATTGAGACCTTGTTCGTGCCAAAGTTAAGTCAAGGTGCGCACATTTCTTCGCCCCACCGCCCGAGCACGCGTCCACTGCGAGCTATATAATCATACAGCAGGACTGTTGACATCAATCAGTTCTTGATTGTAAAACAATACAAACCAAACATGTTCAGCAAAGTAAGCGCATAAAAAAATATTATATTCATACTATTAACGTAACCAAAGAATTCTTATTGAATTCTTATCTAAAAAACTTAACTTCATTATTTACATTATTTCAGATCGTAGCATTCAGCGCTCTCCTGGCTGCGGCCAACGCTGGTCTCCACGGCCACGCCGTCTCCTCCCAAAGCATCATCCGCCACGACGAGGGACACCAGGCACCCCAGCACTACGCCGCTCCCGTGGCACACTACGCAGCCCCTGTTGCGCACTACGCTGCTCCCGTAGCTCACTACGCCGCTCCCGTCGCCCACTACGCCGCTCCCGTCGCCCACTACGCCGCTCCCGTCGCCCACTACGCCGCTCCCGTTGCCCACTACGCTGCTCCCGCTGCCCATTACGACGGTCATGACGAATATGTAAGTATGATACCAAAGCCGTAGCCATTCCAATGATGTGCAGAGCAAGAACATTAATAATATCGTATATTCAAATGTTCAGGCTCACCCCAAATACGACTTCGCGTACTCCGTGGCCGACCCCCACACCGGCGACCACAAGTCTCAGCACGAGAGCCGCGACGGCGACGCTGTGCACGGGTCCTACTCCCTGGTGCAGCCTGATGGCTCCGTCCGCAAGGTCGAGTACACCGCTGATGACCACACTGGGTAAGAGATATTTTTTCACCTTCAATATTTAACCGAGGTACTAAGACCGAAGATATTTAATAGATTGTTTTTCACCTATCATAAAAATGTTAATATGTTTTGTTTCAGTTTCAACGCCGTAGTACACAACTCTGCTCCCACTGTCCATGCTGCCCCCGTACCCGCCTACCACCATTATTGAATATTTTAACTAAATGAAGTCGATTGATAATGTATTTAGTCAATGTGTATGAATGCTAAGTAACGACTATTTATACTTTTTTATGAGTGTGTGAAAGAACTGTTAATAAACTGTGAATCAAAATATATATATATTTTATTTCAATATAGGAGGTAAGGTAAATACTATCAGACTTACTTTTTTTATTGTAAGACACTACTTAATTAGTAAAATTTTGGAAGACTTATTTCATATAGCATGTAATTAATTTGCAACAGTCAACGATGTCGTCATGAAAAAATAAGAGACCACACATCGTCTTTTTCTGGGGCTTTAAACAAAAATGGCTTACGACAATGGAAAATACAGAAGAATTATTATAACGAAGAACAACTATATAATAATATTAATGCGTGAAGCAAACACTTTAGAGACCTTTTTACGAAAATTAAGCCGACAGAGCAGTATGAACTTTACTTTGAAACTAAGCACAGCTAAAGTTTACGTGCAGAAGGAGTGCTCAAAACTAATACGTTTATGAGAACCTTTAATTGGCTTTATTTTAACAATCCATTACTTAGTTTAAGCTAAGTTAGCTGTTGGTTTTCCAATAAACAATAATAAAGTAATAAAATAAATATTATGGATTAGAAATATATAAATGAAATTATAAAAAAAATGATTACACACACTACCATGCTTTTCTTTTTCTATACAATTTTCAATATTCAGCACAAAATGCAATGCTGTTGGACACAAGTTTGACACTGAATACCACATCAAAGTAGGTTTTTTTTTTTTCATTTTGTTCGAATTTCGACCTGTAGGCGTCCGCTAGTAAATTTTATTTTACAAAAGATATAAATATCTGTTCCTATTTCATGTCACCGGACAAGAACATTCCGTTCAATCAATCATTGTTAGACCTTACAAATTATTGCGCACAAAAACCTACGAAAAAAGCAAGCGTCCCAAACGATTGTATGGAACTATACAAAGGCATTAAACTTCTATAAAAACATATCATTGTTAAAGTGCAAACTAGTGCGGCTACGGATCCTATTTACAAATATATTTAATTTTAATTATTATAAAATATTTTGACTAGTTCACAATACGTTTAGAATTTATTTTTGATTGGCCGATTTTTCAGCAACATTCCAACGGCCACGGCAATTGATGCCTAGCTGCAGTAGATACCTATAATATAAAAGACAATCGTTTTTATATTGGTATACCCTTAAGCTTCTTCACTTAATGCGACCACCATTGGAACCCAATCGATGGTCACCTCGGCACACGACACTTAACATCACTTTGGGGTCGGCAACGCGCGAGGTTAAACCCTTGGTGTTGCAAGCGTCCATAAACTACGGTAACCGCTTACCATCAGGCGGGCCGTAAGCCAAGTCTATTCAGTTGAACAAGAATATTGACACCAGTGTCTACTAATCGAGTAAGAGCTCGCTTAAATGTTCTAATGCCGCTAATGTAAATTATAGTGACCGCGAGATGAATATTTTTATATTTGTGTTAACTTAAAAATGCTATGTATTTTGCGCCTCTTTATAGTATGAAAAATAATAATTCATATTTTAGTGTGCTAACGAAGGACTTGTGTATATAAAGATTCATTCATTTCTCAGAATAGATAATATATGGTATATATAATAAATAACATGCTGACCCAAAGTAATTGGGATCAAAGCATGCAAAAGATATTACAATTTCAATAGACATAAAAATCTTTAGATATATCTTATGCACCTTCTAAATATACTGATAAATACTATGCAAAAATTATAGATACTGGTCTTAAAGAGTGCAAGCTTACAAAGACTCCAGGTATTCAAGCAATAATCGTTTCCGTATATAACAAGAGTCTATATACAATAACCTCGGAAGGCAAAAGTTCAAAATCCATTAACGCCATACTTAACACAACCGATTCTGTTCAAGAATATGTTGGTAAGTACTTAATTTAAAAATATAAATATCAACGTGAATGTTTATGTCAGTGTATGCATGTACAACGGTATCAAATATTCGCGTTGCATAAAATAAATCTGAACATACCAGGTCACTTCTAGAGCGAAATAGGACTTACGAAACAAAACGTGTTGTAGTGCAACATAGCTAGAATGTATTAATCTCGGCTTTCCAATATACAATTATAAATATATTTGACTATCTGTCTATTTGTTTATTTATTTCTTCTCATGGCAAAAACAAACAACAACGAAACAATGTTTTAACGAAATTTGCCAAGAGATTTTTTAATACGTAAATAACAAGCAAACGTTCGGCCCGCCTGATCGTAACAATAGGCTAACGTATATACTATAGTATAGACGCTTGCAATTTCAACAGTATCACTAGAGTGTAACCTACTCTATTTAAAGAGGATTAATTCTGCTATTACTAAATCATTGCCAGAACAGCTGAAATTATGTTTCTTTAACCCAGATGATATATCATAAACACGCGTCTAAAGTGTTACTTATACTTGTACGTATTATATTATCTACTTAAATACATTCCACAAAGAACTCGTAATGAAGTCATTTAGTTACTAGACTTTATAAATGATCGTCGCCTAGTGTCCGATTTCATTCAAGAACTATCTGGCTCAATTTAATTGCCATTTACAAAATGCTATGAACCATATTTTTTTTAGTTTTGATTAGTAGACTACCAAAATTTAGATTGGTAACTTGACCGATCTGCTAACAGACTAAATAAATTATACTGCACTTGCATTCTGCCTCAAAGAGACTGGATATGGTTCAGAGTATCACCCAGGAAAATGATTGACTCGATTTAATTTGCTTAACTTCGAAGATCCGTCAATTCGTGTAGTAGCAACTGTGCCGCGAGCCCCTGACTGGACTTCACTTTTATCTCAGCGTAGATAATATACTACGTCTTTTATAAAACAGTTTCCACTGTTACTTATTCTACAAAAATAGATACCAATTACAAATATCAAAATATATAAAAAGCTTTAATTAAGTAAAAGGTCTCTAAGGTTCAATGAAGGGGTACTAATATTAATTAAAATGTTTTTATATAAACAACTTTCTGGTTGTTTCATCATACTTTTACCAACAAGAACATTGACAAGGACTTTTATTATTAGAATACATAGCTGGGTATGTCGTCATGATTCTAAAATTGTAATTACCTACTTATGAAACGTGAATTTCCTAACGGTCTTTTTGTTTTATTTTCTGTTTTTTATTATATTAATAGTATGTTAATTAACAATTATTTTTTAGAATCTCCTTGAAGAACCCCAAGCACGTAGCCAGTGGAACTTATAACTAGAAGATCGTACATCTAGAACTAATTAAATGAGTAATTATAAGGCCATACTTTCTAGTATTAACTAATTTTATTTTCAACAATGCTATTCGTCGGGAAGCGGGTGTAATTGAATATTTTTCTCCTCAGTTTTTTCTTCATGTACCCTACATTTACTTATCCGTTTGTTGCACACTGATTTTTATTTCAACAATGTACTTGCAATTATCTCATGTTAGTGAATTAAATTATTTTTTATGAGAAATATAGTAATAAACTGACACACACCTATTATCCTCACGCTGATTACCTTATGTGCTACTTCTACTTATTCTACACTTTCTTCGATTCCGAAACTTTTTCGGCATTGAGACATGGGAGATAGAAGTGCTTCATTATTTGTAATGAAGCACTTCTATCTATATTGGAGATTTGTTAGACTTACTACTTTGGTAGTAAGTCTAACAAATCTCCAATAATTGATATAGTGATTACTTCATGCTACTTGCATGCCATTGATACTTTTAGCGGATAAAACATCTAGTTTTTATATTGCGTGTGTATTTTTTTTGTAAAACTGATCTAAATTGTGAACTATTCGCATGATCTGCGTCAGCATTTGTGAATACTGATACCATGACACGCATAGCAAGTCTTAAATCGGTATTCTATTTGACCTCTAGCTATTGTCATTGGCGCGGCGAGGTCCGCATGCGGTGCGGTCAACCCCACTATATAATATAGTTCTTGTTTAGTATTAACTCATATAAAAACCCACGGTCAGCAGCCAATTGACATCAATCAGTAAACAGCATTGTTCCAAACAAGACCAAAATGTTCTCCAAAGTGAGTGCTTTTATTTTGTGGAATTTCCGATACAAATATTTGTGCTCATTGTTGAAAATTCTTAATACATGTGTAACTTTTAAGTATTTAGTAAAATCACTAAGTTGGCAAATAAATGGCCAGCTTGATAGTAAACGGTCACCGTAGTCGGTGGACACTCAAGAAACCAGGGATATCAAGCCTCGCGGTGCTGACCCTACTTGAAACAAGCGTTGTTGAAAACGTGCTGTATGCACGGTTAAAGCTGAATATTATTGCACTGACTTCAAGAAATCCATAGTTTAATATTTTGCATTCCAGATCGTAGCTTTCAGTGCCATTCTGGCCGCGGCCACCGCGAGCCCCTACGGCCACGCGGTCTCGTCCCAGAGCATCATCCGCCACGATGAAGGCTACGCTCCTTTGGGCCATTTCGCCGCGCCTGCACACTACGCCGCACCCCTTGTGCACGCCGCACCCCTTGCCCAATACGCAGCCCCCGCCGCCTACGCCGGACATTACGATGGTCATGATGAATACGTAAGTTCTTCTATCATTTACATTTCAAACCAGAATGAAGAATCTCGTATCGTAGACCACTACTGGTTAGATACGAGATTATTATCCTAATTGTATAATTTTAATGTGAATTATGGGGATAACAATGTTTTTATGTTACTATCACCACAGAGCATCATAAAAAGCAGGTATTCGTGCAAACAATTTAATGTTATTATTTACACATATGTCATATTTTATACAATGAAATAAATTCTTGCTCACTACGTCGCCCTCATCTCGGGTTAGATGCGAACGCGCTGATATAATTACTAAACGGTCTGGGAATTTTTTCACAAAAGGGAAAAAATATACAGATATTTTCTGCTGTTTCTCATGAATAGATTTTGTAATCGGTTCAAATTTGTATATTATAAATATTGAGTGAAAAAATGGTGTCGATTCTGTTGCACAAAATCACTAGACTTAACTCGTTTGACAGTACAAAAAATCTGGCAATCCCTTTCTCATGTCCAAGGATAAATAAGGATTACAATACTTTTGACAGTCCTGTAAAATTAGTTTAGTTAACTGATTTCATACAACAAAATTAGCACTAACATTCACCTACATAACTATTTAAAAAGCTGTCGAAATATATATATTATCAGCGTTTTAGCAAAATATTTCAATCCATCAAGCAATTTAATTTATGTCATCCAGGCTCA
Source organism: Falcaria lacertinaria (assembly GCA_951449985.1). NCBI lineage: Eukaryota > Metazoa > Arthropoda > Insecta > Lepidoptera > Drepanidae > Falcaria > Falcaria lacertinaria. Next base: position 7,574,332 of record OX602113.1, on the reverse strand, counting down.
CCCCAAATACGACTTCGCGTACTCCGTGGCCGACCCCCACACCGGCGACCACAAGTCTCAGCACGAGAGCCGCGACGGTGACGCTGTGCACGGATACTACTCCCTGGTGCAGCCTGATGGCTCCGTCCGCAAGGTCGAGTACACCGCTGATGACCACAATGGGTAACTTTCTTTTTTAAATTAATTTACCTTCTTAATTCAAAACACCTTTGCGCGTATACGCGGAAGATACTTAGTGTATAGTTACATATACACTAAGTTACGTATATACACTGGACACATCCATTGCAAGAACACCACTCAGAATAGTACCAAAAGTATTAACTGAATGCTCTGATTTTATCTTGATAGGTTTTGACATTTGTCGATTTTAATTTATTTACGAAACACGCTCACTAGCATTACAAATCGTAAATAAGTGAATTAATTTGACAACACCGTTAAGGTAGTGAGTGGTAAGTAAAATCGACACCTAATTTAATATAGGGTAGGTGCTGCGGGTTCCTCTACCGCCAGGAAAACATAATGCGATGAATTCTGGTGTTTAGTACGCGTATTAACAAAAAAGCTTAACTAAATATTATTTAGATTTCGGTAAATTTTTTCGCAAAGCCTGAGATTTATTGTTATTTTTTTTATTTATGTTTCAAGTTTTTGTTGTCAACCAAGATAATATAAATACGTACACATTTTCATGTTCTAAAATGGCGGATTCCCGAAAAAAGTAATCTTTACTAGACACAATTTGAAAAATAATTGTTTTAACGATGCGTACAATACAAACTATTAGAAACCTACCTCAAAGACAATTGGCAACCGCCTTAAAGTCCTAGGTGAAAACGCACTTTTAACGCTTTTAACTATTCCATTACATATCCCAAAGAAATAAATATTATGGACTTAAATAGATATATATTTTTAATTCATAATATGTATTCATTTTTTATGTAATAACCAATAATAACAATATAATCTGCGCACGCTCATAACCTTGTACTTTATAAATGGGTGTGATTATATTATGTATATTGAAAGCTTTTTAAAACCCATACTGATCTGGCTGAATTGCAGTAGCTTTAATTCGGATTTCAGTCTCTTTTAGTCATGACAAAGTGATTCGTTACCAGGCTTAGTGTCGGGGGTATTGGAGACCACAAAAAATTAACAATCGCGTATGTATTCCAAGTCTAGGTGTATATTTGTAATATTTACGTGTAATCCATGCAATACCCTATTTTATTTCATTCAAATGTTGGTTATCAACTTTTGATACAATTTGTACAGCTTCATAATTATTTTTTTGTTTACATGTTTAGTTTCAACGCTGTTGTGCACAATTCCGCCCCTGCCGTCCACCCGCAACCTGCCTACCACCACTATTGAGGACTCCCTAAGAACTGGCTACATTTATTAACCTTTTACACTAATGAACCAAAACTGTAAATAATTTATTAAACTATTTATAACATTGTACTTTCCGTTTTTGTTACTCTAAATCCGTCTTTGTGTAAAAAATGTAACAATTCAAAGTCTATGATCCAACACGGACTACGGATAGAGCATAATAGCTGTGCCAGTTTATTTGACCACATTTAATTCCGGAACACGATTTGGATACGGAATAGGTACAATATTACTACAAAATCAATTATCATGAGAGAAAACAAAGATAGAATGGATCACCTTGAAAAATTGATCCAAATCTCCATTGAATATTTAGATATTAACTAACCTAACTGTGGTCAGTATTAAAGTTTGTATTTCAAAATTGACACAGTGTTCTGCGCATGGTGTGACTCTCCTGAGCACGAAAGTATTATCAATAGTTCCCTACGATCAGTGACGAGAGTAATCTCCTTTGATCATAGCAAAGTATGTTTAACTTTGGACTTATATCCAAACTAATGCAACATAGTATAACACCAAACCAATAACATTTTACATTAACAATATCAATGGACCTTAAACAAGAACATAAAGAAGAACAAGCCTTAGCGTAGATCTTATGGATAAATCGAAACTGGTCTATCAGTTATATCAAACTAATTGTACGAGAATTATTCTGATGTACTGATAATGTTTAAGGGCTCTTTTCAAGCTCGATAAAGAACTCGTGGGCATAGTACTCGTAGTTATTGAACTGAACGCCTCTGATGTTATCAACGTAACAAGGCTACGGCTGTAGCGCTTGCGTGATTCCGGTCGTAAAAACGTTAACAAAGATTTGACGCATAGTGATACTATGTAATTTACTTGTCAGTGCATTGTTAGTGGCATGTAAATACATATAATAAACACATTTCTTAAAACACAATTAAATATGTACATTCTATTACATATTTCATATTAATGTTTATGTATCTCTATTATTTATTATTAAAATCTCGATAAATACAAAATTTCGATGGTATTGTTAAGACTTGTAAAATTTGGAAAGGAAGAATTTATGCACTCTGTTGTTGTCATGCATACACAGCGCACACTTTGAATCTAAGGTACCTGCTGTGAGATATATACACACACATTTCTCAAAAATGTTACAAAATCTCAAGGAGTGGGAATTTATCTCACATTATGCAGACAATGAGATCTAAAACATAAGATTACATTCTTTGCAGATATCTTATAACACTGAAGTAGCAAGCAAGCATATAACCCAGCTAATGAACCGGTAACCATTTGTGCGACACTCTTTAAAGTTGTAAATAAAATGTTATTACTCGTAATAACATTATGCTTGAAACAATATGAACCTGTCTACATTTTTTATTTTAATTTATGTTATAAACATAAATTGTCATTATGTCATTGGACAAAAAGGGTTTTGTTTTGTAATCAAAATACTTCAACAATTTGAAGATTGTTTTAAGCATAATGTTATTGTTTACGAGGAGCCTAGTTAATAAATTAACCAATTTATTATCATAATCGGCTTTAAAACGCAAAAAAAAAGTCGGCGTCCTGCTACTTCAACGAACGACCTTATCACCAAGTTGGAAAGTTGAAAAAACCCACCAAATTGAAAAACCTATCGTGCCAGACGCGTAGAAAAACTGTAGCTATTTCATTATTGGAAGTTATTTTAAATCGCTGTAATATTCGTCATACAATCTTAAAATAAATATCCAGTGAAGTATTATTACATACCTGTAGTATTAGGTACGTTTCGAAAGTCGATCTTGAAACCAAAACTGCAGTTCGAAATTCGATAACAATTATGACCCTATATTATGCTTTTAATTAACTAAAATGTACACATTCCTAAAATTACAAAATTACTTCTTTGTAATGCCAAGGGGTCGAACAGTGAAAATGCATCCTTTAAGTTTTAGGAATACCACTTAATCAGATTGCCTTATAAAGACAAGAGTATTTTAATAACATAATTATCAATTTCCAATCGACTTCGTTATAAAAAAATAAAATTTCAATGTCTTAAACAGGACAGAAAATAAAAAACAAATAAATACGTAAATGGGTCCAGTTTTGGACGTTCGAGGTCTAGATCTGGATTTCATACTTACTTATTCACGTTCAAGTTTATCAATAACATCTCATTATTTTCCACATTGACCTACTATAATGAAGTTTGGTATCGCAGTTCTCAGAGTACTTTTGTTAAGTAACAATCATTTTGATAGTGTAATGCGAGAATGTTGAAGACAAAGCGCAGTGACCTTGAGGCCGCGGGGACGACCGCGCAGTACTTTCAGCGCCCCACCGGCCCAGCCGCGCCAATTCTTATAAAACCCACTGGTGTTTATCAAATGTGTGTCAGTCACGTACTAAACCACACAAAAATGTTCTCAAATGTAAGTTTCCGCTATTTGAGTTTGTGAAGTGAGCAAAGTGTGCGAATAGAAAAATATATTTTTTATATAAAAAAGGTTTGAGGTGATTAATATTTTCGTTATGTTCAGATTCTCGCTCTTGGCGCCATGATGGCGGTAGCTCAGGCCGGTCACCTGGGGCACGGAGATTACACCGTGGCCTCCCAACATAGCCTGGTGCACCACGGCGCGCAATACGAAGCAGCCCCCATCGCGCACTACGAAGCTGCCCCCATCGCGCACGCTGCTCCCATTGCTTACGCAGCCCCCATCGCTCATGCTGCCCCCATCGCACAAGCTGCCCCTATATCCCATGCCGCCCCTATTGCCCACGCTGGAGCACATGGTCATGAAGACTACTACGTAAGGAACAGTATCAGAAACCTATTATATTTTAAATTTAGAGAACGTGCCTCGCTAAACAGCTGATGGTTTTGTAGGCACATCCCCAATACAAGTACTCTTACTCCGTGGAAGACCCTCACACCGGCGACCACAAGACCCAGCATGAGACCCGCGACGGTGACGTGGTGAAGGGAGAGTACTCCCTGCTGCAGCCCGATGGCTCCTTCCGCAAGGTGGAATACACCGCTGACGACCACAATGGGTAAGCTATTACATTACACTAAGCAAAATACATACAGCTGATAGAAACCCGTCTTTCTCGTATTTGTGGGTTGAAAAGTAGCCTAGATATCATAAGAAGTCCGAATTTAACCGTATGAGCTTAAGAAAATGTTTTTCTTTCAAAGCCAGACAGATATAATAAGATTATGTTTATTTGTATGTATAGACTATGTAGTTCTTTCATACGATACTTTGTTCGTACGCAACCGGGTCATAAAGATGACGTTTGTGTTTACATTAAATCATATGGTGGTCAAACCGGTATAGCTGCGAGCTTCATATGAGCAATGAACTGTCCTGACCCCTGCTGGCCTACTACTGTTTGTCAACAGGTTCTGCGTTTATAAACACGACTTAGAACTTGTTTCACCGAGCATATAAAACTAACTATAAAATATATCAACTTATCTAACAAATTCATTACTTGCGTTATAATCATCAAATCCAAATAGGAAACTATTAAACAGGCTTTAAATATAATATGTATATAATATAAATGGTTAATATTTGTTAGTATAAATTTAACTAATTATTTTTGTTTTCTTTCAGTTTCAACGCGGTGGTCCACAACTCCGCCCCAGGCCAGCACATCTACTCTTCCCAGCACCATTCCTACTAAGGTGGTCCTTCGAGTACCTTACATACCTGCTGTGATCTTCGTATATAATGTACATTTATTTTAGTATAAATAGTCATTAAAGTTAATTTAAAAAGTTAAACCTGTTTTTCTGTCTTAACCCTATTTCTAATTAATTTTTATATTTTAGCAATATTTTTCCATGAACTATAGGAAATTCCGGAGTAGATACTCTACTATTGGGCAAGGAAAGTAGCCTAAAACTTTGTTTGCTTACATTATTTTGTTACAGTTTTCTTGAATTGGACCATTCTCGCAGAAGAATATACGTATTCACAAAATATACATACTTTTTATTATACCGCGGTAGAAATAGGGTACAAAGGGAATTCCCTTTTATATTCAGAGCTAGCTGTATCGCGTATTATATCATGGTAGCTTTAAAATAATGTTGCTACACTTGAGGTTATACCTTACAGATAAAATGGTTGTAGCACTTGAACCTTGGTGTAATAAAAATAATACAAGTATTTCTGCAGCTTGTAATGCGTTCCGAGTTCTCAGAAGTGATGTTGCGCAGACAATGCTTACTAAGGTTATGGAATAAGCTCCCCGCCATGGTCTTCCAAGGGAAGAACAATATGGGGTTCATCAGAAGCTTATGAAGGGAAAAGTGTGGCATAGGTTACGATAACCGCTTACCATCAGACGGCCAGGTATGCCACGTTTGTGAAATAAACAATATTTTCAAATTATCAAAACGTTATCATATATTTTTATATATTGTGAATAAATATCATGTTCAAGGATATTCTTTGTATATGAACAATAAATTGATATTTTACGAAGCAATCATTAATACCATACCCAATAGTAAGCCGATATCTTAATAGAAGTGAAACAGATTGTTAGTGCACGACAACCAAAGGTTAATGCTGACCGAAATTAATTCAAAGATGCAATAAAATTTGTGGCTTATTTGAAACAATAGTTTTGATGGACACAATTTTTTTTTAATGTAAATCTATTGTCTATAACAGATTTTGTATTGATTCTATCTATATATCCACACGGTGTGAGCAGACCTAAAATTAAAATAATTTAGCTTCCCTCCCGTAATAGCTAAATATAATGCTTTCGCTATTGCAAGCGCCTCTTAGCGAAACCTTACTAGCTGTAGGTATGTCACAATAGTAGGTTTTATTGGAAGGAAATTTCTGCGTCGTGGATGAATTATCAATCGAGTAGCCCATTATGCCGCTACTGTATTCAATAATTTATATTTCTGTTGTCGGTAAAATGTTCACTGCCCACTTTCTACATAAAAAAAATCTTTACGCGATTCGGCCTGCTAGTTTTCACCCTGCGCGGGTACAATGAATCAATTTCGTATTTTAAATAAGTCAATTCGGCTTATTGGTGTCGTGGGATGTGTGTTTACACTAATGTATGTATAATGTATTTTTATACCACTATTAAGGTTGCAATTAAGCGTACGGCCCACCTGAAGGTAAGCAGTCACCGTAGCTTATAGCCGCTATCAAACCCTGTTGTTGATGAGGACTCACTGTGCTAGCAGCACTACAACTAACGCAGCGTATCCTCGTGGATCATTGGAAACCTTAGATACTGACCGCAGAAACACACATCAATGCGTTATTTGACTGCAGTGTTCTGTAAGGTGGAGGTTCAGTCCCCAGCCGGGCGGATCTATTTTTAATGGGGAAACCTAAGAGAGATCGTATTTCACACTATCTCTCTTTTTAAGCTCATGTTGTGATTAATCAATGTACTTAAGCGTAGAAATACTTATTGGTACAAGCTGCCGGGGTTAGTACGTGGGCCCATCAGATGACAAGTCATTGCTTCAACCACAAGACCACCACGGCCTCTATGCATATTTAATATTATTATGGAAATAAATAATATGGATTTATTTTTACACATTGTAGTGTGAGAAGGCAGAATAAACTACAAAATATGGATTTTAGACATATGCGATATTTAGATATGAAAGATAGTATAAATTTAAAGATATCCATAAAAAAACTGCAAAAAAGCACAATGTGCGAATCTACTTATAATTAAAATTAAGTATTAACTCCTTCAGGGTTAAAAAAATTTAAAGCACTGATTACGACGATGTAGGCACAAATTGTATTAATGCTCAAATCACTAACCAGTTACAGTAATAACTAAATTGCTACCTATGGTCTTCAAGAACAAACCCAAGTGTTCCTAGGACACATTCACATGACCTACAAGTCAATCAATCATGATAATAATATATTTTTATCATTATATTTATTAGGTCGACAACGCTAGTAATATCCCGGTGTTGCAAGAGTCTATATGCTACGATAACCACTTACCATCAGGCGAAGAAATGAGTAGCAACTTACAAGGGGTATCACTAACGAATTGCTAATGTTGTTGATGAGGACTCACTGTACCAGCAGCATTACTAGTAGCGCAGCGTATCCTCGTGTATCACTGGCAGCTTTACTTACCGCAGAAACACAACACTACATCAAATAGTGTTATTTGTCTGCGGTCTTCTGTAAAGTGGACGTACAGTCCCTAGTTGGGCTGCTCCAACCCACGGGAGATCCCAATTTACCCTAGCTCTCTTTAAACTACTACGTTTGCACTTATTATGTGAATTAGGCTGAGAACTTTTCTAGAATTGGTCACTAACAGTGGAAGTCTTTTATCAGAACCCATAGTGCGAAGATTTATTATTAATATGCCTACTTGTTGTGTCACTCAACGACCAAAAAATTCTGTAACATAAAATGTCACTAACGAGTTATGTATTTGCATGATTATTAGTGCAGCAAGCTGTCGCCTAATACTAGGTGGTGAAAATAAAGTGCATAATTACTCAAGTCCTGTATACGCCCGCCTAAGATAACTTACAAGTTCTACCTGCGATGTCACAAGAACCAAGGCTTAATGTATGCTAACCTAATTCCATGTAGGTACGTGGTATTAAAAATAGACTACCTAGTTTAGTATTTCATAAAATGACTGTAATTTTAATGGAGTATCTAGTTACTAGCAGTTCACTACGCTAACTTTCAAATAAGTACTTAGGTATAGTGCAAAGCAGTTAGTACCTATATCAATATTGCTACTAACTATTAAGTTATATGATTACGATTGTCTAAAATGTCGCACCCAAAAAGAGAATTGTCTAAATACCTACAATATTTCAAAACTGTAGGCGCTTTGTCGTGACGACATTAATCTTGACTACCAGCATTACCACGATTATAGGCATATACAATTTACGACACAGTCTCTTGTATTTTTTGTGAGAAATAAATTATTTATCCTAATTGTTTAGAAATGGATAATAACTGTCTCTTTTTCAATAAATTGACATGTAATTTTGTATGAGACAATATAAAAGTTTTACTATATTCAACGTTTTTGTGCGTATTTCATGGAAATTAGTCTTAATATTTTAAGAAACACAGAAATATTCGTACGTTAAGTATAAACAATTTTCGTATATTCACTTATTGTATCCATATATAAACGCTTTTATCGGCTGCCGAACTTGTCGAATGCCGGTATCAGTATGTACATATACGTAGATATGTATCAATAAACAAAGGAATGGAATGCAGCAAGCCCTATTCTCCACTACCACGGTAGTGTTGATTAATGACCATTTTGAGGTTTATATTTATAGCACCCGTGTGCGTGAGTAATTACATTCCCACGCAGTTTAATTTACGTACGTAGACATAAAATTAGTTTAATTGCTTAAAAAAACAATTCTTCGTATTTACCAAGGTTACAATTTAAATGTGCAAGCAAGTTAACTATTTACCTACCTTTTACTGAGTCACGGTACGGGCTTAAAAAGTATGGCAAATTTGATACATTCACACTTCATAGATTTGGAAACATGAATTATTATTCAATATACTCTCCTGCTTTTAAATTGTGTTGTCGATAACATCCAATCTATCTGGATATGGAAGGAAGAAACGTTATTATTTTATTTTCTCTCAAAAATCCTATCCAAAATGATGGCGTAAATAATATGAATAAGCCCATTGTCTTAAATAGTACTATAATAATATAATTCTGTCCTATAAGTCTTCAATAATTTTTAGTCAAATCCAATAAAAGATATCATGTCCTATGATAAGACACTATGTACTTATGGCTTTTAGAAATGTTAATGGAATTAGAAATAATATAGCTCAAGTAGGTAGGTAAGTATCTACTTTTTGTTCTTTTAATGCTAATAAAACGTTATCTTACTGGTCAAGATTTAATTGTTCGATAACAAACAATGCTGTCAACAATGGTTAGTTGATTAATATTTATGGTATGTTCCAAGTCACGGCCAGAACTTGTGGTGAGCCTTTGAACTATAGGGGCGATTTAATGCTTTCAATCAATTGGATATTTACGTGTAGCCTTGCCTGCATTACATTAATGTTAGTTCAGAAATAGGTAATTAAGGTATCCAGCTTCCGTGACGATAGCGATATCTATTGTCGACTCACGACTACACGCCTTCCAGTGTGAACCTTTCTGACAAAGGACACAGGTCATTCGCAAATGGTATAATTTAAATCATTCGACATGACACAGTTCGTTCCTTTCAAATATTTACAATAACTGTTAATTACAATAAAAGCAAGGATGTTTTCCGTGTATGTTCATTTGCATATTACGTTTATAAGGTAAGCGTAGAATCTTGAGTACGCAAAACGGTCAGCGAGGTTACCACTGCGACCGATGCTTAAATAACTAGCCCCAATTTAATGAGCCCTTCTTTTTTACCGCAGATAATAATGAGGAAACCTACAATGGCACCTACAACCGCACAAACTGTTATGGAAATTAGGTTTTCATGTGACAGAAATGTAAACATTCGTTTAGAGTCGACAGAAAACGAACAAATGTCATTAATATAAATATAATGCTTAATTTACTTATTGCTTAGGGTTGCCACACTCACTTTGAGATATCAACTATCTGCGATCGCGTTACGAACATAATACACCGAATGTTACCGTAAGTACTACGCCTAGTTAACCGCTCTGTGGTTGAGACCATAGTGAGTTTATTACTAATATTACTCTGTTGAAATTATATACTGCAATAATAACGATAATATAGAACCTACTTACTAATAAAATACCAATTTGTCAAGTTTAATTATAAGCACGGTATATCAGATTTTTGCAATGGGTTTGAAGTTTTTATCATTTTATTGTCTTCGATGTGTTAAGAGACCGAAACAGTAAGCAAGCAAAAGTATAACAGCTTAGATTGATCAATGATAAGAATCGTACCTATGGGACAGGACGACCTTTTTCCAGACTTATTTCCAATCCGAAAATGATAGTGAAATAATATTAATATCTTTTTTTAAACAAACCTGACGCTTTAAACGCCTAGCTAGAAGGAAATGTTTCTTACCAGGATCTTTCTTAGGCACACAAAATTATCAAACTCAGTGTAATCATGAGTTGTATAGTAGCGCATGAAGTACGAAAACAAGTATATTTATGTAGCTTATACTGTTGAATTTAAAGACAAGAAAATATCTCTATTATTTTTTTCTATCTTAACGAGAAGCCTTAATCAATTATCGAAATGTAGTTCTTCTTGTAAATCTTGATAGACTTCAAAATGAATAGTATCTGGATTGCTTTTTGAAATTCAGTCGTCGCTACATCATGGAGTCAGTTACTAAATTAAATATTTACTAACTTGTATTTATCCTAAGACACTTACAATTTTGTCATTTATTTTCAATTTTAGATAACGATATTGTTATTAGTGTGGGTAGAACGCAGGGAAGTGTGTGGCGGGGCACTCGTTGGTAAATTATTATCGAAGTTACCCAGCCAGTGACCTCGCGGTGTCAAAGTTACGGAACTGCAGTGACCGCACTCCCCACTACGCAGGACAGTGCCTCCGTTTTGCTTTTCATATAAAAGTCACACTACGGCCCAATAATAGTATCAGTCAACTGCTCTGATTAACCTGTGCAAAATGTTCTCCAAAGTGAGTCAAAATTGTCTGAATAAAATATATTTCAAATTTAAATAATCATATTCCCAATAACTCAGAGTAGATATCAACTACGATCTCAAATAATAATTTGTTTGTGTTGTAGATCCTCGCCCTCAGCGCCGTGTTGGCCGCCGCCAACGCCGGTCTCCTCGCCCACCACGCCGCTGCTGTCTCTTCCCAGAGCATCGTCCACCATGACGCTCCTGCGCACTACGCCGCCCCGGTACACTACGCGGCCGCTCCAGCCCACTACGCTGCTGCCCCAGTACACTATGCCGCCCCTATTGTCCACGCCGCTCCAGTAGTCCACGCTGCGCCCATCGCCCTCTCTCATGGTGATGAATACGTACGTACAGAACTCCTAAAACTATCGGTGTATGAAAATGTGATATCAGATTCATATTTCAATAATTGTATACCATGTGCTTATTAATAAATCTCATTCGTTAATTCAGGCGCACCCTAAATACGACTACGCTTACTCCGTGGCCGACCCTCACACCGGCGACCACAAGACACAGCACGAGAGCCGCGACGGCGGTGCCGTCCACGGCAGCTACTCGCTCGTCGAGCCTGACGGTTCCGTCCGCAAAGTAGACTACACCGCTGACGACCACCACGGGTAAGCATAACCACACTATTTACCTACCACACTGTTGATCATCCCACAAGCCAACTATCTGCTGTGCGTATCTCACATGACACGCCACAGAGCTCAATCATGACCAATCGTAGTCCCAGCTACAGTGAAATCAGAATGAACACCAGAGGGCTCAGCCATGTTCATATCAATCGTTAACGCTATAGAAAATGAAGGAAAAGTTTGAGCATTCAAAACTCTACGTAATGTCACTGTTCTTTCATTTTTATATCGTGAACGATTGTAGATAGTAAGCATGTCTAGATGTACTGTAATGTTAAATGAATGTGTTTTTGTTGTTGTGCAGTTTCAACGCCGTCGTCCACAAGACCCCCGGCCACCACCCCGCCCCCGTGGCACACGCCGCCCCCATCGCGCACTACGCCGTCGCTCCCCTCGCCCACGGATATCATGGCCTCCACTACTAAACAACCACTAGCTTAACTTCGTGTTCGATTGATGACGGATGACTGATGATTGTGATATTTATGTGAATGTACATATGATGATTACTTTTGTACTCAACTGTAAATAAATACTCAGCTGCTGAATACTTATTGGTTTCAATCCACACATACTCTCAATTGCATAGTAAATTCAAAGCAAACATAACCCTTGAAATAATCAATGAAAAAATATAGTTACTGTACGTTTCCGAAGTTCATATCCCACGGCATTTCGAATTATTTTGTTCCGCCTATGGGTTACTTACGTGAAATAACATACCAGAATTAATTATTTAGTAATATACCCTTGAAATGTAAGGTAAGACATTGGTTTGGAATAATTAGTAATGTGTAGTGGACACGCGTAGTTGCGTGCGGCGTAAGCGCGCGCCCGCGTGCATTCCTCCGCCCGCCGCGATTGGTGAGATAATTACCGCACATTGTATAGAGTTGTGCAAATTACTAACGCCTTCAAATAAAATGTGCGACGACCTAGAAAACTTGCAATTAACTTTTGCACCTTCATTTATAATATGTAGTAATACCTTCTAGCATGGTGCGGGTTTACTAGCATCGTTAGTCAATAAGTTTCCTCAATTTTCTTGAACAATATATATGAAAACGCATAAGTAGAAAATATAGTAGATATTATAATTTATTCACACGTCCTTTATTGGCACCATATAGCGTCAATCTAAACTCAATTACGATAACGACTATCAATCTTTAGCCCGCAAACAAATGCCATTATGTGCAAATCGTAACGATATAAATTGCTACGATTGTGCGCACAAACTATGGTTTACGAGTGTCTGTTGCGACACCACACACGGCAATGATAAATCACCTTCCTAACATGAGTTGGGACAAAATAAACTTCTTGTATCATACAATTTGTCTATTCGATAGGTGATATTTCGTCGTTCAAGGGCTTCGTCTATTCGAAACATTCTAATCTAATTTGTTATTAGTTTCCAGACATTGTTTACGATGTGTAACATTTTGTATATTGAGTATAGCGGAACTGTGACTGATGTCTGCATCCAAATTTCAATCATTATCATATTTTCATTAATTTGTGATAAGAAACCGAATCATAAGCTTCACAATTGACAATCCGTGTGCCATCGAATTAATTAAAAATTTGTCCGTGTGGAAACCCATATTATGTAACATTTCCAGATTCATCCTTAATTAAGAGTGACTAATGTAAAAAAAAACACTTCGCGCACGCATGAAACGAGAGTTGTTGTACACAATTTTACTCTTTGATGAAATATGACTTTACTGTAATATAGTTTCTTTTTTCATATATCAATTATTCTAATCAGATTTATCTTTTTACAAAAAACAGAATTTTTACCTATTTACTTAAAGATATAGTTCCTTATTTGTTTGTACAATATAACTACAAGCTGCATATGCATACAACTCTGTAACGTTAAAGAATTGGCAAATTCGGGTTCACTTTTTAATTTACAAAAGTCAGAACGGACATCAAATTTGTTCGGTAGTCATAATTACACGCAGATTTTATATTTACGGTTAATGCTCAATGGTCTTCCCAGTTAGGCGCTAGGTGTATATACAAGACAAAAAAACTAGCAGCTATTTGGCAGCAATTATTTCTGAATCTTATTAAAATTTAGACTGACATTGAAACCAAATGAAAAAATGGCTTTTGAACCAAACCATTTAGTTTTCTGTTTTAACTTCAGACCAATTCAAGGAATTTTGGTTTCCGCTTTGTTTTTTTTTTCAAGCTCGGAAATATTCAGTGAATCACGTAACTACATCGAGTTGGTTGAACCTCTCGCGAGCCGACCTTGGACTCTCGAGATAATGATCGCGCGCGATAACTAGAGATGCGGTCACAATGTTCGGTTACTTACTTTTTACGTTTTTATACTACCAATAGATGCACCACGTGGCACATCTGCAGCTACAAATTTGTAACATTGCTTTTACTCTTTTTAGAAAGATTTTTTAATAATTTAATAATAATTCTTAGTCGTCATAAACGCTATTTATAGTACTCCTGCAAAACTGCATGCCTTTAGATTAGAGTCTAGAGGCGGAGTAGAGGAGTTTAGACTTACTGTATGATAGTCAACCAGTTCAAATTTTATTTAGAGGGTACAGATTTGGAAAATAAACAATATTTACGGCAAAGTTGTTAAAACATAATGCGACATGTTTTTATTATTATGTAATCTCCCGGAACTTTTATTACAGCATTTATATAATAATTATTATTTAAGGCAATAATTAACTTTATGCCAAGAACGAGATGGAGTGGCTACTTTATGCAGGTAGGTAGGTAAGGGATCTTCTGACCCGTAGAGCACATACCAATAATTCGTCGGAACATCGCTAGCGCCACGGACACACTGCTTAGGTAAAATAGTAATAGTAACTCAGAGTAGATAATATACCACGTACAAGTAGTAGTAATATACAATATATTATAAAAAAGTGAAAATAAATTGTATCGCAATATCTCTGAACTTAATGAACCAATTCAAAAAATCCTTTCACCAATCCCTAAATAGCTATATTTCACCCTTATTTTATCTAATGTCTACGCGGATAACAAGAACATAATCTTGTGAAAAATACTAGTGAAATATAATTAAAATAGTGTTTAATACAATTCGGTGTAAACGAGACTCACCGCAGCGAACGTGCTACGGCGAAGGATTTCCATTTTATCCGTTCATGTCGATATGTACTTGGATTCTTTCGCTTCGCGTGCTTTGTGTTCCGCGCTACCATGTCTTAGAACATTGTTAATTCTCACAAAAGACCTACATTCAAAATTGTCACAGCAACGTATTTATGTATTTATGAATCGTTGTTTAAAGATCTGTGACTTTCATTCCAGTCTGGCCATCATTGGCCGTTTGTATCTATTCTAGTAATTGTACATACAGAAGACAAAGACTCATTGTATTTTACAGCCTATAAGTATTCTATGCATGTTCATGCTCTTGAATAGAACTAATATCACGGTATTGTGTTAATGTACTCCAAGATATACTACATGACGTACACTATACGAGTTGTCTGTCGTATTAATTACATAATACATATTATCTAGTTAATTTATAGCTCAAATTCCTAAGCATTAATTAATATCATATACATACAATTATATTCTGCGAGTAGTTATTACTATGCTTCATTTTTCCAATAGACACCAACTAATAATATTAATCTTTAAAACATATGAATCTTTTATATGGTCCATTATGTGGTAAATTAAAGTCAATACTTTAATTTATCTAGTTTGTTTGCGGATTGTCGTGTAAAAACGTAGGATTCTTGAGACATAGCAGACATCATTATGCACAAAGCATAGTATTTCAGTTCCATTCCAACAATTTAGCGAACAAAATGATACAGTACAGAAAGGTTCAACAAACTGAGCCAATATTGTACTAAGCCTAAAAGGAGCTTCCGGCTTGTCATGTAAAGCTTATTTTATATTTAGTTAATAAAGTTTTTGGATTGCGTCCACAAGGGAATTATTTCAAGTTAAAACATTATGAGTCCTACCTTGGGGTACGTTTACACTACTACTTGGTAGTTTGTGAAAGGTAAGCAGATATTGTACCCTGTAGAGTAGACGGTTGCTACACAATCACTCACGCGCTGCAGATCGTTAGACCAATATTGATAAATCGTATGAAAATTAAACTATGATAATAAGGCTCATTCGTAGAAATAAAGCTCGGTCCTGCTTGAAAAGAAAATTGTTATACATAATAAATAATATGGCAAAAAATATTATTTGCATTTACAACAATAACAACCTTACAGAAAGCTCCTCCACTCTAGGGTAGTGGAGGAAAATTTGTAGTAGGCATTTTGGGTTAGACAAAATAGAACCTACTCGTACCCAAATGGTAGCACACGTTTTGTAGTATAATTATGCATGAAGATGACTATTACATTAGGTTGGTATGTATTACAGATGCAAGGCCATTTGTTAATACAATTCAATGTCTCGGCCGCGATTTGTCTCGCTGATTTATTTGTCTCACACTATATATATACATATAGATTCCTTCTAACACCTAGTTTACATTGCACATACAAATCGATGGATGAAGTTAAGCTACTTTAATTACAGCCAGTATTTGGATGGGATACATTTCATACCGTAGCGAGACTATTCGAGACCCCTTCGTGCCACGTAGGTCAGGTGAAGATAGTGAGAGTCGACAATCATGTCTCGAGACGACGAGAACCTACAGTCTAGTCCCAAGCGGTGGTGATACGCCCTTATAAGGTAATTGTCTGGTAACTACTGTTACGATTTGCTCGACACGTCCAAAATAATAACAGCAGTAAAATAACTGTGAAGTTTGGCGGTGACACTCGAACTCGTTACAATAACAAGTTTAGTAGACCCAAAATATTGTTCCTTAATTTAGGGTAGTATTAGAGTAGATAATACTCTGACATTTAGGTAACATAGTTCCTTGTGCTTGGAAATAAGTTAGAAGACAGTATTTCATGAAGTTTGTCTGAGTTAATATTTTAAATCTATTAGCATTTATGAATTTAAATGTTTACTTCGCAAAAAACAATGCTCAGATAATTAGTATCAATTTAGTCTAAATTGATACTAATCATCTGAGATATTTACATTTATTTAAATCAATTCTCAGATATTTACACGCTTCGCTTCACTCAGGATATGGCCAGTCTAGGTTTGTTTGAGGAAACAAACGATTATACTAATAATGCCTACGTTTAGATCAAGAAATTATAGGCATGAGTCTTTATCAATTATCACGATTAGATATTATAAATTATACTTGGTCATTTCGGAAGGATACCTAAGGATTGCACGTACCTACTCAGATGTGTGATATTATAGTGTATACATAGTTTAAGAAACTCAACAACATACAAAGGAAATATCTTAACAGCATAAACCGCAGAAATACAATATGTACAATAATAGACAATCGAAATATTTGTCGCGGTAGTGAACCACTATTTTAAAAAATTTGTAACTTTTAACTGAATTTGATACCTAGTCAAGTAAATGATTTTAGTCTGGCTGGTCCGTGATAAATGAAATCACTATTGCGGATCTGCTACTCATATGACCTAGCTCTCTTATTACCTACTTAGGAAAGTTCTAAAAAAAACAATCACAAGCTTAGGAACACGTTCATTCTACTTTTCCCAATGAGAAATGCCCCCAGTAGAATACATAGCTATTATGCCAATATCGCAAAAAAAAGGTAATATAAAAAAAACATTTCACATAATAATTTAAGAAATTACACATATTTCTTAATAAAAATAATGGCGCATGTATTGTGTCAGTTAGCTAATTAACGTGTACAGTAATATTTTAGTTGCTTATTATTTTGTAAGCAACCGTTTGGCGTCGTCGGCTGCCCCTCATACCTCCTCACTGACATTGACCTGAAAACAATGTAAGTGTAACAGTCATTAGCTCTAAAGTACTGTCTACCGCGCTTTGTTAGTATTGTGTAATACGGCTCGTTTACACTGAGTTATAATGGGGTTTGACAAAACAAAACCGCCAAACACGAACGCTTACTGCGCTTGAGTAAGTGCGCATTCCGTCTCTATTCTATCTGTATGATTACTCATGAGTACCCATACCACACACCAATTAAAGTTTAAGTGCAGTGTTAACCTTGAGCATTCCCGAATTGATCCAATTTGCGTTTTGTTAATAACCATGCGGTTAGATCTAAGTCTAACCAACAAAAGGAGACAGGCAATGTCGTTTGCGGTTGAAGTAACTGTATTTTGGTGACTAGCAGCTATCGGGGAAAAGACTAGATTTAGCTTAAGTCTTCTTTTTAAGTTATGAGTCCACGAATACTGAGAGCAGTTGCAAAATAACTGTAGGTACAAATGCTTACACTTTTTATACTACAAAGTTTATAAACATGCATGTGACCAAAAGATAAATTTAAACATTACTTATGAACGCTAGCAACATCATTGATGACTCGTACGTTTCCAACCTTTTTGCCAAGAAAAGCCGTCCTATTCAGCATGAGAGATGAATGTGTCTCTTTATTGCCGGCACAGTGACCTTCCTAGAAGGGTTGAAAACCTTATTCTCATGCAGAAGACAATACTACATTTTAACATAATATTTTGCTTCTCTGTGACAACACTTATGCAAGGCTCCGTTTCTGAACAGAGATCTCGTTGTACTACCTCTTTTACCTAGCGTATCGTAGCAACATTATACGCCGTTTTCCTGTTAATATAGTCGGAACTGGGACTATGACATTTCGCCACCGCCATGTAATAAAACATAAACATGCGTAAACCTCATTGTCATGTTTTTATTTGCTGTGTAATTTCTCACAGAGGCAATGCACTATTACAAATTCTTTGAGCAACACTAGCCCCCAGCTACTTAGCTTACTTATATGTTGTATGTATACACAATGAACCTGGTTTGATGGTTAAGCAATTGGCTCGCGAATCCTCGGGTCAGATTTGATTCTCGCAAAGAATAAATATATAGGTATGACTTACAAAATTCTAACATCTCTAAGTTAGAATTTTGCAAGTCATACCCATGTACTAAGCACAGATTAAAAATCATTAGTATGATGATTTCTAAATACGGGGATTTCTTCCACTACCCACAGCTTAAACACTTCTAAGTCAGCAAAAAAAATGCCCATGAGATGCCTATAAAATAAATATTTTAATTTTGCCTCTTACTGTTTTAACATAATTAAATTTTTAAGCAATTAAATTGTAAACCAACGATTGTAAGACGTCAAAGTAAATAAGTTATGTTACAGCAAACAGGATTCACGCAAGGAGCATTCCTTTGATACGATCGCATGCCTTTAGTGAAATATTAGTCGATAGTATCGTATTAGGTGCCGAAATATTAACGCTTACCAGTTTTTAATTACTATCCTAGGCAAGTAAGTACTTGCAAATTACGTTAAGGCCGTTAACAAACTCTGGGAAATTGTTCAATAGATTTTTGCTCCAATAATTCCCACAATTATAGCTTGTATATATACTAATGAAGCGGACCCAAGACCGTACATTATTGTCTTTGGTGTCGATAGTGCTAATTGGATATTGTTTGCTGAAAAGAAATCAATTACGACGACATGTTGTCAAAAGTAAGTTATTCCTCTATCTTAATACCTTGCCAGATTTAAAATCAAAACCAAATGTACGTGAAGGTTTGTTTTTGCATACCAAGAAGTTAGTAAATAAGCATACATCTCGCTTGATTCGTATATTAAATATATAGTATTTAATTAATATTTGTGAATTTAATAGTATATCTGTAATTTACCAATGTAAATTACCTATTTTTATTATTAAACTATTAATAGGTAATGGTGAATGTATACGGTATTAAATGTAATACCGCATACTTTCACCATTACCTTACTTTTGTGGGATACCAACTAACCTTGGTTGGATTTACCCAAATAAGAACAGTTTTAAATAATTACAATTTTTTATCGCAACCTTCCTTATATTCGTAATACACACTGAGTTACTTTTACAAAGATAAATACTAATCATTAAATACACTTTACAGATATTAGCCTTGTTCGCCGTGGTCTCGAGCTGTCAGGCCATCTTTCCGTTGTTCCACCATCACCATCACCAGCACCACCACCCGGCAATTTCCCACCAAGAATTGCAGAAACATGATGGGCCCCACCATCCAATTCACCACCACATACCAATTCAACACCACGTGCCGTTCCAGCATCACATCCCAATTCAACACCACCAGCAATTTCTACACCATGTACCGCAACACCACATCCCAATTCAACCCATTGTGCAAGATCACTATGTAAGTACAATCTTGACTATTATTTCAAATATAGAAAATAATAACATAAAATGAATCGAAAATAAACTAAGTGTGAGTGTGGTATAAAATAAAATTTGAAAGGGAACGATATAAACAAATGTTTGTATGATACTAATAAAAGATAAGATAAGTCATAATGATACAAAACGAAGTGAAAGAGTTGAAGCATAAATTGTTAAAATAGTACCAGTACTTAAATGAAAAGTTTAGATTATTAAATTCAATAAGAACATTTGTGAGTTAAATGGTAAATTTTACTTATCTGATTATACTAAATGTGCCAAGAAAATGGAGCCAATTAACATAACGAACCACGAAGATAAAACAGGCAGTTAGCTGTTACATTTAATTGTAACTTCCTGCCTTGTAATCGACGCGAATTTTCGCAACTTAACTGATGTGGTTCTAAGCTAGTATTAAATTATGAATTCTGAATGCTCTGCTCTTTGCTTTGCTCTCACTTTGACTGGTGTCTACTACTGAGTTGATTAATTTGAACCAAAAATTTGATCAAGGAAGAAGACGATCGACCCTTATGCTTCTAGCAGTAATTCTTTCAACATGAGATTGACAGTCCGCAATTATGGTAGGCTACGTTAACCGCTTAACTTTTTAAATATTGCGTTCTCAGGCCTTTCCCGAATACAAGTTCGAATACTCAGTCCACGACCACCACACTGGCGACGTAAAGTCCCAGCACGAGCACCGCCACGGAGACCTGGTCAAGGGAGGGTACGAGCTTATCGAGCCTGACGGTCGCTTCAGGAAGGTGGAGTACAAGGCCGACGACCACACCGGGTGAGTTGAGGAAACTAGGATTAGATCACGATATGTCACATGTTTTTTTCTTCTTACTGTTAGTATCACTACTATCATCCTGCCAATTGCATGTTCTTTCAATTCGTGTCAATTTAAGCAATATGTTTTATGTTTATGAGCATACATTTACTGCACACTAATGGAGGATACACCAACATAATTTGATGAAAACTACATACAAAAAAAAACTAAAAATAAGTAAAGAAAACAGCAAATCAAAAGAGTAAAAAGAAGCATGCATACCCGAAAATGTGGCAGCAGACTCATATAATAAAACGTCTAATATATTCTATGTATACTCGACCGGCGAGCATGCGACGCTTTGGTTTAATGGTAAAATGCTATGGTTGTTGAATTGAATTTGTTTATAAATACCATTAATTTCTGTTCCAGTTTCAACGCCATCGTGCACCACTCGTCGCCTCATCATCATGTTCATCTCGCTCATCACATCTAGACCTCGCATCCGACCCCCGCGACGCCGGGCCGATCACAGCACCGATAAGACTGACTCACGCCTGCCCAGTTTACTCATACATGTAACATACTATTCTCTGCAATATAAAGATATTAGCGCTAAGCTGTGTTGTTACTTCCCTTCAAATATACACAATAAATCCGGTTGATTAAGTGTTATGGAACGCAATGATCATTCGTAAGATGTTTTTTAACGTTCTGGCCAGTATTCTACCTCAAGACTCAAGGGTCGTTTGATATCAGATCACTTAATTACTACTTGAGGATCGAAGCTATGGTTTACATGTATTAATTATCTAGAGACGAGTTATTTCAAAGTCAAGATTCGTGACTGAGTGCCGTTTTAGAATACCGGCCTAAGGAAATGAAGGCAGTTATGAAAAACATACCTTCTACCGTTTTTTAATTTTGTTATTAATATTTTTTAAGTACCTACTTACCTTACTTGAAGTATTATTATAGTATTACATATAAAAATATGTATAAAACAGAATTGCTGTTGGTTAGTCTCGCTGAAACAAGTGAATGGCTGGACAGATTTGGCTCATTTAGGATTTGAAATGTTTGTGGAAAAAAATTGAACATTTTCGAGAATAAAATTAACAACCAAAAAATATTTTCACATACAAACAGTTGATACGAAGTTCACCTGGTCATCTAGTTACTGATGTATTTCTGCCTTATGGTACATTTATAGCAAGAATACGTGAAGGTAATAAGTAGGACACAATGAACAGGCGCTTGCTTTATCTTAAACAGTTTGGTCCATACACAATACTAACAATAGTTTTATCCAGAAGTTTAATGCTGATTGTACTACATCAAATTCTAACAAGATAAATCTTATAATAAAATTCAACATTGAAAATATACATTAAACCCCTTGAGACTGAATTACACTACCTATTTAGATATAAACGCAGAACTTATTGAATTTAAGTTTTCCAATAACACTTATGTGTCACACAAGCAAAGGTAAGTGGCATTTAATATGAAACACAGCTTAAGTTTTGTACGTTTTAGTTTAGTTTATATTAGGTTTATTTTTAGTTAAGTACTGTATTGATTAGTTAAGTGTATAAATAAATTATCTTCAATTTGTAGTAAAAATTATTGAAACACTGTGACAAAAATAATCCCTTATTAATATCTTTTACGAATAGAGGACTATGCAACTGGATTATTTTAAGATGTTAGATAATGGAAGGTGATTAGCAATAAGTAGCAACCTCGTTTCATTTCGCGGCATTGATGGAAACACGCCCATCCTAATCCATAAGTCGAGAAAATCTGCGTTCAGACTATAATTGTTCTCAAACATATTAATGATATTACAGGATATCGATTCTTATGGACTTATTACGGAATGTGTATAAATACTGATAAAACAATGATTTATATCACTTCAACATGGAGCACAGCGATTACATGATGATTTGGAAGGTAAATATTCTCACCGGCTGTATATTGTGAAATAATATTAAATAAGGACTAGTTCTTTTTCTAAGTATCTCTATCTAAAGACTTGGGATCTGTGATTAATGTGTGATCTGTATAAGTTTGCTTTTATCCGATTTTTTATTTCTTTTTTCAGATTTCCTTGTTCTGTTTGCTGTTGTGTGTGACTGTGAATGGCTATCCGTATGCCGTTTCAGAGCAGTCTATGGAAATTAAAAATAATCACAAAGATAAACTGTCCCACGTTGGTGAAAGCAAGCCGGAGCATCATGACGAATACGTACGTATATTACATTGAAAATTATTTTTCCCTATTTAATATATATATATATAATATAAAGCGTATAATAATGGTATTTGATTATTTGCATGCAAAATATGAAGTCGAAATACAGCAGTGGGTCAGTACTCAGTCGGAACTACATATCTATTATACATTTTTGTAACTTTTCGATCAAAGATAACATCGCAAATAATCCTGCATACGCCTGAGAAAAAAAAAATTAAGTAGTCCGACAAATTTGTTAACTTTAGGGGGCAACAATAGGTGCCATTCTAGTTGTTACTTTTTAGGTGTAGCTAACAAGCTACCAGCTAGCATAAGCTAGTAAGACTGCCGTCAAGAAATACTTGAACTAATTTTAACGAAATGAATTTGTTTATATATTATAGGCTTGGTCGTATCCATCATACGAGTTCTCATACAAAATAAAGGATCCTCACACACATGATGAGAAGGGACACCAAGAGGAAAGGGACGGAGATGAAGTGCGAGGCGAGTATTGGCTGATAGAACCCGATGGTCGTAAGCGCACCGTATATTACAACGTAGAGAAACATTCTGGGTACGTATATATCAAGCATATTATCGTTTAACTGAACCTACTCTAACTTTAACTGAGCCTACCTACACTAGTAACAAATGAAAGCGTTATTTATGCAAAGAATCAAATTTAAAAAAATATTGTTTGTATGTGTTGGTTATTCTGGCAGTCTTTATTCGTACTATGTTTATTTAATCTTAATTGCTTTGGTCATAAATTGGTACGAAGAAATCAATGTTAAGTTCACTGTCACTTTTATTTAGTTCACGCTTTGATTACCAAGTAGTTCAAGCTAATTTGGTATCTGTGGAGGTCTCGCGACTGATATAGTGAATATTATCTTTGACAATGTATTAATCAGCATATTACTAGTCATCGAACTCTTCAGCTGACGAACTAATATGTAGCGTAGAAATATTCTCAGAGAAATCTAACTCCGCCATGGTAATCCCATGATTCATCCAATTGTATCGATCTTTATTTTGCTAATGTATTTTATAATAAACGCAACGTATTTTCAGTTTCAACGCTATAGTCAAGTATTCGCATCCCCTTCATCACAAATTAGAGGATAAATATGATGGTACTAATGAAGAATCTAGTTCAGACAAAGATAACCATAAAGAGCTAGAAAAAAATGATGTAGAAAAGGGTAAAAAAGAGGAAAATGAAGAAAGTGGAGAAAAGGGCGATGTCAAAGCTGCTAATACAAAGGAAAGTGAGAGCGAAAAAGCTAGCAAAGAGGCAGAAACCTATGACTATAAGAAATATGATGGTAAAAAAGACGAAGAGGGTAAAAAACATTACGAACCTTTCCACGGTTTCATGAGTTTCCCTAATTTCGATAGCCGTATCCGTAGTATCTGGGAGGAACTTAACAAAAAAGAAGAGGACCATCATGAAAAAAAGGAAGAAAGTAAAAAGGATAAAAGCGATGAAGAAAGCCACGATGACAAAAAGGACCTAAGTGGTGATAAAGATCATAATCACGAAGAAGTTGAAGACCATAAAGAGAAAGAAAAACATGGTCATCATGAGGCTCGGGGCAAAGGTTACAGCCTCGTAAAAGTTTATGTATACAAAAAGACCCCAGACCATGACAGTGAAAAGGATAAGCATGAAAAATCTGAAGATGGCAGAAGCGATGGTGATAAAGATAGTGACAAGGGTCGAGCTGAAGCCACAAAGGAATCTGGTGATGAAGGTAAAGACAAAGACCATGACAGTGCAGAAGGTTGGCCTATCAGAGAATTATTTGGCTTTAAGCAAATGTCTGGCCATAACAAAAAACATCCGAAAGAAGATTATCATACCTCCAATGACCAATCAGATAAGAGCTATGAAGTTGAAGAGCACGAAGACAAGGATGAAAAAATCAAAGATCATACAGTCAAAGGCTTAGGAGCTTACGCGAATGATGCAAGTGACCATAAAGATAAAGGCGGCCAAGGTGGTATGCGTGGTTTTTCTGGATTCAACAAACGTCGCGGTCACAGAAAACTCGGTAAAGGTAGTGAAGACCAAGATCGCGAAGGTTTATCTTCTTATATTAAACCTAAGTCTTACCGTAAAACAATAGAGAATTACAATGTCCGTAACCATAGCCAGCGAGGATCTCATAGAACTATAGCTGCTTAAAATTTTTGTCATTCTAGTCCAATAGGACACAGGAGTAACTGGAAAAGCGGCGCGTGTATGCGTTATAAAATGGCACTTTATTGGGTTAGTTACATTATACATTTTTTTTATTTCAAATGAATGTATTTACTAACTATTCTAAGCAGCTGAATTAAATTGTGCAATAAACTTCAGTTTTTTTTATTCTACTTCTTGTTAGCAGTGAATTTAATTTTATGTATGCATTATACAATTTACACGCAAGTAAAAATTTTATAAAATGAACTTTTACTTTAAAAACTAAAACCCGGATCATAAAAGCTTAAAACATACATATAAAACGAATTCGTAGGAAGGTTGAAACCTTGCTACTGTATAATAAAGGTCAAAGATTATAAATAGTTGTAATCGAAGAATTTGACTTAAAACTTTTATTTTTTACCTATTCTTATGAGTTAGCTAAGTGTTATTTACCAACAGCATTAGACCGGTGTCAATTGATATTTGAAATGATCACAGCATATGCCTCAAACTGGCACAATACCTTTTCCTTCATAACCACTTCCCTAGTTTAGGTTATCAAATGAAAGAGGTAACAAAAGTAAAATACGGTAAGCTAGATAGGCTATTACAAATGTAATAAGATGGGATATGGACCCCAAGTTGGCGGAGACGGTTTATTTTTAACAGACTTGACATAGCCTTGCCATGATGACAAATAACCCAGAAAGTTGGAACTAGTTTTTTTTTAATAATAAGAATATTGTATACTGTATTAAAACTTTTCACACGGCAGACGTCCGCAGCCGTAGTAGGATTTATAAACCAGTTTGTAATTTATTTATGTACCTCAGAAGAAATATATAATTCACAATTGATAGTCATTTATATATTATGATTTTGAACTTTATTACACAATTGACTTTTGTTTTCGGTTTTTCGTTTCATTAGGAGACACAAATGTAATAAAAATACACAAATGAATACTCATATTTATACACAATGTAATAATCGTACTGTACATACCGTAATAATACCTTTGGATACGATTCGTCTGCATTCTTAGATGTATTATTTTACTGAATATTTTATCAGTTTTCTCGAACTATAAAACCTTTTTTATACCACTAAGGTGGCAAATAAGTATACGGCCCGCCTGATGGTAAACGGTTACCGTAGACTATGGACGCTTGCAACACCAGGAGTAATACTCGCGCATTGCTACCCTGAAACCTGATTCATTACATAGTAAAATCCCTCCTATTATTTAGTTCAAACTGAAGAATATAATCGATAATAATTAAAATAAGAGGGACTTACCGCTAATATAATGTGAGGATTAGAAATTTATTAATCTATCAGACAACAGATGAACAGACAAGAAATCTAACAATAATTGATTTGAGTTTTATTGTGGTGTAAAGGCTCCCGGTCATCTTTCATGTACAACGACCAGTTACATTTTTGTTCTATATATATTGATGGGAGACAGGCCGTGTAAAAAATTAAACTGAACTCCATCTGACGGAAGAACGGAGGCAGATAACTACTCTAATGTAGTGTATTGTGTTGTTGCTGTGAGTAAGATTTCCAGAGCTATAGAGGATGCGTAGGATGTAGTGAGTGAGCCTGCTCGTCCCATAATCATTTTGATTCTCACGACATTTATTGTTAATCCGTTAGTGATACTCCTATCATTGCAAGTGCTTGATATATACCGCTTATCATTAAAAAACATTTTAGGGTCGGCAACGCGCAATACCTCTGGTGTTGAAAGGGTCCATAGGCTACGGTAACCGCTTACCATCAGGTGGACCGTATTGTTGTTTGCCACCTTAGTGGTATAAAAAAAGCCGTACGCTTCTTTGCCGCCTTTGTCTGTTTCAAATTATTTTCGGAAAATATCCATAATATCCATGCGGCTTTGATGGACGCTATAAATATTCATTATACGCATTAAAATTACCAATTTGGAAAAAATCATACTACACGGGGCCGTAGATTCAAGTACATAAAACCTAGAATGAAACTGATAAACGAGAAAAATCATCATGTAAATTATTATATTCTACTAGCTTTTACCCGCGGCTTCGCTCGCATGGTTCTATTGTCGCTCGGGAACCACACAATTTTCAGGGATAGAAAAGTTTTTAATAATTTATAAGCTACCTACACTTAAAATTTCATGCAAATCCATAAAGCCGTTGAGGAATGAAGAGGGTCCAAACACACACGGACACAAAAAGTATTTTTAATATTAGTGTGTTTTAGAAACTTATTAATATTAGATTATGGATGTTGTAGCCGTTTATTGTATCAAAATACTATTGTTTAACTTTTTCTGTATCTTTAACATTGATCGTAATATTACTTAGGCCTGCATTAACAAAACAAATACTTAATTACGCCTTCCAATCCTGTAAGTAAAGTATCGGAGCCAATGTAATGAAGCCACGTGTGAGTTTGAGTAACAAGTACATTATTAGTAAGTAACTGCGCAAACATACAGCTAATTATAAATCATTGGATGTTCGATAATAGCTGCCGAATCCGCAGATTTCATAATTATTAAACGGTTGCTGCTCATCACTTTGCGTGGTATTTATGTGTAAGGTTTTATTATTTGCCGTTAGTTGTACACGCACTTTTATCGAGATAATGTATCACGTAAGTAAACATTTATATAGTTAAGATATTCTATCAATAATAAGCCAATTTTGAATGATGATGAATTACATGTCGCTTCGCAAGCTTTTATTCCGTGATATCGTGGTAAAGCAAGTATGTACTAAAACCCAGAAAATATATCAATGTATTTCAAGTTCTCAATGCACTCATGGAATTGTATTTTTGACTATTTTTGTATGGGAAAATGAACAGCGATGCGGTGGCGAAAAGTGGAACTAACAATTCGTAGGAAAATTTTGCCATTTTGCGAGTAATGTTTTCGAATACGTAATTGAAAGCTACCACTACTGATCACATTTATGCTAGTTAAAATCTATTGAAATACGTTTTGTATATATACATAATGCTATATTAAATGAAAACAAGTTAACTTGTTATTTTTATTACGCGATTTATCGCATATATAAGTTTGAATACTAAGGAGCATGTTATCTTTTCAAAACCTAGTGGCTATTCATCGCCGCTTTGGTGACAGCAAGTGTGGCAGAGTCTCCTGACCTGGAGCCTGCAGATTCTGCAAAGGCTGCAGAGGAAATCTTAGACCAGGAGAGTCGTAGGATCGAATATGGTCACCAGCAAGATCACAACGACAATGAAGAACACCAAGGACCCTACATTAGTAAGGACCACGAGACCACAGGACCTGTTATTCTAAGGACTATTAGGCCACATGATGTAAGTATTCTAATAAGAACAAATTGCAATAGTAATCAGTATTATTCTTATTTGACAAATCCTGCTTAAATACTAAGAAGTCAGTAGCGATGTTAATTATTAATTTAACTAGCAACGCATGCATTCACACAAACTTTCCATTACTTTGTTTCAGGGACGCGTTCCAGATATCGCGCAACAAAATAAGTATGTAAAGCATAATTATTAGATACGTACAAAGTAAGTGATCTTGCTTTTTCAAAAAGGGGTTGTCTAGGGTTGTCGATTGCGTTCCTATTCTTGACAAGTCTTTTAAAAGTTTACACGTTTTAAAATATATTGTTTTTTTTTAATTTTGTTTTATAAAATCACAAGACAATTAACTATAATACATTCTCTCTCAGTATGTACCAAAAGATCAGTTCAAAAACTATATGCCCCTCTTTGATTTAAGCTTTTAGGAAGACAAAACACTGACATAATGATACCATATTCCAGGATAATCGCCGACGTGTACAGCCCTGACTACTACCAACCGACTTGGATCCTCGACTACCGGTACATGAAGACTGGCGGTAGGGACTACACTCGCGGCCCCGGTGGGCAGTACATTATCTTGCCGAAGAACGTTCGCAGCAATGAGCACAAGGAGTTTCCAGATTATGACGCGTTGCTAGAGCACCTACGCTACAAGAGTATGGTTGAGCGGGAGCAAATGCGTAAAGAGAGAGAAAGAGATCCACATCACGCACACCAAGATCCCCGTGAACTCAAACATAGAGGTTAATTTAATGCCTTAATGGTACACAATTTCTTAATTTCATAATATATTTATCATATCTCCCTTTTTATTGATTTATGAAAATGTTCATGACATTTGGGCTGCTTATACTGAGTTATGTATTTACTTTAAACTATTTTTATTATGTACTAAAAACATAATATAGTACTATTCGCACTGAAAAGTTTTCGATTCATTAAAAAGCAAAAATTCGTTTGATTGCTACTTTCTAGTTACTCTTTTCATATGCAATCCTAACCAAATTGAGCTAAATTGCTGTAATTGATAAAAGAAGAATACTTCATAACCCTCCGAAACGTAATTTCATGCAGATTTATATTGTGCATGTGCTGCCATCTTTCGTCAAATAGAACATTTGCATGCAACGGCCGCAAACGAGTACCAAATAGTTTTTAATAGTAACGCATCAAAGTAGATAATATACTGCGCAGTGCGCACAATTAGTGTGATATTAGGAATGATTAATAGTCTAATTATGTACTCTGAGCTATTAAATAGTATCTATAGTGTAGATATAACTTTACCTTGGATTAGTCCATGTGAGCGCGTTGATGTCTTCTCTTCTTAAGTGTCGAAGCGGCAAGACACCTCATAAAGTTCATTTAGGATTTTTTACCTATACCTACTATACTTAACAGATGTAGTAGGACGAGCTGTTAACTGACAGAATTCGTTTTCGAGTATCTAAATTATGTGATTTGGAACACATTACTTGTGGTTATTTATTTCAGGTATTTTTACATCTTTATTGAAATGATAATTCTATCCATACATATATTTATCTTTGATTATATACAGGTATGTAATTAAAGATATTCATCATAACTTAAATTACATCAGAGGATATTTACTTGCGTTTATCAAAGTAGTTATGTGAAACATCACACCAACTAGCTTTTTGCAACTTCGTTAGTTTTAAAGCTTTTCCATAGATGGCGCTGATTGTTATGATGTGAATTTTAGATCGCGCTGTAGATAGTCACCGCGGTCGGATGACTACCCTGGCCCTGGCCTTAATAATCATACTTACCTGGCGTAGGGGACACCGTGATCATGACGGCGGTTCCCCCAGGGCGAGGCCCCTCCATTGCACTGCGGTTGGGTTGACCCTTGCGATTATCCCTAATGTGGATAACTCGGACGCGTAATTTTTGGTAGTGGGGACTGCGTACGCGCCGTCCCCCTTATAAATAAAATAATGGTTTATTCCATATTTATAATATAAATAGCAATGAAAGAGCCGGTAAGTCTAAGAAAAATCTGAAGTAACTATGATATTATAAAATCAGTTTCCATTCTTGATTATGACCCCTGGAAGACGTCGTACAAAAATACAAACATGATTATAGAAATATAGACTGATCACTAACCATAAAATAGTTTTCCTGCCGTTATGATTTTTTTATTCGCAGTTGAAGACTCAAGACTGTCAAAGAATTATTTAAGTAAATAATATAAGATTGTATTATGGTTTAAAATATAAAAATTTCGTCCGTGTAGATAAAAAATACATTTCATATTTAATCGGACACAGATTATTTTATTCAATACGTTCTGACATCCATCACCCTTAGATAAAAAAACGTCACACTTCTTTAAATATTTATGCGAAAATTATGAAATGTGTCGGAGGGTTAAAATCATACTTGGTACTTATACAGACAATAGCTTCCGCGACTTCGTCGAGGTTGAGCTTAGAGTTCCAGAGGAACCTAACATTTTCATCCACGCTATAAACTGTACGTATTCCCAATTTCATCCAACTCCGTTCAGTAGTTTTTGCGTGAAAGAGTAGTAACAGACATCGATCCATACTTACAATCGTTCATATTTATAATATTATGTAATATCTTATATAAATATAATATAGTAGGATATTTTCTAACTAACTATTCTCTGTGGTTTCACTAACACTTTTTTTATACTATAGCAAGCGTACGGGCCCCCTTTTGGTAAGTGGTCATCGTAGCCTATTTACGCGTGTAATACTAGTCGTATCACTAGTCCGATGTTGGCTATCTGGCACCCTTTGTCTCAGCAGAAACCAACACTACATCAGAGTACTGCTATTTGACTGCGATCTTCTTAAAATATACTGATGAGTTTTTTGACAGTACCACAACAAACTTCTAACGCGATTTTACAATATATTTTATCATCGCTATTTGTTCTGTGCATTTATTTTTAATGAGGAAAAATTCAATGTAGCGTATAATGATTTTGTATGGTATGCGACATTTTCAAACTACCCTTATTTTAAGTGAGTCCGCTGCCGTCTGCGCAACCGCAGTTGTGTTTACGATACGGTCTAGCGCGCACAGTCCGCTTTGAATTTGCTTTGTAAGCCAATACGGTCTAACTGGACCTTAATCACGATTACCAATTTTATTTGCGGTCCAAAAACACGTTATCCCTTAAAGTAACGTGTTAAAAAATGGCTTGGTAAAAAACAGTAGCGCAAAAAAGTGCAGTGCGGTGAAGTGGAATATAGTGCAGTGCAGTGAATTTGGCGATAGTGTAGTGCAGTAAAGTGGCCAATAAAAAATAAAGAGTTTAGCCTCCTGCATGAGGCTCGAATAGTCGAGTCAGACCCGTCTTCCCACTGGCTTCATCCAATGGTGGGTGGACGGCTAATCAAGATCAAGAATGACTCTTGCACCCACTACCTCAAGGCTGGAATGCTGAATGCTAAGCTGATCCAGCCTTTGAATGTCTTTTTTTAATTTTTATGTTATAGGACGGCGGAAGTTTTTATTTTATTTTATTATACAGCATATAACAGATATTTACAATCAACACATCAACATTCTGGATTGCAGTCCAGGTGCACATGTGCATACCTACATCAATACCATAATAATATGGTTTGTTCGAATATAACTTTTATATGCAGTTTGTTAGAGTTTTGGATTTAAATGCCAATCAGAGCTCACAAACATTTCAAGTTTCTAATAATAAATGAAATCTAAAAAAAATCTAATAATAAATGAAAAAGATATAATAATTCTTTTGAAATTTTGAACTTTGAGCAGCTCTGCTGAACAATTGACAGTTTAATTTGTATTTCTTTTCCATCTATACACCATAATTATGAACATAGCGAGAAAAGTTATTAGCAATCAGGAAATAAGTACTTGTTATATAATATACGTTTATTTATTTATTTAGCGACACGCCCTGGCTTCGCACGGTCAGCGTTAGCCATAAAAGCTAAATATCTACAAAACACAAATTCATATAAATCCGTAAGTTTCAAGTTCTAAGCATACATAGGGACAGACAGACATCGTTTTATACTATGTAGTAAGTATAGTTGTTGTCAGTACAGGTCGGATGAACCATCTGCAGAATTCTTGGGCTCGTGAATGACACTGAATCCTACCTCTCCAGGGTAACGGGGTCTTGACTCTAAATACCCTGAAGCATCATTTCTAGAGTTTCCAGTCGAAAATATATTCTTCTTAGATGTATAACCTCTATTCCCGGAACTTTCAAAATTGTTACTTGACACCTGGTTTGCTTCAGTATTGTGGCCAGGATACTGATGTTTCGATGGTAAGTTTCTTCTGACGACGGCATTAAACCTGATTAAAAAATTAAATGGTAATGATATCTTATAGATATCTTTTTAGTTATTAGTCGTAATAAACAGCAAAAACCAATAAAAATAATTGGGAGTATCCATTTCAGGAAAACCATTTGAATCCCGTTCTTATGTAATTAATAATATACTTCTGCATTTAAGACCTCATTTGGGAAGCCTCTAGCCACTAAGCTTGTATCACAAGTAAATATACAGAAACGTACCCATGTAAAGCATCTGCGGTATATTCCACGGTCCTCAAAGCACCATCCGGTTCATACAGACTGTAGGCCCCTCGTACCCTATCACCCTCTCTGCTCTCCCAGTGGGTTTTCCTGTCCCCAGTACGGTGATCTGACACTTCATACTTGTATTCATATTTAGGCTGCAAATAAAGAACATGTACACTATACATATTAAGGAAATAGACTAGGACATATTTAGATTATTTGATGCAATACCTGAGTCTCACTGTATTTAACTGGAGGCGGTGGTGCTGAAAGGATACAGTTTGTATTAAACCAATAATTATTATAAAATATCTTCGTTAAAAAGCGGGAAATGTTTATACGGACTAAAATGAAAATAAAACCTGAGTCCATAGATATCGCAGAGATATAGTGGACAAGAATCATGTGACGGCAAGGTGATGAATAAGACTTGTTCAAATAAATTTAATAGCGGCTATACATTTATTTGCGTTTCAGTAACACAAGTGCATACATTATAAATGTTGCGCGTCAGTCTATGGTTGGAGTGATTTTGGACCGCAAAATAACGTTAATATGACTGATATATTATTTATTAACGGTCAAAAATTACATAAGAAATAAAAGGGTAAATAATGCGCAGACCCTAAGTACCTAATTTGATACAGTGCAAACCAATTATGACGCTATAATGATATCATACTATTAGCTACTGGAGGAGGAGACGATAGATCTTGGTGGAAAATTATGCTCTGTGATGACGTTGCGTGTTGAAGCATCGCGACAGGAGATCCTCCAGCGTAAAGCCAACCGTTAACTAGTAGCACTAACTGTAAGAGATAACAAAATTAATATAATATCTTCTTAATTTCTTATTCATAATATATTAAAATATATATCTTCACGCCTTCCCAGTACTCTTGTCTACCTCTACGGCGACCCTCCCCGTAGAGGTCGACAGGGGTGTTGCAACACCCACTTTTCACCAAAGATAATTTGGTGCCAAAGTAAAACCGGTGGTGAGTCCGTTGCCGTTTCTTGGCACTACATACATACGTCCTTGATTTTTTTTCTCTGGTATGCAGGTTTCATCACGATGTTTTCCTTCACCGTTCACAAAATATATACACACAGTATCTTGTAATTCTCAAATTCGGGATAGTCAATACGTAGAAATAATACTTCAGCGCATTTGCGAAAAACTGCTCTCGTAATTATAAATAAATATGAAACAAGAAATCTTAATCACACGTGCCTTCAAATAGAGGAGATCCATATCCACAAACTATGATGGCTCACTAAAGTAGGCAAGTTAAGGAACACTTCATATGTATTGGCGAGCGGTGTATAGTCGAACTCCATTTTATAGGGCTCAGCCAGGCCCAGCTCATCAGATAACGGAAACAATGTGACCACAACGGATGTATTAGCATCTACAAAGGTCCTTGTCAATTAAAATTACTGATAACACTGCGTACTGACGTACGGCCACGTTAATGTGAGTGCAAAAAATCTCTATTTATGTCGGTTCATTACATCTCAGAGAAGATAATATACTGATTACATTAAGTACCTACTTGTTTCTTTTATAGTCGCTTTTATGTAGCTGCAGTAGCATATTATTTGAATATACATCAATCATACAGATGTTACTCTATAATTGTGTAAATATACTTATACTAGTGTTCTTCCATAGGAATATAAATATATCTATAAAATTAGAAATATTACAATTACGTAGTTGGTATATTATGCTTACGTTAAAGCTACATCTATGATTTCTTGCCCGCACTTCTATCCTCTAAGTTCGCAGACAACGTTCTTCGATCTGTGCGCCTAACACTTTCCAATCACAAACTTAAAAGTAATTTATATGATTGGTAGATGGCGCAGCAATCACTACGTTAAAAATAATTGATTATTACTTTTTAAAATTGATTGCACTCAACATGGCTACGAACAAAAAGATTTAAAGAGCATTTTAATAAGATTTCTTTTTATTTTATTTAATTTAATTTTTTTTTGTGGAATACGTAATCCCTTATTGCATATTTTACTCTGCAACTCAAAAACCAAGTTAATAAAAAAACGTTTCATCAGTACTTTATACACAGAATTTGTTTCGCGTAGGCTTAACTCGTGTAGGATCTCTTACATGGGCATAATTAATTGGTTTAACGCACAAAGTTACTGTAACGTCAGATGTAATTCGTACAAATGTATTGCGACATTCAGCTGAGGAGAGACAGGTAAAAGATCTCGTCACTTCATTACTTCGATCCAGTTTACGCCTCATAACACTTGGCTTTGCGATCAAATGTAGTGCAAACTCGCTTTGTTTATGTCGATTACTGGTCACAAAGATTGTATATTTTAAAGGTTACAGTAACAAGGATTTGGCAGCAAATTACGCAACTATTTTAATTATAATCCTCGGTGAATGAAAGGAGGGCTGCGGAACTCCAATGTTACGCACCGGTGCCTTTCAGCACTTCGCTCCGTCAAAGGTAGTGCGAGCCATAGTCGTATTTTTATCAGTTTTATTTATTTAGGCTTACAGCATAATCAGGTTACACTACATTGAGACTACCTATCAGGGCCGGAATCTTAGTGGCAGTATCGTTGCCATCCTAAAGCGGGAGTACCTCACACGCTAAATATTGCCTACTGCACGCCTACGAGTTACCTTAAGAAAAGTTGCAGGACTGGCATTGCACGAAGCACACAAGGAAAATTCCTGTTCTATATCCAATAATATCACTCTATGACATTTTATGTCAAACATCCCGTCTATAAATTCGCCACAAAAGTACCCAATTACGTATGTAGTTAAAATAATGTAATGTACCGAAGTAGTTAAAACAATGTTAATTTTAACTTCAATAGTTTGGGGCGATAGGTTAGTCAGTTAGTCGGTCAGGTTGACTTCTGTCGTTATAATCAATTCAAGTGCAATACACATGTTATTTTCGTCTGCTTTTCAATAATATTACACAACCCATCACAATTCAATGTATACGTTTTCAACGCAATAGAAATACGTCAGTTAATATGAGTTTCATATTTCCATTAAATAAATTAAAAAAAAAAAAAAAAAAAAACCTATAAGTACCAGCATCTCCAAATTATGCTCTATAACGTAACCCCTGTATTGTTTGCCCACATAGACCTACAAAGTACAAAACAGAATATAAAAACTGTTAGTTAAACATTTTACTGTACCTACTGTGGAATCAAGGCGTTCCTTAAGAACCCAAAATAACACGTAGGTAAATGATCGCTCATAAGTTATCTTAGTGGCATAATGTTGAAATAGATTATATGAGCTTTGATTTGCAATTTAAATGTTGCAATTGCGTAAATAAATGTATGACAATATATAAAAATAGAAATGTCTTATGCAGCTACTTTTAAAATTTTAAATTTAAATCATTGTAAAATATCCTACTTATAATAATTTGATTGCGTAAGATGGTTCTTGAATGCTTTCATAGTTTTTGTATTTATTTATTCCTTAGGATAAGACATACACATAACATTTTCAACAAATATGCGATACAAAGTTACTAATGATTCCTGCATGCAATTAAATATTTTGGTTTTTTATTTGCATTAATGTATTAGTGTACTATCTTAGTCACGTCCAAATAGCTGGCAAGATTTTAATTAAAGGTTTGGACATTGTATGATATGTAGCATATACGAGTTACACAGGACCAATTGA
Source organism: Falcaria lacertinaria (assembly GCA_951449985.1). Taxonomy (NCBI): domain Eukaryota; kingdom Metazoa; phylum Arthropoda; class Insecta; order Lepidoptera; family Drepanidae; genus Falcaria; species Falcaria lacertinaria. The sequence continues at coordinate 7,537,430 of OX602113.1, read as the reverse complement.
GTCCCTACTTTGTATTATAATATCTAGGTTATCGGACGCAGATGAAGACAGGGGTTAAAACTAGTGTAATTTAACTGCCAGCTGTTGGAAATGTCCATCGTACTAACGCAGTTATTAGTCATATGACAGTTGGATTCAATGACATGCCAAGAGAAAGATTAATCGCAATCCATACAAAACAATGACTATATAGCAACATACATAATTATTTGCCGAAAGTATTTTGAAATTAGACTATTTACACTTATACTCATATAATTTGACAGAAATAAATGCATATAGGTAAATTGCCTTCGGGCATAAATACTAGAATCATTTGAATTTCGCAAAGCACAAAATCAAACTAGACTCGCAATTACGTAGTTCACTGGTTCTAGAGAGTAGAACCAGAACTACAAATTTGGCTTACATGCAGTACAGTATGTCCTTCAACCGACGTCACCGAAAAGGTGGTTTGTGTTTTGCTTATACTATTTTTACATATTTGATCTCCGATTAGAGATTTTGCCTTGCCTTTTATAAATTGCAGTGCATTAAGATAATCCCCCATACATTACACAAATGCTTTCGTTAATCTACCGTGCCTGCGCACACAATATACGAATCCATTGCGCACTCTTTCAATGGCAAGTGAATAACGCATAATGTTTGTTATCGATCATTTTAATCTGAAGGTGTCATTCTGGGTCCTTGTCCTGAGTGACGAAATCTTTTAGAACATCTTATCGACAGATATTATAGAATAGAATAGAATAAAATATATTTTTATTTGTGGATCATAGGGCATAAAAATACAAGATGTTATAATATAAACAATTTGTGCTATGATCAACCATAAGGCATACAAATATACAATAACATTTAATTTTACTTTATTATTAAATATTTTTAAGATCAACTTTTAATTTATCAAACACAGATGTATATATTAGAAAAAATGTGTATATAATACTAATAATATATACCAATGTGTGGACATTATCATACATTGCTATCAGGTCCCTTACTAAGCAAAACTTGTATCATGGGTACCAGACAACTTATATAAGTTAGTTTTTAATTGAAATATATATGAATGATTAAATCTTAGACAATAACGAATAAAGTCCCAAGATACAATACTTATAGATTAACTTATATAATACGTTTTTTTCCTAAATACAAATGCTAAACATGGGTAATTGTGAGCACTGGCGGTAATCAAACTCGCGATATCTAGCGTAGCAGTCAGGTTTATTAACCACTGGTCCGACGGTTACACATAAAAAAAGTTAAAGGCATGCCAACTTGTTTCGTGCTAAAATATTAATTAACTAAATAATATTCATATAGTTTTATTACCGCCAGTAATATACTTATTTCCATGTCAGTATGGAACACCAAAAATTGACTGTGGGTTCTCTCTTGATTATTTTATATTTTCAAAACCTTTATCATTACCTATATATTTTGAGTCAGATACTAAAATATTGAAAGTAAAGAAAAATATGGTTTAAAACTATGTATTTGATCTACTAAAACGAATGACACGCACGAGTCGTGAACTAGATAATCAATCACGGGTCGACTCAGCGGATTGTCATAATCCTCTTTGCACAACAGTGGCAGTAGTTGAGGTATGTTGACTGTGATAGCACATACTTACCTATTAGTTTTTTGTCTAAGCAGCTGCAACATAGAATGTCACGAACGAATATTATACTCCCAAACAATTGTAATACACATTATAAAAGGTATGTTTGTTTGTATGTATGTGTGAGGTAATCTCTGAAACAACTGAAACGATTTCGAAATATGTTTCAGTAATGGAAACTACAAATATTATTTCATATACTCATAGATCTGCCATTTTAATTTTTTCTAAAGGTTAAGGACAGTCTACTAAGAACGGTAACTACAACGTTTAGGTAGGTACTTGCCTACACCATATCAAAAATGCACTCTTTTATCCCATTGCTACGCTGGCGGAATCACGGAAAAAACTAGTGTCTGGTAAATTGGACCAACGCGTCGGTAAGATGGACAATTCATAAATTACAACTTTGGCTCGAGTGAAGAATAGGTATTTACTTGAAGGTAATGAGATAAAAGATGATTAACAATGTTAGGTTGAGAAATAAACTTGTTTTAATAATACATGTTGTTTCTGTATTATTTCTGTAACACTTGACAACTTTGTGGCCTTAATTAACTCAAAATACATAGAGCGTACAAGCTATTTAACACTCTGATAGTAAAACCGGAATTACATTCAAAGTTAATATGCAATATTATCGTCGATGAAAATACAAAATTCTTTGAGCAATTGTAAAATATTCGATGTATTATTATTTATTTACAAAATTAATTTCATATTATTTTTATTTTAATAATAGCATTGACCGATTTTCTGATGAAACCTTTCTTTCAAAAGGACCTCAACACAATTGACGTAAAGATTTTATTGATATAAAAGTATACCTGTACAAACCAATACAAAAAGCATCAACGTTTTAATAATTTCAACTTCACTTTTATGCAAGGACATGATAATCTTAGTCCCTTCATCTTACGTAATATGAACTTCACAGAGACCACAAACATACATTTAAATTTAAAAAGTCGTTGACTCAGAGGCAATCCCTATCGATGAGGAGCCGAGAAATAATTAAAAATAATAGCTTAGCCTTTATTAAAACAAGATACATAGCATCAAAATCATTCCTGTTATGAAAATCGTAGAAAAAGTTATGAAAATGTCGACATCAGAGCAACTGAACTCCAACCTTCAATGTCAAAGCGTGTCAAACGTAACCGATTTAGAGCTGCGTATGAGCTTTCGTATTTAGGTCTCGACCTGAGATTAAAGCCGATAGGTTGCCCAACCGAGAACGTCGGATCCAGCTGGAGATACCAGATCCTCGACACACCAACAGACAACCTATAACTCTGCGTCGATATTACATCAACTTAGATGTCTAATACCGATAATATTTATTGTCTTTCGCATCTGTGTTTACGCCAGGGTCGGCATGCGCTGTATATTTTTTCTTGATGTATGTTTTGAAGTTTACTTTCATCATATAAATCTCGGCGTGATTGAGTAACAAGTGTAACAACCCTAAGCACCCAACTACTCAAATATTTGCATTAATAGTAAGTAAATATGTATTAGCATATTAAATATTGATGGAGTGTTAATAAAAGTACTACGATACAGTAATCTGTATATTATATATGTACAGTATCTGATATTAATGGTCTTCGTGTATGTTTTTGACAGTGTGTTACTTACTACTTAGTTAATGTTACTTACATTGCGAAACTTGTTCTTAATGACATTATTTTTATAACATTTTCAACTCTCTCATAAATCACCGCAAGGCTTCCAGTCTCAGGTCGTAACACAAACCCGTGGTCGAAGGATACATAAAATTGTATTGTGTTTATATAAGTGTATTGATTTTAAGGAATTATCTATTTAGGATCGAGGTTCGTAGTTTATTTGCAGCAATTAAACATTAAAGTATGATGTATAAAATGGTTAACAGTTTCCAACCAAGATATCGAAAAGGTTCTAATTATACGACGATTGTTGCAAGTATAATTCCTAAATGCAACTGCTTGATTTAATTCACACTCACTTCGTAGACGTCACTACCGGTCTATTATGGTGTCCGCCCCGTAGACATTTGAATAATGTACAAATTACTACATTATAGGTTTGATAATGGGCCTGCATAGAGAATATTTCTTGATTCACGTTATAATAGGTTCAGAATTTTCATCGACGAAAACGTTTTGAGTGATTGTTGTAAGTCAACACAAGTATTTATAAGTTTAAAATAAAAAAAAACTAGTTCCATGTATAAATAGGCACAACTATGTTTTATTAAATTAATGTTAAGTAGGCACACACATATTTAAATAAGTTTTGTGAAAATGTTTTATTTTTCTGGATTAAGTTCATTAATTCACAAACCTATATCTATATAATATATTATATATATCTCTATTTAATTAGTACCTAGCCATTTCGTAGTAGTCTACCTAGTATCCATTATTATACAGCTACGGAAGAGTTGTAGATAAATTTTGATAAGCTTACAGTTACACCAGGTTGTCAGAGCTATTTAGGTATTGACAGACCATTAAATTATTAACCGGCAGGACTATTGGCTGAACGTGCTTTCCCAGGCACGCATGGACTGGATACAGTATGATCAGTTTGCCTTCGCACATGCAAGTGTGAGTAGTCACGAGTGTGGTACCTATTTCCCAACTTGGCAGACCGACCGATATCCGTAATTAGTTACTGTGTTTGTCCTAGGTTTGGGAAAATTATATTTTTCACAATCAAAATGAAATGAAACTAACTCAATCACAAATATTTCCTCGCTTTATTATGGTATTTGTCAAGAAATTATGCACCTGAATACATATATCTCCATAACAGCTTTAGATCACGGTAAAGGCTAACTGCCAGCATTATTTAGTTACAATAGAACCGAATGTCACGGCACATCTTGTTTATTGGACTAATCGTTGGAATGAGTCTCGTGCGCCATTGTAAATATGTCTGACTGTATTAATGAATGGTTTGAAAGGATTCTAAGTAACCACAGAGACTGGTGTATGTAAATTTCTACAGCCGCACCCTATTTAAAGCAAGTAGTTCAAATACCTGCCTACTCCTTGACCAGCGTGGGAATCAATGTGATCTATTACCGCGTCGAGTACTTATCATTAAACAATGGAAAATTCAATAGGGTTTCAAAATTTTCATTTTAATAAAATACTCATTTGAGAGACAGTCAAGTAATGGCGTCACGATTTAAGTAAAATCAAAGTCCAGATCACTTCACTTTTCGGCACAACCGAAACGGACAGCTTGCCTCAAGGTGATGGTCACTAAAAGACGTGATTAAGTAAAGAGGGTTATTATAACGATGTTTTATTTCTGTAAAGTATTAATCGGCCTTGTCCGTACAATAAAGTTCGACCATTACATTTATTTTGGAACCTCGCGCCAGATTAGTGTTACGTAAAAATATATTGGTTTACATCGAGCGGATACAACATAAAATAAAACTAGTCAATAAAACAAACAACAGTATGTAGTATTTTATTAAAGAATTTGTGGTGATTTGTAAACGTTACCGTGCTATACCCCGTGATTTTGGTGACAAGATAAATCACTACACATACTGCACACACGAAATATCTTAGGAATAATCTATGTCTGCATGACCTTTTGGCGATGTTTGTTACCTACAGCATTAGACGCATACAAAATTATGGGCAAAATATCTAAATATTATTTGACATAAATATTATTTATTTTTAACTCGTATTGGATCATGAATACTTTACAAATACGATCCTGATACATTTTTTTATTACGAAATATTAATTAATACCTAGTCGTCTTAAGTAATATCGTTAATCTATTTCCATTAACACAGTAACTTAACACATAATTTGAAGCTAAGTGTGTGTCAGCCCGCGGCCCTGCGTAGGCGCAGACAGCTCTTTAACGTAGTACAAATATGATGATATGCATTACGACTTTATGACGAGCATCTTATTCTCCCTAAGGGTACAATTCACAAGAACCAATGTCATTTATATCTATCTATTTGTATCCCAAGGAACGGACTACGGACTGTTATTATACCTACGTACCTATACAAACTAATAGTACGTATATATTGATAACGCATGAATTGGATTGATATAATTATAGACGCTTGATCACCTGATAACGAGCAGCCATCATCGGCAGAGGTATTATGACAGTAAACACAAAGCGTAATATCTTCATTAAAGAGACAAAATATTGCCATAGCTAGGTATACAAATACATAGGTAGGTATACAAATACAAAAATATGACTACTCAGGGTCCATTGACGCGGGGAAGGAAAAGTTTTGAATATTATTTTTATTTATTTTATTTCATTCAATTAAGGAGTTGCAAAGTCAATTATTAAAATCGATTTTTGTCCCTACTTAGGAAGTAGCTTTACGAAAACCGACCAGGAACACACCAAGGCAAATATAAACACGTAACAAATAAGGAATCGTGGTCTCGTTTCGGTGATTGTGATGTTGGTACCTACGACCAATTAATAATGAATTGGTGACAATTCTGTTCTTCAAAATTACTAAACATAACTAATTTGACAGGTCTAAATATATTGCCATCCTTATAACCCTCATGAGGAAGGGATAACAAGACTTTTAGACCCGTCAAATTAGTTAAGTTTAGTAATTTTTAACAACAGAATCGACACTATTATGATCTTAAGCAATTTGCATTGTTAGAGTAGAACGCAACAAGTAAAATAGTAAGACCTTTTCTCATTAAATAAAAAGTTTTAGACATCCACATAAAACATATTATTTTTTTAGAAAGATTATTTAAACTTTTGTAGTCTTTAATATTGACTTGCACTTCTTACACACATGTTCAGAAAATGCTTCACTAATCCAAGAGAATACAACCGCTACGCTAGATCACTCATCTAGTTCCAGCTTAATGCGAGTCTATCGCACTTGTCTATTATTTTCATAGTATTATTGATTGCATTATTATAAAACCATCACGCCATCAATAATAGTTGTACGTAGTGTATTATATTACGTAGTATTTAAATAACACGTACATAAGTTATTTTATCATCATCTGTCATTCTGAAATTTCTACTAATCAGAACTGCCGAGATGTCACACATTGTCAAAAATACATTTGAAAACGAAGTATAGTTATTATTCTGAGGTAGGAAATAAGATGCACCAATGCGATTTTCTTAAATATCTGCGCTGATACAATTACAGATTATGGCCAACGATCACGGCTGACTATCTTCAGAATCACAGAACAGGTGTATTCCAAGCTTTACTCGATATCAATACTTGGACAAGGCTTGCGTGGGGTTGTGTAATTAGTATGTAAGCTGTAAAGAGCTTAGGGGCTTGTCTTGTGCAAGCTAGCCCGTACTACTCGCGACTGGTCCACATGTGTATGAGGAAATACTCCTTTACTCAGTCTATTTCAAATCCTTCACGCATTTTATGATAATGCCAGTAAGAATGCTTACAAAATGCATTTCGGACTTGTTTTATGTTTAGCTAAATTTACTTAACTTTCCAGTCTAATAAAATTTAGTTCCTCACATCACACTTTTTGATGTTTTCTTAAGTAAAGTTCAATACAAGATATGCGCAAGCTACTTTTGTATAGTAATTAAGGAAAAGCGAAATGAGCATTAATTTAATAAAGCTCCTACTCTCTAACCATATTAGTAATCATTAAGGCGGCGTCGGCTTTTTAGCTTGGCTAATGATATCGTTCATTATGTGTTCTCAAATCAGCTACAGTTAAGGAGTACACACATAAATGTCACAGTCATTATTGTGACAATAACTTAACTGTAAAAATAAATAACGTTTCAAGCCATAATGGAATTTTGCTGTTATCCTTTCAGTATTTGTATCTGATCAACTTTTCTATTCTTACTTAATTACCTTCATTACAATAATTGGTAACTAAATTGACAGTTTCACTTACTTTCCGCGGAAAAAAGGCTATATCTACTCATTATGATATGGGCGGACATCCTCCATCTCCATCCAGCTCATCAAACTACTGGCATAGCTTCACCAACGTTGCTTATCTTCGCAGGTCATTCGATGGGCGCAGTAACAACTGTGCTGCGAAGTGCGAACCCCACAAGTACACTACAGTGTTTTTTGCGTATAAATATGATACCTACCCTTAAGAGTGTAATTGTAGAATTAATTTTGCAAGTAGTTAATGAACTTGTCTGATGTAATGCAGTAGTGACTAGTGCTATTATATCGCATTAACATGACTTCATTATTCCATCTGAATAGTTAATCCTCTATTACAGTATCAGATGAGCTTATAATCTGTGAGTGAGTCTAAGCAACTTTACATATCGAGTTGTTTTATTAGGAAATGTTCTAAATACGTATGTATATCAAGAAGTTATGACCCGAGTAGTCGTTCGTTGTAAGCGTTAATTTATGTATAATGTTACTTTGTGTACACAATTTCATCAGAACTTTTTGCTTCTAACTAGGTTTTATTGATAATCTTATTTACGAATGGATCAATTTGAACGTTTAATCATATTCCAAAAGTTTGTCGTGTGTTCGTTGTGTGTGTCTATAATGCATTTTCGGTGCAATGTAAGTTCATTGGATGATGAGCTTTTAAACAATAACGGCTTCGTTTCATCTCCAAATGCCTCGACTTATTGCTCGTAATTACGTGATAATGAATTTGTATGCGAGAAAGGGTAATATTCGAATGTATTTGTGTATGAAATTTCTAACTCTAAGGCGCGTGTTGTACCTAAGCTTAACGGCGTAATGGATTATAATGATTATTATATTATAGTAGTCAGATTAGTTTTTATAAATGTGTGGCTATGACATTTAAATATTCCGTCTGCGAGTTGAAAAAAAGAAGGGAATAAATAAGAAATATTATTATTTTTATAAAAACATCTATAACACCTCTTTTTTTCTGTCAGAAATAATGTGTTTATTAACAGAAATCAATTAATTAAATTTCAGTTATCTTTTTATTATATACAACACTTATTATTAAAATTGTATTACATAAATAATAGCATTATTCATCAGCGATTGCACTAAAGCAAATATTTTTATAGACTGAAAATTCTTATATATCTTCTAAATATTATGATTAAAGTGATGAATTATTGAATAATGCTTGGTAAAGGCGCATAGTATAGTATATTTTGTATTTACTGAACTTTAAATAAAACGGACGTTGTATTGAACGTGTTTCTCGTTTATCAGCGTGACATTATATTGTGGTAGGCTACATTAATAAATAACTAAGCTATGTCAAGTAGAAGGCTTACCACTATCGGCGTTGATACTTTAATTTACATTCTTAATCCCGAATTAGTATTGTATCTGATTTCGCTAGTTTAATAAACGAACAAGATAATGATAACTGACTTTTGTTTTTTGGTTTGTGGCAACTCTTACACTTCAGATGGTAGAGATTCCATACGCCAGTTATTTTTCTCTTTCGCTAATTTGGTCTAGATGTAATAATTACTTAACAAATTAACAGGTATTAAGTACAAATTACGCATACTAATTAATATCACTTGCGCGACTAATTTGTCATGTGTCGCAGACGCTTTCAGAAATCGGATAATTTGTTAGTGTTAGCAAAATACGGTAAGCGTTTTCTCCAAAAACCGTTCATTTATTTCAAAAGTTAGACTACATGTCTTAAGCTTTTTTGCATGTATGTGTAAGATTTATCCAAAAAGCACTGTCTTTTTCACGTAGGTAAGCTCTTTTTTGTTGACCTCGATTTATATTTTCATTCGTACATCTTAGCAGGTAATCTGGGTATATCTATATCGCGATATAACTTTTTAATAATTTACGTAACGTTACCTACAAGCAAGGGGGTTAACTAACTACATATATCTAAGACATGTCTCCACTGGCGTCAGTATCGATACATTACACGGCCGCGCCCACGGACTGCAACGTACGGCGAATGTGAAAAAGTGTGACCCGTTCTTACACATATGACTTCGCTATATAAGACTTTGCGGACTAACTTTGCTCTCATTTCGACTCGAGCTTAACTTTGGCAAACACATCACGACCTTTAGATTATTGTTTAATCCAAATCTTTTCTTAGTCGATAATACTTTTTGTTAAGTGTGTGTAACTTACTCAGAATGAAATTGGTAAGTTTATCGTTCTAATAAGATGCTCACATATTTATTAACTCTTGAATTGAAGGAAATTAAGTAACTAATTGTATCTGATGAATAAAGTATGAACTTATTATCTTTTGGGTAACTGTCAGATTAAATTGTTTGATAATAAATTAACTTTCATGATTTGTTTAATAATAGAAACTCGTAACATTTTATTTCAGATAATCTTCGTATCAATAGCGTTGTGTATATCAAATACAGTTGGCTACCATGATCCTGATTTCAACTACCACCTTAGCCAAGCGCAAAAACTAACAGGCTGTGACAATGGCTGTGGCTACACGTATCCTGCGCCAGCGGTGCAACTTGGCGGAGGTGATATAAAGCTGTCTCGACATGAACTTGCACAGCCGATAGTAGCAGCGCCGTCGTACCAATACTCTAGTGCGACAGGGTACGCGGCAAGTGCTGCAGAGTACTCGGCGAACACCAACGGTTACACAACAGGAGTTTCCTACCAGGCGCCAAAGATCACTTATGCACCACAGCCAGCCGCTACTTACCAAACATCGTCGTTCGTGCCCAACTACGCACCGGCACCAGTATACACCACTAAGGAAGAGCACGGATACGCAACCTCTGCCGGACTCTCATCGCAATCTTCTTCCCAGAGGACAATAACACCATTAGCTACCTACGCCCAAGCACCGATCATATCTAAAATCACCGCAGCACCACTAATCGCTAAGTTCACATTGGCTCCTGGAAAGAATACGTACACTGTACAAAATCTGATTAGTCAGCAATCTCTCAATCAACAATCTGGATCTTTGGCGAAAGCGTCTCTCAATTCGTACAACAACTATCAGTCAGGAGGTACTGTAGTGTCCCAAGTGTTCGCCGCGCCGAGTGCAGGGTACGCCACATCGTCAGCATTGAGAGTGCAGCAACCTGCTCAAGTAGCTCAGGCGCGTTATGTCGCTCCCACCGTCGCCCAGTACCACGAAGCTGTCAAAGCATCAAGCGTAGTTGCTCCTGTAGCTCCTGCTTCTGAGTATGTGACATCAACAGTCACGCACTCCGCTCCAGCAACTCAATACTTCTCACCGGCATCGGCAGTAAGCCAACAATATGCTCCAAGCGTGGCTCAGTACCCAGCTCCAGCTGTGCAGTACACCGCACAAGCTGTGCAGTACTCCGCTCCGACAGTGCAATACTCAGCTCCGGCAGTGCAATACTCAGCTCCGGCAGTGCATTACTCTGCTCCAGCAGTTCAGTACTCTGGTTCAGCAATTTCATACTCTGCGCCGGCTGTATCCCAATATTCAGCATCAGAAGCAACTCGGTATGCTGCACCGGCAGCACCAGCAGTATCCCAGTACAGGGCGCCAACATACTCTGTCGCCCAGTACAGTGCACCACACGTGTCCGCGCCGGCGTTCGTAGCTAATGGACCAGCTACTAATCACGTCACTGCTGGACCACTCACGAAGAATGTCCACACAGAGTTCCTCGAAAATTATGTGAGTACAATTCAATGCTAAGCTTAGAGGATTTTCTTATATATGTAATAGGTATTTAAAGACATCTACTGCAACAGATAGGGTTCTCCCAGACACAAGTCTAAAAAATTCATAATAATGCGTTATAGTTCGCTATGTATACCAATTACAATAATAAAAATCATTTCATTGAACTTAGTTCGACAAAAGCGAAAGCTAATCATGATAAAAGATCAATAAGTTTTGATATGATACATAAAATCGTTATTAACTAGATAGTCTGGTATTTAGATCCACGGACGGACGGTTGGTATGTTGCAATATGCACATTTTTTTTCTTAAACATTTAACTGATCCAGGATATAGGCTACATTGCATGGCATAGGTGACCTCATGCCTCTGCAACTAACGACATGACGTAATATAATTATTGGTAGACCGAATGGACACAGGACTAGTTCCGTTACATCGAGATCGTAATAAAAACCAAGTCAAAGTTTCAAAAAGAAAGGTAGGGCGATTTGGGATTTCCTGTGGGTTTTCCCATTTAAATTGGAGCCGCCCGACTGAGGACTGTACCTCTGTACCTTACAGAAAACCTCAGGGGAATAACACTACTTGATGTAATGTTGTGTTTCTGCGGTAAGTAAGGTTACCAGTGCTCCACGAGGATACGCTGGGCTAGTAGTAATGCTGCTAACACAGTGAGTCCTCATCAACAACATGGTTGGCAACCCGTTAGTGATACCTCTAGTATTGCTAGCGGCTATAGGCTACGGTGACTTCCGACCATCAGATGGGCCGTATGCTTATGTGCCACTTTAGTGGTGTAAAAAAAAGTCACCTTACACCTATCTATCATTCACAAGAAAATTTGCTTATTAGCACGCCTAAGGTAAAATATTGAAGCCTAATTTCCCAAAAAGTATGAAATAATTTTTCATTTTTATTTCTTACACTGTACTTGTGTGTGTGTCCTACCATGTATAGCATAATGCAATCAAATTACTCGCTCACTACAGACCTAAAGACGACCGATAAGTAACCGCACTACACAAAAATGTACAAAGATTCCATAATCTATTTAATGGCTACGCTTATAGACTAACTACACTAACAAAGAATAAGACTAAACGTAAACATTTTAATCAAATAATATAAAAAACATTCAACTTAATGCCCGCGTAATTATAGATAAAAATTGCCTATATCCTTCCCAGGTTATAATCTAGCTCATTACCAAATTTCCTTACGATCTGTTCAGCCGTTAAGTCGTGAAAAGGTAGCATTAAAAACAAACAAACATAGTTACTTTCGCATTTATAATATTAGTATAGATTATGTAACCGCAACTGTACATAATAAGCCTGAATTTTGTATCCACGGAGACACGTTTTTATTTTTATTATTTGTTTGTGAATAGTAAAGCAAACAATAGCACTAATGCAATGTGGTCGCTCATATGCTCTCATCATGTTTATGTTATAAATGCAGCTATGTGCATTAATGTGTAATTTGACGGATTTCAACCAACCGCAATAACACCTTGTAGGTAACCATTGAAATAATAGAACTATATATTTTCTCAGCACTAACTCTCATTAACTACAAATCAAAAGCTTATAAAAACTTGCCAAAGTAGGAGGTATGTCCATTCGGTGAACATAATATTTAGCTTTAAATATGCGTAATCTCTAAAAATATGCATTTAATTTATGCTACATATTTGGCTTGCTCAATTCAGAATAATATTTATATTAAATAAAGGAAATAATTGCAGACTAAGCAATAATATATTCGTAGTAGCTGGAACAATTTAAAATTTAGATAAAATATTGAATATTCGATTCTGTCTGAAACATAATAGTAAATTGTTATACAAGGAGCTAAAGTGAAAGTACAATGGGTCTTAGCGCCGTGTGTAACACTCTGCTTTTCACTAAGAGTGCGAAAAAATAAAATAATCCAATACAATATTAAAAAATAATGTATTTATTTAATAAAAACAAAAATGTACAATTAGTATCTACTATTCTGGATATTTAACGAGATGTTTTGGGCAAAATTTATTAATGTAACTATTTATTTCATAATTATCGGTAGGTACTGTTTTAAAATATCGATACGACAACTATCGTTTTTAAATTTCGATCCGGTAATTATAGATACGATAAAAAATCATTTTACATAACAATATCATTGTAAAAATTCATATGAAAATGTCGATCCGATATAATAAATCTATATAAAATATTGAGACGATAAATATCAAAATCAAAAAATCGATTTTAAATTATCTATACGGAAAATCGATATATTTGTTACATTCCCATCCCTACCGGCAACTTCATTTCAGTCTTCTTTGAAGATAAATGTCGAGTAAGTATGCGACTAAAGGACTTGTATCCATTTCATGAAAAAATAAACAATAATAAGTTAAATGTAAATGCCTCTCATAAAACTTATCAATAAATACGATGCTAATTGACAACTGACACAATCGCAATAAAAAATACTAACTAATTAATTAGTATAGTACCAGGTGACAGGCAAAAATTAAAAAAATAAACTTTCCCCTAGAACAGGATAATCAATTTTTTCCCCTCTTTTTACGCAAAGACGGACTTTTTGAGCATGTGGAGTGAAATATTGACTCTAGAATACTAAAATACTTACTAGTTATTACGTGATATTACGACGGTTTATGTACTTTGTGTCGTCTATAAAACCGCTTATCATAAATCATACACCTGTTCCATACCGTGTACGGTGTAAGTATGCACATGAATAAATTAACGGCGACAGTAAAACTGTCCGCACTAGTACATCTTGGAGGTATAAAGTGATTGACAAGTATACGATGATACTATTAAGACGACGACATTACATCACAATAAAATCAGTTCGATATAATTATTATGTAATTAGCAGAGACTTCTAGACTACTTTCACTGAATAATGCTCTTTCGTTACCTTTTACTATCCCAAAGAGTAAAATGCGGGAATTATCCCAAATTATAAAGACTACACGCACCAATTTTATTCCCGAGGAAACTACACTCGCGTATACTGAAAATAAAAAACGCATGGTTCTTCTTCTTCTTCCTAAGTATGGCAATCAATCCCTTCAGGGACTATTTTTGCCAGTGTCGAGTGTTAGAGAATTTTCATGTTGCAAAATTTCTCGTGTTTGCCGCATTAAAATGCCTAGTGTCATGCATTCCAACGCCCAATGGAGTTTCTGGAGACAACCCACGGCAGTAGCAGATCGTAACACGCCTTTAGATTAGAGGTAACCTATTGACCAAAATGATAAATCACTTAACCCAAAAGTCGTATTATGGCATTATTTCCAATGCTCCTATAAATCAGTCACTAAATGAAACTTTACTGCACATATCGACACCAAAAATACACATTAAAGATCACTATAACACAATTTACGACACACTGGAAAAAAATCTCAACCGCTCCGCCTGATTCCCGCCAAAAACTCCCTTCACGGTTTTTGGTTCTTTAGCAACTTTAACGACTTAAAAAAATTAAATTATTGTTTATGGTCGCTGTTACTTATGCATTATCGTCAGCTTGCATCATATTACCTATATAGTAAGTAAGCAGTTTCATAACCATTTTTTTCTCTTTACAACAAATCACAGACAATAGAAGGATTTATTTTATACCGATCGTGATATTAGGTGCAATACGGGGCGTGACCCCCCACCGCGCTATAATTAGATGAACTTTAGAAGCATTCTCACGACATTTTTGAATAACACCTGCTGGTAAGATGTGTGTTGTGGTCTATAGACTTGCTACCTGTAATAGGTTACTAATCTTAGTTGTCTACTAGGATTGGCGATCCCAGAATGGGACTTATCCTGTGTAGTGTTTCTTTTACAATGTTTTTAAATAACAAACGTTGTGGAGGACTGGTAGAGTTAGTATTCTCTGAGCGGCTTATTTCCTTAATAAAAAGAGCGTAGAAGAGAACAATTATATTATCTTAGGTGTTAAAAAAGCTGTGTACACAGATTAGATATATGACTAGGTGGAACAATGAGGTAATATGACAACAATGAGGCATGTAATAGTTCAATGAAGCTTAAATTAAACACTTTTTTTCCTCTCCAATGTGTTTTTTAGGAAAATTCTATCTACTATGATCACGCCACTTCCCTTAAACGTGATTATATATACCTATCGGTAATGGTTTAAAAGTGGGTGTATACTAATTCTTCTTACAATTTACAGGACGCGCACCCACGATACGCCTTCGAGTACTCGGTGAACGACCCTCACACCGGGGACATAAAGCAGCAAAAGGAACAGAGAGACGGCGAAGTTGTGAAAGGTACGTACATGTACTTTATGTATACGTGGATAAACAGGCCATGAAAAATAATGAATCCTTATGGATTTATACAACTTGGTAAAAATATAGTTACCCACTAAATAAAAACAAGTGATCACTGTTGTCTAGTGCTGTACCTAATTGCCGCGGTGAGCGATAGCCAAACTGATCTCATAATTAGTTCTCCCTCCACGGGGATAAAAGACATCTCCAAATTAGATATTGAGTATATTATCTACTCTGGGATATTGATGACATCGGCTATCCGGTATCCAAACCTGCGATCTCAGATCAAATAAAAAAGATAGTTGGAACTTTGCGAATAACGAAGTGACGGCTAAAACTACGCCATGCAGTGTACATATACAGAATTACACGCACACACCTACTACGAATATAATGAAACTACGCCTTGCCCACTCACTACATGTTTAAAAGACCGGCGTCACTTCCTTGTTTGCAAATTCCAAATACCTTTTTTTATTTGATCTGAGCCTGCGATGCTTCTTTTTGCGGCGTAACACTGCCCTCATTCCTGACTCCAGTCTAGTCTCTTAACACCAGCAATGTCATTAGCTATCGTATCCTTCAAACATAGTGCTCTCACATGCTTGCTTGACGGTAACGTCGGCTGGCCTGAACAGTGGTTAATGGCCTACCTAGGCGGTCTCTTGCAATAAGCTGGTAAATAACGCAGCCTTTTTAGCTTCTAAACTCAACTTTTTATACTAAACTGTACCTTTAAAACCTTGAAATACAATAAACGTGTCCAGTAATATTATTATTTTGTAAGACCAATAGGCGCGACTTCCGTTCTCTAATGATAGCCGTAGGTAAGGGCCGATTAAACTTCGAACATAAGTAATATGAAACGGAAACCAATTGATATGAAGATGTTACCTTGGGATCAATATTAAAATTGTGTACCTTAGTAAGATTGCTCTCATAAAACTTATCTAACTTATAAATACGTTGCTAATTGACAACTGACACAATCGCAATAAAAATTAGATAATAACTTACATTTAGATTACAATCTATATGTAGGTATGTAGCTGTAGGTATTAGGTACGTCCACATATCAATTTCAATATTATTTTTGATGTGTATCAAAAGCCGACGAAAGCTGATTTATAAACGTAATTTGTTGGTTATGAAATACATATTAAATTAACTGGTTCGTAGCTACTCTATTCGAATTTATGTTGATCTCGAAAGTTCGCTTTAGGCGACGGCTATAAAACGTGGGAGCAGAATGGGGAATATCGCAAACTCACTAACACTTTACTTGTGTCAAGTATATTATCTCTGGTTTAAGACATGTATTTCTCTAAAAAATACAATTCGTTTGGCTGAGAAACAAGGTATTTGCAAAATCCAGTATAAATACAGGAACGGTGTTGTTTTCTTTTTGAAGTAAATTTATCAGAAATGGGTAGTTGTGATAAAATAAAACAAGGCCAGCAGCAGTACTAACATAATATCCATCGAGAACCTTTGATGGCGATAGTTTCATTACGTATGAAGACGCAATTCCTAACACTGGTTAGGTGCTTATATCAGTTGGTGTGGTTTTGTTATTTGTATATTGTTGTTATTAATGTTATTCGATATTCTTGTTGTTATTTTATGTTACTTTCATTAGAGTTGTTTTTATTTAAATAGTTATCTCAATTTTTTTTGTAATGTGATATTTTAATTTCTTTTTGAATAATTTTATCTACTCTGAGCTTGTGTTATGGCAATGCTTATTGAACTGCAACGCGTATGTCGTAATTTTACCCAAATAATGTAATTTACGCACCCATTAATAACATATTGGAGTGCGCAACCCTATTAAAACTTATTCCAGGAGAATTTAATAACGATTACATATGCTTCAATAATTGTGAATGAACGTTCTGTGACAGCAAAAACAACTATATGATACAGTTTTTGCTGTCGCGTTGCTTTTGCAGACTATGGGCGTATTTTTGAACCGCAATTTTTTTAATGCATCTCGAACAAAGTATAGTTAGGTAGATAGGTTATGCTCAATAGATCATTTCCTTGGAAGCTTTCCTAGACCGTGATTTAGCATTTACTAAAAGTGGTGGTAAATTATATTTATCGCCGTCGATCCTTATAGTACAGTAAGTCGTATATGATATGTTTATGTAACATCTGAAAACTGGCGGCCAAATCTACCACCGCTCGCACTCATTGGGCAAATCATAAAGCGCGCCCTTCCCCGGCTGCATGTAGCACAACACACTGCAGTCCCTTTTCAGAAAATTATTCCCACAAATTGGACGAAAGGAATAGGTAATTACAAAAATACCAAAAATGTTATGTACTTCCAGGTCAGTACTCCCTGGTGGAGCCGGATGGCTCGGTGCGGACTGTGGACTACGTCGCCGACTGGGAGACCGGTTTCCACGCCAACGTGCGCAATAGCAAAGACAATCAACATTAGAAATATCTAAATATAAATCCCTTGCCTTACTTGGTCACGCCACCTGTCGACCTAATAAATAAACCTAAACAAATATAAATAAAATTTATCCGCAAATTAAAATTTACAACACCTAGCACAGCACCGTCGCCACCAAGGCCGGATGTGACACGGATTAGATGTCCTGAATTGAAATGAAATCATCAGAATTCGGTTGCAAGAATGCGGCTTATAACCATGTATGGAAGATACGGTCGACCAATTAATGCAATTAAAAATATGTATTTATTGGGAAAACCACGTAAATAGATTTTAATCGCAGTTTTTTTTGTATTTCCTAATTTATATTATTAATACGTGAAACACTGTGCACTTACAACTTGACACCTTTTTATTTTTTTATGAAAATAGCGTGCACGTGAAGAGTATGAAATTTGCCACAGTTAGTTTATATAAAGTATGAAGGAGCGCATAAAGGTGGCAAAAAGCTAATATTTTATATAATTTTTAAAAAATATGGAAATTACAAACACTACCATGCATTTGACACAAGTCTAACTGAATATCGTAATTCATAGTTTGTTTATATTTCGAATTGTGGTCGAATCGAATTTCAATTACTAGGCCACAACTAGGCACTAGTATATAGGTACCTTATATAAAATTGCGAACATAAAAATTCCACTGGCATGTGTAGAATATTCTCGACTTCTGCACGTCGCTACAGAAGCTGCACACATGAAAAGTGTATCTATGCTATTAAAATGTATAGGAACGAGAAGAATTTAATTTTTAAACAACCAATGAGGTAGTATAAACACAAATTACAAAGCGTGCATGGATAGGAATTAGGTATGTGCGTAAATGTCTCAGTATATAATAATAAATAACACCCTTCTTTTTGCGTCGGGGGTTCATTTTAGTTTCGGAAAGGTTAAATATCAACATTGTACTTAGGTAATTTGAAAATAACTAAATACGCTTCCATAATAATTATATTTTCACAAATTATTAGACTGAAGTCAATTTAAATTTAGTTAGTAAATATTATGTATTGTACGTAGATTTATTAAATCCGCCAAATTTTTAGGGTTCCGTAACTTAAAAGGTAAAAAGGAACCCTTCTTTTAATCTTACCTACAAGTGTGTACGGAACCCTCGGTGCGCGAGTCCGACTAAAACTTGGCCGGTTCTTTTTACTCATTGAGCATTATTGAGTTACTATTGTACTTAAGAACGTTAGTGCATAGTGGCTTAATATTTTTACTATTATTATTATAACTGACTTGGATTTAATAGTAGCGGTAAGAATAAAATTAAGACATGAAATAAATCTATACTATAACAGTAAAAAAATATTTTATTCCAACACCCATATTTAAGCAAAACTTTCTTCTTACAAATCTAACAAAAACTTACATCCATAACAACTATTTTACACTTATTAATCTGTACCTATATATCATCATAAATTATATCACAGCATCTCACATGAATATTCCATCACAGGAATACTCCATTACGATTACGACTGTCACGGCATTATGAACCTTATTACTTCTTTTCCAATATTATAATAGCATTTTGGACATGCATAGTTTTGATTTGCAGTTTTATTTGCCTGAAAGAAAAAGCATTATCAGCATATTTAATACACAGGCGCACATACCAGCTAATAGGTATCTAGATGTATTTGAGGAACGTTAATCTATACTTATAATAAAACTGTAACAGGTCCAATTCTGTACATTGAAGATATTTTGAAAATATTTTTTGGAGGTCACTTTAGTTGGTACTGTATTTTTTTCATTATTGTCTGTCTGTTTCTAGGCCGCGCATCACGCCGAAACTACCGAACGGATTCAAATGAAACTTGGCACAATATGAGTTGATACTACGAGGTATAACATAGGATACTTTTTATCCCGAAATTCAACACGGTTCCCCTGGGATAGGGATAAAAGTCAAAATCTGTACTTGGCTATAACTCCGAAACACCTAAACCAATTTGAAAGGGACTTTCAACGGCAGATAGCTGATTTTACTGGGCATAACTTGAGCAACTTTTATTTTGGAAAAATAATAAGGGTTCCGCGCGACAAAAAAACCCATTGTCCCGTGTCCAATGCCCAAAATCCGAATGGTTGGACAGATTTTAACAGAACTTCCACTTCTAGATAACTGATGCTATAAGGCGGCACACGGTGAATTTTAGTATAAAAAAGTAATTAGGGTTCCGCGCAAAAAACAAACCCATGAAAAAAAAAAAACCACGCGTACGAAGTCGTGGGCACAGCTAGTATATAAAATAAAATAGCAGATTTAAATAGGCAAGGACAATACACTTAAATACAATTTTCTCACACTTAGGATCTGATATAGCATGATTTCTTGCTATAAGCTATTGTCTTATAACTAACAGGAGACAACAAGTGTTACTTTGTGAATCGACTTTCATTTTATTTTTATAGAAATTAACAAATTGGGCACTATTTTTTGAGTTTTTAAATAGGCGACAGAAAAAACAGTTTGTGTAACTCATATTATCTAGTCTGAGGTAACACCCTGTGCTAGTGACATTCTAGATAACATATTTTTATAAACTTACAATAAAAAATATCATAACTTGCAGACTGAGACATCTACAATATTATTAAATGTACATTTAAAATATAATACAGGAAAAAAACAAATAATGTTCATCAATTATGCCCCATCACTGACAAAGTCAAGATATTTGAAATCAAATAATTTCTATTTGAGTTGCCAAGGTAATGAAAAGTAATAAAAAAAATCATGCAACCAACCATTAAGCAGTAATAGCAGAATATATGGCTGCAGCCCATTGTGTGAGGTAAGATAGGCTTGTTGGAACAGCAAGCACACACTGTGTCTGACGTCATGATGGCCGTATGAGAGGCTGTAGATGACCGCTCATACTTCCTCCACCACACATAATTCAGAACATTGGATAGCTTCTTCCTCAATCCAAATATGTTGATTAATGATAGAGTTGTTCCAATTAATTCCTAAAAACGAAATGTTTTGGTCAATTAATGTGCCACTCTTGTAGATCACTTAAAATCCCAACATAGTATACAACAAAGTTGCTTCTTCGAAGTACTAAGTATACTTAGATCTTTAAAACTTTGCAACTGATTTTGATGTGGTTATTTTTAATAGATAGTAATTTAAGAGGACGTTTTTTTTTTATGTATAATTAATCGTTTTGTAGGTATTTCACTTCAATGGCTAACGCTGCTGTGCAAGGCCAGGCAAGTTACTAGTTGTATATATGTGAGAAATAAATTTCATAAGACTTTTAATTATATTATAGACTAGTGGCCCACCCTGGCTTCGGTAGGTAGACATTTATCAAATATTTTGTCTACCCGTTTTTAGAATTTTTCAGGATTTTTTTTTTTTTTTTCTCTCCGCAAGAACCAACCTCATACATCAAGGAATATTCTAAAAAAAGAATTAGCGAAATTGGTTCAGCTGCTCTCGAGATTTGCGCTTAGCAACACATTCAGCGATACATTCTTATAGTATAGATAAAATAAGGGTTCTTAAAATCAAAATTAATGTTGAACTCACAATAAAGTTATGCCACAGAAGTTCCCTTGTCCAAGAAAAGTCAGTTAAGTCCTCTCTAGTTAGCTTATCGGCAGTCAGCTCCAGCCCAAGAATTAAATCAATGAGAAGAGGATATTGGCCACTTTGGATAAATCTCAAAAAATTTAATACATCTGCAATTAGTTGGAATTTTTCCAACTTATGTACCAGATCCTGAACCTTATGGTTTGATGTGTAACTGTAAACGGCTCTTTCGCTTAAATATTTTAGTCCCACTGTATATCCATAATACCAATAAAGTTTTGTTTTGGAAAAGTTAACATGATTGTATTTAAGTGACAGCATTTGCTGCCCAAATGTGCACTGCTTATCATAAACTGAATACTTAAATATAAGTGTCCTTATCAGGAGTTCAAGCTCTGGCAGTACAGCTTGGAGATAACGGGGCTAAAAAGTAACAGTGTTCATTAAGATCTGATTGTTAAATAACACTCAATATTGATAAAAATACACTTACTTCTAAGTACTTAGTTGCCTGAAGGACCAGCTGTTTGAAAAGTTCTTCCACTTGTATGTCCAACTGTATTGCATCTAACTTAAATAAACAGAGATTACAAGAAAGACATTAAATAAATATAATGACACCTATTGTGTGCATTGCACCAAAAACGAGAAGAATAATTGGGAGGCCAGGCCACCTTATTGATGGAACAATTTGTGTAAAACTAAATATGAATTAAAAATTACCTGTGCCACGCGGGGTATGTAATTTATAGACATGATAATGGGTCAGTTTTACATTTACGTTCAAGTTAGGAGCAAAGGTTGGGGGTTGATATCCAAGAGTATACAACGAATACAACGCGGTTGTATTCTCTTGGTTCTCTTGGAATACAGCCGCTACGCTATAGTGATTATGTACTCTGTGCGCTACGCTAGAGCTGATACTTTTTGTACAGAAAGGTCCAAAATAATACA
The DNA here is from genome assembly GCA_951449985.1 of Falcaria lacertinaria. NCBI lineage: Eukaryota > Metazoa > Arthropoda > Insecta > Lepidoptera > Drepanidae > Falcaria > Falcaria lacertinaria. Next base: position 7,514,859 of record OX602113.1, on the reverse strand, counting down.
ACCGCTACACTTTGATAGGTAACATTGTTTACAGCACACACACAACACAACGTATCAGCGTAGACATGTAGTTTTTGAGAAAAAAAACAATATTGAAAGTCAAATATTTGTGCAAAAGAAATATTAATTATTATATTTAAGTCTATCGCAAAACTACACCGAAGTGGTTATGTACTCTGTGGTCTATCACTGATATGATTATGTACTCTGTGGCTTATATCGCTCTACACACACAGTACAAGTAGTGGCACGAAACTTTAGCGCTGACCGTTTTTGCGCAGAAGTAAAAAAAAGGTACCTGAGGGGAGCTAGCGGGATGAAGGGCGGGCGTGCGTAGCGCCGATTGGCTCTCCAGTCGCATTACGTTCCCCGCACTGATACGACGCACCGCGTACATCCAGTGTACAGTCGCGTTCTTAATTTTGTTGAGTTTGATTTTGTTTGTTATATTTTGTTTTTTAAGTTTGTGTGTGTCTTTAAAGTGAATATGCCTAGAAGAAATACTGTTTTGAAAAGACAGGCAAGGAAAATGGTTTATGACGTGAATTTTTTTAAAAAAGGGAATCTAATGAATTAATTGATTCTTTGAAACAAATCAAAAGTGAGATTGACGAAGCTACAAGTACTTTAATCAGTCATTCGGACAGCAGCACTGTAAATTTGAGCCAGATAAAACAAACTGCCGAAATTATTAAGGCGGGAAACATTAAATTAAATGGTATAATCAGCGATTTAGGGAAAATCCAAAAAAGGACAGCAGAATCTACAAATACGTCAATTGCAACGGTAAGGAACATCTCCAATCAAGCCAATAGTACTGATTTGATCACAGTGTTCAGAACACCTGGCAAAAAACGTTCCAGAACAAAACCGGTCACAAGGAGTAATAAAGAGGAGCATTCATAACTTTCACAAGACAAATAACGAACTTCTTACCGTTGAAAAGCTTAAAAGGAAGCTAGAGGAAGACATACATTTCAATGACTCAGAGCGAAGTCTTCGGCGAATAATTAAGAGTTTGGGATTTTGGTGGAAACAGACAGAAAACAACCGGAAAGTGCTGATTGAGACTTCAAATATACGTTTCCAACGTATCGAATATTTACGTAAAATAAAGCGATATCGCCAAGAGGGAAGGCCTATTGTTTATACAGACGAATCTTACGTAGATTCATCGCACTTTTCTTCAAAAGCCTGGACCGATGGCACTACTACTACGGGCCTCAAAAAACCTATTTCGAAAGGACAGCAAGTTGTCATTGTCCACGCAGGGTCTGAAACTGGGTTTATACCCCATGCGTTGCTGACTTTTAAAGCTGGTACCAAATCAGGCGACTACCACGACAATATGAATTTCGATAACTATGAAAAATGGCTCCAAACTCAGTTAATGCCCAACCTACCACCCAATTCCGTCGTGGTAGTCGACAACGCGTCCTATTATAATAAACAGTGGGATCTCGCACCAACCTCTAATGCCAAAAAAGCTGACATGCAGGCTTGGCGTACTGAAAAAGGCATACAGTACGTACAAACATTTCTGAAACCTCAGTTGTACAATTTAATAAAGATTAACAAGGATACATTTAAAACATTTTCGATTGATCGAATCCTAGCTGAACAAGGCCATCAAGTGCTGAGACCACCACCATACCACCCAGATCTAAATCCCATCGAAATGGCATGGTCCGATATAAAACAATATGTAGGCAGCAAAAATGTAAAATGGAGTGTTACTAAATGTATAGAGCTAATTCAAGAAAAAGTTTACTGATGGGTGCCCTGGGATTGGCAAAAGTTATGCACAAAGGTGAAGGATATAGAAGAGCAATATGCAAAGAGTGATCATGTTGTGGATTTCGTAACCGAAGAATTAATTATTCACGTTGAGGGATAGCACTGGTGAGTTTGATGAAGATGACGCTGCTAGTGCCGACGAACGAAGCAGCCCTGAGTCCGGGCCCTCAATAAGTAAAAGGCCCTGTCGAGACACCATTGAAGGCGTGATACCATTCTCTGATTCAGACTAGACTTAAATCTAAAATAAAAATTGACAAATTAACAGATGTTTTTATTTTTCTACTCCCCATAACCTTGTTACAAATTATGTCTTCGGTACCTAACTACCTACAAACTATAAATAATTTATCTCCTATGATATAAATATAAATAGGTAGTTTACTATTTGACATTACATTAAAATAATGTCTTATTTAGCTAATAATTAAAGGTATAATTGTATTGCGTGCGCGACAGTACCCATGCGCAGCTATCCCCGCCGCGTATTGTTCAGCGCTAGACTTACGTGCCGCTACTTGTACTTCACAAAATTTGCGGCAGCTAAACGTACGCTAAACTAACGCAATGCGCACTAGGCCTAAATTGTAATTCTAGCTTAGCAGATAAATAAAACGTAGTAGTTATGTACTCTGTGGCAGATATCTGTGACTAGTATAGCGTATATCTGTGTATAGTAGATATTTGTGATCTGTGTTGTAATTCGTTGCGTTTCTGCGACCCGATTTTTAGATTATACATACTGTTCCTTTGCTTATTATTGAAAGAAATTACTATTTTATATTATGTTCGCTTAGAAAGATATCAAATTATTCACCGTCATGGTTGTTTCACCACAAAGTCCCGCTAATGAAGCGCAAGCTGTGCAAGCCAAAAGAATCAATATGGCGTCAAAGCAATCATCAGTGGCAGATACTAGAGCTGAACTAGCAGAATTAGTGAAACGAAAAGCCGAAGTAGCCGTAAGTGTCTATACTACAACTTTATTATCACTACATAGGTAGTATAAATTAAAGTCGCTTCTTTCTTTCTGTCCTATGTCCTATGTATGCTTAGATCTTTATAACTACGCAACGGATTTTGATGCGATTTTTAATAGTAGATAGTGTGATTCAAGAGGAAGGTTTCATATATATAATAATTTATTTAGGTTTTGTGTAACCCTTGAGAAGCTGGCGTGGGTCGCTGGTGTAAACTAAATCAGGAACACCTCAAAAAAGTGGAATGTAAAGGCCATCTCCTTGATTATTATACAACCTATCAGTGATTCTGATTGTAAATAAACATTGTACTGTACAGTACTATTATGTTCTAGGAGACCTTGGCTAATTTAGAACGCCAAATTTACGCTTTTGAAGGATCATATTTGGAAGATACTCAACTTTACGGAAATATAATACGAGGCTGGGACAGATATCTCACCACAAATAAAAGTACAAATTCAAAAGCAGACAAACGCAACAGAAAATTTAAAGAGGCAGAAAGGCTCTTCTCTAAATCGTCTATTACTTCTATGGCTGTAAGTAGATCATCCGAATGCTAATTGCTTGAAAGCTGTTACTAAAAAATAGTTTACATTTCACAATCAAGTCACTTAGACTGAACACTTGGTGGTTATCAACAGGTTCTAAAATCAGTACACATGTCTCATCCTGGTCCCAGCTATGGAATCTGGGTTGACATCACAATTTACTACGTTAATACTACAATACTTTAGATCTTTAATACTACACAACAGATTTTGATGCAGTTTTTTTTATTGATAGAGTGATTCAATAGGAAGATTTTTATGTTTAATTCATTTGTGTTTTGTAGGTATTTAACTTATATGACTAAGCTGGCTGTGCGAAGCCGGGTAATTTCACAATAATATTGAAATTATTGTCAACCCAGATCCTATAGTTAGGACCTGGTTGTGACAACTGTAAAAATGTTTATATCTGTGGACAACCTTTTGTGTTTAGTCGAGGTGACTTGATTGTGTGAATTGGCCAAGTAATGCACACCATCAAGGCAATTGGAAAGAGGAGAGAGAGATCTTTCCTCACAGTGGAACAGCAATGAATAACTATAATTGTCATTCCTAACCAACACAATCTTATTATTCCAGGCAGTCAGTGGTCTCGTGGACCCAGCTGAAGCCAAAAGTAAGTTGCATAAATAAGGTTGTTTACAAAAAATCTATAACGGTATAGTATGTCTAATTCCTTTGTATATTTTCTAGATGAGAGAAATAGTGAGACAGAATCTCAAACAAATGAAGATTCTTCAGATACACAAATCAGTACCGGATTGAACATTGGAAGCTTAAACCACACTACTATACATGGATCCACAGAGAGTATTGCATCAAAGCCATCTGGCAAGCAACATACAAATGGGGGCATTGATAAAGTAATTTCTCATTCACAAACTAAGCAGAGTGTTGTTACCCAAAAGATAGCAACTTCATCTGGAATGCTACTTAAAGCTTTTGGCAGTGATAGCAAAATGTTATCAGGTGTAGGACTAGATAGTCGCCCTGGCACACCTAAAGACAAGGATACTAGCCTGAGCCTAATTAACAAAGGCGACATGACACCCAATGCCCTGAAACACAAATTGACAAATAGTAACAGCAGTAGTGTAAAAAAAAGTAATAACAAAAAGGCTAGGCACAGGTAATCAAATAAAAATATGTTTAATAGAAAATAATAGATTTATTTTTATTAATTTTAGTTATTTCAACAATTTACAATACTACTTATTATGCCACGTAATGACATAAAATTGCCATAATGCTTACAATAATGTATGTCTGCTTTGTGGCTCAACTTTATACATACAATAAATTTGTCCTAATTTATGTTTGCATTGGATTTCATTTCTACAATAACTTGCCTCTTGGTCTATGTTTGCATGTACAACATTTATTCAATCCAATAATTAGAAAAATTGAGATAAAAATAATACCATTTCTTTGGCATTGTTTTTAACCCCCAATGCAGATAGAGGAGTGGTAAAAGATTAACATTTTGTAGAGGATATTGAGCTGGGGGTACATTAATGTTTAATTTAGGTTAGTTTACCCAAAGGACTACAGCATGGAATTCTTCAAAAGGGGTGAAGAGATTTTTGCAAGGTCGGCAACGCGTGAATGAAGCCGTTCGCTGGTGCAGCAAGAGTCTATAGGCTACAGTAACCACTTACCATTAGGCAGACACATATAGGGGGACCTTAAAAAGGTAGCAAACAAGCATATGGATAGTGGCATAAAAAAGTCAAAATAGAGATATATAAGTTGACCCTTGCATTAATTCACAAACAGCTGAAAATTTGTAGGCACGTAAGGGATACCACTCTAATGACATTCTGAAATGTCCCAATTAATCCCGTGTACATTTTTTTTTACTCAAGGTCACTAAAATAGGTTTTTCGTATTTCTTTGGCCAAATGATTTGTTTTACGATAAAATAGTTCAGACCAAAATTGTACATCAGATAATTATCTACAAAAAATCCTATCGGTACTTTTTTTCTAAGATTTACCGTTTCTGAGAAAAAGCCATTCGAAAGTTAGCTGGAGTTTTTTCAATTCAAGGGAATAAAGAGGCTTTTCAGGATTTCATTAGAGTGGTATCCCTTAACGTGCCTGCAAATTTTTAGGTTGTTGTGAGTTAATGCAAGGATACCCCTAGTTTATGGGCAAATTTGACTCTGGGCTAGGCTATTACAAACATGTATTACTAAAATAAATAGCTTTAAAGAATTTTGTCTTGTGTAGTATTTATTATGGAAAATAATTTCCTTATCCTAATTTATCGCTGGATTCAGTGACCTCAAAATAGTTTGTTTAAATCTGGACTCTGTAAAACATTGAAAAATATTATTAAGAGTGGAAATAAAAAGTAACTTTAATACTTTTTAAATAGGTATATATAGATATATTTTTGATGTCATTATTTGTTGTTTGTGTTTATACTTACGTTTGAGAACTCTAGGTAGATCCTTTATTGGTCCGAAAAATCTCAGAACTAAATAAAAGATCAACGGTAGGATTGATATAATTCCAGTGCAACACAAGAATATGGTTTCTGGTGTTCTTTTAAGTTGGCAACAATTCAGAATTTTACTCCATATTGCCCTGGTAGTATTCATCTAGAAATAAAAACAGACAAATACTAAAATTAATGTTTTGACTTAGAAATGGTGAAATCAGAAGTCAAGCACACTGCTTAAATAGCTTACTAAAAAAAAAACCTTTGGCAATAATCATTTTTTAATCTAAATGCAACTCTATTCAAAAATTTGCAGTTTTAGTTGTGTTACTGGATTCACCAAGTAAACCATGTAGGTGCTTACCGAGTCTACCACATCCATGCATACCAAGTCCAATTGAATGTTGTTTTTGCTTAGTGACATATAGAAATTGTTCAACTCTAAGTAATTACTCTTACAATCTTCACAAATTTGTTCAGAGTTATTAAAGCTAGGATTTAAATGGCTTGAGATACATTCCATTGTGTCGTGGTACATATTATAAAAATGAGTTGTATCATTTGATAGCACAGGTTTTCCTTTGGTCCAGTCATAGCATGCTGCAATAGAATGAAAGGTAAATTTCAGGCTGTATTATAATCTAATTTACAATCAAGGTTTAGCTTATTATAAGAATATACAATTTTATGATTAATAAGCTATCTACTTTTTATTATAAATAAAATCCATGATGAAGTTAATTACAACTAAATGCTTGACGCAGAATATAATTTTAATCTTCCAATACACATAGTAGGTATTTGAGATAAAAATATTTTTATTTATAATGTGATTGTCAAAAATGTCTCATAATGTTACACTTACCAGCACAATTTCCTTTGTTCCATATACTCAAAATACCATTATAGCTTTCAAGTACAGCTTCCAGTCTGTCATGGGAGACAAATAGTGATTGACATGAGGTCCCATTTATTACAGTATCCTTTAATTCTTGGTATTTATTATGAAAACCTACATACTCATTAACACATTTCTCACATAGTCGTATAGGTCTAGCATGTTTTATAGTACACTTTGTTAAATTAGATGCATTCTCTGCAAACTGATCCAAGATTTTGGTACATTCGTCAGGATAAGAAAACAAATAACCTTCTCCATAATAAGCCCTGTAAACAGTTACCACACAAACTTAAACGTTTTTGAATAAGTACATATTTGGAGCGATAGCATCCAATCAATAATTAATTTGACATACAAACTAGTTTTTCTCATGCCATAATCTGCATCATCTGCTTTGAACAACTCAAAGTAGAAGTAAAAACTGACTAAGGTATAATACAACGTCTTCATTCTGAAAGCGTCTACTACAAATGGATTGGAAATGGAAGACCAATTTATAGTCGATAAGTTTAAAATTTAAGCAATCTAATTACCTACATAATAAATAAACAATGAATGAAAGTCAGACATGTCATTACAATGAAAGAAGTAAAAAAACGTCAAACTGAACAAAAATCTTAGTCAAATGTTGTGGTTCTAACCAGTCGAGTCTTCTTCTTCTTCCTAAGTATAACAATCAATCCTGTTTAGGGACTATTTTTACCAGTATAGAATGTAAGGGAAGTTGCAAGTCAAATTTTTTTTCGTGTTTGTATTAAAATGCCTTTTTGTCATGCATTCTAATCAATGGTATGAAAGTGAATTAGAATTTATAAATTTGACACACAATTTTGATAGTTCTGACTAGTAATAACCTAGTAAAAAAATATTTTTAGAGTTCCCTACTTCAAAAGGAAAAAGGAACCCTTATAGGATCACTTTGTTGCCCGTCTGTCTGTCTGTGTGTCTGACTGTCAAGACCTGTAAAAATATCAAACCTGTAAGTCAATACGAAGAACAGACATGACTGTTTATGTCGCAAATTTTCGCATATTTTGCGATTTCACAAGGGTATCAAAACTTATAGGGTACTTCCCGTTGACCTAATTTAAACATGAAATTTGGTAGTGTCTTACAGCACAAGTATAGGTAAAAATCTGGCCAGTTATTAAATATCACTCGTATTAGTGTTACGAGGTATAAAATCATGACACGTTTTTCTACATTAATAATAAAAAATAATTAAACAACTTTTATTATTTTCCTTAAAATCAGCTCTATTTTCGCTACTTAACAAAGGTGATCTAACTCTCTTTAAAAAAAGAGTTAAGAGACACAATAGACGGCACCACGACACAGAAGTGTGAACCAAGCATAGACACTCGCACGCTCTAAGTCTTAGAGCGTGGGAGCTCTTAGAGTCTAAGAGCTCGCGCGCATAGCGTTGCAGTGGCAAAAGTTGCTGTAGTCTACCGTGAGTTAGAACTACAGCAACTTCTGGGGCCCGCGCACTACGGCCAGTACAGGAAAGTTGAGGGATGTAACATCGCTCATAAAAACCGACTCCGAGTCTTCTTCTTCCTAATTATGGCAATCAATGGGAAATACCCTATAGGTTTTGATACCCTTGTGAAATCGCAAAATATGCAAAAATTTGCGACATAAACGCCGGTCATATCTGTTCTTCATATTGACTTACAGGTTTGATATTTTTACAGCTTAAAGGGACCATAGACCCGGGTATTTGATATTTATTTTAAATTTATAACTCCACGCGTTCTTGAGAAAAAAGGTACTGTCAATCAGACAGACGGACAGCAAAGTGATCCTATAAGGGTTCTATTTCCTTTTAAAATAGAGAACTCTAAAAATACGGTTATTACTCGTCAGAACAATCAAAATTGTGTGTAAAATTCTAATTCACTTTCATTCCATTAATTAGAATGCATGACACGAGGCATTTTTTTATTAATATTAGGTCCTTACATATGAAATTGGCGTTTTGTATGGGAGGAACAAAAAGTCGAATATTTTTTAATATAATATATTTAATTAATCAAAGTATGAACCATTATTTTCTATGCACTTTTGCCATCTCATAGGTAGTTCATTGATCCCTTTACTAAAAAAACCAGTCGGACGGGAATCAATAAAATCTTTGAAGGCGATTTGGACTGCCCCATCGGAGTTGAATTTTTTCCCTTGCAAGAAGTTATCCAAATTTCGAAAAAAATGGTAATCTGTTGGAGCAAGGTCCGGGGAGTACGGAGGATGTCTTAGACTTTCCAATTGAAGCTCTTCTAATTTAGTAGCCGTCTGTAGCGCAGTGTGTGGTCTAGCGTTGTCGTGAAGCAGCAGTGGCGTGGAGCGATTGACCAGCCTAGGTTGTTTAGCCGCTAGCTTTTCCATCATGGTTTGCAATTCCTGACAATAGACATCAGCCGTAATAGTCTGGCCAGATTTGAAAAAACTGTAATGAACAATACCGGCACTAGTCCACCAAACGCTTACAAGTAACTTTTTTGGGGTTAATTTTCGCTTGGGGCAGGATTTGGCTGGCTGGCCAGGATCTAACCATTGCGCTGAGCGCTTCCGATTATCGTAAAGAACCCATTTTTCATCACAGGTAATGATTCGGTTTAATATACCTTCATTATTGTGCCGGTTTAGTAATGTAACGCAGCAGTCGACGCGCGTTTGCCGGTTTGTTTCAGTCAATTCGTGAGGTACCCACCTTTCAAGCTTTTTAATCTTCCCAATTTGCTTCAAGTGAATTAAAACAGTTTTATCACTGACATTGCAGCCTGCAGCTAACTCGGACGTGGTTTGCGATGGATCCGCTTCCACAATAGCCTTCAACTCTTCATTATCAACTTGAGTCTCAGGCCGTCCACGGGGCTTGTTCTGCAGGTCGAAATTTCCAGAACGAAAACGTTGGAACCAAAAACGAACTGTGTTTTCTTTTGCAACACGACCGCCATACACATCATTCACCCTTCGAGTTGTTTCCGCAGCACTAGTGCCACGGCGGAACTCGTACTCGTAAATAATGCGATATTTAAGGTTTTCCATTTTGTAAAATGAGTGACGCAAACAGAAAAAAACAGAAGAAAAAAAACAAATGAATGACGATCATCGAAGCACAAATACATGAGTGTATAGCTGTACAAATTTGAATTTGGAATTCCTTACCAAAGAGGAGAAATTCGTGATTAAAGTGGCCAGTACGAAAAACGCCAATTTCATATGTAAGGACCTAATATTTGAGACTTACATTCTACACTGGCAAAAATAGTCCCTAAAGAGGATTGATTGTCATAGTTCGGAAGAAGAAGAAGAAGAAGACTCAACTGGCTGGAGCCACAAAATCCTACTCGAGTCGCATCACTAACACCAACTGAGTAAGTTTGTGGCGATGACCTTGGCCGCAAGCGTTTGGTCCACCGCAGTGCGCGCACTTCTATGAGACTCCATACTTCACAGAATTTCCGGCAGCTAAACGCACGCTAAACTAACGCAATGCGCGCACGGCCTGAATCGGTAACAATTTTACAATAACTTTTTGAGAAAGTTTTTGGTGTGGTTTTCCAGTAAGTTTTGGGCAGTAAAGTTTAATTTAGTGACTTCACACACAGAGTGCATAACCACTACGTTTCACACAAGCCATAGCCTGTGTGTGATGTGAAGTCTATCATTTTGGCCAATAATAATAATAAGGCCGCAGGGCAGCTTGTGGCGAGCTGTTAGTGAGTAGCGACACCACGGACCCGAGGCCTCCAAGGGGCGGCTCCTAGGCCCCCGCCTCTGGGTTGCCTTCACTGGCTGGCCAGAGTGGAGCGCGAGAGCTGTATGCTCGAAAGGGAAGAAGTGCTCAATATGCGTAATAGCGGGTAAACCCACTCCGGGGACTGCCGTATGCCAGTACCCGCGATGGTGAAACTTGTGCACACCTCTCGACACCCTTCAGCCGCCTGCGCCCATGTTGCCCCTCAGCGGCATCTTATACGCCGCACGTAAGGGGGGCCAATCTAGCAGGTGGCGAGTCACCGTCTGCCAATTTTTATCCAATATTGAGACATATTGCATGGCAGACGTCCGTAGTCTCATCCCATAGCCCAGATATCCCAATCCATTAACAATTCACCACAATAGACCATTTTTAGTTTTCCATCCCCATGAAATATTCTCTGCACTCGGCGAGGATCATCCCCGGGTGCATCACTATGCATTCCGGGGATGATACTCGCCACCTGCCACGTGTATCCCATACCAAATATTAAATAGAATAATAATAATATTTATTTATTTCCACAGTATAAATCGTAGTGATTATGTCCTCTGTGGTTTAAATGTACACAGTTAAACACAAGTAATGTAGGTAGATGTTACAATGGGCAGAGATGTTGCAATTTTTTAATATATGTGTTATTGCTGCAGGTGACTAAACTAGGCCTGAAGCCTGTAATATAGATACCTGAAGCTCCCCGAAACAAATTATATTTTTATACAATATTTAAAGGCAAAACTGTATATTGATTATTAACTGAGAGGAAAAACAAAACTAGTATGAATTAAAAAAAAAACAATTTGTACTTAATAACACTAAAAAAATTACAATAGGTCTGCTACTCCTTCGATTGTCTCCAGAAAATCCATTAAGCATTAGAATGCATGAAACTAGTCAGTTTAATGGAATAAACATGACAAAATTAGAAACATAATTATTTACCTAACACTTACAAAAATGGTCCCTAAAGAGGATTGATTGCCATAGTTAGGAATAAGATGAACAACTTTCATCCGATTTTCTTAAAACTTATATGTACTCTGTGGAATTTATTATCACAGAGTAGGGATGTCGGATGTGAATAAATATATTCATCAATATATTGATATATCGGTCCTATTCAAAAGGTTTAGCATTTTAAAATAATGGTGTATTTAGCTCAATACGTAATATCAATACCAATTTTATATAAAATGTACATAAATCGTTTTTATTAGATAATAATTACAAAAAACTATCAAAATCTGAAATTCGTCAGTTCTCAATTTACAGTTACCTATGTACTTTTGTACTTTTGTACTTTTCGTTCGTTCCTATCCTTTACAGTTTTGGATGCTATTGACTTTAGTTAGATAAAAAAAATTTCGTGATACAATATTCCATATTTGCAATTTTGTATTGATCTATCGATATATCGGATCTAAATATATCGGCCAAAAATATCGATATATTTAAATAAAAATAGTGATTTATCGGTACCTTTTCAACAAGCTTACAGCGTAGTGGTTATGTACTCTGTGGCTTACAAACGTAGTAGTTATATTTTGCTCAGAATATGGGCTTCGTAAGCGAAGTGAAGTCCTTATTCTAAGTGGCTATGTACTCTGTGGCCTACCACCGAGTACATTTTATTTCATACAAAATATTACAAACGCGGTTATTTACTCTGTTTGTTTATTACTAAAATAGCGTTAATAGCGGTTGTATCACAGAGTACTTTTATCACTTCATTGTATAGGCTCTGGGTTGTAATTTTCTTGAGAAATTGATAAATTTGCTTTGAAAATTACTTTTAATTTTTTTCTTTTGTGAGCGGAATGGATACATGTGAACAGACTCCAGAAGAGTTACAAAGAAAATTATATTTCCTTCTTGAACAACTACAAGACATGGCAAGAGAATTACCACCGTAAGGAAGAAACCCAATCACGTTAAAAATCAAATTTGCAATCATGGGGAAATGGGGACCGATAGAATTGAAAACATCAAACTTTCAAAAAACACGTTATATTAGCATGGCGCCTTTGATTATATACTTGTTTAGAATAGAAGCATGGCGCATTTCGCATGTTGGTGACGCAAACCCATAGATTTACCTTTACCAGAAATCGTTCAATGAATAAAGAAAGTTTCACTTCAAAAATAGAAGTTAAAAATAGTACATTGAAGATCCATTTGTGATCCAAGAAAGGTATATAAACATTTCTATAGTTTCTCATGTATACTATACTTACAACTTTACAGGAAATATCAGATGCGTGTTCCTATTGAATTGTTATCCGGATTAGCAAACTGTTTATTGAACGATACAATATTTGAAATTGTAATAGGATTGATGGAAATTCAGCATGTAACAGAGAAACACTTGTTCCAGCAAAGGTTACAAGTTATCAATAAGCATACATGTAAGTCTCTTCCTTAGTCTTTTGGGCAAAGCTGTGTTTGATTTTTATTGGGCATGTAAACACTGTACTTGCGCATATGTATCCTTCCTGGAAAATGTGCAGCTATACTAAAAAACTGGCCAAGTGCACTGAGGGTTCTGTACATACTTGTAGGTAAGGTTATAAGTAGGTGAACTTGAAATGAGGCTCATTGTGACTCAACATTCAGGAAGTTTTTTGGAAAAAAATTAACTACATACCTACTTACGGTTTTCCGATATTTTCCTTTACTTGTGCTGTAAGACACTGCATCTTGCCAAATTCATGATTCTAGGTCGATGGGAAGTACCCTATAGCTTTTGATTACCTTGTGAAATTGCTAAATATGTTAAAATTTGTGACATAAACCTTCATATCTTTACTTCTTGCAAACTTACAGGTTTGATTATTTTACAGCCGAAAGAGACCATAGACCCGGGTATTTCATACTATTTCACTTTGATAACTCCACATGTTCTTGAGATTAAAATTCTTGACAGACAGACAGACAACAAAGTGATCCTATAAGGGTTCCTTTTTACCTTTTAAGGTATGGAACCCTATAATATACTCTAGTTTTTTTGCATTGTAATAATTGTAGTATAAAGCAGGTGTGTTATAATTTCAGTGGAAATTCAAAACATGATTGCTACCACACCCAGTGCTGAAGAACAAGAGGTGCAGAAAACAGTATTACTAACAAGGCACCAAGATGAGTTGAAACAGACAGATATGAAATTAGTCATTCAGTTGGATCAAAAAGTAATCATTTGTCTATAAAAATACTTAATCTATATAAAAAAAATGATAAATTCAATTCTATTCTAGGTGAGTGATCAACAAGTGACTTTAGAGAAGGCTGGGGTACCAGGCTTTTTTGTAACTAACAAACCCATTGAGGTCAAAGTGCAAATGTATCTACTCGACTTCATTTTGAGGTTGAGCAAAATGGACATTCCACAGGGAGTAATTTGATTAAAGAGTATTCGGAGTTAAGAGATTATATGGAGGAGGAAATAGGTATGTCAGTGCTTCATTTTCCCTTATAAATATGACAAAAATTTATAATATACATTGAATAGAAATATAAAATATATTCAAGATGAACCAGACTGTGTTAACTTTGATTTGAGCGTTTATTGGTGCCTTGATTATAATATCGCTGCTTCAATTCAAAAGTAAGTATAACAATTTTTTAAATCAAAATAATCATATTTCAAAACTGGTTGTTTTGCACAGAAAATAAACCTAAATTAACTTTAATTTTTTCCTCTACTTGTATTATATGCGAAAATTTGCGACATAAACGGTAATTTTTTTTTATATCTACTTACAGGTTTGATTATTTTACAGCTGAAAGGGACCATAGACCCGGGTATTTCATAATAATTTCAATTCGATAACTCTACGAATTCTTGAGATAAAAATTCTGGACAGACAGACATGTAATATAGAACAAAGTGATCCTATAACGGTTCCTTCTTAGGTACGGAACCCTTAAAAGCACTCGTAGAATAATATTTTTTTATTGCTTAATTCGGAATTGCACGTTTGTATAATACTTACTCGTAAAACATATGTATCATAATAAAAAAAAAACAGCTAAAAAGTAATTTAGAAGCCTATCTATATCAGTTTATTCCACTAGGTACACCTGGGTGATACCAGAATCCCCCCGGTCTGTACCAATGAGTTTTTCTAACTTAACTACAGTGATTAGTCACACCACGAGCTTTACGGTGAAGGAAAACATCGTGAGGAAACCTGCATATTTCTGAGAAGAAATTCAAATACGTGTAGTGCCTAAGAGGCGGCAATGGTCTCACCATCACTCACCATGGCACCAAATTATCTTCGGTGGAAAGTTGTTTTGTCAAATATATTGAGTAATATTTTAACGATAGGTCGGGACAGTGCACCGAAGAAAATATATGACTCAGTGGCAAGATTAGAAAATTAAATTCTAAATCGCCAGGTATGCAATAAAATATATGCAATGTTTTTAAAATAATAACATTATATTCAACAAAAATACAATTACTAAATCCAAACTGTTCTTTCTACCATGCACAGAATATTTTTCGATGATGCATGTATTAGGCAGACACAGAGACATTTAACTTGTCTCTGGGCAGACAGCATCTAGTACTTTGCGTTCTTATGATTTGAATTTAAAAATACATAGGTTATCATCTACCTTTCGGTATATGTAATCTCCCAAAAATAGTATAAGATGGTACTCATTACATTTTTCATGTATACGACTCAACAGTTTTGTAAAATCAGATATAAAAGATTGTAATGAAAACATAGGACTTACCATAAGTTTACCTCGGGTTCAGATACATTTTATAACGATTAATAACTTTATTTACGGTCCAATAATAGGCCAATCATAGATAGCAAAATCAAATATTGCTTGGAAATACAAAGTTTATAATATGTATAAAATATGAAAAATAATGATTATTCAAGAACAAAAGGTAGCACAGATCTTGAATTCTTTAAAGTATGCATCAGAATGCCATGCAGCCTTTGTACAAAATTATAACAATGCCCACAAACTGCCACTCTTTGATTATATACTTATAATAATACATAATCAAAGCTGCCACAACTGCACAGCATCCTTCTGGTCTACACGGGGATCAAGATACATGTCGGAATTTACGTAAACATTTCTAGAACATTGTAAAATGTTACTAAAATTAATTAAATTTATTCATACATTACATTTATACAGTTACGCCTTGAACACTTTATGTAAATTCCTATTACGTTGTAATATATTTTTAGAAAAAGAATATTTTTGTGCATAGATTGTCAAGTAGTAAAATATAACAAGTAAACATAATCAAGATCAGACCAGAATTGCACGACCCCTAATTTCAAAAGGCTGAAAAGTGACCGAGGCTGTGATGAAAACTAAAGGCTCACACTTATTTTTAATATAATAAAATGTACTCTGGCTTTTTGAGCAAGTGTGAGGAGGAGTGCAAGATACTTTGACTCCTTGAAATTAATTGAAACATGCAGCAAATATACAGAATGTTCGTGAATTAAATACAATCAATCAGTCTTACATAATTTTTGACGAACAATAAATAAATAACTACATAGTTGTTACTTGTTATAGAATGAATTAAAAACAGCATCAACTCTTTGGTTGACTTTTGATCAGAACTTTACGGTGACCATTGAACTCTACCTATAGGGTTCAATGCTCATACTGATACCATATGTGGTAAATGGTAATGGATGATGATATGCCATGTGCACAATAGGTTATTTATGTTAACCATTGAGTTACCAAATACTAATGGATGTAAATTTATCACATTACCTGCATAATCAAGTTGTGAAATGTATTTAGTGTTCGTCATTATGTAGATACCCACAAAAGATGGATGCATTATTAACATCCATATATTGTGACTCCGATTATTGCCTAAGGTTACATGAGCCACGGTCACAAACAAAATATCGATCATATCGATGGCAAATAATGAAAAGTGTGATTAGAAAATAAATGTATATATTATTTTACACATTTTGTGCGCCAGTCATTGAATTGTGTATTGAAAAGTAACATATAAATAAAATTACAAAATATTATATTACATGGATACACAAATTTGTGCGTTTTCAAAATGATATATATATATATATACCAAATTAAATGCTTTATAAGCGGCTTAAATAGATGTTGCTAATAACGTCATTATGAATTAAATACACACGACACACTTCAGTTCTTACTTGCCTATTATAAATGACAATTTAAACAAAATGAAACATGATCTATGATGTAACTACGTAATAAACCTGTTATTTAAAAATAGTACACATACATAATTGTCTATTACTAAGGACACGAATACTGCAGGGGGAACTTTACTTTTTTTCCGTTCCGTATGACGAGCCCTGGCTGATTTTAGACATACCAATGGATTTTTGAAGAAGGATGAAAACTGAAACAAGATAATATATATTAGCTGCAGTATAAGTTCTGTACATATCACGTAACAATATAATGTAATGAGTCCGAAAGGTGAATCATTAATTTTAGGAAAGGATAAGAAGGAACCTTTATTGGATCACTTTGTTGTCCGTCTGTGTGTCTGTCAAGAATTTTTATCTCAAGAACGCGTGGAGTTATCTTCTACGCTACGTTCTAGCTACTTTCGGCTGCAAAATAATCAAACCTGTAAGTCAATATGAAGAAAAGTATGACCGTTTATGTCGCAAATTTTAGGATATTTTACGATTTCACAAGGGAATCAAAACCTACAGGGTACTTCCCGTTGACCTAGAACCATGAAATTTGGCAGGAGGCAGTGTCTTACAGCACAAGTAAAGAAAAAATCTGAAAACCGTAAATTTGTAGTAATTTTTTTTAATTGCGAATTTACTAAAAATATTCCTGTCTCGCGCTGTTGAGTCACCGACGAATAAAAACCTCATTTGAAGTTCTCCTACTTTTAACCTTACCTACAAGTGGTTCCGCCACTCATACAATTTTACTCTATAAATTTAGAGAACTCCAAAAGTGGATGCCTACACACTATTTTAATAATAATAAAAACAACCTGGTCAAATACATATATATCAAGTTTGTAAGCTTTATCCCTATTTCCAGTTGATTGCAGATACGAACAAACAGTTGACAAATACGGGTACCTAATTTAGGTTGAGCGAATATCAAACTAGATATTATGGAAGTCCTAATATTGTTCTGAATTCAGATATAAGACACATTCGATACTGGATTATATGATCATTGATGGATGATGAGAGAACCCGAAATTAATTGATATTACTAAACTCTGTACTAACAAGATGATGGATCTTATAATACTTATTGTATTATATTTATCAAAATTTTTTTTTTTTATAACTTAAGTGATAATTTAGATGGTCACTGCGAGGCACATTGTGGTAGCGCTAAAGTTATCTGTCTGTCGTGCAGCAAGTGTTATGATAATATTGATTGAGTAGATAACTGCGATAAGCAACGTTGGCGAAGAATCGCCTTGACTTTTTACAAAATAATTGTATGCAAGTACTTAATATAACAATAACAAAAAATAATACCACTGGTATTGCATCTATCTATCTATAGGTTATGATTGACCTTAGAGTTGCATGCCACCTTAGAATAAAAAAATACTTACAAGCGGCAAATATAGCGCACGCAATGGATAAGTAAAGCAGCTTCCCACTGAACAGCAAGCCGACGAGGTAGTAGAGCATGGGTGTGAGCGTCACCACCGCCCAGCCGAGCGCGTTGAGCAGCGAGTATATCCGTGGCGTCACATGAAACGGCTCGATCCTCTCCACTCCCGATTCCAGGAAGAAGTCGCCCGTGTTGAAAAATGAGTCTTGCATTTTATCCTGAAAGAATATATAAATTAAAAATAAACATTTTTTTAGAAAAGAGGAATTTGAAGGGAGAAGGACATAAATAAGAGTAAATTTAAAAGAAAAGAAGACAGGCATATTCAATTTAGGGTCGGCAACGCGCGATTGTTACCCCTAGCGTTGCATGCGCCCATAGGCTACGATGACCGCTAACCATCAGGTATGCTGTATGCTTAGTTGTCACCTTAGTGGTTGGTATAAATAAAAACACAACTTTTTAGCTATGTTCATAAATTCATTAAGTGTGGGAATGAAAAACATATCAAAGTCCAACAAGAATTGAATTAACGTTATCTGACATAATGTTAATAAATAACCAACAGTTGACTATTATTATGTAAAATTATTTAATAACCGACGATGTAGGTAGCTGGTGCACGCTGTGACATTCATAACGTAAGTGTTTGATTGAGCCGATTGAGAGTAAATAAATAAACCAATGTCTTTTCTCATAACAAAGTCTGATGGGCACGTGGAATCGAGTTCGGAGTCACGAACGAATATAATGTGTATGAAAAGTGTGTAAGAAAAAAACACTGATATAGAAAGGTGCTAGGTCACAGCGTAGCGGCTGCCTATTTTAGATATATGTATCGGTAAATAAATTAGTAGTACTACGAAAGCGATAGTCGTTAGCTTCATATGACGCGAGTCATAATAAAAATAGTCTTATTGATATAATGCATTCAGTCGGTGTAGAGTGGTAATATTTGCTAAGATCCAGAAAGTCATAATTGATTACAGGGTTTTCTTCTGATTAATTAAGTCTTCGGGCCATGATACCAGTTGTTACACTTTTCAACATCATTACTGTAGATGGGAAAAGTGACAGAAGTATTATTACTTGTTTTATGTCACTAAGGTGGCACACAAGCGTACGGCCCACTTGATAGTAAGCAGTCACTGCAGCCTATAGCCGCTAGCAATACCAGTGGTATTACAAACGCGTTTCCCACCATGTTGTTGATGAGGACTCACTGTGCTAGCAGCATTACTAGGTACTAGTGTAGCGTATCCTCGTGGAGCACTGGCAACCTTACTTACCGCAGAAACTTCAAAGTAGTAGTGTTATATTACTGCATTCTTTTGTAAGGTGAAGGTACTGTCCCCAGCCGGGCGGCTCCAATTTTAATGGGAATACCCACAGGAGATCCCATTTCACCCTATGTCTCTTAAAACAATAAATATCATTATAACTTACTAAATACCAGTCATTGTATCGCTACTGATTAGTAAACGTAGCAACAATATTATCTAATCTGGACATACCTTCTCTACAAATAGCTGATGCAACCATTTAGACGCTTCGGCCTCGTCCACCGGCACTTCTTCGACTGGTATCCGGCGAAGGTACATGTGTGCGTGTACTGGCTTCCCGTACAGTAAGCTTGTCAATGTTGATGGAGTCTATTAGAGTAGAAATAGGTTAAATAACAGTTATTTGATCAATATTATGTCCGTCCGAGAACATGGATATCATCACTATTACACTGTCATCTTGCTAAACCCCAATCAAAAAAGATTTTGAGAAGTTTGGGGCGCGTGGCGGGCATTTAAAAGTATATAAATATTTTTTTTGATATGTTCTTGAACACTGGACAAATTCCATCTCTTGTTAAGTACATATATAAAACTAGGTTCCAAATAGGTACATAGCGCTGCGCCGCGTCCCTTTCGGGGTAGGCAGAGTATAGGTCGCCATTTCACTCTTGACTTGCACTAGTTGCATTAACATTTTGTTTTTTTACTAGATGTGACCATGTGAGATTACCTACCTTGGAATCCTTTTCAAAGGCCAACTGAAAGCCATATATAGCTGGTATTTTTCCTCTAAAGTGTTGTAAGCTAGTAGTGAATCCCCTGGTGCGTGGTGTCAAATGGTGTTTCAGGAGAGGAAGGTTCTTTTCTTTCGCAAAGTTCAGCGAAGCTTCATGCTTCGTCTTCGTGTATCTCGTTCCCTCAGGTGTCAATAATAGCTGAAACAAAACAAAAATATTAAGTAACACAAAAAAAATATTACTAAACTTGATTCAAACTGCGGCAAAAAACCAACGGCCCAATAAAATAACAAATAACGTTTGTTTTAATATCACAAACGTGACAAAATATCTTATGGCCCTTAATGGTAAGCAGTCACAAGCTTATGAACGCTTGCAATACCAGGGTATACCTAGCGCCTTGCCAATCCGCCATATATTGAAGAATCACTGAGCCAGTTGCAAAACACTATATAAGGCCAGTGCTATTTGGTTACGACTGATCTCCTGTTGGGTAAATAGGCCCTTAACTTTTTTCAATTATTATCATGCTAGACTCACCCAAACAGGATCTGGATAGTCACATATCTCTGATATCTGCTTCTTTATAATTTCTTTGTCCTTTTCAAATGACCTCTCTAAGAATACAAACTCTGAAAATTTCCACATCCACCCAATAGGTGGCATATATTGGATAGATTTTTTCGCATACGCCTTACAATTCTAAAACAGAAAACATGAGGTTCAGGAACATTATCCATAGATTAATTGATTAAAATGTAAATATATGATATTATGATATTTTCATATCAGTGACACATTGATATGTGGCAAATATCTACTAATCCAATAAAAAATTATATCAAGTAATAAATAAGAGGAAGATATGGAAATTTTCCATGGATACTGAAAGTCTGATTGCTTGATCTTGATATAGGCATAAAGCTATGCCTAAAACATTTTGTTTCGATTGTTGTAGATAGCTCTATTTAAATTAAAAGTGCCTAGACTAGACAAACTCTACCTACTTCTTATCAACTACATATGAACTTTATAGGTTTAATATACAAACTAATATATTTATATACACATTGAGCGATAAAGTCAATTAATTATCTACATTAAATACGCGAAATAATGAGCATAAACTTGCTGAGAAACACACTGAGATGACCTGGAAACATATAATTATGTTAATTAGGTAATCATTAATATTATATCAGTAATAATGGTATTATTAATCTTCTATCTAATGTTTGGACCATTATCACTTGGCAATATTGCTGATAATCCACAATAATCACATGAAACTATAATTAATTATTTACGGTCACAGCGCAATCTAGTAACTACTGTTAAATATGTTACAAACCTATATTATGAACTCGTGGCCCGCCCTAACTTCGCACGGGTAGACATTTATTAATTATTTTCTCTACCCATGCGAAGCCGGGGCGCGCAGCTAGTATACTAGGCTATAGCCTCAAGCCTTCTTCGGTAAATGGACAATCCAACACAAAAAGATTTTTTCAATTCGAACCAGTAGTTCCTGAGATTAGCGCGTTCAAACAAACAAACTCTTCAGCTTCATCCATACTTCTATACTAATATTATAAAGAAGAGGAAAGATTTGTATTTTGTGGGTTTGTAATGAATAGCCTCTGAAACGACTAGACCGATTTCAAAAATTCTTTCACCGTTGGAAAGCTAAATTATCACTGAGTAACATAGGCTATAAATTATACTAGCTGCCCGCCCCGGCTTCGCACGGGTAGACATTTATTTAATATTTTTTCTACCCGTGCGAAACCGGGGCGGCCCGCTAGTAATATATATAAGTACAGATGAGCCTATTGAAGATATAGCCTTTGCTAAGCTGGGTACTCTTTGGTGAGGTAAAAAGGTTTTCAAAGCCTGCCCAGTGATATAAAAAAATGCAGTAACCTACCTACGGTCTTGCAAAAGATTTTATAGCTATTTCTGTTAAACTTATAATTTAATATTAATCTAATTATAATGTTTAACCATGGGATTAATCATGTTCATACTTCCAAGCCTATATTTTTAAAACCAGTGAGGTGGCAAATTGACAATAGCTTAAACATTGTATTTGTATGCTAATATAATATTCATAGAATTTAAATTAAGGTGGTGAGTAATTTACGATGAATTAGCAATGCTAGCCATAAATAAGTCATACACATAATCCTTAGTAATTGCTGCTATAAGGTTGTAATCTCATTCTAATACTGACCACAATCTTCAATATATAATTTTACATAAATAAACCCTATTGTAACTAAATTATTTTCGTTGATATACCACATATAACAATTATATCTATCTGTCCATTACTTGCACTCTGCAACCCTTGTAAAAATCTACAAATCTGTAGCATAATTAAATTAAGAGACATTAAACATTATGTAAAATGGGTCATTGAAAATTATGCAGCCTTATCTTTGTTTATTGAATTTACTTACAAACCTTAACCTGCAGGTCATATCTACTTTAAGATTAGAATTCCTGCTTACCCCTAGAACACGGACTCCATCAGCAAGTTGCCAGCCCATGAGCCAATCAATTTCATAGCTGTGGTTCATAATAATGTATGCATGTTCTTTACCATAGTACTTGTCAAAGTCTTCTTTCTTAATGTACAGAGACATTGATGACCCTGACCACCATTCTGACATGAATACTAATTCTGTAAAAAAATAAAACAAAAATTACAATATTCTTGTATATTGCTAATGCTTTGCTAACCAAAACTAAATTATCTTATAAGTGCAAATGTTATTTCTTGGTGAGAAATACTATATTTTTTAACCCAAGCCCAATATTGAGCTCAAGGCTTGGCCAAATCTTATACATTATGTATGAGCCACAATGCATCATGGGATTACAATAACAAGCAAGTTAGTAAATTGAAGCGTCCAAAGTGGCAACAAAAGTAAAAAGATAAGACAAGGCAATGTATTGGACCACACCTGGCGGGTTCTCAAGCCATCTTAACATGCCCCTAACATAAACAAATCACAATAGAAAATTTGTGATGCATTTAAATTACAAAAGTTATTTATTTATTTTCAGTTGACTCATTTTATTTACACAGATTCTGATGTAGTTATAAGTTGATCCACTACTCAAACTAGTGAAGCCTATTTGGGTTTGGATGGATAATAATTGGAGATTATTTCTTAAAAATAAAGTCCTAATCAAAAAGTATAGCTCATCATTTAAAATTTTGTACCTTCCCAAATATTAAAGTACAAAATGTCCTCAACAATTATGTTCATTATCACATAATAAGCTAACTTGCAAATCCCACACAACAGTCAACAAGATAATTTATAAAAATAACTTAGTAACTGAATGTTCATCTGTGACAAGTTGCTGCTTTTTTCCATGATAATATTAAATAGTAGCTATGTATGGCATTGAATACTACTTTGGTTGCTGCCCTGTTTTGACATTAAATATATATGTACTTATTTGTATGGCATTGAATACTACTTTGGTTGCTGCCCTGTTTTGACATTAAATATATATGTACTAATTTGTATGGCATTGAATACTACTTTGGTTGCTGCCCTGTTTTGACATTAAATATATATGTACTAATTTGTATGGCATTGAATACTACTTTGGTTGCTGCCCTGTTTTGACATTAAATATATATGTACTAATTTGTATGGCATTGAATACTACTTTGGTTGCTGCCCTGTTTTGACATTAAATATATATGTACTAATTTGTATGGCATTGAATACTACTTTGGTTGCTGCCCTGTTTTGACATTAAATATATATGTACTAATTTGTATGGCATTGAATACTACTTTGGTTGCTGCCCTGTTTTGACATTAAATATATATGTACTAATTTGAAATTGGTGAACAAAATATAACATATAATAAAAATAAAGTAAAAATTTAGTCTTTTGCCTGTTTTATACTTTGCTATGAGAGTCTGCATTAGAGATTTTATGTGTTATGATTAATTATAAATTAGCAATGTAATTTATTTTTGGATTCATTGATTTAGGTCAATGGGAAGTATGTATCCAATAGGTTTTAATGAGAGGGTAGTGATATAAAGTAATCCCATAAGGGTGCAACTTTTACAAATAAGGCATGGAACCTTAAAACATATTATCCATATAATTTTTAGTTGGGTAATTATATACTTTATTTATATTAATATAATAGTTAAAAACATAAATAATTAAATGGTCAATTTTTGTATTTTATAATAAGCTATCAGTTTCATCACCAAAAATCCTGTGTATAAATGAAAAATAATCATACCTGAATCTCAGGAAGTCAGTATAAGGCCAACAATTTTATTTAAGAAGGTTTTACATGTCTAAATGTCTATCCATGCAAATGCAGGTCAGGTCATCTAGTCTAGTATATTATAAGGATAAACAACAAAATGTAAATACTTACGACTGTAGAAGGAATATGAAAGATAGTAATTAATTTTCCTGTACAAGTATTTGTCGAATGGCTTCAGTCCAAAGTATAAAATACCTTGTATAAAACTCAGGATCAATCCAGACGTAAAATAGGATATAGCAAAGCACAAGTGCACAATGGTTGATTGTTTTAACACATTCAAATTTGCCATTTTGAATGTCACCTTGTACTAAAACTCATGAAACCTGTAAAAAAATCTTAATTAGTTGGGTTTTTTTTTATTAATTTGTTTTACAACAGCAACAATGTGTTTTTTCTGTTATCAGGAATATTTTTAATCAATTTCCATTGTCATTCCAAATCCTCCCTGGATTGGATGGTTGATAATTTTTATAACATAGGCCAAAATTGCTAGAGGGCAATATGAATACTATCAATTTAAGGCTTTACTAAAAATACTTATGGGAAAAATTATAAATTCTAATTGATACCTACAATGCAATGTGACAAAAAAAAATACAATGTACTATTCAAAGTACATTGCATGCCAAGCACACGTATATAGAGGTACACAATATCCTTCTTTTTGGTATGATTTTCAGAATTCTACCAATTTTTGTTTTTTTACTAAATATGAATTTAATTTACACTTTTTATAAAATTTTCAGCTTATGACCGGCTTATAAATTAGTTCCTGTGAGTTCCTGTCTCGCTTGTCTAATTTAATACAAAAAAAAACCACCTGACACATAATTATACAAGGAGGTTGCTTTATTTTATGGTTTAAATCAAAGTAAAAAACGGTAGAATTCATTCAAGCTTATGCAAGATTCACCAATAAAGCCGTCGAGATCCGTTGAAGATGTAAAATAGAAGAAGGAAGTAAACTTCTTTAAATGAGACAGTAGAGACAGATAGATATATTTAGAGACAAAAAATAAAGACGAATCAAAATGTAGACTTACTTGTGGTAGTTAGCAGTAGGCAGAACGTACCCAAGTAATTAAATTCATAAAGGGTTAACTACACAAATCACATTCATTCAAATTTCAAACCCACTACACCAGCCTGATTAGAATTTAAATGCACATTTAAAGTCACAGATAAATTTGGGGCAGCCCGGCCAGTATCACATATAAAAAGTAATGTACGTACCTTCTGTACGTACTTACAGGTCGCGGCACGAAACTCTAGCGCTGAGCGAAACGTGGAGGGGATAGCTGCGCATGGGTACCATCGCGCACGCAATACAAATTAGTAATTTAATTGCTTAGTTAAAAACAGCAAAATAATGTTTTAATGTAAAGTCAAATAGTAAGTCTAGCGGTGAACAAAATGTGGAACTTAACTGCGTATGGGTACTGTCACGCACGCAAATATTACTTCATGTTACCTACAATATAATTTTTAACAAGTTTATGGGGAGTAGAAAAATAAATACACTATCGGATTTGTAAATTTTTATATTAAATACCAAATAATAAAAAAAAATATATTAAGTCCGAATTACATAAGAACCTACTGAAGTTTCTTCTCAGGATAGAAGAAACCTGCGAGTTCGGCAGGGTGTGGACATCAGACACCGCATTCTCCTTTCCGATATCTAGTCCGAATCAGACAATGGTCTTACACCTTCAATAGTATCCCAACAGGGCCTTTTGCTTACTGAGGGCCCCGGCTCAGGGCTGCTTCGGTCGTCGGCACTAACAGCGTCATCGTCATCAGACTCACCAAGGCTATCCTCTGAACTGTCACCATCAACGCGAATGATGAATTCTTCTGTAACCAAATCCACGACATGGTCACTCTTGACATATTGCTCTTCTATGTCCTTTACCTTTTGGCATAACTTTCCCCAATCCCAAGCACCCATCAGCAAAACTTTTTCTTGAATTAGTTCTATACATTTAGCAACACTCCACTTCACATTTTTACTGCCTACATATTGCTTTATGTCAGACCATGCCATTTCGATTGGATTTAGATCTGGGTGGTATGGTGGCAGTCTTAGCACTTGATGTCCTTGCTCTGCTAGTATCCTGTCAATTGAAAATGTTTTAAATCTATCTTTGTTAGCCCGTATTAAATTGTATAGTTGAGGTTTTAGTAGAGTTTCCTCATATTGTATGCCCTTTTCAGTAAGCCAACCCTGCATGTCAGCTTTTTTGGAATTAGAAGTGGGTGCAAGGTCCCATTGTTTATTATGGTATGATGCGTTGTCGACTACCACGACAGAATTAGGCGGTAAGTTCGGCAATAACTGTGTCCTCAGCCATTTTTCGTAGTTGTCGTAGTTCATATTGTCGTGGTAGTCGCCTGATTTCGCACCAGCTTTAAAAGTTAACAGTGCGTTCGGTATGAACCCAGCCTCTGATCCTGCGTGGACAATGACCACCCGCTGTCCTTTGGAGATAGGTTTTTTGAGACCTTTTGTAGTACCATCGGTCCAGGCTTTTGGAGCAGAGTGCGATGAATCTACGTAAGATTCATCTGTATATACGATGGGCCTTCCCTCTTGGCGATATTGTTTTATTTTGCGTAAGTATTCGATACGTAGTAAACGTATATTTGAACTTTCAATCAGTACTTTTCGATTGTTTTCAGTATTTTTCCACCGAAACCCTAAACTCTTAATTATTCGTCGAAGACTTCGTTCTGAGCCTTTGAAATTTATATCTTCCTCTAGCTTCTTTCTCAACTTTCCGACGGTGGGAAGTTCATTATTTGTCCTATGAAAGTTATGTATGCACCTCTTTATTAATCCTTGATCAAAGTTATCAATATCTGTGACCGGTTTTGATCTGGAGCGTTTTTTGCCTGGTGTTCTAAATACTGATAATAAGTCGGAATTATTGGCTTCAGTGGAGATTTTCCTTACCGTTGCTATGGACGTCTTTGTAGATTCAGCTGTCCTTTTCTGAATTTTCTGTAAGTCACTAATTATACTATTTAATTTTATATTTCCCGCCTGAATAACTTCTGCAGTTTGTTTTATTTCACTTATATCTACAGTGCTGCGGTCAGAATCGAGTAAAATACTCGCAGCTTCGCCAATTTCACTTTGAATTTGTTTCAGGGAATTAATGAAATCATTCGATTCCCTTTTCAGAAAACAATGCACGTCAAACACCATTTTCCGTGCCTGTCTTTTCAAAACAGTATTCCTTCTCGGCCTCGGCATTTTCACTGTTTAAAAACTGTTCAAACTTAATCAAACAGTGAATAAACTAACAAACACAACAAACAAATCAACAAAACAAACTTAACAAAAAACAACAACAAAAATTAACGATGACAACAAAACAATTCAGAACGCGACTGTACACTGGAAGTGCGCGGAGCGTCGTATCGGCACGGGGGACGGAGTACGACTGGAGAGCCAATCGGCGCAACGCACGCTCGCCCTTCACCCCTGTACCCCGCCAAGACACCTTATTTTTTACTTCTGCGCAATAACGGTCAGCGCTAGAGTTTCGTGCCGCGACCTATACGCAGTGTAGTTACTCCCTCCACTCTACGCTTCTGTCCTAGCGTAGCGGTTGTTTCTCTTGGCTTCTGTCTGTATGTTGGTGTATGTTTAGGTTTTATTTTAACTGTGGTCCGCACTGACACGTCTGCCAATGACGAAAAGACGTAGTGATTATGTACTCTGTGCTGACGAACTATACTCGGATTTTTAATTCGATTCCAGATTTGACAATTTCAGTGTTGCAACGTTATGACAAGTACTAAATAGTGACGTTACGAAATTATTCGATACGGAAATGGAATATTTCCGGATCGATTCCTCTCGTTTATAGTAGTATATCTAAACAACTACTACTTTAATAGAAACTAAGTAGGTATATCATTAAATTAAATATTTCTGAACGGATAATTTAGTTATGACGATTAATTAAGGATCTGAGAGTTTTCTTTAATAATTGTGTATGAAATAAATAAAAAAAATGTGATCATGCAGGAACATGAGAAATAAAACAAATAGATGTATTAGGGTAATATTTTATTTTATTAATCGTCGCGGTCATTGCTATCGCTATCGCTCTTACTTTCTGTAACATTTATTATAAATGTGTCTTTAATATTGTCAATTAACATATCTAGCCTACTCATTTTTTCCTCTTCTTTGACAACATGGGATACACATTTAGCCCATTCGGTAGCCGTAATTTTTTGAATGCCTTCCTCAAATAAATTTCTCACGTCTGTCAATTTGAAGGTTTTATTATTTTGAGCTACATGCCCCTTTACCTGCGCCCATATCAATTCGATAGGGTTCAGCTCGCAATGGTAAGGGGGCAGTCTTAAAACCGTGATCTCATGTTACGCTGCCATTTCGTCTACAGCGTACTTATTAAAAGACTCGTTATGTGGAATCAGTTCAAAAAGCGTAGCTTTAACCATATCTGGTTCGTAATGAATATTTTTATTTAAAAGCCAGTCTTGAATGGTTATTTATTATGAATAATTATGTATTTATTTAAATAAAATCAATAATGTAGTCTAATTGACACACCAATATTATGATTACATAAACATAAATCGCGATTGTTTATCGATTTTTGTGTTCAACACTACACTATTATATGTGGTATCAATATTTTACAAAATGACAGTAGCTAATGTCAAATGTGGAATCGAATTATAATTCCGACTATAAGTCTTCTTCTTCTTCTTCTTCCTAAGAATGGCAATCAATCCCTTCAGGGACTATTTTTGCCAGTGTCGAGTGTTAGAGAATTTTCATGTTGCAAAATTTCTCGTGTTTGCCGCATTAAAATGCCCAGTGTCATGCATTCTAACGCCCAAAGGAGTTTCTGGAGACAACCCACGGCAGTAGCAGATCGTAACACGCCTTTGGATTAGAGGTAACCTATTGACCAAAATGATAAATCACTTAACCCAAAAGTCGTATTATGGCATTATTTCCAATGCTCCTATAAATCAGTCACTAAATGAAACTTTAATGCACATATCGACACCGAATATACACATTAAAGATCACTATAACACAATTTACGACACTAGAAAAAACCTCAACCGCTCCGCCTGATTCCCGCCAAAAACTCCGACTATAAGTCAGTGTCTTCTACTGTCCTATGTAAGTGTATCATCTATGGTATCTATGGTCTCTACGGTACGGTGTCTCTCTCTATAAAATTCTTCTCATTAATGCTCGGTTCACACTTTTGTGGCGTGGTTTGTCGTAGCACCGTCTGTTGTGTCGTGGAGTGTTCACACTTATGTGTCGTGTCGTGTCGAAAAATTGTCTTAACAGTTGTGGAGTTAAGACGTGTTTTGAAATGGAATCGTCTGATATGTCACTTGAAATGGAGTCAATTTCTTCTGTTGAAGACTTAATAAACTACTTAACTGACACGCGCCACGACACACCAGCCACAAAAGTGTGAACCTAGCATTAACATACACAGAGTACCTAATCCACCTTAGAATAAGGACTTCACTTAGCGAAGTTCTTATTCTGAGTAATCCACAGTTTCCACAGACCTAATCTCTACGTTTTAAGGTTTATGACATTTCGAATTAAACTATTAATATTGTCTCTCTTAAATTCACGAAGCCTTGTAAGGTCCGGTCCTTTATCTAGGCTTGCGTGGGGATATATTTTTATTATTATTAATACTAATATATTATTATTAGTGAAAATATGTTTTATTTGTGCGTCTATTTTTATTTTTACAAACCAGAAGTTACTAATTTTAAGTAGATACCGGTCAGTTTCCTTTGCATCGAACTAATCTCGGTCAGTTGTTCTTTGTTCCCAAGAGAATACAACCGCTACGCTAGACTTTGTTCCACGAACCAACAACGCGATGCGTAACCAGAGCTTCAAATACCGATATAAAACCATAACTGTCTATAAAGTTATACGCAATATAACGTTATCATCATAACGTTATTCGTCTTTTCGTTAAAAAATATAAAGAAATAACATAACGAAATACTCAAAACGTTTTAAAACACTATGTAACGTTTTTTTATATTACGTTATGAAGCTCTGTGTGACTGTGAACGCGACATAAGAAAAAAATGGTGGCAAGGGCAACCCCGCAGAAGCTATTAATCTCATCAGACTACTCAAACTTAGTGGTTTTGTACTCTACTCTGTGCAGACTACAATACGACACTAGCGGTCAATCAGTCTCTTGGAATACGACTTTGAAGTTGATGTTGGAGAAAAATAATTTTATAATATATTTAGATTTAGAAGTTGAATATAAATGTGATTAATACATTCTTAAATTGGACCGTATTTGATTGTACTCGCCTGAGTTTACACTAAAGATAAAATGACAGTTTATTGCAAATATTACAATTTGTTCAAAAATGCTTCGCAGAGTTCTAGGCTACGCAACTATTTTCATAAATCAACCCAAATTAATTCAAACATTTTAGGAATAGAGACTTCATGTGATGATACAGGTTGCGCAATTGTCGACGACAAAGGGAATATATTGGGTGAATCCTTGCACTCTCAGCACATTATCCACCTCAGGTATGGTGGAGTAAATCCAATGGTGGCACATGACTTACACAGAGAGAAAATAGATGTAGTGGTAAAAGAAGCATTGGCTAGATCTCATTTGGAGCCAAAAGATATAGATGCTATTGCTGTCACTACAAAACCAGGTTTACTTATCAGTCTACAGGTAGGAGTGAAATACGCTAAATTCCTGGCAAAGAGGCTCAGTAAACCACTCATCCCCATCCATCATATGGAGGCTCATGCACTTGTAGCAAGGATGCATCAGAGTTTAAGTTTTCCATTTCTAGTTTTATTAATATCTGGAGGACATTGTCTTCTGGCACTAGTGAAGGGTGTCAATGATTTTGCTCTTCTCGGTCAAAGCATGGATAATGCACCAGGAGAAGTTTTTGACAAAGTGGCACGAAGGATGAAATTAAGAAATATTCCTGATTATTCTAGATTATCTGGAGGCAGAGCAGTTGAATTAGCTGCAGAAAAATCAAAGAATTCACAAATATTTCAATTTCCTGTGCCATTAGTACGGATTCGAGATTGCAACTTCAGTTTCAGTGGACTGAAAGACTCTTTGGTTAGAAAACTAGTTAAAAAAGAACTTGAATATGGAGTGATTGGGGATGGTTTGATCCCTGAAGTCCATGACTTGTGTGCTGCTTTCCAGCTAGCAGTTGCAGAACATTTGGCACACCGAACAGAAAGAGCTATTTTATTTTGTGAAAAGAATAATCTAATACCACAAAGCAAGAAAAATATTGTGATATCTGGAGGGGTTGCCTGCAACAATTTCATTTTCAAATCTGTAGAATTTATTGGAAACAAAATGAATTATAAAGTACTGCGCCCACCACCGGAATTATGCACAGACAATGGTGTAATGATTGCATGGAATGGTGTAGAAAAATTTAAGGAACAACTTGACCTCAAGAATGACATTTTACTGGAAGATGTTAATCCTACAGCTCCTTTAGGGGAAAATTTAATATGTGATGTTATTGCAGCAAACCTCAAAGTACAAGTACCAAGATTAAAAAGAAAATTTGAGACTTCATAGGTCTTTTTTTATTTATACTTATATTATAAACTGAAAAGTATTTTTTGTGTTTATAATATAAGTATAGAATAGAATAGAATGTGACTGAAACTACTGGACCATTTTAAATTCTCTCACCATGCACCAGAAAAATGCTTTATTAAAACTGAGTAAGGAGGCTAGATATATTATTATATTGCATAAGTAGCAGTGAAAAATTCCTTGATAAATAAATACATTGCAAGAACTTTTTACAGGCTTTAATTATTTAAAGCTCTACAATAACATATCTTAATAAATAGTAGTTGACAATCATACATGTTGGTGAAGACTTCCTTTATTCACTAAGCTGCAGGCTTTTGTGCATCTGAAAATAGTGGAATAATAATTAACTTTGCTAAAACAGTACCTAAATAGGAATTGGCACCAACAGAACAATACAGGACAAGTTACAAAAAATATTCATTGAAGTAATGTTATTGCCTAATCATTAT
The DNA here is from genome assembly GCA_951449985.1 of Falcaria lacertinaria. Lineage (NCBI taxonomy): Eukaryota > Metazoa > Arthropoda > Insecta > Lepidoptera > Drepanidae > Falcaria > Falcaria lacertinaria. The sequence goes on along the minus strand of OX602113.1, from coordinate 7,482,366 downwards.
CTCTATACTAAACACAAACACTTAATATTAGTATAAAAAATATTAACTCTCTTGTAATTTCACTGTAAAAAGTTGCCGCAATAGCGGTAGACATGGCCCTGACTATATGCTTCTCGGTGATAATTATAGTTTATATTTTATTTGTTTTCACTAGAGACTGCAAATAAGGTTAGAGTATTAATAGAAGTCCAGCACTTTATTGGATTTTAGGTATAAAAAGTGTTAGGGATGCATCCTAAAATGTTAACAAATATTTTTTTCGAACTAATTCACTAGTCAAGCATCTGCAAACACACATCATTCAAAACTCAATTACCGAACCTAACTTATACAGCTTTTACTCCTTATCATCTGAAAATGTAAAAGTTATAATTTATGAAATGATGTTCAGCTCACATGATTGCTAACATAATTGTATAATTAATCAACTATAGCTGCTAGTAAATAATAAAAAAGTTGAATAGTTTATTGGAACTTTAGTTTCCAGGTTGAAGGTCAAAATGATCTGAATGTTGTGATACTTACGAGCTGGCTTGCCGTTGGCCCAAGGAGTTATGCGGACGTGGGATGCATCACGTTTCATCGCTTCCGTGCGGAACTCCGGTTTAAGCGCCTTTCGTAGGATCTTAGCCGCGACATTAGAGTAGTTTATGTAACTTAAAAAAATATAACCTCATTAGATACCTACCTTTGAACAAAATGTATTAGTTTTTCAGATACAATCGTTACTTACTTAAGACCAACTGTCCTCCAGGCGCTCATTTTGAGTTATAGTAATAAGTTTCTTACGCGAAATAGGAAGCAAAATAAAATCCGATTTTATTTTACACCGTGACGTAATAAGTCTCGACCAGAAAGTACTGATTAAATTAAAACGTAATGGTTATGTACTCTGTGGTATTGATCAAAGTAGAATAGAAAAATGTGAAGGATGGATAGTAGGTGGAATCAAAGAGTATATAAACTGTTTATGATGTCTTGTCTCTGGATAAAAGTAATCACAATATACATAGTATGTATATGTGATTTTTATTTATATAGTGTATGTATTACATACCTGTTAAAATATAAATTAAAATATAATAAATCAAACCTGTAAGTCAATATGAAGAAAAGATATGACCGTTTATGTCGCAAATTTTCGCATATTTTGCGATTTCTCAAAACCTATTGGGTTCCTCCCGTTGACCTAGAATCATGAAATTTGACAGGAAGCGGTGTCTTACAGCACAAGGAAAGGATAAAATCTGAAAACCGTAAATAAGTAGTTGATTTTTTTTTATGGGAATTTACTAAAAAATATTCTGAACAAACTAAAAACTATTCCTGATTCGCGCTGTTGACAATCACCAACGAATTTTGTTGAAGTTCGACTACTTTTAACCTTACCTACAAGTGTGTACGGAACTCTCGGTGCGCGAGTCCGATTCGCACTTGGCTGGTTTTTTATTTTTAAATATATTATAATTACATCTTCTTCTTCTTTTTTTTCCGCTATGGCAATCAATCCCTTTCAAGGACTACTTTTGCCAGCGTCGAGTATATAATCACATCCTTGTATTTAAGGCAGCAAACAATGTTGCCAATTCTGTTGTACAAAATTACTAAACTAAACTAATTTGACAGTTCTAAAGGTATTGCTATCCTTATTTAACCCGGCACACAAGAAAGGGATAGCAAGACTTTAAGAACTGATAAATTAGTTATGTTTAGTAATTTTGTACAACAGAATTGACACCATTTATATTTTGACCATTTATATATTGACACAATTCACAAAATAGAGTAAACTATTTACTAAAACAAAACTTATCCTACCGACGTATATAGATAAATGATCTAAACCTTGAAAATTCTGATCTGAAATGGACATCTGTCAAATTGATATGTCATGATTGTCATTGAAGCAGGCGTCACACGTATGGGAGACATTTGCGCAAATAATAAATATATGTACGTGTTTCTTTACTTTCTCTCGACTATCGTGTCGTGACGCTTAGATTGCATTGATAAAAAAGACTGCATGAATATTTTGTCTAAGTCCATTTTACAGCAAATAAGTTTAATTTGTATTGAATCATCTGTGAAGAAAAAATATTAAATTTTCATGCAGTTAGCTAGCCAATAAGCTGGAAGTAGGTACAAACTCATTTTGTTGTGAATGTTTTATAGAATTATTTTACAGCTATAAATGGGTCTCACTTAACTTTCTCCTACTGAAATTAAATTTGCCCGTAGGAAAAAATTACGTACATTACTGTACTATATCATGTTTCTTTCACTGTGTATGCTTTGAATGTTACGGATCTCAAAAATGTTTACGTAGTCGTAACATATTGTCACTTATGTTTTCAGTAAAGTGTTTATAGTATAGCCTAAAATGGATGCTGCTGACCATTTACTGAAGAAGGATAATGTATTAGTCAGTGACATAGAAGGCTCAGAGACAGGGCAGTTTGTTACTAAAGCAAAGTCTCCAGGAGTAAGATCTGACATTGTGAATGAATGTCAGATGTTCCTAAGAGCTGAGGATGGTGGAGGCGACACACATCTCAACATGAGTGACCTGAATGTACCAGAAAAATATGGTAATTTGTTTCTTGCAGAATATAACAAATGTTCCCATTAACCAGTCCTCCTCATCCTCCTTCTATAGAAGTACACAAATATATACATATTTTTATCTCTAATTGAATAATGGTCATCAAGCCTTTTTATTTATTAACTAATAGCTTTTTTTTACTACTAGCTTAGATTTGTAATTCATGCAGAATATCTTATTGATTGATTATTTTTTGAGATATATTCATATCACATAAGTAACATAGTTTTTATTTGAAAAGAGTAATTACAGAGATTCTTACTGGATTCTTCTCCGAAAAAAAATTACATGCTGAATCCGGTGGTAGATTCTGATGATTCAAAAGTACTTATTGGGTAAAGCCTAGTCAAATAACAATGATTTTGAGTTTGATATAATTGAAGTATTTAATATGTTGTACTATGAAAGTTACAAGACTGTTGAATTATTTTGAAGGATTGAATTGATTTATCTGAGTGTAATGAATACTCATTAAATTGACTGCCTCTTAAAATAATGAACTGCTTTTCACCAAGGGCCGCTTCTTTTCATAGTCTTAGCTAAGGGAAAAGTCTTGGCTTTGTCATTTATTTCATGGTTAATGTCTTCTTAACTTCTGTATTATTTTATTGTTTGAAGTGGAACTATGTTAAAATACTAAATAAATACTTCTATGGCTTCTATACACTAAGCGGAACTGTAGCGAATATATTACTTGTGCCAACTGCCAAATTTTTATACTAGCTCTGCCTGTATGTCACCTATGTTACGCCTTATAATATCACCTATCTGCCAGTGAAAGTCCCATTCAAATCAGTCCAGCCAATTTGGAGAGTAGATGGAACATTAAGACAGATAAAAAAATTACAAATTGTTGTGTTTATTTATAGGTAATGGATATACTTTCATAAGTATTTTGTAAAATGCTGTTATTTTGACATTACAAACAGATACTTCAATTTTATTTATTTGTATAGATATAAGTATAATGACACAAAATGTTCATAAAACATATTCTATGCCTTTTTTTGTTTTTATACTCATGATTTTTCATAGCCTTCATACATACTAGGTCTTCAAACTGTTAAGTACCTGTTATTATTTCGTTACCTTTTTCTTTCTTTTTTCAGAAAACCCTAACCTTACTACCTCAACACCAGATCAAAAGAAGGAGAGCCCTTCAGAACTTCAAATTGCTGATTCTAACCCAGAATGTGATATAGAAGGTTAGAAAATTTATATACATAGTTATATACATAGTAATGGAGGTACTATATATATATATATGTATAAATCTTACCTGTGTTAGTAATGGAGCTTAAGTGGGTCAGCTATGCATTAACTATTTCTACCATTTTGTCAATAGATAAAGTTAGAAGTGATTTGTGTCTATATAAGATGTTATGAATAAGAACAGAGTGAACAAAGAACCATGCATATTGTGCCAACACTACATAATAGTGAGCAAAGTGGGCAATTTAATTATAGTATAAGTATAAAAAATCAAGTATAGTCATCAACAAATATTATGCCTGGCATGTTCTGCAACTTGCAAGATGCACATGCAAAGTCATTAGCCATACTCGTAGGAGACTATACTGCTTCACTCCAAATATGTGTTATTATATTTTCATATGCAAGTATACCATAAATGCTGCCTGATGGTAAGTGGTCACTGCTGCTACACACAATACATAGTATCACCATGCAATACCAAATTAAAGTTGAAGGGTGTCACTGCTAAGAGCTTAAGGGATGAACAGGTCTCTCTGTGTGCAACTCAACAAGCTGTGTGGAATCTCATAGAAATTTACCACCACATTTCTCAAACTCTCTTGTAGGGTCGGCAATGGGCGAGTGACACCCCTGGTGTTCGTCCACAGGCTATGGTGACCGCTTACCATCAGATGGGCCGTATGCTTGTTTGCCACCTTAGCGTTGTAAATAAAAAATGATGTAGCATTATTTATCGGCAATGGTTCGTAACGGTACTGACCCGGTTGGCCAGCTGCTCCTCTGATGGGGACGTATTGTGGACAACCTCTTCCAAAAGTCACTTACTGAACAACATCATTTATAGCATTTTGTCATAAAAAGAATATGCACGTTAATATTTTTTCAGGTGTCCCTGATTTGCCAGATGATGCATTGCCCAGCACTGTGACGGTTCTGGATGCTCCAGATGGCGGCAAGGTGTACTTAGTGGGAACAGCACATTTTAGCTTGCAATCTCAAGAAGATGTGTCGAGAGTATGCTATTTTTTATTGTATGTTATTAACCCAATATGGTATAGTAAAAAAATATTATGATTCCTTGACTGCAACAACCAATTATTAATATCTCATGAATGTTGTCGGATTCGAGTTTCTGTATGTTCAGTGGTCATAATTCATATTAATATAGGTTTTCTCTATGTTGCAGGTAATCCAAGAAGTGAGTCCCCACATTGTAATGGTAGAACTGTGTGAACAGAGAACCAATATTCTACTGCTAGATGAAGAAATCATACTTAGAGAAGCTAAGAATATCAACATTAAAAAGATTAGGTGTGTACCATAATTTACTGGAAACAATTAATAACAAAGTGACACATAAATAAATTTAACTCAAAGGATTGTATTCTAAAGTAATCAAATACTTATCTCTAATAACCGTTATATTTTTAATATGCGCTAGCGACAGACATAGGGACAGACAGACAGCTGGATGCAAGTTATACGATTTTTACGTTTTGTTCGTTGTTGTATATTTCAGGGCGACCATGGCTCAGAATGGTGTATTCAATGGCTTGATGTACATTCTGCTGCTGAACATGTCGGCACACATCACCAGGGAATTGGGCATGGCGCCCGGCGGCGAATTCCGACGCGCGATGGCTGAGGTAATATTAAACTCTAGTTTAATTATATCATCCATCATTAGTGTATAGCATTATGCAAGCATTGGCTACATTTCAACCTTTTAATCATTTAGATATTTGATCTTTCATAACTTTAGAATTTTGTAATTAAATGTTCCACTGATGATCGACGATTACCTCTCGGTATAAATTGTATGGGTTTTAGGTGTAGTAAATAAGTTGTTAGCGCCATATACATATTTTAAACTAGCTGCTGCCCGCGACTTCGTCTGTACGTATTTTAAGACAATAGTAGCCTATGTATAAATTTCACTACGATCCGTTCAGCCGTTTAGTCGCGATAAAGTAGCAAACAAACAAGCAGACTTACTTTCGCATTCATTTTATTAGTATGGATTATTTTATCTGTGTGCAGCTTTTACAAGACTAGTGTCGAAGTGTGATAAGTGTAGTGATAAGCGTGATAATAATCTTGATAATTGTTTCAGGCTAAGAAGATACCCAATTGCATCGTGCAGCTGGGCGACAGGGCGATAGACATCACTCTGCACCGCGCCATCGCCTCTCTTTCCTGGGGACAAACCATACGCTTCATTTGGCACTTACTCACTTCCAATAAGACTATAAGGTTATTTGGCAGACTATACCTACCTCTTCGGGACCTTTGTTGGGAAAGCGTGAAGATATACTATACTAGACTATAATTTTTATCCTCAGTTACTTTTCAAACTCAACTGCACTTCAATCCCTCTAATGTAAAAATATTTGTAAACTGTAAATATTTATTTAATAATAGCTATTATGTTAGCTTCGTCTGCATTTGTTTAAAGACAAAAGTAGCCCATGTCCTTCCCCAGGATATAGTATATCTCCTTGTGAAACTTTATTACAATCCGTTCAGCATTTTTTTCATGAATAGGTAGCAAACAAACAGAGTTACATTCGCATTTATAATATTGGTATGGATTGTTTTTGTCATTGAAGTTTGGAGGAAGTGGAGAAGTGCAAGCAGAAGAAGATGCTAGAAGATATGCTGGAGGAGATGGCGGAGGAGTTCCCGGCGCTCAAGCGGGTGTTCGTGGTCGAGCGGGACTTGTACCTGTGCCACTCGCTGCAGGTGGCCGCGCTCCAGCCGCGTACGATACATTTACATACATATACTTTTAGTTATACACCGACATTTTTAAAGTAACACACAATCATGCCAACTATCTGATGATAAGCAGTCACTGTAGCTTATAACCGCTAGCAATACCAGGGATAGCACTTGTTGCCTACCTTGTTTTTAATGAGGTCTCACTGTGCTAGCAGCATTACTACTAGCGCAGCGTATCCTCGTGGAGCACTGGCAACCTTACTTACCGTAGAAACACAACACTACATCAAAGTGAATTTCTGGACCAAGTCAGCAAAAGATAGGGGTATGCTAATCTAGTATGAACGTAGCTATCTACTAAAAAAATGAAATTATAACAGCAACTCTGCCACATCACACATGCAAGCCGTACATTGTGCGGTCGCTTGTAACGCTTAGCTTGAATTTCTGTCTTAGTCAATATCATTATTGTTCATTTTAGCATTACTTATGTACGCACATTTCCGTTTTAGGACGTGAGCCATGCCGCATCGTAGGCGTCGTTGGAATCGGCCACGTGGCCGGTATTGTTGAAAACTGGGGAAAGATTATGCCACAGGATATACCACCGTTGCTCAAGTAAGTTTAAAGTTATTATTTTCAGTCATTAACATATGAATACCAATCTATAGAAAATATATTGTGGTTAGCAGTATCTGTACAGATACTTATGACGTAGGCATCCGGTAAGATGGGACTTTTCAAAATTCATTCACGTTTTGAACAAGCTTTTTTATTCAACCCCTAAAGGCGTTGATATGGGATAAAACGTTGCATGCACAGGTAAATTTGCTTGCAACAATTTATCGGCTAAGCCAGTCGACCAATCAGGGCTGTCGCATTTTGGTGTGTTGTAGCTGCGGACAATTAAGCGTATGTCCATGTATTATTATGTCAGTGGTCACGTGTGTGTGTGTGTGTGTTGTGTCAGGGTGCCGGGCGCGTCGTTGTCGTGGCGGGTGGTGCGCGTGACGCTGCGCGCGGCCTGCGCGGGCGCCGTGCTCTACGCCGGCTACCGCCTGCTGCCGCGCCGCTGGCTGCCCTGACCACACGGTCAGTACACACACCACACACTATCACACGTTACACGCCTCACTCTACACTCAACTCTACACACGACACGCTATAAACTAAACCAGTACACACACTACGCTACAGACTATTTATTGATCTCATCACACAATGTTTCGGATGGAAATAAAACGATATTCTGTTTTACATATCACACGGAACTGGTATTTTATGATGCTTCTATATAGGTACTACAAAACTAAAACAAGCGTGATTGTGATTCGAGATTTGTGTTGTATAAGAAACTCTAACAAGAGGCGTTAATTCAATGTCCAATGTCAAACTACTTTCAAGAGTTTCAAGTATGACGGGTTTTTCTTGTAATCTATAAGGACGTGTTATTTTTGTTATAGGACTGTCTGCATTCACATCATGGCGAAGACTTTAAACTGTATATAAAAATTGTTATCTATTGGTATATTGCTAATATATGTGCGTCGATGCTAAAATGCAACATGTTCTCAACTCTTAAGTCTTTTTTATTTTTCCAAAATAATATTGGAGCCCAATTATTTTCGTATAGAAATGGAATCAGAATATTTGTTTTAGAGTGTATGAGAGATTGATTTTAAAAGAAGAATGTGTCTGATGTTGACCAATCGGTTTTGGTTATTGCAGTCGAAACAAATAACCAGTCAAAAGTACTTTCAACGGGCGAAATCAGTCAAAAGTACCCTCGACTGTTTTTATCTATCGAATGATCATTTCTGTGGCTAAATAATAAAACCAACGTCGGCTAAGGCGGGTGCTCCGCTCTTTATGACTGGTTATTTGTTTTGACTGCAACGTATTAAATGATAACCATTTGAAGATAAAATTACAGATGTAGTAAAAAAACTTATATACACTTTTTTTTTTTAATTAAACCATATAAATGTTTGTTAGTATGTTAATTTTGGTTGTACTTACTACGTGACAGTCGCGTTAATTTGAAGTTATTCTTATAGAAGATAAATACTTATAATATTTGTGTTAATTTTAATTTCAAGCACGAGATTCGTTCTTAGAATGCTAAATATGGCATATTTATAGGAAAATATGGCACACTGACGGTGGCGATTGTTTTAAATTTAAATGATGTTGCTTAACGAGGTTTTAGCAAATTTGTAAATGTGTTTAAAACAATATAAGTAAAAGATACCCTTACTAGAAAAACAACCTCAAAGCATACTTACTCAGCAGTAGGTATGTACATGACTCTTAACGAATTAAAAAAGAAGGGTGCATTTCAGTAGCTTGACTTGGCCGGTCCCTTTGCATTTTAGTGGCATAATACAATTGAAACTACTGGCTGTGATGGTTAACATTGTAACATTAAACTTTCCATCCATGTTATTGTAAGTCGAATTTGGTTATATCTAATCTAATTAGTAGAATGGTATGTCATTTGAAAGGTTAGTTTAATTTTCATGTGAAGATGTCGTCGTGCCAGGGTCGACTGGCGAATAATATCACCTTATTTCAACTGCACTTGGTAGATAATTGGAGTGCAAATAAAGTTACTGGCTGATACTGTCGGCGGGTACGTTCGTCGTATTCGATTATCGACTTATTGTACTTTGCTCTAACGGTCTATGTAATGTGGATTCTAAATATTAATAGTTTTTGTGAGAGTGGTGTATATTTTAAGACATATGATATATTTGAAAAGAAATTAAGCCTAGTTTGTGGCCTTCTGGCGCATTGGAATATTTTATTCTGTTTGCCGCATTTTTACGCAGTGTTTAATCAATGATATTATTGTATTCGCGTTTATATATAATTAGTTATTAGGTATATTCCTCACTGTTCCACATGATTCAGATCCCAGGAAGCTTCTCAAATATCAACGATTATTAATTTGTATTAAGTTCTGTTTACCTACTGCTTTTTTTATTTTTATTGTCTCTAAAAAGGTATTTCTCTACAGACTTGCTACAGACAGCTTATTCCAGATTTATAAATCATGACATGATGTGTTCATAGAGGTTGTTGTTGAAGTGATGAAGAGCATGTTATGTAAATGTATGTTCGTAATAAATATGCAATATTATTTCTTTGTGGATACATGTGTTACTGATGTATGTTTTTCATGAATAAATGAAAGCCGAGTTATTAAGTCACTTTTATTTTATTTTATATAAGTGTGGAGTAAGGGGGAGAATATTAATATTAATAATATAATATTTAAGTCCAGTATAATATATTATACTCAATTGTTTCCTTTGCCTTTGGTCATGTGTATGTTATAGCTCAGAGTAGATAATATACTACGGTTATAGCGAGAACATTTTATACAGAACAGAACCTATTTTCGTGTTATTCGTAAAATAAATACTAGCCGTTGTTTCTGACACTCAGTAAAAAATAAACCTCGTGTGGAGTGGTGATTTGACATTGTCAATTTAAATATTACACATAAAACAAACAAAATGGATAGACCGGAATAACAACAGGATTTACACAAAATACAATGCATAATATTACAAAATTCATAGTCAGCCAAATTTCATAGCGAAATATGAGATTTCAAACATGCATCTTCGCGGGACAGTTATTCAGCAGACATCTTGGAATTGGCCCGGTATTCGGGTTTAGGCGGATTAGATATGACAATATTTGTAAGTCGGTTTTATAAACTTGAAATCTTATTATGGTGGTAAGCGGAAATTAGGATATCATTCGCATGTTGAGGATATCTTAATAACCGCTTACCAACGTTGAGGAGGGCAATTACATTGAAAATAAATCAGGCCAGTGTTGCCAGCTCTGACGGGTAGCCCAATAAATAGACAACAGCCCTACCTTATGCTAAATTATTACGAAAGAAATTAAAATGAATAAATATTTTAATCTCATTAAATGGGTACTAGGTAGGTATTTGAATTTGTATGTCCTTGTCTACGATGTAGATATGTTTGCAGCTGTATGTTCAGTACTAGCACGGAGTTGTAGCAGTCTACAGCTACCACCGGCAGCCACTCTGTTGCAGAAGGACAAGGCGGCTACCGTCGTCTTGTTGGGTACAGTGCATTTCAGCAAACAGTCCATTGAAGATGTTTCCGAGGTATTTTATTTGATGATATTTAAAACCACCGTCTTGTTATTATTTACACTATACTATGTACCTACTTTGCGTAGATACTGAATTAGCGTAACTTTTTCATAAGCATACAAGTACCTAATAAATGAAGTACTTATTCTTATTTTAGATAGTAAAGGTTTTGAAACCCAACGCAATTTTGGTTGAATTGTGTCGACAACGAGTTTCACTTCTGGAGCTGGATGACAAGAAGTTTTTAGAAGATGCCAAAAATTTTGACGCTAAGAAGTTAAAGTGAGAATCGACTTAATATAATCCAATTATATACATACCTACCCTACTTATGCTCACGCCAATATATATGTGTGTCTGTAGACATATGCCTACCCATATGGGATATAGGTGTGACGTGTGACGCTACGTGACCACTGTTTGCACACCACATGCTCCAATTCGTACACACCTCTATCGCCTTGTTTACATTCATGCATCTCTCCATGCCCTTCCGTAACTTCTTGATCCAATTCTAGGAATAAAATGAGTAGTAAGTAACACGTATCTCATTTTGATTAGGCAAGCTGTAAAGGGTCAAAATTTTGTGTCTGGTATGCTGCATGCGATGCTGTTGAAGACATACGCCGACATTGCTAAAGAACTAGGCGTCGCACCAGGGGGAGAATTTCGAAGAGCGTACCATGAGGTATATAACTACATTCCTTTTTAGGAAGTAATGTTAATATTTTTATGCTATACGGTATTTATGTATTTGCAAATGTTGCAGATGAAAAAAATTCCAGGCTGCAAACTGTTCCTCGGAGATCGCCCGATACAAATAACCATAGCAAGAGCATTTCAATCGTTAAGTGTTTATGAACTAGGCCAAGTTCTTTATCATCTTACATCATCAAACCCGAAACCTATCGAGTGAGTACTATAAACCTTCATTCACTATAACGCATACTTTTTTATTTCTTGCTCCGACATTTTATTCAGGCGTTTCCTTGATTTCATCCTCTAAATTTTTTTTCTGTTGCAGCAAAGAACAACTGGAAAGATACAAAGACAAAGACTTCGTGCAGGCACAGTTTGAGGAGATAACGAGAGATGTGCCGGCGTTTAAAAAGATATTCCATGTGTTCGTTGATGAACGCGATAAGTGTCTCGCGTTTTCGCTCCAAGAGTGTATTCGTTCTGGCAAGTATTTTTATTAACATCTTATTTGGTATCAGTATTCCGTCGATCGATTGGAAGCTAAATAAGGTTTAAAAAATTGCATTTGATACTCGTGTCGCTAGTTGCTAGGTAGCGAGACGAAAGTGTATGGTGTGATGATGACAACTCTAACGTTCAGTATTAATTATACATAATCATAGACAATACACTTAGGCACACATAATGGTCACGTGGCCGCGGCCGTGTCGTGTTTTTATGAAGCAAAACTATTTTATATCCGTAGTTGAAGAACCCAGGGTGCTTGCTGTGGTCGGTATGGGCCATGTAGATGGCATAGTGAAATACTTTGGTAAAATGAAACAGGAAGATATTGTGCCCCTACTATTGTAAGTATTCAATAGGTATGTATTATCGATGATGAAAGTTTTTACCACAAAAAATGCCTGTACACCACTAAAACTATAATTCCTAACTTGTAAACGTGATTCTTCTTGAATTTAAAGAATTTATTCAACAAGAGTATAGGTTCCAAGTTCATGATGCTTCAAGATTCGTCCGAAATCTTTTTTGATATATGATCCGGGCATACAATTATTACAAAGTCGAATGTTCAGTATTGAATTGAAGGTAGTAAATCGAGGTTGGTAGGTAACTATTCTGCTGATGGTGTGTGAGTGTGTTTGAATGAAATTTACCACAGTTTCATCGCCTGTATGCATTTAACGGAATGCTTAGTAGGCGGAAACAAGAATATTTATTTTGGGTAGAAATGCTACATTTGTTTGTAAGTCTTGTAAATCTACGAAGCGACTAATAATAAAATTAAAAGTAATCTATCATTTCAGCGTACCACCACGACCATACTATACGGTGATAATAAGAAAAGGACTGAAGTGGACATTCTATTTTTTTGTATTTTCTTTTTTCTATAGAATAATTTTTAGCTAATAAATCTGAACTGATGTAATCCAAAATACTATATTTTATTTATAATAACCCAAGATAATATAAACGCTGCGATTAAAAAATATTTACTAGCCTAATCGTGTGGTATAAAGTTTTGCGACTGAAGGATTTGTTTTGTGTCTATCGACCACAGATATCTGCTATACTAGTCTACTATCGGCTGAAGGATCTGATTCTTAAATTTGTTAAATATCTATTGTAGGTACTTTACCTTAGTATAAGGACTCAGCTCGCTAACGTTACAGAAACCGTACTAAAATAACAGCTCTCTTACACGAGTGAGTGAAACAAAAGCACCTCCTTGTTTATAAGTAGCGGTTGTATTCTCTTGGGTTAAAATATTTTTTAATCAGTCACATGTTCGAAGCTTGTTTGAATCGGTTGATGTAAATTTGGTTTTAATTATATGCTACTAAATAAAAAATCCTTAGCAAGCTTTAGTTATTGTTCTGCGGGCTCTACGCACAACTTGACATATTTTATCATGGTTTGGTAAATGTAACAGTCGCATTATAGTGGCGCGAAATATTGAACACATTTAGTTGTATGTAGTATGAATGTGTTATTTATTTAAAATAATAAACTACGTAAATACGTCTGACAATATATTACGTAGTGACTGTGTAAGGTGTTCTCGAAATCTATATTTGTCATAGCGTGTGTCGTTGATGACTGTAAATCGCATACAACTAGAACAGAAAATACAAAAAACTCGTAACTATTCATCAGTAAGTTTTGTTGGAACGTTTACATCTTTTGAGATTATAAAATAAGTAAGTAAATAGTCACACTTTTGATGTAAATTATATCTAATGAAAAAGTCCAAGAAAGTTTTTCTTCAATACTTTACTGAATTTTTTATTTTAATACTGGACTGATTATTTTTATTTTGCGCATTTATTCCAAACAAATTGATATGTTATAGTTTTATAGCAGTGATGGTAATAAATATCGATATACCTAGTTGATTTACCCATACTTCTTGTTTTAGATTCCTTAAAGATGAAGCAGCTAAAGTAATATGGGTACTTTGATTAAATATACTTGTAAAATTTAAAAAGCAGTAGTGGCCTTGTGGTTGAACAACGGCCTGTCATCTGATGGGCCCAGGTTCGAATCCCGGCCTGTACCAATGAGTTTTTCTAAGCTTAAGTACAGTGATTAATCACACCATGAGCTTTTAAAAAGAGAGGTAGGGTGATTCGGAATTTCCCGTGGGTTAAACTATTTAATTTGGAGCCGCCCGACTGGGGACTGTACCTCCGCCTTACAGAAGACCGCAGTGAAATAACACTACTTGATGTAGTGTTGTGTTTCAGCGGTAAGTAAGGTTGCCAGTGCTCCACGAGGATACGCTGGGCTAGTAGTATTGCTGCTAGCACAGTGAGTCCTCATCAACAACATGGTTGGCACCCCGTTAGTGATACCCCTGGTATTGCTCGCGGCTATAGGCTACGGTGACCTCTTACCATCAGGTGGGTCGTATGCTTGTGTGCCACCTTATTGGTATAAAAAAAGCTAAGAATTGGCACAACGTATTTTAAGGCCCTAAACATTTTACAGCGGATTCGTCTTTAATCGTGTTTAATGATAACATGAATAATTAATTGTGACTTAAAATAAGTGGTATACATACATAATAATTACGTCTTTTTGTAAGTTTTGGCCAAGAAAGGCGGCAAAGAAAAAAACCTTTTGTAATGATGTACCTATTAATGTATGTATGTCTTTTATTATTTTACCGTCCTGATTCCTTACCCTCTCTGAAAAGAATATCATATCCCTTAGTTTTTATTGATTTTCAAAATAATATTTTCTTTTACGTTACACGAATCAAAGGTTACACGGTTCAGGGTTCGGGTTAGCCTACTACATTATGGATATCGAAGTCAACATACATCACGAGCATTAGTTGAGCTAATGACGTCATCCGATTGCCTGAATATAGCCTTCTAATTATTATGAGTGTACAAGTCACAGAGGTACAAGCATAGATTTAGCGAAAAAAATCCTAGGTCTGTGGGTACAAGTATAATTGTGTCGATTCTGTTGTTCAAAATTACTAAACATAACTAATTTGACAGGTCTAAAAGTCTTGCTATCTCATTCTCATGTGCGGGGTTAAATAAAGATGGCAATATTTGTAGACCTGTCAAATTAGTTAAGTTTGGCTCCATTTAACTACTCTGAGATAAAACGTAGTGGTACTCTGTGGATACCATCTAAACTTTATAAATACAGATACAGAATAGTTTAAAAAATAATTGTTGAGTTGTCAGTTGAATTCACAGAGTACATAATCACGTTGAATTATTTGAATACATTCAACATTGTGTGCCGTGGCCGCCGGCCGGTGATGTACTCTGTGAATCAAACTTTGTGTTATCATAACATAGATTTGTGTATTGTATACCTAAGCCGATATCCTGGAAAGTGGAAATCCTGGGATGGGTGCGATTCACCGATATTATCAAATCTCATCAACGGGGAATAAATTAAATTGTGAAATTTAGTTGTTTATAAGTTTAAATAGAATTGCATTTGTCTAATCAGAAGACTTTAGGCTAATAATCTTACCAAACATTCTGGTTGGTTACAAATGTTTATGTTTATCTTTTTTTGCAAAAATGATTAAGTATTTTGCTTTGTTCATCTACTTATTGCAGCCTGTATTTATTTATTCTTATGAAAAGGATTGTGGATGTAGTGTAAGTCGAACAAAAGCAGCAAATAATCAAGATGAATTTGTTAGGGTGTTGAAATCTGATGATAATCAGTGTCCAATAAATCTTGAGGAAGATAACATGAAAGTATTTGATGAGAAAAATGTTATGGTGCTCATTCCTGGTGGTGGATATCAGGTGGGGACAGATGATATTGTCATACCAAGAGATCAGGAGGGCCCAAGGAGAATGGTTACAGTTGACAGTTTCTACCTAGATAGGTATGAGGTTTCAAACAGAGATTTTGATAGATTTACTACATTAACTAATTACAAGACTGAAGCTGAAACATTTGGAGACAGCTTTGTATTTCAAGTATTCTTGAATAGTACATTTAAAGAGAAATTGCAAGATTTTCGTGTGGTTCAAGCCACTTGGTGGTACAAGGTGAAAGGAGCCAACTGGAGGCATCCTTATGGTCCTGATTCTGATCTATCAGGTATCAAATACCCTAAAATTCTATTGTATAATTAAATTACAATATGGCAATATTACAATGGCAAGTGAATGTATTGTCGAATGGTAAGCAATCAGTAAAGCCTAGACACAATACCAGAGGTATCCCTAGCACATAACCAACCCTTATTAAATACTGTGTTTAGCCATATATATATTATGTATACTAGCTTTTGCTCGCGGCTTCGCACACATGGTAAAGTGAATAAGTCAACATGTACCTATATCTAAAATTCTTTTTTTTTCTTTTGCCCACTGCTAACTATTTTAATGGATTTAACTTAAAAAATATGGATTTTCATACAAACTTTCCCTATTTTATCCCCTTGGGGGTAGAATTAATAAAAATCCTTGTCAGTCACCTTTGAGTTATATATATTTAGATATATAAATATTAACTTTATTTTTTCCCCTCCTTTTTGCTATTTGTTAATTTGTGACTTATAGATGTGCTGGATCATCCTGTGGTGCATGTATCTTGGAATGATGCGAAAGCATATTGTAAGTGGCGAGATGCTCGGCTGCCCACAGAGGTAGAATGGGAGGCTGCATGCAGGGGAGGCCATAAAGATACAACATATCCATGGGGACACAAGCTCTTCCCTAACAAGACATACATGTAAGTTTAAACTTTCTGATGTTCCCCTCAAGTATAGATGTGCTCATCCATTTCACTAAATGCAGTCTGAGCCACTGACACATGTAATTACATTAATAATTTTGTTTCATGGATATGTTAAATTAAATCAAATTTATGTTAAGATAATATTTTACTTATTCTTATTGAAGTGGAAAATCTGTCACCATCATAGTCCTAGTCCTAGTGAGTACCCACAATGATGGGGCTGTGTCCTAAGCTTCCTCTTGAAAATACTCAACTAACTAGTACAGTTTTGGGTTTTCTCTATATTGTTTGCCTGGTATGTTGGTGTTGAGTGCTGCATTGTGTTGTGAAGGTGTAAAGCTATGGCAAATAAATAAGTATCTTACCAGCTCAATTTCAGTGTTATAGAATCAAACCATATATTTTATATGTGATTTTTTATTTTCCAGGGCAAATATATGGCAAGGAAACTTCCCAAATTATAATTCAGCTAAGGATGGATTTGTTGGGACAAATCCAGTCAATATATTTGAACAGAATGATTTTGGCCTTCATAATATGGCTGGTAATGTTTGGGAGTGGACTGAAGACATATGGACAAAAACTGATGTAAGACTTTGTACTAATAATAATCATTATACATTATATTGTTTTCTTCATTATTGTTAGCCTTATTCCGAACATTTAGGGGTGGCACCCAATCTTATCTGTTGGGGCTTACCAAATCATCTTGGTCACATGAGGGGCTTATTGCAAATCCATTTAATAGGAATAATGTATTACTTGGGTGAGACCAGTAATTTGTTCTTTAATAGTGTTCATTTTCCATGAGTTTGAGTGATTCATTCTCTTTTAGTTTTCTTTGAGGTAATATTTAAGGATAAAAACATAAAATGCTTTTTTTTAGCAAAATTATGCATTGCATAGACAATGGTGTCGATTCTGTTGTTAAAAATTACAAAACTTAACTAATTTGACAGGTCTAAAAGTCTTGCTATCCCTCTCTCATGTGCGGGGTAAATAAGGATGGCAATATTTTTAGACCTGTCAAATTAGTTAAGTTTAGTAATTTTGAACAACAGAATTGGCACCAATGTTTCTGAGTTTTTGGCGGGAATAAGGCAGAGCGGTTGAGATGTTTTCCAATGTTTACAGACATTGGAAAAAATCTCATCTTAATGTGTATTTTCAGTGACGTTTTGTGCAATGAAGTTTCATTTAGTGACTGATTTGTACGAACATTGAAACTTGAAAATTCTCTAACACTCGACACTGGCCAAACAGTCCTTAAAACAAAAGTGGATTGATTGCCATAGTTAGGAAGAAGAAAAATAAGAATATGTAAATTTATATTTATTCTGTAGGTACAAGAAAAGGTAAAGAAAGGTGGATCCTACTTGTGTCATCAGTCCTACTGCTTCAGATACAGGTGTTCTTCAAGATCACACAATACTGCCGACAGCTCCACAGGAAATCTTGGATTTCGTTGTGCTAAATGATGTTGTTTGTACTCATGGTTAAAGTATTAATGGTTAGTGTACTGCTGAGCCTTAGCTACCAAATTAATGTAGAATAAATAATTTGCATGTAATAAAAATATAATATAAGATTTAATGTTTTTATAGTTAGGTCTGTGAATCTGTAACATGAGTTTTCCTTATGAAACACAACTAGAATATGTAAATATGTGTGTTAAGTTGATGATCGACTTTTATGTATATTAACTTTTATTTTGATCAAATTAGTGTGTTGTAGAAATAAAAAATTAAGTCGTTGCGGATGACCTTTTTTGTTTCATTGAAATAACTGCTGCTTATCACGTATTTATTTGCATATTTTTGTATAAAAATTACAATAGGTACACAGTACTGATTTTCATATTGATCAATAAACAAAATGTATATCAACGAAATGGCGAGCTTCAGCTTGACTGGCTGCTAATATAAACAATACATTGTTCAGAGTACAAGAGCACCTCCTTGGTAAGTACAAATTGTTGCGGAAGACTAACAAAACGGAAGAACTCCAAGCCTACTGCTATAAAACCCGTTATCGATTTGATCTTATATACAATATATTGGTATAAATAAAAGATAAATTAAACAAAATAAATAAATAATAACCAACACAACCACATCAGTGCCATATAACTAAATCTATAATCAATTGAAGGTAAAATAAAGTTATTGTACTTAAAATAATGTAAAAGTTATGTAAAATGTCTTTAGTTTGTTCACAATAAAGTTGTCATTTATCTATATCAGTGGCAAAAAGTAAAAAAAACTAGCAGTTTTGCCTTACAGCAGTTTCCATTATGTGGTATATAATGTTTACTGCATAGTTTAATTGACGATCTGCATGTTTGTGGAATCTAAATAATTGGGGCAAGGTGCAACTGTAACGGTGGTCAAAAGTAAGGTATGAAAGCACCTTTAAAATACATATTATATTCAATATTACATACATTGGATTAGCATAATAATATATTATGACTTTATTTATTTAAAGGTTGGTCAACTAAGCAAGATCACTAAATCTATTAAAAGTATAAAACGCTATGCGATCACAAATCTATCCATATTTTACACCAATAAAATAAAATTTACACCTTCGATACCACCTAACCATATGTACACTAGATAAATCACATTTAACACTACGTCGCTAGTCACAGGGGCCGTCGGCCGAAGGTCCACGCGTCACTAAATACCGTCCCGCGACAAATGGGGGATAGCAATCACAGAGAGCGCTGGAGGGGTGGCGCGGGTCGGTCGCGTCGGCTGTGGCGCGCGCGATCTGCGTCAGCCGCGTCAGTTGCCGGCGGGTAGTACGGTCCGCGCGCGAACTGGCGCCCCGTGTCCATTGCTGTACCCGTTCTTGAGCGCGCCATTCTTGTATAGCGCGCCCTCTGTCAACTGCGTCTCTGCCCCCAATGCCTCTGACGACCGCGCCCGCGACTGTGGACATTATTGTATTATTAAAATTAAGTGTTTATTTAAAATTAGTTGGGTTGGTTGATTCTCCTTTCACATGTTTCACACCGTACTATTGATAAATATGGTGGAGGTGATGCAACATAACCACATCAAGCAGAGGAATATAGTATAGCCTGGCCGGGCATTTATATTATTCCAGGTCTAAATTTTTTCATTATTTAATAACTTATTTATCTTGCATAATTAAAATATTTGAAAATAAAAATATGACACCATAATTCTTGGTATAAAATTATCAAGAACTTTCTTTTGCAAAGCTTATAATAAGCGTATTGTTGTACCAAAATATACGCACCCTAGGCTTGGAGTAGGACTGGTTGTAGAAGTCTTTGAAAAGGAAGAAGAACATGACCGCATGCATTCCGATCCACCAGACGAACGCGCGCGGGTAGTCGCACTCGATGAACAGCAGCTGGAACGCGTGCAACATGATACCCACGAACTGGATCTGGAAACATTTTAGTTATCTTTTAGACTATCTCGAATCGAAACATCTTGCTCTTTCTATATCTATTGGATTAAAAAACAGTATTTTCTTAGATTTTGATCAATCCATGTTTTTTTTAATTACACCTTTTCCTTGTCAGCGGTACCGGGTACCAAGGGGTTTGATCCGATTATTGAACCATATTACGGCACACAATTTATTCCTCTCACTTAGACATTTCAAGAGAGGTAGGGCGATTTGGGATTTCCCGTGGGTTTAAATTGGAGCCGCCCGACTGGAGACTGTACCTCAGCCTTACGGAAGACCGCAGTGAAATAACACTACTTGATGTAGTGTTGTGTTTCTGCGGTAAGCAAGGTTACCAAAGCTCCACGAGGATACACTGGGCTAGTAGTATTGCTGCTAGCACAGTGAGTCCTCATCACAACATGGTTGGCACCCCGTTAGTGATACCCCTGGTACCTGTTTACCATCAGGTGGCCGTATGCTTGTGTGCCACCTTAGTGGTATAACAAAAAACAACTAGTTTACGACAACAGCAAAAATAATGTAAAAAATCAAAAAAGTATATAAAATACTAAATATAAAAATATCACGAATGATTATGAATTTAAAATTTAATATAAACTACGACAGCAAATACTTTTTGGAATTCAAATAGTATTTGCTGTCGCCAACAACAGAATTAGCACCAATATCTATAAAACAATGAAATATTTTATATTAATTTATGTGATTGCTAACCATTTGCAAAGTGGTGAGGTACTTCTTCCACCAGAGGTACTTCCTCATGTGCGGGCCCATGGCGGCGAGCATGTAGTAGGAGTACATGATGATGTGGACGAAGGTGTTGAGCAGGCCGAAGAAGGTGGAGTGGCCGCCCGGGGTGAACTTCACGCCGAACCACACGGACATCGGCATCACGCCGTGGTGGATCACGTGTAATGTCGACACATGATCGAATTTCTTTCTCAGTACAAAGAAGATCTGCCGACAACAAGTATATTAATACAAGTTGGTATTATGGAATCTTGCTGTAAAGCATTGGACATATTAACGGTTGTAAGTCTCAGTAAAGATTTGCTCCTATCATTTTTCCTGTTTCAAGTAAATATCGCTTGATATAAGGAAAAGGTTAAATTATGGGACAATTCTTGTGCCTAATGTCTAACATATTATGTTTATACTAAGATATTGAGCAGAACATAAAATTTTGTATGTGATGATAACATTCAAAGGCTGCAATTACCGTATCAAAGAATTCTGTAAACTTGGAGAAGTAGTACCACCAGCAAGCATGGACCATCTGTGGAATGTCAGTAAATAATTAGAATTCATTTCAATCATTGTAAAAAATAACACGACAACAACACAAGTCTCTACTGTTATAATTAACATTTAGAATTGAAAGTATTTATCAATTAATACAATTCAAAAGCAATTGACTATTAAGTAATATGTAAGTAGGTATCTATCTACGAATCTAACATGCATAGGTGGTTTACATTTTAAATTAGTTTTCTACTACTGCTGTGTTACTATTGTTCTACTGCTACTAGGCAAATTATTTATGTAATGTTTGATGTACATTTATGAAAGCCAAGTACTCACTCATTATTTAAAATGACACGTTAGATCAGTGATCATTCATCACACGCAAGATTTCTCACAATGAAGCAAGAATAGGCTAAATTTTAATTTGATAATTGATGCCTGCAGAGTTTGAAATGGTGACAACTTCCCTGTGCTCAATAATAATGAGCGATAGGGAACAGCAGATATTTTGTGGAGAATTTATGGATCAGTAACTGAGAGTCCATCAATGAGTAAGTCAATGAGTGAGTATAATTTGGCTTTTACATGTAAGTATTAAGAATTGATTAAAAACACGTGCACTACGATAGCGGCAATCATTTCTTAATGATGGATGCAGCGATTGATGGATTGTCTCGACTACGGTGTTTCAAACAACGTATGTAAGTCAAAATCCATTTTTGTAGATGAACAAAGTTTTGGTTAAGGTCTGTTCGTGGAAATTATCTCTGCAAAAACGGATTTATCGTTGTTGGGTTTCAAGTGTGTGATTATGTATGCATGTGTTAAAAATCATGAAAGTGACTATGATATAATTACAATAATGGAACAATGTTGAAAATTTATTGATGATGAGTGAAGTGCTAGTGATGTGATGTATGTTGGTTGAATGGCGTAAGACGACGGGCTAGGTCATCGTATCAGTTGGTCGTGTACCTATACAGTACTGCCGAACAAAAACAAATAGGTACAAGGAACTGCACTTGTAAGCGCTTGAAGCGTTTTAATCACAGAGACTTGTTAGTTACAGAGACAAATACTGAAATTGAAGTGACGAGTTCGGGAGATGACGTGCTAATGAAAACGTCTTATTTTGAGATATCTCGTAAAATTATTGATTTTTCTTAAGTTTGCGACGAATCACGAGTGAGTGGTATGTAGTATGATGGACCACTACTTGTACGCATTTAGATCTCTCTTGAAATAGATCTTGCAATAGATATGAAAAGAAACTGTAAAAAAAATATCTCATGATTGAGGTGGATCTCAATCATAAGATTCAGGGTTAATCATATTTGCGACCAACATCATATTTCGAGACATCTCTAAATATGAGTTTCTTGATTGCGCGATATTTGGTCTCCCGATCTGACAAAATGGGTTGTGTTCGGAAATGGTATGTCCGGATAGAATAATAAAGGCAAGTGGTGATTCACCCTCATGGTTTGTGGACTTTTGTCGTGGTCGACCGGCTGACAGTGAAAGTTATACCTGCCTGAGAACCAGCCCGAGAGCCCGATCTGAAACAATGCCGACACCAGACCCTTATTTACAAAGTTCAATGTCGCCGCTTCGCATTACTAGGCATGCGGGCCGACATAGTGTTAATACTGCATCGCTCTAATTATGTAGGCGCAGGTCTATACAATGTTAGTCGTCGAACTAGCGAACGGCGCGCCGCTGGGCTAGCTCGTCTACTTGTACCATAACAATACGAAATACTAGTAGAATGCACGGCAAATATTTTGTTGAGTGTCGGCTACGCCGCCTGTTATATACCGCTTCCCAGCATAAGGGCTGAGTTCCTGCCTTTGGATCTTTGTTGACTCGATCTTGATGTAAGACCAATTTTGCTCTTCCATTCTAGTAGTATTTCCAATTGTTGTGTTATAGGTATATCTATATATCTACCGACTACTTTACATTAAGTTGACACCTTGTCACCCTGAAATTGTATATACAGTTTGCATCCCTGCAAATAAAGATGATAAATGTCTATATACAGTGAGGACAGGTTAGTTTAGTCTTCTGTCTCCAGTACCCATGACATAGACGCAGGAGTCGTCGTCACTTACTCTATTAGCTATAGGATTGTCTGTGTAGTCCACAGGTTGGCATCTTAAGCTGTAATGCTTCAGCCAGCCCCCCATCAAACTCTGAGCATGGCACATTAAAACAAAATATAGCAACAATCCTTCAACTCGCAATTACAATTTTTATCTTCTCCTTTATGTACTTTACACAACACGTCACCAACACTATCTAGTGTTGTAAGTGTCACATGTCACACACACACATTTATATATATCATGCACAGCACACAGACTCGGAATAAATAATAACAATAAAAACTTCTCCTTTTTGATTTCGGCTACAACGGGAATCGAACCCACGACCGTAGGAGCGACAAAACTAGTCACTCGGCAACCAGATCGACGGCTTGTCAGCAACGCTATAATTTCTATGGTAATCACATGTTAGCATGCATGTTTTTTTAATAAACACATTTTTTAGTTGAAGTTGCATTAGGCCTGTAGGTTGGAAAGCAAAGATCGATGATAATTAATGTTTCAATAAAAGTATTTTATTGAAAATGCTATCAAGGGAGGTAGGTACGATATTATGTGATTTTAAGCTTAGATTTTGCTCAGTTTTAATGAAATATTCTATACTAGGATATAAAAAAAGCAGAATTACAAGAAATAAATGTCCAGTATATACCTATATTTATTGTTGTTTTTAAAACGTGACGCTCATTATTAAAATAAATTTAAATAAGCTCTCTAGATACAAGGTTGTCAAAAACGACCCGAACAACCGGTATTTTGTATAATGTATGAAAAAGCAAAATAGAATATAAAATAAATGTCATATTAAGCATCACTGATTCGTACAGCAAGATTGGCAAACATATTATATTCAGAACAATGGAATTGAGCAACAAACCCATCAATCTTTATATGGGTGATCATTCTCTATCATTCAATTAATATTAGGTAACAATATATCGTTACTGTAGGTAGTAATTAATATGTAGACGATTCTTACCTCATAAAACAGCCATGTACTAAATATCACTTGAAAAAAGTTGTAAAATATTAATATATTTTTTAATTCATATGGTTTTCTGTTTTCCATAAACTGTGGTCCTATAACCTGTGCAAAAAGAATTTTATTATAAAAACGAGTGTGAGGCAATGCAATATAATATTGATTATTATAAAGTGTTTATCCAACATACCTTGACTAGATAAACGTAGCTTAAACATATTAATAAAGTAGGAAACGGTGAACTCATCAGGAACCATGAATTTGTCCGGGGGTCTGAAAAAGAATAATAAGTAAAGGTAATCCAACTCAAACACTGTTTAAACACTTTTTTTTTAAGTTGAATGGAACCAATGTAATGTATGTATAATATGGTAAATTAAGCAGTTATATGTATCCAGCACTTTACATATATCATTATGTAAATTTTAATGTAGATTAGTTTGTTTTAAAAATTTATCAGGTAAGAATTTAAAATATGCATACATACTTAATATATGCTCAGAGTAGATAATATACTATTTGATGTATAAAGCACTGACAATATGATATTGATTTTTTCTTGTGACTGAACATTAGTAATTTATTTAAATTACAGTGAACTGGATGCAGCCTCTCCTGAGATTTTATTTGACAAAATTTGGAATTTATAATTTTGACATGGATATAAGAAACTAAATTTAATGATTAGGTACTGTTAAATTATATTTTTGTAGTAAGTACATAATTTTCGTGTAATGAAATTATTTAGTCAGTGAATGCTATTACAGCAACCAAGAATTGTTAACAAATAATGAGACTTCAAAGGAATAACTTATTTAGCTATATTAAGAAATCAAATATAAAAGTATGTAGTCTGTATTACTCAGGGATAGTGTTGCTTATAATTAATGATTGCATTGCTTCAGTAGTTTCAGAGAAATAAACTTTATGTCCTTATAATATTAGTACAGGTTATTTTGATAATTAAGAACCTACATAAATGGAGATTTATAAGGTTACATCTGCAGCTACCAAATTGATTTCTTACTACATAGTAAATAACCTAGACATGTAAAAGTGAACTCATAGATCCCTGGGTCACTCTCAGAAACTTGGCTGATGACCGCCCCAGTTACAACACAAACAGCCAACAACATTATGTAACATGTCATTGCAAGGCTGCCGAACTAATCTGCAGATTTACATGTTTTTGTAATAATATTATATTTATCAAACTGAACTCAATAATACTTCAGACTGTTGATGAGAAGTCATGTTATAAGCTTGCATTGTTTATGTTGTATTATTGAAATATAATACCACTACAGATACAAGGGACATTATATCAGAAGCTGCTGTTTTTGGGTCATCTATAAATAATCTCTTCTGTATAACTGGAGTTGTTAGATTCATCCCAAGATTACGAGGACAGCCTATTAATGTGTCACGAATATAGGTAATTGCACTAATAATAAAATATACAATTGTATGCTTTCTAATAAAAAAAAAATGTAATATAGTATGGACATACTATATTACTATTTCTCTGAAGTTTTAGAGAGAAGATATTAATTATTCAATTAGCTACATTAAAAATAATAATTTAATATCAATTTATTTATGGTTAAATTAAAAGATACAAATTTGTAAATAAAAACTATAAAAAAAATGTTTACACTCATCAATACTGGATGTGAGGATAATTTTGTTACCATTTGAACTTCACCTTGAGGCCACATACGCTTCTAATAAGGTAGTCCAAGTTGTTAACCTATGTACATAAAGTTAGGTGTTAATTAATTTACTCACCTCCATACTTGTTCATAATATCCTGTACATCATTTATTAATTGTAGTACTAGCGCCATTGTGTTGATTTCTGTAATAAATTATATTTAAATTTAAAAATTAGAAGTAACAAATGAATTCTACATAGCATACAACTGTCAAGACACGACAGTAACTAAACGGAACGGAGTAGAGTAGGTACCTTTAATAGATGCAAACCCCACGTCAACACATTTTGAATTATCTATTTGTATTTATTTAATCTTTGTATATGGAATAAACTCATCCCTATTTAATTAACATTAATCGAGAGTAAAGGTTAGGTTATAAAATTGCGGGCATAGCGGCACTTTAGATGGCATGGCGCCCAGTCCGATGGATGACACTATTGAATTGACAGTTCACAGTAGTAAAGCACGCGACATTGGTGAATGAAATGGATTTTATTTTAGAAGAATAGATCATAGATGGCGTAATATGCACATGTGTCAGTGTCATCCCCATCCATGTGTTACGGCACGGTGTGCTTAAATGTCATCATTAATCAGAATATAGATATTATTACACTTACATAGGACATTCAGAACGTCACATGTTCATGGTGTCTGGTGTGATTGGTGTGAAACCGAGGTGTGAAATGTGAATGGTGTGATAACATGTAATAATATTACATAAGCATCAAAGGACCAAAATGTTGTCCTTGGCGCTTAATTATTAAGCGCTCGCGATTTATTACTAATCTTTTTGTAGATTTGAATTTTGAACGCAGCCACGAGATCTATCGAAGTTTTAAGGAAAGTAAATAAGTGTCAAGTTAGTGAGCAACTCAGGAAGAAAGGGTTAAAATCGCGAACAACTTTATAATTTCTACACTGCCTTTACAGAATTTCATTTTATAAAGCCAGTAAATTTTCGTCAGGATAAAGTT
Organism: Falcaria lacertinaria; assembly: GCA_951449985.1. NCBI lineage: Eukaryota > Metazoa > Arthropoda > Insecta > Lepidoptera > Drepanidae > Falcaria > Falcaria lacertinaria. The sequence continues at coordinate 7,455,271 of OX602113.1, read as the reverse complement.
CCTAAGTATAGGTATTATGAATAACCATTCTATTGGATCAAAGACGTACGTATTGGATTGAAAGTCTTTTACCATACGGGAAGTCTTGTATTGATTAATCGAGGTCAAGGTCAAGGTCAAGGTCAACAATTATGTTTGTCAATGTAAATTGCATGCCTTTAATCAAACTAATGATTATGTGGTATGACGATGACCACACACACAGCCACACCAAACTCTATATTGTGGGTAGCACAACGTTGCTGCATTCACTGGAAACGGGACATACCTATACCTACATACTCAATAAAAAAATGACAACAACTGTGTACGGTACCTACATACTGTATATTATTTCTTTTAATCTGCTCAAGGCAGATTTCGTAGTTTCGGTGACGGTATTTTTTTTAAGGAATTGTAAAAGTAAAATACCAATGAACTGTCTCGTGGCTTAGCGAAAACCTGTTAATACGAATAAAACGAGTGAACGTGTCTATTGGAAACTAATTATGTCGGTTACGAGGATAGGATATCCGATAGATTCTGTTACGGTTTTGGAGCTCCTTAGGTAACATATCTATGCCCTGCACATAGCAGCGAACGGAAAACTTGGAATAGAATTTTAAGGTCGCTTTGTATTTAGCATTTTTTTTAATCTCTGCTGGAGGTGCAGCTTCCCTTGACCCCCCTTGGCGACGTCTATGATGTCCATAAATGGCACAACGCCTTTCCCGCTAGCGACCTCCCACCGACATATTTGTCGGTCTGAGTTAGGGACATTACATTTTAGGCTTAAAATCGAGACGTCAGGTCAAGTATATGTGTATAAATTTGTGTACAGATGTACAGCAAAGCCTATCTTTAGATAAAGCTCATCTGATAACACTTTGTGATAATCTTTGTGTGATTGTCGCAGGCAAATTATCTACTTGGATTGAACGCTCGTGTAACTAATTTTACCTATAGTATGTAACCCAATCTTTTGAGGGATTGTTTAGAATCTGTAAGATCTTACCTTAAAGCTAATTTCGAGGCACTGTTGCTTGTGGCTATTCAGCCTAGCTGTAACAATATAACACGGCAAATTAAGGTTATTATTATTAACTTGCACACGTCAGTGTTAACAGCTACAAAATCAGGTGTTTCCCGGTTCGCAAGAGATATCTTCCACTACAAGCGCGAGTGTATGGCAGTATCTAGGTGGCTATCGTTATACTATAGAAAACCATGCCACCAATCACTTTTTATACACTAGCTTTTGCCCGCGACTTCGTCCGCATCGAATTATGTAGTGTAGCGTAAGCGTAGTAAGTTATAATATTACCAAGAAAAAGTCCTCTATTTAAATTGTCTTTATATATCAAGTTATTAAAATATCCATCATGTATAAAATAAAGACCACAGTATGAATAAGGTTGGGGAAGAGTTATTTAAGACAACAGTTGATTACGTGACGGATGTATGTCAATAAAATATGCCTAGAAATTTATTAAGATCAGAGTCGGAGGCTGATAGTAGGTAATAGAAGATAAACTTTACACTGACAATAATGTTACAGAGCAGGGGGTGATGATAATGATGCAAGGACAATGTAAGTAATGTCAGTATGCTGTTCCAGATGGGTAGGCATAACCACTCGCAGCCAAGCAGTCGCATAGCGGCTTCCTAATGCTCTTTTTAACGTAGTTTAAAAGTATTTGTCTACGAATACATGGGTACTAATTACATCACATTCGATTGGAAAGATGAATAAATCTACACAATATGTTACGTCCGGTACTAAACGAAATTAAACGATATTAATGATGAAGGTAATGACCCAAGCCATTAGGTACAGTGTTTTACATTAGCGATATATTGACCGGGCTATTAAGCTTTTGTGTAAATACATGAATGGATAACCTACTTAATTAATATTATGATCCTACGAATATTGGATGCAAATCTACAATAACCTTTATAATATCCTTCGTTCGTGGTGACGTGCTAAATATTCTTCAATCGGTAGGTATACTCATTAACGATACAATTTACAGTTTTATCTATAGGTACAGTAACGCATAGAACAAGGCGTCATGTCGGTGTGACGTTATCCATTGTTTCAAGCAATCTCGATGGTCAATGTCGAGCAATTAGCACTTACCTACAGTAATTACTGATGCAATTTCCTGATAACCCTGGCACTCTATTATTTTATGCATTTAAGGAATTCTATTTTTAAATGATAAAATGGTAAGTTAATAAACTTAAAGCCGACTACTGAAATATCACGCTTTAAATAGTAGGTATGATACAATAAAATATTCTCAACCGATATTATTCATATAATACTTAAAATAATTATTTAATGCATTCATTACATATTCATAGGAATGATCAGAGGATAGCCGTGGTCATACGCCACTCTGACCTAATGGCTATGGCCTATGATCGCTTGCTACTGTTAGGATGTATTGTTTTGTTAGGGTAGGTGTTGTAAACGTCACATCATATAGCCTATAACAGCGGGGACCATAAAGACGCTTCCAGCTTTGTAAAAGTATGACAAGTAATTCAGAAGTTATGAGAGAACAGATAGAGAGAGAACATACATACGTACATATCGGTCAAAATCATAATCCTCCTTTTTGCTTTGCCGTGGTCGTATAAATACATGACATTCCGAAAGGCAGTCCAGAGTCCACTTCGGCGTAAAAATTAAAATAAATAAATGCGCAATTTCGTCAGAACATTCAAATAAAAAATATCTGCCTTCGTGTTTGTTTTGGCACAGTATAAATATACGTTGATTTTGGTGTTCAGTGTTTAGGTACCTAGTATTATTCTGAGCTACTAGGTAGGTATTTAATTAAGATTTACATATAAGTGTTTACATTTTAATGATATTTAGTGAACTTAGTAGACTTAAAGTCAATATATAGTTAATTAATTACAAGAAAAAATTGTTTTAAAACCAGAAACACTGTTGGAACGTATTTATCACGATGATCCTAGTCAGGATTAGGATGTAGTTATAAAATAATCAGACGCCTTAAATTCGGTAAAAACGACGTTGATAGTTTTAGGTTGCGATGGTTGGTTTGTTTGACCTACTCAGGTGTCTGCATGATTCTTATTAAGATAAGATATAGATAGGTAGTGCCTATATTTATACTCATACGTAGTGTGTGACGGCTCTCGCTATCGTAAAATGCAGTGATAAGAGTGATATATGTGCGGTTGCCTCGTTTCTGATAACTCATATCTACCTTATTTAAGATTACGCAGACATAGTATTGGCACAGTAATTAGGTATCTAGGTGGTTTCCTACTATATGTGCTACGTATAAAAAGGTTGCAGTTATATCGGGCGGCTTGGACCTTAGCGTTTGGATCATTAGCCATTATCTCTCTATTAGATCTTACCTGATGTGGCTGCGTACCAGATTAACATAAAGCGACTTCCATTTGATCAGGTCTTATTTGGTTAGGGTCGGCAACGCGCGAGTGATACCCCCCTGATGTTGCAAGCGTCCATGGACTACGGCAACCGCTTACGATCAGGCGGGCCGTTATCTTGTTTGGCACCTTTGTTGTATTTAAAACATAAAAAACTTCGAGATCTATTTTGGAGCAATAATCGGGGATCTGGTTGAAACCAGTTCTGATTTCCTTTTTCTTTATCAAAGGTATGTCTTGTTATACCATACTTGTTTGATATTTATTTATTACAAGCTGTGCCCGCGACTATTTTGCTCACAATTTTGTGTTAAATTTTTTTGCTCGGATCCCAAACCGAAGCGATGTCCTTATTCTAAGTTTCAAATGCATTTAGTAAAATGCTGTTATTTTGACATTACAAATAATTCAATTTTATTTCTTTGTTAGATTTTGAATAAGTAGAAGTAGGTAAAATTTAATTAGGCCCAAAAATTGTATGATTCAACATGAATCTGGTTTGGGTCAGATCTTTTATGTCAGGTAAAGTTCTATTTTGTGTTAATAAATGTTTTAAGCGAAAAAAAAATAACGATATGACACAATCTTCATATCTTCATGTCACAGTCGGTGTTTTAGTTGTCATCATAGTAGTCCACCGTTATTTCACCGTTATAATCACGCATGAGCTCAATATAATTTATTATAAGATATGACAGAAGACAGGCTTACTTTCATTTTCATAATCGTAGCAGTAGTTAAAATGTTTTTTTTTTATATTACTAAAGTGGCACAGCGCATCGTTGGTGCAATCTCACATACCCCGTCTGCTCCCCTAAAGCAGGCGGGTATCTTTTGAAGGTTTCCCCCTTGACAATAAAAAAAAAAAAGCCGCCAGCGTTGGAACGTGGGCCCATCAGATGACGGGCCGTTGCTTCAACCCCAAGGCCAACACGACTACTAAAGTATAATTATCATTATATGTATTTACATCATAAAACATTAAATAATTATAGCGTTAATTTTCAATACTCTGCTTTGTTATTACAGCATTGAGCCTTTGATTATCATTGAGCATCATAAATATGTGGAATCACTTTTATGGTATTTATGAATCCTGACTTCTAGACTATGCCTTATTTACCGGTTGATTGACATTCTTCTTTTGAAATGATGAGTGATAGTGAATACATTCGATACTCAAGGACAAGACTATAAATAAGATTTAGCAGAGCCTTTATATTCATTAAATTACATTGTAAATAACTAATTGTAATGACGAACGATAATATTACACAAAAATGTATTAGTACCTTTGAATTACGTTTCTATAATTATCTATAAGTAATTTATTTATCTATACTCGTATCTATACAATATATATGTTTATGAAATATTTGTTTTTAATGAATATTGAATAAACACAAAATCTATTGGACCGATTTTTTAAAACTTCTCCAAAAGAATGCTATATTATCACTAAGTAACGTAGGCTATATAATTACATTACACTAGTATTAAAAAAGCTACCCCTGCTATTATATGTAAGTATATTCACAAAACCTTTTGATATAGATCGAAGTTTTATCATTTGCTAATAAAATTGTGTCCCACAAGCGATTAATATATAAACATCTAAGTTTATGTGACTGACTGCCTACATTTCATAATGGCAATAAGATTTAATGTTTATTTCAAATTAGTATTTCATTCATCATAGAAACATATAAAATTTTGACACTGCGTTATATAACAGTTGTATTGGATGTTCCTAATATGTAATTAAATTATGTGGCTAAGAGTCAAGGTAAGTAAGTTAGGTATATTTACTTGTGACGGTGTTTGTGGTGCCTACAATGGAGGATGATGTCAGTGTTGTGTCTCTGGAAGATTCTCTATGGTCGAATTATGGATCGTCATTCTTTTAAATTTCGTGATAAACCTATTCGATCATGACAACATAGTCATTCCATTAGGATGAATGACAATCCATCTTCACTTTAGGGGATACCCTAAGGTGACGATTTTTAAATAAAGGACATTTCAATCATTTAATAAGACATATTCTCTCATTCTACCCGTTCATTATTTCTTTACGAAAAATTACGATTTTTTTAGCTTTTCATTAATATAACAATCAAGTTCCGATAATACATGTTAGGCGCGTGTCTTATGTGCCATGCACTTATCTATCGTGATTAAAATCAGTTCGTTGCACGTTTGACGCAGATCAGCAATTCAGCAAATAGCAACAAGGCGAAAACGTGTTCCGTAATCTTTCTATAGCGATCCAATAATTTAATATTGAAATAACTCCACCTATTTATTGATAACTAAGATTAGATAAGATACATTGATAGTTGTTACATTGCATTCATAGTGGTGGGAGGGTTCTGTAGCACAGTTGCTATGTTAAACAACTTAACTCACGGTTAATTATTGGATGGGAGACCGCAATGCGCAAGCAATTGTTTGCAAATTTTCATCGTCGGCAATATTTTTATCGGCCCGTCACAAGCGTGCAAAAGCCGAAAAAGTAGTTTAACCTAGAATTCTTTTAATGTATGTTGCGAATGCTAGATGACACTTTGATAAAGAATAGGGTACCTTACCAGGCATACCCGGTTAGAATTTTAGCCGACCCAAAATATGTTCATGATTAAGACCATGGGGTTGATTACTTACGATAATATTCTATAATTTCAGCGTTTATAGACAATAATCAAATGTATCTATCAATAAACCAATTATTACAAACCGTTTTATTAATTGGATATAGAGATAAGGTAGCACGTATATATGTTGTGTAAAGTAAAGTAGGCAGTAGATAGTGACGTAACATGAATGCGTTTATTTCATCACTACATAAAACTAACAACATAGGCGCGAGATTGTTGTAAAGACGAGACTCATGATTAGATCTTCAACATTGTTCCTGACTTCTCATGGAATCCGATAAGGGTGTATGGTACGTTAAGCCTCGTAATTGTCGTGAACTCAAACTTGGGTCAAAATTTATTTTATTTATTTACAATTAATTAAACTAATTACAAATAACTGTTAATTATTAATTAACCAGTAATATTAAGTAGGTTAAAATTAAATTATACATTTCTAATATACCCGCAACCATTGCCTAACATGATCAAATGGCAATCAAGACTCAAGAGTCGTGATTTGCACACTGGTTTAGGGTCGCGATTGCGATTTAAATAGGTACATTTGAACACTCGATATGTATTTCTTTACATCTTACTCTTAGTGAGGGCTCGGGTGATATGCGACAAGGTATTAAGGTGTGAGGCCGTGAGTGGATACTATACATAATACATATATAAAGTACATATTTTGCGTATAGTGTGATGACTTATTTGTTCTTTTTGATGACGAGATAAAACTGGCAATAACATGATGTTATTATTGTCATTAGGCAAAGCCGTCGGCTGGTTGAGAAGTGGGTCATTGGCTGCACGTCGTGTTATGTAATGTGAAGCATCATTCGCGGCTGCATGTGCAGCTCCGCTAGCAGGGGACATTTGCTACTAAGTTAAATAGTGCATTAGTTTTAACCGGATTTTGAATTTAGAACATCATGCAACTGGTTTATAAATTTTAATCATAAATAATGGTACTTCCACGCAACTTTGCATAAACATCGCTTATGCTTAGACCGCGTGTGATATGCGTGGTAATCGTGCGATGCGATTGTCACAGTTTAGTTGCGACTGCGAGGTGGCATAAAGCGAGATGAACACGTGTTCTTAATACAAGAGGCTAAAACATTAAGGTATGTGTACATGCAATTAAGTTGCACCAGTAGTTGGTAATGTAAATGATGAAAGATGGTAATGTGACTAGGATTATGATGCCGGCATTGACATAGATTGGGTTACCCTAATCGCTTCTGGTTTGTTTAGTTTTATTAAGCTAAAACTTCTCGGCAAGCGGGCCAGTCAATGTGTATGCCTTTTTCTGCTAGGTCAAGGCATTTGCGGTCCTGATACTTTCGCATAAATTTGCACATCGACCTACACATATGATAGCCTTTTAATTATTCAAATATTTTATATTAGTCGTGTCGTGTTTGATGTCAGATTTCTGAACTTTAGGTGCAGTCTTATAAAATACAATAATAAGTACATAATTGTATAGTAAAGTAATTTACTATACAATTATGTACTTATTTTAATAGGATATTATTATTTTACTACATATTATCAGTGACAACACGAACACAGTGTTCTTTCCACGAAATTACAACCATAGCAGGTGTCGATTTGTATCGATGTAGTAGCAAAACTTGACAATGCTGAATTAAGAAAGGACGTCCGCGATTACAAAGACAACGTTATAGAAAAAAGTTGCAAATATTAAGAGCCGCCCGATAAATATTAATAGGCTCAATAATGTAAATGACGACACGATCTTCATTTATAATTCAGGTTATATAACTTTAACGATATCTTGCCTTTATGGCCTGCATCACTAATTCTTTCAATCCACAGTTAGTTGACCAGCTTATCATATTTAGCCATTGTTGTAGGTAGGGCCCAGGGAGCCTTACCAACGCTTCGAATCGAAGTAAATCAGTTTAGGTCAGGTCAAAAGACATGGAAAACATGTATTACGTAAGTGGATCCTCAGTTTCACACTTGAAACTGACATGCTATTCAATTGTTTTGACATATTGGCATGGGAATTTTGTCTATGTATTTACATTCCATTCAGCTAAGAGGATTTCATTGTCTTCAGTTAAAATAGCTAAGAATAGATACGAGTAATTACCAGCGTAAGCTAGTAATTGACGACAATCGACCTTTGATTAGTCTGATAAAACAACCTGTTCCGCATAATTATCAGATTGATGATAAATGATGATGTCCTTCTTAGCGTATCCGTCAACTGTGAACTGTGTTAGGTGCCACATACAGCCATATTAGTAGATTGTTACACAAGGTGCTAAAGTGACCCATTGTATACGAGTTGGTTTAGTTTAGGTAGAGGTAGAGTAAATAGAAACCGAGTTACAATGGGTTTTAGCACGTGTGTAACACTCAGGTTTTCACTACGAATGCGAAAAAATAAAATACGCCAAAAATAAATTATGGTCATCTATTCAATTTGTAATTAGTTAGAGAAAAAATCGAAAGATTGCGCGGTGATGATATTTATTTCTTCTGTTGCCGAAACGCAAGGCACGTATTCCTGCGGAGAAATCACCGACCTGGTAAATCCAATTTCAAAAAAGTTTTTTTTTTTTTATAAAACAGTAAGAAATCGAGTCTTTATATTCATAATTGTTCTATTTATAAAGTATTTTCGTTCTTATAAGTAACAGACAAAAATAAATAAAGTAAAAACTTTTTTCCGCTAGAACAGGATATTTTATTTTTCCCCCTCTGGAACGTTACAATGACGAACTTTTTGAGCACAAGGCCTAGTGTCATGCATTCTAAATCTTAATAGAGTTTCTGGAGACAATCCATGGCAGTAGCAGATCGTAACACGCCTTTAGGTTAGAGGTAACCTATTGACCAAAATGATAAATCACTTGACCCAAAAGTCTTATTATGGCATTATTTCCAAAGTTCTTATAAATCAGTCACTAAATGAAACTTTACTGCACATAACGACACCAAAAATACACATTAAAGATCACTATACCACAATTTACGAGACACTGGAAAAAATCTCAACCGCTCCGCCTCATTCTCGCCAATAACTCCAGTAGGTATCTGTTTCAGTATTATTCTAGAAAAATGCGCGTCAGAATTCGCTATCTAAACTCTAGGGCATTTGACATCTGGATTTCGCATGTAATTTATTTTGACATCTCCAATCCAAAAAAGGTCATAAATATTATTATAATAACAAAGCTATGTTTATTATTTAATTATTATGCTTCAACCTCTTGGGAAAGTGAGTACTGAAAGCATGTTTAAATAACATTCGAAGAATATAATAGTTAGAGATCGTGTATGTTAAAATGCGCCGCTGCCTTAGACAAAGGATACTAAATATGTACTACCTATGGCTAAGAGTTGTAATGCAATGCCTAGAACCTCTACTGCTGAGTGAACGACGCAAAAATCGGAGTTATTTTATGTATTGTACTATTGATTAGATATTTGCATAGAAATAGAGTAAAGAGATGAGAGATTTGCTTACGTTTTTAAGTAAGTTCAGCCTTCTTTGAATAAAATCGGATTGAGTTTTAAAACATGTGTCAAAATAAAACTAGGTGATTTCGGTAATTTAAATAAAAATCACTAAGGAGTTTTGACATCAACATCGAAGCCAATCACCGCCAAAATAACGTTTTACCACTTTTAAACCCCGCTAGGGCATGAATAAAAAAACTAATCACGTCTTCCATTAATTCTGTTAAATAAAGTTTATGCAAAATTTTAACTAGATTGGACAAAGGAATCACGTTGTCCCATACTTTGCCCCCCTTTTTCACCCCCTTAGGGGTAGAATTTCGGAAAATCCCTTCTTATCGGATGCCTACGTCATACAAAGAACACACCCTCCGAGTTTCAGGTCACTACGATCAGCAGTTTAGGCTGTGCGTTAATATGTCAGTCATTCAGGACAAAGCCTTTTATATGTATAGATTAAATAAACAAGAATTAAAATGAATAAAACACTTGTCCCAAATTGTTGTTACGCGGGACTCGGGAGGGTGACAAGGGGCTGGCAGCTTTTGCCCCGCTGTATGGCAATGCTAATCCTTTGCGCGCTTTTATATAAAGAAAAACCTTAGTTTTTCCCCGCTACTTCTGATAGCAATAGGATTTAAATTATATTGCTTTTTAGGTATAGTGTAGCTTTTCGTTAGTGAAAGAAAATTTAAATTAATCTCATCGTTCCAGAGATTAACATACATACAAGCAAACAGAATTAACCCCTAATCTAAATTATCTACATCTACACTATCTACATCTACATCTACATCTACATCTACATCTACACTTCTACACTATCTACACTTCTACATCCACACTAATATTATAAAGGGGAAAGATTTGTATTTTTGTATTATTGTATTTTTGTATTTTTGTGGGTTTGTATTGAATAGGCTCCGAAACTACTGGACCGATTTCAAAAATTCTTACAAAGTTACAAAGTTACAAAGTTACAAAGCTAATTTATCACTGAGTAACATAGGCTATATATTAAACTAGCTGCCCGCCCGGCTTCGCACGGGTAGACACAATATTTGATAAATGTCTACCCGTGCGAAGCCGGGGCGATAATGCATCAATGATAAACATGCATCAATATTGTATCCTTGCGAAACTATAAATGAGAAAGTTTTTATGTTGTTTTTATGCTGTTGGTTGTTGAAGTTCGGTTTACGTTGAACGAAACCAATAGAAACAAAGTCATGTTCAAGAATCATGGAAATTAAACGCCGATGAAGTCGCGGACAAAAGCGAAGCCTTTTCTCACCAGTAAACTAGTAAACGAGAATCAATATATATTATGTAATAGATGTGAACTTGGCCTTATGACAGAATAATTCTAAGTTATTTAGTTCGTGGTAGGTACCTATAAAACAATAAAATTACGATTATATTTTTATTGGCTATGGCTATAATATTTCATTAAGCACTTTTTTATGACCATAGCTTATTACCTCCGATAAATTACAAAACTGTAAAAGTTGTGTTTTAATTACAATATATAAATTAAAATATATAGGTACGGTAATTTTCAAGCGAAATTCTCACACATTTGTTACTGCAAAACCACAGTAGCTACATAGCTACCCATAGCGGATATCTTGATCTATATTATATGTTGCTTCGAAATAACTGGTTATTCATACGAAGGAGATAAGATATTATATTCCCAAACACGTCATAGTTTTCATAACACTGACAGTTATGTATATTCTACCTTCTGCGATATTATATTTTCATGTTTAACCGACTATGAACTACTCTTAATTCTTGTATACTTATTCCTCGAGTCATAGTATATAATAAGTAGTATATACTCAATGTATTATGGAGTGTTAAATATTATATAGGAATATGAATTATATTAATAATACCTATTTTGGAGCAATTTTGATTGAGCGGTTGCAGCTGCAAATTTGACACATCATTGAATGGGTACTTATGTAGCGCAAAGGACCAGCTAGCCTCCATCGCGCCATGGCAAATGGTAATCAACCTTCGCGTGGGAATTCACGTACATGGAACTAGGTATATTTACATTCTTAACCAGTACTGTCCGTTTAATGTACCAAGCAAACTGCCTTCGGACAACAAAGCGCATGCGCTCTCGTACAATAAGTAACATTACGTACCTACCTATGGGAAAAAACATAACCAGTAGAAAAACATGGTTTCTCTAGTCTATAAGCAAAATTATCACTCTAGCTACTGGATTTATGCAAAAGTAAAAATGACTATAAAGCGGAATAAGGAAGGCGGTCTATACCAACGCTTGGGGAAATACTTATCTACAACGGGTAAAATATAATTTAGCATTGAGCTTTATAGTATTGTCTGTATATCATTATCTTTAATACTTATCATTGTTATTCAATCATTATTTTATACAAAGTAATTCAGATTTCGATGGTTCATGATCTACTAATTCCGAATTAGGACTTTTGTTCGTAGCCGCACGATGAGCTCGATGCTATCGGAATAAACATCAATATAAATAATACTTGTTAATTTGATGTTAATACAATTATCTGTATTGTATTTGTATTACGTTGGACAATAGCCGATTAATAATGTAAGTACAATCTGATAAATACATAATTAATGTGATGTGACACGCAATGAGTCATGAAATTTATAAAATGCCTGTATGTGAAGCATGCGACGGTTGGGAAAGCCCGCGTCAAATTGTCATTCTGGTGGTGTTACAAACTGATAAAAGAGCAGAAGTAGTACAATATTTATAGTATTACAAAGAACTGATCTACAATGACAGACAAAGTGACCAACGTATGATAGTCCAGCCTTTATTACGTTACACTTACGCGTAGATCGATTTGCGTTTTCTGTTGCGTGATTAGACTAATGCAAGTCGGTGTTACCATTTGATTGTCTAGAAAACTTAAACCTTTGTTTTAAAATATGTATATAAATAAGTATAAGTAATTCTTTGTATTGCATCTATCTGTACCTAAGTCACTGACGTACTTTCCGGTAGTTATTTTTATACCACTAAGGTGGCATACAAGCATACGGCCCGCCTGGTGGTAAGCGGTTACCGTAGTCTATTGACGCTTGCAACACCAGGGGAATCAGTCGCGCGTTGCCGACCCTAAAGTTGGGACTTGGTTTGATATAAAGCGTTCTATATACTTTAAGTTTCACGTTTCTTTCACAACATCTCTTCATACTCTTACTCTATAACGTCTTTTTATTGAATATTCTAAATAAAGCGATGATTCTGACGGATCTGTTTATTTAGGGGTTTGCATGTAATGGTTGAACGTAACATTAGCAAATAACAAGCTATTGTATGTTTAAAGTAGTCGTGCATGTTCCATTTAGTGTACATACATAGGATAGAATGTCTGTACGTAGTATGGGTACACAAAGTACATTATAGCTTTAAGTTTAGATATACCCTATGTTAGTTAAGGATAGTGTACTTTTTTATTGTGATAGTATTTTAAAAATAAGTCCAGTTGTTCCAGAGATTACATACGAATTACAAACCAACAAATTAAAAAAATGTTGCCGCTTTATAATACTATGCTTAGTATATTAGTATAGGGTCGTATGTATAGGTGGCTTTTTTTTCCGAACCGGAATTTATTGGTATAAATCTGGACAAAAATTTTAACTGGAAATCCCATGTAAAAAGCGTATGCACTAAAGTTAATAAGTTCGTTTATCCTCTTCGGACATTCATGCATGTGGTAGACAATAAAACAACTACTGCAGCTTATCATGGCTCCGTTGGTTCAATTCTAAGATACGGATTACTGCTGTGGGGAAATTCCTCAGATCTCAATAAGGCTTATATAACACAAAAAAAGTGTAAGAGCCATCAGTGGTGCAGGTTTATATGAATCATGCAGACCTCTTTTTAAAAGACATAAAATACTCACAAAACAAAATGCTATGTGTAAAATTCGCATGCCGTCAAGGCGAAGCATGAAGAACTAATGCAGAATTTATTTAAAATCACTGTAACCATGATCGTAGCAAAAATAAATCTGTTAATCTTTTAAATTGAAAAGCGTGTCGAGTCTACAAAGTTAAATTTTAAGAGGTTTTTAAATGAAGTTCTTAATATCTGAATTTTTCCAAGAAGAATTTTAATTTTATTAGAATCATTAACCACTGATACCTTATATTACACACCTTGTATTCAGTCTTGCATCGTATCCCGGATCTAAACATGTTTAGTAAACATCACAGAAGTGTCTATCGGAGGGCTAAGAAAGTCTGATAACGAGTCTAACATACTCTACTTTACCGATTTATTTACCCATAACATGACTTGCGAAGGCCGTGTGGCAGTCTCTTCGTAAAAATACAAGATCAGATAAGATCAACACTGTTTGAGATGAAGGCCAAAGCGCTGTCAATGCAAGCCTACATCACGGAAGTAAATTTTATGTAGGTAATCTTGAAAACAATATCTAAAGCTGGAATCATACTTAATACGATGGTTTGTTGCAGACGTTATAATAATATTGATAATATACTTCACGTCATGGTAATTAATGAACCGTTTTTTTATAAAGTTGACATATATTTCTCTATGTAAATACAATAATTTATATAGCCTTTTTCATTGCTATGTAGGAAAATTAGGAAGGTATCTAGCCAAATTTGCTGTACTGTGAACATATTCTGCTATCTTGGTAACTCAAATAATTTTGGAATACATCAAATGAGGCAATGGCCTAACCTGTACCGGGCAAGTACTTCTTCAAAACGTATATTTGCACCAATCCACGACAAAAATAATTAAAGCATATGTTATACTCGTTATTAATATAAAATAGATGTCTTAATGTTTAACACTTTATTAGAATGTTTTAATAGAGTTTTTTATTGTTTTAAGCTTATCTTGCGCAACGCTGCTCATGGCTACTAATGTTCGTGGTCGCTTTACAAATGACGGACTAATTTTTGACATCAACCTAGGCACTGTACATGCACAATGTGTTATACTCGTACACTTGACCTACTGGTTGATACAGTACATATGTACTAATGATATCAAGATGTAGTGTTTGTTAGTACATATGTATTATGGGGTGATCGCGATTGAAATCCCGGGCAGGAAGCAAGTATGTGTTAAAAGCTAGTTATTGTCTCATACGCTAATGTATGTTTATAATTCAAAAATAAATCAAAAATTAGACTATGATATTACCTACGTTAAAATATTAACGACATGGCGTTTTAATTAAATAAATTGACTTTATAGTATTATCTATGTTCCAGTATTACTTATCGATATGGCGTATCGAGAAGCAGGATACGCAATCGTGGTCGCCATTGACATTGGCGCGTCGTTGCACGCTAGTAATATCAAAAATCGGTTGAAAGGTATTGAAAATAACTTTCGATGATTCGTATCGTACGCTGCGCTGGCGTTCGTTGTCTCCGTGAAAGTATTCTACAATGACTGCACACTAATAAGAAAATCTGCGAACACGCGTCTCTTGCTGTAAGTGCATTCATTGCATGTTTGTCGTTTATTCTGTTCGCTAGATGTTGACTGAGCAACGTTCGTCTCTAATTTTAATTATTTCACCGGGAATAACCTTTTTTGTTCTTAGTAAGAAAGAGGCTGCTGTACCTGGTTAATATTTATAATTGTATTATTACACTTTGGTATATTAACGTATTTGGAATCATGTTATGATGTACTTTATAGATTTTTAAATCTAAAATAATATATATTCTAGCTTTTACTTGTAGCTTATTGAAAAATAGCTTTTAAAAACACAAAAAGAAATAAAAACTAACCTAATATATAAAATACAAAAATATATTTATTTTAAAAAGTTATACATAATATAAACGAATAATAAATGGAATATTATTATTGTCGAACTAATAGGAGGAAGAAGGATGCTGTCACTGAAAAATATTTCAATGGGCAAATGATCTTAGGTATACGTTTTGAGTACCCACCCACCAAGGGTAACGGACCGAACTTGGAATAAGTTAACGGCAAATATGTGCAAATTGCCATTAAGAGCACAGTTTTTCCGGTGTTGAGAGTGCGAAGTTCGATCGAGAAGGTCAAGCACCGCTAACCCTGACACCAGTGTAAGCCTACTGCCTTCCTAAATGGGTGACGGACTCGCATTACTAAATCATTATTTTCATTTTAAGTCCGTCGATATAGCAACCTTAAAAGCAGACCGTTAGCATAGCACACACCTTATCCTTTACTTATTTAAATCAATTCCACGACATTTAAAGCATTTAATGTATTTGAGGTCAAATAAGGATATATCAATATTTAATATCTTTTAGATTTGGTATGTGTAATTTATATTCGGCAGCGATTCCATAATAACGATGAGAGTTGTCGTGCCATTAAGCATAGTATTTTATTATCCAACTGATTGGATAATTTACTTACGGGTAGTTGACTAACTAACATCAAATATCCTCACATCATAGGTTTTTATTAATATTTAAAACATATGGTTATTTTAAATAGTTTAATTAATGTTGAACTAGCTTATATAGCAGCATGTTAACACAGGAAAAAGGTTGAGCATAGGATAACTCCTATGCTCAACCTTTTTCCCTACGAATTGTTTGACCAATTATGGTTGGCATTGTTTGTGTACTCTAACAAAACATCCATGACCAAGCGATTAAGCACAGAGATGGAGGAGTTCCAGCGCATCCTACAAGGTGCCACCACAAGCACTCCCGTCTCTGCACATTCTAAATCACTGGCAGCGGGTTTTCTTTCCTTCTAGGATTTCCTTGAAGGATTTTTTTCTTAACTCACTTATAATTTGTAATCTTTTATTTGCTTAGTAAGAAATGATCTGCATCTGCTTGTTTTAGTTGGGATTCCTAAGTTTGTTTGATTCTGACAAAAAGTCAAGTCAAAAATGACTAAAATCTACGACTAAAATCATAGCGAATACCCTAGGTCTGTGACTAAAATCGTTGTTAAACGTTCCGTGTCTACATTGTTAATTATTATTTTTTGTTTTTCTTTTGATCACTGCAGTTGGCGAGCACTACTTTAAATTATATCTATATAAGTTTAAGTGTTTACATTTATTTTTCACATTACTATAAACTATTACATACATATTTTTAGATAGGTACGTGATGACTGATTCTGATATTAGCGGAACCAGTCTAAACTATTTTTCTGTTTTGGAAGACAATAGTAGTAGTGACGACAGTTTTTTTTTTTTATACCACTAAGGTGGCAAACAAGCATACGGCCCGCCTGATGGCAAGCGGTTACCGCAGCCTATGGACGCTTGCAACACCAGGGGTATCACTCGCGCGTTGCCGACCCTAAGATTCTACAGAATTTGATATTTCTCACCGACACGCTCCTGACTACCGTACTTGTCTCTTTCACTTCGTTTCTTTTGACCCTAAGATTGCCTGGAATAGATTGCTTTTGTAATAAGGCCGCCTTTTGCTTACACATTTAATATTTTTGATTTGTTTTATATATTTTATGTTACATGGTGTGCAATAAAGACTACTTCATTGATTGATTGATTTATAATTTGGTGACAAGTAGTATCTACAAAGACATTGCTAAATTGAATCAATGATTATCTCATTGAGCCGAGGTCCGATTGAGACTGTTTGAGGTATGTTTATGAGCTGTTCGGAACCTTGTGCTCCTTACGGACAGCTAAAGTCATTGATCGGAACCTCGCATTGATTCCGTAATTTTGCGAGGTGTGATAGGTCATTATTAACGTTGTGATTGCTAACTCGTAAATTATGTTCAATACTTTTCTTCAAGGTCCATTTTCATTATATGATCATAATATGATTATTTAGCAAAGAATATCGTTAGCTCATGAGTTTGCCGGCAATATTTAATTCTTTTGCATTCAACTTTTAAATAAAAGTAGGTAGGTACTTTGGCCAGAGGTGAGCTAACCAAATTGTTATCGTAAGAAAACATGTAAGATATTATTTAATACTAAGCATTTTCTTCTAAGAAACAATTATTTTTTAATTAATGCTACAAATGCAAGGTGATATGAACATTATCTATAATATAAAAATGAATCGCAAAATGTGTTGGTAAGCGCATAACTCAACAACGCCTGGACCAATTTGGCCAAATCTTTTTTTAAAATGTTCGTTGAAGTTCAAGGATGGTTTTTACGGCGAGAAAAATTAGAATTATTGCTGGAAAAACCCTAAAAATAGCCCTTCTTTTTTCCCATACAAATGATTTGTAACTAAAACGTAGTCAATTTGAGCTTTATTGCTATGGTATAAAGTTCATATTAAATTACAAGCACTCACTGTTGTCTAAGCAATGTAGGTGTGTTCCTAACGTCAAAGATCATATTTATCAAAACAATGTGCGTGTGTGCGTTGGAGCACAGAATACATAGTTGGAGGAGTTTAATGTCGCGTTCCTATACTCAAAGGAAAGTATAAAGGAGAAGATGTTCTCATACCGCGCATCCCAATGATTCCGACTGATGTGCCATTTGAGTTTAAACGACTACAGTTTCCAGTGCGGCTTGCTTTTGCTATGACTATAAACAAGTCCCAGGGGCAATCATTAAGTGTTTGTGGTATTAATCTAGAAAACCCATGTTTCTCACATGGTCAATTGTATGTTGCCTGTTCCCGTGTTGGAAAACCATCAGATTTGTTTATCTATGCGCCAGGTCATCAAACAAAAAACATCGTATACCACAAAGCACTACAATGATAATAATAATAATTATGATTCACATGATTAACAATAAAGCGATTACTTACTTTTAAATCCTTATATATGTTTTATTTAATTTATTTTTAATTCACAACGCACTATCACCAGGGTGACGGTTCTGTTCAGGAGAATTTTTTAAAATACGTAGGCACAAAAACTGCCACATTACAAATCTTTTTGACAGGACGAAGTCTGTCGGGTCAGCTAGTTTAAAATAAATTTAGAATCTCATACCATACGATGGTAACAGGTAACATAACAGAATACACAGCTAAAAATGTTAATTCAACATTAGTAAGCGGGTTCTTTATTCTTTCACTTAACATTTAAAATTTCATTTCTGTTGGAATATACGCAGGGAACTGGACTATTAAATAAATATGTGCCAGTTTGGAAAATACCAATATTAACAATGGTGCTTCGGAAAAAAAAACATGAAGCGAGACATGTACAGCATGACATGATACAGATTGGGGTATTTCTTTTATTGAAATAATTTTTCATCCCATTGTTATATTATTTGTATACAATTAAACAAGTATCTATGTATACGTCAATGTAGACCAAATTTGTCATATTTTAGTAGGTTGAAATCACCGTATCATCGGACTAATCGAAAAATACCCACTTTTTACAATAATCAATTTAATGTTAGACATTTTATATTCTGATTCTTGTTCTCCTACGAAAATTAATTAGAATTGAAGAGTTAAAAGTCTTATATTCTTTGTCCTATATCATTCTGAGCAACAGTTCAAAATAGGATAATATTTTCTCCTTATTCTTTACTTTTATGTTTTTTAAAGATATCAAATAACCTTGGCGTTGGTACCAGTGGTTTTAATTGTGTCTAAATTGAGAATATGGTGAATATAATCAATTCAATTTGATTGCAATGGCGGAAGGTAACGCAATAGTCTGTTATGGTCTGAAAGTGGAGCGTTGAGCAAGTGAATCAGCTGCGCGCGAGCAGACATCTACACCCGACAAAATATTTATCTGCCGCCGCAAGCCGCAACGTGTACCTAGTTCAGCCCCACCTAGGTAAGTTGCAAACGTGTTGTACTGATTAATACGATTACCTTTCTACATACGCTAACTGATCTCAGCCCCATATATTTTAAAGCTGTCATTTAATAAGAGCGCTAGTTTTTTTTATACTTTATGAACTAAATACTGCATAAATCATTACAAAAAACCCAAAATGCAAACAAAAAGAGAAAACGAATGCTATAAAAATCAGCAAACGATACGGTATAAATTGTTTTTTTTTAACCTAAATGGAAGTGTCGTTAAACATTTTAATGCCATTTTTACTGCGGGTCATAAGGTTGTGTATAGAATATGTGCTACGTGGGAAACTTAATCAACGCTCCTACTACAAAATGATCAATTCAGATAACTACCTTTTTAATCATTTTGTTGGTATAACGCATAAGACACCTAGATAAGATGAAGACACGTCTCATAATATCTCCGATAAGAACCAACCTAGTTGGTAGGTATTCGAATTCCTAGTAGCCGTATCTTTTCTCATTTATATCATTTGTATGAACGGTATGTGTTTTTTTTACTAACTTGGTTTTAGCAAAACGCAAACAAGAGGTTAATATGTATTTAATAGGGCGCGCTACTTTTTATTTTTTCTTGAATTATGGCTTTTATGGGTAGCGGTTCCAATTTTGTCAATGTCCGTTTCACGTTAGTTTCATAAACTTTGGCGATGGTGTATTGTGACTGCTAAGCTAATAGGTCAGAGTAGATAATATACTACATACAACTAATAGGTATCATGGCTATTCAACTCTAGCGGGGAAACGTTCAACGATAAATACACATATACAATTATAATAAAATTATATTGATAATACAAGGTTTATCATAATTAACGATTTGAGATAAAATTATCTATAATATGCGTACCTACGATCTATAAAATGATAAATTACTTCGACGTCTACGTCGTACGTGACTTGTAAATTCTTAGAAAATTTCACAGTTTTTTCAGATATAACCGTTTTGGTAATCTATCTATAGTAGCTGCCAATCAACATTGAGAAGAGGTAATTCTCGTATTTGTTTGTTGCTCTCTGGTTGCTCTACCACTTTTTCTGTTGCCGGTTGCCGTCACTTGGCTTGACTTGACTCCGTTGTTATTTAGAAATGAATATAATGAGTAAAGTTGTTTAAAAATTGCCCCAATATTGATAATTTGAACATGTGTGTTTCGGCACTTGTTATCTAAATGTGTATACGTATATTAACTATAAATGTGGGCTTAAAAAGTACATAATTTAATGATAAACCTTTTTAGAGTATCATATGTAGTTTATTGTATGCATAGTTGTGTTATTGAAACAAGTGCGTGAAGCGAAAAAAAATAATAATGTGATTATTGTTGGTGAAATGGGTGCGCATGTCAAGTTATGTTTGCGCAACACCCGGAGGCAACACCGACGACCCTGAACTGAATTTGGTCGCGATCATTTTGCAACTAATCGGCGGTCGGTGCGCTGCCGCGGACTTCTCCGGCGCAAATGTAAACATTAGCAGGCGCAGGCCGCATGCGCGAGGCCGTCGCGGACGTGCACCGCCACGCCACACCACGCTGCTCGCACTATCCCAAACATACTACGGGCACTATCCTCGTTCACGTTCCACAACAACTGATCATTTACTTGCCCTCACGCGTAGAGTTCCTTTCAGATAATGCGAAGGGATACGTAAAAACCGCCTTTCTCGTACCAAACACACCTCTTTCGCTTCCTTTGCATTGAATAATGTCAGCACTCAGCATACAAGCCTGTTGGCTGTTCAATTCTGTATCTGTCATCAATAATGCTCGCACAATTTGATCTACATTTGATCTTCTAGACAGCGATATCCAATTCTACTTTTCTCTCCTTCTTATCAGTGACATCTCATCAATAATACATTTACAGAGATAGTCTTACCTTAAACCTTAGCCTTAAAGTATACAGGATATCTTTTTTTTTCTTGACATACTTATACGTTTTATCGAGTGCTCTATGATTTACGACTACATTAACTTAGTGTGAGTAGGTATATACTTGCATAGTTTTCATAACTACGTTGTTACCTTGTTATACTAAATCATTTGTTCATTGAACATTGTTTATGATACATAAATATATCTACAAATCACACTGCACATATTATATTTGTTGCGTTTTTTTGTCTCTTGAGAAGGGACAAATAATACGTACAAGGATCATGAATCGGTGGAAATAAAAAATGACGTTATTCTGAAGAAGTACAGAATAAGGCTATAGATACTGTTAAGAGATCCTATCTCCTAAACAATTAGTTAGTTTACTCCTAAACAACTAGTTAAGTTTACATAGGATTTATACCAGACTTACCTATTTCATATTATATCTTTATGGTAATGCTGAAGTATGTTTCAATCTATATCATTCAATATTCGAAAAGACATCGGTTATTTGACGAAGTGTCAATATTTTTCACAGTAAGTAAAACAACAATGAAGACAAAGTTGTTGATAGAGCTGTAGCTGTCAGGCATCGTCATCGTTATGATAATTATGACTTTTTTGTTGAACTTCCACCTTTTGGTGCCATCCGTTAACAATCATCATATCATCACTTGTCATTATCTATGCTATACTGATATGTAGTAATTTATCTACTCTGAGCTAATATTATAAACTAGCTGTGCTCGCGACTTCGTACGCGTGGAATGAATTTTTTTCATGGTTTTAATATTTTTGCGCGGACCCTAATTATTTTTCTAAAATAAAAGTAGCCGCTGTTACGCCTTTTAGCATCAGCTATCGACCAGTGAAAGTTCAACCGTTCAGATTTTAAATGTAACAATTTCATAGATTTTATATGTTGCGCGGAAACCATTTTTTTTTTCAAAAGACACTAAGCCTACGTTACAATTTATAGCTTCAGGTCCCTGTGAAGTCCTGTTCCAATCGGTCTTGCCGTTCGGATTTGGATTTCAAATTCGTGGGTTTTTTGTTTTCTGCGCGAAACCCTAATTATTTCTCCAAAATAAAAGTAGTCCAAAATAAAAATAGAGCCCGAAGCCTGAAAGAGAGCCCACCAAAATGTATTTTCAAAATATCTATAATGTACAGAATTTGACCTTTATTATAAGTAGTATCATCATTGTGTAAATATATGTACAACTAATTAGGACAAATTATTTGAGCGACGGTGCGTATTTGATCGTAAAGATTTTACTAATTTATGGTATCATTCGAGTGTGTGGGTTTGCGAAGGATATGTTATGTTATTTTGTAGCTTACCAAGATAGGATAGGACAACGAAATCGACATTGAATTTTAATGCTACTGGCTCAAGTTCAATTCTATTAGGCAATAATTTTTCGATAACAATAAATATTAACTTTTATTTCACAAGACTTATGACAAGACAAAAGCTTGTGCTAATCGAAAACATCGATAGTAATAAATTGATCATTGGCAATCAATAGGAACCATTGAAATTTGCGAAATTTTTATTTGACTGCGTACAACGAAAAGTGTTTTACTTTGTGGTGTAAATGTATGTTCGTTTCAGAAACAATCCCCTTGATCTTGACGGAATTAGCTGCTTTTATACCTCAAGTCAGGACTGCAATTGATCTTAATCTCACCCGATGGTAAGTGAAGTTGAGAGGAGAAGACGGAGCCGGCGAGCCTCTTAATAGCACATTCACTTTTCCATGAAGAGCACCAAGTTATTTCTGGGAACTCAAAGAGGAGAAAGAATTTAAAATCCTTACTGTATAAGAAAACGTAAACCCAGACAAGGGTGCTAAATTCTCTCACCTCCGAGTTATGGGAGACAAAAATGTGATGTAGGAACTACTGCATTCATTGGATAATTAATTGAAAAAAGTTTTATATAATGATTCATACTAAATAATGATGTATTTAAATATAACTGGCGGATTTCCGCCGTAGCATCTAGGCGGTCGTATATTGCAAATGTATATAAAAAATTCAACCCACTCCGATTAATTCCATACATAATGATTTATTATGCAAGGAGTTCACTCGCGGGTCGAAAGGAAAGGTTCTGATGTGTTAAGGCTCATGTTTAATCATGCTGGCAAAACACAAATCGCAGGTGATTGATAATTAATACGTTGTGCTCAAAAGAGTTTAAATGTGAAGGCTAAAATCTTCTTTTTGGATAATAGATACATTCGTATTTGGTATCTAACATAATTGCAGTGAGATTTATAAAAAATACCTCTTTAGTCCTGTCATCATATAATTTATGTTCTTGGCGGCATTCTCGCTTTGTTCAAGATCATTCAAGTACAAGGTTAATCAACGTATCGAAAAACAACAGCGTAATATAAAAAAAATATGTATGGCAAGATTTGCAAGAACTGCTTTTCGGTACAAAATAAGTCGTGTGACCACTGATCAGTCTCAAATTCGCCTGTCACGTTAACTCGCCACTCGCTAGTTCCCTATCCATTACAAATAAAATGATAAGGAGTTGATCTTGTAGGCATAGTGGGCATTTATATACAAAATACATACTTGGTAGGCAGAGAGTATAGAGCGCCATTTCACTCTTGACTTGCACACCTCTTTTGCTCGTATAGAATGTCTGTATACATAGAATAACTGAAAAAACTATATATTGTACCTCGGAAGAAGTTACGTATTTAAGGATTTTGCGGTAGATACCTTGGAGATAGGGCCATGTGGTCTAGAGGCTCACCTGCTGCAAGGAGGTCTCAAAACGATTGATATCGGCCGCCAGTGACAAGAAGGTTGAAATATATTGCGCAAAGGATCTGCATTGCCATACAGCGGGGCAATGCTGCCAACCTACTTGGCACCCTCGTGACAACAGTTTCGGAAGTGTATTTTTTATTTTAGTTCTTGTTTATTTTTATATTAGGGTTTATCCTGCGTATGAGTTTTTTTACTATATATGCTCTACTATCATACTAAGAATTGTTACGCTATAAATACATCATTCATTATATTACTTGTATATATATTTTATGGTAATTATACTCATTAAGTATGTATAAAAGCTCACTGCGGGGTTTCGCCCCGAGAATGGAGTTAATTATCTAAAAATCTCGAGTAATTGACGTCATTGGCGAACCAGGTAGTATCGTCGATACATTACTGCCTTATGTGCGCGCCCCGGCAACTAGTTATGTGACGTCAATGTAGAAACCCTTAATATGATCAACTTTATAATTGGTTTATTATTTGCGCTTAAATTGTTTAACCTTCACAAATTTCCGATGCTAGTTTTCCGTATTTAGATAATCGCCTTCGTAATATGTATCTATTCGTTATGACTTACTTGGTATTACCAACTGTAGATTTTATCATGATCTTATCGACGAACAAACAATGTTTCAAATAATTGTCTAACGCATTAATTTCAAGATTAATGGCACATTATAAATACTCTATGCAATTGCCATTTTGAAATGAGGTGGTATTCGATGCAAAATTTGGTTGTTGCATTATTTAGATTTAAGCAACGATGAATATTCACATTACGTACACACTTATATACTTATTGTGCATTACTACATCATTTATTGCAGCTTAGGTACTTTCTGCGGGTGTAATAATACAGTGTTATTTAAAGTCGCTTTTATATCGCAGCTATATAACACTACTAAGTAATATAAAACAAGTAATTTAAAACTTAAAATGCATTATGCGAAACCGGATTTCAGGCCCTGTAGGCTAAAAAATATGATAGTATGCTATAGGAACCATGGAGGAGGAACGATGCTTATCGAGTAGTGCGTGGTGTCGGAGACAATAAATGTCGCCAGAACGGTGGCTGGGTACGTGATAGTGCGTAGAGCGCTACGGTCGGCAGAAGGCATGCTAATCTCATGTCATGTCAGTGGCCAGCGCAGTGACCTTACGTCACGCGCCCACCGCTCTGTGCGCACACGCGTTGGGAATACTAACGCTACCAGAACGCCTTGGTGAATCCTTGGCTTCAAAACCGAACTCCTTTCTTAGTACACTGTTGCGTCTACAGCATGTTTTCTACTATTCACTCCGTTTGTGTTTGTTTGTAGAACAAACTATCAGCTTACCGCGCTGATTGACAATTGAGCGGTGGAGGTGCGGATGGATGTAGTCAAACTCCGATGTTTATAAACTTTGAATCCGTAATGTGTTGTTGCAATCGAACCCAGTTTAAAGCATCTAGCACGATTGAATATTATTCAAGTATAAATTCAAGCGATGTGATTATTTAAAAACTTTGTTATAAATCAACCGTTTGATCCTTGCAAGTTGACCCTTGATCGGAGGCGGGATGCGGCGCGTTAGTTCTCATCTGAGAATAGCAATGATGTTCATTAGCGCCTACTGTTAATAGATACCACTTATTATACAGACACGAATGTATTGTACCATAACTACTTCTGAGAGGCATCCAGATTTTTTTAAGATAGACCCGTTTCGACTTTACTAATATTTTTTGTGTACGCGCATAATTCTTATTACCAAATAAAACTTGCCTATATTAAATAACGGTCACTACATCTTATTATCTATCCCGCTATTAATTTCTGTTATAAAAATTAACAAAATGTTGACTGGAAGTAGTCGAATAATGCTCATTTGTGTTTGATGAAAATAAACAACAATAGGAAAACAAGAGTTGTCAATATGTAAACATGTGTCTAGTCTATTGTCATACATACCTACAGCTGTTTTAGTAACGCTTCTATAAATTATAGAAGTGCAATAAGTTTGATAATTTTTCCAAGAATTTCCTCTCTGTGTTCGATGCTATATATATTATCTAGTATTTCGTCACACGATTGAAGCACGACCTGATTGAGCTCGAATAACTTAGGTATCCCTTACCAAAGCACAATAGTGTGGTGGTGTTGGTTGGTGCTGTTCCGGAAGCTAAGTCCTGTCCACGAGCACATTCACTAGGAGTTCACTAGCGGCGATTGAAGGCGCTTAAGTGCGAGTGTCGCGGCGGCGCGATCTGCGCCTGCGCTTGTCGTGGGGGTCAGGTCCGTACTGATGGCGCGCGCAGCCCCCGCTTGCTTTTATCACATCGCATCACACGCACCTTCAACTTGACTCCGAGCATCGCCACTATATCCAGTTATTAGGGTTCACAAAATCCAATCTGATTAATTGAAATTGCTTTATGATTCACTTTGAAGTTGTAATTGCTTCCCGTTTCTTTATTCCAAAGGCAATTTTCTCTAATCAAAAAGATTACACAGTTCAATGAGGTAAAACCTACTTGCTTACATTTCCTCCTAAAGTGACGTCAGGCGTAGGAAGGTAGTACGAACTACGAAGTTAAGGGACCTTTTGTACCTTAGAGTATTAGAAGATAACGTATTTGGTTCCTGAATTACTGAAAGAACACATCTATTGTAGTCATACTTAAAATACTAACGAGACCGCTGGTCTAGTGGTTAGTATACCTGACTGCTGCGCCAGGGGTCGCGGGTTTGATTCCCGCCGGGGCCAACTTTTATGTGACAAATATGTTTGCCTTGCGTCTGGGTGTTTGGTATGTATTATAAGTATGTATTTACAAACAAAAAGTATATACGTATTATATCAGCTGCTGGTTCCCATAGTACAAGCTTTGCTTAGTTTGGGGCCAGATGGCGTTGTGTGATAATGTCCAAACATTATTATTATTATTATTAATATATAATTCTTTGGTACCCTACTTATAGTCATAGATTTATGAGCATATTTTCATAGCGAATCTAAATAGCCTATGTTACTCAGTGATAATGTAGCTTCCTAACGGTGAAAGAATTTCTAAAATCGGTCCAGTAGTTTCGGAGCCTATTCAATACAAACATATACACACAAAAATACAAATCTTTCAAATTATAATATTAGTATGGATAAAAATAAAAATATCGTGGTAAGAACCCGTCAAAATGAATTTTATAAATTTTGGTATTCATTAGTTCACAAGTTTTTTTTATTTAGAATTTTTAAACTGTTCATTGTAAGTTTAAATTAGAATAGTACGTGACAAAACACCTTTGAATACTAACCTTTCTTTATTTATCTGACTAAAAAAAGATATTTTTCTTAAGTGAATAACGTAAGGACGTCACAGTGAGTTCATTGACTTCTTGAAAACATTTTTATTTTTTGCTTAATTTAAACAATGGCAATACCTACTTAAATTTAATTGACCTGCACCCTATATACAGGCACTATATCCAATGCATATAGCACGCAGTAATGCGTACAATATGGCCGTGTTTTTTTACAAGAAAAAGTAATGATTTTTACAAACAAAGTGCCAATAAATTATTCGCAATATCAAATTAAAATATCAAAATCTGTGTCCCACGAAAGGGTGCCAATAAGTGGCAGCACTGCCACGGTGGCAAATAAAAGAAATGTTTTTTCTGTAATATGCTCCCGCCGGCATTTCCATAGCATCAAAACGCTGAATTGTATATCCAATTTCGTCTGTATTTGTTAAAACATAGGTTGTATTTTGTATCGTCTTACATAGTATCCATAGGTACTTATAATAAAACTGTAACAGGTCCGATTCTATACATTGAAGATATTTTGAAAAAATATTTTTTTTTGGGAGGCACTCCATATACTAAACCCAAAACTGTACTGTTTTAAATTTTTGTCTGTCTGTATCTTGGCCGCACATCACGCCGAAAATACTGAATGGATTCAAATGAAACTTGGCAAATTTGAGTGCATTCTACGAGGTATAATATAGGATGCTTTTTATCCCGAAATTCAGCACGGTTCCCTAGGGATAGGGGATAGGGTATAAAGTCCAAATGTGTCCTTGGCTGTAATTTTGAAAAATACATAAAGTTCCGGGCAACAAAAAAACACATTAAATTGTGAACAAAATCCGAACGATCGGACAGATTATCACGGAATTTTCACTGGCTGATGCTATAAGGCGGCACTTGGTGACATTAATTTGGAAAAAAAATAGGTTCCGCGAATAAAAATATAAGCCCATGAAAAAAAAACATTCCAAGCGTACGAAGTCGCGGACACAGCTAGTTGGAAATAAAAGAGCAAACGCCAATATACTCTCGTTTACTTGATTGTGGTTAGTGGCAAATGAAAAATATTTATATATACTCAGAGTACCTGTTTTTGAACGAGTAGGATACTACCTGGTAAAATTAAAATATGTATATCGACCAACTATACACTTACATAACTTTAACTATATTCGAACCTTGTTGTGATGATATATGTATAATCGACTGTGATAACTGAATTGAAACATTTATCGAATATTTGTTCAATTGAGATATAAGTGTACCAAGCACTTTTTACATTTGCCGCGGTAAAAGTGCTCGTCACAAGTGCGGGAGGCAAACGAGGTGCTTGTTACACAAAAGCGAAGTAGCGATCTATTGCCACTGTTTTTTTTAAAAATAACATAAGCATTCTCTGATGATAAGTGGTCACCGTAGTCTATGGATTCTAGACTTATGGTGAGATGAATCCCCGTACTATATATAGCAACGGGCCGCCTTATTGTATTCCAGGTCCATTTCATTATAAAGTATTAGTTATTTGACTATCCTTAAGTTGGTGGTGCTTTCCCAGTAAGGCAGCTATGATTTCGAATGGGAGTATCCTTTCTTCATAACCTATATTTCTACAAGGAGCTTCCCACGGTGAGTAAGGACTTACCTCAGGAACACTAAGGGAAAATGCCAGTCATGAAAAGGATACGGCCGAAGAAGGATTGAGTGACAGGTGTTATTATTTCCACTAGCCAAATCCGGAAGCCTTGATGCGCAACGTCAGTACTTTAATTATATCCTAAATAGCTTATCTGTATAAGGGACATTAGATGCGTTCGTAACTATTTGCTAATCATTTTGTTTTGCACCAAGCTGTTGGTAAGGAATACTCAAAATCTTTGCCCAGTTTGGTTTTATATTTGTAATAAATACAACATCATTGGAAGCTAAATTAATTTGTTCTGAGCAAGTCACAGTTGCAAACGCCTCCTGGAATATTCTCGTATAATCTTGCCGTTGTTCTTTTAGTTGCAGTATATTAAAAATGCCATTTACCAAATCAGTATTCACAAAAATCCTTTTATGTAAATTGAGAAAGGAACGTCATACAAAATAATGGGTTCTTATTGCAATTTCACATATTTTTGTCTTGTATATCTTTGAGTATTTAACCTTTGCACACAGACAAACTTCAAATAATATAATGTGTACAACTATTTATTTATTTGCTAATTTAAATTCAGGCAAAGTTTAAGTACCATGAAATACTTTTTAAGTCTACCAAACATAATATGTATACATACTTAATATAATATTATAGTTATATTTGCTAATAACTATAATGTTGTTTACCTATGTTTACCTACAAGGAAACTCTTAGGTAGTTTTCTCTTACCAGGCGCTTGAAAGTGTAAGCAGAAGTAAAAGTATGCAATTATTTAAATTATATTTGAAATAAATATGAACAAAATAAAACAGGGCTTATAGATAAAAGATCGGACACAAGCCAGAATCACGCGGAAGTGAGCCAAAAATGCTGGCAGCATTGATGCAGATTTTGAAATTTAGATTGTGAAAATATAATATTTATGAGATTAAGTCCATCATTGTACTTAAATTGTGCATGAAGTTTTAAACAAATAGATCCCAAAGCGTAGTACTAGTAGTAGTAGTTACTACGCACCACCTGTGCTTCCCTACAAAGAGCCACGGCCGGGATATGTAGCGCTACGCGGGGTAGGACTCGTAGCATTACGTAGGCGTCGTAGCGGCAGGGAGATAATAAAATATGAAATTCAGTGCAATCTGGAGCAAAATTATTTCCCTAAAAGCATTGCAACCTTTTAAATACATTTTATTAAACGAGAGATATGCTTGCTTAAGAACTCATTTTAAATTATGTATTTAAAATAAATACATAAATTATACTTCGTATTTTTTGAGGAATTAATTATTCTTACTTGTTTTATAACAGAAATACTTAACTTTGATCATACAGAATATACGAGTTTACGTAACAAAAGGATAATCATATACAACTCAAACAAATAAAGCAACTTATGTAAGAGATTGGTAAATATTTAATTACCTCAGTAGTACTCAGGATATTATCTACGCTGAGCTACAAATTGTACTGTAGTGATTTTATGTAGAAGGTCAAGTGTGTTTTTTATGTTTGATTGTAATCTATATCTATATTTTTAATATAATAAAACTGTAGAAAAGTCGTCTCTGTATATTTTGAATATAAGCCAATAAATTATTAAGTATAACATGCAGAGTGTTACAGAATATCAAGTTTTTTTTAAACTTGTTTTTTAACTATTTATCCGCCTGTGTTGAATTCGCTAATCTCCAGAACTACTTAACGTAATTTCATGGAGTTCAACGTAGTTTCAGGTAACTAGAGCGTAGCTTGGGGCATTATTTCTAGGCTTTATTTCATCAATATTTGTCCA
Source organism: Falcaria lacertinaria (assembly GCA_951449985.1). Classification (NCBI taxonomy): domain Eukaryota; kingdom Metazoa; phylum Arthropoda; class Insecta; order Lepidoptera; family Drepanidae; genus Falcaria; species Falcaria lacertinaria. The sequence continues at coordinate 7,424,480 of OX602113.1, read as the reverse complement.
CGAAGAAAAATATATCTTCATGTTGGCTATTTGAACCCACTAATCTGAAATTATTTGACCGATTTGAACGGGTCTTTTACTGGCAGATAGTTGATGCTATAAGGCGTAACTTGGAAAAATAGTTGGGGTTCCGCGCAACCAAAATGAAATCCATGAAATGGTAATCTACTAAAGTACTAAATACATATTATAATATCAGTTATTAATAATGCAAGCGGTCGCCTAGTGTTCGAAATTCGTACCACTAAATGAAATTTAAAAACATTGGCAAATGACATTCAGTAAGACTTGTCAAACGCATAAACGCATCGTATTGTGTGGAATGTTTTATGTAATTAAAATGTGTTACTTTCTTGAGAAAACCATGACAGAAGCTCAATCCACAACCTGAGGAACTGCGGAAGTTTAGCTGCTGCTTTGTCCCTGATACGATATATAACTTGTCTATTGAAGGAATAGTCGTACTAGCTACGTTAGCACTGCACTTTTAACCATATATTTCAGTAAAGCGAGCTGCTGGTATCTTTTATTTTTAAGTAAAATGTTAGAAAAATGTTTATTTAATATAAAAATAGTTTTCAGCGTAAAGGAGGCCTCACGTCGGCTGGTTGTGGCCTCCCTTTAAATCTCGCTCAGAGAATCAGCATTGCTATCCAGCGTGGCAATGCTGCCAGCACTCTTGGCGCTCCCGCATGATTCTGGTTTGGGTCAGATCTTTTATCTATGAGAACCTACTTATAGGTTATTATAAAGTATTATAAAATATTATGACCTACCTAGGTTTATAAGTTCTGTTATTTGTAAATAGTTGAATCTGTTTTGAACAAAAAAAAAACGGAAAATGTATTTGTGACATTACATGTAATTCTAAAATCTACACTTTGGGCGTTTCTTTGATTTTAATGCTAAAGATATTTAAAAAATATGTCTAAAAGCGGCCTGTCTATAGAAATTGAGTTTTTACATTACGTATAATTTTTTTCCTCATTTGTTTATATGCAATCATTAGCTCAGAGCAGATAAGATAATATACTACTCATTAGTATGTAGCTACTCATAAATGTCAGATATTTTCCATTAGATCGTAGTTACTAACAAAAAAGGTTAACATTAGTGGTATAGACAAACAAACCGTTTATTACTAAAAAGTAGATTTTCCGTAAAGATAGATTTAATAAATACGAATTTATGCGTTATCCAGTTGTCTAAAATATCTAGCACTACCAAGATCAAATAATATTGTCGAGTTCTTGACGAATAATGACCTCATTTTGGTGTTCACCAATTAAGAGTCGATCGGTCGGTAATCAGAGGCAGTGTAGTACTGTAGCGCGAGCATGAATAATTTGCGACAAAGTTATCGTATCGTCTTCGACTATTTTATATTGATAAATGAACAGCGCTGCGGCGGTGAAAAATGGAACTAAAAATTTGTATGACAATTTTGACATTTCGCTAGCTACGTTTTCGAATACGTAGTCGAAAAATGTTCCTGCTACCGGCACTGAGTGGCCCTTTTGGACCGCTACTTCGCCCCACTCTCAAATACATCATGTGTTATATATTGTGTGGTGTTGCAATATGCTATGCAAATGTTGATGAAAGTATTTTTATTGTTAATTGATGCGGTAAGAAGCAAAGCCCTCGTATTTTATTGTTTAAATTCTAATTTTAGTAAGACTACTGCTAGGAACTAACAACAATAAAAAGAAGTCTTCGATGGGCGAACTATAGAACGTATATACTTTGAAACCTTACCTACAAGTTTGTACTGAGCCCTCGGTGCGCGAGTCCGACTCGTACTTGGCCGGTTTTTGTTCTTCTTCTTCTAATAATAACTAATAACTAATGAGCTAAAATTGCTACGTAATGTAAGAACTCAATTTCTATAGATATAACACTTTCAGTCCATATTTATACAAATATTTTTAGCATTCAAATCAAAGAAACGTACAAAGTGTAGATTTAAGAATTACATGTAGGAAATGTTCCAAATAAATTTGAAGATTTTTTTTATATTTAATAAATAATTCTTTAACATTATACTAAAATATAGATACCAGTAGCTCGCTTTACTGAAAAACATTCATACTTCAAGGAGTTGTATCAGTATGGGCATGTTATATATTACCGACAAGAACTCATTTCTGGTGATGATAATCCCGTTATAGGATTAAAAAACGGATAACAGTAATTAGTAACTGCTGCAACATATTTGCTACTGATATTTTACTTATATACTTTGTTGTATTCAAATGTTTGCCGTTGTATTTTATAATATAATTATGCTGCTTGATTGTTTTATATCAGTATTAAATACTTGTAGCTAACTGTTTGCGTCATTGCTCACAGATCGCAAGTCAGCGGCCGGCGCGCACACACGCAAACCATGCACCATATTTATTGATGGAAAATTACTATACACACGTAAAGTTTCCTCACATCCATTCACGAACACCGTAAAACGCTATTTCAATTCGTTGTGATTGTCTGCTACAAAGGTGCAAAGGTTATGCTGTTTTTATTGTGACCTTAGCGAAGTTTTCCAATATTGACAAGTCACGAAAAAAAAAGATTTTTTTCCCGGTCTATGTGAAACTTTAAAGAGAGGTGCGACAAATATATACAATCGAAAGGGGAATTAATTAACTTCAAAAATAATAGCAGCCTTAGCCTTAGTGGTAGTTTTATGTTCTTGCGATAATGAACGAACGCTGTCTGTATCGGCAGTCAGCACATGATAGCAACCGGTTATGTTAGCGCGTCATATAAACGTTTCAGTTCATAAAAGACTTAAGAAACATTGTAATAAGTATAAATTGGTATGGCTCTTATTGGCTAGCTTTTTCTGTAAATTTGCCCACTTAGTAATAGCTTACTCTCGGGTATAGCTTACCATTTGTGTAAGTCAAGAGAGAAGTGGCGCTCTATACTCTCCCTACCCGGTAAGGGACTTGATGTGATGTAAGAAGTGTTACGGCTCAAAAGCGAAGTGTGGTTACATCTAGTTTTAACCGACTGGATAGAGGTGGTTAAACTTAGATCTATTCTACTTATCCTAGATGGATAGGTAGAATATAGAAATAATAACATATTATGTACATTACGCCTTATTAGTTTTATCAAGTACTTATATATTATCAAGAAGTTACGTGTCAAATCTTAGGATCGTAATTGGCACGTTCTCAAGAGGTAAAGGGAACATGCAAATATTACAACCATGACATTAATCCGTATTATTCAAACATAGTAATCGGATCGGGAGGTCATTGTTTATAGAGCATTGATTTTAGTTAATTTGAAATTAATTAATTGAGTGCTGTGAATGTATTCTGTAGACATAAGTTGTCAGCCATGTTCAACTTTTAATTTATACAAATACAATCGGGGTTTTAGGCAATTTTGCGAGTTGTTTTAAAATCAGTTAAATTGTGTTATCTTAATACTAATTAAGGCATAATTGCTTGGACTTTATTAAGAATAACAATAGTTTTATGAATATACGTTTGCAACATCTATGACATTTATTTCTGTGCGGAAGAGGCATAAAGTAATAAGTTCCTACATTTCGTTAAGATACATAGGAGTACATAGGACGAATAAACTCCTCAAATCACTATACATATCATTTCGTTAATTAGCGGGGATTACTAACAAATAATTTCAAAATTCCATGAACTATCATTGTCATTCCCTTGAGTTTCTCAATGCAGTATAGTGGTAGGCGATTGGATAGAAGCGAGCATGCACTTCTCCCCGAAGAGATTAAATTTCCCGAGGTGATAGGTCGTGCCTTCCTTTAAGGCTATTTCAATTCTAGGCTACATCAAATGAATTATAATATTCCAAATATATAATTTATTAATTTTGATTTAATTTCCTGGAAATGGAACTCAGGAAATTATTGCAAAAGTCTAGCAATGGAACGTTCTGGCGACGGACGCGAACGTATAATATTGTGGTTCGTCTGTCTGTCAAGACCCTTTTTCTCAGGAACGCGTAAAGGTCGAAATTAATGTCAAATAGTCCACGGTCTCTTTGAGCTGTGAATAAATCAAACTTGTAAGTCAACGTGATCAAAAGATATGACGGTTTGTCGCATATTTTGCGGTTTCACAAGGGAATCAAACCTATAGGGTACTTCCCGTTGACCTAGAATTAGGCAATAAAGGCAACCTCTTAAAACCATACATATGCATTAGAAAAGTAGCGAATTTTGTATTACATACTTATTAATTGCAGTTGGTGAAATAATTGTCTCGATCGAACTTGAATGATAAAAAATAACCGATTTAAGTCGTGAAAAGTTATTTTTTAAGCTGTAGAGATAGGTATCAAATAAGATCGCAGGAAACATTTTTACATCTCTAAACTCTAGTCAGAGGCTCTATTAGGCCCTTTTATCCCAAATTCTATTCGGCAGCAATGATATAATTTCGGCACTAGATTCAACCCGATGTGCTTGGGATTTTATTTTGAATTACAGATAAAATTTAATATTTAATTAAATTTTGCTTTTTATTTTAATATTTAATTAAAGCAAACTGTTCGGGGTACTTCACATAACAGGCCATAATATTGGGTGTCGTTGAATGGGATAAAAAATGTATGGCTATGTTTCAAACGTTTTGAACACGATTTTATTAGCTTTACTTAGCTGATGAATTTACACCCTTAATAAGAACCGAAAGGCGAAAACAATACAATCATTTCGGAACTTTATCCTAATATATCCTGACCATGATCATCAGGATTAATACATTTTGGATGTTCAGTTTTGTTTCTAGTTTTTTTTTTATATATATACCTAGACTATCTCTATCTATGCTATTATTGAAATGTTTGCTAGTTGAAAAATTACGATTGAATAACTTCCCCGGTTAGCCGCAGAGTGATTAACCCTAAGAGCGCAATAGTACATAAATCCACGGTATGTATGGCTGTAGGCAGAGTTCGCCTACATGCAACACGTTAAGAGAAGTTAGAATTATCAGGTGATTATTATATTTCCGGTACAAAATTTCGATAGCTTAGCCTATAGGTGTACCGTCAGAGATCGTGTTCCGTGTAAATATACACATTTGCACCTACAAATTACGAAAGCAAATACAACCGCCGTACAAAGTCTGCGATGGTATGCGTAGGTACTTAATTGAAACGTTCAAGGTGGGTTGGTCATCTCATCTCACAGACAGATATACTAATTATTATAAGTTTATTGAAATACGTACCCACAAAAACCAGTTTACTGGATAACGGAAACAATATATTTACTTAAAATCGAATTTAAATACATTATTGGGTCTTAGTTACCAAAACGTAAGCTATTCCTGTGAAATAATTGTGCTGCACAAGCCAAACATGTCTAAATCTAGTGAGTACCTACCTACTAATGATGATAATAATCTGAGCGAACGCTATCATTACTTGAATTCGAGGGGTTATTAAATTTGATTATAAAAATATGAGCTCGGCTTAAGATGTACGCAGTAGGTTCTAGATGTTTTATTATGGAAGTTTCCGATAAGCAACATAGCTTGATTCGACACAAAAACTTGTTCCTATTGTGTTGTGTTCGGTACACAAGAAATTCATTAAATTGCCATTAACTTAGTCAATTAACCAAAACGAGGATGTTGTAAGACATATTATGACGTATCTTTGATCTGAAAAAATAAATTACACGTATAGCTTAACTACCCTGCGAGAAAATACGCTATCTGTATGTTTTCTCAAACTGAGTATAATCCATTCAGCAATACAATCTTAGATATAGTAAAACTAGATTTCCATTATCTTTTAGAATGTCAGTTTAAGGATCTTATCATATCTTCCGGGGTCTAAAGGAACTTGTATCCTAAGTTACATGGAAATTATTTACGTTGTTAACCGCGGCAGAAGCAAAGACGCAAATGATGAGATGAGGGAGATGTCAGCTCAAAAGATCCCAAGTGTCGACGTGCATCTGGGGTAGCCCGGACAGAGAGACATAGATACAGTGTATATAAAATGATGGTAAATAATCACTTGTATCATTTAAAGAGCACCGGAGGAAATAAATACAACCTTTGATAATAAATGCTTAAGCACACGTATAGTACGGATTATAATTGAAGTGTCGACAGCATTGGGATTTCCACTTGCGTAGACTGGAACAAGTTTTGTCTGTTATTAACGTTTTTTAAGGATCACATTAGCATTTCACACAGTGATTCTTATCTTTGTCAAAACAATTTAATATTGGTAGCCTCTGAAGGAAACTTTAAGGAAGGAAGATAGATCATGGAAAGTCGATAAGGTGTAGCATTGCTGGTAACTTCGAACCAAGTCCGTAAACCATATGAAAAAATAATATTAAATGTTTTAAATCCAAAAAAATAACTGTTTCACTTGTTTTTGAAGTTGGCGCTTGACATCAGCCTTAATTACCTTAATTAAGTTTTTGAAGGATAGTTTTAAGTTCCTAATAATATAAAGAAATGGCATAGAAACATGTCATTAGAAGCGTTCACGCAACCCAACTGGATTAGTGAATATAAGTCGGTCCGTGCGGGTCGGAGCACTCGGAGCCCATCTTCCTCCAGCCAAGGCAACCTATATTTCTTGCTTATTTCGTTGTATGAATCAAGTTAGACGTATATAAATTGTAAACTGCAAGGTGGCAAACCAGTGCACGGTTCACCTAATGGTACTGCGAAACGGTTGCAGACGCCTGCAAACTAGACATTATCCGGTGCGTTGCTACTCATAAGTTGAAGGGAATCGTTCTTCTGTCAGCACTAAGGGGAAATATTAGAGACGCTTCCTCGAGGAACTCTGACCTCAAAGGAGAGAAGGAGTGAGAGAACACCTCAAAGGAGTAGCCATATTTGCTGCAGCCTTCTGTATGGTGCTAGCATTCTCGCAGCCGGTCATCATTAATAAAGTAAAATTCTAAATCTTAATAATTTTGTATTATATGTATAGTTATGTCGGCCATTCAAATTGGAAGGTTTCGCACAATTTATTCCGAAACCAGTTTAAATAATTGAGCTCTGCCGTTATACTTTTAGCATGAAATATTATGACATGGATACATTATTATGTATAATGTATATGTTTTTGACGGACAGCATCTTGCCTCTAGCATCTTGGTTATGGGAGTGATTTCGTGAAATGAGACGGAAATGCGAACAGGGGAACAGTTTTCCAATTTAGGGACTGTGTTGCTAGAAGTGGTGGACAAAAGAGGTACATTTTATGATTGAGGTAGTGATACAAAAGCTGAGTGCCAGTTAGTAAGTCTTACGGAAATGAGGGTCAACGTTCTATGAAGGCTTTATGTAAAATGTAAAAAGATTTCAACAGAAAATCATTATGCTTTGCTTGTAGGCAAGTACTTGCATTACAAGTTCTCGGCAGCTTTTAATTGGCCTTTTCTTAAAAAATATATTTTTAAATAATGAGAACACTGACCTATATACGTGGACTTCGGGTCTGCGCAAGTGTCCAAAGATCAAACAAGTCAAAATGCGAATGACAAGATAATCGCCGCGAACAATGCGAAAAGAAGTAGTAAGTAGGTAGTAGTCGGTTTGATGAGACGTTCGGAAAACAGCGCAAAATACTTACGTATTTTCTGGGTAAGACGAAATTTTGAATCGATCATAGCCTCTAAAGTATTAATTTGAATGCTTGAAAGTATATAGGTTTCAAAGTTTGAAGGATACTGTGAGAAAGATTTTATTGCATACTAGCGGCCCGCCCCTCGCGGCCCGCTCATCGCACGGATAGACATTTATTAAATATTGTGTCTACCCGTGCGAAGCCGGGGCGGTTAGCTAGTTTATTATATAGCATATGTAACTCAGTGATAATTTAGCTTTCCAACGGTGAAAGAATTTTGGGTATCGGTCCAGTATTTCGGAGCCTATTAAAAAAAAACCCACAAAAATACATATCTTTCCACTTTATAATATTAGTGTAGATTAGTGTAGATGTAGATTAAACTATGTCATAATATATAATCTTTGTCTCTCTTCAGGTACATTTACCCATACATTTAAAAAAGTACTTGTGTATCCCATTTTCAAGGGTGGTGATAGAAACAGTGCAACAAACTACAGGCCAATATCCGTCTTAACAGCCTTATCCGAAATGCTAGAAAAAATATTAACACATACACTATTAATAATATTTATTAATTTTGTCAAGTTGCTTTATAATCAAATGTTTCTCGGAGGTGGGCGTTGCCATCCGCGACACGGCTCTAAACTTCTGCGGATGGAATCGATTCGTCAACTTGTAACCTAAGTAATATTAATAAATAATAAAAACATAAATAATAAATAAAAATAAACAGAAAGAGTACAGCTTATCAAAATCAAAAATAGTTTAGGCCCTAGTAGACATGTGAAATTTTTGAAATACATGTGCATGTACTTAAAATTATGTTTTTAATTTGTCTTTTTCATACTTACATTAAAAAATCATTTATTTCTAATCGCACTAAGTAAGTGTCGGTGACTACAACAAGAACGCCGAAGGAGGTTTTGGCGGGAATCTGGCAGCGCGGTTGAGATTTTCTTCCAAGATCGTAAATTGTGTAATAGTGATATTTAGAGTGTATTTTCGGTGTCATAATGTGCAGTAAAGTTTTATTTAGTGTCTGAATTATAGGAACATTGGTACTAATAATGTAAATATGGCTTTTGGGTTTAGTAATATTTTATCTGTAAAAAGGCCTGTTATGAACTGCTACTGTCGTGGATTGTGGGCAGAAAATCCATTAAGCATTAGAATGATCCTAGGCATTTTAATGTAACACAACATAATATGGAGAAAGATAATTTTCTTCATACTCGACTTTATACGAGAATAGTCCTTGAAGAGGATCGATTGCCATAGTCAGGAAGAAGAAGAAAAACAGCAGTGCCAACATTGCAAGCCAAACTCAAAATGATTATTTTTATTTATCAATGGCAAACAAAACAACCAATGGAATAATTGTGATCACCCGCGCCGCTCGACCAGGTTTTTCCATAAAATTTAAATATCGGTAATAATACTAGATTACCAAGTTCTGCACCTGTTGAACGAGTACTTTTAATTTTGTGGAATGTTTATGAGGCCATGTAGACGGAACATGAAAGATGAGAATCAGTGTTTTATTTGAAAAATCTATTTTGAAGATACTTTTTTTGCATTTTGTATTGAAATACTTTTATTGAATCCTATATTTAATACATTTAGTATTTTATTTGAAAAAAAAAAACAATAACCAAGCGATCCAAGCATGTGGATTTTCAATAGGTACTTTCAATAATCCATATTTAACACCTCTCCTTTATTATATACTCAAATATATATTATAACAAAGCACCTCTCCTAGTAAGGCACATTATGAACGTAGGTATACTTTACCGCCGCGGCACCGGCAAGGAAAATAACACCTGAAAGACATCACACAGTATTCGTTCGAATTATAATGTTAACCAATAAGGTTTCAACCGTTTCGAAAGCCGATGAGTTTTTTCGAGCAAAAACGAACTGAGCGGTATAGAGTTCGACAAGGAGTTTTTTTGGAGGGAATCAGGCGGAGCGGTTGGGATTTTTCCAGTGTCTCGTAAATTGTGTTATAGTGATCTTTAATGTGTATTTTTGGTGTCGTTATGTGCAGTAAAGTTTCATTTAGTGAATGATTTATATGAACATTGAAAATAATGCTATAAAGACTTTTGGGTCAAGTAATTTATCATTTTGGTCAATAGGTTACCTCTGTCCTAAAGGCATGTTACGATCTGCTACTGCCGTGGATTGTTTTCAGAAACTTCAATGGGCATTAGAATGCATGACACTAGGCATTTTAATGCATCTAACACGAAATATTTGAGAAATTAGAAAATTGTCTAACATTCGAATCTGACAAAAATAGTCATTTGATGATTGCCATATTTAGGAAGAAGAAGAAGAGCTCTTCAATTTTAATTGTGTTTTTTTTAATTATAATACATCTGTATACCAGCTCAGGGAGGTGAGCTCCGGAAATTTCATCATTATGTATTAGGTCAGTGGCCGAGAATAATCCATTTACTTTTGAAAAATAATACATTTCAAATTTGCCCTTGATGGACTGTTTTAATTCGTTTAAATGTCGAATAGGTATCATTTAAATGTTGATAAATTTTATGTCGATAAAAAGGAAACAGCAAATAATAGGCCTTAAACATTATTCAATAACGTCAACTACATTATTTCGAAATGTCATAGGTATTATTTTGAATTTTGTATTAAGCATTTGATAGGTTTTCTACTCATCAGATATATATTTTTTATACCACTAAGTTGGCACACGCAAGCATACGGCCCACCTGATGGTAAGCAGTCACCGTAGCGTATATAGCCACTAGCAATACCAGGGGTATCACTAACGCGTTGCCAACCATGTTGTTGATGAGGACTTACTGTGCTAGCAGCATTACTACTAGCCCAGCGTCACCTCGTGAAGCACTGGCAACCTTACTCACCGCAGAAACACAACACTACATCAAGGAGTGTTATTTCATTGCGGTCTTTTGTAAGGTGGGGGGGGAGGTACAGTCGGGCGGCTCCAATTTAAATGGGAAAACACACGGGAATTCCCAAATCGTCCTAAATCTCTTTTTATATAGATAGCAGTTAGATAAGTATTGGATTTATTTTAGGTACCTTCTGAATTTGCAAAATTCATTGATTTTATTTTATAAAATAAAACAATTGAATTTTGCAAATGTAATTTGTAATACGTAGAGCATTTATAAGCCAATCTAGCACGCTTTTGCTAGAATTAGAATCAAGGATTATAAAACAGTTTTCGGGTTTTTATGACATGCTAAATATTCGTATGAGTCTTTATTGCGAAATCATAGACAGACACGTAAAATGTTTTTACCTAAGTATTTATGTTTTTCCTAGACCCAAGTATACCTTGGATATTGCTATCAGTCCAATAATAATAGACTCCACAAATGATAATGCCTAACATTTTGAAGTACCTTCTAGGTACTACATAACCATCAAAGACACGACAGTCATCTCTGCAGATTTTGTATGAAACCTTTTATGAAAATTACTGACTTTATACCTTAATTAAATTATATTTAGTGACTTGCTTGATTTCTACCTTACCTACGTATAATATTTTTGTACTAATATTTGTCCAATAAGTATTTGCGATGTTCGTACAAAGGTCACGAAACTCATTGCCAGGCAATTTACAAGCATTTTACAAGTGTTTGCTCACATTATGACGGAATGTCAAGTTAAAACTGACGCTGATAGAACCAGAGTCACGGTTAAAAATTAAAAACCAGTGTTTAAGAGTATTCATTTAAATTGATATCGTAAAAAAAGTCGCTATAAAAACCACAACGCGACTACACGATTATGGAAAAGTTTAAAACGACGTTGCTTGTTAAATGTGCGCATATGGTATAAGGACGTGGGGCTGTATTCATTCTTTAGGCACCTACCGTAGGACTGTAGGCATATTCTATCTAAGTTATGGTGACTATTGAAACCATATTATTATGGTCGGATTTCGATCACGAGGCGACCTAGTAAATACACAAATAGTAACTTATAATAACGTTGTACCATGTCTGTAGGTATACCAGCTCAAATCAAATAAAAAAGGTAGATGGAACTTGGAGAGCAACGAAGTTTTTTAACCATGTACTGCGTAGGCAAGCAGTAGCTTCGTTGTGTTCGTTGTAGGTGTGGGTGTTTAACTGTGTACACACACTGTAAGGGGTAGTATTAACCGGCGTCCTATATCAATGCCGGTGTCACTTCGTTGTTTGCAATGTAACATCTACCTTATTTATTTGATCTGAGTACCTATTCCAGATATATACCTATTTCTTGCACTCTTTCATGTGGTGGTGTATAGTGCCTATAGTGGTAAGATATTTGTCATAATATATGTTTTAGTTTTTTTTAAACGCTGCAAATGGTATACTAAGACTTTTAATTTTATAACATCTATCTAATACTATCTAATAACACTTTCTTAAAAATATACTTAAATACTTAGAATTTAGAAATAAAATACATACGAAATGGTAGGAGTATGAAATAATTAAATAAATATCAGTCTTGTCAGAGTAGCTACCCGGTACTGACGGGCATGTACCTATGCATGCAGCATTGATAAATGTAAAAGCAAAAGAGGTGTGGAAGTAAAGCTTGTTTAGTGTTCTCCGACTCTGGCAATGTCATCAGTTGCTACATGACTTGCGTGGTCAGTCATTGACCCTTAACTGTGTAATTAAATTATTAATAATGTTATAGAGACTGATAAAAAATACCTCAAACATTACGTTACATTTAAGTATATTTTTTATAACCTTGTCATATGATATGTATTTGAAAAATAGGATGTGGTCGATAGAATTATTGAGTATGTATAATGATGCTGATCTATGTTGCTAAAGCGATCATTATTTTATCATAACTAGTTGGTCTACGCGTAGGTAAACCAGTTACACCGCGGTCCTCGAAGGTTCCACGTGGACACGATGCCAGGAGACATGAATTTTGTTTTTGCTTAATATACACTATTTAAACTTGAGCGGAATTAGGTTGTATGTAAGTATACGTCAAACCAGATCGCCTTGGAAGAGGTAATTATTAAATTTAAATGACCTGCTTTAGCTTTTTTGCATTCATAATTTTAGCACGTTAAAAGTATTAGTAGGAATATTACTCCTATTACATATCGATACACAATTACGTGACTATTAGCATCAGTAATATTATAATACCTTTCTGTGAGTTGATGATTGGAAAACTTACAAGCACAGATCAAATAAAAAGGTAGATGGAAATTTGCGAACAACGAAGGGACGCCGGATTTTTAAACATGTAGTGCGTGGGCAAGTAGTTTCATTCTATTCGTTGTAGGTGTGTGCGTGTAACTGTGTATATGAACACATGATGTTACACTAATAGACAAAACAAATGGTTTTGTCTATTAGTGTAAACGTGCCTGAATATGCTCACAAATTTTAGGAACACATTTCTTTAGTTGCATCGACCGTAGTCACGAGCTGACTGCTTTTAAGTGTGTCCATTCCCTTCGCCTCGATTTGCAGGTAGAACGAACATTATGTGGATACTAGCTTAGCAACATAAATTAATAATAATAATAATGTTTGGACATTATCACACAGCGCCATCTAGCCCCAAACTAAGCAAAGCTTGTACTATGGGAACCAGCAGCGGATATAATACTTATTTACTGTTTGTTTGTAAATATATACCAAACACCCAGACGCAAGGCAAACATATTTGTCACATAAATGTTTGCCCGGCGGGAATCGAACCAGCGACCCCTAGCGAAGCAGTCAGGTATACTAACCACTAGACCAGCGGTCTCGTCAATTATATGATATATAGCTAATGTTACTGTGATAATATAGCATTATATTGGTGAAAGAATTTTTAAAATTCCCAGTTTGTTTTCGAGTTAATAATTACAAACATTTCCTCTAATTAATATAAGTTTGACGTATAGATTTAAAATTCGGCTACTACTACTTTTTTAAGTTAATGATTTATTGCTAATGCCATATTGCCAAATTTAATGCCAATACATCATATCATACACACATTTAAATAGGTTTAGGTGTCGTACAGAGCTACAGGTACCTAAATTGTAAAAAATACTAAAAATCCTTCTAACGCAACGTCTCATTTGGAGCGAAGGTACGAAGGGACTCTAATAATACCTAATTTCGGTATGCAATTTGCACAGCACAGCACATGGAATGGTCAAATTATCGTAATATTGCAGTGACTGGTCTATGGGGCAACGCATAAATGGCCATTTACTTGCTGACATCCTTGGTCACTTCACTTGGAGCTAGTTATTTGTACTTGTCGATAGGGTGCTGCGTAAAAGTTATGATCGGCAAGGCGCGAGTGATACCCCTGGTGTTGTAAGGTGAGGTGTTCTAGGAGGGGAGGAGATCAAGCTAAAACTTTCCTAATCTCACTTAGGCGGGAGGGGGGTCTTAGCAAACATCACGTTTTTTTTTCTAGCAGGAAACGGTGTAAACTTGCGTTTAAAATCACTTAGATATGTTGGTTCCAGAAGTCTCTCTTGAGGCCGTGCACGAGTCTCCATGGACAGAATTAGAAAAATCTTTATTAATTTTTTTGTTTCATATTTATTATTTGTTTTATGATTTTAAACATAAATTTTAAAGAATCTCGCGTGTGATTAGAGGGGGGAGGGAGTTGAGGAAAATCTTACAAAATCTCACCAACGGGGTAGGGGGAGTCGAAAAATTAATTCTCAGGCGGGCATATATGCTTGTTTGCCACCTTAGTGGTTACCTATAAACGTATAAACGTAGTAGATCTACTCTAAGCCTAAAAAAAAAGGGAGTCAAATCTGAGCCCACATTAATTTTAAGTGGCCGCTGATTTTACATGCGATATTGTATTCTGACGACGCTTCAAACAGTTATGTGGGCCTCCAAACTTTGAATGTCGTTTCAGTATTTGACCGTCAGTATAGTATATACAATGATTATAACAGGTTCCTTAACTTCCACTGACCCTACCGACTGGTGATTATTTTTTGTATTTTAATTTGGTTTGATATATAGTAGTAGTTTTTGTTCAGGAATATTAATTAAAGATTATTAAATGCAGACTGGTATCAAGTTTTCTTATTTCTAAATTCAAAATAATGATTTGTTTAAGTAAATTTGCTTTATGCTATATGTAATGACTTTTCTTCCTGTCCCGCTCTTTTTTCCCATCCTGTACATATTTGGTGTTACAGGTAAACGGTTTACCTTGAATTCAAAAGAAAGATACAAGATTGGCATTTTATTTGGTAAAAAGAACATATTTTATCTTACAACAATAAAAAGAATATGCCCACAATTAACTTCATGTTTACAGGTTCTGGGGACTTCGGAATCATCGTGCCCTTTCATTTGTACGTCATAAATTATTATTTATTTATTAATGCTCGCCGAAATCTGATGGCACATGATTAGCACTGGGTGGATATCGTCGGCGTCGCTTTGCCGAGTGATGCAAAAGACTTCAACGAGGGTACTCCCTATAATTTTTAGGTACATTTTTGATATATTGTCTACGTCTGTTTTCTTCTCGATTTTTTCGCTTTCAGTTCTAGTTATACGTATTATCAACTCTTGAGGTTCTAGCAATTAGAATCTGGATTTTAAGTTAATGTGGTCACCAGAAATGATTTAAAAAAATCAACGTAACTTGACTACCTGCCTTACTATTAACCTTTTGGGTTCACGTAAAGAAGATTTTCTTTATATTAATTAATTTGAGCATTTGATTGCCTTTCGTCCATAGCCCTTTTACATTTCAATGTGAACCCGCCCCATTAGTTTAAAAAATATGGGTATCGTTGACTAAAGCTACAATATTTGCGATTATGACTTTTATTAGACAAAGGGTTCGGCGAATTTGAGTACCTATAATAATATTTATTTTACCGTAAATCCATTCTTAATATCCAGTTCATCACATAAATACTTGCCTTGATGCGGGAATCTAATCCGCGGTGAACCTGGCTTGAATTAACACTAAAACAGTATTGATATAATAGCGAAGCCGCAGCGGGTCGTTATCTGTAGGTATACATACCTATACATACAAGGCAACCGTTACTGACTGACATATCAATACAGGTCAAACCACTACTGAACGGATTACGCTTTAATTTGACACGCAGGTACTATGACATACTCGTAGACATCTGCTAAAAATTTTAGAAAATTCACCTCCTAAGAGGAGGAAACGGGGGTCCCAAGTTCGTATGGAGAAACAAGATCAGATTAACTTTTTTTATTTGAAACTTCACAGAGGTACACCTGTTTCTACCTTTTGCAAAATTCAAACCCTACAGGCGTGAATTGGGAAATATGTTACCCAGAATTTAACGCGAGCGAAGTCTCGGGAAAACGCTAGGTAATCAATATAAGAAAACGGAATCTAGCCTGGTTTGTTTCGTCCTAGATGTAACTATACATTTCTGATTTAAAGTGAAGGAATTATGTTTTTATTTACATGCCGCTGCTTCGCTAAGCATGTAGGTAACTGAAAATAAAAAAATATAAATAAATTCGTTTTGAGTATTAAGCCCTTTACGTTTCTGGTCTTTGAAATGCTAAGGGAACTATTTTCGTAAGCCTAACATTTCTTCACGGGGTCCATGAACGTGTGACTATTTAAAGATTAGATATCTGAGATAAGAAATTAGTTGTTCGAATGGGAAGGTTAATGATTAATAAAAATGAATGCTTGTAAAATCCTTTATTAAAATAATAAATTAAGTTGCAAAAAAGTGATATCGTAGCAATTACTTGAGCAGAACTGCCGCGGCGAGGGCCGCTGCTGCGCACGCTCAAAGCAACTGGCACCTCACTAGCACAACACTTAAAGCATCGTAACACCAAATAAAACTAAACAAAATAATACTTAACATTATGATCTTTTGCATCGATACACTGCGCACACTCGACTCAAATATACATTATAATCCAATACGAAGCCGTATTTATGTGGAACTTCACTAATCATTTTATGACATTATTATTATATGCTACAGTAAATATAACTTGTTTAAACGAGGTCATTTAATGTTGGGCTAGGGGTTAGTTAGCAAATAGAACTAGCGGCGTATTAGCGGTTACACATTGCAATTGTTTAGGAAACGAGTGTGCGCTGTCCCTCAATATATTGTAAATATTAACATTTTTACAATAAACAATGATTGCATAATAAAAAAAGGTGCCTTTAACAATTTTATCAAATTTGTTCACTTTGTTCTAGTTATATATTTAATAGAAAAAATGTAGAAAAGACCTCAGTGGAAGAAATAAATCTTTATAAAAAACTCTTTGAGACAGAAATATGAAATGCTGTTAGTAAACACTGGACTCCTAGCTCGTATGGTAACATGGTTCCTTATTTTGCATACAACAACTCCATAGTAAAATTATATTTACAAAAATTCGTTAACTTCCAATACACCTACTAACATGAACCGATAACTATGAATCTTTATAATAAAAGTATATACAGACACACATTACAAATGCCCACCTCACTTCACCACATATTAGAATGAAACTTAACAATACTTGACCGTGTGAGAATCATAGAAAATACATTCTCGTCCTCAATTTTATAGTTACGAAAAATACACCCGTCTCATCGACACATCAATCTCAACAGTCCATAGAATATTTTCAATATCTACATTTTGTACTAAAAAAAATTCAAGGCAATTTAGACGATCCAAGCGAGATCTGAAGGTGACTTTGTGCAATGACAAATGTTAGTAAAGTTCAAGGTCACGGACGGAGGCCGGGACGCGGGGACTAGGAGACGGGCCGCCGGCGCACGAACGCGTCCGCGCCCGACGACGCGTACGAGTTGGGCACCTCCGACCCCACCTCCTGCTTGTACCCGTTGCGCCCCGTCAGCGAGCTGCTGTCCTCCATCACCGCCTGCAACGAACCACAACCACGCTTAGCTATCGCATCGCTTTGCACCGTTTAAGGAGTGATCGTGATCCAACTCCTTGCATTTTTTGTCCTCAAAAATGTGTAGGAACATGGTTGTATCGGGTATCATATGAAAAGGATTTTTTTTACACAGGAGATTTTTAAGCAAAGTTTTTTAACCCCCGATGCAAAAAGAGGAGTGTATAAGTTTTACTATTTCTAGCTGGTAGAGACTATGTATTATAAATATAACACGTAAAATAAAATAAAAAAACTCCAACTAACAAATCTTTTTGAAAAACAACAACAAATATTTTCCAACTTAGTTTTCAGGTGGAAAAATATACAAAGATTATATTGTGTTTTAAATAAGATGGATCCCCGAAGACGAGTCAGACGTGCACTTGTCCGGTTTTCATTCGTATTCGAATTCAATTTCCTCATCAAATAAAACTACAAACGTATAGCCCACGATTATTTGACACACTAGGAAACGCTCGTTAGATAATAGATGGATTGCAAACATACAGGGATCCCCCTACTCGTGACTTTTTTATAAGCCATGGGCAAGGTCAATAACACTATCACGCAGTGCAATTTATTCAGTAATGCAAGCACAACAAGGCTAGTGCTCGATAAACACTAACGCGACGTGGACGGAGCTATATCACGCTTAACGAAAACCATTTCAAAGAATATCCTAAGGAACTTGAAGTTTGTGGTTTTGACGCAAACTCACATTATTAATTTAATAAATGATGGAAGTCGAGTAATGCTTAGGACACCTTATGACTTTGATGAGAGATCTGTAGGTAGATATTAATTGACTTCAAAACCAACAATGCTTCAAATGCATGCAATTTATGTGCATTCACCGTACGAGGTTCTTATGTAAAAGATTCGTCCAGTAATGACTTTTAATATTCAATAGATTTCTACAGCCATAAATATACATTAATTGATAAGAAGTCAAGCAGATATGAATATAAGCCAACATTTTGGAATGTAAAGACGCACCGATCAGTTGGGTAATAATTTCTGTCTTGTTGGGTAATCAAGATCTTATTAACTATCAGAGCCGGTATAAAGATCATATTTCAAATATGTATTCGAAAAGGTAACTCTCAAAATGTCAAAATTTTCATACAAATTTTTGGTTGCAGTTTTCGCCGCCGCAGCGCTGTTTTTTTTTTCGTACAAAAATAGTCGAAGGCGATACGAATACGTAGTCGCAAGTTATTCTTGCTCGGGCTACAGCGATAACATAAGATAGAAACAAATTACTCACCATACACAGTCCGTTGGTGAGCTTAGATTTCCTTTCGCCCTTGGAGTACCTCGCCTTGTAGAAGTCGGAGAAGAGGAAGAGAAAGAGGAAGCCGTGCATCGCGATCCAATAGACGAACACCCGCGGGTACTGGCACGACGGCCGGAACAGCACCTGCAGCTGGTGGCTGAAGATCAGCACGAACTGGACCTGCAGGAGACAACACACGTGGACAATAAATGGACAACCCTATAAACATGAACACATTCAAACTGATATATGAAAATATAAATATAACTTGGAGCGTTGCTAATGACTTTGCACGTGGATATAGCCAGTCGCAGAACGGACAACACTCTCTACCTTAGTGGAATAAAAAAAACGAGATTGCGATGGGCTCTATTATCATATAGAACCCAAAACATTGATTGGCTGAAATCTGAAGCAGAGAGGAACATTATACATTCTTGACATAAAATCACACGTTTCATTTAAAATTTTGATTAAATATGTCAGGTTGGTAAAATCCGATAGTATATCTTTGATGCATAATAATAAACATACCTTAATCTACGGATTGACAAAACAGACAGGGCTTATTGTGTATAAGTAGGTATATCGGCAACCTCTTTAATTAACTAATTATGAAGTATATAACGTGTAATTATGAGATAACTGTCAATAATTATTATGATAAGTAAGCCATACTCAACGTTATCACATAATAATCAATAAAATGGAAAACAATTAATTATTCGGAATACGATCTTATCTTTTACTTAGATTGACTTCACAATAAGCTGTTTCAATATTTGCTTGTAATGAGATTAGGCCTAAAAGGTACGCCTTTGTATGGGAGATAACAAGTATGTACAACGAATTAGTAGTGGCCAGAAAATTTTATATTGGCAAGTTTGGTTAGAATCGTACTTACCATTTGGAAGGCAGTGAGGTACTTCTTCCACCAGATGTACTTCTGGTACTTGGGCCCCATGGCCGCCACCATGTAGTAGAAGTACATCACGATGTGCACGAACGTGTTCAGCAATGCGAAGAACGTACTATGCCCACCTACACAAACAAGACACACATAAACACAATACCCTCCTTTGCGTTGCGGAGTCAGTGAATTAAAAGAGTTGCACTATTCTTCCCAACATCGAACAACTTGTCGCTTCTTGGATAGTGTAGGATCGATCGAGCGCTTTCCAAATATGACTTTGATTTCAATGATTAATATTATGTTATAAAATACTTTAGAAGACGATTTTTGTTCAATTATTATTTAATGTTATACGACATATTGCTTTCCACATATTACTTTGATTGTATTGTCAATTTCCATGTATCAAAACTTTAACTTCCATATTCCATAGTATTGTTTTTATCTATAATTGTTATTTTCTTTTAATTTACTGCTTTACTATTTTTTTCCCTCTAGTGGCACTTTTTATGTAAATCTGTTATCAAACTGTGGATAACGTCGTTGGCTATATAATTAACAACATGTTTCTAGTCTAGTACTCTATATTATGTAGCTGTTTGTTTTCCCTTAATAAATAAAAAAAAAAAAAAAAAAAACAACTTTGTATTACAAAGCCGTTTTTACAGTCGCAATTCATTTGCAGTTTTATTAAATTCAACTGAAACAAGTTATAAATACTGAAACGAATAAAAGTGCGAACATCTTGTGTTCATCGATACGTTAAAAGCAATTAATTTCGTTGAGCCTGCAATCTTTGACAATAATAATGAGCGTGTCTGTCGTAACGGCGACTAGTCATAAAACTCTCAAGTGGTTGCGTTGGAGCAGAGCCTTGCCGCTTTCAGTGCATTGTTCCCATTACAAGTGTCCAAACAGCATAACCTAGCCTGAGCGCGATTATACAATGTAATTTTGTAATCGACTTTGCAAAAGCGTAAAACGTTCTCTAATAAGCAAAGCTCAAATTATTACAAAAAGGCGAAATTATTAATGATGTACTTTTTTTAAGCAATCCAGTAAATATTGCAGGCTGTAATTCCGTGTAATGTTAATTTTAGACGGGGAAAGAATTTATTAAATTAAAGCCTGTAAGTACGTTTATTTTTAACTTAAATGACGATAAAAGTAATTTTTGTTTAGTATTAGACATTGTTTCCACTTCAAAATTATGATAAAGTTTTTAGACGCGCAGTGGCATGTTCTGCGCCAAATTTCTCTAAAAATAGTGTGAATTTCATTAGTATACGATACCAATGATGTCATAACAATAAATAATGTTTATAAGGAAGCATCATCTGTTCACGTAAATTGAACATTAACATGTAGGTATTACTATTATTTTGCGGATGTCGAGATGCTAAACACAAGAGTAAACAAAGTCATGTGTTAACTATGTATGTCTCAAGCGTAGTCACCTATGCAGGGTCATTTATCAATATCCTATATACTTTGAAAGGTAATGTAAACAACGTTATATTCGTATATGTTAAGACGTCAAATCTGGTAAAAAAAAGTCAGGCGCACATGTACCTAGATAGCAGGATTTGAGCACAGCGGCAATATTGTTGTGGTCAGAAATTTCGCTGTTCACAGGTGATAAATGCCTAGGTTTGTGGCAGGTTTCTTGAGGATTTCCATGTTGACACTCATGATTATCGCAATAACGTAATGATAATTGTGATGTGATAATTTGACACTCATTATGAAATTTAGAAATAATTTTACGATACAACTAATGTTAAACACAGATGAATTCATCGTTTGGATTTTCCTCGTAAACGATAGTTACAACTCGTCACACTTATATTTTGTACCAACAGTAAATTGCCAACTTCTCCCTTGCCGTGTGCGTGTTTCAAATAATGCGTGATGTTAATAAAACTACAAAATGTATTTAATTAACGTATATGACAGCGGCCAACAATAATCAGCATTATAAAAACATCCTGGTATTTCCCCAAGGCAATTAAATTAACGTTAGTTGCGTCAAACATTTCGAGATATTTTTAAACTTGCATGCAATAATAATTTAATGCGAACCTCACAAACATAAGCATCCACTAATGATACTGGCTAAATATAGATTAGAGGTTTTATATCAGGTAGAAAACCAGTATGAAACACAGCCTTTGTTATGACAAAGTCAACGCTCATTCTTTGTGATTTCCCTGAGGTCAGAACCCCGCCATCTGTGTTTTTTTCTTGAAATTATATGCGAATAAAATGTCAATGATAAATTAGTCAAGCTTTTCTCATTATTTGCTACTTGGACCTTGTATGCTACTAGTTTTCAGAACAAGGTCTGTGCGCACAAAATGTCCTCACATCTTCGTAGGATTCGAGGCCACTGCTATTCTGTATTGAGGCATGTGGACCATCTCGGAAATGATTCGTATTACATAATACGACCTCGATCCAAGATCGATTTCTAGTCTTCAATAATACGAGTAACTGTAATGTATGTTAATAAAATTATAACTTTGTCAAATTATAGACATACCGTTTTTATATACAGCTTAGCTAAGATCGATCCACGATTTTAAAACAGGTTTTATTATCATTTATCACACAAACAAAAAAACAAGTTTGATAATGATATGGATGCTGCTTTACAAAGTTGAATAAAATGGTATTAAGATTTATATCTGAATGTTCTTCTATTCTGTAAGTCTATAAATGTTTGTCTTATAATTTTGTTATTTCTGCGTGTACCTAGTTGCATCATGTAGTATGACAAAGCTTGTATGTATATACCGTAGGCTTGTTTTGTAATTCATCGTTCACATTGACGAGTGTGTTTTACGCGGAAACTACACATACTCCACAACAATAGATATAACAATGGATCGTACGCGTTAAATTGGATAGTGCACCGCTGTTATTTATACAGCGGAATCTACAAGTCTAGGAAGCTAATAGACGTGGCGTACGCATCGTGTGAATATACTTACAAAATACGCGTGTATACCGTTAAGAGGCGGAAACACACATTGAGATTACCAGCAAAATTTTTAGAGGTGAGATTTTTATACCACTAAGGTGGCACACAAGCATACGGCCGAACTGATGGTAAGCAGTCACCGTAGCCTATTAGCCGCTCCCAATACCAGTAGTATAACACTAACGCGTTGACAACCATGTTGGTGATGACTCACTGTGCTAGCAGCCTTACCACTAGCGCAGCGTATCCTCACGGAGCACTGGCAAACTCACATACCGCAGAACACAACATCAAAGTAGTGTTATTTGACTGCGGTCCTCTGTAAGGTGGAGGTACGGTCTCCAGTCGGGCGGCTCCAATTAACTCAACTCGCCCTGCCTCTCTTAAAATATAATGATTAATTAAGCTAATACTTATGTAAGCCTATTCTTAGTAGACCAAAAGGCCACGCAAGGCTCAGCGTTCCTTCACCTTAACGCCCAGTGACATTTAATAAATCGGATGTTCACACTTGAGTCGCGTTAATCACGACTCTCTAGACGTATATACATGCACATACAAATAATAAACAAAGTTGCATGTTTAGATAATCCACAGACCTTACGTCTGTGGATTATTCGAGGAGTGCTTGATTAACCAGGTGTGTGCAGCGTCAATGACAATGGTCGACATGTGTCTGAGGCAATTCGGACCCGTAGCCTAATGTAACTCCTAAAGTTAATTCGTTCTATTGATTTTAATGTAGTGTTGTGTTTCTGCGGTTAGTAAGGTTGCTTGTGCTCCAAGAGGATTCGCTGCGCCATTAGAAATGCTTCTAGCATAGTGAGTCCTCATCAACAACAGGGTTGGCAACGCATTAGCGATACCTTATAGGCTATTATGCGCTACGGTGACTGCTTACCATCAAATTGGCCGCAAGCTTATGTGCCACGTTAGTGGAATAAAAAAAGTTACCTGGCGCGAACTTGAGGCCGAACCACACCGACATGGGCATGATGCCGTGGTGAATCACGTGGAGCGTGGACACGTGCTCGTTCTTCTTGCGCAGCACAAAGAATAGCGTGTCAAAGAATTCCGTGAACTTGCTGAAGTAGTACCACCAACACGTATTCGCCATCTAAGTACAACATTACACTTATGTTTATATAGTTCTTATCTATTTATATAAAAAGGAAACTGACTAAATCATCGGGGAAGCCTACACAGGTACTTAAAATTTTGTAGGTAGGTTCATTAAAGCCTGTAGGTATCCCGAACTATAGATTTTTTAAACTGAACGGCAGCAGTCGATGTGTTATAAAAATATACATATATACTAGTTGCGCTCGCGACTTTTTATTCGCGAAATCTGATTATTGCGCGGTACTTAAAAATAATGGTAGCCCATAAGTTACTCCTTATATAATCAATCTATATCTATAAGGAAGTGCCGTCATAATCGGTTCAGCCATATTAGAGATTAGCTGGAACAAACAGACGGACAGACAAGACAAAAATTTTACAAATTGTTTCTTTTGCTATAGGAAATGTAGATGCATATGAAAGTCATGCATTTAGCGAATACCTGTTACATTACAAGTCTGACATTACAAACAGACACTTAAATTTTATTAATTTGTAAAGATTTATTAATTATGTATTTTTGAAGGTGGAACCCCTGGGCACAGCTAGTTGTTATATAATATTTAAGCTAACCAATTACAGCCCACCAAGACATGGAACCCATACTTAAAGGCCACAACAAATGTCATGGGTGAAAAGAAGACGCGGTAGTAAATCGCGTTGTAAATCTATGCCTTATACACCAAACTCACTGGTTATTAAGCCATCCAAGTCCACTTAACTAACGAAACAATGATTAAACGATATTTTAATAATTTACGAAAACCCTCAATTTATTCATGATTTCCTTTAGTTTTAGCATTAGATTATTTTTTTCCTATAAGAAATCGAGGAAATATCTTGTGAAAATGCCATGATGGAAACAATGCTATGATGGTAAACAAGTACTGTTTGTCGGATACATTATCGTCTCCTAGTACTCCTAAAGAGGGTCGAGGATATAGTACGAACAGTTTGCAATACAATTTGTTAACAAACATATTTACAATTTGATTAACTGTTTGAGCCGATGTGTAGCCCGAGTAGTGTATAAAAGGTAGCCACTTGCTGAGAAGACCGCTGCTTGTCAATGAAAGTTAAAAAACTACAATGCAAATTTCGGATTGTTCTGGACAAAGAAACAAACAAACTGGCAAAATATTAAAAACGTGTACTTGGGTTCTAAAAAGCCTTAATTTCGAAAACCGCGGCATGTTTTTAAAAAAACCGGCAATTGCGAGTCGGATTCGCGCACCGAGGGTTCCGTACAAACTTGTATGTTAATGGTATCAAAGTATACATATATACGTTCTACATATCATATATACTTTCGCCCATCGAACTCCGATTTTCCAGTACCTAGTATAAGTAGAGACAGTCATTTTATCGTGGTGTGTATGTGGCCTGTTAACTGCATGCATTACAATCGAAAGTATAGATATGTATCATAATTACATGTAGAGGTCCAAAAAATACCGCTCAATACTATACTGCCCCTGAATTTCGATCGATCGAGTCAATAAAAAAATACAAATACTGAACACCAAATTGCGTTATTATTCGTCGGAGACGCTCAACAGCGCGATTCAAGAATAACGTAAACAAACGCAGCGCCATCTAGTGTCGAATTGAGGAAGTGATATTTTTATAATAAGTTCGCCTTTTTTAGACCCTATAGCTTTGGATTCCTTCGTGAAATCTCAAAATATGTGAAAATTTGCAACATAAACGTACATATCTTTTCTTCACGTTGACTTAAAGGTTCAAATTTTTACAGCTTAATGAGACCATGGTCCCGGGTATTTCATATTAATTTCAATTTGACAACTCCACGCGTTCTCGAGAAATAGATTCTTGACAGACAGACAATAGACAAACAGACAGACAGACAGACGGACAACAAAGTGATCCTATAAACGTTCCTTTTTCCCTTTGATGTGCGGAACCCAAAAAAATATATAGATTTGTATAGATACTGACGGTGGAAAAGAAAAAAAAATGAAGTGCCATTCGTTCAGCACAGCTGCTCAATGTTTGACATTTCAATGAAATTATTATACTTTTTTATTTGTTAATTGTTTATTTGAAATTTTGTGAACTTCCGTTTTGATTATAACCTAGACAGATAGGTAGACAAAACAAAACTATCGAACTGAATATAAAACGAATTTTCGACCAAAGTGGCGATTCAATTATTTTTCCTTTCCACCATCGACATAGAAGGCAAAGATGTTTCCGCATACATATTTGAAACAGACAAAAACTAATTATGAATATTTGATAGATACATTCATTAGACATAGTAGGCGACAGGTTTGCAAAACACGTCTAAAGTATATATATGTATAACGAATTGTACGTTATTCCGCAGTTTCGATGGCCCTGACCATGATCCGGCCACATGGAAGTCCATGGAAGTGAGTAATTCAATTTTAATTATGTAAATATTTGCTTTGAAATATGTAGTAATACCGGAACACGTTTTATGTAACACTACCGTGTCCCTTTATGACCATAAAATAATAGAGATCATGCTCATATTCACTGTAACCTTTTGGATTCGTTAAAGAATATCTAACTGTTTGCTGTTACATATGTGATATATTTTTTGACATTTAATAATAAAAAGATTTACTCCTTAATTATATCATCATTCTCCTGCCCTTATCCCATATTATTTGGGGTCGGCGGAATATGTATTTCTCTTCCATCCTTCTCTATCAGCCGTCATCTCTGTATTCACTTTCTTTCTGGCCATGTCATCTTTCACACAGTCCATCCATCTTTTCTTAGGTCTACCTCGACCCCTGTACCCATCCACATTCATACATAGAATACTTTCTTACCTCGTTATCTTCATTCCTCCGCATAACATGCCCATACCATGACAAACGCTTGCTCTTCAACTTTTCTATCTCTGAAGCAACTTTCAAACTTCCTCTAATAAACTAAATTCTTACCTTGTCCATTCTAGTTACGCCACACATCTATGATAATTCCGAGTACTCTTTACCTTACCATCGGTGAGTACTTTGGTAATTTGTTCTAGAAAGTTGGACCTTGGCCTTCCACTCACATTCGCACTGTTAAGAAGTACACATTTTGAAGAGGAAGCCACTAATCATAGGTTTGTATTTATCGTTTTAGTTAGTCTGTATCTATAACGATGAATCAATTTGTAAAAAAGTTAATGTAAACATATTTTTTATAGAACGAAATATACCAGACAGGCGGTGGTGGTTACAGAAGTAAACTTACGGAAACATGCACAGAATTTGGCAATAGTTACTCCTGAAGTGCAACCTAATAATGCATATCAAGATGCTGCATTTCATAATGGTGAGTTTTTTGGTATTATAATGTAGATAGAGATAGATGTATTATATATTAATTAGATAAACCACACACAATTTCTATTTTAAGGTGACATAGAACCCTGCCTTCTGAGTATGTTTTATTTTTATTTATTTAGGTTAAGGATCACCAACAGATGAATACATTAAAAACATCTTAGTGCTAATATAAAAGGCGATTTGAAACTCTAGTAGAAATAGTAGTAGTTATTGAAAAGTAAACAGCAGATTAATTTGAAAGTTTATACATGTGCTATGTAATGTAAAGATTTCAAGGGCAAGTAACTAATTAATATTTCTTATTTATGTTAGGTAACCACAAAACAATGATGTACCTAGTTTCATCAACATCGGTAACTATGTATGTTAATGCTTTTTTGTATGTTTTGTGTAATAGTTAAATACGTAATCAAGATCTTATTTCTAGATGGCCATGTACTACCAAAACATTCTTATTATTATACTAGTGGCCCGCTCCGGCTTCGCACGGGTAGACATTTATCAAATATAGACGACCCGGTGAACTTCTTATCACCATTCATCAAATGTTTGACAGGTAAGAACAGTTTGTATGGGAAAATAAATTTGTCGTTTTTAGTGTTTTACTCGCAATTTTTCCATATTTTCTCACCGTTTAAACCTTCCCTGGACTTCCACGAATATTTCAAGACTAAAATTAGCCAAATCGGTTCAGCCGTTCTCGAGTTTTAGCGAGACTAACGAACAGCATTTGATTTTTATATATATAGATGTATTTAGAATTGCAAAGGGTGTTTGAAAAATTTGCTTATACCTAGTTAGGGTATTTGTTTTTGTTTGAGGTCAAGAAAATTCAGAATTGCAGAGGAGGTACCAAATTAAAACGCAAACCAGTTAAAAAACAAGGACTTTTAAAACACACAATATTTTAAAATGCAGAATTAGAAAATATATACCTAATCAGTAAGCATAAAATGGAACTAGATGAACAAACGTCTTGTCTTAAAAACTTGTCTATTATTCCGCGGAGGGACAAGGTATCCGTACATCTTCTTCCTGGTCTGAACTCACCTTGTGGTTCCCGGAGATACTTTTCAGACTTCTCCTGCATTTTATCGTCATAATCTTGTGTATACTTTACTCGCTAAGCTAACGAAGCTGATGGCTCTATGATTTGCACAATTAAAACGTGACCCCTTTCCTTTATAAAAATACCTAACCTAGAGACCCACCGGTAACGAGGCGCTATTATTATCATCGGATCTTTTGACAACGAGCTTTCAACCGTATATAAATGGAACGAGAATTTGTTCGTTCAATGAAGGGGTGAATTTATTATTAAAGATAGACGAATGTTTGAGCTTATTGATGCTACCCGTTCTAGTTAATTAAATAAATAATTTAGCGATACCCTAATCAGATAAAAAACTAATAAATAAAAAATATACAAGTATAAAATGTGGCATTTTGTAAGCAAGGAGTCCAGTTAACATGGCATTCACACATCTATGTATTTAGTTACTTTAACGAGTACAATCAATCCAATAAAGTAAGCACCATTCAGTGAAGGCCCGCTTAAAAGTTACTTACCTAACCTAAACATTAACACGATAGGGAAAAGGTGAACGTCTCATGTCGAGCTAGTTACACATTGATTACTCACCCTCATAGCTATCGGGCTCCGGGAATAATCGACGAGCTGACATCGGAAGTCGTAGTGACCCCACCAGCCGCTCATTAGGTACTGCGGACATAAAACACATTTATTGATAATGAATAAACGAGCATGGCTCAAGAGGATCAAAATCGCTGATTATTGACGGGGGAAGTACTTTCAGAAGATCACAGCTAAATGATACACTGCTCACTCGGCCTGTAACTGCTTACCACCTTTGTAGAATAAAATATAAATTCAAAACTATTTTGCACTTTTTTATTAATCTAAGATAAGATAAGATAAGTAGTGTATGCGGTCTGGACATATTTTCTAACACAAATGTACACTTTTGTGCTGTGATACAAGCAATGAAGCTTGAAGTCTTGTTTCACGCAACTAAATGAATTAGAAAGCAAGTTATCTTACTCGATAGGCTCGCTTTAATTTCAAACTGATTCTCTTTAACGCATTGTCAAGATGAATCGAATTCATTGTTGATAGATTTAGTTAAGTAAGATCTAAGTTATAGCTTAACTTATCTTGTACCGCTGACACGTTTTATTACTCCATCAACTTTTTAGGATAGACGGTTACTCCTTATAATATACTAATCAAACCAATGGAAGTAAAAAACACTTTTGGTGCAAAGTACCTCGTAGAATATCCAGGCACTGAATATGGTCTGTGCAAGATTGTAGAAGACCAGCACGCCCCGCAACTCGAAGGGCTTGCGGTTCGCCATGAGCCGGGGGCCGAGCTCCCGCGAGCAGTACGCGTAGAAGATGCACGCCGTTAAGGTCGGCCACGGAGACGACATCATCGCCCATTCTTTCACTCGAGGATCTACAATCAATACACGTGCAGATATCAACAACAAACAAATTAACACTCACAGACAGTTTCCAAAACGTGATCAGTACGTGGAGTTTCATTAAGGCAGGGATACAACTCTTCAGATTGGGCCTTAGGTTTGCAACGTCGGTTGACTTATAATAGTTTGTGTACTGTACCTGCCGGGAGCATTATATGTTATCTAAGTAGGTAATTGTGATGGCTCCTGCGATACAGACTTAAAGTCTAGTGCAGTGGCTGTTACTAGTATTAATGTACCAGCTGTGCCCGCAACTTCGTACGCGTGGAATGAATTTTTTCATGGGTTTAATTTTTTTTTTGCACGTGAACCTTAATTATTTTTCCAAAATAAATGTAGCCAAGTTACGTATTATAGCATCAGCTACCCACCGGTGTCGAAAAATCTTGTTCAAATCTGACCTGCCGTTCGGTTTTCTCAATTTGAGGGTTTTTTATTTACTGCGCGGAACCTTAATTATTTTTCGAAAATGAAAGTAGCCCAAGTTACGCCTATCCGTTCCGGAGTTACAGCCAAGTACACATTTTGTCTTTTAACCCTTATTCCAGGGGAACCGTGCATAATTTCGGGATAAAAAGTATCCTATGCTTTACCTCGTATTATGAACTCAAATCGTGCTAAGTTTTATTTGAATCCGTTTAGTATTTTCGGCGTGATGCGCGGCCATGAAGCAGACAGACAGACAAAATAAAAAAAAAACAGATTTGGGTTCAGAATCAAAAATACCTACAAAAAAAATTCAAAGATCTTTAATGTACAAAATTGGACCTGTTACAGATTTATTATACGTATAGATAACCTGTGTTTGGTAATAAAATATTATAATAATTATTATTATTACCGTAACCAGCAGGCCTTATCAGGCCTCAGAGTGGTCGTATGTTATTTACCGCCTTCATAGTAACTTAAATAAAAAGAAGAGTGCCATGATAATTTAATTTAATTCAAGTTTCAAGTTCAGTGTCAGTTCATTGGTCGCTAATTCTTGACCACTTCTAGGTAGATAGGTAAACTATTGTCTCATTATTATACATTCAAATAATCTGATCTCAAATGCAGAAAATGATATGTAAATAGTAATTTTTTCAATATTTATCATTGATAATTTATTCACATTAGTTTAAGTTAATTATTCACATTAATGTCCATACCTGCGCAAGGTAATGTAAGCAGATAGGTAATTATAAAATAAGTTAAGTAATGTAAAAAAGTATGAAATTGTTACGAAATACCTAAAATGGTTGGATCTCGGTTCAAACCTAAGCTTCGGCCGCTCTATTGAGTATAAGGCAAAAATCGCTGGCGTCTTGGCGGTACTTTTCACCGGGACAGCTCTAAACCTATACAAATATCTACTCGTGTATGGAGTACTGCTCTCACGTCTTGGACGGCTCCGCCAAATATCAGCTAGCAGCACTCGACTACGTGGAGCGCCGAGCCAAAAAGCTTATCGGTGATAAATCTCTGGTCGAAACCAAATTCCTGAGTCTCGAGCACCGACGCTGAATTACCTGCCTCTCGGTTTTCTATCGGATACATTTTGGAGAGTGTGCACAGGAACTTAAGGGCTTAGTTCCTCCATCACCTTTTCGACATCGGACTACTAGGCGTGGGGGAGCTTTCACTCTTACGTTGTGGACATACGACCAATACACACTAAGAGTTTTGCATCATCTTTCATAATGCGTACAGCAAAGGACTGGAAAATTCTCCCCTCGAACCCTACAATATGGAACTCTTTAAGACTAGAGTGAATAGGCTACATACGGAGAATAAAAAAATTAATGATTATTTCCTATAACGTAAGTGGGCATGCATAATAAATTGTGCGGTTCAAAGATTAATATGGCTAGAGAATCTAAATATTGCCTTGTGTACAAAATTTTACGTTTAAAATCTTGCCGCAATCTGTCCATCAAACACTGTTATTATTCCGTCACTCTCGTGCTATTGTTTTGCAGTCTGTTTAATTTAAATAACATGAACACATAAAAAACGTGTAACTACAAATTTAAAAAAAACTTGACTGTAACTACACTTGATATGAATTTAACATTGCTTGTTTATTTAATTTAGCATTGTGTTTTTTTTTTTCGAAAGGTGATTTGTGTGCGTACTGGGATTATCGACCTGTAATTTAATTTACAAAAACCGAAAATTGATATTTGAATATGAATGTAAGCCGAGAGTACCTAAGCATATTTATAAAGAGGCGGTCATATTGATTACGTTTTAGAAATTCAACGTTCTTTAAAAGATGTTGCTGTTAGAATAACTAACACTGAGTGAATAACAAACAACGCCGGCTAAACCAGTGGAGTTCTAAAGCATGACACTCTGCACATGCCTTAAACAATGTAGATGGACAAAAATAAATATGCCTAAAGCAATGGGTTTTCCAAAATGTACTGTAATGTACATATGTACAGAATGTATACCTTCAGCCCCTTCTTAGGATATCCTAATTCAGCAAAAATAGATTTGTTAGATAAGACGGCTTCGGTCAGAAGTCTGAACCCTAACCATGCGTGTTCCGTCCGACACCCTCTACTTGGCCAGGTTTTTTACAAGGCAATGGTATCGTATCGAGTATATTATTATGCGTGTACGAGTAATTAGGTACACATTACAATATTATATCTTTATACGTAATTCGTACCAACACCACAGTGGGAGTAAACATTTAGTAACCTATTTAGCGCGAAACACTAAAACTACGCGAGTTTCCCTTTAGAGTTTACATATTATTACAGGGTTTATGAACCCGGCAACTGTGTTTGATACAAGTACGTTTTTGTTCATTTATGTTATTCTTTCTTACTAGCCTAAAAGCCCAGCTATTTAGCAAATATTATAACCTATTTGAAGGACATAAAAACATTATAAAAGTGGGATAGTGGGATAGTGACTGTAATTAAAAAGAGGGACAGAGCTATATGAACATGTCTTTCTTGGAACTTGAAGCTTGGAACTAAAAAGACGGATTATTCATATCACAGAAATGTTGGAATCGATGTGTTTGTGGGAAGGAGGTTGTGGGGCCAGTAAGCATGTACATAACAACACCAGAGCCGTCGTCGTCGCGGTGTTGCGACAGGTGCTCCACCTGCCGCCGCCGCCCGGAATCGCATCGCACTCTGCATCTTATGCAACATGTTGAGCAAATTCTACGTCAGGTCATACCAAGTATCACATAGTTCTATGTCCCAATACGTATTTTTTTGCCAGTTGAATGCGGAGAATCCAACCAGAAGCGACGTCAGTCTGAGAGGCACTTGTGCGTTGGTTCTTATGTTATTGATTCTATATTATAAAAAACTATTGCTTAGGGTTCCAATTAATAATACTGTTTATTCGCCAAATACTCCCTAACTAAGAAAACTGTACAGTAGTAGACCTACTATGGGTACTATACTAGATAATTGATACAATTCTTGAATACGTTTTTTGTAAATACATACCAATCACTCAGACAGGCAAACTTGAAACACCGCACGATCGGCTACGTAAATGAAAAAAAAACAGGACTGTTGCGCCCATGAAGGTTTCCTGATCTTGTTTTGGCTCACACATCTACTCTTTTATAATAGGCTCCAACTCAGATCAAATACTTAACTTTGCCGTTCGATCCCTAGACACGAAAATTGCACCAGCCGCAAATAATACGTTTTTAATAGTATATTTGCTCTTTTTGTATAAAATGTAGAAAGCAATATACTATGAGCATTTCGAGCGTCTGCTTGTTGCAATTATTAAGATAGAGCAAGCGTTTCTAGTAGGGGAGCCCCCTTATATTGTTATTTAATTTCATGTTTATTATTTTATTGTTGTTGTAGTAGCGACAAAAAAGACACATTCTGTAAATATTGAATACGGCTCACGAGCCACAGCCCGTTGACAGACAGCGTAGTCTTAGTAAAAGGGTTCCTTCGGCTACCTTCAGGTACGGAACCCTGAGAAGGTAGATGGAAATTTTCGAACAACGAAGTGACGCCGATTTTTTAAACATGTACCTCGTACTTCAGAGTAGATAATATACTACGTACAACTAGTACGTAGGCAAGCAGTATTTCCTTTTATTCGTTGTAGGTGTGTGCGTGTAAGTAATTATATGTTCACGGCAAGGCGTAGTTTCAACCGGCGCGGCGCCACTTCGTTGTTTGCGTTGATGTACCTTTATTATTTGATCTTAGGCGGGCAATTAAACTTTGCTATTCATATAGTATTAAAAATATATTTCGACTTAGTCTCTGTTGGTATTTAAAATAAATGCTTGGAAAAACTCAGTAAGTAGGTATGCACGAACACTTTATCGTGAAATGAGTAATACTAGGTATTGCAAAAGAAAGCAGCGATATGGAATGGCCTCGTTAATGCAACTAAGAAATTCTGAAAAAAGCAACTTACTTAATTTTAAACTAAATACTTACCGCCCCTATTATCCATGAGGTCTTGGAACCAATCGTATATGGTCGCCATCTTTGGATTAGTTTCTCTATCGACTAATTAAATCTGTAACAAGTAAAACAAAGGTTAGTATTTGGCGGTGCTAGGTAGTCTAGGTAGGTCTCTCACGTTAAGAGTCATGCATGACACATCGTCACGATAACTCTACTGTTACGAACCTTATCAGATTATGCAAGATAATACGATAATAGGCTATAACAATTAATCATATAGCAATTAATATGTTTAAGTATCGATTGGCATACTATCTTTTACAAATCCCGTGGGAACTCTTTATTTTTCCAGGATGAAAAGTAGCCTACACGACATTGAAAAGTAGGTACTGCAGAGTGTAGCTATCAATGAAGCCTAGTCAGACAGAGAGAGGAAAATAAAAACGCGTGTAATTTTGTTTGATAAATTTCATATAATATTTATTTCAAAATTAGATAAGATTTAGAATTATTATCACATTTTTAGTGTTTCAATCCATACATATATTACTAACGTAGCGCCTTCGTTTGATTTTTGTACATGCGTACCTACTAAGCTGACTCCTAAAACATTAATATAAGTATATTTCCCGTGAGCCAACTTTGATGAAAAATTTAATATTGCCCCTGGTTACCTGTAAATTCTTTCGTGGCGTCACCATGTTAAGATAAATCTAAAGAATAGTCTATATCTTTGAACGCAACGCAACCTTAATGCATTAAAAAAATCGTTATTTGATTGATTTTGCCTGTTTTTTGATCATAATTTAATAAGTATTCCTACTTCGTTTTGTTTATAATGTAATTGTAATGAAACAGTTTTCACGTTTTAAAAATGTTTTGCTTGTTCTACTTTGCGCGCAGTCGCTACCTATAATTGTACTGGCACTTAATATATATATATTAGTCAATTGTATTCCTGTATTGTATCAGTGTTATCTATGTTGGTGGTATTTAAATAAATAAAGAAGTTCACGAAACTCGTTTCAATAAATTATTTTAGACTAGCTCTTTCCCCCCGACTGTGCCCGCGTAGTAATATCATATTATAGCCTATATTACTCAGTGATAATATAGCATTCTTTTCTAAAATCGGTCCAGTAGTTTTTGAATTTATTTATTATTCAAAACAAAAATACAAATCGTTTCTATCTATAATATCAGTATAAATAAGTGCTATATTTTTAGGATTTTAATCCTTTTATATTTCGGTCATTCTCATTGTATGTATAATATAAATAAAAAATAAAAATTAAACAATTAAAATAATATATTGTCATGCACCAATTCCATTCAATTATTTAAATTAATTAAAAATAAGTTTGAGACAGCACTGACCTGTATTATATTAAAATTATTTTATATTTGTACGAATAAATTATAACCAATGTCTAAACTGCAGTCGTGTCGGCAATGCCTATCCTACTAATATTATAAATGCGAAAGTTTGTATGGATGGATGGATGTTTGTTACTCTTTCACGCAAAAACTACTTAACGGATTTGGATAAAATTTGGAACACAGATAATTTATAACCTGGATTAACACATAGGATACTTTTTATCCCGGGAAAATGTTTTTATCCCGGGGTATTTTTAGATTCCTCTGAGATTCTAAGCTCAACGCGGACGTAGTCGCGGGCAGAAGCTAGTATTAAATAAATACCCACCTACTGCATTAATTTTATTAATCACGCTCTTCATTACTTATCACCAAGTGTATTTTTTATCAGCAAGGGCAATAGAACACATAAATATAATATTACAACCTAGCTTTACCCGCGGCTTCGCCCACGTGTTTCTAGATAAAGATAGCCTATGTCCTACCCCAGGTTATAATTTACGATCCGTTCAGCCGTATAGTATAGTAAAAAGGCAGCAAACAAACGGGGTTACTTTCGCATTCATAACATTAATATAGTATGGATAAGTATGGAAGCAGCACGATTCTATCTGGAAATTAATTAACCAAAATACTTGAGCATCTGTTAACTTTCGATGATCCTTTGATAAGGATACATATAATCTATTAAGATTGAATTAGTAGATCCATATTAATGCAGTACTATTGAAAACGCCTAAAACGGTGTATTACAGACAAACGGCCATTCTGGATATCCTTATATGGAAATAACGAACGATCTATGGAAGATAAACAAGCTATCATTGAGTGCCGACAAAACGTGTTATCTGCCAACATTTATTTAGCACTAGCTGTGGCCGCGACTTCGTACGCGTGCAATATATTTTTATCTTATGAAGCTAACAAAGCGCCTTCGTTTGATTTTTCTACGTACGTACCTACTAAGCAGACTCCGTAACCATTAAAAATAAGTGTATTTACCGTTAGCCAATTTTAATGAAATAAAGCCTCCCGAAAAATGTAATAGGGTCGGCAACGCGTGAGTGATACCCTGGTGTTGCAAGCGTCCATAAGCTGCGGTAACCGCTTACCATCAGGCGGGCCGTATGCTTGTTTGCCAACTTAGTGGTATAAAAAAAATGTTGCCACTAGTCACCTTTAAATACTCCAAACGGGCGTCCCTACAAAGTTTTTAAAATATCACCCGCAACAAGTTTTTGACGAAGCCTATAGGATAAAATGAGATCGCCAGCTTAAGATGAGCCGTACGATTAAAGGTCCTGTACATTCCGGGATTTCCGGGGTTCAAGTTATTGGGAGCCCTTACCGTTGTAATGCCTGTAAAATCTGAAGTTCAAGATCGATACCTTAAACATTTACAGGACTATATATAAAGTACCCCCTAGTCCTATCTAAGAAAACCAAGAAGATATTTTTTTATTCCCTCTCCCAAGGAACCGTACTGAATTACAGGATAAAAAGTATCCTACTATGTTACTATACCTCGTATTTAAAACATGACAAGTTTTATTCAAAATTTATTCAGTAGCTTCTGCAAGATGCACGGCCAAGAAATAGTCAGACAGACAACATTTTTAATAAATACAGTTTTGGCTTCAGAATCGACCGTAGGTAGGCCCTCCCAACAAAAAAATCTAAATATCTTTAATGTACAGAATTGGACCTGTTACAGTTTTATTATAAGTATAGATTATTAAACACCAGCATTGGATGCCAATGCCGCCCGGTATCCTATTTACTGTATGTAACTGAAATTAATTTTTGGGGATAAAACACGATATAATTTAAAGCTTCAGTAAAAAAGTAATGTATTCCGAACCAGCACATCACTCAAAATTGATTTTCCCATGTAGCTTACTTATAAAAAAGAGAGATAAAAACTGCTTTGGGCGTGATTACAGCTGAGCGCAAGAAACATTTTTGGAACCCATACCATAATTTAATACAAAAGTCCGAGTAAATATTATAAAAAAACAAGGAGAACATATTTTTTATGTCATATAAGGTACTTTTTATACATATTAACCATCTTTTATTTTAATTATGAACTTCAGAATGGGTCCACGAATGCATTGTAAATGTAAACGGACTTCGGACATAATAAATATTTATTCGGAGACCAAATGACGTATTAGCATCTGATTTGGAGGCTGCGTTGTAAACAAACTACTTATTAGTTATACGTCAAACTGAGTAAATAGTAAGTCTGCATACACATATTAAGTGGGAAATACTAGGCATATTATGTTTCAAATAAACGTAGAAGCGATTACCAAATACCAATAGATTTGTCATTGGATAATTGTACGAATCGTTAGTTTATGATTAATCTTACTTTAGTACGTACAATTATCCGGTGACAAATATATACGTTCACAATTTTGTAGGCACGATGTGTTATTGAAGCGAAAATATTGTAATTTTTTGTAGAAATTTAATGTAGAACTGACTAGTTCTATGCCTTCTAACTTATCACACAGTATTCGCGTTTGTTAGCGTTATCTTATCCTTAGAGGAAACGTACAGCGCGATCCCTTTCAAAAGAGCCGCTTGAGCCGGGTGGGGGACTAGGAGTACTTACAATCTACTAACCTTCCAACCAAACTTGGTTGCGTTAGTTAGTTTAGCGTAGCTGTAGGCGAAAATAATTTGAATTGCGCTCAATAATGGTAACCATTTAGCGTTTTGTTAAATACAAACTACACTCTGGCTGGGTAGACAACTTTCCTTAAGGATGTGGTGGGTGCGCTTATATTACACTAGTACTAGTTGCAAGCAGAATCAGGATAAAGGACCGTATACGCATGTATAAATGTGTTCTCATTTATTTATTCATATTTAATATGTGGTCTATTTTTGCCATTCTGCGTCATCGTGTTAACATGTTTATAACAAGGTATAAATAGATACCGGTTTCAGTGTTATAGTTATGACTTATTATAAAAGAAAAATTCCAAGTGTTTTTCCATACAGTGATTCTAGAATAAGTATATAAATTAAGAGGCGAGATATCGTATACATTTGATGTAAGTGGAATTAGGATATCTTATATAGGTTTTTCAAGCAATAATTAATTGTTACCAGGCTCGATTTTGCGCAGACCTACGAAATGGGAAATAAAGTTTTTATTAAGTAAACAATTTTAACATTAACACTCAGTTATTGAAATTGTTAGTGACATAAAAAGTAACTGATTGTCTTAAGATCATGGGATAGGAAAATTCGTGTTGAGTTAATTTTAAGGATTGTTTTGATAAGCTCACGGTTTACGTACTTACCTACCGGTAGGTAATTAGGTATACGTACGATACATAGGTACGAACTCTTGAGTGGTTAAAATGACGGAAACATAACCACGTTGGAATATTGCAGCACTATCCGTTTGCTTATTTCGCATACGGAATGTCTGATTAAGAGGAATTTCCGCAGTTGCAACATAAAATATAGCTTAGCACGAGAAAAAGGGGGGAGAGCAACCGTCTCAGCTCATGTGACCAGCTACCTGCTCGACTCACTGATACGTACCGAATAGACCTTTCCGTGACACGATGACTCAATTAATCATAAATTTATGTCAAATACTACAATTATTGTGGACTTAATATCCCAGACAGCTCGAAAGTTAACAGTTTGGCAATACACTATTCGACATCAATAATACAATTCACAGTACTTAGTCACTAGGAGTGGGGATTTTATCATGCGATGACAATTGATAACAATCAAAGCTGTCATGTTCGTTTCCACGTTAAGTATTTAGAGATATTGTCACGTTTCTTTGAATTTGCTATACGTATTTCCAATAATGCACGTGCATTAATAATAAAATATGCTGATGACACTAGGGAAAGACTGGAAAGGAATCTAATATAGCTACATTATATGGTTGAACGTTACCTACCCTTATTTAGGTAAACAATAAAGGGAAATGAGATGCAAAAGACGTCATCGATATTGCAACGTGTGCAATTATCGAGCAATTGCAATACGCGAGACAAGGTTAGGCCATTATAAGACATGACTGGTGAGATAAGCAAATTGGTTGGCCTGGTGTAGAGAACGTGCCTGCTCGAGCCGGTGGCGGCTGAACCGATCGAGACACGCCGCGGTCCGCTTCGAGCAGCACTTCTGTTGCACAACCGACAATTGACGCTGGCCTTGACCTGCTCTTCACG
This sequence comes from Falcaria lacertinaria, assembly GCA_951449985.1. NCBI lineage: Eukaryota > Metazoa > Arthropoda > Insecta > Lepidoptera > Drepanidae > Falcaria > Falcaria lacertinaria. The sequence goes on along the minus strand of OX602113.1, from coordinate 7,384,807 downwards.
GCAAATTCACTTCAACTCACACCTACACTTGAACCTATATTACTCTTTTATAAGTAACACTTTTATACGACATTTGACTTTAAACTAACTACACAAATGAGGTTGTATAATAGTGTTAGTGAGGTACAATTTAATTCAGTCATTATTAAAATTTTAAATCGGTTTTAATTGAGTCGATGCTCTTTGGAGCTCACACGTGTGCGTAGCGTAAATCCCCTCCACCGAGTGCAACCCTCCTTGAAGGTCAGGGAGTGGTATGCAGTGAACATAGCGGGCAGCGTGTTTTTCTCGAGTATTCTATGCAGCAGTCACAACTTTCACTGAGGTTTGATTCGCGCGCACCAGTCGGCAGGTTTTACGTAAGGGTGTTGCGCCAGAGACGCCCGCGCCTGCGCCCTGCGGAACCACTGACCCACTGCCACAGACTCGCGCGCACCTCACCCCACTATTCAACATCCATCTCAAAGAACATTCTCAAACATTGCGCTAGCTTTGTTTATATGAATATTATCGCGCATGCCTTTAAGCGGTTTAAGATGTTGAAATGTAATTTAATTGGTTTTATAGTGATTTGGAAATTATGTCATAGATTTAATATGGACATAAACTCAAGAGAGGAGAAGCGTAGAACATGAATATACAGGTGTAATTTTTTACAGATTTTATATATTAGGTCCTTACATATGAAATTGGCGTTTTTCGTACTGGCCACTTTAATCACGAATTTCTCCTCTTTGGTAAGGAATTCCAAATTCAAATTTATACAGCTATAGACTCATGTATTTGTGCTTCGATGATCGTCATTCATTTGTTTTTTTTCTTCTGTTTTTTTCTGTTTGCGTCACTCATTTTACAAAATGGAAAACCTTAAATATCGCATTATTTACGAGTACGAGTTCCGCCGTGGCACTAGTGCTGCGGAAACAACTCGAAGGGTGAATGATGTGTATGGCGGTCGTGTTGCAAAAGAAAACACAGTTCGTTTTTGGTTCCAACGTTTTCGTTCTGGAAATTTCGACCTGCAGAACAAGCCCCGTGGACGGCCTGAGACTCAAGTTGATAATGAAGAGTTGAAGGCTATTGTGGAAGCGGATCCATCGCAAACCACGTCCGAGTTAGCTGCAGGCTGCAATGTTAGTGATAAAACTGTTTTAATTCACTTGAAGCAAATTGGGAAGATTAAAAAGCTTGAAAGGTGGGTACCTCACGAATTGACTGAAACAAACCGGCAAACGCGCGTCGACTGCTGCGTTACATTACTAAACCGGCACAATAATGAAGGTATTTTAAACCGAATCATTACCTGTGATGAAAAATGGGTTCTTTACGATAATCGGAAGCGCTCAGCGCAATGGTTAGATCCTGGCCAGCCAGCCAAATCCTGCCCCAAGCGAAAATTAACCCCAAAAAAGTTACTTGTAAGCGTTTGGTGGACTAGTGCCGGTATTGTTCATTACAGTTTTTTCAAATCTGGCCAGACTATTACGGCTGATGTCTATTGTCAGGAATTGCAAACCATGATGGAAAAGCTAGCGGCTAAACAACCTAGGCTGGTCAATCGCTCCACGCCACTGCTGCTTCACGACAACGCTAGACCACACACTGCGCTACAGACGGCTACTAAATTAGAAGAGCTTCAATTGGATAGTCTAAGACATCCTCCGTACTCCCCGGACCTTGCTCCAACAGATTACCATTTTTTTCGAAATCTGGATAACTTCTTGCAAGGGAAAAAATTCAACTCCGATGGGGCAGTCCAAATCGCCTTCAAAGATTTTATTGATTCCCGTCCGACTGGTTTTTTTAGTAAAGGGATCAATGAACTACCTATGAGATGGCAAAAGTGCATAGAAAATAATGGTTCATACTTTGATTAATTAAATATATTATATTAAAAAATATTTGACTTTTTGTTCCTCCCATACAAAACGCCAATTTCATATGTAAGGACCTAATATTTTCGATATTATTATTACTATAATATTCCATTCAGAATCTATTCAATCTCAGCACCCCTGCTACATTTTCATTTAAATCTAGACCACCCGGTGAATTTCGTATCTAACTATCTAATATGGAAAGGAATGAAGAAGGCTAAGACTAAACAAAATGAGCAATTCACCACCAGACGGCTAAACCCAAGAAATAATCGTAACAGTGCCATAATTTCATTTTTTTGGGTTATTGTGACGGGGATATGTAAATGCGCATTAGCATTACTGATAAACCGAATATTGTGTATATTTTATTACTACTGTGTACTTACTAAAATTTGGTACTAACACGGGGGTCTATGAAGTCAGTTTATATGTAATACAAGAAAATAGTTATCAGAAGGAAACCACGGACGCCGGGAAGTGATAATTAATAGGGTGTATGTTTGAACAAATATTCCTTACAATTAATAGGTTTTATCGCTATTTGCAAACACTTCAAAATCTGCCGATATTAATAACACTAATTTGCAATAAGGCATCTGACGTCACATTTGCGTATGAAATCGAATAAATTAAAAGTACACGAACCAATTTTTAGGGTTCCGTACCTTAAAAGGAAAAAGGAAACCTTATAGGATCACTTTGTTGTTCATCTGTCTGTCAGTCAAGACTTTTTTTCAAGAACGTGTGGAGTTATATAGTTGAAATTAAGATCAAATACCCGGTTTTATGATCTCTTTCAGCTGTGAAAATATCAAACCTGTAAGTCAATATGAAGAGAAGATGTAACCGTTTATGTCGATTTCACAAGGGAATCAAAACCTATGGGGTAGGGTACTTCCCGTTGACCTAAAATCATGAAATTTGGCATGGAGCAGTCTTACAGCACAAGAAAGGAAAAAATCTGAAAACCGTAAATATGTTTTTTTAAATGCAAATTTACTAAATAAACTTGAATCGCGCTGATGAGTGACCGACGAATAATGACCTCCTACTTTAACCTTACCTACAAGTGTGTACGGAACCCTCGGTGCGCGAGTCCGACTTGCACTTGGCCTTTATTTTATTTGAATTAGCTTTGAAATACTTACCTACCGTTTGGCATTTCTATCTAAATTATAAATCGGATTATTTCAATGACTGCTCAAATACTAGTGCAGGTGAGATAGTGCAGGTGATGACCCCTCCCCCTCTAAATGCCAATGTAATTAATGGACACCCTTAACTGATAACTGCGAATATAACTATTTTTATACATTGCAATTGCAATAAAGTTGAATTCATGTTTATATGTATTGCACATACGCATTAAAAAAGCTCACGTGCTTGCGAGGGGTTTAAAGTAACCTAGTGAGAATTTCATTGATAATGGTTTAGTAGTTTGGGGGTACACGGGAAAACAATTCTTATAATAAATTGTCAGCAAGCGGTGAATGAAGTGCCAGTGTTTGGTCTACTTCGAGTACTGCGACGCGAGCGCAGTTGGTTGCGCAAATTCATCGATATGCAGCAGTGATCACTCGGACACCTTCGCTTGGCTGTCCCAAATTATGTAATGGCAGATGAACCAATTAGAAAAAATTGCTTCTCATTGACCTCATTTGTGAATTCTACGCCATTTTTCCATTAGAGCGACTAAATCCCTCTTCATCGACGACATCTTGAAACATAAGAATATTTTTATTTACGTTAAACTGCACAGCTATTAAATTAATATGAGTCACGGTTATTACCGTGAACCGTAAAAATAATTATTTGTACAGTTTATTCTTTTTCTAACGTTAACTGCGCGGTACTAGGAAATCCATAGACGACCATACACGATTTTATTACTAACTGTGTAAAATACTTATATGGGTGGTAAATTAATCAATAGGTAAATGTTTTACCTTGCTATAAGATGATATTAGATTTTGTTGTCTTATTCACCTATTCAAAAGAATAGGAAAGTTAAACGACACGCTAATACTAGCTTTTGCCCGCGTTTCAAGTGAACAAGTCAACATCCTATTTCAGGGCAGAAATTCGAAAAATTCTGAACCATATGTCAATTTTATTTTTAAATGTTTATTTAAATAATTTTTTCATTTGTTTAAGTTCAAAAATGACGAATTTTCATACAAACTTTCATCTCCTATTTTACCACCTTAGCGGTGGTATGTCCAAAAACCCTTCCTTAGTGGTTGCCTACGTCATAAAAGGTACGTATTGTCAAAATGTCAAGTCTCTAACCCCAGCCGTTTAGGTTGTGCGTTGGTTTGTTAGTCAGTTTCTTCTTTTATATATGCAGATAACGTGCTATTACCTCATGAAACATTGCCGTACATTTAATAATACTACGAACATATTATTATATTCTGACACGTGTTTTCCTTATTGGATGCAAAAAATTGTAAATTTTCCAAAAAGGGAATTAGATTGTGTCGTGTGTAATTTTTTCTTTATGAATATTATAAATAACATCGAGTCCACCAGAAATGCCTCAGTTGCAGGAAGCCAGGATCTGGAATTTTCTAGTCATGAATTCACAGTCAACGTTAATCACGCTGCCTTGGTGTCATCTTCAATTCTTCGTGCAGCTTGCCGAGCTCTTTATTTATTGCTTTAGGTTTCAAATTGTAATGTTTATATTTCGCATTGACCTGGTGTCTATTTGTCGGTTGTTGAGCTCCTGGAATTGTCAACAGTCAAGTTTTGGTATTCTGTAGTTGTAGCCATATCCGTGGCCATCACTACTCGGGTGTTGACGGCAGCCGTCATTTCAATTTGGATTCGGCCTTCAGCATTTCCACAGTGCAACAATGTATAACGTTGACCCACATAATTTGAAGTAGATATTACTCAATAAAATAATTAATAGATATATTTTTTTCGTGTAATACTTTATATTTTGCCTATTAAATTTAATTATTAATAGGGTTGGTTGCATATTTTCTACTTTTATTTCTGTAGTATTTAGTGTTAAATGTCCAAAAATTATACGATTTTTATCGGTGGTGGTCAATATGTCGGTCCAAATAAAAAATGCGCGAATTAAAACCGCCCCCTTTTTACCGTAAGTCTGTAATTAGCAATATGAACAAATAAACATATTTTGGAGTCGGAAGCCAAACAATCACTAATATAGAAAAGCTTTTATATAATTTATTTCAATTCCGGTAAAACATTTAACTTAATATTACGGCAGGTTAAATATCATAAGGAAATTTGAGATCTATAATATTGTTGTATAACTGGTATATTAAATTTATTATTCCTTTGTATATGTTCAAAAACATACTTATAGAATTCATTTAGAGTAAGTTTAATTGATGAGGCATATGAAATCGTATATTTTATTACAATATACTCATAAATAATAAGTCGGCAGACTTAAACATCGAGTGTTTTACAACTTTTAAATTAATTAAACATGAAAGGTAACCATAATGATGATAATTATAGTATTAATATGTTTTTTAGTAAATATAATAAAATTACACAATAACATTTTGGCATCGAACAAATATTAATTGAATCAAGTTCTGACTTACGTGTAAAGTAGGCTCAATGGGACGAACGTATCGGTAACAGATGTGGGACGGTCCTTTCTAAAGGAGTGCTCCTAGCCGGGACATGGAGTGAATACAAATAAAGTATGTTTCGCGTGGTTGGTGTCGGCAGCGCGCGCGCAGGTGACGGCGTCCACCGGCGCGGCGAGCAGTAACTGACATGAGCGCTCGAGCGGTGCCGTAGCACCACCATCGTGTTCCGATTCCCGCGTCATATCTCCCGCGTCACGCATACGTCGTAAATCTCTTAATCATCACGGTCAACAAACTTTTTGATAAACTCATCCCGGGTCCAGGTGGTTTAAAACGCTTAAAATGATCTCTATGACCAAATATGATTTAAAACAAACGCCGCGCCTAGAACATTTCCTTATGGAGCGATATTTCCGTAATTAATTACCCTTTTAAACTGGTATTAACATATTTTGTTAATTTGTATAATGTGAACTATAAATATATATGTTCAAAGGTATTGTGTCTTCGGTCAGCCGTACCTACACGTAGAGAATAAATTTTGATGTTTTAGCTCGTAATGTATCTAGTAGGTATGGAAGATCTATATGTCATATGCGTAACAATAGTCCACCCTTTTTTTTTGGGATGATTTATCTTGCCATGACCGCATCTTATTTCATTTCCGCCTATAAAGGTTGTGATAAAAGTCGCCATAACGCGCAAAATGAAGCGGCAACGACAGTGGTCAAATTAACCAGCCGACAGCACGTTTGCCTTCATGGAGTAGGTTGGTCACGATGAAGGTTGTCGTAAATACATATTTTTGCTTATTTTAAGATTAAGTTTCCGGCTATTCGATCATGTATAATAATTAAACGGTTACCGTACCACAATAGGCTTCACGTCTGCATTGAAATTCTAGTCACTACGCAATTTATATATGTATATATATATATATGACTTTACGCGCCATCCGACCAGATCTGTCTTCAGCAGTATGCATGGCATTGAGCACTGTAGCATACTGTAGTGTCGAGTGCGGTGCGGATTTGGTTTGGTCAGTCCATCACAGAGGACTTCGCCCTCGTTGTCTCTCTTTTCTTCGAGTTTGCCAGTCACGACAAGCCTTTCAAGGTTATCGCCTCTCTTCCGGGAAACACGACTGAAGTAATCATGAACTCGCTTTAGACAGATTCATGATAGTCTAGTGGCCACACTGAGTTCTTTGAGCATTGACAAGTTCGTCCTCATGGCTGTCCATGGGATACGCAACATTCTCCTCCAGCACCACATCTCAAAAGCGGCCACTCGTCTTCGGTCATTAACTTTGAGTGTCCGAGTCTCCGCACCGTAAATGAATATGGAGAACACCAAGCATCCAGACTAGTAGATTATGGTCCGAACCACATTCAGCTCCAGGAAATGTCTTTGTGTTCTTTACGGAGGACTTCTGTCGGCAGTTTACAAGAATCTGACTGATCTGGTTGCGATATCGATTGCCTGGGGATTTCCATGTGTACAATCTTCGTGGATGTTGTTGAAAGTCGGTATTTCAAATAATAAAATGTTTGTCCACACAGAAGTTTATCAAACGCTCGCTACGTTTGTTTCTTTCGCAGAGTGCATATTTTCCTACATTATGCCGAATGTGGGTATCCGGCATAGTGTTACCAACGTTGGCATTAAAATCGTCAAGGACGAGAGTGATTTCACGGTTCGGCATCTTGTTGAGTGTTTCTCCAAGTATTTCGTAGAACACGTCGATTTTCTACTCAGATAATTGCAATAATAAAAAAAAAAAAAAAAAAAATGTTGCCTATGTTACGCCTTTCATCATCAGCTACTTACCAGTGAAAGTACTGTTCAGATCGGTCCAGCCGTTCGGTTATTGTTCACAATTTCATAGGCTTATTTATTTTTTGCGCGGAACCCTAATTATTTTTCTGAAATAAATGTAGCCTAAGTTATGTCTTACAGCATCAGCTACAAGTCTTGTTCAAATCGGTGTAGCCGTTGCGTAGTTACAGTCAAGTATACATTTTGACTCTCGTATCCCAAGGAAACCGTTCTGAATTTTGGGATGAATGAAAAGTATATATGTTTTACCTCGTAGTATGAACTCATATTGCAGTTTCAATTGAATCCATTCAGTAGTTTCGGCGTGATGCGTGGCCAGACAGACAGACTAAAATAAAAAAAAACTGTTTCGGGTTCAACATCGAACATAGTGCCCAAAAACTTTTCAAAATATCTTCAATGTACAGAATTGGACCTGTTACAGTTTTATTATAAGTATAGATAAGAACAAATTGAACTACCCATACCAGTCAAGTGTTTCAGTCAAGCAACTTTTTTCTTGGGCATACATTTGTGGCATGCATTTGTGCAATTCAGGATAGGTCATATCACAAGTAATTGGTTGACTAAACTTACCACATAAACTGGTTAATATCACAGAGTGGCGGTGGTGAAGAGTTGACGCGCGTTCGCTAACTAACGATATCTGAAATGAAAGTGTTGTTTAGACTATCAATATAATATTACTTATCATTGTTCCAGCGGTTTGTACACTCAGCATCAGTTTACATCTATAAAATCAATTCAATAAGCTAAATTGTAAATAATAGCAGACTCTAAACTAGTCGAGGAAATATACGACAGGGTATTTGGTCGTGAAATACTCATCAAACATCGAAAATATTATTCATTTTAAGTCAACTAAAAGGTGTTGGGTCAGTTTGTTGTTTTGTTTGTTATCCTCAGTTTATTTAGAATGCCCATGGTCACTTACTTTGCCTCTATCAATATATAATTGAATTTGTATAAGAATATTTGTTTCCTTTTTTAATATTTGGAATGTGAATATAATATAATTTGCTTAGTTAAAATTCCTCAGTCAGCAAACGTACAAGTAAAGACTTCATAATGTTAAAAGAATATTTTCCTTAATAGGTGCCTGCTTGTGATACAACTTCTGAGTTTTGATTAAAGCTGCAAATGCAATTGTTTTTTGAGTATAAAAGTATCTTTACTGCACTATTTTTAATTGTAATATGCATTGAACTATATTACTATTAAAACATCCTGATCAAAATAAGATCATAAGAGTGTATACGAGTTTAAGGTATTTTTAAATTAGCGGAGATTGTTGTTATTACTTGGAACTTCCTTGAAAGTGCGAAGGACTTTTAATCCATAATGGATATTTATTAATATTATATTATGTTCAGACAGTATAGAAACATGATGCCCAAAACATATATATTATATTCCTGCTATTGACTAACACAGATCTAATTAGATTATGTTCATCTTTTATCAATCACCCAATTAAATCTTATTGTCTTCATGTTAGTCTGTCCACTGTCTGTTATTTCTCAACCCATACTTTAACCATGTTATAATATTTGTGGAAAGGAAAAACAAATGCACCATTCACCCAATTGATCAACAGAGCTGCTGTAAGTTATAAAATGTCAATATACCACTTATACCACTCATGGGGAACACATATGGCCCACCAGATGGTAAGCAGTCACCATAGCCTATAGCCACTAACAATGCCAGGGATATCACTAATGAGTTGCTAACCCTGTTGTTGATGAGCACTCTCTGTGCTAGCAGCATTCCTACTAGCCCAGCATATCCTCATGGAGCACTGGCAACCTTACCCCAGAAACACAACACTACATCAAGATAGTGTTCTTTCACTATGGTCTTCAGTAAGGTGAAGGTACAGTCCCCAGTCGGGCGGCTCCAAGTTTAATGGGATAACCACTGGGAGTTCCAGATATATGAATTATTTTATAAACATTGTTAGCTTTTGATTGGCTTCTTAGTATTGATTGAGAATCCAAAACTATTGAACTGCATATAAAACTCATTTTCGACCTAACTGGCATTTCATTAATTTTTTCCTTTCCACCATCAATATGATACATGAGTATGATGTTGAGCAGAACTTTAATTTCCTTTGAAGTGTGATGAGGTAAGGTAACCTTGGTCACTAGCTCACATGATTTTGATTGTTTGCTTTGTATGCACACTACTAGCCAACACAATGAATGATAATAATCACGAAAACATTTTTGGTCCAATACATAATATTGGACTAATGAAAAATATTAATTACAAGTATTTTCCTGTGAAATGGAACGCAAGGCCATGATAATTAGTTTGAACATAAAAATGTATAAGGACTTAGGTAATTATCGTTTAAATACCTACTAAAAGGACGAATAAAACAGAAGGCACTACCTGAAATTCATACATTGAACACATCTAACTAGAAAGCAAGTGATAAATGGGCGTGTGCAAAATACGACACTAAAAATAACGTAGATTTGTTACTTACCTAATAATTAAATAGGTACCAATAAAATCCAATTCGCGATGCTATGAAATAATCCGGATGTAGATTGTAGATAAATTAAATACTGGCAGGTAAATACAAACGACAGGGATGCTTGCTAGGCGCCGTGCTACTTAAAAATATTTTCCTCCTTCACATCAAAAAACGATATTGTAGTAATATAGGTTATAAAACATTAACGGCATTTTAACCATTGTGTAACCGATATTATTAAATATAAGACTATGTACACTGATAATTAATAATTACTCTTTTATAATGAATAATTTAGAAAATTAGATAAAATTAATTTAAATGCTACCCACTCAGCACCACCCACGTAGTGATGGGCAGTGGAATGAGTCATAGCATAGACTCAGTGTGGATTATAGTTGTCAATAATCGACTAAAATAATTCAACGCTTTATTCATTTGGATTTTAATTTTCCTTTTAAAAATATTTTTAGAGTTTATTTAAAAAGTAAACCTTGGCATTTGAACAATGTGACAGTCATCAAGGAAAGAATCAAATTTATAAATATCAACTGTTAGATAAAAGAAAATAAACAATATCGTATTTGTTAGTAATCCATACCTATATTATGCTCTTCTTTTCTATGTTTTCGCCCTTCTAATTAACAGTGCTAGCTGCTGCCCTATTATGTTAAATATTTGGTAGGTCAGGTTAATTAAGTAAACTGTTTTAAAAAGTTAAGTAAACTATTAAGTTTAAAAAAGTTAGTCGATTTCTTATAAAAAAATTAGGTCTGGCCAACACTGTTCACGACTTTGACAGATCAGCAATAATCTTAGAATAAGGACTTACGATAAAATCCTTATTCTAAGGCAATAACAGCACAGAGTACATAACCACTACGTTTTAATACAGCAAGTGCTGTCACACGGCTAACACCTACCTATTCGTTATTCCCTCTACGTACCTACTGTAGGGCCAAGTTATAATGTATAGCATAGTATAATTATTATGTACTCTGAAGTATGGCTAACAAAATAAAAATTTTGTATCGATTCCTATTTCTTGACGTGTTACCTTTAGGTACCTCCATTGGTTTAGCCTTTAGGATGGGTTTAGTCATTATAGCCACCTGCCGCTGCTGCCGTACCAACCGCCAGGACCAACAAAACGTAGTGTTTATTGGTGGGTATTTTTAGTGGGTATTGTATGTAAGTGTATTATCTATGGTGGTTATGTACTCTGTGGGTTTAGCTTTGTAAATTTAAAGTGTTTTCATTTAAATGAGCCACTCTATCGCATTATGTTCCCCTGTAATGGTAGCTGTAAGCTTTTATTAAATAAATAAATTATTCAGACGGTTTCAGTCACTTATTTAGCTGTCACTTAAACTACCCATAAACTGGATACACTACTTCAGAATCGTAACTAAAGGTCGTTATAACTTGATTTTAAGCTATAAAGCTACAATGTTTGATATGGTTCGTTGGCAGTGTTGAAGACTCAGAATAAGGTCCAGGACTAGCTCGCTACCTTATTCCACGGTTGAAGCCCTTCTTTGTTTTTTAAATGGTAGTAGGTGTAATACCGAACTGGCAACATAGCTCTCGCAAAACGTGGAGCCGCACCGCACGACCTCCAAATAAAATTGGTACATCGAATACGGACGAGCTTCTTAAGTTTTTCACTAGATGGAGCTATGACACGTTATCTCACTTATTTAGATGTGATGTTGCAAATGCGGTACCTGGAATAATATTTACATATAGAATATAAACATTGTAGATACAGGATACAGAATATATGAGCGTGGCTATTAATTGTTTTTTATTTATCGCGGCATAAAATGTAGGTAAAATAGATAAATAGAGCAGGTGTACCTAAAAGCTTTAAAAACTTAAGCTACAATAAAAGCATCAGCTGCCACAGCAAGGCAGTGCGCGCTAGCCCTTAGGAGGTTTTCGGGAATTGCGGTACATACGGTCCGCTCGCCTGTCAGTAAGCGGCTAACTGCGATTGCTATGAACTACGGAGAAACGATGGATTGCTGTATTGATGGCTACTGTGTTGTATATTTAACCAATCCGTTTATGGAAATCAAAGGATATAATACTATAAAAATATTTATTAAATTCCGCTCAGTAGCGCCTGATGAACTGTTAATGCAACATATTGCACTAAAACAAACTTACGTGGAATATTTTGTAGGTAGTGTTGAATGAGAATGCCATTTGAATCAACGACTTTTATTACTGATCGATATATTATGTACACTGATTGATTAATTAGAAGATATAATCAAAGATTAGATGCTGACATTATTGTCTAGTTTACTTTGAAATGCCTGGACAGCAGGCACAGGTCTTGCTTCGAAGGCGCCGTATCGCCGTATGGGCAGCCATTATTAGCCCTTGTAGATTTTCATAAAAATAGACTAACTAATCAAGAATATAGAGTTATAGTTTTAAAGTATAGATTAAACAGTCTACATTTGACATTGACATAAATTATGTGACAGGTAGGTACTCGGAAAAGGTTTTGTTACTTACTTCAAAACGTAGTGTTTATGTACTCTGTGCTTCTTCTTCTTTTTCCTAAGTATGGCAATCAATCCCTTCAGGGACTATTTTTGCCAGTGTCGAGTGTTAGAGAATTTTCATGTTGCAAAATTTCTCGTGTTTGCCGCATTAAAATGCCTAGTGTCATGCATTCTAACGCCCAATGGAGTTTCTGGAGACAACCCACGGCAGTAGCAGATCGTAACACGCCTTTAGATTAGAGGTAACCTATTGACCAAAATGATAAATCACTTAACCCAAAAGTCGTATTATGGCATTATTTCCAATGCTCCTATAAATTAGTCACTAAATGAAACTTTACTGCACATATCGACACCAAAAATACACATTAAAGATCACTATAACACAATTTACGACACACTGGAAAAAATCTCAACCGCTCCGCCTGATTACCGCCAAAAACTCCTACTCTGTGCTTACTTCTAGGATAACCTATAAAGCATATGATACTTACTCCTAGGATAACCTATCCTAGGAGTAAGTAAAACCTTTTCTGAGTACCTAGCTACAAAACATACAACGTTAATTTGTAACGAAAATTTGTTTTAGTGCAACACGTTGAATTAATAGTTCAGCAGGCGCTACTACCTATTCATTTGTTTGAATCCCAAATTTTTTTGGCTTTTGATATGAATGCTTTGGGAAGAATGTATCGGTAGCAGTTTCAGAAAATAAAGCTGTCAACTTAATAATATATGCACCTATGTAGTTATTGTGTTTGATCGAAAACGGCTGGTGAAATCTTGAAGGAAGTAGAAGTTCTTGATTTACCAATCTTACGTAGGCGTGAAAACAACACTAAAATGCAAAAAAGGTTCTTTAAAGAGGGTAGAGCACTGATGAAAAAGATGATGTGTAAGGTACACTGCGAATGTGATTGGAAAAAGCCGTGGAAAGGTAAAGATTACCCGGAACCGGCGGGTATGTATGAAGAGATTGATGAATTGGTCTTAAATGTTACCAGAATTTTATAAACTAACTACCTACTTATATATAGAAAATTTTACCAAAGCAAGGATCAGGCATTCAGACGGGAGCGTGCCAGGAATGCTGGCAGCATTGGCATGCTAGACAGCAATGCTGATTCTCTGAGCGAGATATTATGTTCCAGGTGGCTTTTTACGCTGGGTACTATACGTTATATATATCTAATCTATTAAAACTTAGCTTTTAACTTTATTCTTTTTAAAAACATGCTAATTAATAGCATGTTTTTAAAAAAAGTTGGTTTCCTCTAGGCGATTCTAAAAACAACGCTTTAGAATATGTATGACACACTGATTGCAGAAGGCAAATTAAATGACACTGACAATTTGTGCTCGTTGATTAATATAAACGTATGCATACTTCTATTAAGAATGTACCTAAAGGTATAGTCGTAGATCAGAAAGTCTTTCCGGTAAGGCCGGTTCTTGATATATAAAATATTCAAATAAGAGTTCATAAAAATCCAACAATTCCGTTGGCCTTTAGGGAAACCCTAAAGAAACGTAAGCAAAAAACATGTATCCGGTTATTTTCTTTACGACTCTGCATACCCATTAAACTGCTTTGCCGTCAGGAACTTTGTTCGGGTGCAACATGGGACTGCTGAGTCATAAACACAAACAAACACAGCTTTGAGATTAATATTTACAATAATGAAGTAGTTTGCCAGTGAAGTTGCGGACGAAATCGCAGAACGCATCGTGTGTGAAATGTTAATTAGAGAAGCATTCGGAGTTTTTGGCGGGAATCAGGCGGAGCGGTTGAGATTTTTTCCAGTGTGTCGTAAATTGTGTTATAGTGATCTTTAATGTGTATTTTCGGTGTCGATATGTGCAGTAAAGTTTCATTTACTGACTGATTTATAGGAGCATTGGAAATAATGCCATAATACGACTTTTGGGTTAAGTGATTTATCATTTTGGTCAATAGGTTACCTCTAATCCAAAGGCGTGTTACGATCTGCTACTGCCGTGGGTTGTCTCCAGAAACTCCTTTGGGCGTTAGAATGCATGACACTAGGCATTTTAATGCGGCAAACACGAGAAATTTTGCAACATGAAAATTCTCTAACACTCGACACTGGCAAAAATAGTCCCTGAAGGGATTGATTGCCATACTTAGGAAGAAGAAGAAGAGGAGCATTCGTTATCTTCTAAGAACACATACGTATAACCTATATTTTAATACAATGGTTGCCTGCCATAATAATTTAATTTCACATACTCATTGACTCGACCTATGATTAATTGGTGTACAGGATATGTACTAAACGAATTACGCCGCGGTTTAAAAAATGTTGGCTTGACTAAAAGTATCACGGCATGGAACTGAAGATGAAATGACCATAGACCAAGGCATTACCTGAATGGTGGCTAAAGCATCAAAATCTCCATCCATTCAGCCGCAGACGCACAGATAAGCAAAGTTGAAATCGCGGAGACAGAAGAAATTGTGGAGGGGCCTATGTCCAGCAGAAAGTCGATAAGGCTACCACAGATAAATCAGCGCCGATTTCAACAGATCGATTGCGTATCGCATAAGATAATACAATTCTACTATTGAAATTATAATTAAGAATTAATGTGGTAGGTATAATGACGACCACAGGAATTCAAGATGCCTACCGACGATACGATAAGTTTAAGACTCATGTCAAAAGAGTTTTGATAAATAAAGCCTATTATAAAATTAATGATTATGTAAATGATAAAAATGCTTGGAATATATAGACTCACTCTGCACAAGTGGCTCCCCGCTCCTGGTAATTGTAATAGTTGGAATATGTATTTCATGAAAGCAGTGACAAAACCAACTTGGTAGCTTTCATTTTGATATTTGTAATTTCATACCAATGTCTAGAAGAATTTTGTTACAAATTGTTATATAATGATTGTTAATTGCAAAAAAAGACAGAGCACTGAGTTTCTTGCCGGTTCTTCTCAGGTGGCTTTTTTTCCGAACCGGTGGTAATTTAGACCTTCATAAGAGCCTTATTAGGGCCTAAACTGAATAAATGATTTTTGAATTTGAATTTGAATTTGAATTTGACGCGACGTAACATAATTATATATTTCTTGATCATCACATAAACCGGTTCGTCATTTGAATATTATATAAGCCCGTTCCTCTTCTTATATAGGTAATATGCAAATAAAGATTAAGGTCCATTACCGTAATATTATATGAATTTTAGTTCATTAAAATAACTAACGATTTTGAATAATTTGTATGAATATGATTCTGTTTTTGCGCAAATCTAAGTTATTTTCTTCATGAAAAACTTAGAGACCACTTTGGATGATAATAATAAATAATATCTTCAAGCCTTCTCACAAGGGTCCCCGAAGAAGTTGGCAGAGGTTTTATAACACCCACTTTACACCGAAGATAATTTGCTGCCAACGTGACAGATGGTGAATCCGTCGCAGTCTCTTAGGTACTACATGTCCTTGAATTTCGTCTCATACGTATGCAGGTTTCTTCACGATGGTTTTCCTTCCGTAAAGCTCGTGGAGTGACTAATCAGTGCACTCAAGTTCGAAAAAGTGATTGGTACAGACTGGTGAGATTGGAACTTGCGTACCACACGGTCATTACCTGCTCTTACTTACTTTAAATGATATGGAAAATAATAATCATTACACATCTTTGCATTGTCATTAAGCACCTTCGATCTAGTCTAGAGGTTAGTTAACCTGTGCTTCGAGCCTAGACACTATTTTAAAATTTTAATCGCCCTTATCGCTGTTATTCTATCTTCACAAATTATTTTTTATTAGTTGGAAAAGGCACAAAGAAATGGTTTTTTATAGTAAATTTTGAGTAAATTTTTGTAAGAATGCAATTATTTATTCGGCCCCTGAAATCTGGTTTCTTAAGGTGAGTATACACTAGGTAGAGCATTTACTTGTAACAGAACAACGAGCTGCTCTATGGTAATATAATATGTTCAACAGTGTAGCACCCTTTCACGAACCAAACGACGAGACTTGCTTTGGAAATTGAGTATTTACCTGTATTGAACCAATTGCCATTTGTAAGCACTCTACATAACATAGTGTAGGGTTTAATCCTACAGCTTGATAATGGTCTAACTAATATAAATGATAGATGATATAGCTTGATATGATTATACTGATATGAGTACAGAAGTCAGGGGAAATAGCCACACCGTTTGAATGATAAATATATACTGCCTTTATTTCTGATTTACTTAACCTAAGTATGCTGTGATGCGGCGGCGCAAAGCGCTGACGCGGCCAAATTTTTGCATACGTATGTACGGAAACCCGCACATAGAACGTTACATATAAAAGTAATGCAATAACCACCCTTAGTCTCAACTTTGCTAAGCCTGCCGGTAAATCCGCCACTGTTCTGTAGTATGTACATGCTTTGCTTAGTTAGGGTTCAGGTGTCGCTGTAACTTGTTCAAATGTCCAAACAACTATTATTATTATGTTATAAAAATTAAACTATTAACCTTTGAAATACATTTTCCTTTAACGTATTTTATTTTCTCTAAACAGTTTTTTATGGAAAACGAGTACACTAGTGGTAGTTGTTGAAACTGAATATAATGATAAGAAACATATTCAAGATTATATATTAATGTATGTTTACTCATATGTTTTTGTTTTTAGGTTATTGGGGGATAACACTAATTAATGATTTGTCACATACATCCAACTCGTTATCGCACGTTGCTCTTAGAACACATCATAACTGCCATCTACTATCACCACGTTTCGATAACTCTCACATGATTGTAGGCTTTAATATATTATTTCATAATATTCGGTCACTGTTTATTGCAATATCAAATGCATCATATTTAGGCATTTAGAAGGCATTTGAAAATCTATCTAAAAGCATTAGGCAAGAAACCAAAACTTACTCTTACATGGTTACTCAGTGAAAAAAGTCGGATGGCAGGGGCTTTCCGTAAAATCCCAGCAATCAAACCAGCCTCTCCAAAAATACTTTTAGCTACAAGTTTATATGGTCGCCCTGTAAACACGTACATATATGATTATTATAATCGAATAACAAAATGTATTTAATCGAGGTATGTACATATTTGTAAAAAAAACTTCCTTATAATTAAGCGACATAGCAAGGGCACAGGATTTAGATAAATAGTATATAGGTGTATTTATTTACGTACATGCCTTTTATATTAAAGTCAGATGGTGATTGATGACAATCTTGTCTTTTCTAACCGATAATAGCATAAAAAGCGCTCGTGCCTACCTGATCGTATAATATTAGTGAGCAGTCAAGGTGTTTCGGCATTTATTTGCCTTAGGCGATTATTTTGGACCTTTTTATCTCTATTAGGTATGCCAAGGATCCATGTCGCAAACCTGTGAATCTGACTCGCCCATTTTTCATTGTATATTTAGCCAAATACAACACGTATTTGGCTAATACTTAGGTAAACTTATTAAACCGTGAACCCTTGATAACCCAAGGCTTCTAAGATATAAATAAATTAAGTTTGCGTAATGACTATGCCTTGCAAAAGAAATCCTTATCTATTCGCCGCACAAACACAAACTATTCCTATACATATTTCCAAACAAGTTTTAAGACTCAAATGTGGCCAGCTGTTTAGCTAGTAGCAACACTGAAGCTGAGACTACCACTAGGAAGCTCCTACCGGTGAGTGAGAGTGGAGTGCAAGCAACATGCTCGAACGGGTGGAAGTGCCCAATGTACGTTATAATAATAGTGTTCGCCTGGCTATGACATTATAGGAACCTACACCATTTTTTTTTAATCTAGTCCAACAGGATAATGCTGTCCGCCGATAGAATAGTCCAACAGGACTAACATTATGTTAGTAGTTAATACATAGATTAGATATTTAGATTGGCCGTGTAGTTCTATGTCCTAGCATTATAGAGTGAGCAATAGTTTAGTATTATTTTGACAGAGGGCTAGACCGATTTTCATAATGAAACAGGCTAATGTTATGATACCATAAAATATAATAAAACCAATAGGAATCAAATATATTATCAGGTAATTCGAAACCATGATAATATCTTGGTTTAATATTAATTGATTTGAGAATCAACACATAACTATTTATTATTCCGGAACAAATAAGCTGTTTTCCACAATTTAGACAAACCGTAAAAAATACCAATAAAACAACGCATTCAAAATATGTATCTAATTCACCTTCGAATTGTAATAATTAAGGACCTTGATCAAGTAAATTGTATGCTTATTCATACGGGCTGGTTAGGAATAATTAGGAATATATATGAGGCCTTACCGAACCTATTAATTTACTTAATCCAAGTCATAGGAAATGGCATGTGCTGATTAATGTGTTTAGCTCTTTAAACGCAAAATTAAATTGTGTGAACGACTAAGATATAAAATATGAAAATGCTGTAGGTTATGGAGAAACAGTGTCATGAAACTGCGTAGTAATAATACCACATGTGTGAAAACTAAATACCATGTTGTGTTGTCTGTGCTGCCAATGTACACCCGGCATATTCTTATTTTTATGAGGGTAAACAGGTTCGCCGACTGGAATGTGCGGACAGTGAACTGTTTCTCTGTTAGGTTAATAACATTTTAAGATACTTTATTAGTTACATGTGCATGCACACCAATTTCAGTAGATATTGTTTGAGAAAAGATTACACAAATAGACGGATATGTCGAATAATTCTCCACTCAATTGTCCACTCAAAAATATAACTACTCGTGTATTTTCATATTTTGGTATTTCGTAATACATTAGTTGTACCTAAGTTATTATTATTTTATATAAACCGTACGGAGTGGCATGAGACGATTTTATAGTAATGAGTACTATCATGATCATTCCTGCTCTCAAAGAACTATGTGAGTGCGAAATGATATTTAAAGGTTGCAGTAAGCGAACACATAGGTATCCGAGTGTTGCAAGTGTCCGTAGCCTAGCTAGACCACAACAAAAATATCTAGGCGTGTGCTAGCTTTGTGGCTTATGAATAAAAAACTTATGACTCCGTCATAAATTCGACAGATTTTCCGTCCATATTATTAAGTCACACCAGGGGTATCGCTTGCGCGTTGCCGACAATAAGTCTGCTTATATAAGACGAAGTATCTACCGAAAATATTCTAAAAGTTAAATTCTAAAAGCTAGTGCTTTTCTTCCATTTACATATCCTACTTCCGATCTATATAAATTATATCAGGTTCTAACTGTTCGGCAACTATTTATATTAAATTCAACTTTAGTTCAACATGCTGATACATCTTTTAAACCCCTATCCAAAAGACGCCAGGACCTAATTTTCCATACTGATACACACACACACACACACACACACACACACACGCGCGCACTCATGCACACACTTGTAATATCTAATTTCTAATACTTTTTTTTTTCTAAATCTCAAGACATTGACAATATCTCAGTGTGAATGGAAATATTGTACTCTTCTTGGGGGTGAGAGACTAGTTCCTTTAATACAGGTTATTTTCTAACCTAGCTAAGAAACTAGTTGCGACCAATGTTTTTAGACTAAGCTTCTCCACTCTGTACCTATCAATTACAACATTGTAACGTCTTTTCTTAAATGGGTAATAAATTTATTATTATTATTGAAAACAAAAATATGTAGGTAGAAGATAGCATATGGCAGCATTTAGACGACTATGCTCTAATCTAATCATAAAGATGCATGGTCAGTAGTAACCGTAAACTGTTGAAAAAAAATTGAAATGATCAAATCACCTTTGGCCAGTACGTCACCTATCAAGTTAGCTTAGTCTCCGCGACACTTGTTTGTTATTATCATTACTAGAGAAGTGCCAATATTTAAGCGGTAAGTGACGTTGTACCATTGCTAACTTTTTACACGAGTAACATAGGAAGAAATCACGGCGATGTATTTTACAACGTTGATATAAAGAGGTATATATTTGCAGATGATCACGAGCAACAAAACTGTAACAATAAAGTTTCTAACTGAAAAATACCTAACTGCTTTTTGCCAACGCTTTAGTTTTAAGATTGTGAATTAGATTATTTGTTGTAAATAAGAATTTTATTGAACTCGTTCCTTAGTAAATTAGGAGATGTACTCATTCGATCAGTAAACGATCAGTTGAAAAAATGGCCAAGTGAGAGTTGGACTCGCACACCGAGGGTTCTGTACTAAATTAAATTAGGTTAAAAACACAAAATTAACATTACCGTTCGATCCGTATCAACCGAAAATAATAAGTTTGTAATAGTCAACTAGCTCTATTTTTTAAAATATAGCAATACACACTATGATCAAGGGTTGTTGCCTTTATTAAGAGCAAAAACACCCAAAAAAAGTCTCAGTAACAGTGTTCCGTCGGTTAACCTTTGGGTACGTTACCCTAAAAAAGTGGTTGAGTAAAATGGGATATTGATAAATACTTTAGTTGTAAGTCAATCAAATAGTAATCTATGCGACGTTTTTAGCAACTTCTATAAGTAATATAGCGTAAAAGCGTCATTTAAAAAAAACATATTCCAAATATATATTTTCTACTTTGTTAAATGAAGCACTTCGGTCGATTTTCGTTTGCTTGTATAGCATTACATAATAAACTGTGGACGGGATAGGATTGTTTTTCTAAAACTTGATGTGTGTATTTTCCACCTGTAATGTCCGCAAATCCGGGTGAAAACGGAGGCACTAAAATCCAGACAGAATTATATTATTACGTTTTTGTGGCCTCAGTGCTATGGGTCTGTGTAAACTAAAAGTCAAACCTGATCCGACAGTCACAGCAGGTAGGTAATAATTTATCAGAATGGTACACTTGTTTCACTACCTATTTTGTTCGTAAATTTATACTGGAATACTCCTGATCTCTCTCCCTAACGTTGCGGAAGAATAGCAGAGCAACGCTACATACAATACAATTTAATTAAATATTATTACGTGCGAGAGACACCGGTAACTGCTTCACGCATTATGATGTATTTATTATTTGTGAAAATAGGTAAATATTGACAACAGTTTTTTTTATATCAGTATGGTGGCACACAAGTATACGGTCCACCGGATGGTAAGCAGTCACTGTAGCCGATAGCTGCTAGCTGCTTGCAATACCAGGGGTATCACTAACGAGTGCCAACCTTGTTGTTGATGACGACTCACTGTGCTAGCAGCATTACTACGAGCGCAGCGTATCCTCGTGGAGCACTGGCAACCTTACCGCAGAAACACAACACTACATCAAAGTAGTGTTATTTCACTGCGGTCTTCTGTAAGGTGAGTATAGTCCCCATTCGGGCGGCTCCAATTTTAATGGGAAAACCCATCGGAAATCACAAATCCTACCTCTCCTTTTAAAAGCTCATGGTGTGATTAATCACTGTACTTAAGCTTAGAAAAACTCATTGGAACAGGCCAGGTGTTTGAACCTGGGCCCATCAGATGACAGGCCGTTGCTTCAACCACAAGGCCACCAAGATAATAATCAATTAATAAATGAATTATGCAAAGATAAAACCCAAAGGAAACAGTTAATTGTGATATATTAGGTCCTTACATATGAAATTGGAGTTTTGTATGGGAGGAACAAAAAGTCGAATATTTTTTAATATAATATATTTAATTAATCAAAGTATGAACCATTATTTTCTATGCACTTTTACCATCTCATAGGTAGTTCATTGATCCCTTTACTAAAAAAACCAGTCGGACGGGAATCAATAAAATCTTTGAAGGCGATTTGGACTGCCCCATCGGAGTTGAATTTTTTCCCTTGCAAGAAGTTATCCAAATTTCGAAAAAAATGGTAATCTGTTGGAGCAAGGTCCGGGGAGTACGGAGGATGTCTTAGACTTTCCAATTGAAGCTCTTCTAATTTAGTAGCCGTCTGTAGCGCAGTGTGTGGTCTAGCGTTGTCGTGAAGCAGCAGTGGCGTGGAGCGATTGACCAGCCTAGGTTGTTTACCCGCTAGCTTTTCCATCATGGTTTGCAATTCCTGACAATAGACATCAGCCGTAATAGTCTGGCCAGATTTGAAAAAACTGTAATGAACAATACCGGCACTAGTCCACCAAACGCTTACAAGTAACTTTTTTGGGGTTAATTTTCGCTTGGGGCAGGATTTGGCTGGCTGGCCAGGATCTAACCATTGCGCTGAGTTGAGCCGATTATCGTAAAGAACCCATTTTTCATCACAGGTAATGATTCGGTTTAAAATACCTTCATTATTGTGCCGGTTTAGTAATGTAACGCAGCAGTCGACGCGCGTTTGCCGGTTTGTTTCAGTCAATTCGTGAGGTACCCACCATTCAAGCTTTTTAATCTTCCCAATTTGCTTCAAGTGAATTAAAACAGTTTTATCACTAACATTGCAGCCTGCAGCTAACTCGGACGTGGTTTGCGATGGATCCGCTTCCACAATAGCCTTCAACTCTTCATTATCAACTTGAGTCTCAGGCCGTCCACGGGGCTTGTTCTGCAGGTCGAAATTTCCAGAACGAAAACGTTGGAACCAAAAACGAACTGTGTTTTCTTTTGCAACACGACCGCCATACACATCATTCACCCTTCGAGTTGTTTCCGCAGCACTAGTGCCACGGCGGAACTCGTACTCGTAAATAATGCGATATTTAAGGTTTTCCATTTTGTAAAATGAGTGACGCAAACAGAAAAAAACAGAAGAAAAAAAACAAATGAATGACGATCATCGAAGCACAAATACATGAGTCTATAGCTGTACAAATTTGAATTTGGAATTCCTTACCAAAGAGGAGAAATTCGTGATTAAAGTGGCCAGTACGAAAAACGCCAATTTCATATGTAAGGACCTAATATTTTTTAATACATTACTGGGCATAAGCTTACAAATTGATACGGACATATGCATAAAAACTTTCTCCATGAAAAATCACTTATATGCATGTGTTCACTTAACAATTCACAGATGTTACAGACAGATATATTATTATAGGTTTTTAAAATAATATATATAATAATGCTTGGACATTATCACACAACGCCATCAGGCCCCAAACTAAGCAAAGCTTGTACTATGGGAACCAGTAGCTGATAGAATACTAATATACTTTTTTTTTATAAATACATATTTATAATACATACCAGATACCCAAACGCAAGGCAAACATATTTGTCACATAAATGTTGGCCCTGGCGGGAATCGAACCCGCGACCTCTAGCGTAGCAGTCCGGTATACTAACCACTAGACCAGCGGTCTCGCTATATATATGCTACTTTGTGTGTTTGTCTATCACTTGTTGCCGATCCAATAAAATAAATATTTGCTTATATACAACATCCGTTACTCGATTAAAGGTACATTGTATAACCGGCTTAAAGCTTATTTTTGAGATCAGTGCATCGAACTATCTACAGCTGTTGTAGTAGTAGTTAATTTGGCATTCCTTGTAAAGTTCATTGTCATATTGCCATATATTTTATACCACTAAGGTGGTGAACATGCATACGGCTATGGGTACAACACCAGGGGTATCATTTGCGCGTTGCCGACCCAAACTGATTTAAAATTAACTATTGTTAAGTTAACTAAGTTTATCTAAGACATTATTAATTACGTATTTCAGACATACGTGGTAATTTTCCCCGTCAGCGTCGGTCGGAATATGGCCCCACGCAGTAGCTGCAAAACATTTCGCCCTTATGTGTTACAGTTTGATGAATTATACCACGGATTATAATATAATTAAGTAATATACCGTACCTACTTAGGTACGGTTGTGTGTTTTTTTACCGTACTTGGTAAAAAGTATAAAACTCTTTTATCTATAAGTAGGTAGGTTAAGATATGTTTTTGTAAATAGTTTAATCTGTTTTGAATCAAATTAAAATAGGCTACACTTATTTTGGAAAAATAATTAGGGTTCCGCCCAACAAATAAATAAACCCATGAAATTGTAAACAATAACAGAACGGTGGGACCGATTTGTTCATTGACACGTAGCTGATGCTATAATTCGTAACTTAAGCTTAATTTATTTTGAATAATAATTAGGGTTCCGCGCAACATATGAAAGCCATTAAAATGTGAAAAAATTCTGAATGGTTGAACTTTCACTGGTAGTTGGCTGATGCTAAAAGGCGTAAAATGTGGTACATTTATTTTGGAAAAATCATTTAACCCATGTAAAAAATTCATTCCACGCGTACAAAGTCGCGGGCACAGCTAGTATGGAATAAAAACCTCAAAAAAATTGGCTACTGACATAATAAACACTATTGCACATGCGTAAATATTTATTTTTGTGTACGTGTTATTGCGATATCTAATTCAGAAACAAAATATTTTATAGACACAATTTTAATGAGATTGTTTTTTTGTTAAATAGATAACACAAATTTATTACCTATAGAATGTTGTAACACGCAGTATATTATCTACTCTGAGTTGTTACGGAACCTTCTGTGAACGAGTCGCATTCGAACTTGGCAGATCTTTTTGATTTATTTAGTATGTCTGGGTCAAATCTGCAAGCAAGATTCTGTTAACGGAATAATCTGTTTGGTAATCATGTATAAATCTAATGAATATTGCAGTATCAAAGATCATTAGAGGTGCGGTCGGAACGTGGCCAGATCTCAGGAAATCTGCAGAAGATGTAGAAATAGAATAGATACATTTTATCCGTCTCATTTTCATGGTCGTAAGCCATATATCTCCTTTGTTCGGCCCGACACTACATTTAATCGGCCGGAATTACGTGCATCGGTTTATGTTTTTATATACAACTAAGGTGGCAAAAAGAATACGGTCCGCCTGATGATAAGCGGTTACCGTAGTTTATTGACGCTTGCAACACCCATGGTATCATGCGCGCGTTGCGACCCTTCAGAAATCTTCACACCCTTGTTCAAGAATCCCATGCTGTACTCCCTTTTGAAAACCATAGTGGGGAGCTCATTCACTTACTCGTTTTGGTTTTGTACGACGAGCAGGCCTTGATAAAAAATTAAAGTCCATTTCGCGTCCAATTCAGATTTTTGGGTAGGCTGACTCTTAAAATAGCATTCATATATTTTTATTTTATAATTTTGGCTTTAATTTTTTACAACCATCAGGGATTATTTTGTCTCGTATATTTTGTTTAAAGTTTCCTCTATAATCAATTGGTTTAGGTTAGGTGAATGTGGTGAGTGAATGAATAAATTATATTGGAAACGTATAATTGTATTATATAGGAAACTCTAAGAAACACTTTAGTTATTATTCTGAGTAGGAAACACTCTGCGTTATATTAGAACAAACAGGAATACATTTTATCTAAAAACTATTATATATGTAGATTATCCGTTATTATGTCTTTTTCTGCCAGTTGGTGAAAAGAAGCCTATAGAATCCCGAAGACATGTTGTCGGCCTTCTTGGTGGTCGAGCCACTGTACGAAGTTACCGTAGACGGACGTTATCAAGAGCATTTTACGTTTCTTTTTGCCAAATTTTATTGGCAAAATTTTGCGAGCCTTAGTTATTATTCTGAGGGCAAAATAGTTATTGAAATACTTCTAGTGCTGCCACTAAATAAAAAATAAAATTACTTTGAACCTTAGTCCTCATTCTAAGCTTTGAATCTATGGTAGTTCCAACAAAAAAATCCTAGATCTGTGGTGAATTCAATAACGTTGACGTCTTTCTAAACCTACATATTATTATTTTCTGCCATTATATAATTAAATTGAATTAAAATAAGAACTACCTAACTTAGTTCTTGATGCGTATGGTTAAAGCAATGCAAATGCAACCGCCGCCGTGCATGCATTAGAATGGGCGCGGGCGCGTGCAAATAATTTGTTGATAGTTGGGGATTGAACAGCAGTAGAAGCATATTTGCAGAGTATAGAGGCTCTCTTTAAACGTAACTTGCTCCGAAAGGGATACAGTGTATAAGCTAATAATTTCGTTCGATGGTGTCATAAAGTGAGCGAATTTTAAGACACCTTTGTCGATCCGAAGATAGAGCACGTTGCAAAGATCAGAGACGAAGATGTTGAAGTCCTTATCGAGGTGTGCACGTGACGTCAGGCGGTACCGCGATATATACAGACAGAATGAGCGCGCGCGAACATTATACTAGTGCACGACGAGACCCGCGCATTGCCAACACGCCTCACAGTTCGCGCCGCATTACTGCTGCGGACGTAGCTCACTTATCCGCACCTAACTGACTTAACAGTGACTAGTGATTTTAAGTGCCGAAGCAAAAGCTGGGCCGGTAAGTTCTGATGATCTTGTATTAATTTATTATACCTGAAAAAAAAACCAATTACATTGTGATAGCACAGGATGCTACCTGTTATTGTCAACTCACTGCGGCACATCCCACTGTTGGGCGCAAGCTTATCTGTCAGAACTTAAACAATATTGTAATGTACCTGCCAAAAAAATATTTTTAAATGTTTTATTTCATGTAAGCCTACTTAGGTCTAGCTAGATAAAGCGAAGACACGGCGAGGAGGTACACATTTAAGTACCTCTTATGAACCAATTATCACCAACCTATTTGCGAACATTAGGAAATCCCTTATATGTGTGATTTGCTTGGCATGTCTGGTCACTTAACTACCATCATCTTACGTTACTTGTATGTAGTATTTATTAATCTACTTGGTTTTCCCAAGGAAAATAAAAGTGGACTTTGAAGGTTAAATAACGATTTTCATATTTGGCACCCAGACATATATGATCTAACAGGTGTAGTGTTCTAACAACATCTGTCTAATTGAAGTTACATATTTTACGTTTACCAACGTGTATCTTTTTCATATAATATTGTGTACATCGTCAACTACCCTGTTTCAAACTCCATTCTCCAGTTCCTGCCCAGGTTGTCTGGAAGAGATCACATCTTGTGATAAGGCCGCCAATTGTACCGATTTATAATGTATTTTATATTCCTCAGTTATAAATTTTGGTGTACAATAAAGAGTTATTATCTATCATCTGGAAGAAATGTAGAGCTTTAAAAAAAATGTGGCGCTAGTTTCACCTTTAGCCGATATTACTCTCTCTCAAGCAATATAAAACGAATATCGGGCACACGAATCCGCATTTCGCATCTATACAACTATAAAAATAAAATAATACATTTTCAGCTTATCGTAATAGAAATCCGCAATAAATTGTTTATAAAAAATCAGAGCTTGTATAATAAATATTGACCTTGGCGTAAGCCTGCTTATGGTTTTAATAACAGCAACATAATAGGTTATATGTCTAGCATTTTGTATAAAAATATGCATTTAGTTACGTATAACGAAGATACGACAGTAAAACAACTATTTCTTCTCGTAGATTCTTTGTCTCATTAAGGACACGGATCGCGTTGTAGTCGTTATAAATTGCTTCCTACAGACTGGATTGCACTACGTTTAATAATGCAGGAAATTTTGCAAAATACATAGAAAAATATTAATACAAACAATCAGCTGACCATTACCGTTACTCAAACAAAGAAACTCAGTTTTGATAAATTTAAATAAATCGCGACGACATTTTGCAAGCTAAGCAATAATTAGCCGTGTGGTGATATAAATATAATTTTGTTTCTACAATCTGCAATACAATGCAAATATTAGAAGTAAAGATTATTTGGCAATTGTATCTGTACTTTAACTTAGCTGCTATGTATTACAGGTTAAACTAATAGTCGTCACGTTTATAGCAGATTTTTTTTTCTAGTATTTTTTTCACCGCGACTTCGCCCGCGCGTAGCAATATAGTATACTATTACCCGTTTTTCCGTGGGAATGAAGCATTTTCCCGCGGTAAAAGTAAACTATGTTCATCAGGGATAATGCCGGCTTTTAATGGTAACAGATCTTTTTAAATCGGTCCAGTAGTTTCGGAGCCTATTCAATACAAACAAACAATAAAATCTTTCCTGTTTATAATATTAGTGTAGATTATCATAAAGGGAGACAGTAGGTTGTACACCGTACCTAATCCTTAGATTTCTATGTGAAAGCCCCTTTCATACACTCATGGGCTTTCCTATAGAATCGTTAGTCACGGTTCATGCTCTTTATGAGGACGAGCTCTGCTACATACTTTGTGTGTCCGAGTCTGTAGCCTTCACTTACCTTTCATACATTGACACTGGCAAATTGACACGTTTTAATGGTTTGTACTACTATAAATAAAAGTTCGTAGCCCCACGCGCCTCAAGGGCTACTATATTGTGAAATTAATACTAATTTGTTCGTTACTTTGTTCGTTAGTTTGTCTTCCAATGACGATTAAACTTTGTTGATTATCGAGCAGCTTCCTGGCAGAAAACTCTTTCATTCAATAAAACTTATAAACAAAAAGAGACTGTTGAGTACATTGAGTAAAGATTGTCTCTGTGTATTCAGTCAACTGAACTGGACAACTGAACTAGTGGGAATAAACCTTTTTCACAACACCATCATTACACCATTTGATAGTGTCGCTAATGAGGATCAATGGTACAAAGTTTTTGCTTCACATATTAATACTATGATGATGATGAGTAATTAAGTAAGTACCATTTTCTGTTATGTTTGTGAATGGCAATGTGTTATCTTTTACCTTAGTTAAAATGTGATATCAATAAATAGTTTCAATCGCTATTTCTTTCACAGGAAAGCTTTATAATGGGTTATAAATACATATGTCATACATACATCTCTGATACACATTTTTTAAAATTATAGGTTTAGGTTTTGTATGAAATTCTAATTATTTCGTTGAAATTATATGCCACTGTTTGCGAATAGTAACTTTGACACGTCTTCATTTGCCATTACGTTGGTTCTAACTTGTGTTTTATTACTTTTTTATTATTTGCCTTAATATTTAGGCTACAAGGTCGTTCTTATTTTTAGTGCTACTTCATTGTCTATTTACACACTGGCCATGGAATGCAGCTGTCAGTTAGTGTGTTGATGTTACTATATCTCGGCTTATACAATAGTGACAGTGCAATTCATTCTGCGCGCAATTCTTTTAAGCGATTAGTACCAATGCAGCAATGGTATTACAAGTAAAAAGGTGATTAGCATACTTAAATTAATAATATTATGACGCATTATGTGATGCCGAAGTATCGGCTGGTCAAACCAGGCCATGACTTAAAAAAAACAACCAGCTATTGCACATTAAATTATAATTTTTAATGGGTTTATTGTGTGTGCCATAAAGCGGAACTGTTAATCTGTTTCATAGAACGATATACCTAGTAGTAGTCCTTCGCTAGTGGCCTGATGGAGATCGAGTTCATTCTTATCTGTTTATACCGTCAACCTCCCATCGAGCAATGTTTAAATATTTGATGATTATCTAAATACGTCTAACTAAACAATGCGGCAATATTGCGTTTCCATTTTCAGAACTCTACCGGTCTTATTATTCTTACATTATATTTTATTATAGCTGCATAAATTTTAGCATCAATGCAATTTTTGTACATATTGTCTTATTAAGTCTTCAGATAAATTAATCGAAGGGCTTTTGCATTAAGATGGTTGTGCAGATACTTTTCACTGATGCTTTACAGTGTTCAAACATGTGTTTGTTGTTTATTATTACTGTGGAATTAAATACTCCATAAAATATACGTTAAATATTCTTAAATATTATTGACATTTATAGTTCAATTATAAACAGGTTTCTTGGACTAATAATGTGAATGCATTTGTAATTGGTTTATAAAAAAAACGTTTACATAATGAGTGGCGTTTAAATAAAGAATGTGATGCACCTAATAATAATATAATTTTAAAAAATATGATAAAAAAGGTCTTCTCTTATGTTAGGGTACTACTTAGAATACCATGACTATATTTTACATACATACTACTAAACAGTATATAGGATAAAAGGATAAAAACCATAAAGGGATCATATTTTTGAGACCTCACCATCATAACCTTATTTGCATATAGTAGCCTAGAAATACTTATGAACTAATGTTATGCGAGTATCAAAGTAAAGCATTTTAATTTGTTTATTGTTTAGTCGATATTATACTAGTAATTGGCGATGGGTAATTAATTGTAAGATGATGGAAAATTACATGTGCTACAAACAAGGAAACCTTAAGAAAAATATTAAGGTTAAGCTTACGTATTGTTAGATGACGTGTCAATTACTTCGGATAAAAAAAAGCTTCATATTCTTCATACCATATCAATTTAACGCTACTTGTAGTAAGTTTATACTTATTTTGAATATTAACAATATACATAGGGGATATTCTACCAGGAAGCTTATTGAGTTAAAGTACGACAAACCTGGGTAGACTCTGCCCAGAACGATTGAACTTATTTTGAGGCATTAGTTTGCCGAACAGTTGCAAGATCTGACGAAGAGTAACGCTAGTAGTATCACGACTAAGCTCTAGGTTTTGCAACGAACTATTAAAAGTGTTGAAACTGAAAACTACCACGACTTTAGCATATTCTAGAAATGTCCCCGTTACTCATTGGACAGTTATACAATGACGAAGAGTTGAGTGCAGTAATAGTTTCGGTATTTCCACTACAATTGCAGTCCTTGCGAGCGGAAGAACACTCGACCACTGGCGACAATTATGCACGCAAGGGTCTTGACTTGTCCTTGTAAATCAATAGGTATATAATAAATATAGAATGTCATTTTTTACACAAATTTGTACTATAACAAAATATATCCTTAACTATAAATTAATTGTTGATTTAAGTAAGTTAAATAACACTACTTTGACGTTTGATGGTAGTCTTATGTTTCTGCGGTGAGTAAGGTTGCCAGTGCTCCACGAGGATACGCTGCGCTAGTAGAAATGCTTCTAGCACTGTGAGTCCTCATCAACAACAGGGTTGGCAACTCTTTAGTGATATCCCTGGTATTGCTAGCAGCTATAGGCTGACTGCTTGCCATCAGATGGGCCGTACGCTTGGGTGCCACCTTAGTGGTGTAAATAAAAATGATATTTATTTAATAATTACTTACGTACCATGTTTACAAAGCTATCTTTATACAACAGGTAACTTATAGCATTTACTTATTTTTTACTATGACGGTATGAGTATGATAAGTGTAGTTTTCATGTATTTACTAACACGGAAAGAAATCGACATTCACAATTTATTGAATACTAATTGTGCCCGCGACTTTGTACGCGACGCGTGAAATTTCACCGTGGAACTAAATTTTATTCCAAAATAAAAGTCCCCTAAGTTACGCTTTACAGCATCAGCTATCTGCCAGTGAAAGTCCCATGCAAATCGGTCCAGCCGTTCGGATTTTGTTCACAACTCCATAGGCATTTTGCTCTCCGCTTTTGTAAGCGGAAAATTTAAATGTTTTGCTTTCATACGTTAAGTTATGCTAATTCATACGAACTAAATCCAAATTGTATTTCAGAACCTGTTTGGAAGTATTTGTGATCGCCTTATATATGCATGCAGTACTTTATAATTTGATAGTTTGGAAAAAACTGAATTCTTCGCCGTTCACGTAATGCCAACCAAGCTAAAATATATGAGTCCTATTTAGTCTGGGTTTACTTCAAACAATTCAGGTGTTAGCTTAGCCTACAAATAATTCTGAAACTGTATAATATAAATCCCAAAAATACTTCTTATCGCTTACACTATAGCTCGAGATGTGTATCATTTTTCTTCTTGCTAAGGCTCGCTCGTTTTTAATAAAATTTACTTTTTAGATTTATATATATATATAATCGCAAATCAATCACCAAACAAAATGTTTTCACTACTATTTTATTTTGACATTTCCTGTTCACATTAATTTCCGTTTGCTTATTCCTATTATGGATCACAAGATACAGCCGCAGACAGACACGGACATGGACGGATACGGACGGACAGCGTAGGTTCCGTAGGCTACCCTTCGTGTAGGGAGCGGTTTTGGTTACTAATGTCACAATTTTTCTCTCGATTGTATCTTAAATGACGTCCAATTCTGTACATTGAAGATATTTGGAATTTTTTTTGGAGATCACCCTATATTCGATACTGAACCCAAAACATTTTTTTTCATGAACGCGCAGACTTGTGTCTTAGTGGGGTTGAAGTGGACCAGGTTTAGACGACCCCATTCAGAGACATGTGTGTACTCTCGATTTCAGACATAAGTCGTTCGCGGCTTTCCTCTACCACGGAACGAGGGATGTTTGCACATCACGTAAGCATCCCCAGTGCTTTCATCCGCATAGCAATGGATGCCGTCAATAGACAGCATTATCATATCATCATATGCATCAGGAACAGGTGCATAAAGATTGGCTGACATTTTTATTTTATTAGAGACAATAATTCATCAGAATGTTTTTGTCGAGTTTTAATTTTCATCATCGCTAATTAGTTTTGTTTGTGGCTTTTTATATAGTAATCAGAAGTATTAGCGCGCTCATAAGTAAAATAGCGTTACTTACGAGTCTTACGACCAGTTAGTTTGAAACGGCCAATTGTTGGTAGGATCGGAGCACGTACCAAATCGATCGAGTCATGTAACCTTCATGCCTTTGGAAGCATAATATTAATCAGTACACTCTGGTTGCCATTGGTACAAATTGGTACAGTTAATGACAGTGCGAGGAACATCCGAAAACTGGCCTGACCTGTATTCTATAATTTAATGGCTTCGTAAAGAGACGATACAAAAGATTATTAAAAAACATATACCGACAATATCTATGTATTTGTAATTTTAGTACTAGCTGTGCCTGCGACTTCGTACGCGTGAAATGATTATTTTTCATGGGTTTAGTTTTTAGCGCGGAGCTCTAAGTATTTTTCCTAAATTGAAGTAGCATATAATGTACCTACTTGTAGCTCTATACTTTTCCAGCTGTCTCACTACAAAAATTTCATCAACTGTATTTCTTCTCGGCATAAATCCCAACTGGTTCTTGGTAATATCTGTTTTTCTTCTAATGCTATCCTCAAGCAGGTTCTCGTATAATTTCATAATATGACCTATCAGCGCGGAACCCTAAATTTACTACCAAAATAAGTTATGCCTAACTTACCGCCTTATAGCATAAGCTACCTGCCATTAAGCAAATCGGTCCCGCCGTTCAGATTTTGTTCACAATTTCATGGGTTTTTATTGACGCGCGGAGCGCTTTTTTTTTCAAAATAAATTAAGCCTAAGTTACCGCCTTATACCATCAGCTACCTGCCAGTGAACTAATCGGTCCCTCCGTTCGGTTAGTGTTCACAATTTCATGGGTTTAATTATTTGTTGCACGAAACCCTAATTATTTTTCCAAAATAAATCAAGCTGAAATTACTAATTATAGCTTCAGTTACCTGCCAGTGAACTAATCGGTCCCGCCCTTCGGTTAGTGTTCACAATTTCATGGGTTTAATTATTTGTTGCACGGAACCCTAATTATTTTTCGAAAATAAATGTACCCTAAGTAACGTCTTATAGCATCAGCTACCTGCCAGTAAAAGTTCTGTTCATATTGTTCAGATTTTGTTCATAATTTAATGGGTTTATTTGATGCGCGGAACCCTAATTATTTGTCCAAAATAAAAGTTGCTCTAGTTACGCCCAGTAAAATAGGTATCCGCCAGTGAAGTCCCTTTCAAATCGGTCCAGCTGTTTCGGAGTTACAGCCAAGTACACGTTTTGACTTTTATCCCCTATCCCAGGGGAACCATGCTGAATTTCGGGATAAAAAGTATCCTATGCTATACCTCGTAATATCAACTCATATCGTGCAAAGTTTTATTAGAATCCGTTCAGTAGTTTCGGCCTGATGCACGGCCTAGAAACAGACAGACAGACAGACAAAAAAATTAAAGATTACATTCTTGGGTTTAGTATCGAATATAGAGTGACCTCCAAAAATGTTTTTCTAAATATCTTCAATGTTCAGAATCGGACCTGTTACAGTGTTATTATAAGTATAGATAGATGTGGATGGTGCCAATATAATATTAAAGTAAATACAGTCCTAGATCTAATCTTGATTGCCAATATCATAACACTAATCGAGAAGCCACTAAAGAAAGTTCTATACAGCCAATTGTTCTACGATTGCAAATCCCAAGCTGTTGTTTATAATTGTTCTACAGTCTTTGTTTTGCCATAATTGCAGCAATTTATTGGTCGCAACGGAAATGGGCATATCATGCCGAGAACTTGCGCAAATATCAACAATTAGTGGTAGGTTTGGAATGGGTAATGCCATGGCCAATATCATAATCAGTGCGCGAGGGAGAGGGCCAAAGCTCAAGGCCGGTGCTAGGGCTGCCTGAGCTACCTCCTTATTATTATCTATATAATATATTACACCAGGAGCCCGAACAAGAATAATTTGCGAGTACGTATTCGACTATTCTTGTATTAGAAAATGAACAGCGCTGCGGCGGGGAAAAGAGGAACAAAAATTTGAATAAAAAAAATACATTTCGCGAGCTGCGTTTTCGAATACGGTTTATTCCTATCATTCAGCAGAAGTGCAGCTGACGGTTAATGTCCTTAGTCAAAGGATTTTAAGTAATCAGGTGTAATAAAAGAGCATTAGCAAAGCCGATGCTTTGTCAACTTTATATATTATGCAATACGTACTTATGCTAAGTATTAGTTCTTTCGGATATCCGGATTTTATAGCATATACATTATTAATGAAATGTTTGTACAAGCACATGGAAATCTTTATGAAGTCAGCCCTGAGGTTATTGATGCGCCGAGCAAACGTCAACGAAGCCATGTGTATGCGGGGCTTGCTCCGTCGGCGGCGTGTCAATGCGCAATAATAAGCCGCCGCGCGCCGCGCCGCTACTCCAAGAGCGGCGCGCGCCATCGACGATTCTAAAATCCACGCCCGATACCAGTTACAGGGTACAGCTCTAATGCTAACAAATTAAGGGCTATATATATGCAGTTAACCTTCGTTGGATAAATAAGACTCGCCCCGCTTTGATTTAATTTGCGACAGAGTGGTAGGCCATATTATTTGCAAATATCTTTCGCGTAAATAATTAGGAATGTTATGTCCAAAAAATATAATTACCTCATCATATACTGAAAGGTACTAAAACGAAACGAAAATAGAAGTGCTTTACATGATTTTTACGTGATATATTGATGTTTCTATTGTAAAGTTTCTTGCATCATTGGAAATACTCTCGTGTGCAACAACAACTTATAAATAAAATTGAAATTATAAAAGGTTACTTATCTGGTTATAGAATTAAAATAAATCAGTGATTCTAATATTATGTCATTTGTACTTTGAGCACACTGAACAAATAATATGTTAAATAGCTTATTGGGTAGTGAGGTCAGAGAACAAGTACTTACATAAATTATGTTAATTACTGGGATAAAATATAATTTGGTCCGTGAATAAATGTGTGCCAATTTTATACCACTAGCTCAGAGTAAATAATATACTAGTATATATTATATAATTAGACAAAGACAAGATAGTAAAGTACCATTTTATTTTCTATTTGTGATATATATTTTTGATTAGTACGTAGCTTGCGATAGAGCTTTAGTACTATCAATTAAAAAAAATGGATACATTTTTTTTCTTGGCCACAACGAAGCTTGGTCAGGTGTAGCAAATACAGTGTACGTTGCCTACGCCACATTGTTTAAATTCAAGCAGATCATTTAAAATTTAATTGCAGGTCACTTCTGTTGTTGAAATATCAGTTATCATATTGAATCGTTTGCTGGAATTTTCCATGGGTCATACTTGTATTGTTTGGGTAGCATATTGCATGTCGGACCACGTATATTCTAGGGTTCCGAAGCCGCTGATTATTGCTTACTTACTTTATTTAGGTGATTACAAGAGTGACGAAGGAACACACGTAAAGATGCCTTATTTAAATAAGTGATTCTTATAACTGCGTAAAGGGAGTAACTAACTGCAATCACTTTAGAAAATATGACTGACATTGGCAAGAAATGATGAAGTAGTGTTGCCATTGAAATTTATGTTGCTATCAGAAAAACAATAATAATAGACTACAAATTGTGAAAACTATTTCTAGAGGCAATTTTGTAAAATAATGCTAAATATTTTTTTATATATTAATCTTTATTAATTAATTTAAATATTTTACTGGTCATTTCTTAGTTGAATTAGAATCTTAGTTAAGAAGTAATTGTGAAAATTATTATTCGAGGTGCTTTCGATAAAAACAAAACGTTTTGAAAATAGTTTAAATTTACGGAACTACGACATCCAAGTGTACAAAAAAACGGTAAACCTGTTAAATCCGTTAGATCCTACAATTATATATATTTTTATAAATGAATTTTCTAGAGGTTATGCTTATAAATGAGTAAAGTTCATTGGTCTGCACCACATCAACTTGATACAACACCTGTATTCTCATTTCATATAAACGAGTTTGCAACGCAGCCAAACCAGTTTCGCGGACCTTTTTGCGATCATCTACCTAAATAGGGTGGTTAGGACTTTTTTATTAAGATTTTACAACGATATTTACAAATATACATAGATATTATACACTTGACCAAGGGAATCAACTTTAAACGTATATTAAATCTGGTTCTTGGTTATTACGATAATTAGAAGAAGAATAAAAAAATCGATACGGACAACACATAATACGTAGTTTAAAATGACTTGTGACTAAATTAGTTTTTTTGTAAAATAAAAACATGTTTCAGTGACCAGATTAAACGTAAGTAGGTGCTTTTATTTTTCTCCTATTTAATCAATTGCATTACATTAGTCTAACTGATCTTATAATGCAATTATTTTATTGTTATTAAAAGTATTTCTTAAGAACTTGCGCATATTATTATTTATTTATTTAGATTTCAGAGATTGTACTAAACAATACATAAAAACAACTTTGTTAGTTTTTTTTTACAATACAAGGTGGCATACAACGTTTGCTACAACAGGGTATCCTGAAACATACATACAGTGATAGCGACACATTTTAGTCATAATAGCTAAGCCTCGTAAATCTCGTACTAACCTAACCCATAATAATTGTTAGCCGTACGGTCGACATTTTATTCAAATAAGGTCTTTTTTTACCTAAGTATCTATTCACTGCATTATGCAAAATACATCGCGTGCTAAAAGCTTATCCGTTTAACGAGTTACCATAATCTAAATAAAATAATTAGAACAATGTTTTTTTCCCTGACACTGGATCTTTGTGTCTTTTAAATTTATGAGTGAAATTCTTTTCGGCAAAACAGGTTTGCGAAAAAGACGTGTATCCAATCAATAAATGTCAAGCATTTCTCAATAGCCCAGTGTGTCATTGTCATATAGGGATGTAAACGAATACCACGGCTTTTTAGTCGGACATATTACGTAACGATTGAAGTCAACTTTAAGTTATAGTAAACATGTTTTCAATTCATATTTCGAATTAAGAAGATTATTATCGATTTTATTTTCATTCAAATTTTTAGAAACACTTTTTTTATAACACTTAGTTGGCACACCAGCTTACGGCCTACCTACTTACCGCAGAAACACAACACTACATCAAAGTAGTGTTATTTGACTGCGGTCATCTATGAGGTGAAAGTATAGTACCCAATCAGGCGGCACTAATTTTAGTGGGAAAACCCACAGGAGATCCCAATTCGCCCTACGCCCTTTTTAAGCTCATGGTGTGATTAATCACTGTACTTAATATTAGAAAATCTCATTGGTACAGGCCGGGGTTTGAACCTGTGCCCATCAGATGACAGGCCGTTGTTTCAACCACAAGGCCACCGCGGCTATTACGCACTGTATGTTAATTATCTATGTGTTATCTTAATTTAAATAAAAAGTTCCGCAAGTAAATAGTGATAACTGGTTTCGAAAGGTCACTAAGTAATGTCCAATACATACTAAGGTAGCATTATTTTGTTAGTGTATGGTGTTGGTACCAATTGATTGGGCAATATTTTTTCGTAGGGAGAGAGAATATATTAAATGGAACAGTAATATAGTTCCATTTAATAAATTTTCCATTAAATATAAATAGAGATGTCAATATTGGCTGATTTTATTTATTCGTTAAATGCAATTGATATATAAAATTTCGATATTTTTTACGGTTGAAAATATTAAATTAGATTTGATATTAAAGAAGTTGATGTATTTATATTAGTTCGTTGAAGTTGATATATTTTTATCCGAAATCGTTAATTTTATTTATTGAATATTATGATAATTATTAATATATTCGACATCTCTAAACTGTTTGGACACCTAAATAGGCATAGATTATTTGCCAGTTGGTATCGAAGGCACTGAACTCGGCGAACATAATTCGGTCAAGTTAATTGAGGCCGGTCTACCCTGACATGCGGTAAAGTTCACGCCCGGAGTCAGACATATTCCTTAAAAACAATCCATGTTGCGCTATAGATACATTGCGTATACCGGGTATCTATATTGTTGTGATAGGTAATCTAACTAAAATAAAGAAACTTATGTAATAAGCTATATTAAAGTTAATTCATTGTTTCAGCGAAAATGGAGGTACTCGATAGGCTAGTGGCGGGCTATCATGATTTGATGGACAACAAAAGCGATCAACGGGTGAAAGATTGGTTCCTGATGTCCTCACCGTTCCCCACGTTGGCGATATGTCTCACATACGTGTTCACAGTGAAGGTGAGTAATATTTATCCTCGTTAGTAAGCCTTACTGATAGGCAAGGTGTCGCGGGTTTCATTCTAGCCAGGGGAAACGTTTATGTGATTATTATTATAAAAAGATATTTAAGAATACGATATAATAATTATGTAATACTGTCTGTTGTCTGGTATACAAGCTATGTGTGCTTAGGTAGGACTTAGGAACACACAGCGCTGTGTGATAGTGTCTAAGCAATATACATATTATTTATTTTGGTCTCTATAATATTCAAACATTACATAGGTCACACATTTCCTCTTGTAATTTCTGTGTCGTTGATCACGTCATACGAATGTTATTCGGACGTTTTCCATCGACAATTGCCTCCATTATTAAAACATTATTATATTACATTGTTATCGTGTCAGATGCCAATTAGTGGCAGCCCTAATGGGTTCACTAGATCAGGTTATGTTTGCTACTGCATACCTCAGTTAGCCTGTAGTAAACGGTTACGCAATTTTGTACACAAAACTAGAAAATAATTGTTAATGCTATTTTTTCCTCAACAGGTTCTGGGGCCAAAATATATGGAAAATAGGAAACCCTTTGAGCTCAAAAAAGTGCTGATTTGGTACAACCTGTTCCAAGTAATCTTCAGTTGCTGGCTGTTTCATGAGGTAAGCAAATAAAAAACACGAGGAAATTACAAGCGTTCTTAGGCCCCGATAATCGCTTACCTACTCTCAGGCGTTGTGCGCTGGTTTGCCAACTAGTGTAGGTACTTTATATAAAGGCTTTAAGTTCACGATGTGTGCATAACTTTTTAGAACACCGGCTGTTGGGCTTCTTGGTGCTAGCTAAGAGTATCCTTGAAGAGCTCTAGCAACCTTACTCACCGCAGACACACAACGCTACATGAGAAAACCCTATTAAAGAACTATTTTGTTAAGATTTTCTATAAAGTGGAGGTACTTCCAATATTTTACGGTAAATCCCACTACTGCATATCTCTCTTCCGCGCTCTTGGTGTGGTTAATAATGTTTTTTTTCTTCTACAGAGTATAGTGAGTGGCTGGTTCACCACGTACAGCTTTCGGTGTCAACCCGTGGACTACACGAGTTCTCCGACAGCGATGCGGGTAAGGCCTTCACACTTCGCTTTCTTTAAGCGCTTCACACATTAAACAAGTATATTATAACCCATTCGCTAAGTGTGCTAACATCCAGAGTATAAAAAATATTTAATACGTTCGCAACAAAATTACATTAACTTTCAATTATTTGCCTTACGTAGGATTATTTATAGGTATAGTACGTTCTAGATTACTTTGACTTTATATAAAATACTACCCCGTCGCTCGCGAATTCGCCCGCAAAGAAAAAGATAAAAAACACACATACATATCATCACACTTAAGTCCTCACGGGGTAGGCAGAGAGTATAGAGGGTCATTTCTCTTTTGACTTACACACCTCTTTTGCTTGTTTTACATTCATCAATATTTTCATACGTGCCCGCCGATTCCGAGCGGTATAGAGCAACACATGGCCTTTAAATTAAATAAGTTGAAGTCATGACCGGTACATTCCTGCAATCATGTAACCTTTTATAATTCTCATAATAATATCATAGTGTATGCACCCATCTACTTCATAAATGATAGTATAACAGATAATTACCGATGGGGATATAACAATGAAGGTGATGAAATATTTACTTCCTTTTATAGCAACTCAAACGCAAATCTGAATGTAAGCAGAAACAGATTTAAATTGTCGTTTTTGCATTATATCCCTACTAAATAATATTATAAATTCATTATTTTGAACATTTATTATTACTTTATACCACTTGATTAGCTACTGGATTTTATTGAAATTTGATGCCAAAAATAAAAGGTTAATTTAAAATAAGTATATACAACAAATACTATGAAAGAAAAACGTCGGGGCACAGGAAGTCTATTTTTGCTTGATATTGACAAGACTAGATGCACTTCCAATACAAAGAACACGCTCATATAACGCGTGACTTATTCACATGGACCATTAGATGTATATAGATTGAACGTTAATAGGGATTATATTGGTACACTGCACTGCATCGTAAATGCATTCTTATTACATGGATCATGTAAGTGTTGTGTGGTCTTCATAAGAACTAATTTATGCAAAACTATCATAGGTAGAGAATACAAAGTACATAATATACGAGACCACTTTCGTGTCACCACAGGTTTAT
Source organism: Falcaria lacertinaria (assembly GCA_951449985.1). Classification (NCBI taxonomy): domain Eukaryota; kingdom Metazoa; phylum Arthropoda; class Insecta; order Lepidoptera; family Drepanidae; genus Falcaria; species Falcaria lacertinaria. Next base: position 7,343,640 of record OX602113.1, on the reverse strand, counting down.
AGGCGTTACGTGCATGGTTCAAAACTAACTGCCCTGCGTCGCCATTTGTACCATATTTAATTAAATTGGTGTGACTGAGTTACAAGCATCCCAGCTTTGACATGATGATTATTTTTCTTGTTGGTCATTAAGTAGAAACGTACATACTACTATAAGTCTAGTAACAAATGAATGTCAGGTAGAGCTTCCAAAGATATTTCACAAAAATATTGAAACTAAACACACTACTACTACTATCTGTCCTCTAACTCTAACTACTGTTATGTGTCCTTACTCCCTCGGAACACAATAGGCTGGAGGGCTCAAGTAACAATTTTAACATCTTTGGCAATCGTAACAGGACAAAAAAAAAACCTAAGAAATCCTGACGGCTGGTCCCACAAACGCAATCGGTTACCTGTATTTCCAGTAAAACGGGCTGAATCAGAGAACGGTCACATCGATTAAAATAATTATATTGTCTGGGAAAAAGGTCAGAGGAACGATGCATAAAGCAATGCGCACTAGCAAATCGCAAGTACCTACATAAAATAGTTATAAAAAAAATGGCAGCTCCGACGTACGACTGGAGTTCTTACTTCAAACTCCGGTCCTCCAGTTTTCCAGAATAGAACGTAACGTGCTCACGCTTGTATAAATTTCACTCTTAATGAAATTACCGGGTGCCTATATATGAAAATCGATTATTAAGGAGTTAACTTAAATAATGAAGTATTTAAATATTTCATCGGCTGTCTGGTATTAATCTAATATATAAAATTCTCGTGTCACAGTTTTCGTTGCCATTCTCCTCCGAAACGGCTTGACCGATTTTGATGAAATTTTTTGTGCTTATCCGGTATCTATGAGAATCGGCCAACTTCTATTTTTCATCCCCCTAAGTGTTAGGGGTAGTCCACCCCTAAATTTTATTTTTTATTTATTAGACCGATTTCAAAAATTCTTTCACCGTTAGAAAGCTACATCATCACTGAGTAACATAGGCTATATATTATACTAGCTTCCCGCCCCGGCTTCGCTCGGGTAGACAAAATATTTGATATAAAAGTCTACCCGTGCGAAGCCGGGGCGGGCCGCTAGTAGTCCATATAATCTTTGAGTATATAATCAAAGCATGCAATAGTGAAAATAGGTCAATAAGTATGGTTCGTTTTTTTTTTTATTTTAACAACATAGGACTTAATTTGATCAGTTATTTCTTCAAAGGATTGGACCCTCTATAACTAACTGCCTTTGGATATGAAGTATAAACTTAACACACTGCGCAAAAATTAACCATGGTAGTTATTAATAATAGTAGATATTAATTTTTAAAATCAAAAATCTTTTAATTTAATTGTGTCACCTTTGAATGAGAATTAATGTCATTAAACTTAATCAGTGTATTAATTCACTTTGTTCTTGAGATCAGCTCGTTCAAAGTTCAATTATTATTCAATACAGCATAAATTCCAATGTATTTTTGCTTCCGCGGACTGTTGTTGTTTACCTTTTGATAAAATAATCGATACAGTGCATATACGAATATAGAACTGGATCTTTTTTTGTTTAAATAAAGTATTTATTTAAATATAGCAGAACCTGATTTTCTTAAATGTTCTGTCATCTGTCGGGTATTTGTGGAATGGTCCCTATATGGCGTGGATCGATTCTTGGAGGCTGTTTGCCTTCAAGTTCATTCGCATCTCAACACACATAATTGCAACACATAAATACACTACGTAAAAGAACGCAATTTGTATAATTATGTCCACGTACTTTAAGTGAGGACTGGCATTACAATAATTTAATATAATTATATTGTTTGTATGTATCACAACATATAATATTATAACCTGACGTAATACTTCAAAATCAAATTACTAAGACGGACGAACATTGATTTGATTTTTTTCAAGACAAGATTGATTCAAATTTGTAGTTAGTAAATTTGGTACCTATATGTTTTTTTTATACCACTAAGGTGGCACAAAAGCACACGGCCCACCTGATGGTAAGCGGTCACCGTAGCCTATAGCCGCTAGTAATATACCAGGGATATAAATAACGAGTTGCCAACCCTGTTTTGATGACGCTGGGCTAGCAGCATTACTACTAGCCCAGCGTATCCTCGTGGAGTACTGGCAACCTTCATTACCGCAGAAACACAACACTACATCATGTAGTGTTATTTGACTGCGGTCTTCTGAAAGGTGGAGGTACAATCCCCAGTCGGGCGGCACCAATTTAAATGGGAAAACCAAATCGCCCTTCCTCTCAAAAGAACATTTTATGTATATATGCTCAAAGGTATTTTACAAACTGCGGTAAACTGCTTACGATATAATGTCACCGACGAGACCGCTGGTCTAGTGGTTAGTACACCTGACTGCTGCGCTAGAGGTCGCGGGTTCGATTCCCGCCGGGGCAAACATTTATGTGACAAATATGTTTGCCTGGCGTCTGGGTGTTTGGTATGTATTACAAGTATGTATTTACAAACAAAAAGTATATAAGTATTATATCAGCTGCTGGTTCCCATAGTACAAGCTTTGCTTAGTTTGGGGCCAGATGGCGCTGTGTGATAATGTCCAAGCATTATATTATATATATATTATATAATGTGCCTTATTAAGGCTTAAACTAAATAAATATTTGCATTTTAATTATTTAATGAATTGACATACTAATTTTAATGACTTCCCATTTAAGAGCCGTGCTCTTTGTTTACGTTATACAAAGAAGCTTCACGTATAAAACGGGGCCAATTTTTATATTAAATTAATGAGCCGCTACTTTGAGTGCAAGGCGAACCTTTAAAATTGCCAAATAGGTTCGACTTGCGCAAAACAACGCCAGCTAATAGTAGTCCCTTCTTAACAGTAATTCAGCAGCAGTCATTTTTATAGTGTGGTGAGACTGCAAAAGTAGGCCTAGGTAATTTAAGCAGGTCACGTTGAAGTAAAACTTCAAATATATCTATCTATATTCTGCCCTAAGCCTTAGCAGGAACACTATCGAATTGCTTTCGACAGCGTATTCGTATTGCTTTCAACTTTTTTTGTATGGGAAAATGATCAACGCCGCGGGGCGGCGAAAAGTGGAACTAAAGATGGTATAAAAAAATTGTTTCGAGTTACGTTTTCGACACATACCCGAAAGATGTTCATGCTACCAGTAGCAAGTCTACTTACTTAAATAAAAATCAAGTCAGAAGTTAACATAGGTACTCGTTTAAAAGAATTGATATTTATGGATTAGCGATTTGGTCTTGGCCAACTTTTTATTCGGGTTAAGTGTAATTCAAGTTAGTGCGACGCTCACTTGAGGACGCTGGCTAAAGAAGTGGTTATTGCTTAGTTCAGATGGTGCTTACATGAGTGTATGATAATCTGACAAACAGACAGTACACTACAAGCACACTGATCATACCATTATAATATAAGGTGGATGTTATAGTCAAATAGTATTTTGCGTTTGCTATTTGCTTGCTTTCGTCCAACGTTTAATTTGCTAACAATTTATGCAACCAATTATATTTTAAGACTAGCTATGTCCGCGACTTCGACGCGTGGAATTGTTTTTTCATTATAATACAATACTTCCTTTTTGGAATCGGAATATGTTTACAAGTTCATGGGTTTTTTTAGCGTGGTAACCTAAGTATTTATTTTATAAAATAAAAATCCGGTAAAAGCATCAGCTTTCTGTCAGAGAAACTCCTGCCAAAGTTTGTCCAGTTGTTTCATAGATGAAACGAAAAAAAACAGACAGACAGACAATATAATAGAAGTAAATGATTTTATTTACTTACTATATATAGGCATGCGTTTTGTAAAAAAACGGTTATTTTGACATAGCAAACAGATACAATATTATTTTTGTATGTATTTATGTGTATTCGATGACATTTAAACTTTGAATGCAGCTGAGAACAGCACTATTACCACATATATCTTGTAAGACTGTGCTTATACTTATTATATTCTTCTTGTATATTACATCCACTGATAGTCTGTATTCATGATGCAATATTATCTAAAGTTTAATAACGTTGATGAGTGTTATTGAAATTTGGAATGCAACTAAGCTTATTAGATAAGTTAGTGTCTGTTGCAGCTGTGTAGTGTTAGTAAACTAATGTCTACCTCATCAAACGACAAGAACTGCGCTCAAGCAGTTTGCGTTTCTTATTTATAATTATATCTTATCATCACGCCTTCAGGCACAGGTTACAACACTCACTTTTCACCGAAGATAATTTGGTGTAAGCAAATGGTGAATCCGTAGCCGTCTCTTAGGCACTACTGCTACGTACTTGAAATTCTTCGCAGACCTATGCGGGTTTATCTCACGATGTTTTCTTTAAGCATAAAGCTTAAAGCGTGATGTGACGTCATAATTATGGCACTTAAGTTTCTAGAAAAACTCATTGGTACAAACCTGAGGGCTTTAAACCTGCGTCGTTAGAATAGAAGGTATCACTTCATACCACACGGCCACCTCGGCTAATGAATTATAATTATTTGATTAGTGTTAAGAATTCATAAGCAACCCTAATTAGCATACACTGTCTTACTTATAAGACCTCACCTCTTGAACCGCATTACAAATATGTTTAACATTAATTATTTTTATTTTGCAGACAGTCCACGGGTGTTGGTGGTATTACTTCTCCAAATTCACAGAGTTTTTTGACACGGTAAGGAAAGCGATAAATAAGACTTCGTAGATAATTTATTTACATGTTAATACTTCTTAGTAAACCAATACGTTGCATGATATTTCTAGAATATTATGTCTGATTGATAATCTAATCTAAAATCTTGACTTGTGGCGAGCTAGGTATAAGATACCCACTTATGTGTATAAATAGTATCTACGTTACACGAAACGGCTAGTAGGACATACATCAGAGTATTATAATTTAAACATAGTTAACCCTAGATAGCTTACAATCTTGAATTCCTATGAAATGATAACCATTCGATTTTTTGACGATATAAATTTTAAAAATAGACTTTTTATTTTTTTAATGTTTTTCTATCGGGTGTAACGTTTAATTCTTTTATTTATTTTCGATGGTTTATAAAGAAAAAAATATTCAAATTAACAGTAATAATAAAATGACTTAGATCTTTTTGGCACAAGTTGGGAAAAAGTTGGCTGTATGTTCCCACAAATGGGAACTCCGCAACTATTATAAATTTTACAGCATTGTCTTTTCCTTGTTGCGGCATTGACAAGTATTGGAGGGCTTCCCGAACCAGATTGATCAAAGTGAAAGTAATTGCCCATGTCATCAAGCAACAAACCATCTTCGCTCCCACTATCAGTAAAAAACATTTGTGTTGACATAACTTCATCATTTAACGCTGTCATCAACTGTGATCAACCGCGCAGCCATTCATCACTACGATATGACTAAAAAACTAAGCAAATACCTACACAAAGTACAGATGACGAGTATGCAATAGCAATAGGTATCTATAAACAAAAGTACTTATCGACTAACCGGCACCACCATCCGATGCAGTCTAGGAATCACTACGTCGTGCCAAGGCGTTGGTACGAAATCGCAAGTGTGTAGTTCAAACCATTCGAAAGGGAAGTGGATATATTTATTAGATGTACGTCCTTTTGTCAGTCAGGTTAGCTATCTAGGGTTAAATATGTATGAAGGTTAGCAAAAAATGTTAAATGAATTTATAAATGTAGTTGTGCCTTAATATTATTGTAAAACTATTACTTCTATATATATGTATATTTTTAGCATTGTGTATATAATGTCAATGTCAAATATCTTTATAAATACCATATATTTGCTTACTGTGATATGTGTAATCATACTAATCATGAGGTGACTCGCTTTTCCCTTGGACTTGGATTAATCACTTCCGCAGTACCTCTTTACTGGACTCACGTTGATCTCGATCAATTTTCGGAATTCAAGTAGAGCTCGTACTTTTCAAGGCAGTCATGGCAGTGATTTAACTAATTTATGAGGAAATACGTGACAAAAAATAAGGGATCGAAAACTTGATTTTTAATGGAAAGAAAATATAAATATACTTCTTCTTGCTTTCAGCTAGGGCACTAGGCAACCAAATTATCATCGGAGTATTTTTGCCCCATTCATATTTCATTTTGCATTAAAATGCCTAGTGTTAGAAGCAATTGAAGTGGAAGAGGTAATTCTTCTTGTCGGACTTTACAGATAGTTCTTGTTCAATCAGATGGGCGAACTCATGGGTAACACATTATTTTGAAGTAGCAGTAGGTATGGAAAGTACCGCTCAAATCATGTAAAACAATATCTAAATATATTTGACTCAAAGGTGACTGACTGACTGACTGACTGAAATAGTGATCTATCAACGCACAGCCCATACCTCTGGACGGATCGGGCTGAAATTTGGCATGCAGGTAGATGTTATGACTTAGGCATTCGCTAAGAAAGGATTTTGATTAATTCTACCACCAAGGGGGTAAAATAAGGGTTGAAAGTTTGTATGAATATCCGTCGTTTTTGAAGTTAAACGCACGAAAATTGGTATGTGGCCTTTCAGTTAAAAATAAATAAGTACGTATTTCAGGCTTTTTGGAAATTATACCCCTAAGGGCGTAAAATAGGGGATGAAAGTTTTTATGAAAATCCGTCATTTCTGAAGTTAAACCTATTAAAATAGGTAGCAGTGGCCAAAAGCTATCATTTTGAATTTTACATATAGGTACACATGGTTGACTTATTTACCACGCGTGCGAAGCCGCGGGAAAAAGCTAGTTATGCTATAAAAATTAACAGGAACTTAGTAATATAATATAATGACCTCTCGCGTGCCGGATCAAGATCCAGGAAAGACATGACATTTTTCTGTAACAAGTCAAATGAATCATCTTGTAAGCAAAGTACTGGGCAATGTAGTAGACTGCCTTCGTTGACCGGCTACCAACACTTGGTTATCTTGCGAACTCAAGTGATTTCGCCCACTTATGTATTCTCACTGTCAAGGCGACCGTCCCCCATTAGGGTTACGTTTGTTTCCGTATATATAAAGCAGGTTGACCATGGCGGTGGGTCAACATGCTTTATTTGCATACTTTTATGTATCAAGATCAGCTAGACAAATTATTGTGCTTCCTTCTTCAGTAAATTGCGGACCAGTTTTACGCAATATTTGCAACCAGTGAAGTTTGAATGTAATCGTAGTAAATTGGAAATACAATGCCTACATCAATAAAATATTATTGCTTATCATAAAAACAATACGACGCATGTAGGTAATAAAAATAATATCATTGCTGCATCCTTTATTTATAAAATAAAATAAACCTGGCACTAAAAGGCTTCCTGGGTTCGATCCATTATGAATTTTATTTATAACTAGCTTGTGCCCGCGACTTCGTCCGCGTTGAGCTTAGAATACCAGAGGAACCTAACATTTTACCGGGATAAAAAGTCCTGTATGTCCTGTATGTACATCCAGGTTATAAACTATACGTGTGTTAAAATTCATACAAATCCGTTGAGCCGTATTTACGTGATTGAGCAACAAACATAAATCCATCCTTACAAAATTTCACATTTACTTAATTTTTAGGGGAATATTTTTATTTACAGTATTAGTGGGATAACTGATGTAGGGCACGAGCAGGTCGTACACCCGATAAAACACATCACGGCTGCTTATAGTGGGATTTATTTACAGGACTTAATACATCAGTCTAATCAAAGATTATATTGTCCTTCTCCCTGAGAGTAAGCCACTCCCATTACTTCGTTACTACCAAATACTGAAACGTCATTTAAATAACACCCTACCTTACCTCATGTAACAAAAAAGGCTTATGACAGGTAAAGACAGGTCTCCAATTGTGTATTTCTGATACTTCCGGCACAATTAATTAGAATAGTGGTAAATCCATGCAAATTAATGCTTATGTTTCGGTATAATAATATCTGCCATTGAAAAATGGCATTGGAATTATATATTTAAAAGCGAATTTGAATTAATATAAATAAGGTTGAATTAATATATAGCAACAAATCGGAACTAATACAAATAATTTAATTTAATGTTCGTACAATTACATAATGTAAAAATAAAACGTTTATTAAGTAGTATGAATTATAAAATATCAGTTAGTGACCAAAGTCGGTTCCAAAATTTAAAATGAAAATGAAAGAATGAGATGATAGAATAGATATAAACAACATTTTCTGCTTTGTCGCTTAGCAATAACATGTATAGAATCATGAAATCTCTGGTCTATCGTGTTCCCGCAAGTTGAATTAACATGTTTCTATGTATTTCTTTAGATCTTCTTCGTAATGCGCAAGAAGTTCGACCACGTGTCAAAGCTCCACGTGATCCACCACGGTATCATGCCTATGTCGGTGTGGTTCGGAGTCAAGTTTACACCAGGTATGTACCCTTTATTACACTATGTCTTTAAGTGTAGCTGTACATGAAACATCGCGTTCGTTTCCCCCTATCCGTCTGAAATAAAAGTATGAAGATGGTCTGAATGGCTTCGAGAAAGGGATAGTACGGACGTGCTTTTGTTTGCTCGACTTGCAAGACACTGCTGTGCCCCCAGATACGAATGACTCAGACTGAAATACATAGTCGTCAATAAAAAGTCAGTCTTAAATACATAGAATAAATAATAAGGAACATATAAAAGACGTGAAATGAAGACGCATCCAATTAATTTTATTGAATGTTTACGGATACGTAACTGTAAAGTTTGCATATTCATTCTATTTAAAATTCTCAGGATAATGTTCACTTTTTAAGCCGGTGTGAATGGTACAATTAAACTGAGCACAATGGACCTAAATGGGCTCGCAGCAATTATTAGAGTGGTTTGTTCACAAGGGTATATGCAGCCGCGTTGCACATTCATTATCTTAAAATCGCTAATATACGTGTATATAAAATTATATGGGGGAGCTACCCTGCTCCTAAGATTTTTTCGTGGATTTCATCACAGGGAGCGTATATCTTGTATCAATTGAATATAACATATATACCTTTGTAACATATACATAAAATAATAGCAATTACCTGCTTTACTTGCGGTCCAAAAACAAGCCACGCTTAGACTGCGAAGAAAAAACTGCTTGAAAATACAAAGTTGTTATTGCTGCTGTGGCCACGCTCTCAGTGTAACCAATTTTTTTTATTGTAAGTACAAAAAAAATTGTAATTGCAATTTAAAAAATATGAATTATGAATTATGTATAGTGTACGTACCTACTTGTTACGAGTAGTATTACGAGTGGATATTTTTTTTGATATAGGTGCAACTTGAGTTTGGTCAAAGGCAAGACAAGACAAGTAATACAAATTTAAAAAGTAATCTTAACAAGGTAATACAATTAAATGTTTATGCTTCAATCTAATCGCATACAGTTTACTTCACAACGTTTGAAAATGTTACGCACAACAAGAACATGTATGTCTATACGTTTTTTCTTCTTCTTGAGATGGTATAAAGATTTTTGACGTTGTTAAATATAGAGTAATAAATATATGGATGCAGTAATAATATACACGTCTTTGATTGGATATTTTATATATTCGCAAACCTTCCTTGAGTGATGCAAGTCACAACAATGTATATCGCATGAAAATACTCTCGGGGTTTCCATTGACATTATGCCGAGCGTGGAAAAAACCATCGAACATTAAATTTGATTGAATTTATCGATATATCTGTTGCCCTTTTACGATCTTTGCTCCGAAGCTCTTTATTTAAGTATAGCCATTGGAATACCTCGATAGTATAGTACAGATACCTAAGAGTATACAATATACTCTGTGTATTTATGTATTTCTTCGCACTTTGGGCAGGAAAGTACCACTAAATCTAGAATAGATCCTTCACAAACGTTTAAATTCTGTTGCAAAAGATAGGCGAGACAAAGAAAACTAGTGTAATATAGTACAGCTTTCAAAATAAAGTTAGGTACTTTAATATAATATGTATACTTATAGTTGTAAATGGACATACTGTTCAGTGGTGCTCAGCGTAATCTGTTTAAAAAAAACTCTGTAACATAATTGACTTATAAGTTACAACTCTAACGGAAGTAAATTAGCTGTTACCAAATGGCAAATTTTCTCATCCAAGATCATTGACTTCGCTTCTTTCTCGTGTTGTGTAAAACTGTAGATAATTTATACCGGCCATGAACTATGCAGCGTGTGTATTATTATTAATCGATCAACGGATTCATTTCAAAACAAAACGTATATGATGAAAAATCATATAAATATTGAGCTGAGGTGTAATTACTAAAGTTTCTTGAATATATTTCAATCTTAAAGACTTAATAAAGTATGTGAATTAAAAATAAGTGCGTCACTAAACGTAGTAGTATAGTAGTAGGTATTGCATTAATATTAAAATTTTACAATGTGATAGGAGACTAGTAATTACCATCATTCTATCATCAAATAACTGACAGAACATGTATCTATGTCTTAAAACACCATATAAACCTTATAAAAATATGGTACGAGATGGTATTATGGAGTTCACCGTAACTATTGCCACCAGGCAAGTGACATAATTAACACATAATAATACATTTATACATTGACAACGAAATATATTTTATCTGGAACGGAACGGCAAAATATTGATGACGAGTACTTTGGTAGAGTCAACTAAATATTGTCAAACTTACACCACCACACCTATTCGGTGTTAGGGATCCAACAAAAATATTGGTCATGTCAATAATGAAGAACTTGACCTATTTATAATTTGATCTGTGTATATATAAGAAATCAAATCGCATAAAATATTGTTTATTCAATTTAGGCCCTGATCTTCTTTATCACAGATTTGAAAAATAAGCCACCTGAGAAGAACCGGCACAGAAACTCGGCGCTCTGTCGTTTTTCACAATGTAATAAAGCTGTATTACAAAATCCGTCTAGACATGGTTACAAATATAAAAAAGTCGTTTTTTAAACAGCTTTATTTCTCTGCAAAATAAAGATATTGTTATAGGAAATATCATCATTTACATTAAGTCAATAACTCACGCAAGGTTATTATATTATGATGTTTACTCTTAAGCACTAATTGTGGTAGTTAATCGCCGTTGTAAAAAAACGAAAGGCGTACAAAAAATATACCGTACAATACTCAGTTGGTTAGTTTTTTTATCAGTCGCGCAGAAAAATACGCATACGTATAAATTATACATCACGGTACCTGCGCTCAAGTTGTGGAGGGTCAACCTTTTGGATGAGATTTATGGGCACAGATTATATCTAATTTAAATTTATTAATGGAGACTGTATTTGGAGTTGATTTGAGTAAAATTCCAAACCGTAAAGATAATCTTTAGACTTTACCATTTTATGAATCTTAGCATGGATATATAGTGGAATAAAATAAAATATCAGGAAATAGGAGGATCTTCGCAATTCGGATCTTTAGACCTAAAAAACTATGTGAACATTTTTTGAATCTCAACCTGCCTTAGCTTGGAGACTTTTCTAGAGATTTTTTAGCGCTTAAAATGGTCGTTAGTTGGCATATCACGTCACCAAGACAGGTTCCAGGAAGCAAATAGTCGACATGCGGCACTTCATATAATTTTCTTGTATGTTTGAATAATCTAAAGCTAAGTGCCTTTGGTCCGCGCGCGTGGCGAAGTTCAATATAAACACACACAGCTGAGACGCATATTACATGGGTGTTTAATCTACGAGCCAATATACGTATGACGCTAACAAGCGTGACAAGTAGTTTCGCTCGTTTTTTAAAGAATTTGCTTAAAGTACATTGACCAGTGCAATTACGTATTAGCTGTGTGGAACTTAAATAAAGTAAAATCATATTCCATGCGCAGACGACTTGCACAATTGAATTATCGTGAAAGGGCTACAAACACATAAGCCTGTACGCTAAACAGACAGCAGCAGGCTGCATTTCTTTGTCATTCATAACATTGTTAACGATATAAAATAAATGTAAAGAAATACAATCCACTCTGTAATGTTTGCATAATAAAACATTACAAGTATAGCAAGTTACTATTATCTTAGAGTAGATACTACGTCTATTATGAATGTGATGTCTATCTCTTTATTAGTATGTAAGTATGCTCTATGGATTGTCAGCATATGCTTATAAAAATGTATTTAAGGCACCGCAAAGAATTTGAAAAATCACTGAATACCACTGATATTCGACGATATACAAAATTACATCTAATAACAAATGGACTTTGGCATCTCACGACTTCGTGTTTGCTACCGTATACCTATTGGCAATTTCATTCAGATGATCGTTATTAAGAGTGTGGGTTCCGGTTCTTAATTCTTTTAAAAATCGGACAAGGTATTTTTGTGGAATGTTTGCAGCAAACGACAAACTTTTATAGTCTACGCTTACAGCACAGATGAAATTCATATATATTTTATTTGGCTTCCCAAAGGATTAGAACACTAAAAACTGAAGCACTAAAGACTTAAAAAATATGTCAAAATAGTTCATATATAAATATCCACCCAATTACAGGTAACCACAGTATTACAGTAAGCTAAGTAAAGTTAAGGAAACATAACAAAATTAGAAGACATTTTGTATAAAAATAAAACGTAAAATTTGGTGTACATGCATGGATCAGCAAGTTTGGGATATTTCCCAAACTGTTGAAATTATAGTTTTTAATATTTTAAAAACTATAATTTCAACAGTTAGAAAGTGTCCTTCCACGTTATTGCATTACTTTGTGGAATTGTGGGGCTCGATAAATAAGGAAACATTATGTTCCATAAGTATGCAATGGTCAATTTGCTTAAATATTGTCTCTCTTTCGTCACCAGGTGGTCACTCCACGTTCTTCGGGATGCTTAACACATTCGTGCACATCGTGATGTACTCCTACTACCTGCTCGCGGCACTTGGGCCCAAGATCCAGAAGTACCTTTGGTGGAAGAGATACCTCACCGCCCTGCAGATGGTAATTACTTACCAAAACCTACAAGTACCGAAAGATGTCCAAACATTTAAAATTAAAAGTTTTTGAAAAAATGCTGACTGAGTATTGGGGATAATTTGTCTCAGTTAAAATAAGAAAAATATGAGTCAGATGATTCGAACTTTCATAAATTAAAATACAGAATATATGACGTGCTATACCACGTTTAGTTTTTACTTTTGAGTGTCTGATACTTGGCCTGTATTCAAACCGCAATATCACGGACACGGATGTCGCCGTGATCTTTAAAAGTGTAAATAGCGACCGCGTAAGTTTGAACACTCGCTTAGAGACGTATTGTATATTATTATAACAGAATTGCGTTTTCAGGGTGTAAGAGTTTATTTTGTTTTTTTTTCCAGGTGCAATTCGTGCTGGTGTTCCTTCACGCGTTCCAGCTGCTGTTCATCGACTGCGACTACCCGCGCGCGTTTGTCTGGTGGATCGGCATGCATGCCGTGCTCTTCTATTACCTATTCTCTGACTTCTACAAACAGGCCTACCTCAAGAAAGTCAAAGTGAGTATGCTCAGTTAATACTCTTCAAAATATAGTTTAATTACATACCAACTATATGTATAACAATTCAATTCAATATACCATTATTTTAGTCGGATGTTGTTTGAGTATACACATGTAACGGAACAGCTACATTTGAGGAGGTTGTTGTCATTTTTTTCTTAATACATATTGAAAACAAGAAAATAAAAGTGTGCGTTTTCCAATATCAATCGTCCTAAGAATCTTGGCAACCCCCGCAATAAAATGAGGGCTCTGTTGGATTGTTTCTTCCTCTATAATAATTGTAGCTCGAAATTTTACTTTTAATTTTTCAGGATGCTAAAGCCAAAGTAAAGGTAGCGACAGAGGAGAGCAATTGGGAAACGAAGGAGAGGATAATGCCTCTCCTGAACGGGTTCAGCAATGGCTCCGCCCTCGGCGACGTTCGACAGAGGATGGCCGGCGCGGTCGCCTCGCAGTGAACCTGTGTGCGTGCTAACAGAGACACTATGTGCAAAGTACTTATACGAAACACTTCCATACTAACCGTAACTAGTATAAAGTGCAAAATTAAATAAAGGTAGCATCGCTGCACCGCAGCCCGACGGAGGAAAGCTCAATTACTTTAAGCTAGTGATAGTAGGTAGTTGTAATTTATTGAAATTCTCTTTATTGTTGTGGATGCGGACTTCACAATATTTCAGGTTGATAGGGCTGTCGATAAAGCGCCCGGTGTTATTGATTGTAGGTATAACACAACAATGTTGGCCATTTTAAGTATATGGTCGCACGATTCCGCCTTTTATAAAATTGGTACATACAATAACGATAATATTATGTACCAGTCTTCTAATAAGGTAAGTTACCGGCATGACAAGCTTTGGATTGGAATGTCAATTACTCTAGGAATGTAAATTAATTGACATTCAAACAATGTTTCATAACTTGTGCGGTAGATTAATCAACCCACAAAGTTTTGGTGTACTTTAATTTATTAATGACAATTTCATTAAGTTAAACTACAGTAGTCATACTTTATTGGCCTTGATTCGATAAAAAAAAACTATTTGAGTAAACGAAAGATATTTTTTTTTGTAAATTCAATACAAAGTTTCTCATAGATGTAAAAGGGACTTTAGGAAAACGATAATATTATCAATTTGTGCAATAGTCAAATGAACTTGTTCTGCATAATACATGACTTCATGTACTTCTCTTAATATTACATTAATGTAATGGGCCGTCTAATTAGCATATTACCAAGGGTCTGCTTACAATGTTGCTCAGCTTTATGTTCAACAGTTTCTCTCGATGATAAGTAAATAAATTAGCTATGTTAAAATAACTGATACCTCAATAAATTCAATCATATACAATATACTTGTCTGCAAATAACATTTGGTAATAATCTAAACAGGTGATAATGGTAGATACTCCAAGGAGGGTTTATTTTTAAGATAGTTATTACAAAAAAAATATCCAACTGATTGGAACTCCCTTAAAGTTTAAAAAACCTGTGGTAAGTATAATATTAGGGTCGGCAAACCGCTCGTGATATCCCTGGTGTTGCAAGCCCACATAGGCTACGGTAACCGCTTACTCAGGTGGGACGAATGCGTGTTTACCACTTTAACGGTATATAAAATAGACACCAATTCGTTATATGTTGTACCATCGTTAACATTTGATTATAAAAGAATACATTTACATAGGGAAGCGGTCTATCAATCTTACATGTATGTATACATGTGATATTTGTCATAATAAAAAAATAAATGTGTCATGTCGTTGTTTGTTTACTAATGACCCTTAATACCTACTGCGATGTTTAGTAAAATCGCCAGTCCCTTTGCAAGGTCGTCGACTTCTACAATGGTACAAATTGGTAAGGCTCTCAAGGTTATTGATGCTCATGACCGCTATTATTATTGCCATAACGATCCGATATAATCAACAACATCAATACTTCTGGCGTTGAAACATTTACTGCGTAGATCCGTGTGTTTAATGGAGATGGTTCGTACGATATTCTGTAATGAACTTATTGCCACTATAAACAGATCATTACTCTCACTTTTAATTCAATTCCTTATGTCTCGGAGGTAATATTCGACACATAATAATTAGACAGGTACACAATATTTAAGTGCCTCTAGGTAAATTTATTTACGAACAATGATGTAAGGAAACAGGGTACTTCTAGTAACATATTTTTTTAGAAAAAAATATTCACGACTGACGTAAACCCAAATAATATTCCTGTATTATTTAAATAAAACATTTGAATAATGTGCATTATTATGAATAATATTACCATCATCCTTAATATTATGCAAGTAGGTAAATGATCATGACGCAGAAGAGATTTCTTATCGCTTTAAATACCTTATTTAAGATCTCAAGTAACCTATTGTATGTATGTATTTATTTATTTAATGGCAACACAAAAAAGCACATTTGGTATATTTTGCCAATGTCATGTAAAAAAATGTTTTAAGTTAATGTCAAGTCCTAGTTTTTTTATTGTTTTTAATGTTTAATAGATCAATAGTAATACCTCAGAGTAGTTAATATACTACGTACAAGCTCAGAGTAGATAATATACTGTACAAGTAATACCTAGTTGTCAACATAAAAAGCCTTCTTTATTTACGTCATTCGTAACATTGTAATGTTACAGCAGAATTAAGAAATTGTAATTGTATACAAACCTTCACCGCTTATCAGGTGAGCATTTATTTATTTATTTTTCAGGCACACAAAACAGTGCAAAATATGTAAGGCAGTGTAAAGTACAGTTATGTATAATATATATATCTAAACTGTGTCCCAAAACATGACGTGTCCACAGCAGTGAAAAACAGCTTTTTTCTATCCTCTGCTACAGAGTTCCGTAGCAAAATGCATAATTTAAATATGAGCTAGTATTTTGCTACGAAATTCTGTAGCAACTTCAGGTATTTTTTTATCTTATTAGAAATTTTACCGATTACATATACTAGCGACATCCCTCGGAAATCTCGGAAGAATCGTCTGTTCGATCATGTTTTTTTTATACTTTAACGTCAGTATATTATTCGGCAACTAAGACGTTTACATTTTATAGGAATTACGATAAGTAACTTATTATTGTACACATTAAAAATTTACGCGTTTTAGAGATCGATACTTACTTTAATTCCCATGATCTACAATAGATGGCGCTTCTTGAGCATTTGTTAAAGCATCTGCTACCGGTCGCAATAAGGCCTTCTTGCAAGGCATGGCGGATGTAATGCTCAAATACTACCTTGTGTCAAAAGACTAACAAAAGTATGAGCTCCACTTGAGCCGACCTCAAATCATGCATCTTGCCGACCAGATGAAGGATTTTTGGCCTACATCTGTAGGATTTTGTGTTTATTATTTTTTGGTGGTTTCTTGTTTTCGTGCTAATATAATAATTGATAGGGAAATATGGCATATTCCGTGGTCGTGACTTCAGCCGCGTGGAATTAGTTTTTGGAAAAAAGTTCACAACCACCTTTCTCAAGATGTAAGCTACATATTTGCTGTTTTTGCGTTGGAGACCCTGGGGCCCTGGGGCCATGGGACCCAGAGGCTTATCTGCTGTACAAGGAGGTCTCACGACGAATGATTGAGGCCTCCGGTGACAAGAAGGCTGGAACATATTTTGCGCAAAGGATAAGCATTGTCATACAGCGGGGCAATGCTGCCAGCCTTCGTGACACCCTTCGGCGTGACAATAATTTGGGACAAGTGTTTTGTTTACTTTTTTTAAATGAGGTTAGTTTTTATTTTCCTTTAGTTTTAGATTGTATTATTAATAACGAGATGTAAGCCAAATGTATTCCTGTCGAAATTTCTTATCTTCAATTCAACTAAATTATGTTCCAATGCTGTTATTGGAGCCTTATTCTGACAAACTTGTATCTTTTCTTTTGGTAGCTCTATATTAATTAGCATACGAATTATAAGATTCTGGATTTTAGTTTCTTTATAATTAAATTATGAATAACAAATTATTCATCCTCCGTTGAGTTCAAACCATCACCTCTCATGCCATGCCTCTTGGGTAGTAGCAAACACGCTTTCCAAATACAAGCCAAGTATATATTTAAACGTAGGTTCTATCCATTATCCAAACATATTTAAGTAACTCACAACTTTATAATGAATACCCAGCGCCATAAGCATGTGATTAAATGTTATATGGGGTGCCTATCTTCACGCGTATTAGGATAATTTCTGCTTTGGTGCTTGCATTTCTATAACAGTATATTATCTACTCTGAGCTATAGCGTTCAAATTGTTCACTAGTTCTCACGTACTTTGCCAAGTGACACCAATTACACAAGCCATTGTTTTAAAGAAATATTTATTTACAATGATTTATTTTACAATCTATCGTCATAACTTACTTTCTATTGTACATAGACAGACATCAGTAGGAATATACTATCGTATCCACGAACATTGATGATGGCAAGCGCGAGCGTTGACTCCGAGCCGAGTATTTCTCACTGCATTTTAAAATATTCAGTAGAACCCCACTGCATGTTGCTTTATTATATTATAATAATATACAGTTACCACTTATTCCAATAAACATCCATAAAAATATCACAAATAATTTAGGTTAACTACGGATATGCCTCTTTAGATACACATGGATGCATACAACTTGTAGAAAATGATATTTACAAAAGATGAATAATGATAATAATGAAGTATTCGTAGCTATTATTTGTTCATTAAAAATTTCGTGTCGAAACTGTATCGTAGGAATATTTTCAATAGTTTAATACAAAATAATTATACTTTTAATATCCAAGGCTCACATTAGGTCTCTGAATTATTTTCTAAAGAGGCAACTTTAATGGCAGTGTATTATCCGTAGTATTAAAATTAGGCTCTGGTTTTAGTTCTTCCAAATTCTTCTATCTGGTCGTACTCTGAGAAGCCTGGGTCAGAGTCGTAGTACGCGTAGTCATAGCTGGTATCCTCCTTGTTTTTAGGAGGACGGGCGTAGTGCGGGGGGCGCGAGGGAGCGTGCGGCGCAGGCTGCGATGGTTGCGGCGCCTGCGTCGTGCTGGGCCGAGCGGGCGCATTGCTTGATATTTCCGGGAGCTCACTCGGTCTTGATGTAGTTGTGTACGTCTTAACGTAGTCGAATGTCCTTTGCGTCTTCGGTGCTGGTCTCAGAGTCGTGGGGTAAGTTTCGGGCCGCTGAGTAGAGGTTTGAGTGGGGGGCGGCAGCGTCGTGGAAGCAGGTCTAAATGGACGTGGGACGGCTGTCTGGCTGTATTTAGGGGGAGGCTGCGTCTTTCCTCGGGGTTTTTGATCCTCCGGTAGTCTGTTACCACTAGCGGCAATGTTCAGCGAGTGCGCTCCAGACAGAAGCTCACGATCGTACAGCTCCGGTCTGTACTGTCCGTCGTCCTCACCCTGTGGGGGCCGGTACTGGCCGTCATCTTCCGAGCTCTCTGCGTAGTTGGACTGCGAATGGAATCCAATGTTCGTGTCGTAAGCCACGGAGTTCACATTTGGCGGAGGTTCGGGACGTCGGGTTGTATAATCCGTGGTAGTAGTAGCAGTAGGGGGCGTGGCTGTGGGACTATTGAAATAGTTCTGCTTTGAATACGGAATGAAGTTGTTTTTCTCCGGTTCGTATGACACGCTATTGTAGTTTTTGTAAGTAACAGTAGTAGTTGCAGGACCTCTGGTCACGGCGGAGTAATCCGTGGTAGGAAAAGTGCCTGGTACATTGTTTAAATTGTTATTCAAGCTTCTTGTCCGTGCAAAATCTGGCTCTCGAGAAATATCTGATACACTGAAATTGTTTCGAATCTTAAAAGGTCGCTGTTTATCATTTTGAGAATTAAAGCTAGGTGTTGACTGCAACTCATACTTAAATACTTCTACGAGACCTTCGTTTTTCTGAAACTGTGGAGCCGGTGTCGTCTGGTAGAATGGTGCTGGAGATTGGTTGTTTTGGTTAGGTAAGTATCTATTTTGCTTCGGAGTAACGCGGCTCACTTCGACGTACTCGTCTTTGTACTCCTTGTACTGAGGTGGCACATTGGGTTGTGGTGGGAGTGTTTCGCGTTGCGGGGTAGGTACACGACGGTTGAAGTTTTGCTGTGGTGGTTGGGTGTATTGCTGTGGCGGTTGAGTATATTGCTGTGGCGGTTGAGTGTATTGCTGTGGTGGTTGAGTGTATTGCTGAGGCGGTTGAGTGTATTGCTGTGGTGGTTGAGTGTATTGCTGAGGTGGTTGTGTGTACGTTTGAGGTGGTTGAGAGTAGGGTTGCTGAGGTGGTTGGGAGTACGGTTGCTGGGGTGGTGTGTTCGGTACAAACGTCGTGGGTGCAGCAGTGGTGGACGCGTAAACTGGGCGCTTCCTCACGAGCTTACGTTTGGGGGCGTCGTATTGAGGTGAGTTCGATTGTTGCGGTTGAGGTGATGGAGCTATGTATTGCGTGCTGCTAGGTTGCGGGCGAGGCGTGGTGGCTCGCCTGAAGGACTGACGTGGGAATGGGGTCGATGAGGGTGCAGGCTTAGATGTAGGCGCTGGGTTGGCTGACTCGTCGCGGCCGCGGTCACGCTGACCACTGAAGAAATCGGAGGAGTGTGCGGCACGAAGGTCTGAAGATGGGCCGCTGGGGGCGTTGTTTTGCGCAAGGCGGCGATCGCCTGTTTCAGCGCGTTGCAAACCAAAATCGGGTTCTTCTTCTCGGTTCGCGGGTGACGACACCTTCTTAGTGTCAAAACCTGCAAAGATAATATTCCGTGACCCAAGGCCCGATACCATCTTTTTATATCATGTAATATAATTTTATAAGGTAGGCAACGACCGTTCGAAGCGGTTTTATTACGTTGCAAAAGCAGCGCAATGCAAGCATTTACGGCTAAAGCACTGATATTCTGCAATCTCTACCAAACACGTCAATTAACCTATCAGAATACTTGTTGCGGTATATCCATTAGTGTTGCCAATATCAATATTAAAACTAACATTATTTTGAGTCCTGCTGAATAAGGTACTTTATTAAGATAGCTCAAAAAACTTAATTTAGTCTTATGATTTTGGCAGGCTATGAATTTAGGGTCAGCAACGCATGACTGATAGCGCTGGTATTTTAAGCCTCTATAGACTAATTAACAGTGACTGTTTACAGTCCATATGCTAGTTTGCCACCTGAGTGGTTTTAAAAAATATATAGTAGGTACTATTATAATTTGAAATTGATGACGAAGTTGCGAAAAATCTTTATTGAATGATTTTGAGATTTCTGTTACTTTGATTTTGATTGCATATTTGCGTAACTTAATTTAATTATTTTTATTCCCAATTTCGTTGGTGCGGTGCAATATACCAATTTAATGATTATGAATTTATTGCGAAAGAAGTTGATATTACTACCGCACTCAAATATATTCCAAATCGAATTTCCACCAATATTATACCATTTTAATTTGCAATTTTTAAAGCCTTCACGTTAATTAACTGTTTTAATCGCATAAATTGCTAGCGCTAATAACTCCCAAAATATATCTATTACTTTACCCGTCCACACATCAGAACATCTACACGACACTCTTAGCATATATCTTTGGGAGTATTGGTTAGTTGCAAAGCATCTTACCGGATCCTATCTTGTAGAGATCGAACTGACCGTCGTAGATGTTGGCAGGGCAGGCTAGAGGGTCGTCGTCTCCCCAGTCTGTGCATGTCTGAGCCTCCTGGTGGAACAGGGTGCCAGGCGGGCAGTAGAACCTGAAGTCCCTGATGCCACCCCCCGCTACACGCACGCACACGTGAAACGCCTTGCAACCAGACTTGAAGTCAGCGTAGTACGCGCCAAGTATACGCCCTTTGCAGTTGAAGCGTTCCGCTCCCCCTGTTTGAGGAAAAGTTCTCTGCGTTTATTTTTATTCTAGACCATTTTGATACTTGCTACAATATTCGTTGATTATAAATATTCAATTAAGTATGTAATATTATTATTATTATTTTTTTTAATTATAATTAATATTAATATTTTAAACTTATATCATCATATTTTTATATTGGTTCATACACTAATCGTATACAATTGTGGTGAGCACCAGGATCTCTACATTGAAATCTAAATATTTTTCATAATAACACCATTATCTTCAGTTCCTACTTTTTTGTTAGGGTGTTTCTCATAACTTACCTATATAATTGTATCGTTTTATGTTACTTTACTGAGTCATTACATGAATACCTACCCACAAGGCATACTTATATTAGTTCCCTCTTATCCTAGGTACCTAATACCTATATAATTTGAGGTTAATTAGCAAAAGAGTATTGTTAAGTATTCAAGTTAGTCGTTGCTTAAGTACGCTGTTGTAACAATGGTGCAAAGTCTTGGTGTGATCATATCGTGCAATGCGGACCGGCTACGTGACGGGGACGCGACGACTTCTGATCGTGCCTGAGAGATGGCATGTGTAATAAATACCTCGTTTGGACGTTAATGTTAAGTGTTAGGCAGATTATCGCCTGCGTTTACTTACACGAGCAAATTATTTGAAGGGGTCAAAAATATCCATGTCAATGTTACCAAACTACCTAATGGGTACACGTTGCATGCTATCAGTTGAGAAATTTGGTCTAAATAGATATCTCTAACGCTTTATTTTTTTTTTAGACCCATCTAAAGACCAAATTTCTCAACTGATAGCATGCAACGTGTACCCATTAGGTAGTTTGGTAACATTGACATGGATATTTTTGACCCCTTCAAATAATTTGCTCGTGTAAGTAAACGCATATGCCTCCCAAGGCATAATAACCCCGTATTCTGTTTTCCAGGGAAGTCACAAGGCAGGTTATCTGGTTTCTTAACTTTGGAACCCATTACCCTACTTTTAGGGGTACTCTTATCATTTTCAAGCACAGTCTGTAACGATTGCTAAAGACTTTCATCTTTTTGACAACGATGACCGACGCCTAATGTACTTCCAGGTCCGTAGAGCCGCCGTCAATTCACAAGCGGTCACCCAACCAATGACCAGAAACAATCGATATATGCAGAAACAATATGATTTAAACGCCTGACCATAAAATAATGAGAGTATTATATGTTAAGACCTACTGTGTAAGTAGGTTGTGGTAAGGTTTTTTGTCGTTACTGGTTGCTAAACTCTAGGTAAGGCGGACATCGTGTGGTCACTGATGACCGCAAGTATTCAGTTCAATTCATTTATGATGAAATCACTTGTTTTTCTTACGAGTATGCAATTTCAAAGATAATATTTTAAGTGCCGAGAGGTAATCAAGGTTTTGCAAAAAAAAATATTTTGATAAAATTGAATAGGTATTATTAGTTCACAAGAAATAACCCAATTACCTCAAAAATAGAATAATAAATTCGTAACATGGATTATTCCAGGAAAAATCGTAATTCTGGAAAACAGCAACTTGCGTTAAGGAATTGAACAAAAAACTTGTTACACCAGATAGATAAAGAATTTATCGCAATTACTTCGAAAGTAGGCAAATTACTAAAGGCATTACACAGCAGAGGTGTTAAGTGAGCCTAGACGAGCCTAGGTAATATAATTGCGACACTCGACATGTGAACTGGTATTATCCGGTTGTCGCCCAATGTGAACCCGCGCTCTATTGCCTAAGAACCTTCCACCGACGACCTATAGGGATGGTGAAGTACTAGGACTGTGAAGGGCGACGACTCGTTACTATGATTTAACTTAGCGGTTGAATTTACGGCCAAATTTGATGTTTGTTAAAATGCCTTATAGTAATGACTGGATTTGAATAATATCATCTCAGAATAATAACTAAAGCTTGGATATGGTATTATGACATGACATCTTTAGTCGATTAATGGAATCACTTCATATAACTTCATTATTTTTGGTCCAACAGCCGTCCAAAACTTTTATTGCTATGGATTCAAAGCTGTTGTAGGAAACGTCTTGTTTAATTTGAGTTAGATCAATATGCCTACTGATGTGTAAAACATAATCGTTTTGGAAAGCTTAATATAATCAATTAAATCATGTTCTCATGGGGAATCAAGTGGCCCGATGAGGTCACTCGGATAACATCGCCAGCGCAACGAATCTCGCGCATCCTACGCAAAAGGTCACCTTATATAACCGTTGATCGTTATACCTACATGGTGCTATATGAGATTTCACTCTTAAATGGGATTGAAGACGATGTGGGGTAATCATGTTTGTGTATAATAGGGACGCGTCAAAGATACATTTAATAGCTGTACCTCAGGGTAGATAATATACTAGCTGTACTAATTAAGATTTATGGCACTGAACATTTTATGGAAGAAAGTTAATGTTTAAATATTATAACGTTGCGATTGAATTTATAAATGTATATGTCTTGTGGCTTAGAACTTAGAACAGTGTACCTAAGTTGCAAAATGTTTCTGCTAATGATCCGTCACTAAACTTTGGTTTATGCACACTGTAAGTTATATTTGTACTGCGACATAGTTTAATGTTCCGTAAAATTATAGAGAATGTAGGCACGTAGATATAAGTACCTTCCTATTTGTATATAGATATATACCTATGTATGTAATTGTTACAACAGCGGAAACGTATTTGTTTGGGTTCGTGCAATAATGCATGGGCGCGGCTTAAGCCTGTGATTCAAGAGAATCATCGGTGACGTAACATTGTTGTGATGACTCAGCCGATTGATCTTTTGTCGGCCAACTATTTACTATATCAACATTAAAATATTACAGTAAAGTGATGACGCGACTCAAATGTTAGTCTATCACTTTCGCTATTCATTCATACCTGTCGAATTTTCCCACGCATCGCAGACCTTGCACATGGCGGGGCGTTATATAGGTGCATTTATATTCATCTATCAATCGAGAGTTCGAATATTGTTATTCCAAACTATGCTTTATACTGTGTCGTGTAATGAAAACAGTTTGTGTTGCATTTGTAACTATTTTTAAATCTAAATAGGGTAAAGATTACAATTGCGATGTTTTTTCTGTAAGTTAAAGTAATCCTTGCCGCATCGGATCATCGGCGAACCTTCCACACGAGGAACCTTGAGTGCATCCATCCTCTCTCCGACCGTCACGCGCCCCAGTTCCTTTCGGTGAACGGATCGTGGGAGAATCGTTTAAACACGCATTTGACTATTTTGGGTTTCTTAACAATATACAGAGGATCAGGTATATTGCCTTTTGCCACTGCGGGGACTTTATCGAGAACCGTGTGAAGACATTTTTGCAGATTCGGCATTGGGCACGTTTGATAAATCTAGAGTAACTTCTAATTTTGGCTACCATCGTCTACGGTTACCGCTCACTATCAGGAGGGCCATTTAATGGATTGACACCTTATTGCTACAATAATTTAATCTACAGACAGTGGAACCTTTAATATAATTTTATCTATATTCTTTGTAAGGAGTTGTAAAGATAAAGATGTTTGAGGTAAAGAATGTCAGTGCCGGTAGCAGGAAAAATTTTCGACTACGTATTCGAAAACGTAACTTTCGAAATATCAAAATTGTCATACAAATTTTTAGTTCAGCTTTTCACCGCCGCAGCGCTGTACATTTTTCAATACAAAAATAGTCGAAGGCGAAACGCAAACGTTGTCGCAAATTATTAGTGCTCGCGCTACGGATACAGCGGTTTTTACAAATATAATACCACCAGCAGCACCTAGCATTTAACAAACGGCTCCATCGAATATTTTGAGTTATTGAATCTTATGGAGGGTTCTTAGGTAGCAAATTAGCATTTCATATTTCAAGAAAAGGCTTCGAACGACAGAATTGAAAAATGTTCTATAGTATTCTGAAACAGATATGACAAGAGAAAGAGTATATGTATGTATATCTAATATGAGATTGTGAATATTATCATGTACAATCAAAAATATCCTCATTACAACCATCTTCATCTATTCGACCCGGAGAGCGGACCGTGGGAGAATCGTTTATGCAGATCGGGGGTCGATTATATCCATGCGCGATCGGTGCGTGCGCCGGCCGCGGTCGAATGGAAAGTGCAGCGTTGCGCAACATGCAGGTACATACGGTGCGCCACTCGAGCGCAAGTGCGATGCGTGTGATGGGTGCATCTAAGTGCATCTATATCAACTTCAACCATAAAGCCGTTTTGAGATTCGGGATGATGCAAATCAAAAATATGTACCCAAGTAATATCCAATTACATGTGATTTCTTTACAATAGTTCTTTATGATTTCATATATTTGAGAATCTGCACGAAGAACAAAGCATTTTTTTTTATTCCTACCCCTGATCTAAAATTCTTAGGGGTAGGATAAAATGATACATATAATCTATTATATACAGGACGTTTTAAATGATAAGAGTTTAGTTCTACCATATCTCAAATAAACGGAAATTTACAGGAAAATTCCTTAAAAGAAAACTAATTTCCTTCGCCCAAAGTGGACATAACACATCGAAATATGTTCCACAGAGCACTAACATCACTGCTGTCCAAACACCTTCGCTTGCGATTTTATGAATAAAATTCTCATTGAAATACGTTACGATATTCACAATAAAAACCACATATTTTCACATCACATATTCACAGGTGACTTACCGAATAAGGGGAGTAAGAGTAAGATCCACAGGGGGGACATGGTGCCGCGCGGTGCGTCGCGAGTCGACTGACGCAGTGCGCGCGCGCCGCCCGCCCGTGCCTCGGGTGGGAGGCTGAAAGCTGCCGCCCGCCCCTCGATGACATTGGCTCGACGTAGCACTAGTATAATGTACTAAATGCTTTTCGTTATGACCTTTGGATGTTTGCCATGTTTTAATTTATTTCAAGATAATGCATTAACTGTATTTCTTTTTTAATCTCGTTAAATATATATATTTGCCTAACTCACTTTTTGTTGTTGTATCTGTTGTATATGAGCCCATAAATTATATCCTAACTTATATATGGTAAATATCTCAAGCTACGTATTTATAATCGTATTAAATTAGAATATATCACAAGACCTTATTCTGGCATAAAATCTTGGTCAATTGTTACATTATTTATGGAGTATTATAAAATAAATAAAATAAATGCATTTACAGATACTAAGGATCCATATTTTTGTCGGTAAATAGTTTACGAACTATGTTAGTAAAGCACCGGGGGTTTACCGGGATGCACTTCTCACATACAGCTCGGTGAAGCGCTCAAGAGAAAAGCTATCCTCTCTATCTGCAATAACCCCCTATCCAGGAAATAAAGTATACAAATTACGTACATGTAAAAATAAATCATTTACCCTGTCTACCTTAATCGAGTTGTTTTCATATTGCGACAAAATAGCTGGTGTTGCAAGCGTCCATAGGCTACAGTAACCGCTTACCATCAGGCAGGCCGTATGCTTGTTTACCACCTTAGTGGTATAAGAAAAAACCGAAGTAATCCCAGCTACTCATTTAACTTCAAACTTCTTTAAACACTTTCCTAAAACTGAAATAGGTCAATTTTATACACTGAATACTTCACATGGCCTGTGTCTTACGTACATTCATGCGTGATTTATTCATCATAAACGATGGTTATCGGGCGAAGTATTGTCTTCTTAACGCGTATTAGTCCCACATTTGGTTACGTCAGGATTCTAAGATTGTCCGACCATCGCAGATTATTGTGAAACTTATTGTTAATTAATGTGGGTGTGTAATACTTGATCAGGTGTCGATTATAACAATTGAATGCACCTTGGAGTAACTGGAGGCTAAACTTATGACTCGTTTCTTTCACTACAATTAATATTTATTATTTACATACGGGATATAAAAACAAATATGTTCACCTACTCCGTACGATAGTGGTATATTTTGTAACCCGAAATATTTATTATAGTTGAATGGATGGATATACTTAGATATTTTCACCTTTTAGAACATATAAATATTTTTCAAGATATAGCAAAGCAATAACCTTACTTACCGCAGAAACACTTCTTCATCTTCATCAAAGTAGTGTTATTTCACTGCGGTCATCTGTAAGGGAGAGGTACAGTCCCCAGTCGGGCGGCTCCAATATTAATGGGAAAATCCACGGGAGATCCCAATTCGCACTACCACTCTTTTTTAGCTCAATGTGTAATTGATCACTGTTCTTAAGCTTAAAAAGTGCTCAGTGGTACAGGCCGGATTTGAACTTGGGCTCATCAGATGACAGGCCGTTGCTTCACTCTATCATCATGTTTGACAACGGAAATTGGAAAATATTAATTATTTTTAAGGTTTTTCATACAAATCGTAGAGTGATATAACATTCGTAAATACCTGCTCACAAATTATAAAAGACAAGCAATTTCCTGTCAGAGATACTTTATAGATGTACTCTATGCTCATGATAGGTTTTTTATTTGATAATATTGTTATATAACCTAATGCATGTCAATCGCTTATTGAAGGCATAGAGATCTGAAACCTTTTTCCTTCTCAAGTGTGTGTTACGAAACAGTTTATCATACGGACAAGTGCACTCATAATCAGTTCACGTAATGCGACATTACACTCAGGCTCAGTAAAGATACAGAAGATTACCATAATTATACACGCTTCCTCCATACTTTCCTTTTTCTTAGAATAGGCAAGCAATTGTTATGCTTATTAACATCTTAATTGGATTAGAAATGGTATGACAATTTGTTTTAGCGTATATTACTCTTATGTTTTAGCAAGAGTGGTTAATAGTTTCATGCATATTCAGGACCGGTCTTCCTACATTTTGTAAGTTATTTGCGTTTTTGATTGTATGGATTATTAAGCCGTACTTACCGTACGTACCGTATTAGCAGTTTTGGCTTTATCCAAACAATGGAAAAGGTAAAAGGTGTTTGACTCTTTTTATAGATCACGCTGCTGTGTATACCTAACAAGCAAAATTTCTTACAAGACTATGGTTGCAGAGACTTTATGCAGGTCAATGAAACATCTGTAACATCATCAAACCTACGCAAGTAAGACTTGAAACTGAATAGAGAAGAACAAATTTTGACTACCTTGCTGAGTTCATACATTAACGCTTGCAGTAAGATCTTCTACGGTGCCGGTTCGTCTAACTAAATGTAGGTGACAATGTGAGTAATTTCGTAGTTAGTCTAGTCGTCTAGGTCTAGGGTCGGCGACTCGCGAGCTATACCTTTAATTTTGCAAGCGTCCTTAGGATACTGTAAACGCTTACCATCAGGCGGGCCGTAAGATTGTTTGCAACCTTAGTTGTAAAAAAAGTCGTCAGCAAACCTGACAACTACGCTAGCTGACGTAGGTTCAATTCCCGTCGGGCCAAACATTTATATTTTGGTAACTGTTATAAATATGTATTTGAAAAGTTTATGAAATAAGTAATTATTTCATTTTTTTTTTTCAAATACATATGTATATCAAGCATAGCTATAAATCTTTGCGTAGCTTAGGACCAGATGAGGCTGTGCGATAATGCCCAACCAAACGTAAGTTATTAATTTAGATAGTTCTCAGCATAATGTTCCTACTACGCCATACAATACTATACAGTACTACATTAGGTGTGTCATAATAATTGAAACCTACATGCATTCCTGCCAACCCACAAACCAACATCTTCAAGTCATAGTATCAGGTAGCGCTATTGTTAAGCATGAGTCACCATTAAACTAGGCTCATAATCAAAGTCCATTATTACTTACTTGAGAGTTGAATGCATCCCGATAAGGCACAACTATGAGAAACTATGGGAACTTTGTTTAACTTGTTATTGCAACTTAACCAACTACAAACGACCAAAAACGTCAGGTTATCTGTCAATCTGTAATTGTTCTCTGGAGGCAGTCCGAAATCAAATTCACACCTTAATTTCTGAGTGCATAGAGCACAATAATGACTCGTAAATTATTATTCATTATGCTTTAAGTGAGTACAATGACCTACGCTAATAAACACATCATTTTAGCATCTTAAGTACTTAGTTTCCACTCCAATAACCAACTTTATATTCATTAATTGAAATAATAATATTCCTATAACAATAATTAAATGTTCGCCTTTTAAGTCTTATACATTTATTCGACTGTTGTTAAACTTGCATCTATTTTCGTACATACATATAAATATGTATATTGTTTACTGATAAAGGGAATATTTTGTTCTTGGGGCTTGAAAGTAACAGCACGAGGACAAATTCAGAGATCGTCTGCATGTCAAATACATATAAGGATGTCATTAGCACGACTTGATTTGAAGTCGTGAAAGATTCTCATGAGGTTGCCTGTTTCTCAACTCTCCCCTTGTTTCATATTCACGTTTCTGTAGCTCCTACCACGATGCCGAAACTCATTTTTACTCCTTATGCTCTTTGAACTCGAAAGTAGCTGAAAAGGTTTCAGCATATGCTACAAACTCGTGAGACTTGCCACTCGTTTAACACCATCTACAATTTACACGACGTAAATAAAAACTGTCGCACATAATAACAAAATTAAATGCAAAAAGTGAAATTCGCTAAACGCTTTACTACAATTGCTTTCGAATAGTTTTCGTCTAGACAAAATGTAATCGGCAATCATTATTAACAATATGAGATTAAAGCAGAAAAATAATAGTCATCAATCAATTACATTATTTTGTTTAACTGACAGTCAGTCTGAAGACAGTGCGAATAGTTGATTATTCAGGGTCACATGTTCAATTCCCCACGCTTGCAACTTATTCTGAGTGTTTGATGTATATCGTGCTATTATAGTTATTGCCATATATTATGCGGTCACACTAAATATCAGGCAGCACAACGTCAAATGTCATGGTGTACCTATGACGATTATCAATACAATTGTGATTCTTATTTCTGAAAACCCTCATAATATCAGTTTTCTTTGTTAAATGCATATATGGGACCCTTATTAGGCTTTTATAATAATATATAATTTATAATAATAATGCTTGGACATTATCACACAGCGCTATCTGGCCCCAAACTAAGCAAAGCTTGTACTATGGGAACCAGCAGGTGATAGAATACTTATATACTTTTTTTGTAAATACATACTTAGAATACTAAACACCCAGACGCAAGGCAAACATGTTTGTCACATAAATGTTTGCCCCGGCGGGAAGTGAACCCGCGACCTGTAGCTTAGCAGTCAGGTATACTAACCACTAGACCAGTGGTCTCGTCATCAAGTTAAATTTAGTAGGCTGATCACAGGTTTGGTCAAAGTTAAAAAGACTGAGCCTTTTACGGCTCGTCTAGGAAGACAATATCTACCAAAGGTCAACTTTCGAGCTCAAAGCGCAGTATTGTCTGAACACCGTCCATTTATCACATCTCCTTTTGTCTAACGCATGTAAGTGGCGCATTAATCATCGCATACATAATGAACTTTATGTCGTTGCGGTAGAGACGTACACTTGTCAACTTGTTGCTTAAGCGACTAGAACACGTATTGTCTCGCGGTGACCGCCGACTGATTCTAAATCATTATTGTAATTGTGACATGTACTTATTGTACGACAACATATTATGAACATTAAAAATAGAATTATGTAATTTTATTGGCGGTTCAAGATAAGAACTTTTTGGCCAAACAGACTTCAAAAGCATGATTGTTAGGTATTTATTTATTTAGAATACTTGTGTGTTGATATTTATTACCGGTAGTAACATCTTTGTTTATGGAATTTCACACCGCTAATATCTTCCCATCTACAGCATTACGGGATTTAGTGGTCACCGCCTAATTCTCTCACAAATGTTACTTATTTCCTTATTATATCGTCTATATATTGTACACTTTTTCACCCACCTTTTTATGGTTATGTTCGAATTTTATATTTTATCGGAACATAAAGAAGTCTTAATTTATCTCTTGTCAGTGAAAGTCCCGTCAAAATCTGTCAAGCGTTAACAAAAAGACAGAGAAACAAAATCTTTATTAACTCCTGTTTCAATTTTAATATTGTGTATACCTTATAAGCCTAATGAAAAGCCTTTATTTTGAAATCACATAGACACCAATTTATTTTTTCCCAAGAATGTTGAGGAAAATAAAACATTCTCGAATCATATTCAAAACTTACATCCAAATAGATAGAAAAACAAAAAGTTGGTGTAGCATTTCAAGATATCTATGGACTTCTTAATTTTTTATCATTTATTTCTAACTTGTTAAATTAAGAAACCTATGAGATGAAAAATAATTTACCTGACAGATATTAAGACCAAGATGCGACCTTTCTATTAGTATACGTTATGTTATTACATTTGTAATGATCACTTTCAAACTGGTTCCACGCTTAGCGTGTGCATGCTATGAACTGTAATAAAACATTTTCCTAATAACACTTTTAGTAACAAAACGAGTTACCGTACATCGAGGTAATCAGTTCTTTCGCAAAACATCTGGCCCGCATTGATCATAGTTGATCTAAGCCTTGTATAAACCGGCAGCTTTCATCTTACCGACATGACATCGACAGTTGATGTTCTTTCATATTAACCTACCATGCAATGCGAAATGTAGAAAATGACTTGGAAAATTAGACTGAGACAGATATTTTGAATTTGATATGCATAATCCACCATATTCTATTTGGACATTTGGAGCATCCACGTGCGTAATAAACGAGCGACTAATAATTGTGATTATAATAGAGGTCAAATACTCCTTAGTCATGTGATAATCATGTGATAGGGGCTAGACATGTTTAAAAATCCACGGATAAAAATAATGCTATTTTATTAAAGCTGTTGTATACGCGTTGATGTCTTTTTCTTTTCGAGGATAATAAATTTTGTGAGGGCGCCGTTTCGTCGCGTCGCCGTGTTGTAGGTAGAACGTTTTTTTAATGGTTTGTTTAATGTTGCTCATATATTTAAAAAATATATCATTTTCTAATACAAGAACATAATCTTATTGATAGATTTCAAATTATTTCGATTTCAGAAGGGTCGTCCACCCGCGATTGATACCCCTGGTGTTGCAAGCGTCCAAGGCTATGCTCAAAGTAAATAATATACGCTACGGTAACCGCTTACAATCACACGGGGCGTATGCTTGTTTGCTACCTCAGTGGTTTAAAAAAAAATGTTTATTGGAGTAAAATACGTACTGTAATGAATAACTGTTGGTATACTTAATATAAATAAATAAAAAAATACTGAAAATGGAATGATGTCAGAATTCGGCGCAATCAAAGACAATTTAGATTACAATCATGATTTAAAAGAGAAGCAATCAACCTTCGACCCATCATTACGCAAGCAAGTTTTAATATAAGCAATGCATTGATTTTATCAGAGCTAACCATCGTGCTTATTGATTGACTGAGAGTAATTGAATGTTACATAAAGCCTTAAAACAACATTAAAACAAAAGAAACTATTTACATTGTATTTAGTAAGCCGAGACCTTTTACGTATGGAATTGCATACGCAGGTACTAGTTTTAACCCGCAGATTTAGCCGTCTACACATATTTATATTTATCTTACTAATCAGTTTACAGATACCTAGATGTGCTGCATTTTTATTACTATAAAAGTGGTAAACAAATCCACGGCCATCCTAATAGTCAGCGGTCACCGCTTTCCCTTCCTTGAAAATAGATTTTAGAAAAAAAAAATAGGGTGACCTAATGTTTATTATAACATTGACAACACTTTTGTGGCTATAACATATTCTAAAACCATTAACAGACACTATTATTAGAACTCATTGCTTTCAGCTGACGTTAAAATGTATAAAAGGTGAATGGTAAGCTAAATGGTTTCTCCCGTGTGGTTTCCCATTAAAATTGGAGCTACCCGACTGGAAACTGTACCTCGACCTTAGAGAAGACTGCAGTCAAATAATACTGCTTCAATGTAATGTTGTATTCCTACGGTAAGTAAGGTACCAAGTGCTCCACGAGGATACGCTGCGCTAGTAGTAATATATGCTGCTAGCACAGTGAATCCTCAAATAAAACAGGGCCTAGCATTGCTAGCTGCTATAGGCTACGGTGAATGCTTCAGGTGGACCGTACGCTTGTGTGCTACTTTGGAATAAATGCAAAATGAAGATAAATTTAGAATTTTACCATTATAAATAGTATTCCTACTAAACTTTTTAACCGGCATGTATATACTTTAACCAACAATAGTTGTTGGTTAAATTAAATGTACATGCCGATTTATTCTTATCGTGTTAATTCAAGGACTGTAAAACAATAGATTGACAAGTTTACGCGTTACCAAAAATTTTATACTTATTGAAAACATGGGGATATTAATGTAGCGGTCTAATTACGATACTAGGGCCGTCACAAGCAGTTATTAAATGCTGCGGTTTCGAAATGTGCGCAGGAGACGACTCTACCCATTAATTCGCGACCCATTCTACCTACAACCTTTATTCGTATTCCACTTAAGGTTTACAAATCCGATGTATTTTGAGATAAATTTATGAAGTTGCTATTAAGAACAGAAGTGATTTAGGGCAGTTTAATAATAGAAGTTTTATATAAAGACTCCCTTCAGTTGTGTCCTTGACATGACAAATCATTATTATTTTCTGCGATAATGTACAGAGATAGTCTAAAGTACCTTATTTTGAAACAAACTGCAAGTGCTTCATAGAAGATGCGGCAAGTCGGCGTGCTTGTGATGTTGCGTCACGTGCCGAGGACGCCGCTCCGGTCGACGCCATGGGTCAACGCAGTAACTAAGCCATAAACTACGCGGTTACATCGTGACTAGGTATATGTTCTATGTACCTTAATATCAGCTACATCTAACAGGATGTGTTAGTGTGCTACTTACTTCGAAAGGAAACTTGTGCTCAAATTGTGCACTCTATACATGGAAAAGAGAAATGCTGGCCGTCTGTAAGTATACCTGTAATAAAATAAAGAGGATGGATCTCTATATCAGCACCATTGTTTGTGTAAATATTTATATAGAGTTTGCTACTCGTTTATTAAATTGTAAAAAATTTAAAACAATATTTATTTTCTGTTTTCAGATAGTTACTGCATATAATGTAGATTCTTAAACTGTTTTTCATATTTATATAAAATTATCCACATAACGTAAAATATGAAAAACAGTTTAAGAATCTACATTATATGCAGTAACTATCTGAAAACAGAAAATAAATATTGTTTTAAATTTATGTTTCAATATAAATTACTTGACAATTTAATAAACGAGTAGCAAACTCTATATAAATATTTACACAAACAATGGTGCTGATATAGAGATCCATCCTCTTTATTTTATTACAGGTATACTTACAGACGGCCAGCATTTCTCTTTTCCATGTATAGAGTGCACAATTTGAGCACAAGTTTATTATATATTAGAGCATAGTATTATATAAGAGCATAGTATTGCGATGATTAAATGCTTATTTAACATCAATCTATTACCTATTATACACGACCAAATTGCCTATTATAATAACATCATAAAACTACCGTTTCGCTGAAGATTACTTCCCTGATAATGTCACGTGACCGGAAATGCAGAAGACAATCCTATTCTCAGTTGAAGCTTACGCGACATAGACAGACTTTCACTATAACCTAATAGGGTACGGTGAGGCCATTTGGAAACGGAGAAAATAAAACTTACCAATACCAATTATGTTACGGTCATAGGTTCAAAATCTTCCTCTGTTTAAAAGCGCCTGTTATCTGATATAATATTTTATCTTGAACAAAGTTTGTAGCGATAATAGTAATTGACATTTGGATCAAGGACTCTAGCATCATGCTATACAGGATGTGATTGCGCAAACCATATTTATAGAGGCTTTTCTTAGCATATGGACCGCCTGAAGGTAAGCGGCTCTTTAAAAAAAGTTATCTTATTTTCATGAATGCGTCAAAAACGTTAATTATTAGTTACATTTTTTTAACATTAGTATAATATAATTGTATGTCATTGATACTAAACGACACTATACAACCGAAAAAAATATGTGCCTAAAACGTGTTTAAAAAAATCAAGGCGATTTTTATAGATTAGTAAATTACCAAACAGAATTACATAAGTGTGGAAACCTATGTGTTTTGTAATTCCCGAACACTTGTCGCAGAGTCACCTATGTACACAGGTTCATAGGTTAACTTGCTGAATGACGGTGCCATTGTAACGCCGCAGCGTCGACAAAAACCTCACAATTTTATCATCTAGCCATTCTTTAATTGTGTTCACAATGCGCTTTGTTAGTGTTCGTGCGGAACTTCAATACAAACAATTGTTAGACAAATTATACCAAGCTAGTGGGAAATATAAGTCGGAAGGTGAACCTTCTAGCCTTTTGTGAGAAAAAGTATTTGAATTAAGTTAATCTGTATTAACCATTTTATTCAAGAATAAAAAACATTCGCGCTGTCTATTCCGTACTCTTGATAATTCAAAGTTTAACTTAGAGTAGTGATACTAGCTAGTGCGTTTTGATGCTACCATAAGAATAAATACTTATTCTTATGGTACTACCTCTTGAACTCAATAGTAGTAGTAGTAAATATTTGTGTATATTTATAAAAAAACATATGTATAGTTCCTTCTACAAATGAGGCTTTATTTAATATATTCAATATTTTTCAATTATAATTTCTAATCTATTCAAATATTGTAAAGCGATAATTTTGTTTATTTGCTTTTTCTATGTATGAGGTGAATCTCTGAAAATATTGAACCAAATAATAAAACATCCTAATGTTAAGCCACGCCTTTACCGACTAACATAGGCCATATAATATAAGTATCCTATTGTGAAATTCAATATCACCAAAAATATGCATGCATAATCATAAGTTATAGGGACGCTATCCTAGCCATAATTTACTTCTGACGAACAAACGGTGCGCAGAAATACGTAGGTATGTATTTACATATGTACATCTGTATTAATTGACGCAACAACATTACCGTACGTAACACTAATGTCTTAACTAGCTGGTTTTATGCGTACTGTAAATTACCATTTATATAATTTCATATGTATGTCAGTTTACGTTGCCTTTAATGCTTGACTTATCGTCGATGGTTCGGATTGTATGCTAATACAATCGTGCACCGCTCCACCCAAAGAATCATAGTAAAAGTAAACATAGGCGTATCGCGTATCTATGCAGCCTACTGTCTCTTCCATCTGAATCGGTTAAACATGTTTCGCAGTGTAAATATTTTTTGTTTCTTTAATATATGGCGTTGCGAGCACCAAGAACTGCGTAAAATAATCATTTTCCGCGTTTATCATAATAAAAAATACCTATGTTTGAAAATGACATGAATCACTAAACGAATACAATATAAGACAAGCAGTAATTATACTTATAGGTGCTATTTTCCGCTCTGAAGGTCTTACCAAACTCAACCAATTTACTGTAGCAGAACATACCAAGTTCCTTCCGTTCGTTTAACTATTATAATGCCACGGAACCAATGTGGCTTGATTGCACATATTTAATAATTAAAATACTTTTCTTAATTAGGTTATTGAAGTAAACCTACGTCTATGATACTACAGCATTCTGCTTTAATTCTTCAAATGAATTATTTCTAATAATTGTGTGGTAGTTAATTTGGCTTAAGCCTGTATACTATGATAGCTGTGAAATTTGTAATAACATGAATTGTAGATCAGAGCGAAGCCTAAGCAATCCCAAGTATGTTATTATCTCCGACGAGGCTGCCGAAAACACGAACTCTAAAAGCTAATTGAAGAGAATTTCATTGTAAAATTATATACAAAAATCCTTCCAGCTCGTTAGGCAGGTGATGGATGGGACTCAAGATGAATGATAGCCACCATGCATCATATATCAAAATATTACAATGCTAACTGTGTCACCATTTTAACATGAGGATCAGATAACCCCTTTTGAAATTGAAGGACAAGAAGATTTGAGGACATACGACACGCCGTTGTAGATCAAGTTCTCGCCGAAATACATACATAATTATATTGCGAAACAACGACAAGCAGATGGAACATTACAGAAATGCAAAGTCGCGTGCTGAATTGAAATTACTCCATTCGTTTCTGGCTTTGATACAATGTGAAAACACTACTTCGATTGTTCCATTCGAATAATAATAATAGTGCTCTGAAATTATGGGATTATTGGTAGTGATGGTTGCAAGCCATGGCATCTCAATATAGTATACGGCATTATTTTATAATTTTAAAAATGCCTCGGTAATTATTTTTAATATAAATATCGACAATTCGTCAAAATATCGAGTTTGGTAAAATGTTACAAGAGTAACTTTCTTGCGAAGTATGAAATTTTCGTTAAATAATTACACAGTTATTAGTTGTATCAATTTGTATACATAGGTATATCATGCATTATATTCGATGTTATTCAATAAAAATTCGAGCAGTGAATAGGGTCATTGGTGTGTGGCCGTGAACCAAATGTTCTTCACGGTGCTTGACCAGGACCGGCTACCGTCGGCCGGACGACTTCATCGGCTACTGAGGCAACCGGTTGGGGAATCTTTGATCATCTATTGTTATTCTTTCGTTAGTTTCGAAACATAATATAGACTTTTTTTCATATATTATGAAAGAGCGTTGAGATTTCTTTGAATTTGCGCACAGATATCTACGATGTTAAAGTAAACATCAATATTGTTTCTTCAGAATGACAACAAAAGATATTTTCATGATAATTCCAAGCTAACTAGCAAACAACATCTTACTTCATGATATTTCGCATTATGTAGTAACAACATTTTAAATTGTACCTTTTATCAAACCAGTTAAATTCCTTGTCATCCATAGTTTCCCACAACACGCTATGTGCATTGTTAACGGCAAATATGTGCCGAGCTTGAATAAAAACTCATTTGTTGTGTAACATATCGGAAGGCGATTATAAAGTGTGCAACAATAAATAGGTACGTATGCTATATATTGTAAGAAATTTCTTATAATAATAAATAGCCAAGAAATGAATTTTCGCATAAGGCTAAAAAGAAGTAATAGTTGTTAAGAATACAGAAATGTTGGCTAATAGATACACAAGGAATAGGAAGACATATTGCGCCGAGACGCGGGCACAGAAGAATTTGACATATTTGAGATGCCAAGTGCAGTATTGCTGCTAAGTATCATTTAATGACGCTTTCCACTAGCTAGAGCAATGACTTACTCTTCTCATCAAATTATATAAAAACTTTATATTAAAGCACACCCTTGCTTAAAAGGAGGCTTCCAAAACTAAAATGATAACCTATAATGTTACTGAATAAACAATTTATTATTATTATTACTTTTATCAAATTGTTATGTAAGACTATTTGAAAAGATTCAAGTACAGCGGAAACGTCTCCTTAGTTCTATGTTATTACGATGCGTGAATGTTCATAGGCATGCGTGCTCTACGCTTCAATTCAACTATGACTTTTACTTGGAAACTGTTAGTAGCGTTGCAAAATAGTTGTATGTAGTTCTGTTGTAGTTTCAGCAAGTTTGCAATACTCCAGTGGATGCCTTTGATAAGCTGATAGCGTCGCCGTGGGAAACACCGGTGTTTCTAAGCTTCTACTCATTAGACAAGCCCCTATGACTAGATCAGTGACAACGAGTTTCACATGCACTGTTCATTTTAAATTCTGTAACATTCTAGTTTCATAAGTAGGTAGGTATACGTACCCTCTTGATAGGTAAATATCTATATGAGTACCCATAATATATAATTAATATGATATGAATCATGAATCAATGAAGATATTAATAAGAATGCAGCAAGCGAAAGTAAAAACCCAATGCACGACGGACTAAATTTGAACAAGCTACTGGCTATTTTTATTAAAACATTCAAACGAAGGCTAAAGGCCACTTAAAAAAATATTTAAGCCAGTATATAGTTGTCGAACATTTCGTTAATAGCAATGAGGAAGTAGGATTTGAAGATGCATCCTTGTACCAGTGACTTCATCGCGGAATCTGATCTTTATCGTACAGGATTTAGGTAGCGTTATTGTTCATTATCTTAAGTACACCCCACGAACAAACTTACACGATACAATTTTATTGTCACTTCTTAATTGCGTTCAAAACAAAAGCAATTCAAGTAATCTACCACAAAAACTTAAGCTTCCTACTTACCGAAGACCCTCACTTAAGGAAGTAATAAAATAAAATAAAAGTAAATAAGAAGTGGAATAACATCAATAAATTCAAAACTATAATATTATGAAAAATAACCCTTGCTAATTCTTATCAGTTATGTTTTCCTAGAACGTGCTTTATTCGGGTCTAAACATTTTTTATTTTCGTAATCCACCAGTGATTTAAATGTACAAGTGTTCAATAACACACATCTCTGTTGTTGCTATCTTTATATACATCTAACAATTGGTAATTCAATTTAAATGGATAAATTGCAGTACAATGATACAACGCTCAGGTATCTGCGAGAGCACTCGCTGGAGCCGGGGGACAGACAGCGATCTCGCTTTCGTTCCGGGACTATTCTTAAAGTGTTCCCACAATTAACATGCCGACACACGATAGCTGAGTCGGTCGGTTCTACAACAACTACGTAATCCTGGTACTAAGGTGCATTACAGCTGGCACATGTGTGCATACATATGCCTGCTATGAAAGAACATTAGTACAAAATATGTATAACTAATTTAAATCACAAAGATTGTAGTCAGACTCAATTAATTGTAGTAAATGTTTTTTATTCAAAATAAAATTCTGTCGTTCTATAAATTAAAGAAATTATACATGTAAATTTTGAAGATATTATTTTTCAGTTTATCACCTAATTAGGCGTTAGGTGATATTTACATAAGTAGTTTGTATTTAACATAACATACAGTCGGTTTGAAATATTCAAAGATTACCATAATCTAAACACAGAATGATTTTTGGATTGATTCTAATTGATCAGATTTAATTTAGAGTGGGTCAACGCACGAAAATCAAGTACATAGGTATGTACTAGGGTTATAAGACACATGCACGTTTTTTACGACAAATTGAGTGATTGTTCGT
This sequence comes from Falcaria lacertinaria, assembly GCA_951449985.1. Lineage (NCBI taxonomy): Eukaryota > Metazoa > Arthropoda > Insecta > Lepidoptera > Drepanidae > Falcaria > Falcaria lacertinaria. The sequence continues at coordinate 7,303,117 of OX602113.1, read as the reverse complement.
AGTATTCCTGCGTAGTTCAGATCCAGTAACAATCTTTGAGCATTTTACGAGCTATTGAGGCACGCGACTAACCAAAAATATGTTTATTTCGCATCAGTTGCGACATGTTGTCGATTATTTAACAGGGACAATGCGAGTCGCACGCAGCCGATGCTTCTCACGGCAGCCGAAGGTCGCGGATAACTGCGCTTACAACACGCTTTAAATAATTTCATTTCATAATTTGACGCCCTGAGGCTTAGCACGCACGGTAATCGGTATGCACTGCACTTTACCAAACCTCATAAAGGCAGAGCTGAAAATAAGTTCCTTGCATGCAGTCGAAACGTCTAATTAAAAGAATTCTCTAGTTCTCAGCGAGGCATATGAATGAGACGCTATAATTAAAATTAAGTACTACAATAATAGTAACAATTACCCGTAACATAATAACAAACCAGCAATAATTCAACAGTAGCGTTACTGATAGTAAGACGAGCAAGAAGCTAAGATTAAGTATGAATTTAATTATGCAGCATTCCCATTTACCAAGTAGTTTTATTCCAAAAAGAAAAGTTCTTGTTCTGAAGCAGTAAGCGTTAAATATCTTTACTGCAATGCATCACTCGTGACTCGCGGAGAACATTATCATAAGTATCATAATCATCATTTATGTGGCCAGGTGGCTCGCGGCCACATAAAGTAATGCTGAACTAATTATTTATGGGTCACTGAGCATTTGCAGTAGCTCGTAACTGTGATACTGATGAAAGATTAGTCGAAAGAATTAATAGGTACATAATTTCAAGACGCCTTTATAAATTTATTTTCCTTCCAGTGGCTGTTAATAAAAGATAAATTTAAATCATTATGGGAAATCAATTTAAAGCGTTGCTTGGAGCATAATTGATAACCCATTTTTTTCTTGGAATTAATTCTATGCTTTTTCCAGATATTCTTCATAAGTGGAAAGAAATATTGAAATTAGATGAATGAATATGAATATCGCACAAATTTAGTGTATGTCGAGCAATTAAATGTAACCGTAAATACATTGCATAAGCACAATTTTAATTAAGCGCAGATGATACCTACATCAGAGAACGTTGCGCAAGCACCTGTCTGTTAGCAGATACAGACCTATATAAGTAATTAATTAATCGTTTAGTTTATTGGTATTAATTAACTTTATTTTATTGATTGACTCCTTTCAATGGTAGATTTGAGGTGACCCTGATTAGTTCCTCCATTGATTAAATTTGTAATTCACAGATGAATTGAAGTTGGTACCTACTCCTGTAATCAACAGCAATCAAATTATGGAAGTATTTAATCTTTGGTTGACCCCAGATTGCGATCCATGACAATAATTACGTCAGTACAGGTTTCGACACCCCCACACACAGGGAAGTGTTTCGGGAATAGGTCACATTAAACTGACGACAAAATTATTATCAAATCAATGTTGTTATTTTCTCACTGAAATCAAACACCATTGTAGCTTTGTAAACGGGACATTCTCATATAGAGTTATTTGTTTATGATGTTTGAAGACTTATGTAATGTAGACAAGGACGTATATTTTAGGTTTCAATGCTAGTACACTAGTTCAACATTTAGTAATTTCATCAAGGGTTTTTTTTTAAGATATATGAATATTAAAATCTAGCCCTATCATTAATTTCCTATGTTTTAATACCATGGCGTATTTAATTAAATTTATTCAAACTTATGAGTTAAATAAAACGTACAAGCTTTCGCATTTACAATATTAGTAGGATAGTTTAGTCGTGACGCGAGGGCTCTGTGTCCCCAGGCCGAGGTTGAATAACGGAGCAGAGTCGCGCGCTTTCACCCAAGGTATATCACGAGCGACCCAGCTCCGACCCCGTGCTACCAACTCTTACCATATGACAATCAAGCGGAGAGAGTACTATCCAAACTATGACATTACAGTAACTACACTACAATTTCGATAGGGCTCTAAAAAACCTATCGAACACTCTGAATGAAAGGCAGTATATAAGATCACTCCGTATGTTTAGTTAAAGTTTTTTTAAATTAGTAGGATTAAAAATATTAAATATGCCGTGGTACCCTTGATGATACCGACTGCTAAGTTCGGATTAAGATAACATCGTGATAGCACACGAACTAATGCAATCGGAACCCATCACGCTATACTGGTCATATCACGACATTCACTATCGATCAATTTGCTAACAATCGTAGCACCCGTAGCGTCGTGTGGTCCCAAAAAGTACGTAGTATTTCATACGGAGCTCGAGCAAAGATCATCTCTCCAGTCGTATTTATCATTCGGGGTCAATAGTTGGAAGATAGGCATCTATTAAAATGTCAAATAAGTACCACGTGAAATGTAATGTAGGTAATGCGTTCAATTTGAGTGTCGTAATAGCTCTCGTTTGTGTACCAATTGAGGCCTCGATTTTTATTGGTGCAACGCAATATTATGAAGCATTATAATAGTTCAACAAACAAAATGTCGCGCCGTGTGAAACGTTCACATATTTTCCACAGCCATTAGGGCACGAGTGCCGTAGTTAGCGCTGAGAAGCATTATTACAACGATAATGAAAAAGGCTTTATTATTCTGTAATATAATGCCCAACGCAGCTGTTACTTTTACTTTTACTGTAAGTAAGTCGTAGACTCTCCATCGATTTTGCTACCTAAACACTGTCTTAGCAGGTACGCATGTCAAAACTGGTAAGAATACAATTTAAGTTATAAATACTCAACTTCTTTTATATTTATACAATGGGTACATTTCATAATAAGTGCCCAAATGATTAATAAATTTAAGCCCTAATAACGACGAATAAGTCCATCACCAGTTTGTGAGCCTCCTGAAAGAAATCGGCTAATTTCATGTGTAAACAATACTCACCAATCATTATTAATTTACCTATTAGCTAACATCTGGGATTCAATAATCGCATGTGTCTTATCTTTGCCGTATCCTCGATTTCCGTCCGGTTATCATCGATAGCGGTAGACATCGTTCATATCGTGTTGGTTTTGCTGGTAATGGCACGCACGTTGCATCGCTAGATCACGCGCCGCGAGGGGAGCACGTAGCTACCTTCCGGCTTCCGGGAACCTATTAAAATTGCACTGCACTTAATAACCCTTTATAAAATAATGTTACTGTGAATTGGGATACTGATGGTCACTGCGACCCCGATGTAATGTTGAAATGCCGCGGTGAGCGAGGTTAACAGAGCTCCGGGATCTCCCCGAGGAAGCTTATAGGCTTTACAGCCATGGTTGCCTTGAGGTTGAAGCAACGGCCTGTCATCTGCGGGGCTCAGGTTCAAATCCCGGCCTGTACCAATGAGTTTTTCTAAGCTTAAGTACAGTGATAATCACACCATGAGTAAAAAAAGAGAGTTGGGTGAATTGGGATCTCCTGTGGGTTTCCGCCCGACTGGGGACTGTACCTGTAAAAGTACCTTACAGAAGTCCGGAGTGAAATAACACTACATCTGCGGTAAGTAATGTTGCCAGTGGTCCACGAGGATACGCTGGGATAGTTGTAATGCTGTTAGAACAGTGACTCCTCATCAACAACAGGGTTGGCAACTCGTTGGTGATATCCCTGGTATTGCTAGCGGCTATAGACTACGGTGACTGCTTACCTGGCAGTTTTTGCAATGGGTCCCCAAGAATCGTTAAGAGAATTGTTTACGAAAATTAATATTCTCACGTTACCAGCTCTTTACATCTTTGAGAACTTATTGTTTATAAAAAAGAACATTAGAAGTTTTCAGTTAAATTCAGACAACCATAATATTCATACAAGAAATAGAAACAAAATTGTGGCCCCTAGGTTTAGACAAACAAAAGTAAATAAATCATTTATGGGAAACTGCGTCCGTTTTTACAATAAAATCCCACAATCTATTACCGAATTAAATTATGATAAGTTTAAGATTCATGTCAAAAGAGTTTTGATAAATAAAGCCTATTATTAAATTCATCACTCTGCACTCTGCACTCTGCACAAGTGGCTCCCCGCTCCTGGTAGTTGTAATAGTTTAAAATATGTATTTCATGAAAGCAGTGACAAAACCAACTTGGTAGCTTTCATTTTGATATTTGTAATTTCATACCAATGTCTAGAAGAATTTTGTTACAAATTGTTATATAATGATTATTACATGAAAAAAAAAGACAGAGCACTGAGTTTCTTGCCGGTTCTTCTCAGGTGGCTTTTTTTCCGAACCGGTGGTAATTTAGACCTTAATAAGTGCCTTATTAGGGCCTTAACTGAATAAATGATTTTTGATTTTTTACCATCAGGTGGGCCATATGCTTGTGTGCTACCTTAGTGGTATATAAAAAAAGCGCTGTACTTACTTGTAGTCAAAACAACCTTTCGTCCCATTCTGCTATTTAGCACAAGGGGTGTAATTTCTCAAATTAAGCTTGGCAACGCGCTAGCTTAGAGTTGATAATAATATACTACGTACAAGCACTAGTGATACCCCTGGAATTGACTGACATCAGGTATGACGGGCGGTTCGTTCGTTGGACAACGTTTTAGTGTAATTTAAATAAAATAAATAATATTACTTAAATGTATTAGCACCTACCTATTACGAAATTCAGGAATACTTGAATGTATACGTTGGTATGTCAAAGTTAGAAGTCACATGTTAATATTTAAACCATCTTGTGACTGGCTTGGTAATTTCGCAACCTTATAAACTTTACTCAGTTTTGGCCCAATTTTCTATATTTATCTATCAATCCGGACTGTTAGCACGACATATTGCGAAACTACAAGCAATCAGAGCAGCTTCTCGTTGCGACGATCCTATCATAATTTCTGGTTTCCTTAACGTCCATATTAGCATGGACCGCATCCATCGACACGTTAAGAAATTCACTTTATTGGCAAACGTAAGAACGGGTATCTGTGTTACTACACAAATGTATAAACTCACAGTAATTTCCGAATAACATCATCAATAAACCAATATGTTACTATAATAATACGTTTATAGAAGCAATAAATTGGCTAAACTGACCACGAATTGTTCATTCACACACGAAGTTCAGCTATTTGGCAATAAATTTATTAATCTTGCGTAGCACGTATATTTTTTTACATTAACCAATAAGATGATACAACTATCCATTAATTGAACATAGTCATGAACTTCGTGAAATTCGTAATAAAATCAAGACAAAACTGTAATCTACCTCGGATAATGACTCCGGGCAGAGTAATTAGGATAAATCAGGCGTCTCAAACATTGAGTTATAATGTGGATTCTCGGTGTCATTCTATAATTCTATATCATAACGACTGTTTTATGGACTGGGACACTGGAATAATGCCACAGGATGACTTAAACAAAATACGGCTTTGGACTAAAGTGTTTTATCACATTGACTTAGAGGCTTAGGTATATTATTATTGTAGTATTATGATCGACTACGGCTTTACCTATATTGTGTCCAAAACCCAGGAAGCATACTTATGTAAAAAGGCATTATAATGCAAAACAAATACAAAGAATTCACAAATATTCTTACACTCGATATTGGCAGTACCTACCTAACTATCCTTCAAAAATTTTTGGTTGTCATAACTAAAATAATAAGATAAATATTAGGTATCTACAAAATTCGATAGTGAATAGTGTCTGCAGCTTGTTCGCTTACAGTTCCTATTCTAGGCTCAAACTTCCAAACTGTATAAACCGATGTATCACGCGGCTAGTGTGTAATATATCTAATTCTACGTGAATCGTTGAAACTTTGCTTGAGCAGGGACAGATTTAGGAGTGAGTATCCGTGGCTACAGCCTCGAGGCGTCCACAAGAGACGGGATCCCACAATAGAGATATACATCTCAGAAATTTAAAAAACTTTTAAATTCCTAGGTTTAAACAACTTTTCCTTTTTTGTGGACAAAAAATGTCTACCAAAGCTTTACTTAGTCAGCATTGAAAGTAATATAGGACCCCAGGGCCTCCAGACCTCTAAATCCAACCCTGGCGATGAGCACGCCGTTAGTCGTGCACACATCGTGCAATGCAAGGTGTTCGTTCGGATCGCAGTTGCGAAATCGATTTGCAAAAGCCCTCTGTCATTCGTCCAACTTCCAATACAATCTCAAATAAATACAATATACAAATAAAATTATACACACGTACTAGTTAAGAGCACATATTTTTTATTGTAAGAAAGAACCTTATCGTACAACACATACCCATGTAGGTTAGCCAGACAGGTACATTTTCAACCGAGAAAATGGTAGGTACCTCTAGTAACATTTAAATCTGTATTCTTATAAGGAATTAATTAAGTCTTTTATATCTTAAATAACAAGTTTATTTGAAACAATTAGGTATGTAGGGCACAAACCTCAAGATGCAATAATTTTAAGACCAGCAATGAAACCACGCGTATCAATCGCGACTCTCTAAGAAGTCAATTTAGTCTTAACTACTCTTTCGGATTACGGATACAATCACAGCTTCAATTCACATCTCTAATTGCCTAAACGAAAGAAAGAAGAACAATGGCGCGCCAACGATACGGTAACTTATCGTCTATCTCGCGAATCAATCAGCGTCACAATGGTATTGCGCGAGAGCTTTCACTGCCTCCATCACCTATTGAGCACTGTCTCAGATGTTCAACCCGTCAATATTCTTTTGTTAAGAAATACTTAGATAAATTCTAAATTTCCGTATAATAAGAGACAACATTGCAATAGATAAATACCGATATGTAATTGTGAAAGACTAGACTGACTTAATAACATCTGACAAATCATGCAAATGCACGAAACATGTACCTACCTATTATTACTTTAATGAAATACCTACGCGTTTGAATGAGTAACCATTTAAGACAGTAGGTATGATGCCGGCATTTTTATGTTCTCAATTTTATTTACGGTACCGAGCCATTTCTAAAGAATACATAACTAATGATAAGATACCTACAGCTAGCAACTAATAAAACAATGTAAATGTTTTGAAAAAATATTTTTTTTTAATAATAAACACCTAATGAATGATACACCTAGCACTGAAATAAAAACATGTAAAAGGTTTGAAAAAATAGCGCTTATAATAAGTCTACGTCGAGATTTAATTGACCGTAATAATATTGTTAGTTACTAACTTTTTAAACAAGAATAGATTAACTTCAATTAACATTTAGGTAAATTAAAATATAATAGGTACCTACCTACTTGAATCACAAATTGAAGTTTTCGTAACAAACAGGAGCTCAGGAGCTAGGTTAGTGGGAACATAGCATAGTAACAAGACTAATATTATACCTTAAAGCTTCCAAACTAACTATCAATAGCGATGATCGGTAATCGCTTTGCCAATGAGAGCGCCGTCACGATAAACGTCACGTCCGCGCATAAAACTTTATTAAGTGTTTGATTCGATTTGCCTAAAAACCTCGTAGGCATTACAACTTAACTATGCCAGAACTCTTAAGCTATGACGAGATTCATATCAACAGGTTTCAAAAGGCACATTAGTACTTATAAAAAAATATAATTAAAATATGATGAGTAGTTGAGTACTATGAATTTCCCCTCACATCGCAGGCAGGTAAATGTGGTATCTAAGTTCCGCATGCCTCAACGTGGCATTTATCTGACCTCTGCCGAAACGCCTGGGAAATAAATACCATTTGAAGATGACACAACACAACCCTACGTTGCGAACATTTATACCCGGTTATATTTTACAAGCCCGCAATACATTGTTAAACTTTCAAAATGTGTCCAAAACAAATCGAAAATACATCTTACACCTTCATTTTGTAATAATATTTATAGTTTCTTAATCCACACTTTGAGCATGGTTTGCAACAAAATATCGGTTTTGGGTACCTAATCAAAGTGCATTCTGGGTATTTGTTATTTTATTAGCATAATACATACAAATATTATGTCAATATTTTGTCGATACTTTAAAGGGTTCCAAAAACACCTATGAGGAAGGATTTAATTAATATCGTGATAAGCCCCATGGGTACAGCCGCGGCGCCGTTTCGAACAATACTTTGTTTATAGAACAAATCTAAACAAAACAATTACTGTATTAGGGGCAAGGTCCAAATTGAGACTGAGATCGTTTCGAATTGTTTCTTTGAACGGCTACTGAATGCATCTACTCGCATTTTCCCGTGTTTAATTGCAGAGAAGGTCAGTGCAAATGATAAAGCTTTTAAAATAGCGAAATAATGTCAATGTTAAATGTTATAAATCGTAAATGTTGCTCGCATTGGCGGTAACATTAGGTGGTTTGGAATACGTCAGATTTTCCTTAAACATTGTTATGAGTTGTTTTTTTTTTATAAAGAGCAACCATACAGCAACAGGCGTAGGTACTTCATTCAAGGACCAATAACGACAAGTCAGAATCCTCGGCGCGTCCTTTCACGTTATATATAGAACCATTTGAAAGGGACGCACGACTGCAGTCACCACTTTGTACCAATTGAGGTATAGATGAGATATAAATGAGGAATAGGTAGTTAAGAAAACTAACTGCAACTCAACCCGTTTTTTTGTGCAATTCGTAATCTGTCTATTCGTATAATAGGGTTTGTTTTGAATGACTGACTGACGGATCAACGCACAGCCTAAGCCGTTGATCGTAGAGACCTGAAACTTGAGGGTGTGTTCTTTGGATGACGTACGCATCCAATAAGAGAATAAGGGGGTGAAAAAGAGGGGCCAAGTTTGTATGGGACAACGTAATTCCTTGGGCCAATCAACTTCAAATTTAGAATAAACCTTTTTTAACAGAATTGTTGGAAGATGTTATTCGTATTTTATTTTAATTCATCCCCTAACGGTGTTCCCCTACGGGAAAATGCTCTCATTTATATATTTTTTTTTTTTTTTTATTATTATTTAAGACAAAAGCATACAATATAGGTTAGTTTATAATTGTCTTAAAACCTATGTTAGGTTTAACTAGACAACTGGCTCTCGTTATACAAGTTAAGTTATGTTAAATGATGTATTAAACTATGTGTACTATAATAATAGAAGATGATATTGCAATATATAATAATACAGTGCAATAGTTGTACACTTTGAAATGCTAGTGGCACTGCGCGCGAGCGCACAAGATCAGCTGTAGTAGGCTAATCTGTGAGTGAGTCGTAGCAAACCGGTTATGAATGTTCCTACATGCCCAACTGGCGCTGCGATCGCGCGCTGCACCCCGATTACAATAATATAGGATGGTTGTTTTTTTTTGTTTTTATGCCTGGTTTAGGAAGTATTCTTTTAGAGTATTTTTTATGTTTTTTTGTGTTAGAATATTTTTTAATTCAATTGGTAAATTATTAATTAGGTACGGTATAATATACTTGGATGTTCTTTTACCGTATCCATTTTTAAATCTAGGTATAGTAAGTTTTTGGTTCGAGATACTTCTAGTTTCTATGTATCTGTTTATTGGGATTTGGTTATCGGTCCTAAAGTACTGTTCGAGTAATAAGGTAAATTCAACTTTTTTGTGTATTGGCATAGCGCCGCAGAACTTAAAAAGCCCCGGGGGATCGTCGGCGTATTTACGTTTGATTTTCAAAGGTACTATCAATTTAAGCAGTCTATATTGCAGTTTGTAAATTTGATCCAGGTAGGTCTTATACGTTCTTCCATAGCTACTCAGGCCATAAGCAATGATACTCTCAGCTAGGGCTTTATACATCGTTAGTAACACATAGAAAGGTATTCTGTTTTTTATTATATAAAATTTTGCCATAACAGCACGCAGCTTGGTGCAAGTTTTATCCACGTGTTTTGCCCAGTTAAACCGGTTGTCTATGATCAGGCCTAGATACTTGAATTCCGTGACCTGCTCAATTTTCATACAGCAAGATGTGCAAGACGAGGTTTGGTTGTGCAGGCAATCGTGAGCATATTATGTGATGTATTTATGTGGTAGAAATAAAAATGGTTATATGACTTATTCTCTTTACCACGCGTGCTAAGCCGCGGGCAATAGCTAGGTTATAAACGGATTCGCCATCTATGGACCATAGATATCGATTGTCTTGTAAGCTCGTGTATACGTGTATACATGGGTGCATTGTTCGAGGCAGGTAGTTATGGGTAGGTACCGCACACACGATGCGACACCACACGAAAATCTTAACTTGTATGAGTGATGACCTTTTCATGTGCAATGATGAAACTTTGACAATTAAAACGTAATCGGTTTTGCTCGGCTTGCATGAAAAATGCCTAATATGTATGAATAATGCACACATCTGTTTGAACTTTACAAAATTAATTCCCATGCACCGTGTGATACAGATATTAGGTAACAAAAAATGGCTAGTAACGTTAGCCTAAAACGAAGCGCCTTGAACTTTAGCGCAGGTTAACTGAACTGACAATGAGCAAAACGATAATGAGCCTTTGGTAACCCTTCACTTCGCTTGCAAAGAAACACCGATGACACCAATTCGGAGGTGCCAATTACCTGCTCACAGCTTTATGTATACTAAACACCTCCTTACGGAACATTATGCAGATTATGAACCAAACAAAATTCACATTCAACTGTCAATCATAATGTTTTATGCACTGTCTACAGAATAGCTACCTATTGATAACCTTATATAAACATGCTGCAGGCGATTCTTAAACTATAGCTACTGAACAGTACCTAAGTTGAATTTAACAGCCTATTTGGGTATTTATTTACGAGTTTGTCTGGTCTGAATGATGGATGAGCGATGGCTAAGCGGCACGCGGAGACAGTATTTGCAGTAGTTCCGAGTCTGGCTGTAGATTGTTGTATGTAGCTATAGTTTTGACAGGTAATTTTATAATTTTAGTATTTTGACGAGACCGCTGGTCCGGTGGTTAGTTTACCTGACTATCACGCTATGGGTCGCGGGTTCGATTCCCGCCGCGCAACCATTTATGTGACCAACACAACATGTTTGCCTTGCGTCTGGGTGTTTAGTATGTATTATAAGTATGTATTTACAAAAAAAGTATATTATTATTTTTGTACCACTAAGGTGGTAAACAAGCATACGGCCCACCTGTAGTAAGCGGTTACCGCAGCCTATGGACGCTTGCAACATCAGGGGCATCACTCGCGCGTTGCCGACCCTAATTATATCAGCTGCTGGTTCCCATATTGCAAGCATTGCTTAGTTGGGGCTAGATGATAATGTCCAAGCATTATTATTATAACATTATGTAGAACAACTCTTTTGTGCATACGAGGGAGGTGATCCTTAGCAGTGTTGTTTAGTATAAAAACACACTGTTGTAAAATAACCATTACCTATGTTCTTTTTATACTGGAATTATTGGGAACTTAAGTACATAAAGATAAAGCAAAACGCATTTGTACCAATACTTTGAATCTTTATTTACAATATATTAATATTCTCTTTATTTTTTTAACTTTCTATTTTTCAGTTCAGGCACTATACATCCGTTTATGCGAAAACACAGAAATAAGAGACCTCACTTTTTAAAAATAAAAGCAAAACCATCGAATTCTATTTTACTACAAAATACTTTTTTTTGCAAACTACGCCTTTGGCGAGACAGGAGATCATTGGCGCAATAATCTCAATACAATATGGCTTAATTAAACGTACAAACTAATCTACATACTAAAATAGAGTCCCATCAATCAAAGATCAGGTATTGCACAGCTAATAACAAATTTAACGCAAGTAATTAAGCCACAAAAGGATCTTTAATGCATCCGATATTCTAAGCCTTCATTAGAGGCCATTAACAATAACAAGGTCTAATGGGACAAACCAGTCACAGTATGAAGGGGTTGCTTAAAAACGTAATTTAATTTAAATTATATGATAAATGCGAAAGCTTTGATGTTTTTGTTACATAATTAAGAAAACAGTAGATGACATTTTGACATTCAAACATATTACAGAAATATTGAGGGTTATAAATAAGCGAATTTTAATACTAGAATACATACATAACATTGTAATATGGGGGAAAAAGTGTTAGGAAAAGGAAAGTGCGGGTTTAACCGCGAGACACAGCTAGTATAAATGAATATTGTATTCGCTATATTTGTATTTGTGTGAATGTGAATTTCGACAATGTTCCTATATTTAGTTTTTGCACCAAATTTCAATAACCATTCCCATGATTTATGGCTATAGAAAGCACCCCATCAAATATGACGGGCACTCCCGTTAATTCCTGTATCGATGACATAATATATAATCAGCTACCCGTACATACAATCCAAAATCCATACAGCTAACACAGAACTACACAAACATAATCTAAATATAGTTATTTATTATGCCTAAGTACAGAACAATATAATTTACACATTTAAAAAAGTGAGGTCCGTGCCTTAAGAGATAGAAATTAGGATGTAGGTACAAAGGCTTCGGCTAAGTGTGGTATCGCCATAATATTGCATGAAATAGTTTGTTCGCGATTGATCTAAGTCTTTGAAAGATTTATTTACACATCATCATCAAGTCAGACTATCCAGCTGGCGATATTAAACCTTATGTCAATCGCACTAGGTCGACAATGAAGCGACTTCGTGACGAGCACCGATGACGGCATATTGTTTTCTCGGCGCTCAATAATCGATTGAATGTATTTGCCGCAAGGCATCGTATTGCTAGATAATGATTCGATATAAACAAACCTTAAGGATATAGCAGCGTTTTTATTTGATAAAAACAATTTCACGTTTGTTTGTAACGAATAGCCACATTAACTTGTACTTTACATTACTATATCTAAAAACATGTAAAAGAAACATACCTCAAAGTTATAAAAAGAACAAATATTACATGAAAAATAATGTCAAAAATGCCGTTTCATAACGTTCTGATGAATAACATTAAAAAGTTGGTCCTTACATAAATATTAAAGGTGAAAGAATAGTTTTCAAAAGTTTTCGTCAAAAAACAACACCATCTTTGTTAATCTTAGAATGAAAATGCACCATAATTATTAATATGAACGGTGTGTGAACAGAACTAACAGAAATTTCGGCAAGATTAATATTGATCTATGAGATAAAAGTAATAATTATTGCTTGGTATCTTTAGCAAATTTACCTTCTTTTTACAAAAATATTTTTTATATATTTTAAACCACTTAAATTTGAGATCCACTTATATAATTTACACACTATGTAATAATTAGGACACGATCACGTCGAATAAACGAATAAACTAAAATGCACCCGTAACGACAAGAGAATAAGGTTTTACTTAGAAGTAGGAAGTGATAACAATTGAGATTTCCATAGCCATTAAAACACTGTGCTGTTACGATGCGATCGTGCCCCTAAACAGGTACTACTTTACACATGATATATTCACATACAGATGCAACATTATTAACAGGTCAAATATAAAGACGGATACATTAATCATTGCATTAATCTATCAAAATATTTAAAGAATGGGAAAGTATTGATTTTAGCACTACGTTGTCCATTCGGAAAATTTGTGGAACTTTTAAGTTATCATGCGCGAACCTCTGAAATTGCCAGGAATAGTTTTAATAGAAAATTAATCGTTATTAGTTAAGTTCACATAAATTACAACACAAAAAAAAATCCTGCTTGCTAATCACGCGCATACAAGCAATATTAAATAAACCAAACCAATTTATTGAAAGCATTATCCATTGCAATCGTTGTTAAAGCAACTATTTAGGTTTTAATAACTATATGTAGGAATTTGCGTAGGTTGGGAAGTTTTAATCGCAAAATATAATAAAAGTATACCGTATGAGTTTCTCCAAAGGCACCATTTAAAAAGCTTTTTGGGATCCGTTGATATATTATGATTTTAAATGAAAAACATAGGTACTATCGGGAAGCCGGATTACATTAGAATACTAACAATACCGAATATGAATATTGTATTGTAGTGCTACATTAAATTCCATGAAATTAGCTTTATGAAGACTTTCTTTCTACACATTCTTCAACGATATTTTCAGCTTTATTCACACTGTGGGAGCAAAATCCTTTCAATCAGGCATCTATACGAAAACACATTATACATGTCTAGCACGCTCAGTAGTTTTAATCTATACTGGTAGTAAGAATCTTTCGATTACGTACTCGAAAACATAACTCTCAAAACGTCCAAGATTTCATATGTATTTTTAGTTCCACTGTTCACCGGCGCAGCGCTGTTAATTTTTCCATACAAAAATATTCGAAATCAATACGAATACGTAATCGAAACTTGTGTTTGCTAAGGTTATTGAATAAAATATTTTATATGCATTTTACAGCAACAAGATAAACTAGGGTTTGGTCAACCACTACATGCTTTGCAAATCGCTACTTGCGGGAACTTCAAATCGGACTGAAAAATTTAACATAAACACACATGTGCACCCATAGCAGAACAGTCATATTATTATTATTATTATTTTCTAGAGAATAAACGGAAAGCTCATACTTAAGGTAATTACATTGATAAAAAAATTTGATCCATCGCTCAATAAATTTGGAAGAATTTGGTAGTGCTTCCATAGATGATGGTACCTATTATTGGTTTGTGTGAAGGTCTGTGTTTCGGGTGGCGCTGCTGTATGAATATACATAATAGGAGGAGATATAGGGGGTGTGGAGGGAGAGTGGGGGATCACGTGAGCCGGCAAGAAGGTAGGCGACCGCAGGACGAGTGCCAACGACGCTTGCGACGAGATGAATCCGCATCCGACAACTCCGCTGTTGACATCGTACGAGAACCGCCGTCACCTAGTTCTGTCGATAAACATATACCACATACATTTTTATGATAACAGAGTTTAAAGTGACCACAGCGAACTAGTCACCACACTCAGCGGTCATCCTCATTTGAATTAGACAAACAGTTTATAAATACCTACAATAATATTTAAACATGTCTATTTTTTTATTACACGTTAAATGTTCAATGCGTTAGGACACAGACAGTTAGTCGAAGATATAAGCTCACGACCATGCTGAATATTATCGCTTGTTAAGGCTGGTCATCGTTAGATCTACCAGAAGTCCGTAAGAAAAATAATATAAGGTCAGTAAGAACAAGTTTGTTAATATAATTTGATATGACATAGTAATAGTCCCCCACATGCTACGAACCTAACTCAACGAGCATATGCGGGCGCGGCAATGGCCCGGAATCACTTCGTCAGACTCTGGAAAGTTCACCACGCTGTTTGTTTATTTCACACTAGTTCGTGTTAATACAAATGAAGCCTCTCACAAATGTTCCTAAAAAGGTATAGTTCATATTTTTAATTCTTGGCAACTTATTTGACAACGAAATTATAATTTTCACGATTAAGCCCTATATTTTATTTTAAAATTAACGTGTCCGCCACACATGGCATGTTATTAAGGCGGAAAACAAACTACATTCTGGGCTTCCTTTGACTCAGAAACGTGTTGTTGGAATTATCTAAAAAAGTGTTTTCAAGAATCCACTCAGGATTGAGTTAACTATAGTAACTAACAGTTAAAAGTCAGTGGAATAAGTTCATGGTTAGTCAGTAAAGGATATAAAAATATTTACTGTGATGGGCACATGCAATAATGACATAAACGGACCAGATACAGTCTATGTTATAAGTGGTCCCATGATTGAATTGGACCGGGAAAGCAGCAGTTACACATTAATGGCGGTGCGTGGTGGAAGAGAGCCACCAAACCCTACAAAGCACCTCTGCCGAGATGACCATCATCACGTGTATTTACTTTTTTAAGACATAAATATTAAACTTATAGCGAAAATAAAGCGCGGACTAATTTAAACTACGTACTGAATAAAAAAAAAATACTTTCGATACTGAACCAAGATTTTACTAGTTCCAAAGGTCCGAATGAAATAGGCCGGCAATTCGGATCCAGACCGCGATCCGCATTTGGTGACCCCTATCCTAGAGGATACCACGAACTGTCAGTTGGAACCATTTATTGCTATCACATTGAGCCCTGCTAACCATAAGGTTGATAACGAGTTAATTACGATGCCTTTAGTTTAACAACTGTCTATAGGCTGCAGCAACCGTTTACTATTAGTTCTTAATATACAAATAGATAACGCACAAGAAGAAGAATAAAGTAAACCTTGTTTCAGATTAATTTAATAACGATTACCAACTTATGTAGCAATCCTAAACAGAAACACGCCACCCTTTTGTTACACGAGTAACGCTACAGCGCAAAGCTGTTTTTGCATTCACACCATATTTACAAAGTATACAAGTAAGTATTGAAGCACAAATAAATTTTTAATCATTAAAAATGCGCATATCGACCGACCTGCGAAGTTAAGTCACCTTAGCTATGGCTAGTAGTTGGATGTGTACCTGACCAATACAATACCATCCCCTCTGTGCCTCGCAAAGCACGATAGCCGTCGGTCCGGTTGCCAATGATTACTTTCAGCAATCGTTAGATGACTTTAAAAGCAGAAAGTTTGACAGCTGGTTTGGGTCAGAAGTCCATCACATTGTGTAAAATCAGGTAACCAGCCATATCGACCTAGACTCTAGTGCCAAGCCCAAAAATGTTTGGAATATTTTGGTATGAAACAATGGCGGATTTAACAGAAATATGAGTAGGCTTGAGTTAGGGAGACAGATTTTAGGGGCGGCAAATTTGGGGCATCCTTTTTTGCCACATAGTTGTGCAAGATCCAGCTTTAAACAGTGCATAAATATGCCTCAAAACAATTTCAACCAAATTGTTGGATGTAAACATTATTTTAATATTTATCGAGGTAAGAGTGGCAACATTTAACCGACTATTCTTGAGAGATGTGTAAATTAAAGTATAGTGTGATGCAAACTGACCCTGTCTGAGGTCCCGTTCGGTGAAGTATTCGTTCGCGGAGGCGTAGTGCCGCTCCACGAGGTAGGGGATCACGGTGGACGAGTGCAGCTCGTCCGAGCGACGCGAGCGCGGCGCCGACAGACGCTCGCCCGGCTCTAGCGGCGGACGACCGCCCACCCACCTATGCATACATTCACGAGGTAGGCAGAGTATAGACCACATATACGATTGACCGTTTAAAGAGTTTACTTTCATAAGTATTCAAGCAACCTTTTATAATATGCAAGTTCGTTTATAATTTATAGACTTTCGTTTTTGCCAATTTGCTTTAATAAAAGTGTGCATGCAAGTATAAAACTCTATGTCGATAAACATCATTAATCAAACAAATCAAGGCAAGTTATCGAATAGTAACACTACAATGATAAAATTTATAGATACAAATATCTACCTAAAAAATTCCTCATGAGTGTAAGTGCGATGACACTCGCCTCCAACAGAATACATCAAAATCATTCACCCCACTAGCATTTTTCGGAAAAACAGAAACATTGGTTTTTATAATTCTTATATAACACAATAGGTCACCTTAAAAACACGTAATATCCTATTGGACGTACACCATTATGATTGTTCGTTTACGAGTCGTTAGTTTCTTTAATCATACTATTGTTATACATGAGGTAAGCACTTCTATTCTAAAAATAAATTTAAATTGTTTGTTGTATTGGTTCACACAGGATAATTTCAATATTTACCGTTTTGAACATCGCTACTAAGTTAAATCATAATTACCCAACCATCTGTCTATACCTATACATGAAATAAAGTACGTTATCGGCAAATTGCTTCTATCACACATTACACCAGCAATGCCGGATCGCGGATCAGTTATACGCTTATAAAACAAAAATGGAATGCCACTTATTTTATCAGTGGTAAGCTAGAATATGACAATCCTAGCTCGCTAAGTCGAGCCGAGTCATCAAGAGTCACCAGCATACCCTGTCCTAGAAACCACTCGAGGCAAGTTTATGTAGCAAACGACGAAAAATTGCGTTTAAAATTTTATCTAACCTACTATTCTTCTAATTCCCAAGGTACCAATTTCTAATAAATTTACTTTCCTAAATTACTAGTTCCTGGATAAACAGCTTACTTCCGCCATCAAATTACCAAAACGCTCAGTGATGGAAAAATTGAGATTGATTGAGGAGAAAAGCAAAATAGGTATGCAAGTCAACAGTCAAGAGGGTTCGATGTAGGTGACGAGCGCAATGTAGTAACCACACAGGTGGAACTACATCCCTCTACATCAGATGCACCATCAGGCGAACGACTCGCTCGCTTCGTATTGGCATGTCTAGTGTTTCATCTCTGGACACTTTTGTGGCGTGTGGCGTGTGGCGTGAGGCGTGTGGCGTGTGGCGTGTGGCGTGTGGCGTGTGGCGTGTGACGTGTGGCTTGTGGCGTGTGGCGTGTGGCATGTGGCATGTGGCGTGTGGCGTGTGGCGTGTGGCGTGTGGCGTGTGGCGTGTGGCGTGTCGCGTGTCGCGTGTGGCGTGTGGCGTGTGGCGTGTGGCGTGTGGCGTGTGGCGTGTGTCGTGTGGCGTGTGGCGTGTGGTGTGTGGCGTGTGGTGTGTGGCGTGTGGTGTGTGGTGCGGTGGGTAACATACGCTTGTGTCCGTATCTGGTGCACGGTGGGGCGCAGCTGGGGGTCCCGCTGCAGCATGAGCGCGAGCAGCGCGGCCAGCTCGGCGCCGAGCCAGGCGGGCGGCGGCGCGGGCTCGCCTCGCCCGATGGCTTCCAACAGCCGGTACACGTTGTCGCCCTCGAACGGGTACCGACCCGTCGTCATGTTGTATCTGTATCGACACAAGTACGAATAATCACTACATATTATAAAACAACGTCGCTTCCTGTTGTCTGTCTGTCCTTTGTATGCTTAGATCTTTAAACGGATATTGATGCAGTTTTTTTAATAGATGGAACGATTCAAGAGAAGGTTTCTATGTTTAATTCTTTTGTGTTTTGTAGGTAAGTATTTAACTTATATGGCTAAAGCTGGCCGTGCGAAGCCGGTGCCGGTAACAACAGTCGTACTGGCCTTGTGGTTGAAGCAACAGCCTGTCAGAAGACTGCAGTCAAATAACACTAGTTTGATGTAGTGTTGTATTTCTGTGGCAAGGAAGGTCGCCAGTGCCCCACGAGAATACGCTGCACTAGTAGTAATGCTGCTAGTACAGTGAGTCCTTATCAACAACATGGTTGGCAACGCGTTAGTTATACCCCTGGTATTGCTAGCAGCTATAAGCTACGGTGACTGCTTACCGTCAGGTGGGCCGTATGCTTGTGTGCCACATACGCATTGTTGATTAGTGTTTAACAAGAACCAGAGGTATTCGAGGATATGCCATGCTAGTAGTAATGTCCAGCTAGCAGAGAGTTCTCGTAACAATATGGTTGATGTGTTTGCGATACTTCAGGTATTGCCAGTCTATTTATAGGTTACATTGACAACCATCAGGCATACCACAGTACGCCTATGCTTGCTACCTTTGCAGTATAAAAAAAACTAGTAAATTAAAGTCTAAGTCTTCATGTTCTGACCTTGGCGCAAAAAGTTTAAAAAACCCCATAATTACACAGTATGTATGCATAATAACAAGGGAAGCTGCACAAACACAGTCAAAGTGTTTGTCAACTCTAGCGGTCAAAGGGTTAAAACCACATACAATCTCAATACATTAAAAAAACATAATATGTATACACCTCAAAAACTCATGATTCACCCAATAAAGAGGTTTGGGTCACAACCCAGATCCTTTTTAAATTATTTACCTATTTAAATTAGGTTGCAGTGTGTCATTGTTGGTATGAATGTGGAATTCATTGCTTGCACTTAACCTGAATACATGGATTATAATATAATATTATTTCTTTGGTCTTTGTCATAAGGCTTATAAGTGTACTTACAATGTGACTCCACTGCTCCATATATCAACTTTAACACCAGAAAACTGTTCAGCCCCATTAGCAATCTCTGGAGGTTGAAACGCAGGAGAACCCTGGCCTATGTAGCATGTATCTTCTGGAGAAAACATATCTAGTGCCTGAAAGGATGATTGAATTCCTAACAAATGTCTTTGTTTTGTCTACTTAGGTATATAATAATAAAATTAATACCTAAATTGTGACAATTTTATCTTATGACAATGCTCACAATATGGTTAATGACATCAAAGCATGGAGATAACCAAAGCAATAAGTATTTATTATGCATATTTTAATGGGGTCAGCAACAAATAAGTATTACCACTGGTGCTTGAAATGGCTTTTTACCATCAGGTTCATTTGTATGTTTGTTCAGTTCTACTTAAGTGGCATAGAATAAAAATCAAGTATAGAAGCATATCATGTAAATATTATACTCACTTCGGCAACACCAAAATCTGTGATTTTAAGAGTCTGGTCTAGAGTAAGCAGAAGGTTTCCTGGCTTGATGTCTTTGTGGACCACACCCTGCCCGTGCAAGTACTCCAACCCATCCAGCAGCTGAGTGAAGTAGTCATGGGCTTGCATTTGT
Organism: Falcaria lacertinaria; assembly: GCA_951449985.1. NCBI lineage: Eukaryota > Metazoa > Arthropoda > Insecta > Lepidoptera > Drepanidae > Falcaria > Falcaria lacertinaria. The sequence continues at coordinate 7,282,705 of OX602113.1, read as the reverse complement.
GGGAACTTCTTACCAGGGCTTGCTTCTAACATGTCCTGCACAATGGGATGTCTAATAAGTACATGATCTGGTCTTTATTTTGTCTCATGATATCATAAAGCTTATGGGAAAATAACAGCATTATTAATGCAGTGTTAATGGACAACATTACTTAAATAAATCCCTACACAAAGTTTTCATGCAGTTATTTAGTGCACGATGATTAATCTTGTTATCAATACATGAACTTGGTGCAAACAAGAGTGCAACATACCTAGATACTTTAATTCACTATGTCTTGATAAACTTTATGTATACCTACATTATATTTATATGTTGTGTTCATGGGTATTTTCCTACCAACCTCACAAGTTGTCAATTACAATAAGGTGAGGGAGTACCTACAACATTGAGCCTTGGAGGACTCCAGACATAATGTTGATCTTTGATAAGTATCAAGTGAAGATAGTCATCAGCATTCTATACAAAATATGAGCATGTGTTTATAATATATTAGATATTTGTTGGGTGATTTAAGAGAACAATATAAGTCTTCTTCATTCTTTAGAGTGCTCTGGAACCTTTCCATCACTGTTTAATTACACTATAAATGCACAAAGGAATACTACAGATCCTTAATAGTCTTTTAATAATGATAATAATTAAATTTACATAAAAAAATATTCCTTGGAAATTTTTGAATAATGGAATCGATCATCCAAGCTTGTGCACAAAGACAAGCCAAGTAATAACACAAAATTCTTCATCACTTTGTTTCCCAATATATTATGTACATAAGCCAGATTAGTATGGTCCATTACCAATAGATTGATCCACTATAATTTGGTGTTGAGCAATTGTTTAAATGCAACACTAAAAATGTTGAAATGTTTCTTTCATTTGAAGCATAAGTTAAAGGTTGCTCACCTGCAGCACGCCAACACAAAACTCCATGACAAGATACATCTTTTGTTTCTCATCATTGTACATAACATCGACTAGTTCTATCACATTTCTATGTCTAAGTATCCGCAGCAACTGGATCTCCCTCTGCACATTCTGCTCACCGTTAGGTATTCTTCTAAGCTTTCGTTTCTTAAGTATTTTGACGGCCCGCCTGCAGAGCGACTCCGAGTCCAACATCTCCTTCACTTTGCCATACGAACCTTCGCCAAGCACGTCCCCCATCACGTATTTTCCTACCATTTTGCATTTTTTCTTTTTACTGCGGTAAATAATATCGGCGCTATCGACTCTATGAAAGCACAGGTTAGTTGGGTCTAAATTAAGATCTAATACGTCTATCTGGTCGTCGTCTAACCATGTCACGGACTGTGGATCCGGGCTGCCCTCCAACATGAAATTCTCGTCACTATCTTGTGGTGCAATGACGTTTGATACCTCAAATTCCACATTTTCAGCATCTGGAAGACTTTCAATACTACTGATTTTTCTGCACATTCTTGGATCCATTATCTATCGAAACAACACATTTGTAAAACTGTCCGTAAATCTACGCGTGTTGCAAGGCCTTTTGTCATGAGATCATAAAGCTGTATCAAAATAAATGTATACAGAAGTTGCATATGTTTGAAAATTTACAGCATTTAATTTAAGGAATAAAGAAATAAATAGAAATTACTCTATTTGTTGATAAATGGGTAGGTAGATGAATGAAGGTAAAAATAAACTACGAACAATCGCGCAAATCTACCTCAAGTCAAGATGAGAGCCACAGATTAAAAATATGTTGCTTGAGCTTGACTTGCTTGCTTGTGTGAATAATAGACAATATAAACCTCTGATGTCAAATTAAAACTATTTAGCTCGATCCATAATATTTTAGTCGATTTATCTGTCTTTAAAGTTTTTGGCGGGAATCAAGCAGAGCCGTTGAGATTTTTTCCAGTGTCTCGTAAATTGTGTTACTAATGTGTATTTTTCTTATCATTATGTGCAGCGTGCAGTTAAGCTGTATTTCGTGACTGATTGAAAGGAACTGATAGGAACTGAAGGTAAAGTTGACAATTATACCCATAACTCCAAAGAGTATACATGTCAGGAACATTGGAAATAATATTGTAATCAGTGTAGCGAATATCCTAGGTCTGTGATTGTAATATTCGTAGGTAGGTAATATTGCTTTTGAATGAAGCGTAGTAATAGTCCTTGAAGAGGATTGATTGCCATAACTGGGAAGAAAAAGAAGAAGAAATACAGGCTCTAACGCCCAGTTCCAGAAGTAATTGAAACGCGGGCTGAGTTTTTGGCGGGAATCAGGCGGAGCGGTTGAGATTTTTTCCAGTGTCGTAAATTGTGTTATAGTGATCTTTAATGTGTATTTTCGGTGTCGATATGTGCAGTAAAGTTTCATTTAGTGACTGATTTATAGGAGCATTGGAAATAATGCCATAATACGACTTTTGGGTTAAGTGATTTATCATTTTGGTCAATAGGTTACCTCTAATCCAAAGGCGTGTTACGATCTGCTACTGCCGTGGGTTGTCTCCAGAAACTCCTTTGGGCGTTAGAATGCATGACACTAGGCATTTTAATGCGGCAAACACGAGAAATTTTGCAACATGAAAATTCTCTAACACTCGACACTGGCAAAAATAGTCCCTGAAGGGATTGATTGCCATACTTAGGAAGAAGAAGAAGAAGAAACGCGGGCTGAGGTCCTTATGCGGTCTGAGTCTATTAGGGTAGTAGGGTATGCAACACCGTCACATCACTAAATATAATTTGTATTCTAACGTGACGCTGATCTGACCGCTCTCTTCAGACACATTATCAATTTATAATTATAAGAAAAATTGCTGCCCGGCTTGGGCAGTCCCCGTTCTCTATAAGGTAGAGGTACCTCTCGCAGTCAAATAACACTATTTTGATGTAGTGTTGCGTTTCTGGGTAGGTAAGTTTGCCAGCTCCACGAAGATACGCTTCGCTAGTAGTTATGCTGCTAGCACAGTGAGTCCTCATCAACAACATAGTTGGCAGCGCGTTAGTGATAGCGTATCTGACGGCTACAAGGCTACGGTGACTGTTTACCATCAGATGGGCCGTATGCTTGCGTGCCAGTTTAGTAATATAAAAAAAAGCTCGACTACCGACTATAATTTATAACACATGAAATAGAAAAGTACAAAAGTTATTGTACCTTAACAAAATTAAAGTCATCAATTTTATTTATTTTCACCCGACCTAGGAAAGAACATAGGACTTCAATGCTTGAAGCTAATTAAAGACGAAGTTAATAGCGCTAACACAATCATATATTATCATTGGCGCTGAGCATCGAGAATCATACTAATCTTGTGTTATCCATTAAAAAACACATAGGTCCCAGGTTAATTCAGTCAGAGAAATAAGACGTATATATATAAAAGGTTTTTTAATAAAAACAAAAGAGCAGTCACATTGTTTGGTATTTGGTACATATTTTCTCGGAATTATTACTTGCGATTCAATTAGTCTTTCAGCGTGTTCATTTCGTTTTTGAGCAAGGAGAGGCGGAGTAGGCAGGCGTCTCTCCACGCACGCCTCTCTTGAAGCTTGTTTAGAGGCACTATCTGGTTCAGCTGTTCACAGATCGTATCGGCACTCTTGCTTTGTGTCATGCGAGGAATTTCACCCATCGTTTTGCTGACGCTGTAGATAGTCTCGCCATACCTTCATGCATGCAATAAATATAAAGAATAAATCTCAAGAATATGGAAGAGAAGGTACCTATTAGCTATAGACTGCGGTGACTGCCCATCATCAGGTGGGCGGTAAGCTTGTGTGCCATCTAAGTCGTATAAAAAAATTGCCGGTACCCAGTTGGAAAAGGGGCAGCGCGATATTTGACATAAGCCCAGCATTGGTATAATAGCAATCGTCTACATTGTGATATATTACATCTATTACAATTTACAGAAGATGTTAATTAATATTCTATAGTCTCCAAGGTGTGCACTTAAACCATGTCGTTTAGAATAGACTTTTGTTAATACGTACCTTTCAATGTAACTCTTCATGCCTTCAGCATTCAGGTGTGCTGTCTCCAGGGAGCCGAGGAAAGCGTATCTCATACCAAGCCCTTCGGAGATGACAGTGTCAATGTCTTTCACATCCACGATTTTATCATCTACTAATCTCCATACCTCGTTCAGGATCGCGTATCTATAATCAGCATTACCAAAATATTAATAAGTAGAAAGAGGTAGTTAAGTGTTGTGACAACTCTATCCAGTGGAAAGGCAGAAGTCGATTGAAAGTCTGCATAATATTGCACGGCAGTTTTGGTTTAGTAGTTAATAGAACTGACTTGCTCGTGTTTCCAATTATCCAATATAGTCGCGACATTTCACTTCCTCGTCTATACCATATCATAATATCTATTATCTCCCGTTTCAAGCGCTCTCAATCTAAGGGCTGGGAGACAAAGGAAATAAACTATGCTCTCTTACTCTCTTAAATTAACTTAGCGTCTCTTACTGAATGCGGTTGAGAACAAATCCGTCGATCTCTTTGGTGAGCGAGACGGGTTTTTGTCCAATCTCGAACATAATTTCCCTGGTCTTCTTGGCAACCTCAGGGCGTGTCCAGGGCGCGGGCACGATCTCAACCAGCGGTACGTAGTACGGAGGGTTCACTGGGTGGGATACTATTACCTAGGGACAAAAGTTTCCGGCAATGTAAACAATAAATATTGATGGAATCAGGAGAGGTTGTGATCTTAGAAGAAGACAGTCGCTTTGCGTAATAACCTAACTAGCCGTAGGGGCCTACCTCGAAGGTGACCTTAATATATTTTTGGACTAAAAGGTACAATCGTTACAAGTCTGTAAATTTTATGCGTAGTAAATGTAGTTAATAAAGTTACATCCCTATTTAACAGAGGAATTACTGTTAATAGGGATTTAGTTAGACAATAACCATAAGGTGGGTACAAAACGCGCTGGTCAATGATAGGTATTACTACAAGTCTCTATAGATATGCTGCAGTGACCGCTTACCATCAGGCGGCCCGCACGCTTGTTTGCCACCTTCGTAGTATAAAACAATCTAAACGAAAAAAGAAATAAGCTGTAGGTCTGCTTAAAAACCTACTTGCGCCTTGTGCTTCATATTTTCAGAGAACAGCGACGGTAAGGTGGTGCTGGTAGAGCTTGAGAGGATGGTCTTATCATCAACCACCTTATCCAAATCCATGAACACCTTCTTTTTCAGGTCTAAGTTCTCTGGAACGCATTCCTGAACAAAGATGGCGTCCTTGACAGCGGAGGCCAGATCAGAGGAACCTAGAAAACAATTAATTAATTTATTCATCTTGTATTTATGTAGACTAGCAACTTATGTATGTTACCTATGCTGAATGCCTATTGTAGTGAACCTGTAATAATGTTTGGACATAATTAATTACAGAGCACCGCACGATCTAGTCCCAAACACGAAGTATATTGGGTAAGTATACTACTCTGAGCCCAAACTAAGCGAGGCTTGATGTTTGGGTATCAGACCAGACAGCTGATATAATACTATTATACCTTTATTTATAAATACTACCATACTCACAGACTCAAGACAAAAATGTGGGATCGAACCCGCGACACCTATAACCATGCAATCAGGTTAACTAACGACTACACCAAACGGCACTGTTGTAAAATAATAAAATAATATTTGTGTCAGTAGTGCAATCGACCTACGCAATCCTATTGATTGATTCCTCTCTAGTAAAGATATAATTTCGGTAGTGGCGGCTAAAGACACTAAACGCATGAGTCCGCTTAGCTACCTACCATCAAGCAGACCATGTTCTCAATTCGTTAATATTTTTGATTTCCCCTACGAAACGATAAAATTTTATCAGCCTTTAATCACTGTTACAATAAATTTATAACAAACTAAATTTTATCTACCAAGATACACTTAAATAAACAAAATATTTTCATCACCGATGTAAAACAGTGGTTATGTACTCTGTGACCGATGTATTTAAATTGTTATTATCTTATTAACATGTAAATTTGTTATATATTATATTAAGGCAACGGAAATATTCATTTCTTTAAATTACATTTACAAATTAAACGTCATCTAGATATTAATTCATAGTGGCCGTTAAAGTAACCTTGAGATGAAAAGTAATTTTCCGAACACAGGGTCATGGCTTTGTCCATTCATCCAGTATTACTGTTATGTATATATGTATTCAAGCTATACAATATTTGCAGAGGAACCTTGTCGATGGCGAAGCAAGGTTAATGTCAATAACATCAACCTTGCTTACGTTTTTGTCGTTTCTACGCGTTTCACTGTGATCTCATTGCATTTCTCGAGGTATTTATGTAGGTATGACTATCGTATAGTTACGACTATATTTACTGTCTATACAAAAAACATATAATTTAATGTATGCACATATTATACGGGACGAATTTCCAAAGATAGAGCATCTACAAGTATTAAGAATATAACATATTTTACGTGACAAAATTTCGTGTACGTGGTATTTATACAACGCGCTATTCAGTGACTGAATAAGTTTATGGTTCAGTCAGTCGTCATATCTGTTAATGTATAATATTATGTATGAGCAGTGTGAGCTTCATACGAACCTGTAAGCTGACTCAATCAACTAACTACTAAACCCACGAGGGAGATATTTAAAATATTTTAGTTAAATTGCTAAGCTGGTGAACTGACCAGTTTACGGAAAGAATACAATATAGACTGAGCCAAACTGGGGACTATTATTTTATTGTACACAAAACCTCTTAGCGTGGCGGAACTGCATATGCGGTACCTATACAAATGGTGTGTGTGTGTGTGTCAGCTTTATCGACATAGTCGGTTGTGGGTAAAGCACAGAACGTAACACTTTTCACTCCTCATAATATTCCCTACTTATATGAAAATCAATTGAAAAATGGAGTAAATTCCATAATACCAACCCTTAATGCACTTAAACTGTTGGTCGGCTGTCAGCTTCCCACGAAGAAGGCCGTCCTTCTCCAATGTTTTCAGCTGCACCTCGATGTCAGCAAGAGAATCGGTGACCTGTTGGGGGACGATATCGAATACCGTCACTTGGTAGCCCACGGACGCGAACAGCATAGCCCATGACCTTCCGATCAAGCCACTGGAAATAAAACATATTAGAAGTGACATTGTAATACAAATACAGATCTTGGAACTTTTCCATGCCAAATTCTATTTTACCAACTACAAAATATACTCTTCCTTCTACAGTCAGAACAAAGAAAGCGTATGAAGATTATTTTAATGATAAGGATGATAAAGGCCTTATTAGGGCCTAAAGTTAATAAACAACTTTCATTCATTATCATTTGTACAAATCTTAATAATTTTACTTATGTGAATATAGTTATAAAACACTTGGCCATCATAATAATAATGTTCTTAACCCAGATTTCTCAGTCAGATGGCTGATTTCTGACAGCCCTCTGGTAAATTTTAATTAACTACGGAGTAGCTAACGATACCATCTGCCTACCACGAAAAAAACATAGCGTGGCATGCCTGCGTAACTATTTTGCATGCATAGGAAGAGAAATTATATTTCAGTTATTAATATCTTTGTTGAAATACAAAAGTATATCAAAATAACGTTAATTGACAATGATAATAATAATTGTTGACTACAGTAATTTTTATCATAATATTTTCGTGTATAAATTAACCCCTGTGAACTAATAGAGATAACGTTTATCACCACAGGCCGAAGTAAGAAACCAATGACCAAGATCATGTGAACGCTAGCAAGGTCTCCCGTCACGGTCATTATCATTTCATTGCTATCGCTAAGTCATTTAAGTTACTATTTATTTTCAACGCTTACAATGATGTGAAATAAAAAAGGTGAGGCATCTGTATACCACAGCTCCTACCTATAGCTTAATTGAGATGTTCTAAATAAGGTAATTAATCTAATTAAACAATGTTCATAAATTCGAGTAGTAATAATATTAATAACGATCGTATATACAATATTAAGAGAGCCTGAACAGGGACAATAAAAAGTGTAGCATTTGATTACATACTAAGTAAATAAATAAAGTGTGTAGCGCTATGTTCTGACGATGAGTTCGAGATATTGTAAAACAAAGATCCCTCTCAATAAAAAGTGATCTGCCTAGTTTTTTAACAGTTTTAGAATTGGCTCCATGTACATGTACAAACTTTTCATCGTAGAGAAGGTAAACCCTATTATTATAAGATTGGTACGATTGCTACCCTAGACCGCTATTACATAATTTTCTGGGAGCCTACGTTAACCGCTACGTAGCTCTGCTTTTTGTTTGTCCTCATCAACATCAAAATAATGTTACAAATTATAAAACGAGATATTTTTCCGTAAAAGAAATATATTGCGGATATAGTGCCAGTGGATTTATTGTTTGTAAGCAAACTTATTTTGAATCTAAAGATACTTAGTATTATTTTTTGTTATAAATGTGTAATTAGGTACCTTCCGACAATGCCCACTTTTTCCGTCTTCAGTTTGTTGAGTGCCATGTTGTTGGTGTTCTGTGGTGTTTACTGTGCAATCCACTGCGCTCAAGTGACACTGTCTCTCGCCGGTCGTTATACAAGTACTTATTTATCAGTAAGTTATTACAATATACTCCACGATATCTACTCTACTATACATATAACTAAGGAAAACAGATGCTGTGTTAAAAAGCTTTAGGCTCATTTTTAAATTGAACGTAATATACATACGATACAATTACAAACGATGTTTGTTGGTGCTTACTTAATTACCTCAAGAATTAAACTCTCGAAAATTATTAGTCTGATATTGCTTCTATAGCAAAAAAGGAGAATATACTATATATTATGATATTATTTGTAATATCATGAATGAACAACATAGTAATTATATCGTTATACTGACTTATTCTCAAAAGTTTTGGGAATTGGGAATGGAATAAAATTACATATACATTGAAGACAAACAATTTAATCATTTAATAATAATATTGTTCATTTGAAATTTATTTACAAGAAAGTACTTTACATACTTACAAGTTAAATATGTACGTATATCATATTAACCAAATCCTAATAGATACCAAGGTAAACTACTGTTTTATGCGCTAATATTATCACTCGCAGAACCATACTAGGATTCCCTTTATCATGGGTGCTGCATTCACATAAATTTATGAATTTTTGTTCACTTGAATATTATTTAACAATATTTAATCTATAAATTAAAAATATTTTATTACGGGCAAAAATCTGAAATTATTCTGGCCGTATGTCTTGCCATAATCTGAGCCTTAGATCTCATAGTTATAAATAACTTACTTATGTAAGATATGATGTTAGAAGTTACATAATTAAGGATAAGTACATTATGCAATATTTATAATCTGCACAGAAATCTCATTTCCTTTTACATACACAGTGTTCTTGTTCTTCTCACGTTCTTCTTTTTAGTTAAACAAATTAATCTCTTTCGAAGACTATTACTGCCAGTATCGAGCGTAGGAATGATATCTAGTAAATAAGTTTCTCACTTTCTCAAAAGATAAAATAACATTATTTTTACAATGCGATCCAAATATAAAATCACTGTCCTTTTGGAAACAAAAAACAAATTCAAATCCTTATTAAGAATGTTTACTTATAACAAAGACAACCTAATTTTAACAAACAATTATGTATTTTCTTTTGTTTACGCCTGGCAGGCGGTACCGGCGATGGCGTCGGCGACACTGATGCTGAATATCCTGTAGTTGACTTCGTTCTTATCCAATGACTGGAACATGAATTTCGGCAGCCTGTCTGTCAGGAACCATAAAGTGCCCTCGGAGTCGAGCTGGGGACAAATAAAGAAAGGTCATTATTACAATCCTGCCCGCCTTAGCAAGATGCACAATTAATTTGTCAAATTTATTTTTCTACTGAAACTTGTCTGTTCCAATCATAGAAGCCTGAAAGCCTACTTATAGTGCTCCCTTACATATCCATACTAGAGGAATAGACAAGATAACCAGTTTACGGTTTAGGGCCCATCTGGATAAGCCGTCACCGTAGCCTATAGAGTATAGACGCTTTCAGTTGCCCTAGCGACAAAAAATTTCGACGACTTATACGTATCGCATTCCACTATTTTTGAATGGGAAAATGAACAGCACTGCGCCAGTGAAAATTATAAATTTGTGGAAATATAAATTAGTTTGTTTTTTTTACATTCCGCGAGATAGTTATCGAATACGTAGTCGCAATTATTCTTGATCTGGATAATGAACCAGAGTGTATCGCTAGCGTAGCGCGTTAAAAAAGTTATCATTGAACGGACTCTGACACACGTGACGTCACTGATGATGGGATGAGATGACGTGCACATCCCGGAACACGTGTTATCAGTGTTCTAGATATCTCACCTTATCTATCTTAATGAAACTCACCTTTAAATCGTTGGGGAAGTCATACAGGACTCTATCCGTGAAGATGAGTGGGTTGTTCTCAGGAGTGTAAGGCTTGTTGGAGTTCCAGCAACCGATACCATCACGGTTCACCTGAAATTGTAATTAATTATATTTGTTTTATTTTTTTAATTCAATTTTACAGATAAACAGGACTAAAAGTATTGACAATGATAGTAATGTGCTCAAACAAATATTCGATACTTTGTCAATGGTCTTAATAATACGTCATACATCATGAAGGCTTTTTAATATATAAATAAATAAGTCTGTAATAAAATTATAACGGCATGTCTTGGTTCGGGACCGCTTATTTTATTTACAATAACTTGTATGAGGAGAGTCTCCTCCTTTATGTGGTGTAATGACCCAAGTGTAATACATAAAGCTACATATTATTTCAAACAATAAAGAGCAACTTCTTAACTGTTTAACTTGTTTTTACGAATTTGATTATATGTATCATCATACATTCACTAGTCACTATTTTTATAAATAGGTAGTTATTATAATTAGTCAATACTAGTATCATGGCGTAATATGTGAATGCTTGGCATTCAGATCACGTTTAAGGTTAAGCTAAAGTGCACTTCCGATGTATGATTCGAAATATCAATGGCCAATATAAAAAATGTTTTAACGAATAAAACAATTTGTTCCGTATCACCTGTGTGTAGAAAAGGACGTGATTCGTCGTATCGTAGTCGCTAGCCGATGCCTGGCTTCTTTCGCCTCTTTCACCTAAAAGCTGTTAAACAAACTAGTTTTTAAATCAAGCTAATATACAGTACGAATAAGCCCGTTATATTCAATATGGTTGCCATCCTTGTGGCTAAAATTTCTAGTAAATTTGCATATACATGACTATATCTAAGCAAAACATGCTCGATTATATTATTTCTTATCCCCGTTAAGGAATGTATCATGGTGCCTCGGTTTAAGCAGGTGAAGTACATTGAGTATGCAAACCTTGAAATCGTTGAATGCCTCCTGCGTATCAATGTGTTTGTAGTTGCGCAGCAGCTCAGTGGACACGCAGAACTCTTTCGTGCTAGAGAAAGCGTGGAAGAACAGCGTCTTGTACCTGCGAATTATTGCACTGCTATGCATCATTTACTTATGTAGTGTCACAATATCTGTTCAAAAGTTGCATCGACCATCGCCTGACCTCGTGGTTGAACAAGCTTTTATTATTTTGAGGTCAGTGCCGGACACCTATAAGCTGCTATCAACACATAAGGTCTCTGAACCTCTCACAATACAGCTAAATGGCAAGACAAACAACACTATAGGCATTTCCTAAAAGCCACAATCGATTGACAATTTATAGACCGTAACGTTGACACGTTCGTTCAATTTACTGTGCGCCGAACAATGCAAGGACTGATTCGTGAATTGTGAATCGTTATGTATATATTATTATGTGGGCCATTCACCTCTTCTTATGTAAAAACAGTTTAATGATGCGATAGGAAATCTAGCTTGTACACAATATTTTTTCGTATTATCTGACAGAGCCATCATGGAAAGATACTTTCTTCATTGAAATATACCGAAGAATATATTATGTTAATTATTCAACTGACCCATTCTCTCTCGGCTCGGACAACGCCAATCCAAATATTCCATCTGACCAGTGGAACTTAATGCCTCCCACATCATACGAGCCAGCCTGGGGGTCGAAGTAGAAGTAGTGATGGGACACCCGCCAGGAGTCGTCTTGCTTCAGGCTGTATACAATCACCGCGTAGCCTCCCAAGTCCGCTACGTACGCGTACGCATCGTCACACTTGTCCTTGTCTGCGTCTACTACCTGTAAACAGATAATTAGATTGCTTAATTTTTTTTGCAGGCCTTTGAATATGAATGAACACTCAACCTAATTATATGTATATATAAATTGGAAAGGTACATTTTTGTCTACGTGTTCCGGTTTCACGTAAAAACAGTTGTTGCTATGTAAATAAAATCAACCTCATAATAACTATGCAGGAATAGCAATTGTAAAAAGTTTATAACGAAAGGAAATAAAAATAAATGTAGTAGAATACTTACGATATTACCAAAGAAGGAGTCTTCTTTCATGTCTTCCAATTTGAAACTGTACCGACGAATCAGCTGATCAGTGTTCAAGTCGAAAACCAACAGGGCAGGCCCAGATACTTGATTGCCAGATCCTAAAACATGATAGGAGTTGTAGCACTGTAAATATGATTCAAAGGAACCTTTATAGGTATTATGATCATTATTGGCACATAATGGTATATGTGAAAATGTGTATCATGATAACTGTCATAATTCTTCTGCAATTTAGAGCTCGCTTACTATACCATCGTTGAACTCACGATAGGAGACTATTTAAGCTCATAATATTGTTTTAAATTTATCTATTGTATTGTATTTGCATTATAATAGTGACGTACACTGTCGGTTCTGACCGAGCTCTATTATTATAGCTACAATGCAGGTTTTGTAATGATTTATTGTTTAATCAATGTTTTAGTACCTACCTAAAATTGTAGCACAATAGCGATTAAGTGGTTGTGGAACAAATACATATAGGAAGTTCTTTTAAGATGTTCTAAGTATTATAATATATCTTTACCTTTCAAAAAAAATTTTTTGTGTATCTTATAAACTAACGTCATCCTCTACTTTACTAGCTGGACAATTAATGTTGAGCTCATTAATCATACGCACTAACTACGGAACTATAAGTACACGTAAGTATTTATTCTGTGACTGAACGATCGGGGTATCGTAGGTTATTAATTATAGATAATTAAATATAGACTTTAAAATATTACGCTCAACAACAAGAACCGGCCGCTTGTTATGCTAATTTCTTTGCGTTGAAGCTTTTGAAATAACAACTACATAATCACGCAGTCAATTATGTGTAGATTACATATAAGGCTTCACTATAAACTAACGTGCTTGTAAAAACTATAAAATATAAGTCTACAGAATGAAGGCTGTTGAAATATATTTCACTTGAGATTAACAAATCAATGCACTTAGGCTACTCCAAGTTGCAGAATTCTAAGTAGAACATAAGTACACAGATGAAAATTTACGTGCGCAATTATGCAATTTATTTCAATGACGAATGAACATCACTTCTTCGTCGGGTTTCATACTTAAATTCCCTAACAAATTGCTATTATGAAATGTAAATCTATCTATGAAATGAAGCTCCATGCTTCATTTCATTGTTATATTTTGTTATGTCGTCGGTCGGTGCGACAGTACCGCTACGCGAATCAAATGCGGTTTAAATTTTAATCAAAAGATAGGTGTGTTAGGAATATATACATTACCAGCGGTCGCCCTAGGGTAGAGCGAGAGATGCTGTAGTTATTTAGTAGGTGATGAGTTTATAAGTTGTTATTATTATGTATGGTTAGGGTATACATTCCTAAAGATACCCTAAGTATGTAGGTATCATAAAATGAAATATAATTTAATGTGATGTGAAAGCATAGACTATAGGAGGCCGAAAGACATCCTCGCTCTACCCTGGTCAAGGACTAGGACCGGCTGATACATACCTATACATACATGTAATGAGCTGCACTTACCTAAAATATCTGCTAAACCAGTATCCACGACCCAAAGTCGGTCACAGGCATCCACATGCATTCGGAATACAGAAACGACTGAGCTGTTTGAAGGTAATTCCTTCGCACTATCCGCGATAAGGTTGTCCTTGAATGATGGGTATGGCTTCAGGGGTTGATCCCCGGGGCCATCTATGTCGATGTAGTTTAAAGATGAGGCCACTCCCGACTTCCACCTGGGTACAGTGACAAATAGCTTGTTCTTCCACTTCGCTACGCCTAAAGGCAAGTTGTTTTCTGGTATAAATGTTTTGTCCTTGAGGGCGTTTTCTCGGTCAGCCGGGGTCGCCCAAGTGTAATCGACTTCGTTCCACGCAAACCGCAGCTGAGGACTAGCTGCTTCGCATACTGATGCCACTGCTAACGCAATGACGAAACTAAATGTCTTCATGATCGCTCTGGAAAACATAGGGTTAAGTTTGAAATTGATTGCGTTAAGCATTTAATGCGCAAGAAATTATAAAAAAAAAATACATTACACTATAATGTTACAGATTTAGTTTCAAATATAGCGTCACAATGAGTCTTCAATTAAGAAGAACGCTTAATTTTTTCGGTAAATTTAAATTAAAAAAAATTAACTTGCGCCAACTAACGCTGCTCAATTGCTCATTGTTGGTCGATGTTGTAACTTGGTAATGACAGTATTGTGAAGCGGAGCATCTCTCAAACTCCATAATAATGGCTGGCTCACGTTTTTGCGGATGGTTTGTGATCTTATTATTGAGAAACGACAAGTCGGGTGCTAGAGTCGGGTATTATACTCTTCCTTATCTCAATAGATCGGCTTGTTATGTATGCGGATCGCTTGAGAACTGTGACGAGGTTACACAAGCCAGAACCCCAGAATAGGGATATAAAACTACTTTTAAAATACCTATTAAATTCTGATAAGCATTTGCATACTTCACTCCATTTACTGGGGTCGTTGCATATTCTTTTGTTTACAAACTTTTGATTGGTGCATATTATTGGTGCGTAGTACCTACAGTGACTAACTATAGAATACGCAAAGGAGGAGAATGTGGCTAGTCACCAGTTTGCCACTACCTACTCAAGGTCTTCCAGATACAGCTTCATTGTAATGATAATTAATATATATCTCGAGCAAGTCATGTATAAGGAAACCCGTTAACAATAGGTTAACGTCTATTACCTACATATCGCTTAATTGATGGATGACACTATAATTAACAAATCTATTTTCAGATACCTTTTTAATAATTGGTAAAGTACTAACATACATAACAATTAAAATATTTAGATACCTAAATTTGAGTATTATTATGATAGTAAAATTATTTTTAGAGAGGGTCGAATACACATTGTTTATCTTTGGTCCTAGTTACAAAAATAACCCGAAACTGCTAGAATAAACGTTCTAGCGTGATTTCTTGGTTAACCTCTTTTCGTACTATAAAATTGCGGTTCTACAAAATTGTGTATGTATCACATACCTAGATCTAAAACATAACTAAGAGAATTTTCACAAGCTTTTATTTAGTATCTCCCGTCCGGTGTGTGTAATTAATTCTCAGTGTCCGATTGAGCAGATTTTTTTTATACCACTAAGGTGGCACACAAGCATACGGCCCACCTGATGGTAAGCAGTCATCGTAGCCTATAGCCGCTAGCAATACTCGGGGTATCACTGACGGGGTGCCAACCATGTTGTTGATGAGGACTCACTGTGCTAGCAGCAATACTACTAGCCCAGCGTATCCTTGTGGAGCACTGGCAACCTTACTTACCGCAGAAACAAAACACTACATCAAGTAGTGTTTTTCACTGCGGTCTTCTGTAAGGCGGAGGAACAGTCCCCAGTCGGGCGGCTCCAATTTAAATGGGATAACCCACGGGGAATCCCAAATCGCCCTACCTCTCCTTTTAAAAGCTCATGGTGTGATTAATCACTGTACTTAAGCTTAGAAAAACTCATTGGTACAGGCCGGGATTCGAACCTGGGTCCATCAGATGACAGGCCGTTGCTTCAACCACAAGACCACCACGGCTTCAGAGAAATGTAGCACATACGTTTGGTTCTCGCGACAATGCATGATTACCTACCTAACAGGCGTTGTTTTAAATCCAATATGGCTGTTTATAATTTCCACATGCACCCCTACTATATGGGCATCAAATTAAAGGACATCTATTTAAAAAAACATATTATACATGTAATTGCATTGATTGGTTAACTATGAGCCATTAAATTTAGAGCTATATAACCATATAGACTATTATTTATTCTATGCTTCATATTTGTAACGATAGCTATCTATCTAGTTTCGAAGTTGTGTTGTATCTATGAAGCTTAAATTAAAATTTCGTCGAATTATTCCTTACGTCACCTTTCCTGAGAATTGTTTTTGTTGCCATACACATTAGGGAGGTGTCTTTATAAACCGCAGTATATTATCTACTCTGAAGTATAAGCTACCAAATCATAAAATAATATCATAGAACACTAAAAACTGTTTATAAATTATTTTGATTTTTATAAAACTCGTCAACTGGCGTCTCTTAACCGGCCTGACTAGTATAGGACAGAAATATTCTTGACATTTCTCAATAGGTAACAAGGGCATTGAATAACTGGCTAGATAAACAAAAGTCAAAATAACAACACACTATTCTCCCGTAATTCGTAATTGGCGTCCATTTTATACAGATTGTAACGGTCCCCAGCCTTATTAATCTAAAGAGGAGTGACTCTCCTTCCAAGCCTAGCCTGGCTTTTATCCAAAGCGAATCTAGCCCATATTGACTGACCAGTTACCAGATTTTAACACGAAAGGACTTCTTCTGACCTTCGGTGCCTATTACTGAAGGCTGAACCTTCCATCATTGCCATTTGAATCGACTGGGACTCTTCGTATTTACATGGTTTCCGAGTCAAGTATCGAAAGAAAGAAACATTTAAAGTATGGCGATCACTTATCCAAATCATGTGCGTTACTCTGTACTCATGAGCTCATCAACTACTGACCATGAACTTCGGTTGCTTAATTTTGCAGCTCACGAATGTTATACATGCGTAGTCGCAAGTGTGGTACGAAAGCCTTATTTGAGAGCATAGTACATAATATTGCCATACTACCATCACCTATCCTAGTTTCACATCAGAAAATTCTATATTTCTTAGTTCAGCATTCAGCTTTGTTAGTCGTGATATCGTTTATTTAAAGGATAAATAACGATAGGGATTATTCCCCTTTAATAGTTTGTTTTATAACGGTGAGAGTTGACTGGCATTTATATATACAGGCTAGAGACTAATAACACACTCTAATTTTATTATGGACTAAATTACATATTAATATATTATGGGACATAAAAAGAATAAAATTGATCCGAGTGTATACATTTACTTAATATATTCTTCTTATACGTATGAATTTGCATGATAAATAAAAAAAAAAAGAAATCTCACTCCACTTACACCCAAATCACAAAGCTTGGTAGTGGTATTTTACGTTGTGTTTAGAGTGACTCGTATTGATCGGGCCATCCAGTGTGGCAAAGCTGCCAGCCTTCTTGGCACATGTGATACTAATTATCTATTAGCTTATTAAGCTTATGTTTCAAATATTTAAAAATTATCTAAAGATGTAACATGTTAAAACTATAAAATTAAAATTTATTACCACAATTGCGTCTATATACAACAAACAGACGGCTTTAAAATAATGCATCTATATAAGCTATATTTTATTTTTCAACATAATGATACGTAAAAAGCTGTGCCTAAGTTGCCTTGAAACAAAGTGAATTGATGATGCCATTTACTGTTAACTGACTTGATAAGTAAATCAGCCTTAATTATACCAAGCCCGTCACCGAAACTGTAATGGCTTCTAAACTAATAATATCTTAGCTCCAAACTAATGCTTACTTCGATTTAGATTATAAATTAGCGAGTTTTGCTCAGGAATCAAATTAAACTTTGCGAAATATGACTTACCGGCGAGTGGGGAACGATAAATAAGAGTGTTTTAGTAGCGCACATATTATCAATGGAACTTACATATGAGTGTTCAATGTTATCTGGTAGGCAGTGTGATGGGGTCAACCCGCGACCGGTTCAACGGGCCCGCGAACTCAGACTAAGCTGTTGGAGGTCTCTCCAGCCTTTATATATTCACTGCAACTTCTCAATACAATGCATTTTGCAACTATATCGTCTCTTCTTTGATAAATATAAATTGAGTACGTTTAGAACTTTTGAAAGCTTTCGCAGGGAGTTTAGATTGATCTCTTTTGTTAAAAGAACATTGTAAGATGCAAGATTATCAAGCAAATAGCAAGATTATAAACTATCACAATATAGTCTCAGATCTAATAAAAAGGTAGATAGGTCTTTGGGAACAACGAAGTGCCGCCGGTTAAAACTACGCCTTGATTGTACATATACACAATTACACGCATACACCTACAACGAATACAATGAAGCTACACCTTGTTCACAAACTACATGCTCAAAAAACTGGCGTCACTTCGTTGTAGGCAAAGTTCCATCCAACTTTTTGTATTGAATCTGAGATGACAGTATAGTAGCGTTATACCATACAGTACCCTGGTTGTCGCAGTGTCATTTTCAACACAAATTTAGTGTTCGCAATTGCGTGAATTCGACACAGGCTAATTCAAGGTTCAACCCCGTGACCGGCACATCCGTTGTCACATTCATAAAGATAAATTAAGGTATGAGTTGGTACTATTATTCAAGTTTTCCATTCGCATAAAAACTTAGGTACGCAAAAACCTCATTCAGTAAAAAAATACATGTACTGTACAAACAACATAACTTGTTTATGACACGTACTGGAACTGATGATTCGCTAGTTTCGCTACACATTCTTAATTAGTTGACATGAACGACTATGCTACAACTAACTGCAGCAATGCAGTTTGGCAGGACTGATTGTAACAAACTGTAATTTGTGCTTTAATATGAATAAACCATTCTTATTATTATTTCTCTCTTAAATTCACGAAGCCTGCAAGGTCCGGTCCTTGCGTGGGGATATACCTAACACGTAGAAGCCCATTCGAGAATTTTAATATTTCGTAAGGGATACACATGGCGAATATCATCCCCGAAATGCATAGTGATGCACCCGGGGATGAGTGCAGAGAATATTTCATGGGTATGGAAAACTAAAATGAGGTTATTGTGTGAACTGTTAATGGATTGGGATATCTGGGCTATGGGATGAGACCTGACGTCTGCCATGCAATATGTCTCAATATTGTATAAAAATTGGCAGACGGTGACTCGCCACCAGCTAGATGGACCCGCCTTATGTGCGGCGTATAAGATGCCGCTGAGGGGCAACACCGGCGCAGGCGGCTGAAGGGTGTCTGAAGAGTACTGTCATAGCGCAGTCCCCGGATTGGGTTTACCCGCTATTACGCATATTGAGCGCTTCCAGTTTCCACCCTTTCGAGCATATAGCTCTCGCGCTCCACTCTGGCCGGTCAGTGAAGGCAAGCCAGAGGCGGGGGCCTAGGCGCCGACCCCTGGAGGTCTCGGGTCTGTGGTGTCGCTACTCACTATCAGCTCGTCACAAACTGCCTTATTATTATTATTAGCAACGTTTTTTATCTTCAATCAAAATCGTATCTTTTCCGCTACGTTATGATATTTCATGCAAAGTAGGTACGTATTATTACGTAAGTTTGGTTACTAAAAAAATAATGTAAGATCTTTCATTTTGAAAGATAAATCCATGCACTTTTTAATCTTACCGCTTTATTGTACCAACGTATAATAAAATGTTACAAAATTGTATATACTTTTTATTATGTGCAATATAATGAAGTTATAACATAGCGTCCATCCATAGCCAACATCCATAGTTTTGATCACGATGCTACTATGTTTGTAAAAGAATACCTCAATGAAACCGTGCTAATATGTATAAAGATAGTTCCGTCCTTCAGAGATATATATTTACGGCGCTTGAGGCGCTACTGCCGCTGGACAGCTAAGACAGCTGGAAACCCTGCGGTAGCAAGCGCCCTACAGATAAGATCATTGATGGCCGCATGCCGCCACAGCCAGCCCGCACTCTGCGCCGGTAGCAGGAACATTGTCGACAACGTATTCGAAAACGTTACTCGCGAAATGTCAAAATTGTCATACTAATTTTTAGTTCCACTTTTCACCGCCGCAGCGCTGTTCATTTTCCAATACAAAAATAGTCGAAGGCGATACGAGAACGTTGTCGACAATGTTCCTGCTACCGGCAGATACAAGAGAGGCCGTGGTGACCGAGGCTGTCAACACCCTCCCCACAGTGACAATGATGATAGTCATATATTTTTATTCTCAACCATAATACTTGTATTGAGACTTGTTGAGTTTTCTGTTCTTCATGCACCTAAAGAAATTAAATTCCATCCATTGTCTGTTCTATTGTTATATTCATATCGCTGCACGCATCTGTATGTGTACATAATCATTGAATTACAGAAACCTACATAGATGTGATACAAATAAATGAGACTTTTTTTTTTTTATTATATCACTGACAGCCTTGTGGGTGGTGGGAAAGGTGTCACTCTAGAAGAAGTGCCAACACCTAATAACATTTTGTGCCTAAAATAAGCCGTCGTGACTAGATCCAACCATAAACTATTTTTATTTATTTATTTATTTATTCAGAAACAAAATTCAAAATTATACAAAATCTATTTTGCGATAATATCTGCAGTAGTTTAAAACTGTGTCGCAGATATTAACACTCAACCCCAGGAAGTGGCGTTACAGAGTTCCAGGTATTTTTTAAATATATTATAAACTAAATTAACGTAAGTAAATTAATGAAACTAATAACAGTTGACGATAGAGCAAATATTTTATAAAGGTATGTATGTTAAGTAAGACTTGTGAATGTAAGTAAATGTGTGTGTGTGTGTGTGTGTGTGTGTGTGTGTGTGTGTGTGCGTGTGTGTGTGTGTGTGTGTGTGTGGTTGTATGTGTGTGTGTGTGTGTGTGTGTGTGTGTGTGTGTGTGTGTGTGTATGTGTGTGTATGTGTGTGTGTATGTGTGTCTGTGAGTGAGTGGAAATTGGAATTGTGTAAACTGCGCAGTAATTAGATTTAGAGCTTTAATAATACGTTTATACTTTTTGAAACGTCAACAAATATTCTTTTATTTATATTAAAAAAATCTTGGAGCCCTTTTTTGGTTAAAAGATGGGGTTGATATAGGATAATAGAAATCTGCCATGAAACATGAAATATAGTATGCAAGTATATATTTAGTATGCAAGTATTTTCCAAAATATATCTTATTTTGTATCCTTACCTACTTAATCGTAAGTATTCGATTTTGCACGCGTTTAAAATTTTGGTGCAAGTGATCACAAGGGAACACAATTGTACTTATTAGAATGTATTTAAATATATTCTTAAGCTACTTACCAGTTATTGTACAGCCTCTAGCCACAATAAAAAAAGTGTTTCCGTCAATACTGTGGGAACATTTTTGCAATGCATGAAATTAAACATTAAACTCACACTTAAAATATAAATTAATAACATTGTCTGTACGGTGCATGCTGAAGTAGCAGAAGTTGAAAAACTCACTAATTAGTGGTAGTAGTAGTACACGCACAGTAGTAAGTGGTTACCGTAACCTCAGAATAGATAATATATTCCGTAACAGAAGACGTCGCTCGCATCCTATTTGCAATCCTATACCTGAGTATATTTTCAAAAAGATATAAATAGATGCTGATTTCTAGAGCATGAACGAGATATATATGTCTCAGCCATTACATACCTACATAAATTATATTTTTTACATTAAACAGAATGACGCAGCCTGTTTATCCGAGCGTCAGTAAGAGCGCTTGTCCATGCGAGACTAGAGATTTAGCTCTCCAAAGTGGTTCAACTACGTAAATACATCGAAGCATTACCATTTAATTACTATCCAACGTTATCCAGGTAATTTATATCCAGGTAAATCAATTTACTGCATTATAAATACTATAGATTCTGTTAACGGTCAATTTATATCCAACAAGCTTTTACCCGCGGCTTTGCCCACATGGTTCTAAAGAACAATCATATTATTTATTCTGTATGGAAGGTATATCCTTTTCTGTACCCCACACAACGTGTGTGCAAAATTTCATGATGAACGGTTGAGTAGTTGAGGCGTGAAAGCGTAGCAAACAAACTCACATTCGCATTTCTAATATTAGTTACGATAGCTAGGCTGAAGTTTCAAACTCTATCGCTACCTGGAAGGACAAAAAAACTGCCGGAGAGACGGCGACAGATTTACCACTTACCAATGAAGACTTTGCCTAGTCTATTTTAGAATGCGCGGAGATACGATGGCTCTATGGGTGTCGCAGGCTGTAAGTCGCATTGAAGGCGTATATAGGCTCCATCATTCAAGCACAAAATTTCTATGGATAAAACATTGCGTTAACACAAAAGAACAAATTAACGAATCCGACTCAAGTCTATCACTAAAATGAAACAATTATCAATTTACAATCGCTTATTTACTCGTTAATACAGTACATATCTTGTTCTGCATTCTAAGAAATAGTCGATAAAAATTAAAATTACTACCTACAATAGCATTTGGCACATAAATAAACAGCATTACCAAAAGATAAATATTTATAACAATAACATAGAACACCTAACAAAAGTTAAACTTGATTAAAATATTATCTACAACGTAAGTACTTAAAATTATTTTTAAATAAAAACTAAACAGTCAAATGGACATAGAATATTATTAGAAAATGCATTTTAGGAATTAAACACACTAATTTTAGAAGTCTGACATTCTGTAATGCGATTCCAACAAATTACAGGAGGAAAATAGAAACTGTTTTTTTCCAAATTGAAATTACTGATAAACTTTATATCGAATTGACCTTTAAAAGCTATGCGATTCTGAACTGTTATTTCGACTAATTCAAACAAATTCTCGTGTCATGCAGGTCAGGATTCAAACCATAAATAAACAGTTGCGCTTGCGCAGCCAACAACAATGTAATTTAATATTATTATCAAACACGAAAAATAACGATTTCAGTCGCTATTTATACAGAAACGCACTGCAGAACAGCATTACTTCCTATCTTAAAAATGTTCAACAATTTCCATTTCTTTTGCAGCGTGAGATATATTCACTGCGGTCTTCATCAGACGCTTCTGAGTCAAACTCACGGTCACGGTGTTTGTATGGCGAAGGGTATTCTGGAACTGGTCTCCTAAACTTAGATTCTTTATTGGTAGGCGAGGGCTGACGCTTGTCGGGCCAACGCCTGCGGTTGCGATCTTGATAACTATTGCGTGTCGGTCTTCTACTGCGGTTGCGCGTTCTGTAAAACAACATTTCAATATGTCTTTGAACTTCAGTTTATGTTGCATGCTTTATAGACACGCATTGTTGCGCTAATGTTTTACATAATATGATAATATACAGACTGGTTAATTTAAACGAAACATGCGGGCCATGCGGCTATTAAAAGCCTACACTATATTTGAGTATTATCATCACCTTAGTGGTATAAAAAAAAAGAACTCCCGTTCAAAATCGGAGCTGGTCCGTAGGCTATAGGTAACGGCTTTTATCAGGCGATCATCAAATTTCCACTTTCATAATAACGTCACTTCTGCACCATAAGTTTGTTACTTTTCGAAATAGATTGTATATTTTTTCATGCTCGCAACTGCCATTGCTATTCTAATTTATATTTATATGTCTCACAAATTTATATATAAATGCTCGATGTGACGTTCTCATGCTATAAATGAAAATACTCATACGGTCTCTTTCTGTACTGCGGTAGTCTCTTGCTGGAGTCGGGCCTGTAGCTGTCGTCTTCGTGATCAGGCTCATACTCGTCGTGCAGACCCTTAGTATGGTGGAACACTGGTCGGATGTATGGAACGGCAACTGGATACGGCTTTTCTACTGGCACTTTTACCTGGAGCCAACCAAATAGTACATGAAATATTCATCACTCACAGCTCTTCACTAGCGTGTCTTATAATGATTAAGTGCACTTACATTTAACACAGCATACAATAAATACAACCACATTGACAAATTCACAGAATAGATAGAAAGGAATAGTGTGATTTGGTTGTTATACACAATACATTTAGTAAGTTGACCTGAACGCCCATCAGTGAAGTTATGTACTGTACTACATGTACCTATACATGCCACTATCCATGCAAAGGAGTAAAGTGATGATGAAAAGAAATTACAGAACTTGAAGAATAGCTAGGTACGGCAGATATCTAGGTATATCTGAGAATATATTTTTAAGATGTAGCGTTACGGTATCTCTTGAGTAATATGTTAATTATTAAAAATAACGAACCTACTATCGATTGCGAACCATTTACCAGTAGATTAATTTGTAAGTCTATTAACGTTAACAATATGACGGGTCTGGACACGTCCCCGCCTTTGCCATGTTCAGTAATCTGAGGAGTCGATGCATAAAATGGTAATTAATTATATAAGATATCTAAACAAGTTTCAAACCTCTTTCTCAACATGCACAGGTACCAGCTTCTCTACAGGGTAAGGAACACTCTTGTAGACCGGGTAAGGCACTGGTTTCTCAATGGGAATTGTGAGCTCCTTAAGCACGGGGACCGCTACCGGCTTGGCCACCGGAACCCGCACCGGGTACGGCTGCGGTACCGGGATTATTACCGGGTGAGGAATTTCTATCTGCAAGTTTATGTTCCACTAATCAATCAGCTATTGTTTTCTTGAATTCCGACAAATGTTATATTTTTTGCCCGTTATGTTGAAACGTCCAAATAGCACGTATTTGGATTTATGTGCTAAACTATTACGTCTTTTAAACGTTTTGATTATTTCCATCTCAAGTGTTTTCAGAGGGCTAAACACTGTCGCAGAGATGATAAAATCACAATTAGTTAAGAATACGAGAAGGGTAAAATAATGTGACAATAACAAGAAAAAAAAAGAAAAAAAATGTGCAGTTGCTTATTTAAAATGCTAAACCTTTATACTTTGTTAAAGCAGTTATAAGAATTGATAGGTCTTAAACTCTGAAACAATCGCCATGCTAGTGTATATAGGTTTTTACAAAAGGTACTAATTTAAACACAGAGAACGTTCAGATGTAGTGTGATAATTCAGTCGTTCCATATGTAGTTCGTTAGCATGCCTATCGCACCATGCAGTCAGAGAGTTAAATAATGTACTAACTCACGCCACGCACAGGGCTGTAATATTTTCCTCAATGTTAAGGCATTTCCTAAGGACAATGACCACTGCGAATTGGTGATTTTCACGTTTGCTTTTGACTGACTATTTGATGTGACACGATTGCAGATTACCTCACAATTTGCCGATAATGTCAAGGTTTCCTAAATACCAATATTTTGTTAAAAATCCTTTCTATTTTTTCTGTCTAGGTGGTTGTCCGATGAGTTACTTTCCCTGAGACCGATGCAGCTAATGTACCGTGACTCTACCTAGGTTTAAGAGCTTATATTAGTGCTCTAGTACTTGTGCAACCAATGATTTGACGACAATTCTGATATAATCGCTTTTTAACTTTCAGCTCAAAGGAGTTGACATCTAGGTTGGTGCTAAATCATTCAATACAACTAAGATAGTGTTTCATGATTTCTCCCGGGTGTACAAACATGCATCATCTTTCTCACTAACCACGACCGAGTGAGGAAATCAGTGCGCGACGTGAGTTTTATGCTTTTTCGATCCGCAACCGCATTCTTTCATGCCTTATGCGCTTACTTTAATGGAAATCAAGTTTGTAATTTCACCTACTATCAAACAATTCATACATAATAATTTATTGAGTACTTACCGGGTACGGTTTCGGTATCGGAACATGCAACGGCCTCGGCTCTGTTGCGTAGCTTTCAAAATCACCACCAGAAAGGTTTTTATATTTGGATTTCAAATATGACTGTCTCCATTTGTCAACAACTTTTTTGAAATCTTCCTCGTCGTCTTTGTTATGTTTATATGTTGGGAAATATGATGGTTGCGATGTATCGTGGTTTCTCAGATCCAATAAATTTTCCTCTGAAGTATATTTGCCACCAGATAGTTCCTGAAGCCATTCATTGTTTGGCTTGAACAACCTATATGGTCTTTGATTTGGATTAAACCAGTTATTTGGTTTACCCTCGTATGATCCGCCTGTATTTAACTTGTTAGGCCTTTTTGGAGTGATATTAACAATATTCTCAGTATCATCACTGTAATGTTTTTGTTTGGGTGGTTTTTTAAAAGAGGAATAGTCGTTCGATTTGAATGAGTTCCCCCAAAACGATGTTGTCGTAGGAACCGTACTGAATATATTTGAATATTGACCCGAATAACTTGGGGATCTAAATTTATCTTTATATGATGATGTAAAATCTTCCACGTCGTCGAATTTCACATCTGGTAATTTTTTAAAACTAGAATAATCTGCGTCTGGGAATTGGTAATTTGTTAAATCTACTAAATTACTGCTTGCTGGCACTATTTCGTCAATGTTACTTAAACTTCCAGAGGGCTTTCTAGGTTCACTAACACCGAATTTGAAGCTTGTGTTACTAAAATTTGTCGAATATTCGTAACCTTTCGTGGAGAAAGGGTCTTTCCAGTTTTTAAAATCTTCCGTATAATTGTGTGATAACCAAGGCTTTTTCTTAATTTTCTTTTTATGATCTGTATATGCTTTTCCATTTGGTGCAGTGTTTTTGAAGGGTGTAGAGCTAGCGTAATTGTGAAATTGACCTTCATCGCTATTAAGCGGTGGAATATTTTTCTCTGTCTCTTCATTATTAAAATATTGAGTTTTGTAATCGAATGTATTTTTAAATGTAGGTGTAGGATTGATTATTTTAGAGGTATAATCCTCATAAGTGTGAGAATATGTATTTTCAGTCTGTTGATTAGTTATAGGATTATAAGCACTTGAGGGTTTAGATGTAGTCGTTGTGAATTTATTGGTATCGATATCCATTGGATAATATTGATTCGTTTTTGTAAAGTCTATCAGTTTGGGAAATTTGAAAGCGTTTGAAGCTGGTTTCGGGAAATGCTCAAATTCATTAGATGACTGAGGTACTTGGTACTTTACACTAGACTCACCGAATTCGTTATATTCGCGTGTAGGTTGAACATTGAAGTAATTGGAGTATTTTCCTTCATTTGAATTGAAATCACCACTGCTATATGCGTTCGGATCGGAACTATTAAACTGATGGGGTACCTTGTCTTTTCCCCTTATATTTAATTTGGTACCATATACGGGATCATTCAGTTCGCCTGTGATTCTACCATGTATCTCTTCGAAAGGATTATTATGTTTAAACTGGTAATCATTCTGATCACCACTGTCCAGCTCAGGTGTATTTATGAAGTTCATTGGACTCTGTGCATACTGTAACATACTTGATTGTGGAATATTAACATCACTTGAGCTGAAACTTTGACCTTCGTGGGACTGATAATCATTACTAAAGCCTATGGTATCCGAGGCGGTGGGGAAAGCTGGTGCGTATAATCTAGTTGTGGATTCCTGATTTATATTACTAAGATAGTTAGCATAGTCCGGTGAACTTGGCACAAATCCATCGTAAGATCCGACATCGTTGAAACCAAAGGTGGAGTACGCTATAACACTCGGTTGTGGGGTCGTGTCTTCATTTTGCGTTTTGGTTCGCTTATTCTTCCGTATTTTTTTTCCTTCTGCGCCGCACAGGAGAAATAGGTACGCAACAGCAGCAACGTACTGTAGTTTGTAATTCATAATGGCAATGGTCACAGTATGAGTGTTCGCGGTTTTCACATTGTCCGACAGCGGGGTCTGCGAGTGGAGTCCGGGCGGCGACTGACGCCTCGACCGCCCCGCGCTGCTCCCAAGTCCCAAGAAAACGAAAGTTTCACGCTCGACCAACCCCACGAATTTCCCCGATGTAATTATTCGCTAATACCTGCGACGCATTATTGCAATATAAATGCGTGATAATTACTTTGGGTTTCTCATTTCCATTTCGACCACGTCTTCCGTCATCGTATTGTTATTTTTTCAGGCGCTCTCGTTTCCTGATTTATTTTGTATACTAAATAGTTTACAGTTTATAAGATAGTCTATCGGCATACCCATCCACATTCATACAGGATTTATGTATGAATGTTGATGGGTACAAGGGTCGAGGCAGACCTAAGATAAGGTGGATGGACTGTGTGAAAGATGACATGGCCAGAAAGGAAGTGAATACAAAGATGACGGCTGATAGAGAAGCTATGAAATAAGAAACAGCATGTTACACTAAAACATTTTATTTTACTTGACTATGCAAATTATTGAATTCTGATACAGTTTCAATGTGAAACTTAAATTACAAAGAGTAAAGTACTTAATGCTATTATCGTCACATAAAATCCAACTCATAATGGCCACATAGCAGCTTCGGAAGCTCACCTCCCTGCGTCTCCGAAGACGCAACTTTGTACTAACTAGAAGTCTTATCAGAGAATTAAAAGCCCATGCAATTGAAGAACTCTTTTTATTAAGAATATAGTATGAGTTCTGATTGAAATACGAATGTAGAGTCGCTTAGAAGGGTTTTAATTTCACTGGTCAGGCTTCACATTACAAATCAACAATAACATAACACAAGAGAAACGTAAAGTGAAAGCATAACAAGTGGAATGGTAGTGCCTTCACTACTCTGTGGATTTGGTATATGAGAATACTCGTCCTATTAAAATAAACCTCTTATTCATAAATAATTAACACTCAGAAAGTAAATAACAAGTTTATAAGTAGGCACAATGGAGAAAATAAATGATATTTATTACACATTTTTTTACCTAATTTGTTGACAATAGATATTATATTACACTTAGATAACCTTAGTTGGATAATATTATAAGGACTTCGACACTAACAGAACTGTTAATACACAAACATACCTAATTACATACCAATTAAATTGGAACTGAACACATATAAACACAAAGGAAAACCATACATATACCTGTCATAAAATAATATAGCATAGAATTATTAAATAATACTTAGTATTAAGAAGAAACGAAGGTACGCGCTATATGCGAGTTATTAATTGTAATGGATAATATTATACTACGTTATACATTCCATTACATTAATTACAAAACTGACGGAAGATATATTTCATTTGATTTTATGATAAACATTACATACATAGACAATGCTAGGGTTTTCGGCAGTATTGCTTTATTTTACACATCAGTAATGGTAAGTATAAAACTACCATTAGTAAACTACCAAACCACCATAGCCATTTCAAATGAACCTAAAATACTTCTATTTTAAGTTAATGAACGTGGTTATTGTTATGACAATTATTTGTTCGTGGTGTATCTCGTTATACAATACATTATATGTAAATATATCACTACAGTCTACTGAGGTGTAAATACTGGGGTTCTCATATTTATTTGTTTGAAATAATGTAGGTAAGCTACATAAATATACAAAAATACTTTGTCTATCACTTTATGAACACTTTGAATTCAAATCGTGGTCTACTATTTCCTGGTGCGTTCAATTAAGGGTCTTGCTGGGCCGATTCCATTTAGCAATATTATTTAAAGCTAGTTCTGGGCTGCTACTACGTTATACAATATAATGTAAAGAAACCTCTCATTGATTTCAACATAGACGCGTAAGAGTTATCTCTCTTAGCTTTCCTAACTCGATTTCCCAAACATTTTAAATGAAAAGGGCCCTCATAAACGACTATAGAACTACGTAAGTATTATATTTTGTTAATGTTCTTCATATCTACCTACTATGCATCATAATATCTACTCTGACAATAATGTATTAAATATAATATGGATATTTCTAAATCGTACAATCTATAATTTCAACATCCCTCTATTATTTTCTCTATAGGTATTACAAAATATTTAATACACTTTATATTCTAACCCAATGAGCGTATTATTCATCATTGGTCTAACCTAGCAATGACAGACGAAGTGTTAGGGATCATAACAAGAACAGTAAACGTTTACAAAATGAACTAGGTACTATACGAATTGTTCAGTATGGTGACGTCAAAAAGTTTAGAAAAATATGTTTTTTCTCTTTTAAGAAGTCGACATTACCCTTATTATTGTAACACACAGTCGATTACGATTACATCCTCAGTCTGCGATTGTTCAATACAATATCATTACGTACACGAACGAGTATATAGAAATGCTCAAGATTAAAAATAACATAAAAGTAATGTCAATTTAAAAAATACTATCAGGTGCAAGATTTATAACTGATAAGCCGCATTTAAAAACAACAAAGCAACATGGTGCAGCATAGTTCTACATCAGAGTAGATCATAGTTCTACGAAGAAATGCGTAAAAACGCATGTATAGAAAAAGTATATTTTGTGACACTCATAGTGACTTGTTTTCGATGACAAAATAATTAAAGCACAATCATATAAGCTAATCAACAATATAAATCGATAGTTCAAGTTTTGGCCGTCGAAGCTTAGCAGCACGCATATCTTGCATTCAATTTCTTATACACAAATTCCAGCAATCTCACATCACTCCAATCCAACACACAGTGTTAATATTTACACGCTTCCATCCTAGATGGCGCTGTCCATACTTATACCACAGTATTATAAACTAATATCTTATACTTTGTTCCAATCATCAACTGGGCAGATGGGTCTCGTTGGATCAAGTTTCAAACTAAACAAGATACAACCCATTTAAGAATGAGGTAGCGATTTTTGCTTTTGACAAGTAATATCTTTGATAGTAGTAGCTGCTTTAAATACAGATTTTTAGGTATACAATAAGGAAATTTTTATTCGCCTAACAAAACACAATTTCACTCTTATTTGACTTTTGTCTTACACGCCTCTTTTGTTTCCTTAATCCATATTATATGATTTATATCATCAAAAATATATGATATAAAATTTAAACATCAATCTAATTTTGTTCAACCAAATTAAAATTGAGAAAAATTAAAATGAGTTAAAGATAGAATTGGCTTGACTGTCCAATGACACTGCACCATTATTATTTTTGTTTTTAATTAACATGCCTGCTCCTTGCAATCATTTATTTGAAAACATATTTGAAAGCAAAATTTCCAATGAGGTGTCATCATCATTCATCAGCAATCAATCCTATTTCACTTTAAAACAAACACGATAGGTACTACACACGATAACTAGAAGATACTTGAACCAAAGTTGAAAGTGAAGTATGTATTGAGATAGGTGTGTGATGTGTTCAGATGAGAACTATATGTGGGAGAGCAATATCATAGCATAGGAATTAGAAGAGTACAAGAATGCCAGGCCCTCAGTGCGCGGAGGGCGGCGCGTGTCGCAGGCGCGCGCGCAACTCCTGCAGCGCGGGGCTGGTGCCCGCCTCCGACTCGTCCTCTTGCTGCTCTGCCTGCTCGAGCCTCCGAGCTCGCTCAGCTATTGCACGTTCCAATTCTAGAAAATTACAGTTTATACTCATCAAAAAAAGTCTCGAATAGCGAATCGAATGTTGTACAGCAGTAAGGTCGTCGAGGTGCTTTTTTAAACAAAAAACATTGTTATACGGAGGTGAATAAATAGATACGTACTATTATGCATTTGCTTCTGTAAGGAAAAGGGGGTCAGCTGATAAACAGTGATAATTCGATTCAGTGGCTTATCTTAGCCAAAGAGTAAATAGGTGCCTATGCTGTCTGTGACGAGATCGCCGAGTTAATTTTAGGGACACAATTATTTAACTGAATTATTATTCCAGTCATAAGTGAGAATTGAAATAATTATATACGCGCTCGATTAACTATTTTAATGCCATCCGCGAATGGGTATCTCGCTAAAGACTTCCAAGCGGTGTATTCAGAAATAGCACAAATTTCATAACGTGCACATAATAATAACGTGGTGTATAAGCAATAAAATGTGGCAAATGTTTCCGCAACATTCTCAGAAATAAACGTAACTCTCGCGATTTTTTTTTACAAATGGGATGATGAATCTTGTCCAAGCTACGTACACTATCAGCACACGAATTGACATCATCATTCATTCAGAACATTTCACACAATTTTATCGCATCCCAAAGTAGGCATAGCCTGTCGGCACTTTTTACTAATACACTAAAGCTAATACAGCACAGTAAGGAAGATAAATATAACACCCAGACGCAGTAAAAAATATATAATCCAAATTCTTGTAACGGCACAGCAACCCATTCTAACGGCTAGTCCAAATTGTAGTCAGTTCCAACGAACGAGGTTATATTAAATAGAAAAGTAAAACATTTGCTAGTAGCTACGTACATACAAAATACAATTTTATCTAACGAGCCAAGAGGAACTGTAACCTGATAACAGCGGCCACCACGCCGGTTTGTAATACATGTAGGTCTTACACCCGGTAATTCCCGATTCTGATAATTCCGGGACATACCCGGTACTGGCGAAGCGCGGCCAGTACCAGGACCATAAAATCGATTCCTTCCGATTATGACATCACAATTTGCTGACGGTATAAATGTAACGTAAATTACTAAATAAGTATAACAATCTCGTATAGATGTTAACTATTTTTAGCACTTTAAGTGGAATCGGGAGTACCAATACCGAGCTGCACCCAGCACCGGTACTGAAAATTTTTAGGAACCGGCCGGTATTGTTTGTCCTAAATACATGGAAACGATTGCCATCTCTATAGTTGTTGTATCATGGATTTAACAGCTTACTGATAATGCTATCGGAGATTAAAGGTCTGCTCGTACGGACGGCGCTAGCCCATCACGCTAAAACAATAACGTTTCTTAGATTAAACTAGATTTTACATAAGATTATATTATATTTAATGAGTGGTTATAAAACGATAAGTTTGAATTTCGCTCGTTTCAGAGTTAGTTTAACTTTAATATACCCCATGCTACTTTTTGCTCAACACCTTTCCATATCATTCAACCTTTAGTATAGTACTATTATTTATGACGTGCTTTATATAGATTAATAATTTATGGCGGCTTTACAAATGTGCGATAAAGTAATCAAATTGAGAATGTTGGATTTACTCTCATATCACGGTACTAGGTGAGTTATAATTTGATAACTAACCATGTATAATAAATTAGCTGTACATCTGATAGGAAGCAATATAAATGTGTTTAGATGTCTTTCACTACAGGTAGTGGTGTTAGAGCCAATTGGTTAGACGGGAAACGTCTGATGCGGTTTCACTTTTACCCTCACCTCCGCATCCATCCGCGTCCGCGTAAATAGATCCAATTAAAGGAAATTGAATAGCGACATTTGCTCCCAGGGCATATCATCGGTTCTAATCATATAAGGAATGCGTCCACATTTATTGGGCTGTAAGGTCAACGGCCGTAGAATGCACCTGCGGCTATAATTCAAACTGCGTCGGGTAACGCACTCGCTTCCAAATATAACAAAAAAAAGAACCTCATACGAGTTCTGAGATGGCGATTTTTATTCCTTAGCAGGTATTGCAAAACCGGATTTCGTAAAAGAATAATGTTTGAAGGATTGCCCCAAGAGAGCAGAAAAGTTACTTACTATGTCCATGACTAAAATTGTTATGTTACGTACTACACACATCTTTATGAAATGGTCTTACTTGATGGATTACATAGGTATTATGCGATTAGTTAGATATTACGCAACTAGCGAATATTATATAATTAGATTGATCGATGGCCAGCTGAAGACATCGTTCATACGATTTCATATTTCAATAAAAAATATTGAATCCAATCAGCACCGGTATCAAGTAAAACATCTGAGTAAGTATGCAGTTAATCTAGAATGTGACATATTTCTATCAACCTATAAAACCTAAGTATTACTCGTCCAGAACCGGATGCGACAGCGCGTGCGGAGAGTGCTCAATCGTTTAATGTATCCAGTTCCAGTTCAATTACTAATACATAATATCGGGTACCAACATACTGGATATCGATAATTCGATCCCCAACTAATTTGATTTTAATCTGGCTAGCAGTATGGATTGGTCACAAAAGTCGATTGTCCTCAATAGATGTAACTGCAACATAATAGCTATTGGTAACCTACATAATTCGAATTACGATAGTTTTCGACAAGTATTTGAGTGGAGCATATACATAAGAGGTGATAGGTTAACTATCGCCGCAAACACATACATAGCCCCATTAGTGTGCCCTAATTATACGTAATTACATGATGGTACCGACTGTTGATAATTCCAAATGATTATTGATGTGAGATCAGTGTTTAGATTAAGAGGGCTATAATCTGATAAATTTAGTTTTGAGAAGCGTATATATGACAAACGTAACATAACTAAGCTATTTAGGTAGGGCTAGTAAAAGCAGGCGTCTCACATAAACCGCAAAGTAAAATATTTTACAGGTTTTCTATTGTGTATATAGGTCGCGGCACGAAACTCTAGCGCTGACCGTTATTGCGCAGAAGTAAAAAATAAGGTGTCTTGGCGGGGTACAGGGGTGAAGGGCGAGCGTGCGTTGCGCCGATTGGCTCTCCAGTCGTACTCCGTCCCCCGTGCCGATACGACGCTCCGCGCACTTCCAGTGTACAGTCGCGTTCTGAATTGTTTTGTTGTCATCGTTAATTTTTGTTGTTGTTTTTTGTTAAGTTTGTTTTGTTGATTTGTTTGTTGTGTTTGTTAGTTTATTCACTGTTTGATTAAGTTTGAACAGTTTTTAAACAGTGAAAATGCCGAGGCCGAGAAGGAATACTGTTTTGAAAAGACAGGCACGGAAAATGGTGTTTGACGTGCATTGTTTTCTGAAAAGGGAATCGAATGATTTCATTAATTCCCTGAAACAAATTCAAAGTGAAATTGGCGAAGCTGCGAGTATTTTACTCGATTCTGACCGCAGCACTGTAGATATAAGTGAAATAAAACAAACTGCAGAAGTTATTCAGGCGGGAAATATAAAATTAAATAGTATAATTAGTGACTTACAGAAAATTCAGAAAAGGACAGCTGAATCTACAAAGACGTCCATAGCAACGGTAAGGAAAATCTCCACTGAAGCCAATAATTCCGACTTATTATCAGTATTTAGAACACCAGGCAAAAAACGCTCCAGATCAAAACCGGTCACAGATATTGATAACTTTGATCAAGGATTAATAAAGAGGTGCATACATAACTTTCATAGGACAAATAATGAACTTCCCACCGTCGGAAAGTTGAGAAAGAAGCTAGAGGAAGATATAAATTTCAAAGGCTCAGAACGAAGTCTTCGACGAATAATTAAGAGTTTAGGGTTTCGGTGGAAAAATACTGAAAACAATCGAAAAGTACTGATTGAAAGTTCAAATATACGTTTACTACGTATCGAATACTTACGCAAAATAAAACAATATCGCCAAGAGGGAAGGCCCATCGTATATACAGATGAATCTTACGTAGATTCATCGCACTCTGCTCCAAAAGCCTGGACCGATGGTACTACAAAAGGTCTCAAAAAACCTATCTCCAAAGGACAGCGGGTGGTCATTGTCCACGCAGGATCAGAGGCTGGGTTCATACCGAACGCACTGTTAACTTTTAAAGCTGGTGCGAAATCAGGCGACTACCACGACAATATGAACTACGACAACTACGAAAAATGGCTGAGGACACAGTTATTGCCGAACTTACCGCCTAATTCTGTCGTGGTAGTCGACAACGCATCATACCATAATAAACAATGGGACCTTGCACCCACTTCTAATTCCAAAAAAGCTGACATGCAGGGTTGGCTTACTGAAAAGGGCATACAATATGAGGAAACTCTACTAAAACCTCAACTATACAATTTAATACGGGCTAACAAAGATAGATTTAAAACATTTTCAATTGACAGGATACTAGCAGAGCAAGGACATCAAGTGCTAAGACTGCCACCATACCACCCAGATCTAAATCCAATCGAAATGGCATGGTCTGACATAAAGCAATATGTAGGCAGTAAAAATGTGAAGTGGAGTGTTGCTAAATGTATAGAACTAATTCAAGAAAAAGTTTTGCTGATGGGTGCTTGGGATTGGGGAAAGTTATGCCAAAAGGTAAAGGACATAGAAGAGCAATATGTCAAGAGTGACCATGTCGTGGATTTGGTTACAGAAGAATTCATCATTCGCGTTGATGGTGACAGTTCAGAGGATAGCCTTGGTGAGTCTGATGACGATGACGCTGTTAGTGCCGACGACCGAAGCAGCCCTGAGCCGGGGCCCTCAGTAAGCAAAAGGCCCTGTTGGGATACTATTGAAGGTGTAAGACCATTGTCTGATTCGGACTAGATATCGGAAAGGAGAATGCGGTGTCTGATGTCCACACCCTGCCGAACTCGCAGGTTTCTTCTATCCTGAGAAGAAACTTCAGTAGGTTCTTATGTAATTCGGACTTAATATAATTTTTTTTATTATTTGGTATTTAATATAAAAATTTACAAATCCGATAGTGTATTTATTTTTCTACTCCCCATAAACTTGTTAAAAATTATATTGTAGGTAACATGAAGTAATATTTGCGTGCGTGACAGTACCCATACGCAGTTAAGTTCCACATTTTGTTCACCGCTAGACTTACTATTTGACTTTACATTAAAACATTATTTTGCTGTTTTTAACTAAGCAATTAAATTACTAATTTGTATTGCGTGCGCGATGGTACCCATGCGCAGCTATCCCCTCCACGTTTCGCTCAGCGCTAGAGTTTCGTGCCGCGACCTGTAGCTCCCGTGACATGAGGACAGGCGAATATCTAGCCCAAAGGCTAATCATTGCAATACATCGTGGCAATGCCGCCAGCCTTCTTGGCACACTTCCCCGTGACAGTGGTTTGGGACATAGATCAGTTTTGGGACATATATTTTATGTGTAGGTATTTAAGTTGTACATTTTAATTTAGTTTATTTTAAGTTTCCTTAATTGTTTATTTACGTTGAAATTTGTAACTATTATATTATGTTGAAATTAAATAATTAAACAATAGCAGATCGTTGACATTGTATTCGAAGTAAACTTTCCCTTATTTAAATAACTATAAACGACATCGTTAACCTTTGATAGATTAGCATATAATCATTAAGGTAAGGCCGGTAGTAAATTGCAAATCTAAATGCTTAATGGCAAATCGATTATGAAAACATTGCACAAAACGCCAGTTGCATAGGTTTATTTTGGTCGTATATTATGATTACAACACTGTCAACCGTAAAATTTATTATGTCTGTGTGTTGGAAATCAAATTAGATTCAAATATTTTATACGCACTTTGTTATAAAATAAAATTGGTCAACAATTGACGAAAATAACAACAGTAAATATGTGAGTGACTATGTTACGTGTTGA
Source organism: Falcaria lacertinaria (assembly GCA_951449985.1). Taxonomy (NCBI): domain Eukaryota; kingdom Metazoa; phylum Arthropoda; class Insecta; order Lepidoptera; family Drepanidae; genus Falcaria; species Falcaria lacertinaria. The sequence goes on along the minus strand of OX602113.1, from coordinate 7,245,252 downwards.
TTTATATCGGATAGATTAATAAAATATGAGTTTGTACATCGCATGTTATACAGTTCCTCCTAGTAATACAGTTTAAGCGTTAATCGACAGTTGCGATGCGAATTGTATAAGTATGGATTCATTCCAGCTAATCTGTGTCAATTTTGTGATTGCAAATTAATATAAGCCGCAATACTTGCTGAGGAAGAAAATCGATTTTCTAACAGGTACCCCCGCGCAACGTACCTTGCTAATAAAGTCCATTCGTGTCTTGGAGCTGACACACATATTTTGTTTATTTCAATATTCAAGTTATAGTTGATGTCGTAATTTTAAGACTGGTTTACCTTATCAGACAAAAAATACTTCTACAATAATCAACGATTAAGATACTTAGTGATGGCTTGAGATTCATCTTAGGTAGAAATTACCTATTAAATTGGTTTCGATAAAAACTCTTCTCTCATTTGTTTGTCATTTTATCATAGAAAGTGTACAATTAACATATTACAAAAGCCGATTTACCTGGTGCTTCCCTGTGTTCTTTGACTTGATTTAAGATCTGCTTCTCTTTGTGTTTCGAAAGCGCCTTTTCCAGCTCGCTCTTCTGATTTAGAACATTTTTTCCTCTGAAATTAAATTATACAAGTTAATTAACAGAAACCTGGAAATTAATGTGTGTAGGCATATAGTACACATTATTGTTACAAACAGTCATTATTTTGATAATATTGATAAAAATGCGACGTAGTGGTAGGAGAACGAGCATGCAATCTTATCGCGTCCATATTCATTTGCGTTACCATATATGGTAATGTATGCTTTGTGTGATTCGATGTTTTGCAATACGATCCGCTGCGTGTCTTGTTTTATTGATTTTAGTATTTTCTCATCAATGCTTCGATTTCATTAATAAAATATAAAGTACCTGCTATAACTATTATTTACTTTTTTCCCTCTAGTTCCACTTTTAATATAATTCTGTTATCAAACTGTGGATAACATCGTGGGCATGTTTATGGTTTAAACGAATTTGTACTCTATATTATGTAGCTGTTTGTTATCCCTTTTTATTTGGTTTAAATAATTATTAGAAATATCTCTATTGCAATATTGGTAAAAATATCAAGATTTCTCAACCAATCTTAAATGACGACTATCAAGGATGATAAAATTCATAAATAACACAAGGTACGTACATCATCAAATTAATATTAAATTAATTATATAAGACAGAAAGTAGAGCGCTGAAAACTTTAATAGACATTACAGCATCTTGAGTCGTTTTTATTGTCAAGCTGGTGGTTGTCTGGTGGCTTTCCCACGCACAATACCTGCATATGTGGACTATTTTGTGCGCGTGACGTCAGCAAGTTACTGCACTGTTTTATTTGTTTAGTGTACAGCTGTGTCGTAACCCATCGGTTTCATTGTTTATGGTGCTAACTTTTGATTCATTTCCGTTCACATTAATTATGCTCATCGCTTGGCATTCCTCGTAAACATTGCGTTCAGAAAAAGTTGTTAACAATAGTTAATTATAACGGTGCTGAAATATTTTTGAAACTCATTTTGTTTGCCCACGTGTAACTAAGTTGTAAACATGTTTGCAATCAGAAGTTTTCTAGAGCATTCAGTTTTGGAATTGGTTTGCAGCTGGGGCGAGATGAGTGCAAGTCTAGCATCGAGTTACCGCGTCATTACCAGTTCGCCAGCACGATTTAATCCCAGCTAATTACTGCCGGCTTAAGCGTCACCGGCTGCAATCCGCTACTACGCTCCCATCATTCTCCTGCCCTTATCCCATATTATTTGGGGTCGGCGCAATATGTATTTCTCTTCCATCCTTCTCTATCAGCCGTCATCTCTGTATTCACTTCCTTTCTGGCCATGTCATCTTTCACACAATCCATCCATCTTTTCTTAGGTCTACCTCGACCCCTGTACCCATCTACGTTCATACATAAAACCTTTCTAACCACGTTATCCTCATTCCTCCGCATAACATGCCCATACCATGACAGACGCTTGCTCCTCAACTTTTCTGTCACTGGAGCCACTTTCAAACTTCCTCTAATAAACTCATTTCTTACCTTGTCCATTCTCGTTACGCCACACATCCATCTCAACATTCGCATCTCAGTTGCATGCAGTCTTCTTTCATCCGTCGCCTTTGTGGCCCAACATTCAGATCCATACATGACAGCAGGCCTTATCATGGTCTTATAGATTTTCCCTTTAAGCTTAAGCGGGAATCGGGAGTCGCATGTAGTTCCCGTGACCTGCCGCCATTTCATCCATCCTGTGTTAATTCTATGCTGCACGGCCCTGTCTACATCGCCATCTCCTTGCATGAGCGAGCCGAGGTACCGGAAGTCGGAACAGACTGGTATAGGTGTTCGGTCTAATGCTATGGCCGTAGGATTGGAGACACCGCCGAAATCGCAGAACATGTATTCCGACTTGGTTCTGCTGATTTTCAAGCCAACACTCTCCAATTTTTGTTGCCATTTTACCAGTCTGCTCTGGACCTCGAGCCCATCTTCACCGACCAGCACAATGTCATCGGCAAATAGCATGCACCAGGGTGCCTCTTCCTGTATCACCGATGTCAAGGCATCCATAATCAACAGGAAGAGGTATGGACTTAGAGCCGACCCTTGGTGCAAGCCTACCTTGACTCTGAACTCGTCGGTGATTCCCGCGGCTGAACGGACATGCGTACTTGATCGCTCGTACATAGCACGAATTAACTCCACATACTTCACAGGCACACCTTTCTCTTTCAGAGCCCACCACAAAACCGTTCGGGGTACTCTATCATAAGCCTTTTCTAGGTCAACAAACACCATGTGCAAGTTCTTATGCGCACGTCTATACTTCTCGCACAATTGGCGGAGAGCAAATATGGCGTCCGTTGTCCCGCGCCCCGGCATGAACCCGAACTGGTTTTGTGTTATCTCACTTTCTTCTCGCAACCGTTTCTCTATCACTTTCTCCCAAACTTTCATACTGTGTGACATGAGCTTTATTCCTCGATAGTTGTTACAATCCTGTACGTCACCCTTGTTCTTAAAAATTGGCACTAGTGAACTTTTGCACCATTCGTCTGGGATCGTCCCTTCGTACAGCAACTTATTGAGGAATAAAGTCAGCCACTTGAACCCATCTTTACCTAATAACTTCCATACTTCCACTGGTATATCGTCTGGCCCTACCGCTTTTCCATTCTTCATACTCCACACTGCCTTTCTTACTTCATCGTCACTGATCTTCCTAACCAGACCGATATTCACTACTTCATCTTTTAAGACACCATTCCATTCATTCTCTTCATTCATTAGCTTTTCAAAGTACCCTTTCCATCGTTTCCTTATCTCAACATCCTCTAACAAAACTTTACCTGCCACATCTTTTATACATTTCACATGCTTGATATCTTTTGCCGTTTCTTCCCTGGATTTTGCAATGCGGTATAGGTCTTTTTGGCCTCTAGGCCCATCTAAGGAGTTATAAATAACATCCTGCGCTTCAGCTCTAGCAATAGCCACCGCCTTTTTCGCCTTTCTCTTCCATTCCCTATATTGAAGCTTTTTTGCTTCCTTCGCACTTTCGTTACCATCTCCAGTATTCTGCCATTCTTTAAATGCTTTTTTCTTTTCTTTCAGGATCTTTTGTACTTCTTCACTCCACCACCATGTATCTCTATTTATCACACCTTTTCCCTTCGTTTCTCCTAAAACATCCTTTGCTACCATTCTAATACAATCTGCCATTTCGTCCCAACATTCATTGACTGATTTACCTTCCATACTATCAATTTCTTCCATTCTACTTAACATTTCATTCCTAAACTTACTTGCATACTTTTCATTCTCCAGCATTCGCCATTTAAGTTTTGGCGGGGGCCGGTTTTTGGTTTTACTGACCTGGACCATAATGGACACCTCCATCATCAACAGTCTATGTTGTGACACCACAGCTTCGCCTGGCAGTACTTTGCAATCCTTTATATGATTGAGTTTGCTTCTTCTTGTGAGGAAGAAGTCAATTTGTGTCGCATGGTGTCCACTTTTATAGGTGATAAGGTGTTCGGGTTTTTTTTGGAACCAGGTGTTTATTATGGCCAGGTCAAAGGCAAGAGCGGCTTGCAGAAAATTCTCACCGTCACCATTTCGATTTCCGTACCCCCAACCACCATGCACTCGTTCGAAGCTCTCATTTCCTTTCCCTACGTGTCCATTCAAGTCCCCTCCTACATAAACTTCCTCACTATCGGGAATGCCTATCATAACTGTATCAAAATCCTGCCAAAACTTATCTTTCGCTTCTTCATCACATCCAGTCTGAGGTGCATACACACTTACTATATTCAAAATTACATTTTCTAGTATCACTTTCGCTGCTATCACTCTATCACTCACTCTTTTCACATTCATAACCTTGTCTTTCAACTGACTATCCAACACTATTCCAACACCATTTCGCTTGCCATCACTACCACTGTAATATAACTTATAGCCTTCACCAATCTCTCTAGCTTTCGCACCTTTCCACTTGGTCTCTTGTAGACACGCCACATTTATACGTCTTCTTTTAAACACGTCCGCTAGCTCTCTTCCTCTTCCAGTCATCGTGCCTACATTCCAACTTCCGCACCGCAACCTTACTTCCCTTGCATTCTGGGCTCGCTTCTTACGTCGCACCCGCCCGTGTTGGTGCAACAACCCTTGTCCACTTCCCACAGAAGCCGGGTGCTGCCTCTGCGCGTCGCCTGCGGGGGACGCCCTAGCCCGATCGCACTCATTTATTCTCTGATCCATATTGCTGGGGTTTTGGCAGATAGTTTTACGACCGGCCGCCTGCCTGACATCAACCCTCCTTGGGAATGCTATTGTTTTGACTGACTGCGCCACTGGGGATCAAAGCTGTGGTTTGGAAAAACCAATGCTTTGATTCCCACTGGCGGGCGATGGGGTCGTCACATCCCGACGCCAGTGGGAATCAAAACCGCTACTACGCTCCCGCGCTCATGAAATCTAACTCCATTTACATATCGAATTCAGGTCAGCCTCCACTATCACGTTCTAAATTAAGTTTCCCATACAAACAATCAGTGTTGTACGGACTAATGCACACTTGCAAACAAGTTAGTTGATACTGGTATTCGGTAGGTAGTGTATTCGTTGGCTACGAAAATGTACTTATAAATACAATAATTAAATTGAATACGTAATAAATGTTATAATCAAAATCGACATTCCATCGAATTTACTAGCGACTTAAATTACAAAATAGCAGACAAGAATGCTATACCAAGAATGTCGGTAACAGGCAATACAAAATTCTTTCGACGTAAATTATGATTGCTTACAAACAAATCTTTAGACTGGATGATTTGTTAAACAAGTATGTGTATGGAGGCCGGTTTGTATATTCAATTGCATTCCTGTCAGCGGACTGGGAATTGCTTCCTTCCGTCAACGACGCAGGCTGGCGGGCGCGGAAATAACAGGACGAGATGGCTCCGACAAATTAAATTGATGGGGAAATGATGTGAATCAACAGGTCGCCTCGACTCTGCAGCTATTTACTCGTATCAATATTTACTGGTATAAATAGTTTCTGGCGGTACATTTATTACTTTATACATTGTAGGTAAATGTACAATAAACTTCGCAAATAGGTAATGTAGGTACCTAAAGGGAATGCTGTAACGCTGGATGGATGCTGGATGGCAAGCGCTCGTTGTGTTTCACGAGACTGGCGACAGATGTTTAATAATTATAGCGGGTTCAGGGTACCCCAGACAGGATGTGGTGTGTGCACCTGTGCACTAAGAATCCGAACCAAACTTAGGACCGACAAAAACTTGGCTATTTTAGTGCGGGTCGTTCTCACTATGCACAGTCATGTGGATGAATTGAAGCAATTCATAATTAAATAATCCGAATATGTTTTAGAAATCGGCCCCAACGCGTTTTTGTTGCGTACAAAAATATATTGAAATAAAATACGGTCAAGCTAGCCTGCAAAATAGGGATACTGAGATTTTCTGTTTTGACGGGATTATTTAATGAGTTTCTTCTATGGAGTTCGGGATCGTTAGTGCCAGTTGGACTCACAATTGGCCAGGTTTTATTAAATATGGTTTTACAAAGGTTTTACTTTTAGTTTCCACTGTAATCCCACCGACGCTTTCATGTATAACTTTTGTTACAATTTATACAGTACAAAAATGTTTGAAAATATATGTCTACCTATTACCCGTCCATAAGGACACGGAAGTCAAAAAATATGGTAATAGCTCACCAAAACACAACAAAATGTTTAGCAAATTACGTCATTTCATAACCCGAATAATACCTATGTATCTTATTACAAGAATTATCCTCAGACCGAGATTATCTTAGGAATGTAGTTTATAGTTTTAAAATGATAATTAATGTAAATATAAATTTCGAGGTAGGTAAAAGAACGGGCAGGCTTTACAGTAAAGAAAATAAATCCATCCCGTTCGTTTGATAAAGAAAAAAGGAAGACCGACAGTTGCCTGAGGCACCTTTACCTCAAGGTACAAAGTGCTTTTAAGAAGGACTCTTATATAACAATGGACAAAGGGAAGGTGTCTGTGACAGATAGGATGGCACTTCTATTTCTCAAGATGCCCGATAAAATGTGTAGCCGTGTTATAAAGTGACTAGGTGCTCATAAAAATCTCCGTTATATATATATCTACTCTGAGGTTATATAAGATGTAATTCACCTGTGTCTATTAGTGAAAATAATCCTCCTAAAACAAAGGTCTTCGAATCTTATCAAGTTATCAGAGAATAAATAAGCATTTTGTTTACTGTAATCATTTCGTAAGTATAATGAGCAAATTAATGTTCAATGACAATGACTGATTAAATACACAAGGTATCTGGTTTTCCTGGAACATCAACAAAATGTGGTACTAAATATTTTCAAGTTACATGATAAGTTAAGAACATGACAATTCAATTTGTCGGACAGCAGTCCGATATATACTTATTAGTATTTAGTAAGTACCGATTTGGTGTTAACGTTATGTAATAAATGTGATGACTCTGTACTTTGAGTGTAGGATGTGTACAAGTATGCATGCATCGATTGTGTAATTTTAACTAAGTATAGCTACTACATGTGTAAGTATAAGTTCTTACACATGTGTCTCAAGCCTAAGACTTCATCTAAAATACATTCAGTACAATAAATACAATACAATTTTCAATATTCTAGGAAGAATGAAATTAGCCGAATACCAAAAGAGAGGTAGGGCTAATTGGGATCTCCCGTGGGTTGTCTCATTAATATTGGAGCCGCCCGACTGGGCTGGGGACTGTACCTTACAGAAGACCGCAGTGAAATAACACTACTCTGATGTAGTGTTGAGGTTTTGCGGTAAGTAAGGTTACCAGTGCTCCGCGAGGATACGCTGGGCTAGTAATGCTGCTAGCGCAATGACTCGTCATCAACAACAGGGTTGGCAACTCGTTAGTGATAACTCTGGTATTGCTAGCGGCTATAAGCTACGGTGACTGCTTACCATCAGGTGGGCCGTATGCTTGTGTGCCACATAAGTGGCCACAAAAGCTCCAAATATGTCAAAAAGAGGCCGTGACGAATTTACTGTGTTGTGACGAATGCACAATAACGCATAATAACACCACTCTACTTTAAAAATAAATCTAAGAGTATATCATCTTTTCTAGAGGCTAACATATGATCACTTTTTGTCAGTACTTGATATATTTGTACGAAACGAAACATTTGTTGTAAATAACAAATTACATTGTCTATATACTCTGTTAGAGGAAAAGATGAGATTCGAACTGTCAAAAGGTAACTACTATAAATAACGAGAATTATGAGAATGCTTACATCCTCTGGTTGAAGAGTAGTTCCCGGTGCAGGTCCATCCGCTGTGGGCTGTCGAGGCAGGGGTTGGGCAGGCGGCGCGGCGTGATGAGGCCGTCGCCCGCGGCCTCGCCCTCCTGCACCATAGCCACGTCTGCGAGGGCTTCCACAGACACCAGCGTGGAGCACCCCACGCCTCTAGACGCGATCAACGCGCTCGCTGACAACACTGCGGAAGGACGGAAGCAATGCTTACTATAGTTTACATTACAGTACAACAGTTTTACTTATAACCTCCATTGTATCAAAGGAATGTTTTTATACTAAGGTAGCAATTGGTATTCCATTGTACGGCCCTCCTTATGTTGCTGTCTGTCACCACGTCTAGTGCAGTGTAACGCACTAGTTACAGGTACAGCATAGCCTGCATTATTATTAAAAGGATTACCGGATTGTGTGGTAGCAGCATGCCTATTACGTACAGCACTGTAGCCCGAGGAGGTTTCAAATCCTTACCCACCGCAGAAGAATAACGTTAAATCAGAGCGTTTACTTCCATTTAGTTCCACTCCATTTGTGATATCCTCTAGAATCTTAACTGCTCATATACTATACTACGATAATACTAGAGTCTAGAACTAAGTACATAAGGACCAACTTGTTGCCTACGTTTTGGCTGATTCATTAAATTATGATTATATTTTAAAATAAAACTACATATTTGAACAAGAAGAAAAGTCAACTGTCATTTTAATAGACAAGTAAAAAATATTAAAACCAAAAATTATTATAAGAAGTAGTGCAAGCCTGTCGCTAACATTAGTACTTAGTTCTAGACTCTAGTATTATCGTAGTATTTCAAAGGTTGAGTGCGCTATCTATTGCGCCTAGACATAATTACATTCACTTAGATACCTATACCTCAGAGTAGATAATATACTACGTACAACCCATACCTTTTTTACTTTCCCTTGACGTTTTGTTGATTGAGTGTGCTATTGATTGTATTTTTTCCATTCTTCTGATATCTGATCTTTTTATAGATTTCGTTATTATGTTAGGTATAAAATAAAAATAAATGTTTCTCATTCAATTAATCTTGTTTATATAATCACATCATATATTTTTTAAACCACTAAGGTGGCAAACAATCATACGGCCTACCTGATGGTCGGCAGTCACCGTAGCCTATAGCCCCTAGCAATATCACTAACGAGTTGTCAACCCTGTTGTTGATGAGCACTCACTGTGCTAGCAGAATTACTACTAGCGCAGAGCATATCCTTGTGGAGCACTGACAACCTTACTTACCGCAGAAACACAACACTACATCAAAGTAGTTTTATTTGACTGCGGTCTTCTGTAAGATGGAGGTACAGTCCCCAGTCGGCAGGGCGGCTCCAATTTTAATGGGAACACCCACGGAAATCCCAATTCACCTACTTTCTTTTAAAAGCTCGTGGTGTGATTCCTCACTGTACTTAATCTTAGAAAAACTTATTTTTACAGACTGGGGTTTGAACCTGGGCCCATCAGATGACAAGACGTTGCTTCATTGTACCAACAAGGACATCACGGCTTTTACAATAAATCAAAAATCTGTGTAACATATTGATGGTTTTATATTTTTATCATCACATCATACCTATCTTGAACTGGACAACTGAACAAGTGGGAATAGACCGCTAAAACCTCCGAGTAACTCTAGGTGATCTGTGATTTTATGTTTTCGGCTATTGCGTCTACCGATACTGCAAGTAGAACATTTGTCTAATGTTAGAAAACACAATGGCAAACTATAAATATAAACAAGATTATAATATCTTTGTGGACTTTATAAGGAGCGCTACGTAAAACAAAGTGGTGCTAGGTTTTTAAATATAAATGAATCATTGATGATATCATCTTGCTTAGCAGACCTACGCACTTACATTTTTAATATGAGATCAAAATAAAGTTTGTTATTAGTGGTTCAGGGGAACAGGCAACAAAAATATAATTGTTAAGGCATCAACTAAAATGATTTCAACTTTCTTTCAACTTGCAATTCGAGATGGATCGAGTAGTATTTATTATGTTTATGAGCTTCAAGATGAATGTACTTAGGTAAGTACCGAATTTTAATGTTACAGAACAATATGTATCTTATGGAAAATATATTGTAAGTACTTATAGGCACTTGTTTCCATTCCATCTATACTCACATATACAATTTCTTAAAACCAGTCAGTGATGTTGTAATAAAAAGCTTTTTCGTAAGCTCAAATGCTTCATTGGCATGTGATCAAAATCCAAACACGTTATCTGTTTCTATCCGTTTGTTTGCCCTCTTCTATGTAGTCATACAATAAAGAACTAAAGTGTTTTGTAAGACTAACTACTAGTAGTTAGTCTTGCAAAAAAGTGTTTTGTAAGACTAACTACTAGTAGTTAGTCTTACAAAACACATTAGTTCTAAGTTTACACACACATTAGTTTTAAGTCTAGACTTAAAACCATAATTTAACGTATTATATGGTGAAACGTGAAAGAGACGACTATAGTCTTTAGGTAGAGCAACTCATATTCCGAATGTAAAATAAGACAGTTTTATTATTATGGAAGAGACTAAAATAGTCAGCGGTAATAAACCACTTCACAGATGTAATAATGGCTTATGGCACTATTGTGACTATAACAAGAATAAGAGAGCTGGTAGAGTTCATAATTTACTAAGCTCAGTTTTAAGTTGAGCGCGCTGCGTGACTGACCCTTGCGTGAAACCTAATTAATATTCACAATCCATACTGTTGAGCACATTTTACGTCTCTGGGGCCGCCCGACATTGCTATTTCACCCAAATGTTCAAGCTCAAACAAAAATAATTAAATATTCGCATTTCACCCTTTTCTTGGCTAGATATTTTACGAGTAAGAATGCTGTTAATAAACTACAACCATTTTGTTTTCTTTATTGGGAGCCTCAAAAAGAGTTTATGTAAAAAAAATCTTGTTTGTATTTGATATATTTTTTATAGTTTGATTTAGACTTTTTAGATGTTGACCTCATTCGCGCTGTAAGTGTGAATGCCTCGGTAGCGAAATTGCGAGTCCTCCTGATCTCAGGTTAATAAGAGCAAAATCCCCACTTCCTTCCCTAGGATATACGTGGCACATTTTTCTAGGGACCGCAATTCTACTTTTTATAATGTTTCGCCAGCCTTTCCTGCTCGTTATCTCGCCTCGGCCTCATTGTAGGCATTTTGTACAAACGGAAACAGACGAGTAGTGAACTTTTTAAATTCATTCATTACGCTCAGTATTTTGCTCACCAGAAGTTATACTTACTTCCATTTCAATTAAGAGTTCTTTTTGTAAAAAAATATAACGATTTAATTTTAATATTCTGCATCTATTCTGATCGTATCTTCCGATCAATGATAATATGGGACATAATCAGGGGCGGATCTACATAAGGACTTTTTGGGCAAAAATATCAAAAAAAAATAAAAAATACTTTGATAAGGTAGGCAGCCCTGAGATGAATAAAATATAATTGAGTCTTCTTTTTTACCTATAAGATTGATTAATTTAAAGGAAGTATAAGAGGTGTGTAAGTCAAAAGTGAAATGGGGCTATACTCTCTGCCTACCCTGTTGAGGGACTCTGCGTGATTGTATTTGTGTGATCTTATCGAATGTTAATGTTATCGAAAACAGTTTTTTTCGACAAAATTATAATTAGCTGATCAATTTGTTTAATTAGCCCAGGGCCCTAAAAACTCACGGTCCGCCGCTGGACATTAAAAACAATCGTTAATGGAAGGAAACTAGTCATAATATGTATATCTACACATTTGTAAGCGGAATGAACACATAGACGGCAAGTTGCTGCCCAATAACCTTTATCAATATAGACAGATAGGTAGGTCGGTTACTCAACTCAGGTTATTGTAATGTACGAAACGATTATGATATAACAAAAAAATCCCAGTTAGGTACTTTTGTATATAGTATTGTAGTGTATCATTTATACTTGTTTAGATTCGTGGCCTGAACGTGACAAATAGCGTACAGGAATTAATATGGGCAAAAATATTAATAATAATATTATGTACATAAAAACACTTCACGTAATTCAATTCATTCAAGGCACTCCGCTCAACTTCCTGTACTTTTATATAAGAAATAAGTAAAGTGTAACATAATAAACATATATAATAACTAGTGTGAGACCGAGACTGAAAACTTTTTTCCGTGGTCAAACAGTCAAACCACAGGATAACCAAATTTCCAAATTAAAAGTTCCTATCTAACCAGATATATATTAGCTTCTTTGGTATTTGTATAGAGAGGAATTAGTTAAATAGCAAATTATATTTTCTTTCTACTATTCTATTATTCAGATCATTATTTATTATCCTTTAGTCACCTGGTTAGGCAACAAAAACACAGGAAAGTACAAAAGTATGTATTTACTTTTTAATTATCAAGCTTTCACTAAAATTAAGTATTTAAAAACTCATTAGAGTGTTAAATTACTGTCACGTATTTATACAACCAACGGTATTTAACACGAATCGGACATCAAACAGGATTTAAATTCGGTAAAGATTTACGCATACGATTAATTTGTTTACACATAACCCAAACTGACGGACATAAGAAAGAACATAGGTACTTAATACGTAAACGTATACCCATAGTTTAACTGCAATTTAAGTGCATAAAAGTACAAACTAAATATGAATGATAAATAATAAAAGTATTTCCACCATAAGCTGAGCGTTTGCACGAACTATCATAAACAAACAGGCTCTAGATAAGCTATTAGTGGGATAGGGGCCATAATTACAAGCAATAAAATAAGAGTTGTGATAATAAAACCCAGGTTAGCCGATAAAGTTCTGGTTCGTGTTTATACAAACATCGAGGAGAACGCGCCCTCGGGAAGGATATCTATCTACTGTAGACTCGGCCCGGGCGTATTGAACCAGCCGCCTGTGAAGGTCGATACCTTGCGTGCTCTTCAAAGGCTCTTTCAAGGACATAACCTACACCCATCCGACAAATTATCAGAATTGTTTATGCATTAATGATTCAACAATAACGAGATTCCTCCGAGAGAGAACTTATATAAGATAAGTCGATATGGGAGTGCGGGCTACGGTTTTTTTTTTATGTACCTTACAGTGGATACACCTTTATTTTTATTCTTATACATATACGTATAGAAAGAAGATAATTGTTTTAAATAACAGACATAATCATCTTCAGGCATCTTCATCCAGACCAGATTATAATGAACGAATTGTGATAAAGGAAGTCAAGTTGTCGTAATTTCTGGTTGCTATTTTTTTTTATAAATTATTTGCCAAATAATTAAACGTATGGCTATTTACGTTCTGCAAACATGTTTTCGTGAAATGCCTCGCCATCAAATGACCTCTGACCCATGGTAGTTATTTTTAGCTCGTGCTAAGTTGTATATACGCCAAGGTCGTGCCTGTTCATTTTGCTGAAACAATTGACGTCATACCTCTAAATACCGCCTTGTTAAATCCCCGCCGTTAATCTGATAACAATGACCTTCACAGCTTTAGTGCGCTAAGGAATTAATTTTACGTTAGAATAACTGTAAGTAATTTCATACAATCCAAGCAAATGTTTTAACATTTGCTGCGTGCGTTAAAATGAAGAAGGAAACACTAGACTCTCTTAAGAGATGGAACGCCTTTGAATAGTTTTCCAACAAGTTTTTCCCTTACAGCTCGCAGTGAGTTCTCGCGTCGCTCCCTTTTCAAAATGGGTCTGGAATTTTCACTACCTAGTATATGCATGTCGTTCGACAATCGGCTTAAAGCTTATTGTTAGACTCTACATACGTACTACTTGAACTAGGGTGCGTTGAAACTTCAAACCATCTCATTAATCTCGAAAATAAAGTGCCTACATCTGTATGCACAGGAATCTCATGTATGACGTAATTGAATATTATAAATAATCTTCAAATTATTGAGTTTATTCTTGGGTAATAAATAGCACATGAGTTATAATCAATGACGTTTTAGTAATGGCGAGCAGTTTATTAGGTGGCGACAGGCGATTTCTGTAACATACATGAAACCTTCGAATAATACTGTTAGGATAGCTAGATGGGATTTTAAAATCGTTAGTTTTGAAGTTTTCTTGGAGCAATTTGAATCAAGCAATGATGAAGAAACTGTTGTCATTACTGACATAGAAACATTTGCAATGACGTAGTTACCTTATTATGCCGATAGCGCAACATACATACTTAATCTAGTACACGTTAGTCTAACTAAGGTTTACTTGTCTACCTTGTCATCCTCGCTCGAGATGGACTTCTCTCAATCATTGATTTGGTTGGGATTCAACCACCCATGTGGCTAGTTAGCCAGTTACCAGTTTTATGTAAACCGTAAAACTTCTGAGTGACTTGAATGTGTAGTGTAACGATTGTGTTCCTCTTCCCCCTAAGATTTAACCTTTATTTGTTGAATTAAATAATAACTATTACAATAATTGTAAAAGGTTATTTAAACACGCAGCATTCATAATAAATTAAAATAGAATTACGCACGTACTCGTGTGGGAATCTTGGACATGCATATATAGGCGTATGAAGTAAGGTTCCATTGGTTCCTATCCTTTAAAGTTATTACAAAAAGAGAAACAATACCTTTGCTAAGTCCATTGTTCCGTCAGTCAGATATTTCCTGGAAAATAATAGTGTCTATCTAACTTTAATAACAAAAGAATAATAGTCTATAGATCACCTCGTAGCAATACCCATGGCATTATTTGAATAGAGTATTATGTACTTACCTACTTGTATTGATGAATTTCCCACAGTAATATATACAAATATGTATTGGTATAATCTAAATTAATAACAATACCCAAAACACACTAAATCAGACGATTACTGAAGGTTAATTGAATTTGGGAAGGTGAATGAAATTAATTTTGCAATAAGACATCTAATTCGTGTATAATTAATTAAAACTTTACGCCACTGATTAAACTAGTCAAAGCCAAACTCATTTGCTACTAAAACTATTATTTAAACTATGCGGTACATGAAATTATCAATTCCAAATATTACTGTCTGTCATTATCTGTTACCGTCCGTCGAGTTTTTGAAATAATTAGTGCCGTGCTGCAAAACAGCACCTAGCTAGACAATTTGATATTATGAAACCTAGGCAGGTTATAGATTCGTTGAAAAGGTTTATTGTGAGGGAGTTAACGTGATGATATGTATGTACCTACGTATGTAATATTATATTAAACTAACTTGGCACAAAATAATTTTACTCTTATTATAAGCCTAGCCTCCATATCTATCGATAGGTAATTTGAACAAAGTAGCGGTAGGTAATCATAATATTTCACAATCGTGACACTTCACATCTGCATCAAATTCTGTACCAGAAATTTGAATAATCTCTTCATATTTCTGGATCTGAATTTGTTCATAGACAAATCGTTTGCCATCGAGGTCAGATCAGATGCGGAGTACAGGTTATGTTGCGTTATTTTAATGGAAAATCGTTTAACTGTGCAATGCGATGCGGTCTACGATTTGGAAAATGATTATGAAAGAGGCGTGGCTATAACACAATAAAGAAATGGGTTTATGATCCGTGGGGGCTAATGGCAGAAGCATATATTGCTTCACTCGGGAACCCGAGACGTGCATACATAAGTAATTAATTGCGTGGGGAATGTAGATAACACTTTTTATATAGGATATAGGGTAAATAAATTGCCAGCCACTCTTGTATGTAAAATGTAACCGCTCAATAAACAATTAATAATAATGACCTCACGAAAATTATTTCTTTTTATTTGATTCTAATTAAAGTAGTATCTGTGCAACAACGGAAGTTCGCAAAAAATTTGTATCAAACGTACGCTAGACCTAAATACCGGCGCCATATAAAAATAATCAACGAGTCGTTAATTCTACCCAACACGTGTTCCGCAAGAAAATATTGAAAGCGTACGCGACGCGTAATAAAGGTGTTTCTAAAATAAACAACGCCACTGCGTTGACGTATACTGACCTTACACAAATAATTAGACCAACGCAGCTTGGGTTTTGGATATGCGTATAAAATACGTAAACCTGATCCATGTTAGTCAATTATTCTTGGGTAAGTGGTTCAATCAATGAGCCACTTCCTCATGCGGGCATGCACGAATCGGTTATTAAACTTGATGACAGTAAGGAATATACATAAGTTTTCCCGTGTGCCTCATTGGTAGAGGTTAACTATTCCGACCAGATGTCACGCCGGCTCACCAACTACTCTTAATGAAAACAATAAGACAAATTTAAGTCTATTGTTTAAATAGGCAAACGTTCCAAATTAACTTAGCGTCACATGAGATATCAACGGAAGATCGATATTTTTTAACAAGTTGTTCTTTTGTGCCACTGTTTTTGATGTCCACGCAGATTAAAGAACTGTATTCTAATTTTGATTTTAAAATAGGGTGAAACTAAGAAAGGGTTGAGTTGAGTATGAATGAGGGGACAACCCCTAAAACTGATTCCCTGCGATACCCACTACATTCGTGATAGGTTAGATTAGTTATTATTAATATCTAAGTCACAAGTTTCTGATGTTTTGAAAGTTTGTTTGAAAAAAACAATCCCTCACTATCAATAAAACCACAGATAAAACCTTCAAGTTTGGTATCCATAGCCTTGCATTAAACCTCTTGAGATGATCTAGTTCACCATTTGTTATTATGAAATAATTTATCGAGAATTTTATCTCAAATGGCATACTCGTGGATGGTATCGTACATTCAGAAATATAAGAAATCGCTTAAATAAAAATATCGCTATCGTCTTATGAAATTGAACTATGCATCTCCATTATTTTTGAGGGATGAAGTAGCAAGAACTACAGTAGGTAGTTAGTTACGATTCATCAGGGTCGGTTCGACGGTTTACTTACTTTCGACATTTTATTATTGTTAACATAGCGCGGATGTTTTGCTCTTGTCGTTTGAGAAATTGAGTCCAAGTGTCATAAAACGTGAAGTATTGCACTGAAAAAAACATTCGCCAAGCGTTAAACAAACCGTGGGAAGTGTATACTCATTCGTTTGTATTGTACTGCTATAAACACGCGTATTGTCTACTGAGCCTGGGGCGGGCTTTCCTGTTGCGTGACAAAGTTAGGAGCGACACTCCCAACACGATACAGGTTAAGAAAAATGTAGGTTTAAAGGGTAGGTATTACATAAGCATATTGATTTGTTTGTTAACACATTTGTTGATGTGTAATTAATTGTTAAAAAGTGACAGTCTACGGCTCTTATCCGCTAGATAGATGTAACTACTTAGCATATTCTATATTTTTTTAATACATAGTAAGAAGAAAAGTAATGTTCAACCTTTATTTTATCTTACACACAGCACAGGGTTATCTAGTCCCAGCAATGTTACGTTCATGTCACTTCGTCACATGAATTTTTGTGATTGCCCTGATGTGGAGAATTAGGATCGAACCATCAACCACGGCACTTCGCGTAGCAGTTAGTTTTATTAACGACTAGATGAACGGTGTCGTTAAGTAAATAAAATATATATAAGTAGGCTTTAACTCCCCTCATGTTTCTTGAATTAAAAATATTATCTCGAGCTAGCTCCAATTATCGTAATAAAAATTCGAGCCCAACTTTTGGCAAACAATATCGATAACAGTAGATAGAGGGCATAGACCCAACCCTTAGGAATATGCGTTCACGGGCATAGGGCAGGGCACGAAGGGCGTTGACCCCTGCAGGCAGACGGAGCTTTTCGCGTCTCGCCCTACTTGCCGCCCGCCCACCAAACTACGCAATACTTTACTAACTGCTGAATTATTTTATTACAAAAATATGATATAATAGAACTTAGATCGATTATAAAATGTAGTATAAGACCGTAAGATTTATTTTCCCTACTTATGAAACTTGAACTTATTTCGCGGCTCGGTCACAAAAATCGTGCTCGAGGACTACTAGGTGAAGCACACTTCAAATTGAGTGCTATTTTAAGTAGCTGCTTGATTATAAAAAAATCCTGACAATATGACTGCATCAAGTATACTCACTAATGGAAGAGAATATGAAGCTGAGAGGGCTTTCAGGCTCCTTCTGTTTTTTAAAATACCTACACCTTTACATTAGACACGAAAATAAATATTACTACATAAGTTTAAACTCTAATTAGACTTTAATTTTAGGGATGGCAACGCGCGAGTTATACCCCTATTGTGGCAAACGTCCATAGGCTACGGCAACCGCTTACCAACGGACGGGCCGTAAGTTTGTTTGCCGCCTTAGTGGTATAAAAAAATGATAAACATAAATAACACAAGCTAGTACTCTGTAATTAAAGGCAGCAGTTAGTTTGCAATACTTTGATAGGAACTAGCAATACAGCATCAATCGTATGCCCTTTTCTTTTGAAACACTCGTGCCACCACTTGTACGGGCAGGTGCAGTTGTTGTCGCGGCAGTGCGCTATTACACTTTCCCTTTCAAGTTTCAACGCACCGACCAACTAAAATGGTCGCCCGCGCACATATTAACTACTAACTGGGTACTTTATGTTTCACTACCATACTGTGTAATACAGGAACACTGTTTGCTGCTATTATAAGCAATCATATTTTAGGTTGCGTTTCCTGCTCGTGCTGAAACTACAGCGATAAGTTTGAAATATACTTATTACTTACATTCAACCTGAATACGTAAATACGCAGATGGAAGTACGAGAACACTCCTGTTGGGCACCGAGCACGCATTCAGTTGGCTTATTTATGATACTGCACAAGCGTAACTCTTAGTTCAGCAAAATACAGAAATGTGTCGATGTTCCTAGTGCTTACAACAATACAAATTCTATAAATCTCTTGTCACGAGCGAAACGGAGGTGTTATAAAATAATGACATAAAACAAATATAAAATTATGAAATAACGAGTTTTCAAAGTTATCTTGGTCTCAGTGCAGGTTCGCTTCGCTCTCGTAAGAAATTACGACAAATGCGTAATGGCCGTGTCGTAAGACGACAATTCCACCACTTTCTTATGAAGACGCCATTTACGGATATTGTCACTAATGTTGTTCACTTTCAAATGAAGGAACTAATTCTGCTTTGTTCTCGTCGATAACTGGAGATTAGCATTTAGCGAGGTAAAGCGACATCCGATCGTGTTGCTAATTAATAAAATATAACGTCACTAAGTAAACTCTACATCCCAATAGGTATTGTATAAGCTGTTTTATTGTAAATATCCTGACTAACACTGAATTTGAATGAAATTAGCAAAAATATTCCACACCTTCACAAAATTTGTTTTTCATAATCGGTCAAAAACTCCGTTGAGATTATAAAAAATATAAACTATACTATTCAATCCAATCAAATATATTAGTTTCGGGATAAGTAAAAAAACACAGGCCTTAAGGTATAACCTGTTAAAAGGGATAGCCCGTTACAGTTTGTATTTCGCTGAGGATGAAAATACAATCAATTATGGTAACATATATTCGGGTTTACAGGTAGGTAGTTTAATTTAGTTTTTGCCAGTTTAAAAGTTTAGGCGGAATGGATAACATAAAGTAGAAATAAGTAAGTGTAATTTAAGTCAATTAATTTGCATAAATATTTGCAAGTAACTATTAAGTTAATGCCCACCTATAAATATTTTTTACAAATGGACACGTATTTATTGGTGTGGTAGAATAGAAACTGTTAAAATAGTATTGTGTATGTTATAATTTCGCTATAGTTTTGAAACCAGAGCGAAATAAATAAATATTCACATCGTGCTTAAGGAACTCATTTGTTAGTCCGTAGTGACCATCGCCACCCAAAGCGCTGGCAGGCGCTTATCCTTCGATCCCGATCGATCCCGCTAGAACGATTCTTGTGCCAAATGCGATGAGCAGCATACGTAATGCATTCATAGACAATGCATATACATCTTTTATAATGCACTGCACAAATATCTAACTGTAGCCGATTCTGTCCGCATTCCATGTTATTACAGCACTACAGACACGTACAACTCCATGAGGTATATTATGTTTTCTGAGAGGCTTATCTTAGGCTGTGTCATTCCCAAATAGCTTAGAGTAGATAATATATTGCGTCTAATAGGTATATGACATAGTCATTATCTATGGTATTTTTCTTATCTGCAATTTAACATTCTCAGCGTTACTGTTTTCCCTTGAAATTGTATGTATCTACATTTACGACACGAAGTGCTCTATCTACGTAATGTCCTCGTAAAGTTGGTACAATGTAAATAGATACACGTGCGTTATTTGAATGATAAACGTTTACAAGATAAAGTAGTCGGTCATCTTCTGACGGCATGCTACAAAGGGGGTTAATCTACCGGTTCATATTCATATGCGGACGTGAGCACAACTCGTCATTGTGTCTACTGACAAAGCTAACGAGACAGCCACCGCGACAACTGTAGACTAAGGGACTACGTTTCCTTTCGTTAAAATTCCACCAACAGTACCAACACTGTTATCAAATTTTAATTATACAGCGACATAAACAGATAAAGAGACAGAGACACCGAGTGACTTACATTGCTGTTGAATCTTTATTTATGTTTATGGAATTTGCTTCTCAATATATGTTTTTCAAGGCTTGACGTTTTGAGTAGGAATACAATTTGGGAATTATTAGGTTTAAGCATCTACATTCTAAGTAGAAGTAATGCTGCTAGCACAGTGAGTCCTCTTCAACAACATGGTTAGCAACCCGTTAGTGATACCCCTATTACCCCTGGTATTGCTAGCAGCTATAGGCTACGGTGACTGCTTACCATCAGGTGGCACACAAGCCGTATGCTTGTGTCACCTAAGAGGTATAAAAAAATAAGTAAGTAAAATAAAATTATGGGCGCAGGGCAAAAATAAAAGGTACATCCGATTTTGAGAAGTTAACATGAAATTGATTAAATGATACGTTAATAATCCAATAAAGACAAATTTAATTGAACTACAATATTCATCATCAGACGAATATTGTATTGAAGTAAATAATTCCCATACTATACCTACCTACACGAATGCCTACAACGATGTATGGTAACCTACAACAATATTTAATTAAGAATTCCCATGCACTTTTGTAAACAGTGAACTGAAGAGGATTACCTACATGAAAGGACGCGCATTACAAAGGATATCGAGTAACAGCCGTAACAGGCACTGGTGCAGTATGTCATTGCGATCGGATATCGTAATCACGAACCGTGAAAGCGCTGGACATATGCTTTTGTTTAAACCAAGCTATTAGTACGTGTGCCAAATGACAACTAGCCGTGGTGCAACACTACTCTGTCCAAACAGCTCACAGCGACATAATGAGAATCGGGTTACAAAACTTTCGGTCGTTTAATCAAACATCATAAAGTAATCGAAGACGATGCATGGCATGGGTCATGTTATGGCGTTGGTGTTTTTATGAAGTGAGTACCGTTTTCATAGATGGCAAGCTTCTCTTGAATGGCAGGTGCAGTTTTACGTGTTCTCGCGTCGCACATTGTGACTGGGGACGGATGCACGCCGAGCGACGAAGACTAAATGCCTCGATACAGAAGCCGGGCAACGTGTCACGGCCACCTAACAGGATTACCTTACCCGTCCTACTGCGCAGGTGAACCAAACTACGTAGTGAACCTATAAAGCGCAAGATGTTTTAACCGGATTATAAATAATTTCTGGGCCAATATGGGTGTTAATCCGTTTTTACTACAGGGAACATGGGGCAGGACCTACCTACTCCTAAGCTTCAAAGAAGAAGCTTTTCTGGTAATATCTATTGGAAAGTAAATTTACCTAAAAAAATAATATGAATTATTAAAAATAGGTACCCCTTACAGGGGATACTGCCATTTGCTGGAACGATAACTACGCATAACAGAGGGCGAAGAAAGCATGAAGTTGAACTTAACTGATGATTTGAAGATTTTTCATGTAGAAGTTCGAAATCTCATTGTAATTTCTTTGGTATTAAAAAAGAGCTCCTCATTAAATAACAGCAATTTGGTTGATAAAGTTATTTACACTTGGCCAGAAACATTTATGAAAAAGAAATTATAGCATGTAATTTCATTGGCACCTACGAAAGCAACTTATTAAAGTTATCATCAACTTTTTAAAGTATTTTGTTAGAATTTTTAATCGGTAAGAAGGTATTTCATGTGCTATTCTCGAAGGTATGCAAATTGAAATGTAAAATTTTGTCGGGCTGATTAGGAGGACCGGAAAAGAGCTTTATCATATAGGTAACCTTGTCTACTACTTTTCATTCTTGTTAAACATATACTTTTATCTATTACAATATCCTTTCCCACCCACAAAAAAACTGAAGGCTTGATGCAATCGCATGTATATACTCTAGACATATGATACACGCGGACGTAAGTATCTGACAATCTAGGTGTTTCGATCAATGAGTAGCGTGGGTAAGAAATGTAAAAAGTTCTTACGAGGTCGATTACAAACGGTCGTATTAACGCAATGTGATAATTATAACAAAAATTGGGAAACAACGCTTAAGAAATAATAATATTTTTAACATCGCAGTAAGAATGAGGTCAGGACTATTATGTATTATTATTATTTTTGTGACTCATTACGTATACAGTGTATTGTACATTGTAATGAGTACGTCGCGTGGTCGTACCTACACCTATTAGAGACAGACTAATTGTTG
Source organism: Falcaria lacertinaria (assembly GCA_951449985.1). Classification (NCBI taxonomy): domain Eukaryota; kingdom Metazoa; phylum Arthropoda; class Insecta; order Lepidoptera; family Drepanidae; genus Falcaria; species Falcaria lacertinaria. Next base: position 7,222,634 of record OX602113.1, on the reverse strand, counting down.
GCGAGGGCGAGCGTGGTTGAAAATTGTAATGAATTATCTGGTTGAATGTGTCTTGAGTATGAGGACTTAATAATATGAACCTATAAAGTATGCAATCTAAGAAGCATGTAATGTGATAATTATCTGTTTGATTCAATAAAGTTTCTGTATTATTTAAACCTCTTTGGAACATTTATAACTACATAATAGGATAGAGGATAAATATAAGTAATAACCTATATATTTCAAGATTTTTCAAAGTATCTTAATATAATATTGTTAGCTAAATCATCGACTGACCGCGACGGGTGGACAATGATTTTTAATTTAACAGATGCGTTCTAGATAAATATCGTGCCCTTTAATTATATAAGTATTCGTGCATTACATTTAATAAATCTAACTCAGACTGGGTAATCAAAAGTAGATAAAATAATAATTAAAAATGATAGGCATTTTACTTCTTCCTAACTATGTCCAACATTCAATCCTCTTTAGGGACTATTTTTGCCAGTGTCGAGTGTTAAAGAATTTTCAAGATTCTCATATTTTCATGTTTATTGCATTAAAATGCTTGGTGTCATGCATTCTAATGCTTATTGGAGTTTCCGGAGACAATCCACGGCAGTAGCAGTTCGTAACATGCCTTTGGATCAGAGGTAACCTATTTAACAAAATGATAAATCACTCTACCCAAAAGTCATAATATTATAGCATTATTTCCAATGTTCCTATAAATCAGCCACCAAATGAAACTTTGCTGCACTTAACGACACCAAAAATACACATTAAAGGTCACTAGAACACAATTTACGAGACACTAGAATAAATCTAAACCGCTCCGCCTGATTCCCGCCAAAAACTCTCATGATTGGCATACCTGTATTTATACTTATCGAATAAAAACTGTGCGAGTCGGGCTCGCGCATCGAGGGTTCCGTTGCATATCCCTTACAACATTATTGTGTATATGAATACCTTTAATTAAGAAAATATGGTTACCAATGTGGTTTTTTATATTCTGTTCAGATTCACTGTCTAACTCACATTGCGACAGTTTTTATTTTTTGTTGTTGTACCTCAATTATTATATTAAAATCACACATAGTTAGACGCTTGTATGTTAATACAGTAACAATTAATAATGTTTTTTTAAATAAAAACAAACGAATTACGCTTTATAAAATCTACAAATATGTAAGATCATAGCTATAATCGTACGTAATTACGTAAGCAAAATAACTTATTTAAAATATGTTTTCACGTAAATATATTTTTTTGCGCACAAACATTTTGGTTTAAGCAGTATTTTGTGTACTTATAGACTCCAGTCTACTCACCCTTAGGAAAATTATACTTCAACAGCTGCGTACCAACGGTCAAAACTCACAAAAATTATCTGTATTTAATCGTAAATGAGAATAAATTATTTTCACAAAAAAGAAAATCGTATTCTCAAATCGATTTACGAAATACACGAATACGCACCACCAAACGCAACACTACGTCCGTATGATTTGATTGGTAAACAAAACTTCCTCTTGTCGCAGCCAGCGCGCGCAATCTTATCTACATTGCCAGTACTATAAATCAACGCCCTTTAGAAGTTAAATTTTTGTGTGTAGGTATTTTTAATTATATTTTGTCTAGAGGCATTTAGTTCGTTCATGCTTGAAACCTAAAGAAAATTTGAAACGTCGTTAGTACTATATAAAAATATATAGTACTAACGACATGACATAGACATGAATATCAATCTATACTAGTTTCTGGTCGGAATCAAGGAAACAAGTTCAAAATGGTAATCTCTTGTACTCATTTTCGATTCTAGAATACTTATATATAATAGTACAAAATGTGAGTAGGTACCTATTTATTTTTTTGTGATGGCTTTTTCCGGGATAAAAATAACCTTGTGTTTGGCTGATTTTCTGAGCAATATATTGCAAGTTTGCATTAAAAAGTTGTTACAGCTTTGGTCTGATTGAATAAAAAATATCAAAATTTAGTAGGAATTTTTAGGATGGAGTATTGCATTCCCAAGCAAGATTTGGTTACCATATCCATACCATTGACATATTGTCTTCTTCTTCTTATTCTTCTTCTTAACTATGGCAATCAATCCCTACACTACAGGGACTATATCTGCCAGTGTCGAGTGTTAGATAATTTTCAAGTTTCTCAATTTTTCGTGTTTGTTCTTCATTTTTTTTAAAAAAAAAAGGCTAGCACTCTTGTCTTTTGTTAGGCAAACAATATGTCGGAGGTTTTTCGCGGAGTCAGGTTAATTTTTTTTCCAGTATCTCATACATTGTTATTTATAGTCATCTTTAATGGGTATTTTTGGTGTCGTTATGTGCAGTCGTTAAGTTCACTTAGTGACTGATTTGTACGAACATTGGAAATAATGCAAAAATATGACTTTTGGGTTAAATGATTTATCATTTTGGCCTATGGGTTACCTCTGGCCTAAAGACGAGTTACGATCTGTTACTGCCGTGAATTATCTCCAGAAACTCCAATAAGTTTAAATAACTTTTTTTTTTTATGTTGTCGCATTCAAATCACTAGTGGCCTGTAGTACATCACAAGAAATTTTGAAACATGAAAATTCTCTAACACGACACTGGCAAAAATCTTTCCTGAAGAGGATTGATTGTCATACTTAGAAAGAAGAAGAAGAAGAAGAAAAAAAACCGATGCTAGGCAGCAGACACAAGTTTTTTGACATTAAGTTGATAGCTTGGTGGTTGGTGAACGCCAGGGCTCGAATTTTATTTTCAGCTATTTTCTAAGATTTCGGGCATATTAGTTTAATAAACATGGGCTACAATTTTTTGAAACTTGCTTCCTCGCCTTTAAGGGTAAGCTATAATCCTTTGTAACGAAACATCCACTTCGATGATGTTCAGAAAAAAGCTGTCAAATGTTATGCAACGACTCCGTAAAATGTAAATATTAATTATAACATTAGTGTAGTATACTAAAAAATTCAAGGTTAAATTGAGCAGTTACTCTACCTTACGACTTTAATTCTATCATCAAGGGTATATTACCTAGGCATTTCATGAACATGCCATGCATGACCTTCAAACATGTGACCGCCTGTCAATACTTAACAGTGCTTGATCAATCTGTGATATCAGGATTGTCATAAAATGAAATTTATTGTATTGTATCATAGAAATTGGATTTTATAGGCTGATAATAAATTCATTACAAATATAACAATATGTAATGCAATCTTATTTCATGTAGTGTGGGAGCATAAGGATTGCCACAAGAAAGTACTCTACAACACATGATGCAGACCTTGTTGTCATTGGTTCGGGCCCTGGCGGCTATGTAGCTGCCATCAAAGCTGCCCAACTGGGGCTGAAGGTATCAGATTCTGTATCTCACATGATCATAGTTATTTAATAATTGAAAATACACATAGACTGTTAGCTGTGTAATGTCTTGACTAAAAGCTATCTCCAGTATTTTCACCTCCTCCCTATTTAGGGATCAGATCTACATAATATGCTATGATTTCAAATTACACATTATTAACAGTTGCATACTCTTTATATGGAACCTACCTGCCTTTCATGTTTGTGAGCTTTATACTTCCAGGGACTTTGTGATAAGTCTGTCAATGGTGTTAGTTGCAAATAGGTTCCTAATATTTGTTGTTTGTTGCAAAGAAAAACAGGTATTTTAATGGTAATGCTAAATATAATATGTATGTATTTGTGCAGACAGTCTCTGTAGAGAAGGAACCAACTCTTGGAGGTACATGCTTGAATGTTGGCTGCATCCCCTCAAAGGCACTGCTACACAACACACACTTGTATCACATGGCCAAACATGACTTCAAACACCGTGGAATTATTACGGGTGAAGTCAACTTTGACTTTAAGGCCTTGATGGACTACAAGGTGAAGTCAGTGAAGGCACTCACTGGAGGTATTGCTATGCTATTCCAAAAGAATAAGGTGAGTTATTTTCACATACCTCTAACCAAACCTATAGTTATTTCTATTTTATAAGGGGGTAGTGATTTGCTGGCTGAAAGACATCTCAATAAAACATTTAAGATATTGTTTATATTACACATACATAATTTTTTTTTACTGAATTAGCATTGAGGATATCTAAATAAGTATGTGCATAATAATAATATAATTGACAAAACTATACTATGTGTATTAAATTGATTACATATGAATGTTAAAACATTTCAATATTATACTTGGTTTCAATCTTGGACATAAGAATGATACTTAACAAATTTAAATTCAGCTATAAAGTTCAATTTACAATATTTAAGATCAAACAGTACCATATAAATAGGTGGTCATAAACTGTAGTTATAACTTTTAGGTCAAACTAGTGCGAGGAGTGGGCACGATTGTTGCACCCAACAAGGTAGAAGTAAAGGGTGAGAAGGGAGTGGAAACTGTGAATGCTAAGAATATTCTTATCGCCACCGGCTCTGAGGTCACACCATTCCCTGGAGTTACTGTAAGGACATTTCTTTTTATGCATGCAATTATGTAAGAGTGTGATTCTTGAACAAATTGATTAATTTGAGTACATTTTAACTGCTTTATTAACATTTATGATAGCCCTCATTGTTCAGAAAATAGCCTTTTGAGAAGAGAAAATAAATAACAGCGCTTATTTCCCATCATAATAGGGCTAGGCATAATAAGCAAAAAGACACAGAAAAGTTTTCCTTTTGTTTTAGTGTTCCCCTATCTGTCCATACATATTAATGTAGAATTTCAACATTAAAATGGGAAAGTTTAAGAGACCAGCTAAAGTGGTATTTTATCATTGAAGCAACATGTGTTTTCTAGATGATGATGTCATAACTTGTCATATATGTTCCTGCAGTTTGATGAAAAACAAATCATCACATCAACGGGCGCGCTCTCATTGGAATCGGTGCCAAAGAGAATGTTGGTAATCGGCGCTGGGGTCATCGGCTTGGAGTTGGGCAGCGTGTACCAGAGGCTCGGTGCTGACGTCACTGCTATCGAATTTCTCACTTCTATTGGAGGTTTGATCATCTTTAAATGGTTATAGATAAATCCACTAGCTATCCAGTTCTGCTTTGCATGAGCAGAATAATACATAGCCTATGTTTATGTCAGTATATGGGTAAAAATGGTACAATATATGTATTAATATTTAATGTACCATTTCTTTGCCTCATATACTAGGCAAAGATCTTTGGGATCAATTGAGTAGTTCTCGAGATAAGACCCTAAATTTTAAACAAAAATTTCATAATGAAAAAGAACATGCTACTATATGCACCTGTATTAAAGCTAATTTAAAATATATAATGTTTAATTACATTGTCACTTGCCATGCATATAAGAAAACTAGTCGTTTTGGCACAATCAACCATTTACTTTGTAATAGTTATGTTATAACTGCATATTGCATTGCCTAATTAAATTTATCTCGAAAGTATGTCAGTGTCTTTGTCTGATTAGATAATTCAATGGCTATCTACCAAATATGTGGTGAAACTTTTTATTCTGAACTGAATTTAGATAATACTTGACTCCTGTAGCCCGAGCCAGAATAACTTGCGACTACGTATTCGAAAATGAAACTCGCAAATTGTCAAAATTCTCATAAACATGTTCACCGGCGCAGCGCTATTCATTTTCCAATACAATAATAGTCGAAAGCGATACGAATACGTAGTCGAAAGTTGTTGTTTCCGCACAATTATTTACCTGTGTCTTGTGTTATCAGGTTTGGGCATTGACGGTGAAGTAGCTAAGACCTTGCAGAAGATCCTCGCGAAAGAGGGCATGAAGTTCAAACTCGGCACCAAAGTGATGGGCGTCAAGAAGGAGGGCAGCGTCGTTAAAGTTGAAGTGGAGGCAGCTAAGGGCGGCAACAAGGAAACGGTATGACGTCACTTATATGATGCATTTCACAATGTTTCTTGCTGGTTTCCGAACCGGGCTAAACTGTTTTTTTTTATTTTGATTTTGCACTAGGTTAGCGCCGCGACTTCGCCCATGTAAAAATATGATATCATAATCATGTATAAAGCCTTAAATTTTAATACTCATGGGCAGTGTATAATTTTGAGAAGAACCATTTGAAATAGATTTCATTTTATATTTATTGGTCGGAATTTAGTTTTAAATATTTAAACATTTAAATCCGCCTTAAAGCAGTAGCTGACAAAAACCGGGTTATATCTTTGACCAGGTTTAACCAGTAGTGCTGTGATTATACCAACGGTGTTTTAATTAATGATTTGTCGTGTTTAGCTGGAATGTGACGTGGTGTTGATCTCCATCGGGCGCCGACCATTTACCAAGGACTTGGGGTTGGACAAGGTGGGCCTCGCACTCGACGATCGCGGCCGCGTACCCGTCAACAACAAGTTCCAAACCACGGTGCCCGGGTGAGTCAACTGTACAAACCTTTAGTAATCCGAAATGTGTTCATTGCTTGTAACGCACCTTGAATCTATAAATTACAGATATAACGTGCCATGAGCATAAAAAGAGACATAAGTAGCCTTAATAAGTTTCTTGCTGGTTGAAGAGTATTTACATTGTTATAGTTTTGTCTAAATATTTTGCGGCTGCACCAGACCTAAAAAACTTGGATGACAACCAGATTTTTAAACGAAGCGATTGCCATCTGAATTCTTTGTTCCAGAAATGTAAAATATCTCATCTAATACAAAATTAAATTTTCTCCAGTAACTATTCTAAATTGTTGAATTGATTTCTTCCAGCATTTACGCAATTGGTGACGTCATCCACGGTCCCATGCTGGCGCACAAAGCTGAAGATGAAGGCATTGTGTGCGTTGAAGGCATCAAGGTAATTAAACAAACAAATGAGTTTGCATTACTCTATCTATCATTATAACTTCGACGAATTTAAAATGTATGATGCGTTCATAGGGCATGCCAGTGCACTTCAACTACGACGCTATTCCATCAGTAATCTACACATCACCTGAAGTTGGCTGGGTCGGCAAAACAGAGGAGGATCTCAAGAAGGAGGTATGATGGTTTAAATTTTTTATGTAAGAAGATTCTTAACAGGTTGTACCAAATAATTCCATTGATGCTCAGCTACATTGAAGTTGATGTGAGTTTTGTAGTGACGGCTTTTACTCATCCGTACATATTTTTGTATATCACTCGTTTTAATGTTGAAAAATGAGAGCTGTAAGGATTCGGGTTGACAACATTTTTGGCTTTGATAATCAATCATTATATTTTTATGAGGTATTTTGCAACACGTTGTATAAGGAACTATAAATTCTTTTGAAACAAGCTACTCTTGTACAATCTGTCTCCTTCCTGTTTGACTATGTTCTCTGTTTTTTTTGTATGGACAAAAATAAATAACTATTAATAATATATAATAAAATAAATATATATAAAACTCTTGGTATACATTGTACCAATAATGTAAGTGTATCTTGTCCCTACTGTAACTACGGGTACTGTGTGAACAGGGCAGGGCGTACAAAGTGGGCAAGTTCCCGTTCCTGGCGAACTCGAGAGCCAAGACAAACGGCGAGCCAGAGGGCTTCGTTAAAGTGTTATCCGACAAGGCGACGGACGTCATCCTCGGCACACACATCATTGGCCCCGTGAGTATTTCCCGATTACCCGCGATATAACAATAATAATTATCGGACGTTATCATACAGCGTCATTTGGTCCAAACTTGGAATAAGGGTAACATACAACTGATAAAATATTCATTTTTTTTTAATACATACCTACCCTCAAAGAAAAGACCGATGCTCATTATTACATGTTTTTCGTAGCGGACATCATAGTAGTACCAACGTTTAGCCCAACTTATTTGAAGATATATTTAACAAAAGTTTTTGATTTGCTCTAATATGTAGCAAGGAATATATACAATTTTTAGTTTTACGCTGTTAATTTTGATACTAAAGATATCCGATACTCTAAATTGAATACTAAATGTGGGCAAGAACATCAAGATGTCCCATCGAAATGTTCAATAATAGTGTAAACAAGGAATGTGTTTTATTAGTGGTTTTGATGATAATATATTGTCACGTCAGGGCGGTGGAGAGCTGATCAACGAGGCCGTGCTAGCGCAGGAGTACGGAGCAGCCGCTGAGGATGTGGCCCGAGTGTGCCACGCGCATCCGGTTAGTAGACTACCCTGCCTATAAAAGGCTGACACTAGTTTATTATGTTGTAATCTCAATTAACATATTATCTCACACTGTCCAAATATCGGTTTTCTCATTTATCTCTCTCTCTCTCTCTCAGTTTTCTGTTTTTTTATACCACTATTAAGGTGGCAAACAAGCATACGACCCATCTGATTGTAAGAAATGACAATGCGGTTTAGACAATCCACCAGAGATAGATACAAGCGAGTCCTTTTTATTCTACTAAGGTGGCACACAAGCATACGACCCACCTGATGGTAAGCAGTCACCGTAGCCTATAGCCGCTAAGTCACCGTAGCCTATAGCCGCTAGCACTACCAGGGGTATCACTATAGGTTGCCAATCTTTTAAAAATCTCGTATGTAGCAGCATTATACTGTACTCATTTGTAGGTAGAATATAAATATTTTGAACTCATGTTTACGTGTTTAATTACAGACCTGCTCCGAAGCTCTACGCGAGGCGAACTTAGCTGCGTACTGTGGAAAACCGATCAACTTCTAATAATAGATCTAGATGTACAAATAACGTATCATAACGTTCTCTCGCAGAACGCAGTTCTCCACCAGGGGCGTGGTAGTTAGGCTAATTAATGTCTGTCCGCTCTAAGGAATCTTGTATGAATCTGATTTGAAAGTATCTGGGTATTAATTTATGTTACCATATCGCGCCATTCTGCCGGTGTATCATTCATAATAGTGTATTTGAGACGATACACGTCGAAACGTTGAAATGTTATTTATTGAGATCGTGTGTACCGCCGATTTATATTTATGTGATATTTATACATATTATTTTGAGCTTACGAAAATATTTATTTCTGATTTCTATTTTGACAATTTTGTCGATTTCATTCCGTTGTTTTTGTTACTGAGACCATAAATCCTCTTGCATTTACTCGCTAGTAAATGTTATGTACATCGGTGTATTTATTGTCTTTTGTAAATAGATTTACAACAATATTGTTCTGTTTTTGTTTCAAGAGAATATACTTCCAGTAAATGAAGAAATAAAAAATATGCTTACACTACATTGATTTTATATTGATACATGAATAGATTACACGATATAAATTATAACAGACGGCAAAAACAACATACTGAACTTTCATTGATTATTTTAACTAAAGCCAATGACTAGATGAGTAAAACAAATAATACAAGATATAAAAACGATAATATTGTCCAATTGTAACTGTGATCTGATAGACTTTTCAATAGTTGTCTCAGTTTTATTTTCATCATTAATTATAAATATCAATGCCTTTACCTACATTCCCATAATATAACGATAATTAAGTTAGTTATTTTTAGAAACATTTAATGATTCGTAAAATATAAGAAATCTAAAGAATCAAGATAGTAATCCCATGTGCAGAAACGAGAAGCATTAACAAAATACGTCTCACGTTGAACAAGCATCGAAATATTTAACTAACGAGTATTATAACCAAATATTCTGCCTATTCCAATTCCATTCATACCGGCTAATCCCTATATGTATGGAATAATGTAATAAATTTTTCCACTCATTCATCGTATCAAGATACATTTTCAAATACACTCATATTTAAAAGAGGGATAAATGGAAGTTTAATTTCAGTGTAGTCATACTCGTATAGATAAGTGGTAAAATATTCAATTTTTTCTAACAATCTTCTCTAAAAAGGTCTCTTGTGGAATAGTCAATAACAAAATATTCAACTTATTATTATCAAAATAACGATAACAAGATTATAAAAATTGTGACTAAATCTATAAACGACAAACAAGGTATACATCATGTGTAATGTAAAAGACCCTACAAAAATCTATTGTATTTATAACTTGAATAGAATAAACAAAGAAAGTGATTCATTGCAAAGTTAATATTATAAGGTCGATAGGAATATTATATTAGGTAAGTACGTACTTATCGATACATTCATGAGATATGACAATTATTGTGTAAAGAGTTAGACCAATTCTTGGATTATCTGCAGCTACATCATTACAGGACCAGATAAGCATGTAATAAATATTATGGAAGTATGTATATCTTAACCCCATGTATCTAATACATGGCTACACATGTTCAAATAGAACTTAGGGGTAAGAATCTCGCTGTACTGAGTACTGTCGCTAGAATACATCACAGCAGCTGCCATAGTGGTTGTATTGATTTCCATGTACTTACGTAACACAGACTCCAATTCAGAAATAGCCAGATTGTTATCCAAATAAAAATTCTTGGCGAGTCGGAAACATACCTCCCACAGTTGTGAATCAACAGGGAACACGCTCATACACTTGTCTATGATAATAGCTGCCTCCGCCGAAATGTTACGCTCAGTGATGATTGGATAGGACTTGGAAGGGATTTTCTTTTTGAGATATTCCATTTCGTTGCAGTAACAATGTAACGACTGGTACGTGGCTTGGTCTGCTGCGGGAAACTGAGTCCCCTCATTGAGTATAACTAACGAGATTTCTTTAATTCGCTTCGATATGGTATTTGTTATTACTGTTTTCACTTCATCTTTCTTCTCAGTAGTTTCTGTCATATCTTCGTGGTCCAGTGAGGTGTGAGTTACGTAGACGCGGTCTTCTTGGGCCACGCTCGTCAAACAATTGAGCAACAATTTCAAACATTCAGCATAATTGTTATTATGGTAAGCCAACTTAGCCGCCATATTGAGATTCCCAGACATATCCTTGTTGTCAATCCACGGCTGGAGCATAACTATAATGTCATCGGCCCACGTTTTCTTTCTGAAGTCTTTCATAGACATCAGCGGGTAAAACAGAGGCTCAATAGGTTTTCGTTGGACGTCGATGTCGAACGGGAACATGATATCGATCCTGTCTATTGGCTGGAACAGGAACTTGTGGTTGTTTCGACTTGCTGGTATCTTAATAACGCGTTTCGTGGTCTTCATCATTATGACACGATTGTTACCTTTGTCCTTCTCATTGTTGCCCTGTAAAGTTTATGATAATATACTTTTTTGAATCCCGATATTGGACAGGGCACATGTATTTTAATACTTCGACTTTAAATATTGATGATATATATTTTGTGTGCAACATACGCGGTACAATATTTCTAGTTGACTAAATCTACATTTCGTCAGTAAGACGATTTGCCATGACACGACTGACGTTGTCATATGAGAGATAAACGTTTAATAAATTTCGACCAAAATAATAACTCTTTGTTGTTCGTACCTGGTGCATATCGCCAGTAACCAAAATTCGTCCATCGTCAGTCACGTAGATCGTGAAGTCCCCACCGCAAGCGATCAAAGCCTTCGTCTTCAATTCTTTATTCTCCGCATCTGGTGTTTTAGGGCTACTTTTGGCTGTATCTGGCTTCGTGACCGAGCGGATTTTTATTTCTGTAGGTATTTGAATTTGTTTTCTGTCGCCACTTCCTACAAAGTAAACATGATTGAATACGCGTAACGTATACATAAAAAATACGTTTTTTTTATATAATACTGGCGCTAACCTAACTGCCCGTCGAAATTCAGCCCCCAAGTATAAACCGTACCAACGTTGGTGAGAATGCATGAGTGATGCCAGCCTGCAGCCAACTGAAAAATATAAAAAAGGAGGTATTTGGGATTTCCCATTTAAATTGGAGCCGCCTGCCCCCCGACTGGGGACTGTACTTCCACCTTACAAAAGACCGCAGTGAAATAACATTACTTAACGTAGTGTAGTGTTTGTGCGGTAAGTAAGGTTGCCAGTGCTCCACGAGGCTGCGCTGGGCTAGTAGTAATGCTGCTAGCACAGTGAGTCCTCATCAACAACATGGTTGGCAACCCGTTAGTGATACCCCTGGTATTGCGTTCGTTTGCTGCGGTCGCTCAGGACATTTATGCCTCGCCCGAGCGCAAAGGACTTCACATGAAACTGAAAGCTTGATACTGGCTCAGCCTCACCATGGCTCGGCCTAAATGGGCGCGGCACCTTCATGCAAAAATCTATAGAAATCTCTGCGCGCGGGAACCGCTCAAGGCCGCCTCGCCAACTACTACTGTTCAGACTGTATGCTAGAAGCTTGTTGAGTTGTATGATGTTTCGTTACATACCTGTACAACGGTCCCTTGCACGTTGGTCATGTCTATGGGGCGGGGCAGCAGGTGGGCGTCGGCGGGGGGCCCGGGGGCGGGGGGCCCGGGGGACTCGGCCGCGCGCCTCGAGGCCGTCGCGCGCGCCTGCTGCGGACTGGCCCCCCAACACCACACCTGGCCCTTGCTGGATAACGCCACCTGACACGACGTATATGCACGTATAGAACTGCTTTTGACCATGACCACTTACATAAGTATCTGTCTGGCTACCCAGTGAGAATAGAACGTCATTCCACTTCTGACTTCCAAACCTCTTTCGCTTCATTTATGTTCATCAATCTCGTCATGCATGCCCACACGTTACGAGAACTCTTTACCTTTCCTTCTCCTTCCATATTCGCATGGACAAGCGCGCGGATTGGCCCCTTAACATAAGACCTAGTCCTTGCTTGATAAAGCCACCAGGGACGTACCGTATTATTAGCTTACTTATAATACAAGCTGTTACCCGCGACTTCGTCGGCATGAATGGACAAAAATTCCCTTGTTTTTGTAGTCCCTTAATTATCTGTATTTTTCTGAGATTTAATGTTAGCCTGCGTGCCACAAGAACAAATTTGAAATAATATTTTAGGGTCACAAATAATCTTGGTCCCAAAACAATGTGGATACAATAAGGATTATATTACATTGTGGAAGTATCCGACAGCGATGGCCCGCACAGACTCGTGTAGCGGCACGAGGGTGGGCAGGGAAGCCTTCCCCCGGTGTCCGGCGCCGAGCTGGCCGAACGCGCCCGCGCCACTCGCCCACAGCGCGCCGCACATCGTCAGCGCCACCGTGTGCACCGCGCCACAACCAACAGACACCACCTGTGCCCGTAACAGGAACATTTTTACACTACATAACTCGCAGAATGTCAAAATTGACATACAAATTTTTAGTACCCCTTTTCACCGCCGCAGCGCTGTTCACTTTTCAATACAAAGAAAAAAGGAAACATACAGTCAAATTGAGAACTTCCTCCTTTTTGAAGTCGGTTGAAAATAGTCGAAGGCGATACGAAAACGCTGTCGCGATTAATTCATGTTCGCGCTACTGATCAACACAGTAAAACTTTGGGAGGGGCTTGACCCAGCTGGGGGTAGAATGTATCGTGAGGGGGAGGTATGTTTGATGCCGCTACATATCTTTGTACCTATGCTTTTGGGGGCGCTTAAGCCCCTTAGCTCAGCACCGCCCTCCCCGATCCATTAGTGAATACACTGACATACGTTATAACTTTGACACATACAAAACCATCATTCGATGTTATCGATATACACGGAAACAGTACTATGATTCGATATAATGCATGCCGAATACATGTAAGACTATTAAGTTTGGACACGCGAGTGAAACCATAGGTGTACACGGACTGCCGCGGAATTGTTACCTTTCTTCCTTGCAGTTTAGTGACCAGCTGCGGAGTACATTCATCATCTATAGTTCCAAGGCCCAGCTGACCGTGAACACCCCATCTGTAAATATTATAGCAAAATATTATCAATGTGGCGTGACTATATGTAAAATTTCACCAATTGAGGCTATTAGCTTTAGATAGTCGACCAATCGGGGCTGTCGCATTTGCATTTTGATGTGTTTTAGAGGCGGTCACAAAGCGCAGACCCGATGTCCATTATTAGGTCAGTGACTGCAGTCTCCTATAGCCGTTACAGAACACGTCGCGATGCGGTTCCAATCAAAACACTAACACAATAAATATCAACATAGGTATCGTGATACAGACCCCCATGTATAGAGTCTGCCGCCCGCGTCCACGGCGGCGGAGTGGTAGTGTCCGGCCGCCAGAGCGGCGACGGGCGCGGGCCAGGCGTGGGGGACCCTCAGGGGCGCTCCCACGCCCCCCTCGTCCCCCACTCCGCCCCCCGCCTCGCCGCCGCCCCACGCGCGCCCCACACCCAGCTGACCGTAACGGTTGTCGCCGCACGCGTACACCTACATCATCAACAATCATTATTATAAACTAAACACCCGTCCAACTTCATACAAACCTTATCCCGCAAATTTCTAATGCAACAAAAAAAACAGTCAAACCAGTGAAGCCATTTTAGGTGACGATCTTTCATACATGCGGCAGTTTATTTTTTCAGTCTAGCGTTTTCCTGTCCCGGAATGGCGATATTCATGTGTCAACCACATTAGTGGCACATTTATAGAAGATAAAATAAGCCGCTGCTGCGTAAAAAAAGTCTCAATTATACTATTGCAGCAGAATTGAGTATTGGCTTACCCCATTTTCAGTCAAAATCAATGTGTGATGCCTGCCACAAGCCACTTCGATGACTCTCCCAGTAATCTGAGTGTTGATTTTTGTATCGGTGCCCAATATCTTGGCATTGCCTTCGTCGACCACCGCCCAGTGCGCGAGGCCACAGCTAACCATCCGCCGAGGCGTGAACTGACTCTTCCAAGTCTCTGGGCTTTGGCTCTTCTCAGTCTCTATGTCAGGACAAGGGATCCGAGACTCTATGGCACTTGCTACATGCATAAACGTGCCAATCAGATTCAACATTCTCTTAGTCTGCAAAAGCAATAAGGCTTTAAATAGCGAATACAGAATGAAAAGAATAGGTTTTGACATATTTAAAGTGCAGTGTTTCAGAAAGCACTCTGTGTCGTATAGGGTCCCATAAGTATAAGTTAGTAATCATATAATTAGTGTTACCATGTTAGTACTTTTGTAACAGAGGCTACAAACACTAGCGATGAAATTATTTTGATGCACACTGGCCACACTGCCTTAAAAAGGTACAAAAAAATAAACTATTAAATTCTATACTAACGTAAGCTGACGTTATCCCTTGCTTCAAATCCCGCATTACAGGCCGTAATTGTTCTTGTAACGGATTCATCCACAAACATAAGCACTGAAATAAAATATTATCGATAATCAAATTGGAAGCTACAAATAAAAATATTAATATTTTGTTTCGTAATATCATACAAAACTCTCTTCCTTGTTAATAGAAAGATAAGTGTCATGAGGATACGTAGTAAAATATTTTTGTACCTTCAAAATGTATGTGTCAAATTGACTACATTTCTCAATAATAAAGTCAAATAGCCATTGTCCATTTTCCTCCAACAATAGTGGCACCAAACACCGGTGGTTTAGAAGACAATTGATAGCGCCTCGACATATGTTTGTTTTCGTTTTGAGCGCAGCGAGCAGCAGGTCGGGGTGCCCCCGTTGGATGCTGAACATTGGACTTAGCTCCCACAGGCCTAATGCTGCGGTCACCGTGGTCAACTCTAATAGTTCAGGTGACGTGAGGGATGCGAATTTCACTTCACTAAAACAATTACCATGTTATTAAAGAAAGGTTTTTTAGGAACAAGCCATTATATTATTATTTATTAATAATAATAAGAATATGACATATTCTTATCTTTGCTACATTGTAGCAAAATTTGTTGTATGCTTACGTATCAAATTTTTCGTCGTCATCAGTAGCTATTTTGAGAAGAATAGCCAGCAGTTTGATAGTTATAGCGGAATTGCCGAGAGTGCCCGTTTCGCCTGTGTGTTTGTATGTGGATAGTTCCTGGAGCCGCCCAAACACGCCCAGTCGCGCCGCCCATCCGTCTGGTGGACTCTAAAACGACAAATATTTTTGATGTTCTGTCTGTAATTGAAGTGAAATTATTCTGCAGTGTTTTCTTAGGGTTCCGTACCTTAAAAGGAAAAAAGGAACCTTCGTTGTCCGTCTGTCTGTCTGTCTGTCTGTCAAGACCTTTTTTCTTAAGAAAGCGTGGATTTATAAAGTTGAAATTAATATGAAATTTCAGGGTCTATGGTCTCTTTCAGATGTGAAAATATCAAACCTATAAGTCAACGTGAAGAAAAGATGTCCGTTTATGTCGCAAATTTTCGCATATTTTGCGTTTACAAGGGAATCAAAACCTATATGGTACATCCCGTTGACCTAGAGTGTTGTGGTAGTATGTGACCTGTGAGAGAGAGTAGAGGTAGTGTGCGGGGGGCAGGCGGCCGCGCGACAGCAGCATGTCGGCGGCGGCGCGCAGCAGCGGCGGCACCGGCGCGCCTAACGCTGCTGCCGAATGCTCGGCGCCCACGCCGCCGCGCATGATCAGCCCCACCACCCACTCGCTCGGGGAACACCTGACGAATACCTCATACTTATTCAAACAACACAGAATTACTTCTATATGTAGGGACTTTCTACTATAGACAAAGAACACAAGAAATATAATTCTAATATAACGATCAAAGCTTAAAGTAATGTGTATTTGTATTCGAATACGGCAATATGCTTATGTGCCAAAAAAAAGGTGTATATATGTAAGGCACTCACACAGTATTGAACATGTAGGCCCCGCAGTTGGTGACGACGAGGCAGGGCTGCAGCGCGAAGCGTGGTATGTTGAGGTCGCAGAGGAAGGTGGGCTCGCGCCAGCCGGCCGCCGCCGCGGGCCCGCCCGCCTCCCGCGCTGACACCACGTGACCGCCCAACACGTCGCCGATCAGCTCCGCCGACCACAACACCGAGCTATCTCTCTTCGCTCCTACGAGACCATCACCCTGTGCAATCACTAAACTGTTCATCTTCTGCAAACGAACACTTCTTTAATCGAGTCGAGTCATTTTTGGTAGGAGTAAAACATTTTCTTTAAGTATTTGTCTTTTTGTGATATATTCTTGTCACATATGTAATTGAAATGTAAATTATATATTTTATTTGAAAAGAGTAATTACTACCTACTAACTCTACCTACTAACTCTGTAAAAAACGACCATCCGAATCTGTGCCGGTAGCAGGAACATTGTCGACAACGTATTCGAAAACGTAACTCGCGGAATATCAAAATGGTCATACTAATTTTTAGTTCCACTTTTCACCGCCGCAGCGCTGTTCATTTTCCAATACAAAAATAGTCGAAGGCGATACGAAAACTTTGTCGACAATGTTCCTGCTACCGGCACTGGTGGTTAAATATGACGATTTGGAACTACTTATTTGTACGTCTAGTCAAATAAAGATAGTTTTGAGTATGAATTTGTACGGGTTCGCGTTACCGACATGCTAAAGGCTGCCCAATGTTTCAAGCCTTCACTTTCTGTCTGCAGTCCCCACAGCTGTATTTTTTTAAACACATAAACTACCAACGTGGTCAGCCACTGTATGCTTCACCCGATGGCAAGCGGTAACCTATAGTATAGACAATTGCAATTCTCACTAGCGCATTGCCAAACTTAATGATGAGCATTTAGTATCCTTACTACCTGCGTAGAATATCATTGAGGACCTCTACTAGTAATCTTATCTATTGCAGAAATTGGTAAGAGTGATCTAATATAATTCTGATAAGACATAAAATGTTCAAACCTGTATAACACAAAAGTTAGCACTGTGAACTTCCAGCTCATTCTTCCTGAGTAAATATACCAGTCTCTGTGACCAAAGACCTTGCATGTAAAGGCCATCTTTCTTTATGTGTGGCCTTAGTGTTCTTGACGGAGTAATTTCTTCTGGACCTTCCAACTGAAAAACAACATTGATTAAGAATATTTTTTTTATATTCCATGATTATGACAGATATGTACACAGAGATACATACGACAGAAGACTGCAGTCAAATAACAGCTTTAGTATGCTTACCATCAGGTGGGCTGTATGCTTGTGTGCCACCTTAGTGACATAGTAAAAAAAATACCAGTTCAAAAGCAGGCCTTTCCACTCTTCTTTAAATTCAGTAGTATGCCAGACATTTTTAAAGCCAGACATACATAAAACTGCAGTTAAATAAATACATTTAATTAGTACATTAATAAATTATAATGAATGTACTCACAATGAGTGTTCCTTCATTTAGTTCAAAGGCTGTCAGAAAATGTCTACCATTAACATATTGTGCAGTTAGAGCCCAATTATTGGTTCCATTACGGAACACTGGTAAGTATTCTGCTGGCTTTAATGCATATTCCACTGTTTGTGATTTATTTTCATCTAAAAACAATAATATTTTCACTTACAGTCCTGCACTAGGATTCCCTGTGTGACTCACATAAATATTAAATAAAATGAAAATTATTAAATCCCTAAGTATATTATTCCAGGAATCTATTAGGTATCAACAATTGTGGAATAATATTAATAATAATATATGCCTAATATGCCAGTAAAGTACAGTGCATCCTTGTAAAGTTCTGGAACTCTCATGCACAGCAGGAAAACATCACTACAAAGAAGTAGCATAACAAGGCTGCTAAGTGTAGGTACTGTCTCTCTTGCTCTTATTTCAAACAAAGGATATTTTTGTTCCATATCTTTTTCTGATGTTCAGGATTAGATTCTTCCCAACAAAGATTTTTATTTCTTAGTATTTCATGATCACAAATTACTTAATGATTTCCTTTTATTGGATTGGATATTTAATTTAATTACTATTATTAATAAATAAATCATTAATAAGTAATACCTTTTGATCCACCTTGTATGAAAAGAGTTATTTTATCTTTAGATAGCTGTTTGATGTAAGACATGAAACTATCCTTCTTGTCCCTGTCTTGGGCTCTGGTCTGGTGCAGCCAGTTGTAGCCAAATGACCTGTGTTCCAACACAAGTTTCCATTGCTGGTATTTGTTGCTTGATACCTGGAAATAAATATTGGCAAAAGTCATCAAGCATTGGATATTCCAGCTCAGAGATTGATTATGGAGTTAAATTATAAAAGCTAAAGTTGAACCATAAGAACAAGATTAATCATCTATCTATGACAAAATGCAGTCCTGTCAGTACATACTTGTTACAATGTTGCCCATGACTTAGTACCATGTGAGTCACAGAAAATAAGGGTCTCTTCAATCCCATGTCCCAATTGTATTTCCATGATAATAAAGTGAGAATACTCAGAAAAGTCCTCAATCAAGCTATCAATCAGTTCAGCGATTTTAGAGATTTGCCTAATCAAACACTTAAACAGACATGATTTTTTTTTATTAAATTAACCCACACCAAATTTATTTATTGGTTATATCGATAATATTAATCAAATAGTGTGAAGAGATGAACTGACCGCAAAACAATCAACATTTACTTACAAAATACTCACCAACAAAGCCAACAAATCTAAGGAATCATCGAAGCATATCTGAAGATCTGTAATTTCACTTGATACTTTACACTCACCAACTACTTTCTGAGATTCCAAGGAATAAAATATTATTGTTCCCACCTGAAAGATTTTAAAGACCAAAGAAAAATTACATAGATCCTTGAAGTAGGATACTATTTAGTTAATGAACAAACATACTTGTGAGCCAACTATCAATACATTTTCAGACTCCTTTGTCAACCAACACACTACGCTTGTGGGTTTGGGTATTGTCATAAGGGGAAGAACTGTGACACTCGATAGAGACCATCGGTGGTCAAAGGTGTTCTGAGGAGCAAAGAGCGGCAGGAAGGGCACAAGTAGAACCTTCTGTTCACTCACTATCAGTACCCATGTACCGCTAGGCTCAAAGCACATACAATAAATAGGATTATCTTTATAATCCCAATCGTAATTCTTTTCAAACCTTTCCGACTGCGCATTTATAAAAATAAAAATGAGCTCCTTGTCACTTGAAAATGCGAAAAACTTTTTCAAACCAACTTCATAAAAACTATAGGTTACTATATCCATATGAATAAGAACATCTAATTTAAATAATCCAGAAAAATCTAAATTTTCGTTATTTTGTGCCATTTTGTTTTGTTTATTTAAAATTTAAAGTAGGTATCTCTTTTCTTCTTCAGCTAAGCTGAAGTTTCAACGCTCCATTTTACCTTTACTGTCAGTCAAGTCAGTCAGGCAGACGTCAGTCAAGTCAACCAAACTTATTTAACAACAAATTAAAACTATTTCAGGGACTTCAATTTTGACAATCAAAGGAAAATGTTGTTCTTGTCTTGATATTGTTTAATGTATTATGTGAGATACAGTGATGTTTATTTTGTTATATAGGCAACGTGTAATGTGATAAATATTCCACGACGTGTTCAACAAAAGTAAATCAAATAATATTGTGAATTATCAAAATGAAGATTTTTTCTGGTGATTGGTGAAATGAAGTCCATAGACTGTCAGGAAGGACGTTGCCAACCTTCTTGGTGGTTATCCCACCGTACGACGTTGCCAAGAGGATCCTCTCTATTATCTACTTGACATTGGCAAAATACGAAATGTACTTTTTTGTGTTGCCATTAAATAAATAAATAATAATAAAACTATTTCATTTACGGGGAGCGGGCAGTTTTTGTTTTGGCGAGAATCGGGCAGAGGTTGAAATTATTTCCAGTGTCTTGTAAATTGTGTTATAGCGTAGTAATCAGTCATTATGTGCATTGTGCCGTAACGTTTAATTTAGAGACACAAAAAAATAATTCTTTATAATTCTCTCACATTCGACACTGATAAAAACAGTCTTTGGGGAGGAGGGTTGATTGCCATAGTTAGGAAGAAGAAGAATTGCTGTTGTTTGTGTCATGTTCATGTCATGTATTTGTCTGTATTGTCAAATTGTCGTTTCGTCAAGGCATCCGTTACGTCAGTAGTCAGTCAAGTAGTTAGGTTAGCTGCTGAGTGCTGAATTTGATTTTACTGACTTGATTTTATTTATGGATAATAATAATTATCAAATTATTGAAAAACATGAGTACGCGCACTTTTTACTTTTTCCCAGATTTTTTTAGAATATTACTGTAACTTAATCCTGTGGTTAACTATTATTTGTAAATGCTATAGTGACGATAAGTTCACGTAAGTAGAAACTGAAGAAGGAAATGAAAAAAAAGGTAATGGATATAATAGTACTGCTCGTTCTGGATATGTTTTTTAATTTTGCAGGTGAAAATGTTGGCCTTGCGCCGTATCGAACATATCCGTTCAATCGGACCGTTTCAGTTACAAGTCAGAAAACAGTCGCTATTTCGCCGTGGCGTTACCTTCTTCTTAAAGAAAAATTTATTTCTTACTAATAGCATTACTTCGGGTGGAATGATGGCTATTGGCGATATGGCTCAGCAAGAAGTAGAATATCATTTGCATACGAAGTCGAATAGATTCGATTGGGCACGTGCAGGTATTTTACCTTAATTGTTTTTACTTTTGACTGCCGGGCTTACAATAGCTGATAAAACGCCTCTAAATTCCTAAGGAAAAGAACGAATATTTAAAGCTAAATATTGTAAGTTAAAAGTCTGCTACTAGAATAATCAATGTATTTAAATTCCAGGACGCATGTTTCTAGTGGGATCGCTATTGGGTTCTCTGCACCATTATTACTATGTTTACTTAGACAAAATCTTACCTGTAGCTAACCTTAAGAATGTAGCTAAAAAGATTTTTTATGATCAGGCATTTGTATCACCAGCAACTATAGTGTGCTTCTTCTATGGTATGGGATTATTAGAAAATAAATCACTGGACCAATGTAATGAAGAAATTAAACAGAAGTTCCAATATGTTTATTTGGTTAGTTATTTGAGATTGAGCATTATCATTATAACAAAAATCACAAACTCATGATCAGCTTTATTAGATTAAAAAATATATAGCTAACTTCACCTTTCTAATATTTATAGGTTATATACGTACTAGGTATAATAGTATAGCTATATATCATTGTCATTCATCCTTTAGCTGTAACATAAATTTACCCTGCATGGTATTTTAAACCCTACTTAATACATTCTTATCAACCCTTCCTCTATTAGATCATATTTTATGGCTGATAAGAATTGAGTAAGGTAACATACCCATTATGTTTGACTACACCTATGTATGTTTTTGTTTCAGGGTGACTGTCTGTTCTGGCCTCCAGTGCAATTTATAAATTTCTATTATTTACCAACACACTTCAGAGTTTTATACATAAATGTAGCCACAATGATATTCAATGTATTTATGTCTCATATGAAACACTATGATCAGCAGTAGCTACTTATGTATTTACATATTGTTCATGGTTGAATTGATTGTTCATAATGATATTTTATTTATTGTCAGAGAAGTTAGTGTAAGATATAATTAATTCAAAACTATATTTAATTTTGATGAATTTATTTCTTTGGTAGTGTATGGTAGTTACCTAGTTTATAATCTATAAATACTAACAATATACAGAAATTAAAATAGATTGTCTGTTTTGTATAGGGGTAATTTCTGAAGTACTGAACCAATTCAAAAATTATATCACAAATAGACTCTTGAACTTTCTCTGCTCTGACTTAAGAGTAAAACAGTCAATGGTGCCAATTCTGTTGTACAAAATTACTAAACAACTAATTTGACAGGTCTAAAAATATTTCCATCCTTATTTAACCCAGCACATGAGAAAGGGATGCGAGACTTTTAGACCTGTCAAATTAGTTATGTTTAGTAATTCTGAACAACAGAATTGGCATCAATATTTGATTCAGAAAATAAAATAAGCAGTTGGATTGAAATAAATACATGAAAATCGGAAAAAAGCCCTGCAAATTTGCTTGAATATAATATGTACTTATATAATATTTATCATCATCATCATCATTCTCCTGCCCTTATCCCATATTATTTGGGGTCGGCGCAATATGTATTTCTCTTCCATCCTTCTCTATCAGCCGTCATCTCTGTATTCACTTCCTTTCTGGCCATGTCATCTTTCACACAATCCATCCATCTTTTCTTAGGTCTACCTCGACCCCTGTACCCATCTACGTTCATACATAAAACCTTTCTTACCACGTTATCCTCATTACTCCGCATAACATGCCCATACCATGACAGACGCTTGCTCCTCAACTTTTCTGTCACTGGAGCCACTTTCAAACTTCCTCTAATAAACTCATTTCTTACCTTGTCCATTCTCGTTACGCCACTCATCCATCTCAACATTCGCATCTCAGTTGCATGCAGTCTTCTTTCATCCGTCGCCTTTGTGGCCCAACATTCAGATCCATACATGACAGCAGGCCTTATCATGGTCTTATAGATTTTCCCTTTAAGCTTAAGCGGGAATCGGGAGTCGCATGTAGTTCCCGTGACCTGCCGCCATTTCATCCATCCTGTGTTAATTCTATGCTGCACGGCCCTGTCTACATCGCCATCTCCTTGCATGAGCGAGCCGAGGTACCGGAAGTCGGAACAGACTGGTATAGGTGTTTCGTCTAATGCTATGGCCGTAGGATTGGAGATACCGCCGAAATCGCAGAACATGTATTCCGACTTGGTTCTGCTGATTTTTATATAATATTTATATAGTACACAAATATTTAAAACATTAGACAACCACACTAGAAATAATAAAAATTCTGCGATATTTTTATATTATGTCTATTGTATAATATGTATAACTAAATAAATTTTATTTATTATTATCCATCGCGATAGTCCTACGCAGGCGGGCTTAATATGATTCAAGGTGACAATGCCATTCCATACAATTCAACTTGGACGAACATGTAAATTTGTCCATTACTTGTGAATGCTGACAAGGTATCGTGAATCAGTAATTGTTGTCATGGTTGTAATCCCAGTGTCCTTTGTAACTACAAATGTGAGTGACGTATTCTAAGTGATTGTGATAGGACAGATAGGAACAGATTTTTCCTATAAAATCGATATTACATGTATTAATTTTTCTAATAATATATATATAAATATTTAACAACATTGTAGTTCCATCTGGGAACTGGTTTTGAGTTTTCTGTAAATGAACACATAAATTGGACAAATGTGATGCTATTAAATGAAAAAACTGTTTCCACAAAAAATATGGTTTTATTACTTTAACAATATATAGCATACTTTACTTATTCTTTACATACTTTACTTTCTGTCTTATAATCTAAAAAACTTGAAAGTTTTTATAGGTTGTGCATAGCTAATATGTAGACATAATAATGAAATTCATAGGATTATCACCATTTGCACTTAACTGCATATAAAATTATCAGTATGTACATTACTTTAAAAGTAACTATGTGTGTGTGATAGCCTATATTTATAGCCTGTTAAATATATGAATAGCTTATTATTATCTATTATTTAAATGGAAATACAATATTTTAGAGATAGTCTTCTAAATTCGTCCTGATTCTATCTTTAGCAAAAATATTGGTTACAGCAATGTAGTGAAACAAATACAAATAAAGGCCATAATAATTCTGTTTATCACTTTGTGCACGCCTCAACGCACTATGTAATGTGATACTTAGGATGATACATTTATCCTGGAAAATGAAAGTGTTCCTGTGGGGCTGTGGAATATAAATAAGCAGCAAAATTTTACCGGATTCAAAAAGGTGGTTTCATTTAGGCTTGTTCACGGGTTTTTCAGAAAAGGCAAATATAATATTGACTGTTGATGCATGTATACAAATCCATGAAATGTGTTTTCAAATCTCAGACTAATGAATCACGCGAACGAATTCGCGGACAAAGACTAGTATTGTAATAAATGCATAGTGACGTTTAGCCCCAACACATAGTCCAGTCATCTTTCCGCGTTTGTAGCTTTACAACGATGCGATAGAGAGCTAGCGCCGGGCCGAGGGGCAGCCCTAGGCCGCGCACTATGTCTGCTCGGCGCGCCATACTTAGCGCCTGCCCATCGAACTCCTGCACCAAAAATAAGTTACATACTATAATCTATATTTCATAGCAAAGCCTATGGCCGAGTTGGTTGTGGCTGCCTTCTATGTCGTAAATAATCCTGCTGTTCAACACAGCCGCGCGCTGAATTGATGGATTACATAAGTCGCGTCATATTTCTATGTAGAACCACGCGGGCGAAGCCGCGGGGAAAAGATAGTATATACATATTTGTTTGTTCTTTGTCTGCTTGTAATATTCATATGGGTATTATTTATCTATCATCTTTGTATATATATGTATATTATATTTAATGTTATAGTACCCATATCTGCACCAGCTTAGTTTGGGCTCAGAGTAGATAATATACTATGTTTGGGTGTAGTTGAAAACATATGCAACGTCATGAATATTTATATATTAAGTGAGACAAAGGATCGTTTATTACCTGTTCTTTTAACATAGGGGCAGCTTCAGGAAAGTGTTTCGAAAAGTAGTCAAATACATCATCAGAGGTCCAGTTTGTTATGTCTGGTATACTAGGGTCAATAGGAACTTCTTCCGCTAGTTTTGACGGTGCTCGATCTAATTCATGTGGTTTTAGGAATGGGTCCACTGGGGGAGAACTGTGTGAATTGTAGTCTATGCTCCTTGGTATTATTGCTGGAGATCCTACGACTGTAGGTCGAGACTCTAAGCAATTGTGGCACTCCCATTGATCCCAAGCCTTAAGCCGTTCTGGAATGCGTGGTGCGTGACATAGAGCGTGATAAGCATCAGAACAAATACTGCAAACTGTTAAAATACCCTGAAAGTAAACATACAATATCTTTTTTATATATTCAACATAAAAAGAACTGGAAGTATTTAATGTCAATTACTATACCACTTACTGCATCATTTGTTTCGCAGCAGACTACACATGTCTTACAATGTGGGCATTGCCATGTGTTATCTGGTCTAGGTTTCAGAATGCCAGATCCTGATTGGAGACAACTTAAGTGGGCTTTGTTATTGCAGTCCCTGCATTCAACCAGTCGATCATTTGAGCCTCTAGGTTTCTGTACAAGACACACTGAGCACACTCCAGATGTTTCGTGTGGCAAAGGTTCATCTTGTTCAATATCATCCCCACTACCATCAAATGACTGTTGGCTTTCCGATAATGGTGTGTCTTCTTTGTCAGGCTTTTGTTGTCCAGCATTCAATAATCGTTTCTTAATCGTACTTTTGTTTAGAGAGCCTACTGGCCTGCCTCTTTTGCGTTTGCTTGGTGCATTATTATCTGAAGGGTCAAATACTTTTTTCGCCATTTTACGCCTTTCGCCAACGCGCACTCCAGCGTTACGTGTGGTACTACTACTAACACTATTGCTACCTGCCCCTCCACCACGTTTCCTAGGTCTTCCTCTCATTCTTTGAGGAGAAGATCTGCATGAAGAATTTGCTGATGAAGTCATCTGAAAAAAAATTTAATGATACTTTAGTTTTTAGATTGTCTTAAATTAAACAGATTACTGATAATAATACTTAACTAAGGTTACATAATCATGAATAAGATAATTTTGGTATTTGTAAATGTGAGCACCAGCTAGTTTGAAAAATGTTTGATATGCTGTTGATAGACTTAAAAAAATTTTAGGAAGCCCATGTATCTTTCCATCTATAGTATAAAGGTGCATATACACTTATAGTCCAAGTTACGATTTATTATGTGGAGTTCATATTTAACCCAGAATTCATAAATATTAATTTATCTAAAAAGCTAAATTAGCTATCTCTGTCTATTGTTATTATTATTTAAGAAAAGGTAAATTAAAATTGGTTACTTATGAAGAATTCTACATTATTCAATTTTTATTGTTAGTTCACCTTAGTATTGGAGTCAGCATTGTAGAAGCTATCTGAGCTGTCTCCATCATGGTCTGCAGGCCCAAGAGCCAGATTACCATTTGGTAGCTTCACAAGGCTGCCTGATGACAGCTCTTTGTTCACTATTGTTTCTAGCTGCTTCTTTGAATACTTTGACTCTTGTGATGCAGCCGCTCTCACAAGATCTTCAAATGCAATCCCATTTTCCAAAAAGCTTTGGTCTTGGTATATCAATGTTGCTATAGCTGAAGTGATTATCCTCCTTTCACTTGTAGCTGAAGCCATTTCTATGATAAAAAAATGCATATAAATTTAATGCTGATAAGAACAAATATTATATAAAACACCATGGCACAGGTTAATTTTCCACATTCCTTACTTATTATTCTTTAAAAACATGATAGTTAAGTGACAAACTAACATTTGAGGGGTTCAAACCCTGGCATTTACCAATAGGGCCTTACTTAAATACACTGGGTTTAAAATGATTATATAAAAGTATTTTTGATTTTGAAACCTATTTTGAATATAATATAATAAATATTCTCACCCCTCTTTAGGGTCTTAGGTATTACTGCTTGGTGTTCATCTTACTGCTACTCCTTCCACCAAAGATTTGTTGTCCTCTTGACAATTTCAAGTTGCAGAACAAATCAAAATATTTAAAATTAACTTTGAGATGTGATATCCCAGACAGTACTACAGAGTAGACAATTGAGTGAGAAAAAGGGGAAGCAAGACATTAGAGAAATGGGAGGAAGAACTAAAACTGAGATCTAACTCCAAGTGGAAGAGAGTTGCAGGGGCATAGAGAACAGTGGAAGAGGATAGAGAGAGTTGTGCCTTTTCCAAGAAACATGGTATATTAGGGAGTTCTACTTTTTACAAAGTACTGAAATATAAATTTAGAGGATCACTATATGAATAACGACATAATGTTAGACCACTATAAGTGCCATCCTAAGAAACAGCCTCTAGCAGTAATTTTACATTTATTACTAATATAAGATTCATATTATTGTTGAACTTTCAGCTTTAAGAAATTATTTGTGGTAATAACGGGAATTACAACATCTGGTTACATTAATGTGATTCAAGCACTACAAGAGGTGCTCTACCTCAAGACTCTGTCTGAAATTTTTGTTGGGACATCCCATACAGCATTTTTTTATAATTTTAGTTACATAAAATGAGATAGCTAGATCAGTTTAGTTAAAATGTGATGAAATGTAGTGAAATAACACTACATTCTATGTGAGTTCTGGAAACAATACAAAACATGCTAAATAATTAAAGTAAAACTCACTGTTATTTTGATTGGACTTGGACTTCTTACGCCACTTTGCAGCGTTTCTATAGCTCACATTATCTTTGTAATCAACTTTGAAGACACTTTTTTCTTTCAGGCAACGTTTGAGATCGGATTTTGTTTCCTTGGGCGCAACTTTATAACACTTTAACATAAACTTGCAAATTCTGTTAATGTCTGGTCTCGACTTTCTTGAACGCAAATGATCTATTGCATCCAAAATTTGATTTTTATACTTTATCGCTGACATTTCTGGAAATGATTTCAATATTTCAGTATTTGTACAGTACCTACTTACCTACATCAGGTTATAAATATAGAAATTTTTACCTGAGCAAAATCATGCCGGCGATTTTTAAAACATGCAGATATCGTCTTTTCGCCAATAACTGGAATACTCGGTTGAAAGAGATCCCGCAAAGGTACGATTTACTTATTTTACTCAAGATATAAAATGGCGTAGCGGTTGTATTCTCTTGGTAAAAATGCTTAATTTTACAAACACTAACTAACAGCCCTAAACAAACAACATTGAACTAATGAAATTTGACAATGACCATTGACAGTCAAGGAGAAATTGAGAACTAATACATACTACCTCAGAGTAGATAATATACTACGTTCAAATACTTTAAAGTACGACACAAAATTAAAGTTCACAGTACGGTTTTTCATTCTAGGTTATGAGCGAGCTTGTTTTATTCTGAGTTTATGTTAACATTGGGAACCGAATCGTTTTCTTGACCCTAGTTTGAGCCCTTAAAGGCACTTTATGATTTGCTAATGATGGCATAGCTTGTCTGCAGAAACTCCAGTAAAAATTAAAATACATCGCACTAGGCATTAGAATGCAAAAACGAACAATTTAGAAGCTTGATAATTCTCTAACAGTTGACACTGGGAAAAATAGTCCTTGAAAAGGGTTGATTGCCATAGTTAGGAAGAAGCAGATACGCTCTAGCGTCAAGTCAAACAAGTAGAACAAAATGTCACTATTGACACTGCCAAAAGTGCAACTATATTTCTTTTTCAATCAAATCAAATCAAATCTACAATCAAGCCATTAATAAAAAAGTTGAAGTTGAAGTTGAAGTTTTTCTCGGTTTTTCTCTGCGCGAATTGAAAGCAGTTGAAATGTTATGAAACTAGCTCGAAAATTATCCAAATAAAATAGGTATTTTTATGAGAAGCAAAACACGTTATGATCCTATTGATTACACAAATTTCAGCCTCATTTCAGCATGACTTTAGTTAAAAGCGTTTGTATTTATAAATCTCGATTCCTTAGGGCTGCTTATTCAACACAGCCTGAGCATGTGTATAAAAGTAAAGCAGGAAAAGTAGTGAATGTTTCCATCATTGGAGCACCAAATTCAGGAAAAAGTACCTTGATTAATAATATTGTGGAGCGAAAGGTTAGTTTACCAGTTTGAGAGGATAAATATTCATAACCAATAATTTAATCTTGTAACATAATATAATGATGCTAATGTGTTTCAGATTTGTGCAGCATCTAATAAAGTTCACACCACAAGAAAATTAGTCAGAGCTATGTGTTACCAAGATGATACTCAAATTGTGTTCCTGGATACACCCGGTATTATCACTAATATGGAGAAGAAGAAGTAAGAACTTAATTTGCTAAATCTAATACCATATTATCACAGTGGAGAGATTAGCTGGTCTCCTATGATAAAGACTAGGCTATTACAGCCTGCAACAGAGAGCTGTAGGGGAGAGAATAGAGGCCTGTCACCTGCAGTAGTATTTATTGGCTGAAATAATAATACCATGTCTATAACAACAACACCCTTGATAGGAGTTCCTCTTTTAATCAATAGTATTTTCCAGTAGGTCGAATTAGTAAATCTTACTTATTATTACTACACAAGTGCATGAAAATATGTATGAAATGTAAAGAAAGCCAACAGTAGGTATGTAGGGATCTTTGCCTTGGGCAAATGGTGTATTTTGCCTTCTCCTATGAAATGGTGTTAAGTTAACATCAATACCTAAAGCCTGCAGAATAGTCTACCTGGGCAGAGTATTGACTCCATTTAACACTTGACTTGCACATTATAAAAGAGGTAGTTTTTCCCATTAAAATTGGAGCCACCTGACTGGGGACTGTACCTTACAGAAGGCCACGGTCAAATAAAAAATTAGATTAGTTTTGTATTTCTGTGGCAAGTGAGGTTGCCAGTGCTCCACGAGGATACACTGGACTAGTAGTGATGCTGCTTGGACAGTGACTGTTCATCAACAACAGTGTTGGCAACTCATTACTGATATCCCTGGTATTGCTGGCGGCCATAGGCTACTGTGACTGCTTACCATCAGATGGGTTGTATGCTTTAGTGGTTTAAAAAATAACATCTTTTATGTGTTATATGAAGAATAATTAATTTCAAAATTTTCAGGTATAACTTGCCAGAGTCCATGTTGGATGCATGCTATAAGAGCCTGAGGTGTGCTAATGTGATTGGTGTTGTGCAGGACATATCAAACCGCTACACTAAAGATAGCATACACAGTGATATAGTTAATATGCTGAAAGTAGTTAGTGATATACCAAGCTTCCTAATTATAAATAAGGTAATCTTACTACTTAATATTATAAACGTAAGAATAAATTTGTTGTTTGTTGTCCTTTAACACATTTAAAAAGTAATGGAATTTTTTAAATAGATGTTTTGAGGACCAGGGGGTTTTAGGCCGACAGACAACAGACATGATAAATTTATTGCAGAAAAATGAGTGGTTTGTTTGGGACAGCTACTTATATTTATGTATATACCTTTCCTGTAAACCTAGTAATGTTGTATATGTATATACAGCTGTTTTCCACGCGACTTTGCCCACGTATCAATATAATATATAGCCTATGCTACAAACAAATTTTTGAAATCAGTCCAAGAGTTTTAAGTTTATTTGTATCATACAAAAAATCTTTACTCTTTATAATGATAGTGTAGATAAAAGATTTTTTCTTAGGTTACATAGTTAGAATAAATTTATCATTTGTTATTATTTATTATAATTTTGACTTGTACAATTTTGTGCACATGAATACACCATTATATTGTTTACACCGAAAATAATATGGAGTAGGTTAGTAAAATTATGTTATTCATTTCAGATTGACCAACTGAAAACAAAAAATCAACTATTGTCAATAATTAGGAACCTAACAAATGGTTATATTGCTGGTAAACCTATGACTGGCACCAAGGATATAGATTCAGGCAAGAGGAGAATAATGAATGGTTATAGTAATTTCTCTGATGTATTTTTAGTCTCAGCTCTTAAGGGAGATGGTGTTCAAGATATAAAGGTAGGTATTA
The DNA here is from genome assembly GCA_951449985.1 of Falcaria lacertinaria. NCBI lineage: Eukaryota > Metazoa > Arthropoda > Insecta > Lepidoptera > Drepanidae > Falcaria > Falcaria lacertinaria. Next base: position 7,191,229 of record OX602113.1, on the reverse strand, counting down.
TTTAATACAATTCATCAATTTATAATAATCATTTTCCCTGCGACTTCGCCGCATAGCAATATAATATACTAGCTGTAACCCATGATATAATCTATCTCCTTGTCAAATTTTATTATGATCTGCGTTCAACCGTTTTGTATTGATAAGGTAGCAAACAAACAAACAAAGTTACTTTTGCATTTATTATATTAGTATGGATAGCCTATGTCACTCCACTCAGTGATAATATAGCATTTGTTAGTGAAAAGGTTTTTAAAATTGGTATAGTGATTTTTGAGTTTGTTAATTACAAACAAAAATATAAACCTCTTCACTTTATAATATAGTATAGTTGTGTAGGTACCTTATAAGGTACCTACACAACTATATGTAATTAACTATTTGATATTTATTTCAGCATTACCTCATCAGTAATGCAAAACCAGCAAACTTCCAGTACTCAGCAGATAATTGGACAGATCAGTCTCCTGAAACATTAATAATAGAGGCTGTCAGAGCCAAGTTCTTGGACTTTCTGTCACAAGAAATCCCATATAAGCTCACAACTTTCTTGGAGTACTATGAAGAGTCCACAGAAGAAGATAAAATCCTTTGTTCTGTGACTGTGGAATGCCCTTCGGAAAGGCTGATGAAATTAATAAGTGGTGCAGGAGGTGGCCGCTTGCAACAGATCAAGTCGCATGTTAGAAATGATTTGATGGACATGTTCAAAAAATTAGTAGTCATAGATCTCAAGTTAAAAGTTAAGAATAAGCCAGATGTTTTATAAATAATACATTATTGTTAGCAATGTAAATAAATACGAAATTATTGATTAGTGTTCTCATTTTGTAGGCTATAATTTTTGAAGATCCTAGGCAGTGTGATTAGAAAAAGCTTTGTCTCATCACAGCAAAGAATAACCATAAACACAGATGATTAGATTGTCATAGCGAGCTTTAGTTATTATTCTGAGGTTCATATACTGGTTCTTTCTAAGTTTGTATGTTTGACTTGACTTTTTCTTTGCGTGGCTTCTGCGGGGCTTCCACTTATAACTATTTATATTATAATATTTTTTATGTAAATCTCAAACTAAGGACTCGCTCGCTACGCCAAATACTCTGTGATTATTCTGTCTCTTCGTCTATGATCAGACTTTAGTTTAAACTGACAACAAATTTATATAATTATTTTTACTTCACATACAACAATTAATCAATATCAAAACTATCATGAGCATCTTAGATGATTGCTGCGAAGTACCACGATGTTGCTGGGTGTATAAATTACGTCGAGGATGTTACCTGATCGCGTTCTCCAGTCTAGTTCCACTACTGGTAGTGCTTCTGCTGTTGGCGCTCACCGCGTCAGGACACGAAGACCTCGGGCTAGGGCCAGATGTCGCATCGTACGCAGTCTATTTCTTCTTCGTTCTCTGCCTCATGCTATTCATTGCGAGTGTGGTGCTCTTATTCGGATTGTGCCTCAATAACGAAACAATGATAAACTTCTACATATGGCATCTTTTACTTCACGGCCTTATTGTGACGCCTTTCTTCGTTTTTACCTTTCTAATGGCTGTATTGAGGGGCTCGTCATTCTTAGCAAGTGTGATACTGGTATTCAGTGTAGTTTATTTAACGTTTGTTTATCATTATTTCCTCGTGACAAATTCATATCGAATGACTGTTTAATAAAGTGTACGGTAATTTACTTATTTTCTTTTTAGAATATAAGTACATCGACTTAGCAGTCGCTTTAAATGATCACCTTAGCCTATAGACGCTTGCAACACCAGGGTTATCACTGGTAGATAATGTACCTACTACGTATGTACACCATACCATAAGAATAAATGTATTTATTTATTCTTATGACCATACTTAGAAAAGAAATACAGATACAGAATGAAGGTAGGTTACTAGGTATATTTCCTTGGAATACGTAGGATACTAAGAATAGAATAGTTCGGACCTCTTAGACAGTAAGCACAACTAAACCACACAAGTTTGTTAAGACTTGTTTACGAACAGTTTCAGTTTATGTGAAGGCGGTCCCTAACTAGCCTTCGAGGCTCCTTCAGTACTCTTCTCGCATACAACTACAATTTAAATGCTCTTAGTTTCGGACAAAGATCTTAAGGATAATTAGGATTACCCATGCTCGTTAACATAACGTCTATTGTCTACCTTCGTAGGTAAGTTGAGCAAAGTTGTCCCTCAATTACTTAATCATCTCGTTTGTTACTTGTACCTTCAATCCAATTACATTACAAAATGCATATACTTTTATTTTTAATCCCACGAAATATGGCATTTAAAATGTTATTTCGGGCGGTTATGTAACAAATCTAAACCGGCCGTCGAGGAGGAGCTGTGCTGGCATTAAGTTGGTTCGTAAGTCCGGATGGTCTAGCTCTTTCAATACGAGGTCGGTAACAATAAACCATTGCCTGTAAAGTCTAGTCAAATAAAGATCTTTTTGAATTTGAGTTTGATGGTAACACGCTGGTCTTGCAAATGTCCATAGGTTTAATGCATATCATACGGGCTCTTGTTTACCGTAGTGGTGGTATACCTACAGTTAACATTAAATATAAATTATAATTACCTACACAAAGTTCCACATATATTTTCCTCTCACTACATAGCTATTGGTAACCCTAAAGCGAACCCCGGATGTGTCGAAATCCTTCAAAAGTACCTAAAGCTTTTAACCACTCGAGTCACAATTTACATTCGCGTGCTCCTAAAATTTATGCCAACTGCTGTTCACCAGATGGAGTTAAATCAAACAAAACTTTATGGCAGCTATCTAGATGAGTTATTTTTTTCTTTTTAGAGTACCGTGTATGGTGCATGTATGAGGCATGACTTTTTGACCAACAGTCTGTTCGACCGACCTTTATTAAAGGGCTGTTGATTGATGTATCTCTTGAACCGTAGGCAATAGACATTTTCAGAACGATATACTAACAAATAATAAAGAGACGTGTTCAATTCCTCTATTTAGTAAAACGGTATTTATAAACAAAGTGTCCAACTCGGTGTGATTATAGTGCCGACCCTAACAACTACAAACTTATAACACCCTTCGTTTGTGCATCGGGGTTATCAAATATAAAAAACCGGCCAACTAACTGGATGAGAGACTCCGTTTTTTGTCAGTTTGTTACCTTATAGTAGTTACAGCTAAACTCTCAGTATTAATCTTGATGAACTTTGGCACTTTATTGCATCTCTGCTCTGAATTGATAACATACATTCAATAAGCACACAGCGGGTCGAGATGTTATAGCTACCTATGCTGTAATGTACGTTTGTTTTGTATTGAACTGCATTCTGCGTTCTTCATGTTTAAGTGCTATGTTACATACGTTCTAGCTAGATGATATACAATTTGCACTTAGCTGAGGGAGTCGAAAATTCGGTCACATGTGCACCGGCACGCTCGACAACTTACGATGTGTTTAGAACTAAAACATTCTCAGCTTTATATCGCTCTCATGTAACAATATTAAGTAGATACTTAGATAGGTTAACTTTCTATGAAGACTACTTATAAATCTATCTATCTTAAAGATCTTAGGCTTCATAAAATACTTAGCAACAGTACTTAGTGCCTACCTAAACTAAACTATACTTTCAAATTGTTAATCAGGAAATTTATAACAGTCTTCTCATGCCTCATCCTTTTTCATATGCGTATGTACATTATCGGAATATGAAACTGAGACGCTAAATGTACCCTATATTACTCACTCACTCAAGACGAACCTAACAAAACTTCAAAGAAATGCGTGAATACCTACTACTTATCCACTAAAATGTTTACGCTTGAGAGCGTGTTTAAGCTTAAGCTCTACTTGAAACATATACAATTTATTCATTTAGTTACCTAGTACGGCTATATGTAACTAAATTCATACTCGAAATAGATAACTCTGTTTGTGGAGCAGTCGGGTAAAACTCAACAAAACAAACATAAAAATTCGAAACACAAACGGAGCGTGCCAACATAATATTTGGCGAGCTTAAAGCTCAAAGTGTGAATAAATCCCAGATGAGTGTAGGTAATTGTATCAGAAACTTTTGAATTGGAGTCTGCAGAACCACTTAGGTGGGACTAGATACTTACTCATTGGTTCTCTAAATTATTTATCATGTAGGTACCCTTCCAAAAACACTCTGAAAGTTCGAATGAAACTGTGCGGCTACCAGTGGCAGTTACTTATGTATTTATTTATGCTAAGTTACCATTCTGTATATCAACACTAAGTATGTGCTTTAAGCTGTAAAAGAGCGCAATGATGGACATTTTCTTAGGTAGGTAGTGTGAGTGTTGTCTATATGACACGGCATGCAAATAAGTACTTATGTACATATTATGTACCTGCATATGTACTTATTGCTTTGATTATTACCTATATAAGTTATACATTACACAACGCAAATGAATAAATACATAAAATCCTACCCCTTGAACCGCATTAAAATCCGTTGCGTAGTTTTAAAGATCTAAGCATACAGAGGGCAGACAGACAGCGGGAAGCGACTGTTTTATACTATGTAGTGAAGAGGGTCGGAAATTGATTGAGGCATATAGTAAGTTGCGCATAAATAGCTTTATTGCGAGTAAATTAATTGGGCTCATAAAATACAAAGTGATGCTAAAATAGTTGCGGAAATATTCGCGGATTTGTTATGCATTAAGATACAACTTCTAAAGTTAGTGTTTAGGTTTTGAATTTCCTGCATATTCATATAAACCCTGAAAGTTTCACGTAGTGCTTATGCAAAACAATTTCAGTTAGTGTGCCTCAAAGATAGATGTTTATTTATGACTTGATTATCTTCACACCAACTCCCGTCCAGGGTAGGCAGGGTAGTACTTAGCGGGATTGCAATCGTGTCTTACTAATTTCGCTTTCAAATTCATCAATCGCTATGAAGTGATTTTAATTTTCATGCATTCATGAGAATGCATGAAAATCAAATTGATGATGAAGATTTCAATGATAAAATTGAAACTTTGATGTCTCTCCACACTAACGATTTATCAGCAAGCTTATTAGCTTCTGCCATCGATTGAATGTGTTTGACCGACCGTAATCGGAAGCTTATTAGAAAAAAAACACCGCAGGTATGATCTCATGGGATAGGGAATTATCAGTATTTAATTAAGCTTATCCTACTTCTTATCCAACGCTCGCAGTTCTGGTGGGTGGTTAACTAGTAGCTCAGCGTAGATAATATACTACGTACAACTAGTCGGTACCAGAACAAGTACAGGACATCAACTTCCATACTACTAAACTAAACGATTATTATTTTATAAGTATTCTAGTTTTGATTACTAGTCTACTCAGTGTACCTACTGAGGAAAGTCCCCTAAACTAAGGACAAATGGATACGGGAAAGTTTGAGCATGAATAACGGGTATTCAATTTCTTTAACGACCATCATTTTTGTCGAGGCTTGCCATGAATCTTGAAGATAAGCGTTTAATGGAAATAACAGCTCGGTGAAGAACATTATGGTCATACGCGAACTATCGTCGAGCCATAACCCTAAAAGGGGCATATCTTTGCATAAACATAAACTTTACTTTCATAGCGTTCTTTATACGCAAATAATAACTTTGAATACCGTTGTTCAGTTTATGATCGTATATATAGTTTTAATTAAAATTATGTAGGTAAATTTATTTATATCATTAATGATTATTATTACCTCGATATACCGAGCTAGAGCATTACGCAATGTTATGCTATATTAATACAAATTCAATACCTGACATAATTTAATTCCTTACTCAAAAGAATTTCATGAGTTAATTAATCTGGGCCTTGATTCAATTTGAATGCCTTTTTTTTATAAATTGAATTAAGTATGAAAAGTTGAATGAACTATTAACCAAATTGAGGCATGGTCATATCAGATATCACCAAAGACATTTAGTTCTACATTCGCAGCTCGATCCAAACTGAAATAATTTCGATAGAACATAGTTCAGTTCCGAAAACAGGTAGATTGGTATTAAAGGCACAATACGTGAGTTTATAGAGCGGTGGGTATCTGCTATCCGCGGATATCGAAGCTCGCCAGAAGAGTCGCTTCATTGCCTCTACATTGTACCAGAACAATTTGATCAATGAACCATTTAATGGCTCCCAGTAAACCTGTTTGATTAACTATTTCGAGGAACTCTTACCTTCAATGAAGCCATTTAGCTGAAGGACTTGGGGACTTATTAATCGTTGAATGAACCTGTATACACTTAATTTTAAGGTCCCATTTTTTTACATCAGATCAATAATATGTTTTACTCATCCATTTTGGTTTATGTAGGTGAGTGCGACACTTAATTTTAAGGTCCCTGATAAAATCATATTATGTAAGTTTGTATGTTATAGTTTAAACTTATGTTAAATTAGTAGTAAGTATGTTATTTGACATCAGATCAATAATATGTTTTCCTCATCCATTTTGGTTTATAAAGGTGAGTGTGTTCAACTCCTCATGCACCTCGGAGTTGGTATAAAAAGTTGTTGTCCTAACAAACGTAGCGTGTTTTCTTGGAAAAAACACAAACAGAGTTCAAACACACGTAAAAGGATTCCAGTGTAAACAATGTCGAATCAAAACGATGAATTTATCTAAAGGGAAATCTCTCCAGCGAAAAGCAAACACGTCTTGAGCAAAAGACTACTGAGGGATGAGGGATGAGTGATTCACTGGCTTAGAAAATGTTAGTTGATTTTTGAATTTCGCACTTCAATGCCCGCTTTGCCGCACGTCGGGCAAACCAACCGATTGTTAACATGCTGCCGGTGAGCATCGACAATAACGAATACGAAGGTGTTTATGTTTTTATTGTATTTCATATTCGTTATGACTTGTGTGCTTACTTGTTTTTCATTTGCTCTTACAATCGGAGCATTGGCTTACGTAAGTACTATGAAACCTCGTGAAATGTTACAAAATCATAAAGGCGTTTTAAAGTGCGTGTTAAACCAGTGAACATTTCGAAATGGTATGTCAAGAAACGCTAAATGCCTACACTGTTGTTACATTGAGCCCACCCCATGTTGAAGTTACCGAGGAAATAAAAGAAATCGAAGTGAAGCCAATTTCTTTAGATGACAGGAAACTTTGTTAAATGTTTAACAGTGGAATTTACGATTAGGACTTGGAGTATTGCAGCCGGCTGCAAGTTTAAAATTCAATTATGTAGAAGCGATTATTACAATTAATTCTTTTTCATCGATTTCATTGTAAGTTTGTTTTTCAAAGAAGTATTCCTTCTGTATTGACAGAAATAAAATTTTTTATGACTAAATAAATGTAAAATACATTTTACCCCTACTCATAGGGAGAGGTGTTAAAAGTTTGTGCCGTTAAAAGATAATCGGAGAAGAGATCAAGTAATTATGATTAATATAGTTTAGAAGATGAGTTAAGGGACGACTGCTATCACCATTAGGGCTACCTAAGTACCTAAATACACAAATATAGATTTATACCAAATAATCGACATTACCATTCGACTAATCATAGTTCAGCCGATAATAGTCGTTATCCAAATCCTATCGACATGAATTATACAAGAGTAAGATCAAAGTTTGCCATGTACGTACTCAGTAGGTACCTATCTGATGAGCCGACCGAGACTTTGTATGACGCCATTACTTAATTAGTCCCTTGGTTATTTTCAAAAACACATATCTCTTGCCGTAATATCTATTACTGACATCATGTATATGCAAAGATCTGAATATGTCTGAGGGAAAAAAGGTTCAATAAATACTTTACATATTTAATTTTAATTTTTAAGCTACTATTATAACTTCGCGGAAGTGAAAAACAAATAACCAAAATTAACTGCATATAAATGTAAATATGTGTAGTATTTGATCTATACTAATATTATAAAGAGGAAAGATTTGTATTTTTTGTATGTATTGAATAGGCTCCGAAACTACTAGACCTATTTCAAAAATTCTTTCACCGTTAGAAAGCTACACTATCACTGATTAACATAGGCTAGCTGCCCGCCCCGGCTTTGCACGGGTAGACAAAATCTTTGATATAAATGTCTACCCGTGCGAAGCCGGGGCGGGCCGCTAGTTTATACATATAAAGAGCACGACGTTCAGGCGGGAGCGGTGTGGAATGTACCGTAAAAAAAGAATCTAATATCTAATCAAAAAGATTAAATAAAAATAATTTGAAATGTGATTCGAATTAGGCTACAGAGGCACATGGCAAATTCGACCACTTGACCGCTGGCAAATATCGTAAAGATTGAGGTAGGAGACCCTAAATTGAAGGGAAGTTTTCTCATTAATTTGATTACGTCGATCCTACGGCCCGACCCGTGTCACAAGTTACTTCATTAGTTACGCAACTCGCTGAAAGTAAGTACGGAATTACATTATGTAAGACACGAATCACCAAAATTATGCCGACGACTGATTCTTTCCGGTGATCCCGTATGACACTTCTGAAACTTGGGTGATCATTGCGGCGAATATAATTGAGAGTGAATAATTCAGTGATTCAAGTGCTTTGCGACTTGTCAACGTTAGATCGTGACAAATTTATTTGTAGATTTAGCAGAAATTATTACCTACTCAATTCAGAATCGATCCAATCAACAAATATAAATCTGATGATAAGATTTACGTGTTATGTTACCGTGATCGTCACCTCCAAAGCCTACGGTAACCGTTTACCATTAGGCGTGTCATAGGCTGCTTGCAATGCTTGCCAACTTAGTGGCATAATATATTTCCAAGTCGTAGTAGGTATTGTTTCTGATATAACATTAAAGTGACATTCATAACGGATGTAAGACTCAGGGTGTGGAATACTATGTCATATGCAAAGCGAGCGTTTCGTAAAATTTGAATTTAAAATCAAAGCTCGTTGGAGAGGTGTTTTTGTCTCTGAACAGCGGGACAGGGCGCTCATAAGTTACGCCGAATATTTATGTTAGGCAACGCCACCACCAGACTCCCGCGTATATTTACCACCAAGAACGTTTTAATGCATGCTCAATTTACATTTTAGCCACTTACTACCTTTTATTTCGGTCCTCAGATTATATTGTTTGTAAACAGGAGTCAGTTCAATGTGCTAACAATGTTTCTGTTTACATTGCCCAAGCAACTACCACTTAGGTATCGCTAAGGGCGTTGTTTGCAGAGCGGTCGGTTTATGCTCGTAATTACAATTTTCATACCATCTATTTAAATTATTCATTAAGTACGTATATTTAGAAGGCAAGTTAAATATTAAATATATGTATATCAGTACATACAAGTGGCACTTGCTGATAATACCTTATACATATTATCTTAATTTACACCTACAAAATCAAAAATACTATCTAATACCGAAGCAGCCTATGAGAGTGCGCTAAGAATCTAATATACCTACGTCGTGTCACAGTGTGGGAATATGATGTAAACTATTTTTCATACCCTATCTATTTGATAAGCATGGACCACCCAAAAAAACATTTAAATAGACGTTTGCCGGAACAGCTAGTATTTTTATAAAATTTAAATCTTAATGTTAAACACACACACAAGTTATGTATTTTTTAATTTATTTAAATATTCAAAAGCAAACGTTCACACGTACGATATTTGTTTACGGCAGATACACAGGGGGGATCGCATTTGATTGAGTATTATCGGCGGATGAGGCTCGGGTTTAATTGATCCAGGCAGGATGATGGATTAGCGAGCGAGATGCGGTGGATAAAGACGAATTTGAGAGCGTCCGCCACAAGACGGGTTCCTTACCTCCAACTTTGTATCAATCTTGTTATGGTCGCATCGATGTTGTTTATGCTGTAACCTAATTGAATATTCACTGCGTGATGATAAGTTAATTTATTTATTAATTTGATACCAACCGGTTAATTTCCATTATCACCACCTTCCTTAGCAACTTAGTTCGGCCACTGTAGAGCATAAAGCTTACTCTTATGGCATTCATTTTTGTTTTATTATATACCACTAAGGTGGCACACATTAGCCCGTCTGATGGTAAACGGTTACCGTAGCTTATGGACGCTTGCAACTCCAGGAGATCACTCGCGCCGACCCTAAAGTGCCTGTGTCCAGTATACACATAAGTATGTTTTATTATAATATATAAAAAGAATACTACAAGTGTTTCTGCGGCAGAGCTGTAGAACTATGGAAAGTTACAGTAAATAAAAACTGTAGTAATAGCAACCTCATATATTTCCAAGATAGATCACTAAGCATATACTTATTTATCTAGCTAGGAGATGTGCGCGCGTCAATAATCAAGACACGAGACAATAGATTAAGAGGGTACCTTACCTACTTATTGAACAAGCTAATCAACTTTGTAGAGTGAGTTGACGTTCAAAATTAATTTACGTGTGGGCCGGAGCTTTTGCTGAATTGCTATTAATTAAATTTGTAGCAAGCCCTCAAAAAGATCTCGTTAAGAGGATGTTTCCATAGCGGTGCTGTACGTTATATAATTTTAAAAGTATTAGCAACGAGAGCTGCATTGCTGTGACAAGTGACTTAATTAACTGAATAAACATTTTATAAAATTGCTGTACATACCTGCTTCGCAGCCGCTTGAGCGTTGCTACATAAAGCTTTTTCCATTGAATATCTACATGACGTAGCTATACTGATCATAATGCGATTAGAGACATAATTTTATAATACTTTTCCTTATAATGTTTTTCAAGGAATACTTTGATTATAATGTTTGAAACTCAAAACTTTATTTCCATCTAACGTAATTATGCTGCTGTAATTATCAAATTATATACTAATCCGTCTACCTGCATCTTTTAAGAAAACGCACATATAGTCATTGTTTTATCCGATGTATAATAAATAGCTCAGAAGTATTAACTCCATATTATGAGGCTGTTTTCTCATCAGGGCCTGTGCTTGAACTCATGAATAAAAGCCTTATATTTCGAGGTTTATGATCTCTGTATTTTTTTCTCCGTCTCTATATCTAAGTGTATATCTCTGTGCTTTTATTTGAAAGCCTTTCGAATGCGGAATTAAGGAAAGGCATGTAAAAGTAGGTATGTGAAACTGTCTTGCAATTTAGTTTCAGCTATCCATCGCAACGCTTTAGGAATTTAAAATTTTCAGCCATCGACGATAATCAAACAGCTGGCGGCAGTTTCATGTTTTGAATATTAATAGCCGTTATCGAGCTTAGATCTTATAGCTTCTATTTATTCTGGTGACGTCGTAAACACTTTATTTCAACCTTTATAATATTGTGCTTTTCAGAATGCCTGGAGTTATTATTATGCGGCATTTTATGATAAGTACCAGTAAAGCTAGTGAATTTTAAATAAATAAACAATTTTATTTTGAAACTTTGTCGTAACTTTTTAATATTAGGTCCTTACATATGAAATTGGCGTTTTGTATGGGAGGAACAAAAAGTCGAATATTTTTTAATATAATATATTTAATTAATCAAAGTATGAACCATTATTTTCTATGCACTTTTGCCATCTCATAGGTAGTTCATTGATCCCTTTACTAAAAAAACCAGTCGGACGGGAATCAATAAAATCTTTGAAGGCGATTTGGACTGCCCCATCGGAGTTGAATTTTTTCCCTTGCAAGAAGTTATCCAAATTTCGAAAAAAATGGTAATCTGTTGGAGCAAGGTCCGGGGAGTACGGAGGATGTCTTAGACTTTCCAATTGAAGCTCTTCTAATTTAGTAGCCGTCTGTAGCGCAGTGTGTGGTCTAGCGTTGTCGTGAAGCAGCAGTGGCGTGGAGCGATTGACCAGCCTAGGTTGTTTAGCCGCTAGCTTTTCCATCATGGTTTGCAATTCCTGACAATAGACATCAGCCGTAATAGTCTGGCCAGATTTGAAAAAACTGTAATGAACAATACCGGCACTAGTCCACCAAACGCTTACAAGTAACTTTTTTGGGGTTAATTTTCGCTTGGGGCAGGATTTGGCTGGCTGGCCAGGATCTAACCATTGCGCTGAGCGCTTCCGATTATCGTAAAGAACCCATTTTTCATCACAGGTAATGATTCGGTTTAAAATACCTTCATTATTGTGCCGGTTTAGTAATGTAACGCAGCAGTCGACGCGCGTTTGCCGGTTTGTTTCAGTCAATTCGTGAGGTACCCACCTTTCAAGCTTTTTAATCTTCCCAATTTGCTTCAAGTGAATTAAAACAGTTTTATCACTAACATTGCAGCCTGCAGCTAACTCGGACGTGGTTTGCGATGGATCCGCTTCCACAATAGCCTTCAACTCTTCATTATCAACTTGAGTCTCAGGCCGTCCACGGGGCTTGTTCTGCAGGTCGAAATTTCCAGAACGAAAACGTTGGAACCAAAAACGAACTGTGTTTTCTTTTGCAACACGACCGCCATACACATCATTCACCCTTCGAGTTGTTTCCGCAGCACTAGTGCCACGGCGGAACTCGTACTCGTAAATAATGCGATATTTAAGGTTTTCCATTTTGTAAAATGAGTGACGCAAACAGAAAAAAACAGAAGAAAAAAAACAAATGAATGACGATCATCGAAGCACAAATACATGAGTCTATAGCTGTACAAATTTGAATTTGGAATTCCTTACCAAAGAGGAGAAATTCGTGATTAAAGTGGCCAGTACGAAAAACGCCAATTTCATATGTAAGGACCTAATATAATATCCTAATTCCTATGATATTTTATCTATATTATATTTTATTATTAAATATATGGTTAAAATTGGTACCTTTGTGAATAATATTTTGTTCTTTTAGCGGTTACACTTCCGACGATTAACATATTTTTATAAACTCCTAGTAAGGATTAGGTGGATATCTTTATACCGCTAATTTAAGCAACAGTTTGCGAATGTTTACATTAGTTTTTTTTTATACCACTAAGGTAGCAAACAAGCATACGTCACCGTAGCCTATGGACGCTTGCAACACCAGGGGTATCACTCGCGCGTTGCCGACCCTAAAATTTTTACATTTAGATTACAAACACGTTACATTAAGCACAATAAACGTAGTAACACTAGCTAATGCCACGAACGTAATCTCCTGTATAGGTAACATAAGGTACATTGTGCATCTAAAAGAGCTGAATTAAGGCACGTTTATCGCAGCTTCCACTATAAAATGTTGAATGGGTCTTAAGAAACTCTGAGAGTTAGGTACCTACGTGTTCCAACGGCGAACAAATACGTGACTACATAAATATCTTTACTGGTTTTACGGAATCAATGTATAGTACTTATATAGAATAGCTACGAAGCCCTATATACACACATAGATATCATCACGCCAATTACCTTTCGTGGTGAGTATAGAAACCTACATATATATTTTAGTGCAATAAGGTACTTATATATATTATTTCCTGCAATCATTTTCAAATCAGGTCTTAACGATGCTATATTGCTCCTCATACCAAAATATTTAGCCCGTCCTTAAGCGGAAGAGTGTTATAAATTGTCCTTTCCCACCGTTGTCAATTTAAGTATAAGAAAAACTCGGCTATTATGCAGTGAGAACAATAGAAGCCCAGTTTTAGTGTGTAAACCACGAAACTGCTCGGTTGGAACCCTCACAGACTAGCTAGAGTAATAAATTAGTTGTTTTAGAGGAAATGGCATCGCCTTAGCCAGGGCCATAAAGACATTTAGGATTGAGTTCCTGAGCGGCTCGGGGCTGCTGGTACGTAACCGTTATAATAATGCACATAAAATTCTCCGGCGAGAGCAGTGAGCGAGTAAAGCGAAGCCGGCATTAGGCTGGCTGCCCACCAACGCTCAAAGAATAAGATGTGTGGCAAATTATGAAAATATAGCAATAAGGTTACTGAAATTTCTTCGCGCAGCACTGGTGGATAACTAGGCTTACAGTTTTGAGTTATTCCACGTCACGTACACGGTTGGTCGGCGGCCCCGCGTCCTTGTCACCCAGCACTATAAAAACCGGTTTTCATTCACGAAATGCACTAATTTTTAAGACGTTAACCTGACAAAAATGCAACGTATTGCTCTCTATCATATATAAACTGAACGCCCGAGGTTTCGTATTACCTTCGTTTTTTTATAAGTACTATAAATGGCTGTAAATGGTGTTACAGCTCACCTGCATCACTTGATGGTCATTGGTATAATTTTAAAGATTTCGTGACTCAATAAAAGTACCTATTACTTATTTTCTTCGATACAGTATAAAAGTATAAGGGCCATATTAATTTTAAGTCAAGTTACTAAATGAGAGATGCATTAACTCTTTGAGTAATATTAGATTAAGTTATAAAATCAACACAAGCGTACAACATTATACATTACATCATGCTCTAATCCTCAAGTGAGTAGTTCGGTTATATGACGGTTATTGTTACAAGCATGTACTTGTTTGAAACTTCTAAAAGTATTTAACTTACTAGAGTTCTAGTCCTAAAGTTGACACAGATTGTATAGTACTAGTACAGTTCATTTTATTTTCCCATAAAAAAATTGCCGTACGACTGGGGACTGTACCTCCACCGTACATAAGATCGCAGTCAAATAACACTACTACTAACACAGCACTACATGATTGTAGTGCTGTGTTACATACCTACTAAGATATACATTCTTAAGTATGTAGTTCGATGTAATTTTGATCAATGATTTAATTATTTAGCGCCTTGGGAATTACCTGTACATTACTGGTAGTACAGTAATGATCTGGGTCAAGACTGAGATTGAAGTCTCAAAATATGAGGAAATTATTCGATTGCTATAACCACAAACAAGAAGAAGGATAATGATGGAGCATAAAGTATAATAAAAAAAAATAAGTAAGTGAACGATATACGCTTCATGGAGAGTGGGTTAACAATAATGTGTTTGTTATTGTCGTAAGACTCAGCGCGTCTGTAGCCAATGGTAACTAGAATATTGAGTACGACTGCCTTTATACGTAAAGGCAGTCGTACATCATTTATCCGATATAATTTATATGATTATTGCTCCAAGGGCCGCCACTTAACCTCATTTGTGAGTGATATTCAGAATTTACGCGCTTCTTGATAAAATATAAACACTATTAAAGTATTTTGTTTGTTACGGTGAAATAATACTCTACTATATCTATACACACACTAATAAACTAGTAAGATTTTAGGGTCGGCAACGCGCGAGTGATACCCCCGGTGTTGCAAGTGTCCATAGGCTGCGGTAACCGCTTACCATCAGGCGGGCTGTATGCTTGTTTGCCACCTTAGTGGTATAAAAATTTTTGTATACTCCTAAAGATGACACACGTATACGGCCTACCTGATGCGTGATGATTACAAGCATCTACAGACTAATCAAACACTTACTATCAAGCAGGCCGTAAGCATATTTATTCGCATTTGAAATTAAATGAACCCTTTCTTTATCCCAACAAATTAGTACACTAAAGTCAATATTTATATTATCTAATGTTACTTACTAAAAACTTAGGGTCTACATTAATATTAATGCATTGGATGTACGTAAATTTTATGACGAACCAATGTCTTAAATTTCTTCAAAACTGCCTTTCGCCTAGTGCTTCAGAGTTTTAATTTGAACACTGGTTTAAAAATCAAATACGAAGGGAAGTTTAAAAGACAGAAAATATGAAAAACAAGAGAAAAATAAATCGAGAATTACTTAATAAGCAAGTAACTAAAATTGTTGGTCTCTAATAAATGACATACATTAAACACTATAACCATGGGGCTCGGGCTGATCAATATTACAGTATCACTGGATACCGTCCGAGTAGGTATAATATAAAATTAATAACGTGCTAAACGGGCGCCCGACGCTGCCGACTATTGCTAACAGTTTGGGATTGAATCAAACTGCTAGTAGAATATTAAAATTCGATGCAAGCGGTTGATGAAGCAGTCACGTTCTCTAATTCTTGGCAATATTAATGTAGTTCACGTGAATGGAATGCGGAGCCGCGGCACGTGGGCGGCATTCCGCCCTGAAATCACTTCCCGCTCTCCACTCCTGACAGTGACGTATCGTTCCTCTTCTTTAACATTAATGTAATGGATTTTGTTTCATGTTGCGGAAGTTATCGCATATTTTACGATGTGCTTAATTATTAAGAAACGGATATTTAATTGTTTGCCTTAAATTTGCTACCTACGCAGATGTGGAGTAAACAATGTTGTCCATGAAAGTAATAAACTTATGAAATAAGGCTTTGTACGGAATTATTTTTGTTATTACATTAACGTTCCTTTTTTATGGTTTTATTAGGTTTGAAGCTATATACCATCAAGAATTTAAAAAACAATTAATTACTTAAATCTTTTTTTTGTAGCACTAAAAGGCAGCAAATACCCGCCCGATGGAAAGCAGATACCCTAGCCTCTAGAACCTTTTAAAACCGGGGTAACACTGGCGAGTCACCGACACTAAATATTAGGTCCTTACATATGAAATTGGCGTTTTTCGTACTGGCCACTTTAATCACGAATTTCTCCTCTTTGGTAAGGAATTCCAAATTCAAATTTGTACAGCTATAGACTCATGTATTTGTGCTTCGATGATCGTCATTCATTTGTTTTTTTTCTGTTTGCGTCACTCATTTTACAAAATGGAAAACCTTAAATATCGCATTATTTACGAGTACGAGTTCCGCCGTGGCACTAGTGCTGCGGAAACAACTCGAAGGGTGAATGATGTGTATGGCGGTCGTGTTGCAAAAGAAAACACAGTTCGTTTTTGGTTCCAACGTTTTCGTTCTGGAAATTTCGACCTGCAGAACAAGCCCCGTGGACGGCCTGAGACTCAAGTTGATAATGAAGAGTTGAAGGCTATTGTGGAAGCGGATCCATCGCAAACCACGTCCGAGTTAGCTGCAGGCTGCAATGTTAGTGATAAAACTGTTTTAATTCACTTGAAGCAAATTGGGAAGATTAAAAAGCTTGAAAGGTGGGTACCTCACGAATTGACTGAAACAAACCGGCAAACGCGCGTCGACTGCTGCGTTACATTACTAAACCGGCACAATAATGAAGGTATTTTAAACCGAATCATTACCTGTGATGAAAAATGGGTTCTTTACGATAATCGGAAGCGCTCAGCGCAATGGTTAGATCCTGGCCAGCCAGCCAAATCCTGCCCCAAGCGAAAATTAACCCCAAAAAAGTTACTTGTAAGCGTTTGGTGGACTAGTGCCGGTATTGTTCATTACAGTTTTTTCAAATCTGGCCAGACTATTACGGCTGATGTCTATTGTCAGGAATTGCAAACCATGATGTACCATGATGGAAAAGCTAGCGGCTAAACAACCTAGGCTGGTCAATCGCTCCACGCCACTGCTGCTTCACGACAACGCTAGACCACACACTGCGCTACAGACGGCTACTAAATTAGAAGAGCTTCAATTGGAAAGTCTAAGACATCCTCCGTACTCCCCGGACCTTGCTCCAACAGATTACCATTTTTTTCGAAATTTGGATAACTTCTTGCAAGGGAAAAAATTCAACTCCGATGGGGCAGTCCAAATCGCCTTCAAAGATTTTATTGATTCCCGTCCGACTGGTTTTTTTAGTAAAGGGATCAATGAACTACCTATGAGATGGCAAAAGTGCATAGAAAATAATGGTTCATACTTTGATTAATTAAATATATTATATTAAAAAATATTCGACTTTTTGTTCCTCCCATACAAAACGCCAATTTCATATGTAAGGACCTAATATATAGTATTTTAGTTCGCATTGGTTACATACAATACACTAATCCAAACAAAGTCATAATACTCATTCATCTTAATCTATTGTCGATGACTGTAGCAAGAATTTCCAACCAACTTACTTGGCTGCATACTCATATAGGTATATTTCATGAAACTATTCATCGCTGCATCGTTAAGTCGTAGCACGTCGTAGCAGACAATTCTACAGCTACAGGCTACAGCTGTCTACGAACTCGTAGACAATTGCTACGGTAAACTTTTACTCCAATAACGTTCCAATATTATTCAGTTGACGTGTTATCATCAAAACTTTAAGTGTATCAATCAATATTGTTATGTTTCCAATCAAAACACATGTCCCCTATTATATGTACATGTTTTATATTAAAATAAGACATATTTTTAGGTTTTGAACGCAGCTTAAGACGGAAGTCAGAATGTTGGCTTTGTGTAACAGAGCACTTGAAACTCGTACACCAAGTGCAACTAGGAGCGGATCCTTTGTAATAGCTATCCTGCGCGCAAACTATGTACATAGCATAAACTTTGTAAAAATGCTTTAAAGCGACTAGTATGTAATTACAACTACCTAACGTACCACACATGTAACTACTGACAAACCATATAATACGGATACTACCCTTCGATCGCCACTAATGAGTTCGCACATGCATATAGCCAGTCAGGGACACGATAACGTTACTGATAACGTTTGCGCACTAAATAAACATACAATAAACAACCTAATAAATATGGCACCATGTTATAACAAGCCACCTGACACGAAGCAAATTAAACGAACACAAAGCATTATAGGATTTCTTTTACGAAATCGTTTCCCACAACTCACTGTAATGAGGGGGAGAAAATTACACTTCTTGAACGTGTGTACAAATTGTGCGGGGGCGAAATGAGAGGTAAATCCGTTTTAAACCACGACAGACGGGCGGCGAGGAGTCCTATCCGTCACGCCTCGCACGAACTTAATCCCTCATCAAATCCAGATTAATTAAACTCGAACCGACCACGATCCGAGTCGAGCCACTCACGCATATTGTGACGCAATTGTACCAAACAGGAACATAGTGATGCGTGCCAAACACGTCACCCATTCATTAGAACATCTTAATTAAGTCACTGCATGACAAAGGAAAATTAAACTGACTGGTAGTTTAGTGATTTGTGCTCATAGTTATTATAGATTGGACCGGTTTCCCATACTCATTCATCTCAAAAAAGTGAAAGTTATATTTTTTGTTTCCTCTGGCAGCCATTTATTGATAAAAAAATGATACAATTATTCAAGCCGTAGACTCTTTTTTGTTATCTGCATTACGCATTAGATACGCATACGTTAGAAGAGTTTTATCATTATTATTAAGATCACATGCTATTTTGCTATATTCGAGGGACTTGGCGTGATGATATCTATGTATTTTATTTGTTAGTAGTATGATATTCATGATAGTATATCTTACTGTATCTACAGTCTAATAAATAAAATACCTATATTGTTCCTTCGAGTATCTACTCGAATGTACGGGCCTTTAGTGCTAACCAACATTCTTCTATTCTTCACCTAGCTCTGAAGAGAACCGGAATAACAACGAAGACGGCGAATCGTAATCTTCACGAGCAGTTCAATTTATTCACTAATAATCAGAGTCAGTTCTGAAGTTGTTAGAGATGGTTTTGTAGCCCATATGGTTTGTTCTATTAATAACATTGCATTAAAAATTATAAGTACATTTCATAAAATAATTAAAGGCATATTTAGAACGAACAGTAACTCATAATTTTTAAAACTAGTCGTTTTCTGGCAGTTACTTAGTCTGTATATACTTAATATTCTTGAGGGATGCGGAGTACATCAGTCCTTCATACGGTTTTTAGGAATCTATCAGATAAACTCAATTAAATAAGTAGGCAAGGATTTTATGAAGAAGTAAATTTTATCTACAATTTTACTTCGCAACAATAAAGGGTCAGATGGCTGAGTATAAATAAGTGCGCGAAGTAAAAATAAAGAGACTCTTAAAAAGTTTGTGTCAGAAATTTGTCAGACTGTCGCGTTTGAATACTAAAAAAGAATACACCAAAAACGGCGCCAAAAGATTAACAAGCATTCAGGTTGGAGTGTACGTAATACAATCAAAAGTTTTGATGAATTTCAACAAAACTGACTTTGTTTCCCCTTTCTGTCCAAGTTAAATAATAAAATCTACTGCAGACTGCTCCATCTGCGCCCTATAAGAAGTTTCTGTTGAAAAAGTGGCGTCAAATAAAATATATTTTTATCTTACTTTGCTAATAACTATGTACGCTTGGAGCGTTACGGAGGAGAGGACGACACAGTGACGGTAAAACAGGTATGAGTGTGTAGTTAGAATAATCTTTATCAGCTTAAGCAAGTTTTAAAATAAATGAAGACTCAACCAGCGTGTTTCGTTGATCGATAATTTGGATGCGACATTTCGTTTCAAGATAGGTGTTCCATTAATTGTCAGTGTTGATTGATTTATGGTTTGGCAGTGAGCGATGCAGCGGCGCGAGGGGACTGTTGAACGAATCACGACCGCACCGAACACCGCGTACCCGACCTAACCTTCCATTTTCATACGTCGCAAGGGTTCATCCACGGATCAACGTGAAGAATTTATTGTGAGTATTTACGCGAGAAAGAATATAAGCGCGCTCGGTTTCTTTTCAATATTTCATTCGGAACTTGACTTCCTGATAGATCAGAGTGGGATATAACGTATATTTATGTCCCTTATGATAAGTCCATGTGATTTTTATTACGCTTACACAGAAATATTATGTTTTATCGTGGTTATTTAGTCAGATATGTATAGTTCAGAATAGTAATAAAGCAAAGAAAACGTTCTTAATAGTTCAAAAAAATTATGATTACTTGCAATGTTTAATAAATAGGAAAGCAATTTGCATATATGTATTTTTGCATAGAAGCAAAAGAATGATTCAAACGAAAGATATGCTGCGTCGTTATTTCCTAAAAATGCGTCATATGTATATTGGTAATACAACTAGCATATATTAGCAATTATAATTAATGTGGCAAGATTAAACTTATTTTAAATAAAAGATATATACTCTGTTCGTAATTGAACTTAGCCCGATATCTACAGAGATGCCTACTCTACCTGATCGTGCTATCAAAGCTTATGGAAGATTCCTCGTAAAATTTTACGACAAGCATTATGGGAGCTGAAATAAGCGACGCAATATTCAATGTTACAAACCATAGCATCTGCAATTCATACTAATCGCATTATGTACATAGATTTGAATAATAATGTAGTTTGCCACTTAATGTCACGTCATAATCGTAACGGAATTAGTGCCGACGTATCTCCGATGGATAATTAAATCGATCACTGCTCTATTAAGAAAGTAAACATAGATCATTGATGTAAGTTTTGATGGAAATAGGAAGTACTTACTAGCATAATCCATAGCTATCGCGAAATGTGTTCCGTCAGCTAAATAGTGCGGCCAACATTTGGGAGGCATCTTTACGCTGAACCAATTAAATGCCATTCAGTCGGACACGTATACGTTACTGTATATGTAGATGGACAATCTGATATACACAATTGACTAACCATTTACTTGTCATGTAGAATTTTCATATAAACCTACTATTAAACACTATCTAAGTTTTAACCCCTCATCTACATCTACACTCTACACATATCTAAACTATCTACACTATCTACATCTACATCTACACTAATCTACATCTACACTATATAATATTATAAAGAGGAAAGATTTGTGTGTTTGTATTTTTGTGTTTTTGTATTTTTGTGGCTTTGTATTGATTAGGCTCGGAAAGTGCTGGACCGATATCAAAAATTCTTTCACCGTTAGAAAGCTAAATTATCACTGAGTAACATAGGCTATATATTATACTAGCTGCCCGCCCAGGCTTCACACGAGTGTACAAAATATTTGATAAATGTCTATGCTCCGAAACTAATGTCTACCCGTGCGAAGCCGAGGCGGGCAGCTAGTATAGTATATAAAACATCGATTTATCTTTTTCACTGAAAACCTCACGCATTTTTCAAATAAGTATTTGTTTCTTATAGGTATTGAAGCCGAGTGCATTTCGCTTAGTCACTAGATCGATCAGGTAGTCTTAAATAGTCTTAGATTTAAAATGTGGGTGAGTTATTCTAAGTTTATTCATCATTTATAAGCGAAAAAGGGTAAGCTTTCATAAAATGAAGCTTTCGCAGAACAGCCTTGAAAGCACTGAATCTACGTCCGTGGGACTAGAAAAACAAAAGAGTTTCTAGTTGAAGCAAACCAAACATAAAATTAATTAAACGCTAGTTGAACACAAAGAAAAACCGCGCAACATATTAGGTGTATTAGTGTACGGCGAGAATTGAGTTAGGTTGTAGATTCCCACCACGTCCGTTCGCCTTCATTCGCGCGACTCTAACGGCGTAGATAATAGAGACTTACTGCGCACTTTACTCTCCGTACCTAAGCAATAACTCTCCCTTGAAGTTGCCGTGAGATACTATACTTTCTGTAGTTCGCGATTCAACCTGAGGACTATCCAAAAAAGTTGGGCTCCTTAAGACGTTCCATAATGGAACATTTAACGAGGATACCAGTGAGTGCGGATTCGTTGTCCTCACTTGAGGAGGAAAAGGTTTATATTTTCGATAGCTGAAGTTAAAGAAAGTTGAAGTTTGATTAATGTTAACCCTCAAACTTCAACTCTTATTTTAATTTTTATCGATCTATTCATCCTATATAAGTCTTCCAAAGCACTGTAGTGTTTATTGATGTTATCTGTAATAAGACATTTATTTAGGTACGTAGGGTTGGTATTACAAAAGGTAACTAGGTGTTACAAAGACGGCCATGCGTAAGATTTTATGTTGGTGCCTAAAAGTGTTCATAGCGGTTCATACGGAACGGTGACCGCTTCCTTATGACACTGTGTCAATTTAAGAAAAAAGTTTATATGATTGAATATTTATATGCTATTTGCTGTTGCACATTTTCCATTCTACTTACTATTTATCAACCACAAGAGTATCGCGTACCTTACTCAGATGTTCCTGCGTGGCGCTCATAGATCCATCACTAAAACCGCGCTCAGATTGGGTTGTCAATTACGTCACTGCTTCCCCGCCCTCAATCTGTCATCGAGACACCAATTAAAGTAAAGCTGCCTCCCTGAGTTCCTATAATTTGTCTTGCACAAAATATACAGCTATGAGTAAGAAGAATTTATACGATTCTCAAACATAGAGGGTCCAATGAATTCTTATTATATTACAAATACTATATTATTGTAGAAATATGACCAATATTATTATTGTTGTTCTTTTCATTACAATACGAATGATGGGAATGAGTATATACATGGGACATTTGTTTCTGTCATAGCAAATATAACGTAAGTAAAGAGATATGTTACCTTTCTCCAGTCGTTTGGGATCAAGCCAAGTCCGTCTTGGACAAAGAGACGACTGTTGTGTCGTCGCGCCGCGCCACATTCCCGCCAGCGTGCTACTCGTACTGCTGACAACGGAACCGTGAAATTTTGGAATCGAATTACTAAGCACGGCATCCCGAATGGATGTTGAACTACGCTCAGGAATTGCTTGCGCTTTTACTTTATTCTTTCGCGTTCTCTATGTAATGTAAGCGTGAGCAAATGAATTACAATGCGCTTGTGAAAGGTTACTATTGAATAATTCCTGGCTGGGTTAACACCAGGTATGGCGCGCTGCCAAATTTATAAACTCTGCTTTAAAACTTGTAATACTTATGCTTAAAAATATGTTCTCTGAAAGGTTTTGCAATACCTACTGATTCCACATACACGTAAACTGTGAGAAGTAAAATTTTTATCAGATAAATTTTACAACCAATTTTAAGTCAGAGCGTAGCGTAGATAGCATAGCTAAGTTACCAGTTCCATTAAGATTTTTATACGAAACAATGCAATAGATTGTTTGTTACTGAATGACCACTGACTTACTAGGTCAGTGTTACTGAGCAATATCTTAAAAGATTCTAACACAATAACTTTTTTGATAATAAATAAATAATCATTTCACTAGACTACTACTAAAATTAGGATAAAAATCTATCGCATTTAATAAACGTATGCTAATTCGAAAATTTGCGAGTAAAGTTTCAATGAAATTAAGCAAGTACTTGTAGCGTGAAGGAATAACAAACAAACAAATTGTATATGCAAGTTTATTTCATACGTATTCAGCGCATGGATAGATTCTAGTTTTCGAATTACATACTCACCTACTTTTAAATTATTATTTTTCCGTCGTTTACTGTGATTATTTTAACAAAGCGCTCAATACCACAATTGAGATACATATTTCAATAGATGTGCTGATGAATTGATGATGCACAAATGGTATACCTATATACGTGATACTATTATCTGCACTAATATTTTTTGTTTGTAATGGGTCATCTCTAAAAACACAAGACAGATTTGAAAAATATTTCACTAATATGAATCTACACTATTCATGAGTTAATAGCATCCCTTTGACGCGCTAGCAAAATCGCGAGTAAACGCTAGTAACAGATAAAAATAATATAATGCTCAAAGTGTGCTTTTAAAAACACTTAATAACTTTACGATCCTTGTGTTAGTTCTCACATAAAAAAGGTAGATTTGTTAATTTGATGAAGAACCAAAATATGTAATTTTTCACTGATATTCAGGTTCGGCTACGTGCGAGTGAGACCCCTAGTGTTGCAAACGTTACGGTAACCGCTTACCTTCAGGCGGGCTGTATGCTTGTTTGCCACATTAGTGGTATAAAAAAGGGTTATAAATTAAGGTATTTGATCGCTATTCATTTAATACTACAACAGTGGAAAAATCCCGTCAGAGATACCTCTAAACTACGGCCCGTTTTATAGTTAGCGATCACCGTAGTTTAGATGTTAGAAGTATCTCTTACGTGCTACCAATCCATGTTGACGTTATTTTTGTTTTGCTTAATAAAATAAATAAATTGTAATATTATGAACTTCTCTTAAAAGTACGATGTGTACGACCGAGGTTGTTTATAATGCAATGCTGCAGAGCGTGATTGGAACGCAGACAAAGGTGCCGCTTTGTTTACGTTTAAAATTAATTAATTCGTTTGTACTAAAAGCAACATGGATGAAAATATAGTTATTATTACATAATAATTTTAAGCCAGCGCACGAATAAATTTCCATATTTAAATTCAATCCTCGTTATTATGACTATCAATATAATGGTATCGCAAAACAGGCACGATAAGTACGTAATGTTAATTTAAACTATCCTAAAAACTAAATTAACTTAACAGTAATTAATAAATAGTACTAAATTTTTTGGGCTCTGCTGATTATCTAATTACTAGGCATTACTATCATTGTCATCCCGGATTAATCCCATATATTTGTGTGCCGGTAGCAAGAACATTTTTTGACTACGTATTCGAAAACGTAACTCTCAAAATGTCAAAGTGTTTATACGAAATGCTTAGTTCTACTTATCGCCGCCGCAGCGCTGTTCATTTTGCCATACAAAAATAGTCAAAAGCGATACGAATACGTGGTCGCAAGTTATTCTTGCTCGGGCTACCGGAGTAATATTACTGGGATATACACTAAGTAATAACTAAAGAAGAATTAATCAGTGATGTAGGACTTGAATACGTATACATGGATTTGGTTCAGTAGATTAATGTGGATAAGTTTCACGACTTATTCTAAATGTGTGTCTCACCTCGTGGTTAAAAAAACCTTATCCTCCAAATTCGTACTCTTTATTGACCTTTTTATGGATAATGTAATCATAATACGGATTTGCTTTTTTTACACGCTAATAAAACTCGGACAACATTTACGAAGACAATGCCATAAAAATTGGCATAAAATCCCGGCGCCGAATTTTTATATCCAGATATACCTATAATACGTTCATAAAGTTTAGTGGCAATATTATTGGACAAATGCTGCTCTCTGAACTGCAAAATCGTGTGAAAATAATATTGATATAATTAATATCTTATTGAACCATGACAGGCAGGTATTTGTTTTTAGATGTCTCTCGAAGCGTCAGTTCCGAGAACTTTGAATTATATACTTTTATAGGTTGGCTCATTTATTTTGGAAGACAATAGTTTAAAATATTAAATCAAATAAACGAAACTAACATTATATATGCGAAGTAACTTTCTTAAATTGTTTGCTTGCTACCTTTTTCCGATTAAAAGGCTAAACGGATCGTTATGAAATTTGACAATGAGATAGATTATTACCTAGGGAAGGACATCTTAATCTAATAAACACGCGGACAAAGCCGCGGGTAAAAGCTTGTTTGAGATAGATCTAACTTAGAGAATCTGTTTCATATTCAACATACTAATTACATGAGCCTAGGTGGCGCGCCCCTACAGGTAATTTATTACTTGAAATATTTTTATTAAGTTCAGGAAATTAATTAATATCTTGAAAAAAACACCAGAAGATTTTAATAATATTTAACAACATTGTTAGTATGCGATGGTTCAAGTATCGTCGTTTGCATAAAGTGAATAATACCGCCACCGCCATATAATATACTAGCTTCTGCCCGCGACTACGTCCGCGTTGAGCTTAGAATCACAGAGACAAAGTAAAATTATCCCGGGATAAAAACATTTTCCCGGGATAAAAAGTATCCTATGTGTTAATCCAGGTTATAAACTATCTGTGTTCCAAATTTCATCCAAATCCGTTGAGTGGTTTTTGCGTGAAAGAGTAACAAACATCCATCCATCCATACAAACTTTCGCATTTATAATATTAGTAGGATATGTTTACTTGATACCTAACGGGTGACTCTATTGAAAACCCCGAACGATTCTCTGACACAAAGACCTTAATTTATTCTTGAACTGGGTTTATTCTTCCATGTGTTGGGCGATGGTGACAGAGGGCCCTCAAGGTTAATGTAGGTCTTGTCATCGGAAATTGGAGCGGCCGAAACCGTGCGATTTGTCAGCTGTCATGCCGAATTGAATGTTAAAGGTGTGGATAGGACGGTAATTCATTCCGAATACGGGCGCAATTCAGAGAAAAATATTTTCAGCGTGTAAAATGTTTTGATACGGAGCTTTTTTTACAGTTATTGATGTGAATGACATGATTTAATTTCTCAAATAGACTTCCAATATTCAACATCTAATCAATTTAAATGCAATGAATGATTAGTTTTATTCAAATATAATAGTAATGTTATATTTCAAAATGTGAGTAGGCGTATCAGCCTAATTATTAAGTTTCGAGGACTTTCTCGATTAAGACGTGTTCGGAGATCCAACATCATAACAGCACTTTTGTTTTAAGGGAATACTTCGGCAATATCAGAGATAACAAAGTGACACTTTGTCTTATACGAATCCTTTGAAGCCAAGACTTCCTGAACAATTTTCATTTCCTCTCTGGAAATCCTCTCTTCGAGTAAAGTTCCCTGCATGCCAAATCTGCCTCCAAGTCTTTTCGGCGGGAGCTTACATCACACCACTTACTCATTTGAACTTTAACTGCTTAGGATGATTAACTTTTAATTTAATGAATCTGTAATTTGAGAAATGTCAGTTTTAACATGACTTTGGCTGGCACATTTCATATTTAAGTAAAGAATTAAGAGATGCCGGAGATAATTAAATTGGGCCTTTTTGTATTATTAACTCATTGTGAATTTGTATAACTTATATGAATATGTATAGTAGCGACTCGTACAAAAACAATCCGCGTCACCATCGCTTCCGGCTCCTCTCGCAAAATATTCAGGGCGGGAAGTTCACTAGAAAAATAACAACGTCCATTTGTAACAAAAAGTCCATTCATCAAACGAGATAACAATGTCACAGCGTTATCAAAACATGACCCGTGAAGCGATCACAATGTTTTGCTACGCGAGCTCCACCCATAGCGGGAAGTTAACACAATGGAAATGCTCCTGTATTCCCAAATAAATTGTTACATTTATTATATGTTTATGCATTGTCAAATTACGTACGTATGAGTAAATATTATTAAAAAAACGTTTTATTGGGAATTCATGAGACTTAACGTTACCTCAGACTAGGTAATATACCTACTGACGATACGTAATAGTTTATTAACCAAGATTGTACGTAATGTTTGTTTTTCCTAATAGCTCTATGAAATTGTTATATCATAAGAACATAAAGATCAATCGCTGATAGCATTTGTCGTCGTAGCGCGGTAGCGGCGTAGCACGTAGCTCGTAGCAATATAAAAGTGTAGCGGACGCGGGCGGGCATGTCCGATAAATCCGTCGTAAGTTCGCAGGGAGGAGGGGGTAACAAGTGCAATACAAAACAATATCCCGTAGTAATTTCCTCAGAGGAGCAGTGCATGCGCGCCTTCGTCTCTAGCACTCACTGAAAACCCTTTGTCATTTTAATTTATTTACTTTAAGCTTCCAAGTAATAATTGCGTGTAATTTCTTTCGCTGCACGAGCCTTTCATATTCTATGTTAAAATGTAGATAGCACTCTGTTATAAGGATTTTGTAAAATGTATGGCTGTAAAAGACGATAGACTCTAATATCCCGATGGAGAACAATGTTGAGATGTCATAAAAAGTCTGATTATAATAATTTTAAATGCACCCAATATTTCCTGGTTATTTTGAGACAAAGCAAATTATTGTTTGGTTAAACAATAATATACGATCAAAATGATTTCCTCAAGAACTGACACGTCCTCATAAAGCGTTTAGTTCCCTATTTTGGCTATCACCTATATGTATGATTTGTTGTATGTCCTATGAATACTACGTACATTCCGCTATTCCAATTCTAAGCGAGGCAAAAACTACACATAAACGGTTGACGTGTGCTTCTGTAATGCAAGCTTAGTCGCGCATTGTTGCATTTGAGAACACATGCATGAAAACGATTTGAAGAAATATATTGATGCTGTATGCTTATTAATAACGAAAGGCAGATATTCAAATCTATATAGCAATTGCATCTAATGCTTAATTTAGTTTCCGTAATAATGTTAAAACAAGGAAGTCATGGTTTTTCACGTTGTTTATACAAGTGAATACACCATACGGGTCTGAAGTGATACCGCTGGTATTGCAGGCATCGTACAAGTAACGTGCTATGACTACCTCTGATGTTAAAAGCAACTATAGGTTACGGTAACCTCTTAGCATCACGTGGGCCGTACGATAGTAGTTCACAACATGCGACTGACAGTTGATGGTAACCACTTACCATAAACTTATTGTATACGTTTATCCACGTCATGCAGATGGACAGACGTAGGTCAAATACAATAACAAAATGTCGTGATCCAAAAATGAATTGGCTAAACTAAGTAGCACAGTTTTGAAAACAAATTAATTCTTCGAAATTGGCACAGCAACCAGCTAAACAAATCAAACTTGAGCGCGAGTACAGTTTTTAAGTGTCGGAATTAAGGTGACTTTTCGTGTGATTTGTAGTTGGCTCAGTGCCGAGAGCACGACTGCAATTAGCCAAAATTATGCTCAAAAACAAGTTCGGAAGCAATTAGCAGATGTAAAACCAAGTTGAGGACTAGCTAACCCGGTTTACTGGACTCCGACGCCGGATGAGATTTGTTATGAAACGTCTATTTCTATTGAGTATTCAGTTGCTCTTTTTAATTACCCAATTGCAAGACAAATCCCCATTGAATATGTTAGGTTTAAACTATTCACTACAAATCATAATCTCAAAAGCCTTATGTTGTAATGTAATAATTTTACAAGAATATTTTCAATTGGAATATTAATCCCAACTTTACGGAATGAGTTACGCATCTGGAAACTTATGGGATAACCCACTTTTTAGGGAAATGATAAAGGGCGTAATCTAAAAAATGGACAGTGAAAAATCTGTCCTTAGGAGGCCGCTGGTATGAATTACTAATCACATAAATTTTCGGCGTCAAAAAAAAACAGTAATCCCATGAAATGACCACCTTCTCGGTCAGTACCTATTTTATAGGGAAAATCTGATACGTGGGTTACGCCAGATTCTAAGCAGCTGTTCTCGTAACAGGCCTGTACGTACATTCCTTAATTCCTTACATACCTCAATTACTACTGTTACTTTGATTGTCAAATGTTTTGGTTTCTGCGATAGAAGCCTTAAGCTTAGTGCCGAAGCCGCAGCTAACTCTATTATCTATATGTGATGATATGCTACATAGTGTAGTAGTAACTTACTACTACACTATGTATATCTAACTAGTTTATTAATTTATTTATTTAATTTACAAAAACCATAGATAATAGAGTTAGCTTACTATTAGTAAGTATACAGCGAGTCCAATGGTCACCAAAATCATATCGAAATTTATAGAGATTATTCCTGCAATTTGTCTTGTAAATATAATGAATAATAATCAGTTTCATATAAAAATATAATAGAATATAGATTGTGACTTTGGTGGTAAACAGAGCAGTAAATATCTATTGTCTGCACCATTAGTAAGTAAATGTAGCGAGCCGCACGCGACGACTACGGTTCCACTGCTTAGGGATGACACGGATGTTTTTTTCTTGTTGTCTGTCTGTATAAAAGCCAACACAGGGATGTATATATGTACCACCTTTATTGCGATGACAAACCCTAGTGATCTGTCTCCTATGGCGGAAACAAATTAAGCTATCATAATTAAATAAAATCACTTATGTTCGTTAGAACTCGGTGTAGGTTATGAGTCCTTCGACTTTGTAACGATGACGTCAGAAGGTAGTTATTAGTAGTCCATATAAGATTGATCTGTAGGTATGTATTATATTTAGTTAATTTTATAGTTATTGCCAGGGTATTTTACATAAAGTATAAAGATCAACGAAACGATTGGCAAAAGTGGTTTTCCGCTAGTTAACGAAGATTCACTTCTTCTATCTTCAAGGTCGAACATCAAAATTAATATTAGACTATTCTGAAAGTATTATTACCCTTTTTATTTTCATATTAATAAAAAATGGTTATTTAACTATAATGAAGGGGAACCCTTTGAAATTATGAAGCTGATTCTATATGAAAATGAATAATATTCTCGTTTTCGGGATCTCCCGTGGATTTCCTATTAAAATTGGAGCCGCCCGACTGGGGATTGCACCTCCACCTTACAGAACATCGCAGTCAAATAATACTAATTTCATGTGTTTCTGCGGTAAGTAAGGTTTCCAATGCTGCGCTAGTAGTAATGCTGCTGGCACAGTGACTCCTCATCAACAACAGGGCACTGCATACTATCAGGTGCGTAAGCTTGTGGTCCACGTTAGTGGAAGAAAAAAAAAAAGTTAATACTTCATAATCTCAATATTTACTACGTGGACAAAACTGCCGCGATCAAACAGCTAGCCTGAAAAAAAGATCGCAGTAGGTTTATCTATGCCGTAGATATGAGCTGACAGATACCGCTCCGTCCGGCCGACTGAATTTCACAACCAATAAAAACCAAAATAAAATAAAAAGTTACGCTACGCAACCAGTAGTAGCCCAAAGCTATATTTATATTTAGTTTCTTAACCAGTACAAGCCTAAAAAAAGACTCCTGTATGAAACCGGTTGCTAATAATTAATGTAATAAAAAAAGTACCGTCTGATTACCAGAACTGGTTCCGAACAACAATAAGGTGTCTAACTTCAATTTCTGAAAAGGAATTAGTTAACTTAAAGCAATAAAAACAAAGAAGTATAGAAATCGAAACTAGAATTCTATTATTTTCTTAGTCAGTTAATATATAGAACTTCGTTAAGATTTTGCTTCACTTAAATGGACAAGTTAGAACTGTTACTTAGCATGGCTGGTGGGCTTTGTTCCCTTTTCTGCTGAGTCAGTAAGAGCAATGTTTTTATTCAAACTGAGGGGTTTGAGGGACTCATATGACCTTTGCGGGTCATTCAAGAAATCTACAATGTTAAGGGTTTTATACACTATCGGCAAGTTGCTTTATGTCAAAAAAATGATAATTAATGGATGGCTTACAATAATAATACATTGTACTTGCTAAATTAAACACGTCTGTTTTTCCCAGTGAGTCATTTTGAAAACTGCCGCTTTATTGACACCGTATCCATAGATATATATAAGCCGTAGTGGCTTTGTGGTTGAAGTAACGGCCTATCAATTGATGGGCACAGGTTCAAACCCCGGCCTGTACCAATGAGTTTTTCTAAGCTTAAGTACAGTGACTAATCAAACCATGAGCTTTTATAAAAAGAGAGGTAGGATGATTTGAGTTTTCCCGTGGGTTTTTTAAATTGGAGCCGCCCGACTGGGGACTGTACCTCCACCTTACAGAATACCGCAGTGAAATAACACTACTTGATGTAGTGTTGTGTTTCTGCGGTAAGTAAGGTTGCCAGTGATCCAAGAGGATACGCTGGGCTAGTAGTAATGCTGCTAGCACAGTGAGTCCTCATCAACAACATGGTTGGCAACCCGTTAGTGATACCCCTAATATTGCTAGCGGCTATAGGCTACGGTGACTGCTTACCATCAGGCGGGCCTTACGCTTGTGTGGCACACACACAATGTGTGCCACCTTAGTGGTATAAAAAAGAGATACATATCAGTACTTTAATCGCACCAGAAATACATCAATACAAATATTTTATATTATTAAATTCTCGGGAGGGTGTGACACGACTGAAACAAAAACGACGCACACTTAAAAATCGAGGCTACGCACAAAATTGCCGCAGCAAAAGGTTGCAACAGCGACAGGAGCTAGAGCTGACGAACAGGTCGCTCCAGGACGAGCTGCACTTGCTGCAGGTGCAGGTGGCGCGCGTGACTCACGAGCGCGACGTGCGGAAGCAGCGGCTGGCGCTGGTGGGGCGCGAGCATGCGGTGCCCCAGCACGCGCTGCCCACGCCACACTCTTCGCCGGAGTTCTTTTCGGAGCTGTGACGGCAGTATTAAATAATTATTAGCAAATAACAAGAGTACGTAATAAAATAATGTACATTATTAACGCACGAAGGTATTATGAAACCAAATTGTATATTAAATTAATTTTATAAAGCTAGCGCGTATCGAGCTTCGACATCTTGTCATTCGGAGGCATTGAAGCGTATTAATTCTTAAGAAGCGTTTATAAGATAAAACAAATTAATCACGGGTAGATAAGTGTGTCTCGAGAAGGCATTATGCGGGGTCGAAGTGGCGCGCCCCTGGGATACATCCTGTAGTTCGGAGCTGGCTATAAAATTTTACGAGCAGCCCGTATGAGCCATTATGGTTCATGTCGATGTCGCTGAAGACTGAAGACTGTCTGACGTAGTTTGTTATACGAATTTTGTTTGAACAGATGCAAAAAATTTGCTTTGATGACAATACGATTATTTGAATTGAAGGCTCTAAAACTGATTATTATTTATTTTATATTTAGCTTTAACAATTTATAATTGCATTAAAATATCAACCAATAAATAATGCTATTAATGTGAAATACATCAGAGTTTTTTTTAAAACAAAATACTACAAATAGACCATAGAACATTAAAGTAAAATAATTAATTACATTAAAATTTACTACATTCTCCATAATCTGAATTCAATAGAGGAGAAAATTGAACTAGAAATCTCAAATTATTATTCAATATATCACCAAGAGCGCTGCACAGTTGAGCGAATAATAATGTTGTAGAGAAGGGAATATAGATAATATTATGTAGTAGAAATTTGTATAACAGATATTACATGCTCACTATAGAATTGTGTTCGCCTCAGGGTTATTATTCGGAGCAAAGTTAACGAACTCTGAATACAAATCGAATGTAGCTGACGTATTACGCGTAGGTATATGTCTAATAATATATCGACTCAGGTGGCATTTTAGAAATACAGTCATGTTAAGGATGAATTTCTTATAATTAGTATTCTCACGCTATTTATAGCTATTAGACTAAAGGAAATCTGTCCCCATTAGTTATTCAACAAAATAACATATTTACAATAATATTATGGCAACTGTGTATAAATGGTGCTAGTGCTTATTATCTCAAACAATTTCGATGATCAATGGTTCTTTTTTGAGGTACAGTTTTATATTTTATTCTTGATCAGAGTTTATAATAGTTATCCTGTTTGTGAAATAAAGTGTGGCGCCAATCGAAGAGGAAATCCTAGGTTATTCCTGAGAATAGTTTATTTAGTAATAAATATTAGGCGTTCAGCTTCACTCCATCTTGGAAGATCCCTGGTGGAACAGCACACGCATTCCACCAAAGTGACAGTTGGTGAGACGGGCGCTGCTTCACAGTTACATTTTTAGGTCTTTATTTTTTTTTGTGCTAAGAGAACGTTTTTTAGGTTAAAAGTCTAACGTAACATGTAAAAAAATACAAATTAATTCATTAAGAACCTGGATAATTTGCAAAGTTTATTTAATATCCATACAGAATTTTCAAAGTGGAAGCAACCGCCAATTTAATCAATAACGACTCCATAGAATAAACTCGAAGCTTGCACTTTAAAAGGTAAATACATATTGTGGGTGCACTGGGCGGGCTTACCAAATAGCAGTTTTACAGCAAATTATTTCTGTTGCACAAAATAAATACTTTGAAAATGAACTCGATCTGGGCCCACTGGAAATGCCGTACAGTGGCAATTAAAACTTTCGTACTGATCAAACTTTAACAGTCACATCTTCAAGAGTACAAGTTTTCCGTTAGACTCTCAAAGAGCGTAAATGTGACTACAGTTGGTACCTACTAAAGTGGCGCTTCCCTATTACTGAACATGCTTTATAAAGTTTTTTTTATCGATATTTTAAAAGAAGCTGTGTTTCTATTGGATAAGTTGGGAATATCAAACTTATAATGATAATAAAGTATTACATTTCGTAGCAGCTAATATTACAAGGTGTTTATGAATGTTATACTCGTATGTGGTACAAATAGTAAGCCATACCTATTTAATATCAACTATTATTATATCCTACTAATAAAACAAGTGCGTGAAAGACTGGTTTGAATGTTTGTTTGTTTGTTAAGAGCATTGCTTGTGGTGTTTAATTTAGTCAAAGAAAACCGCAGGGTAATGAATGTAGAAATAATTGCAATGAACGAACGAATATATATTTTCTTAAAAGTAACTTATTGTGTGTAATTTTTGTGTGTTACGAGTCTGCGATCCTGAGGGACTATTTGCTATTACGTATACGTAGGTATGCATGTATTTACTGAATCGCCAATTTCAATATCATCCTATCACATTGTTTATGCATAGACCCTTTATTAAGAGCATAGTTCCCTAGAGGGATTTTCATAATTTTCCAGTACGGAGAGCTGAAACTTCACTAAGCAATCTAAGTTATTGAAAGTATTTTATTATACACTCGTGTAGAACAGTTGCACGGAGTATAAACTACTTCATATGCATGAAACTCTTTGGCGATGAGGGTAACATATAAAACCTCAGTTTTATGGGTGGCATTATTTTTAGCGACGTTACATTTGATTACACGTGATGTCGTTAAAAGAGTTGTCGCAAGTGGATTATATCCACTAAACAATGTCGGAAGCTGCCATGAATCTCTCAACACTGTAAAGACAAAGCTGTCAGCGATGTTAACGATGTTACCTACATCTTTACTACTCTTATGTTCATGTTAGCTTTTAATCGCAAGGTTATCTGGGAGGCGACATTGTTCATAATATTTAATTAAAAAAATGTTTTCATATTACTAGTAACGATGTGTCGCTGTAGCAAATAAAAGTATAATAAATTAGAGAAAGAAATCATTAATTAAATTTCAGTT
The DNA here is from genome assembly GCA_951449985.1 of Falcaria lacertinaria. Classification (NCBI taxonomy): domain Eukaryota; kingdom Metazoa; phylum Arthropoda; class Insecta; order Lepidoptera; family Drepanidae; genus Falcaria; species Falcaria lacertinaria. The sequence goes on along the minus strand of OX602113.1, from coordinate 7,155,656 downwards.
TTTTTTTCTACTATTTTGGCATGCAAGTGTACGGTTCTTGATGGTAATCCGTCACCGTAGCCTAAAGACGTTAGCAATATCAGAGGTATCACTAACGCGTTGCCAATCCCATTGTTGTTTAAGGCTCACTGGCTAGCGGCATGCACTATAAGCGCAGCGTATTCGCGTGGAGCTCTGGTGACCTTACTCATCGCAGAAACACTACATTAAACTACAGTTTGAAAAACTGAAAAACGTTAAAAAAACAGATACTCCTGGTTAGGAGTTTCAGGACAAATTTATGAAATACTTGTATCTAATTGGACGCCTTGACGTAGGTGAAAATGACGATGAAAGATTCCGTCGTAGATACGTACATATAAAATACAAGTAAAGCTCATAAAAACGTGTTAAGAACTAACTTTTACTCTTGTAAAAAAATGTGCACGCAAGACTTTCTTAATATAATTTCCAATATTCAGTTATTAATTATCAACAGGAACATCTCTCATGTATTTGAGAGATATGTAATAATAGTATACGACAAACAAACCAAAATTACTTGAATAAATTTACTCGTACTCAACGGCCAGTTTGCCCATTTCGACTTGTGACAAATCCACATCTGCTACCCAGAAATATACAGGGTTACTTAAAATACATTTATGTATGTATATATTTGATATGTGGTTTTACTTAGTCAATATACGTATCTACTGGATTTGAATACCTAAAAAAATTTTATAAGAAAACTAATATAAAGTACAAAAATGTATTTAAATAAAGACTTCAGTTTCTGCGCTGGAGCTGGGCTCGCTATTAGCTACTAAATCGGATCGTCTAAATACTTTGTGAAAATAAATGCTATTTTCAATAGATTAGCTTCAAGTTTAATTATGAGAGTAGAAAGAAGCGTGGTTAAGTCGAGGCAATCAGTCAAGGCGGATGACGCCGACGGTACTCCCTCAAATCCGTGTAAGCCGGACCGACGTCGCTCGTAAGACGACACGGCGTCCACTGACAGATCACTTGTCACTGTCACTTGTTTCCTATTCTGTGCGACAACTAGCTTCTTGCTTTTATTGTGTTCATTTCAAACTGTGACATATTACAGGTTTGTCGGCATTTGTAATTGAAATATTTGTACATTTGCTGCATACTTCCTACATAAAAATTCTAATTCAATTTTACATTATATTTCGGAAGCATTGGTTTATTCTTATACGTATTTAAAAAAGAATATTCTTTTCAAGCCGACAGTGGTGATTGCAAACATGCTTTCGGCCCGTCTGAACATAAGCAATGACTATAGCCAAAAATTTAATAGTTTGAGCTTAGAGTAGTGTAAATAAAACATGTATATAACGGTTTGTAAACTTCGTAAGCATGTCTCTCACTAACAGCATTAAACAAAACATTATACACTATGTAAATACAAGAATTAAAAAGTAAATACGAGAATAAAATACCAAATTGCTATGGAGTATTTAAATCAATAATAGTTTTTTTTTTTTTTTATAAATATAAAAGTTTTGAATAAGTGAGTAAAGTGGTGCAGAACCTAAGCTGTTAATTAAACAGTCTGCATGCAATTTGCATCTCGTCGGCTTCAGTCGCGAACTTCTGATTATTTGAATAAGATTTCGCAGAGCAATATTAAGGAAATTATTCGTACCAGAGAACCAGGGCAAGGAGTACCGAAACCTGACTATTACAAGCACTATACCTACTTGAATCTACACTAATAATATTATAAAGAGGAAAGATTACTACTGGACCGATTTTAAAAATTCGTTCACCGTTTGAAAGCTAAATTATCACTGAGTAACATAGGCTATATATCATACTCGCTGCCCGCCCCAGCTTCGCACGGGTAGACAAAATATTTGATAAATCTCTATACGCTCCGAAACTAATGTCTACCCGTGCGAAGCCGGGGCGAGCCGCTAGTATAGAATATACCCATTGAATATGAATACATAAAAAATATTACTGTTATATTTGTTGGATTTGGCTTGTTCATTCGTTCTTCTTGCGCTTTCCCTTACCATTCTTCCGATTACGATTTGTCTTTGGTGAGTTGTTAAGTTTCTCAAGGCTATGGATCACAACTGAGAGGAAATAATCTGTATTTTTATTTATTTATTAAATAGGTTTACCGACAGATATTTTTTTTTACATGACGACGATTATCAATGTTAATTTTAGCTGAGAAAATTGATATCTGCTTGGTTGGCTATAATGTATTCGTGGTATGTCAGTAGAAAAATACTTTTTACGTACATTAAAGGCACGTTCAGCTGAGGTAACTGGTAGTACTGCCATCCTACTAGCCACAGTCCATGCTACTAGCGCAAGCCAGAAACTTATTATCTTAGACCTTTAACCTTTAACTTGAGGTCACATCTCCCATATCCCTTCGGGTGACATCCGAGGCGCTTCTGAGCTCTGACCGAGCCCTCAGCTATGGCTAGTAATAAATATAATCTTACTTAGGTAGGGTGACATTGTGTGTTCTTTTTTCACTTAATATTTTTCCTGCTAAAGGTCCCCGGCGGCGATTACATAAACAGGATTCAACCACGACCTTAATGCGCCTAATAAAGTTTTACGAGGGCCCTTGGCAAAAACGTGAACGTTCCAAGGCGACAATGCTTTTATCTTTTCTGTTTTACTGATTGTTTTGTTCTTTTACAATTAAGCTTGAGTTTATAAACTTATACGTAGGTTATATGCCAATCACTTTCAAGGTTTGTTGCTGCAAGAAACTGATTTGGGTTCAATAGGAAGAAGGTGAAATTTACCTGGGCAAAGAAGAGTCGTGAACTAGTCTACGGTAAATAAATTCAGTCATTGTCTTTTTACCGATAAGATTAAACTAATTTCAGTGTAGCCTAGGTTATATTTCAATTTAATTATGTTTCATGTGAACAAATAAACAACAATATATGAATGACAGGTAATTTAATTGCAAATGTCAAAATGGCATGTTCACAGTTAAGTGAAGTAATTTTAGACGTTTGACTTAACATACGATCCGCTATAAAACTATGTAATTAGCTTTTCAGAAACATGTCGGTGTAAATAAGCGTATAAATGAGAAACCTTTTAAAACATATACCGACAAAACCACTGAATTTATTTAATAAATTGGCAATATTATTAATAGATTGGATGGTTTAATTGTTTCAAACCTTTAGGATTTCGGTGGCAGATTTTTTTTAAATTGCGTTATTGTTGTTAATAATGAACCAATAAATTACCATCCAACTTAAACACACATTTCTAAATGATTACGGGCTGGAGTCTGGAATTAATGCAATATATCAATGTCAGGACATGTTTACGAGCTAACAGAGTTAATTCCACTGCGACATGACGTTTATATTCGTGAATAATTGTTGATTGCGTATTCTGTTACATCACAGCGTCTAATGTGATAGACCTTACATCATATTATTATGTGTAGGGCACCCTTAAGGCTCCACATGTAAGGGGTCGTAATGAATTACCTTTTTTCCCTCACGACTTCATTAGGACGATACGGTCTTCTAAGTTATTAAGAAATAGTCATACTAATTTGAGCGTATTATTTTGTTCTGTGCACTATGAGGTTTGCAAAAAATATTTGGTCTTGTAAATTCTACATGTTGCTGTTCCTACTTTGAAGAAAGAAATTTAATTTCTGTTGCAAACAAGTATATTCTGTTACAAACAAACATATTGTAGGGGTTTCCGAGGAACCAGACGTGGATGCCATATTTTAGCTCAATCGGACACTAAGAAGCGGGTCTAATTTTGCTTCTAAGATTTGAATATACACACAAACCGGTCAGGTGAAAGTAAATAAAAGTTTGAAATTAAGAAGCATATGTTTGCAGAAATTTAGGTACTACTGCTAGAAAATGAAATCAGAAATAATCTATACAAATAAATAAATTTTATGTGTCTGTTTGTAATGTCAAAATAACAGCTTTTTACTCAATGCGTATGATTGTAAACACGATACTTATAACAATTTAAATATTTTTTGTTTGTCTGTCTGTTTGTTTCGGGTAACCTCCAAAATGGCTAAACCGACTTGAACAGGACTTTTACTGTCGGATAGCTGATATTACTAGTCATAACTAAGTCTATTCTTATTTAGGTGAAATAATTAGGATTCTACGCAAAATAAGAAAACCCTTGAAATCGTGGACAAATTAGGATTTCACGCGTGAGAAGTCGCGGGCACTGCTAGTATTTAAATATAAGTGCTATCGGTCCCATCATAAATTACTTAGAATGTTGTTCTAATGTAACTTGGTTATGTACGAGGATCAGGTGGTTTTATTATATTACATATTTTTATAATAAATTGAATAAAGGTTAAGTGGACGTAGAACAATTTGGATTGTATTCAGTGACCAAATAAGATGCACCTATTTCCTTGGTAAAGCAGTTAAAGATAATCTTGTTTCCTAGACGCTTCGTTCGCTCGTCTAATTCGTTTGTGGAAGTTTACTGAGCACCGCTCGAAGGCTTTACAGGGATCAGGTGCTACTTAAGGACCAGCCTTGATCCTTGGAATACGGCGAATGTCACGATTTTTCCTACTGTTATTACTAAAGTTTTAAAACTATTAATCTACTGAATATTCAGCGGGAATTCAATAAATTGAACAAAATATGTTCTTATTATCACCATCTGGTCCCAAAAAAAGCAATTTCAAAGGTTGTCCTTTGGTAATCAGACAACGTATATAATACTTAAATACAAAACTGGTTTTTGTAAAAACATATATTTATAAATACATATTATGTTTGTATGTTTACGTATACGTACATAAAAACTGTATAAATATATCACTGAAGTAATTTCAATGTCGTAAAAATTTTAAACAAGTTTGATTTTAAATCAACCCGAACGTGCTTTTGGACTATTCTACGCCGCGTTAACTTTATGATTCAAAATACGAGCGAGCTCCTTATGTAGAGACAAAAGTATTTTATTGAAACGTAAAAAGTATCCTACAAGTCGATTTTGATTGCCATTATTTTTACGATGTTGAATTTAGCCTTTTATGTTACTTAGAATGGATAACAAAGACGCAAGTGATTCGACAAAACAGATCAATAATGTTATAAATAATATAGTGTATATTCTAAAACAAAAAAAAACTATTTCAAATATTTCTTGAGAAGTTTGATTGTCGCGATATAATAAAATATTACATTGATACTTGATTTTCAGATTTTACAAAAACACATCTAATGTATTTAATATTGAAACGACCTGTGACTTTGTTGCGCAAACATTATCATTGCGACGGTTCAAGAAGTTGGATATGGAACTGTGTACGACACTGTTAAAAAATCGGTACCATTTCACTTCAGTTGTGCCAGTTTTAGAATCTTCAGTGGTGTTGTGTACGAAAATTCTCTCAATTTCAGTTTGCAACAAAATCAGTTTATTTTCCAACTGACAAATTGCATTAAAGTAACAAAGTACAATTTTCCTTTGAGAATAACCTTGCAAAGTTTGATGCACGATGCTTCAAGATGTAAGACCCGGAAACCAAAGCTCGCTTATTGTTTTGAGATGTAAGCATATGTTTTAATGGCAGTATTGCTATTTCTGGTAAAAATCGAGTGCTTTCGTTTTTTAAATCCGTAACTAGAGTTTCGAGTATGTTTCCAAAAAACGGCTATTTGGTACCCCGTTAATTAAAAATACAACGCTGTTTGATTTCAGAATCAAAAGCTGTTATGTGAAATAAATGTTTAAGTGAATTTCCTGTGAGAGTAATCGTTTTCCTGGGAGGAACATTGCGGCGTTTGAATTGCGGGGCGGTCCGCCGGACGTCATTATTTCCTGGACATGCTGAAGAACCCGGCCGCCGGCAGTAGCGCCGCTAAACAAATTTTACACATTGCTAAATTACAAGTACATGCTAGTGTAGTAACATCAAATAATACTAGAAGATAATTAATATTTTTCTAAATTCCAATTTAAATAAAAGATCTCAAAATTTCAGGAACGTTGCCTATAAATGTGATACGCTTGTAATTTTGCAGCTAGGGTAAAAGTGATGTTTTAAAATTCAAATTCTTAAGTTAGGTACTTACGTTTTCTCAATTTTCAAATCAGTTTTTCAGGTACCGTTTACTGCTTGTCTCTTCTTAGTCTTTTGAGTAGTATAAAACAACGATTATTACCGGACGATAAAGTAAGTTTTGGGTTTTTATCATTTTTAATTACGTAGCTATATACAGAATGATAATTTTCCAACAACCATTTATCTATTAAACTACTAACAAAATATTTTCGAAACTCGCAAGCTCTCGATACGTGAATTTTGTAACAGAGCTCTGATTTTTTCCTTTGAGCCAACTCTACTCTTTTAAATGGCCAAAGCGAAGAGTCGATAAGCAAGTGGCGTATCACTAGCCGGTGCAGGTTCCAATTACAGAGCGGCAGTCATTATTTCCGCTGCGATGCGATGCTCGCTGCCGGCTCTCGCCTCCCCAAATTTTGCCCCATCACGTGAACCGCTACACTAGAAGCTACGCTAGACTTGAATTTAAAGTAGGGCAGCAGAAGTTAAGATTTGTCTTTATCCCTTCTGGTTAATTGATTTTGCCTTTCATTATAGAATAAACTCTTCTCAATATAGATTTAGTGCACGGTTGGACGGCAGGTTTAATAACATATTTTAATAGGTCACATTATTGCTTTCAAATCAACAATTAATCTTCACGTAAAATAAAGTTCGACGTAAGTTAACCATATATCTGCCACATAAACACACATAGCTTTTGACTCATTAGAAGGTAGCGGTGAAAAATTTATAATGACGTCGACCGACATAAAAACAAAGGGTCACAATACGCGCCCACGCACGCCATTGTTACCGCCTTTATTGCATTCGATGCTCATTAAAATCTTAATTTTCGAATATTCTGAAACCATTTCACCGCTCATTTGGATTTTAATTTCGAAATAACTAACTTTTCGGTGGATGAATGGAGCTTAAACAGATTATAGCGCAATGCCGTATCAGTGTATAACGACAGTGCAACTATATTATCTATACTGTAATGACTAGGTTAATAAAAGCTTAGGTACATTTGATTTCAATAAAGGGAATATTAAATTGTTTGGACTACTAACCCAACTTTAGGCACTAGTATTTATACAAGGATGTCTACGAATTAATACTAAGGTGTGTAGTATAGTAGGTATGTATTAAATAATAACAAAGACACAAAGTGTATTATGCAATATGAGGACATAGACAGCGATGGAGTGATATCATAGCTATCTAGCATTAAGCTAGGAGGTTTAATGTTTTCAAAGTAGGTAGTTACTACGGTATTGCTCAGCCTACGTATGGCATATATTCAAGACCTAACCACCCCAAAGCCTACACGTAGTAGCTAATTGTCAATTTTTGATGACGTTTAACGGTTGTCTAGCGAGCTATGTAAGTGTGGGTAGGTCGTTATGTGGATCGACACTCGTTCCGGCTCTTGTCTCCGCCCATGCCTCATTAGACAGGCCACTAACCGTGATCTAGGAACGGTTGACGTAGCCACTAAAATGAATATTACATTATCGTTCTCCATTCGAAGCTTGAATCTAAAAGCCGATTAACTAAACAACATTGTAAATAAATAAATGGAGTGGATTGAGGTCAGCTAGAACCTCTGTGCACACTATTTATAAATGGTAACACGCAGCTGTAAGAATGTGTAATAATTTTCCAGTACTTACTTATTTCCAGTAATTGTGTGGTGGTTGAATTTTATTTTTATAACATGTGTTCTTTTGTTTTATACTGGCTGTGTCCGCGATTTCATACGCGAGAAATCGGATTTTGTCCACAATATCATGTTTTTTCTTACGCGGCACATTATTTATTTCTCCAAAATATAAGTAACCTAAGTTACACATGACACAACATATTTATTTTTTATTTAGTTTTTCCTTATAGGTAACGCATATACATTTATATGCATTTAGTAAAACGCTGTAGATTTTGACATAAGAAACAGACACTTAAATTTATGATTTGTATTGATTCACAACCAATTGCAAATGGCAAAATAAAAGAGTTTTAAATATGTGTCGAGGAATACATACATACATAAGAAAAGATTTATGTAATAATTTAATACCGATTTATAAAATAGCATCGTAAGCTCACCCATACTTGTACTCTGTCGTTTTCACGTAATATGGGCTGTAAAGCTGGGTCGAGTTAAATCAGTGTCATAATCATGCAATGTTTTTTTATTGCCTTTGATATTTTTGACAAATAGAAAGTATCGTAAAAAAATATTTAAAGAGACTCATGTTTGCTTGTTTGTTTCATCGTTTGCGGTTTTACAATTCGCAGTAGGTGAAGTGGCTGTGTGCTGGGGACTATTAGAGCTGGCAACACCGCACAATATCAGAGCTTGACATCGCTCTCATTCGAATACTTTGACGTTGCTATGGATAAGCCTATGTAATTAGGCCTGCCTTTCATAGGTTTTCTTTCAAATGCAATAACGATCCCGCAAACCTAGTTTATTTGTTTTGGTGCCTTTTACAACTGTCTTAGAAACACAGAGTAGTCAGATATCTATTTTGGATAGAAATAAATTGTATATATAATAAAGGATAATATTATATATAATATTATAGATGTCTAAATAAAAAATAAAATAAAATATCAAACTAAGAAAAAAACAATGTCTTTTTTTTATGTAGGTTATAAACGCCATTTAATTTGTAAGTTATATATTATACTGCTGTACATAGTTCCCACCGGTTGCGTGTGCACTTCTCACTTTCATAATTTAATGGTTTGTTAATAAGATCGTGATGTTCCACTTAAACGTGCTACTTATAATAAAAGTAAGTAAGTATAATAAAAGTAATAAGGCAACGCGCGAGTGTTATCCCTGGTGTTGCAAGTGTCCATACGCTACGGTGACCGTTTACTATCAGGTGGGTCATAAGCTGTAATGCCAACGTAGTGGTATGAAAAAAAAAAATTCGCTATTTAATCCATTTCTGTCGCAGTCCTTCCAAAGTTAATGAAGTCGGAGACGCATAAAGGGGCGTCGAGCTTAATGACGGAGGCTTTCGGGAGAGACACGTGCACCGAGCACAGAGCGCTTTGTTCATTGCAAGCACTCACTAAATATTTACCTCTACAACTTTAAACGCTTACTATCACCATTTCAACGTCATACGTACAAATGCTTTTCTTTATAATTGAGTATTTATGTTTTTTAGTCCAATATGGTTATAATGCTAGGTATCTTAGAATTACCGTATTGCTTATGATAGTGAATGCAGTAAATAAAGCATACGGCCCTGATGGTCTGATGGTAAATTTACTGTTTGTATTTTCAGGTCGGGTAGGGTCGGCAACGCGCGAGTGATACCCCTGGTGTTGCAAGCGTCCATAGGCTACGGTGACCGCTTACCATCAGGTATGCTTGTTTGCCATCCTAGTAATATATAAAAAATATATTTAAAAGGGCTATTTTTTCAAAGTTTGGCCTTGTGAATGATGAATTGTATCATTGTATATGTATAAACAAGTGAAACATGTATGAATAATATCAGAAAATGTAAGAAATTATAAAAATATATTCTGAAAGTTACTACCAGCAATCTCCGTGACTTCGTCTACATTCCCTTGCCGAAGTTAAATCGCCTAACACACCCGTATACCCTTCATACCATTCCCTCCCTCCATTGTATAGGTACAGTAGTAACGTGCAATGCACTCGCGTGCAGTAGGTAATCACTGCTACGGCTATACCAGAGATTACCCCAAACAAACTATTTTTATCTAAAACATTAAAATGAGAAAGCTCAAAAAATTGTTAAACGTTCTGGCCACTAAGGACGTATGTATGCTTGAAAAAAAAAGTGACTACTATACGACTACTGTACAACCGAAGAGTAGATGATATACTGCGTGCAAGTACAATTGTACGCAGTATATACATTGATGCTGATGGAATATGTCAAGAACCGAGGAGAGAGGAAATTATTTTTTGGGGATTTTTATAAGAACCTTTATGTTGTTAATATATTAATTCTGGGTATTTTGCACGCGTTTACTTCTGCTATGCGTTGGAACTGTGTAGACTATAACAGGAATAGCATTGTAATTAATTATTCAGTTTATGACTCTCGTAAATATATTAGTAATTAGTACCTACTACATATGAATGGCGTTTTTTTTTGTTAATCTGTAAAGTAGAAAGTTTAAGTTTATCTGTAATGGGGAAAGCTGTGGTAGTTGACCTTATTAATCATCCTTGTTTATCCTCAGAAATTATGAAACTATCCCGCTTAGATGAAAGGTATTAATTTCATTAATTTAAAAATTAATGTATGCTAATCTAAACTAATATCTTAAAGGGAAAGGTTTATAGATTTTTTGGAATTAATGAAAATAAAAACTACTTGACCCACTTAAAGAAGCTGGTACCAGTAAAATGTACTATATATAATCACTGAGTAATATACACTATATAATCTATTGCTACGCGAACTAAGACACCGTGAAAAAGCTTGTAATATATAAGCTGAGATTGTGTATTTGTACAGTTCAATAAAAGATCCTTACTATATTAATGTATCATCCTCAATGCGTCTCCCTAATACCGGTTGGAGATATTCCGATTGCCATCTAGCCGAGAATATTTTGAAAATACTTTTATATTATTGTTCGTCAAAGTAACCACTAGTCACTTTGATCGCCTTTGAATAAATTTGATTAATAACATAATAATTTAAACCTTATGATGTTGAGTTGACATTGTATAATGAAGGCACGTATTGCAATTGATTGGTAATAAAGACGTAAGGTAATTAATGAGCATGGGGTGCGGTGGTGGGGAGCAGAGCGCGGGCGGCAGATTATCTTTTTCATCTCCGTGGCATTTCGTTACCCTTAATGAAATCCAGTCAAAGGAAAGAAAGAATTTAATTTAAGACGAATCAGAAAATATTCAGCTGCCGCTTGGTAGTTATAAATCATTTGAATGCTAATAAATTCGACTAGCCCCCAAGCTCCAGGTGGGAACAGAATTTCTTCCCGCTCCATCTTTGTTCTTAGGAAAAATTGAATAATATTCTGCTCTTTATTATTAAATTCTTTCTTAAAGCCACCGGCAGCTTCGGGGATTTTCTTTAATATCGTAATGGAATTTCATTTGTCTTGTGGTTCACCGTTACGATGAAGATGAACTGCTCGCTGTGCCATTTGTTCCCAGATTACCTTCGGGCCTGCTCGTAATGTCACAATTAGCTTACGAGTATTTATCTTCCTCACGTAAGTTTTATTTTATTGTTTTATATGGCAGTTCAGTTTAAATTGAGTGGCATAAAATAATTGTTAGAAATGTAGCGCTCCGGTCAAACAAAGCGTGTGTGAAAGCCATAGACAGACAATTTATTAATTTTTTGGAACCAGTCGGACGTTGCAAATCTGACGTATTGTTCCACTGTTTTAAAATAACGCACTAATAAAAAAACTTTAAGCCTTGCTGCTAAATGTTAGTTGTCAAAATCTGATTAAGTTTTAACTACGATTGCAGACTCCAGAGCCTAAAGTGGCAGTAAAGCTATTTAAGAAATTTGCTGTAAGCAAAGCGATTCCTTTCAACATATGGTTGGCAGCATGCTAGTGATATCCTTGTAATGTAGGCATCTAAAGGCTATGATGACCGCTTATCAAATGACTAGCCGTACGCCCGGAACACCTATGTAGTATAAACAAATAATAAACAGTACTAAAATATTATATTGTTTGTTACAATCAAAATATTTTACATTTCTTTATCATGTCATATATGTATATACCAATCGTGGCAAAGCCGATTTATTCAGTATTTTTTAGAAATTACCATTTCGACGTATTAAACGTATGAAATAACGTTTTTCCAAATAAATATTCTGATGGCCTTGTATTTTTCATTCTGCAATCAGAATTTTGAGATCAACCATTATTGAATATCACAAAACATTATTATCTTAGGTAGTGCATATACCTAATTTAATACTTTTTTTTATTATAGGTCGTTCTACTCGGTAACTTGTATTAAATACCGTCTAAATATTTAATCCCAAAACGTTGTTTGCTCGTTGAAATATTCCTTTTGCATTAAACATAATTTGATCGAACATTTTACCTATGAATAAATTGACTCAATTATTGCCTTGCGTCTTTTAAGGCACCCTTTGCAACAAAGAACGAAAGAGAATAAATATCACAGCGCTTGCACCCGGGAGCGCCGCTGCACCGCTCAGTTGCTCTCGATACCTCGCGTAGCACAGTCCCGCCGTAGCTTCGTAGCGCTACGAGCCGGCTCGCTTAGTGCTACGAATACTGTGAAACTGTGTTAATCGAACTTTAGTGGTTGAGAATAATCAAAATCAGTGACGTAATATTTTGATGGTGTAAATTCCGTTAATTTAACCAATTAAAATAAATATATTTGGGATTATTTCGGCTTCTGGTAAGTATTTAATGTTTGTTATTAATGTACATTTGATTAAATACTAATAAAATCAGAAAGAAATAAAGAAAATATAAACGTATCGGAACCAAACTATATTAATTTTAGAATGTATGACTGTGTGAAAAGAAAAATCATATAAAAAAAAACTATAAATGTTTTCGGTCAATCACTACGAAATTCATACTTTATTTTATGTACATAACATGAGCATAGACATATTTAGAACCGAGTACAAAACTAAAACAATATAATATGCAAATGAAATAAATAGTTAATAATAACACGTTTGGAACTGAATGTAGAACATCTAGATTTGGTACCGATTTTACAATGATTTATCTTATAGGATTTGTATTATTTTTAAATTAGCATTATAATTGTAGCTTTAAGGTTGGGTTAACATGCAAAACTCATGTTGCATGTTAACCCAACTTCAAACAAATAGGGAGCTTTTGAATTTAATACATTAGTTAGTTAGTGTGATACTACGCATCAATGAACAGCGAGCGGTGATAATTTTGGAGCATTTTCAATCTGACGGGCATGTGTGATTTTAATTATTATAATATATCTTCACGCCTACCCGCAAGGGTCCCGGTATAGGTAGGCAGAGGGCTTACAACACCCAATTTCCATCGAAGATAATTTTGGGCCAACGTACAAATAGATGGTGAGTCCGTCACCGTATCTTAGGTACTGCATACTCCCTTGAATTTCTTCTCAGACGTATGCAGGTTTCGTTACGATGTTTTCCGACACCGTAAAGATGGTGGTGTGTCTAATAACTGCACTTAAGTTAAAAAAAAACTCATTGGCACAGATTCGGTGGGATTGGAACTTGCGTCGCTAGATTAGTAGGCTTCATACCACAAAGCCACCACAGCTCTCTAATTATTAAAATGATATTAAATTAAATTAAATGTTGAGAGCCTTAATTCAACCACTGAACCCCATGAACATAGTATAACTTGGAGATCTTCAAAAGGTTGGTGAATCTGCTGTTAAAGGGCAAGTGAGCACCATCTCCGGCTACCAGATCAATGTAAATCAAATATTAAGAGGGGCCACAATCGATGCTAATTAGATAGATAAGTCCATGTTATATACGATACTGGTGAATAAATCTATTTTAAGTTTGAGATTAACGTCCCTTTAACATTGAAGCATCTCATTATGAACACAGCTACACTTTGTGTAATCGTTTATCAAGAGTGTAAAAGTAAGGAAGATATTTTTTAACAACTAATAATAGTAAAGGATGATGAATTCTAAGCAAACATTTAAAACTGTTATGCAACTGACTATGGAAGTTTATCTCACTTAGAAAAGACTTCGCCTATCTTGCTTTAAGCACTCTTTCTTATCTCTACGTAAAACAAAAACGTCTATTTTGTACTATGATTTTAACTCAGGGCCCCTATACAATAAGCCACGATGTAACCACTGGGCCATGGTATAGTCACTGGTATTGTCAATAAATGATTTACGAGGGACAAACGGCAATTACTAGGTTTGAGTATTATGCATGATATGATATGAGTTTTATGCGTGGCAGGCTGAATGGGTCTAGGAAGACTTTAGAAAAGATTAATGGACTGTATGTAATATGACATGGCACGATCAGAAGTGAGAACAGCGATGACGGTTGATAGAGCTAAATAGAATAGAATGTAGTTTTGTGCCAAACTCAAATGATCATGGGCTGGTGGGATCATGGGGACAGGAGGGATTATGTTTAAAGTCAGAGAACATTTTACACTTTTCCGTTGTTTTTTTATAGTAGAGTACTTTAAGAGTATGAGTATTATTTAAGGGTATCGCACAAAGACTATAATTATGTATACAGTTTTTTACGTTGAAGGCAATAAATAATTATAGTTTGCAAGTACCCTTCGAATGAGAGAAATTGTGCAATATAATATCATAAAAAAGAACAAATAATGAATCAATAAGTACTTAAGTAGATTATTAACAAAAATAGTAATAATATTCTGCCCATCTGAAAAGTGAATTCTGATAGTTATCAAGACACACTGCATGCATATAAAACAATGTTATATTACAAATTAAGAGCTATTGGTTATTTGATTACAGAATAATTTATGACCGTAATTGGATTTGGAGGGCGAACATGACATCTTGAAAATACGTTGATATTTTTTCCCGAACGGCTTCCCCATTGAACGTTGTCAGCGAAGCGTGCAAATTGTCTTAGCAGTTGTCAGCATTTTTTAACAAAATGATTCGTGTAATATTAAAAATCCAGCGTGACGCGTTGTCAAGTGCAGGATACTTTTATAAAGGAAATATTTTCCTTATTGTTCTTCCATTGAGACTCACTGATTACATTTTAAACGTGTTTGTGTATCCATATCCCGTATTTATGTAAGGATTCCATACGTTTTATTACGTAGTAAATGTATTTTCACGTTTATAAATATGGCAAGCTTTATTCTATGGAAATAGGGGTGGATATGATAACAACTCGTCAATGTAGTTTTTAAAAATAAGTCAGTGGTGGAAAGATAAATAGCAATTGTTCCAGAGACTGTATGAATTTGATGATGTAGATTTGAAAGATTGATGATTGTAGAAGAAGTGAAGTAGGTGTACTGTGTAAATCAAGAGTATAATGGCTTATACTAGAATATACCCTCCATCCATCATCCTCCATCCGTATTAGTTCCATTTAGGGTAGGCAAAAATGCCTACACTGAAAGGGACTCGGCTTGATTATATGTATGTTAAATTGAGTTTTTCTATATTATAAAGTAAGGTAACTCTAACTAAACGATGAAGCCGTTTGTCTGTTGGTAAGTGTCTAGCCGACCCTGCAACAGATGCAGTTCCACCCAGGACATTAAATCGTAAAGTACCGCATGGCACTGAAGTCTTCTTTACCCCGTAATTTCACTAGCAACAGTGCTCTTGAAGCCGGAACATAGTAATGCATAAACGCTACTGCTTGACAGCGAAATATCTAACACTGCGGTGGTTGGTACCCACCTAGCCAATCTCTTGCAACAAGATCTACCTCTGGATATTTTGGTATCTCATTGTAATTAGGGAAACTTTATTGTGATCAAATTCTGATGCGTGTAAGCCTTAATAATGTTAAAAGTAGATAACTATTCATTTAAGTGTTAACTTATTTTGCAAACATCATCAAGTTTATTCACAAATTTTAAGTATAAGTTTAAAATCTATATCAAAATTTAAAAATGAATATGATATACATAAATTACCTTTACATTTTTAACAAAGAAATATGTAATCGACACGTGAGTATTACCAATATTGCGCCTTAGTTATAGTGAAGGTGTTGAATGTTTCTTAGAAAGAAATAATCTTGTTTTGCGAATAGAACTCCGCGTGGAAATCATATAAATTCCGTCGCTCGCGTCCTTTTCCGGGTTATCTACACGTTTCGGTTCAACTTAAGCGGCTCTGAAGATAAACGTTACTCTTTTTTACACGTTCTTGATTTTAAGTACGATAAAGCTTATTTTTATTTCTTACTTTTATTTTTATACGACCTTTATCAGTTTGTCTAGTGTCGTATACCGAAATAAATTGTATTTTCAACCGACTTCAAAAAAAGGAGGAGGTTCTCAATTCGACTGGTGGGTTCTTGTTTTTTTTTTTATATGTTACCCGATTACTCCGCCAATTGAGAATCGATTTTGATGATTATTTTTTGTTTGGTAGGTCATACTTCAGAGGTGGTCCCATATATATTTTATCAATATCGGTTGAATTTCGTTACGTTTGAATTTTAAAAAAACGAAGAAAAAATAATAAATAATAAAAATAATATGTCATCCATGTAAACAAAATAACGTATTTAGCTGCGCCGTAACGTGTTTACGGTCACTAGACTAGTTCCAATGAACTAATGATGAAGCTGGAAGGTTTCCTGTGTTATGTAGTGGTGTTTACGGTCACCAATTAACTGATGTCGTAGCCGACGAAAACTGACAGAACTCTCTTATAAAAAAAATGTAACCGAGCCGCATTCGGGGTACGTGGAATTGTCATGACCATGCATTCTAGCTATAAGTGCCGTATATTCATATATGTGGTGTATTATGTATTGCCTTGATTGATAGAAGACAGATTTCATAGTCTCGTAAACGAAAATTACTACTCAGTTTAAATAATCTTGGTGTGTGCGTGATTAGACACGCGATTACCGTTGTAATTTCAAAATAACAGCTTTTTACTAAATGCATATGAAGGTACACGCTATTGATAAAAAAAGTCATTTTTTTTTACTATCTGTCTGTTATTCTGTATGTTCCGGGTAAACTTTCGAAACGGCTGAACCGATTTTAACGGGACCTTCACTGGCAGATAGCAGATTTTGACTGGGCGTTTACTTTTATTTAGGAAAAATAATTAGGGTTCTGCACTACTCAATAAAAATCCCATGAAATTGTTAACAAACTACGAGCGGCTGAATGGCTTTGAACAGGACTTACACTGGCAAGTAGCTGATGCTATAAGGCGTAAATCGGGCTTAATTGATTTTGGAAAAGAAATTAGGGTTCCGCGCAACAAATAAAAACCATGTAATTCCAAGCCAATATTAACTAGCCGTGGTGGCCTTGTGCTTTAAGCAACGGCTTGTCTTCTGATGGGCCCAGATTCAAATCCCGGCTAAGCTTAAGTACAATGATTAAGCATACCATGAGCTAAAAAGAGAGGTAGGGAAATTGGGATCTCTCGTGGGTTTTCCCATTAATATTGGAGCTGCCCAACTGGGGACTGTATCTCCACCTTCAAGAAGACCGCAGTGAAATAACACTACTTTGATGTAGTGTTGTGTTACTACGGTGAGTAAGTTTACGGGTTGCCGGTGCTCTCCGAGGATACTCTGGGCTAGTAGTAATGCTGCTAGCAGAGCGACTCCTCTCTCGTAGCTAGTAATATCCCTGGTATTACTAGCTATAGGCTATGATGACTGCTTACCATCATGTAGGCCGAATGCTTGTGTGACACTTTAGTGGTATAAAAAAGCAAGCCAAATTAATTTCACGGGTACAAAGTCCCGGGCACAGCTAGCTTATACTAAAAATGAGAAAATAAAACCTTTATACTAAAAAAATTAAAACAGACTTCAAGAGCAAAAAAAAGATTCCTACTAAAAAGCGCAAAATAATAAATTATAAATTCCAATATGAAAATTGCTGTCAACACCTGTTACCTATGATTTTAATTAATATTATTGAAAGCGTTACTCACTGATCTATTTGAGGAGTAGGTATCTTTTTGTTGCTCTTGAAGGCGGTTTTTATTTTTTTATTAAAAAGTTTTTATTATTACTTAAAGTGTATTAAATTACTATCATTTTAACTGTGCTAAAAAGGAAAATATTTTATTTAAACCATAATTATTATTTAATTATAAAATATCTCTTACTACATAATATATAATAAACTTAAACTTTTTTTTATACTTGTGGTACTCAAGCATAACGAGTTGTCAACCCTGTTGTTGATGAGGAGTCACTATGCTAGCAGCGTTACTACTAGCCCAGCGTATGCTCGTGGAGCACTGGAAGTGTGGCATATGCATTTACATTTAAGCTCAGTTACGAATCATGAGGCATAATTAAAGAATAATAAAATACTTTATCAGATATAACTAATTAACATGCACATATCTACTACGTATATGCCTTAAAGCAGAAATGGCTCGTACGTGGTTCTTACTCGCTGTGCAATGAAAGTACAAAGTGACATAAAAATATATTGGTTTGCTACGCTATTAAAACTGCCGACAACTTAGCTGTCGATATGAATACTAAAAGGGACTTTTTCCGAATCCTTTTTTCATAGAGAAACATTTTCATTTTGTTGACAAGCGCGTCGAATTTACTTGTGGGAACATGCCCAACATGTCTCAAAGTTGCGCAGGAAACGTGTCAAGAAAGTCAAGATACGCCAAGTTGGTAATAAATAAAGTTAGCCGCTGACGTGGCTGCCAATGTATGGCACAGGTTACGGTAAAGCTGTTTACACAACTCGACACTCAACTCCGCTAATTTGTACTTTTCACACGCGAAGAACTTTGACAAATGTTAGTACTGCTCCATTAGACAAGTATCTCTGATACGAATTAAGTCTTCTGTATTTCTATTACAATTAAGAATATGTTTTGGTCAATTGGACATAGCAGTTTCACGTTTATAAAGCAATGAGCGTTAATTTATCAAAACGTAAAGTTCATAGAGAATACGATCAGAATTTTCAAGTATGCTTTTAGAGGAATTTACATCGAGTCAAATGCAGCATTTACTTTTGGTAACAGTGCATTTACAGTACTAAATAATATATAACTTCATGTCGATGCTTGCATTGCTTGATGCGTGAAGGACGCCATTGCACCCTTGATTTGCACATAATACTTTTACTTCTTCTACTTTCATCAATCCCTTAATACAAGCCTACCGGGTCCGAGTACTCTTTACCTTGTTCATTGTATACTTCATTAAGTAAGTAGCATTATTATTGTAAAGGTATTAATTTGGTACTAGAAGGTTAACTGGGGTGCACATTGAATTTTGTGACAATCGTGAGCGAAGGAGCGAACTGCGCAATAAAAATTGAGTGTCAAACGAAATTCGTGCGGTGTCGCCGTTGACGTATCGTCCCGAGCATGGGGTCGCGCTGCTCGGCCATTTGTCTACGACACCCCTACTCCTGTCACACACAATATATGCAGCGAAGAAATGTATTAGAATTAGCGCACGTGGCAATAGGCGGTCTATCCCCACTAGTTCAGTGCTGGGTCTAGAGAACAAGGTATGCATTTTCGAAAGAAACATAAAATCAATTAAAAAAAATCGCATTATTGTATGATTTATCAGTTTCTGCGACTATTTATTAAAAAACCACAACTGGCACGGATAGTCTGGACTATAGTGCAGCCGACGCCTTTTGGTAGTAAATTATGGCAACCTGACTAATTAGTTCAGGTCACGCTACTATTTTCTTACATAAATATATTCCTTTTAAAACATCTTAATTTTTTTATGCATTGCTTAATTTAGAAATAAATAATACATACGTAATAAAAAAGTATCTATTTAATTATATTCAATTGAACTGTGAGATTTGGCATGGAATTTCCTTTAGAAGCTCGAGATACATTCGTTATTTATGTATATCTTGTGCCACTATTTATCATTGGTTTAATGAGTACAAGTGTGGTCGTATCTATCTTAGTACTAATCTGTACGAGGGGCGTCTTCTGATACCAACAACTCATTTGAATAAGATACGGAGACTAGTTTATAGCAGATGGGTTTGTACTAGGTGAATACCCTATATAATTTGGTTTGGGCCGTAACAATTGCATTGATATTGTGAATTTATTTTTCAACGAATACACGGTTATGACAGTTGATAGATACATATAGTTAAAATAGTCATGCGCAGCCCTATTAAAAACGTCAGTTACATTTGTTTGTATTAAATAGTTAAACAACAAAAATTTAGTGTGCGGTTTACATGGATTGTATTGCACGGTTTCTAATTCCTGATGAATTGGAATAAACTCGACTCAAAATCAAAAATCATTTATTCAGTTTAGGCCCTAATAAGGCACTTATGAAGGTCTAAATTACCACCGGTTCGGAAAAAAAGCCACCTGAGAAGAACCGGCAAGAAACTCAGTGCTCTGTCTTTTTTTTTCATGTAACAATCATTATACAACAAATTGTAACAAAATTCTTCTAGACATTGGTATGAAATTACAAATATCAAAATGAAAGCTACCAAGTTGGTTTTGTCACTGCTTTCATGAAATACATATTTTAAACTATTACAACTACCAGGAGCGGGGAGCCACTTCTGCAGAGTGAGTCTATATATTCCAAGCATTTTTATCATTTACATGATCATTAATTTTATAATAGGCTTTATTTATCTAAACTCTTTTGACATGAGTCTTAAACTTATCATAATTTAATTCGGTACCAAAATTTCGAAATGTTGCCATTTTTTTAAAACAAAAATAAAATGCATGCCATACGTTTTAAGATCCTTATCGTGTGAATAAATGCAAAAAAATTAGACTCATGTAATGAAACGGTAACTGAGAAATTCTGTATTTTTCGAATATGGCAAGTAAATCAAATAGTGCGAATAAATACTTATGTCTCTTGTCGTACGTGATCCGGGGAAACTCTAATGCCCGAATACTTAAACGTCAGTTAAATCTGTCATTCAGCTAACGCATTGTTAATTTTAATTGACATCCTATTTTAATTGGTATTCTCAAACGCAAATCAAGGATTGAGATACCGTAGTTAGCTGAGTATCACACACACATAGTTCTTAATGGCAACATTCCTACAAATAAGTTGGTTCTCTATTACATTTTTCGTCATTTTTACTATGAATTCCGTTCTATGCAGATTCAATGAAATAAAAGAAAAAATATAATACGAAACACTATTATATATAAAAAAACGTTGTTGTTCATAAAACGGAACGCTTTTGTAACAGAAAGATGTCATATCGTCTGACAGCAGACGTATTCAGTTCCGAATAAATACAAGAAACTATGATGGCGGGATTTAGCCGCCATTAAAGTTGCGACATACGCGCGGGCGACCGCGCGTATGTCATTAATTGCGGCAAAACATTACCCTCCTCCCTTTGCACAGTCGGATAAACAGTAGTATACGTCCATCCCCAGAATTCAGGCAACGTTCATACCAAATTTAGAGAAAATTGGTTCAACGGTTGAGTCGTTCGCTATTTTTGCATTTATAATAAAAGTAAGTATCTATTAACCGATTTAAAATAGGTCCTGACATCTTTCAAGTTTGAGGGTTTCGAATGTCAATTAAGTCGTCTATTTGACAGCTATAAGTCGTTGATTAGCGTTTCAGTATACATTTTTTTTGTTGAGTGGCAGGCAAGTGTCACTTACATCGAAGAACCTTTACATTTGAAGTCGTCTTTTAATCTTCGTTTCAGAATGCGAAATTGTGTTTTGACGACGTGTCAAAGAGGTTTGAGGGCCTTCAAACTTTAACTGACGTTTCAGTATTCGGCCAAAAGTCTAATAAATAATAAGCGTTGTATGACTATTTAGTCTGCTATACACTATATATGCTTAAACAAACACGTTCCCAAGTCGTAAGCTTACCGTGTCGAGATAAAACTTTACAGTTTACACTTATTGCATACATTTACGTGAGCTTGCTTGCGGGCATTCTCTATACAAAGTGTTGTACATTAGGTTCTACAATTGAGCTTACCCTTTTAGATACGAGTATACGGGGTAGGTATTATCAAAGATGCCATTCATAGCCGAATTAGTTATTCAGTATTACCATATTTTATGATTACTATCGACCTGCCTCGGCTTCGCACATCTTTTGAAACATCGTTTAAGAAAAGGATATCATATCATAGTCTTGCATATACGGAATCGGCATCATATCTAAATCTCATAGTAGCAACCTAGACCGAAAGCTGTTCGTACTTAATGGAACCCTTGTAAGTGGGAAAAGTTTATTTTTATTTTTGAGGCTCTAGGAACACTCGGCTTGGTACAGATATCTCCTTCTCAATGCAAGCAATAAAGTGGACGCTACAAGCTCCCATGAGAAATAAAATATAATATTATATTATTATCATACTTCAGTCTATCTATATCAACACTTGAAAATAAAACGCGCTTTCCGCATAAAGCCTGTAGAACTAGTTTTCAAGTTTCAAATAGACTCCATAAACAAAGGAGAGAGAAAGGTAGAGCCGGTAACGCGGCAATTAGTTAGACAGCTTGCCAAACAACCCCGGGCTTCCAACCGCTTGGATGTTTGCCTGCATCTCAGACCCCGGCCATAAATATATGTGACTCCCATAACAGCCATATATAGCGCTTCACCTCCTTTTAATGGAAACTTACAGTTGCTTACCTGTATTCAATATTCTGGCCTTTAACTTAATCTCCTTGCTTTTACGACTAATGGCGTATAGTTTATTGGCTTAGTTCGTGGTTATGTGATAGTGTAATTAAATGTGAATACATACGTTATAAAGAGTTATACTATTATTAACATTTGCCATGGTTAAAACGACATACTGGATTTAAAAAAAAATTACTTCTTTGTTACTTATAGCGGTGTTTTTAAATGTTTTTTTATGTGAACTTGAAAACAAATACATAAAATAAATGTTACTAAAATAATTTTACCAACTTAATAGTTCAGTTAACAATGCGTTCTATTATTTTCAAGAATATGAAACACGAAATATAAAACAATAAAAATTGACATAATGCGGTTGGCAATAGCAAGATTAGCCACGTGCGGGCTGGGGTGGTGAGGAGTGGAGAGGAAACGACGTGCGACGCGCTCCAGCGACCATTTATTGAAAGTCCGAGGCCAGCGCGTGAACCCATTAGTCCTCCACTCGCGTGAAAAAGTGTCGCTCCACTGAAACATTGCGCGGCTATTCAATTGTCGAATGTATTTTATTCGGAGCCAATCGATCTCTAGACAACAAAACGCACGCCGCTCTGAATGGAGTGTCTCGCGAGGCGATAAATCACCGATGTCTACGATACGTTTAATGAAAAGATCTTTCACCAAGCGCCCTGTTTTATTACTATTGAAGGCGTTTGTTCGATTCTCAAAGACGTATAGAACCTATCTGTATCAGTATACATAGCAATACCGGTAGATTTTGTTTGTAAGCGTTTCGTTTCGAGACCAAGGCGCTGCAAAAGTTCCCATCGAATAAACTGTTTGATTTGTACTTAGTTCCATCTTCTACAGTCCAAGTTTTAATCAAATTGAACGGAGTTCTCCAGATAATTAGTAAAAATTAGCAAAGTTTGTAGCTGAATCTAATTTTGTTTGTTTGAATGAAATTTATTGTTGTTGCAGATAATTTCGATGGTCACGTGATTGAGCGAACAAAATGCTGAGCTGAAATGAGATCGCACCACGTATTGTGAATATCTCTTCGTTATGACAAACAGTAGACGTATATCTGTAAAGTGAGTTTTAAAATGAAGAAGAATATGAGGAAGGCGCGCAAGAGTCGTCGCGATGCGGTCGTGACATGACGTGTGAGCGCGACTTGTCTCCCGAAAATACAACATGGCTTCACAACTCGCCGCCATATTATTGTGGCTCGGTGGAAGTGAGTATTTTTGAACACTTTTACTCGCACATTTTCTATGTAAAATGAGAATCTTTTTACGACGCTGAGAGGGTTCATGATTAAATTAACTCCATAGCCCCAGGTGTCCAATAACTTCGTATTCCTCTAACTACATAATGTAAAGTACATTAATCATTTAGAAACCCTTGCATTTAAAAGTTAGCTTGTAAAGGACGTCTTAATATTAGGATCCCATTGTATTTGGAGCTTTTTACAAAGTTCTGGGTAACGCAAAACATTAGGCTTAAGTGTCAAACATTTTGCTATTGAAATTTTAAATTAATTTATTATTATTAATTGACAATTTAAACTACAGACTATACACTCAACAAGTCCTAACTTCTTAATTTATGTTCTGAATAATTAATGTTCTGAAATGTGTTAGATGTTAGGGGATTGAATACGGTTGAATAGAACCCTTTTTCGCAAATTTCTTGTTGCAAATGTTTCCAATATTCGAATATTATTCAATACGGAGGTACACGTATTTATGTAGAAAATATATGTGGGTCAAACATGAGAATTTCCTTTATTCATCAGAATATAAGGACCTATACCTTTTCAATCAGATCTTTCATCTCGTAATATGGAATAACTGTACAGAAGTGATGAATTATTAAAATCACTCCGGATACAATCGAGTTTTGGAATCCAATCCCTTAAGTAAAGCTGATTATTGGAATCCTCCGTAGACCGGGACCGTTCTCGAAAAATTCTGTGAAGTGCCAATCTCTCTCGACGTGGAAGATTGCTAAAATTATTGGTTCGGAGCACGCAAGACCATTCATTTATTATACATAGAGCGGGTTAGGCCAAACGCACGACCGCGTCCCGCGTCCCGCACCCAACTTGGCTAAACTTTTAGTGAATTATTTGACTCCTTGACATTTATGGCCAACTAAGAGAAATGTATTTGGAAATTAAGTAACCAGATTACGAGCGGTGGTTTTGTTGATGAGACGGGAAGTTCCGACCCATAAACATTTTTTTTCTGGATTTATTACAGCAAGGGTTGTACACGATGAGATTAATGGAAAAGCTAAGCCATCTGCATTAAGGAAATAATACTCATCATAGAATATTTTTATGTAATGCAAAATAAGCGGACCCAAACGCATAAAATACAAAATTCTTATTTATACAGTGGAAGCGGCGAAATGAATTCATATCGTATAAATATTAAACTCGCACCAAGATGAAATATTATGATGTGGCTGGAACCGTAAATTGAATTTGGTTACATTGTAATGAGTTTATGTCGACGGGAATTGTGTATTGGGTTGATCTTGAATTCGATCACGTAGCTTTCACTTGATTTATATATTCTGACCACCTTTACTACAGCAAGGCCAGGATTTGGTTACTTGCGTCAGCCTGGAATTCTGCTCAACGGACCGCTAACGGATCGCCCGCAAACTTGCCTACTTATAGAGCGAGGGTCGTGGCAATTTGTGAACTGCTCCGATATGTAGGGTACATAAATAAATTGTACGCATTAATAGCAATTCAACACAGGTGACTGATTTGAAATGTGTGGTAGTTATTTAGGGCAATTAGCCGGAACAAATATACAGATAGACAAGCAATTTTAAAATGGCGTTTTCGTTATGAGCAACCTATATACTTTAATAGGTATGCATATAAAAAAAAAAAAATGACATTACAAACAGATACTTCACTTTTATTTATGTATTTAAAATTTTTATAGCGTATAAGTGTAGTGTAGCAGTGTAGAAATATACAAGGAATCCGTTCTCTTAAGGAGGTCACAATTTCTACTTACTTATTTACCGGTACAGCCAGTTACAATTACGTACCTAATGAACACCTGGTAGTCAGTCAGTGTTCGGAAGTACTTGAAATTGATAAGCTCATTCTGTTCGCAGGTGTATTAGGTCTCCGAGACATTCAGTTGAGCGTTCCCGAAGCGGTTGGAGTGGGGGCAAGCGCCACGCTGGGCTGCCGCTGGGCGTTGGATGCAGGCGAAGCTCTCTACACCGTGAAGTGGTACCACGGTGCGCAAGAGTTCTTCCGCTTCGTACCCAAAGAGCTGCCTAATACTAGGGTCTTCTCGCAGACTGGCATCAGCGTTGACGTAAGGCTTCAAATTACGGTTTTTATTGCTTTTCAATAATTATCACCATATCGTAAGCAGCAAATGTAATGAGTCAGCTTAGTATTTTACATGTTATTGCTTTAAATATAATATATTCACACCAAATATCCTACAAGAGCGATATTCATGGGTTGCGTAATTTTTTTGAAGTGAGTGATCCGATAATTGGATGATTCTTATGCAAATATCTATATAAAGCAATTTGGATTTAAATGAGTCAATACAACTCTTAGTAATAACTTCTAAAATATTAAGTGTATTCAGTTTATTAATGAATGAGAATACTTTCAGTACAAACATTGTAGATAAACTGCTTCAAATACTTTTAATTGATCTACCTATTAAAATAAACGTCAGACATATCATATGTGCATACATACATATATATCATCAAGCCAAGTCTCAATCGGGGTAGGCAGAGAGTATAGATCACTATAATATTTATCTCTCAGTTTAAGACGTAATAAGAAAGACCCGTACAAATAAAAAGAAACAAGAACACCATCTTACAAGCCACCTTCTCAGAATAAAAAAAAACGATCAAAAAATCAAAGCCATTTTCTTGAGTGGCTTTAAACTGAAATTAAAATTTACTGTACCAACAAACAAAAGATGAACGTACAACAAAATATTGCTGTTAGCTAGTAGGTAAACTGCTTTTACCTCAGTTAATGACTGACTTGCTGAGCAACGTAAATATGAAAATAAAAAGTAACAGTATTTTTCACGCAAATGGCTTACTTACGGCGCGACGATAAACAACGTCATAACAGTGATTATATATGGGTCAATAGCTTTGCGACATCTTGCTAGTTCGTTAAACTGCCCTCCGAGCGAGAGTGCTGAAAAAAAACACTTAAGAATCTCGTCGGACGGCCGCCGCGCCGCCACGTTAAACCTTTTGCTGTTGGCTCGGCGCCACAGTCGAGTTATAACATTGTGCCAAAATAAAACATTAAAATCCCTTTCGAGGAGTAACGAGTGTTCAGATTTTGCATTGAGAGAAGTTGCTCTCGATCGTAAACTCTTGAATTTCGGGTGAGACTTTCGAGTGGGGACACTGGGGACCGGCCATGAGTTAGTGCAGCGGTTTCTCAAAGTGGACCGACTTTTCCTAATGGGTCACAGCTTTTAGCTCAATTTGAGCCATGGTTACGAAATGCTGCGTAGGGTGAAGTGCACACAGTGAATTGTATGAGGATAACCCAGTTAGATCACGCATCAATTACTCTATGCAGGCTCGCGACTCGAACATACAAATATTTAATGCTAGTTACTTAAATAATATTACTGGGTATCAGTATATTGTATTATCTGTGATATCAATGAAATAAAATTCTTCATGTTCCCATTCTCATTTTAAATTGATAAATGTTTATCTTTACACAGTATAAAATTAAGTCGTTACGCTGTTTGTTCGCTTAGACTTTTAAACTACTCAACGTATTTTAATGCAGTTTTTAGCCATAGTTAGAGTGATTCAAGGGGAAGGTTTTTATGTATAATTCATTTAGCCTTTGTGTAACCCTTGCGAAGCCGAATGGGTCAAATAGGCGATTCAAAGGCAAAATTTAGTTATATTGAATTGATTCAGGTTTTACTTTGCGGAAATTCATATTTATAGAATACAAAATATATTATAATTTGCTTTGTCCGCTTAATGAGTGTGATACGGCTCAGCCGTGGTTTCTTCCGACACGTGTTTCAGGACTTCCACGTCCCATCATCAGGGTGCCGCCGCGTTGGTCGAGCAGCGTGATGTCACATCGAGGTCTGGATGCTGGAGCAGCGCCGCAGCACGATGGTCGGACGCTGGAGCAGCGTCACAGGATGCTGAGATGCTGAGAAATGATTCTCATTTCTCAGCTTTAGTTACAGAAGGGTCTACGTGCTGTCGTGGCGTCTCACGCCACCATCATGCTGTGACGCTGCTCCAGCATCCTGTGACGCTGCTCCAGCATCCTGCGACGCTGGTCCAGCATCCTGTGACGCTGCTCCAGCGTCCGACCATCGTGCTGCGGCGCTGCTCCAGCATCCAGACCTCGATGTGACATCACGCTGCTCGACCAACGCGGCGGCACCCTGATGATGGGACGTGGAAGTCCTGAAACACGTGTCGGAAGAAACCACGGCTGAGCCGTATCACACTCATTAAGCGGACAAAGCAAAAAAAAAAAAGACAAAATTTAGTTATTAAATTAGCCAAAAGGATCTGGGATATTATTTAAAAAAATATCATTTAACAAAGATTTTAATGTTTTAATTGATGATGAAAACAATATATGAAATATTAGTTTTTCTTTGAGATTTTTATTTTGTTGAGATAGACGAAAACCGGTGTGGGATGTCGGTTTGGAGGTTCTGAACGAATGAGTGACGAAAGACTGAACAAGGATGGAACAATGCGAAAGTTAGTAAAGTACTCAATGATAGATAGGTAGGTAAAGGTAAGGTAAGTGAGACAAAAAAGTCTCAACAGTTCCTTAAAAGGAACAATCCATGAAACGCGCAATCGGAGCCGGCGTGAAGATATTGATGAATATAGAAGAAGCACAAACGTTGTGAAACTTGTGCGAGTCATGTGTGAAATGGCGCTCTGTACTGTCAACCTTGCCGGAAAGGGACTTGTGGTTATATGTATGTACATACGTCTCTATATAATTTATTTTGTTCCAGGTGTCCCGTTCTGGAGCCCAACAAGTGGTGCTTCGCGGTGCATCCCGAGGCCTGAGCGGTCGGTACCGCTGCGAAGTGTCAGCTGACGCGCCCTTCTTCCACACGGTATACAAGAGCGCCTTTATGAGGGTTGTTGGTGAGTACCTAATCATTTTAAGAAACAATTAACCTATATATAATAAAATTATATTGTGATATATAATAAGATATTGAAATTATATCAAAGCTTGTTATATCAGTAATATTAATTCAATTAAAAATCACAAACACATTTCAATAATTATAAATAAATAACAAACATGTTTCATAAAATAACTGTTTTTTAAGGGAACTATATGGTCTGTATGTTTACACCGCGTCTGAAATATTACTACGCTAAATGGTTAAATGGCATTTGATAAGGACGACATCACCTTGACATACCTACACGTATTTCATATCTAAAGTCACTAACGAGCAATAAACGCTAAACTTAAGCGCTGCTCATAATACAACTAACAATCAACAAATAAATAACTTAAACTATCCCAGAGTGGCGCTGCGCAATCCTAAAATAGTAAATCAGAACTATTGTTAGCCAATAAATGTGGAGAATCGAACTCAAGGGATGTTTGATTAAGGTTTATCGTGTTTAATTTACGGTTATTGCGGTACTCACTACTTCACAAATAATTACTTGCAATAGACACTTCTGAAAACCGGTTATTCGTTTCTATGCGTAGAGGGAGTTCTATGGCATCAAGAGAAAGAGATTAATCAGGACAAGACTTAATGGTGCTTGACCGTCAATCGGTAACTACAAGGACATGGCGCGTGAATTCGTATGGTGGGTCATGGAGACCCGAGATATCTATAACTTACGTAAATTAATAAAATATACGTATTGTATTTGTGAACTGGTCAAAAAAAGATTTAAAGTTTCAATTTTATTTTAATGACGAAAACTGATCATTTTCTGTAGGGTAAAATATATGTAGAACTCAAGGTACAAATGAAGCAGTCATGTTAACAGTTACTAACACACACTTAGGTAATTAAACTGTGTTGAAAATTTACCTCTTACCTAATGAAAAGGTAAATTTCCTTACATTCAACCTTCCTAAGGCCTGAGTATTAAATTCGATATTGAAGTAGAATAAAATTATAATAAAGTGTCATACAGTATTCAGAATTTCTCTTCGTCGAGAAAGCGAATCGACAAAGCGCTGACAATGGCTAGCAAGCCATTGCGACAAATAGTCGCATGCAATAGTTTTACGCTAAAGCGAGCGTATGAGGTGGATATCATGTCAAGTGTAAAAGCCCGAGAGCGGTCGGGATACAATTCTTAGGTACAATTGTGTATAGCGCAACCGATTTGGTAGCTTCATTTCTTAATTCGTTCTATTCTATATTATGTATGTAGGTACATACATATACACAGATATATGTTTATCATAACATAAAAAGGTTTTGTTCCGTTATGTAAGTATACTAGTTATGAAATTGTTTTGGCCGTAATAAGGCTCTTATGCATCTCGAATTCTACCAAGGGTCCGATAGAACCGGCAAGAATTTCAGTAAGTTTTCTGACATTAAATACAATTCTTATTTAAAATGTATTCAAGTAGATAATGTATTCCTTTCGTATTATGATAAAAAAAGTAAGCCATCATAGTTAAATATTTTTTGCACATAATTTCAATAAAAGTTCATGAGACCAAGAAAGATCAAAGTCATAAATATCAATTAGTACCTTTTTTTCCCACTAAGGTGGCGCACAAGCGCACGGCTCACTTGATTGTCAGCAGTTAACGTAGCCAATAGCCGCTAGCAATTCCAGGAGTATATTCGGTAGGCATAATGTTAGCTAGCGTTGAGAACATTGTATCCCAAGTTTTAAACGAGACCAAGGTTTTTTCTTGTCCGTAGAATATAGATGTTTTTAACTATGTTTAACAAGAAATTAACAGATTTAAGTACCTATCTAAAAAACCTTCTTTTATGTTTGCTGGTTCTCAAAGGAAAATTCCAAACCACTAATTTCTAAGGCCGAGCCTTCATAAATTTTATTGAAAGCTAAACTTTGTAAAGAATATAATAATTATACTAACCTTAATTGATAAATTAAATGTTCACAGGAGCGCCTCAACTTATGCGGATCTATTCATTGGGATACAATCGCTCATGTTTTAATAACTTTATATTTTAAATGCCATCCGTTATGTCGTACCTTCTCAAAGTTAAATACAATCGATCCGGTGATTCTAAGCAATTCCTCGGTATTATTGTGTTCCGAATATGCGGCTTAGGCAAACATCATTAACACAATATTCCTCAGTCTAAAGTATTTAATTACTACCTCCATTGTTTATACAAGTTGATAAGACTCTGTTTATATGATTAGCAGAAAACAAACAGTTTTTGTATAATAATAAGGGACTAATGCAGCACAGTCGTGATGGTTGAAGAGAAGGAACTCTAAAAGGATTTGGCAATGTAAAAAAACCTTTTATTTTGTAAAATATTATGTCGTTTATGGTAAGTCTGCACGAGTTGTAAGATCTAAGTGATCTTTCGGATTTGACTAAGTATTGGCGTTAAGATCCGCAGCTTTGAGTCTCGCGCAGAACTACTACTGTAAGAGCCTTTTCTTCTGGGTCATGGTGATGAATGATTCCCTGTTTCCCTTGGCGTGACCAAGGGAAACAGCCAAAGCATCACGCGTGAACGGCTGGACTGATTTCGCATTTCTTTTTCTGTTTTTATTGTGAGCAGAAGGTTCTAATGAAAATAAAAATTAGAAAAAAAACAGAACCTCTTTTAATTTGAGGATAAACTAAAGGTCAACTTTTCTATGATGTGACAAATGAATTCGTAGCTAAGACGGGACGTCTGTCGGTACAGCTAGTTACTAATAAAACGTTTGCTGTTAAATCTCATGATGTTGGCCTGACACAACACCTAGCATTGAGGCTAGGTTTAGTAACCTCTTGACAGTGCTCTTAAGCAATGGTTACGATACAAATATTATTATAATATCAGATAAATCTTTCAATGTTACGTAACTAAATTGATCAAATCTGATAGGAAAAATCGGGAAATTAAGAGAAAATGGGGCACGAATGCTGTCGGAACGCAAACATTCCAATCTGACAGAATCTTGGAGACAAGCCATGGTAGCGAATAGTAAGTCAGGCGAATTGCAAGAAAAAATATTGATTATCTGCCGACTTTGTCGAAGTTTTACTATGAGGTATATGTAAATATATCAAATTATATTATTCACTATCTTTTGCCTGCGTCTCCGTTCGCATGACAACGCGACTATAAAAATCCCTTTGTTTTTCATAAATAAAAAGTTAACCTATATTGGACTCCAGGCTATGACGGTATGTATGTAGAAACTGGCAAATTAATCAACACATAGAAAATTTACTTACATCGGAATTTCGGATATATCTCCTTTGGCAGGCCGAGAAAATGAAACAGTGAAACTATCGCTATCGTAAGAATCTCAAATTGATACTAAATCATAATCTAAATTCTAATAACTAATGAAAGAGCTATTTATAGAAAATACCTTTAAAATCACAATAGGTTATCAGTTATTTGTTTTAACTTAAAATAAAGTAATTAGTTATTTTACTAAGGGCCTAACTACACTTTGGAACAATAGCATTTGCTTAAGAAAGTACTAAGACGGCTGCCAGTGAAATCTTTATGAATTACATAAACACTCAAATACGACGGAGAAATTAAACGAGGTGCTGAGAAACTTGTGCGTTCCTATTAAGTAGAATTGGCAAAAAGCGACAGAACAGGAATGTAAACACTTAAAACTTTACTCGATGGGAAGTTCCACAAACCCGTAGTCCGTCGTAGTCTGTCGTAATAGGGGGCGCTGCTGGCAAACAAAAGCACGCCGAGTTTTAGTTTGGCCCACCATTTTGTCCGTTCGGCGTTTTAACAGCTTTCTACAAAATTCGTGAATAAAATGGAACAGGCGCGTATGGAAGATGAATATGCAACGAAGAGGCGCATTGAAACACGAACAGACACGTTCGTACGAATTTATTATCTTCTATTTTACTGTTCCTTTATGTTCCCACTATCTTTGTTTACGAGTGTGGTTCAGCGAGCAAACGAACAATAATTCTGTTCGGTTTTCGTGTTGGCCTGACAATTTAATTAGTCCGTGGAGTCAGCTGCTGCGTAAATCACCTCGCGCAGCCACCGCCACCAGATACAAATGGATTACGACTAGTAACAGTACTCTATGATGCCATGTATGGAGCCGGTTTTACTCGTAGTACTATTGCGCACACAATCGTGTTCAAGGTCATATTTTGCTAAACAATATTGTATATGGTAACAAGAAAAAATCCCCACGCGAGTCTATCAAATTAAGAAAACTATCCATACTAGTCATAAGAATAATGAACTTAATTATGATATACTGGTTACTAATACACTGAGTGTGTACTAATACACTCTAACTAACTGTAGTGTGTACACCACACTTAGACCATAGTATAAAGAGAGGGGAAGTAGGTTATCTTCATACAAACGCACCGCGCGCGGCTTGTATGTGTGCGCTATTGTATCTATGTGTCGACGCACGCACACTTTAACAAAATCTCGACCCGTTTCTCAGTGCGCCAGTCGGGGCTAACACTGCACAAGGTTCGCGCGCGCGTCACGGCTTTTCGGCACCGCTAAATGATTTATTCATCAATATCATCATCAAAATGTCTGATAATCGCAGAAGAACGTATTGCTGTGTGTTTGGGTGTCTTAATAATTCATCGATTCCAGATATTCCAAAAAGCATTTAAAAATGATCACATAAACTGCAAAATTGGCATGTCTATTTATGAACAAATAAAAGATTTTCATTTTTCACTGCCCTGCCCATGTTTTCCGAAATTATATTTGCAAAAGGTATTTATAAGGATGCGGATATATTACACATTAAAGTTTAATAACAAAGCGTTTCGTAATAGTCGAAACCGAAGAAAGTATTTTTCTGTAGCTAATTTGTAATTTTGTAATAAATGTGTGATTCAATAGATATGTTTGTATTAATTAAAAATAAATGTGGTCCTTTATGTGTAAAAATACTACATTATGTATAATAAAAAAAAATCAAAAAGCTGACTTGTATAAAGCACTAAGCAAATAAATTAAACACAAGCTCTTAGACTATGTTGCCGCCTGTACCATCTAGCGGCGACATGGCGAGTCGGGACCGCGACTTGACGTTGCCGCTGTTCATGCGGTTGCTAGCGAAGCGCGAACAGCCGCGCCTAATATTTAGCTAAAAGTGACAACCCTAAGACAGTAGGCAATTATATCGCGAATTGGTCCGGAGATAGCCTACTCCCTCTTCTTTATACTATGCTTAGACCCTTGGGGTCGATTCCTGCACCGAACTGTCTTATGCATGGCCTTCACAGATTTGTTTTGAGTAAGTGAGTGAATAGTCGCTTGTGAAATATATGTACTTCGCCCAATGTGTAAGCCATTTGCGATCTAAAAACCCGTAGACTACGAAAGTAACGCGACAGTTATAACGCCTTTGTAATTCAATGTTTTTCTGTCACCGCTCCATGTTTACAATGTTGGCACGATTAGTTATATATTGTAGCGCTAAAATATTTGAAAACATTATTAAATTCAAATGAAACAGTTTATAATATATAAGTATATTCACTATAGGTATTTTCAATCTATCGCGAAAAATTAAATCTCCCTTCTTTAATTTTAAAAATCTTTTCTCGGGTAGTTATGCTCGCTTTTACTTGACGTGAAGTGAAGAATTTAATATTGCTCGCTTTATTTCACTCGAGTGGCTTTAAAGCTTTCCGTGCCTGATCTGAGTTTGCGTTAAATGCAACTGAAAAGTTTAAAAAATATGTTCATCGAAATGACATTCAATAATGCACTCATTTATTTATTTATCTCGTACACAATCTAAGCATTCGTTTCAGTTGATTGGATAAGTATAAAGAATGTAAAGTTTTTTTACAATGTGGAAGTATCCGTTGTAGTAGGTATCCGTTGTAGTAGGTATCCGTAGAAGATGAAGCCGCCGACGGCCAAGATGGAACTGATTAGACTATAAGAATAATATATTACATGATGGAAGGGTAAAGAATCCTTGTAATTGGCGATATGTATAAAATTGTTGATGAATGTTAAAATGTCATTTCTACCAGCCTTCCCCGTAAGGAACTCGGCGTGACGATATGTATGTATATAAATAAGTGTGACTTCGAGTAATAACAATAGGAACTTAAACTCTTGTATCAAATTTATTATAACGATATGTTTTTTATGTGTCAGAGTTGCCTGAGAGCGCGCCGAATGTCCGTGCGCAGAAGAGCTGGTACTCCGTGGGCGACATGCTGCGGGCTAACTGCACTTCGGCGCCCGCGGACCCTCCCGCCAACCTCACCTGGTTGCTCAACGGCCAAGAGGTAGCACTATAATTGCATCACGTCTCGATCCTTCACTCCGTATAAATGTCTACGGTACCGTAAGCATAAGTTGTTCACGGTGCCGGCTAGTCGCATGGTCGCCCGAGCCATGTCTACTAGACCTCGATCGTTGGCAGCATTCAACAATCTCCTGGATTTAGATCCGTCTTGATTTGTTTGCGGATGTATGGAAGAACGTATTGTTGACACGTTTGAAGTTTGCTGAGAGTTTGACAAATAAATTAAAACAACATTAATCAGCGTAGGTTTGAGCCTATTTATGAAATAAACAGTGGAAGTAATTTTCCAAGAATTAAATTAAACAAACAAAAGCGGCCTTGAACAGTATTTTCTCACCAATCACTCCGGGCTTTATCCGAGCATCGGTACCGTATTTAGTTTTTGCCGTTTTTCCTCTTTAGCTATAGCTATAATTGTCTACTTCAATTGCCGACATTAATTATTCATCGACCCTAATCTGACCTCCCTTAGAGCTTTAAATTTCTTACAAAGTAATTACTTATAGATCACAGAAACCTACCAAAAATAGAAGTAACAGAATGCCTAAATTATTTACTGAATTTTAGTTTAATGAGGGAAGAAATGTTACGTCGATTGCTTACCAAATGGGGAGAAGTCTAGGTTATGACAGCATATTATAATAAATATTCAAAATATCCACCACGGCAAATTTTCTTGGTAATAGCATCCAATTCAAAAAAAAGTCTATGTAACATTTAATGTAACGCAGTATGTTGTTCACAGGTAAAGGGCCTGGACATTCCGCTTCACGAGCCGCCTTACACGCGCAGTAAGCCTATGATAGCCGACACGTCGCTCGAAGATGCAAATAGAATTATATTCAGTCCATGGGACGCAATCTCGAGCTACGAGAAGCCCGTGATAGACAATGTAATAGACATTCCCGGTAGTACCGCCCCTGGTACTAATCGGAAAAACAACGAGGAAAGCACCACCCGGTTCCCGCCGAGACTAGAGCAAATAGTAAATAAATTGAACATTAGTACCGAAGAAGAGAAATCTAATAAATCATCTTCGTTCAGCCAGCTTGTTATAAGAGTACAGTCCGTACATTTTCACAAAGTGAGTCAATATTTTTATAGTTTGTACTATTTCGTTTCGAGATGTGTGCTCGCTGGTAGTTTTGCAACGAGCGAATTGTCTTCGCAGTAGATTTATGTTATAGATTGAATTTATTATTCAATGGCTGAGTAGTTGCATAGCTCCGGATTCATTGTATAAAGACCTAACAAAATATTCACGTCAACAGTTATTATTTTCAATACCTTAGAGATTGATATTGGACAATTATTTTGTATATCAGCAATGGATTTATACAGGCACCTTTAAACATGCAAATTTTGAAATGATTTATATTGTTGCGTTAATTTGTTGTATGTATGGAGTAAACGGTGAAACGACTTCAAAAACACAAATAGACTCGTCTTTCACCATCACTGTGGAACATACTATGTAAGTTAAGACGAATAGGAATATATTATATTGCCACGTGGTGGGCGTAGTAGCATGAAAAAGCTAAGCCAATAATAAATATTTAAGTTAAACGTATTATTTTCTTACAAATATAATGCGTAGGTATTTATTTAGCTAATGAGAAGGTGCAGTGGCTTCATAAACCTGTATACATTATCGTGATCACTTAACGACAGGTAATTCATTTGGCTATTTTTGTCGAGGATAATACACCGAAAATGTTTTCATGGAATCAGGCGTCACTCAATAAAGACGACAGTTAGTTTATTTGTCTCCTATATTTTATCGAGTAGTTGTAATAAGTGATTTTTGCCAGGGTCGGTTGAACGTGACGTGTGTAGCGCGGGTTCTATCCATCTGGTCTGCCGGCGGGGTATTGCTCCTGGATGAAGAGCGACCGCAGATAGCACCTGTCATGGGCAGCCGGGACTCTAATTCAGGTGACACATACCTGTATTTAATTACATCGCCAAGGCCTTTTCACGGGAGGTCGAAGGTATAGAGCGGAACTGGAATCATACAAACTTTTCTTTTAATTAATGTTATTGGTATATAATCATCGAGCGCTTGGCTGTCCAAGATTTTTTTTTGATTGCTCAAGATATTGATTTAGACTAGGTATGGTTTGATTTCAGCACAAAAATTGTATGGTTAATTGAGAGTAAGAAGAGATTTCTAATATGCAAAAGCGTAACTGGCGGCCTTATTTTGTTGCTAAATTGCAACCATTTTGACGTCCCCTTGGCATAGCAGCAATTCTAAAAATGGCGGTTTTGATTTCCAAGTTACATTGTTTTTTGCTGTTAATCTACAATGACATCAGACAAAACTATCGATAATATCGATGTGAAATACAACTTTTCTTATTTACATTACGTCACTTTAAAACTTCGAAAATTTTCCTTACCTTACAAGTTTTCACAGATTATGGATATATATTTGAACATAAAAATGCTTAGCCCATTATTTCATTGGTATACATTATTTATTTACCAAAACAGAGGTTAGGTTAGTACCTAATAATTTATTCAGGTAGCGGAATTCGGTTTGCCACCTAACACACCTGGGATTTGAAACTTGGGTATCAACCCCTAAGGGACCCAGATTTACATTATAACTAATTACATTTTAGTACATATAATCATAAATTCCTATTTGTTACAGGGCTTCGACAGCCAAAGTCACATGTTGCCGCAGTAGCACTCATTATTTGTCTGATATACAGGAATTGGTAAGAAGATTACTATTTATATACTTTTTTATATATAGGTGACAACTATTTAAGTTGTGCTATTTTGTAGAAATTTAATATAACTTTTGTTTTTGGTTTGAAGCGTTTATTTATTTATTTATTCAGGACCAAAAATTTCACATTGATGAATTTATTGTTATTATTTTAAATAACCGTGGTATAATAAAACCTCTTTTGTTTTACAGGTCAAACCGATGATCGGAGGACTAGAAACCTGAATATGATAAAACATGTCGTTTTCTGATCATAACTCAGTGTTAGACTAAAGTTTTAGTGATTGAAGATATTTGATGAAAGCAATGCAGGTAAAGGTGTTTATTGGCGACGAGAGTTGAAAGTAGTGAATTTTATACTTGTAAATAACTAGATGTATCATAAATATTTTAAGGAAATAGTGATGTTTTGCTTGACAAACTTTATGTATGTACGTAACTGTTACTTCTACGTAAGAACTTTTAAATAAAGGAGATCCCTGTTTTTAGTACTGGCTTTTATTAATATTTCAGTTGATTTCGCGTTTTAAAAACCGTAAAGACAATAATTACTGTTGATACATGTTACAGTGGCAATGATGCCAGCTTTCTTAGCCAATAGCCGCGAGATTCTAGCTTGAGGAAATCGTGTACCTGTATGTAAGGTAGTTCATTGAGTTCTGTTTTAGTAAACAATTTAATTTGTTTTATGTTTTACATATTTAGAAACCTGAATATGGAAGTTTATCATAATTTTGTGTAAAAGCACAAAGAGAAAGAGTCATGTTTGAAACGGCATTAATTCTCCACAGGATCTTTTGATGCTCAGCGATATATTTAGTTTCCAAAGGCATAAATTCTGTCACATTATGAAACTAGTATGTTCAAAGCTAGTATTTTTTTATTTATTCAAAAAGATTTTCTTACAGCAATATCTAAAACACTCACTGACAGATACACAGAATTAATTTTGCGTTTATAATATTATAGTTTAATAGTGTAACAATACAATTCCATGTGCTATGTAATAATATAGGTATATATATAGTTAAGTAGCAGCTCGCTGCGACGTGTTGTTCATTTATCATCATAATCGGCGCGCGCTGATAGTAGTATGACAATGTAGGCAATTTACGTGACGCATCACTGACCTCTGACGCAAGATACAAATACATACTTCCATATAGATTCTTAATATTTTCAAATTAGTAAATAGATTGGAATGATACTTTCAAAAATAAGATACGGACTTAATTTTAGATTAGGTCTAAAGTCGCTAGTCGGTAATCAACTGCAACATCTATACTTGGAGAGAATCCATATAGGTATATTTATTCTAATTAAGTAGATACTAGGACCGCAGGTTCATGCAGACCATCAAACAAAGATTGGTTGCCTACCTGGGACATGTGTTTCGGCACGAGAGGTATGATTACTTATTATGATGGGCAAAGTTGCGGGTAAGCGCGGTGTTGGTCGAAGAAAAAAGTCCTGGTTGAGAAATATTCGAGAGTGGACAGGAGTCACAGGTGCTGCTGAACTGTTTCGCCTCGCGAGGGATAAGGAGAAATATTCAGAGTTGATAGCCAACCTTCAGTGATTGGAGAGGCACCAGAAGAAGAAGAAGAAGTAGGTACTATATAATTAAACTTCTTCATAATTAAATTTCAAAAGGATCCTGTCACATTGCTCCCTAGGAATATTCTCTCCAAATTTCAAATCTCTCAGTGCATCAATTTAGACTTTAGTCTGTTCGGTGTCACAGCCCTGTTTTTATCCGACTACGACAAAGACAAGAGGAAAGCTTATGTTATATGCAAGTACAAAACATACTCTTCCATTTCATCTGACATGCTCAGGATTCATTGCCATTCTACGTATGCCTAGAAACAAATTTTGCATAAACACATCTGCATAATAGCAAAGATCGCCATTGGCGTGCGAAACCAATGCCGCGTACTAAGCCTCTGGGAGTGATAGCCTATTGCTGTCGAATAATAACGTTGTCTTCACCACTGCAATATTCCTGATGCACAGATTTGCGGCCGGCCGGTACTTACTACTCGTGCACAAGTGTTTATTGAAATTCTTGACGGTTGCTTGCACGGATGTTATTCGAATGAAATAACTTGCAGCTCCACTAGAGCTTTTGCTTTTGCACTGTAAGTGATTTATATATGTACAGAGGATATACAATTATACATACATTGCTGTAATGTTTACGCAAATAATTTATGTACTCATAGTAGGTCACGACTTCTTCTACATACTATTTTATTGACTTGTTATAGAGTACTTGAAAAGTATTGCCTTTCTCGGGTTCAATTCACATATTTCTTTTTTATTATTAGCACGGCTTAAAAGATATGAAAATTTGGGACAATTTTCAACATCGCTTAGATATATTGTGTTATATCTCTCAAAAGTGTGCCAAGGAGGCTGGAAGCATAAGAATGAATAAGTATTATTTATTTTTATGCTGGAAGCATTGGGCACCAAAATACGTTGTATGGAAATCAATGACGGAGCAAATACGGCATATCAGATTTTCACCCAATTATTGGACGAAGCTACTAGTAAGGTAATCTGTATATTTCTGAGAATGTATTGAATAATGTGAGGTGCACCAATGCGAACTGGCCCTATATAGTGCTCTACGGTCCGCTGACCATTGTAGAGTGATCTGCCGTCCCTATCGAACGATACCTAATACATATTATATAGGGAGAGTTTTTAGGAAATCTTAATCGTGTATTATCGACCATTATTTGAGAGTAGATAAAGTATCCCTTGCAACAATTACTGACATTTTAAGTGCCTAGTAAGTAACAAACCAATAGTCGTACCACCAGTTCTCTCAGACCTGCGAGGTCACGGGAAACAATATATTTAGGTATTTGAAAAAGAAACACCAAAGTTCTAAGTAAACTGGTCGACGTGTAGCTATGTACGATGGAGGAGATTACCAAGTTTCCTTTTGCCAGACCGCCCTTTTGTACTTTTGAGGCTATTGGCTTTAGATTTGGGGTTCTACGTGTTTGCCTCGTGACCGATAAACGCCGGAGTAAGTAACGAGGGATTGATTGCTATAAACCTCACATAACAACGGACCTTACTATGTATGAGTACAAAA
Organism: Falcaria lacertinaria; assembly: GCA_951449985.1. Classification (NCBI taxonomy): domain Eukaryota; kingdom Metazoa; phylum Arthropoda; class Insecta; order Lepidoptera; family Drepanidae; genus Falcaria; species Falcaria lacertinaria. Next base: position 7,114,848 of record OX602113.1, on the reverse strand, counting down.
TAGAAATCCACATACGATCCTATTCTGTTAAATGCAAAAAATAATAACAAAACGATTAAGATAAGGCTGGGATTAAAATCACCGAGATAATCAGTAATTGCAATAATAGATATGTAATTATATAGATAGGCTACGTCCAAATTAATGAGAATGGCTAATATGACTCAATTTAGGCACGTAACTGACGGATTTTATTTCTCGCCCGAGGGACACACAATTTGGACCTACCTACTCTTAAAATATAGTAAAAAAATATGCTCTCGCATTTATTACAACGTTGAAACTAAGGACAAGTAAACACTCAAATTAAATATCAAAGCGCGCGTTACGTAAGAGCAAGCGGACCACAAACATTAATTAATTCAATTCAGGGCAATAAGATAGGAGCAGAATAGAGATGATATCAAACAATTATTTGTCGTTCATTTAACAAATTTTGCGATGATTAGCTTATATTAAACGTTATACACTGATACTTAACGGCGAATTTTCTTTTTTGATAAAAAAACAGCGTTAACTCTGCAGTTGCCCTACTACGCTGTTTTCTAAGAATGTTATGAAACATATCTTGAGTTAGCCAATCAGCCTTCATATTTCCGCACCTTCTTACCAACATAGATATTGGCAATAATCCTGATTATAGCTCGTACGATTACGAAAATCTGTTTTAAACATCGTAATACGATTGTCATAAAAAATATTTGGTCAATATTGTCCCAAGCCATAAAATAAATTCGACACAATGCCTGTTTCACTTCATAATTATGGAAAGTTTCAAGATTCTACGTATACTGGAGGTTCTACGGACTCTGGAGGTACCCTACAAGTATTAACGATCATGCAGCGAGTATCCTGCTTGAGAGTATTGATTTGAGAGACCGCTATCCATTCTAATATTATAAATGTGAAAGTAACTCTGTTTGTTTGTTTCCTACCTTTTCACGACTAAACGGTTAAACAGATCGTAATGAAATTTGACAAAGAGATAGATTATAACCTGGGGAAGGACATAGGATACCTTATCTAGAACCACGCGCGCGAAGCTGCGATTTAAAGCTAGTAAACCTATATAACTATGAACTTGAAGCGGATTACTTCGACATCCAGTAATAATTGCAATAGGTACTGAAAACTGTTTCGGCAAAATCGATTCTTAGAAAGTAAGTATAGAGTTCCCTTTATATTGCGAATACAAATCCTGAATTGAAAACTTGATGCCAACGTATATTGATTCGCTATAACCAGGATTTCGATTTCATACACACGCAAACAAGCACATACGATTATTATGTATTCAATAACGAATTTCCTCTCCTTGAATAGAAATTCTCGGTAGGAACTGTACTGTGTATGCAAATATGGGGCCTTACTTAGCGGATAGTACTGAATACTACTGAATTAAACCACTCTATAGAGATCCAAGTGCTCCAAACCTCCTGCTTACTAGGAAAATGTTATTTTGCATTCAATGAACTCAATACGAACATTATTTATAAATAGGAGATGTGCTTATTAGAAGTATTATAACATCGAAACAATGCTAATCTTAGTGTTGAGCATGTTGTCAGTGGTGTTACTTCGTTGTTCGTAAAGTTCCACTACCTTTTATTTGATCTAAGGTGTGAGCGAACAAGCATCAGAAATATCTTAATTACCCGTTCACCCACCAGTGGGTAAGCCATTGGGTGCAACGACCCAGGAATACAATGTATTATGAAATAGATAAGTCTGAAAGAACCGAATATGGAGTGAAAAACAAAATAAGGTAGCGTTTTAAACATAGGTACATATCTTTTAGGATATGTGGTAATTACTGCCAATAGGCTTGGTAACAAATTAATATACTCTCGTAGCAATAAATAAACCCAGATAGTATGTATATAGATTAGGGTAAAAAGCCTGCAGACTAGCACATAAACATTTGCCGTAATTATCTTTGCAATAAGGGTTGCATTTTAATTTATAATTTTTTCAAATTTCCTTTTGATAGTCGTCTCGGGTCTGCGTATACATTATACAGGGAATCCTAGTGTGGGCTTGTGAGTGATAAGTCTAAGCATAAGGGCAACATGCCGGTTTATCTTGTCCCAGAACGTCGCCTTAAGACCATTGTTAATAAATAATGCACAGTGAACAATACAGTGGTTACTACGAGTAATTACTTAGGTACCTTTGATAGATCTACTTTTGATAAATCCAAGAAATCATCAAACCATTTATGACGTTATAAGTTCAGAGTGACGCGCAGTATATTATCTATTCTGAGGTATAACTGACTTATTGTAACATTGTCTATTGTTTTAATAGCCGAATATATTTGCTTGATAATATTATTTATAATTAATTGGGTACGTCGATATTCAAAATAAAATACAAGAAAACAATTTTGAGTGATTCCCTTTATACAAGCTAAGCCAAATAGGATATATGTGCTTATGTACCTTATAACAACATATCCTATTTGGCTTAGCTTGTATTGAAAATTTACTTGAAGCTGAATATTCAAGTAAATTTTCAATATACATAGTTTACTATATATCTCAATATAAGAGGCATGACGTGCAAATTCTTGTCAAGACGAGATCTAATTTAAGGTAAGTAAGTTTATATCCGTGCGCGATAAAGTATGCAAGGGCGTAGATTGAAAAAGGTGAAATTGCCGTGGAATACGTGAGTGAAGTACCAGTGCCCGTACTTGACAGCCGCTCCAGTAAAAGCAGTATTCATTAGAATAACATTGCCACCTGATGAGCAGAAGGACTTACAAATTATTTAATCAACATGTATTTTTTCGTTCTTTCTTTAAATTTGTTACGTGCTACACTAACTGAGCGTGGTAAATGTCACAGAAAATAAAAATTCTAATTCACATAAACACTTTTATTTATTTTTATTCATGAATATGAAATGTGTATCACAAGATTATAATAATACTAACGGGTAGGCCCGTTAGTATTATTACAACTGTAGTATTTTAGAGAATATAATACACAGGCTTTATGGGTAGAGGTAGAGGCTAGTAACTGCACATAGTCAAGAGTGTGTCGACAAACGTATGTTTCCAAGTGTGTGCTACTCATACTTATGAAATAAGGTAATTGCTTCTTACAATATTTGTTTTCATCCGTCACAAATTAGGATTTTGGCCTTTTGAACGAAGCCAGGAAAGGTTAAACTACAATCGTTTACCTACCATCACCGATACCTCTATACACAATTACGGTTAAAAGATTTTATGGTATTGTTTAAATTACAATATAAGATAAAAAAAACACTCGGGGTTTTTTTTCTCTTATGGCCTGATACAAAAACGAAATATTTTTTCGGTTCCTTATCAAAGTGTGTATATTTTATGGATACAAATTATAATCACAGCAAGTATACTAACCCTAATTTCACAACCAAATTCACATGAATAACGTAACTAGCATAATCTAAAATCAATTGCGATTACCGTCGCTACTCAGTGCAATGTGGTGTAAATATAAAGGATTTTAGTGTGATTCAAATAGATCCACATACCTTCTATGTGCACGCAATAAGCAACACCTCATTGAAATATTAACAGGTATGTAAAGTAAAAAGTATGTAAAATTAATATATAGTAGGAAAAACGAGTATAAATGGGAAATTATGGACTACATATTATATGAAAGCAGTTAGGTCAAACCATAGGGGATGCTTAGTTTTTTTTATACCACTAAGGTGGCACACAAGCATACGGCCCACCTGATGGTAAGCAGACACAGTAGTCTATAGTCGCTAATAATACGAGGGATATCACTAACGCCTTGATAACCCCGTTGTTGATGAGTACTGACTTCGCTAGTAGCATTACTACTAGCCCAGCGCATCCTCGTGAAGCACTGACAACCGCAGAAACACAACACTACGTCAAATTAGTGCTATTTGACTGCTGTTTTCTGTAAAGTAGAGGTACAGTCTCCAGTAGGATGGGTCCAGTTATAGGAAAACCCACAGGAAATCTCAATACGCCCTACCTTTCTTTAATATGTTTACGTATGACAGAAAATCACACATTATTTTGGAATTCTGTAAACTTTTTAATCTGTTTATCTTTCAAGGATATCGGCAACTTTTTTTTTATAAAAAAAGAATAACAATAAAATCACATACCAGTTTGAACGACAGACAACACAAACATTTTACTTAACATCTGCCCGAATTACGATGATTTTGCTATATGCCTGCACACGTAGTATCGAGGCTGTAACTTTGAAATATTTAATTTAGTGGGAAGAACCGTATATTTATCTACGTGCCATGTATAATTGTATAGGCTAAAGTAAACATACAATACGGGACCAAGCACTCAGAGTAATACAAATGCAAATACAATTTCGTTTCAACTTTCGGTGTCACCACAAAACAAATAACGAACTGTGGATTAAAACGGGAATAGATTTAACGAAATTAACTCGATGTCAAGCTCGTCCTTACTTTGAAATGTTACTGAAACCGAGTTACCAACAGTGAAATTATTTAACTACCTACCTAATCACTAAATCTATGTTTGCCGGTTGAATGTTCTAATACCTTAGAGAGGCAGTGATTTTACGGGCTATTTTAGTATATGCCTGATATATATATCGTTCCTATGGTGAATATATTACGAATATATTTTTCAAAGCTCTTCGAGGAATCGCCATGTCGCTGATATGTTCGGGACTTATCCTGCTAGCATAGCAATTCTTCTCAACATAAGGTGGGCAACACGTTAGCTTACCGCCATGTCGGCCGTTTGCTTGATCGTCACCTTTGTTTATAGCTTAAGAATGACATCATATGTGTTTTACAAAATCAACTTTATGAATACGTACTCAACATTCAAATTTAAAGGTGAACACTTTTCATTCACTTCATAAAGTCTTTTCATCAGAACCCCGAAGAAGTTCCCCGGAAGGCGGTGACCATCAAATCATAATATTTATGTCATATATTTTCAAGTCTTAATCTACGCCTCGCAACATCTCTCTCTAAAATAATATAAAAAGACAATCCATTTTTATGTTAATCTGTTTACGCTGGAGACCACGATAAAATCTTGTAATAAATTACCTTTGTTGTTTTATGAAACATTTTGTGTCTAGAACTTTCCTCCAGATGCGTTTTAACGAACCAAATAAATAACTACGTTAGTAGAAGGTAGTTCTTGGCACGAGAATAATAAAAAAATGGCGCAATTGTTTCCGTGTAGCAAAGTCTCTCCAAACACTTAACATTGTAGTAGCCTAATAACAAAATCTTAATATTGTCTTATATTTCGCTTGGCTTGGTGTTGCAAGTAACTAGGCTACGAAAACCACTTACCATCTGAATTCCCTATTGCGACCTTTGTAGTATTCATTAATAAAATTACGAAATAAATTATACTAGCACCATCGAGCCATTCAACGCACACGTCGAGATTCTACCAACCTATTTGTGAGTAAAACGAGACCTGAACACAATTGCTTTGGTAATAATAGACACTTGTGCTGATGCTCAGACACTCGCAGAAGATACTTCGGTACAATCGTTCAATATACATCAACAGACGCCAATATCCAATCTGAATTTACAAAGTTGATTTATTACCCGACGATATTAAAATTAATATTCAGGCAAAATAACTTAGCCGAGTTCGGTAATCGAATTTCCGTGTTAGTTGTGATTAACTAGCATTCTGACCGTGAAGTCGTCTGCGTATACCTAATTATTATTTTAGGGATGTGATGTTATTTTTTGTCCTTCTTCGGAATACAAGAAACTATAGATAATAGCCGTGAAAACGAAATTTAGAGACAAACATACAGACATGCAAGTCAGACTGAAACACTTTCAAATATGTCTGCATAAGTGGTATTTATTCAGGACACCATCGCGTCAGTGCGCGTCAATCTGAAAATATTCCATTTTATGAGATACCATACCACGCACAATTCACATGTCTCAGGTAATCAATCAAATCAGACAGTTTTCATCCCTCAATCTGTCAAAGTATAGTGCTCGCACTGCTCGCTTACGCCAAGCTCATCGATTTACATGCACCTATGGGAACACACCCACAGAAGTATGGGAATAAAGTTTGAACTCGAGAACTCAATAAAAATTATGTAGCACGATATGTTCTTCCACTGAATAAACTCAATTCAAAGCCACTTTACATACAACTTTTCTCGGCGAATTGAGAGTGTCTAAAATGAATTTTAAGTAAATAAGCGTATAAATCAAACATATACATATAAGAACTTTAGTTTGTACTTCCTGTAGAACTTACTTCAAATACTTTTTAGAAACTTTTAATGAGATGTCTTCATTATTCAGCCACTTAAGTTGACGCAATTTTTATCATAAGATTGTGAGCAATCTTCTTTCTTTTGTAAGGATAGGTATTATAGAAAAACGGAAATAGTGTTTTGATTGAAGTAAAATACAAACTTTTATTTTACTTCGACTATAACATATATTATACCAAATAAATTACTTTAAACTAGTTTAAGATAAAGGACAAGCCAATAAGCAATCACATAAATTAAGTTGTGCATTATAAATATTCTGTGATAAGAATATACAGTTTTTTTTTTCATAAATACTTTTTACATGAGTTCATTTGACACCTATAAACTTATATGTATCTTGCCGTTGTCTACTATTCGCTCTCATAATACTTGCAAAAACTACCCTGAGCAACAAAAATACCTTCGTACCACAATTGACTCTCAGGCTACATAAGGTGCATGAATTTTAGTCGTTAGTCGAATCTTGTAGGTTTTGAAATTCGAGTCCAAATGTGATCTTGTCGGTTGAGATATTATCCGCTATTATAAATCAGTTGTAAGTATCACAAACTGTCGGACACGACTGCCTAATCCCGAAATATTATCTGACGACGATATATTGACGAGACCGCTGGTCTAGTGGTTAGTACACCTGACTGCTACGCTAGAGGTCGCGGGTTCGATTCCCGCCGGGGCAAACATTTATGTGACAAATATGTTTGTCTTGCGTCTGGGCGTTTGGTATGTATTATAAGTATGTATTTACGAAAAAAAAGTATACAAGTATTATATCGGCTACTGGTTCCTATAGTACAAGCTTTGCTTAGTTTGGGGCCAGTTGGCGCTGTGTGATAATGTCCAAGCATTATTATTATTATTATCTATAATGTGGTAAATTCGAGTGGCGCACTCGAAGTAAGGCATAAATAAAGAACAATAGCGGCCTTTACAAGTTACCTATGAGTAGTGGGCCTTTGTAGAGGCTTTGAAGTGGCATCGTTAACGAGGGTACCGACTGCGGCACAAAGGGTATGCTAGATACCATTGCCATTCGTTCAAACGTAAACTATGGTCTTTAGGTAGAATATCTGTGGAAATTATATCATTATGATCCATATTTAAGAAACTTTGGCTTTTGATAAGAGTTGTTTCATCAGTGAAATTGTGTTTCATACGATATTGGGATTTTTCTCATCGTAAAAGAGGGTGGGATACAATTAATAATTACAACACAAATGGGATGTATCACAAAATCCTTCTCTTACCTCGCACTTGTAATGGAGGGTTACAACAAAATGAATTTTAGCAATAAAGGAGACTTCGTGCACGACTTATATGAGTGAAACAATAAAGGAGGTCTGAGTTACGATTACACTAGGACAAAAACCTACTTACAATATTATATTTGATAGTAATTGTTCAAAGATGAAAATAAATATTATTATACAATATAAAATGTATTATAATATCAACAATTTGGACAAGTGTTTCATTTATTATATCTTATTGTATTATTTAAGATTTTTTCTTTCTCTTTGTGTTTTTATAAAATTATTAATTGTTGACAGGAAATGCCCTATCTTAGATTTTCAAATCATCATCACCTATATTTGACTAGACTCTACAAATAAGTACTTTCAAAACGTCAGAATCTACAGCCGCATAACTGAGTAGTCGTAAAAAGTTTTTTAGTGTTGCTTTCATCACTTCTCTAGCTACGCACTAATACATACAAATTTAGTCCAGTCACAAAAATCAGAACCCCTCTTCCTTCTTTTATGTAAGAAAATTTACGATAGAACTATGTTGATTTATGATACCGAACACAAATAGCGAATTTGATAGGTCCGAGATATCGGTTTAGTTTCATAGCAAAAATAAGAAAATGGTTGATCGTTCGACGAAAAAATCACATTTGGTGAAATAATACAGATATCCAAATTCCCAAACTTCGGGTACCAAATTTTTAAGGTTCCTCTGTACAAAATCGGAGTTCGTTACAGAAGAGAAGATTGCATCTAAATAGATAGATTTATATTTTACACGATTCTGTGTTGTGCCTATAATAGGCTCTCAAAGATCTTTGACTAGGTACCGTGCTAATCGTGGCATATTCCTTCACCTAATGAATCTCATATACCAAGCACACAATAAAATTAAAAAAAAAACTCAAAATAAAATTACGTTAGAACTCTAAACACGGTAATTTTGTTTCAGTTGGAAATACGTTGATTTTCAGTTACGTGCATATAATTGAAGAAGGGTAGGTAAGCATTTCTCAAGGAGGCAGCGAGGGTGTTCTCAAGTTGGAGTTGCGAGGCTCGTCTCGCAACTGTTATCGCACAGACTGTTCTAAACTACGCTCCAGAAAGTGCCCCCGTTCGAGTACTGCAGCGGTATTCTTCTTACACTTCGTAACTGCAGCCAGCCGATTTTTTTATGATCTATTTTGAACACCATTTAATTTTTCCTAGTTAACATTAACTAATGGGTGTTTTTGTGTATAGAAATTGTCAAAATCTAATGTACTTGTCTGACACATGAGTTATATGTTTTTTACCAAAAAAGTAATAGTAAATATAACAACAACTATAAATTGTACCCTCAGAGCTTCTCGCACAGAAATATAGCTACATAAAACATTATAAATTACTTTCTGTTACGGATACGCATATATTATGCAATGTTCTCAAAGCCGAAAACTCAATTTGAGGTCTAAAAACAGTTACTACGGAGGGTATAGTGTATCATAATATTTATAAACCGGCTATTGAAAACAAACAAAATATATTGTAAGTTTTGGGGCTCACTCACTCCTTACTTGTTTACAAGAAGAGAAGAAAACAAGTCGAGGTACGGACTCAATAATTATTACTCACTTTAGAACTCGACGCTAAACAGTTTTTGTGCAAATTCTTTGTATTATTTTTAATACGATAAGGTTTTTACACAATAAAATATGTTAAAAGGCTTGCAAAGTCAAAATATTAACTAATTTGTGCTGGTGTATAATTATTATTCCCAAACAATATCTAGGTTTTTATAATTCAACATAACTTAGGAATATCATCTCTTATCAGATATACTTTAAAAACTTGATGCTACATCAAAAGTATTATTATACTTACATGTGTAAATGACTGACTATTTGAAAACTATAAATTTGAAAACTCATACAGGAACCTTCAAACTTTGCCTACATTTTCTATGTAACCGAGTGAAGCAAGATGCTACAAGAGTTCTAAGAAAACAGTGGCAAGGTGCATTTGTGGCGAGTTCCGAGGACCATTGTCGCGGCGCTGTTGTTATCTCAAACACTTCACGAACTGCGCTGCGCTTTTGCCAATGGTACAAACTGTAACAGGTTACAGGTCAGATGGAGTAATTTTATGTAATTGAAATGTTATTTTAAATGTAATTTAAAAAAATGATACTATTTAAATGCAATTATTATTCCGTTTACTTGTTCACATAGATTCATGTCAAAGATCAAACATGTTAATATTACGTTTTAAAAAAGTGAATAGGAAAAGAGGTAATGTAAAGAAACACAATTATTTAACTTTATTATTGGGCCTGTTACTGATCATATTAATCGCTAAAGCTTCAATCTTGTTCGTCTTACGATTGGCGCTGCAGCGGAGTTACCTTTACCATCGAACTGCCAGTAGGAGCTGTCACAACGACACCAACTTATTCTAGAACGATAGTTACCGAGAACTAAGACAGTTCTATCTGGTGTACTGGCTACTAAATTAATAGCTATCGTTAAAGTATCCAATTTCCGATATCGGAGACTTGACCTGCAATAATATCCGCGAATATTGTGAGCTTGTACCTGTTTTACGTAGTAGACGATATTTTGTTAACGTTTCTTCTTTTATGTCTATCCAAATTCAGCTTCTATAGACAATACTGTTTCAGCCTACTAATTATGCGTTTAATCCACCCTTAATAAAGTTTTTTACTTTACTTTCAGGATTTTTTTCCAGTAAACCTTAGAACACTTTCTTATTAATGTTTGTTAATGTAAGGATGATAAATTAGGTTAATTAAAGGCATAAAGTCCCTATAGAGTTTAAAAAGGTTCGGCCTACAGACCCTATCTATATAACAGTATCGGTTAGTAGAATGTTCCCGTCAATGTTGAGGAAGATTAGCGAATCATTAATAATAAAGTTTTGAGTAACATTTAATCCATTAACTTCTGCTCCCAGACCGGGATTTTCATAAATAATGGCGTCTTATTATTTCATACTACGTAGGTCTACATAAAGGAATATATTGTTAGTAATAACAAAGAATATATTTAATCACATCAAAACGACATAAGTAAATTTGTATTTGCGCTCTCATTTGTTGTTGCAAATAGGCTGCCTTGAATGAAATTAAGAATATTGAACAACATAGTTCTCATCGTGGCCACTTGCGAGGCTTTTACTAAGAAACTTGCATTTCTGGGTAAAATATAAATAATTTATTTCATTTGTCATGCTATTTGTATACAATATGAATGCTTATTTATGCAATTTTATTTTAAACAACGATTACAGATAAGACAAAGATAGCATAAAATTGAAGGTACTAATAAAATAATATAGAAAATTTTATTTTGGTAGAGTAGTGTATAACTTATAAGCTATATTATATTATACATTTGAAAAGATTATGTAACTCGTTATAAAGTTTGATTACTTCTCGGCTTCTGTGGCTGAGTGACGCGGCGAGGGAAGATCTGGTGATACAACAAAAGGCTTTCAATAACACCCGCCCAACTTATATTCAAATACTCGGCAAACTTTTAGGGACCAAAATAATGGCTCCGCACAGCTGTTACAGATTTTCGGTTAGTGCAGTTTTTATTAATTAAAAAATATTTCATGCTTTATATAGTTTTTTTGTGAGATTTGATTCCCGCATCAATTTGTGATAATATTGGACTATGATTAATCACGGTGCCGTTACAAATGGCAAAGAAGATCTTGAAGCCCGGGTTTGATGTATAGACTCATCATAACACTTATTATTCAGGTTCAAAAAACCCAGAACTACCAAATGAGATATTTCGATTTATTTTGTTTTAATTGACTGGCATTTTGTTACATGTTTACTACTAAACAAATTGAAATTGTTTTATGTTCTAGAAATATAATAACACTGGTAAAATGAGCATTTTCCTTTCCTACGATAATATACATATTCAGCTTGAAGATCGCTCGAAGAAGATCTTCCGTCACTACGTCACGTAAAAATAAGTCAAGTACTTAATCCAAAGTCAAGACTTATTCATACATGAATTAAGGACAAAACTTGAGTAGAAATTAGGTCATCACTTAGCAACTTCATGAGGTTTCTTTGGAAACAGTTTTTCAGTTTTCAAGTCATAATCGTATGGTGCTTGGGGCCTGGGGGCACAAAACTTTGACAGAATTCATACATACAGCTGAGTGTAAAGGCGTGTAGCGTAAGCTTCTGCTCTCATACAGCTTATGTCCTTGTATTTTTAGAGTTCCGTACCGAATAAGAAAAAAAGGGAACCCTTATAGGATCACTTTGTTTTCCGTCTGTCTGACTCGCACTTGGCCGGTTTTTTTATTTCATCCAAAATTTTAACTAACGTCGCCCACTTCTAAATTTATGAAATATCGAATTGGGAATTGGGTTGAGATGAAACTGTCACTTTTCTTTTCTCGTTTCTCGTTACGGTAACACAGAGAGACATACGGTGTGTGCAATCGAGAAAAGGATGAATTACGAGTATTGTTACTGTTGAATAATTCTGGCATGATCGGCGACAGAGCGCGGGTGCTCGTGGCTCCGACTCCTCGATATGAATTTCATACAAACCGCGAATATTACGTACAATGGGCTCTGGGGTGGTGCGATTGTCGGTAACATTTCTTATCTACCGCTACGTATTGGCGCACTTACCGCTGAATGTAAAACGTTATTGGGCCTTCACGACGCTGATATTGGACTCGGAGTAGTCTATATTCCTTGTGGAGCTGCGGTGTCCGGAGCACGTCAGTAATTTAATATTCATATCAAGATCCTAATATGGGTTCTAGTTGATAATGGCTTTGGCAAATCTCGGGCTTATGGTTTCAGAATAATCATAAAACCTTGATCAAGGACGCAATTGATTTCCATTTAGATATTTTAAATTAATAAAGTCTTACAGAAAAGAGACGTGGTGGACCTGTGGTATGAAGCGTTGCCTGCTATTCTAGTGTCGCAAGTTTGAATCACAACGGTCTGTAACAATAAGTTTTTCTAATTTAAGTGCAGTGATTAAACACAACGAGCTTTACGGTGAAGGAAAACATCGCGAAGAAACCTGCATACGTCTGAGATGAAATTCATGGTCGTATGTAGTACCTAAGAGACGGCAATGGACTCATCATCTATCACGGTGGCACCAAATTATCTTCGGTGGAAAGTGGGTGTTGTAACACCGCTGCCTACCCCTTCGGGAACCCTTGTGGGAAGGCGTGAAGATATATTATTATGAAAATATTAAGTCTTTTGCAACTCTAGTAAAAATTAAAATAACAGGAGAAATATAAAATATACAAATATTATGTCAGAGTTTAAACATAAACTCTTGGTAGTCATGGAGGGAGGTCTTTGTCCAGAAGTGGAATTTACCTGCGCACAGTAACAGTTAAAATAATAATAAATAGAATTTGCAGATCGGTGATTAAAATAGGGTGTAAAATAAAGGTAAGAGCCAAAGAAATTATCAATCTACCCGACATAGATTGAGTGTACATACCTCATCTATAATCTATCATATATACATTCCGTAATATACAGGTACAGTATAAGCTAATGTGTAATAAATCTACTCAACATGGAAAATAGAATAACACGCTCGGCTTCGCTCCCCACAGAGGCGGTTTCGCAACCAGTAACATTTTCAAATTACATCTGAAGTCGTGTGAGAATCATCGCTGTATACGGCCAAGTTTATCTAAACGAGGAGTCTCGCCTGCCGCGCCGCGCACTCTCCGACCTAACTTACCCTATCGCACCCGCCGTTGGGAAAAATAAACAACGTTTTAGCGTTTATTTTGGAAACGCGGTTATTAAAAAGCCTTTTAAGCATCATTATTATTACGAGATTGTAAGTATCTTTCAATTCATGTGGGGTCTTTCTCTAAATCGCTTGTATGTTATTATTAAATACTGTGTTAGTTCTATCATTGCGAAATCATCAATGTGACACAAAAATATTTGGGCGTGATATCGTAATATGAAAGATGAAGCTTCAAGCACCTCGTTGGGTGACCCATAAAATAATATTTATTGGTTTTTCTAGGTTCTCAAATGTGTCTCAATACACTTTTTAAAGATTCCTGTTCTATATATATGTGTATAGCTTCATGGAAATTTATGAGTCTTAAACACTGAATTCGTTTAAGATTTCAGTAAAATTTAACATTATGTGACATCGTTTTATTAGCTTTGAACCTCGAGAGGCTCCGGGAGTCGGGAGGAAGTCATAAATATCCCGCGCGTCCCCGATTCCTACCAAACTTTGCGTGCACTATACCTACTCTGTACATTTTCACTGTGCTTATATTTTTATTGTTATTATGGAACACAAAGGACTCAAATATACAAACACCTCGCAACAACTCAGTTCTCACTTTGTATATTCGTGGTATTTAGCCAACGGCCCGTTTAATGTAAAGGAAGAATAACATGAACATTTTTTTCAATGGTATTCTTAAATTGAAATTATTTCCTGCGAAGGGAAGGAAGTCAGCACGACAATGAAGTCACTTAGACTGGAGTGGGAGAGTAATGAGTCCCGGTGCCCGGCCCCGCGGTGTGCTACCTCAGATTATTTCTACTTATTTGTGTCTGAATGAACATTCTAAAGCACATTACTTAAAATTGCCAGTGTTTTTTATTTTCCCCCGATGGAATACATTTTCGAAATAAAAATCCAACAAATTTCTAGCGGGATGACAAGCCGCATTCCGGAATCTATGAACAAGCGATACGCAAAATAATGCATACACATTGGTTTAAAACCTTAAATAAATAATAAAAGGACATTACTTGCATATTTCCTGTGATAATTTTGTATGTTTCCAATTGTACCGTAATGCCCACAATGCGGGTTGTACGCCAAATTACGGGAAACCTGTCACTCATTTTGGCATGAGAGTAAACTTGTATTATTATTATTAAGTAAGTTTCACCCGCAGGTTCGCTCGCGTAGATAAAGCGAAAAAACTTAATTATCCAAGAAGAGCAATTTTCCGGGATAAAAAGTATCATATATGTAAACTAGCCATAAAAGCTACTTTCATTCAAATCCATTCTGCCCTCGCAGCGTGAAGAGTGTAAAAATACACACACTTGTCTTATTCACAAATTTTGGCATGAATGATATTAGTGCGATAAGCTTGGTAGAGACTAATAAATTGAATACCTCATAGTATTATACTATATGTACAGTGCTGCTACAATATCCTATATAAATATGAGTTATTCCAGAATTTTACTCATCTCCATGCCAAGTTTTATTTAAATCTGTTCATTGTTAGACAATTAAGTATAAGGTTTATATAAATGCTAGATATAGTATAATTATTTCTTTAACGCTCATGCTTAGAGATTGTATATATTCTTTAACTGTAGTTATAAGATGGCTTATAAGCCCTGTTTAGCTGCCAGTGGTCACAGTCGTGTTATGTCGCGTACTTACGCGTACCATATTTTGCCGCACCGCAGCTATTAGTCACCGACCCGGGGTCGAACTCGCTACTCGAGGACCTAAGTAACGACCAAACCTAATGCGCTCGCATTCCTCTCGTATTTTTCAAGCCAAGCCACTGAGAGAAATAAGATGTTGCCACTGGCTTTGTGCTGTTGAAATGGCGCGATTATTTAGTTTCGTCGAGGCAGCGAAATATAAACTTTATTGTAACTGCACGACAAAATGAGAAAATATATTTGGATTTTTGCATTCAGGTAAGTAATGAAATGTGTAACTATGCTGAATATAATGATACGTACGTATATTGCGCTAATCATAAATACACAGAACTTAAATTTTAAAAAATCACTAAAAAACGCATATCGGTTGATGAAGTTACAATAACTATTTGGACATAACTTGTAAGCTCAGTTTCCATCTCCGTGAAAAATAAACAATTTCCATGACTGCGGCTAAAGGGGCATTAGGAGGAAAAATGTTACCGCAATACAGTAATTGAGGTGCATTTATCCGCCAATTGGGCGCGTCCCCTGCGTTTCCGTTCGTTAGCCGCTCGGAAATGTTCCGGAAAATTGTTGCGATTCTCACAGAGTTGCTCCACTCCAGTCTATGTAAAGCCAGACTCCTGAGCTGGCTGCCCGCTTACCCGGTACCCTCTCATTAACCTTACAATTTTTACATTATTGAAATTCCGCTCGTGTTGAGTTTAATGGATCTAAATTGGATCCCTATTTACAAGAATTATACCAAAAATACAGCTTGCGTAAGCAGAATTATCCGTTTGTATTATGCACATCTTTAACTTCAACAATAGGAGCAAGTTTGGTTTGAATAAGCTAGTTTAGAATTTACAACGAATAACATTAGAGCTGGGGTGTGTGCAATAATAATGTACATATCTGAAAATAATTTTAATACCCTTAATGGGAATATTATATATGAGAGGATCGGCAATCGGTTTCCCAATATGTGTTTTTGTGTGTGCTCATAACCATAATTGTCTTGTCAGTAACGAGCTCCGCAGATGTTGCTGTTTAATTAAAACTTTGAGCCATCGTTATCCACCCTTCGACATTATTGGACCTTCCCATGACTCTCCACTCGTAAGCTACCTATAAACTTTTCGAATTATTCCAAATTCGCTGATAAAATCTCCCGATTTCAATAATACCCTCAATATGCCACCTGGGTTCGAACGTTACCTTTAATTAACAAGTACCTGTGAAGATCTGAACCATCCGCACTGAGTTGGGTTCGAAATATTAGTGTTTGTTGCCGAATGTTTACGTCATGACCAGAGTTCGGCTCGGAATAGGCCAACTACTGTGGATAACCATTACACAGGGTTTCCGGGCTCAGCCATTATCCGTGAACTACTTGAATAATGCTGCGCTATATATCGCTTGAAGTGTTACCTCGTCTAGTTATAGAACGGTACCTTATCGTTAATAAAAGCACATTAATGGAATAACATACATAATTTCATAGCAAAAAAAGTTATGCAGCTCATGTGTGTGCTATCCATGAAGAGTTCCCTAGTTTGGCCCCTGAGTGCAGCAAACATATGATAGTAAAACTTAAGTTAGGCTATCATAATAAAATGAGTACACAGAATGCTGTTAACTGTTGAAGAGTTCCTTCTTGGGTGTGGATTTAGGTCAAGTTTACAATAACAAAATATTCTCACCAAAACTGAATTAATACGTAGATATTAAATACAGTCGGAGAATTAAACGTAGTTCTGATTCAGGTTGCAGGATTCTACCTAAACATCAAGTGTGTTTTCATTGTGCAAATATGACATTGTGAAATATTAATGCCCCTAGAATAACCACTATAAAAACTTTTATGTTGCTTATTTTGTTTATTGATACCGTATGCTAATACAGAACAAGCGACGTTACCTTGTTTGCAAAGACTCAAACGAAACGGACTACGTGACGCTCGTAGCCAGTGAGCGTGGATGCATATTAGAGCCCGCAGCTACGACGGTGCTACGAGCAACGAAGCAACTGGCATTTTACTAGAGCACACAAATTATGGATTCAACTAATAATATACCTATTTCATTATTAATATAAGTCTGTGAAGCCACTTTAGAACAAACATCAAGAACTAGTCGAGAAGTAAGCACGTTAATGTGCAATGATATTATTAACAGTTCGTTTATCTTTGCATTGAAGTTATTCAGTACTGTCTAGTACAGACTAAATTTAACTAACTTAAGACAACCCTGTTGTAATTAAATTGACTTTATATCACACAAGAGAGATAACATGTTTATGTCTTCATAACTCAACGAGCGAATTTTTTATGAATGGAATTTAATGTTTTTAAGGAAGAAAAATATAATGTACCTCCATTTTAAATTTTTGCTAGTTGTTCGCGTCGGTAAATGTTACTGTTATAGGAAATTTCCTGGGGCTATTTACAGAGCTTGAAATAAATTAAAAACATATATTTCTTTGAAGCTTCTATGTGATTTCCACATTGTATTTTTATGTTAAGGTCACACTACCAAAATATCCTTTAATATCCGACTAATAGCTGTGGATCAATCTGTTTCAAATTAGGATGTTTATAAAAAGATCCTAAATATGATTACTTTTTCATTCAAACCAACGTGAAGGCTCGGTTAAGCAAGTTGAGGCACTCCAATACGTGAGGTAGACTTTTATAATTGGCAGACGTGACCCTCGTCCAAATTATAGAAAACCACCTGTTATGGTCCAGATTAGCATTCTGCATCCGGATTCGAACAATGTCTATTTCAGAAACCTTGTCTAACATAAGATCAATGGGTTGAAATAAGTACACGCTACAGGCGTTCCGCTTAATGTGTGAATATTATATGTGAAAATTCGTGGTAGCCGTGTGGTATGAAGCGTCGACGCCTACTATTCTGCAAAGCAAGTTTGAATCCTATCCAGCTTGTCTGAAAACTTAAGTGGAGTTATTAATCACACCGCTAGTTTTACGGTGAAGGAAAACATTCAAGGACGTATAAAGTGCCTAAGAGACGGCGATGGATTCACCATCTGTCGCGTTGGCACCAAATTATTTTCGGTGAAAAGTG
Source organism: Falcaria lacertinaria (assembly GCA_951449985.1). Classification (NCBI taxonomy): domain Eukaryota; kingdom Metazoa; phylum Arthropoda; class Insecta; order Lepidoptera; family Drepanidae; genus Falcaria; species Falcaria lacertinaria. Next base: position 7,096,757 of record OX602113.1, on the reverse strand, counting down.
GGTGATATAACCTCTACCTACTTTTTCGTAAGATCCTATACGATCCGATACGAAGGTGTATATATGATTATTATTAGTATAAGTATTACGTAACATAAATTATTATGAATTAGATGTCCATAAGCAAACAAAATTACACATTATATTACATCAGTATTTTTTTATACCACTAAGGCACGGCATACGGCCCACCAGCAGTCACCATAGCCTATAGCCGCTAGCAATACCAGGGGTATCACTAACGAGTTGCCGACCCTGTTATTGATCTGGAGACATGGTGCTAGCAGCATTACTACTAACCCAGCATATTCTCGTGGAGCACTGGCAACCTAACTTACGGCAGAAACACAACACTTCATCAAAGTAGTGTTATTTCACTGCGGTGTTCTGTAATATAAGATTGTATTATGACGGTAACTACAACAATAAACTTTATTTGTCTTGTAAATGGAATTCCGAATTTTGATGTAACCGTTAATAACCAAGGAAAATGTGAGAGACTGTACGAGTGCCTATTATGTAAAATAGGGATTTCATCTGTTTCCACAAATTAAGACGAGCGGGATTATAAATTGAAGGATTTAGATGCCGAGGGCCCTCATTAAAAACTTTTATGAGTTTCTTGGACTTTCTTGCGTATTGCGAACAGATTGACGTCCGAATTCTAATGACTGATTGTGGACCCGTCCGTCGGTCCCTAACCGCGATATCATCTGGATAATTGAGTCCCATTGTCTACAGATCAGCAATCTTGCTCTGACTTCATACAAATGGTTGATATCACCAAGAGATAGTTAGATTCAGATTACTCAATACTTCTTTATATTATTGTACCGTTTTTGATTCAAATAAATCTATGATATAAACACGCGAAGTAGTTAATTTTCATAACGACGCAGTTTCCTGAAATGCAATATTTTAAAATAATATTTAAGTCTGTGTAGAAGTTTGAGTAAATGTATGGGATTCTTATCTTTTTAGAACAAAAGTATATAACACTATGAAATAACCCAGTTAAATCTCAACTAAGTTCACTTTACTATTTTACCATTAAACTTGATTTATTCAATAATTCATAAAACGCTCTTATATGTAAATATTATAGACACATTTTCTCTACAGACTGTAACATACATTAAGGCTTAGGTCATGTAAGTATTTTTCAACGGCTGTATTAACGGCAAAGTAGACAAAGCGTTCAGCTATAGCCTAAAATGCCCAATAAAAGGACTGTACATAGTACGTCTGCTTATGCACTCAATACCTACGGTTAATGATAATACGGTACCTGTATATACATAAACTTATATGTTAATAAATAACAAAATACCCGTGATATTTATCGAATGAAGGTAGTTTTACGTAATCCTCACGATAGTAAATCACCGACCAACCCCTAAGAAGATAACCCTGTAATCTGGGGCTTAATATTTTATTTCATATTCATAACCCGTTACCGCTGCGGTCGATACCAAAATCGTAGTACATTTTATTTGGGAGTGGAGCTACGAATTAAGAGCAATTCACATCGGCCAATTTTCTGTCGTACGTGGCACGACAATCCAATTAATAAGCAAACCTTTCGTATTCACATTGAATAGCAAATGTTTACGCGACTGACAATTGGTCGTTCAAATAAAATTTATACATATTTAAACACTGTGGTGCATGATTGCACAGGTTTTTGATCGGCGTCAATTGGAAAAGCAAAATTTCGTAATTTCGTTGTTATCTATATACATACATATAATATTAATCCCTATTTCCCTTGGTCATGGAATTAGCGTGAACGGCTAGACCGATTTCGCTAGTTTGTGATTGTCGGGAGAAGGTTCTTATGAAAAGAAAACCGGAACATTTTAAATTTCGGCAAAGTATTTTTTTCTATGGCTGTATTTGACATATGAATTCATAGCTAAGATAGGACAACGTCTGTCGGGACAAATTGTGAATAAAAACAGTATATCACTGCTACACATTAAAACTTTATCAACATAGTTTGGAATTATAATAAATTTGTATTAATGATGAAATGCAGACAAAAATACAACTACGTGGGTGCGTGTGGAAGAAATGAGTTGAATGCTGAACACTAAGAACATTTTGCAATCGTATATAATGGCTGCTATAAGAAAATGAGCAATCGCAAAAAAATATCTATAATATAAAAATGAATCGAATGTGTTATTAAGCGCAAATCTCGGGAGCAGCTGAAACCATTTCGCGAATTATTTTTTTAGAATATTCCTTGAAGTACGAGGATGAATCTTACGGAGAGGATTTTTTTGAAATTTGCCTGAAAAAGTCTATAAACGGTGCCAAGTTGGGGCGGGCCGCTAATTTAAAATAGAAACTAGCATGCGGTCCCGACCTCCATGACTACCGACCAGACAGAGCCACCTTTCTTTTTACATCTGCCACGTAAATATTTAAATAATTTAGTAGCTATGCTTTTTATTCATATCTGAACATTTAGTACTGAATCTCCATCTAGATCTGCAGCCATAATATATAGCGTACATCAATATTCTGTCCACATACAGATGGCCTGCTCGCCGCGATAAGCTCAACTTAGATGACGAAGACAAAGCGGGATCTGCTTATACTGGTGTTGTCAGGAAAATAACAGATTGCTCAGTCGCGGTTCCCTTGATTTCCCACAAGATTACCTCAATGAGGGTAAGAAGTCAACCGCAGTTCTGCTTCTACTTCAGTTATTGTGTTTATAATTTCGTTCCTTGCCCCATTCATTCCGATATTATATCTGTATGATATAAGCTTTGACTCGCGACTTTGCCTGCATAGAATAAGGAAAAACCAGTAAATGTGACTTTTCCACGATTCCCTTTAATTAAGGAGTTCTTCTTCTGCGTAGTAATCCATTACCGCGTAATATATCTTCTAGTGAATGTCGCGTTAAAAGGTCAAAGAGTCAACAAACGTATAAATAAACAAAGTTTTAAGTAAAAAAGCTTAAGAGAGTGACAGATAATTGCTTCATAATCGCAGAAGTATAAGTATTTAAGTTCAAACATATATGTAGCTAAACATTATATTGACTACCAACACTGCATACTTTGAAATCTTAGATAGTATTGCGAGTCTATCTGCCTTCATTGAAAATCAATGGAATAAAGCCTTATTAAAATCCATCTACTGTTGTACCAAAGAATTGTAATGACATCAACTTAGACATTAGGTACGTTGCGGCAACTAGTCTTATTAGTGAGCACGCAATGGCTTGGATTCAAGAGATAAGCCCGGCTTTAAACGATGAGACAAAGAAATAATGTCACCTTTTGCGTATTCGTGGAATTACCAGGCTCAAGAAAATATAAATCGTTACAACTTTCCTTTCATATATTAAAATTTTAAGATATAAGTGGAGCTGTAATTTTAACATTACTTTTGAATAAAATCTGTATTCAGACTAACTAGTATACACGTTTTTTTATTCTATTGTATTCTGCGATCTAATTAACTGAAAATTTGTGTATGAAATTCATGCTCTTAATAAATAGTATCACTTGGCCGATATCGACGTTACAAGGTAATCAAGAAGTTTTTAATGTGATGGTAATGAATCTTAGTGATAAAATTAAGAAATATTCCTACCAAGACCTATTCCTACTTCTGACAGACCATAAGACCCTATCGAATGGTTCTTCTTGTAAAAAAGAACGTATTTGATATGGTATATTTAAACAGAGTCCAACGGTATGTCTTTAACGCTTGTTCCTCGTACATTACCAAGTTACATTACTAGCAATGTACAAGGAAAAAATATTCTTCGAACATAACCGGGTAATGTACAAAGTATCGCGACACCAGCCTCGCGGGAAGCCAAGTAACGTAAGTATTATTTGGGTTCATATCTCTCAGACAGATCGAGGAAAGGGAAGCTGACAGATATTGTTATTGCGGTGGAGCAATTAGCCGCTGAGATTCACATGTGTTTTGTAGTTAATTAGTATTCTAACGCCCCCTCTGATAAAAGCACCCTAGCCCTTCTACACAATAGTTTTATCGTATTGACAACATCTACTATCTGCTGGTTTAATGGCTAACTGATTGTTTGTGTAGGTTGTCTATGGTTATTTGTACTCAATATCGAAGTGAGATTTGTTTGCCTGCCACCATATTGTGAAATCATACGTGAGAGAAAGGAGCGTCTGTAACATATTCGGTACTACTATAACCATGTTTATGTTTTTAATTGTTGCTGCACTATAATAAATGAGCTTCCTTACTATGCACTTCATAATTCATATTGACATGGCATCTCGTAGAAACAATACAATATTATAAAATTGAAGACAAATCAAAATCAATTAAACAATTTATTCATTCAAGCAGAATTCTAAATTCAATTATATCCAACAAGGCTCGTACTGGCAGCAAGAACATATTTCGACTACGTATTCGAAAACTTAACTCTCAAAATGACAAAATTACTATACGAATGATTAGTTAAAATTTTTCCGGCTCATCTGTTCATTTTCCCATACAAAAATAGTCGAAAGCGATACGAACACGTAGTCGAGGGTTAAGTAACTAAGGCTACTGAGAAAAGTCGACATTTCAGTAGAAGGCTAGTTGTATTCCAGAAATTCTCCTTTCTGCATTATAATAAAGTTGACATTATGAACTTAAGAGTCGAAAGAGCATGTCAGTGTCTTCGTGAACAGCGACAAATGTGCTTACATTCCATGCACACAAGACTTTTCCACCGACCATATATCATTCGGTTCGTCTCTCCGTTCTCCCTACACTTTCTTGACCAGTATTCTCTTGAAAAGTCAATTGTCGTATTTTCCTTTCTATTTTAAAGTAGGTTTTTTTTATACCATTATAATAATAATAATAATGCTAGGACATTATCACACAGCGCCATCTGGCCCCAAACTAAACAAAGCTTGTACTATGGGAACCAGTATCTGATATAATACTTATATACTTTTTTTTTTTTGTAAATACATACTTATAATACATAACAAACACCCAAACGCAAGGCAAACATATTTGTCACATAAATGTTTGCCCTGGCGGGAATCGAACCCGCGACCTCTATCGTAGCAGTCGGGTAAACTAACCACTAGACCAGCGGTCTCGTCAAAATTAAGGTGGCACACAATCATACGGCCCATCTGTTGGTAAGCAGTCACCGTAGCTTTTAGTGGCCTGCAATACCAGGGATTTCACTAACGAGTTGCCAACCCTTTTGTTGATAAGGAGTCACTGTGCTAGGTAGGTACCTCAATATTTTTGAAAAAAATATATAGCATTATTTTTATTGACCTAAAGCTTTTGAGATGTAATAAGTGGTTAAATTCAGGAAGAAACAGGAAATATTCTGAAAACTAGTAAATCGCGAGCATACATTTAATGTCGTTTAACTCGTATGTCTTCATATGTTACTCTGCTCCTAAGGAAATGTTTACGCAATAAAAAATCCTGACTGACACGTCCTCGTATAAATTACTTTTATTAACGCTTAGATTTCACTTTCTACCCTCTTGTTGTCCAAAACGTCACTATTTACACACACTCGTATAATGGCTGTCCATAGCAAGGGCCGCAATTATTTTTCTTTAGTATTTGTTTCCCACTTAATTTTTTTAAGACAATAATATTATTAACTGTTTTACTATCTTGTAGGTCATTCAACCTCTTATCTGTAGTATAGTAGAGTTGTTGTTGTGGTATCATAGTTCAACATACAATTAATATGGTGATTTTTTGCCCGCCTACGAACAATAAAGGTACTTTTTTTGTGCCAAGTCTTTTGTAAAGTAATAATTATACTAAAATTTAGCTTAGAAATTTCAAATTAAGTTTAAGTAAAAAATCCTGCTGGATCAAATGGATAGATACCTGCGAAAACGGTGAATATTTTAGTTTTAATTAACAAAACTAGTTAATGTTTCAGTTTAGTTTTAGTCCAGCCAGGTGAACGAATAAGCACCATCATTAAACTCTTAAACAATAAAAGCCGCATCATAAATTAGAAATTATAGAACATATATATTTCATTTTATAGTCGTGTATGTCATAGGACCGTGTGGCCTAATGGATAAGGCGTCGGACTTCGGATCCGAAGATTGCAGGTTCGAGTCCTGTCACGGTCGGACACTTAAGTTGCTGGATTTTTTTGAAACGATAAAATTTTATATTTGGCCCACAATTTCGTTAGCGTAGTTAATCTGTAATATTGGATCGGAAAAAGTCTTCTGGGACGATTGTTTATCAAAACTGGGGTGTACACCAACTCGAATAATTACAACAGTAAGTAAAGTAAAGTTCAGTTAAAACCTGTTAAAAGTTTAAACCCTGTGCCAGCTCCTTACCTTCTAAATCATAAATAACTTTTACGTCTTTATATATTTACCTTAATTACGGAAACATATCACTTACAAGCGATTACAGGACCAACGATCGAATGCCAATGGCCGTTAATAGCACATAATCCCAAACAAAAGCCACAGATGTTAATAAACGACGTCCCTGGCCGACTGTTAACCTGAAACACGTCCTTATTGCTTTTTTACCTTTGAATAATAACCCATCATAGGCATTTTAGTGATGAAAGTCATAGACAGGAAAAATATTAAACACTGAAAATATCATGTAATTTTTTTAAGACTGTTAATTAAATTCATGTGCTTGGAATTTAAACGCTTGACTAATTATTTCATTTATTAGATCACAGGGAAGAAAATGTGCAATGTACCGTGTCAAGGTGGTATTCTCATCGCAGTCATGTAATACTACATGTAACGTTAATTCTGTGTGAATCATCGTTTTTTTACATAGCAATATAGTTGAGTTCGGTAACGAATTTTTGATGCGAGATGTCATACTACAGCGATAAGCTAGATCGAGTTGGTAAAGGCAGCAAAATAGCGCTACAGAAAAACAAGTTACAATTTTGATTTGAATACGTAACCCAAGATATTTTGAGACATATCTTATTCCAGGTATTTTAGAAAAGATTACTACACATTTTAGTAGAAGTGTGTATCTGCTAGAATATTAGGTCGCACTTAATAATTAAGACGTGAAACGTTGCAAAGTAATAAATAAGGCCGGTCATACATGTTCAGAAAATTTTGTAAGTCCGTCCTCCTACAACCGAAATGCCTTATTCTGTCAGAACCTGAAAAATTAAGAATTTGGAACACTAGAATTTATGTGGCTTACATAATTACATTGTACGCAATTCTAAAATATAATACGAATTCAGATTCTGGATTAAGCAAGGCATTTCAGCTGTGTAAGGCCAGCCTAAGAAGCTAAGTGCTACGAGCATGTTAGCGGAACATCAAGCGAGTCACTCAGCGATAGCCTGAAGCAGTTTACATTCGCTGTAGAGTTAAGTGTTTGGGGCTCGTGTGGGGCACACTGCGTTCAAACATGGTTCTGGATAAATAAATGAAAACCCGAATGACTGTGTCCGTATGGAGGTATAGGCCACGGATGGCCAGATAAGTCTTACTTAGGTTACAAATCAACAAAAAAGGACGAAAAATGTTTGTTATGATGTGTAAATGCATAGATATTCCCCCGAGCTCCGACAATTACTTAACTACCTCGACTTCCGTTCAACAGAACAACAGGAAATTGTTTTACATGCGAGTACTTAATTAATATATTATTCAATCCGATAAAAGGATGCAGCTGATAGTCATATCCGTGCCTCATCCATTTTCCGCACATATCCACGTAAATAGAGCTCTTTCCCGTTCTCTGGTAGAGGCACACATAAATTAACGCTTCCTCGATTAAGCGCCTTCAGAATCCGCAGTGATATAAATTCACCCTTCTGCCATCCACTAGGATAAAAATATTGATTTCGATCCTTTCGCTGTTCGACCTTTTTAGGTATCGTTAGACGAGTAAATGAGGCTTCAGCTCCCTTGAAAGATTTACCTGATATATTTCACTGTGTTAGGTACCTACATAAGATTATTCTTCAATGTGAAATATGACCATAAAGACTGAAGATATTCAGAAGCTCTCATTCAAATATTTGCACGAATAAATCTCAGTTCAAAGGCTAAGAATAATATTGCGAGTTGTATATCCCAAGGATATAATTTACTTGGTGAAATAAATATTAGTATATTATTTATTATGTTACGTGTGTACACTACCGCTATTACGAGATAACCTTAACCTTATACGTAAGCTTCGTTTCGTTCTTTAGGTTTAAGCTTACTATTTTGTATTTTAATTATTCTAACATTTCACATACTGTGCGCCCGTGGGTACACAGGTTACGACCCATGATATCAAACGTATCAACAATATTTATTTACAATAAATAAAAATAAAGCTTCTGAAGACACTAAAAATCTAATTCTCGTATAGTTATTGTTTTTGGTTTCATGCCAAGGGTTTTGAATGAAAGTCCTATTTTCAAAAGATTGCACTAATAATCACTCGGGCGAGAAGGCCTATTCAAACAATATTTAGTTTTCTTTGGAAACCTGTACAACGTACATAATTATCCTATCATAAGATAAGATAACATAAGACACCCGTTACCTATAACAATTGTATTTTTTTTACTGTTCCTGTCTATCTATCAGGCAATTCCGGCTAAACTCCGAAACGGCTGGAATACGGGACTTTTACTGGAAGATAGCTGAATTTGAAATAATAATTAGGGTACCGCGCAAAAAACACGAAATTGTACACAAAATAAATTTCACGCGTACAAAGTCGCTAGTTTTTACATAACTACTACGTGTCACGGCATACATGCAATACAAAATAATAATAAAATACAATTATGTGCTCACTATTATATATAACTAGCTGCCCGCCCCGGCTTCGCTCGTGTGGACATTTTTTTTTGCATTTATGGGGATGAAAAATAGATGTTGGCCGATTCTCATAGATACCGGATAAGCACAAAAAATTTCATCAAAATCGGTCAAGCCGTTTCGGAGGAGTATGGCAACGAAAACTGTGACACGAGAATTGTATATATTAGATAATTTATAGCTACGAGTTAATGTTTGCGGTAGTAATTGTGGCTATCGTAAATATTTAAGAATCACTTCTCGGGTGCAATTCCGGTAAGGCGATTTGCTGCTGTCTCTATCGGAATAATGGTACTTGAGTATTTCTCCTACTTGAACGTTCAAAGCCATTAGGTACATAATGAACTTACACTACACTCAAATTTAAAAAGCAGTTAAGTGCTTATCATTAAAATAATAATCATGGTGCTTATTATTATATTCACTAGCGTAAATTTCAAAGCTCACGCGACTATTAGTAAATTACTTTTAGGTAACAAGATAAAATGGGTAAATATACGAGCGAACATACAAAAAAGTCGATAATGTTGATATATAATGTTGTTTTTTTGCCGTGATGATATGTATGTATGTATTTTTGGTCATCTATACAGCTTATACACGCCAATGTATTGATTCCCTACTTATTTCCTACCTTTATCTTTAAAGGTATGTGAAAAAATATTGGTAATTACTGCAAATCTGTGCTTCTTACTTCAGATAATACACAAAGTTGTATCATAACAAACGGTACATTACGGATTTAAGTGGGGATTCCTGTAACAAAGCTTTGAATTTATTTTCATTAATTTAGAACTAGTAGCTACCCTACTAATGTTGCTTCGAAGTTGCATTGAGAACTCTCAGCACTCAACAGTTTGTCGCTATCCACTGCTACAAGCCTCGGCAACTTTTTAATTGGCCAGATTGAAAAAACGAAGTGCCCTTTGGCTTAATTAAATCTACTCTTGGACCAACAAACCAAATCCCCTTTTCCTTTCAATGCTTCTTTTGTCCAAAATTGGACATAGACAATGCGTAATTAACTAAATAAACACTCCAATAGTGAAGTTTTTCCTCCTCTTTATGGTTACTACTTCGCTTTCGTGGACGTTTCTCCATCACAAAAGTAATAGGTACTCACGAAAACATTTTCAATTTAAAGAAATTGTAACAATGTTTCTATTCTTCCTAGCTAGTTCCATCTATAAATAAATACCTAATGCATTATCACACAGCCATCTGGCCGCAACCTAAGCAAAGCTTGTAGGTACTATGGGAACCAGCAGCCGATAGTAGACGAACACGCCAGGCAAATATTGATGAGACAAAGGATAGCAAACACCTTTGTCACATAAATGTTTGCCCCGGCGGGAGTCGAACCCGGGACCTCTAGCGTAGCAGTCAGGTATACTCTAGACCAGTGTTCTCGTTAATAAACATCCGAGTATTATGTGGAAAGTGGAAACGTTTAACCATTTTCATCTTTATCAAATTAATAAATATTAGGTGGTCAAGCACATATTGTTTCCGTGTCGCAAGCTCTAAGTACCTTTTTGGACTTTAATTATATTTTTCCAATAGACTACATAGATATAGACTATATTCATATAGACTATAACTTAACGTGAATTTAATTCGCTATGCAGCCCTCCCTGGGGTTCACAAAGCGCGGAAATGAAAAGCTCATTTGGATTAAATCCTTTTGATACAAGACTCCGATTCAGCTGTGTAATGAACTGATGGGAACTGCGGTTTGAATAGATTACAAAATATTATTGGTCGTTAAATCTTAACGTCTTGTAATATTGATGGAAGCGAAGATTATGTCTAATGGGATTTCGAATTGCTGATCTCTATCGCATCAAATTTAATGTTATAAGCTTATGATGCCAATTCTATTATCAGGAAATTTTGTGTGCGAGGCTAGTAATTTTTGGCACGTAAGCCGCAGGTTAAAAGTTATATATTATTACATTTTCAAATTGGAGTTATGATGGTATGAGTTCAATAGTCAATTTAAAAAGTCCGATATATGTATACGTATGGCACTATATATGTATACATATTCATAATACGCTTATACAATGAAGGATATCTTATCTATCTAACTTCACCCCCGTACAATATAATAAATATAGCCAATATCACTCAGGAATAATGTTGCTTTCTGCTGGTGAAAGAACTGCCGACAAACAAACTCACACACTTTACCTCTTTATAATATAAGAAGATGATGCTATACTATATAGGTAATATATGAGGATTAAGGTACACCCCACTAGTGGAACGAAGTTGCTTTGAGTGACTTTTCGAACGATGAAAAAAACAATTGTCCGTGGTCTTAAACCACCAATATAAATTATAAATGAGAATCAGGTTTGCATAATCAATGTTCCTTTATAAAATATTTCGAAATATTTCGCAGTACGAAGTACATTTTTATTTGAATAAAATGAAAATTCCAACCGAGAAAACGAAAAGCAAGCTGTTGAAAACATAACGAAAAGCATAGTAAGATAGGCGAGAAAACCATATCTCAAGAGTATTTTCCGCAGGAACCAAGGTAAGCGGGCGCTTAAATATATTGCACCAAGTACATATTATATATTTTTATCGCGTGGTATAAGATCAGATAATTTCACCAACACCGTTTTAACCTTTTCATTAGAATCCGCACACTTTATTGTGTAAAAAATCAGCGGCTCAGGATAATCTAAGAACACAATGAAAGGCCACAAATCTAAAAGTATCACATCGAATCACCGCCTTTCAGTGCAAATAATAGTTTTATAATTATGTATTCTAAATAATATATGCATGTACAATCAAATATTGCAATATACAATGTAAAATTAAAGTTTGGTTTTAATCATCTCAAATAACAAACAAGTAAATTGAAATGATGTAAAATAGAAGTAATGATCTTAAATTTTGTTTCTTTTTCTATTGCTCAATAACCGGGCCAGTATTATGCCCGTTGTTTGGCCGAAATATTCTATATTCTGATTTCAAGTTGTCATCATTCCAGTAACATGACTGTGTTCTATAGAATTTCTAACATAGTTAAGATATAAGAATGACATCGCCGTTCATTATTAAAGGACCTTTATCAAGGCGTTTTTCATGGAATATCAATTATAAATTGCTTCGGCAAGACCGATACTAAAAATGGGTCTCGGTAGATTAAGCAGTGATCCTAGTAACAAAAGATAGATTTATGTGGAAATACGATATTTAGTATTAATTATTATCGGATGGTTTGGCGAGCAGCGCAGCGCGGTGAAGGATTTAAGCTCAATATCCAGAGGGGAGTTCTCACTTAGACACCTATGTACGCGAAGGCTATAAAGGGACGCAACAGTCCCTCGACACTCGCCAAATTTTCATCAAAACCGACAGAGGAACTAAAATATCTTTGGCGTCGACTGTTTATACCGTACAATGTTAACACTGCTGTGGTGTTTTAAAAAACAAAACACTGATTAATATGTTCGTGAACCCCAACAATGAATACACTAAGCACATACCTATAAAGTTTTTTAATAACTATTTACTTAACTTGAGGTACATACAGCTGTTTCTTACTATTATTAGATTGTACGTCAAAAGGTAAGTTTTAGAATATTCAAATGCATAAATGGACTGAAAGAGTCAAATGAAAATATACTCTTTTTTCTAATGTAACAATTTCTTTACCGATGTTTATTAATTACATTTCCACAATTCATTAATTTTCATGTTAAGGTAGGTAGGTAAGTAAGGACAGAAAACTATTAATGGTTATCATAAGGTGTCTGAAAGGAAAGATAAAATTCTTCTCTTAAATCGCTTTTATGATGGCTATTAAATCTAAAACGGTTGTTCTATAAGTTGTGAAGATGTAGCGAGCAACAGGGTCGCCACAATATGGTGATTATGCGATAGAATTGTACGTGCACAGAACGGTTGCATAAAATGTATTCCCTCTACCAACAAAGAAGACCCTTTTATTCTTTTCTGTCGTCAACGGCGGTTGTAATTCTCGTCTCTTAACAAATGGAAGACATTATCGCTGTGTCTGGCTTTTGTACAAATTCATGTAGAATAAAAGTTAGTAAAAAGTTAAAGCGCTTACGTAGTTCTTGCGTTCAAACCAAACGGATATTTTTAAAACGGACAAAAACCTTATTATTATGCCTCCAAGACCTGGTGACGTGTGCGCGAGAACTTTTTCCTTCCGCATTCTTGAATATCGTTCCACATAAGTCCCGCAAAATTTAGGGCACGTTATTAAGAGATCCAGACAAAAGCGGGACTTTATCTCTGTCTCGTATTCTTTATTAAAACGTAAATCTCGTAAATAAAATATATCTCTCAATGTAGAGTTGCTTTGTTAGTTAAATTAGAAATAAAATTATCTAGTCAAAAGACATTCAAAGTAATGGATACAATGATAAATTATGTAGTAAATAATAATTTTATTATGGTAGAAATTCCATGAAATTAAAGAATCATTGAAAAACTAATTGGAGATAAAAAGACATAATATGATAGAGATCACTCAAGTCGGAACAAAGTGCACACTGCAATTAATTAAAAAAAATAAGAAAATTGATTTCAACGCAAAGTCCTGGCTACAGATTATTCCCGTGACACCTAAATAAATTGTAATCTTAATAAATAAAAAAAATCTTATTACGTTGTTTTTCCGCGATGAACTTCTAAACTAATAAACCAAGTTTGATCCAACATGAGAATTAGGATACTTTTTTCTCCATTAACGATATTTTTATAATATTAAATCAACGTATTTAAACTGAGCCACAGCAACGCGTGGCCGTTCTGCAAGTATAACTATAAAATAATTACAGATATTTTGAACAAATTTAATAAAATTCATTTCATTTTGTAATTTCTGAGTATATCCTGTCACAAAGCATCGCAGTAAAGTAATATAAGCGATAATGGTGTTCCGGTATTCGCTGTGTGGACGACGGCAGCGAGCCCTCGAGCCTGTCCTATCGACATCTCTCGGCCCCTCCGCCAGTCGCCGGGCCCACTCTAGGCCCTCACAGCCTCCTTGTAGTTCTTTGGCCCCTCATTAAAATTACACCATTCTCCAATAACAGCCTGACAGCTTACTATCAAATATTTTTACACAAATGTTGATTTAATACGGTTTACGGTCTTAGTATCTTCCCACACTATATTGACATAAAAAGAAGTCTGTAAGACTGTAATCATGAATGGCTCCAATTACGAGTACATATCACCGTTCGTTTTATGTAATGTACATTATTATTAAGAAATACAAATATGTGTTATAGGAATATGAAATGTACGTAGGTACTTATATACCCAAGCCATGGCATATGTATCAAAGGATTCCGCATAATATGATGTTACTCAGCAAATTATACCACGGTTATGCATGCATAACGAAATGAAAAGTACACAAAGATGGAGGATTCTTAACAAGCCTCTTCAATTTCATATAAGAGTATCTCTGTTCAATGTAAATAGTTCAGAGTATTAAGTGAACATTCGTGGAAATATTTGTAGGTAGATAAAATTTTGTGAAAATGAAAAGTTTCATAAGTAATTTGTGAGTACCATAATCTACCAGACAGCAAATTAAATTATCGTAAAGTTTATTAAACCAGCTGAGATAAGCGTTAATACAGATAAAATAATATGGCCCAAAGTTTTATCAGAGTTAACGTTTAGGGCGCGCCGTCGGATAGGGCGTCTCGCTGTATCCGGCATAACGTTCAATTATAACAAAGCGTAAAAGTTGCTAACAAAGAGAGCGTGCAACTTTCGACTGTCCTTTATACGGCCCTTATTTATAGCTTCCGCTCGAGATTACCATACTTAACACTAGGCGAGGAAATTAGAGCACCTTTCAAATGTGGTTCCCACAATCACATTTTACGTTCCACCCTAAAAATTATCCATTCTCTTATCGCAGAAATGCACGCAGAATGTTGTCAGAGCGGGCAGTAAATTTTATAATATGACTTTAAATAGTACAGTGACATTAGACTCTACCACTTTCATTATAATCAAGGCTTTGTTAGGACAAAGCTCAGAGTAGATAATATAGGTACTAGCTAGAAAGTGCAAGGGCGCAATAGATATAAAATTGATTTCAAAGTTTCAATTCCTTAAACATATATGTATTTATATTTTCAAAATCTCTTGTTTCAGGGTTGGCAAAAGTGAGAATATCGGTACTATACTATACTGCCTACCATCAGGTAACATAGGCAATTGCAACTTCCGTGGTATATTATATACAGACTGTTAAGCTGATTTTGATGAGAATGTTAAGAAGCAGAAAGGTAATTGCTTATAGAACGAACTTACAATTTTGTAACTATAGCGTTTAGTTTACTCTAAAATTATACAATTAATAATTGCAGTTTCGTTTGCTTAAATTATTGATGAGTAGAAAAGTTCTTAAAGTGATGACATTGATAATCTTAATATTTCAGGACATTAATATTTTAGAAAGATATAAGGCTTTCACAAGCGAAGTCACAAGCAACGTATTGTATTATCAATTAAGGGACTTTTGTTGATGAATTAAAAACAGGTACTCGGCAGGTAAAATATAAGAGTATCCGGTTCGTTTCAAGAGTTAATCCCCATTTTGGTATCGATAAAAGGTTTTAGAGGAAATAAAGTAGGGAATGCGAAATTTTTCTCGTTAAAGCATTAAAACTATAAGCCGGCATTTTTTTCCCGGACGTCGAACTTTTACAACGAAACCTCGCCTACTCAGGCTGGTAAGTGGTATACCATTTTATCAACTAGTATCAAGCTCCTTTTTGTTACAGAGCGGAATTTGTATACGAGAACATGCTGCTATTTAATTGTTTTCACTGAAAATAATATAAGGCTCATTGGTGTTACACTGCAACAGTTCGCCGCCAATTACTAGTGGCAATTTGTCTCAGTAGTGGACATGCGTGCGGAACATGATCCCTACCACTTACAGTGAAATAGAGAGGAACCGACGGCGATTAATATATATTATATTATATGATATCTCACCCCGTGTGAAATATCGCCAGTAAGTTGGTAATACTTTGATTGTATCACCTTTTGAGGTAATCTGCAGAAACAGTTTTAATGAATAGGTCATACAGAAGACGAGTAAATATTTGACCAACCGCAAAGACCAAGCGATAGCCGGATGGTAATGCCAGAACTTCCTTGGTACACGTAAGATTAAAAAAACGTGTTTACTTTTGTAATACCTTCGTATTGTTGCGGTGTCTTTCAAGAAGCTGTCGCTTAATTCATGAAAACAGATGCTCGTTGTGAAGCTCTTCGAGTCTCCCATTTTGTACGCAGTAATAAATTATGAGATGTTCTTTTAGCGCTAAATTTGCTAGTCGAGCATTGTATTATGTCTGTGGGTTAAGATATTAGTAGAGAATATATAAGAAAATATGAAAGCGTAATTAATAAGCTTCTTGCCAGAATTTTGATAGTTTTGTTAGTAATAGTCTTCCAAATCTGTACCTACTACTACATGGGATGAAGCACTGTTTTGTAGGTAAATGAAGTTTATTTTTATATATACTACTAAGGTGGCAAACAAGCATACGGCCTATCTGATGGTAAGCGGTCACCGTAGCCTATGGACGCTTGCAACACCAGGGATATAACTCGCGCGTTGCCGACCCTGCAAAAATCTCTTCACACCCTTCTTGAAGAACCCCATGAAGTGAAATCGAATAAGGTAAGCGCACATTTAGATTGTTTATTTAGAGGGTGAGTAGCTATTTGTAGGATGGTAGAAAAATATCTTAATATAATTGAAGGTCAGACTTCTATCAAGGCTTAGTAAAGGTTAAACAAACCCCTAAAATTCCCAATAAAAGCCTATCACCACTCCACAAGGCTATTTACGTCACGAGCCGCTCGCAATCCATCCTTAAACAACGCCCGACCAATTCACAGACGGTTTACTTCAAGCGGATTAAGAGACAGCCACTAAAAGCTTTGGCGTCTCAAGTCTTACGCAAGGCTAACTGAAAAATGCATCTTACCACTACTTATTCTTGCAACTCCTTCAAGTTTTCACAAGAATATTATCCCGGGGAGTTTTAAATAAGGCACAGCACAAGCGCCCTGAGTTTGAAATTAATATCTACACTGAGGAATTTCCCCGAACTTAAGTACATTGGTTGTCTATAAGGATGTGTCCATGATTTTAAGCATAACAAAAAGCCATGGTTTTAGTAGTTCATTTCTTTGAGATTCATGCGGGAATTTAATGACGTTACTTAAAGTTATAGGGGTCAACCCCTTTTATAGAGCTCAAATTAAGTACCAACATCCGCCACACCGAAGCGGTACGCCCTGGCTATCTTCGTTTCAACAAATCATAGACCACCTATTTATAATTTAATGTATTAGTTAATCGTGATGTAAGTTTCTTTGTGTTGAGCGTATAACGTTGTATCTACTAATATTATTCATGAAGATATGTGTACGTGTGTTGTGGTCAGAGAAATAGAGCGTTGTCCTGCGGGCGGTTCTCTCTCATCAATATCCGTTACGCTCGGGTTTATTTTGACACAGCTTTTGTGGAGACGCTTTGAAATTACACACAAGTCAAGTGCAGATGCCTCTGACATGAGATTATTTGTTCAAATCCTTATATAAATGGTTATGTCAAAGAAAATTCAGTAGAATTTCCTGACAAGTACTAACGAAATTGAGTTGAAATAATGATTGCTATTAAGAAATTGTCGTTTAAATTTTTAATGAATGATTAAAACTGATAAAGCATCAAGCAAACGGAGAAATTATTTAAGCATTCAATATCTCTGCATTGCACGCAAATTTTGAGTGGTTTGATTAATATTCCGTTTAGATCTGGCTGGATATTCATTATTTGTCGTTTTACGGTAGTTGAACTAAAATCACACCAATGACCCATGAATAGAGATGTATTACCGTTTAAAGTAAAGGACAAAACCAAAAACAAACTTTGTAAAAACCCGTTTGAAGTACAGAAACTCACCTTTTTCCGTACAGATACGAAACCATCAAACATTGGTTACAACGAGAGATAAAGTTAATTATTGAATAATTTCAACGTAGAACACAATAACCGCGGACAAAGTTTTAAAAAAACACTTAATTGTATGCGGTTTCCCATTTTGAATCATAGTCGCCACATAGGTATTTAGAGCTATTTTATTGCAACGGGCTACGGAATTCTACGTTTTATTGAAATCTACTTATCGAAATTTACTTTAATAAATATATACAACTAAATATATACAAGAGCCAACTCGTAATAATCGTTTTGTAGCTTCTATATACCTTAAGAATATTCAAATGTTGTCTAACACGTTTTGAGAAGAGTCAGTTTGCAAACAGTGCGTGGGCCAAACGGTACCCTTTACTCCCATCACGGCGCGGAAAAGCTACAATACCGGCATAGACTTGAATGTCATGTTTGTATCATAAGTGACTTCAAGGCACAACGCGTGACATGGAGGGGTTAAAATTATTATGTTAATCAAATACAAATAGCACAACAGTGCGAGCGTCGGGGTAATAATGTTTACCGCAGAAGACGCAGAGCGGTAGGTACGAGTAGCTACAACAAATTTAATTCAACGTGAAAGACAAAGCGTTTGTGGGAAACTTCGAGATGCGTTTTAAGGTCCATAAACAAGTTGTAACACATACGTAACGACGTAAGGCAGTTACACAACCCACTTAACGTGTGTTAACAAAGTTGCCCGGTAAATATTCTCCGGAACTATTCGAGAAATGTACGGAGCCTAATTGTTAGCATGGTTGCCTTGAGCATAGGTGTTTCATTATCTCAGTTGCCTGAAAGCGCGATTCCAAGTTTCGGGTAGAGTCAGTCAGCATGTCTTCGTAGAAGGCCGACTTGTGTCGGTAGTATTTCGTGTTATACGTACACTTCTTCGGCATATTTAAATTTGTGTTTAAATATATTGTCGGTTCGTTACACTATCATATAAGAACATGTAAACAGAACTTGTTATTTACTTAAATAGCAGAAAAATCTCCAATTACCCTAGGATTGTCTAATATATATACTACATACATCAAGATAAGACTCTGAAGAAATATCGAAGTAATTGTTTTTTGTTCTACTTCGATATTTCACCAATGAGCCATCAATTAAGACAAATACGTATAATTTACCTCATTGACAACAACCTTAACATATGAACAGAATTGAATGTCATTACTTCAGTGTTGAGGAGAAGCGACGCAATTGTGTCGTCATCAACCGGTAAATTTATCAAGATTAAAAACTATGACCAAATACTTAGATAGCTTTATTGATATCCCATTTGAAATATAATGCATTTACTTCTAGACATAGATGCGAACCCTGAAAATGGAAAATAGAGCAGTGTAACGAAGCAGTCAGTTAGTGTGAAACGAAACTCCAATCGAGTTTTCTGTTGCACCATCCCTAGAAAATTGCGAATAAAGGAAAATCGATAAAAGGTACAGGAACCTTATCCATGCCTAGCAATTTTGTAAATTTTACTGAAAGCTTAAAATGATAATGTTATACGCTAAGAATTCTGTTTAAAAGTAGGTTCCATTGTCATTTTCCCATTACATCCAAATTTTTTTGATCGGCGTGGATTCATGTAAAATATTTTAAAATGTTAATCATTTTATTTCACATTACATTTGTTACAATGTAATTTTACCGGTTGCAGAATATCATATCATACTTCCTTCTCATATTTACAATGAATAAATAAGGGATTATGTGAGTGACGGGACGTTATACATAAAAGACTAGAAAGAGTTCCGAGGTAAAACTTGCGACCCTCATATTATACTTTCACAATAAACAACTTTTTTTATTAGGTTAAAGTATGGCAACGCTTATCCTGATAATCATATCGTATAAAAACATTGATCATGGAACCTACACGCTCAGAGTAGATAATATACTACTACAAGTAACGAGGTAAAGGTTTATATACTTCTTACTTTTTATCTTATCCTATCTTATTTTTTATATATAAACGTTTTCAGAAAAGTCAAATACCTACCAAGTAGTTTACGACTATCGAACAACTTAATTAGCTCCTGAGTTGGGTCTTTAAATATCTACAGAACCTTCGTACAGTGAGTTGAGTCAACTGCAAAAATTTTATGTTTAAGTTTTCCTGCAAACATAAATTCCGAATTTAATAGTGCTCCGCGATGTCAAGATTAACTGGAAACCCCATAAGTGGGTTAGATAACCTCTTAACCAGTTTAAATATCTAAACGAACACATAAAAAGACAAAGATAGAAAATTGGTAAAAAGTCCTGTAACTTTTTTTTATACCCTAAGGTGGCACACAAGCATACGGCCATATACCTGATGGAAAGCAGTCATCGTAGCCTATAGCCGCTAGCAATACTAGAGATATCACTAAAGAGTTGCCAACCCTGTTGTTGATGAGGACTCGCTGTGCTAGAAGCATTACTACTAGCCCACCGTATCCCCGTGGAGCACTGGCAACTTTACTTACCGCAGAAACACAACACTATATTAAAATAATAATAAAAGTATTAAATAATGGCTTTTTAGCTCATTTCGTGATTAATTACTGTACTGCTTAGAAAAACTCATTGGCACAGGCCGGGATTTGAACCTGGGCCCATGAGATGACAAGTCGTTGCTTCAACCACAAGGCCACGGGTTACAAACTACAACACCCATGAATATATTTGAATGAATGTCAGCACGGCAGTGTCTTTTAATAGTCAGTAATAAAGGGCACAATCGGTTACGCAATAAGGAAGGCTATGCCCGCCTAAAAGTTTAATGAGTCAACGTTTCACTGGGACTGTTATGGGGACAGGGCGCGATTAAATCTCACACACGCTAGTATGACAAATGTTACACACAGACAACTATGTTGCATAAGTTTTAACAACTCATTTGTTAACATACTTCATTGTACACGTATCTATTCTCATGAAAAGTATAAATATATTTTTTAAAAGTTCTTAAATTTTCTAATTTTACGATCATAATTTATTTTATTTAAGTATGTTAATTTCCATATTCCCACTTTTTCCTATATAATATTCTAGGTGTTTTCTAGAATATTATAGATACTTTATGCTTAACTTAACCAAACAAGTAGTTTTACCATCCTCCAAAAAATTAAGGAAAGGAGACAATAAGAAATTGAAAGCAGATTGCAAAATGTGCATCTAGCATCTGCGCTCCAAGTGTTTCGGCCATATTATGTAGGAGTGAGCGGTATAAGCCGTACTTTGTTACAAATCCGGGACTCGGGTTGGATTTGCCAGTGTCCGTTTTGTGCTTGTTATTCCAAAGCCAGAGCGGCGCAGCTTAAGGGTAGCTCACACACTGAGATAGAAACCCGCCCTAGACTAAATCAACTAAATCGAAAGCATTAAGATGTGATCGCTCCAAGATCCTGCAGAAATAACACAACTTACCTCACGTGTCAACAAAATGCAAAAAAAAAATTATAAACACATACTAATACTGTGAAACAAATGAAATATTTTCAATTAAATAAATTTAAACATAAAATACCTAATAAAAGTTATATTATTTTAACTAAGCATAAAAGATAGCGTTTACTTAACAAAAGAAAAATACATTTTTAGCGACTGCCCTCGACCCCATGTTAAAAGTTTGTACACGACACGCTTCATTCCACTTTACATCGGAAAAGAGAGACAATCAGTGGCCTACGATAGATCATTACAGACGTTAACTATTCAGACTTTGACTTAAACAATTTCTGTAAAATTATGTTCACAGGTTTACCTCGCGACTTCGGTCCCGTGAAAATAAGAATGACTGTTATTTATAATATAGCTTTTCATCAGAGAATTTTTAAGGCAGTACGGTAGTTCCATACATAATGGCAAGACGTGTACCTACACTACCAATCCCAGTTGACATCAACTGGGATCCACGGCCTATTGAGCCATGTGGCTCCCCATCGCCACCGAAAAGTATTATTACTTTACTGTACCATAACAGACCAAATAACCAGTTTCATTATGTTTGGTCACCACTCATCTAACTGCCAGTAGTGCCAGTTATTGACCTGTTACATAAGTTCGATTCCCTTAGGTTAAAATAAAATATTGGAATTGATTGGCTGTTTGGCATTTGGTTGCAAAAAAAATTCGTCGTCATGAGTTTCTTCTGATGAAACAAGTGCGGCTATCAACCTAATTGTAATCTATAACTGAGTTATATTTATTGGTATCTATAACTTGTATGTAGTATATTATCTACTCTGAGCTATAACAAAACTAGATGACCCGACAAACTATAACTATTTATATTTTATAGTGGTCTAAATTACAAAATTTAAAATTTTGTGGTGGACCACCCATATTACTTGGGCTATGAAAAATAATTAATCCCAGACCTACCGAATATACATAAAATAAAACATAATTATCGATTAAGCCGTTTCGGAGGAGATTTGTTACAAACTTTTTTTTTTATTTATTACGGGTCAACGATTGACCACGATCTCATCTGATGGTAAGTAAAGACGTGGTCGAAGGTGGCACTCACTTGTCCGATAGTAGCCTATTCACTCTAGTCTTAAAGAGTCCCAGGTTCTAGGATTCAGGGAACACTGACGAGGAATTCTCTCCAGAATTCCAGTCCTTTGCTGTAAGCATTATGAAAGATAACGCAAAACGCTTAGTGCGTATTTGTGGTATGTCTACAACGTAAGGATGAATGCTCGTGGGGAGAGCCTAGTAGTCCGATGTCAAAAAGGTAAATAAAATTGAAGAGCTGAGCCGATTCTAACGGGATTGTCACTGGAAGATATTATAAATAGAAAATTAATAAGAATTGCGCGCATATAAAACAATAAATTTTGAGCAAAATTAATTCCACGCGTTCGAAGTTGCGGACACTAGTCTTATATCAACTTACTGATACATAGCTCTTTATAAAACAACAGCGTAATTGTCGCTATACTGTATGACCTCCACGACGCTCAGTTAACAGTTACCTAGCATCCATCACCGTCCAGTGGCGAATTTTTCATTCACTCAGTAAAAACGGAACGGCTGAAAGAGGAAACCCGCTGACTAAGTCACTCAAGGGAAAAAATAAAACGAGCAGTAGCCTTAACGACCGTCAAGGGACGTCATTAGCCGATGTCCATTGCTGCATGACTTGAATAAGATTCGACCATGTTACACACACCGCGTGTAATTCTACCCACTAAGTGCGGTAATTAGAAATACACACTCACTTTGGAACCTGATGGACTTCAAATCCAGTCATGTAGGTATAGTTAGGAGATAATTTTTTAAATGACTAAAGCTTAAACCCTTTAACCCACATAATCTAATCAATACATTAACTCGGCCCACTCCGGTCGGGCACGATGATATAAAATATTTTAGTTAGCAACTTATAAAGAAAGCACTGCTAAATATGCCTGCCTACTCACCTTCATCTTAATTCATTATGCCTGACATATTAATTGGATCAAGGTCTGGATATACATATTATACCGTTAGACCTTGATGCGTTATTGGGGTCTATGAAGTTTATAATCGTCATCTGAAATAAGGTATACTACGCAACATATTGTAACGTTAAAATATACCTATATAGGGAGTATCTACAATAGGGTACTAGGTTTTTTTTTTTTTTTATTCCACTAAGGTGGCACACAAGCATACGGCCCACCTGATGGTATGCAGTCACCGTAGCCTATAGCCGCTACCAATACCAGGGGTACCACTAACTTATTTTAACTTTGTTTTTTTCTCCAGTACGATTCGACCAAGTTGCATTGGCCGTGAGTTTCACACACAACTGACCACTCATAACTTTGCATGCACGCATCACGATCGCGGATAAATTATCACTTACTACCCTCGTTTTTTTACTTTGCGTGTGCGTCGTTTTAACAAGCTCAGTTTAAACTATTTTTTTAATTATTACTATATATTTTATAGGTTCACAACCTACTCCACAACACACGCAGGTAATACCTACCTACAGCTACTTCAATAACCACACTTTCTAGCGAATATTTTTTTGATTGAATAATCTTGAGTCTTGGTGAAAATCATAATAATATTAGCGCGCAATCAAAACCATCACAACTTTTTAATTCTGCTGTCATTGCGCAATGCTGGAATTAGGTAAGTATATTGGTAGTGAATTTATATCGCGGAAAGCAATTTATAATCCTGGCGTAATTCCAGAAGTGAGTGCCCTTGAAAACTTTTAATTGGCTCCTCCGACAATCACTCGAAGAAAGAACAAGTTTCCTCGCAGATACAAGAAATGCTTTTGTGAATTTCGACAAAGTTTGACGGAAAAATTACGTGGGCGTGATAAGGTGGTACATATTATTAATTATTATCTACTCTGAAGGTGGCACTTACTTTGTTCAATATTATGTTCAATTCAATACTATCACAATATACCTAACTAACAAACGCTATCGTAAATAAATAATATTTTTATGAGATTTGTTTTTCTTTCATAATATACACCTTAATCATACCTACTTATATAAGGCTAAGAAATAATTTTGATATTTTGTTGACTTAGGTGAGACTTACCTACTATTTACGTAGTAGCCAGTAGGTATATTATTTACATAGAATTACTATAGACTGAATTAGGTGAAGACCTCAGAGTATGTATCATAAATATATACTCTATCTATGCCTATGGTGACGACAATGAAAATGAAAATTGTTTATTCAGTTATCTAATAAAACCTAATACTGGTTATTCGGAGACTTTTTTCCGAACATGTTGTAAATTACGACATTCATAGGTGCCTCATTTATTAAGGCTTAATATGAATAAACATGAAACATGATTTTTTATTTTGTTAATATTTTTGAACCCACTACCGGCCGATCTAAAATTAGCACGGCCTTAGTAAACTGTATTGGATTGAATAGAGAACATAGTACCTACCTTTAGTTTCTGAACTCGTACCTAACGTCTAAATTAACAATGTCTAGACACAATAAATAGCAATTTGAAGGAAATTTTAAAGCTACGAGTCGGAAAACGTAATATTTTAGTAAGTATATTGTCTATTCTGAGATAATAATGTGTCATCTAAACCTATCTTAAATGTAAAACGTATCTACTTTTTGATAAATATATGTAGGTTTAGCTTTATATGTTTTTTAAAATGCAAGTACCTACCTATTTTATTTATATCTAAGGTTATTATCTATTAATTATCAAAAAACTTATATGCAGAGCATCCTATAGCGCCATCTATAGAGGTGCCACCAATAATATTTATAAATGGGTCAGCACACCAACAAAAAGAAAATAGTTACATCAAGTGGTTAGCAGATGGCGTATATCGTTTGGGCGGCAACTAAAATATATTTTTAAACAGAGAAGACAGTTTGAATTCCTGGCATTAAGAAATGACTTTTCATAAAGCAATAAATATGATAATGATTAAATTCTTCCCCAAAAATCAATCAAGCATGTTACTACATTGAGTGCAGCGCAGTCTAGTGGTGTATGAACGAAAACTTAAGACTTCAGATTAGCCTGTCTACAACCTTAGATACGCGAACCTGTCCTGTTCCATAATCCTGGATAACACAAATTGTCATATTCTTGTGGTTTTACTCTGAGGAAACATTTTTTTTATTATAAAGGAATAAACATACATTACAATTTACATGCAATTCTGTATAGCTACAAAATTCAAGGACCCAACACAGCACACCCTAGTATTCTCTGGCTAGGCCGAACAATTACGTAACGCCAGTGTTATTCAACAGTTATTACATAACATAATGTAGGTACTTGCATAACCTTCAGATAGCAATAATTCACATTGCATAACTCTGTGGAGCTTGTAAACCTTTATATAAGTGCCTATCCAAGATGTTGACATGTGTTTATTATATGTATGTTGAATGATTAATGAAACAAAGACTTACTTCACATGTAGGTATATTTAATGTGGCTTTATAATATTTAAATGAAAAAGTTTAGGTATAGACAAATTTGGTGTAAGAGTTGGTATCAGAATTTTGGCTGTAGCAGCCTAGAAATATGACTACAAATAGAGTACAATATTATAGTGAAAAATACATGAGAATATTAGTTTTGTTCTCCAATTTGATCCTCCGCTTGCATTGCTATATTACTCTTAAACTTCTTAGCCTGTGTCTCTTCAAACTCATTTGTTTGTTCCTCTTTCCCCAGTTCATTTAAGTTATACTTTTTATATGTATAGTAATTGTCCACAATACTCAAAAGGCACATGCCTTTAATGATTTCAACTATAATACATAGACCTGGGTTCTTAAGATCTGCTTTGTTGTCACCATTCTTTAGA
The DNA here is from genome assembly GCA_951449985.1 of Falcaria lacertinaria. Taxonomy (NCBI): domain Eukaryota; kingdom Metazoa; phylum Arthropoda; class Insecta; order Lepidoptera; family Drepanidae; genus Falcaria; species Falcaria lacertinaria. Next base: position 7,070,574 of record OX602113.1, on the reverse strand, counting down.
ACAATTAACTCGGCAAGTTCCTTGATGACTAAGTCACGGGAGACGCTACTGTTGAACCGTTTGTTGAAAATTACTGCAAATGTACAGGACTCCTTTATGAAGTATTTGTCAAACAGCCTGCCAGCACACTCCATGATATCTGGGAGATTAGCTCTGCAAGTGCCCATTATGGGTAGTAAACGGAGCACATGTCTAGTCTTCTGTAGCCTTGTAGTAAAAAGATCTTTAATGATTGCTGCAGTCAATTCTTCTGGACTTGGCAAATTTGTCTTAACAAAAATGCAGTTGGAAGCCCCTGTTTCAACCACCTGGAATCTCTTGTGTCTAAGGGATTTCTGTGAATCCTTTTTCATGGAGTCAACTTCGCGTCTGAGAATATCTCCAATGTCAGTCTCATCGTCGGATTCGCTCTCAGAGCGGTCATCGAGCGTGTCCAGCGCCTCTGGCTTGTCCGGCTTGTCGAGTGTGGCAGCGGGCGTGGCGCCCGAAGACTCTTCCAGATCCGGATACAGCTTCTGAGCGTATTCGTTAAGCAAGTTATAAACTTCTTTCACACAATCCTTCTCCCTGAAATTACACGTGCAGAAAAATCCCCTGAAGCCGGGTTCCAAGAAATATTTGTTTCTTCGTTTACGAAAATAAAACTTTTTCTTCTTTCTAGTGTCTCCCATTATGTTTAATGATATTTCAATATGGATGGATACCACTCGAGCTTACGACAAATCTTTTGTGTCAAAGTATGATATAACAAATAATTAAGTATTACGTATTGAATGAATTAATTTCAACAATACAGCAATAACACTACCTACACACACACCCGTTTAGGTTGTCATCTTCTTGTCATTGCTGTCTGTCAGAAATACAGATAACAGAATGTCAAATTGTGTCATTGCGCGTTCCATAATTTGCGGCTCGAAGAATTCAAGCACCAAATATTATTTTTATTCGAGCACCAAATATTATTTTATTATTTATAATTTTTATATCGATATTTTTAAAGAAAAAGCATCAGAACAATAAAGTCTATTATAGCGAACTTTAGTTATTATTCTGAGGACTGAGCTCACAAAGATGGACTGCTGCTGGCACTACTGGCAGCATGGAGACAGTCAATTTATAGTCGATAATGCCATGCCATCTAAACTTAGTTGGCACCGCGGTCCACTGCTATTACAAATGGAGTATGTCCATAAGCCAGCTGTGACGGATAACCATCACTTTCCCACTTTTGAAATACATGGAATGAAAAAAACTATACTCATTAGTTTAAAAGTATTTTTAATTCATACACCGGGAAAATACAATCGTTTTGCTCGATATTCAAAGACATACTTAACTTACATTATTACTAAAATATAAAATCATTTGACTATTTCTTACAATAGCAATACACTTAATCGTTATTATTTATATTAATAAATAAGGGGCTCTTCGAAAATAACACAAATATTAGATTCTAGCAGTCGGCCATTCGACTATTTGTTTGTGTTTTTGTGTGTCGGTAACTCGGAACATGTTGTTTCAAGTGTATACCTAATTCCATTAAAAAATGGTTTATAAATTCGCTCACCTCTGCCTGTTTTAAATTATATAACTAAAAAAAATAACAAACAAACTTTTAGCAAAATAATTGGAATACTATTAGAATACTTTTAGTAGACTTGCATCGAGTTAAGTGTCATGTCCGCATGTACATTAACTTGTTAAGAACCTTATTACTTTTTAAATCTACAATATTTTGTCTTCATTACAGTTGGGAGGTTCGCAACCACTGGCTTGTTGTTTTTGGGGCAGACGGTTATACTGAAACAAACATAAAACCAATATTATTACCTAATTAACGACATACGCTCTAGGGACAAATACCTAGGTGAACTAATACTGAGGCCAAGAGGTATGACACGACAGAACAAAAAAAATATACCACTACAAACATGTTTATCACCCGCCTGGTGGTAAACGGTTACCGTAGCCTATAGACGCTTGCAATAGTTAGGGAGGGGTACTCTGCACCCCATGCTGTACGTACACCCTTGGCAAAAACACAAATATGAGTGTCTGTCTGTATTCTTGAAACATTATTAGTACCATGTTCTTTTTTAGGGTTCCGTACCTCAAAAGGAAAAAGGAACCCATATACTTTGTCGTCCGCTTGTCTCTGTCTGTAAGTAAACATAAAGAAAAGATATGACCGTTCATGTCACAATTTTTTGAATTTTTTCACAAGGGTATCAAAACCTATAGGGTACTTCCCGTTGACCTAAAATGAAATTCGACAACAACCAGTGCTTACAGCACATGTAAAGTAAGCATGGTAAGCTCAGCAAGTTATATATATTACCAAGAAAATGTCCTGTCATTTAGTTAAATTGGCTTTACTTATCGAATTATTAAAATATCCAGAGATATTTGAATCTGTAAGACCTATTTTTCAATTGCCAATTTCAAGCACTGCCTACTCCGTTGAATCAAACAATAATAACCCAATCTTAATATAGTATAAGACAAAGTAACTTCCCGCCGTCTGTACGCTTAGTAACTATGCAACGGATTTTAATGCCGTTTTCTCTAATAGACAGGAGTGATTTGGGCGGAAAGCATTTTAACACAATAAATAACACATGACATTTGTGTATGAAAGTGGGGCTTTGCCCTTTAGCTAAGACAGGACGTCTGTCGGGACAGCTAGTTCAATAATAATCCAGTAATTAGATACCTACTCAGTATTATATTCGATAGAAGATAGCTTCATGTACTCGACATAGATGCTGGGAGACTTCAGGAGCCGCCACGTCATCGGGTTGAACAAGTTGGCCTCGTACTTCCACTCCACAATTACGAACATTGGTGGATGACCTGTGTCTTTTACTGCCACCATTTTTGTTTCTAAATCACCGGGCTTGTAGAACTTTCTGTAAAAAAAAAACAGTCGATTAGGCAGCACTACGAGAGGTATGGCGAATTGGGATCTCCCGTGGGTTTTCCCATTAAAATTGGAGCCGCCCGGCTGGTAACTGTACCTCCACCTTACAGAAGACCTCAGTCAAATAAGACTACTTCGATGTAGTATTGTGTTTCTGCGGTAAGTAAGGTTGCCAGTGCTCCACGAGGATACGCTGCGCTAGTAGTAATGCTGCTAGCATAGTTAGTCCTCATCAATGACATGGTTGGCAACGCGTTAGTGATACCCCTGGTATTGCTAGCGGCTATAGGCTACGGTGACTGCTTACCATCAGGTGGGCCGTACGCCTATGTGCCACCTTAATGGTATTAAAAAAAACTAAGGATCTGTATCACACTAAATTTGACCTGTACGGTCAATGTAACTACTAGATTTTTGCCCAAGACGTAGTCTACCTTGCATCAGTTATTGTATTAAAATGTATACTATATAGTATACATTTTAAGCGACTATGTATCTATCTAGGTCTGCAACGTGCGAGTAATATCCCAGGTGTTGCAAGCGTCCATATGCTACGGTAACTGCTTGCCATCACCCTGATGGTAAGCAGTTACCGTATGTTAGATTACCACCTTAGTGGTATAAAAAACTCTTAGGTTATAGGTATATCTTCGTTCAGGAAGCAAGTTATTAATAAGTCAGCTCAAATAAATAACGAAATAACAGAATGGAATATTGTGAACCAAAAACATGGCCTCATTTAATTATCAGTGTTAATGATATATTTGTGAAATGCATGCTAAGCAATAAAGCAACTAGTGACAATACTAACAGTTCATCATCCAGGAACTTGTGATCGCTTTTGTTGTTGTTTCTGTCAACTAGTGTGATGGAGAGCTTGCCAGATTCAGGGCCGTGTGTGTTGCTCTCAGTGGTGTTTGCCACCTTGAGCACCACTTCGTAATGTACTCCTAAAAGAGACAATATGTTTGGTTATAAGCGTACGCACGCACGTACTTTGTGATTATATAGAGGCAGGACGTAATGGAATCTACATTTCTAAGCTCAAACTAAGCTTAGCTTGTAATATAGATACTAGTTGCAAGAATGACTCTCGGCTACGTATTCGTATCGCCTGCGACTATTTTTGTATGAGATAATTAACAGCGCTGTGGCGGCGAGAAGTGGAACTAAGAATTCGTATGAACGTTTTGACATTTTGAGAGTTACGTTTTCGAATAATTAGTCTAAAGTTGTCCTTGCTACCAGAACATACAACTGATAGTATTTTCAAATAGTTTTCCCAAAAGAGTACACCATGGGGTTCTTCGAGAAGGGTGTGAAGAGATATTTGCAGGGTCGGCAGCGAGCGAGTGATACTTCTGGTGTTGTAAGCGTCCATATACCACGGTAAACGCTTACCACCAGACGGGCAGTATGCTTCTTTACCACCTTAGTGGTATTACAGTAAATGGTATATAGTTATTCTGTTAAATTAGGATTGTTATTTGAAAATGACGGAGCACTGAGTTTCTTGCAGGTTCTTCTCCTGTGGCTTTTTTCGGATCCAGTGGTAAAGTAGACGTGACTTAACAGGGCCTAAAATGAATAAACAATTTAGTTTTTAACAAGTGTATAGCTATACTTACTGCAGAACGGCTTAGAGTCCCCTGTGATCGCGTAGAGCTTAGTGTTTAAGTTGGTGTCGACCGCACCCGACATCTGGTACCGCTTGTAGATGCTGTGCGAGTAATAACCCATCGGGATACACAAGTGTTTGTGGTCGCAGCTAGAGCAGTTACCCGCCAAGAATGACTGTAGGAGAACAGATTCATCCATTAATAGACAGATTTCTATTAACAACGTGCTGGTGATGTCTTTGGTAGCAGGCTGCCACTAAACGGGCCATACAAATGATTATACAGATATTTATATTATACTTGGGTGGGCAATGCACGAGTGATAGATACCCATGGTGCAACCGTTCATAGGCTAGTGACCGCTTACCATCAGGTAGGTCATCTGCATGTTTGCCACCTTAGTAGAATAAATTACACACTAATTCCTTATACGTTACACATTAGTGATTATGTTCGAGAAACAAACGGAAAAAACTATTTGAAATGACGAGATTCTTTTCTAGTCGTATAATATGAATAACTAGCCGCCCGCCCCGGTTTCGCACGGGTAGACATTAGTTTCGGAGCATAGACATTTATCAAATATTTTGTCCTCCCGTGCGGAGCCGGGGTCGGCAGCTAGTATAATAAAAAGCCTATGTTACTCAGTGATAATGTAGCTTTCTAACGGTGAAATAATTTTTGAAATCGGTCCAGTAGCTTCGGAGCCTATTCAATACAAACCCACAAAAATACAAATCTTTCCTCTTTATAATATTAGAGTAGATAGTGTAGATAGGCACCTCATAAGAGTCGCACTGCACAGCCATGAAGGGGCATGAAGGTGCGATGGACTCGATGAAGTATTCGTGGCTACGCTGGTGGTTGCAGCCGAGGTCCCTCACCACCTGCTGGTACATGTCCACGCTGGTCAGCCGCGACCCGCCCTGGCAGCCCGGCTGCGTCTGCCCGCCGTTAGGGAAGAAGTCCACGTGACCAATCGCTTCCGATATACCGAACCCTGCAATATATTTTAACATCTTTTAACCACCTCATTTATGGCCAAAGGCGGTTCCAGTTATCAAGTCAGGAGGGGGTATAAAGCCGAGGTGTATTTAGGACAATAATATAAATTGACTTAATTTGAAAGTCTAAATAATTGAAACATTTTTTTTCTCTTTTATTTTGTATCGAAAGGAGTTAATTAACTTATGACTACCTCCAGTTGAATGGGTAGACCAAGCCAGGGGGATCCGCCCTTTTTTATGGCAAGGATATTTATGTTTTCGCGTTTTCAATAGAAACTATTTTTTTCTGTACTAATATTTTAATAAGACTAAATTTATTTCTTTTTCCGTATTTAGGGGACTCTAGAACAACTGCTCGCAATCTGAGTAGCTTAGGCTATTTATTTTACTTTGCTATTATCCTATTCCTATGCGGGTATGTGAAATAAGTCAACGGTGCCAGGTAAGGTTTTTTCATTCCTGGATTGATAAGTTAAAATGTGACGAACGCGGACGTGAATTAAGTATTCAAAGAAAAAATAGTGATGAAGTAGTTACCTGAGAAGTAAAGAGGCATGGCGTTACTGTGAACGATGTCCACATATTTAGCGTCGGTTCGGTCGAGTCGCACCAGCGTCACAGTTTGACTAAAGTAAGGCGCCGCAGGATCCAAACCAGTTATTCTGCCTAACTTCAGGTTAAATTTCTAAAAATAAAACTTAACTATTTAGCTATAAAATACATAAATGCATAAAATATATTAATTTAATAACCTAAAGTTATTTTTTAAGGCAAATAAGTACAGAGCTAGTAGTAGTAGTAGCTAGTATAAGTACTAGCTAGAGCTAAATACGAATACCAATAGGCGGAACCAAACTCTTTGGAGTTACTCTTTCTTCTTTCACACAACATAATGAAGTTGAAAGCCATTACCTTTTGCAAAGCATGGCCGCAATATCCTCCCAAATGTGCCCCCAACGAATGGCCGATAAAATGGAAATTGTCCAAGTCCGATAATCTCAGCTCATTCTGGAATTGAATGCATACAAAATATATTATAATAAATTAGACATATTATTTGATTAAAATGTATATAAAAGACCACTATGCCCGAATGAATATTGTTTTGCTTAATCAGTCACACGCTGATAGTTTTTTAGAATAGAATAGAATAGGGCTTTATTTGTATGAACATGGGGAGAGTGGCATATTTTAGTTCCATTATTATTGTTTTTTCTTATACCACTAAGGTGGCACACAAGCTTACGGCTTACCTGATGGTAAGCAGTAGTGGTAGCCTATAGCCGTTAGCAATACCAGGGGTATCACTAACGAGTTGCTAACCATATTGTTGATGACGAGTCGCTGTGCTAGCAGCATTACTACTAGCACAGTGTATCCTAGTGGAGCACTGGCAACCTTACTTACCGCAGAAACACTACACTACATCAAGTAGTTAGTTATCTCACTGCGGTCTTCTGTAAGGTGGAGGTACAGTCCCCAGTCGGGTGGCGCCATTTTGAAATGGGAAACCCACAGGAGATCCCAATTCGCCCTACCTCTCACAGCTTTCATAGCTAAGATAACGGAACGTATGGTGGGACAGCTAGTACTATATATAGATCCACGTGAAATGATCACTGATAAACTCAAGTGTCAAAGATGATTAATAAAGCTACGTAACAAGCTCAGAATAATAACTTATGCTCGCTAGTAACAAGTATACTAAGTCCAAACACTGACATAAATGTTATGTATGAGATGCGCAGTCATGACTCCGATGAGCCGGATGTTCGCGACGGCCTGGCCGTATGGAGGTTGGGACCCGCCGCGCCAGTCCACTACGAAAACAGACGCTGCTTCGTTGCCTTCCAAACTCAAAAGGGAGTCGGACATTCTTTGAATCTGAAACAAAAACAATTAAGTATAGAGGGAGAAGTGCGTAAGTCAGATTGCACTCCTATTCCCTGCTGAAAGGGATAACTCTAACTTTTATAGATCCTTCTAATAATGTTCATGTGAAAGTGAATCTATATTGACAACCTCACTATTTAATTTATAAATACTTTTCAAATTTGAAATCCATTAGTTTCACAGACAAAGTCGCGGGAAAGAATTTAGTATATGAAGATGTAGTTATATTTAAAATTATGCATAGGTAACTTACATATTAATTACGCAGTAAAGAAAAAAACAAACAGTGCAGTTGAAAGTAAACTGACTGATAACTTTACCTCAGGTCATAAGCAGGCAACAAATGAAGAATGTCAAACAATAATTTATTACCCAAGCTTTATGCCCGCCTTCCAAGAATCCATGAGATATGAAGTAAAAAGGTCCTCTGGGATCAAAATTAGCGTTTTGGATTTTCTCAGTGCTGTCAGCTTGCAATAAAACTGGTATTTTCCTGTTTCGTCTTGTAAACGCCGCATACCTGAAAAGAAAAGTGATATTTTCTTTGATAAAGCCAGAAGGATGCTTTTTACAAATTAATAGTAGATAAATAAAGGATGTTTCCTTTATCAAGTTACTCGTAAATAGGCTTTCTCCGAGAGATCTTATTTATCAAAAAGTTCAAGGATTCAGCTGCGTGGGCGGTTAAAAATAGAGTTCAGGTAAGTTCTAATAAAACACTCATATCAGTAAGAATCAAGCAACGAACCGTAACGGACAAAAATGAACTATCTATAATTAAATATCTACAATTTATTCATCATATTGGGTCATGTAGAACAACGCATGTATCTATCTTTGTCTAATTAGAGTCCTAAAAAATATTCCTATCATAGTGTATACCTAAATTATACCCCCCTTTTTTCAAATATCATTAAGAAATTATAATGACATAGCACATGTACAAATAAAAAAAAATACTAGATATTTCTCGGGCAAAGGTCATTATCCCCGAAATAAGTTAGTATAGATAAAATGCACATTGCAACAAAATATCTTCCTGCAGAAACTATTTTGTTTATCACTGTCCGGATAGACGTCATTATGCAAATAATCATGGAACGTAAACATTGTTTTGTCTTCGTTTATGATTGATTGATGTCACGGACGAGCCCCCGCGCGTTATCTTATTGAGACAATTATATTTAAATTAAATATTAATTTTATATGCCTACTTGCCCGAAGCGGATCTACGCTTGATACCTAACAAGACTTTAAGATTGGACTTGGTTCCAGTCCAGCCAATAAATACGATCACGAGAGATAGATACGATATCACGTGACATTTTAAATGACATACATATTTGTATGCACTCATAGTGCTAAGCTAACTATATGTTTTCGAACCACGCCTTTTTTATTATCTCAGAGTAGAATATACTGTGTTTTGTTAATGTGCAGACAGCACTAAGATTTTCAATATTATGCAAAGCCAATATTTTCTTCACACATCTGAAATCCTTTTTTGTACTTGTGGGTTGTATCTCAGAGTAGATAATATACAACGTACGTTGTATCCATTTTGTAGAATCAACAAGAAGCTGTGATAAGACTGACAAAAAAATTATACGATGCGAATATGAGTGGTAGAGGTCCAACTTTCAAATGACGAAGTACATTTAAAAAGTGCGTGCGTCCGTCCCCGCGTATCTTTACATACTTAGGTAGGTAGGTAGGATTTAAATTAGTGTTTTGTGAAGCCACATTTCTTCATGATGTTTATTTGTTGATATAATAAGTGTGTTCTAAATATACAATACAATATTATATATAGCAACTACTGATATTTGTGGCGTAAAAACGCCCACCAGCCACCACAAGTGATAAGGCCGTAGTAGTGCTCAATCACATACATAAATAAATATCCATGAAATTGCTTATTAATTTTCACTCCTCCTAATATTTTCTATGTACCTGTTCCAAAATCATATAATAGGTACGTACAACTTCCTATCTCACTCCTTTTTATAAGCACAAAGTAGAAGGGAAGTAGTTCTGTTGTACACAATCACTAAACTCAACTAATTTGACTGGACTAATGATCTTGGTATCCCTTTCTCATGTGCGGACTTAAATAAGGATGGCAATGGTGCCAATTCTGTTGTACAAAAATACTCAACTAAACTAATTTGACAGTTGATCTTGGTATCATGGTATCCCTTTCTCATGTGCGGACTTAAATAAGGATGGCAATACTTGAGTAAAATTAGTTTCATTTAGTGATTTTGTACAACAAAATCGACACAAATGTCAACCATACGTATAAGTTAAAATCCAAACCAAACTAAGATATCACAAGCGATTATAATTAATATCTTACTAATCTATTAAATCAGAAATGTTGAGATGTGATTGTTTCTCAAGGCAAAATGGCTGAACTGAATGGAGTTACTGTTTTTCTGTGCGGTTCGATCGCTAAAGCGCGCGCTTAATCCATCTATGATGTAATGATTTTAGAATCATGCGATGAAACACTCGATTTGAACAATAACTATAGCTATCACATAAATTATATATACATGTGCATTAGTAGGTGTACGTATAGGTACAGACACCTAAGGAAATATAGTTTTATAGTACGAAAATTATTAATGTGTTCACAACATATGCCCACATATTATGATAGATCGTGTTTGATTTCGGTATTTGACGAAAAAGCGGAAACTAGTGAGTAAAAGCGATATTCCAAGTATCCTCTGCCTACCCCGAAAGTGACAAGGTTCGAAGCTATGTACATTTATTTATATACCTACTAGGAGGAAAAGACAATTTAGTTATAATTTAAGCGGGTTAAGAAAACAGTTTAACCGCGTACCGATAAAATATTTGATATGATTAGGTATATTATCACATTACCCTTCGCACTGCAAACTTGATAAAAAAGTGTGTATTTCCAGGTGACCGTGGCCATACATGATCACATATACTGCTATTCTTAAAATTTCACTATATCATTCTGTTATGTTCACCTACTACTCATAGGAAATATAAGCTACTGCCCGCGACTTCGATCGCGTTGACTTTAGAATCCCACAGGAACCTTAGATTTTTCCGGTATAAAAAGTATCCTTTACGTTAATCCAGCTAGTACTATTTTGGGAAAGTGTGGTACAAGTGGACACTAACGAGGTGCTGTTGATGAGGACTCACTGTGCAAGCAGCATTACTACTAGCCTAGCGTATCCTCGTGGAGCACTGGCAACCTTACTTACCGCAGAAACACAACACTACATGAAAGTAGGTGTTATTTCTCTGGGGTCTTCTGGAAAGCGGAGGTACAGTCCCCAGTCGGGCGGCTCCAATATTAATGGGAAAACCCACGGGAGATCCCAATTCGCCTACCTCTCTTTTTTAGCTCATGAACTGTACTTAAGCTGTGAAAACTCATTGGTACAGGCCGGGATTCGAACCTGGGCCCATCAGATGACAGGCCGGTGCTTCGACCATAAGGCCACCACGACGAATAACATACACTTCTTGTCCCTCAACAGGAGACAGATCATAGTACAAAGAACACAAATAAAATGATAACCCGTTTTTGCATGATTGAGGAACAAACATCCAACCATCCATCCTCTCAAACTTTCAATTAGTAGGACAGTAATATGGTTCTCACCTGACAGCCATGGATGCGGCCGAGGCGGGGAAGTAGTTATCCGGCCGGTGCTCCGTCCACGGGTAAGCCCTCGAGAAGCAGCCATACGTCCCATAGCATCGCTCCAATTCCACATCCTCTTAAATGCAACGCACACACATATATTTACACTATTGTTAGTTTTAGCAATAAATTATGTTAGAACTAGAAATACTTGTGATAATCACAAGTATCTAGTACCTAAGCAGTAAAGCAGAGTATGTATTATGGGCACCCGACAACCGATGGTATTGGAAAACGTTCTTAGTAGTTATATATACCTACATACCTACTGACAAAAAATACCTCACCAATTTATTTGTGTGCCCTGACGGCAATCGAACCCGCGCCACCTATCGTAGGTTTACTAATCACTAGACTAACGGTGTTGTCAACTTATATATTATATTTTGCATTTCCAACTCATCAACAAACAAGGTTATCAATGAAACCATTTGGCATGCATACTCTAAACCCGGACCTGATAATTTGGCAACTGTACTAGTTTATCTATTTATGCTCATAAACATAATTCAGATGCAACAAGTAGGTAATTCTATCTAGTTACTTAAAAGAATTGATAATTTAATTATTATTAATATTTTTGCATAATACTAAGTAGAAATAAACAAATATAAAACATGTAACTAACCGCTAAAACTTCCAGGGAAATTGGTGACGTCAGTAGAATTCTGCTTATCCATGAGAACCATGATAGTCTGCAGCATCAATGTAGCACTTGTTCTATTATACATGGTATTGCTATAACACGACTAGAATTAGCACGGGAAAACGAACAATAAAATATTGGCAAGGCAGTTAGCCGCACCGCACGTGCATACGTCACTGCGTACGTTATCAATTCCGTTTCAATTTTCAGCGTAGTGTAATATGATCATCGATTGACCCGAGTGTTAGTATAAACAATATGCTCTTGCTAATTTTCCAGTTAACAGTGTGTATTAAAATGAAGCGTGTATACGTCTGCTGTCCTTTATATAGAGTTGTGTCTGAGTGCATCGCACAGCTACACTAGTAGCTAGCCGAGTCGACATTACCTAACAGATCCTCATTGCTTGTAGTTCGCAGACGTTCCGGGATACGCCGATAACAGGGGTTACAACGTTATCGACGGCTATTTGTTAAAAACGATTGACGCACGAACAGTCTGCCCGATTGTAATGTTACGTTACGTCCAACTTCACTAGATCCGTTTTATATATTATATCTATTTTATGACCGGATAATGTGAACGTTTATTTTTATAATAGGATATGAAATATATTTCACTTAGCAATAATAAGTACCCATCATTAGATTACGAATTATTAATTAATATCTTCGGGGTTTATAAGAATGTACTCCTAACAATTATAAAAAAAATATTATACAATCATCAGCGTATTTTGTCCATTAAATAATAAGCATATGTTATAACATAAATTCTTATTCGCGAAAATGTGTTAAATTCGTTTGTAATAAAAAAACTGCTTGTTTTCCTCGAAGTATGAACATTTCATCGGTTAATTAAATTATAATATCTATCAGAACATAAAAATAAGTTGTTGTTAAACCTCATCAAGCACTTTTATTTATAAACGTAAACAAGCCATGGACTTTGAAATCATTGCTTGGATGATAAAATAATACTTATCCAATTAACAAATATTGTAATTATAAAAAAAGATTATGTTATTCAGATACTATTTGATCGGCGTGTAAACAAAGAACTACAACTATTAAATTGCACATGACCAGTATCTAGAGTCTAGACACATAGATGTGGTCCAATAAAAGAGGTCATAAGACAAATAGTACTGCAACATGTCGGGGTTGCGATTAATTGCTTGCGATCCACACAACTACATATTATAAAGTGACTAGTCGTCTAAAATGAATATACACGTAAAGTTATTAATCGAAACTTTATTGGATTTTACTTTTCACAAGTAAACACACATACAGTCACAAAAATTATAATTTCATGCAAAAATATTAACTATACTTAGAGAGTTTATAATTTTTCATCATAATAATATAAAATTATCTAAAATAATAGCGCAAATTTAAAAACAGTAGCAAAATTTATGATGGCAGAAATTCCTATAAAATTCATTTTGCTTACAAATTAATACCTAAACAAACACCACCACGAGCTGTTACGATTGAATTTTACGGCTCTTATTCTTCGAGGGTGTTGAAGAGAAGTTGCATTTGAAGGTCAAATCATCAGTGAAAATGTCCGATATAGACATTGCTTCATTCTTATTACTGGCTTCTACTAAAAACTCTTCTGACACTAAATTTTCTTTATCATCTAACTTAGCCTCAGAGAAATTGAAGCCGGTAAATTTCTTCACAGAATTCTGACATGGAGGATAAAATTGCATACTGTCTGTAGAATTTTCATCTTTAAACCCACTGTCAACCCTCATCCAATTAATATTTGAAATTTCTTTTAGTGCAGTCTTATTACTCTTTGATATGTTAGTTACAGTCAGTTCTGAGGGTTTTATGGCACTTTCGTAATAACTAGAAGCGTTAGCATAAAATGTGTTCTCATTAAATCCACTGTCCACTCTCTTAAAGCTAGTAGAGGCGTCGCCACTCACTTTTGTGGCGTTCGTTGCGTTTCCATACTCAAAGTGAGACACATTATCAGTCAAAAATTTGAGATCAACTTTGTTAAAGTCTATTTTCTTGTCCTCCAAGTTGAGAGGATTATCTGAACTATCTAAGCTACTATCTAACGACATGTGCGCCGGACTCAATACCACTGGCGCACGAATTTTGCTAATTTGATGAGTTAGCACATTACTTTTACTCTTGACTTTGATCGGTGTGTCATCTAGAATGTTCACCACACTGTGTATCTGTGTAGACGATTGTAGAGCCCGCGCGTGTTTCTTATCAGATTTTGCTTTTACTATATTATGCATATTTGTTTCTTCCACAATAGACCAAGCTTCACTGTCTAGCGGCGAACTGGATTCAGAATCCGCTAAAATAAAGTAAATGAGTAATGTGATGGTATCTTATTTTTTTTTTTAAGTTAGTAATACAAGATACCAGAATATTTAATAGAGAGTTGTTCGGTATTGTATGGCAATACCGAACATGATAAATAAGTGGTGTAAAAACACAAAAATAACATCCTTAAAAATATCTTAAAAAAAGGTTTTTTGGTTGTATGAATTATCTAATGTCCATTCTCATACATCTTGAGTTATATCTGAGTACTAACCGAAACTGGTGGGCATACATGAAAACAATGATGAATGTAAATGAAGCAAAAGAGGTAAGGAGCCAAAGAGGCAAGACAAGAGTGAAATGACTCTACTCTCTGCCTACCCCGTGAGGGACATGGCGTGATGATAATATATCTATTGTGTAGTAACATACCTTGTGATTGATCGTGGAAGGAACCGTCGATGCTCATATCCATGCTAAAGTCGAGTTTTTGGACTGAGCGACTTCGATGCAAGCTCGATAGACTGAGACTACGCTTCTCAGAGAATGACAATGAACCTTTCCTGCTTCTGAATGGAGATTCCTTGAGCGATGCGCTCCTCTTCAAAAGAATTTTATCAGGCGGCGTTATTTTGCAAAAACATGGTCCCTTTTTGTTACTTGTGTCTGGTACAATGCAATTGAGGCACGTAGCCATCACATCGGAATCGGGAGACGTGAAGTTGTTTTTCTAAAATGTGATTAATTAGTAAAAAGGTAGCTTCAGGCTCATACTTATCTTATTCTGTTTAGTTTCAAATGTTTCTCGGTCGCACAAAATTGACATCATCCATGTTTTAGGTCCAAATCTGAAATTGCCGGCTAACGTATTTTTTTGTACTTTCTGACTGATGTAACTGTCAGTATAGGTATTTTTTTAATTGATATAAAAAGAAGAGACCCAAACGCGAAGTCAACTAAACCAAAAGTAACGAATCAGCATTCTCATGACGAGACCGCTGGTCTAGTGGTTAGTATACCTGACTGCTACGCTAGAGGTCGCGGGTTCGATTCCCGCCAGGGCAAACATTTATGTGACAA
This sequence comes from Falcaria lacertinaria, assembly GCA_951449985.1. Taxonomy (NCBI): domain Eukaryota; kingdom Metazoa; phylum Arthropoda; class Insecta; order Lepidoptera; family Drepanidae; genus Falcaria; species Falcaria lacertinaria. The sequence goes on along the minus strand of OX602113.1, from coordinate 7,055,406 downwards.
ATATGTTTGCCTTGCGTTTGGGTGTTTGGTATGTATTATAAGTATTTATTTACAAAAAAAAAGTATATAAGTATTATATCAGCTACTGGTTCCCATAGTACAAGCTTTGCTTAGTTTGGGGCCAGATGGCGCTGTGTGATAATGTCCAAGCATTATTTATTTATTATTTATTTCTTAGTTTACAAAAATACTACCAAGGTTGCAAATTTACCGCGGCGCACTTTTTGTCCTTATATCTTACATTTTATGTGAAAATAATAGAACGGTGCATTGATATTATTGGGCTATGGTAAATAACAATTATCGGAAATAACACCCCCAAATGGATTTATATATATTAAATATATATTTCTGTAACGCCAAGTGATGGGTCTATAATTGTGAAATCTGGAAGTGCTACTATGATGTTTTATATCTATATAATTAAGTTATACGTAAGTCTGAGTATTTATAACTATCGCACAAAATATTGGTCTTACAGCCTTCGTGCCATAGTAATAAATGCTCAGACGGACAAGCTCTAAGAGAATACACATAAAACATTTGATGCTAGGCACTTTCAGATTAGAACCAAAATGGATGATGTTCTATGCCTCCGCGCGCGCATTTAACACCCGAAATATAAACCCTTGTAAGAGAGTTAAGGTGTAAGAAGCTACCGATGGAAGACTATACATCAGCTCAAAAGATTGCAGTCAAATAATACTACCTTGATGTAGTGATTTGTTTCTGTGGTGAGTAAAGTTGCTTAAGGTTGTTTAAGAGCTCCACGAGGATACGCTGCGCTAGTAGTAACGATATCCTGCTAGCACAATGACTCCTCAATAACAATAGGGTTGACAACGTTAATGTCTGGTATTGCCAGCGTCTACTGGCAATGGTGACCACTTACAATTCGGTCAGCCGTAAACTTGCTTGCCACGTCCATAGTATAAATAAAAGAAAAAATATTCTAAGCAGAACGAAAGCTCAAGTTATATTCAATTTCAGAGCCTGAACACTATCTAAAACAAGATAGTAATTTACGTGACCCACCTCTTCATCACTGGATGCAGCTTTGGTGACTGGCGAGATTGAAGCCGAATTCAGGGAAGACGATGCAGCAGAGCCCTGGTCAGTTCGCTTCGGCGTCCGGAACTCTATTGGACTAAAGCAAGGCTCCACAAAATCCACAACATCCAAAATTTTGTTTCGGTAACACATCTTTCCATTTGCTGTTTGTACCTTTTTTAAAGGAGTTCCAAAGGTGCGCTTCATTCCTTTTCCCACAACATTACGACTCTAAAAGGAATATAAGAAAATGTGTCAGTGAATGAACCTGTCTCCTTCAAGAACCGTAAATGAATGTAGTCGTATACTGAAGATAAAATGCCAAGTGTACATGTTTAACAAAGTTATGTTATGTTCTACGGCATGCCAAAAACAAACAGATTTTATTAATTTTGGGAGTATGATAAGCAGCAATTTGGGTATAGGAACATACATTTTTATTATGAAAAAACAAAGAGGTCTTTCTAAATTCTTTTCTGATGAAGCCATGGGGCAAAAGTTACGTAAATAAATATATCAACATGTGTTGTCTAATTCAGGTGGGCAAAGATTTACTCAAAAATTACGATATTCAAATAAATCTTAAAAGAATCAACTATTTATTGAAGTCTAATACCTTGTCCTAGTCAATTGAGGTAGGAGTATATCATGGGTCTCTTGGCCTTTGCCAATTGCTGGCTAACACACACACATCACATCATTTATTAAAATAGCAGTTGTTTTTATAAAATATAATAAAATTAAAATTATATATATACATTCATACCATCACTCTAAGTCCCTCACATAAATTTAATAATAATAAAGATGTTGAGTCAAGAGTAAAATAGTGCTCTACTCTCAGTCTACTCCATAAGTACTATAAACATTGATCTGACTGAGATTTGGGTATTGATTTTTCAGATGACCAAGTAATTACAAAATATCAAATAAATCTTGTCCTTGCTTACCAAATCAGGACTGAAGACAATGGGGGTGTGAGCTTCTAAGCTTGATGGCCGGTATTGCTCCACATGTATTTCATCATCAGTTTGTTCTGAGTCATAGTGCTCCATATCACTATGCTCTTCAAAGAAAAGTTTGCGTCTGAGTGATCCATTGGCAGTGATCTCATAGTCTCCTGACATGTTCTGATCCTAGAAATGTTGTCATACACATAACAAACTCTCTTACACTTAATTTTTTGTATCTCAATAATATCATATTTTTTGCATGAACTCAAGTGAATTTTGTCATTGTCATTGTTGACTGAACCTCCATCTTTTGTTAGAAAAATAATGGTGCCAATTTTTTTCTCCATAAATTACACTTTGGCATAGTGCAGTCAAAATTAAATTAAGTGCTGCCAAATGAGGCACATAATCTATAATATTTAAATTGCAATTAATAACAGAATGTGGTAAAATTTTAGTTCAAATAAAATTTAGTCAAATGAACAAGAGAATTGTCATTGTCATTAATACTTTTAATCATGACATGATCAACTAAAGTGGTGAACAGTTTATTTTATTGAAATTTCAACAAATATATCACAATAAATATTTGATCAAAATATCTTTAGCATATGAATCCAATGGTAGTCACCTGAGTGAAGGTACAGAAAGGTTGAAGAATTTTTTCAATTTCCGGTGGTAGTTCTGGTGGTAATGTTAATACTGTTTGTGCTGAAACTAAATAATTGATAATACATACTCTTTTTACAATTCAGTACCTATTTTATGTATGTGTTAAGTAAATTATTGTAAACCATTGTATTATCAAAACTTGGTTTTATAACTTACCATCCTTCAAAGTGATTTTTTCTTTGACAAAGCTGATTGTTTGTGTGATAGTATCAATAGAACTGTGCAATAGTGGTTTTATTTTTTTAGAACTCTCAAGCGGACTGGGCATCACCATCTCTTGTGAAAAAAATCTGCAATGGTTTTATGATCAGAATCATCTAATCGAAACAATCTTTACATGAATGACTGGTAAGACCTGGATCATAAGGCCAAATTCAAAGTGAATTCAAAACATATAATTGCAATATAATTAACTGAAAAAATTGGTGCAAATATATTTAGAAAAAAACCTTTTTATACATACTTTTCAGTAGCCTCTTCAGCTATCCTCTCCAGTGCTAGGTCTGGTGAGGGTTCGAACTGGCTGTTACAAGCGACTATATCTGCTGGAACCAATGTGCATGCCTGATCGATGTCCCAACGAAACGATCCTTTAGTTGTGTTTTTATATATCTTGCACATCCCCGGACTGCAATACATGGTAAATTTTTAACGCATAAAAAAGTTTAGTAGGTACCCGCTATAGACTAAGTACTTGTGTGTTGATTTAAGATTTACCTGCATATGGGCTTATGTAGCTTGTCAATCAAAGCTTTATCGAACGGATTCCGTATTTTTTTATTCGTCTGCGGAGGGGTTGATTTATATACAGTCGAGGAAACATTTTTATCACACATTGCGAAATTAACGTTATTTTTGTTATAATTTTGAACTGATTCAAATTTCAAATGTCAGTCGTGGTCACGTCATGTCTACCTCATACGTAGTGGTTATGTTCTCTGTGGACCTCGTCTTCCATATTAACCACAGAGTACATACAACACACAACACAACTTTTACCCATAGACAATCGTAGTGGATATACACTCTGTGCCCGCAGGCTGAGTACGTACATACCTTAGAATAAGGACTTCGATTCGCTATAAAAACCGTACTTAAATAGAAGCTGTGTAAGAGCTCTCTTATTCGCATTTTAGTAATAAAACGTACACGAGATTAAGTGAAAAAAAAACTCTCCTTCTTTCTAACATTTTTTGAAGCAGTCACATGTTCGAAGCATGTTTGAATTGATGGTTGTAAATTCGGCTTAAATTATATTATGCTACTAAATTAAAAGATACTTAGCGAGCTTCAACCATTGGCATCTGCGGCTCTACGCACAACTTGACATTTTGTTATGAAGTTTAAGTTAGGTAAATTCCGCGAAAAAATCCTAGGGCTGTGGGTAAATTTAACTCCACCTTAATTCCTCTCCAATTTACATTCGTCCCTTTCTAACACATGTCCAATGTCACCATCATTCTCCTGCCCTTATCCCATATTATTTGGAGCCTGTGCAATATGTATTTCTCTTCCATACTTCCCTATCAGTCGTCATCTCTGTGTTTACATCCTTTCTGGAAATGTCATCTTTAACACAGTCCATCCATCTTTTCTTAGGTCCACCTCGACCTCTGTACCCATCCACATTCATACATAAAACCTTGTCCATAATAAAATAAACACAAGTCCAATGTCATTAGTAAAAACAGTACAAGCAGTTCTATTTTGCTGCTATTTACCACGGTTTCTATAGCGTAAGGCCAGCGATGTCCTTATTTTAAGCGGAGATATTTTAAGTTCGGTGTAATCTTTTTAAATTCATTCGCCGTAGTGGTTATGTACTCTGTGCCCATTCACCTAACGTGACGTGCGTCAGGGAATTGTGAAGTGTCACGTCAATTTCAACAGTTTTCAATTTAAATTTCGGATTTCAAATCAATTTCATTTCATTGAACCCATTTGAAATTGAAAACGTCAAACTTTTTTTTCAGATTTTTTCAATTTACCAATTATTGCTTGCAGTATAATACTCACATTCTTAAAGTTATTAGTAGGCTTTTTGCTGGCTACCTAGCTATTAATTTAATACTTTACTTCGTAAATCCGTAGCAGAGAGCTCAATGTGCAAGTAAAGAGAAAATTACTTCAAGGGTAAATATAAGCAGCGGATCATCGTGGGGGTAAATAATTTTATTTCACTTGAAAAGGGTCAACATCAACAATGGAGTCAGTCGATGAACGGGATAGGAGTTGGGAACCAATGGATATAGATATAAGTGCTAATTCAGCAAATCTTATGGAAGTTTCTTTTTCTAAGTTTCTGAATAATGCTACAACTCAATTAAAACAGGAAAATGGTACACATACTGATGTGGAAGAGGCGTCTGTTGAAAATTTTGAAACCAATGAAAAGAAGATAGTGACAAGTCACATTAAGAAATATCATATTAAAATACAAAGTCGAAGTCACACACCTTTAGTATCCGAAAAGATTACAGTAGGTATTGTCCTTGCCATAGCTATTTCAATTATTAGTTACCATATGTTCGAAATTAAGTGTAGTGAATTGAATTTAGAATATTTGAAAGCAAGTTTTAAAGAAAAAGTTTATGGCCAAACTACAGCAATCAATGACTTAATTCAAGTACTAGAATATGAAAGTATGAGTAAACTTTTATTTCTCTCTGGTGGCACTGGAGTTGGGAAGACATTGACTGCCTCAATCATATTAGAGAGTGCAGGGTACTCATCAAATATTTATCACTATACAATGCCAAGTTTTGTTGATTCAATTGCAACAGACTTATTGATTGGTATGACATTTTGTGGCATGTCAGTGTTCATTGTTGATGACCTAAATATAGATGACACTCAAGCAAAGTCAAACATAAAAGAACTATTTATGAAATCTGACAGCTTAAACAAGAATACTACAATTATATTGATATACAATTGTGATAAAACAATAGAGGGTTTCTCTAAGAAATGTGATGAAAATTTCCACTTGAACCTGATGGACATGTATAAAGATGTGCCAGTTTTTAAAAAGATCATCAAATTTGAGCCATTAAGAGAAGAACATTTGATAAAATGTATTGAAAATGAGTTGGGGAGAAAGGTCACCCAGAGTAATGCTGACCAGTTTTTGAAAATGTTTAATGTGTCCTCAGATGGCTGTAAAGGAGTGCACACAAAGATGAAAATATCAAACATTGTATAGCATATTGAGGTATGACTTGATTATTATATTGTTTGAAATATGTAAGTAAATATAGTTGTTATATGCCAATAATTATGTAGTTTTATTTATGGTAGTCATAATAGAGATGTAGTTAGTATTAATTGATATAAATAAATACATATACTTATAGATTAAAATCATAACATGTTACTGTAGATCAAAAGAACTTTATTTTAGAGAACTTTACATGATAATCGGCAATGCAGATGTTCAAGAAATTACGTTGAATACAAATATGCTGACAATTCTTTATTACACCTACACTTCCACATTGGGAAATTATTCTACAACAAACTTAGCCTTCATTATATTAATAAATAGAAATTTCTAAATGAAAATATGGTGCATTAAAAATACTAAATACTTTGTAGGTAATAAATCTCAAGCACATAATTAACCAGGGCCATAATATTAACTCTACTCTTCACTAAAAACTTATTTAAACCAACATTTAAGTTTCATCATAATTACACTGCAGATGTAGCAATAAAATTCCTACAATGACAGAAACAAATAAAATCTAATCAAAGTAAATAACGCTCCAGTAATACCTATAAATTGTATTTAAAACATTGTACTTGGCAATCTAATGACAAAAAGTAAAGTTTGGTTACAATATTGCACTGCACCCATTTAATCCTACATCATATATATATTTTACCACGGAACCATTTTGAATATAATTGGATTAATAAACTAGATAATATTTAATGTTTAGCAATTTCTGATATTATGCTCAACAAATGGTTACATGGTAAAGTGTAAGTACATCAATAAGTAATGCTATTATAGTAATGATCAATATTAAATAGTAATAAAAAAGCATTCAGATAATTGATAAAATATTAGTTGAAACACCTCAATTTATATAAGCCAGTGTGATTAAATACATGCAAATAGGAAATAGGTTTGTGCACTATCAACAATTTGCAGAGCTCCAAAGAAGTTTAAATAAGGGTATATTTTAACTGTTGCTTCTAATACCTAGGAGATCCCTTTCTAGTAGGTAGGTAACAGTTTTATTTGGAACACTATTTGGGGAAGACAATACAAATAGATAAATACATTGATTTTTTAAATATTACGGCGTCTGAGAATTTTGTGACAAATTCCGGAAGGTTGGTGGTACATTTGTGCAGCTCCAAGTAAGACCTAGGTACTATCCAAACCTGCTGACAAACATTACTTAATTTTTTATAGTTGCCAATATTTTCACATCACTATAATTTATAAAGATAAGTATTTTTCCAAAAATCACAATATTATAAGTTATTAGAGGGATTAAATCTAATTCTATTTAAAATAAAAAATGAAAAAACTTTGAAACAAAAAACAATTTGTCTTATAAAACTCAGCAATCGAAGGAAAACAAATGTGATAAAGCTCTTTCATGTTTTCATCTGGTAATATATTTTTTCCTTTCCCTAGATGAGTTCAAAATAGGTATATCCATAATGTGATAGAGATTATATTCATAACTAGGCAGGTATTTCACTGTGAATGCTAATTGCATGGTAAATACTCAGGGCACATCTATTTCCTACCCAGTGGCTGGGTGATCAGGCGAGATTCTATGTAGGTACCTACATATCATTAGATATTGGAGAGCAAACAATCAAATAAATAAATGAATTCAATAGATAGATCTTGATAACAAACTTTCAAATTTTGATTAGCTATGCTGAAGACAACACTTGAACGTACAATGTGCAACGCAATACTCTATGTACACAATGTAAGTTACCTAATATGTATTTATAATATGTTCAAAATTAATTTAAAAACTTCGATTAAATACTATATATGCGTAACAATAAAGACTAGAATACATTTTACATTTACAGTTATTGGCACTAAATTCAATGAAAATGGCACAACTATGTTTACTGGTTACATATTGTGGGGCTACCACAATAAATTATTATGCAAAAATTAAGTGTATAATATAGGAAGAGAGGTAGGTATTTTTTATATTATGCAATGTAGGTAAAGTAAGTATGAACTCCATAGATATTTTAAAATTAAGTTTTGCTAACTATACTAAAATATTTTACAAAATTGTAACATAAATATATAATTTACGTCTAAATATGTAAGTAATTATATATCTAGAAAATACTGAATTTACCCCAGACTTACAGTTAAAGATCCAATAGACAAAGTACTCTTTTAAGTGAAACTGTGCTAAGAACCTTACATTTAAACATTAATATCACTAGACAAAGCTCCTATTACAAAGTGAATACAAAACCACAATTCAGACCATCTTCTTGCACAGTTATCACTTCAAATTTCTAAGCTATCCAAAATTAAATAATCTTCAAATTTAGATAATTAGGTCTAGGTATACCAAGAATGCAAATTATATGTCTGTTGAGGACATAGCATGATGTGAAAATTTTTACAAAGTTGTATAGTTTCTAATAGACTAACCAATTCAATTTAATGCAAAAAGCAAGGAATTATAACAACTCTAAAATCTAAAATTGACAAAATTGATATAGGTAATTCACTAAAATACAATAGGTTACAATGAATCGGAACTAGCTAATGTATAAATTCTAAATACTGAAGAAAGTTCTAACTCAATAAATTTTATTAGTTAAAAAGACAATTTTATTAAACTAGGGTTCTATATTTCATTTACTGTAAATGCGTAGGTAGTGCCAATAACTGCATAATTTATTAGTTACATAAATCTTACTAACTAGATATTTCATAACAAATAGAACACCATTTCAAGCACGACAAAACATTCATAGTTAAAAATGTAGAGAGACTTACTGAGAAATGTGCTAATATTTCTAAATCTTGATGTTTGGTGATTTAGGTACTTATAATGTAGATTCATTAGTATCAGATCTGATGGTCAATTGAGATTTATATATATTACTCGTCAGTTCGGTAGCAATATTGTGCTTCTTGATTCGTTGACAATTTTCGATTGTGGCGGAGATCAGGGAGAGTACATTCTACAATAACTAGCACAAAGCATTGGATAAGCATTATCTCATTTTAGCCACATTTTTTTTTTAATCAAGTGACTAACGGTTTTCAAGATTTACCTACTTTTCCAATTAGTTATATTTGTGTAGATAGATAACATTTACCTATTAGTGAATTAACTTAATTTGGGATTATAAAGAAGTCTAATAAAATTCGTGTAGGTATGTAATTTCCATGCAGAATTGGATATCTTTATGACGTTGAGGATTCTGTGGTTTACAAGATTTTCATTCCATCAACACTGAATTGGTAGTTATGTGTTGTCATGGGTATCAACCTTTCAAAATCTTCATAGACCATTATCCTCTGACGTAGAATACTGATTCGAAAGCGGGACTAGTTAGGAGCGGTGGAAATGGATTGCTGTCCACTTGTTGTGGCGCTTATGCCATATACGAGTCTCTTGTGATTGATGTGTAGCTCGTCGGCCTTCGGCATCGACACTTTGTGTTACGCACACATAAGCTATAACAGCTACATCATCGCCGAGAAGGTGCACTCTGGGGTTTAGAATCGTTGTGTTGGTTTTTACGTGAGTGGGAGTGTTATCGATGAAGAATTTGTTAAATTCTACTCCTTCCACCAGATTACCCAGTGCGTCGGGATCAAAAGCAGTTACATTTGGATCACATAATTTGGAATATGTTTCGTAATCTCCATTATTAATAGCATCGATAAGCACTTCAGTAACTTTAATTACTTCTGCTCGGCGTAAACAGGCGTTGCTATCGCCACGAGCCTTACCAAATGATTCTGCTTTTGTAAGTGCTTCATCATCGTGCTCTTTTGAGATAACGGTACATGCTCGGTCGACACCCTTCTTATCTTTGTCCAAATCGTCATCTTCCAAAGTCGTACTGCTGTCGGTTGATTCTTTTACTTGAGATCCATCACCTTTTTTGTTTACCATAGATTTGCCCGAAAAGTTCCTTGTAGCGAGCATAGTTGTCAAAATTGCGCCTTTCAATTTGCGGCGTGCATTGAATTTCTTCAAGCAATCTACAGTCTCTTGTCTGTGCATTACCGAAGCAACACGTTCCCGATGGCAGATCCAGGGATGTTTTAAAGCTTCAGAGGCAGTGATCCTCTTGCTTGGATTAACAGTCAACATCTGATTTATCAGACTTTTTGCTTCAGGGGTCACAGTATCCCATTCTGGCGATGGATAGTCATATGCGCCAGCCTTAATCTGCCCATATAGGCGATGTTGATCTTCATCCCAGAACGGAGGGTAGCCCACGAGCAATATGTATAGAATCACACCACATGCCCAGATATCAACGGGCTTACCATAAGGCTCCTTTTTAAGTACTTCTGGTGACAAATAACCGGGAGTGCCCGCAAATCCAAACCATGCTTGTTGGTCGCCTTGAACTTCGATAGCCAAGCCGAAGTCCGCCAATTTCACAGCAGCTCCTTTAGCTTTGCTGGCCAACAAAAGATTTTCTGGCTTCAAGTCTCTATGCACAACTCCGTTATGGTGGCAATGATGAACAGACTCCAAAATTTGTTGTATACAATGAGAAGCATCCGCTTCCGAGTAAAATTCACGTGCTACAATGTCTTCAAATAATTCCCCACCAGTAACCAAATCGAATACCAGGTAGTGAAAATGTTCTTCTTGTATAGAGTCGTGTAGCCTAACAATATTAGGATGCTGAAGCTTCCGACAAATTCGTGCTTCTCTTTCCAATTTCTGGAAATCTCTTGCTGAGAGTTTTTTCGTGTTAATTATTTTGGCAGCGAACTCATAGCCCGTGGATTTTTGGACAGCTCGTCTCACTATTGAAAACGCTCCTTTTCCTAATTCTTCTTTTAGATCATAATTATCAGAAAAGCGAGTGCTAACACTCTCGCGATTCGGAGTGGTCATTTTTAGTAGAATATGCTACTTTACCAAGGAGAAACAGGTAACTTACTGTGTAGACTTTGAGCGCGAATCTCTCGTTTGCCACAGGTTAACTGCAACAAAAACAGTATAATATACTACTCAATAATTAATGTAGAAATTATGTTGCCGATCTTTTAAGATACATATATCTTTCATTAAAGGCTCCAAAGGGGCGGTAGTATTTTACATTTTAAAGGCATAAGAAATATTTATCTCAAATCAAGTCGATATTTTTTGTTTCATGTATATATAATCTTGTGATAAATATTAATAGCAAAGATCTTAACCCGTAAAAATATGTTGGTTATAAAAGCAAGTAAGTACTATATGGAATGATTATTTATTTATTAATGCTACCTATTTATATTTCACTTATACTACCGATTTCTATGCCACTCACGAAATGGTCAAAAAATAGATATTGTCAAAGAGCGGACGAAATTTATCCGAATGAGACTGGTCGGCACTATTTTGGTCTCTCATTCTAATTCGAAGTTCTGCAAGCTCAATATAAAACGCGTAGATGCCTAGACAATTGTAATCGTGATCACAAACATAGACTTCTAATATTACAGCGACACTGGGATGACATTCAGTTAGCGCTAAATAATCGATACACCATTGTCTCAACACATTCACTCAAATTTCGAGGACATAATCCATCCACTAATAGATGAAAGAAATTCCGTACGTACACATACAACACTAGCAATTACATTGTAAAATAAAAATCACTAGTGAATTTAAAAATAACACTGATATTAAACTATAATGCAATAAAAAGATCATTGCACGACTTTCGATGATATTCTTAGCGTTAACAGCTCGTACGTATAACTCGTGATGTATTTTTATAGATGAGAATTTCGCCCAAGAAACGTATTGCGCGACCAAAGATATGTTTACTACATCAAACATTTAATATTTACCTATTATGTACCCATTTTACACAATACTCCATGAGATAAAGATCAAAAACGAAGGGCCTGGCCCTACACCGCACTCTCCTGCTCCGCACACGAGCTTCGGGGTCAAATTCATAGACATTTATATGTGTTACCAGTTCAAAACGATCGAGAAATATTGTTTTCCAAACACCAGAATAATGCTATTTAATGGTTTAAGAATATCTGTCAGACAAGCATAGTATTTAGAAAGATGTCAGTGTTATTATTTCGTAACTTAAACCACTATATCATTGGTAAAACAAAATTTTCCTCCCATCATTTTCACGCATGTAAATACTGAACCTGCTTAAAATCGATATGCTAGCGCAACGCCAAACCAAAGAGAATTTCATAACTAGCCAGACACTGCGCGCCATCTAGTGAATTGTTGGCTAAATGCAACCGTTCGGAAACGAACGAATAAATTTTAACATCGTATTTAAATAACTACTTATTACTAGAAATCGGAATTGAAAAGCATGAAAATATCCTTTAATATGTATTAGGTATATTAAATATATATATATATATATATATAAATCATCAAACTCGATGAAGAGCAAGGCCGTGTATGCGTTGAATTATAATGCGATGTTTTTATTATTTGAGAGGCCAGATGAAATACAAACTATAAGGAAATATATCTTAGAGCTATATTCATTACAGATGTGTTTTCAGTTATTCAATTGTACATACGTTTCTGATAAAAGAAACGCCAAAAGCCAGCATAACAATGGTCGAGTTAACTAAATCAAGGGCTATCTTATCATACTATAGGCTACGTTGATTGCTTACCATCAGGCGGGTCGTACGCTTGTGTGTCATTTAGTGGTATCTATAAAAAGCAAAGCGTCTCTCTGTACTACACATTCTCCGTACTACATAATTTTTTTAGATAATAAACCTTAGCTGCTTTCATGTAATCGAGTGCCAAATTATACTTCAATTTGCATAATTTTTAACAAACTACAGACTATTGACCTTATCTATTGTATTGTACAGTTTTTACATAAATAGCTAAATTTATAGAAGATAATATACCACAAACTGGGGTATCATGTGAGTTTAACGCGCACTTAGTGCCATTCCATGCTACCACGTCACACTATAACATCATAACATTAAAGTTTTGGGTCCGTGATAGTTTCATAAACTTCGCAAGTCCCAAAAACCCGTGAAAGAAATAAAATAAATACCTGTGCGTGCATGTATGTACACTGTTCGTTTCATTTATTATAAAATCAAAGTTATTTCTGGCCACTAAACTCTAATTAGCTACTACACATTATGCATTATTTTTTGTTGAAAGTTGATGTTCTAGGTACTATTTTTCAGATTGAAACCCCATAGTTAATAGTTAGGCAACGGAGTTATAGATTTATATCTCCCCTCACTAGGTGAAGTCCAAGAAACATATTTTACGGATTATAACTACTGATTATAAAGGATACTTGAGAAAAACATGTTTTGCGCTGTAAGTTTTAATATACTCAGATTTATCCATAAGCAATATTTTCAAGAACAGAGATTTTATTTAGATCAACTGTGCCCCTAATATATTATATTATAAGTACTTATATTATAAGTACTAATATATTATAAGTACTAATATATTATAAGTACTAATATATTATAAGTACTTAATACCATTTACGTTGGTACATTATGCAAATGATGGAGATACTTATATTATTCCGCTTAAGGAATTGCTCAATAATGATACAGCATATACTGACATAAGAAGACACGACGTTTGTGGAAACTCCTCCATATTTTTCATGGGTATTTTATATTCCTGGAAGACGCCTCCATGTTACCTGGCTTAAAAAAATGATCGATAAAAAAATACATTAAGTAGACCGAGAGAAAAAGGCGACGGTAGTTGAAAACGCTAGTCGAATTTTAACTCGACAAGATCTCATTTTTCGAGTTTCGAGAATTTCGAGTTTGGTTTTGGCTTTTTTACTGGCCGCGTCATCCCAATAGTTACCGGTTGGTAACGGCCGGTGGGATGAAATACCCTCTGTGAACGACCAACTCCGCGTTTGATTCACAAAAATCAAAACTGGTTCGCATCTTGCGCAAGTGCAGGGGGAACAAACAAGGGCTTCGGATCGGGCCCTTCCGAAATTCGCCGGTGCACAATGCACCCTCCGTACCATCCCCACGCGAGCACTCTTATTATTACGCGACTCCGGTTCCTGTCCCCATATTGTTCATATAATTTTGGTATTCGCTTGACGCGTTGCAAAGTTTCTGAACTTATGTGCCGTTACTTTAAAAAGTTTTAAATCTTAAGAAGAATTAATAAGTTTAAATAAAGATAAGTGCGTTATTATTTAATACTGATGAAATTACGTTGAGTCGACTGCTAGCATACCTAGTTGTGCAAATTGCTTATTCGGTGGAGCCGATCAACTATCTTCGATTCTGTCACCTAATATTTGCAGCGAAGGGAAGTATTAAGGTTTCGAGCGCTGCGGTCGTCTCAAATTGCTTTTCTCATGACTGAACGTGCGTGTAAAATAATAACTTGAGAATAATATGTGTGGTAGGAGCGTTGAAGGTACGGCGTGCCCCGTGCAGCACCCACTCGGCTTTGTAGTGAACGAGTATTATCGATCGGGAACTATGTCGCTGTACGTTTTGTGATTTTGGTGCTCGCTACGATTTGGCGGGAGTCAACTTTGAAGATGCTATATGCAGCAGCCGCAGCTTATGAAGTGCATGTGGTAAGCTTGAACTTATTGAATTTCGCTGGATTTTATTTCTAACTCCATTAACTCTTAATTTGAATATTTAATTTCATGCATACCTACTTATCGAAGTAATTTTAAGTAATTTCCGTGTAAGGTTGCGGCCTTTATTCTCATTTTTTTTTAAGTAAAGTTCAAAATGGGGCTTATCGGTATGCCTTTAAATTTTAGTTGTTATATTTGAACATATTTTTAATTATTTTAATATTACAATAGGCAAACAAGCCTTCGGCTCACGCACATGGGTGCTATCCAATGATAATATATACTACTTCTTATATCTATGATATTATCTAAGCTCGGAGCGACCATAGCAAAGAGGAATCACTATTCAAGTAGTTTAAAAAGAAGATTAGGTCCTTACGTGAGCTCAACATCTCTAGAAGTTTTGAAAACGTAAATCACCGCAGGAACACGACTTAACTGTACGTCCCATCAGGATTTTTATCGGATTTCTTTTATATAAAATTTGTTCATTGGCTTTCCATACTATGCTTATATTACCGTAGGTAACTGAATTATACAATAAATAGCAAAACTATGTTGTAATTACTTTCGTGAGAAAGCTAAACACTCAAATATCTTTTAGTCACGAAAGTACGCGCAATTTACTGTTCTATTCGATCTAGACATATAGTCTCTGAATATAGGTATCTAATAACAATGCAAATAGGTACTTTATAATAATATAAAGTCATATATATAAATATATGAGAGTTAAATAGCTAACTGTGCATTAAGTCAAAAAGTCAAGTCAAAAAAGGAAGAGCTCATATCAAGACTACAGTAGCTAGTGCTAGTACTATAAACCTGTTGATGTACAGTTTGCATATACTTATATATTCTTCGACTGAATTTTTTTTTATGGTAACGTTTTGTGCTTTCAAAATATTACGAGTAAAATGAGGGTAGGGCTTCCCTTCGCATAATAATATTTATCATTGATCCTCTCAGTATCACAGATGAAGTAGGTAAAATTACCCCGATAGCTTAAAATCAATGGAATATAGAAGGATGGAATTGTGCTTTTTTACACCCCAAAGGTGACCAACAAAACAAGCATATAGCCCACCTGATGGTTATTGGTCACAGTAGCCTATGGACGCTTGCAACATCAGGGGTATCACGCGCGCGTTGCCGACCCTGTTACTCTAGTGATTTTTTTGTCATAATAATTATTGAAATAGGTATGCATGATATATTCATGCTATACCATTATTCATTATTTTTGGTATCTAATTAGTTATTCATGATATCTACATAGGCAGTTCAAAAAGTAGTGAGAATGATTAGGTTAGACAGAAGTTAGGTATGATATAATTTTATTTTTCTATAAAATCATATTTTAGCTTAACACTGCAATAAATATTTCTTTTCCGGAACAATGCCCTCATTCCTAAATGATCATATAAAATATTTCTATCAAGTTCTTTAACTCTTCAGCAACAAAACGTACTATTACACGATGATCAAACAATGAAAAAAACATTTGTTATTACTATTTCTTGGATAAACGACGTCGAAGGGCGCCCCTCGCTCGGGTCATGTCGAATAATATTTTTTGCTTATTTAAACTCTGCACACCACCTCTCCATTGCAGAATATGGCGGAGCATCCTCTCCTTATGATTTTCGTATCTTTTAAAAAACATTTTTAGTAATAAAAAATCAAAGCACAAAATTTAATCACTACACGAGTTTAAATTTTAAACATTTTTATCAACCCTCACCGACAACTCACAAAGAAATGCGAGTCAGTTTACTCGACACTACATAACGAATTTTTTATTAGCAATTTTTTTACAAAACCCTAAGCTATAATGCGTATTAATTATTTCCTCAAATTCATGGTAGAGAAGAAATCTTGGTCTTATTCTCGTTCTGTGCCTAGGTATACATAGCCTCCCTTAGTCCCTTATACTAGTTAAAGGTCGTCAGCTACTCACTAACACCACATGGTGAAAGGAAACATTGATGTGATTTAAGCACATTCATTTCATACGCATACCACATGCACATAGCCTATTCACGTGGAAACCGTGCGGAAGCCACGTGATCGAGCTTATCTATAGCCTGGGCGGGCAGCAGCGTCGGTGACGTCACATCCGAGCGTTACATGAAATATTTAAATAATCTTTTAAACTCGACTAGGTAGGTACTTTATATTTTGTATAGGTAAAAATGATTATTCGTAAATTTGTAAAAAAAAACATTCATGTGGATTATTAGGTACCTAATATTAATATACCAATACAAATTTTGACGCTTTAGCTTCTATCCCCGTTGGGGTCATAACATAAACAAAGAATAGCGTCCCAAGACATCTATAGTGCGTAATTAGGATATTGGATTTTGGAGCTACCCGACTGGAGACTGTACCTCTTTCTTACAGAATATGGCTCTCAAATAGCATTACTGTATGCAGTGTTGGGTTTTTGTGGTGAGTGAGGTTTCTTAAGCTCCTCGAAGATACGGTGTGCAAGCAGCAAGGAAATCGTATGCTAGCACAGCGAATCTTCTCAACAATAAGGGTAGCAACGCGCTAGTGCTACCCCTGGTATTCCTAACGTCTATAGGCTACGGTGACCACTTTCCATCAGATGGTTCACCTTGTCACTATCTTAAATTATAAATGCGATTGTGGCTATGTCCATTGTTGATTAGATAAGAGTTTAGATACCTAGCGGCTTGACAAAATTAAGCAGGGATATATAGCTTCCATCGTATTTAAGCTTTCATGAAAGCTTATTCCACGCGGACGGGGTCGCGTCTGGAAAGCTATTGTGAAATACAAAATAAACTCACTACGAGTTTCCATTATAACATCACTCTCCTGCCCTTATCCCATATTATTTGGGGTCGGCGCAATATGTGTTTCTCTTCCATCCTTCTCTATCAGCTCTGCCGTCATCTCTGTATTCACTTTCTGAGCATGTCATCTTTCACACAATCCATCTATCTTTTTTTAGGTCTATCTCGACCCCTGTACTCGTCCACATTCATACATTGAGAGAATATTATACGAGTTTCCATTATATGGGTGAGAGTTAGTATGCGAGGGCAGATTCCAACTGAAATATAGGGACGAGAAGAATTTGGAAAAGTACTCTCGGACCGTACATGAATTGTTTGTCCGCACACCACCAAAATGCGAATATGAAAATACCTGACTACGACTGAAAATGTAATATTTTATGAACGCGATCTTCTGTTTGCTTCTTTCAGTTTAAGTAACGTCAATTTTGTTAAGTAGTTTTGTACTTAACGAGTTAGTATATAGGTATGTCCTAGTTTTATTAGTCGTGTTCTCTAGTAGAAATAAATTCTAGTGTTATGATATGAGAGATAGCCGATGTATGAGACGACATACAAGATACGGATGTGGACGGTCCAATATAAATGCAAATTTCTTGATAAGATGGTTTCCTAGAATGCAATTAACTATCTGAATATTGTGTTTGTGGATGTTGTTTCTGGTTGAATCATTTTATTAGACGGTTACTTTATTGGTATAAAACACTTTTTTCTTTTTGAATATTAGCTTTCTTAGGTGCACTATTTGTAACAAGTCCTGTGAGAATATTTACTTACCCTAGCATATCCAATTTATCCACCGCTACGGACTACTGATATTTGATATTGTGCAGTTGAGTCTATTGGTATTGGCAATGCAGTTGTATAAGGAGATCGGTCGATACTAGACACCGATTCGTTTCCAATTACACACAGGCTATTGGTGATTGCATATCACGCTGCAGTTAATTTCACTATGCGAATAAAATGTGTCTGTGTCCATTCATCTTTTACCTATTCAGCTTCCAAAAAACACTAATTTGAATTACTTACGATCCTTTGATTTCCATAGTATTTGGTAAAATAGTATTCTAAAACCATACATGGACATTTAGAAAAAGATGATTGGAATTGGATTATATAAGATAAGCCCACAAAAGCTTTAATACTGAGGCAGGAATGAATTGAAAGTTTCCCTATACGTGATCAAAATCCGAACACTTTATCCGATAAATAAGCCAGAAAAAAGCTGCCGCGTATCCACGTTTCACCAAAGCTCCAGCCCGGCAGGCCCTGCCAACAGATTTAGTGTTTGAATTATTCATTTCTTGTTTCGATGTTTCTATGCTTTAGACGCGTATTTTTATTTTTTTAGACAATTGTCGTGAAATTTGCAAAATGGCCATTTTACGACAAATACTTTTATAACTTACTAGCGGCCCGCCCCGGCTTCGCACGGGTAGACTTTTATATCAAATATTTTGTCTACCCGAGCGAAGCCGGGGCGGGAAGCTAGTATAATATATAGCCTATGTTACTCAGTGGTGATGTAGCTTTCTAGCGGTGAAAGAATTTTTGAAATCGGTCTAAAAAATAAAAAATAAAATTTAGGGGTGGACTACCCCTAACATTTAGGGGGATGAAAAATAGATGTTGGCCGATTCTCATAGATACCGGATAAGCACAAAGAATTTCATCAAAATCGGTCAAGCCGTTTCGGAGGAGTAGGTATGGCAACGAAAACTGTGACACAAGAATTTTATATATTAGATATTAATCGATACGTAGATACATTGATTTAAAAACGTAGATACGTTTTTTTTTCTTGGTATACATTTACCGTTCTTCGTGATATTTCCTTAGCGATGGAATTAATTACAATTTAATAGTATGTACCTATCAAATATGTATGTGACGGTACTACCTAACGTGACACGCAGTCTGTATACCAACGTCAATATTAAAATAAATGTTTTATTACGGGCAGATAAGAAAATTTAAATAGGCAACACACCATTATTGGTAAGCAGGCAGGGATTGTGAACAGAATTCGATACAATTAAAGTTTATTGGTTAGTATGCGATTGTAGTTCTAGGACCTCTTTATTGAGGGTTTGGCGTATATTCAATCGTTCAAGGTATTTCAGGCGGGTCTCGTGATTTATTGCTTTATTCCAATTTGTTACGGGTGCGCGTACCTCACGCGCCTCCACCTTTGATGTCAAACTCTCGCGTTGCCCTCATTGTTTCATTTTGTTCGTACTTACGTAATCGTCTGAAGAAGAAGTAGACAACCGTTTTCAAACAAATAATAGTTGAAAATATCCTTAATTTACATATTTAACTTGATCCTGTAGTTCGCACAACGAAATAAACGAGGTAGGCACCTATCGGGCGACGTTAAAAAATGCAAATCAATTTATTTACACCTGAAAGCAGTAACTGTGGTAGTAGCAAAACAATTTGGTAGCTTTCATTTTAATATTTTATGTAGGTTGAATATTTTAGGTAGATGGAACAAAAAAAATGGAAACGACGCGACCGCTGGTCGTCTCGTGTTATTATATCTATATTATTAATGCACCAACTATGTACAGAATTTTATGAAAATTCGCATTTACATGAAAATTCAAAGTCTAACTAAGACAAAAACATTGGTACAAGTTTTCTACCCTTAAACAAATATAAATCCTCGCTCTGAACTTAACTCCCGGCTGTGACGACGTTAAACACAAAGAAAACTTCGCTATATTTGATTCAACATTTTTGTTACATTTGAATGTTTGAATTGATTATGACCGCCGACAAGCTTGGTACTTGATTTTTCTCCTTCAAGGTTTGTCCAGACGAAAGACACACAACATTAATCTCTTTGGTCCAGGCTAAACATTAATAAAAACATCTAGAATACTCTACAAACTGGAACATTAGACTGAGCCGACTTAAAATCGAAGTCTTAAACGTGTCCAGACGCTGGTTGGTTGGATTACTTAGAATAAGTATAGGTACATTGGCAGAAGTGTTGGTTGAATGACCGCTGTCTATTGAAGACACGAACTGGAGCTTGCAAACGCCTTACGTATCTTACAAAGTAAAGTAAAAACTTCTGCAAAGTAAATAAAGACGCAAAACAGCGAGGGTCCTGACGAAATTAGCAGTGGTGCGTAGCGGCCGTGCGTGCCTTATCTTCCTATGTGAAAGCTTTCACCCCTATACCGTAACCTACCCTTCCATAAACTTGATATTTAGAAGTTTATAATTTTTTATCATCGTTTATATAAAAAAATGTATGTGTAGCACGCACGTTTTAATTTTTATTTGTTCTAATAGTTATGAAAACGATCGGTTACTTTGACTTCTTGGTCTGCTACTAAACTAAACCATCAGCAATAAACTCAAGTTTATTAAGTTCATTAAACCTTAAATTTTGATTAATTTAAAGCTTCTTTACTTAAGATACGATATTACACGAACGATCTTTTGTCCTCACTTTTAAACTTTGGATAGCAGTCTATTTGGGGCCAAAGATTTCATTGCCGAATACCGATCAATGTGTTAAAAGAGGAGGAAATTTTGTATTGGAATCTTTTTTACTTTGACCATAATTTATTTCGAAAAATTATTACATACCAAAGAAATAACGTAAAATTTTTGGTAATAAAATCATATTGCATCGGACTTATTTGTATCGGGCGACAGATCATACCTTAAATACCCATGTTTCTTATTCTTAACTTCCTAGTAAATATCAAAGTACGGTAAGTATTAGCTGTATTAGCATTAGGTATAGCACGTTCAAAGGCATACTTACTTTCTGGAGTATAAAGCTAAGCCCTTCAATTTGACGAGTGACTATAAATTGCAACAGTCTGCTTCCGACGAATCGTCGAAATTCCGAGTTTATGATCCTCGCGGATTATGAATTATGTGTGTTTACGACATTTGGCTCTCACAGTATTGCGAGTGTACGTAATAATTGTGTCGAGTTTTCCTGGTAAGTGTATATTAATGTAGTAGATCGATATGATACGTGATCAGGATCACCGAGCTTACAGACCGCGTGTCGCCAATCGCCAGCGTCACCCGTCCCCATTGACAAATCTGCTCTTGGTATGTTCTTGTTCGTGTACAAACTATCTGACACCAAGATTTTTTTGAAGATTTTCATTTAGATATATGCGTTACGTTCTCTTAACCGCACAAGCCACCATAGCAAATTGGAATGCGAGTCGATGATTATTTATATTCCAAGATTTCTAAGTATCCGTATTTGCTTATTTATAAATTTGTTTATGTGCAAAGCAGGGCAGATCAACTAGTTCAATATTAATGTTCCCTTTTCACGTAGCAAATACATTATATTGACCATTGGTATCTTCATTTTATTTTCGGCTTCCGTTCGGAATACATTTAAATAACTAAGGAATTGCTTTTGTTTGTAACCTTTATCTCAGAGTAGATAATACTTAGAATAAGGACTTTCAAGCAAGTAAGAATAGGACTGTCAGGGCGCCATCTTATTTACCTCTTGCTCGCGGTTAGATATAATATGTGTTTGTAAGACAACTGTCTTACAAACACATATTATGGGTCGGTAGAGAATATAAAAATGATGCCTCGACTCGACAGTCCTTTTCTAGAGCGGGTAGTACCTGTAGTACTTGATGAAAGAAAGATAAATAAACACGGTGTTACAGTAGGTACCTAAGTACCTACCTACGATCTCTTAAAATGGATCACCTATATTACTGTTGCTTTACTTCCAAATAAAGTGATCCAATAATTGACAAATTAACCATGTGGTGGCTCCACATACCTAAATATTGCGAAGTGAATCTTGCAGTTGGATATCAGCTTGGGGTCCTTTGACAATTTGTTTTATTACATTTTTTGATTTTCGCTTTTCAACAGCTCAATATAATGTAGCGTTTTATAACATTTAATCTCAGAGCTTCCACGGGAAAATCCTAAGATACCAAATCTTAGGATTTTCATTGTTATACTTATTTGATTCCTAAGTGAACAAAGGACCGAGTGCGATACTAGTGTCTTGCCAACGCTTCACTTAGTGTATTTGCATTAGCCAGACGCCGATTTGCAGAAAAGCCATTCACGGCATGTACTTGCAAAATTAAGGCGAATAGCAAACCTTCCCCTTTTAGGGTTCCGTACCCGAAGGGTAACCAACGCAACCCTATTATTTAGACCTCGTTGTCCGGTATCTCATGATCCGTAATAGCTTGACTTGAAAAGTTCACATTATGTGTATTTCTTTTGCCGCTATATCAACAAATTATTAAAATGAAAATAAATAAAAAATAAGGGCTTCCCCGTACTAGAAATCTATTTTTTTTTTGCTCTTTCTTAATAATGGCAACAAGTGGACGCTTAAATGCTCAGAGTGTGTATTGTTAAAAAATAAGCGCTAAATGATAGATTACAAACTTATTATGAAAATGGTGTTTCGTTGCTTCGCGGATAATTGCCACACGAACGCTCATTAATTTATATACCTACATACCAGATAGTCTGTAAGGTATTTATTGTATTGCGTGTATATGTTAGGATAAGGTATATTACATTAAGGAGCCATGTATTTCTACTTGTTCTGTATTATGTCTGAAATAACTTTAATATCTAATATTTACTCGCTAGTTCATATTTAATAGACTAAACTAATATACAAAAGGCACAATACAAGTTATATCCTGATAAAAAACATCTTTAAGATGTTATCAGTAGGTATAATACAGAGCAAAGATGCAAAGATTCTAAAAGGAAATAACGCTTTTACTCTTTTCACCAATTAACATCAAAAGAGTTTGGTTAATTAAATTGACTTTATGCTGGAAATGTTTTACGGACTGAAGACCGAAATTGTAAATGAAAATTAAAATTTCATCTATGAAAATTGCGTTACTTTCGCTTTCATTGATTTAGCTGTAGCTCTTTTCTAGTAATACGTTCGCCGGTTGGGGGTCGACCAACCCCCAACGACGCAAAGCGGCGGGGCGTAGGTCGATAAAAGTTATTTAATAACAAGAAATACCCGGCCTTTGCGCTGTAATAGCAACACCACGTGATCGGACTTGGTATTGCCGCCCTTGGACCGCTTACATTAGGAGTCACTCACATTTGTCATTGTCTCCAGGGACTGTTACAGACCCTGGAAAACCAGTCAGTCTGTCAACTATAATAGGTAGGCAAATCTATTTTAAGTATTAAAAATAAGCTGATAGTTCCGTACACTTTTAAATATGTAGTAATGTTTTTTTCTTTCTTTTCTTTAGATAGACAGTATAGGTAATATTCACATTTTATTTTATTTGTTACTTGTCTTGATAACGGCCTTATACATATACTAGCTGTGCCCGCGACTTCGTACGCGTGGAATTAATTTTGTGGACAATTTCATGAGCTTCATTTTTTATTGAGTGGAATCATAATCATTGTTCTTAAAGAAATTATGCCTAAGTTACGCCTTATAATATCCGCTACTACTACTACAAGTGAATGTGAACAGGTTCACATCGGTCCAGCCGTTCGGATGTTGTTCACAATTTGATGGGTTTTTATTTATAACGCGGAAACATATTTTTTTTTTTCAAAAATAAATGTAACCTTAGTTACGCCCAGTAAAATCAGCTGTCTGCCAGTGAAAGTCCCGTTCAAATCGGTCCCGTCTTTTCCCCCAGAGATTACCCCAAACAAACAGAGACAAAGAGAAAAAGACAAAAAATGATTTTTTGCCGTGTTTAGTAAATAGCTGTTATTTGACATGACAAACTTCTCTTTTATTTATTTGTCAAGATGTAGAGGTTTGATTATGTTTTTAAGTGAGGTCAACGTTTTTTTTTTAAATCGGATTGAGTTTTCTAACGTGTCAAAATAAAAATGTTATTGAAAGCACTAAGGCGTATTGATATCAACTTCGAAGCAAATCCCCGCCAAAATAACGTTCTTCCCCTTTTCAACCCCATTAGGGGATGAATTTCAATACAATGCGAAACACGTCTTCCATCAATTCTGTTAAAAAAGGTTTAGGCAAAATTTGAAGTAGATTGGACCGAGGAATCACGTTGTCCCATACAAACACAACAAATTTGGTCCCTTTTTTCACACACTTAGGGGTAGACTTTTGGGAAATCCTTTCTTACGAGATGGCTACGTTATACAAAGAAGATACCCTCAAAGTTTCATGTCTCTACGATCAGCGGTTTAAGCTGATTTATATGTACGAGTATAGATAGATAGTTATTAACATAGATAGAGAACAAGGCATGAATAATGGATAAGATGTCGATAAGGTTGTTTATAGCATTCATCTTAATAATAAAACAATACCTGTACTTATTATACAGGGAACGTCTGTAGTCAAAGATGTTTTGACGAAATGTACCTACACAGGGAACCCCAGAACCGACATTGGCTATAACCATTGTTTTGCAATTTTGAATGAAGTAATACAATGAAATAAGGTAGATCGTATTGAAAGGTATTGTCCCTGAATTTGGGCAAATCCTTATTGATTAAACTAGATAACGGACGATGGTTATGCCATGTAATCACTACAATTTGCTTTTCTGCAATCGGTTTTGATCGATAAGAGCAACTACATTTCCATACCAATATGTTTTTGTGTATTGTAAGCACCTATCCATATACTTGTGTATATAGTAGGTATATAGTCATGTACGTGTAAAGTTATGTATTAACGCATTACACTAGGTAAATCCATAAAATATGAAAAATTATAAGATAGAAAAAAGTGGGAATGTGAATCATTATATGTAGGTAAATCGATTGTTTTACATCGTCATAATAATATGCATGATTAGGAGTGCAAGACTCAAGAGTTACGTAGTTTTATAGTAGGGAGATGATTTATATCTAAGCAGTAACGTCTTTTACACGTAGATAGAATAAGCCAAAAAGATATTATTAAAATTCTGGGTAGGTGCTTGTAAACATCATAATATCAGTGGCTGAACGTGACATGACGAGCGAAAGCGCACGGCGAAGTGGAAGCTTTTTAATGCGGTGGTGTTGCGCTGGCTGGTACCGCAGTGTTTACCTACATTAAGCCATTTAACTGTATTAGTATACGTTTAGCAGAACACAGGCGAATTGCAACTCAGGGCCCGTTTTTCCAAGGAACTAGGTCAATGACAGACCCAAGAATAGAATGGTCGCTAGGGGTGGGTTAGGTCCGTTGTTGATTTTATTTACACACCGGTGATCACTGAACAGAACAAGAATTAATAATATAGGTCTATATTTCTTACCGACAAATAGGTACACGCGTGAATATGGAGATTGTCTGTGTTTCATAGCGCGTAATAGCAATTACATTATTTTATTTCGTAATTTGCAACGCCGCGAAGGCAAAGGGGTGCGCCGGAATAAAGGTGGTCAAATTAAAATAATGACGCGAGCACGCAGCCCAGGATCTTTTATTTTGGGACGACGCCCAGTTTAGGTAATTATCTCCACAAAACATTATTTAACAACAATATTTAATTTGCAATGCTCTCAGTTTAAACATCACAATTAAAACATCATTTACTGCTGTTTTATGAAAACTGAAATTAGCATAATTCTGGTTTTGCTAAACCATTGTGAAAGTTGTGGACGTTGATATTGCAGTAGATTTTACTTAAGTGTCCGCTCCTGGTTTTGGCTATTATCTGATGCGCCAAATATGTTTCTACTCTAGAGAGAAATGTAAACAGACGAGACGCAGCATCCATTTTGTCTTATTATCTTCAATTTGCTCCCCTCGCCTCCTCGTACCTAATTCCTTGTGGAATACTCTCCCTCAAACAAACAAAAAGATCTAAAGGGCATGCCGTTTCTTGTGATATTTAGGTTACAAAACAACATTTCATAACTTCCATTTTAAGGTTAATTATCTCGTAATTTAACAATCGAAGTTAATAAAATCCCTGCTGTATTTACATTATACGGTTCTATCTTTTTTCTATAACTACGAAACGTGTGTCCCAATCCAAGTGTCGTGTGGATAGCTAATCAAATGAATTCATGCGCTCAGTTCTTCTTACATTAGATAAATCAGTTTTTTCATTAAATAATACATGAGCTACGTACAGTAACATTGTAATTGTACCAATTTTTGCATAAGGTTTTGCTTAAAACTAAAGTCCGCCTGTTATCAGGCATGCGTGTGCAAAATACATTCATAGACCTTTCATGTGCTGAAAGTATCATAAATTACGAGTACGTACCTAGTTAGGGATTATTCCGATACGGTTCCAATGTCCATACAAGACTTGCAGTCGATATCATACACAAAAGTGGGGAAAATTCAGTGTACTTTTGTATATATTTACGACGAAGATGAACCACATTTTACTAATGAGTTGTGCACGATATACCAAAAGAATAAACACTCCGTAATGTAACGACATTACTGAATATTTGGCGAGATCAGAATGAAAATGGACACATTTCTTGTGAAATTTGGGGCGCTTTCCCTACTTAGGCCCATTCTGTGTGTGCCCGCAGTATAATAAAGGTAGCAAAGAAAGCAAAATTTACGCGTCGTGTGTTGTCCTGTTGTATACCTAACATTAATAAAATTACCTTCACTGACCAACAAAATAGGCACAACAATTTGCAGGCTTACAGTTGTTTTACATGTAACCGCGAGTGCTTCAGGCTATGTTCCAATGATAATTATAATAAATAACATTTCAACCTTGTTCTAAATTCATATTTAGGTTGGTTGCCTTGCACTAGGACGCCTTACAAAGACGTAAAGAGTTATTAAAACTTTCAGCACGCCTACTGTACTGTACCCCACCTACCCTAATGTAAATATTCACTTTTGCTTTTGTTCGAAATGTTCAAGTGAAACAATACTTTCCATGGATTCTGTTCATAAAGTAAAACAATCCGTATGTAGAATGTTTGTTAGTCTGCCAGAAACCTTGGCATTTCTGTAGATTTGCTCAATGGCGAGAAACGACCTAATATTTTATTATTCGACTGCTTCAATTAAGTCGATTACATGTAAGACCTTGAAGCTGAAGTTAGCACGGAATATATTTTTGGTATTTACCACTACATTACATGAAAATAAGAAAAATGATTACTTTTAGAAATGGGTATACAGATACCTACTTATTGAAAAACCTAAAGCGTTCCTACCTATACTACCCACGCATACTATAGGGTTCAGTACAGTTACTATATCTAACAATCCAAAGGAATGAATTATTTTATTTTGCCTCAAGTCCGTTATAGGTTGAGGCTTTTTTAGACCGTAGACTACGAGTATCCGTTTGTTATGTCTATTAAGAAGAAAACATACTAGACCTAGATCGTGCTATAAATATTTTATTTTATTTTTGATTGTAGATATGTGTATAATTTAGTGCGAATAGTCTTTGAAAAAGTAGCCAGTATCAAAATAGCTTTTTTAATATCGCGATGGAAAAACGTTAATTAGCAAAGTTCAAGCGAAGAAATGTTACTCCTGTTAACTTTTATCTTACTAGTTCTAACCTACACTTTACCAGGATGCAGAAACTTGTAGCCGACTAGTGTAGTGTTATGAAAATTTTTATCGAGAGGATTTCATTATTCAACTAGAAGTTATTTTAAAAGTCTTCTGGCTTAATTTTCGACATTGAATTTGTACGAAACTCCAAATAGTCTTGTAATTTTATATTTTATTATGTAATATTAATACTAATAATGCAAGAACCGTAAGGTAATCAATTACCCGAAAATTGATTGGCTATCATAACTAATACTGTGGATGTGGGCGACTCTAACGCCAAATTAGTCCCTTATTGGGCGCCCATTTCAGCAAATCCGTTTCCAATCTAAAATGAACCAATTGAATCGCGGATACAATTCGTTACAGATTTCAAAGTCGACATATCAGTGTCGTCGTCGATCGTCTAGAAAATGTATTGAATTTAAATAAACTTAAATATTTTACTTGTTTTGCTGTTGCGGTAGGTATGCAGATATTATTTTATTATACATCAAAAGGTATGCCATTTCCTATTAATTGATTTAGGTACCCGTATCCGTAAGAAGGTGTTTACTTTGTGATCCACCTTATCATTTGGATTAGATTAAATGCGTGATTTGCTAAGATTCCCTTCTCAAATCTGTCTATTTTAAATTTATACGCCCTCTGGCGTTGGAAACTATGGATTGTATATAACCTTTAAGCTAAGGCAAACATCGATATCAAGACATTAAGCAAACTGTCAAAATAAAAACATGTAACAGGGTAAGGATAAATAATCATCTATCATCGGATATAGATTAATTTCTTTGGGTTCTAGTAGGTTTCTTGGATTTTAATTAATTGTTTTTAGATACGTACCTAAACTAAGGAAATAGTGTTTAATTATTAAAATGTATATGATCTAAATACGGCTATTTCTGAAGAAATTGAGAACTGTAATTCTGCTATGCTGATTGCGATGAGTTGGCTGATTGCCAACGTGTCTTATCAGATTACGGGGGTCAAGTGGAATGTGTCTGGGGCGACTTAGATAAAAGATAACGTTAAAAGCCCATATTGAAGTTGTTTCGACTTAGGAATTAGATAACTGTTGTAAGGCGCATAGCTTGGCTGACTATAATAGAAGAGATACAATTGAGATACATTTTCGTGACTACTTTCAGGGTAGGATTATGTGTTTTTACTTTTTAGGGAATATGAACAGCTGTCGGTAGTAATCAATAAAAATTAAAAATACACCACAGTCTATTCGTGTTTCATGTCACTCCCTCATTTTTGTCTTACTGCTTAAAACGCTCTTGTCATGAAGCTTCCCAGCAATCTTGCAACCGCAGATCAGCAAAATACAGTTATTATTGAAACCTTATTAGTAAATTTAAAAAACGCATCTGAGCGGTAAATGTAGTGAATTTTAATAGCATTGATCCAAATCACGTTTTTGTGCGGAATCATTATATATTTTTCCGTCTACAAACTGACATTTTGAAGTGAAACATTCAAACAAGGACAGCAACGCGGTCGTGTTAAAGTTTAACGACATCAAATATTTACAAATTTCCCTACCGGGGACGGAACTGAGTTGAGTGTGTCCCTATTCATCTGATTTACACTCACTTTTGAATTACGAATGTGTTTAATTCCGCGAATACGATAAAAGGTGTCTTACAAGCTTTTAATTACATAACTTGCTACCTATGTTTATTTATTTCGGTCAAATCGTGCAACCTGAATTACAACCACTTCCTTACGGAGTTGAATTTTTACATATTAAATTAATTCAATATTATCGGTGATTATTTGAGTTTTTTTGCTATTATCTTCTGTTTTACCCGTAACTAGATAGTCGGCCATGTGCAATTGAGCTTCAATCTGTGCTATTGAATATGTTAGTTTCCAATTCCTTTTCTATACTTCCTCGGCTGTCCTCGTCGCATATTTATCACTACAGAAAGCCAACACTAAAAAGACGACCCTAACTCTATTTTTCAAGGTGTTTTCTCCCCTTTTTCGGCTATTAACCACCGGTCAACAACAACACAGCCGAGCCAGTGTACATAATATTATACGATACCTAACATTCAATTTGTATGACTGCTAGGCACCTAGATTTCTTTATATTATTACTAGCCTTCATATATTGTTATATCAACTCTTGTGCTGTTATACTAAAATTGTTATCATATACCTATTACTTACAGAACAAGTCGACTTTATATAACTAAATTACTTTTAGCCATGGAAAAGTTTTCTACTTACAGCTGGGCATCACTTTAGCCTTGCCAAGTGCGCAAGTTTCAAAGTAGGTCGAGAAAAGTACCTATGTAATATCTAATAACAACAATATATATAATTAGTTGCACAGTAAAAGGCTGATGGTGTGTTTTTGAGTGTCTCCAAACCATGCGCTTAAATTTTGATAGACCTAATTAATAATGTCGAAAAAACAATTGATAAACTAAACTGGATAGCCTCAAATCAAAATGGTTATATTCTACTCTCTACTATCTAGTAGCGTTATTTCACAATCAACCTACGTTTGTAGTCTGTCAAACAGTGCCTACTGCAAATCTAATAAAGCTTGCTTCGTAATATCCTCGGATAGAGGGCGGCATATTTATTATTAAAACTTATCTTCGCTGCTTTGATCCGGGCTTAACCGGCGTTAACTTTGAGATATGATTATTACCGCCTGTGTATAACTAAATCACTGAATTATATTATGATAAATATCAGTCAAGTAAATATAGTATCGTGCAATTCTTTAAACATACATTACCTACATAGCATCGTAGTGAGTCCAGTCCCTTTCGAGCTTCGATTATTTAAAACTTTAGGTTTGAAGCGCCATTTCATTTTTGTATACTGTTAATGATAACAATATAATATACCTATAAAATGACTTGAGCTAAAATGTGTCATTACGTGCCTTATTAAATTCATTATTGGGACGGAATTAACTCATTTTTATTCAATTGTTTTGCCTCCATTTTATTTCTTAGCTCGAACGGAATGCAAAGGTGAATTTTGTTGCGAATTTAGGAATAAGTTTAATTTACCAATTGTTTAATTTTTTGTTTTTAACGTTATGTGTGATGTTACTGATCTATATTTTCAACACGCACTTGGTATGTTTATTTTGCACATTACCTAGACGGCATACTATCTATATGTACAAAAAATCTCTTAAAAATACGACATGTGATAAAAAAATAATTTATTGATTTTTTAGAGATCACTCTAAAACAGCCATATGATTTCTGTGCGGATTTCATTCATATTATTCATTATTTATATATTCAATATAGACTTGGATCTATCTTTAAACACCTTTCTAAATTGAAAGGGATGATCTTATTATCTCGTACATCAGTACGAGATAATAAGATACGGTGTCAGCACTGTCAGCTCTTGCCGTGGTTTGACCGTAGATTGTCAAAGATTTGGCTGGCATCTGGCGAGATATCTATGGCCACGAAATCTTTGTTTAAATTTGCTTTTGTTACCCTGTCTTGACTATAAGATAATTGGGGTTTTGTCAACTATATTAATTAACTTGGCCTTTATATTGTCGTTGTTATGGAAATTGGCAAGGACGTCAAATTTACTGGCTCGATACGACGCAAGTATTTATTAAACCATAGGAAGGTAGGTTGATAAAAGTTAACTGGAGTTTTCGTGTTTTAATTGGCAGTGAGTTTATTTCCATTATTATCGATCTCAAGGTAAGGGGTTCTCAAGTATCTTCAGATTACGCAGGTTTAAGTTGCGTGGGTGGATTACAACACAAATACTTTGAAAGAAGCCTGAACTCTGTATTCGACATATATCTGGAGATGACGCAAAGGAAAATCAATATGCCTATCCGTATTAAATGCCTTACTACAAATTAATTTAGCTGTATTGTAATATAAATTCATGATATCGCTTTAATTTAACAGTTTAACTGATCAACAACTGTATTACTCTTAAAACTAAAGATGATTATGGTGTCTTAACTTTATTCCCCAAAATCAATGTTAAAATGATTATCATAGATAAATAATTTGCTTTATAATTTATATACATTTATAAAAAATGCAATACCTATTCAACGTCGGCGTATCTCTAACTTGGAACTATATTGGCAAAATGTATCTGATACAAATTAAGCTACTATCATGTATTATAATAATGCTGTTTTGTACCCAATAAATATAAAAAATATATTAAAAAACCAAGCTTAATTTTCTATACCAAAATGAAAATTCAATCTCATTAAATATTTATCATTAAGTAGAGCAAGTGTGGTGCGCCAGTACTCTCTAAAAATATATTTCCCTACGCAATTAAGAAATAATAGAGAAATTTTACGACCATTTTATGCTTTGGCAACATCGATTCGCTGCTGTTGTGAGCTACTCTACTACCGAGAAAGATCCTAAATAAATAACGTTTCCACTGAACTCGGCGAGCGAACGCAATGGTCCGGATAGGATGTACCTATACCTGGATCCGGCTACAACGGATAATAAGTTTATTTTATGTGTTTATCTCTCTACATTGAAATATTGAAAATACACAGGAGATTATTTATTACCTACAAAAATAACAATATAATTGATGACTGACAGACTAAATTGACTGACTGTCGTCTAAGTTTCTTTTTAGCTACTTACATTTAATTTTATTCTAAACCCTCATTAACTAGTGCCTACAGTTTGAGAGAAACAATCGTACATATAAAGTTAAAGGAAGATAATGCAGGACGTATTCAACGAGTAGTACCTACTATATTATCTGGTAGAACCAAAAAGAAAATTTGTTTTTCAATGCGCATCATCTGTTATTTTAGTCATAAACTTCGAATATTCAACAAGCGACGTAAATGTTATCGTTTTCAAGTTTATTATAAATTCATGTTTACGTAGCTCATTGCTTATAATATAACGAGAGCGTGTATAAAGTCACTCTCGCGATATTGCCAGTGCATTGTCTATGTTTGGCTCGTGAATATTCAGGAAATTACAATAATTTACTGCTAATCGTGCGTGGTACGAGTATCAATGATTAATTGGATGCGGTAGAACGGGCTTTTAACTCACGTGTAACATATACTACTGTTATTGTTTCGTAATATGTTGTAGCAGTGATTATCATACAATAATCTGCTCTGAATATTGATTTGTTAATCGGTTTTACAATCTTTTACCTGCAATTACCGTACATTTTGCTTATCAACAAAGGTATTATATTACCATTCAACATTTTTATCGATACCACATAGACAGATGCCGCTTTCACGAATGTGGCAAGCAACCGTACGATCTGCCTACTGGTAAGCGCTGGTAAGCGGTAGCCGTGGTCTACAGACGCTACGATGCAGTGCTCGGGGTATGACGCTAGCAGAAACGCGTCAATGTAAGCTGTACAAAATTATGTATGTTTACTGCATATTTAAAACTACCTAGCCTTAATCCCAACATATTAGTGGTGGCCTAGTTCTAAGTAACTACAGCAATTAACATTGGATGGATGTAATAATAAGGGTTATAAAATGTATTATCATGACACAGCTTAGAGTCCGGAAGGCGTGGTTGCTAGTTCCAAAGGGCTATAATTTCTTACTGTTTTATACATTTCACGTTTTCTGGAACACTACCTTTCATGTTCGTAGAATTAAGCGTTTAAACTTTTAATACCAGCAGTGTTATAGATAGTTTTTTCTGTTTACGATTAGCAAAGCTTACGTTACTTTAGTACAAAATAGCACATGCCCTTTGTCCATTTACTATCTGATCTGCGTCAAATTTATATATGCTTTCAGAGGTAGGATGCACATATTTATATACAATATGTAAAATACTTTTTCGTACTTAATATCATCAAAATCTTTCAAGCCGCTCTCAATACCTGTGATTCACCATTCAAACGTCGCCCTAATAATATAGAAACATTCCTGTTTAACCTCAATAAGTATATAAAGTTTAGCGATAGGATTTACGTTTGCTTAAATCTAGGAAGGTACTAGGCTAATTAACAACTTTTACTGTATGTTTTGAAGTATAACATAAGTAACATAGTTAACTACCTATGCATAGTGCATACCTAAGTAAATTCTAAGCGGCACCTTTTGATCGAAGTGTAATGTATCAGAAAACTGGTAAAAGACATCCTTCTATACAGTTCCCAGTGAATGGAGTAAATCGTGCGGTTTGTCTCGAGTTGGACGCTTGCCAATGCAGCCGTTATACGGTCACAGAGGTCAAGTAGGATAGGAATCTGTTTACAGAAAAATAAGCGGAGCAACGTTCATAATTGATGGTTTAATACAACATGGAAATAGCATAATTATCGAAATCAGTTCAATATTTCCCAAGAAATCCGAGCTTTCACAGAATTCCCTAGACTTGTAAGTAATAACCAACCCGAAAAGCATCAAAGTCGAGACTTTTAAGTTAACTCAATCAAGCACATTTCTTACTATTGCTTGAAAGGTAAAGAACCTGTATTCCTGGGTATCAAAATGTTCTCAATACTTAGAAATATAATTTTAAAGGCGTTTATGGTACCTACCTAAGTAGTGCAGATGATATCGTTATTTCCTTATGTTTCAAGCGGAGTTTTTATTGTGCCACACCCCGACCGGTGGCAAGTATGTGTAAACATGTCGACTAGTGGTACGTGTGCTTCACACGTTCGTATCGGCCATTATATCTCACATGCTATTTTTATTGTTTATATTGTCTTATTATTCCAACTTTTATCTCGCTCGTCGAACCCTTTCAAGAATAGGTCGCGATATTCAATAGCGTCGATTTGATACATTGCTTATGCACTACGATGGTGAATGAATGCCTTCCGGTTGTTTAATTTCACAGGTACCTTTTGTTTTGTCAACTCAGGTAGTAAGAAGTTCCGGCGGAACTTATACAGGAAAAAATATTAGGACAGTGGGACAGAATTGCTATTTCATATTGATCGTCATTTCCAGTCGTAGCAAGAATTTTCAAATCACTGTGGGAGATAATTAAATATATTCATAGGATCATATGTTTTTAACTTTTGGTGTTTGCCTATTTAAGTTTCAGTTGCATAACGAACTTAGAAAAGAGTAAGATATATCTGAACTCATGACATAGAAGTACCTACTTATTGTAAATTCACATTTTCGTGCCACGTAGGTAATAATTAAGATCCCAACTGCAATGTAGACCGTTATATAAGCTAACATAATAATACAAGACGAGCAACTTACTGAAGCCAAGTAAGATAGATAATTCATAGCGGATGCGGATGTACCTAGTAGGTGCACTACGTGGTGACGTGCCGCGCCGCGCCGTAGCGTAGATATTGTGAACTTACCTTATCCATCAGAGTCTGAACTTTATTTGGAATTAATATAATAAATATATATATAATAAATATCGATCTATCGATTATATCTATACAAATAAATAAAGCTTAAGTGTCTGTTTATAATGTCAAAAAAACAGCTTTTTACTAAATGCATATGAAAGTACCTACACACGGAACTAATGACAAAAAACCAATTAAAATTATTTTTGTCTGTCGGTCTGTTTGTTTGGGGTAATCTCCGAAATGGCTGGACCGATTTGAACATGACTTTCACTGGCAGATAGCTGATACTATACTACTACTTTTCCCTTTACTTTTAAATTAATTCCACGCGTACAAAGTTGCGGACACAGCTAGTTTATAATAAAGATACATCAAATTAGCTTGCGCTATTATTGCCTGAATATACTAAATTGTAGAATTTTGATTCAAGAGTACAATAATTAATTTTGGGAATTTTAGCCGTTTGATAAAGTAACTTAAAAACTGCTCTTAACTTGGGAAGTCGAGAATTAGCGGGACTCCCACGAATACGGGACAATTTTATTTCAACCTAACCGACTCGTATATCAAAAGAATACAGCTCTTTAAATAAAGGTCGTTACGTTTTGCAGTTACAGTACTATTAAGTTATCTTAGGTGAAATAAGTATTGACAAAATTTGCTACAATCATGTTTCGGTAATATAAATTCGTAAGTAAAGCCGTGGGGCTTGTTTTATATATCAGTTTCTTCAAACGCCTTTATATTACTTGTTACAAACTGAAGCTTCTGTAACTAAAAAAATAAACTATGCGTGAAATCTCTATTGCTTATCGGTAGGCTTAAACTATTACAAAATTCATAGGTATTTTTAATGCAAGGTAAATAATATCAACGAAGTCAGTCGGGTTATGTAAAGATGAAGAAACAATCTCCACCCTGTTAAATTGTTTGAGAAACGGAAAAGAGGGAGTTAATATAATAACGAATCCATAATAAAATAATGTAATTTCATTCATGTTATCCCACATCAAAATACAATCGAGAAACATCAAACTGCTTTCAATTTACGCCCGCGAACGTGAAATGCGAAAATTATTCTGATTACGGATCGGAAAAGCGTAATTTAAGTGTTGGTTTGAAAATATCATACCAAAAGCTCTTTGGAAGGAATGGGATTTTGAGTAAAGAATTTTTATGTGTGGCTATTAAGTTGTTAAGCGTTGAGCACATATGTTTAGGTAATATAAATATTTAATGAAACATTATAGTTATATAGTTATTATAACTGCATGACCCGCCAGTGACGAGAAACATAATACTTTATAAAAATAGGAAATATGTTTTCATATGTTGAGTGTATGAATTACCTTTTTATAATTTGCAACAAATATTGTCAGCAAATAAACACCGGGCTGTAGTGAACCTGAAAATGTGGTTACCGCTTTGTATACACAGGCTTGTAGCTGGGTTCCTGTTGACGAGCCGTCACCCGCTTTCCACGCCCTGTCAGAGATGATAACGCCTACAATGAACGCCGAAAACTGCGACTAACAAAATACACCCTCTTCAAACATCACACCTCAAATTATTCCATACACCTGTTCTTACATAGATATACATTATATAAAATCACGCCTAAGTCCTTCACGGGTAGGCAGAGATTGTGGAGCGCCATTACACTCTTGACCCGATATCAAATAAATAAAACCAATGAACAATGAACATGATACTTAAACTCGTTAAAATATAAGCCGATACGGTTGTAGATTTGTTGTCAGATAAACGATGCAGTATTACGAGTATCAACTGAGTGTATATTTTATAATGCCGTTTGGCACGAGTTTGGCACACTTCTCTTCGTACCTAATATTCCAAAATGGGTGTTCTGAAAATTTGTGAAGGTCTAGTACGCAAAGGACAAATAGTATATGTTCATTACAAAGTTTGGGTTAAGCACCCTGTCCTTCCATTAGGAAGTTGTCTGAGTAATTTTGTGATCTTTGTAAGGAGGGTGAATCCTTACAACTATACGCAGTTTGGCGAGGCGTTTGATGTAAGTATATATTTACACGATGACGTGTTTCTTAAGAGTTTCAAGAAAAGGCAGCAGTTCATTGAGCCAAACCAAAGAGAGGTAAAGCCAGTAAGCACTGCTAACAAGTTACAGCAGAAGCGAGCAAGCATGCGGAAGTACGATAGATAATAAAGGATATTTACCAAGGGCGCCATTGTTCCCCCGCTTTGTGCCCACTCAAGATCTATTTGCACATCGAGATTTTACAAAGTCTTACGGAACTTCAGTAGATCTACATCAACGCTTATCTTTGAGTTATTCAGCTTAAGCTGGTGCCAAAGATTTGACTTAATAATAAGTCTTAATAACAGTTATTGTTAATAAAGTTTCTCTAAGTAACAGGGAGTTAGGTAGCCCTTGTATTTTCTCACAATAGAATATTCAATACTACAAAAACAAAAGCTCTCGTTTCAGTATCCGCTTTGTGTATTTTAGTTAGTAATCAATCTATCTACCTGTGTTTATTCGCTGCGAGCATCCCGTGGGACATACTTGGGAGGCGCAAGGAAATGGAGGAGATATATATATTTTCTTCGTCTTTGTATTCTGACCATTTAATTAATTAAACTGGGATGTATATGGCTTTATTTAAAAGGTTTTTACAAAACAATGATGAGCAACACACCTTGGTACTTGTAGAAGTAAAACATTTTTATAATTTTCGTAATGTGTTATTCATGAAGATGAATAAAGGTGAACCGCGAAAAGTACTAGGTAGTAAGTAGCAAGTAGAATAATGGATAGTTATTTTGGGGGCTTCGTGTATGTAATCCTCGTAACCTGATTAATGTTCCGTACAATTAACTAATTATTAGTTTTCATAAATCGTAGACATCTGTTCTTTTTTCAATAATGTAATTTGGTATATCAATGTAATTTAATTACGCAGTTTCTTTAAACATGATGTCGTGCCTTATATAATAATTGGCAACGTGTTAGTTGATAAGGGAACAGGAGTGACCTGCCTGATGTTGAACGCGTATATAGCCTACGGTGAACGCTTACCATCAGGCGGAGCATGCACTCGCTTGCCTGACTTCGAGCTATAACTATTTTAAGGGAGATAGAGCGAATTGGCATTTCTCGTGGGTTTTCCCATGGCAATTGGAGCCGCTGGAGAAAAATTGGGGACTGTACATCAACCTTACAGAAGACTGCAGTCAAATAACACTACTTTGATGTTGTGTGTGTTTGAAGTAAGGTTGCCAGTGCTCACACTGTGAGTGATCATCAACAAAAGGATTGGCAACTCGTTAGTGATACCCCTGGTATTGCTAGCGGCTATCGGAGAACTTGACTTCTTCTTTTTATCGCTAAGACTTACACAGGAGTTGTCAAAAGAAAGTAAGAAGATAGAAGTTACTCATCAAAAAGAAAATAATTAAATGCGTGTAAATATAATTGTAGATTTAAAAAGGAAACACGCTTTAGTAATCACAAAGATGTTATGTGTAGTATATTACATCTCGTATAGTATTTTACATCTCGGTTCGCCAAACTTTCTTTGGATCCTATTTGTGAACAGACTGTCCTTGTTTACAGACATAGAAGTAGGTACTTACATAGTTACTTCATTAGAGGGCCATTCTGCTTCTTGCTGGCCTCAGTGGCCTATATCCATCGTATTTAAAGCTGACTGTCGCCATTAGGTACTATGTTTTCTTTCCCAGTTGACTTGGCATTTTATTGCTTGTGATTCACAAGATAGAGCGCATATTTGTTTAAGTGGATACCTGCTACAGGATCTTGACACCTGTTTACACGCTCTACTTTATTGTTCGCGACCATCTTTTTTACAAATAGATGTAGATACTACATTTAATTCCACTGAGAGCATTTATACCTATAGGGTAAAAGGCTCTCATCTCAATATTGTCATATTTTAATAACGAAAGCTGTCGGTAGGTATTTTCTTTCTTTCTTGTTTAGAGATATACAAGATAGGATAAAAATTTGAACTTACAGACTAAGCTCACTAACATTTCTCCAGAAGATTAAAAAATACCAAAAACCAGAGTAGATTTGGGAATAGGGTTATAATTCTATAGACCACATTAATTATTTAACAATATGAAGAATAATCTGCCGCTGTGTTAAGCTTTTATGGGCTACAAGAAAGCATATAATACCATGTAAATCTGAGGTCTTCTAAATATTGAATACTTCTAAAGGCTGGCGCTAAGTAGAGGTGCAGAGATGTCTGTCCAATGATCGTCCTTATCCAAGAAAATAAGACGAAAAATGTAAATGCGGGGGGGGGGGGGGGAGGCAGGCATTTTAATATCTCAAACGCATTGATGGAAGGCTTCAGGAGGCTTCACTTGAGTGGTCGGAACAAGGTATATCTTGGACGTAAGGTTCGCTACGAAATCGTGCTCCAGACTGAGTCTATGAAGAGATAAAGTACAATGATGAACAGCGTTTCATCTTCTTCATTTCATCGTACCATCACCCAGCCATCATGAGGGTGACCGTCGTAACAGGACAGAATTTCGAAACATATGTTAAAGCGTTATAGCACCTATACGTAAGCGGCTTACATTTTATATATTTAGATAAAGCCTTATATTTATTTACAAAATGGCAAGCGGAATAAAGCAAATTAGATAAGCCGATAAGATACGTTTGGGTGGTTTAGGCTAGGTGGCGGTCGGTACGTTTTTTCGGGTCGCCACGACGCCTATTTCACAATGACTAAAGACAAAAGTCTTTGATCGGGGTATCCAACAGGCAAGAGGAGTATCCTACCTGTAGGATCAAAGACTCAGCTCGGTGTGGAGCTGCGTCAGGAGGATTTAACAGTGTTCGTTGATCTGATATAGTAACCAATTGATTGACTTTTTAAATTCAATATCAAATATGTAATCGAAATTTGCGATTACAGTCGGCCAATTTACCTTTATTAGAAAGAAAATAAATTGAATTGATATTTTCAATGCAGTATAATTTTCTCAGTGATGCTACCTAATTTATAACACTACGTGACATATTTTATATAATATTTTTACGAACACAGTGGCTATGATGAATCTGAAACTATCGTACCTAATATCGTAATATTTCACCCTGTTTTATATTCATAATTTATTTCTGAATGAAACCTTGAACGCGTTCAAATCATAAAAAATATCTCCGACAAGCTTTTAACGCTACTAAATTAATCAATTCCATTGTAATTTTGATAGTATAGTTGTGAAGTATACATTTTATTGCTGGTTTACTGGACAGGGTTGGCAACAAGTTAGTGATACCCCTGGTATTGCTAGCGCCTATAGGCTACGGTGACTGCTTACCATCAGGTGGGCCTTATGCTTATGTGCCACCTTAGTGGTATAAAATAAAATATTATAATGATTGTTGCCAGCCTTCCTCATCCTTAGCTACGAAGTTAAACTATTTGTGATGGTACACAATAGACATTATCTTTTCAAACTATTATGTTTTATGGGATAACGGTATATCCCGTCCGCAACGAGATCTGCAGCATCAAATGACAAAGCCTGGCGCCTCGGCGGCCCATTCACAGTGGGATATTACTTACACTTGTTCTTTCATTAATTTTAATTGTAGTTATCCTTGTATCTCATACACAAGGACACTAGGAAAACATGAAAGGTGTCATCATGATGTGTATTATGATGATATGGAATTACCTAAACAGCTACCTAGCTAGATACGTTACTGAAGCCAAGATACACCACCGTGGGCTCCACCTATGTTCTTTATGTCGAAAGCATCATATACATACATAAGATCGCCGTTTCAAATGTAATTAAGGATTTATACTAATTAACATATTCTGAAGAATTATGTGGCCACTGTGGAGTAGGTCTATTCATAGAAGCGTGGACTAGAACGTCCCTAGGAACAAGTAACCCTTTGTTAGAAGGAAGTATCCCCTTACATGCATTGTCCGCTGGCAGCTCTGACGGGATGCGCCCAGATAATTGTCCTGAGCCCTTCGCGCGTAACAAGCCCAAGCTTTAAATATCCATCCCTGAACTAACAGCATCAGTATACTTAGTGCACTCTAACCAAAGGATTACAACAGTTTGCATCATGTGCTCCAAAAATATTAACGTGAAGTTAAAAGTCAAAGAACTTACCCTAAAACCGCAAATGTGCGTTCAGAATGTAGGATGTTAGGTATAAATCCATCCGATAGCAGTGGTACTAAGTTGAGTCACATAACATAGAAATTGTTGCGAAATGAAGCTCTACGTGCTTGTAGAGACGTAGGTGATATACAGTTCGTGATACAAACTGAATTTGCACGTGAAATTAAAACGGTGTGTAGTATAACTGATACTTAGTTACCTACTAGGTACATACCTATCGAGAGTCGGTAGACGTATTATTCGTGTGTAAAGTAATAGCTTGGTCATATACAGTGCGGATTTCCCATGGGATAGCATTATGTATAAACAGAAAAGTTTCGGCAGCCTAAAATGTCCGAATATAAAAGGCAATTCGTAATAAAAGTGTTACAATAAAATAATGCGGAACAGTCTTCCACCATAAATCCTGAATGGATAACGAGGGATTGTATAGTCATCGCTTAGGATGTGTGCTAAGTCGTCTAGTATTTCATTGACTTTCGATTTTAGAACTCTATCTTTCCGAATTCAAATGGAACCAAATAGTTTTAATCTGTGCACGCATACCTCATGCACATAATACGTTCTAGTGCTTAGTTATATTAGCATTTTCAAAGAAAACTTTTTTTTCAGCCGCATTAGGTAAAATCCACGTTGAGACTAAAGCTACCGAGACTTAATGCTTCTATAGTATGAAGGTTGATATGTATTTTGAATCCATTTATCTTCAATCACCATTCGTACAAAATTTGTTAGACAAAATGTTCAAATCACCATATCGCCAAGGCTTAAGCTGTGAAAACTCGTGATGTGCCCAATCCTTTGCCAAATTATATGATATCATTGATATTGATTAAATTTACCTGCCTTCCTTCGAATGTAGGCTCAAAACTCAATCTTCGGCCGCTAGCCTTACACAAATTTATCCCGTTTCACTGGGGATGTTAAAAATGCGTCATTTAAGCGAAATCTTATTTATTTCTCATCAAAATAAATTCGACGCTAGGGGGAGGGTCTACCAGAACTATAATTCGCAATTTAAAAATATGGAACTAAAGAACGTAGCATATTTCGTTTTTAATTAGGTACACGTGAAGCAATTATTGTTTTAGTTAGTAGTCAGGGGTCGCGTATGTGAGGGGCGCGGGCGGCGCGCCGCTGGGATCGATACTGGCCGGACAGGTAGACTAGAAGTAAATTGGAGCGCTCAACGTGGCAATCGGTGGACGCCCGTGTCAGATGTCAATAGCAATCAGATGCTATGGTGGCACGTGGCTGATTCGCCTCTCTTTAGGCATGACTTGACAAAAAATATTTTATTCGTTATAGCGAACTTTATTGAGTTGTTATCAAGATATTAAGTACCTATTGAGTAAAGTTACAAACGAGCTGAGTTGAGGTATTGCTTACGTACTTTTTACCTTATATAAAGAAATATCGATACTGCTAAGGTGTACATACGCCTGAGCAGTACAATGTACATATTTTGTAACACGAGGTAATAACCTGTCAAAGAAAATAAGTAAAGTTGCGCATTAGCATTAAGACGGATTTTCCCCTCATACTTTGCATATGATGATGAGGCTGGTAATAGTATTGGATGAGTAGGATATGTAGGATTATCGACAATAAATTATCGTGAAAAAAAAAAAAAAATTTAGGACCGTTCGCCCTCGGTCTCACTTTGCCGCGAGAACTCAATTAATTCGCCGGATATTCACTTTCGTACCTAGATTCTATAATGTCTAGTAATTATGGTATCGACACCATATTTACTGTATTTTGAGGACTATGGTCTAAAATGTGTGAAATAAATTGTAATTATATAACCTAAGGAATAAATATTTCGATTTTTCTGAACAATGAAGTACGCCAGTTTGGCTGCTTATCCACCAGCTCTTTTCTAAATCCTATCTAAGCAAGCTACCGACGATAGACAATAATGCCATTTCTTTCACTCACTAAACCTTATTTTATTCCAGGTATAACTTGTACTCGTGGATAACAGACTAACAGAATAGAAATAGAATACTGGAAACCTAATTGCTTCGTAGCATTGCGCTACGGATGTGACCTTCATTCGCCTTAAAAGTCACAATTTGAGATGAAAGTGTTGTTGTCTCTCTCGAAACCGTGGATAACAGTCAAGATAAGAAGAAATAGAAGATTAAAATTGAACGGAGTCATCCTGGTCCATAATTTGACAACTGCATTCGAGTGTGTGGATAGAGTTATGCCATTCTCTAGCACCATTCGAATTCAGTACTTGAATGTGGACGATCTGCAGTTATCTTCATGATCAGCGGTTCATCAACGACCTACATCTTCTAATGGGGTATAGACTAATAGTTGACAATGGTTATCAGTTCTCTTCGTAGCGTTTTTTGTTTATAAAAAGCTGTAGCGAATAAGCATGGGGCCCCTGATGGTAAGCAATTACCGAAGTCAGGGTGTAACCACTCACGATTTTTTATACAATATTGTTGATGCCCCATGCATGTAGTGTCCCATCTCACTTAGTAATCTACAGTCTCGAACGAAATTAAAAGACTTGGCTGATGTGTATGAATGATAAATAAATACTGTATGAAATGAAATGTATAAAATAAAGACAGCTGTTATTATTTTCTGAAGAATACGGTCCGTAAGCCTGTTTATAGTAAAATGGGTCTCCCCTTTGACCTCTTACAAGTAACTGGTTAAAGTAGCTATGTAAATTAATTATTTAATTTAAGATGTTTATGAAAATATGACATAAAATGTTGATGAAAACTATTGAAAAGCGCCTAGGTTTTTTATAATAAAAAATATTTTGCTTATGACTCAGGAAACTAGGTAGTCATACCTTATTTCATTTCAGATAAATGTACTAAATGTTCCGATAGAGTACGCTCAAGAGATTCCGTGAACGTTATCGATTTCTTCATCGCCTAATTGGCTATTTCCTAGCTAGACAGCCTGCCGAGATGCA
The DNA here is from genome assembly GCA_951449985.1 of Falcaria lacertinaria. Classification (NCBI taxonomy): domain Eukaryota; kingdom Metazoa; phylum Arthropoda; class Insecta; order Lepidoptera; family Drepanidae; genus Falcaria; species Falcaria lacertinaria. Next base: position 7,011,147 of record OX602113.1, on the reverse strand, counting down.
GGTACGAGTTATTCAGATGTGCCCGTGTTTGTTAAGGAATCTTTAATAATCATAGTACCGCGCTCAAACATATTTATTATTGTCCACGGAGTTTTAACTACTAATATTCTTCTCAAGATTACTGTTTCCAACATGACGCGACTACACCACTTCGATGCGACTAAGAAGAGATTCTACTCAGCAAAAACGATACGAGTGTATGGTGATAGATCAAGTAGCTCTTTGTATAGTTCGGTCTAATAAAGATTATTTTGATATTTTTTTATTGAAAATTTAATTATTTAAAGTATGTACTTACTCACGAATGTGCATGCCTTCATGACGAAGTCAATGTTGAATAAATAATTATATACGACATTGACCTCCATAAAGTTCTAATCTACCAATTCGCTTCTGAAGAGAACCGGCAAGAAACCCACATTACATTACCGTTATATTGCATTGTAATACTTCCTAGTTACACCTACCTATTTAGTTTTTACCTAATTGTCACGTAGTCTTTTGAAATTTGAAACTTATAACACAAGTTTAGATTTGAAAGTGTATACCAATTTTCGACGATTAATAAATGCATGTTATGTTAATAAATAAATAATAAATAAAGTTTTGGTCAAAATTACCAAAACATGCTAACTTATTTCTTAAATATTAAATAATGTCCAAGATATTTATGTAGATAGAGAAAGATAAATATAAAGATAGCTTGAACGAACATATAATTTCTACATCGCAAATGTTTGATTGGGCTAGGATTGAACCGCGGACATTGGCAGGTCCACAGCCACTGCCAATACAATAACGTTAAGTAAAAGGGCAGGTTTATAAATAATAATATATATAGTCTAATACAGGTCCGAATTGAAACCCTGATATTTTTTATTTATTAATTAAAATTAAACACTAGCTTTGTCCTAAAGCACTTACCTTAACACGTGCAAAAATAACTGTTTTTTAAGTAACCCATTATCAGAAGTTAATTACTCCAACTATATGTAGGCACTTGTTAATAGGTATGTGTGTTATGGTAATTAAGAGTTATGATTGATGGTGCGAAAGTAGGGCGAAATCCGGTACCAGTATAAAATACGTAATTATACATCTAAACACTTACCTTTGTAGGTACACCGTGACTATGTGGTGCTGCTCATGTGTATATCTTCTACCTAACGCATACAAGCGTGGGACTAATTAATAACACGCTACCTAATAATAATTGCTGGTTGTGTAAATAAACAAAATTAATTTGGAGCGGTGATTAAATTGCTTTGATTTTTATTGACATAGCAGGGCCTAAATATTTTTCATTACTCACGTACACATTGTACGCACTTTTGCTTGACGCTTGTAACACCAGGGGTATAAAAAAAGGCTCCATTTTTTTTTCTTGATTAGTAGGGCTTGCCTACGCTGAGGGGCGCTGCCCTGCACGGCACTACACTGTGCTCATCATCTTGAGACTGTAGTTTTTTAGTTTTCTGTGCTCACAAATTTCGCTAGTTCCAATGCCATTAAAACTGAGTACCTAATGCATTTGTACTCTACTGCTTCACGGCAGAATATCTGCTGATATAGAATACTTTGTGAAACGGGCTAAATCAACCATACGAAAGGGAACACTGGATGGCCTACTCTTTATTAAAAGCAAGTAAAATCTTTAGTAAAAAGTGACCGTGTGTTATGAGCTATATGCTATTCTAGCGAAGCAAGTTCGAAGCTCACCAGTCTGTACCAATGAGTTTTTATAAAAACTTAAGTGCAGTAATTAGTCACACCACAAGCTTTACGGTGAAGGAAAAAATCGTAAGGAAAGCTCCATACGTCTGAGAATAAATTCAAGGACGTAAGTAATGCTTAAAGACGGCGACGGACTCACCATTTGTTACGCAGCCACCAAATTATCTTCGGTGAAAAATTTGCCTGCCTTTGGGGACCCTTGTGGGAAATTAATTTCACCTTAATAAAGAAGGTAAGATCAATGACGAACATGAATGCAGTCTGGACTTCATCGCTTATCATAATTATGAATACATTTACCTACTAATGATAACTAGTAAAAACAAAATAAATAAAACAAATTATTTCAAGGCTACGTGTATTTGTTCGTCTTCCGACATAGTATCCCTTAACTAGTGTGCATAAATAGGTAATTATTATTTACATACATTCAGAAACCAAAATATTTATACATCATTGGATTAGCGTCGGCAGCCAGCTGCCGATAGCTTCAAGTAACAATACTAAAACCATATCAACAATTTTCGTATGTTTGTTCAGACAATATATTTGTAAGTGATACAAAATTATCGTCTCTTCGTCAACCTTCAGCCCTTATTATCAAGTATCAAGGGGCCTCAGATACGACCTTTACACCCAATGTTATTATATGTGGAATAACATCTAATATCATTGTTTACACCAATATTATTTAACACCAACGTCTCACAATTACTTACACACAAATTTTAGCATAAATTTCGATGAGTTTCATTCGAAGTAAATTTTATTCGAAGATTCAGCACTTAATACCGATTCATTGAAAGTCCTTATTATAGACGAGGAACTTAATACATCTATATATAGTAAAATTATTGTGAATGTCAATCACAATTCATATACATCCATGCTTTACTCCAACCATCCACTCAGATACCATACAATGACTATTATGTACAAACTTAACCTAATAGTGAATTGTGCAAAAGCGCTCATATTGAGGTAATAACTTGCAATGTGTAACTGGTGACTACTTATTGACTATTTAATTAAAATTATATTTTCATCATAACATCTCAATACGTAACCCGAACCCTAAGGTAATAGAATTGTCATGGACTCCGGCCGATTGCGGACGAAACTACGGCAAACCGTAAATTAAAATAATAGCTCTTTTTATGTTAAACAAGTGGGAATTTATTGATACTCCAGTTAGCATCATGAAAATACCTCGTAAACTTTACAAGGCCGTAAACCAAACCACCCAGACTTAACTGCCATTATTATATAACGACTCCACTCCTGGAAATAATTTTCGCCGTCTGATCTTTTGATTTATCATTTGGTGTGTCTATGTTCATTTTGGTGGACTGTATTTTCTTCCAGGTGTCACCTAGAGCTTTGCTGAAGTGATCGTCGACCACGCCTTTGGCTGACGACTGGGTTTTCTCACCGTCTTTTAACCTTGAGGTCTGTATTTGTTTCCACGTGTCTCCGAGTGCTTTGGCGAAGTGATCGTCTACTGATAGACTCGCATCGTCTACTTCCATCGCTATGATTTTAGCTGGCTTGGGTAAGTCTTCAGTCTTGAATTGGATGGGGCTGCTGGCGCGATCCTTGGTGTTCGGTTTGGGCCCTGGGCGCTCCTGGGCGTTATCCGCATTCTTCTTGAACAAGTTCATGTAGTCATCGCCGAGGGAGCGCCGGAAGTGTTCATCGATTACCGGATCGCACATCGACATCGAGCCTGAGAACGAATATAAATTTACTTTATACTTATCTTTATGTGTAATTAATATAAGGCGTCACTGTATCTTATAATCGGCTGCAATACCTACCAGGGAAATCTCTTGGTCGTTGTCAACCTTATTTTGAAAACTCCTTACTAAGATCGTATGCTCAAGGAGCTTACTGAAACACTGCTAGAACCCAACACAGGAGTAGTGTGTTTTGGCAAATACGTGAAAAGCGCACTCGTAGGAGTTGAACATCAACCTTTGGCTCAAAGTGATCAGAAATATTTTTCTAAGCTCGTGCTATGACCTTTTACTCCAGCATTCGTGTCAAATACGGGTCACCGGTATTGTCAGATACTTAAAGACCTGATCCTTGGTGGATGTAGATGTCGCAAGGGTTTACACTTACCAGGTGGTGTGTCGTTGCTCTTGGTGATGACCGAGGGCCGGTTGTAAGGCGGCGGGGCTGGCCGCAGTCGCAACCGCATGTCTATCGGAGCCTCGTGCTTTCCCGAATACTCTGGTGGCGCTTCTGTGACAGAAAATAAACAAGCATATAGTAACCACAGTTCAAAAAGATTAAAAAAAATGAATTTGGCGAACAAACGAAGTGACGCCGGTTTTTAAGCAGCAAACTTAGTTTCTTTGTGGGCGTGTGCGTGTGATAGTGTATATATATGTGTCACTTCGTTGTACACAAAGTTCCATCAATATTTTTTATTTGATCTGAGACAGTAGGTAACATATTGTAATAAGAAACACTGATTCAACATAAAAAAAAACATAGCGTAGCTGAATGTCTAATTATGCATAGAAAGTATCTTTATCTGTGCCGCTGAACAAGTTTAGCCACTCAAATACATATAACTTGAAATTAATTACTTATAGGGATATTTTGGTACCTAGGAAAATCGCGAATCATTCACTGCGACTGTTTTTTTAACAACTACACAACGAACAATATTAAAATTCAGTAAAATAATTCAAGTGGGGCAATTGTAATTATAGGCACAATTACAAAAAAAACAATCGTCAGTTGCTATAATGTAGCTAAAAATCTTAAAGATTCGTCTGATTATTTTAGCACAAAATGATGTAAGTTTCTTACATCAGTGTGTGCATCCGGCGAAACATGTTTACTATGATTTTATACTTCAAGTTTATAAAAAAGCATGTCTAAGAACTTTCAAAAATTCAAGCAAGGGTTCATACTCTGAAACGTCAGAGGCATCACACATGATGTAGACACTGCATAATAATGTGTATTCAAGAGGACCATAGCAGCTGCATAGCACACCCCTAGTTCGGTAAAGTGAGGGTTGGCGCGCCTTGTTAATCTGGGTCGTCGAGAGCTTAGTTTCTCAACGGTATTTTTACATGAACAAATACATTGTATTATTTTTTGTATTATACAATAAAATCACAATTGGCTGGCTTATTTTATGAATACCTATTGTATACTGTGTTCGAATATCATTTGAAAACAAAGCTAAGCTTAAAATTGAATTAAAATTGAGATCACTTGATTATTAAATAAAGTTTCAATCTAGTTTAATTCTAGGTAATACTTTTTGGCATTCAATGATAAAATATTGTATTACAAGATAACCCAGGTGATTTCCTTTTATTAACCGATTAAAAAAATTGCATAACACTCCTTAGGGTTAATGTGAGTGAAATATAAAAACTCTTAAGGGGTCTAAATATATTAGTGAATATTCGTGGACTTCCAAGGTTAACAAAAAGGTGGTTAAAGTGGAAAGAACCGTAGTTTGTAGTGGGATTATTCCATAATCTTATAAACGAAATGTAAAGGGTTATTCTTATTACGTTTTGCATTTAGTGTGAGGTTGGCGGGTGCGTCCTTGTCCGTCTCGTCTGACAACTCGCCGTCGCTGTGCTGCGCGCGCGGTATCGACGCCACGCTGCGGCGCTCGTTGAACGACTGCGAACGTAGCGCCATCTTGCCATTCTCCCTGGAACGTTAATAGCATAGTATAAAGAGAGGGGAAGTAGGTTATCTTCATACAAACGCACCGCGCGCGGCTTGTATGTGTGCGCTATTGTATCTATTTGTCGACGCACGCACACTTTAACAAAATCTCGACCCGTTTCTCAGTGCGCCAGTCGGGGCTAACACTGCACAAGGTTCGCGCGCGCGTCACGGCTTTTCGGCACCGCTAAATGATTTATTCATCAATATCATTGTAGCGACCTCACGGCTACATAAACCAACGTTAGAAATCGACTAACTAGCAGGACAACATTCAACGAATGACGTCACAATCCTGCCACGCGCTAGCGAAGTTTTCTACGCAATTCAACATATATACAAGTTTCCGACTAGAACAGTCGGAGCCGCGGTTCCCCAGGCAAAACACCCGCCTGGCTGGAAGATCTTCCCTTTGTGGTGGCTGAGCATGATCACCTCGCTCGCCCCACACTGGTGACCCCGTTGCGCCAATATTGGCGTGAACATCAGCAACCTTCTCCACCCCCATCAAATTCTTCAGCAGCAGTCACACAGCAAGCCAGCATCGAGTATCAACAGGTCCAACTCAGCCGACTCACCGCGCTACTGGTCCTGGCACTCACCTCTCCACCGACTACATACGTCCGCCTCACACAGCCCACTTCTGGAGTCCATTCGGCATTGCTCACCGTCTTATCTCCACGTCGTACGCTTGCATTGAGATACTGGACTCAGTCGGCATCTAACGCTCAGTCTCGACTCACCGCAGACTTCGAAGCACACTGGCACTTGCAAGCATTCAAGCACTGACTGTAATCAAGCTCTGGATCGACCTCCGGTCTCGGGGGGGAGTGATGTAGCGACCTCACGGCTACATAAACCAACGTTAGAAATCGACTAACTAGCAGGACAACATTCAACGAATGACGTCACAATCCTGCCACGCGCTAGCGAAGTTTTTTACGCAATTCAACATATATACAAGTTTCCGACTAGAACAGTCGGAGCCGCGGTTCCCCAGGCACAACACCCGCCTGGCTGGAAGATCTTCCCTTTGCGGTGGCTGAGCATGATCACCTCGCTCGCCCCACATCATCATCAAAATGTCTGATAATCGCAGAAGAACGTATTGCTGTGTGTTTGGGTATCTTAATAATTCATCGATTCCAGACCTGTCTCTGTTCAGATTACCTATTGAACAGGAAAGGTAAGTTAGTCACTTATTCTAGCATAATATAATTTTACTTGATGATGAGATACCTACGTACTTACATATTTTTTGTTTGTATTAGTTTTCTATCACACAGGAGGTAGGTAGGTATTTCCTACTAGAATGTATTAGGTACTTTTGATCTGGCAATTGGTTTGCCGCTATTTCTTTGTTTACGTTTAGTTATGCCGATTTCTCAGTATTGTAGGTATAGTAACTAAGTACCTACCTACTTACTACCTACTTACTTACTACTTGCCGCCTGTACCATCTTGCGGCGACATGGCGAGTCGGGACCGCGACTTGACGTTGCCGCTGTTCATGCGGTTGCTAGCGAAGCGCGAACAGCCGCGCCTAATATTTAGCTAAAAGTGACAACCCTAAGACAGTAGGCAATTATATCGAGAATTGGGCCGGAGATAGCCTACTCCCTCTCTTTATACTATGTTAATAGTATTCGTGAGAGGGTGACACAAAAATGAGCGAGCCCTTACACTTGTGAACATTAGTTATTATATTACTAGCGTTGAGCAAAGAATCCCAGAGGAACCCAACATTTTCCTGGGATAAAAAGTAGGTAGGTACTTATACTAGGTATGTGTTAATCCAGGTTATAAACTGTACGCGTGTCAAGTTTCATACAAATCCGTTGAGCCGTTTTCACGTGATTGAGTAAACATCCATACATCAATCTTTACAAGCCTTTACATTTATTAGTCGAATGAGTCGAATAGAAAGACGTTACACATAAATATTTTAAACTAGTTGCATTAACCTTTATGGGGTCCATAATTCGCGTGTAGTTTTATGTGTAGGGTTTCAAAAGTGCCTTACTTCCTATTATCAAATGCATCAGCTTCATAATTTGGAACAAGTCAATAATGTTTTGTAATTATTGCATGTACATTCTTTCAGAATGTATTCTGAAAGAATTGTTGCATTTCAAATGTTACTTATACACGATGTCTGACTTAGTTTAGTTTTAGTTTGTATGATCGAGATAGTAATTATTATTATTCCCTATCTTCAAGTGAGACCGACGGCCAATTATCTGGTCATCGAGATAAGTTATTTTTTGTTGTTACATATATTATATTAATACATTATGTTTTATTTGAGTTTATGAAATAAAACTAAAAATAATATAAATATTGTTGAATAATTAATCGAAAAAGTGTCGTATCTGCGTAAAATAAAAATATCTATTCTGGTTACGGAAGAAGATAATCGATAAAACGCCTATTTGCAAAGTAGTCTCACGACTTTTTTATTGAGAGATTCGAGTAGGATTGTCCCAAAACGGGTATTATTTTCATTTTTGATGGTTTAACAATTTGGATGTTCAAGTTCTAGTAAGATATGGTTTACGGTCTAAGCCGGAAGTTTGCAATAAACCTACAAACCAATGGCCTCTAAAATTTTCGATCTACGCATTTAGGCTCTCTTTATGTCTCCGTAAATCAATGTCCCATTAGTTTCACATTGAATAATTTATGTGTAGTTGTATCAAACTAAGTACTAATAACGATTCCGTGCTTCAGATTAAAAAAGTAACGTATCCGTTGTTCCTAGTATAAACAATTTTATTTGCGGTCCAAAAACACGAAACCCATAGATTGAGATAGAAACGCAACAGAAAAAACATCGGCCAAGTACGGGTTGGATTCGCACACCGAAGGCTCCGTATTAAATACAAATCAGTCCAAATGACAGACTTAACTCTGCGGTACGATCCCTAGACACGGCTATTACACAAATTCCTTAAAGTACACGCTGACCTGGCTTATATATGTGTGAATAATCTTGACGATGTTTATCTCAAATTGTGGATTAAAATTAATGTTAGGTTTATGCCGAAGCCCTCCTATATGCACGGAGGATGGCTACCGGGGGGCTTTTAGTGAGTAAAAATCTCACATACCCCGTGTACTCCCCTTAAGCGGACAGGTACCTTTTAATAGTTTCCCCCTCGTTAACAAAAAAAAACGTGAAAGCTATCTAACTTAACCTATGACCGAAACCAGTCAACGCGTTTAACAGGCTAGCGGTGTAGACAAAGGGTTCTGGAATAAGGTTTAGTTGCCTCACCTTGGCCTATAGTCAGGTAGCCTAGTAGAGCGACGCTCCCTGCGCCATTTGCCCGTCAACTCCTTCGACTGTGTACGTGGAGCTTCGGGAGATAGCGTGCGATCACCTTCCGACTCCCCACTAGAAGCTGTACTTGGAGTCTCTGAAAGTAAAGATAAATTATCTTTAAAAATCGGCGTACTCGGAACCGGCGGGCATGTATGAATAGATTGATGAATGAACAATAAGCAGAGGTGAGCAGGTCAAGACTGAAATGGCACCCTATACTCTCTGCCAACCCAGTGAGGGACATGGCGTGATATGTGTCATTTTAAAAATAAACAGGGTTGAAATTTTGATTAATCTAATAAATAATTACCACCAGTAAATTGACCTTAGGGATACCATAGCTGCCATGGTAGAAGGGAAGATCATTGGCCATATCACATAGGTAACTAAAAATTATTTTAGAAAAATCGGTGTTGGAAAAATATACGGGTTTTTTTTTGGGTCGGCTACGCAAGTGCGTTACCCCCGGCTGTCGCAAGCGTCCATAGGCTACGGTAACCGCTCACCACCAGATATGCTTGTTTGCCGCCTTAGTGGTATAAAAAAAATCTGGTAAGTTAAATGGTCACGATGACGTAGTTTCAATGCTAGATTTAATTGAGGGAGCAAGTTCTGAGACTACCCCAATCAATATGTATATAACTTTTATTACAAATACTAAGCTGTTACTACATTCACTTTTCACCAAAGATAATTTGACAGATGGTGTCTTCGTCACCGTCTCTTAGGCACTACGGCAACTATACGTCCTTGAATTTATTCTCAGACGTAAGCAGGTTTCCTCACGATGTTTTCCATCACCATAAAGCTCGTGGTCTGACTATTCACTGCACCTAAGTTAGAAATACTGGTCGGTAAAGACGGGTGGGATTCGAACTTGGGTCGCTAGAATAGTAGTCAAGTCAACGTTTCATACCACACGGCCACTAAACCTCACATATATTAAATTTATATTATTCACTCTCGGTACGCCGTCCTCTAAGTAAATTTACAGTCCAGCATAAATAATAAATATTCCCAATCGATGTAACGAAAGCTTTTTAGGCGTTACATCGAGAAGACTTATTATTTCAATATTATCTCATTGTAGGAATCGATACCCGGGCCTTGAGATACAAGCCACACGCAATACCACTAAGATGCGTAAACGATTAATGATACAATTGGATTAATTCACAAATTGATATCAATTCCGTATGAAGACGAATTACATTTAAGGGTACGAACTATCTTTAAGAGCCAAAGATTAAAAAACAGACCTTAATTTGGTACTGTCAGACTACTAGTAGGCGATTTAGTTCAGCAAAAAAGACAGGGAGCCCTTTCGAAATTCAACAGCTCATTAGGAACATCCTACCCTACTTAAGGCTATACCAGACAATTGTACGATAGTAAAAATATTGTATAAATTATAAATTACAAATAATATGTGGACATATTATCAGTACAAATAATATGTAGACATATTATTTGCAGAATTTACTTTACTAGAATAAATATTTGTAATAAACAATTACCTTTTTGCGGGGACGATGATGATATCCATGGTTGCCATAGAGGCATATTGAACTTAGGCGACTGAGGGGGCTCCATCGATAGGAGTTGCAGACTACTCAACGAAGTCCGGGCCAAGAGACACAGGTAATGGGGCAGTTCCATCATCACAACACAAATAATGTACACTACTAACACTTAACGAAATGTAACTAATCACATTTCCACTAACATAACACACTAATGATCCGTAATTCAAGTGCAGACCAGAGGTTCTCAATGTCAATTGTGGTAGTCCAATATTTTAGCAAAAGCCAATCCAAAGAAGGCACTGGCGTCCCGGCACAGGTAACACTGAAGGCCGACTGAATAAAAAATGAACTGGGAGAGATTACATTGGAATAAATAAATGAGATGAACAAAAAACAAACCGAAAAGGAAAAAGAGCATCACGCTACATCCACGCGGCCGGACGTTGCGGCGCTTCCTTCGAGCCCTGTGCACAGGATGTTACTGGAACAACCTGTTTGACCACATAGCTACCTGCGCACTGCTTACATATTCATTACAAGAACCAAATGCTAAAATATAGCAGACTAGAAATTCCCAACGATCATTCCCTAGCAGAAAGACACAAACAATTATTAACAGTCTTCTTATTTGTCCCTTCGAGGCACAAAAGGTAATGTCGCAGCTATTCACTCATCTCAGTTCTACATCTCATCAGAGACAAAGGAAATGATGACATCACAAAATTTCGGAGCAACCGTATCAAACAAAAACGTTGTTTTGCAATTTTGATCAGTGACCTTATTATCTCAGTTAGTGGGAAGGCTTACATTATCGTATGATGGAGCACGTCTCGGCCAAACAAAAAAAGATCAAATATGCGGTCTTTCCATTCAAGTTGGATTTCATGAACGAATTAGTGAATGCTTCGCTTCTCCCGTGATTGCAATTATTGTCTATAAATATTGGTGTATTACATTTTTACGATGTAATAGTAGCACACTGTAGGGGAAACACATCAACCTGTTCGGTCCATTCATGAAAGTGCGTGCGCGCAGAGCGCGGGGATTAATGAACCCCCTCACACTTCGCCCTTCCTTCACCTATACAACCTTCGACTTCACCACCTTACCTACGATATTGCATTGACTCTGTTAGTAGATAAGGTTTGAATTCATTTACTCTCAGCACACTCTTCGTTTACGAAGAATGAATAGGTAAATTGAAAGCTATTTATGGGGTAGCAGCGTATAATTTCGTTTGCCAAAAAGTGAAGTTGAAATTAAAATGACGGTGGTGGTATCCTTGGAAGGTTGTGTTTTATTTTGGTGTATACGTGGTGAGGCGCGGGACTGGGTAGCGGAGCTGTGAGAAGCGCTCTCTGCAGGGCCACATTAACTTTTTATTGTCTAATAGAGAGCAGGCAAAGGCCTACCGACAGGTAGAGTTTGGCGCCGGTGCTTTAATTACGTCTAGCGGATTTGCTTTAGAAATGAAATTTTAAAGTTAATTAGTCTCTCATTCGGCAATATTTAATCATAAGTTTATTTTTGCCCCCCGAATAGATTACGTTTTACTACACGTTATTTCAAAAGTGGTGGTAGTTGAAGCTAAAATATTTATAAGCATATCTGTCAGAGATGGCCCAGCAATCATATCTGCAGAACATTATCTAACTGTGTTTGTGTAGATGACATACTTTCAATTCAATTCGTCTCCTGATGAATTCTCTAAAACTCTCAAGTGTTGGTTGGAGTGTAATTATACTGGCTTATTGCTTTTTTCTAGTGTTTTGTTTTATTTCGTTTGTAACGCGGATCCGTTCAACCGTTACAAGGCACAGTAAAGGGACTCTAATATTATTCTACCGTGGATCCGAGACGGTTTCAATTGTGTTTTTTTTTTTTGTATATCAATCGAAGGAGAAAGGTGGTATGGTATACCTTACCCTAAAGGTTTTTATAATACATGCGTAATCCCAGAAAGTAATATCATTCAGATACCAAGATATTATGATGAAGGATTATTAACCAACTAAGTCAATCAATAAATGTGAAGCGGCTTGCGTTGTAAATTGACCATGTGGATGGGTAATGCTTTCTCGGAGATAAAGTGTATGACGTAACTATAATTACATTCCCAAGTAAGCATGTAATGGTTGGTACGGTAATCTATATTTATTTATTAACCACAAAAACAGAACCCAATTTTGTAAAAAAACAAGTAAAAAGTAAAAAAAAAATCTTATCTGAATTGTGCTCCAAGGTATGTGTGCATACTTTGGAATGGAAGAACTTATAATAAAGAAAAGCAAATGTAACTAACTTTGCCTATAATTTATACGATAAACAGCAACAATAGAATAAGCACGCATAATGTGATCTCTAAACGTTATATCCTCAATTTCACGGCGGATGTAGAATTAAAAGAGATATAATAATGGGTTTTCGAGATAAATACAAAACTACCGACTTAAGCGGGAAGGGATGTGTAACTCGGGCGCAGGAAGCGGCCGCCGCGGGCTGCCGACCTCTCATTCCCCTTGCTTAGGGTAGTTAAATGCACGCACGGGTATTGCGTATTGCATCACATCTGTCGAATATCTTGTTTGGTAAAACTATAATATTCAATTTGGTCCTTTTGAGAAAATATTATTTGTTTTGTAGTACAAATAACCTGGTAGTTAGACTTAGTAAGTCACTAAGGATCTCTCATTATGATTTTAGCAGGGTAGAACTTCAGATATTTCATGGCCTTGCTTGCTATGTGGTAACGACTGATTACATGGTAGGTAAGTAACTCTAATGAGTTAGAAGCTATAAATCGTCTGCTTGTGATTGCTGGTTTGAACTATGATGACTGAGGTACTTATAAAATTTCTATGGAATATTACAGACCAGCGTTTGATTTGGACTGCCGTTATCAATGTTATTATTATGACAATAAAGGAATATTTAGAATGCCTTCATAAAGCAACATTTTACTGATCCAATCGCAGAATGTATGGGCACATTTTATTGCAAAATCAACATAAGCTGATAGCTGCGTAACGTAACTAACACGAAAACATTAGAATTCCGCATTTTAATGTGTTGCTTCCTTAAGTACATAAATAACCTGCATTGAAAAGTTCCGCATACCTTCATAATGTTCTATAACTCATGGAAATAAAATGAATTACATTATTGTAAATAACTGAACTCATAAAATAAAAGACGATAACTTTAAAGTTCTTGCGTTAGGTGCCTACCTACCTTACCTACTACGCGTGTAGTAGGTACTAGATACCTTGGTACGTACAGTTACTTGAAAACGGAAAGTATAAAAAAGTGGTGGCTATACTGGAATGTGTTTACTGAAGAAATTGTTTAACTGTACTTTCATTAATTAAATTATATGATATTTTGTTTTATTATTATTATATATGCTACTTGAATTATTACGCGTTACATTACATTGTTATGGTTGAATAGGTACCTAGTTTTAATTAAATAATTAAAGTTAGTCGTCAAATTGTAAATTTGTAATTCTAAGATGTAGTCAAAGTATGCGTGCTAGCTTGGTCTAAGTATAAAGTTAACATATACATCCGTGAAATCCATACGTCGAGGCAATATATTCAAACATCTGAGCCATAATAAATTAATTAAACAATTAAAGTAAGTATGTATATTTAAATTGGATGTTTGCGTGCGGCGGTAGCTGCTAGCCGCGTCCGTGGCTTCGGGTGCAAGTAAGCACAGCCGATGCCGATGGGCCTGTTTAAAAACACGAATATTTAGGTAGCACTCGCCGTTGGCATTACATTTGCATACCATGAAGGAAACAATCAAGCTATCCATCTAATCGACATTCTGTGTTTCTATACAACCTAATTTATTCCTAAATTACCCTTTTCTTAAGTGGGATTAGGTATGGTATCGAATATTAAATCTATAAAAAAATAAATATTAAAAATGTTGGGTATGGCAAATAACTTTCTATTTCGTTTGTATACCTATACATATATGATTTGCTAGTTATAACAGATTAAGGAAGTCTTAAATGTGATATAAAATGTTTATAAAACAGTGCAACAGTCTGTTGAAACATCAGTAGACATGTTTCGGACATCTGTTTGCAGAAACAAAGGTAAGTGCAGGTGCGGAAGGCGGATGTTTAGAGCGAGTGTGCGGGAAGCGCCGCCCAAACATTCCGCATTCCACGCCATGCGTCCACTCCAGTTACCGTATTGTAAATGGACACATCGTTCAATATTATTCATACATACACAGCTTCAGCAGACAGCTTTTTTTATTTCGAAAATTAATCAAAGTTATGTAATTTATTCTGAATTTATGATGACAATGAAAACCAAATATAATATATTTTCTATTTTGTACCCATAACACATTTGTATTTCGCATTTCTTGTTTTCATGTCACGTTCGCATCATTGTAACACGGTCTGTATCAGTTGCCTATAACACAGGCCTAGCCTAGTTTAGGAATTGTGAACATTGTAATACCTATTTAATTGAACTCTCAATAAATACTTATTACTTATTAAATACTGAATAAAATCAGTACATACATATTTGTTGTACAGTTTGCCAATATTTCAAACATTGCCCATGTATTCCTGCAACCAGTATTTACTCTGCAGGCTTAGCCATGTTTACTATCTATAATCGCTAAAGCTATAGAAAACGAAGGAAATGTATAGGAATTAAAAACATTACGTTATGACACGCAACTAAGAGAGGTGAGAAACAGGCGGCGTCATCTAGTGAACTCCATAGATAGATACATCGTGTTATAAGTAACGCGAGCTGCGCGCCATCTACCAAGTGCTTTGAAACTGTATCAAAAAACGAGTCAAGGAATTATAGTAGAAGGCGTTCTCGGAAGAGGGAGTAGTAATAGTCACTAAAAAAAGAAAGAAACGAATCATACTCCTTTTGTAATTACAATGATCTAGTCACAAACGTATTGTTCTGCACTGTACTTTTAAATTTGCCCAATTAAGTTAAATAAGTATCTATTCGTTTATTTATTCGCACGTTTATTTTGGAGGGGTATCATAAAATTATTATATCAAGTTATCAGAAATATATCATTCAATAAAAACGATTCTCGGAATTCATGCTTGACTTCATGCAACATGTTCACAGTTCTGGAACAGATCAGTGGGATAATGTTTGTAAGAATTTATGATTTTGTAATAATATCACACACATATTTTGTTAATTTACACAGTTTTTAGCCATTTATTGGCCGTCGTAAATCGATTCAAAGTTGCTTTGTCAGTTTTTGAAACTCATTCTTATGCAAGACAACAACGAAGAGGTGGGTGTTCCTGTTTGTTTCCTAGACTCTCCGAGAATCTTACCAATATACTATAACTAATTTGGTCTGTTACATTATGTATTAAGCATTCCACCAAGATACTGAGAACAATGTAACAATATGTAAGAACACAGAGTAATTAATGTATCTACCCCTGTGTTCGGACCGTGACGACTGGCGGCGAATCGTTGTTCACTTGCATGACGGACTTTCCGCCCGTGACCTTCAGGAATTCAATTAAAATTATCTAGAACTGTTATCTACATTCGCCACACTATAACAATTAAGTATTGTTATTTTAACCTATCAACTGCATGCTTACAATCCTACAATTTATGGGCAGCTTCTTAGTCAAAAATAAAAAGAAAACCTTAAATTTTTTTATATTACCTATAGATATTATGCCTGATGGTAATTGGCAACCATAGATTATGAAAGTTTCGAAATATTCTGCTATGTTTGTCTTTAAACTTTTAAAACAATTGCGTTAGACAGACATCCACCCACCAATGCATCTTTATATTATATCACAATTATTTATGAGAAATAGAGAAGAAGATGATGATGTTGACTTCAATTACCTTTTTATTTATCCCATTTTATTTATATAGGTACATAGCCCCGCATTCTGTACTTAGTAATAAAAACTGATGAAAATATAACTCGTGAACATAATTGCCACTCAGAGAATGAGAGTAATAAATTCAGGTTAACATGATATTGGTGCCAATTCTGTTGTTCAAAATTACTTAACTTAACTAATTTCATAGCTCTAAAAGAGTTGCTATCTGTTTCTCATGTGCGGGGTTAAATAAGGATAGACATATTTTTAGACCTGTCACATTAGTTAAGTTTACTTTTTTTTTTAAACAGAATTGGCACCATTATGATACTTGTATAAATTCGGTAAATAGGTCTTGTAGATTTCTAATACTCATAATACCAGACACGATTGGCATGTTAAAGGAATTTGGATTGGATGGAATTGTGGCATTCGCTAATCTACTAATATGATTAGAATGGAATGTTGGTCCGCGAAGTTTATTTTGTGATATTGGTGTTGTGACAGGATTGCAAAACAAATTCCTGAGTTTCAAATATTCGGCTTATCTCGTCATCTATTTACTTTTCAAATAGAATGCGTGTAAAAATGGTGATGTAAATTTGCACGAAAGAAATATTTCGCCCTTGTTAGATAGAGCTTAGGACTAATATTTTTTTATAAATGCAGTTTCTGTAGAAAGCAACCGCACAGATGCCTTTAATTAAATTTACAAGCACCGAGTGCTATTCTCGGAATAGTTCGTTTCGTTTCTCGCCATTCATCCAAAAACAAACTAATTTACGCGTTGATCCTTGATAATATTTTAATATTAACTAAATAAATTTGCAACTATCGCTCAAATTACTTGAGTAAAATGTTCATTATGCAGGTCCTTCTGAGTCTTATGACAGGCGTTTGATTGGTGTGACGTTAGTGATATTAATATATTTTATTATATTTAGCAATGCCACGTGCCAAGGTGGATAGTGTCATATATGGTATCGTATATATCGCCCAGTAGCTAGTATAGACCTATAATTTATTAGATAAGTTATACGCATTAAACTCAAGGACGTCCAATTTTTTTAGAGACGGAATTTTGTGACACGTTTTGTTGATAGCTTGTAAACATTGACCTCTAGGTCAGTGCTTGCAAAGAACGATTAAATTGTATTTATTCTTACTCACAGGTAGAAAGGATCACCTACTTGTGTAGAAGGAAAGACAAATTAATGAAATGAATATGGTTCGAGAGGTCTAAGATTCTTGTGATGAGATATATATTGCGAAATGTAATGACAGCTTAGATACTAGTTAGTTGGATGCAATATTAGAATATACACAATAGGACGAGATACACGAGAGTTAAAGAAACTATCAACGCACTACCTATACTGGGCCAAAGTTCAGTGTAAGACTCAAGAACAGTAGGAATACATTATCATTAAAATATGTTACCTATGTAATTGGAGCGCTAACTTGTTGAAGTTTATTTAACTTTCCTAAAGGAGATAAAAACTATGGCTCGTGTTTTCCAAACATCTTGGTCGTGTCGTATTCCACAAAATTGTTACTAGTTTAGGCAAACAGAGACAAATCTTGTAACAATTGAATAGAACTAAAACGAATATGAAGAAACATACTTTTTGCTTGGTATGCAGCAGTTTTTATTTACTTAGTTCGTTACGTAGCTGGCTAGCTATGCGGCGGTCTTTAAGTTACATAATGAGGCATATCACCACGTACAATATATATAAATGTTTGTACGTGGCAGCCCTGACATGGTTCGCTGAATTGAATCGCAAGTTAGCCGTAGGGTTCCTTATGTGGAGCCTCACCATGTACCCTACCCTCCATAATACGCATTCGGAGGACATTTGAATAACAAAATGATAGGTCCGATTATCTGATACCAAGTAGGTACCATATGAAAATAAGCCCTAACCAACTATGCTTTAAGGAAATACGTTTCAGCTCTTAATATATTTTTTATTTGATAAATACTTATAGTAAAAACAAAACTCTGTTGGGCAAAGATATAATATGCCTAATAGCTAGATAGATAGTGTACATAGCGAACAATTGAAGCGCTATGCTATGATCAATGTTACGTTATAATGTAGTATTTGTGGTTGACATAGGTATCTAACGATATACAGATTTTGTACTGTTAATAAAATAAAATAGTTAGGTACTTATTGAATTGCACTTTCATTTGGTGGTATTTTTATGGGATATTTTAAGAAAGTCGTAGTTAAATATTATTCCTAATTAGATTGTGTAGATGTGACGTGGTACCTACTTATGCACATCCATTTTCCATACGGATTCGCATCACCTTCATTTAAGACTGGATTCCACATACTTCACTACATACAGTGTTTATTGAGAATTTTATTATCATCCATGCAAAGTATCGAGCATTCCTAATGGCGTAAACATACAAGTATTCAACACGATAACATGTCTGCGCGAGAGGTCAAGTGAAAAATCAAACGCCTTTGAAGGCTATTAACATTCCTCACTTATTAATAATCGCCGGCCGACGCGTGTAAGTACCTGAAACCATGCCTAAGGAATCGCGGAACGAATTTTTAAAAACTTCTCTTGACACATTTCTTGGAAAAAAGATGCTAATCAAAGAGGAAGTGTCTGTTTAACACAGTGGTCATGCGCTCCTATACATAGGCCTACATTGGGATATAGTCGACAAACTCGGTGGCAGAAGAGATATGGCAAGAGTTGTCAATGAACCATTTTGAAATAAAGACAACTTGACTGTACGAAATAAGTATTATTCACAGTTCCAGATAATAAAACAACAAATACATTACGCACTCAACCGCGCAAAATGAGGTTGGAATGCGACCACATGATAGCACATGATCGATGACTTGCACCATATTTCACTTATTCGAATTGAATATCAAATGACTTTCCATTATTGTGATACGTTTAAATTAAAATGTATTAAACACACCTGTGAGTCGAACAGAAAAATATCTAGGTACGTACCTACTGAGCATTTGATTATAATAAAGTGTACGTACAATGCCTACGGTTAAACAATATACAATTAACCGGAAAAGACAGTAGACAGACATAATAAATGTATAGGTGTAGTGTAATGTTTATGTCTTGTCTAGAGAGCCGAGATGATAAAATAATAATACTATTTATTGAAGTAAAGGTAAGGTACCTTCTGGTATTGTATTATATAAATAATACAAAATACACCAATAAAACACCAACAATATTGAAAAGAGGAGCAATTAAATGTCCCGAAAGCTCCAAACAGAATATGTTCGAATTAAAATTTCTTACTTAACCCAATATCGTTGCAGTTACGTATAGCGGAATTAAATATCAGGTTGTTATTCCAAGACGTTATTGTCCCAAATATCGAAATATTTTATATGTTTGGACAGGAATCCTAACGCGAAAATGATACCAATATTCTGTCGGGTCGGTTCGTTCAAAGGGACAAAACGCCAAGAATATTTTTTAAGTGCTTATCCCCAACGTAAGTCTCAATATTTGATTTTTAAAAATATTTATTTGGTGTATAGACATGGCCCACTTACAGTTTTATTACATAGTGTAGATTATAGATAGAAGATAGATCGAAACAATACGCGAGACGACACGAATAGTTGGAATAGCTGCACTCTCGCTACGTTGCCAACGAAATGGAATCCGTTGCCATTAGAAATTCTACTCTACATGATGACTTCATTGCTGGCTGGATTCCTCGGGCTCGTGCCTTCGCTGGCCATCAGTGTCAATGTACCATGCTAATTTGGCATTTTATGTATTCACTTTATGCAGAATATACTTTCATATTTCAATTGCAATTCCCAATGTCAGTGCATCATAAGATGATTATCTATCATGTACTCTCCGCAGCCACGACTCAACACTGTCAGATTGCGAATGATCTTGAGCGGCATAGGTAATCTTTGTGCTTTATGACCCTTTCATTTTGAATGTGTTCACTATGGAACGTTTTGAAATGATCAAGCGCAGAGTAATCTGCTAAATTTTTTAAAGAATTCTTTGCTCTATTTTACGGTCTCTATTATGGTATTAAATTGCAGAGCTAGGTTTGTAAATGTAACTATGATTAAATCACTGTCCGAGAAGTTGGCGAATAAATAAACGAAGACTACAGGAGCAGACAGAAAGTTCGCGGTTGATATATTGGAGCGAACTGTGGACAAAAGATTTGTTTGCTGGTGATTTCATTTGACATGTGTAAACAATTGACCCAAATTTACGATTTACGATGCTGAAAATAATATGTGTATGTACTGACAACAATAGCGATCAGCGATTGCATACCGTCCTAAGAATGCTTGTAACTGTAGTCGGCAACGCAACCTACATTCAGCATTCTTTTCGAAACCGTAACACGCCGCCTCTGCGTTCCGGATATACACGTGCACGCCATAATCACCCCAATAACTTTAACATTAAAACCCATTTCGATTCGATGCATATGATAGAATGCCAAGTACTGCATTTCTAGAGAGCTGTAAAACGGTCGTATATCTATAAACTAGAGTGTAGGTAATTGATATGATAAATTAATAACCATGGCGACATCTACAATAAAATTACATAATCGGTAGTGCCTAACAATATACATGGAATGGCAATTAGTTGAGCGCAGGGCCTGTTGGTTTTTATTTATGCTATGGGACTACTTTTATTGATAATTCCCATCATTAAGCAAATTGAATAATGAAAGAATAGAGAAAAAGGGTGTATAAATAGCACTATTTTTTTCTATAGCATTGATGAGGGATGTTTTACATAAAATTACTGCGTCAAATCAAAGCATACAAGTCTATAATATGACGACCTTTTGTTGTAATTAGATTTCATTTTTTAGTATTAAAAATGAAACGCGTTAGTGCTTATTAATAATGCGCTGTCGGTACGAGACATTGTCAGAGTCGTGAATTTGTTGGTAGGTGTAGAGAGCATGGACCGAGTACCGACCAAATTCCTGAACGCTTTCTCTGGTGGAGTCGGAGCGCGCGCAGGCCGAACGTCGCCGTCGCCGCGCCGCCGCTGCCCGCGCGCACGCACCGCAATGAAAGTGAGCGCCGAGCGTGCGCCCGCTGTCGTCGGTCGCATTGCATAATTACCCGCGATCCAACCATTGTTTGTAAACACTCAATAAACAAGAACACATCACTTAACAAATTGCGTGATCGTATTTTGATTAGGGAGCTACGCGCACTAAGCCCGCCGTCGATCGGAATGCTAAGCAGAATATTAATTGAGTTGTTACTTTTTATCGATTCTCACATTTTACATGGAATTCAAACGGTCGTAATTTTTCCTTTTGCGCCGATTTTATATCGATATTATGAATAATCTGAATAATTTCCCACCCATGGAAGCTTACGAGAACATTATACATTATATTTTATTCCGGTTCTTAGTGATGTACCGCCGAATAATACGTTCAACTAGGATCGTGCGAAATTACAAAGGCTCAATGATGGAGATGAAAGCATTATGTATTTACGAAAAAATACAAAGTATGCAGGTATATTTATATATTTTTTATACCACTAAGGTTGCACACAAGCATACGGCCCACTTGATGGTAAGCAGTCACCGTAGACTATAGCCGCTAGCAATACCAGGGATATCACTACGGGGTGCCAACCATGTTGCTGATGAGAACTCACTGTGCTAGCAGCAATACTACTAGCCCAGCGTATCCTCGTGGAGCACTGGCAACCTTACTTACCGCATAAACACAACACTACATCAAGTAGTGTTATTTCACTGCGGTCTTCTGTAAGGCGGAGGTACAGTCCCCAGTCGGGCGGCTCCAATTTAAATGGGATAACCCACGGGAAATAACAAATCGCCCTACCTCTCTTTTTAAAAGCTCATGGTGTGATTAATCACTGTACTTAAGCTTAGAAAAACTCATTGGTACAGGCCGGGACTCGAACCTCGGCCCATCAGATGACAGGCCTGTTGCTTCAACCACAAGGCCACCACGGCTTTAAAATAGTAAAGGTAGATAGTAAATAAGACTTTAGCTACACAAGCTTATTTAAATGGAGTAATAAGCAATAATACTGCAAGCAACATTGTACTCAACTTGCGTGAACAAGAAAGCCTCAAAAGGTGAAAATATAAAAACAAAATATATTACCATCGCCCTGCAGTTTCCCAAACATTGTTGAGTTCGGCCCTAGATATCATACGATGTAGCCGGTAACCAGCGTGAGGTACCTAAATAATATATTTATCTCTATATATAAAAAATAATATGTACCTATTTCCCTTGGTCGCGGCTTCACGCGTGAACGGCTGGACCGATTTCGAAAATTATTTTTTATATGTGTTTGTTATTGTCAGGAGAAGGTTCTTATGAAAAGCAAAAATTTAAACCTTTTAATTTCGCGATAAACGAATAGTCCTTTTTGCTATGGTGTATTTGACATAATATGACTTCATAGCTGAGACAGGACATCGCCCGTCGGGTCAGCTAGTAAGCTAGTATGTTATAAAAATCACGCTGGTTTGACTATGCTGCAACGACATAATTTCTAGGAGCGTATTTTATTGTAAATTCCATTGCTTAGTAAATTCTGCTCCAGAAAAATCGCGCTTTGATGGTTGGAATTGAAAAAATAAAGATATAAGCTGCTCTTGGCAGCGTTGTCTCTATGAATCCGGTTAAGTACATACAAAGTATGTACAGCATTCTTTGTTTAAAGTTACTAGGTCCAGTAGCTAGGGGTTTATCGATATTGTAAAATATTTAAGTATATGTATGTTTTTAATTTATTTATTTAATAATTTATGTACACACAACAAATTAAGAAGAACAAAATTACAAGAAGGAAATAGATAGTTTTTATTATAAATGTGAATTGAAATTTTACAAATAATTATGTGTTACACGGTCTGAACAGGAAAAGCCAAGACCCTGCTACGGGGGCGTTACTAAGAATTGTTCATTATTCTGTGCCGCTTACTTATTGTTAAACTTATGATGATTCTTATGACACATTATATTCAATATTTTTACCTCAGCTTGCAGAATATCGCAGCATAATATTATAAATTACGCTCTAGTTATATATTCACGTGGGCCCGTTGAAAAGAAAAAATCTTTCGCGCCAATGAATTTTTGTTTCTTCTGGCTACAGAAGAAACAAATACCTGCATTGAGGCTACTCAATGCAGGTATTCCTTCGAAGTAATCACCGACTTGGTAGTTCCATTTTCAAAAAAATTATCATATTTGTTTTGTAAAATAGTAATATGGCAAGTCTTTATTCATAATTGTTATATTTATGAATAAATATTTGCGTTTTTATAAGTAAGAGACGAAATAAAAAGTAAAAAACTTTTCCCCCTAGAACAGGATATTCTATTTTCCCCGCTTTGGAACGTTACAATGACGAACTTTTTGAGCATGAGGATTGAACATGACTTTTCATTTGAAGATGTCATACGATAAAAAGAAAACAATACCAGCAAATATTTGTGTTGTGAATAGATGTGATACTGTTCCATGAGAATTCACTGATGAGGCATACTTATAACAAGTGTCAAAAACCATAAAAGAAACAAATGAAATGTTGTTTTAACGTCAAAGATTTTTGAACGGGCCATTGCCATTCGTATGTAGTAATTGTAACGATCTGGTATATCGGTATGCGGATATTTGTGCGAAGGATGTGGCCGGACGAACACTCTCGCGGTCAAATTGTGGGTCGGCGAAATTAACGCGGGATGCGTTTCACATCGGCTAGGTGACTAGGTGTCTTATTCTCGAGTCTGCAGAAAGCTGGGCTTTCCCGGCGTGATACAGTTCCATTGTTGAGCTGTTCTCTGAAGAGAAAGCCTAATGAACTAATAACTCTTCATTATACTCGTGATGGCGGTATATTTAGCGGACAATTTGTGAAATATATTCGACCCGGATGTGTCGGTCGAATGCGCGTTAGGGAAAATCTGTAGAAACTATCGGCGTGACGGTCGCATACAGGCCGAGGAAGCTTGGTTTAATCGTCAATGGAGCCTTTTATCGCAAAACCAGTCCACCTCGATAGACAATGGTATCCTCTGTCACCACTACACAGATCGCGTATTTTTATACACGCGACGATAATAGCCTCCAAATGAGCCTTGATACAGTTATAAGACAAGCTTGTTAATGTGGCTATCGATTAAGGACTTGTGTTGCGGATATCCATAGATTGCAGATAAGGTTTACACATAAAATGCAATATTTTATGATGGTGTCAAAACCAGTAAATCGGCAAAAGCTATACCCAGGGGTATAGCTTTTGCCGATTATTGTATTTAATGTATATTGTAGCCTATGGACGCTTGCAACACCAGGGTGTTGCAAGCGTCCATAGGCTACAATAACCGCTTACCATCAGGCGGGCCAGGCCGTGTTGCCTGTTTACCACCTTAGTGGTATAGTTATAGGTAAAAAATATCGTTCTTTTTAATATATAAGACAATGTGGTAAATGGTTGATGTTTGGAACAACAGAACTAATTTAAAAACCCTGTCCCTACTAATGAAACGCTACATACATAAATCATATGCCTGTATCGCTGAGTAACTGCAATATTTCATGATGTCTTATTTGTACAAGGATATTGTAACTGAATAATAATATTCATACATGTATTTTAATTTAATATGAAGAAACATAATATTAAGAATTTGTTATTTACATATAAGGTGTATTGCTTATTTATTTAGCTTTGGCTAATGTACCTAATAGCATTATAAATGTTAATACGTGCTTTATCGTAAGCCTAAAATCCCAAGACTTTTTCATTACTATAAAACCCTTTGACATAGTAATAGGTTTGTTTGACCTTCAATAATAATTTGGTTCAGTTTATTTATTAACTTCATGGTAGCTATCATACGAGTATAGGCAACAATTGTTAAATGTTCACAATGAATGGGCTTCTAACTTCTATAAATAGTATTTACTTGCGCGAGATAGTTTTCTCAACAAGAAATGAACACAGGACAATGGGTACTATAGGGTTAGAATATATCAAGAATTCTACCGATCTATTAGGTGCCTAATTTTTTTAGTACGCAGGCTAATTGGCAGTCATGCGTATGTTACACAAACATTTCTAAGAAACGTTGCGTAGAAATTAGGCACAATTTTAGCCCTTACTAATATTTTATATTGTAAGTGATGAACTTATGATAAGGGGCAAGGTAATATTATGTACATACACTTTTATACTTTTTATTATACTAGCAAACCAAACCTGCTTATATGAGATTTTTTAGCAATATTTTAATTATTTCTCTTTAGGTGCACGGATTCTGATGAAACTCACTACTTACTTTTCTTTCGCATCTAAAAATTAATATTCCTGGAAACCTAGAGTGTGGCATGACTTTGAGAGAAACCTGTCTAATTTTATCGCCTGCCAGCCCTACACATGGTCGTGTATGAAACAATGTCAGCTGGATTCTGGAATGCGACCCGCCTACAAGCCGCGTGCCATCTCGTTACTCGTTCAATATTATTCGGTGGCGATCTTATTACATTGATTTATCGACACCGGATGTTCTATGCCGTATATATTTTAGTCAATTCGTGGTGAATCGAGTTTAAATTAGGTGGTGTTAAGTAAAGTTAGGTATAATTGAAATATGGGGAACGGTTAACGATTTTTGGGGAGACCAGAGATATGGGTGTGAGGATAACCTCTACTACTAAAGGAAAGTTGAGGACACCAGATCGTGTGGCAGGTTCCCCGAGAAGTGGACGGACCAAAATAAGACCGCAACGAATAACATTCAGTCCTGGAGCACCTGACGCGCAGCGTCGTGAGGAAGGAATGGCGTAGGGCGGTAAAGCTCACCATTCAACAAATGACAGCGAACGACCACTCTGCCAAGAGTGTAACAACATTACAATCAAAGAATCTATGAAGTGCTATAAAAAGTACCGTACTAGAGACATACATAAAGTAGGAACTTTTTATAGTCACGAGCTCTTTATTTTCAGTAGGTAAATATTAAATTATAACATTTCTTTTTCAGTCTTATTGTTAGCAAGATTATGTTAATATAATATGTAGATTAGTACTTACCGAAACTATCGGAGTCACTAGCTGGGTAGGCAGGGCAAGGTTGCACCATGGTTGCCGCTCGAGACAGCACGTCCAGGGCGCTTTCTATTTTCTCCATTATGCTCCTGAATAACAAACTTTAATTAATTTTGATTTAAAAGTAAAGTGTAGACGATTTGTTGTTGAATCAGGCTTAAGATGGGTATTCCGATCCTACTATGGACTATGTAGTTGTTGTGATAAATTAGGCAGCGATTAAGTTAATGGTATTTAAATGAACACAAAAAAAATACGAAAACAAAGTAATTAGGGCGTCGCTGCGGAATGAAAAATATGTCACGATATATCATCTGTATTGGGATACGCAACGCCACAAGAATTCATGTCTATCCGTCCGTGGATAAATATTTGGCATTAAGGATTTATATCGCAGACTGAAAGTCATAAAGCCATGCGAATACCAAAGTAGCGGAATTTCCTGGCTGTAAGGAAACGGCTAGACGGTGGACAGACGCGCGCCTAGTCTTACGGTCACCGCGTAAATAAGACAGGAATCAGATAATGAAACAAAGAGTTGTGAAACGTGGCGAACGGCCGCATACCGCCGACGGCCGCGCCGGGAACTCAGCCAAAAGGCCGCTCTATGACAGATCAGACACAATATGCGAAAATATTGCGGCTGATTCCATTCAATCTCATTGCACGGGCCAACGGCGAACAGCCCGCAATGACACATGATTCCATTTTACACTGTCATTTTTCAATACGCCTCGATCAATCTTGTGTTTTTGAAAAGACCTACTTCATTCGTCCAATTTAATTACTGGATATATGTTAACCTATTAATATAATTAATCCACTGTGGACAGGGACACAGACAAATACTGGCTTGCCACAGGTCTATTTGTCAAAGTAGCAGAGATAAATTTTATTGAGTGTGATTAGAAAATATATATTATTTAAATTGGGATTCATCTTTATTAGAAAAATATCAATACCTTTATCATGTTATTGCTCCCATTGTGTTGCAAACTTGATAAGGAAATATATTTACATGGTAAATCATTGGTAATACATATTACAAGTAGTATCTTTAAAGTATTTTCATAGTATTTCATGTCATAAGATTACTACATTACAGTATTTCAGTTTTATTTAAAATAAATATCGATTACCTACCTACTTATTGGATAACACCGACCAAATGGTGATATTATTAAACGGGATTCGCAAACATAGTTAAATCTGCATACCAGGCATAATATTTTGGTGATGGTCGTCGCGCCAATCCAAACAAATAGAACAGCTTGTCAGACACCAATTAACTAATACACAAGTTGATGCGCACACAATAGCATATTTCATATAGATAACATCGCATTAATAAATGATAGCGATGTATCGGAAATACCGTACAAAATTGACATACTTTCAGTACAAAATTCCTTATATATATCTAAATGAGTATAATAGACGAGACATTCGTGGACGTATAATGACATTACATTCAAAAGTAAGACAAGTTCCTTGTTATATTCTCACGAAAGGTACGGAGGTGTGTAAGAAGGGAAGGGCAAACAAAACATTGGAATGACGAGTGATGCGATGACTACGTTAATGATGAGGAATTTGGTACATTAACCACAATAGAATTTTTGTGTCCGGAGGCGGAGTCACGAGCGGCGGTCGGAGCTGGTATGTCGGTGCTCGGTCCACAATCCACACCCGCCGAATAGATCATTTGACACATAGTCAGATGGTCACGAACCCATGCAACGGCACATTGGTGCTATAATGGATTCTGATACATAAGCTATATTACAAAAGCAATCCTATCATGTGTCAACTGGTCTAACTAAATGGTCACTATATTTTTTGTAGCAGCGGGCAGGCAATTGACGGGCGATTACTTTTGCATAAATACCAATCACGATTTCGATAAAGTTCCTATATTAACCACAGGTATAAATGGTATACGTTTATCGTGAACAAATAATAATCAGAGCATCGAGATACGAGTACTCGTACTAAAGAAATAATTATTGAATCTAGAATAGCAGCTGCATGACATCTGCTTCTCATTGCATGCCGTAATGACGTTAAATTAGTCATTTGCAAACGTTTCGTTATTTTATGAAATTTTAATAAGGTATTTTATCAAATTACTGCAATCAAAGCAACGTTTAATAGTTTATTGATTGACTTACTAGGTGATCTATCAAAATTTTGGAATGATTTCTTAATACCCAAAATTTGGTAATTATTAAAGAGCTATCAGCAAGCACTTCAGGAAGGTAATTCAACAAAACAAGGGCAGTAATGACGCTCATATACGTATGAATATTGTTTTTGAAGGACAGCTATTTGGATATTACCACATAGATGGACGTAAATCGAGGGATACAGGAGGTATCCAGCATTTGATTCTTTTATTAAATCAGTCTTATTTATGTATGGTATCTTCAAGCTCTAAAGATTTTCGCCAAAGTTTGTGACGTTTGGAATAAATGTGTTTATTTTTATACAAGCCATCTCACTCGATGTAAATCTACTAGAAAAGCTCCTCGTTGACCTAGAATTCTTATAATATGTCGGCCAGATATGTCCGAATAAACTTGCGAAAATTGGTAATTATATGGTTATTATTGGCAAATCAATTTTAGTAGTAAACTATTAGTAATATTTATACGCTGTATATTATCTACTCTGAGGTATGTAATGTGTAAATGTATGTAACCTTTCAAGAAATTACTGTCATTGGAATAGTGGAAAATGACAATGCTTTGCCGAATCCGCCGAGGCCGTGCCGATAACTACCCAGCTGAGTACAATAGCTATAACCTATCTTACGGAGACGCTGGCTACTTCCTTCCTAGGTTGTTGTTGTTGGTCCTTTATGTTTGAAAAAGGTATATTAGAGAAACCTCAGCCTCAAATTCATTGATTAATTACAAAACTTTGTCGCTTGTGACATCATTTCATAGCACTTGTAATGTATTCTTCATTTGTTCTAACCAATTTAGTGCTGTTAATTTCATAATTAATTTCATAGTATGTATAACATACTTTGTCATTTTTATGTTACCAAGGAATGCTTCGTCCTATATCTTCTATATATTTTGTTATCACCTACTAGTTCCAAAACGAAAACCACATGGTGGTCGAACCTTGACATTCCAAATGTTAAAAATAATTCTCTATTTCAGTTACCTAAATAAATGCAACTTTTCAAAAATAGCTCTTAACAGCGTGCATTAAGGTGATAAATGGTTGGCATTGGATATTGTGGCGACGAGCCCGCATTTGGGGTGAGGCGAAGTCTTTTATGACGGTCGGAGCTACCCCTGCTGTGCGCATGCGCACGTGGTCGAGGGGATCGGCAGATGTTCGCTAGTAGTACGGCTGCCCAAATTTTTTTTTGTAGTACTCTATGTACTTTCTACCTATGTAGGTATGTATTTTAACGAACTTTTGAAAATAGCGCCGCGGTCGAGCGAACCAATTGTGGATGACATTGTAATTATTCTGTCATTGTATATAAGGAATAAGTAGGTAGTCATAGATAGATATGCTAAATTCCAATCTGATTATATAATACAGTAGGACTGTGCCGATCTTTGGGCCATATTGGTTACAGAAATATTGTTTCTCGTCTTTCAACATATTTTAATCATCGTTATACTTAGGTTGTCTTGTCTGTGACCGAAATTGATGGGACCTACATTTCAGTTTTTCTGTCACCTCTGGTGTTATAGATTTTTCAATGCTCGTGCGGCACATACTAACCTTAAAATCTTTGAATGTTTGAAACAAGGAGGCATATGCTTTTAGAAGGAGTAAGGAGGAATTGGCTCAGCCATGATTAGTTCGGTCACGCTAATGAAGCAGGCAACCTAATCTTAGTGGAGTTCTGAGTTTGATAATAATAATATGGAGATGTGAGAAATGGTTTGCATAGTTAAATGTTATAGTCAAAATATGGGAGCTTATAAATGTACATAGTCAAACCTACTGTTTGAATAAATCAGTATGGGGGTCACCGTCAAGTCAACATTGGCTAATCAGCTGCTTTATCAAGTCCTTATCACCGCACGGCCGTGGTACGTATACCTACCTACCTATGCCTACGTTCCGTCCGTCGTCGCGTCGGTACGTACGGTCGCATTCCTCGCTATTATGTTCGCGAGATTCCATGCCATGTAGCTCCGCAGTTCGCTGATACATCGCTGCCTCCGCTTCGGTAAGCGGCCAATTTTTTGCGAGTGTTCGCAAATCAAACCGGTAGGCAAGTACTCATTACGTTAAGTACATGAATACAATATAATATAATGTTAAAACTTAATGTGTGATAAATAATATCCAAAAACACATTGAACTTTTAAAACTAGTAAATAGGTAGTAGGGTACACTGCTATTTTATAATTCATAGCTTACACCAAGAAATAAAGATAATCCAAGAAGAATAGACGATCTGTAATATAGATATATCTACAGTTGAAAACCTTAACGAAATAGTAACAATGATTATACAAACACTGAATGAATTAAAAACAAATATTATAAACACACTCACCAATTCCAAGTTTCCCACGAAGTCTCACAAATTCTTTAAGTAATTTTTCCCACAAAGTTAATGAATTCGAGTTGAAAACACGTCAGACTAATAACTTAGTGCAATTCTACAACAGTCTTTATTACTGAAAACCTTCATAACAACGTTTCTAAACCGGCGAGGTATGAAAATCAATAGGTACAGATATTAGAATCGCAATAACTCCGTATCATCTGTTTATCACGACACGCTGGATAGTTCTGCGACGCAAAAAATATAATGTCTTCTACCGTTTATTATGCATTGTCCGTCAAACTGAACACACTGATGAAGTTAGTATTTGTTGTTATTTTATAAAATCCAACTATCGCGCCACGACTCTGTTGACGAAATAGTCGCGTTTGACATTTGAGCCGAGCCCACTACGAATGGAATCCACGGAATGTCAAATATTTTCAGTGCTGCCATCTGTGTGCAGTAATCTCACTTATTCAGAGGCGGCACACTGGACTTAACGTAACTTCAACAAAATTTATTAACATTACAAGTGAAGCCCTAAAACATACTAAAATAATGTGTTACAGAAATATATAACTTGTAAATTTCTTAAAATGTATTTATGAGCCTATTTCTTAAAATATGAAAGTTCGGGTGAGCGCGCTTGCGAATCCATTGGAATGCGTACAAGCTAGTGCCGCCTCTGTGAGACGTCATTGGCGCAGGCGTGATGGTAGGCCGCGTCTGCTGCAGGGTTATCGACACACGGCGAGGAGGAGTAGGGTCGCCATTCGGTGGTTGCCAACTGGTATGCGCATGTAGCGTAACTGGCAGTCTCGGTTCGATACTTTCCTTGCAGACCATACTTTAAATATATGATTTAATAACATGCTTATGATGATTTACTTTCCGAATAAATATTTTCTTGCACTGCAAAGAGCATTAGGAAGTCTTTACGACGATGAAGTTGAGTAAATGAAAATATCACGGTTAAATATGTTGGCCTAGATTTAATGATTGTACAACCGATTTTATTTATTGAACGTATGAACCGAATGCTAATGCAAATTAACATTCTAATGTTTTTGTTTTAGGAGTATTCAACAACGAAGGAGTAACGCCATCTACACTTAACAAAATGAACTAAGAACTAAATTTATACTAGTTCCTTACGTGTAAGTCTAGATGGCGCTGTAGGTACTGTTCAAGTATCGAATAAAAACTACTGAATTCGTGACACAATGTTTATTTTATCTCTAACACAACATTTTTATAAACCTCAGAAATAAATCAACGCATTTTCAACATAAATTAAGCGACGGTTAGCGCTATACGATCATTAGTTAAGGATACCTAAATGGCCAATATTCATAACTGAATTGCTAAGCCTAGAATCGGTGTAACTTACAAATTACAATAAATAGCTCATTGCATAATTCGTGTTCAGAAATTTAACATTTAAGAGTGACTTTTCTTAACTTTAAATATAACGCAACGATGCATACTTTAGGTTTGAAAATAATGGAGGAATGGCAGTCAGTCGACAGTCGACGTCCTGATGTGATGAGGAGGCTACAACGTACGCTAAGAAAAAGGAAGCACATAATCATATACAAATGATCACTTAATCAGGGGTCTCAGACCTCAGTTCATTTGGGGCTCAGACACTACAAGATTTAGGCTTCTTTTACCGAATCAAATTTGTGATGCTATCGTATTATGTAAGGTATTTGTATTTAGATGTTGGTTAGGACTACCCTGATGAGTGTAGTTTAGGTCCTATGTGTAAGGACGTATAAAGTAACTGTTCTATACTTTATACGGGCGGGCACATACAAATGTAGCCGACCGTTTTGGTTATGACTGCAGTAATAATTATTTAATTTTGACTGACTATATGATATGACAATGGACATTGAAATTGGTATTATTCTATATTTATGGAGTTTTAATTTTATTATAAAATGATGAGTGAATTTTCCTATATTTTCTGTCATACAAAATTAAACGGCAAAGTCTGACATGTTCTATTTTAAGGGTCAATACTTGAATCTAAATGTCAGTTCTGAAGTTCTTTGACTTTTATATATCCCATCATCAAAGGACCACAGGTTTGACCACATAATCACTGCGTTACAGAAACATACATAAAAACAGCTAAGTACGTACATAATAATTGAATATTTAACCTCTTCGCTTGTATATCTCTAAAATATACATTTTACATTGTTTATCGTAAACATCTCACTTGGGACTCCAATAGTAGGTATCACTAGGGCTAATTACTAACTTGGTTCCATTTTTCGTAAGTGGTTTATAGCTTAGACCAGACACATTTAACATCCATAATGTGAAATTTCTTTAGCTGAGACTGATTTGATGACATATATACATACGAGTACCTATCAGACCTGAATAGTCTTACGGCGGAATTTATTCACAATCCAACCCTGGTTAAAGATTAAAAATACCGATAAAATTGTTCAAAACACACTTTACACAAGTTCCATATAACAGCGAGAAAGCTATCCTGTATCCTCTTGATGTTTTAAGAAACGTTATGTTAGTTGCTTATGTTGTTT
Organism: Falcaria lacertinaria; assembly: GCA_951449985.1. Classification (NCBI taxonomy): domain Eukaryota; kingdom Metazoa; phylum Arthropoda; class Insecta; order Lepidoptera; family Drepanidae; genus Falcaria; species Falcaria lacertinaria. The sequence goes on along the minus strand of OX602113.1, from coordinate 6,977,766 downwards.
GTCCGAAGATAAGTAACAAACAGAAAAGAAACCACGGAGGGACTTTCACTATAATAATATCGTAATAAGTGTAGAGGATATTGTTCGTCTATGCGATTTGACGACAACATTACAAGAAATGTATTGTATGAATGTAGCTAAAAAAAGATACACAATGGGCTGTGTGAAAGATGACATGTCTAAAAATGTTAAATACAGACATGAAATGACTGCTGAATAAGGATTTAGGGTAAAATTTTATGATAGAAAACTTGCATGTACTGCATTTAACAAAGATAAGTACTTTGCTATTATTCTCAATCTCGTTGTCGATAACGAAATGTTGATCAATTAGTAACTTCACTTTGATTATATTGTACTTAATTAAAGTTCACTCATAATCTATGAACAATCACATTGGGTTACCAATACGGTATTGAAAAAAAATGGAGAAAGAACATGTAAAAAGATAACGTATCAAATATATGTGCCTAAGAAGTAGATCAACTTAAAGGAAGATAGTAGTATAAAAAAAGTTATTAATCTTTGATATTCAAACAATAATTTGTGGACGAGTTTAGTATACGGTTAGACTTAGTGGTTGGTTTTAGTGTGTAGTAAACTGAAATAATCGCTTGAGAATCGAGATATCGCCAGATGTTTAGACAAACCATTGTCATGTTGCTTCGAATAGAAAATGCTCAACATTGTTATATTTTTTTAGGTATGAGAAAAATTACATCCATATGAATAGTATACTTGTGTCATTTCTATAATCTCTTGGCATTTTTTAGGTTGTAAATACATTTTTCACATTCATCAAAAGAAAAAAATCTATGAATCCAATGAATACATACATATACTACTTTAATAGTTTAAAAAGAGAAACTCAATCGAAATAAAGTAATAACAAAATATTTCATCACATAAGTTAAAATATGTTAATTGGGCAAAACGGCAGTTACACCATATACATAATAAATATATAAATGTTATTGTAATTTTAAATCTATCTATATTCGTTTCTAGAACGTGACTAGTTAAACAAAATGTAGGTACCTACTTTTATCTATATTATATAGCGGTAACTAATACAATGTAATGTAAACTATAAAATATACAGTCCGACAGTTTATAATGTATGTACCTGTTACTAATAAACGTAGGTATAAGTATTAATGTTTATTATAGTTTTAATGCAATATTTATTATTTTGTTTGTCATACATCTACATCTAGATTTAGCGCGTTCACGCATTCTTCTTAAATTTACAAACGGGTTCTAATGTATTTATTACTTACTATGATAGTAAGGATTTTGTGTGCTATTTTGAAGGGTTGTTGCAAAATAATTCATTTGTCTGTAAGTACATAAATTGTATAAGCTTGAGTCAAAATATAATTCATAATGTCTGTTATTTTAAGTAGAATAAATATGATGCTCCTTAAAATCACAATCTTGTATTTATCTGATGAATATAAAGTAGCTGTGATCGTTCTGATTATTTTATCTTTCCGATCAGTACTCTTTTAACCGTCTATGAATAAAAGCCAAATATTTATGTTATCAAAGTAAGCAACGTGTCTTAAATTTAATCATTTTCATCTTTTAAACATTGGTACGTTACACTAGAACCTCATAATATTATATCATCATCCATAAATATTCTTAAAACTCCAAAGGGGACGGCTTAACGTGTTAACTAAAATACGGCATATGTCACCTGAAAGGTTTTTCATAATCATATCAAACGATAAAGCCCACGTTGGTGTAAATATATAATATTATTTTAAATATATTTGTGTATATTTATATATATTTATGGATAGACTCTTTGAATAGTGAACGACACTTTACATTATAACATATGTATATATAAAACCAAGTAATAGAAATGAAGTACTAGGTATCAGTTATTGTGTTATTAATTATGTCGCGCTAAGTTAAGAGCACCTTCAGATTTATGTGCCGTTAGATATATAAGCATCATACATTATGTAAGTATTACGTTTTGAATTCTGTAAATGCATGTTTATATACAAATAATGTTCTGTTATTATAGCTATTGTAGGAAGGTATAAAATATAGTGAGACGTGAAATAGTTTGGCCTGTAGAGATAATGTGCTTGGTCATAAGATGACCTTTTGTAATTATGTTTATGATTCTTAAATTTAACATGTACCTATACAAATTTAAACTCTATGTAAAAATGTAAATTTCAATGGAATAGCAACGCAAAAATTGTCTTAAAAAGTAATTACATCCAATAATTTATATAATATATTATATCACATCGAAATAATTTAGGTAGTCATATAATATACGAAAATGATATGTTGCCAAGTAATTCGCCGCATTACGGACCTTACAACAATAAAGTTTATATTATAATTTAATTATTACATGTAATGTAAACGTTAAATAAATTGTGTAAATATGGAAGGATCATAAATGTTCAAAATTAATACGTAAATAGGCCGTTTATAAAACCGGATGGCTTATAACATGTGATGTAAATTACATACACTTATAACTATTTGTCAGCAAAGCTGCTCATCTCAGCTCAGTCACTTGATAGTTCTCCAGCTTATAAATCCTAATCTTATGTCAATATTGGATTTTTTTAAAACAATGAAATTTTTACTTTAATAAAATAATATTTTTATACGTATCTATCGTATGAGATTTTTTCTCATTTATTTCACCAAAATATGAGATAAATTTAAATAATATAAAGATCACCGATTTGCATTGACTTTTGAAATCACAATGACACAAAAGCATCGTATGCTTTAACCACAAAATTCCTGTATCCCTGCCTGTCTTTTCATGAGATTAAGGTGTCTGTGTTGCTAGTGCCACATACACGACTAACATTAGTATAGTGACATTATTCATAGTACTACGTGTTACATTACATGCGCATTACAAAAACAATTGCTTGATGCTTAGGGGTCGGTCGTGTGATTTGGGTGGTCGCCAGTCAGCCGCATCCGAGTCGTGCTGCTCAACTCCAGCGCACGGCACCATGCGCAGTGGCCGCGTTGAAGACGACGCCCCACATCGCCGACATTGCGTCCGGCGAACACCCAAGGGTCGCCGCCACCACCACACCCCGTCCGAGGACTCATAACTCTTGTCATAGCTCCCAGCTCCCTCGTAGTTTCCCTTGTCGTACCCCGTGGCTCCCTCATAACTCATTTTATCATACCCACTTCCCTTAAAATTATTTGGATCATAGCCCGAAGCCTCTCCCTTATCGTATGACGTAGACCCTTCGTAGCTTTTATCGTAACCCGTAGCATAATTACTATTATCGTATCCGTGACCGTTTTTGTCGTAGCTCGCCGGCCCGTTATAGGTATCTCTAGGACCTCTATCGTAGCGCTCGTAACTAGCTTTGTCATACATCGAAATTGCGTCATAGTTTTGCTTGGGCCAAGCTCTGTCCGACCAAGTAGATGTTTCACTGTCACAAGGAGTTACAGGAGCGCTTCGAATTGTTTTCGGTTCGTAATAGGTAGCCATGTCGTCCGTTGGTGATAAGCGTTTCTATAACACAAGGTATAATACTTTTCGGTAAATATTTTAAGCTCATGAAAGTACCCACGAGGTAAATAAGTTTGAATGAAGGACACGCTGGGCTAGTATCTCCAATCAACCTAACAGAAGAAAGCAGCTAAACTGCGCTACACAATCTGTAGTCTCCCTGCGGTGACTAAGGTTCTTATACGTCATTGAGTAACTAATGTGCTAGCAGTAGTGAAATACTTTCGGCAACACGCGTGTGATAGTCCCTACGCTTGCAGGTGTCAATAGGCTACGGCGACCACTTGTGTATGTGCAGTGTGCGCTACCTTCGAAACAGAATAAATTTTATATGAAAAAAGGGCGGACATCCAAGGGATGACATGACCCCCATAACCCCCCTCCCCCCTCCTGGGTACATACAAATAAATACCTACTATTTTGACATTACAAACAGACGCTTCAATTTTATTTATTTCTATAGATTTGATAACATTATTTAGACCCAAAACACAATTTACTTGTAGTTAGATGTATTATTGGGAACGTGTCCTGAATACACCTTGACTAATATGACTCCCCCCCTGACTTGATAGCTAGATCCACCCTCGACATAAAGAGTAACTTTAATAGGCACCTTCATGAAGTTGAAGTCGGGCAGCTTGAAGCGTCACACTTCCTGTAGAAATTTAACCGGACAGACTCCCTGTCGGTTGTCGCCGGACCGGATCATCACCATCCCGTCGACCTCGTCACCAACTTGGATCACAATCTGATCGCGAAGCAACATCAGCCCGTTATCGCCATCTGAGACCTGAAAAGTGGTTTGTTTAAAAAAAAGGATTTAATAACAATCAAGTATATGAATAGAGATCAAAGAGAAAGACATTAAATATAAATTCCTGCAAATAACAAATCGAACACTGATTTCAAGAAAAAAATCTGATTGGCTTAATTCAAAATTAAAATTAATACGCTCTGAATAAATGACATACCTATTATGTAGGCATAAAACTTAGCGGCTCGTAAGTTCAGACTTTCAAAGTGTTTTTGGCTCTTTAAGTCCCGGTTCGTACTAAATGAGCGATTCGATACTAAAGTGGTTTATTATACCACAGGATGCAAAGGAAAATATCGACAGCAAACCTGGTAAGAATGATGTTAGTCTTATGTTAGTCTACGGATCTATGCTACGGTGGACTATGCTATGTATGACCCGTCCGCCCTCATAAAGAAAATAGGCCGGGACTCCTACATCGGATACAAATAAGGGTTTACCTACTATGCTGTAGGGACTATGCTTAATTTGTTCTACCCAGCGGAATTCCGTAATTAAAATAGCCGGATCTTTACAATGCAATATAGGCATATTGCATTGTAAAGATATGGTGAAATCAATAATTACCTGCAGGTTGTGAGTGACTTGCAACGGGCGCTCCCCAGCTTGCAACTTCGTGCAATACTTGGATGGGAAGTATCCGATCTTTCCCAAACATTTTCCCTTCCACCAATCAGGGTCTGATGTATCGATCACCGTCACTTTGTACCCTGCCTTCAAGTCTAGCTCATCGGCATGTCGTGATTTGAAGTTATATAAAATCACATACAAGTTAGTCGGTAACAGCCGTTGATGCTTCTGAAAGGTAAATAAGTAGGTACTTAAGAATACAATATTGAGCAAAATATTTGTTCAGCTGATTGCAGAGTTTCTACGGTCGTACAAGTTGGTGAATTTATTTAAATTTGTGTGTGGTCGCTAATCTTTAACTAGGTCATGATTCTTATCAGAAGTGAACTTGCAAGTTATGGTTATAATATGGGTTATAGTTATAACGTACAGGGAGCTGCAGTTTAGAGTTACATGATAATAATTTTATTCAAATAATAATAAGCTTCAGCTTTTTACTCTTCGGATTTTGCTAGTTTACTAAGAGAATATTCACATTCCAAGTTAGGAATATGTGAATAATTTACATTTTCGAGTAGCTAAGAAGATCTAACAAATATAAATGTATGGTAGTATGTAATATAATAATGAAAGTATTTATTAAGACAATATCTTTGCAGTTCGTATTAAATACAATACAAAACTCGATAACATGAACCCAAAATAAATAAGCAATCTAGGCCCGCAATTCAATACAATTAATTTTAATCGGTTTCCTAACTTGAATCTAACTAAGTAAGGACGTATTCCGCGAGGATATGCGCTAGAAATAATGCTGCTAGCACTGTGAGTCCTCATCAAAAAACATGGTTGGTAACGCGTTAGCGATAGGTACTCCAGGTATTGCTAGCGGCTATGGGCTACGGTGACTGCTTACCATCGGGTGGGCATTTGCTTGTGTGCCACCTTAGATTAAAGGTATAAAAAACACTTACGCTAGTCTGCTTGACGGGTGAAGGGCAAGGACTCGCACTGTTAGAGGACAAGCTCTTGTCAGGCTCGTCTGGGAGCTCGACGCTGCTCATGCGGCCGCCGCGGGCGCTGAGCAACTTGCGGCTATGCACTGGCGATGATGGTGCTGTACCCCATGTACCAAAAAGTTTTTACCCGTCATATTTTATTCTATCTCTATTGGAGCTTTCGAATGGAAACATATCGATTTTAAAGATAGCATTTATAGGGAATTAAAGAATTATATTTTATTTAAATCTTAGAATTGATATGACCGAGATTAGTATTGTTACTAATACCGTGTACTTACCACATTCATGGTAAGAACCAATGATATTTAAACATCTCACCACAGAGATCGAGAATCATTCACGTAAAGAAAACATACTTGGTATTTCTTTGTACCGTCGGAACTGTCTAATGTAGGTAGGTACTTCATATCGGTCGTGAAAGAGTATTGTATTATTCTCACATAGGTAATTGTGAAATAAGTACAATATTTATAAGACAAAAGATTTTTTTGGAAGGAGTAATAAAATTATAAATAATTTGCCCACGATATCCTAAAAAAACGATAAATCAAGATTGGTAGTAGGTAAGAGGTTATGTTGCTTTTCCGACAGTTTCCGTTCTAGTTTCTATTCGACGATAAATCAAAAAGGATTTATCAGTTGCGTGTGAGCAGTGAACCATTATTAAAACATTAGCCATGTTTAAATGAATTAATGTCGTTGGCACGACGTTATTAACCACCCAAACATAATGGAATGAATTCACAAATAAAATAAGTATTTGCTATCACACGAAACAATATTTAAAAAGGCAGTGACCAACTTATAACCAGGTATTGGTGCCAATTCTGTTGTTCAAAATTACTAAACTTAACTAATTTGACAGGTCTAAAAATATTGCCATCCTTATTTAACCCCGCACATGAGAAAGGGATAGCAAGACTTTTAGACTTCTGAAATTAGTTAAGTTTTAATATTTTTAAGAACAGAATCGACACAATTATTGCTATTGTTATCTAATGAAGGTATAACAACAATGTTGTATCAGAGAATCGATAACCACTAATGAATACTCGATCCTCGTGTGAGGTATCGTGTTATCTATTATCTTTCAAAACATAAACAATGGGTTATTCAAGGCCTTAGTGAAGTCCACACTGACCTTATTGTACTCATTTCAATACATTATCGGTTAACTTAATACAAACATGGTTGTTATCAGAAAACAAAAGTAACGTACATGAGTGGGTATAGTCATGAATCATGTAGTTATTTATTCTATTAAAGCCATGTCTCATGCAAACTGCTCTGTAGTCTGAAAACAAATAAAAATTGTTCTCAATAAATGTCATGCAAAAGTACTTACGCTTCTAAATCATAACAGCAGCTGTGTAAATTTAGAGAGTAGGTACATTTAGATTTAGAAGTGAAGATTGAATTCGAAGAAATTATTTCCCAGTGCTGTTAATAAAAAAAATAGGTATAAGGACAACATAGACATCGTCAACCATAAATATTTCCATCATCTTAGGACGACGTAGAGAGGCAGCATAGTAGATACTAGACACCATAAACAACCAGAGGTAACCTATACTCTAACACACAAGCTCGGCTTAGCTAAAGGGGATGTCTGGGACGAACATCGCTTGTGCCCACATAACACTGACATCAAAACCAGAGTCCAAAAAACGGTACACCTTTAAGCATAAACAGACAAGCTGTATGAGGACTGCAAAGCAACTACCAAAGTATTATGATGTTCGAATCCGCGCAAGTGACTTTTAACGATAAGTAGCTTGAAAGCCGATCCTTGAAACAATCTTCGGATCTGTTATAAACATCGTAACTGGAATCGAACAGTACTTTGATAATCGACATGTCTTCGATATACAGATCATCTGCGTACACCTTAAGACTAAGCGTAATAGTTCAGACGGAAAAGCCTTCAGTGAGCAATAGAAAAGCGTGTTGTTTGGACCCAGGCGTAATAAGGTTGTTCGATCCGTACATAGAACTCGGCTGCCTTGCGATGGCTGGTTCTCCCTCTGTGGGCGTCGCCGCAACTCGCCGCACTCCGGCGAGTCCAGCGACAGGCTCTTCATCCTAAGGTTCAACTTTTGACGTCTCGGAGAGTGCGGCGCTATAACATTGACCCAGTATGAGCATTGATTGTACACAACACCTCCTCTTAATATATAGCCAAAATAGCTCGTCCACTTTCCAAAGTAGCATTCTTGAAATTTGAATGGATGTTTGAGTATGTTCTCCAATGTAGTACATTTATTTGAAATTAACTAGTTCTATAAAACAAAAAAATATGTGCTAGTCAATAATGCTTCTATATTTACTTAATGAGTTGTATGGTATCTCCAAACTTTATTGTTTGATTTGATTTGCTTTACTTTATGTTGTAATGTAATGGTTATTTCACAATATTCGCATCTTTTTTGATCTTTGAACAAATCAGCATAACTCATTGTATGTGAATATTGTGAATGTGTTATTCTATATTATACTTAAAATATAAGTACAGACAAAAATATTATAGTAAAAATAAATGCAAAAGCAGTGCAAATAAAATTATAGAAAATTACAATATATAAAGATGCAAAGGACCCTATCAAACTACGCAGTACAAGAGAGTAAATATTGTCAAACTAGAATGATATCTTTTTATTGAAGTCGGCTCTGATTCAATGACTACAGAACTGAATGAGAGCTATTATTAGATGCAGCCTGCCGTCCAGCTTTTTATTCATGGAACGGTAGCAAAAGGAGTGGCATATTATGAATGCGATTTGATGCGAACAAAATGCTCGTTGATGGAACATCTTTCAGTAAATGGAATTTTCTACGGGGCTTCGTTTTATATACGATTTCAATTTTGGTACCAGGTAAGGGACTGGTGCGGTCTGCCTGCCTCAACATTTGGGCACTCTTGGAGTTCTTCATCGAACCTGTGTGGACAAGTAAACAGGAGCCAGTCTATAACTTATTCCAATACTAGTTTCACGGAACCGTGTCACGTGGAAGAAGCCCTGAAAGAAAATTTAACGCAAACAGAAAGGACGGGTGAGTCGTAAAAAAGCGAAAACAAACAGAAACGTTAGTCGGTCGATTTGCTAGTATTTTCGTAAGAAGTGTTGAAGGTGAACTTGATGTAGGTGTTTTGTGACGTTGAATATTATACTCAGCGTAAGTAGTGGGCTCTCAGTGAATTCCACAGATCGCGTCACGATAAAAGCAGTAGTATGAGTTAGTTCAGGTGCGAGTAGAGATAGTGTCAAAATGTGTTTAGTCGTTAGAAAATCACATGCAATCATCAGCACGCTGCACACGTTGCGTCAAGCCATGCATAAACTTACATTCAAACGCACCCGTGAGACAGACGCAGAAACACGTCACCGAATAAAGATTTAAACGTGCTCGAGGTGATGAGAGAAAAATTTAAGCTTAGATTTTGAATTTTATTGTAACAATAACAATATACATATCACAGTACGCGGGGCGCTTCGGGGTAATAATAACATGACATCCGAGAAGCTGCTGGGACTGGCCAGGTAGCCGCGGAGAGTCTATGCTCTCGCCTGAGTGGCGACATGATTTATGTTTTCATTTCCGGGGATTCAAAATTTAAATAATCATTTTTTCTTCCTGACGCTCGCTGATGATTTGAGAATAGAAGGCGGCGGATCACCGTTCTCATTTACGAAACATAGGGGTTGTCCGAAGGGTCGCGTCGTCGTCATCTCCGACTCTGCAAAGATAATGCGCGAACAAAACAAAATAAATAAAAATATTTAAATACACATAATTTAATTGAAAACAAATAATATTAAAATAAATTAATAACTAAATGAAAACGGCTGGGTTTGATATGAACGACAAAGTCTAATTTCATGGGGTGGAAATCCTGTGAAAGGACATATTCAAGCAACTAAAGGATGTGGCCGAGCTTTCTCTAGATTTAGTCCTAGAGTCTAAACTAACACTGCAAACGCGAAACTAAAATAAAAACATAAAATACTGAACACACAACGAAAAGAAGGCACCGTAACCCAATAGGAGGACGGGACAAACAAAGCTGTGTGACTGAGAGAGCGATGCGCTACGGCAGCCGAGGGCGCGTACTTTCCGGCAGAGAAATGGACCGGTGCTGCGGCGAGCCACGGCGGGACCGCGAGCCCCACATGGACAAACTCTTGACGCCGGCGAAGAGCCGCCGCCGCACGCCGCCGTCGGGCCGCGTCGCCCCGCCTACCGACAAGTAGCGCTCAGTACTGACCGCACCCCGCCCCTGACCTGCGCCCGCGACTATACAATGCGTGCACAACAACTCGACACTACTGAAAACGAGTGATCTGAGTGAAGCTTCCGCCGGCCGGGCGCGGCGGGCGCGGCGGCGGCCGGCGGCTTACGCGCGGCCGAGCGACGCGTGCCGCTCGTGGGGCGCGGCAGACCTGAGCTGGAGGAGAGAGGCTGCGGCGCCACGGCCAGCCCCGCGCACGGCCGCGCCGGTGAGCGCGCGGCCGGCGGCTCTGCGGGCGCCGACACGCGCACTACCGGGCCCCCGCGCGATTCCCCGCCGCCCGGCTTCGCTATTTCGTTGGCGCGCTTCAGAACTTGGTAGGTCTGATCCACTTCCTCCTCTGAGCATCGAGCGAAATGCAGTTAAATTCAACATCTCCCTAACGACCTAGACTTGGAACATACGATTTGTTATTGTGTGCGCGAATTGATCTCTAATTTCGTGTTAGTAGGTACTCCTGTCTGTATAGTCTGTTCTGGAAAGGGTCTGCCCAGAAGTGTTAGTTGGTAGATACATATCACGGAATTATCGGTCTCGGGAGGGTGCACAGGGGTCACTCCTGATTATACTATACCCTCTTCATAGTAGCTATCGAAATCATCATCGAACTCGACCGATCCCTTGAAAGAGATCTTGGTTAGTCTTTGCCCCGGCAGCCAGCTTTGCTCCACCCCTGGACAACGTGATGTTAACTTCCGATTGTATTACATAGAGCTGGTTGGTGCGTGTATGTGAATTGTTGCATGAGAGTGAGAGTGTCATCGTGCGCCATTAGAGGCATGAACTATGTTATTAGGTAACATGAAGTATATTATTCTAATCGGAATATTAATCAACATTTACACGAGATTTCGATCATTAGACGCCATATTTTATTGAAGTAACTTACCACAGCCTCTGGTGGCAATATCTCTTGAATAAGCAAATTTGACATGGAAATATATAAGAACATTTCCAATTAATTGGCCATAAATGAAATCGTATTCGGATGATGATGATATTTGGCTTCCACCAGAAATAGGCTTACACATCAATTTGCTCATTGCGGTTCAGTCTTACGCTAGGCTTGGAGTAAGGGACGTTGTGGAACTAACTTTCATCATCGAAGGCGGTCTCATGGACCCTGTGGGATTCAATCTCAGAGGTGCTCTTCTGCCTGCGCAAGAGTCGTGACTTGGTCTGGCACTTGCCGACCTGCGGCATGCAGTCCATGTGCACGTTCATCTTGCACAACCGACACCGAAGCCCCTGTCTTGTGTGGCCTATGACAAACATACACATTTTAATATAGGAATATAATCTTCTAATATATAAAATTCTCGTGTCACAGTTTTCGTTGCCATACTCCTCCGAAACTGCTTGACCGATTTTGATGAAATTTTTTGTGCTTATCCGGTATCTATGAGAATCGGCCAACATCATTCGGACGTCATCAACGGATTTTTCATCCCCCGAAATGTTAGGGGTAGTCCACCCCTAAATTTATTTTTTATTTTTTAGACCGATTTCAAAAATTCTTTCACCGTTAGAAAGCTACACTATTACTGATTAACATAGGCTACCTGCCCGCCCCGGCTTTGCACGGGCAGACAAAATATTTGATATAAAAGTCTACCCGTGCGAAGCCGGGGCGGGCCGCTAGTCCAGATATAGAAATAGCCGAAATATGATAGCACATGTTAAAATTGTTCGTCTATTTTGATTATCCACGATAATTTTCAAACAGTTTTTAAAACAACTATCCATGTGACTTTAATTCACAGGTAGAGGACGTCAAGTAGTAATCTGGACTACTATGCTATAATCTCAGAGTTCTATTATGCAAGAAACCAGGGAATTGCCGCGGGATTTAAGAGACACTGGAATCTTTGACATTGGACTTTTACCCACAATATCGTCTGATATCGTGGTTAAAGCTACTATTAATTCGATGCAATTTAATGCAAGTAGTAGTAAGTGAGTACTATTAAATCAATGCTTATTTCACAAATCTATTAGCAATTCCAGTCCATCGCAATTTATTCACAATCATATCTTTGACCGTAAAGCCGGATACGTGATGCGAGTTTTAAACATTGTCAGCATAGTGTTATTGTCCGCAAATTTGGGTAACTATTTATAGTTAGGTCTCTAAGCTATGTGTAGATACCTAATGTACATTTACATTAATAATAATATATAAAATCTAGCCGCTTTACATTGGCGTTGTGTCATTATTCGCAGAACATAATTTCAAGCAAAATATTATTCTACGAATTATTTAGCGTAATTGCTTGCGATTCGAGTGAAAATAATTTATACAAAGCCAGGGCATTGTTGGGTCACCTACCCAGTATATGGTGACACGTTAACCTCAGCCTAAAATGATAACTTAAAATCCTCCCTTCAATAGAATTTAACATACTTCTGGGAAATTGTTTTATAATGTATCTAAACGGTTTTCGGCAATAAATCTTGCAGTCTGGTAGGTACAGTTTAGGTAATGGCTATATTAATCATAGCTATGAAGCGTGACGTATCTAATTTCTATCATACAAAACGCATTACGACGATGTATGGTGCTCCCGCTTTCGATATCGTAACTGATCAATTAGAGATTTTTAAGGTACATATTATAGTGCAGCGACATATCAATCAATTTTATTCATACGCAGGATAGAAAGTAGTAGCTGTAGAAGGCTGAAGCGTTTCTATCATATATAGGTATTATTCATTTTAACTGTACATGAAGTGTAGTTGTCACAACACTGAGTAATTGATGTTAATGAGGTGGCAAATGTTTTATTCAAATCGAACTATGCAAGCACATTATCGTGAGGAATAACTAGTAGACAATATAATCACGTTGGCATGTCACGCACGGCACGATATAACTACATCAAAATCGGTTTTCATTTTACTTAAGGTAGATGTAGCCGCATAATTTACTCGCGATGTCAGACTATTAAAACTGGTAGAGTTTAATTGAAAATTAAGATATTATTTTAAATATAAAAATAGGCTCTTACCTCGAAGAACTTGTGAGCAGACATCGCAAGGGGTGATTTTCTTATATGTATATTCTTGAAAGTTATGAGCTTCGGAATCCCCACCGGCGCGCATCGCATCTCGGGCGGCTCCATTTCTCCTACAAGTCACGCAAATAATTAGTTAAACATATCATGGACTCGTTGTAAAGAACCTAAGACCTTCGGCTTCCCCAGTCATACCTACGTTAATTTATTCGACCTGTGGCACAAGCATCAAACGATCCACGTACTTAGTGCTGTAGTGGATCATTTATCACTATGACATGGTGTCATGTGCTCTTTACAGCCTACAATAGGACATAGTTCACGTACATACACATATTGATCGGTCGAGTTCAAGGTGAAGAGTGCACAATACGCGTAGGTAGGTATCTGTCTGCGAGGTGATCAGTTTTTACTGTTACGGTCATTGAATATGACACCAACACTAAAATCAAATCAAAATCAATCATCATATACTCAGTTTAGGCCCTAATAAGGCACTTATGAGGGTTTAATTAACTATTACCACTTAATTACCCAATAACATCATGATCACAATTTGAGACCAGGCTAAGTTTATTGCATATTGATCACATTTGACAGAAGATCATAACACAACTAACATTCAAAATAAGTTATAGTTTTTATTAAGTAACACTATTTGTTTGTTTAATGCTACAAAAATTGAAAGCTTTGAGCAGTATTATTGGGTTTCCAAGCATATCTTCACAGAAGCGTGTGTTGCTGTATTATCTAATAAGCTGGTGATAGGCAGTAAAGATTAATCATAATGTTGTGTACGAACTTAATAGTAAGCATGCTAGATGTTGGTAAAGTCTACGTGTAAGGAGAAGAGCAGTAAACTCGAATAGTATTAGTCTTGGGGGAAAAAATAACACATTTATCGACATACGCTCACACCTACAGGGCAGTTACCTCATTGCCATAACCGTCGACACCGCGTGGTACATTTGATTTTTTCTTTATTGATGCAAAAAGAGAGAAACAACAAGATGAACATAATAAATGACAAAATGTGATAAGATAACAATCAGTTAATGCTGCAGAAACCTGTGATATTCCCATGGACAGATTGAAAACCGCCTTTAACGCGTAGTTGGAAGGTTTCTATTGATTGATATTTATATGTGTACGATGATCATTAAGAATATCACAGATTATAGTTAGTAGGGTGTAAGTAATCCAATAACCATGGGAATAAATTTTTCTTACATACAATTTCTTGCATGTAACGTGCTTCTTTTACAGAATAAAAAATAGTTGTTACCATAATATTGCATAACTTACGCCCAAAGCAATTGTTACCTACCGGATTTAAAATAATATCTACATAAACTTTTGACACTTCAAAATTTAGTTTTGACGTGACGAGGTTAAATAAAATTGATCATTATACTTAATTGTGGATGACGTCAATCTTCATTCTGTTTTGAATTTTAAAGCAAACTAACTTACAAGTATATTATGAGCGCTTGGAATGATATAAAATGTATAATCCAGTCGAGCGCTATTGATTAAATACGAGAGTTCCTTTGCTTTTGTATGCAGCTCATTAACTACTTTGCATATAAATATTGTACTGTCAACTGATGGTAGAAACACTAGGTTTTATTCTTTGAACTGAGTTTTTAATTATTCAAGTCTAAGGATTAAGTATCGTAGACATACAAGCCTCACTTGACGATGAGTATTAACCTAGTAAAGCACACGAAGAAGCCTTATGAACAAAGCGGAAACTTGTTAGTTTAATCTAATTTGTGTAGATTTTACATACTTAATCCCAGGTATTTTGCGCGACCATTGTTAAATAAGATTGTCATCTGTTTGGTGTGTCACCTATAAAAGTGCTGTTATTACGTGCGTATACAATACACATACTGGCAACAGTGTTCTAAAAGCTGTTATGGACTGCTCACAGATCATGTCTAGTTGATTAAATCAATGTGCTCGTTCAATTACAGGCTACACGACGTTGTTAGTGAAATATTGATGACCAAGTTTGGGGATCTGTTCTGTGAATTGATACCATGAGGTTTTGTATGATAATCAGGTTAAGTAAATACTGATATTAATGAACGCTATTAGTTGAATACCTATAGATATTATGCACCACGACGGTCTGTCCGTTAGATTTATCGTCTTCACCGATTCATACCGTGATGTCGTTTTACAAAAATATCCATTGTCAGTAATAGTTTAATCTGTTTTGAACAAAGCTATGTTCCTCAATTGTCAGTCATATCCATCCATATTAATCATTCGAATCACATAATATGCATTAAATAAAAATTTCGATTCCGCTACCAAAATATGACACAAATTAAAATTGTTATACCCTAGAGATCGCTGTGAATAGTGCCGTCTCCGTTGAGCTGCCTATGGCATAATCGAGTTAATAACTTTGTGCTCGAACTAGATAACTGTTTGAAATGATTCCACCCCAATAGGTAGCAATTCGATAGCGAGTTAGCAACAGACCTTCATAATTATTTCACTAAAATATAAACTTGTATTTTAACCTCACCAGACGATTTTTAAAGAGCTTAAAGCTTTTCGTTGTATGAAATTCAGATTAACATAGAACAAAGAGTTTGAATTATTGAATTCCTTATTTACATGTTTCCTTTTGTCTGAGCGACTAGGGTAGATTTCAGCATTTTTAACTCGTTTG
The DNA here is from genome assembly GCA_951449985.1 of Falcaria lacertinaria. NCBI lineage: Eukaryota > Metazoa > Arthropoda > Insecta > Lepidoptera > Drepanidae > Falcaria > Falcaria lacertinaria. The sequence goes on along the minus strand of OX602113.1, from coordinate 6,961,837 downwards.
AAGTAGCGTTGGAATATGTATTAGTCCGATTCCAGTTTCTTATGTTTCATTTTATTTTTAACTAGACAGTTTAAAAGTATGTACATATGAGTTTCCCGATGAGCGGAGTCAACTGAGAGCATTTTGAATGTTAGGATTGCATATTCTGAATTATATAGTTTCTTTTCTTTTCTTTCACTTGACTCTTATGAATATACCATGCTACGTATATAAAATGGAGAATAGTCTTACTTGTCTGGCGGTGCAGCGTGGGGCGGGGGTGCACTGGGCGGCTTCAGGCTACGGAAGGCCTTCAGCCATTTGTTCTTCATGCTTCCGGCTGATGATGAAGAGAGCTTTCGGTCCACTGCCGCGTTTCCGCTATCGGCCTTAGCCGCAAACAACTCTCTCTGTCAGAATATTATGTTTTTTAAATATGATATATAGTGCTAGACCTCACGGCAACTTGGCAGGCAGGTGTAGCGGGTTCAATCCCTATCAGCTTAGTTTGGGTCCAGATGGAGCTGTGTGATAATGTCCGAATATATTAGCTTTTATTTAAGATTTAGGTACTTTCCTATATAGAAATAACTAAAATGTCACCATAATAATGTTGGTATCCTAAAAGCATAGTAGAAACTACTTAGTTATAATAAGTACAGTTCATCAAAGATTGATAAATAAATAACTTAACAATATTTTTTTTGGATTTCGTAGCAGTGTGGACGATTATATATGAACTATAATTCCTTATTGATTAGCTGTGGTAAACATTAGTCTCTTAGGTATGTTAGAGGTCGAAAGCAGTAAAAAAAATGGAGCTGCTGCTTTTCAAAAAATACATCGACTTGAGACTTCCTCAGAAATTGCCAAATAAATATCGGTGCCAGCCAACGCTTTGTTGGCTCCTATTTGCTTATAACGCTGACCTAAATACTACACTGAAACATTGAACAAACTTATCTTCCGTGTCATGGTACCTCTGGCAAGCATAATAATTATTGTTTAGTAAGTAGGATTCAGCCTACTTAATAGTGTTTTTACTCGAAACGTCAAGATGCTAATGAATCATTTGAGTTGGTCTTAATTGAAAGCAAAATTGGGAAGCCATGCCATAATGAATACACAATATTGTTTTTCTGAAACAAATATAGCTACAGTATGGCTTTTGTACGTACTATATGTGAGGTGTATCGAATCTTGGATTGTCGTCTGTAACTGTGACAAAAGAAAAGACTTGACAGCACAAGCGCCCTGATGTTATCACATTCTTCGTGGAACAGCTGTCTGTTATCGGATCAATACTGCACAATATAATTTAAACCTACACATTTCGGCGTGTGTACTCGTGCCCACAGAATTAATTTGAACGTAGGTGATGGAGGCCATCGCAACATTCGCAACACACGCACTGTATTTAATTAACAAAAGCGTCCTATTTGTACTTACTCATTACTTGCCTTCCTATCTGCCTCTACGCGTGTGTTTTTATACATGTTCATAGGTATTTTCAACATGTTCAGATTATTGTATTATTTTTCCATTCCCTTTATTAGAGACTTCGTACGCGTGGAATGTTATTTTTCATGGGTTTAATTTTTTTGTGCGGAACCTAATTGTTTTTCCAAACAAAAGTAACCTAAACGCCGCCTTATAGCATCAGTTATCGCTAGTGAAAGTTCCGTTCAAATCGGTTCAACTGTTCGGATCTTGTTCACAATTTCATGGGATTTTTTTGTTGTAGCGCGTACCCCAATTATTTTTCACCCCTTAACGGGGTTAAAAATGGGGTAAATAGTTGTTTTGGCGATGTTTGCTTTGATATCAATAATTCTTAGTGTTTTTGATTTAAAATAATTTTCAATTTGACACATGTTTGAAAAGCCAATCTGATTCAAAAAGTTAGACTCGCTTAAAAATACAGGGCTAGGCAAATACTCCTTAAAATTTGAATATCTCGAAAGTCACCGTACTATATTAGTACGTCATAGTACGTCATTTGCTTCTAAGCTTAAAGAGGTTACTCTTAAGGTAGCAAGAATAGACTTGTTAGCTTGTTGGGTAAGCTGCTTCTATCACGGCCAGTTGTATGCGGCATGCTCCAGAGTAAGCGCACATAGTAGCCTGGTGATTCTAGCTCCCGAAGGTAAAACAAAAAATATTGTTTACAAAGAAATACTGCGGTAGGTGTGTAGTATTTCGATTTCGTTGTAAAAAGATAATACCCCCCTTTAATTTCGATTAAAGGGCGAGCTTCGTGTTAAGAAAATTTTAATATGTGTTCATCACTCAAAGACTTTAATGCACATTAAATCTATAGATTGGGAGAGTTAATCCAAAAGAATCAAGACGTTATTGTAAAAATGAGATTACAACTTTGGAGACCTCTAAAGGGCGGCTTTACACTTGTTTATGGTGTGCTTATATGCAAAATAAGAGAGCACAATAAGAGAGTTCGTTCCTGTAATCTAAAAGTCTAATATCTTAAAACATTTATTAACGAATTTTCCCTGTTCATCGGTTTATAGCTCCCATCCCAAATCTTTCTTTTTAAAAAAATTGCCTTGACGCCTCTTCCTAAGATTTATGTAAAGATCGGTGCGGAATAATAATTATGTTTCTGTTTTCCAGCTAAAAGTTTCAGTGACGTAAATATATTGCCTTCTCGAATAAATATTGTAAAATATAAACTGGAGCTCCGGTCTTATAATAAGTACCTACCTATGTATCTGGTAGATAAACGTGCCGGTTACACGAGGAATTGGCACAAATAACTTCCGTGGTTACAATGTTATCGATAAACAAGCGTTTATATTATATAAGGATAGTTCAAGAATCGTTGGAATTATATATAAACAGCAATCAATGACATTATAAAGAATAAATATATATTTGTTTGTAATGAATAATTTTGAAAAACACTGGAACGATTATAAAATTTTCTTAATCGGTAGGTAGAGTGCTATATTATCTGAGTAACATAGGGTATATCATATTCTATAGCTACGCAGGCTAAGTCGCGGAGAATTGTACAAGGACGTACAACCAACTAGATCCTTTACAGCCCACGTTCAAAATGAACGCTGCCCGATTATCTCAATAGAAGATCACAGCCATATAATGAAAGACTGTAGAGCGCTAATTAAAGTTCGCGTGGATATCATGATAATTATATATGATGGTCGTAGCGCCTACAAATGAAATGGGCAGAGATACAAATATAAGATAGTCATTTGACAGCTATTAATCACATTGTGAGCTAAAAAAGTGAGGTATGGCGAATTGGGATCTCCCGTGGATTTTCCCATTAATATTGGACCTGCCCGACTGGGGACTGTACCTACACCTTACAGAAGACTACAGGGAAAAACACTACTTTCATGTAGTGTTGTGTTTCTGCGGTGAGTAAGGTTGCCGGTGCTCTACGAGGAAACGCTGGGCTAGCAGTAATGGTGCCAGCACAATGAGTCCTCATCAAGAAAAGGGGGGGCAACGCGTTAATGATATCGCTGGCATAGGCTACGGTGACTGCTTACCATAAGGAATTCACCTTATGGTAAGCAGTCGCCGTATGCTTGTGTGCCACCTGAGTAGTATAAATAAAAAGTTATGAAAAAAGAACAGTAGAGAACTCGGAACAAGGGCCAAGTAGAGCTCGCTAAGCTAAAATAGAGCGCCCTTCGACTTAACGGCTTATATTCTGTCACGTTTGTTTGTAAAATGTGTTGGAGATGTGTTTGTTTAAAAGAATTAAAATTAAAAATCGACTTTGACATGGATTTAAAAATGGTGGGCTTCAAAATATCTTGTTTTCATCCCGGAAATATTATCCCGAAAGTATTGGTATGGGTAAGTACTCTTTCCATTTTTTTTGGGACTAAAGTTTTATATCAACGCGGCAGAAGTCGCATTCAAAGCACTAATCTTCTGTGTCGTATACTATGTATATGTATTTATACCTCTCTACAGGCATTTGGAAGACCCTCATTATACCAAACGGATGCTGACCCTTTCGTCCATGAAATAGCACAAGGACTTTGATTCCTTAGTACTCATAAAATAAATCAGATTTTAAGTCATTCTTCGAATCGCAATATTGATCCGATTAGATACGGCGGAATGTTTCGTCCGTCTTCGAATAAGATCAAAAGGATAATTTAAAAGAAATACAGAATTAACCAATGATGCTTTCCAAGAATAATTCTTTGATTCTGTTAGTTTTCGAAGTATATAGCTACCTAGTAGGTACTTCCTACATACCCCCTTCATCGACTCACTGATCGTCTGTCGTGCTCCGTCTAAGCTGCGAAAAAACCCCAGTTAACAATGAAAATAAATCGTATTTTTACCAAGTATTGTAGTGTAGGTGTGGATTTAGATGAAAGCTACTTACATTTTTATGGGTACAATCGGATAATGCCGCCTTAGTTTGCTACACGATCAAAGTCTGTTATTTTAAATTCATGTCACGAAAACGATTTATGAAAAGGTACATAAGGATAAAAGAGGTTTCAGTCTTGGAGACATCCCTTTATGTACTTAGATGTTATTTCTAAGTACAACACATTTTATTTGTACCTATGTAATATTTATATTTTTAAAGTGGTGGCCTTGTGTTTGAAGCAACGGTCTGTCATCTGATGGGCCCAGCTTCAAGCCCAAGCCTGACCACTGAGTTTTTCCAAGCTTAACTATGTGTACGGCTTAAGTACAGTGATTAATCACACCATGAGCTTAAAAAAGAGAGGGCTAGGGGGAATTGGGATCGTCCGTGGTTAATCCCATTATAATTTAAAGCCGCCCGACCGCAGTGAAATAACACTACTAGTCACGTGTTTCTGTCGTAAGTAAGGTTGCCAGTGCTCCACGAGGATACGCTGCACTAGTATCACGTCTCACGCATTACCTATAGTTATTGCATTAACAGTAACGGTGATCCAAGTCAGGTAAGTTAGTCAGGGAGGGGTAGATAGATTTACAGAAGTTTTCCCCGACGCGAATGATAGTAAGTAAGAATTTATTTATCCAATATTTTCTGGAAACGTATATGCTCTTTACTGTAGCCTTTTTAATCACACCTAATTCGTAAGCGATCAGAACTCCCACCTCATAACGTTTATGGACCTTTCTGGTCCACAAACATTATTACTATGCTCAGTTTATAAGATCAGCCGCTCACTTACAACTCAGAAAGATACTCTTCGAAATATCTCAAAATCTTGGTTGCGGTTTTTGCTAATACATCGTTTGTTTCTTGAGAATGGCTTTTTTACATTTGCGAAGCAGGGGCGTGTCCGTAAGCTGTATATATGTAGGTAAGTAAATAAAATACAACTTTGTCTTTTGCAAAGAAGCAACAGAGGACAAATGACAGCAAAATAATTGACCATGTACTTTCATAAAAAAGTAAACATTTAGCCTTTTAATTATTCATTTGCAAAGCTGAATAGATGGCAGGGAAGCACCTTGCACTGTATGTAAAATTTTTGGCAGGTATTGATATTTATTTGCTAATAACAATACCTACAAGTTCTTGAATAGGTTAATACGTAATTATTATTTTATTCGGATAAAAGATGGTGGCTCTAATACATTATAATTATTTATCTAATTCAATTCAATTTTCATTCATCTTATTACAGATTAGTAGCTATCTTAAACCACCAGTGCTGAGAAATTAGGGGCGGATGCCGTATGCAGTATTCGTGCTTCCAGAAACGATTGCGTGAGTTTGTTAACTGAACACGGATTTTTCCGATAAAACCACTGGATAAAGTGGATTTTTTTACATAGGCTTTAAGATTTACGACTTTAATGGCTCAAAGTACTTTTAAGTGCATCGAGATAGAGGTCGCGACTCGTGTCACGCGCAAATAAAGCAGCGGCCATAAAGCTTTTTATCGCAACGGATGGTAGACGACGGTGAAGCTCCGTATCTACCTATTAAGTCTTTATTCTTACCCTCCCAGGAACTATTCTTTATCTAAGCGTTCTTTGTAAAAGGATTTGGGGTTAAAATGTAAGAACGTACCTAAATATTTCGCAGTTTAAATATTTTGACATAAATAAATATAAAAAATTGTAGATATAATTACGACAAATATCTAACAGCAAGTAAACAAGCAATACTTACTTATTTCGTAATATATAAATCGTTACACATTTGCGAGATATCAATTATGTTAAGAAGGTATATAGTTAACAACGTATACGCCATAAGGCGAAAGGAAAAATAGCGAACAAAAGTAAGATTAAATTTCTTTTCTTCGAAAAACAATGAAGATTATTAACTTATAAAGAACTGCTTAGAGTCTGTGTTCTAGTAACTGTTGTTTCCTGAAACTGTCGTAGCATGCATTTGCTACGCGCTGCTACGAAGTTTTAAGCGCATTCTTACAGTACTAGGTATTTTATTATTTTACTTCAATGCAAACAACTTTCAAAGGAAGTCCATAACTATTGTACACTATGGTTAGATAAGATATAGAGGAATGGAAGAGAAAAACATATAGCGCCGACCCCAAATAACATGGAATAAAGCAAGAGAATGTTGATGATGATTACGTACGTAGTAGGCGTAAGATCGTCGTTGAGGAAGCAAAAATTGCGTGCCCTTCGCTTAATTTCGTATTGTGTCACGTTTTTTCTGTAGAACGAGGGACGGGCGCGCACCTTATAAAGTATTAAGTTTTCTGGGCTTCAGGTTAGACGGTATCTACCAACACAATTCATTCTCAGACGAATGTTGACAAACTTACATCATTAAAATACACTTGTTCCAACCGCTGGCGAGTTTTGCTTGCTTTGCTATATTCGGGAAGGCTGGACTGTCGCCGCACACGCATTCGTTGCTCCCTATCCATGGTCATTAAATCCGACTTTTGAGATAACACTAAATAATGTAGTCTATGTACTATATCCATTGCTATTATGTAATTTATCCAATCACTTAACGATCAAAAATTATAAAACTGAAATTTATAAAAACCACTGACCAAATATAAGATGCTATAAAATCACAAGATTTTGTACCATTAAATCAAACGGTAACATTTGTATCGAGAATGTATTCAATAATTTGGTGGAAGAAATATTGAGAGATTGTTCTCGAGTAAAGTTTGATCCGCCGGCCAGGGCGGGCGCGACGTGACTGGGCTTAGGGCGCCGGATGTAGCGTGGCGTCGCGCTCTGACGTCGCCCAGCAACCGTTTGCAAACACCAGACGCCGAGCGATACTTAACGCCCGCAAGCATGCTGTTGAATGATAAGGCGATTTGAATCAACTATATTTATTTACATTTGGTTTACACACTGATTAATTATTAAGAGGGTGATATTATTGGTTAATCAACCAACTACACTAGTTAACTAAAAAATGCCTGGACAGTAGGCACAGGGCCTGCTTTGAAGGCATCGTGTTGGCAGCCATTGTTAGCCGTGTAGATTTGAAAAGAGACTATCTAATCCAGAACATGAATAATATAGGAATTTTAGTTAAGTGCTATGAACGTTCAGCTAAGTGCTATGTATTGCTATTCCCGGGACGTGCTCAGGCAAAATGCGGACAGGCTCCGTGCGTTCCCGAAATATTGAAGATACCAAATATTACACGAAGTAAAGTACTCACCTACTTTCTACGTTTTAAGTAAAATCTGTATTCAATTTTATGAAAAATGCCCCATCCGACAAGAATCCGAAATAATAACAGTCTGTAGTAGGTACCAATGCCAGCAATCGTCAATCACTATGTAGTATAGGCATTAGTAGGAGTCTTTGGTACGGCTCATTATTTAAGTACGTTCATGCTTAGCTTACAGAATTTGGTATCTGGGTATACATCAATTACTAAAGCTATACACAAAAGGTATAAGTATTATAATATACTAGGCGCTAGGGATTGATTAATAATGAATCATTAGAATACCTACAACTCTTTTTAATATTTATTATTTTTAAAAGTTGTTTACTAACCTATAAAAAAAACGTTGGATTATCACGATAAAATTAGCCAGTACCATTTTCTCTTCTCGGCTGGATATCGCCTAAATCAGCACAAAATTTAAGAAGGTGGTTAAGTGCAGTTCGCTTTCGCATAAACTTGGATATCTGAAGTAGGTGTGTACTTACGTTTCAAACTTATCTTATAAATCAGATAAGGTTGAAACCTTAAGGCTTTTCAAGAACTTCGATTAATCACGCAATCTTAAAAACCTTTGTGATTATGCGTATTTTACACTATGTTCGCATCCTTATGGATTTATCTATACCTAATTCGCGGAATATTCACCTAGCCCAATAAAACCTACATAAAAATACTGCATCAAAATAGGTTCACTCGCTTAGGACGTGCTTAGTAGCTACGTTACCAGAGACAGACCATGTTAATCTTATAACACCCCTATTTGTGAGTCTGTGAGTTAAAACTTTTTGCAAAACCTACACACGGCTAGATTGGACAAGGTGAAAATTTTGCCATAAACGAACCCTCCGATGTTTATGATGATGATGATAGAAGTGTTAAAAGTGTGCTGATGTATAAAAATGCAAATTATTACACTTAAAACAAAACTTTTTTAACTCTATAAAAATGTTGTTGAAAAATTTTTGATTTCTCAAATCAACGAAAAAGTTTACAATCATGATTTTGTCTGTAAACTTATTTTTCTAAATAAGGTTTTGCAGTTCGAAACGCTCATTAATAAGACATTGCACTTTTTACATTTAATTATTAGATCATAAAATAGACTAGCGACCTGCCCCGGCTTCGCACAGCGTTAACACTACAAGTTAAATACCTACAAAACACAAATGAATTATACATAATAAACCTTCCTCTTGAGTCACTCTATCTATTAAGAAAACTGCATCATAATCCGTTGCGTAGTTTTAAAGATCTAAGCATACATAGGGACAGACAGATAGCGGGTAGCGACTTTGTTTTATATTTATACTATGTAGTGATGAGACAACGACTTAAAACCTAATTTTGAAGTCAGGAATAAGAAAACGGTTTTATTTCATTATGACTTTATTAGTCAGGCAGAAAATTCCACTAGTAAAGTAAACCTCACAAATATAAATAAAAATCTGTGTCAAAGATAATTCAAAAAGTAATGATATATCAAACACAGCAATTTGAGCTTTTAACAATCGTGAACATGTATATTATACACGCCATATCATATGCCTGTCTATCTCAACATATACAGAACACTAAATTTTCTTTAAGATTAATTGATTGCTTATGAAGACACATTGGCAATAATATAAATAGTTCACATCTTAGGAATAAACTAACACACAATCGCATTAATAAGTTATAACTCTGTTAAATAAAGAAACATGTTTGGAACAAGTACAAAATTAAGATTTTACAGAGAAGTCAACAGAAAAGTAATGAATATTAAAGAAAATGTATTAAAATTACGCTTTATATAACAATACATTTATTTAACGAAGTATGCTAGCTCGAAAGATGGTCTAAATTTTAATTTTGAAGAAATCATAAGAGACATTCTTATATTAATATTAGGCAATTTGATAATATTCATGAACTTTATATGAATGCTTCCTGAATATACCTCTGTTTTTACTTTACTATATGCATTAAAACTGTCAATTGTTAATTAAACAGATAGTAAGCTTTAGAATGCAAACATTAAAAGTAATAAACCTAGCTGTACTCACTAACCTACTCATTATTTCAACGACCAAACAACTTTTTCTTATGTCTAACATAATTATAGAACGCTATATTATGTTGTGTCGTATGTCAAAGTACAACATTAGTAAGTCATTATAATGATTACCAATTTTGTTTGCACTTAATACTATTAAATTATTATGATATGCATCAAATATGATACTTATCACAAACTTCATCAACATTCCTTTTTTAATACACACCAATAAAATATTTTAATCTAAGTTCATATAAGAATAATTTTACCATGGAATTTAAAATATATTACTATATTATGAACTCATCCTATATGTAACATCTTTTGGCTTATCACAATGATATTATAAGTAACATCATTGGCTTATTATAATACATTACGACATGGAGGGACATTAGATTTCAGTTAGATATAAATGGTAACAAAATTGTATTTTAAGGAAGGCTCCTTAAACCTACTACCTTGTATTTGATTAAATCTAGGTAAATTAATGGATATGTTATTTAAGAGCTTTGTACTATTTACCTATAATTTGATACCATCTACTATATTTACACTGTATAACAGTAGCAGGTAAACATTTATAAAATTTCTTAACTTGTTAACATTATTCTCTCAATTACTATATTATATGTAATTTTACCAAATTGGTGCATTTACAAAATGTAGGTACTAACTTTAAAATAGTAATCATGGAAACAATATAACCAAGATAAGTGATTAATAAGCAAACAACAATATACCAACTTTACTAACAATTACTTCATTGTACTATTTTATTATGCTTCTGCTATTTTTGATTTACCATTTAATTTTCCCAACTGGCCAAGCATAAGAACAGTATTAATTAAATTTTCTGAATAAATTCGTTGATTGGTCTCCATCCTTCTTAGCTTTTGGACAACATACTTTGAGAAGAATTCAAGCTCATTTTCATTACTGTGGCTCCGGGATTCTGAGACTTCCATGCTACTATGTTTACGTTTGGATGCTTTTGGGCTTGTCTGGGTGACTGAACTTCTTGATTTCTGATTTGTGGCATCACTTGATTTGTTAGCACTGCTGTTACTGTTTACAAATGCTTCATTTAGGTCTTCTCTTAAGTCATGAGCTTCTTCTTCATTAAATTGTATGGTTAAGTCATCTGGTACCGTAACCATTGGGACATGGTTATCAGAAAACAAGGGAGATGGTAAAAATGAAACCCGTTTGCGCACTTTTACAGAATGTTTCGGTTTGATTGTAGCAGTGTCGGCAACAGTATGTCTGCGGTTTGTTTTTTCTTTATTAGGTACCACATTATTAAGCCGACTGACTGACTGTTTATTGCTCCAAAAGTTTACTTTTATTTTAGGTTTTGGTTTTGACTTTGCTTGTTCGGTTTTTGTTTTAGTTAAGACCGTTGGAAACCTATAGCGTATACCATCATCATCTTCACTTTTGGATTTGTACACATTTTTATCTTTTGAAGGTAATCTACCTGCATCATTAATGTACTTGGTGTTTATTTTGTATCTTACATTGTCATCATCAGAATGGTACCCATTTTTCCTTGAGCTGGTCCTTTCAATTGCTACTGGCCTCATATTATAATGAATGATTTCTTGATAGCACTTGTTTCTATGTAAAATTTGTTAGATACTTTTGATGACCTGGAAAAAAAACATAATTTGTCTATTTATGGTGATAACATTCTCTGCTAACATCAAAATCATAAGAGTTGTCTTGCATTTAAAAACATAATTAGATTTTCAATTAAAATCGGTACCTATAGATATCAATTAACTCCAAGTATTATCAATGAGGTTTGATAAAATTTGTGCATTGTTCGTCAGTTATGTACGTATAATAATGAAATTGTTTGCTTCATTCATTGCGTACTTTCCCGCTCAAATTCGCAGAGTGAACAGTGTATAATTAATTCATAAAATGTATAATTTTCCTACGAGTTGTATAACTTAATTAGTTACCTGGTATTTTATTACCGTAAAGATAAATGAAAACTATGTCTACGCTTTAATAGATGATCGGCAACAAAATTATGCTAAAACTTTTTGAGGTTATGTGATATTGACTCAAACTAACCTCTTTAGATGATATACTTAGCTCTAAACACTTACGATAATGTCAGACAATATTTTCTATTTATAAATTAATAATTTCAAAGGTTAATAATAACATTGAGTACTTAAACCAAAGAAAATATGTTTCGTCATCATTTGTTTTACTCACCGATTTCTATTACATAACAATGATTTTCATTTAAAACTTACCTTGAGGTCTATCCTTTACATGCTATTGATTATTCACTCACTGTGAACAGTCTAAAGTAAATAAAAGAAACCCACGAATACAAACACGACACGCACAACACTTAGAAAATAGAAACAACAGACAGCTTTCATGTTGTTGAATGACATGACGCGAAGTAGTTCTAGAATCGCCCGCAAGGGGGCCTAGCAAACCGCGCGTGAAAATTACTACGATGATGGGTGCGTTCAACGACGAAGAAAAAGGAAAACCACATAAAATACAATAAAATTAGAATGTATAAGTTACAAGTAAGTGCATACTCCTTTTATAGTTTATAAACTATAATATAGTATTTAAATATTATTTTATTAGTTAAAGAAAGGGTTTTATGTTGCTCTTTTATACGACTTTCGTGGACTTAAAAGAGTCCTAGAACAAAATAGATACCTAGGTTTTTAATTTTGTGTGGGAACCTTTTTGATTCTCAAGGATAAAAATTACGTTCACTTTGTTTGTAGGTCATGGTCTATCTGCATGGAAAATTTCATTCAAATCCAATTAGCCAATAAGAATGTTAGGCAGGTAAAATCCTGTGCCATCATGCGTCCTGCCACCGAGCTTATTTAGTCGGTGGGCTTTCACAGATCCATCCTTCAGAGCGGTAAGGGTAGGAACCAATGGGAAGAACTGCTCCATCAAAAAAAGAGCTGCAAGACTGGGATGGGATAGCTGCCAGCAGGCAGCGGCCAGAATTTTGTGTTTCTGAGATGACATCTTTCCAGAGCTACGCTAAGATCAGGATGAAGGTACCTATGTGCTGTGCTGGAAGTATAGAAACCATATAGACTTCGAGCTGTTAGTTCCTTAAACTGCAAGCACAAGATTACTAGGTAAGATACCCTTAGTAGGTATTTCAGGCGTCTATAGGCTAAGGTGACCACCTACACACCAGCGGTGAGAGCTATGTAAAAATGTGTGCCTAAATAAAAAATAGTTTGCAATAAGATGTAGGCTCAATAAAGTAAAATTACACCAGCTTTTTTAAACTGTGTTTTATTAATATGCGTACATAGCGGTTGTTTTCTATTGGATTAATATTAATTTTTCTCTTTGTTTGTAGGTATCTAACTCAAGTCCAGGGTTTCGAAGGCAGCCGTAGGGGTTAACAGAGTACACTTAGTAGGAAATTTTATAATTGCCTACTTTTAACTTTTTATGCATCACTATGATTGACCAAGCCGAAGCCGCTTGGTTAAAATTTTCTTCCGTATTATATTTTAAAGCTTTAGCTGGTTTGCTATCTCCCTATAAATAGTATACTCTCTACAAAGCTTACACCGTGCCGCCGATTAAATAACCTACTCATGCAAAATAATATAAATATAATCATTATGTAATAGCTAGGTGTTAGCTAGGTACCTATGTACACACGTAATATAAATTTACTATCTATTGTGTATGTACCTTCCTACCTAATGTTAGTTTTCCAATAGAACGGTATCTAATCTAAATCTATGTAGCCAGATACTTAAGCTACATTATTAATCTAAATTCTCGAGAATTGGTATAATTTTCTTAAGCACTCACCATATGATTTTTCATAGAAATCCAGCCCATTTTGGCACGATATTTAATTTTGCGTTTGTTATCCGTGATTACTAAACTTATATTTGCACACTCGAATGAAAAGTGGACGGAAATTCGTGGAAATATTGAATTAAGCGAATATTGTTATTGGTGTGTAAGCTAAGTACACAGGTGACGCGAATTGGGAGGTTATGTATCTCAGCCCGCGAGATCTCCTCTCAGACTAAAGCGGGAGGCTGTGCGCATTGCGGCATCCGCACGTTTCTAAACACTTCCATTCATCGTTGCCTCAATGTATTGCCTTCCATTTACCCATCTAGGTAGGTACTTTTAATTAATTGCAATAGGAAAAACATAAGTCTGGTAATAAGAAAATTATATACTTACTATAAATAACAACATAACAAAATGGACGATTACATAAAAATAAAACAAAATTAAATGATGTAAAGCTTTAAATTAAAATTTCAGGAAGCTCAAAGAAAAAGATGCATTTATTTTCTTTTTATTAAAATTGGCGGGTAAAACTACAAATGTAACCTATTGATCGTCTGGTCGGGATTGCTTCGCATGTGCGACCTAGACAGTGTCCAAGCAAGACATGCGCATTAGTAGTTATGTCGCAGCCCTATTTAAAAATAAGTAGCTCTGTCAATAATACTTGTACGCAGTATATTGTCTGCTCTGAGATAATACATAGAAATAAAGCCTTGCGTTACCTACTGAAAATCTGTAACTGTATTTTATCATTGGTGGTTTAAACAACCCTTAAAGAACCATACACTGCATTCCTTTTTATATTTTGAGATTAGTTCCTTGACTGAGGCCGTAGGTTCGTTTACATGCCTTTTGGATGAACCCCCTTAATAGCCTTACTCTGATGTTGTGCGTTCATGTAGGTTTATAGGGACTCTTGGTAAAATAGAAGTAGTCATTGCACCCCTCGCAGGGACACATGATCTCTAAAACGTGAGTGATCGGTTTTGCATCCATCGGTAACTGCTTAACATAAGGCAGTTCATATAACTGTTTGCCACCTATATAAATCCTAAGAAAATATCGTTTAAATTTAAAATGTATAGTCTTGTATGAGCATAGACATGAGAGTGACATTTTTTATACTTATGCTGCCATATTAAACTGTAAACGCTTTGTATTACTATCATTTTAAAATTCAGAAAATTTATTTTCTTAATATAATTTTTACTATAATACTCTTACCTGAGCTCTAACGGCGGCTAAATGAAGCTGTGTAGCTCTGTAGTCATATTTCTTCATAGAAATATCCTCCTGTTGGAAAAAAAAACACCTTAACGCCATCTGTTTGTTGACTGAGATAAACAACGTGACCAAGTGGGAAGGCTGCAGTACGCATCTTGTAAGGGAATGTAAATAAAAGGGATAGTAGTAATATTTACGTTCCTCAATAGATGGCCCTAGTAGTACATTATTTTTTATTTGAAAATACCATATTTTAGTACTTAAACCATGTACGCCAAAAATACTTATTAATAATAAGGGGAGCAGATCATAGCTCATAGGTCGGCTACAACTGCTTTGCGTCCAATGATATTTATATGTGTAAAAAGGTGATGATACGGCGCGATTCTAAATAGCCCCCGAAAATACAAGTATTTGATAATTAGACATTTTTGCCATACATTAAGATGTAATCTCAGTCTCGAAGAGATTGCTGTGAAATTAGACTGTTGTCTGTAGTTGTACAATTGTTACATTGTTGGTAACATCATCAGATCCGGCGGTATAAACAGGGCAATTACATAGTCATAATTATTATCACTATGTAGCATAATGTTCTAATATAAAAATGTTAAATTACACATCTGAACTGATTCCATTATATTGTATTCTCCAATATCAGACTGAGCGTGATTTTTTAATGACGACGTAGCGTCAGGTAAGCCAGCAAGATTTCGTTATTGCAGTGTTGTTTGTTAGAAAAGTATATTCTCGATCCTACCCTTATATTTTGCGTATTTCGCATTTTCGCCCGGGATTTATAAACTCGGGTCGTTTTGTTAACACAATTCTTTTGTTGTGAGAATACTTCACACAGGATTACTTTCCCATTCGTATGACCTTTGTTAGGCCGGTCTGTATTCTCAGCTAAAGGATTTAGCGCCTCCGACTATTTACTAACAAACATTTTGTTGGTAAATGTGTACATGATACCTATTGTAGTAGTGACGGAGTGAGACGACTTACTTGTATTTCGTTGACTTTACTGTAGAGATTGCCTTCCAAGCTTCGGCTCTGGTGACGGGCTAGTGTCTCGAGGCTGTCCTGTCAAATGAACATGTCCATTAAGGAATTGTATCGTTAATGTTGACTATTAATACTAGTCAGAAGGTATAGTTTTTATTCAGTCGCACGAATCGACCTGCGTATTCGCATTTTTAGCCCCCAATGCAAAAAGAGTATCGTCGTAGTTCCTCGGATTTTAGAGGATGTGTATTTTAATTTAAATATTTATTTAGTTATTTATTATAATTGTCATAGTAAATTAAAGGGAGGTAGGGCGTAATTTCGTAGCCAAAAATACTACTCTGACTGAAGGACTTTATTTCTGCGGTGAATAAAGTTTATAAATCTCCTCAAGGTTTCACTGCGTCTGCAGTAAGGAGACCAAGTGCTTCCCGCACAGTAATGGTCAAAATACTCCAATGCCAGTCAAATCTGATGCCACCTTAATTTTAAATGGCCTCTGATTTTGCACGCGAAATTATATTTTGACAACGCTTCACACATTTACCTTACAACTGCCAATGTCGTTTCAGTATTCAGCAGATTATAAGGTTGGCAACCAGTTGGCAACGCACTAGTTATATTCTGGTAAAAAACAATTGTCTAGTAGGCTACGGTGACCGCTCACGCATCTTGTCTGTTTGTATACAGAAACATTAATTAAATACACAGTTTATGTGAGTATTATGTGTTGTAGGTATACAGGAGGTATATAGTTGATGTTATAAAACATACAAGAACATTCATAAATCCTAAAAATATGCTAAGGCATGTAAACTAAAATGGAAAAATAATCGTATATCACTGCTTCCTCACAATAATTTTAATTACGCAGGAAGAGAAAACCGACGACCAATTAAAATTCAAGTCGTATTCAAGCGCGCCTTGCGTTTGAAGGGAAAAATGCAAACATTATATTTTGCCACTCAAATTAAACAAGATGCAAAAATATATTTTCATTGATTTCCTCGGTGAATAAAATATAGATTAATTAGAATTTTGAAATTTGTAACGAACGTTTTTTGCTGAGAATAGCAGTGTTGTTTTGATATAATATTTTCCGTGATGGAAAGTTACTAATAAAACTAATACCTACTAATGGCACTATATTCTGAGTGTAGCGCCATATTCTGAGTGCTGAAACATTCTTAGCAAATAAAACATGTAGCATTGGCGCTAATGTGTAACATTTATATACAAGTAGATACAATACAGACATGTCCGAAAACTGTTGTTCTCTCAGTATCGTTTATAAATTATCTCTTAGTATTTAAAATATTATTGAGTAGTTTAAATATTATATTTGTGCGAAAAAGAACCGTTTTCGCTTCGCTACGATTTAATCCGCTCGCTTCACGATTCGCCCGCGTAGACATAGGATAACGATAAAAGTTAATGTCTATACTACTTAGAGAAAGAGTATAGTTGTCCATTTTTAGCCGACTTCAAAATAGGGGATGTTCGTCTGTATGTATTTTTTGATAAATTGGTAAATATGCAAATAAACAAACAAACGAAAAAGCAACAATTTTACGTCTAGGTAGATATAAATTATGTAACGCAATATATACCACATGGGTGTGGTGTACAAAGCTGAGATCGCCCCCATTTTTGAAAAACTGAGAGGTCACTGCTTAATATGGTTTGACCCGTGATGCACGGACAGGGAGGAACATGTCATGCAAGAAAAGGTTGAACCTCAGGGTGGACGGATACAGGGGAGAGGGAACCCAAGAAGAGGTAGATGAGTGTACCAAAGGATATGGTATACTAGGGTTGGCAACGCGTTAGTGATACCTGGTATTGCTAGCGGCTAAGGCTGCAGTGAATGCTTACCATCAGGTGGGCCCTGGGCTTGTGTGCTACTTTAGTGGTATAAAAATATATGGTAAAGTGTGGATGACAGCCAATATGGCTGCAGAAAGACGAATATGGCGTCAAGAGACATTTTAGAGCCGACCCAGAGTAATTAAGACAAGGGCCAGGAAAATAATGATGTGGTATACAAACCTGTAACTGTTTGATCTGCATCTCCAAGTCCTGGGCGTCCTTTCGCAGCTGTTCGTAGCTGAGGCGAGCCTGGCCGCCACCCATGCGATCTAGCAGCATCTCGCCGCGAAGAACCGGCGGCATGCTCTCCTGTCATAATAAAATAATGAATATCAAATTAAATTAAATAATATTGGCAGAAATTATACCCGAGTGTTTTAGGAGGCGTTTGCGTGACTTGTGCGTGTATTATTTTACCAGCACCAACAAAACGTCTTGGTGGTTATGCTTAATGAATACTAAGCAATTTTTACCTGTATAAAATTAATATGTTGATTATTCGCCATTGAGAACAATCAATAGACAATCGGAATCAACACATATCCCGGCAATGCCTACCATAAAATCCAATAACTCAACGTACACACTATACGGGTACGTACATGCTTTCGGTTAAACCTCAGGTTAAACTGATATCTATTCTATTGAGTTCCTGTCTAATCCCAGATTACTTGGCTCAATACTTATTGAGAAAGGGAAGGTTCTATTACAAAATTAATAATACATTGATTGGCTAATTGTTTGAAAGGTTATCTTTCTGATCCTAGCAGTTCTCTAGTGAGATTAAATTTCTTTCGTCAATTATTGGAATTGGTTGTTGTTACTTCTTCCTACTTTGAAGCTATGAAAGGGGTTCGGTTTATTTTTAGTATAGAAAGATATACAATAACGTTTTCATTCATTACTATATCAGTAACAGCATATAAGAACAGTGCCAATTGTCAGATAATTTTATATGTAGTGATTCGGTTTCCCGCGTTCAAAATTAATATTTTAAAAAATATTTACGCAAGTGATAGGAAAAGCCTACCGCAAAATGAAAACTTACGAGGCGAATGATTGGATATTGATACTGTTGAATAAAAATAAATGATGCAAAAATACTACAAACATGGGTTTCCACGAAATTAATACTATGTAATAATAGTCTGAAGAAGGACGGCAAAACTCATAGCGTTTATTTAGGCTAGATTGGCATTTAATATTCTAATTATAATCTATTGCTTAACATAAACTGAGTAAGGTAATATTTGCTACTAACATCATTGTTACTTATTACTGAGAGGGAAGCGCTTACTCGATAAGAGTAGGTATATTGTTTTAATTATGTTACCGATTTTGTTTGTAAATCCTCCAATCCATCCAAGTGGGGTTTTGGTACCGCCTACCGCCTGGTACATATTAACTTTGTTGATTAAAAACGCAGATTTGACTAATAAAATAATTGTTATCAGGCCTCTACTTAATTTTATCTTTTTAATTCATCGAGCTGTGCGAGCGGGACACGGGTGAGACTGAGAATTGTTTGGGCAGCCACCTATCAAACTACTGGCCAAAGTTAAGGTTCCAAAACTTCTCGGAACTATTGATGTACGTAATAACAATTCTGTCCCTCCTGCTCCTGCTAGGGCCCACATATCGTGAATGCTCGTTGATGAAGAAAAAAATGAGATGAAAAAAATGTTTAAAAAACTAAAATCACATGCTTCAGATTTTTTTATCCTGATGATTCTGATTGGGAAATTACGACAAAGTTATGTAATTCATGTCCGTAAATGTGTAACTTTTCAAAATTTTCAGGCCACTTGAAGTTGGTAGTATAACATTGACGATTCCTTTTCATTGATATTCACATACCTACATAATCTGTATATATAAAAGAAGAAGCTGACTGACTGACTGACTGACATATCAACGCACAGCCTAAACGGCTGGGGTTACAGACTTGAAATCTTGTCAGTACGTACCTTTTATGACGTAGGCATCCACTAAGAAAGCATTTTTGAAAATTCCACCCCTAAGGGGGTAAAATAGGGGATGAAAGTTTTGTATGAAAATCCGTAATTTTTGAAGATAAACGCATGAAAATTTGTATTTTGTCTTTCAGTTAAAAATAAATAAATACGTTCTTCAGAATTATCGGAAATTCCACCCCTAAGGGGATAAAATAGGGGTTGAAAGTTTGTATGAAAATTCATCGCTTTTGCACTTAAGCGCATGAAAATTGGTATTTGGCCTTTCAGTTAAAAATAAATAAATAAGTTTTTCAGGATTTTTGGAAATTCCACCCCTATGGTGGTAAAATAGGGGATGAAAGTTTTGTATGAAAATCCGTCATTTTTAAGTTAAATCCATAAAAATAGGTAGCAGTGGGCAAAAGCTATCATTTAGAATTTTAGATATAGGTACAAGTTTACTTATTACCACGCGTGCGAAGCCGTGGGCAAAAGCTAGTATTTCATACAGGTCAAGGGAATAAATGCGTTCTAAAAATTAAATCATATATTCATAAGTTATTTTTTAATATTAAAATTAAGAAACCTACCGCAGCAACATCAATCGGAGGGTCATCTGGTTCAGGTGGATAGGGCGGCAAGAAAGCTCGCCTGGGCGGTCTGGCAGGCGGTTGTGCCGTGAGCAGCGCGCGCGCAAGATGCGCGAGGTCGGCCGTGCTCGACACCGCGCGAGCCTGCGCGCACAGTGACTCGTAGCGACGTAGTTGGTTATTGCTCTATACAAAATTAAAAAGTGAGGATTCAATCCAATAATAAATCAAATTATATTTAAATAATCACGTTATAGTGTGTGTTTATCCTGATGATCTTGATCAAGACATTAGGACAAAGCTATAAAATTAATTTATTGTCTGTGTGAAAATTTGGTTATTTTGATTTTATAGATCTATATATACTAACATATAGGTCAAACTAATACCAGCGTGCTAAAAACATCTAACGTCTCGTCTTAAAGGTAAAAAGAAATTGCTAATCCTTTAATTATATCTTAGCAACTGCAAAAACCTATACAATCGCAATTAGTGCCATCGAGTAATAGTTTCTTAATATCAAAAGCCTAATGGTTCTAATATAACTAATAAGCACTCAAACTAATAACAGGACTGTACGAGTATTAAGTAGGGAATAACTTTATCTGATGTCTCCCGAGGGTGAACTATGACATCTCAAGATGGATGGCTGTATCTATTTCAACGGTGTCAAACATCTCTATTGAGAATACATAGATCATATTTAGTTTTATATAATAGTAACTAATAGGTATGTGAAAGAAATTCATCATAAACCTACCACTACCCGAGACTCCGACCTCCCTTAAAAATCGTCTCCATGTAAAGTCATGTTGAAAGAAGCGATCGTATGTGTTATTCTAGAACATTATAAAGTATACGTAAGTGTATTATAAATATTAAATCTACACTTGGGCAACCATTATTAAAAGAATAGTCTACAACACGTCATGACTGTGTAGTAACCACTCACTGCATTACAATGTGCACCACAAACTAAAATAGTTACCTACTACAGGTAATATATTATATCTGTTTAACCATAATTAAACTGAAATAAACTGTAACAAATAAATATCAAATCGTATGATGATTGGCCTAATTAAAATCCCCTTGAGTAAAACTGGAATAAATATCGCTTCAATTTAATTTTAGCACCATCAATGCTATTAACAAAGTAATTATAATTATGAAAAGTTAACTAATTATTCCATTAATTAATTAACTGAGTTTATAAGTAGTCGTCATCAAGCGCTTTGTACTTCATTATATTTGCTACATTTTCAACGTTTGATGTGAACGTCCGCTACATTTTCACTTATTTCTATTTTAAATGAAGTTCCGTACGTACATTTGTTTCAAGAACTCAGAAGTAATCCTACTAATATTATAAATGCAAAAGTTTGTGAGTATGGATATCCATCTATACTCACAAACATTCGCATTTCGGATGGAAGCAACAAACATATTATTGCTCAATCACGTAAAAACGGCTCAATGGATTTGTGAAAATATGTGTTGAAATCCAGTTCACGTAGTTTTTCTGCAGTAGCAGTGCTGGTCGCATGTCTCGACATTCCGCCATGAACGATTCGATCCGCCGAGCTCCTACTACAGCTGGAGTACAAGCAGTGTTGGAGCCGGTGGGTCTGAGTCAGTACGATGGCAGGAGGCCAGACGGAATGTCGTCAAGAAGGCTGGAACATAATATATTTTGCCAGCCTTCTCGGCACCCTCCCGCGTGACAACAGCTTGGGACAAGTGTTTTATTTGTTTTAATTTTTTTAATTAGGTTAATTTGTTTCAATTGTGTTTTTGTTTTTATTATTATTGACCTAGAAGTAGAATTGAATATCTTTCTATTGACCTGTTAATTATACTCTGTACACGTATAGTTTATAACCTAGATTAACATAAAGGATACTTTATATCCCGGGAAAAAGATAGGTTCCTCTGGGATTTTAAGCTCAACGCGGAAGAAGTTGCGGGCAGAATCTAGTATGTACATATAATAGACCTCGAATGTTTTATTCATGTACACAATATATAATTGTATATGTTACAAGCATTAACTATACTATGCTTGCGTAGCAATAAGTTTTACCTTTTCAGTAATAATCTCTCCCTCTTGACAAATTACTTCGCTGACTGCAGTCGTCACATCTGTCAATATTTCCTCTAACTCCTGAAAACAAAAACGATTCCCAATGTAAATATTTCTATAAGTTTGCATAAATAATTGTGAGATTAATATTACGCAAATAATAACAAGAGGAAATAATTATTCTAACAATACAATCAATTTCTGAAGGCTGCATCTTCGTGAATGTCAGTTTAATTAAAACCGGAGTTAGTTCGAGCCTGTGTTGAACAGCAAAGCTTCTGAACGGTGGATTCATTATAGGGCTGTCAGATGTACCAAACAAAGACGTCAGTGTACCAAGTTATTTGGTCAAGTGGGAATCAAAGTTCATATAGTCCAGGGACACAACCGATTTCTTTTTGTTTTTCTTTCACCAAATGTTAAAGTAACTTTATTAGTTTTCTTTGTATTTCATAAATACCAACCCTAGCAATGTTTCTGCGTTAGATTCTCGAGTTCAATATGCGCCTCACTTACTTTTTATACTAAGCTCTAAATAGGTAGAGTAAATGTTAAGTGAATGGCTAGTTTAGTTATCTTTCCTTAATCATCGTATCGTTGAAATCGTATCAATGTCAATTCAGTATGATGGAATTGAAATGAAGCAATTAACATCCCTTAGTGTCAAGTAAATTAATTTAGCAAACCGGTTAATTAAGCCATTGCGTTTATAACGCTTACATTCACACATGTTATTATTTCGATAAGGTATTGAATTAATGGACGATCATGGATAAAGACAGTGTCTTCTTTCAGAAGATCGCAGCCCTATAATACTACTGTGATGTAGTGTTGTGATTCTTCAGTGAATAAGGTTTCCATGGCTCCTTGGGATATACTCCATGCTGACAGTAAAAAGCCTGTTACTGTATTTGGTAGCGAGTCCTCTTAATAATGAAATTAGCAACGCGCTAGGATGGTCTCTTTCCACCTTCATAGTTCATAGTTTAATATGTAACATCTAGATTTTTACCTGCAATATGGTAGGCAGTGTGTATTTGTAGTACTGGTCAAGCATTGCGTTAGTGGCAGTGAGCTGCTGTACGTAGGTGTTGTGGGAGTCGTAGTAGGTGGCCAGTGAGGCGGGACTCGGGCTGTTGCAGTAGTTCAGAAATGCCGCGCGGTAGTCTTGCCGGCTCTGTAAAAGTTATAAATACTATTAGAATTTAAGAAAATTAGATATTGATTAGAAATTAATTAGATATTGGTGTCGATTCTGTTATTGAAAATTACAAAACTTAACTAATTAGACAAGTCTAAAAGTCTTGCCTTTCTCATGTGCGGGGTTAAATAAGGATGGCAATATTTTTAGACCTGTCAAATTAGTTAAGCTTAGTAATTTTGAACAACAGAATTGGCACCAATAAGAGATTAAAATAGTATACGATTTCCAAAGTTGCAGTCTGTTGCACGGGGTATCTGTTGCGCATAGTCGATTGTGTTGAGAGTAGTCACTGTGCATGCCATGTGCATGCAGATTTAATAACATAATCATAAAATAACCTATTAAGAATAACATCTTATGGGCATATGTATTTATTGAAGTAAATCTCAATAATTTCCCTGCTTGACAGTGCCGATTCCGACCTTCTTCAACATCGTGTGTCGTGTTTGGAACGGTTCAGTGGATTTCTGGTTCAGTGAATATTAAGATTTGAAACTGAATCGTACGGAACACAGCGAACGTAATCATGAAGATACTATAATAATAATAATAATAATAATGTTCAGCAGCGGATATAATACTTATATACTTTTTTTTTGTTTGTAAATACATACTTATAATACATACCAAACACCCAGACGCAAGGCAAACATATTTGTCACATAAATGTTTGCCCGGCGGGAATCGAACCCGCGACCCCTAGCGAAGCAGTTAGGTATACTAACCACTAGACCAGCGGTCTCGTCAAATACTGGCAGTATATAACAAAAAACTGATTTGTTATATACGTATAACACAATCCTTTTTAACGCAGGCTTACGGAATGAGGTTCTTACTGTTATCCCGTTGAAAGTAACGGGCTGGAAACTTCTCGTGAACAATAGGTTCATTAAAACAAAAATGTAATTTAGTGTTTAGCTTGATTTTAATTTTGTGTACTATGTTTTTATTTACGGAGGATGAGATTATTATTTAACTAACGCGCCGGCTTAGCTTCGCACGTGATATCAAAATAAAACTTTCTTAGAAAAAAAAAAATGCATGTGCAATATAAATGTATTCTGCAAGTACAAGGCGTGCAGCCACACATGTGACCGTGTCAAAAAAGGGTCGTCATCAATTAATTTACCTCTGACGATTTTGCATCGCCGAAGAGCGGTACTGAATTTTTATTCGGGTGCTTTATCGATTTGAAAGCGAGCGAGGTGGAGTGGACGATTCATTCGATGCAAAACCAGGGCAGGCATGTTAAGCCTTTTTAATGTAAGTAATTGGTATTATCTTTGTGTGTTTCACATTAGAGCTGGCATTTTTAATAACTTAAAGAAGTGCTGGAAATACTTTTCCAAGAGTGTTGCAGTATTTAGCCTTGCAAGAAGGGTGTGAAAAGATTTTTGTAGCGCCGGCAACATATGAGTCATATCACTATCGCCCTAAGGTTGCGGTAACCGTTTACCGGGTTACAGGTGGGTTGTTTGCTTGTTTGCCACCTTCATGATATTAGTTGTAAAGTAGTATAAACATATTATTTATATATTGTGTATAAGTTAGCTTAAAAGCTTATATAAGTCGATGAAATATTTATTAATCTACTATTACAATAGTGAATAATTACCAGTCACGATAGATTGAAATGAGATGAATGATAGTTTCAACATCCTATTAGTTTCACTGACCTCTCGATATCCCATATTTCAAGCGACCTATTACTTAAACTGAGTCCCGGTATCCATTTAGTTATTTATTAATCTCATTGAATAATGCCAATATTATGCAAATTGAGTTTCCCTACGCTTCACTAAGTTCCAAATAGAAGCACAAAATTATCTACAGAATGAACTAAATGTTACGTTTGATATTTATTTGACATTAACATATTTTATATGATAATATTATTATTATGCACATATTTGATGATTTAAACATATTGACTTCAAAAAGTTTCGCTAACTTACAAACTTAATTCGGTTCGTAAAGGCGAAGTTGATTTGTGATGACTTAGCATATGAGTCCGGGTTTATTATTTTTTTACTCATGTGCATTACACTTCCATTCGACACAAATCAGTACTGAGTTGAGAATAAATCAAAAACATTTAGTTAGATATCAGATCCGACATAAATGTCTAGTACTCACGTAATGAAAAATATTTTTCTAAATAAGTACTTTACGCAGGCCAATTTTACAGAATTAATGATTTAGAAACAATTTTCTTCTGTAATTACTTACGAAGCAATGAAAATATATAAATGTATATACTTTATAGAACATATCTCGCGTGTACCTTCGAAAACTGACAGATAACTTCGTGTAATCTAAGTTCTTTCAGAGATTGGACGACGGTTAAATCCAATTTTTTTCTCATTTCCGGATATCCCAATAGACAGTCGCACTATCGCTATCTATCAATAGAGTTTCAAATGTGGGTATGGAATTGTCTAGGTAGTGAGCGAGCGCGGTCTTTAGGCTCACCTAAATGTGTTGTTCGCTGCCAAAATAACTCCCTAACATCATAAGAAAAAAGCTAGAAGCTACGTACCGTAAAAAAGATAGCCTAGAGTTGAGTTTCTTACTTCAAGTATTAGTATGTTACAGTTCTTTATGTAGGAAATTGTGTATAAGTATACAAAACTTTCATGAATATTGAACTTTAATTAATTTTGAAATTTATTTCAATATTCAAGCTACTCAATAAAAATTTATCTCAATTAAATTAGGTATTAAATTCAATACGAATTGTTGTATGTAGAATGTTGACTTTCCAAAGATTAATGAGAATTAATTCGGTCTTGAGTTCAAACGCACTCACTATGATCATGTTAGTTACCTTGTTAAGCTGGTCATCGGCCTTCCCAAGTACGACCTCGCAGCCCTCTCGATGCGCGAACAGCTTCCGCGCCTGCACCTTCATGTGGAAAGTCTTTTCCATCAGGGGAGTGGCCACTAGTCGCTCCAGTGATGACGCCGCGTTGCTGTACCCCACCACATCAGCCTCCACCTCTTGAAGAAATGTCTCCCAAGTATGGAATAGTGACGAAGGACATGACGCTCTGTAAAGAAATTAAAACTTTAGTTTCCTGATCAAATAGATGTAGATGAAAAAAATATATCTAGAAAACTTAATTTATGATCTTATTTAAATAAACATAATGAAAAATCTGCATTCTAATATGCCGTAATAGGTCGTAATATTTTTTCCAAATTTAAATTTTAATTAGAATCTTAATTTCTTTAATCAGATATGGGTAAATTGAAAACGCTCAGAGCGAACAATTTATCAAAGCACGTAATGACAAAGCAATATTCGTGTGGTGGTCAAATAGACCACAGTGACCGCACTGAATTCTAAAAACAATGAAACAGAAACAAAGTGAACATTGTGCTGTGGTGCCTCAAATAGAAAACCACAACGTGATAAGGTAATGAGTATAATTATGTCAAAATAAAATTTATATTTTTGGACTTATGATGACGCTTCGCAACGTTGTGATACACTATATTTTTCTAACAGCACCTAAAATACATAGATACTTGTGAAATGTAGACTAACACCTATATAATGGATACATACTACATACTAAATCTTTACATAATACATTTTGCATTGGCATAAGGCATTAACCTAAAAAAAGAAAGATCTTATCTCTAGGCTCAGTTTCTCAGTTAGGACGTGACACAATCTTACTTTGTCTGTAAAGTAATTATCGTAACTAATTTTCAACTTATTTAGCCTATACTATTATGGTATAATTAATAATACTTAGATTAGGATTCACAATATATTATGTTGTCTTCCCATAGAGAGGTCCTTTATTATATAAATTCGTAGTACAAGCCATGCCAAAAAGCTTTATTTGGTCGAGGCCACCAACAAAATAAATATGTATATGTATATTAAACGTCACATTGTTCCGGCCACCATCCAATAAATTAAAACCAACACAGTTGAGAGCTTTTAGTTTATCAATTATTAAACTACGGCGGTAATATTATTTTATTATTAGTTTTCTCTCCGCGACTGTTAGTAGTAACGCATGCGCATATTTTAATCAATAAAAAAAAAATACTGTTACAACATCAAGATAATAAGAAAATTGTATACTAGACTTAAGGAATAAAACATATAGAATGTGCAGACGTAGGGTTGTCATTTACGAACTACTGGGTTGCCAGGTATATACAGGTATGTCGATGCATAATTTATGCATCAGTAACTTATAAAAATGATTTATTAAAGTAAATTTGTTAAAATGTTTTATGTAAAAATTATATTTATAAATATACTAGGAATACTATCTTGATGTTGTAACAGTTAATTTTTTTTTTTATTGAAAAAAAAATTAAAATATTCGGTCCAGGGTTTTTTCGGGCAACCCATTTTTAATATACTTTCTAATATACTAAATGTATCATACAATAAGTTTCATTCTATTATCAGCTCGGTGAAGGTCGATGTATGGTCGGATCTCAGAATACTAGTAAAATGTGTTTAATCAAACGATAATAATCAAACGATGGTAGGATTTTTACGGTGATTTTGCAATGGAAGTTTATTGCATCGCAGGCTAATTGCTACAGTAGAAGAATAGGTACATAGGTATTCTAATATGTAATTCGACGCACGTTTGTCTGACTCCAGTCCGATTTATTCAGTGTAATCGTTCGATTAATTGTTCGTAATTTATATTGCTGACTGAATTGCTAAGTCAATTTATATTTTCTTTTTTTAACAGCTGCAGTTTATTTGTATTTAATCCCTGTATGTAATTTAAAGACTTAGTATAAACCCTTTTAGTAAAACATATTCTAACCACAGGTAATAAATAAATCCTATCGTAAGTAAGTGGATCCATTAATATTACTCTGCCAATTTTAATAACCCCTTCAGTACTAAGCTTCTTTACAGAATGTTATCACCGACTCTCGAGTCGTCAGAGGTAGCGTAATTTATAACATTCCTTTTCATATGCCTCTAACATTGTAGAAGGAAATATAGTATAGGCTATATAATATATTTGTAGTAGACATATTATAATGGCAAATGCAAAACAGGTATGTCGTTAAGAGAACCTAAGAGAACTCTCTTAGGTGAAGTAAGTACCCTGGTCCGGGAATTAAGATTTGGTGAAATTTTCTCTAAATGTCTAAGTACGTATTCCTTACCTATATTTTAATTTCTAAGACAACATTTAAAAAAATATTATTTAAAACACATATTTCTTAGTTCTTTCGTCTCATCGATCCTATATATCATCCACCCGATTACGATGAAACTTTGGTGAGATAGCTGTTCTGAGATTTCAGCAAAACATCCTTCCTCGAGTCCCGTGCTATTGAAAGCCACTAGTACTTAGAAATAAAAGAGTTATGGCAAAGTTGGCCGGGCATATCTAGTATAGCTAAAATAGGATAATCATAGGCAAATATATGCTTAGGTTTTGTGCACATTTTATGTATCGATTTGTTATCATTATCAATTTGCTAATTAAATAAGATTATTGTGAAATTCAAATATATAGATGTTTTACCACAGGCTTCGAGTTAAAGCAAATCGCTTTCCAGCAGACGTAAACCACGTGCATTTGAATGGATCCAATCGCGTTTTCCTTTTGCTTTATTTCACAAAGATTCAACGTGAATTCGCCTAAACATGGGAAAGTAAACAACGGGGAAGTAGGTAATATATTATCCTGTTGTTAGACTCCATTTATATCTTTCATTCTAAACTACTCTTCTAGTCAAAAGTGGGGTGTATAAGTAATATAGAGATTGCTGCGGAAATCATTTAAGCTTTTGATATTGCCTATTAAGGCCGCTAATCCGATATAACAATGACGCAGTAATTTTCTGTTCATTGAGTAATTCGTTTTAGTTAAAGTTATTGTGACGTTGTTTTAATCCATGTCAAACACAAAAACATCTTAGGCATGGAATTTATTTCTTTCGGGTTTATGTTCGGATTGGACAGTCGATTTACAACACAGGGAATTGTTATTAAAGCTGAAATATGAAATTCAAATCTGAACAATTTAAGTCAAAGTGAGTTCTAAGGAATATTTCGCCAAGTTATTGTTCTGAGTAGTAACCAGCGTATATTTTTGTCGTTTTAATTTATGTTAAAAAGTTCATTCAATCGATAAAGACCGAAAGCTCGGTATACATGACAGATAACGAGGCTTTGCTGAGAGCACTCGGCGCGACAGACGTGCTAGAGTGGACATCATGCGCCCCGCCTCAAAGCGCCCCACTTAGAATCAGCTGCATACTAACAGGCAACTTTACATAATTCAAATGTCACTAACAACAAGTTTACTCTTTATATTTTCACTGCTAGTTTCAGATAAATGATAATGCGAATTTTGTTTTAACATAAATTATTATGATTATGTTTCAATAAGTAAAGAAAAGTACGTTATATGTATACATGTTGATCTTTTCATCCATAGTAGGCACATATGTATTAAGAATTACATATATATTATGACGCCAAGTCTCTCACGGGGTAGGGTAGGGTAGGTAGAGAATATGTGTGTATATTATATATAATACATAATATATTTAAATCAACTAGACAATCGGAAGTTATAAATAAAAGAAATAAAGAAAATATATTTTCAGGTATTATCAGCCCATAGTGTTGTAACAAATGTAACTTAAAATTATGTTTGTACTTTACTAGTTTTTATTTATTATTCATTCAACCGAGTCATGAACCTACACCTCTCACATGAAAGCTAACCGACCGACCACGGCCGAGTCCAGTCTAACCTTAGCGAGAATCGCATACCATCACGCGGGCTGTGTGATTGATTGCGACAAGAGTAATATGAAAATCATGAATCGAGGAAAATAAAAATAGAATACTTCCAATGACAATCTTTACAAAACATATTCGCGTAAAAGAAACATAAAATATTTTGTATTTCTTTATTCTCTACGGAGCAACATTTAAATAGCTATTTGTCTTCTTAAGTGTCCGCCGTTAGGACGGAGGTCCACTTTTTTGGGTCGTGACTTCTTGACTTACGTAAATGGAGCTTAATTTAAGATTTTCAATTTTAAAGTAAT
The DNA here is from genome assembly GCA_951449985.1 of Falcaria lacertinaria. NCBI lineage: Eukaryota > Metazoa > Arthropoda > Insecta > Lepidoptera > Drepanidae > Falcaria > Falcaria lacertinaria. The sequence goes on along the minus strand of OX602113.1, from coordinate 6,931,343 downwards.
TTTATCGCGGCTTTGGAGATTTAATTTTATGATATTAAACCGAAGCTTGTCTTTGTGTGAGCATAAATCTAATGTTTTGAGTGAACATTAATGTTCTTGAGATTGAACCCCCACCTAAAATACCTACTAGAATTTGTGGTCCTTCGAGCCTGATTTGTGAAGCGAGTAGGTTACATTATGCTTTTTATCAAAGATTATTACTGGAAGATACGAAAATATTATGAACGAACAAAACACTTACGAAAGGTCATCTATCAAATCTTGGCAGATACTAAGAGCCACATAGCGACGATGTGTCGGTTAAAAGCCTCAAACTAATCACCGCCGTCGTCCGCCCAAAGGGCAAGGAGAAACCAAATTATCTTCCTGGGAAATTGCCGGTCGATGCAGTGAAACCGCAAATGGTGGGAAGATTTCCTTTGAAATCAGGAAGACGCTTATTACAATTGTTTAATAATCACCCTACTTAAGTGTATTTGATGTTCCATTTCATCCGTAAATAGCCACCCATTTTGTGGTAATCATTGCGAAGTCAGAATGTACCCTTTATCGAATATTATTCCGTGAACCAGTTGAATTATTTAAACATTGGTTGAGACTTGTGTCTGTCACATCTTGAACATGTAAATTTAACCCATAATTTCTGTCGCGGGTTTTTGAGGTATAAGCTGACGTTTGTCAACTGCACGTGCGCTTTTTCAGCTTGTAGTTATTTTTATTGCAATAACTAAAATGTTGATTTTATTGGTTGCAGAAAAAAGTGTTCCGGTGATTGAAAATTGAAGTTTTGAATGAAGCACGAGTATTGTAAGACACAAATGACACAATAATACCAATAGGTATGCCAAAGCGGTGAATTTCGAAACTATTTTGTAATTATAATATCGAACTTTAATGAAGTTCTGTGATGTGAACAAATATTCGACAAACGGGAATAGGTGACCCTTGGCGCTGTGAACCACACATGACCACGGTCGAAATTATTCTCGCTCTGTTTGATTTAATACCTACTGAAGTTAAATTACAAGACAATGCAATAACTCTTTAAAGCAACCACAAAGTAAAGTACAACCAACAGGTGGTCAAGAAGCAGTTTTCCGGAAAACCTGAAAGTTGAAAGATATACCTAGGTACACGTGTAATGGATGGTTTTACCCGCAATTTCACCTGCATGGTAATAGAATATACATAATTACATATATATTAGAGATATATGTATAATTTAGCATTCCAGTCAAAAAATATCATTTCTTAAATTGACTAGCTACCAAACAAAAATTAAAAATATAAAAAATAAATATTTATAAAAATATTGTCACTACTTTATAATAGCATATGTTTTTTTATGAATGAATATTATTAAATTTTAAACATTAGTACAGGGTCGATGTGCGAGTTTCATATGTTAATGGATTTTCACCGCAGCCGTCAAAATGTGGCGACCTCCTAAAACTGTGGCAAACGTGGCTTAGAACCCAATTACTTGGTATTTACATGACGTCTAGTGTAAGTACCGTAACATGGATTGGTTTTCATTAGTTGTATTTGTATATAACTTATCTTTGCAACTTGATTTATTGGTTAAAATTTTAATTAGTTAGATCAAGAAAAGGCCTGGTCTAAGCCAGTTGACAGTTACCTATACATTTATAGATCGATTTGATTTGCTTAGTAAAATCCGAGCTTCGAACCCCTCTATTTCAATTTACGTATGTACTGCAACAATGTTTCAAGAAAATTATTTCTAAATTTTATTTCGTGCCATTAAACTTTGTTATACAGTCGATTAAAATGTCAATTACTTAGGGATCCCTGCTTTCCCCAAGCCGCAATTTTTTATACTTGATTGATGATTTATTCGGAGTGAAATCTTGTCACCGTATTGACAAATCGGGTCGTGTCCCTTTTGAATTAACTTTCAAACATTTTTTTAACCTTGATTTCTTAGTACGAGTATCGTGCATTCATACATACATTTCGGTATTTTTTATGCGGACAGCAGTCGATAATGAAAAGAAAAGGATTTAATATATTTCGATATTTTTTTGAAAGGTTTTCTTTATAAAGGCAATATGTAATCGATTAGGACAATTACCAACCAATATATCATACAATTTCAATTAAATTAATTAGCTTGCCATTCGATGTTAATCGACCTGATTCGTGTAGTAAGCTAGCTTTATAATTTAGTTATGTGAAGTGGTTAAACTATGCCGTGGCGGATTGACATGTACATTGTAGGTATATACTGTAAGCCGAGTAGCTAATAGGATTAAGGTACCTACGCTATAATGTAGGTATAGATATATCATATAGGTATATGTATGTATATGCTCGAGTTTCTCTTTATCTTACCTTTACAACTTTTAAGCCTATTTCACGTAACTACATTGAAATGTACGTAATATACTTTTGATACTGACCTAATTAAACGCACTCTTAGTGGTTTAATAATGGCTAATTTAGTTTGAGAGCAATTACCTGTAGCATGATAAATAACATCAGCATAGGCATAATATTCTGAGGTTGAAGGTGAATATGTATTATAAACAGAAGAAAACATATTAATACTCTTAAAATTTCTTAAAAACTTGGTAAGCGTTTCAACTGATTTTTAGTAGGATATTTAACAAATATGTATTCCCAGGATATCTGTGCAAGTTATATAAATACACAGTATTAATTGAAACAACAAACAAGCAATATTTCGGTTGGAGCTTTCAAATCTGATGTTTTGTGACGGATTTATCATAATTTAATATTCTGTGTGAGAATATTCAAATTGAAAAGGGTTAGCGGAATCATATTCTCGATATTGGACCCACCAAAACTTTTATCGAAACCGTAACTGTTATGGAATTATAGTAATATTGGAATCGTGTTCAGATATTAATACTAATGCCGTCCCTTGGTTCGCATTTACATTTACAAGGTAAATGGAATATTATCAGGGCTGTCGCTAACCTTGTCAAACCTTACTAAATTACGAGTTAGGCGTTAGCAAAATTTGGAATTTGAGAACTTTTAAGTAATTATCCCACTGAGCGCTATTTGCCCGAAAATCATTATGAAGCGTAGCGAAATTTCAAATAACAATTAATCAATCTAAATGTTTACTTTGACAATAATAATTATAGTCTTCCCTTAATCCTCGAGCCAAATATTTCCTGTTTACTCTTTGATGACGGACAATAGTGATGAAATAGCGTCATCGGAGCGCATTTGAACGTTTGTTTAAAATACAATACCTAATTGTATAAATTCGTAGTACTGAAGCAGAATTCTATTGAAATTTAGGGATCTGCCTTCTTCTAACAACCACAATTTGTTATATTCTTCTTTATGTGGTTCATACAAAAAATAATTCAATTGCTTTTGATTTGGTACAGGCAGAAATTCTACAAATTGTATCTAGCAGCGCGGGTATTATCTCAGAGTAGATAATATACTAAGTACAAGCATTATGTACAGTAAGTATATTTTAGTTTCAACAGCAGCTAACTTCCGTCATGAAAAGTTGTTACAAATGTTACAATCGAAAACATAAAGTTTAAATTTGCACTAAGCCGCTTTATCGCTGGTTCGGAAGATGCTGTGCAGTGATGTAGGCAAGAATTGTAAAGTGTTTTAGCGCCTCTCGTGAAATTATGCGATGGTAGTATTACACCACTACCTCAAACCTCCTTGGCTTAAGCTCCTGCGTTCGAGACATCATTTATGCAGGAGTCATTTAATTAAAGGAGCAACGTGCTGGTACTGACACTGCTACTCAAGCCCAACTTAATTTAATATCCGGCCAACGTGAAATGAATTGATGAGCATCTTACCGTGGTTAATTATCTAGTATTCATACCCCACGATACAATTTTAGAAAGTAGTGTGCAATAGACTTTCTTAAATTTACTAATTGTAATTGTTTTCTTTATAATTAAAATAATATTCATATGTCGATGAGATTCTTTGATTATTACTTCCTTATTATTCCTTATAAGATTACTTTTACCTATTCTTATTACATCTTCATTACCTAGTTGTAAAAAATTTAACGAGAATACAACATCTTTTATTAAATAATCATACACCTGTCGCAAAATATAGAAGCCTTTGAAAAAGCAATATCCCGTAGTAACTTTCCCCGATCGGAGAAAATATTACGACGTATTTACGTAAAGTAGGTAGTTACTGTATTCGTACGTCGTTACAAATATACCTAAGTGGCAAGTCGCAATGCGGTTCGTGTAGCTCAAATGGATGAAACGTATTAACTTATACAAAATGTACGTTTCGAATTTTCTTACCTAAGCTCGCTTTCATTAGGGGAATTATTTAGTTAAATATCAAAGCTTAAAGCGTTGACATAGACGTTAATGTAGGAGACAGATGTGTAAACGAATTTCTAGAAAAGTGATTTTATTAACAAAGTGGCAAGCATGCGTACGGTCGGCCCGATGCTAAGTGTGCACTGAGAAACACATTTTCTTTAAACGTTTGATTCGTTTGTGTAGCGATTAATTGCTGTTATGACAGCATAAAAGTCGAACAGTTCCTGCTTCTGTTTCAGTTCTCTCCTTCATGTGCTCTCGGAACCTTAATCGTAAAAAAACACAATAATACAACTACATGAGTGGTGTTATATGGCTACGATCTTCAGAAAAGTTCTCTATTACTACCTAAGTGACCGAATAATTTAGATCCTACTTAACAGTATTCTGGTATAAAGAAAACAACCCAGCCTTGTCTCATTACTCTAATACATGCACGGATATGAGCGAGTATCTCCGTATAATGCTGGCGGCATTCTTTGTAATGATAAAGCTTTTACTCCGTTCAATGTAAAGACGAAAATATAGAATCCAGTCGTGTATAGAAAGTTTGGCTCATTTGGGGCTTTGGTATGTAAACATACATTCTAGCGAAATAATTATTAAGCCTTTGTGTGTCACACTAATGTATTAGGTATAAAACGAGTAATTATTCGAATAAACCTAATCAATGCGAAAGTTTGGATGTTTGTTTGTTGTTCTGTGAAAAACGTGTGCTACTTTTTATGCCGAAAAACAAAGGGGGCCACGAGATCGGGATTTTCTGTCGTAAGTTCATGCGGAGGAAGTCGCGGACAACTGCTAGTAAAATTGAATTTTACAAATGTCCAGGTACATGCCTTTACAATTTTGATAAATACTTTTTATATCGGGGCTGTGGACGAAGTTGATATCGGTACTGACATTTGTTATGAAACAAATCATCTCTTCGTACAGTGTCGAGTCAGATTTGTCCATACGCTGCAAACGCTAGTTACTTAAAATGAAAAGAGACGGTGGTTCTTAAGAAGCGTGAGATTGCGCCTCCCGTCCCATTTCCTCAGAGTTGAAGCGAGCCGGCTTCAGGCGATACCAACACAAAGCGGTTCATGGAAATATAGATGTTTGTTATGTTTCAGTCAAGTCACATTTACGATTGACTCTAAGCTCATAGCAGTAAAATGCATGCCATCAAAATTAAAACTTGTAAAACAACTTTGCACCTCAGTTCTTCTACCGTAAATAATTGTGAGATCCATGTAACACCAAATCGGTTAATTTATGTAGTCCTACTCAAGGGACCTTTTTATTAAGTACTTAAGTTATTACGTAATTAGCTAACTGAACAACATCTTATAGTGACCATTTCAATATTAGAAATCTTTATTAAATAAACTAGATTGAATTGGCCATCGACAGATTTTGTTACAGACGAACAAGAAAAATATTTAAAATTATATTCTCGTTAGTATGTACGTATTATATATGGAATTTAAAATTACAAACCAATTTTTTTCAATATGGAATCATGGAAAGAAATAGGTATATAAATATATAAATGTGCGCAGACCTAGAAACCTCTTTTCGATTGCTAGATACGCTCTCATGTCCTCATCAAAGTAGTTTAAAAGATGATCTAGTCTGTCGGTATCATGGAATACTCTGCTCAGTATTTTTCTCCAGTTCACAAAGTGAATCTAATAAAAGTACTGGTAACTTTCAGTAATAACCACAGACATCGAGAACTCAACGGAGCCATTGCCTTTTCTTCAGAACAAACTTTTCCTGTTACATACTTTTTAATATAAATTTAGATTATTAAAAGTATACAGTACAGCATATATACAATACTATTTATTTCGTAATTGTAATGTGTCCTTCTTACAAAGGTCAATTTATTTTACGATCGAATAGATTGAAAATCTAATTATGTTAGTCGAGAAGCTTTCTCGTAACCAAAGTATAAGAACTTCTTGCTTCGGCCACACTGAGCTAACAAATAATATGTTGAATTACCTAGCAATACTTAAGTTGATTAAAATATACTTTGCTACGCTATACTCGGTGGTGAGTTCAAAATAATGACCGTCAATTCGTTACAGTGGATCGATAGGAATGGTTTAAAATTATACATCGTTCGTTGAACTCGGTTTATAGTCAGTTTGTCGTGAACACAAAAGGCTGTAGTCGTTCAAATATTCATAATATCAGCATGGAAAAGGTTTTGGCTCACGCTATTGATATGTTTGTTGTGACTAGGTAAATTATTACAGTCCCTTTGTAAATGCCACCTGATTATTGTTTTGCAATCAGATATTCCATGTAAAAAAAAAAAAGCTTCATCGCAATCACATATGGCTTAGAATCTAATGTTTTTGTAATTTGGGACTACACTTTGCTTTGTACTATTGTGTAACAAAGGATTCAGAATACGTTCAAATATTTTCCTATTAAATTTACTGTTGAATAATATCAGCTTTTTTTTAAATTTCTCTTGTTTTCTTTGATAAAATGTTTGCGATCCTTTGTTTAATCTTATAAAAAGATTTCTACAGTCTATAAATTCAGTATCAATCGTGAAAAGCAGGAACGTCGAGACTTAAACATAATTAACAGCCAATTAACAGATCCGTGATGAAAACCCTTTCTTTCCTACGAGTCTTTGATTTGTTTGTGTATTCATCGGGCGTGAATTACGATGAATATCGTTCGTAGCGCCAAACGAACGCTCGCTTGCGAATGCCCGTGCTCCTACGCGAGGCTCCATTAATCAGCTGGAATTGAGGTAACTAACCAATATAGAGTCAATGGAAAATGTAAGGGCGAAGAATGCGAATGACCTTATTAATCTTGTTCAGGACTCGTCTTCCAATTACATCCCTAATGCTCTTCACTGTATTAGTATTATCTGCTACCGTTTAGTGAAAGCGAGAGTTCGTACACAGTGAATCGTTCGGTAAACATTGTTAATTTCTGGCGTCTATTCTGCTGTCGTTGTTGATTGTCACTTTAATTTGAAGTCGCGTGTACATTTGTCTTTGTCGCGAGGTTAACAAAGACATGGTGGTCTGAATGTTCATGCGGGCTTCTAGAAATCTGTAAGTACTTTCAATGTTATTAAAGAGAAGTTAATAAAGTTATGTGAGTAGTTTTGGCATTCATATCTTATCATCAAATATGTTATCTATACTTGTTATAAAACTTTAACAGGTCCAGTTCTGTACTCGGCACTGTATTCCGTACTGAACCAGAGTCTGTAACTTTTTTTATTATTGTCTGTCTGTCTGTCTTTTGTCTCTTTCTTGGCCGCGCATCACGATGAAATTACTAAATGTACTAAATTGTCGTCTGTCACGTCATTCGACCCTAAATGACCTGCTACGCCGGGCTCTGGTCACCGCCGGAGTCGACTTGGCGCGAGGCGATGGCCGGAGGCCGGATGGCATGTCGTTGGTGCCATGGAGATTGGGTCGGCCCCTGGTGTGGGATGCAACTTGTGTCGATACCCTGGCTCCGTCTCATCTCCCTGGCACCTCGGTGGCGGCCGGCGCCGCTGCTGCTCAGCAGGAGTGCCTCAAGCGCCGGAAATATGCATGTCTTGGTCCAGGGCACGTATTTTCTGCATTTGCGGTTGAAACTCTGGGTCCCTGGGGCCCGGATGCTCTTCAGCTTTTCAAGGAGGTCTCACGTCGGCTGGTTGAGGCCTCCCGTGACAGGCGTGCTGGAACATATCTCGCTCAGAGAATCAGCATTGCTATCCAGCGTGGCAATGCTGCCAGCATTCTTGGCACGCTACCGCATGATTCCGGTTTGGGTCAGATCTTTTATCTATAAGTAGGTAGGTTAAGATATGTTTTTGTAAATAGTTTAATCCATTAATTAAAAATAAAAAGCGTAATGGATTATAATGAAACATGCAACAAATTGTGTTCATGCTACGAGGCCAAACATAGGATTTGTTTTATCCCGAATTTTATCTCAGTTCTCTTGGGATAGGGGATAAAACACAAAATGTGGTGGCCGCACCGAACTTTCACTGGCAGATAGTTAATTTAACTGGGCGTAACTTTATTTAGAAATATAATAAGGGTTCCGCAACAAAAAAAAAGTCCATTAAATTGTGAACAAAATACGAACGGTTGGACCGATTTGAACTGAACTTTTACTGGCTGATAACTGATCCTATAAGGTGGCACTTACGATACCTTTAGATTAGGAAAAAAAAACATTAACAAAATTTATTCCACGCGTAATAAGCGTAAAGTACACAATAATTCAATGGTAAATATTAGTCCTGTTAGAAATATTTATAGGTAAGGCATTATTGTTTTGTGAACCCTTTGTGGCGTGCTATTAACGCTGACATACTAACCTGGCTACGATAATAAAGCTTTACATGATAAATCACTGCCAACATAAAAAGTTTTGACATGAAGTCAGTTAAAACCAATTTACGTTAGTTGTTTGGAACAAAGATCACATCATATACATGGGTCATTGTGAGATCAACCTAAAGTTGCTGCGAAAGTTGATTTATTTTATGACGTACTAATAACGTGGCAGGTCATTAGTTAAACATTCACAGAAAAGAAAATAAGTTTACGAGTACCTATTATTCCATATATCAGTATTCAAAAGAAGTGGAACTTCCGCCGAAGTCACACTTCTTCGGTGTAAATGTTCTCTTTAAAAATACATTACGAAGAGGGATGAGAGTACGTTAAAAAGCCGTAGGAAGTTCAAGATATCGAACGAAATATTTATTATTTATTTTTATACAACACCCGATGAGTAATTGTGTGAGTGTGGTAGTAATTAATGATAAATTATAAAGTGTATCATTACTTAAGATACACTTAATAATTGAGTTTCAAATTAACCTTGATGTAACATCATTGAGATAATATGATGAAAATTATCATAATTTTAATATCTGAAGCAAAACTTTGCAGCCATTTGTAACAATATAAGAAGTAACAACCAAGCATATTTTGTTAAGTGAATCATAAATAATATTTCATTATTTATTCTTTGTAAAGCTTTTGTGTTAAAGTATTAAATTCTTGAGTAGGTAATTTATTTGAATGGCTCTCAGCAATATCTATCAAAATCAAAAGCCCCTAATATTGCGAAGCACTTACCGAGAGCACAAAAAGACAAATGGTTCTGTAACTTTCACGCCGTTAACAATTCCATCCCTACGTACTTATGTACTTACCTACCTACCACATACATAAAGGTGTACATCTAGTTTCGTTTGTGCTGTATGAATATTCAATTTACTTTATTGAATAGAAGATAGGTAAATTGTATTTGTCGAACGTGTCTTCGGATCGGATCCAATAAATTCTACAGAAATCCTTTCTTGTTTGACACTGTTAATAAAACGTGAATAGAGTTTCATTTTCAAAATCACAATTTTAGATTTACTTAGAGAGGGGAGCTATTGTTGGATGTAAAAGACATTTTATGCACCATAAATAGCACTATTTTGATGTAGTGTTATGTTTCAGCGGTGAGTAAGGATGCCAGAGCTCCAAGAGGATACACACACTGTGCAGGCAGTAAGGATGTATTGGTAGCACAGAGAGTCCTCAACAACAATAGGTATGCTAACACATTGGTGATATCTCTGGTATTGTTAGCGTCTATAGGCTACGGTGACTGTTTATCTTTACGTGGGCCGCACTCTTGCGCGCCATCATAGGCATTTTAATATCGTATTATGTTAGCGTTTTTGGCCCTTTCACCTTGCAAGGTTGTAAGCCTCCATTGTAGCAGTAAATCGTTCTGATTGCATTGCAATATAAACTAGGTTACGTAATTAAAATAAAGTTGGAATTATTATGTAGCTTGTAATTAGAAATGTGATATTTAGAAACATAATAATTAATAACTGCTCTGTTTGTCAATTTCCTTGCTCCGAGCTTGGGAAATAATTAAGAGCTTTATTATTTCGCTAAATATCTCGGAGGATTTTGGGAAATGTTATAATGAAGGTAAAGGTAAATAGTGGAGCTACTGTTTGCGTCGGAACCTTACTCTGAATTCTATTTGAGATAAGTAGTATTTTTTCACCCTTCGTGTTACGTATTTTTTAAAGCCACTAGGATCCGTAGGTGTTATGTTTTTATTACCAGTGGAAATAAAATTTTATTGTAGGTAAAGTTAACCGAATTTTATATTTCAGGGAAAGTTAAAGCATGAAGGTCCTGTAAAAACGACCAAGATTTCTGAATAAATAAGTGGACATTTATATTGGACAGTTCTAAGGAAAATGCCACTTTATATGTTAACTAGCGTTTACCACGCATGATTCTATTATCCCTCGGAAACCCCTCAATAAAAAGTATCCTATGTGTACATCCAGCTTATAAGCTACCGCCATGCCAAATTTCACGCAAGTCCATTCAGCCGTAGAGGCGTGAAGAGGGTACAAACACACACTTACACACAAACTTTCGCATTTATAATATTAAGATGATAAATGTAGCCACGAAACTAACATTAGATATATACCGAAACAATAAGGTAAAGTCTTCATACAAATTCCTAAAACAAAGTAAGGGTTTTTGTTCCGACACGCGAGATTACCTCAAATCGCTGGCTTTTGGTTACACCATATTTCACTTTGAGGGTTGGATAAATATAATCCATTCCTCATTTCTTTACCACGCGTGAACACCCTACACAAATAACTATTACCTTTTCTGTTAGATACATTTTAATTTATGTAGTTCTACTTATTCTTGTAATTTCTCAGAACAGAAGCAAAAAGTATAACAACTGGCTTAACCAAGGTAACAGTTTTTTATAAGTCAGGTGGCAGTCGCTCTGTGTGTAAATTGAGTACGCCCTATTGCCGACCTCAACAATGTTTAGAATAAGGCATCGGCTGTATTCCACCCAGCCATCATCATTTGATTTACCGGGTTTGGACCGATATAAATGTACCTAATACGAGCCGTCTTAAAATTTCATCTAAGTTTTAATAAATCCTCTCTTAAATGAAACAATGAAACGAATTCAATGAAGTCGACCCCTTTTATTCGCCATTCGGTCTCTACTGAGTCGATTTTAATGACGTCTATTTTTGTTTGAGTTTATATGTAACTTACAATACCCATAGGATTCAATATAGCATTCAATTCAGAACTTTAATTACAGCTTAGTTTATACGGCTTGCGTATAATCAAATTAAAAACGAATGTCTCGACAATTAATTTTTCGATTCAAATAAAGACCGCAATAATAAAAGGTATTGCTTATAGCATATATACATGGTTAATGACAAGCGTATCTGATAACAATGACGTATCCATCATCAGGTGTGCGACATGATCACTCATTTACAATTCACAGATATCCGTCGGTCTACCAACTGGCAGGGAGCTGGGTGCGTGCCAACCAGCTGGCCTGACCGTAGTACCGTCAGCTGTTAATAACCCTGTCACACGATCATAGATACATGATAACTACTAGAAAAGCCGAATCTATCTTCACATATTTTAATCAAATGTAATTTGAATAAAAATCTGTGTTTTTTTCTCCGCTAGAATAAAATTCATTTTCCATGTCTATTTAGTTAGCAATTTGACATTTCATAAATATAGTAGCTATTATACAGTAATATTGAAATGATATACAGCAACAGAGGATTTTCAATACTGCAATGCCAGAAACAGGTTGGGCAAGCCAACGCAACTTTCTATTACTAAAGTTATTGTACTGTATTTTGTTTATACCACTAAAGTGGCGCACAAGCATACGGCCCACCTGATGGTAAGCAGTCACCGTAGCCCATAGCCGCTAGCAATACGCTAGTATCACTAACGGGTTGCTAACCATGTTGCTGATGAGGAATCACTGTGCTAGCAGCATTACTACTAGCACAGTGTACCCTCGTCGGGCACTGGCCCCTTACTTACCGCAGAAACACAATACTAGGTACATCAAGTAGTGTTATTTCACTGCGATCTTCTGTACTAAGCAATATAATAACAACAGATCCGATAAAAGCTTATAAAATATTCCTGTAAATGAAATATGAAATGGCTCTTCTAGCAGCTTATTTTTCTGAGAAGTTCTGTCAAGATCACGACCAAGCTGCTGAGACAAGGTTAATTATGACGGACGTAGCTACCGGCAGCGGCCGTTGTAGCATCTCACTCTAATCGCGTAGGCCTGATTTATTGTGCGACATATTCCCAGGGTTACAACTAAATGTGTGATTATAACTTCAAAGGTAACCTTGCAGATATAGACAGCTCGGCTACATATTTTGTGAAAGTCATGTTCGTTTGAAAATTGTAAATGAAATTCCTTGGGCTTAATGGACTGATAAGTATTACTAATCATGTTTAATTATATTAAGTTTTGATGGCGTAACGAGTATATAGAAAGAGTAAATTTAATCTGGATAGAAATTTATAAAGAAAATTTGCGCTAAGTGGAAGCAATGCATACTAATTATCATTATGAGCACAAAAAAAACATGTATTTAATCGTATATCTTGCTTAGTATCTGATTTGGTTTATCTACACAGCGATTTGACCAAATTTATGGACATGTTTTTGCCGGGTTTCTATCATAATTTTGCATTAAATGCGTAAACATAAAAAAAAATGTCATCGTATTATTCCTTACAATTTGAAACAAAAAAAACATTCTATATTGTTTTGTCAAGGGATGACAGATTAGTTTGTCTTAATAATTTTGATAGAAACCTATTTTAGTAGGAATATGATTTCTTAAAAGCCATGATTCCAACTCTCAAGAGACGTCTCGCCCTTTTCCCTAGAGCTTTGTTGAGTCGCTTTTGGTGTTCAACCGCCTCGTTTTCTGACGCCTGTCGCTTAAATAAGCCTCATACCTAATCAGAGTAATTGGACTGTACTGTCGGTAGCATTAGCATAATGAAATAGGCAACCTCTCTCATAGCCTTATATTTTGTTTTAGGAGAAGTTCAAACGAAATCATAATTGAGAAATAAGTTTTGTATTTGAAATACAGGCAATCTGTTCGTCTCATTCAAGAATCAACCAACCTGCTAATTTAAAATTTTGCCGGATTAACTTAGAAAATATACCTAAATAAAGTGAATTGACACCCATTTTTTTTTCTTGGCAGATATCAATCAACGTTCTTCCGTTCGACTTTTGGCATTTGTTGTAGCGTTCCATTGGTAATATTCCTTCCACTTCGGTCGAACAAATAAACCCGTTACGTGAAGTTATGTGTTCCGTCGGCGATAATTAATTTACCGAGCACACCTGTCCGACGAATTAGTTAAGGGAGACCGAAATAGATGCATAAGTAATGGAAACATGAGTAGTATTTTAGAGGTCTGTTAAACGATTTGTGTATATTATGTCTAGACTACCAAGCAACTTTATCTGCCACTCAAATATTTTGGTGGTTTTTATTTATATTATACGAGAAAAGCCTAACTCTTACTTTAGTAATTTAGGCAAGACCTAATAGTACATTATTAATGTCGAATGAAATAAGTACATAGTATTTGTGGAAGTTGATCAGAATCGCCGAATGACCATTATTACAGGCCCGCGGACGTTCGGAAATCCATTTTATACCTTATTTACGAACTTAAGTACGATTAAATCAATAAAAAAATTTATGAGAGGTATGGAAGTAGAAGTCCGAATGACCATTTTCATACATGATCAAGCAACGATTCTAAACAACCCCAAGAAAATGGCTTTTCCGTTTTTTTGCCTGTGTACGGATAATTAAAAAGGATGTAGTGTTGCAAAGGACTAATCATTAATGTGTTCCAGTGTAAAAAGAGTACAGAAATAGGTTATGATCCCGCATTGCGCCTCGAATATAGGCTTTGACCTCATCCATAATGCAACGCAAGTCGACGACCCTACATATGAATAATCTTAATGTTCGATACAACAATGCGATTGCGCGTTCTATTCATGTTCCACCTGCGATTTCTGTTACAATGAAAGCGTTTTTTTTTACAACTTGGGTGGCAAACAAGCATACGGCCCACCTGATGATAAGCGGTCACCGTAGCCTGTGGACGCTTGCAACACCAGGGGTATCACTCGTTAACATGAGTTAGGTATTTAAAATTTAATTCCAACTAGAGCATAGATGCATTGTCACTATTATGTTAGTTTGTAAAGCAAGGCGCTTATTTTTAAGTGGAAATACTCATTTTTCGGTAATAGTCCTGTAGAAAACGTTAAATGAATTGTCTGTCAGCCAATGACCCAATCTTTATCAATACCAATTGCGCGTAGAAAAAAATCACAGATATGTTTCTAGTTCTCTTTTTTATGCTACTTTCTGTAAATAGTAATCATACTCATATTGTAAATGTATTTTATAAGATGCATGCATAGTCATGAAATGCCTGAAATTATATCCAAACGTGAAAGATATAAAAATAATAAGGCTTAGCATAGAACTAATTTAAGATTTATTATTAATATAAGTATGTTTTTTTATTAAATATAGCGGTAACGTTGAGATTGCATCAATAAAAATTGAGTTTCATTTACATCCTACGCCTCGATACACCCGCGCGATATTTTTTCGATACCTGATATCAATTTGTATTATAAATATCTTCTAAGAAGCAATCAATCATCAATTTTTCTATGTCTTGGCTCGATCGCATGCTGGGCCTCTCTCTCTCTATAGTATTTTGGAAGTTTAAAGAAAGTTTATTTTTTAATAATAAGTCATTGACTGCAAAAAGTTGTGTCCGCGATATGGTACTCATTGCTTAGTTAGATTATACAAAACATTTATGAAAGACAAATCTTTTATGAATTATATATATGTATAGTATTTAATATTTACAAAGCACTTAAAAGTGAAGAGACATGTAGTTTTTTCAGATATTTGGCTCCTGGCTCTCAAATCGTTGAACACAATCTTTATTTGAACAAAATGTTTAAAGAAGACTCGCAGTATCTAAGTACGCTACGCTACAGGCAATTTGGCAAGTAAATATCGTTCAAGTTTGTGAGTCTAGCAGTCTAGCAAATAAACAATGTTGAATACTTACAGAAAAAAGTAATAGTAATTTATATTCGAGAATGGTATTTGGAGCAGTTTGATTGACATAATCAATTCTCACAATTGTTTTTCATATTGTAAAATGTTAGTTGTCACATGCTCACTTTTTACTGGGTTTCATAATGTATTGGACTCTTGAAGATACTGGACTTTTCAAGAAACAGTCCAGATTGTATGTCCATGATATGTGTCTTGATAGCGAATGTTTAAAAAAGAGAAATTACTTTTGTTTAGTTAATTCCATACTAAACTTAATTATAGAATAAGCTTTTGCGTTTAACTTTCTAGTGAGTATACAAGTATTTTTTAAAATTTCCTGGTATTTGGAAACGCGTGCTTTTAAATAACTTTCGTCTAATAGGTTTAAAAGAACATTGTGAAAATCATACTTTCAATGAAGCGAAGTTTCTTTTGAAATGGGGAACTGAGCTCAACTTTTCAAAAGAGTACTGTTTCGCGTGAACCGAAAATATCTTTAATATTGTAACTATATTTGGAAGTATATTGGAAATTGAGCATAATTGAACAAAAATTTGATAGCGGCGGCAATTAAAATTAATGATTCAGGAACTTGGTACGAAAATTATATAAAAAATATAAATATAGGTACTGTGATCGACGAGCCCGCTGGTCGAATGGTTAGTATAACTGACTGCTACGCGAGATGTCGTGGGTTCGATTCTCGCCTTGGCGAATGAGATAAGCATGTTTGTTCTATCAGCTGTTGGTTCCCATAGTACAAGTTTTGCATAGTTTGAGGCCAGATGACGCTGTGTTATAATGTTCGAGCATTATTATTATTATTTAAAGGTCCATATAACTATTATACATTTATTACCCTTATTTCACATCTACTTTTAGCGTTACTACCAAGTGTTTCACTGTACGGCTCGCTTCGTCACTATGTCATTAACGTAACATATTTTTGGTAGTAATTTTCAGCAAGCCACTAGATTGTGGACTCAAGTCTCGATGTCAAAATATGCCAATGAATATATGATATCCTAATCTACATCGACAGTCTATAACTCAGTTTAACAGCGTCTTTATTGAATTGAGAGAAAGTACTCCCAAAATTGCTACATAATTTATTGATCTCGTAAAAGTTTCACCTGAAGTTTTTCGTAGAAATAAAGATAAAAACATAATTCTGACAGTTTGGGTCGGACCCGAGGGAGATGGTGAGTATATTTTATTGAGACAGGATGGTAACTTTACACGAGGTTCCCTGACTTGCACATTACGCTGAAATATGTTTTTGTTTTTGACTAATTCTTGAGTATATTTATATTAGGTCCTTACATATGAAATTGGCGTTTTGTATGGGAGGAACAAAAAGTCGAATATTTTTTAATATAATATATTTAATTAATCAAAGTATGAACCATTATTTTCTATGCACTTTTGCCATCTCATAGGTAGTTCATTGATCCCTTTACTAAAAAAACCAGTCGGACGGGAATCAATAAAATCTTTGAAGGCGATTTGGACTGCCCCATCGGAGTTGAATTTTTTCCCTTGCAAGAAGTTATCCAAATTTCGAAAAAAATGGTAATCTGTTGGAGCAAGGTCCGGGGAGTACGGAGGATGTCTTAGACTTTCCAATTGAAGCTCTTCTAATTTAGTAGCCGTCTGTAGCGCAGTGTGTGGTCTAGCGTTGTCGTGAAGCAGCAGTGGCGTGGAGCGATTGACCAGCCTAGGTTGTTTAGCCGCTAGCTTTTCCATCATGGTTTGCAATTCCTGACAATAGACATCAGCCGTAATAGTCTGGCCAGATTTGAAAAAACTGTAATGAACAATACCGGCACTAGTCCACCAAACGCTTACAAGTAACTTTTTTGGGGTTAATTTTCGCTTGGGGCAGGATTTGGCTGGCTGGCCAGGATCTAACCATTGCGCTGAGCGCTTCCGATTATCGTAAAGAACCCATTTTTCATCACAGGTAATGATTCGGTTTAAAATACCTTCATTATTGTGCCGGTTTAGTAATGTAACGCAGCAGTCGACGCGCGTTTGCCGGTTTGTTTCAGTCAATTCGTGAGGTACCCACCTTTCAAGCTTTTTAATCTTCCCAATTTGCTTCAAGTGAATTAAAACAGTTTTATCACTAACATTGCAGCCTGCAGCTAACTCGGACGTGGTTTGCGATGGATCCGCTTCCACAATAGCCTTCAACTCTTCATTATCAACTTGAGTCTCAGGCCGTCCACGGGGCTTGTTCTGCAGGTCGAAATTTCCAGAACGAAAACGTTGGAACCAAAAACGAACTGTGTTTTCTTTTGCAACACGACCGCCATACACATCATTCACCCTTCGAGTTGTTTCCGCAGCACTAGTGCCACGGCGGAACTCGTACTCGTAAATAATGCGATATTTAAGGTTTTCCATTTTGTAAAATGAGTGACGCAAACAGAAAAAAACAGAAGAAAAAAAACAAATGAATGACGATCATCGAAGCACAAATACATGAGTCTATAGCTGTACAAATTTGAATTTGGAATTCCTTACCAAAGAGGAGAAATTCGTGATTAAAGTGGCCAGTACGAAAAACGCCAATTTCATATGTAAGGACCTAATATTATTACAGAAGTTAGATATAGCCATTACAACCACATTTGAAAAGGTCGTTTAGAATCGTGGAGCGTGTCGATTCTAAACAACACTGGACATTTTGGACTTTAATATTTTTTTCCCTACTGTACAGATAGTGTTATAATCATATTTGTATGAAATTTTCTACCGTCAATATGATCATGTTGTGATTCTCGACAGCCAAAATTCAACTTAGCCATATTCAAGGGAATATGGCTGAGTAAAACAGCCTGTATTATTATTTAAGTTAATTAAACTTTGGATTATTAGAAGCCCTATTCAAATATTTGGGCACGTTAATGAAAACAAACAAGATAATTTTTTTAGAGGTTTATTTTTATATTTGTACCACAAAGCTGGTAAAACGCGTACTCCTCCATAGCCCTATAAAAATCTCTAGCAAATAAAAAATAATTATCCAACAGTATCAGACCCAGGCTTATAAAACGTTTTTAAATGAGTTTTCGTACTATTTCTGGTACATATAGCGAAAGCCACAATTCTTGTACAACAAAGCTAATTATTCAGCCTTTGTATCCAGTCTGATCGCGTAATTGCCTTAACCGTCTTCAACTCCCTGCCCATGAGAAATTCCCTATTACTTTTATTTGCTTGTGATTTTACAGTTGTTAAAACGTATTTTCAGATTGAAATTGCTTTTATACAATTGTCGCCTTCCAATTAAAATGAAGCTTCGACGACGACGATTGATGACAAATTATTATTGTTTGATGAATAGATTATTTTCGTTTCAATGCAAATAAACATAATATTTTGGACAGCGCTTGACTTTTTAATTGAAATATATATGTATTCAAAAATATACTTTGTGATATTGTTGCACATGCCTTCATAAGTTTCTTTTTCGGACTTAAAATAAAAATACGAACTTGGTCGATGTCTATATAGCGGCTTTAGCTGTCGTGTAAACGTGTATTTATATAAATTTGAATCAATTTCCAGAACATGTAAGACGTACGTGCTTAGCAATCAACTCCCCGAGGCAAAAGGTAAATACATATAAATGTGTGTAGCCTAGTGTTACGAAGGTAAGCTACACATGAGCGCTGACACGGCAACTAGGCTAACAAGAGATGAACTTATGCTTATTACTAAACCATTGGAGTAAGCGAAACATGCTCGTATGCATACAATATAAGCACTTTTAATATGTTTCATGATTCAATAAAGATGATTCTGGTATATGGATGCAACAAAAGTCTGACCGTTTACGAACACGGGAGTTTTCAATCTTGTTTAGTTTAAGGTCCTGCCTCGGAACCTCTTAAACCTTATTTCCTTATGGCTTGGTTTTCTCGGTGCTGTTTGTGTAGATAGAATGTATTGAAACAGAAATTTCAATTCTTTTCCCCTAATTTATATCTTCCGGGGTTCATGCTATTAAGTAAATACTACGACGAGTATTAAGAAGAATATATATAGTTAAAGCTAATAATAATTATGTTATAGTTTGTGTATTATATGAATTAATAAACAAACCGTAACTTGTTCTTATAACATTTCCCATCACACATAAAATACGAATAAGCTAGATTTTTGGTTCCCTTTTACATCGAAAGCAGTGGAGTATATTATCTTCTCTGAGGCACTGGGTAAAAATACATAGAACGCTTAGTTACAGCGATATCAACCGATAAATGAATACAACCTCTTTTGATATACTGCTATCCATAAAACATAAATTTCACAAGGAAAATGATTATGTAAATGACGAACGCTCATCGTTTCGATATTATCGACAGCATGCAAAACATACTTTTTTACGGAAAGAGCTACAAGTTTCGACTTTTGGTTTTGACGTAGCTTCAGTAATATATTAGCAATACACTCGTGTTTATTAGACTGTAGTCTACAATAAATGGGCCTCCTAGTAGTAAGCTGAAGCCATAACGGACGTGTGCAATATCAGAGGTACCTCAAGCGTGTTGTCAACCTAATCTAGAGAGAAGGCTCAGTTCTAGCAGGATTAGGGCAGAACATGTCTCCTCACTACAAAGCAAATCCCAACGGTGGTCTAGTACAATGCGGCGACTTAAAGGTAATACAAGATTCTTTGAATGCGAAATTGCTTAATTGCGCCCTACCTCTCTTCATATTTCGAACGCTAAAATGGTATAATAATAACGTAGCACAAAATCACTGCATGCCTGTAGAACAAAATAGTTTACACTACGCGGTGTACATCGCTTTCATTAAAATACGTCAGAGTTATATTAAGTCAAAGTATTTTTTTAAGTAGCTTTGTGTAACACTCACCTTTCTTTCCTGAGTTCTGAGTTACGTTTGCGGAAGTTGGCGACGAGCACCTGCATCTCGGATGAATGCCTTTCGTACAATTGCGACAGCTGCGTGGAAAAGTCCGACACTGCAACAAATATTTATATTCATTTAAACATAGCTTCATGTTTTCCCCAAGGGTTAACAAACGTGTAACAAAACAATACCCACGTTTCGCCGTCACGCAATACAGTCTATCGCCGCGTGACAGGCTCGCTTTTCCAGCCCCGAGTTTTTTAAATCCCTAATGTGTACCATATCCATAGAAGCTAGGTATTTTTTGAGAAATGGGTTCATCGTCTGTACTGTAAGAAGAATATGACTAAAAATAGATACTTATTTTAGAAGTTTATGTCGATTAGATGCTCAATATTTTTTCCTAATTCAAATATATTCAACCTGAGAGTTGAATCCATCTTATAACTCTTAACTAACATGAAATTAAGATTGCTTAACTCAAACACAGTAAATTAATTAATACGTTATATGCACTGAAATTACAGACTAATCACATAAACATGATTTAATGGAAATATTTTTATTATAATACCTACATAGTTTTATTTAGAATGTATAAAGTTTTCTTTAAAAAAATACCTTATAAATTGTATTAAATTTCCATTTCTTAGACGTTTGCCGAATTCCGTAGAATCCAATTTAATTTCTGATGGACCCTAAATTTATGATCATGGCATATCTAGGCAGACGTAAACCGAATTTCAAGGATAACTGGACGGCAAATGATATACAAATATGACGTCGAAACCGTTCTGTTGAGCCGGGGTCGGCAATGAATCAATCAAATATCTTTATTCAATATTAAACAACCTGAAATTGTAAGTTAAATTTCAACGTATAACCAACCAAACTAAGATGTAGTTATTAAATCATGAACTAATTCTCCTTGCACGAACTTATATTTTCTGTGGGGTATGATACAATAACTTGGTGGGAGTTACAGCATACAAGTCACTTGAATATTCCTTTATAATGGCAAGCCAGTGCACGAACAATAATTTAGAAGGCAAGGCAACGCTAATAGAAACTACACACACGTGTATAGAACCTACATAATCAACAATTCTACATGAAATATAAATTTAGCATTACTTTAAATTCCGGGTATTTACAATGTATTTGCTGATATTTCGAGTTCATCACAGGCGCCTTGATGATCCAGCTCGTATTACAAATCTCTAAAGTAATTCACATCATCCACTTATACTCAAACCATATAGGCGTTAGAAATGTTCTCGTGTAAAAGTATGTGGAACGCCCGCCTAAGGGCGTTGTAAAAAGTGTTTAATTAAGCCCTTGGGAGATACGCCGCAAATCCCTAATGAACTACGTATTGTTACGTATAACTTTTCTTATGCCCTCGACACTTTGGTTTTATTATATTATAAGTACTGAACTTCAACATGGACTACAGAAGCTTAATTAATGATTCCAGACTTCGGAGTTGGTTTTATTAATTTATTAATGTATTAAAACTTAATTCAACTTATTCTTTTTCAATTATTCTTATTCAACGATGATAAAACATGTAATGTGTGATTACATTCAAGCAAGAATATTTTGTTCGGACCTAGAATTAGGTTATAAGACACGCGTGATATACCCTATACCCCGGAGTTGCAAGCGTCTATAGGTTACGGTAATCGCATACCATCAGGCTAGCCGTAGGCTAGAATACCTAGTTTATAATTTAAAAAAATATGTGGATGACATACAAATGTGTATTTATTTATTTTTATTACAAAATTCACAGCTTTTTCAAGAACAATTTGTAGTATCCAAAATAATTTTTATAGAAGATATCGTTAATGCAGTATCTTTTTATCCCAGCAATGTTACAAAGTTAGCTTTCATGAATAATGCAAGTAATATGAATATGATAAAGTACGTACTAAGCTAATATGTTACGTCGACAAGAGCGTGAGAAATATATCCTAAGCTTTTTGCTTTTTAGTATGTGTTTTCATCACGAAATCGCGATCAAAGTTACAGGGTAATTAATATGTACCTGATTCCTGATAGAACTAGAAGCAATTTCGAAAATCTTATTATGTGTTAAGATAGATAAATATGTCGCAGCAGTTGCTAACCAGCATCGGGACTTGCATTCAATCATTGCATTTTGGGTCGGCAACGCGCGAGTCATACCCCTGGTGTTGCAAGCGTCCATAGGCTACGGTGACCGCTTACCACCAGATGGGCCGTATGCTTGTTTGCCACCTTAGTGGTATAAAAAAAATATCAAAATTTAGCCGCTCGATAGAAGATCTGGTCAAAATAACACTACTCTGATATCGTTTTAGGCAGGTGAGTAAGGTTTTAAAGCTCTTCAAAGGGCTTATCTCTTCTCTATCTTATAGTATGTGCTGGAAGTAAAGTCTTTCTCTCACCATAATGTTGGCAACGCTATATTCATACCTCTGTCATGACAGACATTTGTAGTATTATCATCAGGGGGTGCGTACGCTGGTTTTTCTGCCATTTTTTTATGTTAAAATGAAGATAGAGCCTTTATTTTATTTTATTAAAAGTTATTGGCCTATCACAAAAATCTGCGGGGTACTCATTCTTATAGTAATGACTTCGTGTTAGTTTTTTTTTAATTTTTTTGCAAACAGTAAAAGTAGAAATTCATGATAAACATTTAGTTTGACAGTTTGTGTTCCAGTTTAAGTTCCTACAGAACTGAAAAAATAATATTAAGCAATTAAAACAAGGGTTGTCAAAAAAACTCATCAAAGTAATTTCAATTTAAGGAACTTTACAATCAAACATTTAAGTCGACGAAGCCACTAGAAGGATGACTGTGTATTTAAAAATACATTGTCGAGGGAAGAAAGCCAGTGGGCACGAAAAGAATAAAACATTCTCAATTTCCGCGGCGAGTTTGGAAACGACGGACGACATCCAAACTCACTGAATAGTTTATGAATTCGAAACCGGTTTTATTACTTTCGAAAAAGTTTTCGAGATGAGCGGAGGGTCGGGTTGGTTTGGTAATTGCCGTTCCTACCCATTGGCGATCCCATCCTTCAGAGATGGCCACAATACGTGCTGTCGTCAAGCTTTCGTAAATAATATACTATGTGTATTGTTTACCTTTACAAAATATTTATCAACCTGTAGTGGAGCGAAAATCTTCGTATATTGGCGTGGATAATATACTTCGTATTTTTGCACCCACATATTTAAATGCTGCTGAAAAGAAGTAAATTTGTACAATTATATTTTAACTGGGTTGCAACTGATGGTTTATTACGGATTACATAAGAAATTCTTTCTATAAAAAAACTCTCCGGGTTCGGGTGGTTGGACACGAGCTTGGCTAGATTTTGATGTATTATTTTATTGGGTAAGAAATTCTAGCAACCGGTAGACTAGACTAACACGGGCGCCTAAGGGAAACCTAAGGTATACGAGTATCTGTAACAAGGCCAGGCCTCTCCACATAAGGTATCGCAATAAGTAACGTGTCAGTCAGTATGTCAGATTCAATAATAGCTACTTTCGAAAAGCTTCCCAGGTATACCAGGCGTTACGTCAGATACCTATTACGAGAAAATATTGCAATATCATTTCTTACGCGACTTTACTTTGAAGATGATATAAGCTACACCTATGGCACGAGAAATTGTTTTTCAGATATATGTTTTTTTTTTCTGTAGTGAGGCCCTAATGAAGTTGGGCTCAGAATTATATTCTTAATAATTTCCTTCAAAATGATTGTTATTACAAAAAAGACTTATTATTGGGGAAGACTTTTAAAAATCTGTCCGGTAGTTTCTGTTTAAAATCCACATTATACATACGAAGAAATAAAAATCGAACCTCCATAAAATATAAAATTAATTCGGGCTGATATTAGTCGATCTTTATTTATCCGTTTTAAAATTAAAATAAACATGTCAAAGAAATCGTATGGAGTCAGAACCGGAAATAATGCTTGAAAGCTGGTGACAGTTGCTTGTCACGTCACGTTGGACTGTCACTTAAATATCTTCACTTCCCTTCCCCCTTGGTAAAATGTACAAAAGTTTTATATGGAGTTTGATAAAGTAAAAAGCTAAATTGAGCGTAACACTCATAAGGTAAGCATCTAAATATTAAACGTAAGTACTAGAGGTCACCGAGTGATTGAAATACTACATTCTATACTGTTTAGTATATCTGTAATACTAAATCTGTCTCCTTCCTTTTTCTCTCTCTACCGTGGGCAGTCTAACTGTGTGCAGGTGCTCCGCACAATATTCGTTGATTCTTGAGTTTTTGTATCACATTAGGCCAAGTATACAGTGAAATAAACGATTTAGTGAGTGAACAGTGTTTGTGTGTATTTCTACCAGCCTTAATATCCTTAATATATACAACATGTAGCTTACATGCTATTTTAATTAAGATTAGAAATAAAGTTGATGAGTAAATTGCAACTCATTGGGTCTGGTATTGCTGTCTATATGTTACGATGACCGCTTACCATCAGGCGGCCCGTACGCTTGCTTGCAAACTTCGTAGTACATAAAAGCACAACTGTAGACTGCGAATCTAATGGCTAGGTATAATTAAGTTACATTAGCATCAAGTTGGTATTACAGTAAGGAGTGGCCTAACCGATGTTTCTACACATAATGTAAGTTTAGCACGTTCTAACTAATCTTATTGGTCACACGAAGGTCCTAACGACACGTAAAGTGGCTAAGCGGCCGGTAAATAAAACAAATCGGGCTAAAATGCCACATGTTATAGATGGTAATAGGCGGTACCCTCGAAATAAGCCTAAAATAAACCCAAGTAATATTCCACAATTCAAGTGGGTGTTTTAAACGTGCTCTTTATGTCGGCAAGTTGAGATTATTATGTTATTTATCTACGAGGCTTTTATCTCTAAGAGAGATTATGAAAGGTAACTAAGCGTACATAATAGAAACTATGTATGTAACGGCGCTCTATACTCACTGCCTACCCCGGGAGGGACTTTCATAAACCATCGACTTCAAAAACTTCAAAAACAATTTCAAGAGCCATAAATTAGTATTCAGGGTCCGCATAATAATTACCCTAAAACGCGTATGTTTTTAAATATCGGATTTGAATAGACACGGGTGATTTGCAGTTTTATAACAGTATGGATAGATGTATGTAGAAACTATGAATGCCTAAAGTCATGAATAATTTTATTAAGCCTAAATATTTTTTTGGCAAAATTCTTCGTCCTCAATATTGACTTATTGTTTTTTTTATTACAAAAAAACACTCAAAGGAACAGCTCACTGATGTATTTTTTGCCGATCAAAATAACTTCCAGTGGTTATAATTTTGTCTGTGACGTTTCATTCTTTTATTTTATATGAATATAGCTCATTTTGCTACTTAGAATAAATCGTCAACGTAGGAAAAAGGACTATTTATATTTAGTTACTGAGGTCGACCCGATACGAATAATAAAATGTTCAGCCAGGAAGTATAGGTAACATTTATTCAGATAAACGTGCTATTGTATTTTCTCACAAAAAACTAGACTGCTGCAGACTGCAATCACGAAAGCATTTAAAACCAAATTCTGGCACGAGATATTAAGAAAATCGTGAAAAAACGTATCATCACAACGTTAAAGAAATATTTACTACTTACAACGTTACATACTCACATCGAAATAGGAGTAATAACTGGAAAACTGTTTCGCTTTAGTAATTTGAACCATTTGGGATTGTTACAATATACCATTACGTCGGTCATGAGAGGGCAGATAAAATAAATCAACATAATTTGGCAAAAACACACACGCAATAGTACTTAATTTGGCAAAGCAATAACATTTACAAAGTGAAGAAGGACAGAAAGGGCACAATAAATTGTTTCGAATATTATAGCGGTGAATTCCTTCACAAATCATTTTGTATTTTATTTATTATGTAGCTTGTGGCTGCGAATTATGAATATGCAGTATGCCCATTACGAATTCCATAAGGTAAGTCGTTTAGTGGCGCAATACTATAAAGATAAGAAAATTGTTAGCTTTGCTCTCATAATCGAATACTCTTCCCGTCTTTGAGCAAAACAGTTGAGAAGGTAAATACCTCCTCAACTGCTTTTGTAGTAGGGATATTTCAGTCTTTATATTTTGTTATTCACATAAATCACATCAACGTTTACAGGTTATCCACGTTAACTATTCCGATTTTTATACAAATATAATAATGCGCAAAATTTTGTTTGTATGGATTAACCGCCAGAAATACTGGATTAATTTTTAAAAAAAACTCTGACGGGAAGTTACCAACTATACCTGAGAAGCGTAGGCTATTACGCGGGTGTAGTTGCAGGGAAAAGCAAGAATTCAAACATTTACATGTATCCCCCTTCGAGGTAAAATATGTGAAGATATTCAACTGATTCAAATACAAAACATAAGTTACAACCGGCTATAGGCTACGGTGACTGCTTAGCATCAGGTGCGTCGTATGCTTGTCTGCCACTTTAGTGGTATAAAAAAAAGAAGGTACTACAAATACAGTGTAACCATACCGGGTGGTATTAGTTGCAAATGACTGTATAAGTTCTTGTTCAGAAAGGTCATGTGCATTGAGTTTCAGATAAATAGACATTGCCCATGAGGGGAAGACAGGAAACGTGCCCTTTGGCAGCTGCGACCGATAAATTTCCTTAGCAAATTCAGTTGTGAACCGTGTCTTATTTAGATTTGCTCGGGCTATTTCTGTACTTTTCTGTATAGTAGTAGTTAAAGCTTAAATGTCACCTTTTTTTAGAAAAAAGGTAATATTGAACATATCTGTGAACCAAAAAAATGATAATTGTACCCAGTAGCAAAAGAACGTTTCGAATTGTATAGATTCAAGCTATATTATTTAATTACTTCCACCTTTTAAAGCACAGGTAATAGATAAGTTCAGCTATTGAAAGCAGAGAACCCCCAAAATATAGTCCGAAACAGTTTCCCATGGCCACCACTAAATCCAACCTAGTGCGAGCTACTTGCCGGGTAACCCTTTGGTACGGGGTATTACCTAATACAAATTTTGCTGGTTTCGCTTTCACTAGTTTCTCCGGCTCAACTAGCTTTTTAGCCACAACATCGTAGTCAGGCTCAGTACAAGACGGTAAGCAATTACAGTCCAATCCGGTATCATTAGTACCGGGAACTTGGAGATTTCTCAAAATCTTGTAATTCCTCGTCAAACATTTCAAGCCGTCCAAATCACAATATCGATTTTTGTACTGAATGGGTGATAAATGATGAGTACAATTACACAATGTCAGCTGCGCGTCTATACGACATTGAATGATGCACACAGAGTAGCTGTAGTATTTGAAAGAGATATAGTTTTCCGGAACTTCGTCGGGAAATCTACACTGACGGACTTCAGGTGTAGTCGCAGAAACTCCCGGCTCGTTCACTACGTCCATTATAGAGAATATTATTGTAGTAAGCGAGCCGTATCTGACTACAATTCTTCGATCGTATTCCATATTCCAAAATGGGACGTCTTCTGATGCGTGAAGAAACGCCTCATAATCCTGTGATATGAATAACTCGAGGGTACCCAGTTGCCGCCGATTTTTAGTCGTCACGTAAAATACTTGTTCTCCTTTTGCGTGTTTATTGTTAATCGAGTAACACAGACCATATTCAGTTTGTATAGGCTTAAAATTATTGCAGCAGTTTATTTCTTTGTCGTTCCATTTGCAGCTTACGAAAAAATCTTTGCATGAAGTTCTAAATGCAGGTGTTATAACTGAGAAGTCTTGATAGCACATTGATTCATTAATACATGTTGATAGACAGCTATAGCATGTTCCACTGAAGAATGCGACGTCTCCTAAGAAGCGTTCGATTTTACCTTCATTGTTATTGATATTGGAAATTGCCCAAATCTTTTCCACGTTCGCCACTTCGCACACAGTAATCGAAGCAAACGTTGTGTTCCAATACAAGTAATCTGTGCGAGTCGTGAATCGAATTGTGTTTTCTTGGTAGTGATTGTAGTACTTTCGTATTGTTGCCACTGCTGCAATCCACACTTGAATGTAGATGATGAAGTACATGACTCTGTGAATATAGTGCACATCTTTCCGAACTAGAAAGCTCGGCCCGTGAACGGTTAAATTCTGACATGCATACTTAGCCCTTTGAAAAATAAAAACGGCATATTTTTTTATTTTCATCACTCTGAACGGTAGCTGACGAATAAATGAATGGCTGGAAATGAAATCTGTGTTTAAATAGGGCATGGCTTTTATGGCCACACGAAAGGTATCCATTTACTTGGTTTCGGTTAAATTACTCACGACTAATAATTATATTTTGTGGATAAAGAGATTAAACGTTGATAAGAGTATTTTTAATGCTTTCATGATTATGTGTGTTTACAGAATGTGTGGGCGGTTTATTATACAATGTTTTATACATTATTGAATGTATTAAACGGTAAGAAACTAATGAAAAGTTTTAGGGCATCAATGAGGACCATTAAATTATTATTATGCTATCAATCAATGAATTCTTAGGTTCTTTACTGTTTTTTTGTATTGCAAAATTAAATGTCTTTCAATATCCGATTCCTCCAATTATTGTATATTGTTATATTAGCAATTGTAAATGACTAGCAAATATATAATTAATCACGTCGTTTAAGCTGTATACTTCTTAAACGGCTCAAAGTATTTTTCTTAAAGAGAATTTAAATAAAATGCAGATTTCCGCCAGAAATATTTGACTGTTCAATTCCTGTAACGAGTTCACAAATTCAATATACGATAAAATTAATGTAGGATTAACCCGGCTTTGAGGCCAACGAATTAATTTAAAAATAGTTATGTACTACATTAATCGGTATGCGATTAGAACGTGCCAGTGTCTGATAGAACTATAGACATATAGACGCCATTAATATTTTATCCGCACGGTATTCGATGGATCGTTGCTTCATCTAATATATAAAAATTCTCGTGTCACAGTTTTCGTTGCCATACTCCTCCGAAACGGCTAGACCGATTTTGATGAAACTTTTGTGCTTATCCGGTATCTATGACAATCTGCCAACGTCTATTTTTCATCCCCCTAAATTAAAAAAAAAATTGTTCTCCCGTGCGAAGCCGGGGCGGGCAGCTAGTATAATTATGAAATTAAAAGTATACTAAACTCAATGCGTCCAAGATAACTGCTTTGCTAGATACAAGGCAGCATACATTTAAACGAAAATCCATAGTGGATTTTCATTTTATCTCTTCATGGAAGGGTAATTAACTCACTTTCGTTTAAAATTCAAACATAGTTTATTCAGCATGAAAGGAGTACCTTTGAATAAGGTTATCTACTCATTATGTACTTAATGTGTTCTGGTTTTCAAATATTTTAACTCCCGTTATTTTCAGAAAAAGAGAGCCAAGTATTAAATCTGTTTCAGCATAAGACAGAGACAACAAAGCGTAATTTAATTTAGTCGAATTGCCTGTTCACTCAATACCTTTTAAATCCTCACATAAATGGAAACGGAACGGGTTCAACGAATCCACAAACTAACCGAAGCGTAGTATTTCGGTTTTCGGTATAAGATAAGAATGGCTTTGTTGTATTCATGCAGGCTATCCACGTTTTCTGCTAAGAAGACATTCGACGTAATTATTTTCCAATTAACTTAGTTCATATTGTTTCAAGAACTTAGTTCATTTTCATGGCGTCACTGATAAAACATGTATTATCTGCAGTAGACAATTAAGAAATTCAGACATTTTGAGTCTTTACTAAGTCCATGATACATTAAATTGCATGTACGCCGACATTTTGAGTCTAGTCTTCACTTTTTATTATACCACTAAGGTGGCACACAAGCATACGGCCCACCTGGTGGTAAGCCGTAGTCTGTAGCCGCTAGCAGTATCACTAACGAGTTACCAACCCTGTTGTAGATGAGGACACACTGTGCTAGCAGCATTATTACTAGCCCAGCGTATCCTCGAGGAGCACTGGCAACCTTACTTACCGCAGAAACACAACACTATCAAAGTAGTGTTATTTCACTGCGGTCTTCTGTAAGGTGTCAGTCGGGCGGCTACAATATTAATGGGAAAACCCACGGGAGTTCCCAATTCGTCCTACCTCTCTTAAAAAAACTAATGTAATTCAAGCCCATCATACATGAAATTGCATGTATTTGAGTATATAGAATTACACTAAAAGACGGTAACCAGCGTTTTTGCTAAAAAAGTAAAGGGAGTGCTTTGACTTCTTCAAGAAGTTAAGTGTTATTAAACAATTTTGATTCGAATGTCTTTACCATTACCATTCAAAGTTACAAACGGTCGTGCCACAAAAAGTATGAATATAATTACCACACTGAATTTAGCAATTTAAGGTATGATTTATTGTTTAATATAATACTAAATGTTTTATTTTACTCATACAGTAATTTTGTATAAGTAAGCCAAAGATCTCTCGGTCTCATTCATGCATACTTATCTTGCTAATTTGGCGCGACTCCGAGAAGACAAACACGCGATGGGCGGTTTGCTCCGACCACAACGTGGGTGTTGAGCTGACAACCGCATCTCGGAGATAATGTGAAACGTTAACAGATATAGGTACATGAATAAATTAATACTACTGAGCTGCTGATATAGTAGGTTGTTATACAAGGTGCTAAAGTGATCAATTGTATACGAGGCAGGAGTAAATAGACACAGAGTAACACTCTGCTTTTCACTACGAATGCGAAAAATAAAATAATCCTAAAATAAATTACGGTCATCAATTCAATTTTTAATTAGAGAAAAGTTCTAAAGATATGTAGCTTTTTATTTTTTCGGTAGCCGCAATGCAATGCACGTATTCCTCCCAGATTCCTCCGAAGAAATCCCCGATATGGTAGTTCCATTTTAAAAAATTGAATATTATTCTTTTTTATAACAGTACCTAATTAAGTCGAGTCTTTATTCATAATTGTTCTTTTTAATAAAAAAATATTTTAGTTTTTATAAGTAACAGACAAAAATAAAAAAGTTAAAACTTTTCCACTGGAACAGGAGATTCTATTTTTTCCCCGTTCTGGAACGTTACAATGACGAAATTTTTGAGCATGAGGAGTGAAAAATAGAATAAAATAGTTTGTATACTTTTATTATTTGTATGATAATTACTAAAGTATTAAACAACTCCAACAAAACTTGTGTGGTTTTGTATACTTTAAATAAATGTATGTTGTTTCAGTTGTGTATACTGTATACTGTGCACCTCAGCCATCTTTTATTTTAAGAGGTTTGTGACTAGACACAAAGTTATAATGGATTTATATTTTCACCGCTAGTAAGGTTAAAACTTGAAATTATGGTCACCTGAGGATTGTTACCATTTCAGATTCGTACATACTGTAAAATGGGAAGAGTAAAAGTGGCTACACTTGATTTTTAACGCGAATGGCAAACAGTTAAGGCTAACTTTGCATAATCAATGTCTCCTTTTTCTTTCAGAATTTCATTTTACATTTCTAAATGAATTTATTACGTAAAATTTCTGTTTTTATGCTTACTATTTAACTAATGACA
Source organism: Falcaria lacertinaria (assembly GCA_951449985.1). Lineage (NCBI taxonomy): Eukaryota > Metazoa > Arthropoda > Insecta > Lepidoptera > Drepanidae > Falcaria > Falcaria lacertinaria. The sequence continues at coordinate 6,899,519 of OX602113.1, read as the reverse complement.
ATGATAACGTTTTTTTCGTTTAATTGATATCCTGATCCTGATAAGGAACTTTTTGTACAGTATTTATTGAAGGCGTGTCGTGTCTCTGGTATCTATCTATACCATAGAGAGCGTAAAATAGAAAAAAATACAATAGAGTGTTTTTTAAGTAATTAGGTTTGGACAGACAAAGGCACTTAGTATGTTTTGTCAAAATAAACAAGTCACCAGTACATTTCCCGCAGGCATTCAACTTCGTTTTGAGTGTTGTGAATATGTAGCTAAATAATAGAGGCGCTCGCCAAAAGCTGCTGCAGAACAAAGCGATTTGCTTTTTGCTCAGCGTTGTTGCAGTAATCCCGCCTGTCAGATAGCCACGGGTCTCTAAATTGCATTGCCGAAACCATGCCGAAACTAGGTTCGACACACAAATGGAGTAGCCATACTTAGCTGAGATCAATCCAGGTGGTATCAACCATATAATATTCCGTTCGATACTTAGGTGACTTAGGTCTGCTCTGTCGTTTGGATATATTAGGTCCTTACATATGAAATTGGCGTTTTGTATGGGAGGAACAAAAAGTCGAATATTTTTTAATATAATATATTTAATTAATCAAAGTATGAACCATTATTTTCTATGCACTTTTGCCATCTCATAGGTAGTTCATTGATCCCTTTACTAAAAAAACCAGTCGGACGGGAATCAATAAAATCTTTGAAGGCGATTTGGACTGCCCCATCGGAGTTGAATTTTTTCCCTTGCAAGAAGTTATCCAAATTTCGAAAAAAATGGTAATCTGTTGGAGCAAGGTCCGGGGAGTACGGAGGATGTCTTAGACTTTCCAATTGAAGCTCTTCTAATTTAGTAGCCGTCTGTAGCGCAGTGTGTGGTCTAGCGTTGTCGTGAAGCAGCAGTGGCGTGGAGCGATTGACCAGCCTAGGTTGTTTAGCCGCTAGCTTTTCCATCATGGTTTGCAATTCCTGACAATAGACATCAGCCGTAATAGTCTGGCCAGATTTGAAAAAACTGTAATGAACAATACCGGCACTAGTCCACCAAACGCTTACAAGTAACTTTTTTGGGGTTAATTTTCGCTTGGGGCAGGATTTGGCTGGCTGGCCAGGATCTAACCATTGCGCTGAGCGCTTCCGATTATCGTAAAGAACCCATTTTTCATCACAGGTAATGATTCGGTTTAAAATACCTTCATTATTGTGCCGGTTTAGTAATGTAACGCAGCAGTCGACGCGCGTTTGCCGGTTTGTTTCAGTCAATTCGTGAGGTACCCACCTTTCAAGCTTTTTAATCTTCCCAATTTGCTTCAAGTGAATTAAAACAGTTTTATCACTAACATTGCAGCCTGCAGCTAACTCGGACGTGGTTTGCGATGGATCCGCTTCCACAATAGCCTTCAACTCTTCATTATCAACTTGAGTCTCAGGCCGTCCACGGGGCTTGTTCTGCAGGTCGAAATTTCCAGAACGAAAACGTTGGAACCAAAAACGAACTGTGTTTTCTTTTGCAACACGACCGCCATACACATCATTCACCCTTCGAGTTGTTTCCGCAGCACTAGTGCCACGGCGGAACTCGTACTCGTAAATAATGCGATATTTAAGGTTTTCCATTTTGTAAAATGAGTGACGCAAACAGAAAAAAACAGAAGAAAAAAAACAAATGAATGACGATCATCGAAGCACAAATACATGAGTCTATAGCTGTACAAATTTGAATTTGGAATTCCTTACCAAAGAGGAGAAATTCGTGATTAAAGTGGCCAGTACGAAAAACGCCAATTTCATATGTAAGGACCTAATATGTACATTTTTAAATCTATTTTTAATCGTTGAGTATTATTACATTACATCACTAAGATATTACTCAATATCAGTTTTCTAATACTACAAAAGTTACAACAAGCATATGGCCCGGCGGTATATGATATTATATAGGGAGCATTTTCGATACCTGATCTCCGATTATGTGAATTTTACGTTAATAGTATCTATGATACATGGTGCTCAGGGGAGGACGCTTATTATACCCTGCGGTGGAATTCAAGAAAAAGCTGATAATAGTGATGATGACGAGTGCCTGTGATCTAAGAAGAAGAACTAACTATGATATGTATGATGAAAATTATAAATTCAATCGTTGATCGTCTGTTGTATGCATATCACGAAGCAACGAGGGTTCGTGCGCCCCTTTTCAATGTTTAAAGCATTGTCATCGTTAAGAAGTTTCCTTATAAAATGAATATGTTTGTAATGTTTGCCTCTTATTGAAAAAAAACAACTTTATGATCTTCTGTAGCACTAACAGCGTTATTAAATAGATTTTTTAACAACGGAATTTTAATGTTAATATTGAATGTAAACTCACAAAAATTTCTAACAAGAGTTTTTTTAGTATAGTTTTGTAGAATGCTGATTAAATTAAAATGACATATCTGTTAAAAATAAATTTTCGTGCTCACTCGAAGTTTTTTTACTTCTTCAACAAGTCTTCTATTGGCAAGAAATTCATCCCAACAATAAAGAATACCTTCAAAGTATTTCCGCAACATAAATAATAGTACTGTGTAGTACTAGGTACCTCAATTGTCAATGTTTTAAATATTCATGTAAGTACTTAATTTGTAGTTTTTTAACATTTAGATCTGATCCTTCTTTAAAACATCACATACCTAATCTAAGCGGCGTATTTGGATAACTTATTTCTTCTGTATTCAGTTGTCAAAACCTGAGAATGTCTAATTCAGGACATATTACATTTAAGCGTGCTACACACCTTCAATTCACTACAATGTTTTAACTTTTCAGTCGAACTTTGCAGTTATAACTGACGCCCCTAGTGTCTACACACGTTCACTTTAGAACTGCACACTTGCACAGTTGTCAGTTTTGCCTACACACCTTCAGTTTTAACTGCACAGTTCGACTGTACAGTTAAAACTGAAGGTGTGTAGCACGCTTTACATCTTTAGTACAATACATTCGTAGTTCATACCCTAAAGCAGGTTTATTATATTACAAATAAGATATTTTAAGTTTTACTGACGTGTGCCGTGACATTTCACAATATAGGCAACAATACGGGAACAATAAACACCCATGTGAAACTTCCTTTGTGCCTCAGACGTGCTTGTCAGCACTCACATTGTTCCACTTTGAAGCGTCGAAATAATAAAAAATTGAACTGAAACCTGCTGCGATTGTGCCACACCACCACAACATAAATAAATGTTCACACATTTATTTATGTTTTCCTAACGATTTAGCACAGATTATACACGATTGAAGTGAGTTGCAAATACAAATACATTTGTAAGTCAAAGAAACTGACCTGTCTTAACCAATTTGAATGTGACTTGTTGTTGGTTTTTGAGCTGGTCATTGTGTGCCGGGTGCGTGAGTTCGCGGAGCGCCATCTCCATCGAGGGCTGCTGCATGGCGGGAGCTCGTGCCGCCGCCGCCGCCTCTCGAGACCGACTCAGCTTACGGAAGAAACTGACTCTCTTTGGCTTTGAGTGCGTACCTGTCAAAACGACCATCATTTAAGAGTACAAGTCAATTCTAAAAAAAAATAAGTTTAGAACGTATTAATACCAAAAATCAAAATAAAAAACTCGGTTAGGTGAACATCCCATGGTCATGATACGGTCGTAGTCAAGCGTATTGTTAAAATATCATGCTAAATGGATGTGACACGCGGTATTTGTTAATCGGTGATCGGGCTCACTCAACTCCAAAACCACATTCTCGTTGAAAACCTTCAGAAGACGAGCGTTGAGGCGTTGGCGTCGAAGGCGTAGAGGTGCGGGCAGAGGTCGCGGGTGAGGGAGTGGGCTCCGAGTAAGGCCGGGGCGGGAGCAGGCTCAGCGAGGACGTCGCCGGAGAGGGGAAGTGTGCCGCTGACACATCCGACCTGCGGTCCGGCTCAGGGGTGGTCACTCGAATATGCGCTCCGAACTGGGGCGTGCTTGCCACCTCAAATAAGGCATCGAAGTCACGGTCGAAAATGTTTTTTCTCGAAAACGCCGGCGTAGGGAGGGGGGCAGGGAGTTCAAATTCATCGGGAGCGGGGGTTCTAACAATTTTCCCGAATTCATTGTCCTCGTGGCGGCCGAGTTTTTTGAGGAGTTTGGCTTTGGTGCGCTCGCGCAATTTGGCCGGGCGCTCGAGCGACGGCGTCGGCGAGGCCGTCGCGCGCTCCGCAGGCTCCGGGGGCGCCGTTTTGAGGGGAGTGCGAGCTCTGTGTAGGGTGGGGACGAGGGGGTGGGGCTGCGCGCGGGGCGGCGCGGTAGGCAGCGGCCCGATGAGCACGTCGAGCGTAGGCCGCTGCCGTGGCCGGGGCAGCAATTGCAATTTGTATGTCAGGGAAACTACTTCTTCTGCAGGATATATTACGTACATCCCTGGCGAGACCGCATCGCGCAGGCCCCTTGCGCCCTCCGAAGAGGATCACGCGCGTCGATCGAGCTTACTAACTCTAGTCGCTTGATTAATTTATCTCTGTTTATGTATTCTCTTCTCAAATAAAAATCTCACAAAGATTAACTTGATAAGTTAATGACGATAGTGGTAGATAGATATTGGAATGCTTTCAGAAGTTCTTTGCCTTTTGCGTAGGTACTAAAAAGTTGAAGAACGAATAAGGAATGTTTTACGGGAGGGATCTTGAGCCATGACTAGAACGTTAGGAGAGGGTTTCTTCGGAGAATGACAGCCACATTTCCAAAATACGCATCTTGAACCTAAACAAAAAAGAAAGAAAACAAAGATAAGTTTTTTAAATATTTTCTCATTGGTATTTTTTTAGCACTTAAAAATCAAAACAAGACTCGTAAAGATCAGTGCGTCATGTTGAGGACAATCAACAAAAACATACAGGCTCCGTGTTTGCAGCAACGTATGTTGACATTGGGAACACATGAGTAAAACAGGCAGGGAACTGCTTTTGTTCAAATTGTTTCTCCAGCTTTTCGTGTTTGAGTTTTTTCATTTGAATTATTTTTTACTCCATATAATACAATAACAGTTGGTAAATTATATTTGTTATGAACTTAAGTATTTTTATATGTATTGCGCTACTACGGATTTTAGGAATTCAATCTGTAGTTTCATGTTTTTAGGCATAAAAAAAGTATACCTACAGCGGCGAAAATCGTCGTAAATATTTTCCTCAGTACTACGAGTATATACAAATGTAAATAGACCTATTTTGTATTTTTCCTAAGTTTGCCTGCAATTGCTGTTGATGTCAGTTTACTGTACGTAGATGGTAAACATAGGCTGTGTTGGGTGAAGTGTAAACTAGCGGCCGAGACAAGCGGGTCAAGTGGAGTCACAATAGCGCGCAGGAGACCCTCTCGAAATTTCCACTGGCTTGCAATTTTCGCTTAGATTCATTAAAATGTCAAGTGAAACTAACGCTAATAAGCCCGCTTGTGCCGAATTCTAGGCCAAAATCTTGAGCAATGTAATTGGTCCAGTAAATATAACCCACCAAAAACATTCTGTAAAAAACTAGCCTAGTCTCGATGGAGCTGCTTGTTTATCTCTCAAAAGTAATGAAATCTAGACAAAGTCGTGCCAATTCTAAGATTCCTTACTGCGATTTCTTTATTATTATAGTTAATGTTGTGCGACTTGTCAATTCCACGAAGCCCAAATGCGGCTCGGTTACATTTGTTTTATAAGAGAGTTCCAGCAGTTTCCGTCCGGCTACAACATCAGTTCATTGGTGACCTTAATCACCACTTAAGCCACAGGAAATCTTCCAGCTTCATCATTAGTTCATTGGAACTATCGTTAACACCACTGAAAAGTCACGGCGAAGCAAAATACGTAATTTTGCTTACTTGGATGACATATGTTTTCAAATTTCAAATAAGGGTCACCAGGTACTCCAGATCTTCGATTATCCTAGTTTTTATAGTTTTCCCTTTATGTGGCCATTAAACCCTAACTCTGTACCAAATTTCAGCTCTCTGAGTTTATGGGAAGTACTAGTTCTATTTTGATGATCATGAGTGAGTGTGTGTCATAAATGCGAAACTTTGCTTTCGCTTAACTTCGGCATTAAATGACCTACAGATTTGAAATTTTTAATTTTAAGTATGATTGTATAGCTTACTGGATGACGAAAATTTCTACGTTCTGGTCTTATCCGGAGGTTCTCAAATAGGGGCCTGAAAATGCGGCGAAATGGTTCGGGTAAAGGATGGTACGGCAGTGTTTGCTTCGCGCTCGACTCGGCGGGGGCACTCCCGTGCCCCCCGATACATAATTTTAGAGACCGCGTAAGTAAAAAAAAAACAAAAATTAAAATCGACTCCAAATAATCTGCTATGAACAAATGCACTTAAAAGTAATAGTAGCTAGTGAAAAAAATATTATTTTCCGAGTCGGTACCAGTCAGCGTAAACACACGTGTATTAACGAAGTAGCAAAGTACGATGCACCGACTCCAAAAATATCGATAATTTTATATTATTCTCTCCGATAAAGTGCATTTTTTTCATTGTTGATTTTGGGTTTTTTATTTCTTGCAGTTTATTGAATCTTGCGTTCTGTTACTGATTTATCGAAATTAATATGGGTAGACATACTAAGCGCCGTGCCCATATGAGATAGTACCGTTTAAATGAGACGAGCGAAGAAAAGGAGAAACGCACAAAGTAGGAAATCTATTTTGATTTAGAGCTTCCAGAGCTTCTCGAGGATATGATGTGTTCACCAAACTTTTTGTATGTGCCCTCCAATAAATTGCAATGCTTCTACATATTTATTTAAAACTGTTCTTATATTTCTGAATGATTAGGTATGCTATTTATTCTAAAATATGTCGTTACTTAATGGGTATCTGTTGCACATTACCAACCTAGAACGCCCTAATAATTAGTTTTATTTGAAAAGTATACACCTACTTATGGTAAAAGAGAAGATATGAGGAGAATTAAATTGATTAAGTTTGATCATCACGGCAGTTTTACGACCCAAAACGCGTTAGCCGTATTTTAAAAACGACCATTGAAACTTTTATCAAAATTAATGGTTTTTTACATTGTTTCGTCAAAATTTCCTTTACCCTTGTACCTCTTCGAAAGCCTGTTGAAAAACATGTTTACCGTCATTAATACAAAAACAGTAAGTACACTCGATGAATAGATTTCCTTTGGTATGTAAGTACATATTTGAAAATATTATATGTAAGAGATATATATCAAATGACACACTTGATGACGATAAACAGTGCTGAAACTTACGGAAACTATACTACTACTACCATAAATGAATACTTTTTCTTTTTAAATACACACCAGGCAAGGAAAATGATTTCAGGATATAAATGTTTGCCCTGGCGGAAACACCCGTGACACGTAGCGTAGCAATGAGATTTATCAACCACTAGATCAACCATATTGTCTACTAAGAAATTAGACTAGGAACTCTTTTCGTTTCCGTTTCTCTATAAGCTGCACCTACTACACACTGCTACACGTGACCAAAACATTCTACCATTCGGGACACAATATCAGTCTTTTATGTCTTGTTTTTTTTTTTTATACCACTAAGGTGGCACTCAAGCATACGGCCCACCTGGTGGTAAGCAGTCACCGTAGCCTATATCCGCTAGCAATACCAAGGGTATCACTAACGGGGTGCCAACCGTGTCCTCATCGACAGATGAGGACTCACTGTGCTAGCAGCACATACTACTAGCCCAGCGTATCCTCGTGGAGCACTGGCAACCTTACTTACTGCAGAAACACAACACTACATCAAGTATTGTTATTTCACCGCGGTCTTCTGTAAGGCGGAGGTACTGACCCCAGTCGGGCGGCTCCAATTTAAATGAGATAACCCACGGGTAGTCCAAATCGCATTACTTTTCTTTTTTAAAAGCTCATGGTGTGATTAATCACTGTACTTAAGCTTAGAAAATCTCATTGGTACAGGCTGGGATTCGAACCTGGGCCCATCAGATGACGACAGGCCGTTGCTTCAACCACAAGGCCACTACGGCTTTTTATTTCAGTAGCTGCAACATAATCACAGTAATATTTAGGTGTACATTACTGTGAGGCGACAGTATGTCTAGTATTTCCTAGACACTACGTGGCTGTCTCTTGAAATCATTTGATACGTAAATACATTTTATTATGATTAAGATTTATATGTACGTATACCTTCGCCAAATTATAGCTTTCTAGTGCTAAGATTCATAAGAATAATAAGATACAAGGAAAAACTATATTTTAATTGTTAACTACGGAAACCTTAAAACGGAAGTACGGGATAAATCTATCCTAAGTGACCAATTTTTTTATCTTAACTTTAATGCTGGATATATTTAGGTACATATCTTGAACATAGAAAAGTAATAAATACCCTCTAAATGTTTTTTAGTTGGGAATCGACAGATTCACGAATTAATAAAAATGAATATAATTAATCAAGAGTTTGCTACTTGAAGTTTCATAATATTTACTTTTTAAAAGGAAAAATAATATTATATTACTAGGTGTTCATATTTGATCTATTAAATAAATATGATAACCTCCCAGAGGGTAAGGGTACGGTAAAGTAAATAGTGTCCGTGCTTGAGTGTGGTGATCATTTTACAGCTTTTACAACAGAATCCTCTTGTTGATAAAGGACTGCTCTCGGGATTTGAATTCCACATTGGGGAGCCTTACGGATTACGTTTCGATCACGAGTAGGTAAGTAATATCATACAACACATAAATGGTGTGAAATATTGAGTGTTAACTAGGACTTAAATCAAGTTTAAGTCATTATTAAAATGTTTCTGATTAAAATTTGAAGATTTACCCAAGTATCAAATTTTCTACCATCTAAATAAGTTTCTTTGATTAAGTGCCGTACATTTCTGGCGAAATATTTCCCCCCGAGAGTACTGGTATTAATTAGGACATGCAAAAAATTATAACCCAAAATAAATGTCCCCAAATGTGTTAACGACGAGATGAATAAAATATGGCTTACTTAAATGATAGATAACTTCCTCTTCCTACCTGCATAAACGAATACGATCATGACAATAGAATGAAGCTTTCAACAATTACTTCTAAAATAGTGCACTTATTGTTGTAAATTAAAATAACATATTCATTAGGTAACATGGAAAGTTAAGTTAAGTTAGTATTTATCTTAATCTACTGCTAAAATTCGAAATGTCAATGTACATAAGGTACATAAGGACAATGTAAATACATAACGATTATCGCGGTCTATAATATAAGATATTATAGACCGCGATAATCGGATTGTTTATAAATTTTACTGATTATTGCTTTACAATTGTGTTAAAATGGCGTAAAAACACGCATATGCTGACTACAAATATATATAAAAAAATGAAATTGTAAAGGGCTAATCACATAAATATTTAAATAACTATGTATAGCTGCGTCCATCAATTACTTTGCATAGAAGGGAGATCGGCAAAGATGTTTTTGTAAAAGTTGGTCGTTATCCAAATAAAAGGAAAAACCCAGAGAGTTACAAAAGATCCTTTTAAAAAGGAAGGAATCAATGAATTGGCAATGTTTATACTGAAAAGTGTTTCTTCGTGACCATGCAAAAATTGGATACTCGGCCCTTTTATTAATACCCTGAAATTGTAGTACCAAAAATAGAAGGTACCTCCTTATTGTTGAGTCCTGACCTGACCCGGGGCCGGAAACGAATGCGAAGAAGTACACGGCCCAAGTAGGAGGCCGAGGGCACATATTTTACAAAGAGTATTCTCGCTCACAATATTACACGTTGAAGATTACGTAGAATGTAATTTTAATTATACCTACATTTGTATATTACTTGTACATAGTATATTATCTACTCTGAGATATTACGTATTAATATGTCCAAATTTCTGTGTTTTTCTTTCTTCCTAAGGGATTCCCTGGAAATAAGGCCGAAATTAACCCACTTTTTGCTCAGATTCTTCAGCGGAGTTACGTAACATCGGTTTTCAAAACAGCATTTATGCTATGTTAAATAAATGCTAATATTATATCTGTATATATTTCATATATGTATAGTATATTTCTGAACCATTTACTGACGCACCGTGCAGTTAGGACCTTCTAGCCTTCTAGTGAGTCTAACTTGTACGTAGTATATTATCTACTCTGAGGTCTAACCTACAAGTCCTACAACGGTGCCGGTAGCAGGAACATTTTGCGACAACGTATTCAAAAACGTTACTCGCGAAATGACAAAATTGTCATACTAATTTTTAGTTCCACTTTTCACGGCCGCAGCGCTGTTCATTTTTCAATACAAAAATAGTCGAAGGCGATACGAAAACGTTGCAAATTATTCATGCTTGCGCTACTGAGATACTCTCACGTACTTAACGTCGAGGTATCTCATTATTGGAAATTCGCGTGAGAAAATCCTGCCAATGTATTGCATTGTTGTATGCTATCTTATTTCCTAAAGTTGTATTCGGAATTTGATTGAAAACATGAAATAACATCCGTAATTTGAATACTTTTGTACGATGCACGCTAATATTTTTTGTACCCTTGTAATAACTGCTTGATGAGTAAAATGTGAATGCCAATACGAAGATTTTTTTTTAATTTTATTAATTTAAATATATAAGATCTATAATTTAAGTAATCAGTTCATATTTCAGGCGTTAAAAAGACAATACTAACGCTACTACTTCAAAACGATTGACATTGGTTTTAAAAATACAAAGAGCGTTAATTTACTTTACTTTTAAAATTACAGATATTTACGACTTCCTACACAGTGAATTGTACACAGAATATTTGTGTCTACGCGGCCTTGGTCGGTTCCGAAAAATAACATCCTCTGCAAATCGAGAATACGTATACGTGTCAACTGTCAAGAGATAAATTTCCACTTATACTACACAACGAAATGAATGTAATTGAAATCATTTAATATGAATATATTATGAAGACTCATAAACTATTACGTGCCGCAGCATTATTTTTTACCTGTAGATGGGTCAACGAGACAAGGGTCGCAGCAGAACTAAGAAAATATGTTTGGACTGTGTGAAAGATGACATGGCTAGAAAAGAAGTGAATACAGAGATGACCGGGCTGATATAGAGGAAGGGATAAGGAATACATATTGCGCCGACCGCAAATAACATGAGATATGGGTAGGAGAATGATGATGACTTATTACCTGTAGGGTACTATCAGGTATTCTGTACTTTTGATTATTACTAATGATTAAAGACTCGTTTTAAAAAACAATTTAGGTTATAGGACATGTAATTATAGTGTATTCTTAATCAAAGCCTACGTAGCTAATTTCAAATACTTGAGCTCACTAGTATTGTGACACAGTGAAATCAAACATTGTTCTGAACGTGGCTGTATCGTAATCCTTTCCTTGATATAACGTCTTAAATATTAACAAGTCTATGAGAACCTAAAGACTGCTTACAGATAAGCGATCACGATCCCAAGGGATTACAAGCAATTTCGCAATATGATAAGGTAATTTGGATTTGATTATTCCATAATATAACGTTCTTACAAAAAAAAAAACGCGTCATATAATATATCCCAAAAGTTTCGACGATATAAATAACTGATTGCGCAAAAAAAATACCTCCGCCGCTTTCTCCGCCGTTCCTCGTTTTATAAGAAAAACGATAAAGATACTTAGTACATGCAGATATTAGCAAAAATGTCGATAGTGACGCTAGTAACGAGAGCTTTTTACCAAATTGCCTTGAGTGCATCAACTTCACTTCAAAAATAACATTAGTGACATAGTGGAAGGCGGCTGATATTTTTACCGCATAAAATTCACGTATAAAACGCGGAATATTGTGTACTATATTATGCACTCGTAGGCAGTAGCAGTATTATATATGAATATAGGTTTCCTCTACCTATGTAATGGTAGAGGAAACAGGTTGTAGTGGGATGCAGCGCATTTCCCCAGTGACAACGATTTCCTACATGACAGTAGAATATGCGATTTCAATGTAACGTATTTCCTTCCATACATTTTGTGTAGAAATGTGATGGAAATTTTCAGCTGCCCAGACCATACTAGTTGAAAGCACTTCACCTGCATGAAATAATGAAAATCACTTTATATATGCATTTTTAATAATTTGAGCCCATGATTAAACAAGCTTGCTCTATAGATAAGTGCTTTAAGTGATTCTTATATCTGTGTTGTGATTATTGAACACTCTATTTATATTCTTATATTTTATAATTCAGTGCTGCATCCATAAAAGTAACTTTTCATAACAGGTTTGACCAAATTTTAAGCGCATTAATATCTACGAGCATAAGGTGGACAGCGTCATCTAATTCGGTTAGTCATACTTCATGAAAGTATTTGTCGTCAGAATTAGTATGGCTTCTGTAGAAATTTTACCGATTCTTTAAATTATTTAACAAAACCAATGAATTAAAATAGTTAATATAATAATTGATTTGCGATTTATAATTGATAATCACAAAAGCTTTCCGAATGGACGCCTTTCGAGGTGATGAAACCACCTATATAGTCAATTCTGTAATCTTGATTTGTGTCGGCACAGAAAGGTGCCACAATAAGAAAACAAAAAGGAAAAGTATTGTAAGAACTGAACACACGAACGATAGTAATATTATTTATTGCTTGCTACACCTATAATAGAATCCAATAACCTCAAAAAAAAACTCTGCAAGATTGTAAAGTAAAAACAGAATATACGTGAACCTGAATGTCGCTCGTGTGAAAGTATTATGTAAATAAATGAAAAGGCTATAAGATGTCGAAAATTGGTACTATTGAGCGACGTACCATTAACTGATGTTAGGTGGATCAATTTATGATGGTGATAAAATGTAAGCGAACCTTCACATTTTCTTATTTACAGTCGTTGTAAATGACACAGGAGAAACGTGAATTCATATTTTTTTATATCAAAAGATGTGCGAAAAGTGTCCAATCGTTAGTTCCGACTACCTGATGATGAGAGCGCTGATAGAAGTAGTTGAAGGCTAGAAAAAAAATGCGTCTAAAATAATACTCAGCTAAATAATCATCATCTTGACTTAGGTACATATAACATTAAGGCAGTATCTGAATAGAAAATTTACAATGTTTTGACATATCTTCGAATAATTTAAAACAATAGTATGTGGCAAAAACAATGACATGACATGTCAAAGTATTGCTGCAGAATTTTAATAAGATAAAATATAATTTTAAATAATTGATTAAATTCGGAAGGCCGCCGAACTAAGTTACACAAAAGTCCATCGAAGACCGAAGACAGCTGATCTGCAATTGTGGGCGCCGGCGCGACTTTGACAGCTACGTCGGAGCCCGGGCGTTGTCATGGTTGCAACTTGTAGCGTTTATTTATTTATTTTATAAATTAAAACAACTATTGGCCCCAAGAGAATACACCGCTACGCTAGAAATTTGTTATAAAATCCTTCATTATATTTCACCAGTGCCTTCCATAGTGCCTTCAGGAAATGTTTGTGTGCGTGTTGTTTATGTGGTAGTGAATTTTATTGTTTTTATTTTATTTGTGATATATTTTTGCTATATTTCTAAAGTTTTATATGCAAAGCGCTGTGGATGTGCCCCTATCGACCTGTGATAGTATGTTACTATCACAGGTACATGTACATGAAATTGTGGGTATCTTCTTAACTTACGTGCGTTATAGTGAAAAAAATGCGCTCTATCTAAACAACATAAATAATAGGGGTTTACAGTTGTAAATTTGTTAGCTCATCATAAACGTCAAGCATTGTGAGCTAGCATGAAGCCATCAGTAGCAAAATTATGGTCGCGTTATGTTTTTTTTGCATAGTGCTCTGCTACGTTTTTTATGAAAACAGCAAAGACCGTTTTGACCGCATCTTAATATATGATGGCACTCGCTTGGAATAATAATCTGATAACAAGATTTGACGGATTCAAACGGGTGCCTATCCCAACAATGTTTCAAGGCCGGGGAGAGGATAAAAAAGCACTGCAGTATTTCATACTAAATACGATAATTGTGTACAGTTGAATGAACCTCACACATTTAAATTCTATATTGGAACCAGCTTCTCTACTTTGAACACGAAATAAGTAATGTTAAGTGCTATGACAGGTTTATGATAGTTTATGACAACTTATTCAGACCACACTCACATATAGCTATAACGGAGTGCTAATTGTTTAACTGGCTATTCACATTTGGGTTCTTTTTCAACTAGATTGTATCATGTCCAGACATTGAGTCACGCTTTTATAATAATCGTAATAAATTGTGATCTGTTAATTTTTTCCTCTCGCGTTCCTGCAACTTGTGGGAGTGATTTTGTAAAAAGGGACGGAAGTGTGTAACGGGAAATCGGGGAAGCGGGCGCTATTAGATTTGACCAGTGAACGCATGGGATGGTGGAGTTGGCCGTCAGATTTCAGATGTTACCCATATCATATTATGCGACAACGTTATTTTTTGTTTTTACTTTTGTTTTGCTGAGTCTGGATTTAGAAATAATCAAAAATACTATTGATAAAAAAGCAGGCTGGTGTTACCCTCAACTAGGTGAACATTGATGAGCTACCAGTAACCGCTTGCCATCAGGCGGATCGTATGCGTGATTGACACCTTAATGGTATAAAAAACTAGGATAAATTACATTCTTATATGAAGATATATTGTAAATTATCTTGTTTGGGTAAATTTATTTATTTAGCCGAACATATTGAATGGTGAGACGATAAAATCGTGAAGTAGAAATAATAATTTGGTTTCTTTTTTCTCAAATATGAATTCCATTATGTGTACTATTTCCAAAAATCAGCAAAGTTTCGTAGCTTTAGTTATTATTCTCAGAGCTAAACAGTATTTTGATATGTCTTTTGTTTATAATCTAATGCCACGACAAACACTTTAATGGGGTTTTGGGTTACCATAAATAAATAATTGAAACACTGAAATCCCTAAAGTAGCACACAGAAAAATACAATTTTGTTGAAAGGTACAGTAAAATATGTTTTATAAAAAATATACAAAATACTACTCTATGATCCGTTATTCACACTCTGACTTAATTATTGTCGTAAAATAGATCAATAAAAATATTTTACAGTATTATTTAAGCTCTCTATTTACTAAATACAACATTTGTTTGATGTTCATTAAAGTATACTTTGTTTTCTGAGAAACTTCAACGATATTTTTTGATTATTAAGATGACATGTTGAAAAGTTTATGACTATTTTTGTTGTAAAACACGCAATGTTTTGATAGTTTTATTTTTATGTATACCTGTTATTTTAGGACCCTATTTTTAGTTTTATCCTCTCTGACTTGATCTCGTGTGATTGTATGTTTTGACATCTACCGAGTTCAATTTGGATTTTTATGCAGGTCTAATTATTTATTTGGACATAATTATGTATAATGTTTATGCTAAAAACATTCTTAAGTTATACTGGTTTTATATATACACTGATATGCCTATAGAAACTAGTACTAAACTAGTAGTGTCGTTTTTCTGCGGAATGTAAGGTTGTCAGTGCTCCATGAGGATACGCTGGGCTAGTAGTAATGCTGCGAGCACAGTGACTCCTCATCGCCAACAGGGTTGGCAAATCGTTAGTGATATTGCTGGTATTGCTAGCGGCTATAGGCTACGGTGACTGCTTGCCATCAGGTGGGCCGTTTGCTGGTGTGCCACCTTAGTGGTACAAAAAAAGTAATAATAATATCATATTTACGTAAACAAATTGAGTAACTTATGAAATGTCATAAAAAGTGAGAAATATTTTTACAAGGGATAAGTGTGATATTACATTAAATAAAACAGAATGAATTAATAATATCGAAGTTACCAACATTTTGGTGCCCTTGCGAGATTTGCGATGAAGAGCGGAAAAATATACCCCGTAGCGTGTGTTTACTAGCAATGAAGGAATTCCGGACGAGCTCCACTAATGAGAATTTATATGACGGTCAGTAATGCCGATGAGACCACCGTCTGGGAGCACCCTTCGCAGTAATGAAGGCTTAAGACTATTTGAAAAATTAGAGTTATTTGTTACCGTCGAGCTTGTTACCTTAAATGTTAATTTCACACGTATAATGCTTAGCACGTAGGTATCGATCAAATTAATTGGTTGGATTACGTATTCGTATGGGACTAACGGGGTTATATATTTTTAAACTAGGTATGCAGACATGTTGAAATTGTCACAGAATACCAAGTATCAACAAATTGAAACTTAAGGGTACTTTGTATATTTTTTGTTTTTCACTTATTTTATCTTGATATGTTTTTTCATTACTTGGAGAAGTCTTTTAAACAAGCATTGAGTTTTTAAAATTCCATGACCGGGTGAGCTTAAAATTTTAACTTTCGAGCTTCTGTTAAATAATAAAAAAAAAAATATGAATTCTATAATGTTGTTATAGAATGAATATTTATATTCAAATCGATACTTGTTGTGCGTTTTGAACGTCCGACTTCATTAATAGAAACACGCATTAAATTTATTCAATAACCGTAAGGGAATTTACAAAAACCCGTAAACTAACAATTTATTTACTGACAAAATATCCAGGTTTGTATCAAAAATACGTTTCACGTTAGCTTGTTTTAAAATACAGAATAAAGCTTTAGTGATCAAAACAATTCACGTGTCTATTAGTACCTATACTTTTTATAAAATGGGCCGAGCTTAAAAAAGGCTTTGCCTCGAGATTTTATTTATTCTTTTAGAGCTGCACCCTCACGTTCTAGAATTCTAGTGTCGTTCTATGAAATTGAATTTCTCTTATATCGTCGTTTTATCTCGAAGTCTTAAGTTTATTTTATTTTGTTGCCACTATTGTAGCTAAAGGGTATCTAAGAAAGTTACTTGATACAAGTTCAACTTTGATTTCAATTATGTAGAAATAGCTTTTTCCCGCGACACCGCTCGCCTAGCATTAGGATATACTATACTCAAGGTTAGTGTAATTTCCTATAGATTTTTTTTTAATATCTCAAGCAGTTTCAGGGGTGGCTCACCATTTCATGGTTGTTTAACCATGTATTTGTAAGGTTTTTTTTTAGGGTTCAGACAAACAACCAACATTTTCAATTTTCCATTATTAGTCTCACGCTATAATTTTGTGTTATAATAGCGTACCGGATACATGAGTCGTTAAGCCAGAACAGTGTAGCTATACATAATACTTCCACAACGGATAATACTGCTATTACCAATAACTCATTAAAGCCATCAACAAAGTGTTTATGGCCAAACGATTCTACTCAAAACAGGTCAAACTTGACCGACATCCTCATGCTATTTGGCCTCCTAACAACACTGTGTCATTTACATACGCATCCCGATCCGGCATCTATTTTGGCAACTCATTATCGCGCCGTGCCAGAATTATTCGCAATACTCAGTTCATACTACGTTTACACATAACTCTCTTTATTATGGTTTAAGAAACTTAAAACTGGGTCGTCTTTCGTGTTAAACGTATAATATTCTTTAATTTTGTCACCTATGTAGGTTAAATATTGGTTAGATTATAAGTTATTGGTAACATTATAGTATTATGTATTAGTTTGAGTAGGTATACATAGAGCAACAAGTTTTCTTCCCTCTGACGATGCATAAAGACGTTAAGCAAGGTTTTTTTCTATAAAACAGTTCTTTTGTTTTCAAGGATAGCTGTATCTGATACTTATATCATCTTTTTTCATTTTTTTTGTCGTACAAAATAAATTGATAAGGCAGTCAATGTTTTTTCACTGTTTATTATTGATTGATATGATCTGATTTTGAATGTTTTATGTAAACAGTAAGATGTAAGTAGATATAATTACGAATATCTATAAAAGAATTTTATTATACTAGTTTAATGTACACCACTGACTGCCCAAATATTTTATATGTATTTTCTACATTGCATGCCACATGCCATGGTCTGCCATAAGGCTGCCGTTCACACCGTTATTTTTTCATCATTAAAAACGGTGTTCAATAATGTTTAAATTAATTTGAACTGTCAAAAGACGATTCAAAGGTTTCAAGAGCTTTTCATTTAATCAACACAAATATCGCAATCTAAATGACGAGCTCCAAGTCCTTGTTAATATTCCACCTGAGGTGAGAAGTATAATTACACCATTACGTTACACTAAGCTCTGTAAAAGGAGGCATTTTCACGTCGTCAATCATAATGATTGTAGCCATCTATCATCATATAGCGAAAGATCGTGCGAAAAGATTTTTATAATAGGATTCATTGATAGCACGTCAAGTTTACATTAGTTATTAAATATATCCTTATTCGTTGTTACACTCTTGACAGACTGGTGGCGGTCGTCGAGTGTTGTGTAACAAGTTCATTTTTATACCATTAATTGCAAGTTTTTTTTAGCACTAAGGTGGCAAACATGGTAAGCGGTTACCGCAGCTTATGGACGCTTGCAACATCAGGGGTATCACTCGTGCGTTTCCGACCCTATCTAAATCGGATGTGGTGACTGTACTTAGCCTATGGACGCTTGCAACACCAAGGGTAAATATCACTCGGCGAACCTAACAGGAGCACGTCTGGTGGTCGGTTCACCTCATGGTAGACCTGCCACGTGGTCTGTTACCCTAACCTTGCCCCGTAGGTACTAACAAAGCGCTCGATTGAGAGGGCTCCACGTCGTGACACGTGTCCGAAATAGTCACGATCCGAGATCATACTACACAAGAGAGGCGCCGTTTTATGTTAATCTCTAGATTTTTTTAAAAGGTACCAAAATTACGAACGAATATGAAAAAAAACATTGCTTAATTTTGATACTGTCAGTATAGAAGTCTAAAAATAATTACCTACTTCAGTCAATTGACACTGGGATACTAGTACCTGACTGGAAGAACCAACCTCTGTAAATATATTTAAGCTCTTGTTCTCTTTATTATTATTAAATTAAGATGGTAAATTATGTAAAGGTGACTCAACGTCGTGGTCAACGTTGTTGGGCTTAAAACTAATGCCTCGGTGTAAAGGTGTTAAGGACAAGGTAACTGTATAAAAATGTGTTAAACAGGCTTTTAATATGCAATTAGAGGGCGGCAGCGCTGGTGTAGGTAATTCCCAGAGTAAGCAGGGCTTAGCGATAACTACCGGAGACTTTACCTGGCTGTTAAAGTTCAAACTTCCACGTTGGCGTACCATGTGGTTCGTTACGTAGTAAGCTTATATAGTACGACCAACTATATAATCAAAACGTACGCCCCGTAGACTTTTCTGACACTAATTTTGAACGAAGCATGACGTTGATATGTGCGACCAATTTTTTTTATACCTGATTTTTAGATCCTGTCTTCACAACCTTTCGCAGTATTAGAGATGCACAATGAACTTGCTACAAATAAAAGTGGATCAATCGGAATAATTATATTTTTCAGCCGTAGTTTTGATATAAGGAAAAACATAACATTTGTAGCCTTAGCAACAACATCTTTCGACTTCATATTCGAAAACGTAACTCGGGAAATGTCAAAATTTTCATACAAATTTCTAGTTCCACTTTTCACCGGCGCATCGCTGTCATTTTCCCATAAAAATTGTCGAAAGCGATACGAACACGTAGTCGTAAATTATTGTAGCTCGGGCTACTGAATAGAAAAACCATTGTAGCAACTGGTCTGGAAATACCTCATTTATATTTAAGGACAATCTGTGAATTTTATCAAATGGAACTCAAATATATAGGTACCTTAAAGCGTAGGTATATAGTGTGAACAAACAAGGGGTGTTCATCGCGTAATTTACTCAAGGTGGCGGGCGGCAAACTCGCGTCCATGTCGAATTAATAATTTAATATGACACGCATTCATTTTAATAATAAACTGTACTCGGCTGACTTGCTCGCCACACCTTGTTTGGTTCTGACATAATTATTCGGGACATTATCAGAATATCAGAATATTAGGCTACTAAGGCCATGTCGTGCATATAGTACAACCTCAGAGTAGATAATACACTTAGGACCCAGATTGTACAAACATGATAGATCACGAAGTATATACGTATTCATATACCTAGGTGATGAAAATTCGAAGTCTATGAGAATAGAGATGTGACATTTATTCATAAGGTGATGTGTGACATCAGTCAATATTCTCGCCTCGCCGAAGAAAATCCAGTTCCCAACGTGACTGATGGTTACTCCATCGCCTTTCTTCTAGGAGCTTAGAGATCCTGTCACTAAACTATGCACGTCTGAATTCGCTTCTACATTGTTAATGCGAGGTTCCAAATTATAGTGACAAGCGGGATCGAGATTTAAGATTTAGCTGTAGTTTGATATCTCTTATCTAAAATTTAGTAGGTAGTGGTTTTAGTAGCGTATTCAAACCCTGACTGTTGTAGAATAGGACTGTTGTTGTTGGTTAATGTAAAGACTTCTATTTAATTGCAAAACCTATCCAATGCCACATCGGAAAAGTACCTAAAGAGTAGCCGGAATCGGCGCTGGCATTTATGAAAAGATTGATGAATGTAAAAGAAATTACCGTCTATACCTACTCTCTGTCTACCCCGAAATGGACTTAGTTTGATGATATTTATGTGAGTCGAAGTGCATCTGGGGTAACCTGTATATATGTACCCATATATGCCTCACTAAAATGACATGTGTATTGGATTCCAATGCAAAACTATTTCTATTTTCAATGTCCTATGACGAATAGAATTACCAGAATACCAAATGATATAAATCTATCAAAATGAGGCCAAATCACGCTATTGGAAGGCAATAGTGTCATTTGCAATAGTGCCATCCAATAGCGAAGATGGACTCAGCTTCTTCACGTTTGTACCTCAAGTAAGAATTATGACTGTCATGGTCAAATGAATCGTTATTTATCCAAAAAGTAAGAGTAGGTGTAGGTACTTAAATTTCGACATACGAAATGTACGAGATTACATAAAGCCTATGAAACTCTAACAATCTCAATTAGTGGAAGAACGCTCTTTTTGGGCTTGTAAAAATAAAGACAACATGTTACGATCCCGAGTAAATACAATATCAAGTAAGCCGATGACAGAGATCTCGTTACGTTGCTGGATTTATTAGTCTCATAAATTTAAGGTGAAAATATGCGCCGCTCGTTGAACTTTTCGTATATTTTTTTTTTGTTGGCGACATCTATTTTGCTATTTATAAAACAAGACTAAGCCGTAATTTGCGATCAAGGGACTGATCCCTTTGATTAAACTGACACGATAGTGGGTTCGTATAAAAAAGGATTGATAGACATTTTCATCAAATTGAGAATATTCTCAAATTATAATCTTGTTCTGATTCTTGGCTCGCTATTTCGAAGAGATAAAATATAATAATAGAATTAAATTAAAGAGCTCAAAACGCTTAACCCCAATCATTTGTACGGAGTTAAATTTACTTCAAACTTTTTTAAATATAGTCGAGTATCTGTTGCCGTCAAGAAAGTTATGCTGACGAGATTTTCTCTCCTCGCAAGCCGACCGTAATGTACCAATAACACGGGTATTCTCATTATCATAATTTGCCACTCACTATACGTATTGAACAATTAGCATATGCGTATGAATAAAATAGTAAAATAGTAGTAATAGAAAAATAGTAAAAAAGGGCGAATTGGGATCTCCCGTGGGTTTATATTGTGTTGAAAATCGTTTGATCATAAAGCTTGGCTATGAAACATAGGTGAATATGCGAACAGATGATGAACCGAGAATTGTGTGCCGTATGGCAATTGTCTTAGTTATATTGTGGTCATAACTAGTTTTATGTTTACATACATGACACATGTTTGCGTCGTCCGCCACAGACTTAAAATACTATTATAGGATTTATTAGATAAGAACCCACCAATTAAGTACTTTGCACACATAGCATAAATAAAACAATTGGATCGTGAACAAAGGGTCTCCATAAATTGCCAGAAGAAGCGGAATTTTGTCACTGCCCTTAAATTATATAAGATTTGTGATACAAGTTGTTACGCCACTATAAATCGTATAAATTATCCACAATATGACCCAGATGTCAAATAAAAAGGAGCAAATATTTATAGCCTGTACATACCTTGTATTAATTCAAAAGTTTAGCTGTGTCCTCACTAAAAACTTATTTTATCATACTATAGAATATAGGTACTTAATTTCTGTAGTAATTTAATACTGAAATATTTTTAGCATCGATTTGTACCTGTTCCCGACGACAGTAGAGTCACTAACACCCACAAAAGTCATTTAAAAAAATACACCACACACGGAACATGCCAAGTGAGGTTTGGTGGAGTATCTCTTTGGGGACAGACTTAAGAATAAGTTTTTTTTCTTATTCATATTGCACACTAAAATTTCATTTCCTCGCGCGTTGAGTGGAAGGTGGTTATCGTATTAGTTACGCTAGTTTAGAGGATCCCTGAAAATGCTTTACATTTACCAATCACGACAAATTTTGTTACATAATAATGTGCTAGACGTCTTGCCGCGTAGCACGTATTCAAGGTATTGTAGCTTTTGCAGGAACCGGGCATAAGATGCTAAAACACTAAGGTCACCAGGTACCAGCACGAGGCAGTATGCTCCCTTACCTTTAGCAAGATGCACCTGCACCCAATATAATGCTAAGCACCGTTTTATGCCCACGAACTTACGTACGCCCTCAAGCCCCTCCAAACGCGAAAACTGCAGGCGTAGGTGTCAAACGCCAGCATGTCTCATTAATGCTCAGGCATATTTATATAGAAGTTTAATTTAAATAAAAATACACTTCCCTCACCACTGTTGTATGGATGAACTTTACTCTCCTCACTAAAAGGGGCGTGTTTTTTTTTTTTTAGGATATGGTCTCTCGCAGTTAGTTCGAGGGAACTTTTACTGCTTAACCGGACTAAAGTGGCGAGGCCATTTAAGGCCTCCAGCCAGAAGGGGGACTTAAGATAAGCAACAGAACTAGGGGCGTTGCTGGGAGATGGGCTACGGAGCCGTGACTAGCTTTGGGGACGAAGAAGACGGGATGAGTGCGACGGTCCTCGCCGACGAGGGCGGTATAGGGGTCGGTTTGCGGTTTGTGCGCGTTTAGTGGCTTCTTGGAGTAGGGTGGTGTCATCGTCGGGATCGAGGAGGACATGCCTCGGTCGACGACGTTTCGATATTCGAGTTGGTGTATATCGGGCGGCTGCTGCTATCTGCGGGTTGGAATGTTTAAAAGGGGCGTGAGGATAAGTTTCTTTTTATACCAATAAGGTCCACCTGATGGTATGCAGTAACCGTAGCCTATAGGCGCTAGCAATACCAATATCATTGTGAGAAATGAGTGATTATTCTACTGACATAGATAACATCACGTCATCGTCCGACATCGTTTGGTATTAGTTCTATATTATGACGTTACTTGTACCAACACGCTTTGTACACAAAACTTCAAAACAATTCAGTTTCAATAACGTAAAGGGGAATAGCGATCGTATCATTGAAGTTATGATTAACTGATACATTGTATTGCCTCGCAAATTTAATTAACGGCCAATCATACCGCCACGTCTTGTTAAATATCCCTCCCGTGATAGTTTAGCTACTTTTATCAACATTATGGGCACTACCTACAAAGACTAGGATCGTTCCTCTCTCCCTGTTATGTCCTTCGAGGCTCAATTTAATCGTTTGGGGATGTAGACACGATCCGTTCGAGACTAAGATTCACTCGCATAGAACTGTTAATATCCCACTTAGTCTGTAGTGCTCGATATCCATACTTAGATTTTGTTTGATTTATAATACGGACATGATTTTGACTTGATATACTGTGTTTTTTTTATTGTTGTCTCAGATCACGTAAACTATCTCTCGAGTAGACTCTCCTATTATTATCTCCGGATCTTTTGTAGTGTACACTTCAGACGTACCTTTGCTTAGTACAAAAATAGGTCTTCTAATTATTGTCTTGACATCTAAGAACGTGAGTATTAAATTCCTCGATTATATAATGATAAGTAAAATGAAATGACTTATACGAATAGCCGAACACTTAAATTGAATTGCACGGTTATTACTATTCCTTTCCTAACACAAGGCTTACCATTCAATCAGTTAATGTTAAATTTAATTTAATGGAAGTTACAAATATTTTCCTACTTGTGCAAAATTGCGATTTTTTTAAAATTCAATCCTCAATATCATTCGTGGTTCCTTTGTGTATAGTTTTTTCCCCGTTTTTTAGTCACGGCCAAGAGTGAGTCGTAATGGCGCTGCCTCAGTAAGAATCCCAAATTGAATTATGGATAGCGCAT
The DNA here is from genome assembly GCA_951449985.1 of Falcaria lacertinaria. Lineage (NCBI taxonomy): Eukaryota > Metazoa > Arthropoda > Insecta > Lepidoptera > Drepanidae > Falcaria > Falcaria lacertinaria. The sequence goes on along the minus strand of OX602113.1, from coordinate 6,875,207 downwards.
ATTTTTGGCCAAAACATACAAATACGTTTTGTTGTGTAGCATACTTACAGATACTCCAGTGCGTGCGTATGACTTGCACTGAAGTACTGTTTAAATTGAAAAACTTTTTCCATTAATGTTATCAGACTAAGCGCATGTCGTATGAACGCTTATTTTAGAAGTCATTTGCATTCACACGCCTCCTAAATCCAGAAAACCCAAAATTAGTCTTTGTTAAAACTTAGGGATATACTCATATAATTATCTTGTATATAAACACTTCAGCGAACATCTATCGTATCACGGACTGGCATAAAAATACGCAAGGGATCCAAGACTAGACGGTAATTTATAGCCAGCCGTTCTTATATAGCCCTGCGTTAAAAATCGTTTCTAAAATGCTTCCGTACGTAATACATCATGTGGATCAACGCTGTCAAGTGCAGCATCGTATGAATAGATAAGAATATAATTAAATTTCGTATCCTATACGCAGTTCTAATTTAGAGATCATCTATGCTATTCTTTTAGGCAAGCGTGGCGGAATCCACTGCTGTTACCGTCAATCACAACCTAGTGACGTAGTAATTGTGACAAAAGTCACGAGACTGTGCCGCTGTTTTCAGAATCGCACTGCGGGCTTAGAATTTATTATATAATTTTTATTTTTCTCTTAGGTTTCGTCAAAGTAGGAACTTTAATTATTATTATGTAATTACATTTGTCTTACGCAGACTTTTCCTAACATCTGAAGAAAGCTGTGTAGGCTTCATTAATATACACATAACTAGTCCTTGGTAATGAGTGTGGCTATGATTTTCATTTACCTACCTTAGACCGACGGGTCGGTTCTCTTCGAATTCGTTCCACTTCGGTTCTCATCGAGTTCGGTAGGTTGCATTATTGTATTGATTTATTATACTCTAATACAACAACAATATAAATATATGAGAACAATTTAAGAGATAAATAAGGTGTACATTATTTTTGACGTAAATATTCAAATAGGTACGTTAAGCCCCGCGAAAAATCCCCAAATGATGTAGAAAATGAAATTAATTAAAAAAATCAAGGTTTTTCCGTATGTTGATGAACCATTCAGTTAGCCGTCGCCAATCAAGCTCGACAGGCGCTTTCTTTTTATATCACTATATCGTGGCCACTCCGAGTAAAGCAGATATTTATTTCTATTGTCAGCGAGGACGGGGGATCTGTAATTATCGCCGGAGTATTGCATGCTAAATTTGTGTTATGCTAATTTAGTGTTTGCTGGCGCGGATGGGCCAACAATTTGGTGTTGGGCCTTGGCGTGTTGGTGACAATGAACGGAGTACGACTCACGAGCTATATTTACATGGAGCGGCCCACCTGCGACCGGGACTCAACACTCAGCTGTTCTGGTGACGTACGACTGGCTCTTAAACGATTTCCTCAAGCCTCGACATTTACATTTTAAGCGTTTGATGAGATCTTCTACCTTCCGGATTAATAAGTTTGATAACGATATGACGTCACTAGGGTTGTAATAAACAGTGGGCGACTCTGAAGCGGTACTTAGGTACTTCCACTAGCGAAAACTACGGAGACAAAGATAACTTTTTTTTCAAATATTTAAGAAATAAATCTCACAAAGTTTACAATATAATGTGTAATGTATTATGTTTACTACTAGCCTTGCCGTACTATGGGTAGCCGTCTACTGAGCGGCAACATTACGTTCTGATACAGTTCCGATCAGATGAGTCACGCTTTTATATATTTCTAAAATAAATTAATAATCTTACCGAATAGTTATTTTGAAGGCTTAATATAGCCTTTGGAAATTGGAGGAGGAAATTGGATGTAAATACACAAAAAAAACATGAGTTACAAACAATTATATTATAAATTATATCTAAAAAGTAAACTGTAATTTTGCATGTATAAATGCTGACGAAGCAAAAGGTACTCTGCCTGCTCAGTATTTACTTCATTCAGTTTACAAATTATTCGAGACGAACAGGATTTTTTCTCTTGCGGCTTTTTACCGGTGAATGGAGAAAATACATTGTAAAATATATAATATCGCTGAAGGTATTTTGTTACTTATTTTTATCAAATCTTAGAAAGGAGGGGTACTGTTATATACCTAGAAAAAGTAGCTAGCTGCTAGTTAGCTTGTAGTTGTAGTTAGCTAGCTTTTTAGGTATAGTCACCAAAAAAATCAAGTCCAAGTCTCAAGTTGTAAATATCCCATGTAAGGTACAAGTTATTTAGTAAGGACCACGCTTGGCCCAAGGTACAATACAATGCCTTTGTGGGCAAAATGTGAAAAGAATACCCGATACATTCCAATAACATAATTAAACTGACTGCGATAGATTTTTCATGAACTGAAATGTAATGGGATTACTATTGAATCCAGTCAAGAATTACAAATGATGTACAATGTGAGGTATCATGTAGTGTGGTATTGGACATTGTGTAACCTCAATATCGACCGTCGCATATAGAATATATTAGAATTATGCTAATTATTAAAGGTACAAGGCAGAAGGTTTGCGAATAATTATTCAGTTAATGCTTTGAAATAAAATTGTTTTTTTTTATACCACAAAGGTGGCACACAAGCATACTGCCCACCTGATGGTAAGCAGTCACCGTAGCCTATAGCCGCTAGCAATACCAAGGGTCACTAACAGGTTGCCAACCATGTTGTTGATGAGGACTCACTGTGCTAGCAGCATTACTACTAGCCCAGCGTATCCTCGCGGAGCACTGGCAGCCTTACTATTAATAATATTGCTTGAAATATTGATGTTAAAATTATCAATTTAAATATATTTGTAATAACTTCGTCTTTGCGTTTAATTTCTAACTGAATATACTCAATGTCGTTTCCTAATAATACGTTGCGTTTATATAATGTTTAATTAGCTAGCCGCTCTTATACTTGAAAGGCTATAAAATATGATGAACATTCCGTCACATACGTTCTAAGTAGTATGTTATCTACTGTCATATTTACTCGGGCTATTTTATATCCTGTCAAAATAATTAATGGCATTACCTACGCGGGTAGTACAACAACCCTATGTATCGTACCCGTTGCATAAAGCTTCCCAATCAGCATATTGTAGCTTGCCACAAAGGATATTATTTTTGCCTAAAATCTACTTTGCCTTTTCAGTAACTAAAACATTCGTTCGACACTGTAAAAACAGAATTACTACAACTCACTTGTCATTCATGAAAGAACCTTTCTAAGTAGGTTAGTTATATACAATTCTAAAGACCCGAATAAGGCATACCTAATTAGTGAGGTGTGGTTAAACATAATAGGATTAGGGTACCTTCGCTTGGCACTTCTGATTTTGATACTTTCAAAGTTAAGATTGCGGTTCCGTCGGCTTATTATATAAAATTATTAAGTCTGTTTTTGGATCTCTTTTTTTAGGTGAATCACTAATATTATTAATAAAATAATGTTAAATCTTTCTCTGTTCCACTAATTTGATCTTGTAACTCTTCGGCAATGCTACAAGTTTTTACCGAACATTTTCATTACTTATCATCATGGCACTATCGTATTCGTCGCTCGGATCTTGTAACTGCTCAATGTTAACAAGATTAAATATTTGAATTAAACAATTTTGAACTAAGTTTTGAACGTAGTTTTTACATAATAGCGTCATGTTTTACTATGGCAGTGCAGCAATGCATCACATTAAGCCGTTTAAAATTAAGCTCTCTAATTTTGTAGCCTATGCAGTTCTGAAATTTAAGCTCGGCGAGAAATCCTATTCCGGATTTAGTACAAGCGTATCGATCCATTCGCCTACAATAGATTAGATATGAACCAGCACCACACATGTTTATCATATTTTGTATTTTGTTACCAAATCGCTTCCACCTCACAGCTACTACGCGTTCTAAGGGGTTCCATACAGAAGGTTACGATCATTATTATTGCCTTCTTAAAAAAAACTGAAATACAAGATTATATATATAATCAAGGGCTTCAAGGGCAGGACAGCTAAATTAATTAATGTAAGTTACTAACAGAAAGAATCACACCATCGTAGTAGTTAACCTTATACATATTTTATGTTACAAAATTTAAGTAATTACTTAATTTCATTACAACATGACTAATCTACAAGGCCCGTTCAGATATCCAGGAATGATTTCACTGTAAAATTAAATTAAGCTTGTGGATAATGCGGGCCTACAAATTAGATGATTAAAAACAAAAGACTTTAGACTAATCAATAGTAGTAGTTCGAGAGAACGTTTCACCAAAAATGTTTAAAACTAATAGCTTATGGACCGGCGAACTATTAATTAATTATAGAAAACCCATTTTCTGATCAAGTTTAGATATTTATTTATTTTAAATAGCTTATGTAGTTTGTAGTTGATGCTTTGCGCACTTTCAACTGAAAGCGGAAAGGAGGCATTTGAAAAAATATTCTAAGGCAGTTTCTTATTAAAAATATGTATGAGATTCCACCTGAGAGCAACCATTGAATTTAATGTAATAGGTATGTAATTTTGTGTAGGTACTCTCGCGACTGCGTAATCTTATCGTCAAAAGCTTTATATAAATGTAGACAGTATTCCCGTGTCCGTATGTTCGTAATTCTTCTCCTCAAATACAGTTTGACTTTGTATTGATGGAATCATTTGAACGATCTTTAGGTATATATCAACCCTGTTGTGCTGTTATCGAAACCCGGAAAACAAATGTTAAATACTTACGTGGATGAAATCGATAGAAAAAGTTTGTGATAAGTAACGGACTAAATGCATAAATAATATCTTTGTATTTTTTACCCATATGATTGCCTTGCTAAAGGACCTCCTTTTATTTTGGAGGATACACCAACAATCAAAAATAATTTATTATACAATTCCATTACTTATAAGGCGAATGATTAGTATTAACTTCCAATACATCACGTAACATTATTTATTAATTATTGTGAACTAGATTAATCTCAATACATTATAATTCAATGTTCTAAGTCTAAATACTTAGGTCGTGAGCAATTCACAGTTCAACGTTGGATTGGGAAAAAAACTGTACCTAAATTGAATCAGAAAAAAAAAACATTTCTGTCGAATAGTTAACAATTTTGCAAACTATAGGTACATGATTCTATAACCACAATAATTTCAATAATTTTTTTCTTATGAAGGAAGATAGATAGATAACTCTCAATTGTACACCAAAATCAATAACTGAGGAACATAAAATACATTATAAATCGGTACAATTGGCGGCCTTATCACAAGATGTGATCTCTTCCAGACAACCTGGGTCCAGAAGAACTAGATCTTACGGGATGCAATATATTTGTCACTATGAGTACGTCCAACCAAAGAGTGGCTAGGCCTTAGATTATAGCGTCTCCTACGCACTAACAAACCAATATTTTAAAATTTGCCAAGTGCGAGTTGGACTCGCACTCATAGGGTTCCGTACTGTTTGCAATAGCAAAAATTAACTTTTTTAGAAAATATAGCAATAAAAATTCTGTGAAAATGACATCTGTCTACCTATTACCATTATCAAGATAGAGCAAAACGACCCAAAAAATACATTTCTAGTAGGGAAGCCCCTCAATTTTTTTAATTATTTTTAAATTTGTTTATCATATTCACATTCAGTCACACCTATTACGGATCATTAGATACAGCCCGCTGATAGACAGACGGACGGGCAGAGAAGTCTTAGTAATAGAGTTCCGTTGGTAACCCTTCGGGTACGGAAGGGTAACCAACGGAACGGTTCTTCTATTAGTCCACAGCCACGTTTTTCCCTTTTTCGGTTAAGGAAAATCACTTACAACAAACGCTCAATACCTTCACCAGGAACTCACAGATGGTACACCCGTACAGCTTAGGAGAACAACTCCTTCGAATTTAATTATGGTTCTAATGAATAAAGTTTTAGACAAGGGAAATGAATATTTCCATGATATAAGGAAGCTGTTGGTATTTATAGATATGAATGTATTTGTCTTCTGTATAGGCATTTGTAGAACTGTGTACCAAATATAGGTAATGGTCCAAAAATCTATACCAATAAATAAAATTAAAGTGTCTGCTAGTAATGTCAAATTAACGATTAAACTATAGGCCCTACAGCACACCAATTATTTTACTTACTAATACCAACAAACAAGTTTTTTTTTTATCTGTCTGTCTGTAATTTTGTTCCGGTTAATCTCCGAATCGGCTGAACGGATTATAACAGGACTTTTACTGGCAGATAGCTGATGTTATAAGGCGTCGGTAACATATGGTTCTTTTGTTTTGGAAAAATAATCAAACCGTCCAAAAAAACCCATGAAGTTGTTAAGTAAGTTAATTCCACGCGTACGAAGTCAGCTAATAATAATGTAAGCATAATTTTTATGAGCTTAACTTTCAATTGACATTAACTATTTGAGCTCTCAGAGTAGTTACTAAAGCTAGCTGTTTGAGCTAGAGTCTTAATTGTAAAAAGTACCATTCCATTATAAGAATACTATTTTTATGCAGTAAAGTTTGTACACCGATTTTCTTTTCATGATTTTGCTGAAACATGATGAGAACATCCTTTCTTCGGGGCTTTTAGAATGTAGTGTAAATTGTCACGATAAAACCAGTATGGAAGAGTTGTTATTGTCTGTAATAGCAAAAGCTTTAGCATACAAATTATATAATTTATACCTAGCTTATATATTAGAAAACAAAACAGCCATGTTTGACCCTAATTACATATATGCGTGTCTATAACACTCATAATAATACTGGTTTAATAGTCTTACTATATTATTGGCCTCTAAAAATGAGAATAATGAAATCATCTAAAATAAATAATAGACCATCTAGTTAGCCCTATAATGGTCTTTGGCATTGTAAAATTATGTTAAAAATACCGCACGACGATGTCATTGGACTTGGCACAGGCCGAACATATTATGTTATCTACGTATATATATTTATACACTTGTGTACATATTACATACAGTTGATACGCTTAGTTACAACACAATATTAGCACAATTGTGTGAAAATTTAAAATATTGTCTCGTCGCCTTAAAATAAATATACCTGGTTTTCATTTTCTGCTGAGATATTCCCCATTATGATTAAATGTTGATTACTGGCACTAACTAGTACTGGGAGTCATGTTTATTTTAAGATACAAATTGTAAAAACCTTAACTTGCTCGGCGAAAAGTATAGTTTTCACTTGCGTTCGCCTCTTCTTATTTATATAAATCTATAAACTACCTGATACGTATTTGGTATTGATAAAAGTACGCAAATGGAGAATAACTATAGTGTTCAGTAATAAAAAGAGTTTCTTACCAATTGAATGATTGATAGCCGTAAGATAAAACAATACAAATTTTACACTAAACACCCACTTATTGTTAGATATAAAGTTAACTAGTTCTAATTAATTACACTCTCAACTACATATAATTCTGTCAAACACTTCAACTACAGGGTACCACTCTATGAAACGAACTTGAAACAGCGCACTATGGAGGTGATATTTATTATTCAAAATGTCTTTGGTCGTTGACTTAGTTTACTAGGGGTAAATTGTAAGAGGGATAAAGTGTTTGTATAACCGTGTAAACTGTTCATAAACCATATGTAAACTTTTAAAGGTTGCGATCAGAAAGTTTCAGTCGTTTCTTGTGTATAAATAAGTTCCGATAATTTTTTTGTGTAAGATTCATGGTTATTATGAAAAATAAGTTTATGAAGTCGATTCCTAAAAATTATCAATCACAAAGTGCATTGGAAATTCGGAGAAAGTTCTTGCAAGTGAATTCGAATGTCATTTTATGGTCGTAAGAATCGTTAGTGAGGTAGGGTCTCACTAGGGTTGTTTAAAATGAAATGTGTTCGTTTGGTCGATCGTAGTCCATCGGGCAGTCGCGAGTGGCGGAAAGCGCGTGGCGCGAGGCGCGGCGATCGGACGCGCAGGCCGAGTTGGGACTGCCGCGGCCCGAGCGAGCCCTCCGTGGGCTCCGTGCCACTGCTGCCACTCCGGCAACCGCACAGACATGCAATCCGCAAATGACATGCAAATTTCCATGTCATTCGAAATGCCGTAATATTATACATAATTATTTTCACACTTTGTATTAGTTAGATAATCGCAGACCTAAATGAAGTGTTATGATTTCAGGACTCGACTAAATTTATTTGGCAAGGGCGCTCACACGTTATTAGATTTTGTAAAATATCAACGTAATAGCTATTTATTCCAATGTTGGGCATTAGTTGGTTCGTGTTTTAGTAACCATTCGATTCGAAAGCCATTTATTTACGTTTCTTACGTAAAATAATAATAATACGAAATTATGTAAGTACAAGTATGTAAATAAAAAAATCAACTATACGACTTTCTATATGTAGAGTCCCAAGTCATTAACTCCTCTCCTCACACTATTTCTAAATACTGGGATTTATTAAATGATTTTCGGAAGGATGTCAATAAAATGTGTGCACACGCATGGGTTGACGTGTCGCACGTGACGTCATGTGCGCATGTCGACGTGTCGTCTATTCTCGGCTGCGCGACATTTCCGTGCGCGCGAAGAGCGACGCGGTCGCCGCAAATCGACATACCACCTAAAATAATTGACGACATTCAAAGGTCAATTGTAGAAACAACCATTATTCTCACGGATTTTATTGTCTCTTTGCAACTCGACCCTTTAATTGTGCTGCAGTTACTAAATTAGTAATTTGTATTAAGCGTTACGTTTTCCTATGCTTGCTATGTACCCAAGGCCCTACCAATTATTGTGGCTGAGTGTGCACCGCACTGTTCTGTGTTTGCACATTCAATTTCAGGTTGAGCCGTCCTAATACTTCTCTTGAGGGGTTTTAGTGTATTTAGATTGGCTGAGGCTTTCGACTTATACATTAATAATTAGTGCGTAATTATAGGTGTAAGTGGGCGTGCCATCTTCAATTTAAAAATCTGTGTAGCGCCCTTGTAATGAAAAAACATATATTTGTGTTTTTTTAAACCGAAGGTGGCACACGTTCGTTCGGCCCACCTGATTGTAAGCATTCACTGTAGCACCGTAGCCGGGTAGCCGTAGCGACTATAGCCGCTAGGGGTATCACTTACGCGTAGCCAACCCTGTTGTTGTTGAGGACTCATGGTCCATGCAGCATATGTTACAACTAACGCAGCTTATCCTAAGAAGTAGTTTTATTTGACTGCGGTCTTCTCTAAGGTGAAGGTACAGTCTCCAGGGCGGCTCCAATTTTAAAAGGAAAACCCACGGGAGATCCTATTTCGCCCTACATCTCTTTTTAAGCTCATGAAGTAATTAAGCACATTACTTAAGATTAGAAAAACTAATTGGTACATGCCGCCGGAGTTTGAACCTAGGCCCATCACACGGTCACTTCAACCAAATGACCATCACGGCTTATGTTTTTACAGTTAGGTACTACAAGTGGTGACAGAATACCAGGCAGTATGGAGGTGCGTCGCGTACCCTGTTCACAAGGCCAGACCCTTGGCACCGGTAAATTTAAAAACATTCTGATATTAATTTGATATGAAGGACCTTTTTCGGCAAATGATATCAAATTTGTTTTATCTGGTTTAACAACTGGTTATGAACCTCAAATTTCCATGGTGGCCGCGGGGATATGGAAACTCTTAATATTTGGGCAAAAGGCAGTTATCCATGATACATATACTATGTCGAATAAATCATATGAAAATGATAATGTAATAGTTCGTAACTACCAATATGAAAAGGTTTGTCCTCAAATTCTTAGACCTACTTTGGGACCGTGCGGGATGGAATTTTTTATACAATCATATATTTAGTAGATAGCTGCGAACCTTTCTAAAATACAATTTCATATAGTAATATGAAAATGTACTTAATTTGGAATAGCGACTTTATGGAAAAACGACGTATTAAGATTAACCATATTTATGTAGTTAAGATATCCAGCTATTTGTCAATATTAGATCATTACCTACTTTATTTTTTATTTAGTGTTCATACTAAAGAATTTATAGAGGCAGGAGTTAAAAGGCATTTGGAAACCATTATATTTATATGAAATCTAACCTATCATATTCGTGTAGATGAACTACTAAAATATTTTGTGCTTCAGGTACTACTTATTCAATTTTTATATCGTTTAGCGCCATCTGCACCATCGCCATGGTACTAAAATGCATTTAATTTGGTAATTGTTAAAACTCAGAAAGCTTCATTCGTTATACGCAAATTGTGAAATAAATTTGTAGTCTTGGTAAAGATGGCAGGCTAATGTATATAATCTAAAAATTGAATCTACTTTGGCTTCGCTTTGGCTGTCGCGGCATGCGGCCATCAATGACCTTATCCGTCGGGCACTTGCCACCGCGGGGGTTCCAGCTGTCTTGGAGCCTTGTGGTCTGGCTCGTGACGATGGCAAGAGGCCCGATGGTATGAAGTTGGTGTCCTGGAGGCTGGGGCGGCCCTTGGTATGGGACGCTACCTGCGCCGACACTCTGGCGCCGTCTCACCTCCCGGACACTTCAGTGGTGGCTGGTGCGGCAGCCGCTCGGCAGGAGTGCCTCAAGCGCCGTAAATATGTATCTCTGAAGAACGGGTACATATTTGTGGCGTTTGGGGTCGAAACTCTTGGGCCGTGGGGGCCAGAGGCTCATACCCTTTTTAAGGAGACCTCACACAAATTATGCGAGGCCTCCTGTGACAAGAGGGCTGGCGAATATTTGGCCCAAAGGCTAAGCATTGCAATTCAGCGTGGCAATGCCGCCAGCCTTCTTGGCACACTTCCCCGTGACAGTGGTTCGGGACATTTATTTTACGTGTAGGTAAGTTTTGTAGTTCTTAGTTTAGTTTATTTTAAGTTTTTAATTCATCTACTTTGTGTTTGGTTTTCTTTACAAAAATACTGACATTGTACATGGAAAATTCTTTTATACGCATCTGTCAATTGTGCCGGTAGAAAAAATAATTTTCGACGACGTATTCGAAAACGTAACTCACGAAATGTCAAAATTTTCATACTAATTTTTAGTTTCAATTTTCGCCACCGCAGCGCTGTTAATTTTCCCATAAAAAACAGTCGAATAGGCGATTCGAATACGTACTCGCAATTTATTCATGCTAGCCCTTCTGAGCTACAAAATATAACATACAAACAATATCACAGTCGCTGAAAATGTTTTCATACATTTTCTTTTGTGGCATATTGTAAGTATACAATTCCATACATAAACGACCCATTTATGCATTATTTGTTGGTGGTGCTAAGCTAGCAGTAAGTTTAAGAGCGGCAGGGCGCAATGGGATTTTGTCTTTATAATATTGAAGGCAACGCGCAAGATATACTTTTGCAAGTTTCTGTAGTCTTTGCTTTCCGATTACCGCGCCGCCTTACCATCAGATGGTCATAAGCTTCCTAGACACTAAGTGCTTGAATACCTGGAGAAGAAGATTCGATACTTTACATTCAACGTAATTGAATTAATTATATAAAAATATAATAAAATATATTAGATTCTATTCATTACAATAAAATGATTGTACCAGCTCGGGTAAATTAAACAAAAGCAAAAATTCCACAGCAAAGGAAAATGTATACATTATTCTGTGAGATAATGAAAGGAACTCGTGACGAATGTATGAGGTTGCTCTGAAGGGTAGGTATGTAATAATTGGGTCACGAAGGGTCAAGGCTCTTCTCAAAGATACTCCATACTCCATAGGAGCCCGGCCCTAGATCGTAAGAACCTTTTCATTCGCCCTCTACAATTTCACAATACAAATATAAATGTATTATTTTATTTTTTAGCATTATGTATGAGAAGAGGTTTGTTCCAACATCATATGTAATGTTAAAGATTACCGAGCGGATAATTTAATTCGCGACTGGAAATGTTAGCCTCTCAAAATAATCCCAAACGTTCTTCACATCTTAATGTAGGTACTAGGCAGGTATTTTGCCTACAATAAAATATGTAAAATAGTAATCATTGTTTTGGTAATTTGTTACGAAGTCGCTACCGGTGAAATAATATAAATATCGCTCGTCATTTCCAACGGTAACAAATTAATATTGCAAAGGATTCTAGTATTTTCAGTATATTCTTAGTTAAATATACGAATTTTATGGAAATGTAAGTACCAAATCCCATAATATTTTTATGGTTCTGGGATTGTGGACGGTAAAGACAAAATGTGGGCAAATTTGACAGGCTGCGCGGACAGGTTGCGCACGCATAGAGCAGCCATCTTGCTTTTTCATCCCATTCCCATTTCAATAGAAGAGGGAGTTGTAGGACGTAACAGCTGTGAGCGCGAAACATACATCCCTACCCTAGTGATATTCTTAAAACAATTGAATACATTTGAATAATCACGCCCAAAATCGGTTAAGCAATTGAGAGGCGACGGGCAATTAATCCGATAGTGTCGACGAGTGAAAATAGTGAGTTACGAAATAACATTACCTACTGGAGTATCGATTTTGTATGATTCGAATCGACAAAACTGGTTGCATTGTGCTCAAGGTTTGCTCGTAATCTTTCATGATTTTTCGGAAAGATTGGAACAATTGTTTTTTTAAGGATTGGTAAATAGATAAAAGTAATCGATACACGAACATAAGTTGCAGCTACTCTGCGTGGTGGGAATATAAAAGAGACAGCGTCACACTGCTCCAGAGCTTCAAATTTCTCCGATAAAAAATATAGTGATTTGTTCCCTTGACGCCCCTTTTTGGTTTCGTACAGGGAGACTGATAAAAGGTCAGTATTATCTACTGATAAGTATGAGTTGATTTGATACACATTTCATTTTGTTACATTGCACAATATATCAGACATTTTAAATTGCACAGTATATTTTTGTTAATTCTTTATTGTGATTTTCGTTTAAGAAATAATGAAATGAGTTTCTATCAAATTCGTTTTCATTTTAGATTTTTCCTAATCGCCTTTTCTTGGTTATTTAGGCTTTCAATAAAATCAACATTTATTAAGTAGATACATAGTGTATATCCATTACTTAACCGTACCTACAATATCTAATTTTATTTCAGTGTAGTTAAGTAAGAACTTATTTGGCCCACATCCAGTAAGTAATGGCACTTTGACTGTGAGGGTAGGCGGCTGTCGATATGTAATATGATGTGATGATATATTACATTATCAAACGCAAATGTTGATTGTGTTACCAATGTTGTACTTACTAAAAAATCTCTACCATATTAACTGGAATAATCCAGGAAGACAAACTGAGCGAAGTCTATAGCAATAAGGTTGAAATTGCCTCGGTAAAAACGTTTCCACTTCTAAGCCCTTCCAATTAAAATGTTCGAGATAATTCGAAACAAATCTATGGATTCTTTTGTAATATTATATTTTACGAGCTTGAAGCGAACAACATCGCTGTTTATTGATGAATCCTCTATATAATAACTTTAGCTCGCTACCCCAGCTTTATCGGGGGGCACGGGAGTGCCCCCGCCGAGTCGAGCGCGAAGCAAACACTGCCGTACCATCCTTTACCCGAACCATTTCGCCGCATTTTCAGGCCCCTATTTGAGAACCTCCGGATAAGACCAGAACGTAGAAATTTTCGTCATCCAGTAAGCTATACAATCATACTTAAAATTAAAAATTTCAAATCTGTAGGTCGAAGTTAAGCGAAAGCAAAGTTTCGCATTTATGACACACACTCACTCATGATCATCAAAATAGAACTAGTACTTCCCATAAACTCAGAGAGCTGAAATTTGGTGCAGAGTTAGGGTTTAATGGCCACATAAAGGGAAAACTATAAAAACTAGGATAATCGAAGATCTGGAGTACCTGGTGACCCTTATTTGAAATTTGAAAACATATGTCATCCAAGTAAGCAAAATTGCGTATTTTGCTTCGCCGTGACTTTTCAGTGGTGTTTACGATAGTTCCAATGAACTAATGATGAAGCTGGAAGATTTCCTGTGGCTTTAGTGGTGTTTACGGTCACCAATGAACTGATGTTGTAGCCGGACGGAAACTGCTGGAACTCTCTTATAAAACAAATATAACCGAGCCGCATTTGGGCTTCGTGGAATTGACATGACCATGCATTCTGGCTATAAGTGCCGTATATTCATATAAATGGTGTATTACGTGTTACCTTGATTGATTAAAGAGAGATTTCATAGTCTCGTAAACGAAAATTACTACTCAGTTTAAATAATCTTGGTTGAAGGAGCCACTGTGATTAGACACGCGATTACCGTTGTAATGTTAAACGCTACTGATAAAAACTGTCTGTCTGTTTGTCTGTATGTTACGGGTAATCTCCGAAACGGCTGAACCGATTTTAACGGGAATTTCACTGGCAGATAGCAGATTTTACTGGGCGTTACCTGTATTGTAGAAAAATAATTAGGGTTCCGCACTACAAATTAAAATCCCATGAAATTCTTAACAAAATACGAACGGCTGAACGGATTTGAACAGGGCTTACACTGGCAAGTAGCTTTTGTTATAAGGCGTAAATCGGGCTTAATTTATTTTGTAAAAGTAATTAGTGTACGGCGCAACAAATAAAAACATTAACTAGCCGTGGTGGCCTTGTGCTTATAGCAACGGCCTGTCTCCTGATGGGCCCAGATTCAAATCCCGGCTAACTCATTGGTACAAATGAGATTTCTAAACTTAAGTATTAGCTTTAGATTAAGCACACGCTTAATCTAAAGCTAATGCTTTAGATTAAGCACACCATGAGCTAAAAAGAGAGGTAGTGCAAATTGGGATCTCACTTTGGTTTTCCCATTAATATTGGAGCCGCCCAACTGGGGACTGTACCTCCATCTTAAAGAAGACCGCAGTGAAATAACACTACTTTGATGTAGTGTTGTGTTTCTGCGGTGAGTAAGGTTGCCAGTGCTCCACGAGGATACTCTGGGCTAGTAGTAATGCTGCTAGCAAAGCGACTCCTCTCTCGTTAGTGATACCCCTGGTATATCTAGCGGCTATAGGCTACGGTGACTGCTTACCATTAGGTGGGCCGTATGCTTGTGTGCCACCATAGTGGTATAAAAAAATAAAAAAAAACGACTGACATTGCAAAAATCCAGCGTAGTGGGACACATCTTCTAACATAATCTAGCCTATTGCTTCCCACTTCTGGGCGAATGCCTCCCCTTCTGCTTTTGATACGCATATAAATAAAATTAAAGGAACACTCTGGATAAGAATAGACTGGCTTTTATACTTATACTTTTAAGTTTACAAGAAGAAATGGTAGAACGATTAGCTTTATTGTACTCGAACATTACACAAATTAAATAAACACATTACACTATAATATTAATTCATTGTATATATTAATTATGTTATAGCCAATGTTAAAAAAAAAGATAGTTGTAAGCCCATATTTTACAAATACAATGTCCTCACTTTCCCAAGCATATACATTTTAGAGGTCTGCCAATTTGTAAGAAAACACACACATTTCTTTACCAAATGTGAAGATGTACCGACTAAGTACACATTACGATATAAATATAAATTAAAGCTGCCCACTTCCCGACTAACACTACATTCAACCAGCCCCTTTACAATGGCAACAAAAATATACAATAAAATGCCCGAAACTATAAGACAAGCATATAAAAAAAACTAATAAAAGATTTATTACATAACAAATGCTACTACACTTTACAAGAATGTATAAATGACAAACATAAATAAAACACCGTCCACACACATACATACATAATTATATACATAAATATAAGAAACTGTGATATACTAACCAATTTTTATTCCTTAAGTTAAAAAATAATATATGTATAATTATAATA
Source organism: Falcaria lacertinaria (assembly GCA_951449985.1). NCBI lineage: Eukaryota > Metazoa > Arthropoda > Insecta > Lepidoptera > Drepanidae > Falcaria > Falcaria lacertinaria. The sequence continues at coordinate 6,859,380 of OX602113.1, read as the reverse complement.
ATAGATAGAATATTTATTATTACATCAGTAAGATAGTGCCTAACCTAACGGGGTTTCTTGTTATAACATCAATAGTTATTAGTACCATTGTAAGTAATTGTAAATAAATAAATAAATAAATAATATAATTCATTGGACTTGTACGTAGTATATCTACTCTGAGATTGGACTAAGAGTGGCGGTGATACCCGCACACGTCGCTAGATGGCGCTGACTGTGTTCTTAAACGCGCTTATGTTTGTTTTTCCGATAACCTTATATGGCGAAGTGGCAACCGGCTACGTTACCGGCCTAGCTGGAGGCCACCTTGGTCTCGCCATTGTCCGGTTAAGTAGCCAAAGATCCCGGAACTCACGCTACGAGAGATAACTCAAAAAAAAAAAAAGGCTACGTTACCTTAGTCCGGTTAAGCAGTAAAAGTTCCCTCGAACTAACTGCGAGAGACCATATTCTTAAAAAAAAAAGACGGCTACGTTACAGTAAAGAATGTTCAACGGCCAAGTCGCACAACATTGACTATAATAATAAAGAAATGGCAGTAAGGAATCTTAGACTTGGCACGACTTTGTCTAGATTTCATTACTTTTGAGAGATAAACAAGCAGCTCCATCCAGACTAGGCTAGTTTTTTACAGAATGTTTTTGGTGGGATTCTGTTTATTCGTAGCACTCAACTGTGTTTTAAATTATAAGGGCCCCTGATCTAAAAGGTACTTAATTTCACTTATTATAGGATGATAGATTGTAATTAGAACTAAGTCCTATTTGAAATACATATAATCTATTTTAGTATACGCTGCGGTGCAATATTCTGATGTTCTGGCGTGTAAAACAAACGATCTTTCCAATTTACCTATTTAGGAGTTTATATTGTTTTATAATGTACTAGGTAAACACAAACAATCTTAGCTTATAACGACAGTACATTCAGTTAACAAACAATTGTTTCTTCATTTCGGCAAGTTATCTTTACATCAGCAGATTTTTTGGATTCCTCTTAGCTATAGAACTGTACTTGCCGCAAGCTGGAATGTTAATAATTCACTCCACTTTAGCCTTATTCCTGGAATCGGTTGCCGAGGGCTACGGACACCTAATTTTCTTTTGTATTTCTCTCCCGGTGTTTGGGGCTCTAACATTAATAATAAATTAGTCTATTGCTACCGTAGGAAAGGAATACATTTTAGATTGTTATTAGTATTAATGATTTATTTCATTTCATTCCAAATCTACTAATTTACCATTTTAATGTATAATATTCCTTCATTTGTTATGTTTATCCTTTCAGCATCAGCTTATCAAGTATACGTCTAGGACACTGAATTGTCCTATCTCAGGATATGACATTGAGAACGTTATATTATCATGTTCATTTCCATTTTAGCACACATTTGTTGTATCAGTGTAAAACAACTCTTAAGACAATGTGCTTAGAGTATTTTTCATTACAATTGCAATCCCCGATAATACTTTACAGTTAAAAAACAAAATATGGTCGGCCTAAATGCAAGCTAATACAGGGAAATAAAGTTGGTTTTCACTAATCAGTAAAGTGAACCCATAGTTTTGTATAGCACTATACTTCACTATACTTCAGTGAAACAAAACTTTGCGGTTGCGTTGGTAGTGAAAACTGTTTGATAGTTAAACCGTTATACGATAGCTATGGAACATAAAAACAATATTTCTAACAATAATACTGTTGATAATGAAGAGGTAATTTTAAAAGAATTATTTGTGAACATCGGAGTATTTTTAATTTAGTAGTATTGTTATTTTGTTAAAGATGACTGGCGATACAAAATGGCAAAAGGACGCGGCCGATCAGAACTTCGATTACATGTTCAAACTGCTCATCATAGGAAACAGTTCAGTAGGAAAGACTAGGTAAGACATTTATATAATTTGATCTATAAAATTGGACCTTGACCTACAACAGCTTCTTTATCCACTCACATTTATGTTTTGTCAGTCTTTACGAATTAGTGATGAACTAATTCGTTCTATTATGCGTTAGTTTAGGTAAGTATGATTCAAAGACATTATACATTAGCCTAGTAATACTTCTTGGTAATGGTAGTAGACTTTGCTTAGAGACACCGTAAATAATATAGGTATTATAATTCACTACCTCATCTTATAACAAGAAGATCTATGCGTTTTTTCTTTGTTACAGTACGTTTTCGCGAAACTTTTACCTTTTATGCTACTTTGTTTAACACAAATAGTAATGTGTTTCAGTTTCCTATTCCGCTACGCTGACGATTCCTTCACGTCGGCCTTCGTTTCTACCGTCGGCATCGACTTCAAGGTGAAAACCGTCTTTCGTCATGACAAACGTGTCAAACTTCAAATATGGGTACGTATCAAGATACTCTTCCAATTAAAACACTGAATTAATGATATTTACTATATTATAACAATTTCTTTTAATTTAATTTTTACGATTCTTAATGTTATGCAGAGAAATATCAAACAAGTAAAAAACGTATTATTCCAGAATATAATAACGTAACGAAAAATTATAGCCCTAAACATTATTAAACTATATATTAAATAATTATATCTCAGTTCTTAAACTTAATATTTTCGAAAACATTGGTATACGTTGACATGCATGTATTTAATTTGAAAAAATGCAAGTTTCCGAAATAGAACTAAGTATAATTTTTTAGTTAAATTCATGTAGGTACTTAAAATGTAATCTGGGTCTTACTTACGGTTCAAACCAGACGAGATAATCAAATATTGAACATACCGTATCATTTCATTTATACATTTCCTATGTTGTATCGCGATGCAGTAGTATGTTAACATTACTGTGTTCTGGTGTAAAATGATTTGTAAAGTTTAAGATTGTTGGGTAAAATACAATGAGAAATACAGCCTGTACAACACAAATTTTACATGTCAAATTAACTTGTAGTATCTGTATCAAGTAGGATTCGAAGGTTTTAGGTGCCATTACTATTAGGCATGTGACATTTACCATGGGTGTACGCTGCCTTGATGGTGTATATATCATTGGCTTATCAGAAAATTTATTGATAAATAAATTGTTCGTGGATTCCAGGACACTGCCGGACAAGAGCGCTACCGCACCATTACCACCGCCTACTATAGAGGCGCAATGGGTTTCATCCTAATGTATGACATCACTAATGAGGAGAGCTTTAACAGCGTTCAGGATTGGTTAGTTTAATTTCACTCTTATTTTTTTCCCTAAAATCGTAGAAACGAGTTTAAACTCAGGCCTTTGTCACGTATGTGGTTTATTTTAACTATCCGATATTTCTACTGAAGCTCTCGGAATCATCCGTCGAGCTCTGATGGGTGGATTATGCTAGAGCACAATTTATCTCTATTTACCCTCATTCAGACTCGTTTTGACATACTCGTATATGGCACTGCGTCGGTTTGTTAACTTATCTGAATTTATCACTTTTGCGATACACATTTTTGTATTACGTCTCACGCGACGATTCTAAGGGTTCATAAATTGAACAATATTATGAAAATAAAATTGAAATGTGCTGAAAATTATATTTTATAAAAGTAACAATATGTTAATTATCATGGGATAATTATCTTTCCATAGATAGAGCAGAAATGGTTCTGCTCTATCTATGGAAACCTTACTCAACACAAAAACGCCATAAATACATATGGAAAGTTGTGTTTTGACTGCGAACTTGTGTAAAGTTGCGTAAGAATGTTAATTATGCATAGGTATTGTAATTGTAATTGCTATGTAATTAAAAATGAGAACATAAGTGCGCACTGTAATGAATAACTGTTGGTATATTTAAATATAAAAATACTGTTGAGGAGGTATGTTTACGAGCACTTACATACATCCCTATACTAGAATCCCCTGTCTTATAATACGAGTATAATGCCCATCCCGAGCTAGCATGTAGTCCAACACATTGTTTATTTACGCCGAAGTTATTTGCTTAGTATAAAAGGTATTGACTGAAAATGCTTTTTAATTTCAGGGTGACACAAATAAAGACGTACTCCTGGGATAACGCGCAAGTGATACTGGTGGGCAACAAGTGCGACATGGCGGAAGAACGCGTTGTGAGTGAAGAGCGTGGACGCCAGCTCGCTGACCAACTCGGCGTGGAGTTCTACGAGACCAGCGCAAAGGAGAACATCAACGTTAAGGTAACTAATAGCAGTATCATATTCATAGTCAGCCCACGGCACTTTTGAACTAAGGACATCCCAATAGATTTTCACAATGACCGATTTAGTGCCACCTGCATCCAACGCTTCGCCAAAAGCTATATGTATACTGCGTATACAAACAATTTCAAATTTATTTTCCCGTCAAGAACACATCGTACCTACATTATATAACAGCAGTAACAAGATTTTATTACAAAAAATCATTTTTGGCGACACGATCCTTCAGCGCCGTGTATTGTAATTCCAGTATATTTTATATAGTAAGAGTGGCAGCTAGCAACCAGCATGGAATGCTATATTCGAACTATATTAACAAATTCCTTACCTCTGTTATGTAACGATTTATTCCATCATTTATAATATGATGCAATTTTATATTCATCGTAAGCATATAATCAAAGAAACAAAGGTCACCGGACAACAATCAAAATTATGCACCGCGCAATTACGTAAAATGGCGTCATAAATGGGTAACGAAGCAATGTAATCGGCCTTTATTACGGTAGCCGGGTGAGTAGTTTACTAAAGAGTAAGCCTACCTTTTTTTATTATTCAGGCTGTATTCGAGCGGCTGGTGGACATAATCTGCGACAAGATGTCCGAAAGCCTGGATTCTGAGCCGGCCATGCTAGCCGGTGGAGCTCGCGGGCAACGCTTGACGGAGCAACCTCAGGGGAGCAGCACCACCAACTGCAACTGTTAACTACATACTCTAAAACTCTATCATCCTCCAATCGATATTCGTTAGTACACAAAATCGATTTTGTCATCACGAAGGTACTAATGTGTATGTAGGTGGGTCGATTGGAATACTATGAAATATCGCAGCTGATCAAAATTGTATTATTCGCATCTTTGTTTATCGTCACTTGACATCATTGAATGTCATATTGGTGATGATACCGATTATTTTTTCATATACTTAATGTTACGAAGTACTTTAGACAAAATTTGTATGTACGTAGATTGTTTGTTAAATTAGTTAAAATATATAACTTTATATATACAAATGTAATCCCAATTGTTATATTCGTACCAAATATAATTGTATTATCTACATAATTATAATTGGTCTATTTGCTGTATCATTTTTACATTCGTTGTTGCGATTTCATACAAACATCATATAAAAAAGATAAAAATACTGTTATAACTTGTGTAACAATAAATTAAAACTATGTATTAGTATTATTAATTCTATAGGTGTTAGGTAGCTATCTATGTATATTACGAGCTGGAGTAGGGATCTGATATTTCTAACAGTTGTTTGCTAACATTTATGTCATATATTTATCAATTGATAGCATTTTGTTTATATTGTTGTTGATTTTTGATTTTATTTTTTATAATTAATTTTTGGACTAAAACTTTTATTAGTCATTATAAAAGGGTATCCACGCGCGAGTATTTGGCTACGAAAATTAGCGAAAGTAACAATTACTTCTCTATTATTCCGCGCATTATCTAAGAGAATAACCCCGGACCAAATTATTTTCACAGATTTATCTTTAACGTCACATAACATGCGCAAACATTTTGTATCACCAATGTTAGATATTTTACTTTTTCATGTGTGGCTTGGTACTTAAAGCTAAAACTATTGAACGTTGTCACATATGTGTCTATTGTTGGTTGCTTCTATTTTTAGAGTAGAAATTTGAACACTGTAAGATGTTGTACTTTGGTATTATATTTTACTGTATGTCTAGACATCGACAGCATAAACCAAAATTGAACACGTTTAATATTGCATCTCAAATCTGAACCAATAATAGTCACTGATATAATAGTGTCGTACATTTTAATGCAACTCCGTAATATGTAATACCTTTAAAATGTCTACCAAAAAGTATACATAATAATACAAGGTAAAGTATACATAATAAAAGCTTATTTATACTGCAGAGATGATTCTACTGAGTATAAGAAATAAAGCTTCAAACTCCCTTCGCCTGAAATTAAACGTATTATCTACTTCCTAATAATACATATTTCTTAAAAGTGTTTGTAAATACGTTTATCAATGTAAAAATAAATAATTGTATAGTATTATATACCTACTTATTAGAATCGGTTTGTATTCTTGTTAACGACTATGCTACATTTAAAATCTAACTATAGGTGTTTCGTTCGTCACTTTTAGTAGTAGTAGAATAAGTCAGATTCCGTTACTACTTTGCTTAAGTTCGACAAACTCCAGGCGTACGTAGAAATATTGTTGATATATTTCCACTTACACAGAAAAACCAACAGTATTGCATTTGAACTTGTAAAATCCGTAAATGTAATAACAAAATGTCATTTTACTTACCTAATTTATGGTCATCAGCATCTGTCAAATGACTTCAGCTAAATCGAGCTAAATACAAAAATAGAGCCTGAAAGCCTGAGACTTCTGCACATCATAACTTGTGTAAGCACTGTTTGTACGCGTATCTACCTTAATTACTTTTTAAAAGTATTCGATGTATCCCTCGATTGGGGTCTATTTACTAGAAGACATAGACAATACGATTTATATCAAATTCTGTTATAAACATGAGCACATAATATTTTAGAGTTTAATTATTAGGTAAATTAGATAAGATAAATGTGTTGGCGTCTATTGGATGGCATATTATATAAACATTATATACGTACACGAGATTGTCTAAGAAATTCATTATTCATCGGTTGAAAGCTTCTCATAAAAATATTTAAAAAATACGTGTTTGGTCGTATATCCGAATCTGTTAATATATATAATATCGAGAAAAATTAAAATAATTTTATTCTGGATAGCATCATCCACTGAAATCTAAATAGCTTTGATTCGCTTATTTAAAAATGGTTGGATGTAACATTATAACACTCTTAAAACGATCTATGTGTTATGAAAGTCAATTTGACGTAGTCGATTAGGACCGAAATACACCGATATTAGGATTTGATGTTCGACAGTGAATATTTGTAATTCTACATAGATCTGTTTGCTTTTTTCTCTAAATATAATCGTATGTTATTGTACTAACAACGGTGTGAGTGGGGCCCCCTTGATTGTAGGGCATGAAACGGCATATCGTAGTGACGGGCTTTAGGTAGTAGGTATATGTTAGCAGCATCGTAGTTACCACTGTTTTTCGAGAATATTGCTTCTTTTTTCAGAAAATAATGTTCTTGTGCTTTTTTAATTTTGCATCATAAAAAATATTTAATTATGTATGATTAAATTTATTACGCAAATGTTCGTTCACAATTCAGCAGAATGTTAATCGTTTAGCTGTATCCGTAAAATTAAATGTATGTTAAAGTATTTGTTGTGTGTTAATAAAGGAATTATTTAAAGATACACCCATGTAAAAGATTCACGAGAATAAAGTATATAATATGATATATTATCTACTTGTTTGAATTTAAATTAATGCTATTTTTATAATTTTGCCGCTAAAAGGTGCTGGTTTATATTAGCAGATTGCAATTACGAGCCTCAAATAATGTTACTGAATAATATACTGCGTTCAATTACTACACCCTAACTACCGACTGAAGAGGACTTTCACCCCTTATGTCGATGGTTGGACGGAACCATTTCAACCCCACAAACATGGACGCGCTATTTGAGTCAACATATATCCTGTAAGGCGTGCTGGTGCATAATTATGGCAGGCACAAAAGTAGGTGTAAAATACTCTTTCAATTTATTCGGCTATTACAATTCTGTATTAATAAAATCGCTTGCACTTTTATGACAGTTCATGCATACTTATACCGGATTATAAAGTTTCGGTGGTCATAAGTAGCTTGTTTTTGTCAATAGATGGCGTTAACTAAAACTTAAGAATTTTAGGGATAACGAAACATAATAGCTCAGTATAAATAATATAATAAGTAGTAGTTAATATATAGAATTCATAAAAATATTTTTTTTCCGGTCTATTTAATCAAGACGAATAACAAGTATGGCATTATTTGAAAAAAAATGGAAAATTGACTTATTCAGGTTTTTTAATTCAAAGTCAAAAAACACGTACAATAACATTTTTTGGCGTTACAACTTGTGGTTTAAATTATGCTTATGTTAATGACTGGCGGTTTTGAGTCGAATTATCCCTAGACATCGTTCAATAATTCTAGCTCTTGAAGTAACTTTAGTGGTTACACACAGATGGAGCTTGTGTGGATACTCGGAGATATTATATTTTCTTAATGGACTGTATGCGGTGCGTCTAGAGATTTAAGTGAGGAGCAGATAACGATCCCAGCAAGCTCAGGAGCGAATTAAGAAGACTCCACCAACCTTAGATCCACGCCCGCCTAAGGTAGCAGCATTGGTCACAGTTTCAGCACGGCTAGATCTCCGCAGTCAGTATAATAGTTCTCCAAAGCTCTTCGCTTAGGTACAAGTAGCTCCCTTAATTACCAATAAAGGGAGGCTCCAGATCTCTCGCAAAGAAGACTGGCCAAGAAGAAGCAGGCAGCGGTGCAACGTGCACTCGGCGCGATTCGCTTAGACTCAATTTCCACAACAGTCGGCGGTGGCAAATATAAAGCGTTGAAGGGGTTATCATTCTTCCCTCCAATTTGCTTGCAAAAATCGAACAAATAATATAGTATTTAGGACATGTGACGCTATACACTAACTAAGCCGCATCTGTTGGTCGATACTATGGATGCCATAGACAGATACGTACATAGATAGAGAAATAAATGAAAAGATTAATCTTACACCCAGACATAGAGCAAGCAATACGAGCATCACACATTACAAAATTTTGAAAACAATACATTACAAAAACAGGTTAAGCAAACATTTAGATACTCCGTATATGTAGTTTGCAATTTATACATCAGTGTAATTAAGTACGATTTTTACAAGTTTACCAAAACCAGAATGTCTTTGTTAATGACACTCACCACTCACCCCATGTATCTCTGATAACAGACCTTATAAATAGGCCAAAATATAAAGAAGGAAAATGTGAAGTACTTTTATGCGAATTTCATCGCTTGAAAAACCCCTATTTCATATTTACCGCCAGTGTTTTTGGCAGTTTCACATATTGATGTCGCGAGAAGGGAAGCCGGTTAATCAGTGAAATGTCACTCAAAGTTTCGTTTCAGGTTTTTCTGTACAAAGATGGCACACAAGCGTACCTACTGCCCGCCTGATGGTAAACGGTTATCGTAGCCTATCAACGTGTCATTATATCAAGGGTACCAAACTAGCACGCTGCCATACTTTTGTTGAGACTCACTGTGCTGATGAATAATGGGCGAACAAGTATTTTATTGCCAGCACAGCGCTTCTTCTGGATCGTTGAACATGACCTTGATTGAAAAAAAAACACCTTTTTAATATGTTTTTCATCGTCTATTAGCCCTTGATAAAATACTAACCTACTTACATATTCCTTCACGGGTGTATATACTGGGTAAACCAATTGAGGCAATATGTTTTTGTCGCCAATTGCTGAAAAGGCTTAGTTTAGGCTTAGGAAATTGATGAATGAGATGTCGTTAGATTAATCTTCGCGGAGCTTGTATGATGCAAATACCAAGCCATTTATTTGAGTGCTAAAAGAGGTTCAGGAACCCTGTCTACCTACGAATTATATCACTGCTTCTTTATCCTAATCTTGAACATTAGTAAGTGCTTATTTTCGATTACATTTTCAAACCGAATATTTTTTCAAGGAGCTGTCGATGGCATAATTAATTCTTCTATTGTATGTCGTGCTCAAATCTGGAATCAATAAATCTATCGAGATTCGCGAAATGGAGCAGATAAATACCTTCCTAATAGGTATACAATCTAGAATCACAGATATTTTTATTATACCTCAAGCTTTATAATACTTTGAACATAGCTGATATAGCATAGAAGACTCCTAATCTAACGAAACATTTTATCGGAACGGTTAATTTGACTGGACTATGAGATTTAATTTCTTTGTTTTTTTTATTACACTAAGGGTTTTTCATTTTTATTATTTTTTGACAATCTACCTACGGATTAGGAGATACATGCCGCTGACAGACAGACGAACGGAAGGACAGCGAATTCTTAGTAATACGGTTCCATTGGCAACCCTCGGGATATGGAATATAATTTTATGTTTTTTAATGTCCTTTAATTTTTTTGGTCCATTCCAATATCCATTCAGTACCTATCATAGATTACTGAACGTATATTAAAATTAACATTAGTGGGTTGTTTAGAGTTCGTAAGATGGACGTCGTAGGGTTGGTGACTAACAGCACAGATTTGTGTAAAAAGAGAGCTGAAGCAAGTATTTTACCCGACCTTGTTTATCGATCACGTGTCATTCAACTTTTCTAAGGTCATTAGGACGAGCAACCTTTTAATTTTATAGATATAGTGTTGACCTTCTGGCGACGGCTTTGAGACTTACTTGATTTACGAGTAAGTTAGCTGGCCAAAAATACATAACACAAATAAAAAATACAGATTTAGAGCGAAAGCTTGTAATTTATTTTATTTTATTTTATTACCTCGTGAAACAGTTCAACGCCCGGTATGTCTGGCTTTATATAATAAAATGTTTCTAAGAAGTCTGTGTTAATTAGGATTCAAAGCTACACGTCTGATTCTATAATGCAATTTTAGTTATTTTATGCAGTATTTGTGTTTGATTATGCATATTTATGATTATATGCTAACTATCAAATAAAAAACATTATCGACTAATTTATTTACACCATATATATTATATCTATTAATAAGGTATAACTTATAATTTACAAAATTCTGTAGTTGTATTTAGAAAAGGTTTCAACTTCTCTTCAAATTCTTCCCAAGTACAAACACCTTCCTTGCATATCGCTAAAATTGGTTCTTCGTTCAAATAAAACACCACATTGTAATGGGCTGCGCCAGTTTTATTGCACCTGTGAAATTAAGCTAATTAGAGTAGACGAACACAGACACTGGTGTCCATTCTATTGTTCAAAATTACTAAACATATTCGATAGGTTTAAAAGTCTTGCTATTCCTTTCTCATGTGCGGAGTTAAATAAGGATGGCAATACTTTTAGACCTGTCAAATTAGTTTAGTACAACAGAATTGGCACCATTGTACATCTATAAGCCTTACTTTAGTCATTCGGTGCGTACTTTAATCATCTTTGTCATAATATTTTAGAATTAATGACAACCGCGAAGAATGGCGTGAATGAGGGGACCCAGAATCTGCAGTTGACGAATGATAAAGATATAAAAAGATTTAATTAAGTAGTTTAAGATACCAATGTCTTTATTACTCTTAAACATTTTAAGTTGCTAAAAACTAAAATGTTATATGTTATATTACTCAGGAATGTGAATGAAAATTAAATACATAGAATACATATGTAATTCATATGATGACTAAAATATAAACAAACGGGGAACTATTTGCTTGTATGCGTTAGGGTTTTAGAAAGGGTGGTGGTTGGTGGTGGTAAGTGTCAATGTGTCAAAGTGGAATCTACTTGTGATAAGCCGTATAAGTAATAGAATCATTCACATAAAAAAATGGTAGCATACGGTACTCACTGACAAACAAACGAGGCATAACTATTGTTATAGTACTTCATAGTTATAGTAAAAAAGTACTGATATTATAGTACTTTTACGTACGTTTCTTACAGTCCTGCTCACAGTATTTGGACTTTTTACAAACCTATTCAGTACAGCTATTAAGTTGGCCCCAAATATTGAGAGTTTGCTTGTTCTCCATTTTCTCTTCGGATTTCTTTGAGCACCCACAAGTCGGGCCTCGTCCTTGTAGAGGTTTAAGGCCATAAAAGCCATATTTAATAATGTGCTGCCACCAAAATACGTTGTAATTTTCCTCCCCTTTGCCTGTTTTACTTCTTGAAAACTTCGCAATAAGTCAGCTAAAACTATTTTTCCGAATTTTTCATTACCACTGGTGCCGTAACTATTTCTATAGTAAGATTTCAAATCATCAATGTATTCTAAGGCTACGAGGTCTGGTGTTGTAAATATTGCACACCACGGACTGAATCTATTCTCAAGTCCTGACCAAGTGTACCTGCACAAATCGTATAGTGTTTCAACGGTTGTATCAGTAAATGTTAGGTTGACACCAAGTCGTCTCGCAAGTTTGTCTTTCACCTGAAATGTAATTTGCATAAAAATATCTTTAAATTATATAAATTTAATTCACCAACAAATTTTACAGTGGTTATAATTATAACGTATGGTCTCACAACAAAGTATTCTGGATTAGTTAGGAATTTATTCATTTCTTCATAAGTACTTTTATTTTTCCACACGTCTTTTTGATATTTTTCACACGTAGTGAACGCCTGAAATTAATGAAAAGGAGTTATTATGTATTAGGGACGTTTTACATATACAAACATACAATGAACACAACGAAATCTTATCGACTGATGCTGGTGGGTTACTAGCATTTATGTAGTACAATATTGCGCTTAACAGGTGTTGTGTATGATTAAATGTATACAATACAATATTTAAAAAAGAACCGAGATACTCATTTAAATTAACATGTCCCACATTTAATACCACATAAATTAAAAAAGCTTAAAAAAATTGAAATACCTTAATAAATTAAAATAATTTAAACTTACTGCTATGACATCATCTCTAGGTTTTTCCACCATCAACTTTTCTTCCAGACCTCTTACGAAGCCTTCCGCGCTCTTGGCTATACTACTACCAGTGGCTGGTACGAAAAAGTAGTCTTCCTGCTTCAAATTTGTAAGCAACTTTGGAAATGCCTCTTTCAATCTATCGCCGATCCCTGCCATCTCTTGATAACCTTCATCGGTCAAATCTTTAGGCTTGTCGACCATTTTCTTATCAATTATCCAATTCTTGAGATTCTGAATATCTTGAGCGCACAATGTACTGTTTTTGTTATTGTAACTGGTTATAATATTGTCCCTTACGAAAAGAGCGTCCCTCATATGTTTTCCAAACTCAGAGGTGGGGTAGCATTGTCCATGTCTCACTATACTCCAAATGCTAATTGGTTCACAATCTAGCAAAAACAACAACAAAAATTAGGTATATTCTATAATTCTTAAATTATACTTCTTAATTCAAGGTAACTTAACAGCTATTGATATAAATATTATGCACATGAAATAGTTAAATCAAGGATTTATACGATATAAACAAGGTAATCAGTTTTATAGTAATGTGTTGTGGATGTGAGGACGTTCGTATATTGAAGGTGTGCTCTGTTATATTATGGTTATGACGGGACAGGCAGGTTGTATTTTCCTATCGCAGAAAAGTTTTTTTGATACTTTTAAGGTAGTAATCAAGCGTACGGTCCATTTGATAGTAAGCGGACACCGTAGTCTATATATATATATATATATGCTTGCATGCCTGGGGTATCACGAACGCGTAAAAACAACATTGTGCAGAGGACGACATACAATACGAGCAGTATATGTATAGTTATTTTCTTTACTGCCAGCAGAATGAACACTCGAGGAGCTCGGACACCTAACTCACCGCTGAAATAAAACACTACTTGACATTAGTGTTATATGATTGCAATTTTCTGTAAGGTGGAGGTAATAACCATAATGGTAAATCGATTTTCTTAACAAAAAAACACCTCAAATGAAATAGGGAAGGATAGAAACAAAATGAAATACTATAACACTTACATCAATATACTAGGGAACTATGAAATAATTGGCGGATTGGTGGATGCAGCAACAGATTTCCCTGCGGTATTTTCAAGAATCGCGTAGCTTGTTCTGAATGTAGTGCAGACACTTATTAGGCTGTCTTATTAATGAGAATTGTTAAAAAAAACTACAAAATAGACTTACCTGTTAATTTTATAAGAGAATCCCTAACATCGCCTCTCGCAGAGTTGTATGGTGTTTTACTTCCAAAGTATTTATACGGACAACCACTGTTCCAGTAACAAAATGATGACGTCGAAACTGTTATAACAATGGAACTTAGAGCTATTACAAGACACGGGAGCTTCATTTTAATACAACACATTCGCACATGTGCTCTGTAGAACTGACAGACCGCGATTAACTAATATACTCTAATCTAATCTAATAATCTAAAAGTCTCCTAGGGACCGGTTGTGCATCATTACGCGACTCTTATTCTTCAAATTGTCTAGCCATGCCGGCCGCGTGCCTGAAGTAAATGTCTACCATTTGAGGTGATCCGGGTTCAGATGCCGCCTTCAAGTAAACATCAGTTATACTTTCGGTCACCTTCATTAAAAAAGAGCGCTTACTTATTTGGCATTAATTTATTGGCATGTTATTGAGGGAGATTGTGCCAAAAAGACTGGCAGCATTGTCATACTGAATAGCAATTCGGATTCTCTAAGCATCCCTTATTTATTTCCACCCCCTTTTATACTCTAAGTCTTATCTTCGTTTGCCCAGACTATGTCATTGGGCTGTACAATAATTTGGAATAGATAATTTTAATAGATAATTACCAGGGACTAAAAGATGAAAACTAAAAGTGAGGTGTAGATGAGTACTCTAAGGGTGGTTAAAACTATATCTTGAAATATTTAAACAACTAAATTGTTCCACTCTTTTAGAGCTATGAGCATGTGTCCATTCTTCATTTTTATAATTAGGGCTGATTTTATGGACATAAACAATTATACGGAGCTACATGTAGTTCTGAACTAGAATTTTAATGAAATAATAATAAAACAAATAATTGGAATGCGAAATTAAAACACGGCTTAGTTTTCTTGATAATCCGATTTACGTGGTGATTTCAGTATTTTAAGTAGGTTCACGTGGTTATTTCATTTCTTAAGCATTGTTTGGTTTGGTTTTTTTAGGGTTAACTTACTTACATAGACACCAGTTCCTTGCTTCAAAGTATTTTTTTGTTGCGTCAAAAGTATAAAATCTCTGTGGGATATAATCTGGCAGGTCAAATAAGTGTTTGGTATTTTGACTTTCAAATTCATAGTCCTAACCAGAATGAGTTCGACCAAAATAATTTCGGTAAAAATACTTATTACCGAAATTACTATACTGTAGTAATAATACCTACTTAATACCTATATAATTATTTGTATTGAAAAGAAACATATACGCTATTGCTTAAATAACTATTTTAATTTAAATAATAACACACGTAGCGTTTGTTCGTCTGATCGAGATACGCGACAAGACAACTTTTTTTATACCACTAAGGTGGTAAGGTAGCGAACCTGCGGCCCACCTAGTGATAATAACTTGCCCTTAGCCTATGGACCCCTGCAACACCAGCGACATTGCCGGCACATTGCTGATCCAGCAGAAATCCAAGTTCCAAGTTCAATATTATTAGTGACGTTACTAGTCAAAATTATTTAAATCATTAAGTGTTCAACGGATTTTGATGTGCAACCAAGATAAGTATATCTAATATTATGTATTTGTCATGAATAAATAACGATAGGCATTTATTAAATTTCTAACAGTATTTTAATATCACAAAAAGGCTTTTAATACAAACTGCTGTCTATATGTACGGTACTGATTTGAATCCACAAAAATCTGTTGTTGTGTTCAAGAACGGTGTAAGTTTGTCTTCAAACTCTTGCCAGGTGCAAACTCCCTCTTTGCATATTGACAGGAGTGGTTCTTCGTTCAAATAGAATACGATGTTGTAATCTTCTACGCCATTTTTGTTACATCTGAAATAAATAAAAAGGGTAAACTATACTTAATTATTTATAAATTTTACACGTTTTGTAATATTTGAACAAAATAAAAATGTATCCGTGCGTTCCTGTAATTCCCACAAGGAAAGTATTATAATTATAATCAAAGTACCCCAGATTGCAACAAAATATTTACATGTCAGTATGTCACCGATCGTCTCGAGATTTTCGTACACTATGGATATTAATTAATAAGTATAGAAATACTCAATCGTTTTATAAGTAAATAATATATTATTTGAATGATCTGAGGATCTATAGATACCAGAACTGCAGCAGTCCCATACCACAAAAGCCACACGTAGTCGTCTTAAAATATCTTAAAATAGCTTCATAAATCCGAACCTGAATATCTACTACAAAGATGATTGCTCAGTTGTTTTGAGTAATGACGATGAGAGAATGAATAATACTTACTTATTTAACACAGCTATAAGATTTGCTGCAAAGATCGAAGTCTTGCTGGACCTCCATTTTCTTTCTGGGTTCCTGTACGCTGCCGTGAGAGGCGCATTATCTTTGAACATTCCAAGCGATGTATAAATCATGTCCATCATCGTCGCATGACTGAAGTACGCTGTTATTCTTTTTTCACTACCATTTTTGATATCTTGGAATGACGTCAGCAAATCTGCCATCGCTATCTGTCCGAACATAGCGTTCATTGGAGTTCCATAGCCATTTCTATAGTAGTGTCTCAGGTCGCCGATATACTCCGTGACTTGAAGGTCTTCTATTGTGAACAGAGAGCACCACGGACTATATTTGTTTTCAATTCCGGACCACGTGTAGCGGCAGAGATCGTAGAGTGCTGTAATATTCTCGTCACTTAGGGTGTAGTCAATTCCGAGACGCCGGTGGATCCTGTCTTTCATCTGTTGTTTAAAATATTGGCGATGAATTAAATAATGCTGCTTAGGGCTAATAAAAACAAGTAGAAAGAGCGGTTGGAACTACCAGGTAACTCATAATAAGCATCAGAAAGGAGATCGGCGCCAAATAACGCAACTCATACCTAATTCCGGTGGTATGCTGTGCTGCCAGTGAGTAGACCTACTATCAAAGCTTGTACTCTCAATATAATATGTGTACATACCCATATGATATTTCAGGTGAACATACCGATTACCATCAGGCGGGCCGTCCTTAGTAATAAATAAAATAAAAAAGTATTACTTTTTTCCTTAATAAACTTACAGCAAGATACTCCGAAGATTCCCTATACTTTGCTGCTTCCGCATAAACTTCCGGATTTCTTTTTACATTTCTTTGATAATTTCCACACGTGGTGTAGGGCTGAAAATATATAAAAGTTATTTTTAATGTTACAATATTATATGTGAATAGTATTTTGTTAACATTTTAAGTATTTAAAGACCTTACATCCATTATATCGTATTCGGACCTCGACTTCTCTATAACTAAGCTGTCATCTTTAAGACCCTCGACAAAACCCTTCGCACTATCTTCCATCCACTTGCCAAAAGCTGGGCGGAATGTGTAATCTCCCTGTCGGAGGTTGGCTAATAATTTAGGGAAAGCTTGTTTCAATCTGCTTGCAATCCCGACTGTTTCTTGATAGCCCTCGTCGGTGAGTTGATGTATTTTCTCGAACATGTCGCTGTCTATTTGCCATTTTTGTAAATTTTCAACATCTTGAGCACATAAAGAACTGTTTCCTTTCTCGTAGCTGGATATCACGTAGTCTCGTATAACAATTGCATTTTTCATATTCCGTCCATAGTCTATGCCAGGATGCCTCTTGCCATGCCTGATGATGCCCCAGATACTGACTGGCTCACAATCTGTGGAATGCAAAATGTCTTATGCAATTTAATTTTAAGGGTTTAGTTACTATGACTGAATTTCTTACTCACATTCTCTCCCATTCATCTTTACTAATGTTATAGAGAGAAAGATTTGTATTATATATTTTTGTTTGTAATGAATGAACTCAAATCTCCAGTAGATTTTAAAACTTCTTTCACTAACCGAATGCTATATTATCACTGTACGAAGTAGCTGCGAAAATGCTAGTATATAATAAATATAAAGGAGATCTTACACATGTCATCTGAGCCCATACTACGTAGGGTCTTATTATGTATACCATAGACTGATATGCGAGCATTTTATTTATACCACTAAGGTGGCAAACAAGCATACGGCCCGCCTGATGGTAAGCGGTTACCGCAGCCTATGGACGCTTGCAACACCAGGGGCATCACTCGCGCGTTGCCGACCCTTTATTGCACTAAGGTGAAAAACGAGCATACGGCCCGCCTGATGGTAAACGGTTACCGTAGCCCATGGACGCCTGCAACACCAGGGGAATAACTCGCGCGTTGCCGACCCTTTATTGCACTAAGGTGAAAAACGAGCATACGGCCCGCCTGATGGTAAACGGTTACCGTAGCCCATGGACGCCTGCAACACCAGGGGAATAACTCGCGCGTTGCATACATATATTATACACAAACAATAAAATATGTTTAACTCATAGATTTGTTCCAAGTGGGGATCAAACTCGCTACCATGCCCAACAGCCTATAGTTTCTTATAGGGTTGAGAGATACGAAACCAAGATCAATTGTATCAATTGTAACAATATTGTAAAAAAAAAACTCGAGTATCTGCTATTATTTAAATGAAACTTTAAATGTAAATAAACTCATCATTTTAGTCTATAAATAACGAATATACCTATGAACTTCGGTCGATAGAGTGCGTGAACGATTCATTAACCACAAGTAGCATATATTTTGAACTGTTGTTGCGGTAACAATAAAAAGACTTTAGTGCCAAAAGTGAAAGTAATTCTAAATACAGCCTTAGTCATGCATTGCGCAAGTTACAACATTCAACGTTACATGTTCAGGCTGTTCCCATAGCTTCAAATATAAAACATATAATTTATTTCTATAGACAATAAATAACCCTGCAAAGACTTTCGTTGTTGTTGACCAAGGTTAAATATATAAATATTATGTATGCATACGATCGCTACGAATTTTAATTCAAACGTAACAGAGGTTATATTCTAATGACATTAAAATTTCGTTAGCATAAATATATATATTAATAAAAATAAAAACCACAATGTAAATTTATTGTTACCTGTTAATTTTACGATACTGTCACGTATGTCTCCTCTGACAAGATTGTACGGAGTTTTGCTAGATAGATATTTGTACGGGCAGCCGGTGTTCCAGTAACAGTATAGACATAAAACAGATTGTAAATAATAGCACACGAATACTGTAAGCGATAATTTAAACATCATTTTGGTGAAAATTAATACGACTTCATAGGTTATGCCAATAGTTTCGCGATCACTTCACGAGAATTTGCTACACAGACATTGGTCTACCGTCGCTGCCAAAACACGACTAAGCTGCAATTTAACAGAACATTGCTTGCAATACCGGTTGAGACTTTATAATACTTTGTTCGCATCCAAATAAACGCACTAATTTATTAAGTTTTGTTTAAAGTTATTGTTTCTTTTTATTTAAATTGCTTGCGTCTCAATGAGATATCAATATACCATTGATTTAAAGCACTTGTGTCAATAATTAATAAAAAATATGATGTGATTTCTGATCGCGTTCGTTAGCATAGACGTTCATGACCCCTGGTTTATGCTGAATCTTACGTTCAAATCGGAGCTGCCCGGCCGGGGTAAGATCACTACCTTACATAAGATTTCAGTCAAATAACGGTATTTGTGTTTCTGATACTTTAAGAATATTATAAAATAAAACTTATCAAAATGAAAGTCTTGGTACTTTCATTTTGATACTGTTAGGTACTTTTATTACACTCCATATTCAAGCAACGGTCCGTGACTGTATACGAATATTAAAAATGTGGTTTCTCTTAACCCCCATTCTATGGTATATAACTATCCCAGCTGCAAGTATATATAAACATATACAAATTTTATCTTAATTCTTTCGAAACAATTGGTTGACAATGAATTGATTGAGATTAAAATACAAAATTACCGGGTAGGTGCATTCCTTTTTTGTATTCATTTGAGCAGAATATGTAATAAGTTTCTAATACGAATTTATGCTATTAGTTTTCAATAATCGTATACTTGAGTACTTTAGTTGGATTGGACAAGGGAACAAAATAAATGAAACGGTAAAATTTGGCACAAATAATTTATTTTTTCAACTATCATCATCTGGGTTTCGATTAATGGGACGTCGTTTAATGACGAACGTGGGTGATGAAACTTCTTTGACCTTGAGTAACCAGTTCTTAATGTCACAGTAAAACAAAAAAATTGTATACAAAGTATGGAGATGGATACTTCAATAAATATAAATTTGCCAAATTCATTGACCTTTAGGGATTTACAAAGACGAGGGTCGTCTCTGCGATATCATAAGGTAATAAATAATTTTGGACAATAATGTATTACTTGGACTCGTCAATTGATGATTTGATATCATGTGACCATCCACTATGGTGTATTTATTCCGAATAAATACACGACATGATATAAGAATATTATTTTTATTCTGGTGAAGTGTTAAGAAGGCTTGATCAAATTAATGAATAATACATTTCAACGACTGTCCTATTAATGAAACCATCACAAATTACACATATATACCAATACCTATGATATAATTTATTAATATTTACATTCATATACAGATAAAATATCTTGAGACTATCTAACTGTTCATTTAGATTTTCTAGTATTAAAATTGGCGTTTCGTATTTTAATTATATATATTACTAAATCAATATTTAAAACCTTATGTGATTACATGTTTTAATTCCTTCAATCAAGAATAGGACTACGTCAGAATAGCACATGAGTTGAACATCGGTTAACACAATTTGTCAAACATTGCTATTAAATCACAATAGACATAGACACTGATAGTATTATTCGACTGTTATAGTTAATAGGGTAGTTTTAATTAAAACTTTTATTCCTTATACGTTCGAAATTGACGTGTCTCGGTGACTACCATAAACTTGGCAAATCAAAATTAAATCGATTTTTATTTAAACTTTTTTCAATAATTCATACACTTTTGTTTTTATATTTGTATTGTATTTAACGACAGTAATAAATAAAGTAGAATTTTAGTTTATAGCCCGAAGATTAAACAAGTAAAAATAAAATTTAAAATCCAAAGACCCTTGCTGAATTACACTTTGATTGATCGTTGTAGTGCCGAATTTAATGAAGTTAGAGATATTTTTAATAACATGAATTGTACCTACATGCGATGGAAAATATTATTTTTCGAACGTGGTGGAAACGGATCTTCTCCTAATACCATTTTAATTAGGTGGTGCAACGAAACCCCACCGAATATCAAATACAATAATCACATTTAAACTTTTCCTATAATCTATTACGCTACCATTGTCACGTACCGATAAAAGTAGAGACAATCTATGCCTCGACGCGACTAAAATGTATTCGGACGTGCCCTTATCGTCTTCACAAGGGCACATAAAGTATAACATTTTATGTTTTATTACAATCTAGGCTGATTAAGTACTTAAGCTATTATGTTATCTATTTCTTTCACAATTTACAAACGAATAGATTTCGGTCATTCAATAATATAATTGTGAACTACATACTATTATAATAATATTACAGATAAATGCCTACACGTACTTTAAAGAGAGAAATGCATAAGACTTTAAGTATCACTAGATGACTCACATCCAATAGATTTATAGTGTAATATTATAAATTACTACAAAGAAATTTTTAGGTTGGTCCGAAATTGGAATAAGTGTTTACAGAAGGACAACATATATTATTTATCTAACCGCCGGACAGTTGAAAGTAGTTAAAAAATATATCAAGTTTGTAATGTAGAATAGTAAGCCCAATAACTTGACTTGTAAAATATATCTTTAATATTTCATAAAAACGCGCCATAAGCCAATTTATTCCTTCCTTCGAAAGTGCAAAGGTTAATTTTAAAAGGAAAGTATTATAAATACGTTAGTAGATATAATATTTATTATATGTAACGTAGGAATAGAGAGAAAAAATCTACAAGGTTACAAAACTAAATTCTACAAGGGTGCAACTCTAGAAGAAAAGTGTGTCAATTCTAGTTTATCAATTAATTAAATTATGTTATTTGGGGAGTATTCATCGATACCATAATACATTCCCTTAGAATAATCGATTTGTTTCATACCTATGAATCCTCACGAATCAAGATTCGGAAGATTCCATTTGATGATTATTTTTATATACCTAAAAGATTATTTTATTGTTAAATATGTCGCAAATACACCTGAGTCTAAGGTTTTCAAAATACAAATGTAGATTTGGCTTTAATGTTATACTCAAATATAATATAGGCTGAGTATTTGCTAAAAAGCAGGAAATATATCAGTATGGTGCAATTTGATTCTAGATAATGTCAAGAACGCATAATGTATTTTGATTTTCATTTCCTTTGGTTTTAGTTTGTATTATTGTTAGACTAAATTCAGATTTTGTTCTCAATGAAAATAGTACTTAGACTACATACAACGTCGATGACAGTTATGGAAAGTCTTCTCAAGTGGCTATTTTTCCCGATCCGGTGGTAAATTAGACCTTCATAAGTGCCTAATTAGGGACTAAACTGAATAAATATTTTTTATTCGATTTGTGAGGGAAAAGTTTGATAACAAACTAAATAGTCTAACAATAGTCCAACTCCCAACAACAGAATAATATTTCCCTAAGAATACAAACAAAACACCAATTAAACCAACTTAATTGCTTCAAAACCAAGTTTCGAGGTAACATTTTGCGAAAGTTATAAATAAGTAATTATTACATTCAATTGAGTCACAAAAGGTTGGCCGTATAAATACCTTTTACCAGGTCTTTTTAAGGTACATTCAATAAAAGCAATAATTGTTTTATTCTTTACGAAATTTACAATATACAGCTTACAAAATAATCTTTACGAAACATATACTGCATTACATAATACATTTATTTTTGTAGATTTTTTATGAAGAAAATTATATTGGTAAGAAAAGTTAAGTTCGTTATAAGCTACATTACATTACAGTAAAACAGTCTGATTAATGAAGAGCTAAAATGTTTTTATGGATTATTATTTATTATTCTAATGTATTAGAAAGATCATTGTTGAATGATGATGAATTTTAACTATTACCAGATATTCTATTCAGATTAAAGCACTTGAAAACTCATGTTCATAGCTATTTAATATTAATTTACAAACGTACTCATATTTCATCGTACATTCAATAATTCAAATCCTACATAGATATTAATAATAAAAGCTTAAGTCGATTAACTGGACGTAAACAACTGCAAATTTAATTTCACTCTCCATGTACCGATATTTAGATTGTTTGACGCAGATTTCATATTGATGAAGCAATTAAATTTAAAGTAAGGCCGCCTCTCAAATACAATAATAATACCAAGACACTAAAATGAACACCGATCGACTATCTATCAAACGCCTGAGAGACGCGTCCGCATCAAACAATGTAAAAAGGCACTAACTCAACCACTACGGGCGTCAACTTGTTGATGCTTCTTATCGCCCACTCGACGAACAGACCAAATGCAAAGTGAATCTCTACAGAACATTTTCTTCCCTGATACGAATAAAAACGTCTCCTTCATCCTGGATCTTGCTTCGGGTCTAAGTTTGCCCGCCTCTCTTGCAGGGCTGCTAATAGCGATTCACGTACCTCTCTTTCTGAACTTCGCCATAACCGTACAAGTTCTTCCTCTGAAAGTAGTGACAGCTCCGATCTCGCTCCCATTGGTGGCACTCTTGGATAGGGTGGAGCTGGGGGAATATCTTGTTCATCGGAAATTAAAATTTCCACGCTGGCTCTTGATGTTGCGGCGTCGGTGCTAATACAATTATCGGATCTGGCTGAGACATCCTGATATGATCTGGTTGAACAACCCTCGGCGCGACGAACCATTGGCGATGGAGTTCGTAAGCGAGTGTTGATATCTGGAGGTGAGCTAGTTAAAAAGCCGACGTCGCGACTTAATCTCCGACCAATATTATGACTTGTACGTTCGTAAATGTTAGATACAGATGCACAATCAGACCCGAGAACTGAATCCGTGCTGAACCGTCGCACGTTTAAGCCAGCTAGACTGCATCGTTGTCGTCGTCCTCTTGGTGACCGGTTTTGTCGCGGCGATCGACCTTGTCGAGGTGAACGGCTGGACGTTTCCGGTGAAGGTGACAAGAAATTTGATTCAGTCACCACTTCCGATACTCCTGACGTATCTGCTGTTTCCTGTTCTTTTATCGAGCCCAAAGAGTGATCCCGTTGTTGTACCCTGATAAAAGAAAAAAGCTTCACTATCAATTTAAATTTCCTAACATATAAAACCTAGCGCTGGAAGAAAGTATATTAAGGCAATTACTTTATTTTACGATAAATTGAGTGAAATTATACCTTGGTATATACTATCTCAAAAAGTTATAAATTAATGAAACATATATTGTTAAACAGTCACATTGTAACATATAACATGTGTATAATTACCTTCGTATGGCCTGTATCATTTCATACAACTGCGCTTTACTTTTACGTCGTCTGCGTTGTTCGTGTTCCTTCTGAAACAAACGGTCTTTCCTATCATAATCTGGCTGAAATGTTACCACACAAAAGAAATATAGTTGCGTTTTTTTTTTATTTGCTTTCGTTTCTATGTACGTGTATTAGTTTTAATAATAGCAGTAATTACACATACCCTCTTGACACTCTTCTGGAAGAGTGATGTAAAATGACCTTGTCGAATTGTGTTCACTAATTCTCTTGCGGCGTGATGTGGAGACACCAACTCCACGCAATTAATGAATCTATATAATTTCTGTAACAAAAACTTAAGTGAGATATATTTCGAACTGTTAGAAAAAATCGGCGGATATAAGAACTGCACGGACGGTAGAACGCAATTGAAGAAGATTAGACAAAAGAAGTGGTCGCCTACTGTTTAAGGTAGCTCAGTCTGAGGCTCCGACATCTTAATCCACGAAGAGAGTCCCTTTCGCCTCTCGCTTGAGTAGGGCAAACAAAGTGCCCCCAAGTTGTGGGAGGATGCCGAAGGCGCACATTCGGCGGCACAATAACCTTTGAGTTCAGCACGTAGGTACTCTAAAAACTTACTCCAGCGAGAGAGCATTATAATTTAGCTAAGCAGATTATCTTTAACTCCGTTTGTGTTATACACTGTACGCAATTTTCCGGTTTCCATTTTAAATATGAATGTTTCTTGCTTTACCTAACAATTTATAGGTAGGCAAGTAATTCAGATAATTTATATATTTATGGTACTGTTACAAGTAAAAAATAATCTCATGAAAGCCTAGCTTAAGAGCACGGAACTGACAATAGAATAAGGTCCGGCATCATTAATTTAGGAACGAAATATTTTTTTATTTTATATAGGCGAACTTAATTTCCATTTACTGACTGAATGAAGTATACTCTCTACTTATTTAGTATGTGTTACAACATGTGTGTATAAGAATTTTAAGTTTTTTACCTGACTAAAAAACATGATATTTCTGCTCCTCCAAATAGTTCCCTTGGGCTGATGACGTAACACGGGTAGGGTATATTTATAAAACAAATGCTCGAGGATCAGTATGAGGCATCCCACTATCATTCCCACACCAAGTAGTATGAACACTCCCGCTACTGCTGCGACACCTACAAACAAATATCTGGATTTTATCAAGAATTTACTTATTATTAAATTGTAATTAGGTTGTAATTTTGTACTTGACTGTCTGTGACACTGTAATTGACTGTCTGTGACTCGTTTAAAATTAAAACTAGGTGAAAAATTTTTTTACAACTTAAAATTTTATAAGTTATTTGTTTTGTTGTGATGGGATGGGAAAACCGCGGAACAGAATTTAAAAAAAAATGAGAGTTATGCTCGTTTCGAATACGTAGTTGAAAGACATTCTTGCTGTCAGTACTGATTTATAATAACTTATTACTTATATGTAAAACTAATTAATAATAGCAACTACATGTAACACACTATATTTACAAATTTGGTAAAAGTAAAAGCGTTCCAAGAAGCCTGGGGTATATTCTAAGACTATGCCTATTATGTCATAAACAGTAGGATCATTGAGCCTGAAACTTCGTTAATGGTGCAGAAGGAACAGTCTTTAAAACATTTAATATAAATCACAAACGTGGCCATTTTTATTGAGCACCTAATTATATTTGTGGACACCGACGTTAACGATTGTTATAGGTTCTCATGTTCATTGACTACATATGAAAACTTTCTCAATATCAAATAATAGACACGCACTTTCCAGCTCGACGACACCTTCATACATTACACGCAAAGTTTTATCACTGTTTCCGAGTCTTACCCCACGATACCTTACAGTTTAACCCGCACAAAAGAATCGGATGCTTACATTTTTATTGCGAACGTCAAAATGGAAAATTGCGCTTTCATTGTTGCCTCGACAACATTTTTCGAATAGAAAAGATTCCAAATATCGCTACAATCATGAGGGCTGTGTTGCGTCAATATTATTAGATAATAATTTACATAATTTATACATTTCACTGAATTATGTAAAGGAAAACATGGCAGTAATAATAATTTCAATAAATATTTGTCATTGTGTACATGTTTCGTTTCTCTCCGTTAAAGTGTTTTAAGAAAAAAATAAGAATAACAATATGATATAGTCGGTGTCAACTCATTTTTTTAAACGATAAATTCCATGTTTAATCTTTTAGGTCGGCTGGTACAAATACCACTCCCCTTAGGTACTAAGGGGATGGATTAGCGCGGGGGTGGCGATAAATTCTAATGAAATTTCCGCTAGCGACGTACCAGCCGTCTATGTTGATGTAACGGGAATACTACCTAATACATATTAACATACAAGCAAGTATACCATAATCAGCAAGTGTTTGTGATTTTTTGCTGCTTCCTAACACAGATTGTTGTAAGATGCAATAAGAAAAACTTACCAAGTGGTTTCGGCTGGATACCATAATCGGGGCTAAGTTTGAAACACGGTAATCCTCCATACCATTTCTCTGTCAATATATCCATATAACCATTTGATGAATATTTTGCAATCACCGCCGATATGCTATCCTGTAACAAAATTGTTTATGTTTCTTTTCGCTTATGTTACGTTGTTCATGTGGGTACGTTTGTAACTGTCACTGCCGTGAACGATCGCACGCATAACAATAGCGTCACATCTGTGCCAATTTACTTACATTCAACAAAGCGTAAAAAAAGGAATACGTATGCGAAGTATAAAATAACAAATATTGTAACAGGAAAGCAAATGTTTATGGATAATATTTTATCGATCTGCGACACCTCAGGGGATTACTGAACAACGTCATGATAAAATGACGTATAATGAGGGCAGCCGGGTCTATATGACACCCGACTATCGATCACACCATTAGGAGGCTTGTGTGCGTCATCCATCAATCTTTCCGTGCTAGAACCGACCCTTACCACTCAGACCTACTAAAAGTCCTCCATCTCATGTAAATCTACGCTACATTTCTTCAGAGTCGATGCTTAGTCACACACAGGCCGCTAAATTCGCGGAAATTAACGTTATCATAAATGTGATGTGAACACTTTAAAATTGAGAAACTGTAATTGTTCTAATTTACGTTTAATGGCACTTCCCAAGTCTTAGCAAGCATAAATATGCGTCCGAAAAGATTCCATGATTTATATAAAATTATGTATTTTTACTCAGTGAATTAAAATATACCTTTTAGATTGATTCTAATATCCTTTTGCGGATTTCTGTAGGTTTTTTTTAAATTTAATACACATAATTATCTCACATTTATAACTTATCAAAATGGTCAGCTTATGCAAGTTATGTGTTACAAGCAACATTCACGTAAGCGTATTTGCATAATAAAAAGGTAAGTTTATTAGCCAGTTAGCACTGCATGCCATTAATAGGACAATTAAATAATGTTTTTAAAATGTAGGAACTTACTTTTAAAGGAAATCCTTTAGCCATGCCAATAGCGTATGTATCTTCCGCCAGTGCTTCGTCACCAATGCGTTGCAGTTTGCAGCCGTGGTCTGTAGCGCGGTAATAATCCAGAACAGGCGAATCGGCTATCAAGAGATCTAAGGAGCCATTTCTGAAACAATTGGTTAATATCAGCTATTCGATCGTTAATTTAATTTCTCTGACGCATCAAACTGGTTAACGACAAATATTTAGACATTATAAGACGAAATATTTACCAAGCAAACAGATACGCACCCCACCTCGTAAACGAGAAGCGTTAACCCGTAACCAGACGGATCTCTAAAGCCCAGAGTGGAAGAATAAATATACTCTGTCACCACAATAAAAAGAAACAGTAAATACGGACTCTTTCAAAGTGATATTAACTTAATCCACAGCGAAATAAGGTGCACATTTTTACCTCACATGTATTTGGAGTGCAATGGCCTTACCATCATCATAAGATTACTCTTGAAAACAACCCCCACGGATTTTAACAGTCGCCTCGTAATGAAAGTTACTTTATTTCGCTTTTTGCTTTATAGCTCAATTGGCAAAATGGTCCAGTTGATACTCGATTTGCTAATAAAACAAATGTACTGAAGGGTATTAAGTGGCCATCGGAGTGCTGTGGATTAGAAAATTTTATGGACACTAAATTTCGTTTTTTAATCGAATTACCGGTAAATTTGTATTCAGCTTTATTTGAATGACTGACTGACATTTGTACCATATACCTGTCGACATTGCTAATGTTCTTTTAATGAATACAAACATTATTTTCTATTTTCGTTTTGGCATTATTTAAGACTAAGATAATGAAATCGTCTTTTTAGTTTGTGGTTATTTCGCATTAATAAATATTGTTTTTAACATGCATTTATCACATTGCTTACCTTAATGTTCTTATAATTAATACAATCATTGTTGTAAATTTTCGTTTTGCTAAGATAATGAAATCGTCTACGTAATTTGTGGTTATTTTGCATCAAAAAATTAGGTTTTTAAAAAGCATTTATCAGATAGGTTTATTAAAAGTCTGAATTCACCGAAGTCCATAATCACACAATGATTCTATACAACCCCTGATGTACCTTAGTCTCTGAATTCCTTCTTCTATATCTCGAAGTACAAAACGGCGCATTTGTTCAGCTAATTGAGGGTTATTTCTTTGTACATAGTATTCCGACACAGACGATTGGGCCGTTCCAACACGCAGAGTCAGCCACTGAAGGTAAAATGAATAATTATCCACATTGTTTAAAGGAATATATAGTAGCGTTTTCAGAAGACAAACTATACATACATTGCTCCGACCTTGATAATCATCAACAGCGTTGTGAAAAAATAGCCCGGCTATAAGTGCAGCAATATTAGCAGTATAACTGGCAACGAATATCACCGAAAATCCGCCCCACACATTTATAAGAAACTTGTTAGGCCAGCTCTTAGGAGCTTTAAAGGCGACTAAATGACCGCACAACAAACCCCACATCACCCATAACGCACTCGATATGCTAAAGTTCTTAGATCTCTGGCGGCCCCAAGGGTTTAATCCAAAGGGTGATAACCATTCGTATATCGCCACAGCTATGGCTGTAACATTAAGCGACGTGAATATTGCAATCCATAGCTCGGGTGAAAACGGCAATAAGAATGCCAGTAACGGTATATCAGGTCTTTGATTTGGGGCGGCCAAAATAGACACGCTACTGTAAAAGTATGGTTGACTGTAATCTATTACTTCGGCTCTAGCTGCCGAAACACTAAGCGCTGCGAAGGACATGTGAGCGGCTCCAGAAACTAAATCACCAATAACGCCATTCCATTTATCTTCTTCAGAGTCTTCCTCGTACGGATATTGAAAACCATCTTCATTTTCATCTAAAACTTTATACCCGTTACGGTACTGAGCGCGGTAGCTTTGTTGGTTCATTACAAAATCACTGGCAATTGTCTTGTATTCATTTATCATACGAAATGGTTTGACTAGTTTCCTTGAGCCATAAAAGCCATCTTCCACGACATACAGGTGAAAATCAAATTCTAGTTCTTGTGCTATATTTTCCAAGAGATCCATAGCTAGCCCGTAACAGCAATGCGTGGCCATTTTAGTGAAAAATGGTTTGGGTGTGGGAAAGAAAAAATCTTCAGTATCCTGATCGGTGTCCCTTTCAAGTTCATTGAAGGCGAGGGTTAGGTTGTCTCGGTCGGAGGTCTGCGGCCGGTGGCAGGGGAGGCCTCGGAGACATTGGCCATCTTCGTCAAGCTCACCTTCCATTACGAAAGGTGGTGCGAGAGCTGTGACAATGCGGAAGATAGTGCGCGCACCGTCTGACTGGCCGTGCGCAACTAGGCGTCCTCCAGGCCACACGATCGTGTGTAGTCTGACACTGCGCCCGTACACACGACCCACTTGCCTCCACCTATTGCCGTCTTCACTTCCTGCTACTAAGTTCAGAAGCGCAAAGGAAGCGGTGAGAGCACCATCTGTTTTTTCCGTAATACCAGCTAGTGCAGATGACGCCGATATTCGAGTTTCTCTGTGAACAATTCATTAATTTATATATCAAACGAAATCCGTTACCAAATCCCACTGTTACTTAGCCGTGTACTATCTATGATTAGCTTTTAAGCAACGAAAGTAAAATCCAGTGCAAAACGCTTAATCTTCTTCTGGCTTAGAACGTTAAATACACCTCTACTGGATTTTACTTAATACTTTATGACGGGTAGAAATAAGTACGTTTTAAGATATAAAATGTGTCATGAGAATTGCTTTGGGAGATGATGTTATACGATCATAGCCACACAAAATAATTTAATGGTATAAAAGATATTTTTAGCTTACAAAGATTTAATTTACTTCTGTTTTTTTAAATATATCTATTGTAGTGACAAAGGCGTACCTAGAAATCGTACTAGGTAAGTAATCCGTTTCATATAACTACGAATCTGAAAACACTCGCAAACCTTATCACTTGGACATTGTATACCATCAAATAGGCTATGTATGTGTTACAACATATTCGCCATTCTGTAGAAAGGCGGATATAAAGGACAAAAATATCGTCATACACTTTCAAAACTCTCAGCGTGCACAATTTGAAGTAATTCCGCGCTCTCGGAAATGAGTGAAAACATGCAATGTCCGCAGAAAAGTAAAGTTGTTTGATATCAAAACTCCTTTAGTATATTCCTAGTGATTTTCGAATTACCTATTAATCTTTTGTCGATTCATATTCATCAGGGTTTCTTATTAGTATGTGATGGTCTAGATGTATGTACTCATTTAGACCTCCCATTTACATAAATCAACGTAATGCTAGATAATTATGAAGTCTAGTACTAGCAAAGTAATGGTATTTCTATGAAAAAGGTAAATACATTCCTACTCATAAAAGAATACTTTGAAATAAATGTTATACCTACTGAGCGCCTACTTTATCAACCTAGCAAAAGCTGTGCTAACCATCAACGATCTTTGTAGGATCATTCATTATCGTAAGGAAAGCCGTCTAGAGGTACTACCCAGCTTGGGGGCCCTACCAGACTTGTGGGCCTTATCCGACTAGTGGGCCTAAGGAAGGCCCCGGACCATCGGGATCACCGATGAATTATTTTTATGACGATCTATGTACCAAATTTTCATACTAATCAGTTCATGCTAGGGGCATGATGAGCGACTCATTGCATTTCGGTCATACTCACATAAATCGTGCATTCTCCATCATAAAAGTTACCTACGTTATTTACCGGTCTGACTTATCTCTATGAAAAATATCACGTCAATTTGTAGCTGCGTCCTGAAAAACGGACCAACCAACACAAAGTTATAATAATATAATTTAAAATGCACGAATCAATAATTTAAGATTCTTAAGCGTGTTATAATCTACCTTCGCACGTAATCAATATTTGTGTTCAACTACGTTCAATTGATATTCCTTCTTTCTACCAACTGCTAGATTTTTTATTCTACAAAACAGTGCCAGTAACAAGCGTTTTTAGTCTGCAATTGGCTAATACCACAGTCCGGGCTACCGGCGTAAAACAAATGGACACCCTAGTATCGATTGTGGCCCGAGGAGATGTGCGGTGCGTTTGTAGAAACTGCTGTACTGACTTTACACCAAAGCAAGTGAAAAATTCCACCTATCACATGCCCATGTAATAAAAACGATGATAGTTACCGCGCCGAGACCATTACAGCGTCGAACTGAGTGCGTAACACTGTGCTTACCACTGACCTGACCTATTTAGGCGCCCTAATTTCTGAATGTTACTAAAAAAAGAAACTATCTGCTCTGCGTAGCCATGTCAATAGATAGCGATCATTTCGCCGAGTCAGCTTGCACAGTCTGGCCGTCAGCCAAAATTTGCTTCCGCGCAGTTCCGACCGATTTATGATAATGTGATCGTGTTGTATTTTTTCCAGTAGCACGACATTGTATAGTTTTAATTTCATTTTTGTAAATATTTTAATATTTCACGCTATGGCAACGTCTATTCCAGGGTTCATCACGTTACTTGTCTACTTTAAATAGTAGGGAACGTTCGGTGTGTCAGACGAGTGGAACGCGTAGTGGAGTAAATTTACATCACTGGTCTGGAAATCGGAAATTTTAATTAAATATCGCTTAGCAGTCCACTGACTGCCACTGCAGAAAGGGTGTTAATTATAAAAAAATAAATCCAAAACCTCAAAATACACTTAAAAATACGCCATGTTTTATGTATGTTTGGAATAAAAATCCTGGGCATAGTGTTGTAACCCTAAGACACCGGACAATAACTTTTTTTTTCTATTACACCATCGGCAATTTATCACGCTCGGCACATAACTGTTCTTTAAAATTGCTATATTTTCTTTTTGAAATACAAATCTTTATATCGGGATATCGATTTATTTTGATTTTCCAAAATAATAATATTCTGCCACTATTATTTTGACATAATTGCACTGAGAACATAGATAGCATGTTATCATTTCCTTTCTATTGACAATATTACAATCTAGCAAACAAGTAGTTCCCATGTACCAAAGTATTGATCATTCTAAACTTCATGCAAAGGTAAACGCTAAGTTAATAGACATGTAGGAAGTTAAAGAACATCCAACTGATTAAAGCCCAACGATTGTGATTGGTCTCATGTCTCAGTAAGAAAATAAGGGAATTGGCCCTTTTCTTGGGTCTCTCTGAGCTATTAAATGAGTAATACTGGTACGTAGTATATTATCTACTCTGAGGTAAAACTGTAACTTAGTCTGCACTTCCATTACCATTTCTGACGAATAGTAGTGAAAAGTGTGTTAAAATATTGAAGGTGAGCTCAAAAATAGGACAGCAACAGAGCGGTCAAGCGATTAATAGCTTCAGACAAGTAACAAGGAACTTTTCCAAACCCTTCAGCAATGCCATTCTTTAAGTGACTTTTTCTCCAATTGTAGATGTGGCCGTCAGACAGGCATAAAATAATAATAAAACTATAGCAAAGAGTTATCCAGCGCACATTTTGCCACAGAAATGGTTCTATTCCACAGCTCCCAGTGTCTGGAGAACAATGGTTAATTCCCGAGAAGGTTTTATACAAGTTTACTGCTGTGAATAAAAAGGGGTTACTTTTGTAATTAGGAAGGCAGCAACTAATTTTGGCGAGCTTGTTCAGGCTTTAATTACAACAATTTTATCACCGGTGTATATTTTTTTTATCATTAATGATATCACATTCTAATGATATTCCGGATTACCTTTATTTAAGGGAATTGCTGTCTTGGTGTTATGCTAATAATATCCCTTGGTACAATCGGTGTTCATCCTCAAGTAGGAAAGCTTAATCAATGCAGTAACACAGCATGACATTCACATTAAAGTACCAAAATTTACTACATTTTTAATTAATGTAGTAGCCGTGTGGTCCAAGTGACCACTAGTGATGAGTAAGTCTTAAATATCCCTTTATAAATTGGAGCCCGACTGGACACAGTACTCATCCAGAGATCGCAGAGAAATTACGCTGTGTTGTGATTCTGAATTGAGTATTTTCCAGAGCTCCTCGAAGAAACGCTGTGCTGGTAGTGATATCCTACTACTATGGTGAATACTTCAGTGAAATAATCAGGTTGGTAACCCTTGTGATACCACCGGTACGATGACCGCTTATCATCAAGTGGGCCGTAGACTCATTGCTACCATCGTAGTATTCAAATCAGCATCCTCACATAAGCCCTTACAGCTAACCGTACGTACGATAGAACGAAATGAAGTGGAATCGAATGCCGATCACGTATTCTATTGAATAACGCTCCCAAATACGTGTGACTGCCAATACTAATAGACTGGTCAAATATAGAATTCTATAATCTTTCGCAAGTACTACACTGGAATTGAATTTAAGCTAGTTACAAGATCCACAAGAAACAACCATGCAGAATAACCCGTCGAGCAATAAATATTGTTTTGGAGGTCGTATTACTGAAATGCGTAGCCCAAAACAAACAGTATAACAACACAGCAAACAATTCACAGAGGCAAAATTAAAACTAGTCACAATGTTCATGATATTGTTTTATGATTAAGTTTGAAACCACAACAACCCTAACATTTCACTTATAAGTGAATACACGTGAAAATAACTACGTTGTTAGTGATACAGGCGACCCTTTTGCATATTTTACTATTCACGGAGCGCTGGAGCACGTTTCGCAAAAGGAAGTTCCATTCCATTCCATTCCTGGACACTATAACACGTAGTCTGTCTCACTTTTATATTGAAAAGTATGAGAAAAATATATAAATTGATCATTTACAAGTCACTAACAGCTAACAAACAAGTTGAAATATTTCGGGGCCTTTTTAAGCA
The DNA here is from genome assembly GCA_951449985.1 of Falcaria lacertinaria. Taxonomy (NCBI): domain Eukaryota; kingdom Metazoa; phylum Arthropoda; class Insecta; order Lepidoptera; family Drepanidae; genus Falcaria; species Falcaria lacertinaria. The sequence continues at coordinate 6,824,568 of OX602113.1, read as the reverse complement.
CGAAATGTAAGTAACCAAAATAAAGTCGGCTCAGTAAAACGAATTTAACGGTCAAGTGGTATACGAGCCATGAAAAATAAAAAGGAGTGAAGTTAATAGTGTCCCTTGATTTACAATAGAATCTAAAACGACGTCCAAAGCGGTTCCAGTTGGCGTCCACCCGGCCATATTAAATGCGACGCGGACTCTTGTTGCTTATTGGATTTCCGAGGCCACATCCAAACCTTATTCACAATAGATTATGAACTTATTTACACTAGACTATAAAACCATGAAAAACTTAATTATAAAACACATTTGGTGAGAGGAACAAATTGTACCCTTTATTTTACCCACAAATCATTCAAACTATTCTACAGCTTTTAACATTGGCAGTTTAATGAGCTTCTGTTCAGGCAACTTGAAAATCTGTCAATGTGATCGACGATGTATGAAGACATTTATGAATGCTGGAGAAGAAAAAAAGGTGTGCAAGTCAATAGTGGAATCTACTCAACATAGCCAGGAAACAAATATGCGGATGCGGCGTTGTGTGATGATAATGTATGTTTGTAAAAAATCTGACCATAAATTATCATGACTTCGCATTAATGTGGTATGTTTTTCTGGTATCCGGCCTGACTTAGCAGATTATTCAGGATTAAAAATATTCCGACTTCCAATTATGACCCTTCTAGATGAACCCCATCGTGGATCGGTTTAATATATCTACGTAGAGTGAACTACCCTTGTCACTGTCAGACCACGGCGCGACGCGACGAACCGCAGTCTAAAGGCAATAAATAAACTAAAACCGTGCTCTGTCTACATTCATTTTCATTTTCAGTTATAATTCTGAGTAATAATTGACTGCTTATTATTTGCACCTTGGAATAGACTTTGTTAATCTCTATTTTAGTAAACCATAACCATCATGTTAAATTCACCATCTAATTGTAGAGCTGCACCTAACTGTAAGTTCACGCTTTCCTAAGAATGAAGACTTTCAAATAAAATTACAGCAAATATTTTCCTGTTGGCTGTCTCTGTAAATGAGAACAGCAATTGTTCTTTTTTTAGGTTCTAAAGCATAGCTACCAAAGAACTGCTGTATGTTGGCAAATTGGGAATAGTAACTATGTGATAACACGGTCAGGGTGAAAAGCAATGTCTTCGTGATTAGGCTTTATGAAGCGTAATGGGGGCTCAGATATAAACCTACCACGATTTACCTTTTAGTTACACAAACATAAAAGAAGTATGACTTGGGTCACCCTCGGATCTACTAGTCAATTTGCTTTTATGATTATGTTGTTCCCAACCTTTTATCCTACTTTGTGGTGATTTATACCATGCAATAATTTACTACACATTTATTTGATTAAAAAAAATAACAATGTTCGGGTATGCCACAAGACTGGATCTATACATGGATAAAGAGACCTAAAAGATTGCCAAAGATATTATATATTCTTCCGACAACGAAAGTGACGGCAATGACGGCATACAGTATATTATGGGCCCATCACCCATCGACTAGCCATAGCAACAACTGCAGCATAACACATCTCGCAAATCCATCTATATGAAAATGAACTGTGCCAAGACCTCAATATTTTTTATATGAATATCTTGGTATTTTGGTGTGTGACTGTAAATACAAATTTCGTACATATCATTATTATGTATAATTTTTGTACTTCTAATTATATATTTTTTTTCGTTCTTTTTAATTCATTTTCGGGAATTAAGTAAATCAAACTATTCAGAAATAACGTTGTAATTTTTTGAGCTAAAATCATCAATTTCATATTTTAATAAGAAGCTATCAAGATGAGAGATCCATCAGAGCGGAGGTTGCAATCACTCACTGGTGTCGTCGTCGCCTATTTTCTCCTCAAAACTCGAAACGAGGTCATTAGTTACATTAGTAGCTCACATAGCGTAAAAAGTTTGATCCCTACACAAAGAAATTTTCGCTGCGTAATTTGTGTGACATTATCTTTCTTGGATGAATTTGGAAATGAATAGTATGTGTCTCATGAAAACTGAACATTTATAAACGGTGAAGGAAAACATCGTGAGGAAACCTGCATAAGTCTGAGAAGAAATTCCAGGACGTATGTAGTGCCTAAGCTACGGCGATGGACTCACTATCTGTCACGTTGGCACCAGATTATCTTCGGTGAAAAGCGGGTGTTGTAGCGATTTCTCTGCCTACTCCTTCGGGGACCCTTGTGGGAAAGGCGTGAAGAAGATATACATTTATAAAGGACTCTTTACTCGTGTACTTACTTGGCTATGATCATCGATAGTCATTAATTACTTTTTTCGCAGTATTTGTCAGCGTTGTTGTTTCAATGTAGGTACCTACTACTCGTAGTATGTGTAAAACGTACCTGACAAATTCAGTTGAAAAGTCAGCAGCTGCGTCACTCGGTTCATCCCAGCACGATGCTGTGGCATCACTAAAGAATTGTGCTTGGGCAGACCATACATCGCAAGCTCGCAGCACACGGTGAAGCGCTCCTACCATCATGCGCACCGCTGCACGCACGAACTTGAGATCTACGATATAAAATATACAAATTCAAAGACAAATAATGTTTAGTAAATTTTAAAGCAAAAATACTTACCAATCGTCATTGGTTGGGGATGCATAGCCAAGAGTCCCACAGGAAGACTTTTAAAGATCACAGTTACATTATCAATAACGTTATCTTTTTCAGTGTCCATAAAGTTGCGTTCTTTCGTTAAATATTTGTCGCTTCTCTTCTCAATCTTGTCTCTTACATTATGCAGTGTAGACGTTTGCACCGTGGGATTCATTAATAAATCTCTAATATCACTTGGTACACTTATCCTATTCTTCATAACTCTAATTTCATCATTGTTATTATTTTTATTATTTTTTTCTAAAAAAAAATTCTTGACTGAATCCGCGCCATCTACGTTTATGCTATTTACATATTTATTAAAAGATTCATTTTTCATTTTTCTATTACTAATATGTCTACTAGAATTTTTATTATTGAAGGACATTTTATCCTTCTCAATTGAATTGTTTTCGACTTTAGAAGTTTCAACGCCTTTGTTATATACATTATAATTTCTAACATTTGCCGAACTAATATTGCGACTACTATTATATGATTTACTATAATTCATATTTAATAACGTTTCGGCACTGTGCGCTTCCGTCTTATTTATATGTCTACTAGTCCGCTGGAAAAACGACTTCATGCTACTACTTCTTACGTTTCTTCTCTTATCATCTAGGACTTTATGGATTCTTGTTATGAGTGTTTGGGGTATCTTAAAATCCTTTGTTGAATTATTGCCTGCACCGTCTCGTTTACTGCGCTCAATGTGATCATAAACTAATGCTTCATCTCTAACTCTAAAGCTCTCGATGTCAAGATCGTTGTCCTCTCTGAACTGCGTTTTGTTGCCGATATTGTGAAAGACATCGACGTCCATTGAAGCATCTATCCAGAGCCAAAAAAAATGCCCATCTAGCATATTCAGACGCTTTGCCTCATCCATAACAAGTTTAATATAATGAATGTCACAAATCAACACGACGACACCTCGGGTTAATCTTGAGACCTCTGCAAGTCGCCTGTGCAACCATAATTAAGCATATTTTTATAATGTTCCTCCTAGTTCATAAAATAGGTAATGGGATTTGGTATCAGATTTTGTTAATTGAAGTATAGAAGTTAAAAGTAACGGATAAGGTATATGCTCTTGAAGTAGGTAGATAAACTACCATCTTACCTGAAAAGTGCATGACGGGTAAACTTTTTGGGTAGCGATAGCCATTTTGGGTTAAGCGGTTGTGTTGTAAGTATCGAGGAGAGGTCCTTCCTTAGCGTTAGCGTTGAATATATGTCCTCTTCCGCGAGCAATGTAAAGGAGTGCCAGTGAGTGTGCAGCAATGTTGCTCTAGAACAAAATAGTTCATATAAACTCACTGATATGATCAAAAGAAAGTTAATAAAAAAATCAATACTTAAAATTTAAAATATCATATGATTTGTATTTCGGACTAGAGGGCGTCATAATAATTTTAGTCTAAATATTCTTAAAAGGAAGTGAAATTTATATTAATTAACTCTAGATAATTAGAAACTCAAGTTTCATTTAAGTGGGTTTAAGTTCTTGAAATCCCTAGCGATATCACTAAATCACGGAATATGTAGAATAAAGCTTTTCAGACTTAAAAAAACAGGAAGGCTAAACCTTCTAACCTAACCTGTCCGAATCGGGAATTTTATTTGTACATTAATAAAAAAAATATTAAAATACCAACGCCACCAAGTTGCTCTTCAATGAAATTAGGTAATTAATAAAAGCAATAGATAACCTGAGTGCATGCAAAGTTTCTCTAGCTGTAATCTCGAGTCGGATTTCCAGTGGAAGCATTTCCTGTAAAAGAAAATAAAAGGATTAGAGTGCTACACTTACCTATTATAATGAAGATGTATAATAAACTTATTACCATCTTTCCTCTTCTACCGTTTTTCAGGCCAAGGTAGATGCCGATAATTTAGCAAAGTTATTGTAGCGCAAGCCATTTTCTCTACAATTTGTTATACAATTGAAATGTCCCAATCATGTCGTGCTTTTAAGAACGTTATTAGTCCACGTCTCGTCCTAATCGACGCTAAAGTGGGCTATGAATGACCATCATTTTGTGTGGCACGGCGTGCCACTAAAAATAAATGCAAGAATTATCGCTCGAGATCTCACCTAAAATGCTTCCCGACAAAACGTAAAAGGAATCCCACCAAAAACATTCTGTAAAAAACTAGCCTAGTCTCGATGGAGCTGCTTGTTTATCTCTCAAAAGTAATGAAATCTGGACAAAGTCGTGCAACCATTCCTTATACGTAAGTGGGTACAAGTCAATTTTGTTTCCACGTAATGTTATATATATATATCTGTTGTAACTACCTATGTACTAACGTATAAAGAACGGCCAAGTCGCACAACATTAACTATAATAATAAAGAAATCGCAGTAAGGAATCTTAGACTTGGCACGACTTGGTCTAGATTTCATTACTTTTGAGAGATTAACAAGCAGCTCCATCGAGACTAGGCTAGTTTTTTACAGAATGTTTTTGGTGGGATTTCACTTCTTTTTGTAGAAACGTGGGCATATTGATTTATTTTGTTAGATTTTCTTATTTGACACATTTTTTTTCTTTTTAGGAGTAGTTTTTTTATTATCACAAATCTTTCTTTTATTTTTTTCCGGTTCTAATTCTTGTACAGTAGCAACAGTTTTTCGTATTGCCCATTCGCGTTGGAACCTCTTAATATACCGTTTTCATACACTTCAAAAGTGAAGGGATAGATTTTTCCAGCAGCCATAAGCTCAGAAGCTGAGCCGTAAGTAGTGGGTTTCATCATATCGCTCGTGTAGGATTGCGCGCTCGTGTATACGTCACCATCAGCATCACACGTGTACACTTGCATTTCGGCCCAATGTTCAGCAACGTATGCAACTATAGCAGATCTGATACTGCAAGTTGAGTCAGTTCTACCATACACCAAGAAAGATATTGAATGGAAGGGACAAGACCCGTCTTTGGGCATACCAACTACTTGGTAGCCACTAAGTTCGTCGTCGTCTTTTAATATTATCGACAACAAACCTGCTAATGAACCTTAGCAAACCTAACGAAATAATAAGCGAAATCAACGAAATGCAAATAATCCCACCTGCTCCCTAGCAAACGTTTTCAAGCGCAATAGAGGAACGTCGCAAACGACTGTAACTTAGCCGGTTGCCACTCTTAGTCCAATCTCAGAGTAGAAAATATACTACGTACAAGTCCAATGAATTATATTATTTATTTATTAATTTATTTACAATTACTTACAATGGTACTAATAACTATTGATGTTATAACAAGAAACCCGGTTAGGTCACAGCAATGTAGAGAGGCACTATCTTACTTACGTAATAATAAATATTCTATCTATTATTATAATTATACATATATTAATTTTTAACTTAAGGAATAAAAATTGGTTAGTATATCACAGTTTCTTATATTTATGTATATAATTATGTATGTATGTGTGTTGACGGTGTTTTATTTATGTTTGTCATTTATACATTCTTGTAAAGTGTAGTAGCATTTCTTATGTAATAAATCTTTTATTAGTTTTTTTTTATATTTTATGGTATTATATTCTTGTCTTATAGTTTCGGGCATTTTATTGTATATTTTTGTTGCCATTGTAAAGGGGCTGGTTGAATGTAGTGTTAGTCGGGAAGTGGGCAGCTTTAATTTATATTTATGTCGTAATGTGTATTTAGTCGGTACATCTTCACATTTGGTAAAGAAATGTGTGTGTTTTCTTACAAATTGGCAGACTTCTAAAATGTATATTTTTTTTAACATTGGCTATAACATAATTAATATATACAATGAATTAATATTATAGTGTAATGTGTTTATTTAATTTGTGTAATGTTCGAGTACAATAAAGCTAATCGTTCTACCATTTCTTCTTGTAAACTTAAAAGTATAAGTATAAAAGCCAGTCTATTCTTATCCAGAGTGCTCCTTTAATTTTATTTATATGCGTATCAAAAGCAGAAGGGGAGGCATTCGCCCAGCAGTGGGAAGCAATAGGCTAGATTAAATTAGAAGATGTGTTCCACTACGCTGGATTTTTGCAATGTCAGTCGTTTTTTTTTATACCACTATGGTGGCACACAAGCATACGGCCCACCTAATGGTAAGCAGTCACCGTAGCCTATAGCCGCTAGCAATACCAGGGGTATCACTAACGAGAGAGGAGTCGCTTTGCTAGCAGCATTACTACTAGCCCAGAGTATCCTCGTGGAGCACTGGCAACCTTACTCACCGCAGAAACACAACACTATATCAAAGTAGTGTTATTTCACTGCGGTCTTCTTTAAGATGGAGGTACAGCCCCCAGATGGGCGGCTCCAATATTAATGAGAAAACCAAAGTGAGATCCCAATTTGCACTACCTCTCTTTTTAGCTCATGGTGTGCTTAATCTAAAGCTAATACTTAAGCTTAGAAATCTCATTTGTACCAATGAGTTAGCCGGGATTTTAATCTGGGCCCATCAGGAGACAGGCCGTTGCTATAAGCACAAGGCCACCACGGCTAGTTAATGTTTTTATTTGTTGCGCCGTACACTAATTACTTTTACAAAATAAATTAAGCCCGATTTACGCGTTATAACAAAAGCTACTTGCCAGTGTAAGCCCTGTTCAAATCCGTTCAGCCGTTCGTATTTTGTTAAGAATTTCATGGGATTTTAATTTGTAGTGCGGAACCCTAATTATTTTTCTACAATACAGGTAACGCCCAGTAAAATCTGCTATCTGCCAGTGAAATTCCCGTTAAAATCGGTTCAGCCGTTTCGGAGATTACCCGTAACATACAGACAAACAAACAGACAGTTTTTATCAGTAGCGTTTAAAATTACAACGGTAATCGCGTGTCTAATCACAGTGGCTCCTTCAACCAAGATTATTTAAACTGAGTAGTAATTTTCGTTTACGAGACTATGAAATCTGTCTTTTATCAATCAAGGTAGCACGTAATACACCATTTATATGAATATACGGCACTTATAGCCAGAATGCATGGTCATGTCAATTCCACAAAGCCCAAATGCGGCTCGGTTACATTTGTTTTATAAGAGAGTTCCAGCAGTTTCCGTCCGGCTACAACATCAGTTCATTGGTGACCGTAAACACCACTAAAGCCACAGGAAATCTTCCAGCTTCATCATTAGTTCATTGGAACTATCGTAAACACCACTGAAAAGTCACGGCGAAGCAAAATACGTAATATTGCTTACTTGGATGACATGTTTTCAAATTTCAAATAAGGGTCACCAGGTACTCCAGATCTTCGATTATCCTAGTTTTTATAGTTTTCCCTTTATGTGTCCATTAAACCCTAACTCTGTACAAAATTTCAGCTCTCTGAGTTTATGGGAAGTACTAGTTCTATTTTGATGATCATGAGTGAGTGTGTGTCATAAATGCGAAACTTTGCTTTCGCTTAACTTCGACCTACAGATTTGAAATTTTTAATTTTAAGTATGATTGTATAGCTTACTGGATGACGAAACTTTCTACGTTCTGGTCTTATCCGGAGGTTCTCAAATAGGGGCCTGAAAATGCGGCGAAATGGTTCGGGTAAAGGATGGTACGGCAGTGTTTGCTTCGCGCTCGACTCGGCGGGGGCACTCCCGTGCCCCCCGATATCACGGGTCTTAACATAAGTAACTATCCTTTTATCTAGCTTAGAGTTCTTGAGAATAGAATTTTTCTGTTCATTTTATCTTTCATCTAATAATGGACGGAGTACATTTTATTAAAAGCTGAATCTTTAATCGCATTGTAATTCTATTATCGCTTAAAATATTTCAAATTGAGTCGAAAAAATTAAGCAATGTAAAATCTCTGGAATATTGAATACTCCCCAACGTGCAGAGTAAAGCCTTTTTCATTGGTAGGTCCTGACTGAAATATCTATTACTGCAAGCTTTTATGAAAAATATTTAGTTTTATGCAATATCAAAGAATTTTTGTTCACAACATCAACAGATATTGTTCGTATAATACTTTCAATGCACATACCACAAACCTGCACATGTTAAATTAATTGAGAACTGATTTCTGACATCACTGAGCTATGAAAAATTAAATGAAAAAGTAATAAGAATAGTTACGAGTATATTCACAATGTATTGTGGAAATTTTTGAGTGAAGGCAAGCACCACTCTGACCCGTATTTGCTTACCTACATTGTTTTATGAAACTAATTGATATCGACTTTATCTAGAGGTTTTCTATGCAATTTGAGGATATAGTTAGATTTTCAAACTAGATCAACCAATTTGCTATTCAAACTCCGATTAGTAATTTAATCCAATGGAGATACGTTTTAAGCTAAACTTAACGTGTATCACAGCCACACACCTCATCCTCCAATATTAAGATTCCCCGTACCATGAATGCCATATACAACTATACTCGTACAACTTTATTCACGACTAGGGACCTTTCTCTTGACTCACTCTATCTATTAAAAAAACCGCATCAAAATCGGCTGCGTAGTTTTAAAGATCTAAGCTAACGAAGCGACTTTGTCTTATGTAGTGATCAATACACTCAAACTTGGAATAAAATACATGTCTATAGTTATTCAATGCGAAAATCGAATCCGCTAAAGGCAGATGAACAATAAGAGGTACCTTATTTGTAAAGGCACGCTTATACCTATAGCTTTATATTTCAATCAAAAAAACCCAACCGCTAACATTTTTCACAAATCAAATCTAAGGCAGATATAAAAAATTATACTTTTACTTTAATCCTCTTGATATTAGAAAATTCCGATAAGTACCTAGCATGGGTAAGGCCAACACATTTTCTTTAGAAAACGGTAAAAGAACTTTGTAAATAGCAGATTGATCGGTAAACGAGGAAAATCCATTGAGAGATTATTGGAAATCCCTTCACCTGGACGAACAATAATAACGGCAAAGGCTTGTTTGTGACAGTCAATTAATAGTCCGTTTAATTTTATTGCTCTGTATACCGTTTTTTGGAATAACGCGTACTATTATTTTCATTCTATGGGCACGCTCACCATTAACCCTTTGACGGCCAGTGATCTTTTTGATGTCATAAATTTTAACCTCATAAATATTTTTAACAAGGTTTTTCATATCTAGCAGTCATCAGCATGTCCTATATATAACGGTTTACGTGTCGGCTATGCCTCACTCGGCAGGGCTGTCACGTAGTGGTATTATCTCACAGAGTGGTTGGCTTTCCCTAACATTATCATGCCAGACGATTAAAAGCTCTTCGCGAATGGAATTTCAGCAACGAACAAACCGGCGATAATTTGCTTTTTTGATACGAAAGTAAGTTAACGTATAATTAACTCATTCTTTCAATTATATTATATTATTCCAAGTTCCGGGCAGATTTTTAATATACATTATTGGTTTTTATACGTAAATACCACCTGACATAATGTTATGGCCAAAAAGTTGAATAGTGGGGAGCACGCACTGAAAAACGCAGCGTCGCTGTCGCCCCCCACTGTATATTTTCCGAAAAATATATTTAATACACCTAACCTTTCTTGACCTCCATACCTGACAGATTAGAAGCAAAACAAAAAGTTCTGCATCAAACCGATCTAGTCATTCTCAAGTGATTATCTTCCCATCAAGTGGCAATTTGTTTTATATAAAGAAACTAACTGTCTGCCCCGGCTTCTCAAGGGTAGACATTAGAAAAAAAATAGGGGTGGACTACCCTTAACATTTAGGGGTATGAAAATTAGATGTTGTCCGATTCTCAGACCTACCCAAAATGCACACAAAATTTCATGAGAATCGGTCAAGCCGTATCGGAGGAGTTTAACTACAAACACCGCGACGAGAGAATTTTATATATAAGATATAGAAATACTAACATTAGCGATGGTATAAGAAAGCTGAAGGTGCGAGGGCGATGCCCGCAGCACGGGCACGCCGGCGCGCGTCGCGGCGGAGACCACGGCAGCCGCGGCGGACCCGCCCCCGCACACCAGCAAGGCAGCCACACGACGCCCTTCCAGCGCTGAGCAAGTCCGCTCCAGCACCCGGGCACTGAATCTACACACACGAACATATACAATTAAATTGTATAGTTATTCACAGATAAAGATACTTAAGGCTCCAACAGGACTTCCGATTAACATAAGACTTGCGCTACCAACGCGCTGGTGATGCCACTGGTATTGATGGGCTATGGTAAAAGATTACAATAGGACTGGCAATTTTTTTTTTAATTCCCTTTATAGTGTAACAAAAGTATAACAAACTCAACACGCGTCGTTTCAAGGGTCATCATGGGCATCCATGAGAAAAGAAGTATAGTTTATGATATAATTGGTCCTATTATGACACAACATAATGTGCACCGCATCAGGTTTTATATGAAATATGACCAGAAATGTTCAATAATATTTCTTAAGCCATTACTGAAATCCAACAATAACAACTGAAACTACGCATTATTAGTAGACATATAATAGTAATTCTAGTACCGATCATATGCATATAAAAAATATTCAGAATTTAAAACATTAGATAAGGCTGTAACGTGGTTGTAACAAAACAAACCACCAATCTAAAACGAGGGTAAGATAACACTTATTAAAAAACGAACTTTGTTAAGCTGCTAGCAACTGTGGAAATGTTATTATTTCATTCCCCTTTTTCCTTATAAGTTCTTGTCCGTTTTTAGTCCTTTTCCATGACATTGTTGCAAATAACTCCCTATAGTATAATACTAAGGAAGGCCGTAAAGCCTGCGACTCATAACATAACAAGTTCACAATAACGACAAAACACTGACCCGTGTACAGGGTCCCGTGACTTTGTGTTAAATCCTCGCAGTTACGCAAACATGGTACGCATAATGAATTTTTAATGCTTGTATGAATTGTCAAGCGCGACACGACTCTATTATAACCGCAATTAGATCTGGAGTATCGTTTCCACGGATCAGAATGCGCCACATTGACCTAGCTATGTGTATTCAGTGTCAATCTCTGAAGGTTTCAAGATGCGTAATATTTGGTCTACAGGTTGTTTATAAAGCCTAATTTATATTTCTAGGTTTATATTCTAATTTTATGCATCCACGTTGTTAACATCGCCACTTCACACTTAACTCTTATAATATGTTGTTATCATCGTATAGACTTTTACTTCCACTTATAGTTGTAGTAATTGTATACACCATAGATATGTGTAGACAATGTATGTATACACTTCTTTGATATTTTCATTTTACTACACGAAATGTCAGTTGAAGAAATTCGTCCAAGAATAGATAATACATAATGAAATGGAATGTCACTATAACAGTGTAGCCCTATCAAAAATTGAAATCATTCGTGTTTCCTACACAAAAGCGACGTAAGTGGATGTTGACCGGTCTCAAAAGAACTTTTGCTGTAGAAAGAAATTGGAAGGCAATTTTACGTCAACATATTGTTTGTTCCGTTATATCTTAAAGCTCTTGTTGGAAAATCACATGATCGAATCACATTGCTAGAAATATTTGAAAAGAGTCTTACAATATTTATGTATTTTAGTTTTACAATATTAATATATTTTAGTTTTACAAAATTACTTTGGCAACTGTAATTTTAACATTAACTACATACATACAAGCTTAGAGTACCAGAAAAACAAACATAATCAACTTAAGTTGAATTAAAATCATCCTGTTTACTAGTTCGTAACTTTATAGCCGTAGTATTGCATTAGTACTCGCTGCAAAGTGCAAAGAATTATGTGTTCATTCAGTCTCAATCCAGTCTTCCACAGCTTCAGAAGTTCTAACAAATTTAAAGACTTAAAAGCATTTCAGTCACGGCTTCGTGCACTTGTGATTTACAGCTATGTCTTCTCGCGAGCATCCTAAAGTGTGGAGTAGTTTCGACCGTTTAGTTGAAGATGGCAGGACATTAAAGTTCGAGATACAAGACATACCCGAGTCTATGTGGAGTACTGCAGTGGAATTCATGTTGGGCAACTATATCCGGGAAGATGTCTGGTGGATCGCAGCCGGTGATAATTACAATGCTAAGCACACGCTAATTATTCTATTTGCAATGCTAATTAACGTGTAGCCGCAAATTACTAGCTTATGACATCAATATACTGATGAGTGAAGAGTTAGAAAACACTCCAAGTCATATAAAGCATTTCAGCTAGTGAAGTGCTTTAGATACACATAGCTGTTTCTCAACTAAGGAAACTGGGATAAACGACTAGATAAAATATTGTCTCCAGGCGCCAAGCGCATTTCAGGAAGTACATTCATTTTTCGTACATGGTACTGAATCTGCCTTAGGTAGGTGTGACTTACGCTCTTCTTGGCTTAAATTTAAATCGGTATACAAACTTGCTGCTGGTCCTAGATACTTATTGGAGTGTAGTTTTATTCTATGCTATAGAGACTAAGGAGATAATTTTCGAAAATAATTCCCAGTGTTGGTCAATAAGGTTGCTTGAAAATTAGTTCCAGAATTTCTTGCAAATCTTCTCCTTGGGAGTGAAAATATATTTCAATAATTAATTATTTAAGTCAATCATAACTTTTGATTGATTAAACAAATACGTGAAAAGCATGGGACTTTTTTATCAATTCCACAATCAAGCCCGGGGCGTATAAGCTCTAAATAAAATATTTACGTTGAATTGTATTATGTAATATATATAATTAACAGTAGCATATCAAATAAGATTCAACATACAGCTAATCAGTAGCTAGTATATGTATTTATAACGACGGTTTTTGCAATTAGTGAAGAACTGAAGGCGGAATGCCTTATGTTTGTAGGGCCAGGCGGTTCACGCAAGAAAGTACTGAAGCCATTAGCCGTCCCACGACCCTGTGCCCAATTATCTCGGGACAGGATGAAACACCTTAAATGTGGTATCATTACACACCCCTTTTCGCAAAACCTCCACTCTCGACTGACTGCTAAAATTAAAACTTTGTTGCGTCAAGAGACATTTCGGCTCCCTTATACGGCACGTTTACGATTAACCCCCAAATGTAAGTCTTCCGTGGGAGTAATTGAGAAATAAATGAGTGAATCCTCTCAATATGTATACAAGATATAGGTTATATGAAGAGTCACATATTTAAATAGCTTGTTCTGAAAAATGTTTGCTTAAATACATCCATACATTAGTCGCGCGTAAATTAATATGTTTTTTCTAACACCAAAGGGGCACACAAGCGTACCGCCCACCTGATGGTATGCAGTCATCGTAGCCTATAGCCGGTAGCAATACCAGAGATATCACTAACCTTTTTTGATGAGGCGGCACTGTGCTAGCAGCATAACTGCTAACCCAGCGTATCCTCGCGAAGCACTGGCAACCTTACTTACCGCAGAAACACAACACTTCATCAAAGTATTGTTATTTCACTGCGTTCTTCTGTAAGGTAGAGGTACAGTCCGCGGTCGGGCGGCTACAATATTAAAGAAAAAACCCACGGGACATTCCAATTCGCCCTACCTCTCTTTTTTTAGCTCATGGTGTGATTAATCACTGTAATTAAGCTTAGAAAAACTCATTGGTACAGGCCGGGATTTGAACCTAGGCCCACAAGACCACAGCCAAACTATAATTCCATTGATATAACTAAAACCGCATGGATTTACCTCAGAGTAGATAATATACTACGTACAAGTTTTACTATCCGTTTATAAATCATGTGCTTATTGGGCATGGAAAATCTTTTCTAAGCAACGTCTATATCGGGTTTTCACGTGACACACGGTATAATATCCCGCAGGGAAAAACATTTTACGTAACATCAACCAATTTGTCTTATATCCTAAAATAGAGGCCTGTCTTGACACACTACTAATGGCATCCTATCTAATTATAGGAACAATTTATCAGCTGGTTGACATGGACTGCACAGTTCACAGGGCATGGGGCGGTGTTTCAAGTACCGCATACTTTTAGAATCGATCATTAGTTATCCGACTGATAAATTATACACTATAAAGTAGATTATAATATTTATAATGCTCAATTGATGATTAAAAAGTGTAGGAACACTACTATTATTCGTCAATAGAGCAACAGAATAATCAGGAGATTAAATGATACATTAAGCAAGTCTAGAATGTATAACTGTCTTACTTTCTTTATGGAATATACCAAAGGATTTGTAATAATAATACATAATTCGAGAATAACAATGCGTATAGTCTTAAAGGTAAATATATTTTTTTAATTTGGGTGTGCTGTTTGTGAACACTTGTGAGTAACACCCACGGTAAAAGGTTAAGCCACTAAGCTCAGTGTGGGCGGTAAGTAAATAGGGCTTATTATTTAGTATGCATTATTATTATCATGTTACAACCACTTACTTGTTAAAATGAATGTTTTCAACTGCTACACTTACTGGCTACTATTTAGTAACTTAAAAATATAAATCTTGGCTTCATCCTCTCTGATTTAGCATTAGGCATGACAAATGGGCGTGAGGCTGTTGACCTTAATGGGTCTTTATAAAAAAAAGTTCATGTTACTCTGGTATAGTTTAGTCTTCGAATAAGAAACCAATGGGCAGGTCCAGAGAAAACCCCAGAGAAATAAAAATAACATTAAAAAATTATTTGAGAATAATCCGATAACTTTCCTGTAATTTTAGGTACAGCACAAGACTTGGAAGCAGTGCAGGAGTACCGCGTACTGCTCTCATCGATCATTAGGCAGCGGATGAGCGTTGCATGCTTCCTGGCTGAAGGCGACGGATCCGGGCGCACGCTTGTCGCAGTCAACATGTGCATGCCGCAACAGAAGGGACGCTTCGTTGAACACACACAGGTACTATGAACCATACAGCTAGATACTATATAACTTATCATGTCGGAACGGTTACCTTATTTCATATACAAGAGACGTCATGTAGGAAATATTATAAGTATTATTTTTCTCACGCCACATCCTTTTTGGGAAAGGTTGGGAAGATAGGGCGCCAATTCGCACAGTTTTATCATCATATATTATAAAACTGTTTCATAAAAGATATCACTGCGAACGTAGCTGTGAGCCTTTTGCAGAACCCTTACATAAAGTACATTACATTTTCTATTATACAGTTAAATTATAATTCATAGGGTTTATTTATTCTAGGTTTATACTACTGCCTTCGTAGGTACGTTCTATCCATTTATTCTTGTGATCCCACCACGCGACCCGGTCGACCTAGTTTTCGCTCATCAGGCCAACACATAATTCAACCGATCTCTTTTATCATGTGAACTAGATAACAAATAATGAAATATTTAATTCAAAAGATATAAGGCAAAGATATATAATACAAGCTGAAATATATTACTTATAAGCACTTAAAATATTGGAATCCCTCGGATTATTTGGCGAAATGCCTACCGCATTTAAATTTCGGGTTGAAATCTTATGGGCATTCTTCAGCATAAAATAAAGCTTATCGAAGAAATGGAAATAATGTGGCAAGTTTATAATCAAAGGTTACTCCCTCAACGGGAAATAATGTCTAATTCATTGCGTTGACATTTCACAGCCAAAAACAAAAGCTGGATTGTTGTCACTTCGCATGTTCGGCGTGGCTATGAAAGTGACAGCTATTTATAACAAATACAAAGTTAATGAATACCTCATGGGGGCAGGTCTGTCTGTCACACCAGCATACCGACGCCTGGGTATAGCTGTTGAACTGCTGAAAGCGAGGTATGTGAATAATTAATTGTCATGTACTTTACACTATGAATTTAAATGCTGAGAGTATAATTAACAATTTACAACGGCTTCTGTGAAATCATAATTTGCCTTCGTTCCCAAATTAATAATTTGGGATCCAAGATTTACTTACAAGGAACCAAAACCGATGTAATAAGGCAATACATTTCCCTATATATTATGTCGTGTTTAGTTAAAGATCTTGACTTTTCATTAGTGTTAAATTGTTATTACTGAAATCAATTTTTACATGTCGCAGTTAAGTAGGTACTACTTCTTTGAAATAATAAATAAATATTCTAAGAAAATGTGGCCTGTGCATGTAAATAATAATTTTTAATGCTCTAAGCTCGAGAGTACTTACGGCCAAACTAAATGGACAGAAATTACTACGAATCGGTCCCAAAACACATGAAGCGACGTGACACAAGGAAAGCAACCCGAGGAGCGTAATATTTTAAAGGTCACCTCTAAGGCTCAGCGGCACTGAGCTTAATGTTTCAAGCACTGAGGAAATGAATAAACCTTCCTAGAGTAGTTTTACGTAGAGATAACATAAAGTGCCTGTAACAATAGCTCGAGTTTCAAAAATGTATGTGAGATGATGCCAAGCCTGCCACACTTAGTAAAGACGAAAATATCTTCGGTGACAAGTTGGTGTTGCACTTCTATATTAAATATATTTAGGTATGTATAATACTAAGTGATACATTTCAGGTTCAATCTGGCAAAGGCTCTTGGTTATCACGTGACTGGCGGCATATTCACAAGTGCATCGGCTCAAAAAGCTGCCGATAAAGCAGGTATGGAATGCTTGCATGAGATACCATATAAAAAATTCGGAAAGCAGTGTGGCATTAAGTTTGAAACAGAGACAGAAAAAGTAAAAATTTACGGAGTTTCTATGAATTAATGGCAGGTAATGCACACAAGGTATTCCTAGCTTTGACATGGACGTAGCCATACAAGTGACTTATGAAATATCATAACCATTATATTAAACATTTAAAGAACTTCCTATAGATACGATAAAATTACTGTATTCATCAATAACATTGTAAGTAGTTTTATTATGAACCGCATTATGTGATTTCACGAGAATACGTAATTAATAGAAGCCCCTGTGTAATGTGAGTTTAAGAGCATTGTGTGGTGACCTCACACGACGTAGGTTCAATGGTTAAGTTCTGTCGTTAATTGTCTGGAGTGGCTTTTAGGTTACTTACTACTTAGGAGTAGTGCGGTTATGATAAATGGTATACCTACCGTTAAAAAACCACAAAACTTGTACTTGCGCTAGAATCTTTAAAATATATAAAATGTTATTTGTGATTTATAAAAGACCTTTTCCATCTTTTTGTTATTTGTTCATATAAATCATATGCTTTTTATTTTATTTTGGCTGTCTGTTTATTTATCCAGACTATTCTTGTAACGGCTGAGTTTGTTCTAAGTACCTAGTTAATATCTAGTAAAACATAGATCAAAGTTCAATCAGTGTTAAGTTTAATAAAGATTGTCAAAGCTAATTATTATATTATACCTACCGAATAAATACAAATATATCCTATGATATATTTTTTTTTGGACACAAATAAAATATATATAATATATATGTCTTTAGCTTATTTTTTTTTATTTAGCACGGAGGAGATTACATAATATCGGATCAATTTGTAAACGTTTGGTCCGAAAATCGTTCATCTCACTTTTCCAATCACACTCGTGTTGTTGCCACTTAGCCAAATTGGTTAAATTATAGTTGACACACTACCGGCTAGAAATTAAAACTGAAGGAAAACGAAACGAAGTTTTGTACTCTCTCAGATTACTTTATGCACATTGGATAAATGAGTTACCCAATGGGAATAACGTGCCTGGGATGCAGGCTGTGTTGTATGCAATAGCCAATTTATGGACTAAGGTTTATCTGCAAATTTATATACTTCGTGTGTATGTATGTGAGAGACTCCCTTTCTGAATAGAAATAACGATCACGTTTGACGACGAAATTCTTGGGCCAAGATTGAGTAAACGAATAAAGATTTTTCCCTGTGGGCGAAGGCAAAATGTTTTTATCTGCGATAAGACAGTTAACCCCGCGATGAACTGAATAAGAAAAAAAATGATTGATGGCACAAAACGACTGGAACCGCAGATAAATTATATTATTTTATGACACAGAATGAATTGTTATATTTAGAATTCTGTACCATGAATTGAATAATTCTCTCTTTTGTCTCTTTGTCATAAATCTGTACGTTATGATTACTTTTCTATAAAGATCGGCTTAATGCAGTAGCTTAAGTAAAATATACTTAATACAGTACAGGTTTAGATTAATAATAAGTAATAAATAATTTTATATGCCAACATTCATAATGCGCCTTTCTTTTAGCTCTTTAAGGATGATGAATGATTGATATAAATTATGATAAAAACTAAAAGTAATACATAAAAACTATTACCTATAAATATACAAAGTTTACTACAATTCATGTAATAAATGTTGACAAATCACCTTCACGCGATAGAATGCCAAGAAGGCCGGCGGTAATGTTTCGCTGTATTTTATGACTAAAACAATTAAAGAACATAATACTTATGCAATGACAACCAAACAAATTTATTAATTTTCCATGCAATGGTGAATATGTTAAGTAATAAGGTAAGATAAAATTTGTGTTCTAAAGGAGAGTACAACAAAGTTGCGCTTTTATTGTGTGTTTCAAAGCGTGAAACAATTGCAACACGAAGCGCTGTGCAGTTGAAAGGAAACTTCGATAGAATCCTCCCATAAAGTGTTGTCGTATATACCTTGTGCAGGCGCGGGCGGCATCGTCGTATAACGCACTGAATATGGTTCTTTATGTCAGTTTATATTGCCTCGAAGATAGATTGATGCTTGTTTCAGATAGTTTGACTGTTTTACTCCGTAGTATAGTGTCTACAATTGCAATGCATAGCGTAAATATACAATTGGGTTTTTAAATGTAGATTGGGTGAAACTACTTTATCATCTCTCTTAATGCAAACATAGTCGAGAATTATGGTTATATAAGCATTAATTGGAAATGTTGATACGAATTTACAGTTAAGGTCATCTCAGTACTTATTTACGAAGCATACATATATAAAGTACGGTTTCTTAGACAATACAATCTTAAGTTAAGCTTTCCTCGACACCACGCGTCTGCACAGTCCCCAGACAACTATATGATTCAAGCTCCAAAGAGCAGATTTTAAAATTCCAGTCATAAAAAGGCCTAACCCATGACCGCCTGATATTAAGCGATTACCATAGCCTAAAGAGGTGAGGCATATTCCTGAATATCTGTTTAGTTCTCTCTTTTTTCTCACACCCTTCACACACAGAATTCATCAAAAGGGTGAGTAATTATTACATTTAGTTTTAGTATAACTAACCTTCCATCTTCGGGTAGCTCGATGTAAAGCGGAATCAGCGTGATGTTGCGCAGATGCGGGTAGTCGCCGGTAAAGGTGTGCGATAGTTCCACGAGCGAACGATTGAACGCTAGCACCGTGGCGGCGGCCGAGAGCGGCGCGGCGATGCCGAGGTAGAACGCGGAACGAGCATCGGCCTGCAGCACGCGCAGCTCCCCCGCGCCAGCTAGCACCACGCACGCGCACCACCAGCTCGCCCACCACGCGCACCAAGCAGCTCGCGCGCGCATCCCGGCCCCGCGCGCCCGTATCACGGCCGCCCGCGCTCTGCCACCCGCCCCCCGCACCGCGCCGCCATACCCCACCCAACACCATCCACCCTCACACCAACCCCCACGCGATAGACACACACCCCAACATTTAGTCTTCTACCAATATCACCACACCATCTACCACTAAGTACTCTTATGGTTCTTTTATTTTATACTTCATCGATCTATGGACGGTTCAAATCATGAAACAAAGGATCCTCCTCTCCCGAGTCCAACTTCAGCCCCGTACACGTATCTGTAACAAAGAGTAATTGTTCCGTAAAACTTCTGAACCACAATTTGAATAAAGCATCAGCGTTCCATAATCTCTTTACTTCCGACGGACTGGATTACAAGGAACACCGTCTGGATGAAATTATTGTGTATATTTTTTTTACCTAATTACTTGTTTGAGTTCAATATTTAGCGTACTTTTCGCTAAATGATACTGGTTAAAAAGTGAAAGCAAAGAAGATACATTCAAATATGATATTTTATCAGAAGAGATATTAAGCATAACAAAAATAATTCTACGTTAAAAGTTCCGACTTTCAGATTAATTTACGTAATAACCAAGCTGAACAAACTTATAACGTGTCGAAATAAATCCCATTTGCTCGGAAACAGAACATTAATTAATTTACGCTGATACGGCTTTGGCTTATCGCAGTTTTTCGTTGTAGGTATCTCCGTATCAACGTCGCACTCAATTTAGTGCCAGACTCGAGAAGGCTGCGAGTACTTGTCCCGACATATCCTATTTATTTTCACGAAAAAGCGCGCTCTGATAAGTCCGCTCATTAATTATTTTGGATATAAGAACCTCTGAGATGCGGGTGTTCGCAATTTGATGCCTTGAGGTTGAGCCCACATTTGCTCATCTACAAGAGGCTTAATGCATACTAGGGCTATAAACATAATTAATGTAATGTTTGTTATCATAAATAGCACTACGACAGTGTTATGGGCGTGGAGAAAGTTAGAGGTCATAAATAAACTGTTCAACGTTAGAGTAGCGCTAACGACTCGTGTGCTATAAATCGAGAATATTGGGAACTAAATGGGTGCTAATAATTATAACGTCTCTTTCTATATTTAATCTGTCAAAACTGTAATCGTAAACATGACGTTTACGCCTAGAATGCCTTTTGTCTTTGTGCCATGTCTTAAATAAGTTAAAATATACAGTGTATAGCACTGTGACCTGTGACACGGTAACTAAATGATTTAATATACAAGTCGGTGAGACAGATTTCAAGAATCATATTCAGTAGATCGTAAGAATGATATACTTAATGTGGAATAGCTCATAGGCAAGCGACCAAATTTAAATTATTTTAGGTTTGAAATACCCTCGTCAGCACTAGACGCGTTGGTGGCGCTAATTGAAACAAACTTGCCACCTCATGCTTATGTCGAAGGTAGAATGTAGTTAATGTTCTAATTTCTAGCTTCTAAAATAGGAACAACATAGCCTACCACTAAGTAGATGTTGCCACACATACTATGATTTATAAATCTAAATAATAGAATGGTGGCAATGAAGGGTACACTAATAGTAAGCCGCGGTCACCATAGCTTTTGGATTGCAAAACCAGGATATAGGTACCTAGCTTATTGCCAACCTTATATTTAGAGAAATCACCGTGCGAGCAGCATAAAGAACAAGCAAGTTCTCTTACTACCAGCCTGTGCTGCTAGCGCACTTAACCGTGAGGAGTCCGTAAAACAGCAAAACTATTTTTAAATCAAAAAAGTTATAAGGCTGCGAGCTCCAAGATGCTGAAGGTACATAGGTAAGGAGGTGTTTATCATATCATGCTAGCAGTAAGTCTACAATGGAAGTTCAGTTTGCTGACCAACATATATATATTAATGAAAAATATTCTAATAAATGTTTTAAGACGTCTGAAAACTCGTTAAACTAATTTTGAATATGGACTATTTGGCATAATTCCGTGAGTTACAATATTATCAGTATCAGACCAGACATAAACAGACAGCTCTTTTGCTGTTTGAAGTATACCTATTGTACCTATGTAAATATCTACCCTAATCTGCACAAATTGGTTCGCCAGAACCTCGCCACCTGAAACTATGGGCAACTAACAAACCGTTAGTAACTATGAGCAACTAACAAACCTTTCCTAAGTTTATAACTTTATTATTAATTTAGTGTTTACTAGAATGATAATATATATATATATATAGTATTATTGAATCAGTAAATACTTTTTGTATATCAATAAATAGGTAATAATATCAGTCAGTACACAAATTTTTCATTACACGGTTCGAATTCATACAAAATAATCATGATATTATTTCCATATTTATTGTATCCTAAAATATTGTAAAATATGGACGTCTTTAGACATTTTTTCTGGCTAAAATATATTATAAAGATTATATTTTTATACCACGAGAGAAATTTACCAAGAGAACACATATTTAAATTGCTTATTTATACATACGTATTTTTAAAATTACTTGTTTCTTTGGCTTCAGCATCTCGAGTTTTGCTCTCGTTTAAAGCGTTCGTGTGATTCTACAGAATTTAATTGGACGAATTAAATCGACGAATATAGAGTTGGGATGCTTTTCTGAAATACAAAAATCTTTAAATAGTATTTTAATAAAATTAAGTGTATATCAGAGTAAGCTGCAGATGAATTAATATGTCAATGGAAGTATTTTCTTGCTTTAAGCAAAATTGTTTTTATTCCACATAAACAAAGTCGTTAAATTAGTTTGAATGTCGGCCACCATGGCCTTATAATAATCATAATGCAAGGTAACTACACAGTTTTCAGAATTCAGAATTTGGACTACGCGGACAAGTGGACTCAATTTACACAGATTTTCGTAAAGCTTTTGATAAAGTTAACCACCACCTATTGTGTAAGAAATTGGCTTATTATGGTATTCATGGCAATTTATTAACATGGGTCCAGTCCTATCTTAAAAATAGAAGTCAAATAGTTAAAATTCACGGATATAGGTCTAATCCTCTTATCATAAAGTCTGGCGTGCCACAAGGCTCTCATTTAGGTCCATTGTTTTTTATAATTTTCATAAATGATCTCATCAATCAATTATCATGTCCAAATCTATTATATGCTGATGACCTAAAAATATTCAAAGCCATACGCAATAGATCCGACTGCCTACTACTCCAAAAAGATCTCAACACAGTTTCCAATTGGTGTCAAAATAATCACATGTATCTTAACATAGGTAAATGCTTTGTGATATCCTTTACCAACAAAAAATACAAAATTTCCTACTCATATGAAATCAACAATCAAATTCTTGATAGAAAGTCTGTCGCTCGAGACCTAGGCATATATTTTGATGAAACTTTGTCATTCCGTGACCATTATCTTTATATGTCAAATAAAGCTTATAAATTATTAGGATTTATTACCCGAAGCAATGCGGGTTTTAAAAAAACACAAAGTTTATGTATTTTATATAAAAGTCTTGTTAGGAATGTTTTAGAGTATGGGTCGGTAATCTGGTCTCCATGTTATAGTGTTCATTCAAACAAAATAGAAGCCGTTCAGAAAAAATATTTAAAGATTATAAGCTATAGACATGGATTTGGTAGACAACTGACAAATTATGAAGAACGACTTCACAAATTCCATACATCTCCTCTATACATAAGACGCAAACAAGCTGATCTTCTATTCCTACACAAACTGTTTCACCATCAACTAAATTCACCTACCTTACTTAACATGGTAAACATCAATACAAATTACACTTTTCGTAATCCAAAAACTTTTACTCTTAATGTTCATATTAATAATACATCTTATTATAACCCCATTGTACGGATGTGTCGTACATACAATGAGTTGGTTTCAGTCCATAGGAATCTCGATGTTTTCGATTCTCGTTATCTCTTATACAAAAAACGTGCTTTTAAGATCTTGAATCCTCAAATCACTCCTCAATCCCTAGCCACGTAGCTTTATTATATTTCACTTATTGCTTTTTTCTGTTTTCGTGTTATAATTCGTTAGTACAATTTATTTTATAAGTTTTGCCTGCCTGTCATGCTGTGTACACATTTTTTTGGGACTCAGTCCAGCTTATAACTGTTTAACTTTTCACCTGTTTGTGTATGACTGTGTTCTGTTTTGTGTGCCTAACAAATAAATAAATAAATAAAATAAATAAAAAGTTTATTGTCCGTACCCTCGAACTGTAATCAACTGAACTAAAACTAAAAGTGGTTTATCCAATTAAATACTGAGAACTAGCTTACTTAGTCCACTAAGAATTTTGAGTAAATTCTATCCGAAACGCATATTTCACGCAGGCGAAGTCGCGAGGAAAATGCTAGTTATCTATAAACTAAAGATAGCTTTTTTATTGTATAGGTACTCAAAAGTTTCTTACCGGATTCTTCTCAGCAAAAAACGACCTTCCGAATCTGGTGGTAAATTCAGCCGATCGACGATGAAAGTATTTGTAAAGACTAGTCAAATAAAGATGATTTGGGTTTGAGTTTTAGTTCAAAAATGTGAATAATATTACTATCATCACCTAACAATATGAGAACACATAGTTGTTTATTATAGCAATCAAGTACGAGTAGCCGTTTCCTGTGCTGACGTCGTTACAGATGGTAGCGGACAATACTGTTGATCAGTTCAAATTGAATTAACTGAATAACTGTAGACAGCAAAGTTGGAGGCATTCCTTATGAATTTTTAATTTCGCAAGGCATCATAATTTTCACATTTGTGTAAACTAGCTGTAACCCGCGGCTTGGCATTATAAGTCGAATAGTTTCATAGATAGCTGTATATTTTCAGATTTTTAATACGGAAATACTTTTTTTTCTCTCACAAACAATCTACTCGTATAAACAAACATAAAGCCTACAATGAGTCCCTTCATTAGAAACCAGAACAATAGGTTAAGCCTATTTACGTCCGGTCTATAAGGTATTCACACCCGTGCTAATCAATTGAAAATAAAGAATATCGTAGGTGTTAAATGCAAAAGAAGTTTAGAAGAGGTATTCTTAAACGTGAGCGCTTCATACAATTTTCAGTGTAAAGGTAAATGCGGAGATAAGGAGGCAATGTCTTTGTTGCCGTATACTTTCGTATGTGCATTACGAAGCCGCGTACATTCATCTAGAAAAGCTTTAGCGATCACACTGTTGTGGATACACTTTCGCGCTCAATTTATTTCAACTTACATAATGGTACACTCCAGATTCCCAGTTTAACATAAGCAAACTTGCTCTTGCTTCTCAAAACTGAGTTCAAGCTAGCAGAGAATAGAAGACAAATTTCAGAAGCCGGCCCTGATTTAGGATATCCCTATAGTATAGGTATTTAAATGATGTTGGTAGAGCTTTTAGTTTGCGGAAACATTGGTAAATTATAGAGGTTACGCGTTGCCACTTTACAGATAAGTTTCGCTTTAAATTGTGTTAATTTGCTTATAACGTTAATATAATGATTCGCATATTACAGTGCAGTAAAATTATGCCGTCAAGAACGATGACATGTTACATGTGTTGCAAAATTACAGTATTTACGGAATTATTACTTGTGCAGGGTGTATGTGATAACAAACCATTAATATAAACTTATTCCACCCGATAAATAGAATCCGTAGCACAACGTAGCGCCTGTAGCACATTAACGCTACCACAATCAGAAGCACATTATAACTTAGCCTTATCATCCAACGAAAGGAATAGCACTCGCAAGATATTGGTCCTAGCATTACTAATTTACCACATACATAATATAATGTTTAATCGGGCCTCGAGTTTACCGAATCTAATCTTCGGAAGTTAAATTAATTCTAACAAGCAATGTTAAAATAGGTATTCCGATCAGTAATACATTTAGCGATTTGATTTAAGGGTCGGGTCCGAGCAGGATCCGTAAAAACGTCCCTTTAATACGACCTAACTGACTATCCGCGCGAACTGATTTACAGTCATTGATGAACAAACGTGACCGGTTTCTCAGATTAAATAATAAAGGTACTTGTACATAATTACAATTACACGCACACATCTGCAACGAATACAAGGAAACTACGCTTTGCCGACGCACTACATATTAAAAAAAAACGGCATAACTTCGTTGTTCGCAAAGTTTCACCTACCTTTTTTATTTGATCTGAGACCGGTATATTGAAATCTTTCATAAATATATTTCCTAAAATATATTGATGAGTAATTTCAATTAATACAAAATGACGCCTTATTAGCCATTAAGAGGGTGCCGAGCAAAAGAAGAGAAGAAGGTTGTAATGATACCTTTGTGAGTTAAGTAGAAGCTAAAGCCCTAACAGCGAGCGAAATGACTCAGAAATAACATGGAAAATTCTTCGTAAATTAATTAAATTTCTAGTTTCCGCTCACAAAAATTACAAAGAATATAATCTGTTTTGTAATCATGTTTGTACGTACTTTATAATTTCTTCTTTCTCAGTCTTATTTGCGTTCCGAAGTTTATCCTTCTCTGTTTGTAATTATAACTGTCTTTCTACACAAACTTAGGACTGTAGAAATCTTCTTACTAGTATGAGAATTGAAAAACTGATAGACCAAAATTTGTAAGTAACTATTATAATATTTGATTTGTAAAACAAAAATATAGTTCATACGAATGATATTACATAAACGCCGTTAAGTTTCTATGTACTCTTTCTTCTGTTCGATAGGATGACGACGACGTATGCTCGTGGGATTTGTTCAGAGGAAAATTTAAGAACAGAGACTTCGATTTCCTCCGAGACGTACTGAGCTTCATTGCTCGCCTCAAATATTATGTTCTTTGTTTGCTATCGCTATATTAAATTTCATAAACATCTAGAAGATATACTTATATAGCACAGTATCAGTTTGATTGTAAATGTTCCAACATATAAATTTCATTTGAAGTTTCATCTGTGACTTAGAATTACACCAAATCAATACCAACAGCATTTTGACAAATTACTATATATAAATATACACATACAAAATAGAACTGTACATCAAGTAATAATCACTTCATGTTTTAAAATGACGAGACATTCACAAATAAACGCGGACATTGAACTTAATGGCAGTCTCGGCAAATCTGTTCAGTTCGCAACTAGTATAGGCTTTGAACGGGTCTAGTCCCGGGAGAGTCTGTAGTACAAAAACGAGTAACATTAAATAAATCGGTATCGTTAGTGAGCAGCTCACATGCTCATCCGTCCCCAAAGCCCGCTATGGGATTGGACGGGATAAACGAATTAAGAGCCTACATGATAACGACAACTTTAAAAATGTGCTTTCTATGCAAAATAGTATCTTTACGAGTACTTTTTAAAGGCTACGTTAAATCGACTCGGCTGTTATCGCCTTTGTATTACCATGTATGAGCTTTTATTGCAGCTTAATCGTTATTGTACTCAATCGAGCGAAAAATCTTTGAAAATCCACCAGTTTAATTATGGATTTTATCTGATTACAAAAAAAAATCAATCGTTAACATACCACAAATATATATAAAAATTATAATACCTACCTATTCCATATCACTAGGCAATTAATTTCTATGGTGCTTGAAACGTAGGATCCAAGTACAGTAACAATGATGATACGTACTCCATCTACTATCTATTGAAGTGTGTTCTATCTGTGGCTAGTGATTTCAATTAACACACGGCCCACGTCAAAGGACCCTCGACCTTATAGCAATGCAAATATTTTTGAACGAACAATCCCACCCCAGATGTAATACTTGCAGAGGCGATTTATGTTAGAAGTTTAGAACTTTGTTTTTTGATCCAAACCTAATTAGGCGTGAAGTAATATTGTTTTGACAGCAACATGACCTGTTGGTGTTAATCACTTTCCGTTCAACAACAAATTGTTTCCGTAGGAACCAAGCGTACAAAGTTAATCATTAATCTACCTTAATTATTGTATTAATGCTATACAATTATATACAATTATCCATATTAGATTAAATAAGAGATGAAATGCTGTATATATATATATATATATATCCGTAATTTTACAAGTGAAATCCATTAAAATACCCTTTCAGCTTTCTGTTATCATTAAATATATAGGTCCTTCATAGGGGATACAAGTTTATTGGAAATTATGTCATGTTTTTGTCACCTGCGAACCCGGAACGGTAGCTAGTTTTCAATAATATGCAATGAATTTAAGAACTATACATGAAATAACTTACAAAGACGTGATTCCATTTGAATCTTTTGAACCTTCACGGATCAGTTTAACTTTCCGAGGAAGTTATTCAATGAATGTTACGATTCAAACTAAATTTGACTTGACATCTTGTGGAGTTAAATTAAGAGAATTTGGGAATTACCTTTTGGTGACGGCTCTAGATCTATCATCTAAAAAATTAAGTTTTTTTACATGTCGTAAATAATCAACGTCAAAAATTCCAAGGCGAAAGAGTATTCCGTTAATGAATTTAATTTAGCAGCGCTTTGTATATACATACGTAATAGCTATACATCACAAATAAATTGTGGGAAAAAATAACTTGACCTACACAGGAAGGCCAGAAGATTGAGTAAAGCATAGGAAGTCTGTGGCACCACGTCAATTTACGACAGTGGACTATCTCGTTTCGGGTGTCGTTCCATTAAGACCCTCCCCTAATGGTTTGTGTAACTCGACGAATGTACCTACACACAATATCCTACCAAAGCCTTCTTATTCACAGAGAAAAATTAAAAGAAGAATTATTCACATGGAAAACTATTTGTTCCACGGATATTCGAGGAACTCATTCTTAAAACATTTTCGCAGTCCGACAAAGGAAGTGGCATTTACACCCTAACTGTAAAGCAGTCGTTAAACTTTATGTGTTACTAGTATAAGCGGTTAGATATTAAAATGACCATAAACATTTATTTTTACTACATTGCTGTATCATCCTAATCTTCATTGTAATGGTGAGGGAGATAAGAAAGACGAAATAACGTCGTATTTTACTGTCAAACAGCCTAATTTCTATAATACCCGCAATTAAATAATCTAAAAATATTTTGTTCATCGTATTCTCAAAATAATAAAAGAAAAATGGATTGCGTGTATTTGTTAACCTAAAAAGTGAAGAAAAACGTGAACAGAAAGCTGTGAAAATTCTGCAAATGCAATTAACATGCACGTTTACAAGGAACGTGTTAAAATGAAAATTCTTATTACAATAAAATTCACATTGTATTTAGCTTGCATTGCAACTGTATAATTTTTGCGAATAATTTTAAAATGTGAGAATAATAAATGAACGTGCTAAGGGCTTACACAGAACGTGGTATAGGCAACTAAGTTGGTAAAGAGCTAAATTCATACAAAGTTATACTCTTAAGGATAATGATGATTTATGCGAGGAGTTGGACGCTTCCAAGATTACATTCGCAAGATGCCCTCGTCCTTTGCCTTTCTCAAAATGTAAGTCAATGTTTACCGTTTGAATGAAGGACTTAATTAAGACCCTTAATTGGATAGCTCCAAAAATCTTCTGGTTAATTAAAGTAACAGTAAACGGCTACTTTTGTTAGGAATTGTTTTTAGGATAAAAGTGTACAGAATATGTCCTGCTTCAAAATGCAAGGCCAATTCCATCTCCGCCAAATTTATTCAAGGCTTTATTAGTCTGCGCTACAGACTTGCTTTCGCGTGTATGATCAGTCACGCGGTGATATGTTGTAGGCTGACGTTTGACACCTACGCGCTTATTCCGCTTGAAGGAACTAATTCCGGAAAGTCTTTCGACTAACATAATCACCTAATCGGTATATAAAATGTATGAGATATATCCTTTTTCAAGTCTTTGGTAAATCATTCCACGCTTGGCCTAAGTAGTTGAAAACAATGGAATATTAATAGGTAGGTACTTTACTCACTCTAGGCAATTTTTCACCACTTTTATATACCTGTACTCTTATTCAATCGACCTCAAAGATTGACAACATATTTCAGAAACTTCAACCAATGATTTACCCTCTCCATTCTACTGTGTAAATAAAATTTACGCAGAAAACAAATCAAAGATCCATCAATACCTGTCTGTCCCCGTTTTACTAACTCTTGGGTTTGTATATTAACAAAAAAGTTTCTTATTTAACTTAGATTTGTTTGTGAAAAAAAGATTCGTTCATTATCTTTTCAGAATACATAAAATAATATTTAACAATTTACGAGGTTCAACACTCCGAAAATTTACTGGTGGATCTTATATAATTTGTACTGATTAGCTTCAAACCTACCTTTGTCTACGTGGTTATTTAGATAAGTTGTACTCAGTTGCTTAATATATGCCATAATTTAGTTGGTCAATAGCAACATTTTAATTAACGGGATATAAGGTTTACAGTTCATATATTTTATGTTACTTCGGAAACTAGCCTAGCTAAAACTAAGCTCGAAAATTCACACCGTGTCTGTCTGCTGCCGTGGCGACTTAATTAAACTGTTGTGTCTGAAATTGCAAACACACGCCAAAATTATGAAAGTTAAACGAGTAGCTTAGTGCATTCAGATTAATATAATATCTTCCAAGTAGGAACGTAATAGTGGGTACGTGGACCATTACTAAGCATGTTAGTTAATAATTAAGATTTTGTGTAAAAATAGATTACTTACTTTCTGTTCTGCATTTACTAGCTGTTACCCGCGCCTTGTTTGCATTTATTTAAAGACAGAAAATAGCTTATGTCCATCGCCAAGATATAATCTATCTCCTTGACAAATTTTATTACAATCCGATCAGCCGTTTAGTCCTAAAAAGGGTTGCAAACAAAAAGAGCTACCTTCGCTTTTATAATATTAGTGTGGATTATGTTAAATAGTATCTCTGTTTATTTTCCGAAATAAAAAAAATGCTCGAGGCCATTGCAATGTCTGACGTTACTGATAACAATATTAATATAAAAATGAATGAATGAAAAACAGAAAGAAATCGCTCCTGTTTTTTATATGCGCAATATCAAAATTACTAGGGTCACGGGTAACAGATATATTACAAAAATATAAACTTGCACCTATAAATTTCGTGATATGAGGTTAAACACCGAAACCTCAGAGTAGATAATATACTACCTCAGCCGACACGTATCAAATGTGTGTAGATATCACACAAACATTTTCTCTTTTCCTTTGGATAATTCAATGCACGTGCCTGATACCATGAACAATAGAATATAAAATCCATTATTCCATAACAACCAAGTCATCTTTTGGATTTTATTATTTACTATTCAATTTCATTACATTGAATTCAAACTCTTCATGGAACTTTTATTAAATCTAGCTTATTTTATAAGACTTTTAGTACATCATCTCATCAAAAGGTAAAATGCAAAATGATTCTAAGCCACAACAAACACAACAAAAACGCATCTAATTTATCAACCTAATAAAATATAGCAACAGCTTCACAAAAATATTCCAATTACAGCCAGCCGGTATTTACGAGCGGGATGAGTCGAATATCACACAATACAAATCACACAACACTCTCACATATTAAATTTACTTATTCCATAGAGTTTCATTCCATTTTTTGTCATCAAATCCGAGGCATTTTTTTATTATGTACCTGGCCATTTACTTGGCAACCAATAGAACATTCAGGAGACACAGCTTGGCCGGTCATATATCCAACTAATGACTTCAATACATGTCTACCACTCAATATGCACAGCAGTGTTACAAGCACCTCCACTCCCTTATGGCGGAAAATTAAATGCCAAGTCTGAAAATTTATTCATTGTAAGTACCTACCTACCTATAGGTATAGGCATATAAGAATATATTATAGCCTTAGGACACTTGTAAGGAAAGCAAAATAGCCGACGATTCTGTAGACGCTCCGTTTCACTTAACGCATCTCAAAGGAAAATTTGATTACTGCTAATAAAATCAGCGGAAGCAAAATAGATTTATGCACCATTAAAGGAAAGTAAAATTAATAAAATACGTATACGCATACATTTTCTGTGAGGTAATAAGTACAATACAAAATATTTTCACTTAACTTAAGATCAATAAAACCGTGTTATAAGATTATTGAGATGTATGAAGTCAAAAGTCGAACGCACTATTCCTAAGACTGTATTAACTTGGTAGATTATTTGTTGGGTAAGTACAATGGAGCAGCCGCCGTGATTATGGAAATCAAGAGATGGAGATTATCCAGCTCGCTGAATACTGATGATTATTCCGGGTAAATATTTGATACGCAGCTATGGGCACGGTTCATTCAAATTTATTGCTTTAAAAACACCTTGTTCTTTTTATCACAGATTTAGGGATTACATATTTTATAATTTGAATGACATATAATATCGTTGGAAAGGGGTTTATAGATACATATGTAGTAAAATCCACAAATACTGTCTTTGAAACTATAAAAAATATTTATTATTTTAAAAGTAGTATAACTATGGCCAAATGGCTATGAAAAAAAAAACGCACAGGATCAAAACAATTTGTGATATTTTATTTGAGCTCTTTAAATAATATAACTGTGTACTCACTTAGTGGTTTTGTGTAAAGTAAATCACAATTTTACTGGAAGCTCGGTGAGCTAATAAAATAAGGGGCTTGTATTTTATTTTACCTGGTAGCAATGAATAATTACCAGAAGTGCTGGTATGTACTGACTGTTTAACGGACTTTTGACCACTAGACGTCTTCGTCGCTGTGCTATATATCTCAGCGACGGAGACTCTTTGAACAAACCGAACATACTGACCAGGAGCTCAATCAAACCAGTAAACCGGACTGCGCATACAACCAACAAGTTATATTTGCCACCACGCACAACAAGACCACCTGCTGACTGCCTCCACTCCCAGGACTCAGTATGGTGTCATACACTGACTAAACAAAATATTTGAGTAACTGCTTCAAAGAAATGTTCAAGTAAGTCTGTGTCTACCGTTTCGTAAAGTTTGTATAAGGAAATAATTGGGACTAGAAAATAATATTTAAAAAGCCGTGGTGGCCTTGTCGTTGAAGCAACGGCCTGTCATCTGATGGGCTCTTGTTCAAATCCCGGCCTATACCAATGAGTTTTTCTAAGCTTAAGTACAGTGATTAATCACACCATGAGCTAATAAAGAGATGTAGGGCGAATTGGGATCTCCCGTGGGTTTTCCATTAATGATGGAGCCGCCCGACTGAGGACTGTACCTCCACCTTTCAGAAGTCCGCAGTGAAATAACACTACTTTGATGAATTTGTGTAGGTAAGGTTGCCAGTGCTCCACGAGGATACGCTGCGCTGATGGTAATGCTGCTAGCACAGCCAGCTCTCATCAACAACGGGGTTAGCAATTAGTTAGTGATATCCCTGGTATTGCTAGCGGCTACAGACTACGACGATAGCTAACCATCAGGTGGGCCGTATGCTTGTGTGCCACCTTAGTCGTATATAAAAAAAATGTGTCACTAGTTTACTTAAATATTTTTGAGAAATTTCCCATACACAACGTCAAACTACCTACAGGTTGTACGTAGTATATTATCTACTCTGAGCTATTGGTAAAGAGCTGAAAGAATTAGTAAATCCTACTGTCTGAACTTGAAAGCATTAAGCACATAATGTAACCGCTTGGTAGATTTTCTCGAGGGAAAAATGATTTTTTTTTTGTGTTAAATAATCTTCATATTTGACAATAAAATTCTAATATGGAAAACATATCTTGGAAAACTTTTCAAAGCCATCCCTTAACAGATGGCCCAATAACCTGATAAGGGTAGCAATAATGGACAGATAAAAATAAACTGCCAGTGGATCATGATACATAGAAAAAGGCTCCTGTCTACTTGGAAGCACAAGCAGAATTTTATCATCCACATTTGGATTGGTACAAATGGGTCAAACGATCTTGTTATTTGCCGTCAAGAAAAAGATGGTTACTACAATAATAATATAGTAGCAAATAATAAATAAAGTGAAGCTCAAGAGAGTTGGTGGGCAAATCCCGAGATGGCCTCTTAACGAAAATTGCTTTGTCCCTGCGAGCAAACCACCAACATTCCACGCGGGAGGATATCACCAAGATACTATTACATGAACGAAGATTTCCAACTGAATTGAGTTTTAGGCCATCAACTAGAACGAAGACGTTAATATCTGTGATTCAAACTTATTCAAGGTGAATAAACGGTGACGAATAAACGTACCAATGATTTTGATAACCTAAAATAGCGTATTTCCACT
This sequence comes from Falcaria lacertinaria, assembly GCA_951449985.1. Lineage (NCBI taxonomy): Eukaryota > Metazoa > Arthropoda > Insecta > Lepidoptera > Drepanidae > Falcaria > Falcaria lacertinaria. The sequence goes on along the minus strand of OX602113.1, from coordinate 6,790,301 downwards.
GTCTCTATAGAGGGTGTTTCAGCAAAGAGAAAGAATAGCAATTACTACACAGAAAAATTACACATTCACAAACTGTATTTATAATAATATATCTTCACGCCTTCCTACAAAGGTCCCCAAAGAGGTAAGCAGAGGTGCTAGAACACCCTTTTTTCACCGAAGGTAATATGATGCCAACGTGGCAGATGCTATTTCGCCGGCTCTTAGGCACTACATACACGTCCTTGAATTTCTTCTTAGACATATGTAGGTTTCCTCACGATGTTTTCGTTCACCATAAAGCTCGTGGTGTGACTAATCATCTAAAACTCATTGGTAAAAGCCCGTGGGATTCGAACTTGCGTCGCAATACTGCATACAAAAAGACCACCACTGCACTAAAATATTATAGCACGCATTAAATTTATTTTTTTCTACAATTTCTAATCACACTTACGTCTATGAAATTATGATGAGTTATCTGGCAAAAATATCACACATAAAAATACGATACCTACATGGATAATCATATAATATGATATGACCAACTTCCTCCACCCAGCCGTTAATCTCACTTCCTTTAGCAAATATGCAGCCAGCAATAGTCAGAAGTTACGGGTTCCACTCGAGTAGATCTATATGAGTCTGCCTTAGGCTGAAGCCTCGTCATGCATATTCAAAAGTGGCGGGCTCGAGCCAAGTGGCTCAATGTTACTTTGCGACGCTAAGCTGCCGTGCCTAGGCCTGCAAACTAATGCCTACTTCCGAATACTCATATTGTATCCAAACGTTTAGTAACATAGCAGTATTTAAGCCAATCTCGGTTACAAATTAATGTATACAAATTATCTGCTTGGTTTCACTGATGCGATTTCATTTTGGTTATATGATAACTATATTAATGTATTCGTACATAAGTATGTTACTAAGTTAATAAAGTTGACATACCTAGTAGTAATAGTGAACCTTAAATTGGACTCTAATCTTTACCGCTTTGTGGAGACCAGTTTACGCTCTGTAATTAAAAAAAAGGCAAAACAAACAAAGTAGCCCTAACGATAACCCAATGTAACATAAATAAATGGTATAACTGGTACCAAGATATACCCACATGGAACTCATAATTCAATAGCCCATCGCAATAAAAGGCATTTTTGGCATACGTGAGCCGCACATAAAGTGTTCGTTAAATAATTGGTCGCAAGCAAAAACATTTCAGCGATTAGGGATGGAGCTTTCCAGATGATTTGCGACATTACAACGGGATGCTTACATTCGGGTTTATCTTAAATTGAATCTGCTGCGAGAGCTTCGAATCAAAACATTTATTTAGTTTACCTGTCTTGTAAAGGATATGTGCCAGTTAAAATTTCGACGCACTCAGGGAAATTCCAGTATTTAATTAATTTAGGTAACTTAGCCGTATAGTGGCGTAAGAATAACAGACGCCATTGAACTAAGCTGTTAACGATCAACAGTAAATGGCTATAGTACAAAGATCTATTTCTAATTAACATCAAAATATAGGTACTACATATTTGGTCATAAAATATGATAAAAAGAATATCCATTGCAAATACCTTAGAATTCCCGCAGGTGGTTATTATATTTGTGATAAATAAGCAAGACCTGGGTAATTTAACTTAATAACAAAGGTAGAATCGGCAATGCCCGCGGGTAATAGAGACTCGGAGACTTTAACTGTCTCTGTTAGAATAGAATGTCCTCGGGCGTGCTCGTACTGACTCGCTACATGATAAACTTTGACTATAAAGTTAACAAAGTAACTGAGCTCATCTTTATCTGCACGATATTTTGAACAGCTTATCTATCGTTCAGTGAAAACCGTATGCGAATCGCTTACTGTACACTTACAGTAGTAATCAACAACAAGTAGCTACGTAAATAATTGATTTGGGTTGGACAAAACCTAGTTTATTTCCAATAAAGGTTTTATTTTTATTGTTATAAGAAAATAGTCACCGGTGCATAGCAGTTTATTTGATGGCAGAGAGAAAGTGATCTATCGTAAAGTTTTCAATTCTAACAGCTTTATTTATAAAGCTTTTAAAAAAAAATTACTAAGTGCCATGTGTGCCTTTACCTTTGTGGCCTCAGCCTACCATACTGTAAATTAATGATTTTAGTAGCAAACGAATTCAATCTAATAGTTTTATTGGAATTTCTGCTTCTAATTGGAGTCAATTCAATTACACCAAATAACTAAAGTAATACTGGTTGATCTACAATAGTAATCTATTAATTCTCAGAAACTGAGTTATTTATTGCGTACATACAGATCTCTCTCAGTCTGTCTCATACAGATCTTCTCGCATATTAATGGAAGTTTTGTTTGAACATAATCGAAATATAAAGTAATTTGATAGTATACCATCAATCGGAGAAGGGATATAATTTATATAATTATTATCACAACTGAATACAGCACTAATAACAGTAAAATAACCTCGACATGTAGAGGGACAATATTTTAAATTTACATAAATATGTAAATTAAATTGACTAATTATTATTTACTTGTTTCTTTGCGGTGCTTAAATTATTTTCAGTTACTATCCTATATCTTAAAGAAATAGTAATAATGTTAGAAATTATGAACGAATGTCATAATTTCGGATTGCTTAATTGGAGGACTCTATCACTTGTATATAGAGAGATAATATTTTATGAACCAATTAGAGTAAAAAATATGTTTGCTGCGTGGGCAATTTTCATTGGAAATTTTAAGCCAAACGAATTCATTTGTTTCAGTATTATTTTGGAGAGTTCATGAGCAAAGCTTCTCAACGGCGCTACAAAGGAGCACATTTTAGATATCCAATAAGGAAAACGTTCAGCGGTATTGAGTCAAAAAACGCACAGATGTTGACTAAATATATATGTATATTGCGCAACATTTCCCATCATTGGACAGTAAAAATACAACCGTAACTAAATTAGATAACCTTGCATACATGGAGTCCATATTGAGTATTGTACTAGTACATGGCCAATTAGCAAAAAGGTCGGCAACCGAAATCGGATCGCCATTAAAGTCACGTATTTGTTCTCCCCGAGTCTGTCTGCTGATTCGAGAGGGTAGTTTGAAACAGTCCCTAAAATACGGTGTTATTTACATTGAAAGTTGGCAAACGGTCCTCGCTTCGGATGGAAGGATCCTTAATCCTGAGTTATCTCTTCAAACTTGGATTATAGTGAGGACTGAACATAACTTTACATTGACCATACATTGAAACTATGTTAGCTCTTACTAAGTTTTAAATACACATTATATATTAAGTTCAGTTTAAATGCGCCAATAGATAAAACATTTTTTATTTTTTTAAATGCACTTAAGGTTTCGTAACTCCTGTAATTTCTAGCTATAATAAATAATTAGTGATGTGATGAATGAGACCGGAACTTTTTATATTTATAATAATAACGATTAATAATTTAGCTATTAACAAATTAATGTTATATAATAAAATCTCTTTATAAAAACATCAGGGTATTTTTATTCCCTTTGGACCAAGCCCACCATGTAGGCATCATAAACAAAGTTTGGCCACATGGATGTATTACAATTTATATCAAATATGGCATATCCGGGCGTATCGCGTTTGAGCGGACGTGCTTACAACATATTTCCCAATATTTACGTTACATGCAAGACTATTATACCCAATATTGTATTATTATTCAACACTAAAGGATTATATAATGCTAGTCCGTTTTTATGAGAACGTGTGGCATAACCTAAGAAAATGCTACTTGCTAAATTTACTTGTTATTAGAACGTATTTGGTAAGCTTAACATATTTATTCCATTACGAACATGAATACCCTAGGAAGATTTTGTGTTTTAATGCGAGTATATAGAATAGATCCCGAGACTAAAAATGGTCCTGAGAAATGGGGCAGTAGGTAGTCACCTGTGCCACGTTGATACTAACATCCAGTATATTATCTACTCTGAGCTAACATACTAACACATCTTTGTTAGCCTAAAGGTGTTTTCTCATATCTCTTCGGGAACATTTTCTAGAGAGCGAGAAGGTTTAAAAAGGTATGTTTGATGATTTGAAAAAAAGGCGTGAGAACTATTCCTTTTAAAAATACCTTTGTTCACCACAATAATCGATAGTCCCAGTCAGGCGAAATTTAGATGTCAATGCACTCGCATTACGTTTTACAATTGAGTTCATTTACTCGTTGTTTTCCGAGTCAATGCACAATTTTACTACGAAACGTACTTTACTTAATCACCTCGTGTGACAACGGCCATCGATACACGTTTTAAAAGAATAATGTTATGTTTCAGATACATTTACTTGAGAACTGAAGATCTCTATCATTAGTACAGGTATAAACGGCAATTTTCAATAGGCATCTTACAAGATGCCTATTGAAAATTGCCGTTTATTACTTACTTACTTATTACTTACTACAGTAAGCACACATTTTAGTAGATTCTATTCGTATGCGTAGATGGTCTGTGCCACCATGGCCTTTCCTGCAGCAGAAGTACTGGCCGCATGTCTCGACATTCCGCCTTAAACGATTTGATCCGCCCTAACTACAGCTGGAGTACCAGCAGTGTTGGAGCCGGTGGGTCTGAGCCGGGATGACGGTAAGAGGCCAGACGGAATGTCGTTAGTGCCTTGGAGTCGGGGGCGGCCCCTGGTATGGGACGCTACTTGCGTCGATATTCTGGCGCCGTCCCATCTCCCGGGCACTTCGACTGCGGCCGGTGCCGCTGCTGTACAACAGGAGAGCCTCAAACGCCGCAAGTATTTGTGCCTCGGAAGGGGCTACATATTTGCCGTGTTTGCGGTGGAGACCCTGGGGCCATGGGGTCCAGAGGCTCATCTGCTGTACAAGGAGGTCTCGCGACGATTGATTGAGGCCTCCGGTGACAAGAAGGCTGAAACATATTTTGCGCAAAGGATCAGCATTGCCATACAGCGGGGCAATGCTGCCAGCCTTCTTGGCACCCTCCCGCGTGACAGCGATTTGGGACAAGTGTTTTATTTATTTTAATTGTTTATATTAGGTAAGTTTTTTTTTCTTTTTAAGTAGTTAATGCACAATATATTTTAAATTGTTTCTAATGAATATTAAATAAAAACATATAGTATTCAACTTGAATATTAATTCTACATATGATAAGAATTCTACATTTTACAAATTATTTTAGTCAATACGCAAGATCAGCTCAGCTCTCATACAAAATAGGTAATTTTCCGTTAACATTCTCATTTTAATATTTTTTGGAACGATCCCGACTACACCGTGCTTGAGGTATATATTAATTACCAAATAAATAAACAGTGAGTAATAACTGTCTTTACATTATACATTACAAGAAAAAGAAGACTAAAGAAATATTATGTGATTAATGCTACAATCGTCCTTACGCGTCGTTTTTGAACGAAAAATAGCAATCTTATAAAAGATGGGTATAAATCCCATCCCGTGATTCCAGATTTTAATCAAAAAGTATGAGTTATCTCTGTAAGACATGCAATTTTTCTCCTGATAAAAATATATATTTTTAGGAATCCGTTCCTTAAATGGAAAAAAGGAACCCTTATAGGATCACTTTGTTGTCCGTCTGTCTGTCTGTCTGTCTGTCTGTTCTGAAATGTGATTTTTTATCTCAAGAACCCGTGGAGCTATCAAATTGAAATTAATTAAAATATGAAATACCTGGGAATGTGGTCCCTTGCGGCTGTAAAATAATCAAACCTGTAAGTCAATATGAAGAAAAGATATTAGCGTTTATGTCGCAAAATTTTATGCGAATTTACTAAAAAATATTACTGAATCGCGTTTTTGAGAGTCACCGACGAATAATGGCCTCATTTATAATTTGCCTACATTTAATCATACCTACAAGTGTGTACGGAGCCCTCGGTGCGCGAATTCAACTCGCACTTGGCCGGTTTTTTTGCAATAAATCGCTTGGAGTCAGCGGCGGCGGTTGAACACAATATGACAGTTCATTCGTAACAAAGTGCTGGAATGAACGATAGACGCGATATTGTAAATTATACGTACATTCATCCTATCCACGTAGTATGATCTCAATTTTCCCATTCCCTATCCTACATATTTTTACAAGCTTTTTATCGAAGCAATAATTTCACTTATTGTAAACTCAATTTGGTAGTAGAATATTACTGTTGATTTTGTAAATAAAAGCCCTGTGTAGCTATTTACGGCCACATAAAATTCGCTTGATACATTATACATTAACATAATGAAATAATAATATTATTCTATACACGTAGGTAACTAGTGGATTGGGACACACATTGGTAATCGATATAAATTCAAAGGCACTACCATAATCCTATCACTGTGCTATTTTGCATATTATCTGTCGATTGAATATCTACTCGGCTCTGGGTACTAGCTCTTTATAGGTACGTGTTGTAGTAAAGTAAGTTTAATAAGAACAAGCCCGGGGTTTTGGCCCACGCCTGAAGAATGTTCGCGACCTGAATAACTCTTTCAGCTATTCAAGTATCGGCAGCTCTTGAACTTATCTTCATTAATCAAACAACTTCCCTCCGGGCTCCTAATACAAACATAACCGATAAGAGTTATTTTATGCTTCTACTTGAGAATTAAAAAATAAATATTTTAAGTACATGAATTTTCGAACATCACATTTGTGCCTACATTTGTGTCATCAAAATAATTCAATATCTGAAATCTCAAATCGATACTATGGCACAGACAAAAACTCATTAACAAAATTTGGAGATAGCGTTTTAAATGAAACGTTTTTGTCTCTGTAGGTCGTCTATAGGTACATCGTCGTTCGCATATCGATTTTATCTAAATTCTCCGTTAAAATTTAGATAGCCTCTACCTCATAACAATAACTAGCGTTAGCGAGCTTGTTATAATTCTGAGGCATCATTACTAACACGTTACTAAACGTTTACTAACCATAAAGTAATAATAATAAAGAAATGATAAAATTCACATCACCTTTAATTGGATTCACATTACAAAGAAGTCTTTAGTATGTACTGTGAAATCGTCAGTATCAGTTGTACGTAGTATATTATCTACTCCCAGGTATCCCAGCTATTATACATTACAATCATAATAAATTTATATTGAATATAGACAACACGAATAAAAAAGTCTTGAAATGCCTACGATTTTCATTCCTTTTGTGAGTACAATAAAGATGAAAATTTTTACTTTGCTCAAAATGTTTTTATTTTCTTTTTATAACTAAAAACATTGGCCGACTAGATATCAACCTAACTTATAACGAGCAAAACGGCTGCAATCTCAGGGAACGTGACATGCCAGATAAGAAGAAAGTTAGCGATGGTGAACACAACGATTTTTCGATAACAGTTATACATACAAAGGTCCCAAAGCTAGCGGCCATTTTGGCTGCCAAATATGTAGGCGTACATTTAATATAACATTTTTGACATAGGGATAAATTGTTTCTACATAAAGATATTATTACCATACAAAGTTGTTAAAAAATCTTATAACGTAAATAAAATCTGATAATAACGAAACGGTATTTTTTTGGCAAAACAAGCCCACCTGTTTAATTTCATAAATTGTTTCTTTATCCTTTTATTATTTTATCTCACAAAAGAAACCCTGACATTAAAACTTTTTTACTTTCTGTGACAAGAATCGTAGTTTATATTTGAGAAAATATTTTTGCGTGGAAAGTTTTGACACGGGGAAGTTTTGTAGATAAGCTTCTTTATTTTTCTTATCGATGTGTAAAAAAAAAGTTGGGAGTGCAAAGAGGTTCACTAAAAACGCATAGCAAAAAAAATATATATTTTCTATTATATGCTGATACTAGCTCAGAACTGAAGAATTAAATATATATAACATTCAATAAGGTAAACATAATTAGAATATTATAACAATTTTCGAACGTAGATAACTGATATAATATATTATTGCAGAATGCAAATACATACTTTGGAAATATAGCATTAGGTTATGCTATGTATCAAAGGTAATTCAAGTGAATGATTAGTAAGCGTTGGGTGCAAGGGACAATGAATCGTTCATTATGGAAATCAATGGGAAGGCTTTTGTTTGGCTTGATGTCCATCGGCTGATATGGTGATAAACTTATACACTAACATACAAATATGAAGTGACATTTAATATTTTAAAACCACATTTTTACAATAAAACGGGATAGCCTTAATTTTGATATCAAGATTTTTTTCTTATTGCAATTTTTGCTATCAGTGTATCAGTGTATGTACTACTTGAAGTTAATCTCTATTAAGCGAGAAAATTACCATAGAATAACATAGTTACTGCGTGCAGACTCCAAAAGGATACAATTACATTCTTATTCATTTGACGACGTAACATAAAAACTGTAACAGGTCCAATTCTGTACATTGAACTTAATTAGAAAAACATTTTTGGAGGGCACTCTATATTCGATACTGAACCCGAAACTGATTTTTTTCTTTTCATTTTTGTCTGTCTGTCTGTCTGTCTGTCTATCTCTCTGTTTCTTGGTAGCGCATCACGCCGAAAGTACGGAATGGATTCAAATGAAACTTGGCAAAATTTGAGTTCATAATACGAGGTAAAACATAGGATACCTTTTATCCCGAAATTCAGCACGGTTCCCTTGGGATAGGGGATAAAAGTCAAAATGTGTAATGTGGCTGTAACTCCGAAACCACGAGACCGATTTGAACGAGACTTTTACTGGTAGATTTTACTGGGGGTAACTTCGCGGCTACATTTATTTTGAAAAATAATTAGGGCGCAACAAGTAAAATACCCATGAAATTGTGAACAATAATCGAAAGGCTGGACCTATTTGCACAGGACTTCGCTGATGCTATATTTCATAACATAGGCTTAATTTGTTATGGAAAAATAATTTGAATTCCGCGCAACATATAGAAAATGTGAACAAAATCACAACGGTTCAACATTCACCGGCAGATAGCTGATTCTATAAGTTGGCACTTAGGCTACTTTTAGTTTGGAAAAATAATAAGGATTCCGTGCAAAAAAAAAGAAAACATGAAAAAAATAATTCCACGCGTACGAAGTCACGGGCACAGCTAGTCTACACTAAGATTCAAGCCAAGCAGAACATTAGTAGTTACAATTTTGACTAGTCAATATTCCCAATTCCACTCCAAGTTAATAAATTAGCAGCCAAACTCTGGCATATTTTAATTACAAAAAAGTCCTGCAAAATGTGCTCAAAAGTAACTTGATTAAGGAATAAACTGCCTCGGGCTAAGCGCTGGATAAACACCAGCGTTGAAGTAACGAATTTACCTACCTGTGGGTCTAATGTTCACTCAATTGGAAACTGTAGGTACCTACTCTTATAAGAACACACAACAAGACATTAAATATTTAACACTATACTCTTGTATGTCTCTTTTATTTCTTACGTGACGACTTGTTTCAGAGAGTTTATTTTGTTCTGGGATCATATTTATTAACAGATTTGAGTGGTTCCTGATCATTTGAGACACTGATTTGGTAAGTAATTATAATAATTATATAAATGCTATTAATAATTTAATGTATTTCTGATGTTTTATAATATAAGATAAACTAATAAATATAAGATAAGATAAAAAATCTTTTTGGGCTCCGTCTCCCTATTAACTTGAAATGTGCCAAATTTCATTTCATTCATACTTTGTCTTCGTTATTTTTGCAAAAAGGGAAACTCAGTTTTTACTTTCTACATATATACCTCACAAGGTGTACATACCGGATACCGATAGATGGGTACAAAATTTAATTTTCATATTATAACATTCAGTGCGGATTGGCCAAGCGAAGCAAGTAATCTTGGAAATCAAATTTCCGCATGAAATATGCCACCATACAGCGAGGCTTTTACACCCGAGTGGAGCTACGTCACTAGCTCAGAATACGTTCACCCTTGTTGGTGCTTAAATAAATAAACAAGAATATGAAATTCGTTTCAATTACAGCAGTGAGAACAAAGACGACGAATTACGAGCACTTCGTTAGGGCGAGGGCCAGCCTTGTCTTGCTAAGCCACATTACACGTAAACTTGCCAGACAAGACTTGATACGACTGCAAACCGCTTGTTGGTTAAACAATTACTTCTGTATCAATTATTGAATAGATAGGTGAGTCAGATGAAGACGACGCCACGATTGCTTCATAAAACAGTACACCAAGGAAGTGCAAAACAAATGAGCTTCACAATAAGTCAGCTATAAATTATTATTAGTTGAAGCGCAGCATTAAATTCTGTGATTTGGAGTTCAACGAATGTTGAACTCCAAATCACAGAATTTAACAAACTTCAAGTAGGTATCCACAGCTGGATACTACATCCGTAGAATGGTAAGACGCCATTGAAATTTAATAACTTTTTCATTTCTACCATGAAGATAAATACTTGCAAGCACGTGGAAACCTGTGATAGGACCCATCCTAATCTATGTTACCAAAAACTAGTGTTACTAGAGGTGACTATAGAGGTGACTATTGAGTTAGATTGAATGGTGACGGGAGTGAAAGAAGGTGATTAAGGTTAGTAACAAGTATGTCTGTTATTAATAAAAAGATTAAGTATTGCTATTCAGAGGGGGAACGCTGCCAGTATCTTCGGAACCTTGCCCACAGGGACTCCGTTTAATAATTTGTTTTAATATTTATATTATATTTTTAAGGTTTTTAGTTTAAGGTTATGTTATTAATTATATATCTACCAGCTGGACTCCAACTCTCTGTGATCATGGCGCTCGGAATGCTGCCAAAATAGCATACAGTTAAAAACAATTACTATATCGTGTTAAGAATCTGAATGGACTGAATGGAATAGTAATTAATATTATAAATGCAAATGTGACTTTGTTTGATTATATAATGAGTACGCTTTCAACCGATCAAAATGTTATTTTACACACGTTATCAGGGGTATAAAAAAGGACATGAAGTTTTCCCCAGAACCCCGCTGGCGAAGCCGCGGTTAAAAGCTAGTACCTATCTAATATATAAAATTCTCGTGTCACAGTTTTCGTTGCCATACTCCTCCGAAACGGCTTGACCGATTTTGATGAAATTTTTTGTGCTTATCCGGTATCTATGAGAATCGGCCAACATCTATTTTTCATCCCCATAAATGCAAAAAAAATATGTCCACACGAGCGAAGCCGGGGCGGGCAGCTAGTATATAAATAAATAGTGAACGCCTTAGCCTTCAAAAGTATATAATTAAATTATATCTAAGCAAATTGTAAAAACAATGAATTATTTTGTTTAACCACTTAAGAAAGGATGAAAGTTTTTAGTTGTAATTACATAACGTATTCAGGTAAAAGAAAAAGAGTGCCATCCATCTGTGGAGCCCTTTAATGGAGCGGATGTTGCTAGTCAATCTTTATGTCCAGCGGGTAGTTTTTAAACGTACATGCAAATGCTAAACAATTATTTCGAATAAGGTAAGTTATTTTAAATATCATAAAGATTTAAACAAAGAAAGACAATTAACTGAGACCGTCTATTCACATATCGTCATAGTTGATGATAGCTGGCAGGATAGGAAAAAACAAATTAAAAAAGAACATTTTTACAATTTTTACCCCGATAAGTTCTCTCAATACATGCCATTGAGAGAACTTGAGACACTTAGTGTTGAAACCCAACGCTTATAAGTTTTCTCCCAATTTTTTTTTACAATATCATTAAAACCATCAAAAGCACCTTGGCTTAAGAGTTGAAAAGGGCGTTAGCTTAACCACAGAGAGTAATTTTTCTACTCTGTGGATTTAACGAGTGTAGGATTTATGTCGCCACATCGACATCGTCCTTGGAGTGATAAGTTGAGGGCGTAAGACAGAGGGGACTGAGGGGAAGGCGGCCTTGGCGCGGCGCCATCCATTCATTTCCCGTCCAACCCAAAAGATAATATAATAGATAGATTATAGGCGGATAGACACTCAGGCAATTGAAATTATATTCAATTATACTAACTGTGCCAGCAACTTCGTACGCGTGGATTGAATTTATTTCATGGGCTTAATGTAATTTGCGCGGTACCCTAATTATTTTTCCAAAATAAAAGTTTCTTAATTTATGCCCAGTAAAATCAGCTATCTGCCAGTGAAAGTTTCTTTCAAATCAGTTTAGCTGTTTCGGAGTTACTGCCAAGTACACATTTTGACTTTTATCCCCTATCCCAGGAGAACGGTGTTGAATTTCGGGATAAAAAGTATCCTATGTTATACCTCGTAGTATCAACTCATACCGTGCCAAGTTTCATTTGAATCCGCTCAGTGGTTTCGGCGTGATGCGCGGCCTAGAGACAGACAGACAGACAGACAAAAATAATAATAAAAACAGATTTCGGTTGAGCATCGAATATAGAGACCCCATCAAAAAAAAAATTTTTCAATGTACAGAATTGGACCTGTTACAGTTTTATTATAAGTATAGATGTCTGCAACATATACATTTAATATCAAAATAGATTAAACTATTTACAAAAACAGAACTTAATCTACCAACTTATAGATAAAAGATCTGACCCAAACCAGAATCAATCTGGAAAGCAATGCTGATTCTCTGAGCGAGATTATGATCTAGCACGCCTATCATGGGAGGCCTCAACCAGCCGACGTGAGACCTCCTTAAAAAGCTGGAGAGCATCCGGGCCCCAGGGACCCAGATGTCTGCAAGTAATATTATAGCTAAGTCAATTGATGCCATTTGTATTTTAACTTTCGAAACAACAACATGGTGTACTAGAATACCTCACATAAAATATACACTACAATATTATGTCATAGCGTACCAACTTAAGATTCATGCTTATTAACGCAATTCCTATTTTATCTACTCTAAGATAATGCATATGTTGATGGTTCATCGACACTCAAATACAAAGCTACCCTTATCAACTCAAAAATAATGCGCTTTATGTTAACACGAACGTGAACACGAAACTGAAGCAATCAAGTAGATGCAGTGTTGCTTAGATGCTCAGAAACATTGACCGCGTTTCATACAAACTACGGCTACGAATATAACGACGACTATCCCCTGATTTTCGTTCACCTTATTGGCGTTCTGCGGTAGGTATAATTTATGGCCTGGAAAACGATCGTTTGTCCAAATTGAGAATATTACAGACGTATTCGCAGCGCAACGGTGAAATACCCGGCGTAACTCTAGAATATTGTCACATTTTCCTTTGGAATAAACATATAATACTGGATGAGTTGAGAGAGATGTGAATAAAACGTACTTACGTTTCTTAATGTATGATAGAATACTTTTCTTGCGACTTCATCCGTGTGAATTATTTTTTAAATATTAAGGTTAGCTGGATCAAAAAGAAGGTAGAAGGAACGTAGATAAGGTACCTCTGACGGCAATGAATTATGACAAGTGAAGGATCACCTAACAAAGAAATTCTCGCAAAAATAAGATAATTCGTTTCAGTGAAAAGCCTGGAAAACCAAAAAAAAAACAGACAAGAGTAAAATCCGCGTGTGTATGTTTTAATACAGAAGAAACACAATTTAGTTTTATTTATTTATACGTGTGTACGCATAAACAACAAATCGTGGGTAACATATTCTTTGTTTTTATTTTTCACACAATACATTTCTGTATCTTCTTAAGATTATTTGAAAATAATTAGCATGTTCCACTTTTTATTTACACATCCAATATTACAATATCAATATATCAGCTAAGGAACATTATAACCCCAATTAAAGGTCCATTTGTTTAATTCAGTGTTTAATGGATTACCCGTTGGACCTCAATGAAAACATTCTATTAGGCGGCCGATAAATAACTACAAGGTCTATGCAATTACGTAACCACTTAAAATAAATATGTTTCAAGCTAGCATTTAATGTAAAAACATGATTTATTTATGTTTTTTTTTTACACCAAAACTAAAACATTTTAATGGCGTTAGTTGTTTTTATCTGACCTTTTAGCTGCCTCATACTGATTTTATAAGGTACTACTATGTTTACTAAAAGCCAAACAACTGGGCTGCGTTCATTTTTTAATATTAAAAGATGTTATCATTTCATGCATAAGGGGCTTAGGCAGGCATCGAGTAACGCCTTATAAAATACCTTCTAAATACAGGTGCGGCAAGCGAACGCTCGGAAATCTGACGTCGACAAAATGATAAAAAATAAAATGAAGAAAAATTGTCTCACTGAAGTACTCACATATAAATATTTGATTTATATATTTTACGGGTACATCAAAAAGGACTTACTCGTGTATCTTTCATGATGTTCGTAACACTTTTCACGTTAAAGCTTAATCTGCAGAAGACGTGTTACGTGTTAGTCAGGTTCAGGGTTAATTTCAGATGAATATCATCAAATTTATACACATAATATATTATGTTGTCAAATGAGCTTAAAAGTTAACGCCTTACTTTTTGGGGGTATCAAGGTTAATTAAGCCTATCCCTGCTTTCGCATCAATCAGCGTCGGTTGTCACGAAACAACCCACATTCGACAATCAATAACATTATTGATCCATCACCCAATTTTTCACATAAGTAGTACTTATTTTTTATATCCGCAAAATTGTTATACTTCAACATGACATAAAAACATAACATGCGAGAACTACATGTAAAAAGTTAGAGGACAAAATATTTTACGCGCTATCGTGTTTAAGGCGTCGTGCGATTTTTTATCGAGATGTGTTACATGAGATGTTAGAGACGGCTCTATTAATCAGTAGTGTTCGCTCAATGGCTCATGGCGGTGGATGTGACAGCTATTTTTATTCGTAAAGGTGAATTCATATTTAAGAGTCATTTTGTATCATAATAGCATCTGACTATTTTTTTCTACGAAGGTGGTAAGCCCTAAGAAACCGCGACTTTACGGCCCACCTGATGCTAGCCGTAGCCCGTAGAAATTGAATGTATGACATGTGGAAATGCGGTCTTTCAATTCATTAGTAATAGCGAAGTGTCGGTACAAGTACTTATATTATGTATACATCCTATTATAAGTTATTCACTTTTTGTTTAGCTCTGAAGATGCATCTGGTGTATAAATCGTTTCACGTTCCCACCAAAGCAATCAAGATTTTATCATGGTAATGTACCCGCCATTTTATAGCCCACCGGGTGGCATTAGGGATATCACAAGCTCCACATCCCACTCAAAACCCCTCGACTTCCATTCTCGTTGAAAGCACGTAATGTTACAACTATACATATAGATATACATTGTTTGTAATAACACGAGTATTATTATTTTGATGTGCAATAGTTAAAGCACGAACAACAATTATTTTATCTATACTACTTTAGCCTGGCGACTAAATGCAAATACAAAATCGATTCTAGTCTAAATAACTTTGGCGAAATATGAAACAATTCGTGACTAAGCGCCAGCTTACGCGTTTGTTACTTTGATACATACATTATTCTCACGCCAAGTCCCTCACGTGGTAGGCAGCGAGTATATTCCCATTTAATTCTTGAATTGCACACCCCTTTTCCTCTTTTTACATGCATCAATCTCTCCATACATGCCCACCGGTTCCAGTGAAAATGAAAGTAATTTACTAGTACTAGTAGGTAGTTGCCGATTAGCTACTCAGCTAGTAGAAATATATTTTACCTTGGGTCCTATCCTTGGTTTCATTCAAGTAATTTGATGCGGGTGAAGATTAACGATATACCAGTATCTCAAATACTGATCTACTTAATTCTATCTAAACCAATGAAACTTTTCTTGTTTAGATGAGATTGTTCGTAGTAAGATCCGAGAACGTACTTGGATCCAATGAAGCATCAATCAAAATAAATCACTATTGTCGGGCTGGTTTCTATCTTGTTCAGATCTCTGCGAGGATTTTGTAGGTACGCTTTACCGAAGGGCAGTCTAACCGGCTCTAACTCCACACAACATCTCTTTATATGTGCCTTCATGTTATGGAGATAACATTTGTATAAATTAGAATCTTTGGCTGGAAAAAATATAATTGATGCGTCTTAATTTGTCTTCTTTATTTAATGCGGAAATCATAATTATTTGTTAACACTCAATTTTAAAAAGAAAAAAAAAACTAACCTAATATAAACAATTAAAATAAATAAAACACTTGTCCCAAATCGCTGTCACGCGGGAGGGAGCCAAGAAGGCTGGCAGCATTGCCCCGCTGTATGGCAATGCTGATCCTTTGCGCAAAATATGTTCCAGCCTTCTTGTCACCGGAGGCCTCAAGCAATCGTCGCGAGACCGATGCGTCTTTAAGTACTTTATTTTAAAATACACTTCTTTCACTCTTTGTTTATAAAAGTTATCTCAAATCAAGGTTCTTTTTATTTACCCCCTGTTGGGTGCCTAAATACACATGAATGTATTAATTTCATTTTCCTTTTCATTATTTTTGGCCAAGATACAGAGGGTAGAATTGTCTCCTTAATAACAAACTTCATAGACTTTTTGAGGCATCTAGTCACATGCGTAAAAAAGGGACGGATGAAATATATGGGTTAATACAGTTTTCTCCTGGCTCGACAAAGGCGATGAACTCGTACTGAAGTTTTTAATATTTTCCCCCTTCAACGTCAAAACACTGATCCCGCTACATACCCAGATTTCCTCAATTATGCAAAAATGTTACGTATCGAAATATTCTAAATTGGAACCTTTTAATGTGTCACGCGAAAACGGCTGATGCTCAACACAGATAGAAAATGAGCTAAGTCTACACGAATGTACTCAAAAGGCGCAAAAGCTAATGTGAAATAAAATAATAATTAATTAATTATATTTATAACAAATATAATTAGAAATAATTGGGGACAAATTGTCACTATTACAATTTGAATAACATGTTGTTTTAGGCTTACAGAAATAGGATTATTTCTAGTATTGGTTCGGATTTATAGAGATTACTTATGACAATGAAACTCAAACTATATTAATCTTGATAAAATACAATGAATATTAGCTAAAACTCGTGGCCGAAGCAAATCGATAGACAAACACGACGGACTCTGATGGTGGCTTCGTAAATATTTTGACGAATAGGTATTTCCTTTGGGGCTCTCCACAAAGTTTATCTCGCCTCAGTCAAGCGAGTTGACATAGTTCCGTAAAATAGCACTTGGGGCTTTTCCAACGATTTTTCACGTTCAGCTAAGTTTTAATAAGACATAGGATTATTTTTCAGTTGTCTTTAGCTACTGAAGCAAGGGATTCATTTAAATTTTATGTTATGTTCATGTGTTAGCGTGTACGACGACAAGTTATTCAACGAGTTTATACATGCTTACTTGCTACGCGCTAACCGCGTTAGTCGCTCCCATACCTACAGAACTAAACAAACTGGTTTATATGGTAATAATGCGCTGGGACCAATTAAGCACATGTCACCATGAAACTGTTGAATGAATGTTGAGTGGACGGCTACAGAGGGAGAGGGATATCCAAGAAGAAGAAGGTGATTGGACTTCGTCTAGGGACGTGGAGAAATGTGGAGTGACAGCTGACATGGTAATAAGAAGTAGGATATAGAGTCAAAAGGTCCCCAAATAATTGAGACAGGGGCGTCCCCAAAGTCTACTTCTATGTGGACGAAAAATAATGGTTTGTGTCTTAGTATACAAGACACTGATAATAGAAAATTACTAAAACAGATCTACGATAAAACGCATTTGCTCGCTGCAATTTTCGAATCTCTCATTTTAACTATGGAACATGGAACTAGGGGCATGCCAGGATCACACCATTATTGTCATGAATTTGTACTATCTAAATAATGTTTGTTAGCGACAGGCTTACACACTACTTGTTATAATACTTTTTGGTTTTTATATTTTTTGTTGTCCATTAAAATGACAGTTGATTTGTCTTCTCGTAAAAATATGTTTCATTTCTCCAATATAATCTTATGATATTGAATCAGTCAAAACGTAGGCAACAATGTTTAAGCGCTGAAACAGATCGGTGATGAGATTTTAATTTTTGTATTTTTTTACAAAATAAAGTTATACGTAGGTACAATCTATATCTGTGTTGACGTCTAGTTATTTCCAAAATATTGAAGATAAAAGTTGGAACAGCCGGATTTTGGTTCAAGAAAACTATAACAAAGGTTAATATAAATCATCTGACCCGTCGGATAGTAAGCAGTTGCCGTAGCCTATGAGCGCCGGGGGTATGATTTGCGCGATGCTGACCTTGTGTTGAGAGTAATCGCTGTGCTAGGATATATTTCAAACATATAATGGACAGCATTTTCTCAGAGCTTTGGAAACCTACTACCATACTCATCGGACCATATCACTACATACTTAGATCATATAGAGGTTATGTAATTTGACTATGATCTTACGTACGGTACCCCAATCGAGCAACCCTGAGTTTGAAGGGGAAATCTAGCAATATTATGTCCTATCCTTCTTTAAAACTCGCGCTATGTGAACGAAAAAAATCACAAATCAATTGATACATTACGTTCTTTGTCAGTGAGCAATAATTTTCCAAACATCTTCCTAGAAGCTCAGATTTTATTGAAATTTATTTTTGAAGGAAATAAAACAAAGTCATCCTTATATTATGTATGTAATGTATCGCCTGTAATGGTAGATATTAATGGGCCCCGGGAACAATATCTAAACTATTGTTAATACTGTTTGTTCAAGAGCGGAGTCGTCATTCTAAAAGAAACGTATTCTAAAAAAATATTAGGGACGTCTTACAATAATATCTTCTTTTGTTTTGGGTTATCTCAACCCTCTTTTATCCCAACTCTCCGAACAATCACAGCCAAACGTGATACTAAAGTGTCCCCATACAGACTACGGTTTTTAACACAAGGCAGGCAGGGCGCTTAAATGCCACTTTTGTAGTATATTTATGAAATGCACATTTGTTATTTGGTTATAAATTTTATGTATTTACAAAAAAACTATTGCCCATAGTAAAAGCTTTGCTTAGTTTGGAATCATATAGCGCTGTTTGTTAAGATAATCCCCGAACAATGTTTATTTACGTATAAAAATCTTTCCCTATGTAACAACTGAATATGTATACCTGTATCGCAATATGACTGTATTAACTTTATTATAATTATTCAAGTTTGGCATTGGCATGCTATAGATAAGCAAATATAATTGGCACGTACTAAATTATAGACCGAACGTTATTCACGGTGAGTGTGGTCCCACAGCGCCGTGATATTTTCCGACATTTTAGAATTAAATCGCCAAACAAATGGGATTGGGAATAATGGACAATTCTTATCATTTTACAACACAGAACTTTGTTGTCATTGAGTTAAGAAACGCCTGGGAAACCACTTGGAGTGTAATTGTTATTCCCAGTTTGTTGTTGAATGAAAGTATTGTTGCGGGCCCATTGTTGGAGTAATTTGTCAATTTCACTAAATGTTCTCAAAAATCGTCAGAATCTACCACCGAATTCGGAAGAATCAAATAAAATACCACGAAGTATTTATATCTTGCTTTTACTTTTTTTTGAAACCCTATTTAAATACAATTACAAAATGGCAAAGAGCTCTTTGATGATGCACGAGGCAAAATAATATGTTGACATTTAAGCAAATCTAAAGGTATACTTTACCTGCTTACAGCGGAAAAAACGTTAAACAGTCAGTGTCATAAAATTACTTTTTCACTGAGCGCAGACTGGGAGTGTCTAACACAAACTGAGCCGACGCGTTGGATTTAATTGTATGTTTGTTTTTCACACCGCTACGTTTTTCTCGTTGGTTTGTCTACATACGGGCAAACATGTGCTGAATGTATACAAAGTTTTTTCTCTCATCTGTAGGAAATAAATACGATTACGTCTGGGGGATGTCGCCTCTCCTCTCTCCTGCAGCGTAGTGCGCTTGGCTTGAGTAGTTAAGGTTCCGGGTTCGATTCCCACGAGGAAAATATATATAAAGAGCTCATGAGTGGAAATGTTCCCGAAAGACCGCGACTGAGTTACCTTCTGTCACATTGTCAGTATGTACTTAAAATATGTTTGGTGAAATGGGAGTGTTATGCTATTACAACGCTACATATATTTATTTGTTTGGCGGGTACTTGTGTGCAAGCATTGCCCCATAATGTTAGTCGAAATCCAGAAGTGAGGCTGTCATTAAAACTATTTTTTTTACGTGTCGAAGGTACCAATTATCAGTTCAGTATAGTTGGTACGCAAATAAACACTTATATGTATACCTAAATGAATTCATATTTCCCTTGCTTACAACACACGGCTGGACCGATATCGATATCTTTTTTGGTTTGTTATTGTCAAAAATCGCATGAAAAAGAAAAATTCGGCATAAACTGAAAGTCCTTTTATCACGAAGCGAAGCTAGATTTTTAGTAATAATACAAAACGTTTACTAGCCATAAAATAATACTCTCAAACTAGGCAAGCCTGTAATAATAAAGAAGTTGAGTGTTCGTACATAGATTGTTACAAACGAGTGAACAGAGTGGCTACTGTTGTCCGTATGTTCTACATATTGCCTGAATCTCTACATACATCTAAACATTCTCAAACCAATATAAAATAAAAAGCAAAAGGCAACTCTTTTTGCTGGAACAAACTATACGCATAGATTAAACTATGTTCCGACTGTAAGTGTAACTCAGCGGTCTGTGTTCACCCCAGCGGGATACAGACGCCCCCCAAGTTCCCCATGTAATGCATGTTGTTACTATCAACTACCAGTTGTCCTATAATTTATTGTGGCCCAGTTTTACTATGTTGATATTTGTTGCTGGGGTTTCATTACATGAATAGCCTCGATGTTATTAACTTGTTTTATTTCCAGGAAAATTGCACCTAAATTTTCTTCGTATTACGAGAGCGTAGGAAAAGTTTAAACATCTATATTGCTTATGTCTTTAAAAAGTATTTACTACCTTCTATGAAGTACACACAACTATAAATAGGTAATTATCACAGCATCTACATTTCCCGAATAATCCAAAGTAAGCCCAGTGTGAATTGTTTTGAATGCAATTCTGAACTTACCCAGTCTAAAAATATTATGATACATCAAGGTTTATGTGTGAAATAAAACAAACATACAGACACATTAACTACATTGGCCAAATAAGTCGAAAACTGCATTTGAATGAATACCCATGTTACGCGTACAGTACGATTTGAAAAAACTTTCTCGTTTCCATATTATTATACTTTTGTTCGTATCCGAATCCCTTTCGAGTTGGCTATCGATTTTATCAGGGGCTCAACTCTCATTTGATTTATGGCACATTCCCACCAGAATCGGCACAAAAATATTGCGTGAATACTTCTTATTCAATTTTATGTTATGGAAAGCCTGTTCTAGAATTATTACAACTTTATCTGCGGAAGGAGTATATTTTTATGTATTTCTGAATAATGACTAGCTTTAGTGCTTATTCTAAGCACGTATACTGAAATGTAGGTAAATAATTGTTACTTGGTTAAGATTCAACATTCAGTTGCCAAATTAAGCTGACAGTCGTCCGAGATATAACAGACGTGTATATCGTTACGAGCAACCCAACATTCAAGTAGTTTGATTAATGAGTGAACTAGTCTAACGCTCCTTCAGATTAACGAGATCGATTCTCGACAAGTTATTTCCTAGGTGCTATTCAATCGATAGTCTGAGCTGATTGAGATCGTTTTGGGAAATATGTAACTGAAAATCTATCATGATCAATCTAGACTATATGAAAGTGAACATAATATGATCTACGTTTTATAAATAAGGTCGCTTTTTCTCACAAGATACGTAGAGAATGAAATCTATATAGAAATCAAAGAATACTAAAAATATGTACCGTAGAACACCTCACATGGAACCGACAATTTGACTACACCTTGTATACTATATTATTTCAAGTTTGGAAAAGGAATTAAAGTTAAAACATCACAGATACACAAGCAAAAGCTAACAACACATACGCACACAGTACATATTGTAAGTACACTGAAAGCAGAACAGGTTAAACATTAATTTCCGGCGCTAATTCTTTATCCGAACGCAAGTCGTTTGCAACGTGACAAGCATCACCACTCCAAGCTTTTGTTTTGCGATGATCTCGACTTCTTCCGAGGAATCCCTTACATAAATCTTGTAACAGATTTGTTTTGCCGATCGACACTGGATTTATCGTTTGCCGTTGCGTGCTCTTTCATCGCGAGTATAAATACCAGTTTATTTCTTCGGGAAATCCCATAGATTTGTATGGTAACATGCTTATTATTGATATAACCTTAATTCATTCATGAGCTCTCCAATTTTCAATATAAAAAACTAGAAGATAGGTAAGAGTGTATTATTACATTTACATGTTGTCTTGGAGAATGTCATGCGTTACCAAGTGAAACACGAACGTTACGAACGTTCAATTGATATTCGAAATAATTATATACGAGGCATTACTACTCGGTGACATTACCAAAGAAAAAAACAAAGAAAGGTTAGGTTGTTTACCGCTTTTTTCATCAGAGCTTAAGCCGTTTAAAGGTTCTCCTACGAATTCTTACGTTTCCTATATAAATAAAGTGTATCATTTTGTGTTTGCAATGTACTAATGTATTTGTAATCAATTATTATAGTAACCTACATATTATACTACACATGCAAAGCCTACTTCCTGATACATTCCTATTAATTGCTTTGTGTTCATTAATAGTCTCTTGGTGAAGACTATTAGCCTACCTTCCTCGAAGCTGATATCGAATGCATGAATTGTACTACGTATTACATAATATGTATATTTATAATAATTATATATTTAATGAACAAATTTTTTAAAAAGGAAACTACTCCAAAATACCTACTATTATTTTTCTACTAGGTGTCTTAGAACCATCTACTTGGTCTGATGATGATACCTAGCCTATTATCTATGATATCACTTACAGGGATTTATTCTAAGTCTACGTGTATTGCTTATGAAATCGTACCAACTGGTTAGAAAAGATTTTCACTATATTATGTGTAACATGGCAAGCTTTCAAGATAAATTTAATTCTGTCACATTGAACACATGGGAAAACCTTTCGTTTATTGCTAGGCTGGGAAATATAAAGTGAGGTTTTAAAGCAATCAATTTGTCTACAAAACTTTTATACCTCCATCCAAACTTTAATCCAAATTTTATAAATCGTTTACAAACGACGCTAAAATATCTCTATATTCACTACATGCCGTCATGAAAAATTCTTTACTCAAATAAGTTTATTCAATTATCTTGACAGATGGAGTCTACACTTTATGCATTTGCAAACTAATGGTTAAAACAAAGCTAGTAATAGTATAGTAATAGCTTCAACATAGAGTAAAACAAAGAAGACATAGAACAGTATATCGTACTTTCATCATTTTGTAGATAAATAAGTTAACTGAACCAAATTACATTCTCTTACTTGCTCTTTTACATTTTAAAACTTAATCAAAATTAGTTATTTCTATTTTAGCCGACTACGATTTTACTAAGCATTTTCATTCAACGTTATGATTAGGTCAAAAAGATGGTGATGAGAGAGATCTTATCCCGCTTACTATTACTTTACATATCACTAGGTAATTACGTTTCAAATATAATGATGAAACCACATGTTACCCATTTCTATGATTGATATGAATATATTTTATACAAAATCGTTGACTGACAGGACTACTCGGAATCAGCGGGCGTGTATGAAGGGAATTGTGAATTTAGAAGAAGTAAATTAGTGAAATAGCACTTTATACTCTCTTCCGACCCCAAAAAGTGATTTGGCTTGGCGTTATGATAATAATAATTATGTATATGTTAAGAATCATTTACTAGTGCGGTACTTGAAAAACAATTCTCGCTGACGAAAGTAGCAAACAATTATCATTTAAATTCCTTAGTTCGACTTCATAAAGCATCAAATCCACGAAGCATCACGATCACTACTTGTGCGAATCAACCAACCAAAAAATATTGGCTAGCTACGAGTATCGATGAGAAAAAATAATTTCAAATCAATGTGACGTTTTCGAATACGAGTTACACTTGTGTGAAATGAAATGTCAATCTAGTGTCCAGCTAAGGAGATGGAAAGATAATCCAGCAAAAGAAGTATATCTTCCTCAGAATAAGAACTAAAGCGAGCTAGTCATTATTCTGAGATATCTTCAATCAAAAATAGCACTTCATTTTATTAAAATTATACAGTGTGTTCGAATTGATATTTTGCATGTCACATCTATAATATATATTTGACACAAATCGTCCTTTTACCGTAAGTGGAATGAGGACCGGTAATGTTATTATCTTTACATTTCCCTTCATTTTATAGGGGTGAGGGCATACTGTATGGGTTCAACATAATGGAAAGCTCCCGGTACTTTACGAAGAAAAATTGGAGACCCGCAAAGTAGAAAACACTAGATCACACAAAGTGGATTGTAAACGAAAAATATTGACTTATATTTCCTTGACTTAATTGAGCACTAGCGTCATCATCACCCTGGCCTTATCCCAAACATCGGGGTCGGAACTAGATCTAACTATACGGGGCTGATTACCCGATAATAATATTATACATATGTAAGTACAAACTCTATTAATTATTATTTATAATTAAATTCATATTCATAACTCAAGGGCTGTGTGTTATTCAAACTATAATATTTTTTACACCAAAAGTACAACATTTTATTCAATTTTCTATATTATGTATTCATGTCAAGAAGAGCACCTATTCTATCTTTTTCACATAAGCCTCGGATATCTTACAAAATCCTAAAATCACAATGAACCTTACAAAAATAACAAGAAGGGAGGTAGGTACGAAAGAGGTCGATACGATACGTATAATGTACAGAGGATAGCTACTCTCCCGGAATATCCAAGGATTACTGAGGGAAATAAATCGTGCAAACGGGGCAATTTATCGCTCTTCTAATCCCTGTTGACATACACTTAACGCACCTCAATTTGATAGGATGGGGCTAAAAACAGACCAGCTTATTTCTAGGTTAATGATGCGAGTTAATGAGTGTATGGTGTCGCAATTAAAATATTTATACGAACGTCTCGATTTAAATTTAATTAAAGTCCATATTAATCATTTAATTAGTTATCTAGAGGTGTTTGCTAGGAAATAATGCATCCAGCTATGCGAGAGCTCATAATATAGAATTTAAAGTATAGAGCAGTATACTGCCTATTTTAATTGTTCTCCTCAAGCGGTAGCGCGCGGTAGGTCAAGCGGGTAGTTAAGACGCACCAATATAAAAAAAATGCGACACACAATAAAATAAATCTTAGTTCACTACACAGTAAGTCAAGATTTTAATTTAATGTCAGTATAAATTACAGAATAATCATAAATAATAAGAGTAACTCTTAGTAATATAGTGTAAACAAAGATTATTGTAATCATGGCACAGAATTTCATTAAGATCTAATCTTCAGTAATTTCGCTGTACCAGGCTAGGCAATTAAAAGGCAGATGAAAAAGATATGAAAAATTAGGAGCATTAAAATTAAATACATCCTTATTGCGATTATGTTTATTTAATATAATATTGTAGTCAATACATGAATATTAAAATGATCATATTCGGGCTTAAGATAGGGAAATAGATCAAAGACGGAGCAGAGTGAAAATTCAAAGCGATGCATTTGAAATGTCCAATCAAGTTCGGCTTATGGTGCCGACTGAATACGACACCAGCGCACGAGCGCTGAAATATGCACTCGCAAGATATTAGAATAACTTTACTGGGTATAGGCGTTGTTAGACTATATTTGAATTGGAGAATTCACGTGTAAATACTCCTATCGGTTATAGACTAGGAAGCAACTCCATTTTACGCTCAGCTCATGAAGTAATGCGCCGTCAACTCTCCAACTTGTGATAACAATCCTTATAACGAATTACATAGCCGTTATTATGAACTTGAGTATATAATAGTAAAAGATTTGCATAAATGAGTACAACACGGTATTGTGAAAACTTGTAAATTTATGTTTTCTTTTCAATATTTTGATAAGCAAAAGTGAAATAACTAGCTACCCATGTTACCTTTAACAATTCCGCTAAATCTCTTTTAGACTTAAGATCAAAGGATAACTTTATCTTCAGTGGAAAAAATGTTCGTAGAGGAAAAAAAGAGGAATTTGGTGTTGTAATGGCAAAATGATAATATTGTAATTTAATCCCAGTATTTCGACGTTCTAATATAAAAGCTTAATTTATTATTGTACCAAATGTTATAATCTTGTTTCTTTCTTTTTATTATTTTGCGTTGATAATGTAGTTGAACTATTTTATGTAATTAGCATGATCATCATCGCGACGCGACTAAGTAGTTAATGCACCCTTTAATTTTATTTGGTTTCTCACAAGAATCAAGCATCGTTCTTATATAAATACTCAATCATTATTATCTTTGTAAGCTGTCCTAGTTTTTGAGGTACACATGAGAAAACTCCACGTTTCTTAAATGCAAAATAAACTTATAAATTGCAAGAGAAAGGCCCGTCACATATCAAGATAAGAATCAAAGCGTAGAGGAGCATTTCTTTTTTGTCACGAATATGTTTTTCGTCCTGCCAAGTAATCTTGTCTGTGGGTATCTTTTGTTCGTTTTCTGATAAATCCCACACACGTTCCTTGCCTACAAATTTAGAGCTTAATATTCTCTTAATTTGTGGAAGGTATTGAGTGGATATCACAGTACCCATTCTACAAAGTTAACAACTTTGTTGGTACTCATTATTATAATGAAAGCCTCTTACCATTAATGACACTCTCTACCAACTTGTAAGAAACCTCTGAAAGGTTGAACTCAACTGAGGCTACTGGTATAACCTAGGCTACCGCTATCTTAGTTCAGTAAATTAGATTAAATATCATTCTAATAGCGAATCATAATCATAACAGATAAAGTTGTGTTAAGCAAAAATAACAAGGCGACGTCAAACTGTTGATACTAATTGATTAATAACTAACTAAATGTATATCCCTAAATTGTTGCCTTCATTGTGCGTATAAAATATGAGAGTTTGAAAATTAATTTGTGTTGACCTCAAATTGCGGTCAAATCAGGGGCATCTGAACTTAGTTTTCGAGCAATATTAACAAAATTATGATATCTATCATACAGAAGTTTAAATGCAAACTAGAAATATTATTACTACAATATACTTGTATCTCCTTGTATATATTTTAACCTCCGTAATTACCAATTAAATGTCATATAACCATGATAGTTTAAATCATGTGCGAATACAAATCGAGTCGCATTTATTTGGAAGCAAAATGCTATGTAACAATACACGAATATAATTAAATGATCGCGAGTTATTACTTACACACTCAACATAATTATTTAATAAAAAACACTTGGCATTCACAACCCTTAACTAAGATTTGATCTATCATGCCTAATCTGATATACACATTTTGTAGTACAACAGCTGCATTTACATAGTGAGTTTTCTGTGCGGCAGTCTAACTGAAAACCCTAACAAATTAGATTTTATAGTTGATTCCTCTGCTGATATAATTAAATCTTACAAGACCCACTAACCAGTGAGTCTAGTAAGATTTAATTATATCACCACCATTTATCATGGGTATAACCATTTAGAGCATGTAAAATTGCAGTAAACATTCAGTTTCTAGACCAATTGAACCGTCACTTGAGCAATTAATTTTGATAAACGCGGTTGATTGCATATTTCGTGAACATAAATGTACATAAACAATAACTTGATGAGTGTCTGTTATCGCTGAGGAAACTTCTCGAAGAAGAACAACATTTCTGCGGAAATTGTCACTGCAGGAATTTATCTTAAGGACAAAGTTTGACTTGTCTCACAAACTTAGTAAAAGATAGATCTTATAAATTTACCACTCGCATAAAAGTTTCATCCAAAATATCCACCCGTATGCAGTTTTGTGCTTTAGCAGTAATCTAATTTTAGAACACGTTCCGAAATACGACTATTTGCATTACTATCAAATTCCTAAATAACAATGTATATTAAGTATATCAATAATCACTAAAAATATATTTAACTAGCTGTCCCGACAGATGTTGTACCCCTTAGCTATGAATTCATATTATGTCAAATACACCATCGCAAAAAGGACCTTCAGTTTATCCCGAAATTAAAAAGAATCCGGGATTTTTTCTTTTTATAAGAACCTTCTCCGGACAATATCAAACACAGATAAAAAATAATTATCTAAATCGGTCCAGCCGTTCACGCGTGTTGCCGTGACCAAGGAAAATAGGGATTAATTTTTATGTGTGCAGATTCCATTATAAACATAAATTTTGCAGCAATAATATACTGGATTTTACTTTTCATGTCGTCAAATGAATAATGGTTCAAATAAAACATATTTCCACTTTACCTAAAGGGAACTTTAAAAAGTACTTTCGCCATTTCTGGAAATTTATTATTCCAATTCCGGTAAATATTTTTAATATTAGCACTCATTTCGTGCCAGAGACAGGACGAATTCGTGGTTCTCGTCTTTTATTATTCGCATTTTGACCATTTACGTCTCTTTCATACTTATATCTTAGTACTTAGGTACCTCGTAATAAAATCAAATTCTAAATTTTTCTCTACGCATTCGCTATAAATAAAAAAGTGGATTTCCCCAAAAATAACTCTGCTGACTCGGTTTATATGCACAAACGCTATTCGATTGGTTAATAATCATTACTAGTAGTATTAAATAGCCACTTTATGCCAGCTATCCGGTTATAGTGATACATAAATATTCAAGAAGCGATCCATCTACTTAGAACAAGCTAATCCGCCAGGATTACGCTTCTGGCTCGTATCCAGCTTAAGCTTAGCTGCGAAACCACATAAACTGGTAAAAAAACTGATAAAAACGTTCTACAACCCGATTCTCAGGTACAATATCATTTTTGTATCGGTGGTGAGAGTAAGGAGGGTATTCTCAAAATCTTCTCTCTATTCTCTTTTTCCATCTCTCTTTCTCTGTCGCTCTTTAATCTGCTTCCTGTTGTCTCCTACTCTATTCTCAAATAATTTGGGGACTAGCCTCCTTGTACATCGAGCAAAGATAATCGACCATGAGAGGTCGATCCTCAGATATTTAGGGCTTTCAACTCCTTTTCCATATAGATATACAAAGAAATGGCTATTCTTCCTCTTTCTTATGGTTTAGTTCTGATAAGAATATCAGATATCGTGAACGGATTTATGTGAGTAACTATCACCTTTTCGCATTATATGACCATACCATCTGCGTTTGATTTTATTAAAGCTGGTAAATAATTATCTTAAGATAAACTTTTACAAACTTCATTATCGTTCATTCACATCAAGTATATACATTTATACAACACTAGCTGCCCGCCCCGGCTTCGCACGGGTAGAGAAAATCAATATAAATAAAAATTCTTCAATTCTGTGTTTTTAGTGTTTTACTCGCAATTTTTCCATATTTTCTCACCGTTTAAACCTTCCCTGGACTTCCACGAATATTTCAAGACTAAAATTAGCCAAATCGGTTCAGCCGTTCTCGAGTTTTAGCGAGACTAACGAACAGCATTTGATTTTTATATATATAGATACACGCCTGTATCTTCAATTACAACCGATTCACATACATGAGAATGGATCATATGTATTCTTTGCGCTATTTGCGCCCGCCCTTCTGTACAATTAATTTGAGCCACATAGATTGTGTTTATTTGGATGTTGCTTAATAAGCGGTAAACCTTCCACCAACGACATCCCATGGGAGACTAATCTCTGTAAGGTTACAGATAACCACTGTCGTAACTCAGTGTCTAGGGATATCTGCTCGCTCATTTGGCTAATTTCTGTTCGCTAATTTGTTTCACAAATAAATATTTATTATAATATTAACAATAATACAAGGGTGAAGCTTAAAGGCAGTATTGATAAACTGGCTAAAATTAAAAAAAAAACGTTCCCATGTGATAATGTGTTAATGCCATGCCATTCCACCGCTTTTTTTATAATACAAATTACTATGCAGTTTGTCAACATTATTTAATAGACTATTCAACGACAAAAAATCTTACATAATTTGTAACTGTTCCTCATACGTAAAATATGACTAAATCGTTATCACAAAAAATATATTTGTAGTTTTTCTTCCTTCGCGCAACTTATCATCTTGAGATGTTTTTTATCTATAGAATGCTCTTAATCGGAATGCTCAAGTTTATCCATCATTAATCTTAGCGGTCTCTCGAGCTTCTCGTCAAGTTTATGTTTTGTATTCGATTCTACTATGTTGTCATTATTATTTTGTTATTTTCGAACTAACATAAAACGCTGAGAATGTTCTCGTAAATCTATTGTAGTTCCTTCTGCTTGCTGTTCTGATATTTTCACAAATTAAACTACATGTAAAAGCTATGTACATA
Source organism: Falcaria lacertinaria (assembly GCA_951449985.1). Lineage (NCBI taxonomy): Eukaryota > Metazoa > Arthropoda > Insecta > Lepidoptera > Drepanidae > Falcaria > Falcaria lacertinaria. Next base: position 6,759,867 of record OX602113.1, on the reverse strand, counting down.
TTGCGTTATATTTCAATAAATTTCAGAACACTCCTTTTTTCGATACACTAATAAATTACCTGAAATTATGATATAATGTTTCGTCTACATATATGTATCATATAGGTATGTTTTGTAATTTTCCCGTGATTTACCGGTTGTACCAGTCCTTAGCTAGAAGATTATTTTGTATAGTGGTTAAACTTCGTGGATATACATCAAGGACGTAGTATATTATCTACTCTGAGATCAAGGTATGTTCACATCACCGAGGGACATAAATGGCCGTCTGAGGGGGCGAAAACACGAAAAGTTGCGAGGCCTTGTTAAGCGCGTAAAGCTTTTAACTGCTATCCAACGATGACAAGGTAGCTCGCAGCCGCTTTTATTAAATAAATTGTAGGTACGCGGTTTAATTTCAAATTAGCTACTCTAACTTCGAAACTAAGTAACATTAAAAAATATGATAGCTATATAAAAAACAAACCGACAGAGACCTATGAAATACCTATTGCCTATTTCTAATAACAAAGGAATAATTGGAAGTCCCACAAATGTTTAGATATAAATTGGTTATTAGGGAGAATTTACTCAATTAGATCTGAAACACTAAATAGCGTGGATTGGATTTGTCGGTGGGCCTGGCACCACGTTTTGTAATAAACCATTATTATCATAAACCAAATAGAGTTCTTCCATTATTTAGATACATACATATCATCACAAAAATATTGATCTCAAATATATTAGCGCATTATAGAGCGGCATTTCATTAATTAGAGTAAAATAATTCTACATAGTTTTCTACATGCCAACCATGGTAGCATACATTAATTCCATTTGATCTCTCTAAAATTCATCCAAGCATGTGTACAAGAAATATACGAGTGATGAATGCTTTACCTACAATAGCTACTCAAGAACCACAGGAAAATCTTAACAGAAGTACTTGCTCGCGACGCTTCCACAACTTCAGCTAAACGGCCTATTTGCACACAAAGGCCCTAGCCCTACATCTACACGTAAAGTCACATTACACTTGGTCAACGATACTTCTTGTTACTACATAGAACACTACATACCTATTTAATGCTGTTCCAAAGCACAAATAACTTGGTTGTCTAAGAAGCGATTTGGTATTTATTTAATTAATTTAATATGCTTAGATACACATGGCATGACCTTTGTCACATGCCTCTTGTTAAAAAACTGGTATCGTCAGAGCCGTTTTCTTTAAAATTGCGTATAACCAATAAATCAATAACGGAACCATACAGTGTTTTCGGTGCTTACTAAAAAGATTTTAGCATATGTAAATTATTCAAAGTAAGCGAATGTATTTTTTTGATACGCTAAAATGTTTGCTTTACATTTCAAAATTCATCAAAGGAATTTCTCTTAGTGGGTAGCTGCCACTTTCCCCGCCAAAAAGACTGAATAATCATTAGAGTAACTTGCCTTTGAAGACATTGCACTAAATTCATTAATATTCATTCGTGGGCAAGAGTGTTTCGGACGTGTAGAGCATTGTTCACACAGTACAAATGAAATGAGATAATGACCGCGAGCATTACAAACGATCCCTTTTGCGCCGGGTGTCACGGACTTTGACTAAATTATGACCCTGCGGGCAACCTCGCCCGATAAATACCCCAGCATTAAGCCCTCCCAAAATATTGAAGGAAAATTACTTAAGTAACTTAAACAGTTATATTTAATATTTTAATCCTAAATTAAGGTTGCTTGTTCGCCCACTGATCGCGGCATTGTTCTTTTTGCGTTTGACTTGACATTTCGGTAGCCTTTTTCATCCTTAAGGTCAGGCTAGATGTCTAGCGTAGCCTATTTTGGCAGATTGACCTCCTTGATGATCCTATTATATCTGTTAGTAATGAGAAATTACTTGCCTAACGCTGTTTTTATAGTATATTCCTTAGCTAAGCAAATCTGGGAATGTTGCTAAGTTTAAATTTCTGGGTTTATTGAAATATTATTTCAAAGTGACGTTTACTAATAAGGTTCTCATCCAGAAACTTACATTACTACACTTGCAAATGTGTAATCTACCCAAACTCATATTCGTTCGTTAAGTTATAACGAACAAATATGAATTTCCCATAATGAATATAATTAACCACGGGTGAAAAACATTTCTGTAACTCAAAACAACTTTAAATCTTAACTGATACGAGATACTACGAGTTCATTGAAATCAATTACTAAAAAGATAATAAAAATGGTATTCCACTGTGAGTAACTAAACTTAGTTACTTTTATTTATACAATTTACTTTTCCTTCTCGATTGGTGATGTTAATAGAACTCTATTAACATCACCAATCGAGAAGGAAATATAGAGGACGTCAATCCTCGTCAATCCTCCATACCACAAACTAAATTGAATTTAAATAACATCTAGCTTAGAACAGTATCATTTAACCGTCCCTTGGAGACATTAATGTCGCCATTTTATCTCCAGAATTATGATGTAATATACACAAGATGCGGATTAAAAGAAGTCCTTCTAAAAGTTGTAACATCAGATTAAATCAGACGGTATTGTGGGATGGCTGCTCCGTTGAAATTGCTTTGTTTCGTCTTGGCCCTTCGGGGCCCACTACAAGAGCAGTGTCGAGCTTCGCTAAAATGTTGTAGACACTAGAGCGCCATTTCTTAAAGCGACATAGTCACGGTGCGTGGAGTTCGATACTTTAAAATCTCTCATTACCAAAATAGATCCATTTAATTCACAAACATTTCTGATGAAAGCACGACCTACTTATTGGGGTTGAAATGGATTCATTTATAAGAGGGATGAAATTGGTTTGCTTTTAATTTATTTAATTAAGTGTCATGATGACGGGATGATAAATTAGTTAATTAACTTATTTGTTTTTTGAACTCATTTTCGCATAGTAGTGTTTTTCACTACTCTTTAATTGATTAAATTTATAACATTTATAAGGAGATTATTAGAAATTGAAAGATAATTGTACTTGCATATCATATTGCAGTAGACACTGTGAGTCTGTTTTTAATCATGGCTATTTAATTAAAATATTTAAGCCCTTAGCTGAAAGTTGATTAAACCACTTCAATTAGCATTTTAACGAGCCAAGATTGGTCTTACCTACCGCTTTACCGGATCTGTTATCCCTATGAGCGCTATTAGCCTTATCCTGGCAACAATAACAGCCTTCTCAGGCATTTAACGTGTTTTGTTTCGGTAAGTGTAAACACCAATAGCTAAATACATTCCCATATAGTAATTAACAGTGTACAAGAATTTAAAATACTCGTACGTAATACGTCTAGCTATGCTGAAACTGATCAGAAATATTTATTTACAGCTTTACAGTCCTGTTGAATAGAGAATCAGCATCATCAGCCTATAGACGTCCACTGCTGAAAGGCCTCCCCCCTAGATTTCCTCAATGACCGATTCAATGCGGCCCGCATCTAATGCTTTCCAGCTACCTTTATCAGATCATCGGTCCATCTTGTGGGGGACCGTCCGACGACGCAGGCTGCGTTTTCCAGTGCTTTTGACCCCATCGGCCATCCGTTCTACGAGCTACGGTAACTTTAGTTCTGCGAATCTCCCTCATTTCTGATTTGATCTCGCAGAGAAACACCCAGCATAGCCCTCTCCATAGCTCGTTGAGTAACTCTAAGCTTTCTTAGATCAATACTGGCGTATTGTACTGGCTTTCACTGGCAGATAGCTGATTTTACTGGTCATTACATAGTCAAAAATAATTAGGCTTCCGCGCAACCAATAAAAAACTCGTGAATATGTAAACAAAATGAATTCCTTGCGTAGGAAGTCGCGGGCACAGTTAGTGTATAAATAAGTTCAGTAAGATTTATGAAACTGTCAGATATGAAGCTAATTAATATTTTATCTCTTTGGTTGAATACCACTTCACAAATAATTCCTGCTAGTTTTTATTTCATTGTGTACACAATTAAAACATGATTTAGTAAGATCAAAAGTTCAAAAGAGAACAATACGAATCAAAATGACAAATAATTAAGCACCTTGACAGATTGCTTTCAAACAGATGGGAAATTGTACTTATCAAATCTTGCGGCTGTAAATCTGCCTTAGATTTGGTAATTGGCGGGGTGTATCCGGGCATGAGCGCGGTCCTCCGTTCGAGTTATCGTAATCAATGTTCTCAAAGTTTCCTTTGCGTCTAATAATTATACCAATAATAGTTTAATTACTTTTAATAATTAATTTCTTCTCTAGCACCTTGATCCAGACCCTTGGCGTGGATAAGGACATATACATGTACATTTTATTAGAGCATAAAAAAACAAGTAGATATTTCTACAAAAGAAATTTTGCTCCTAGTAATACGTTCCTATTCAATATAGCGCACTTAACATTATTTACGGAAACGTAAAGAGGTAATGGACCGTATAGTTAATAAATCAAAGGTTCGCTGTAGGCGAAACAAAAAACTATTAACTATAGTAATATGTTCTCCGAGGAAACGATGAAACGTAGTTACTGTTTTTTATTTTTGGTTAAAGGTAACACAGGAAAGGAGTGCTCACTGACCGAGACGCCATAAAAAAACGTATTTTCACGATGTACGATGCACGATGTACATATCTATCAGAAACATGATACGCGTACGAGTTGTGTAAAACTGAAAATGTGAATCATGGAACCGCGACCATGACACGGCAGCGGTTGCTCACTATGGGGATGGCTTATCCCTAAGCAAACATCTGCGGTATCTACCCTGCTTTCCGCATCAGTCGACTGAAGCACGGAGTATTCCAGAATTATTGTAGGTATAGTATTTTATTGTTACTGAGGTTTTAGATCACATTTCTTGAAAGACAGATGCTTACCGCATGTTGGTGCACCTACAATAAAGCACCCTCCAGTTAGAGGCCAGACGGTATTGTAATCACCAGGCATTTTGGGCGCACGATCTAACGGCGACGGGTTAAGGGTGGTGATGAAGCAATGCGGTAACATGAAGGTGCTCAGCATACACGGTAGTAGGTATAAATTATATACTTACTAGAATAATACAAACTATGTATGTAATAGAATATTTTACATGGAACCAGGGGCACAAGCAGAAATAACTTTTATTATACTCTCTGGTATTCTCAGAATATTTAATAGTTTATGTCAGCATAGAACCTTACAGACGGATGCAGTAATTTTCCTCAACAATTTCTTGTACATCCATATATATTAAGAGGATAACAACTACGGTATTGTCCACGAAGATTTTTCTCCGATTCATAAATGAGATCAAAGTAGTATTCCTTACAAGGTTATCTCAAAAATTGCTCAGAGTAAATTGGTAGTATAAAGAACTGTTCATTCGAAATCTATTTAGAAAAAGTTATTTACCATACAATAATGCCTGTGACTTAAAATTTTGTTTTCAAGTACTGCCTACTAATAGGGCTATATCAAATAGATGAATTTTTTTAAACAAGGAATGCTTATAAACTACGTCTGGTTCTACCTGGGAATGGGAAGTCTTAAAAATAAGGCCAAGCATTTCCCCACTTTAACCACGCCACAGAGCTCGGAGGTGGCTCAAATGAAATGTTTATATGACTATATATCACAGACAACCGTCCTTACGCCTTAATTCGCTAATTAACTTACATATTACGTTACATGTTAATTTCGGCTAATTAACTCGTACAACAAACATTACGTACATAAGCCACTGATTTCTAAATAATGACTCTTCCCACTTTATTGAGATGTCTCAGAAAATTCAATCATATTGTTAAGATATTTTAGAACAATTTATCTTACTCGTTCATGTACATGGAATGAGAAATGAAAGAATAAGAAACCCATTTTCGTAGGAATAACTCCAACTAACGTCAATATTATATGAGCACAATAGATAAAGTGGAGCTGAGACTCGTTAATAATAATGTTTTCAAGCAGCTCCATATATAAAAGAGGCATAAGCTAAGCATTTACTTTTTATTTTGTAAGATAACTGGGTCCATCTTAATGATCTTTTTTGTTAAATCATAAGACTTTGAAATTAGCAGTACTATAAATTACATACACGTCCATTTAATATGAGAGAACAGCGACCTTTTTAACCATATTAGGTGGATCTAGACGATCTTTAACCAGATATTTTTATTCAGTATTCAGTCATAGTCGCTAGTTTATTGCGTTTATCTCCAACACTATTAAGTGTGTGGTCAGTCAGACCATATTAGGTGTACCTAAATAATATTAAATCAGATAACATTGTGTATTGAAGAATTCAGAATGAGTTGCCTGTCGTGTTTATCTTCGGCACTAGTGATCGTGAGGTCAGTCAAGAGCAACGACGGCGCTGGGTCGCGGATTTGATCTCCGCGCAACCAGTTACGTAATCGCCGCACTGTATGCACTTAAAATGCCAAAACTTTATCAGGTTTGCGTTGCCTCGCATGCATTTAGGTGACAGCGGTCAGTTTATCACTATATTTTTTTTAAGTTAGTTCGTTTAAAAAATAAATTTATTTTGTCTATAATCAAAAACATGAATATATACAAAAATATATATCATAGGTTCTTTAAGCGAACCATGCTTAAATTTTCTGCGGGTTAGTTTCTGTGCCTAAAATACGTCTGAGGTCAAGAATCGGTATTTTTTTTCTTTTGTAATCTCATTAACAACTAACGGAAACAAGACATCAAAAATAAATTACAAAAATCTCAAGTAAGCCGACAACATCAAACATACCTGAACTTTTAACATCCGAACTTAAAACCGACATGAATGGCTTAACGTCACTGAAAAAATATTGCAGTCCAAGTTCTTAGGTACACGCACTGTTGTTAACGGAAAGTTTTATTATGTGGCGTCAGCGCGGGTAGGCAAAAGTTGCAGTGGGCGGGCGAGCGAGTAGCTGTGTCGCGCGCCGCCCGAGTAGTGGCGCGAGGGCGGAGGGGCGCGGTGCCCACGGCGCATGCCCGCCCGCCGTCCGCGCCCGGACGCTGACGTCACGCGGGGTCCGACACTCTGCCGCCCGATCACAGCGCCTCGCACCCTCATTTCGCACTGAACTCTATGTCTCCTCTTAACTGAATTCCTAACTCATAAAACCCAACCCACAGATACTCGAAACTCCGTATTGGAAACTGCAATCAATGTGTTCTGTTTCCGACGTATTTCAATTTATTGAAGGATGCGTTTTGATTCAAAAAATTTTGAACCTATATTATTTAGATGGTATGAGAAATCGATCATCATGAATTAAGCACGCGTGAGTATACTCTAGAAGGATATGAAAATTATTTTAATCTACGATAAGAATATATATCTATATAAGAATATTACACTTAAGTAATTAACAAGGTGTAATAAAAAAAATATCGTACCATTTATGAACTATCAACAAATATTGTTTTGTAATAAAAATAGTTGTAATAAGGTAGTTTTAATATTTAAATTAAATAATAATTAAATTATTTACGTTGCTCTAGGTTTTTAATTTGAGACCTCTCTGGTTTATTTTAATAATCTAAAATATTGATATTTTAGATTATTCAAATAGAGAATAAAATAGAGCCATGAAACTTTTTTAATTTCTTTCCAAATGTTGAAAGGGCTCAGTCATAAAACAATTGGTGGGTATAATTAGAGATACTCGAATTAAAAAGAAGTATACCTTCCTATACAAAGTTTTAAGGAAAAAGGAAACAAAATAGAAACCTTCTCGGAAGGTTCACGTTTTCCTCTTTGATGTAAATATCTTCGAAGGAATTCTACACAAAACCTTTGTATCAACGGTAGCGCCCCCGGTAGAGTTTTTTATGTAGTTATAGCAATATTTATAAAGATTTTAATAAACTTGGTATATTCATGTTTATTAAAAAGTATGTCTTAGCAATAAATCTACATATGAGCCAGTTTATTACAATATAAAGCCTTAAAACTGAGGGTCGCGACGGTTACATACTATAGGTAAAAGAAGCTTATTTTGACATCCTTGGCATTTTTATTAATAGTTAAAGCGCAGAAATTCAGACATGAAGGTGTTCGGTGATTTATCCTTCATGAGATATGTCTGTGAATGGGTTCCTTTCAACCTCGACCCTTGGGAAAAATAAGGGAGGATTTAATTTGCACCGCTTCACGGGTAATGGAAGCAAGGATAACAATGGACGTGTGATTAAAAATAAAATGATAAACGTATTGTTTACATTGAAATAAACTTCAAAACGCGATAGTATCCTGGATATCTGCTATCCCTATACTTAATACTTATCTTGTTTCTTGTACATAATACTTCTTTTAAAAGATAAGGATTAAATTGGCTCGAGGCTCCCACGAATATTCCTTACCTACGCTATATCGATCGCTTTTTAAATTCAAGTACTATGCTTTATACACTTATGGTCAATTATGGGATGGATGACCGCTCATTCCGTGTCAAGTCTCTATGTCTCGGAGAATACCGTAAGCCGTTGAGTCCTTCTTCCTCCTTTTTAAAAACTTACCTAACTGAAAATAGCTTTAACATTGTGCAAATTATGTAGTGTAAATTTTACGTAAATAAAACCCAGAAAGCCACTATACACATTTCATTTAAATTAATTAAATAACAATTATGATGAATAATGTTTTCATCCAGAATCGCTAATCAGTTATAAAATGATTTTTCTTAATTGTTTATGCAGCTTAGGCCCTAATAAGGCACTATGAATGTACAAGTTTACTCTACCATGTTCAGATAAAACCACGATATGAAACTAAGTGCGTTGTCGTATATAGGTTCCACTAATGTATTGAAACTCTTAGGAACACATCAAACATAGGAGTTCCTATACTTTTATATAATTTAGAAGGGTCTGCCAAGGATATATTACGTAAGTAAACGGTTCATATAATAATTTTAACAGAGGCTATTTACACCTCGTGGACATAATATAAATTGTTTATTTACGTACATAAATCGCACGAAATGGTTTTGTAAGAAGTTTTTATGTCTAGTTTTATGTAAGTAAATATTTGAAAATATTCTTGCATTGCATCAAACATTTGAGTGCGTATATTATGTATCTGTTTCATAATTATTTCGGTCATGGGTCAATAACAATAATACAGGGAAACAAAACTGGATGGCGAAAAAATAAGTACCTACACGTACACATAAAGTAAGTACCTTATATAACGTCTTTTATGTCGGCAAAAAGTTGTTTTTATAAAATTTCCTGACATTTTAATAAACAATCAGTTAACCACATACACCCGAAGTGAATCTCCACGTGCCGTGAATTGTTTGCGGGCGCCTTTGGTTATTAGCGATCGAAGCCCGTGCATAAATTAATTTACGTACGGGATTCACTAATTCAATACCTACACAATTCAGCCGCTGGAAATATGGGGGTATTTCACAATGTCAGGTATTTGACGGTGCAATTAGCTAGTTTCAACTGGGGATTATTATTTCAATTAACACTGTAAATCAGTAACAAACTGGGGTGATTAGTTACGGTACAACTACCTACCTTTATATTACCTACTAAAAGTAAGGTACATTTCCATACCACACACAAAACAAGAATTAATTTGTTGGCTCCTCTGATAAAATCACCGGATCGATTCGCTCTGTCTACAAAAGGTAAAGCGTAAATAAAATAAATTCGTCAATCTGTTCAGAATCCCGGTTCAGAATGGCCGTACTTTATGTCCATTTTACAAACAACGTGACAGCCGCAACGTGGATTATGCTTGTGGTCGTTAGATATCCCGCAACGTTGTGGCTTGCGTGAATATCGTTTGAACGAACAAATTATGTAAGTTAATTAGCAAGCTTTCATTCAATTACGGATTTGCATAAAGTCAAGCACTAATTGTCTGTATAATTATTATTGGTTATAGAACGTTCATTTTAGCCGAGCATATAAGGGTTTGTTTATTCCATCGTTTTTCTAAGTTTAATGATGTTTTAGCTCAGAGTAGATAATATACTACGTAGTTTGAGTAAACATTTCAAACGCTAAACGCTATACCTATACAAACACACAATACTATCTTTATTTAAAACAGATTAACTTTTTACAAAAAAACAAAAGTTAACCTACCTACTTATATAAAAAGGACTGATCCAAACCAGAATCATGCGGGAGCGTGCCAAGAATGCTGGCAGCATTGCCACGCTGGATAGCAATGCTGATTCTCTGAGCGAGATATGTTCCAACACGCCTGTCACGATACTTAATAGGTAAATTAGACTCAAACCTGAAACCTCTTTATAATTTTATTATGTATATGTTGTTTACGTGCTTAACTAAATAAAAAATAAGTAGTCTTATTAATACATGCGATATGCAGGCAGGTACCTACTTCTTGTGATTATTCCTTAAGTAAAATTCCTTCGCGGAACTTGTACGTAGTATATTATCTACTCTGAGGCGAAACTCATAATCATGACCGATAAATGATCGATTACGAGAACTTCCACTCGCTTAAACCGTGAGATTCTGACTTTGGTTCATTATATTCCTAATATTTCGCACGTTAACTGAACTGTGCTTGCGTGAGGATTTACCTGACGAAGATTAATATTTATATGATGTCTTAACCGACACGCTCGTGTTGAGTTAAACTGTTGATACAAATAGTTTGAAGGAGAAGCGACCAACGTAATGCCTTCGCATATTACAGCTATTATGTGTTCACATTTTAGTTAGTGGGCCTTGTTAATAATGTATGGAAACTTTAAAGTTCACTGTATTATGCTTAGTAGGGAAATTGATAGCGCGCTAACTTAATATGACATTTATTTCAGGATATTGCTAGGTATACATATAGACGTAAGTAAATATTTGTATTAGGATAGCCGGTGAGTTCAATGAAGGATTAAACGATTTTATTTTTAATATTATTTCTTGTTTTCGGACAATATGGGTTTTTTTCTTCATTGTAGGGCGTATAATAAATAAATATGTGATTACTTGCTGCCCGACGGCGGCGGTTTCGCGAATTGAGACAAAATATGAGCATAATTTTCTTTCCGATTCATTTTTTTTTTATACAAACCATAATATTACCTCAGAGTAGATAATATACTACGTACAAATATTACCACCGAAATTGATGACACACGCGGCCTCTATGCCGCCCATAACAAAACAAATAGAAGCAACCGTGCACAGACATAGTGGCATGAAAATTAACTTCATTGCAAATAATACACTAGAGATTACACAGATGGCGCTAAAAACGGCGTTGTCTTTTGGTGACAGAGGCGAGCGAGTTGGTATTTCGTGACCCCGGTGACCAATGACCTTGCATCTACTTTCAGTTCAGAAATTACATTCTAAAAAATATTTTACTCCTTACCTGTAATGACACATTTAATAAGTACGTACAAAGTGCATAATTAAAATGATAAGAGCTTGGTAAAAACCCCTTTTAAAGGTTGTGAACTTTTATCGCTAGTCAAATTTACTATACCAGAAATTGTCATCGGGTTTGATGAAATTTCAAAACTTAATAATATGCAAATACGTGCATTATATTAATTCGTTATGAAATCGAATAAATGAAACGGATGCATCTTTTATGAACGACTAGTCATAGCCAACAAGAATAAAAATAAAAATCTAATTGAAAGTAGCATACCATTTACATTTGATTAAATACTATAACAATATTGTATAATTACATTATGATATCAACTTATATAAGGTCCTATCAAAATAACTAACGTCCTTTTGCAGGGTGATAGGGTAGGTCATTAGTATTAATTTGTACTATGAATGATTTTTTTCCGACGTATGGATTAAGAGAAAAAAATAAAATACTCGTACTTGAAATAGTATTATTAGGTATCCTCTTATTAGGATTTTAATATATTACAAGAAAAATACTTACCGCTTACGAGTAAAGTCGCGGATGACAGAACGTATGACGTATATATTTTATTGGAAAGAAACGTAAACCCCAGCGACCTTGGCGTTCACTACATGTTCTCCGGCAGGTATTCGGCGGATCTTATGAACGACTCCGGTTACCAAATGCCAATATCATACACACAATGGTGCCGATTCTGTTGTACAAAATCACTAAACTAAACTAATTTGACAGGTCTAAAAGTCTTGCAATCCCTTTCTCATGTCCGAGGTTAAATAAGGATGGCAATACATTTAGACTTGTCACATCAGTTAAGTTTAGTAATTTTGAACAACAGAATCGACACCAATACCTACCAATATTATTACAATTAACGCTCCAGAAACACTGTCATGGTTGCCTACGTAATATAATAATCGTGAAATGTATTGGTACTATGCGATTGTTATTACCAGTAATCGGGGCCCGCGGCTTCTCACGCATCATGGCATGGTGCGAATTATAATTATTTGTGTAACTTTAAGCAATAAATCAAATTGGTTGTAATTATTTTTCTCTACTCGTTTACATAAATCAGTCCTACCTCTCCATATTATTGCATTGAGTGCATATGCTTAATCTATGGTTTCAGTTTGGGCCTATTCTATACAAAATATAAATAATTTATGTACATGATTATTAGTATAGTTTTTGTTAAAACAAGCAATCAGTGGCTAGCTTAATTCTGATATAATAATATTTAGGACATCTAACACAGCAGCAATTATCACAACATAGACAAAGCCTAAACTATGAGTACCAGAGACTGCTGAGTAATACAGAGACAGATAGACAAAATATTACGTTCATCGTCATCACACCACTTCGTCAAATGTTGGTCTCGAGTGGAAACCTATCGGCCAATACCAAATCAAACGGTAGTCAGTGGAATTGTTTCAAGAATACAAGTGCCATAACAGATGGCTACAGACCGAAGACCGAAGACAGAAGATATCCTTCAGAAAAATAAGATAAAAAAGAACCAAGAGAAAGAGATGTAGGCACTCTCCTTGGTTTTGTTTATCTCTCGATGTGGCTCGATATAGATTGATTAGTTAATGTGTTCTGTCTCTACTGCCTAATGGATAAATGAAGTATTGTGGGATTACAAGTGATCGATGGCTTGGAGCAATATTCCACTTGCCACGAGATAACATTATTTAAGTCTTCCTAGCCCTGCCGAAATTCAATAAGGAAAATATTTTTAATAAACTGATTATAATAGGCTTTTGATACTAACAAGAAGGAAAAGATATTGATGGAAACAAAATCTCCGTGTATCGCAAATATAACTCTCTGATTCAGTTTTCTAATAAATCGCAACATCAGAAAAGCTGTAGATATTTGTCTCAGGCTCATTATACGCGCAGCGCGCAGGCGCAATTTATCCTGGGCATTACAAGCTTCGAAAATCCAGTAATCACTAACCTTCAGGCAAACTACAATGTACGTAAAAGGGTTCCCCGGCATTTTAAAAACTATTGTAGTTTAGCCGCGGTAAGGTGGCCGATGGTTTGATATAAATGACAGTTTCAATTATTCTGCCACCCAAAAACATACAATATAAGTTTTTCAAGTTATATTGTAGTTATATATTGTTTTCGAGTGTGCATGCACCCAGTGTGTAGGTACCTACGAAGCCTTAGAAAAGTGTAGGTCACGAAATAAAAACTACAAAACAAGATTAATAAAATTACCTTCTAATATTTAATTACATGTCTGAATTTATATCCTGTTATCAAACTCTTAGAACACGGCTGTTAAATGCATGTATAATTGAAGATAATTAAACAATTCAATGATACAACTATTGTTGTCTCTACGCCGCGATGGGCGCAAAGCTGGTTCCACAGCAAAACGCTATCGCTAATCGTATGCAAACTCAATTACAATTCACGTCGTTCTGTTGCAATTTTTATTTTATTAGTTGAATTTATGGCCGTAGAGTTCACATTACATTGACTCGCCGAAGGCGTTGTTTCAACACATCACATAACGGACTATGTCATTATAAAATCAACAAGAATAAGCATCATCTTTATGGTTACTGACATGAATTCATTTTATTAATTATTTAATTCTAATACCTATAGTTTTTACATTTTTATCTAAAATTGCAGATCTTATCCAATAGCGGATGTAATACATACAAAGTTTCCGGAAGATTGTAGGTCTCTATTTTATATGGCTATTATATAGACGTAATAAACTGTAACATACCTACATAATATTATATTTTTGCCTAGAAAGAAAATCCGACGTGATAAAATTAACTAAACAATTAATATTAAATTTTATATTGGAACAGTCTTAATAAGAAAGCGGAAAGAATATTGATGCCCTACAATAAATAAGTGCAGGTTGTCCCAAAAGTAAAGTGACCGATTTTCCTCGAGCGAGCCGTACGCTTGCCAGGGCAGCAAATCGATGAAAAATTTACACTTTATTCACAGGCGCTATATCTAAAGAAATACTCCGCACGCGGTAGTTGTATGTTGTGAAGACCCGCATAGCAAAATTTGCAAGCCGTTGATTCTTATCAAAATCAAGAAGTTCTCCCTTATACGGTCGAGCTAATATATTGTTCCTATAATTATTAGGTTAAAGAGTAAATAAGTAATCACAAATAAAATCAATTTTAGCGTATCACGAAGATCTCATTCATTATACAAGTACGTCGCCTTGAAACTCTACGACGGAATTCGACATTCTGAAGAGGCGTGGTTGACATCTGACTATGAGCCACCCGAGTTTTAAGTTTTCTAAAGGTCATACGTTGAATCACTTTAAAAGGAATTAATAAAATTTGCCATAACTATTTTTAACTAGGAAAATCTAGAATTTATTCAGTCGTCTATGAATCTGAGAAAAGCACAGCAAACCTCCTAATCTATGCCCTAATTTTGGGGTATAATATCAGAAATTAATAAAACTACAAATTGGCTAGCGAAACATACAGACGAACATAGAACTTCCTCCTCTTTTGAAGTCAGTTAAAAATAAGTAGCATTGTATTTTTACGTGCGTCCCAAGTTACACAACGCAGGTGCACTGCACATTCTACAGGTAATATTACCACATATGGTATCATAACCCTGTAGACAGAAATTGTATTAAAAGCTTTTGAAATTCCTTATAACTGGAATGAACTTATGGAAGTAATAATTCGTATACGTGCCTTTTTTATACTGGTTCCGTTAACGTGTTAAAAAATAAAGGAATTTAAAAATAATTACAAATGTCTGTCTGTCTGGTTTTATTACTCTGACTGTATAATTGAATGCACCCAGTACCATGGTATTTGACACGATTATTTAAAATCGTTATCTATGAACTCAAAATTATATAGCCGTGTTCGAGAAATCAAACAATAACATGCTGGCAACTCTCGTGGTCCAATGACCACAGTTGATTTATAACTAACGATTAAGCAACGTCTGCACTTCACAATGCGTAATTACTTTGAAGTATTTTTCACATAGAGCGAGCCGGAAAGCTCGGTGTAAAAAGCAAAGCCACAACGCATTTTGTGGACGCGGAAGAACACAAAAGGTCATAAAACTAGGCGTAGGTATGTACCATACGCCCCTTCTCGACGGTACGATATGACAAGCCTTGTAGAATAAAGAAAAAAAACGAGGACCAACCATCTTTAAGATGAGTGAGTGATGGGTGAGATGAGAATTTTGACACTTTTCTATTAGAAATAATATATAACTGCTTCTATTAGAGGATATCTTTTATAGTATTACATACACCATATTTATTGCGGTAATTTTGTCCGTATTTATGACTTAAGCTTTAGAATGAACCACAGTCAATTGAAAGTCATCAAAACGAATCCTGCTAGTGGAAATTTTAATGTAACAGTCATAACACTAGATATCCAATGGTACCATGTGCAATAAATCTATTGTACAACAATTTGAGAGTGATCACATAAATGTCACGAACGCTGAGTAATGTGGTGGTAATATGTCATGTTAGGTGACGTTAACGAAATAACATTGGTAATTATGTTTTGACTTTCTTAATGACTATGAGGTCGACATGGCAATGAACGTCGGCTATCGGTGTCATAGTAATGCCATTAGCGGTAATGAACCGTGGATAGCATGGATATTAAGTCTAGACGGACTATTAGTAAGTGTCATACATATGATTTAAATATATTGTGCGTGTTAATTTCAAAACAATAAGTTCTCAACATCCACCTTGAAGGTAAAGGTATCTTTGACTTATTGAAAATTTGTATTGTTTTACTTTGCATGAAGCCTCGCAAATCTATCTACCATCATATAAAACTGGCGTCAGAATAAGTATATAACTTTCAACACAAAAAACCTGCAAAAAGCTACAAATCCATAAGTTTGCATATTTTGTTCTTTTATGATATACCTATTCATACTCCATTAAATATGCCATGGCTTTTAGTGGTAATTAATTAATATTCTATGTATTATAAATTATTGTCAAAGAGCTTTCTCTTCGTATTTTGAAAAAGGAGTTCATAATATATGCTGTTGTATTAAAATTCATTACTTCAACCAGGAAGCCATACCTACTGATATCTGTTCGAGATACATTAATAAATAAAGGTATAAAATAATTCGTTCCTGTCTTCCTGTCTGCAGCGGTGCGATAGAGTGGACTAGTTTTTATTCTTATAAAAACTAAAAACTAAAAGCGATAGAGTGGACTAGTTTTTATTCTTATAAAAATAAAAACTAATATAATATAAGAATAAAAACTAGTCCACTCTATCGCACCGCTGCAGACAGGAAGACACGAACGAATTATTTTATACCTTTATTTATTAATGTATCTCGAAAGCTAACGAACAATAAAGTATAAAACATGCATCTTAGCAACAAGAATAAAAAAGTCGGTTTCCAAGAGGATTTATAAAAAACATATTAACTTCAACTTCATGCCTATTAACCAATCCTATTTTGATTGAACTAAACTGTAAATGTCTTCAATCCTTCGTAGCGTAATTTAGGAAGTGGGACCGGAGTATTAAAATAACCTCAAGTCCCTCAATTTAATGAATACTGTGTCTCTTTTAATTTAACGATTACCTTGCATTTCTCAAGCAAATCCTCCGTTCACCTGAAATATTATAGCCATGACCCAATTATCAAAATTTAAGATGATGCATTGTCAAACCTTTACTTTGTTTTGTGGTCAACATCTAATTCTTTGAAACTTTTGAGGTCATAAGCATAACACGTTAGTCATCTGGATTTTCTTTCGATTCAATTCATCGATTAATTTATTCCACTCTTTTGACCACGAATCACATTCACACTCTGACCTTTATTTAGTGCTTTCGCAGATTCGCGTCACAAAAAATAATATTGGACTACAACGATGTCATTTATCATTTATTAATATAAGTTAGTTTAATGTCGATCTATTCAGGTGTCTAGCTATACTACCTCTGTGATAACTCTTATACCTAAACTTATATCCGCTTAAAAATGAATATATAATACAAAAAAGATCTTATTAAGCAACCTAGCTGTAGATATAATATTCAACCTAAACCAGAATCAATCAAAAATTATAATGGCAACATTTTCACGCTGATACTTGTACGTAGTATATTATCTACTCTGAGCTGATACGATGAGAAATGTTAAATACCTCCGTTTTTTTTAATTAATTGACGTCATCCTAAATAATATTTTTTCCGAAACTCTGTATGCTCACCACTGTTTTGAATGGATATCTACTTATCTAATCTAATACCAACCTTATACGGCAACCTGAAATGGTTACATCCGGAAACCATTCCCATTAAATTCTCCGAAGAGCTCTAAAGTCGTACTACTCGTATACCTTTAAATCCAACTACGGGTAGGTGTGCATAATCAGAATACTAATAAATAAATGGGCTACAATTTACTTAATACATAATTAATTCCATTCAAATTATCAAGTATGTAAGTTTAGTAATAAATTGACTATACCGTTGATCTAATTCTAATGGTTAGTATTAGTAGTATATATCTACTCTGAGGTATTAGTAAGCCTGAGTGCTACGTCAGGTGACGCAGGTTCGCTCCGACCATTTGAAAACGTTTGTGTTTGCTTTGAGTCTTTAGGATTGTATTATTCTATTTACAGAAAACTAATATTAATCGTATGCTTGCATTGGGATCAGGTGGCGCTGTGTGATACAGCTCAATTATATTATTTCATTATAATTCAGTGAAACAAAATAAGATCAAGTATCTAGTTTCCTAATCGACGTGGGCATGTTATCAAGTGAATCGAATAATTTGGTTCGCGCGAGGTCGAGGCGTGCACGACCGGCAAACCATTCCATCAGCTCATAGACAATACGATTGATGCAAACGAAATGTAAACCTTTGACTGGTTGCAACACGGATCCTTAGCATTTTGGCGTTAAATACTACTTATTAATTAATTCATCGTCTGATGAACCTCGCCCGGGGCGCGTGTGTGTGCTAATGCACTTTAACACCTTCTTTTGCTACATTAATAAGACTATATATATATTTTTAGGCTTCTCGACTATTATACGTGTTTTGATATCCTACTGTTAGATCCTCTAATTGTTAACACTATATAAATTATGGGTTAATTATACGTACATAGTATGACGAAAAGTCCCATTCGGAGTAGGCAAAGAGAATAGAGCACAATTTCGCTCATATCGTTTATCATCATCGTTGTTATTGTTTTATAGTAGTAGGATTGTTTATGGAAACAATTGAATGCTTGCGACATCAGAAGTATCCCTCGCGTTGTCGCCGTTGCCGGCCCTCTTTGACTGCGCTACAAAAATATATTGTATGTAAGTATTATATTTTTATTCATTCAAATTTAACACGTTCCATGCAACTGTAAGCGATGACTTGACGCTAGCTATACAATTTGTTGCAACTCATATCTTGATGCAACGAAATGCAGCTGGCGCCAAACTTACGTTCCAGCGAATCGGTAAGACTCCTTTTGGTGCAAGGTTTATTGTCCACTCCTTATTTAATTCTTTGTGTGACATTGGTCACGTGTTGCTAATGAGAACTGATTATGTAGTGAATTAAAAATAACTTTTAAACAGAAGTAGAGTGCATTCCAGGTGACAAATTAAAAATCTATCAACAACAGCTGTATCATATATAATAAAGATATAATATATCTATCATTAGCTCGCACCACTTGTCGAACCACGCAAGGAAATAATGCAATACTCACCTAAAATTTCAATGAAACTTTGCAATAATATAATTTGCTATAATCGTATAGAATTTGTCTTAGACATTCTTGGGTATACTTCGGCAGAAATGCATATTCCAATACGCGTACCTACCAGAGGCGAATAGAGAGACCTCTGTTTTTCTCTTTCGTGGTCGATAGTGGAGTGGCGGGCGGCGGCGACGGTCGCAAGGTCTTCGGGCGAGGCGGCGCGGGCGCAAGCACGACGCGCAAGTAAAAGTAACTTGAACAATACCTTGGCGGCGCCTGTGCGCTGCATACGTCAGTTCTGCTAACTCCCGCCGCGCGCAGCTACGTATCGCTCTTTCTTCTTTCGAGTATCGTAATCATTGTTAGTGCCATTTTCCGGTCTTCAAAGAGTTTTCCGCGCAGTGCCACGCCGTCAGTGGAGTCTTAGACGGTTATTGACACCGGCAAATATCAGTGATTTTTAAAAATAGTCGTGTTTTTTAGGACTGCATTAGTTCAATATCGTTAATGAAAATTTGAATATTTTGTAGTTGTTGCAACTTTCCGGCTAAATTGGATGTTACGCTCATTTAAACGTAAGTCTTGTGTTTTTAATTTTTTTAATTATTCTGATTGTATGTATTCGAGAATTTGTGGAATTTATTCCAATAATCCAATTAATCCCACAAATTCCGGAAAACGGGCGGAGATTATGTATTTAAGACGTAAACGTAATTAATCGATAAAAAGAGGACACCTAAATTGTTTAAATTGGCACATAATATGGCACGTTTAAAATTCTTTAATCATACCTCTGAGCTATGGTATGTAATGCAACTCAAACAGTATATTAATGAGGTGATGAAAGTGGTAGTGTTTCCCGCCAGCGGCCGCTTATGTGGTCACCCGGCTAGTCGGTGAGCGAGTGATTAGATCAACTTGCAATCGGATCACAAGAACTGGTTTCAACGTTATTGTGGACACGTGTTGCCTTGTCGAGAGCGTAGACAAGTAGTAACCAACCACTCGTATAGACGACTATAATATGAGACATGAGTTGTCTACGGTCTCGACAAGGTGCCATACGAATATCAACATTCGTTATTACATAGCATATTGTTGGTATGTAGGTAGTGAAATGCGGTACTGGTAAAGCCATATTTGAGGAAAGTTAACGAGCTTTTGCTCACCATTTCTTAACGATAATTGGTTGGCGACTTTTAATATCGAATGCTACAGTACTGTACTTCTGTATTTGCTATATACATTACAAGTATTGAAAATACAAGAAAAAAGCACTTAGCGTACATTTAGGCATGAGTAGACAAGGACATTACAATTCCATGCGTTAGTTACGGTATTAGCTCGCAATCAGCATGCACCGGCCTCTCCTCGGGAGGACAGCTATCGAAAGTACAATATAATCGCCGATTGCATATTTTACTCACGAATTTCGTATAGGTACATGATATTTAGCTTTCCCCTGACTACCTGATTTGCAGTGCGAGGTGTTCAATAGCAATTCAATTACCGCTACATGACCGCTACGTTGTTATCTTCATCGTTACCTATTTTAAATACAATGATAATCACGACATAAGTCATAGCATAGCATCTGCTCAAGCATATGCTTTGCTATCGTGAACTTTGCTGTAATCAATCACATATTTTAAGAATGTTTGGTGTAACATTTCCTCAATCACAACCTTGCATCCTCGTGCAAACAGACAGTTATTAACGGCAATCAATACAAATACAAATAATTACCTACCTATTGATGAATGTCTAAGTATGCAGACAGGTAGCAGCAATATTTAGCAGTCACGATTTTAAAAAACTGTTTGATACGCAACATCTCAGGTTATCAAATAAGACTTTATACGACAGTGAGTTTAGAATAATTCAATATTTTCCTGAGAATGTTCCTATTCAACTTTTCGCAACTATTTTTTGATATTCTACTAAGGTGGCACACAAGCATACGGCCCATCTGATGGTAAGCAGTCATCGTAGCCTATAGCCGCTAGCAATACCAGGGATATCACTAACGAGTTTCCAACCCTGTTGTTGATGAGGAGTCACTGTGCTAGCAGCATTACTACTAGCCCAGCGTACCCTCGTGGAGCACTGGCAACCTTACTTACGGCAGAAACACAACACTACATCAAAGTAGCGTATTTTCACTGCGGTCTTCTGTAAGGCGGAAGTACAGTCCCCAGTCGGGCGGCTCCAATATTAATGGGAAAACCCACGGGAGGTCTCAATTCGCCCCACCTCTCTTTTTTAACTCTTGGTTTGATTAATCACTGACTTAAGCTTAGAAAAAAACTTTGGTACAGGCAGGCATTTGAACCTGGACCCATCAGATGAAAGGCTGCTGCTTCAACCACAAGGCCACCACGTCTTCAAAAACTCGTGGCTATATAAAAATTATGAAACGGTATAAAATTTGACGAGCTGCTAATAAACAGTCGCCAGTGACGCTTTGAATAAGGTTAATGTTGTTTTTAGCTGCATAGAATCAATTATATCAGAGTTATGTGATAAAGTTGAAATCGAATAAAAACGTAAAGATGTGATAGAGCATTTATAGCAAACAAGTCAATCCAAGTGGTATATCTGCGACCTTTGTGCGGTGGCGCAACTGACGTAGCGCGCTCCGAGTCGCGCTCCGCTGAACACTTTCCATCGACCCAACTGAGTGCAGAAAGCCTGAAACATTTTGCCCAAAAATTAAAAAAAAACAGCCTTGGCTATTTATTGGTACACTTCAGTACCCGAACTGCGCAATCCCAATCTCTGCATTCAATAAAAGTAAATGCTATCGGCTGTGTTACGACAGTACACTCTCCGCTAATCTGTCCCATCTCTTCGAATAGGCCCATTCAATAAGTGTAAACATGAATAACTGAACTGGAGGCATAAAATATATACAATAAACTCGTACCATCCTACTGTACGTATCCTAAGTCATTTGGGGGTAGTGTAATAGCTATGTTTAACGTCTATTTCTCTCTCACCTGTCGTCTGTTTATTTACTTCCTGTCTACGTCATCTTTCACATAGTAATTACATTTTTTTAGGCTTATTCATCTTGGGGAGACCTTTTTCCAACAGTAGAAGTCTATCGGCTGATGATTATGATGATGATGACTACCTTCATACAAATCATACACAAAATCCTACTTGAATCGTTATCCTTATGATAAACTCATGATTTACAACACTTGTGTCTAGTGTAGTGCAATATATGTTTTGTTGTCAGCAATGTTGGATAATGAGATGTTTCGACAGGTGTTTAGCATTCGGCCGATACACCGGCCTCGCGGGCTCTCTAATGTCTGATGACTTTGACTCATCCCGGCCTTCACTTTTTGTAATCACAAATTGCTTGACGGACATTGCTGTTACACTGCGCTGTGATAATGTCGACAGGTGTTTAAGGTGGTGAGTTACCTAATAATCTATTGAAATGAATTCTGTTTACCAGTGTACTGTGAAATATTTGAGTTACGGTCTTTGTACTTCTTTTGTGATAAATGTGGCCAACAAATTGTATTTGAGCCTTATCAATCTACATACTCGTACAAGCAAAGATACGCGGGATACATCTATATATATATAAAATAAATCCCGATTTCGCTAATTCTTTATTTTTTGTGTTTATTATTTTTTTTATTTGTCAGGAGAAGGTTCTTATGAAAATATTAATTAAAAAAAACCGGAACACATTAAATTTCAGGATAAACTTGGCCTTTTTTCTATTGTGTATTTAAAATAGTTACGAATTCATAGCTAAGACAGGAAAAAGTCTGTCGGGACAGCTAGTCCTATATAAATGATATATTGAAGATATGTGAATAGCTTATTCAAATTAGTACTGATAAGAGTTTGGCACAAGCGTGGTTTAGTTGTATAAGTGAAGGTCGGCAGGTCGCGGAAGACACCCCACGAAGCGATGCACGATGCGCCCACTCCGTGTGCAGCTGACGCAAGCCGTGAGGCAACTCCACATTACGTGCCAGTACGTGCCGCCGCTTTGCACTGCGACCTATTTTTATACCTTCTTTACTTTAAAGGGTTATTCATCCTAGTCCGAATAACTTGTACTTTTATGTATTCAGTGGAATCAAGCTCACTGCACTCTATCGGGTATTGCATGATGCGGTGGGTTATAGGATTAAGCATTTATAGGCATTCTTACTTTGGTCATCATTATGTCTGTCAACAGTTTTCGTTTTAGTTTCTATGATACGCTAGGTAATATTTTAGATAATGCTTAGCTAATTTATAAGTTCTGTTTCCGGATAGCACGACAAACGTTATTTTTGTGTTTTTAAAAAATGATTAAATTATTATATGAAGATCATATCAGGTCATAATAGTCATTAACAATATATTCCCCTTGTCAACTTCTCATAGACATGTCGTAATTTTAAATGCCTAAGGTCTACGAATACATATAACCTTCACTAGATTCAGTTTTTCATGTCATACCACAGCAATTTTGTTTCTCAGTTCACAGTTAGTACTCTATTACTAAGTACTGCTCCACATTTCATAACGGATTTCAAGACGCTACACTTCTCTACAATCTTGTCGCAACCTCAGATTACAGTCTGTTGTACCACAGCTTAAAGTATAATACCCTACAAATACTGTAGGCACTGATTCCGTTAAGAGCCGACTAGAATCTACAAGCCAAAGATGATCTAAAGTGTAATACAATTGTTCTAATACTTGTGTATTATATTTATTATACTTCAGTATTTTTATTGAAATATGTGCTACACATACAATTCTATCTGTGTATTACAAAACAGTTCTACGGTTCAGTTCTGAGGGTACATCCAAAAAAAAACAATTATTACGAGGAAAAAGGTTTGTCCAAGAACCACGGCAGTAAAAAAAAAATCCCTAATCGCAGCTTATTTGATGCTCCTCAGTTCGCGATGCAAAACAACTGCTTGGCGAATCGCATCGATTCTCATTCTTCAACCACCTCGGCCAAAAGTTTCTCGGAATCACGTCAACTCATAAAATTTGATTGCAATGCAATGTACCGCATAACGGATATAGATCGAACTAGAAATAAAGAAATTTGAAATGATGAAAATTTAGTTGGCAAATTGAGCCGATAAAACCACAGTGTAGCTTTTAGTGATAGAAAGGCAAATACTAGACTAGACCGTGTTAATACATAATTAATAGCACTTAATAGTTTCTAAACAAGTAATAATGACGTAATTTTACTTGTATATGCTACTTGGCAACACTGCTGTTTGTGTCAAGTCAACCTGGGCATACGATTTAACTTTATTATCCTGCAAATGGTTTTAATGTATGCCCAAGTTCCATGAGACCGCAACACGAGACCTCAGAAACCTGTCAAGTGCCTGTTTAGGTTCACTTTTAGTTCAAATAGTAGCCGATGTACCTATACGCTTGGCTGACCCTCGTTACGAATGTGGGTCGGTGATCCTGAAGGTATTAGTGGCGACAATTTTAACGCTACTAAGTATCCTTATTATACTTAGTCCTACCTTGTTAAAACTTAAACCTAGATTACCAACTAAGTAAGTCTATGACTAACATAATGCGCAAAACGTAGTTAGGGGGCGTCCATAAATTACGTGAGGTGTTTTTTTTAATTTTCTGCCCCTCCCCCCCCCCTGGTGAGATGTCGTGAGATTTTATTCAACCCCCTCCCCCATCTCCCAATCTCACGTGAGATTTTTCAAAATGTGAGTATTCTTACGTAAACGTGTTGGATTGTTATTGTAAAAAAAAAAAACAAATATGGTGGTTTGACAGTAAGTAAATGTATAACGTCGAAGTATGAATGAAATTATTTTCTATTGAACGAATTAGTGAATGATCTTTATCGTATTACGATTACGATTAAGATTAAATCTTATGCATGTACAATCTGGATTAAATGGACCAAAATAGTATTTTTTTTTTTTTGTTTCAATCAGAAAAAAAATTGCGTGATATTTGCCGAGACCCCCCCTCTCTCCAACGTAAGATTAGATGAGATTTGACTCGACCCCCTCCCCCCCTTAAACACCTCACGTAATTTATGGACGCCCCCTTAGTGGTTTCATAATTAATTAAGCTGGAAGAATCGATCTTAACATAGGAATATGTTGGAAAAGATGGGCGGTGTCCCGTGCACCCACAGGCTTCGCCACTGCATCAAGGCTGGAATTAATTTGAAAAACAGACATTTTAATCGATACGTCGTTTATCTTTGGAAAACAAAACTGTAATACCTAAACCAAGAATATTGTAAATTATCTTCCTGCCTGCCGATAGTGGCGATCCACGTGTCATACATAGATTAAAACTTTAGTTTCAAAAGCTCTTGTAGCGAGAGTGTAAAAGCATAATAAGCCAATGCAGTTTGTTATGGCCGCATATGTAGGTATTAATAACTGATGATAAGCAATCAGTGGAACTCACGCGAGTAAGATGCGCCGGTCGACGACCCACTCCGTGAGTAAATACTCCGGCGGTGACTCCGTACGCCTCCACCACTCCATTCTAATTGAAGACCAATGCCTTTACAAATAAGCTCAATTTCACTCAATCCAAAATAGTCAAGTTTCGCTTTATTTGCACACCGTGTCGCGTACATAACATTTTCTCTCTACAACTTTAGAGGTTTTTTTGTACCTTGACAAGTCCGATACTCCGAATATGTAGAACAACAATTAGAACTTATTCTGCGGCATATAATTTAAATCAATGTTGGTGGTGAAAGTAAAGTCACGGTTTGTCGAATACTTTGCCTAGCCAATTTTGCGTGACATTATTTTTACCAACAGTCAAGTGGGTAGTTAAAGTAACGCAATCATTAATTACACACGTTGAATATGTAATAGGTTATTTTTAGTTAGTAAAGTTTTACAACTATGCTCTACCAATAGTAATTATTTGAGAAAATTTACCATTATCTCACTAATATTACGTAGATATTTAACACCGAACGGAAATTATAAAATACGTACTCATACGTACAATTGATGTATATATAGAATGGTGGTAGGTATAATTTACTAGTTAATTATATATGTCTGTTTAAATGTTACTTTTGCCATTGGCATAAAACTGGTTATTTATTTTTTATTTCAATCATTTTGTACCTGGAAAAAAAATTGTTGCGACTGCACCTTTGAGTAATCATAGTTAGTTTAATTCCAACAGTGTAATAATATTGTAACTGTAGAATCTTTTATGCAATGTTTTTCTCTGTCATTGGTTGCGTCGTCGTCGCGAGCATAATAATCAATGCACGTAGAGCATAGTACAGTAACGTCAGTAACTGTTACACAGACCACTTTGCAGACAACTAATTGTGTGAGTGTCCATGTGATATCTTATCGCCATCATCACTGGTCACGATCTCACTCAGACAACTCATTCGGCGATCCTTCACTTTCTATCACAGGCCATTACGACCAGCGAGCGACATTTGCTAACCACAACATTATTTATTATCCTCGTTCTGTGCTGATAACCTTCCTGACAAAAATATAATGGACTGGGCGGACACATTTACAAGCCGACTTATAAATAATACTATAATCATGTGCACAGATAAAGCTGACATTATTAACGCGTGTAAACAGAATAATTCTTCGCCCAGTACTCATACAGGGATAGTGCTGCGACGGGTCGCTCCCTTCCCTCCATAATGGTTGAAGAGGGCGATGGCTGCATTCGCGTCATACTTGTGAACAGGTGCTGCTTGTGGAGGCTGGTTATCAAGCCTTTTTATTAACTACTAACTTAGATTTTAATTTCAAGCGTTATATCCTTGCTATCATGTTATGTTAGTATTTGGAATGTAAATTATATGTTTTTCTTTTGGTTTTAAAAGAGTAATTGCTGTGTTTCTTGCCGGATTCTTCTCAGCAAAAACGATCTTCCGAATCTGGTGGTAGATTCTGATGATTTGAAAGTGCGTGTCTGTAAAGTCTACTCAAATAAAGATCATTTTGAGTTTGAGTTTGAATTGCTCGTTGCAAAATAGTGATTAACAAAGTAGACGCATTAGAGCGGATATCAAGCTTGACAAAACTGTCTGCTGGTTGCACCTTTGACCTTGTGCGTGCCACTTTCAAAATAGCGCCGCATTCCTTAATGTAACACCGCGGTATTCACGCGACTCGCGGCTGTTCTATTGTTCCTACATTTAAACTTTACACATCGGAATTCTCGGCATTACTATAAACATTCGCCTTCCGAGCTCCATTGATGTGCCGGATCTAGACCAAATAAAGACTAATTTAAAACACATTAGTATTAGATCAGTAACAAGAATTTAATTGGGTAACTATTTAGTATCGTAAGCATAGTATTACGTTGTAATCAATCATTTACACATCATACCTACGCAATTCGACGACAAGTCACATCAATGCGTAATTGACATATTCGTGGATCAGTAAAAGTCCACAAATCTCTCATGGGAAACTGTGTTCATATACAATAAAATCTCACATTCCGTTACTGACTTCAAATTACAGTATGTTTCAGATTGCTTTCGTACCTAATGTTTTACAAAACTAAACGTTTTCACGGACTCTACTAAATAAAACTATAAATCTTTACTCCCTTCGCTCTGGAACTTAGTAATAATGATAATGATAATAATATAAATGTGACAATGAGCTGGTCTGATGTAAGGGGGTCTTTGAAACTCTGCGGTGAAACAATGCAACCCGTTCTGCAGGATAGGTGACTTTTAATATTATTATTTTATATAAATAATGGGCATAATAATAATGCCATCTTTATTTCAGGAGTCACCCATATTCATAATAATATGTCCTAAATATGTCCATATTCAGGAATAATAATATGTCCTAAATATGTCCATATTCAGGAATAATAATATGTCCTAAAACACATGTTTAATGCAACTCATGTGCAAGCAGGCTTTCGGTCTTACAAACGGAATCAGTCGGTACACAAACAGGTTTTTTTTTGTGTATTTCAGTACAAGCCGTAGCGGAATTGTTGTTTGAAAAATGGATGGATAGCTTATTCGTGTCGGCAGGCTTCCGCCAAATGTGACAAAAAGTTTAAATGTGGAAAATCGAAGAACAAGACGTGACTTGCGACTCGTGAAATTCATAGCAGTCGCAGGCGCGGAAAACAACAGTGTCGAGATAAACCAGTAAACATTTTTTATCACTCCACCGCTTGAGTGTATTTACATTACATTTTAAGGAGAATAAACACTACCGGGTAATTTATTCTCAAATCAATAATGATATTTCCTATCAATTTGTTAGCCTTAAAGGATATATGTACAGGAAAAGTTTAGAACTTGACCTTCAACTAAAAAAATACCAATTATCGATAAATGTTTACAAATATTTTGAAGAGACTGAATTGAGTAGTAACTTATTGAAAATTGCAAAGTCTACTCGAATCATAATCACCACAAGCAACGCGTTATTCTTCATAGTGATACCCAACTACTGCAAGCGTCTATTCTATACGCTATGTTAACAGCTTACCATCAGGCGAGCGTTACGCCAGGGCCTACCTTAGTGGCAATAAAAAAACACTAAAATACCGTAGCTGGCACTGATGCGCGCGAAGAAACGTTTTCATAACAGTCAAGAAACACTTATGCAATTGGGTGTAAGGTATAATTTCGCGCGTTAATATGGACTGATGTTGACTTATGTCCCACTCATATAAAAAAACATTTTACCATGCATAAGCATCTAAGCCTTTAGGCTTCATCTTCAGACCTGCATACATATCCACGATCATAATACTTGTACGTAGTATATTATCTACTCTGAGATAGTACTAATAAAACACAAATGAAACGATCCTAAACTCGAAAGGGGCGCATTATATTATCTACTCTGTTGTTTTGACTGAAGACTTCCTATAACCGACCAGCACTATGACACCATTTTATTGCATTGTATCCGACTAACCTGAAAAACTACATATGTATTATTTTGCACAATTAAAAGGAAGGTACATACGCCAAATTAAACTTTTACTATTTAATAACATGGGGACACGCGAAGCGAAAGAAGCTTGTAAAAGACCTCAATAAAATGTCTTAACTCAACAGCTTTCAGTAGCTCTCGTAATCATATAAGAATTCGTCATATTGTTGTTATCCAGTAGTAAGGAAAAAAAAACGCCGGGTATAAAAACTCATCAAGCATAATGTTTTTATGACGATTATTAATGTTAATATTCGTTTTATAAAAAGACCAATTAAATAACTACCGTACAGCGTTTAGCAAACTCCAGAATACCGTTGCGTGTTCGAATAATAAATATGAAACAAGTGATTTACTGATCATGTTTATATTTTGTAACAGTGTTTGCACAACACCATGTCTAGAATATTATGTTTATTGTAGTTTAATGTTCCGGTTCCATAAGTAATATAACATTTTATCCAATCGTATTGTGCAAATAATAGGAGTGCTTTTATTACTGCAATGGATTTTAAACTATAATAATGAAGCTACTTCATCAGTTTTTCTTTTGTAATAAATATAAATCATTTTTTTATGCACCCGCTTTCAATAAAGGAAGTAATATTCCGCGACTTCACCTGCGTAGAAATAGATTTGTCTGGATCTCAACAACAGCGCCACTTACGGGGTTCAACTATAGCTTAAAACCATCCATAAATCCAATAAGTACAAAAATAATCATCATATAATTCATCAAACCGTTTTGCAGGACAACAATTTGGAACACACGGGAATTTTATAAATGACAAATATGCTTACAGAATCCGATTTTTTATATGTAAACGTATTCCATCAACACTCATAATGTTATAACTCGCGCTGCTGTGCCGTAAGCACTGGCTGGCTACCGAATAAATTGTGAACTTCAGCTATTGGCTAACTTAATAAAATGCAATAAAACCTTACATCTCTGCACTTCTTGACATTTATTTTATATGAACTATGGATTAAAAATCTTTTGCAATGTTATGTGGTTATACACAAAACTACCTTACATAAATGATTGACGTCAATAAACTGCATCTGTCACTCTTTATAGCCGTTATAAATGTTATTACTTTAAAGTCAATATTAATTTCATTATTTGCTATCACAAAACGACACAACACACTTGTAGGTAAACTCTAATATCTATGATTTATTTATCTAAGAAATTAGGTGTAAAAATACCTTGTAGAATAATAGCTATTGTGAAATTTTAGTAAAATATGCAACTATTATTATTATGCACAAAAATAGGTCAAGTTCAGCTAACAACGAGGATGGATGTGGAATTATGAAATAGAATACACTTTACTAGGTACATCATTAATATTAATGAGTCTAAAGAGTGTCTTCAACTGTTCTCATATTTGGACAATTTGTACAACTATCATGTTTAATTTATAAGATTATTCAGACTTTGGGTAAGACTAACATTTTACTTAGTATCCAGCCATTGGAGGTCCTGAAAGTGACTATTACAAAAGACGACTTGAAGTCGGTAAAAACAACGTTGAGAGATTCCGTTACGATACCTACATACATCCATACATACATACAGGTGAAACTAATAAAGGCAAGGCATGTTAAAAAGACAGACTTGAGCATATAATCATTTTCTATCTTGAGATTATCACACCGTCCAGTAGCCTCTCTGGTCAGATCCGCATTATGACCGAAGAATTTGATTACTTCAGACATTCGATTTGTGTGTACTAAGATGCTTGCAGATGGACATAGGTACGTGACGGATTCCGAGTCAAGTTGGGTAACGAATGACGAAGATGCGACCAACGCTAAATGGCAACTTTCCCACGACTGCCATTGAGTACATTGTGTCTAGTTCAGTAATGAACAGTCGCATCCACGCACATTTTTGAATACAATAGCACACCTGTTCAGTTGTTGTCTTCTCGTACCAAAGATTACTATTTATTTTGGATCGCTTAAGTTCATTATTGTTAATTTTATTGTTATACATTTATTAATGTAATAATAATAATATTCACTTGATTGTTATATTTCTCACCATAGTTTATTATGCCTTTCTTTATTGGCTTGTCAAAAATTATCATAAGATTATAAACCAAACTACCAATCTGAAGTGTGTTTGCATTATTGTATCCCGGTTCGAAGAGCACTACAGCTAGTAAGTATCTTAATAAGGCTTTACGGGGCCAAGTTGCCCTAGAACCACGTCGACCCTTGGGATCTTTTATGCTGCCAGCTAGTACTGAGTTGGTGGGAATAATTGTTCTTTCTTCGCCTTAAAATCTGTAAATAGTCATAGTAATAAAGGTATGACGCAGAAATAATAAAAGCTTGCAACACTGACTTCTCGGTGAAGTTGGTACCACTGCAACGGATTGCAATTCTTGACATTCGAATGCTTAGATATGTATGACGTGTATTGTTCAATAAATTCTCATCGATTATTATTAGGCAACGCATGCAATGCCTGAGAAGCGTATCGCGACTTTGAGCGTAAATGTATAATCAGGTGCATTTATGAATAGTTACTCTAACACCTGTAGGTGTACGCTAAGTTTATGGTGACACTGGTCTGTGGTCACTAAAAAAACATTGAAAATATTTCATACAAGAAAAACATATCTACACGGTCTTTACAACTCCTACTGTCTTGAATACAAAATTGTTATTGTTCGATTTTGAAATGCGGAACTGCGATGATTTTATGGTACCTACTGAATAGAGCAAAGAACAGCCTTAATCTTGTTTCGTCAAGGTTGCAAGACTGACCAAACAATGAGGATGAAACGACCAAACAACATGATTACAATACACTACGCTAATGGAGTGCACATATGTAGTTTACGAATAACCAAGTATTCCTCTCCCCTCCAACATGATAATGTACTTAAAAACACATCAACTCTTTACAAAGTATGAATGCTTAAATACTTCAACAGAACCAGATGAAATGATAGAATCGTTTAAGTATGTTCCTTTCTAAGACTTTTTTTTAATTTGACGTAATGTTTAATGCGGTATGGTCTAACTGATTTTGAGTGAGCATTAAAGTCAAATAAAGAGATTAATAATAAAAGAAATTCGAGTGCTTATGAGACTGCGAGGGACTCACCATCTGTCACATAGGCACAAAATTGTCTTGGGTGGAAAGTCGCTGTTGTAACTCTGCCTATCTCTTCGGGGACCCTTGTGGAAAGGCGTGAAGATAATTACAGTGATTAAAGAAATCATACAAAATGTATTTGTGCAATATAGGTTTGGAACAGAAATTAAGTTCGTATTAAATTAGTTCAAAACAGTTGAGAATTTATTCTATGTATCAACTGTAAGAACACCTATATTAGGAAAAGTTTGAGACAGGACTGCCATTTTTTGTAAGATAAAAAAGTGTTAAGGTACCATTGAAATCTTAATAATAAGATTTTTTCTCATTATTATAATTTGTGTGGTGTTTACGCATCTTATAATTTTTACAAGCACGGTGGGTGAACAATTATTGCATCGTGTGATTGGTTATTATTTGGCAGGCGAGGTCGCTGCGGGCGTGAGGTGCGCGACCCCGCGGCATGCCTTGAGACTTGCACTTTTTGTACTGGACAATAGCACACTGGGTCCGACCACAAAAACTAGACATGTCCACCGAACTTTCAACATATCAGTACTGGTTAGTTATATAACTTTTTGCTCACAATCTCCACTCAGGATATCCTTTATCTGACAAGGTAAGCAGGCTATCATTCGCTCAAAGCTACCCATCTAATAAAATGGTGCAATACTTATGATCAATAGCTTTTCAAATTTACCAAAGATCTTATCTTAGAGGTGGAAAGATCGGAACCGAAGAGTATTTATGAAAATATTGTTGTATGTAGAAGAAGCAAAGGAAGATAGAAATGGCGCTCCATACACGTGTTGTTATGTACGAATTCCAAAAAATTATGTAGGAAACATACTTGTGATACGCTAGTAATTGCGAGCATCCATAGACTGTCGTACCCATATACCATCAGACAAGTCGAATGCTTGCCTTGTCACAGTTGTAGTATCATAAGAACAAAATAGCATTGTTATTTATGTTAGCTATAAGATTATATCCGTACATTGTGGTTATCCTAAACTATGTGGGTATATCCCAAAAACTGAATGATGCATTTTAAATTTCTTTGTTGGAATTTGCAGGAGGACATATTGTTGATGATTTCGTGAGCTGAAAAACATTTAGTAGGAAGCATTATTCATTGATAGTCTCAACTGACCGACCACTGACTGACCACTGACTGACTACTCCTGACATTGTTCATATTATTTCTCCTAGATAAGACCGCTTCATTCTTCTATAACTATCCATAGAATAAGTAATAATAAATATACACAATTTTGATTTTGTGGTATCACGAACAATATTTTATTATTCATGTGTTAAATTCGTATCTACTCATGACAAAAACATAGGCAACGAAACCACAGCATTATATTAATATGCTAAATATATAATAATTTTACGAGGTTTTAATATGCAGAACATGATAATGATATTTGACACAAGTTCGTATTATTAAATACATAAATTAGTAACAAATTATATATGTAGTTATAGGTGTATCACGTCTGTGTCCACGCTCGCGCAGTCATCATTTATCATCACAGACCGGTCTGGCAATGGGTGTGTTGTCTGCTATAACATTGCCAATCATCTGAATGAGATGAGCTAACCTCTTTCGCCATAGCCAAAAATAACTTGATTTTTTTCAAATTATCTCTATCACGACAAGCAGAATGACAATATGATATTTCCTGTGCCGCCTAAAAGTGGACCAAGTTGACCTATTACGTAAATTATGTGACCTTTTAAGCGGTTTTAAGCAACTGTGGGCATTCTTTGGAGCTAAGTCTATAAAGCAGAGCTATTTATAATAGTATATAATATAATCAAAGAAAGTAACAATGTTACCGTGTTTGACCCAACCATATCTACACTAAGGAGTACTTCAGCTGTTCTAGTTGCTATAGATCATAGACTTCCTTGATTGATAAACTGAAAGCATGGCCGCTTTCAGTTTATCAATCAAGGAAACTATAGATTGTTCGTTTTTCTAAATTTTAATTTCTTCTTCTTTTATTCTGACCACCTAATTACAATCTGAAAATTAAGTGGTATTTCTTTTTTATTTTTGAATATATACAGATCCCCTGGTCTTTGTCAGCAGTCAACACCTAATATAACAGTGCAAAGTTCACGAAATAAATGTCGTTTGACGATGACCTACTGAAGATTTTTTAAATATGAATACTGTCATCTATCACGATTACTTGTAAGCAGCTGTCAGCGCCTATACGTGGCAATAGGTCTAGAGGAATCAGCACCATTCCGTATGAATTTGCTGCAATAAAATTCTTGTAACGTAAACTTTATTAATACGAAATGTATAACTACATGTGACGTTATTATTGTCTACTATTCAAGCAAATATAAATGCTTAAAACCGATGTCATGACTAAAGAAATCTTTACGATTTTTATTATCATGTTACATCAAGCAATAAAATAGCAGTGTAAAGAAGCAAGTATATGAGTTTCGTGTATCTTTTTTGTCATTAACTTTTATTTACAATTTCAATCTCAGACTGTAAGATTCTCATCGGATTATACCTATTGCAAGTATTTCACAAATATGCCGAGTTATATGACGACTATCTGCTCCCCGCGATTTCGCCCGCGTTATAGATGCTTCAATTTCCAAAGAACTTTTCTTAACGAATTCTTATTCCCTTACAAAAACTTAAACTTCGTTCCAGTTAAATTTAATAGCGACTACTAATTGATTTGCGGTTCAATATTACCTACAGCATATCTATATTGTTAACTTGGTAGCAAAAACAACATTGTATCACCAAGCCGTTTTTAATGTCGCGTTGCTTTCGCGTTAGACCGCAAAAAAAACATTATATTCAACTCGACCAGGGCTTACCAGTCAAATATCAAGTTTTTTACATTCTGACATTTCATGATGTGAGAAAATCGCACCTAATTTATTTTTTATATTTATAGAAGAGTAAACTTTAATTTATAGAAATATTGAATGATATTGTCTACCGCGTGGCTTCAATTTACCAAGCAAGTCGAAATACGTTGACAGCAAATTATTTGTCTAGCTCATTCAAGCTTGCCAGAATTAAATGGTGTCACTTGGTTTGAGCAATCTTATATTTGCTTTATTTTACGGCTCATGTTTGCATTTTAAATTAATATTGTACGGTGAATTTTGACCAATCTTACCCGCGACAAAAACATATTTATACAATACAATTACCGTTGGTAGAGTTTTACACATTAATTGTGTTATAAGCCTTTTAAGACATATCAAGTTCAACAGAACCAAACAAAAAATAAGTGGTATTAAACTTCATTGAAGAAACATTTAACTTTTTTTTTTTTTTTCTATGCTAACTTATATACAATCTGTGTCGTTGCTAGGAATACAATACGACTACTCACTTCGTACTCGGATATTTTGATGACTTTTGTTTTTACTCTCATGTCACTTGCCAATACTTTTTTATCTACGTACATTAAAAAGGTGTAACTGTCGATGAGAGAAAGTTTATCAGTTTCTATGTGTTGCTTTTATAATAATTAAATGCCGTGTATTGTTCCAGGAAATGATTTGGGTACATCGGAGTTGGCTAGTGCTATGAGGTGCAAACGACGGCGCAACATGCGGCCTCACGGAGCCGAAGCCTAATACGGCCTCATTGCGCTTTCCGTTTAGAGATTGAGGTAACATACAATACAACCGTATTATTATATACTTTAACTACAAAGCATAAGTTTCAATATCAAGTGCTATGCGGATGACTGACGACTATGTACCTAATTTATGACCTACCTACCTACTCAGTCGAAGCGTCTTGACTCTGATTGATATCTGTAATGTTTTTAGACATTGCATGATCATTATACGTTATTCTTATACAATATAATATTTTATTGCTGCCATAATACACTAGCTCATTGAGGGTTCGTTATGTTCGCAGTAAGGACACCTGATTCCTAAGGAGGGCCTTATGCTGCAAGCCAGCTCAGTGATTTATCTTATAATTTTGTCGACGCACCACTAGTGATTCCTTTGATATTTAAAGAATTTATATGCTGCTTTTACCGCTTAACAGTGGGTGAGACGTGCGGTACGTGCTTGCCACTTTCGAAATATAAAATATATTTTTATGTCTCAAAAAGACCAAATGCATAATTTGAGAGATCTCCCAAAAAATAGAGCCCCTGACTGAGGTTTTATGAAAGACGTTATCGCAATTTCATTGCTTGGCTCCATTTTTTATGAACCAGTATCAAATTACAAAAATCTTAATATCCATTTTACTTTTACACGATACTAATGGTTTGAGTTGCCAGCAGATCATATAGATTTTTATTAACAATTCGTTAGTCAGACACTAAACAGTTACTGCTAAATGATTTCCCGGGCCAATCATACCTCCCAAACTCTAAGCATAAAACGCTTTGCCCCCATTTTGTCGAGAGAAACTATAATTCGTTAGTATGCCAAGGTCATTGGACAAATTGATATTACATCTAGTGAGAGTTTGCAGCACCGAACTACGTTTACAAATTCGCCGGTTGTCACGTTTTATGAGCGACTATAGTGCGCACCAATTATCAAGTAGATATTTGCCGACAATTCCACAACGACTACCTAAGCGCTTCATTATTCTTGCAAAATGTTTGGTCAATGAGGAAATTGTAAATGGGGAAAACCTTGATCGTTGGATGCCTAATTAAACCTAAATCAGGCGTTGCAGCCGAAGAGCAATATTGTAAGTTGATAGGTCAACGAGCCGTCGCCGGTCTAAAATTATCTATAGAGTAGTGTTTTGATAAGAAGTACTTGGTTGCATGCAGTGGCCCCGTCCGCCCGGACACTGCAATTAAATACACTCGAGTCATTGCACGCGCGCCGCACTTCTTATGCTACTGCCGAGCAAATTTAGTAACGGTTTCTACTTGAGGTTTCCTCGTTTTTATTACGATGCTCTTTAAAGTCTAGTAAAGTTAACATAAAATGCTTATAATGTTTCTGTGCGCAAGTATTGCCATCTATATAACTAATCTACATCTTTCATGACTAAAACATCTACATCATCTACTACTAAAGAAATATATCATATTTTAATAATGAAATAGGTGGTCAACATATTTTTAAACAACATGGATTTTTACCATCTTTGACGTGAGAATTATGAAATATTCAAATTAGCACGCAGGTTCATAATAACAATATGATTTGGATTTACCGATGTTCCCATTTGCGTTGAGTCATTAGCGAGACGTTCATTCCGAAATGATTGATGGCACTGATGAGTATTGATCATATTATATCGCAACCATGTGCATTAGAACATCTTAAGCGCACTACACAACTATCTGTAAAAGTAAATTCAAGTGAAGCTTAAAACGATTACAATACAATGCAGGATGCGCCTAATAAGATTGCATTACTCCGTTCACATATTTACTAGCTGGTTGGTTTCTCATTGCAGACTTACGCATGGATGAATACCACCACGGCAGTGCCAGATGTGCCACTGGAAAACAGATTGGATTTGATTATTTCAATAACTTGTTTTAAATGAAGATGACTTATTTTATTTTCCATAGATGTACATGTATGTACTATATACACTCCTTTTTCTATGCCGCTTTCTCTATCGACGATGCAGGATATGCTTGGATGATGCAGGTCTATTCTGCAAGAATTATCATTTTGTTAGTAATTTTGTTGGTGATTACTGCGTATCAAAAGCCGTTCGTTAGTGTAATTTTACTTCTCGCATCAAGAAATCTACGACATAATAGATTGTTACTAATTCGCACGATAATAATAATAGAAAATTGTAGGCGATTCAAAGTATTTTAAATGTAACGCTGTCATACAAAGTCATAAAAGTGTGTCGCTTTCTTTGAACTACCCACTACTAAGTTCTTTTTTTTACAAAATATTTTTATATTCATTACGAGCGATATCAAAAATTAGCACAAGGTGTACGACTTACTTACCTACTTTAAGTCAGAAAGCTTTCTCTGTTAAACTGGTAATAATCTACTTTCGACTGTGTACCTATACAATAGATGCAATTGCATATGTTCAAAATGATCCCCTGATTCTAGAAATACACTCTTACATACATTCTAGAAACTGAGTATATACGTCGTAAGTGCGACGGAAAAAATCTGGCGTTACTATTTATAGTTAATTTTATTTGGTGTCATGTCATCGCTATAGTTTTACTTCTTATTGAGTTATTTAAACATACATATATATCACCACGTGAAGTCCTTGACGGGCAGGCAGTACCATAGAATTTTTATTTTAACATTTATAACTCACCAAGCACTTGTAACTAAAGTGTGTACCTAAATTTCTTTAGGTATTTCACATTAATTACGGCGTTACGACGTATAAGATTGGCAGCTGACAAAACAGTAGAGGCGCGTATTATAGGCGACCTTGTGTGCTCGATTGTACTCCGCTACCGGAACTCGCACATGGGCCCGACCTTACTTTACTATCTAACATCTAAGGGACTTACCAAATTTTATTAAACCTTTTCTACTCAAATAACCTTTTTCTGTGTTTCGTATTTGTGGTTAAATGATTAGGAAAATATGGACGTAATTTAATATACGAAGAGACTAAATTTATGTTTTGCTGACACTTTGCTAATAATAATATTTATAATTTCATTCAAACTCGAAATTGTTCACAAATGGAAAACACGCGTTTACGACAAATATTAGCGAGATTACTCCACGTTTTCTAAAAGCTTATCGCAATAACTGTATAATACGCGTTAATTGTTGTATTCTCAAGGTATATTTCTCATATTAATAATAGTTCTGCTAGGCTATATTGAAAAGCGTTAAAACAATTAATTTTGTCACGGCTGACAAATAATGTTTATTTATTTGGTTCTTCAACATTAGATACATTACACATTTAGAAAGAGTCATAGGTACATAATTTAGTTTTGGATGTTCCATCAATTAATAGTAGAACACAACATTCAAATTAAATAAAATTAACCCTACATGTTAAATGTAATCAGCAATTAATATATTCACGTTAAATATGAAGACATTTGGTTAAAGGTCTGTAGAAGATATGCTGTGAGCGAAACGATCGGAGAAGTGTAACGAAATGTCAAGGGCGTTACCGCGACCGTTAAACTTTGCTTACTTAAGCAGTGCTTAAATACTAAAGAAATTCATCTACTTCAATGTGCCCACACATTGATGTAGATGAATTTCAGCCTTTTAAATTCGAATATAACAACTGCAGAAACACTGTTTTCATGTTTAAATTGCTTTGTAACTTTGTAAAAAGATCTTTTAATATTGTATTTACTTGTACAATAAGAAAACAAATTAAATTATTTGTGTTACGTAACGTGCACAAGTAACGTTACTGTATACTTTTCAAAATCTGACCTTTTACGAACAAAGCTGTGTTTTTGTGTCTAAATATAATTGATCGAATACGATAAGTAAAATATCGTTATTTCGTAATGTAGATCAGGTAGGTATTGAGGTTTCTTTTATAATCCGAAACTAAGGTATTTTCGAAAGTCTTACCTTTGGGCCGTGCACCTAAACACTCGATGAATCTTAATGCTGTAATGACAAAGGTACGGGGAGTGAATAATGGATGATCAATATATTGATATTATGTATGAGTTTACGAAAGCTTCGAAAAAAGACTTTAGCATTTTTGTACATTTGCCACAAAGTAAATTCGCCACATTTTGTAAAAACCATACATTGAAAGTAAATTCGTCTCATGCAAAAACATGTGCACCTTCGACCCAGGTAGGTAAGGGTTACTGTAAATTGTTCACAAATCCTTATTTCACATAATTTTTGCTTTAAGTAGCGTTAGCAACCTAAGTTATCAGTTTCAAGCGCTCTAAATACAATATACAATAGCCAACGTTTATCGCTGGTTGCGGTTGCGCACCCGTAGAGGTTGCGGTGGCTGCTGAGACCTGTCAGCTTGTTTATTTCTTGTCATTGACGTTTAGTAGAAACAAACTATAAATTTGTAATTACGTACGAATCAGATATG
The DNA here is from genome assembly GCA_951449985.1 of Falcaria lacertinaria. Classification (NCBI taxonomy): domain Eukaryota; kingdom Metazoa; phylum Arthropoda; class Insecta; order Lepidoptera; family Drepanidae; genus Falcaria; species Falcaria lacertinaria. The sequence continues at coordinate 6,719,651 of OX602113.1, read as the reverse complement.
ATCCTAACTGCAAAAGATATTATGATACACATATGACAAAATTACCTGTGAACTTACTATAAACTTAAATATACCCCTTAAACAATTTGTTATGTTTAAAATAATATTGATGGGTTTCCCGCTATGGAATTGTTTGTTCTACATAATGAGTATAGCCCGGTTGCATTGCAGAGGTTTTGCGTTAGTGATCTTGTCTCAAATGATAAAATGACATGTCTCTTGTGATAAAATGACAAATTAATTAATTAAAATAAAATCTTATGTCGACTTTTTCGTGTATTCTTTGTCCGTGATGCAAACTACAGAGTGTAAAATGATACAGACAACACAAAAGCTACATTGTTGGCGATCCAATTATTGGTTCAAATATTAGAGCCAATGTCAAAACGTAAAGTAACAAATATTTGATATATTTCACCTGAATGGAATTGAATAATAACAATAGATCATATTTATTTTATTTGTCGAATTCAAACACATGCTTATTTATCTATACATTCTTTCACATGAACGTTACCTCATTCGTGAAGCCAATTTGTAGTCATAATCGCTGAACACAATAGTAGTAATTTTATGATTATGAAAATCAAAGAATGCAATCAGGGAGTAAAAACTTCGGCATAATGGTACTGCGAAATTAAAGTTGTTTTGTTCCTAATTCCAAACGTTACGATGAAAGTAAAAGTGTGACTGCCTTGCTTGCCCCTTGCATAAGTTCCGTTTACTCGGTAAAGAAATACCTTAACGAATTTTTATCATCTAATAAAAATATATCTAGTGCATGTCCGAAACGCATTAACGCTATGAAGAGTGGCATAAAAATTGAGATTTTTTGCATATTTATACTTGATGTATTCTAATCGTTGTAATTATTATTGTTATGAACATTACATTACATATGTAACACTTCATTGTAATAAGGGAAGTTATTTTCTTGTACGATCTAAAGTCATTGTAAAAGTGACGTATTTTTTTGTTATTCGCACAAAATTTAAATAAGTGCTTTTTTCTTACGACCGTAAATACTTAATGAAAATTGTTAGCTTCTTATTATAAAGGAAGGGGTCAAGAAGCAAATGTAGATTGCAACACCAAATTGAACAAATCCAGTAATGTATTGCAATAAATTAGTCGGTAGGAAACATTGTTTGCTCGATTACATCAAATATAGGCTTTACGCTAGACTAGCTACAAAACAAATTAATCTCTTCCTATGGCTCGAGAACAATATCTGACATCTATAATGAACTAAATCTTTTTTAACAGCGGCAATTACACCTGGCATTATTTCACGGCTTGTACAAATAGAATAGCCTGCTAATAAAACATCAATTACGGCCGTTCGAATAGAAAGATGTGGGGCAACAATGCAATGTTACAAAGACAAAAAAATTAATACAAATTTTGATACAGTTTTACGTAATTGGCGCGGTCCATGTAAACGAGGCGCGATAAAAGCGGTGCGTTAAGAGTTATGCAACAACAGCCTCTATGCCGTCTCGCCGCAGCCTCAAAGCCCAATCCACCCTGCACCCAGATGCATACCTCATATTACTGACAAATTATCTAGTTATACATAATTTTACCAAAGTTATCATTTTGTTTAAATATAACACAATATGTAGTTACGGAACTTATGTAAGCTTCAGTGCTAAGCTCGCTTAAGCAGAAGTATTTGTAGGTATAATTAATAAGTGTTCGGAGTGCATCCGATTCTCAGATTACTTAGTCTTCATGTGTACGTCGAGTGTTCTCGTACAGACAAATGTTATGTAGTAAATGCTACCGCTGACGGCATTACAGTCCGCAGCAAATGTAATGTCTCGGTTATCAGGCAGTTATATTGACATAATGTAACCTGCAATGACATTTACCAATCAATTCTCCATGGTTGCAACCCACTGCCTACAAGCAGAGATTACATAAATAATAAACAAAGTATTGTAAAATTTTCGTTGCAATCTTTAGTGCTAACCTCCCTATGTGGCCCTGAATGTTGAAGTATAGAATAAGGCATAGACGTAATTGCCCTTGGCTCAACAACGATTTGCAGTCAATTCGCACTGCGCTACGCACCGCGCTACCCGCCACAGTTTAGCATCAAATGCGTGAATCATCCGAATGCCATTCATAATATTAAAGAAAGCTACTTTTATTTATAAACCCGCCCGTTTTTGTTTTCTGCCGTTTTCGTCTGTTGCATCACATGTTAGATAAAATACTAATAGTTTATCCTACTAGGCTAAGGAGCTTTCCTTAGGTTAGAATTTAGTGGCCTATTCTTACGACTGAGTCATCTTCCTCAAAGGATACAAAAACATCTTTTCTAGTCTAGGTAGTAGGCAGTAGTTGTCTGACAAGCTCGCACTAAATCGAAAGTTTGTCGTCAAGCCCGGTCTTTCGTTGAGCTTAGTGTGCTATACATATGAGGCCACATCGGTGTACTTTCCAATTATTTATTATTATCATATCCAAACGGTACTAGCACACTCTTCACACACTACTACAATTATTTTCTGTTTGTTGTAGTCAAACTAATAACAAATCCTTGAGAGCCTTAATATTTTGATAATAATCTTCTATGTTTGTCTCGAATAGCCAATCGCGATTTGTTTTCTTGAGGAGTAGATTTCGATTGATGGTTGCTTTCTCCATTGTTATAATAGACAACTTGTATAAGAGCTGCCACTGTAGGCAGAGCGTCCGCGTCGCTTCGGCACGCCCCAGATATCATATGCGTACAATGTGTGCTCCGGTTTGTACGGAGGTGGCATTATCCATTCATTAACAACTTATATAATCGTGCGTAGCTCTACTAGATAAACAATACTCATTCAGGTGCAAAATAAACATAGATTAGAGGAGTTTCTGATCAATTATAATATCAAAGATGTATCCAAGATATAATGGCACTATATGCTCTATCACTCAGAAACAAAAGTATACTAAATATAAGACTTGAAATGATTATGGTCATATGAAGCTTGTGAGCCAACCTACCCTACTTTCATAACAAAACATTTTGTGCACGGAAGTGAGTTTCAGTAACGTCACGTGCAAGCAATGTCTACTCGGCCGTGAAGCTTCCTACCAAACAGTTAACAACGCACATTTCTCATATTTATCCTACGCAAAACACTTTAAAAGTTGAAAAGAGGTACGTGGGATATTTACAATGAACGGATGAACATAAATCACTAAGTAACCATTTCAGTATCTATCTACTCACATTTCGTTGGACAAATTAGTTTACGAAAATTTAGAACCAATTTGTCGTAAGAACAGTTACTTAATATCTGGATTTTCAATAGATTTTAAAGTATTATTTTAGAAGTAGGTAACTTGATTTCTTGTTTCATTGAGAACACCCCTAATACAAAGCAAGTGGGTGTTTGTAAATTGGTGTGAGACGGCTTGCAAAATTTCATAGACGCTGAAAGTTGTCAAGTGACCAGTGTTACTAAGCCTTGAGCAACTTTTCAGTGTCTGTAAATAGTGTCATAGTTATTAGTCATAGTCATAGGAAATTAAATTCAGGCGAAATGTAAGTTCTAACACCTTGCTCTGAAGGTTTCTTGCATGAAGTATGAGTTGTAGACTTTCCCCGGGTCACCAAATACTCAAGGTCTTATCAAGTGCAAGCTTGAGAAAGTCCTTTAAAGATGTATTAATATGACCTCTTAATAAACTTAACAAATTTTTACAGCTAATAAATTTATAAGAAAAACATTAGCGGTGCGGTACGGCCACGAAACAGAAGGTCATGGGAATCACATCGGTTGAGAAGTAATGATGATCACGGCGCGGCGCAGATTGAATGACAAAATAACTTTTAATTGCTTCGTTGATCGTAGAAATATCTGCGTAAACGTGACTCGGTACACAAAAGATGAAATAAGAAATATTTCTATTACATAATGTTATAAGTACAGCAACTGCATCTGTTTGAAATCTTATTTTGAAAGTAGGATCAATTGCAATGATTTGATCTCTTAATAGCTTTATGGTAGGTAAATTTAAATTAAATATGAGACAGGTTATTCCTATTAATTTTAGATTAGGTAAAATTATTTATTAGTCCTGACGTGATTTTGACGCAACTGAATCAGAAATTGAAGAATGTAAGACATTTTAGGTAGATGGATATACGATAACTGCTTTTTCGTATGGAATTACTATTATATTATGTTATTATAAGGATAGCATGTGGGGTACAATGAATCGATATGGTTTATTTCTGAGTATAACTTACAGAACCAGTATGAATTGTATAAAAAACAGATATCTAGAATTACACCTGCTTCATTAAATCCGCCTTCAACTTTTAATTTAGATCATCGGTTTTAACCCTGTACGTCGACTATACTATAATGTAAAAAATATGCAAATTAGTTCACTAATATGCGCTTGTCCGTTGTATATTTGGATTGCAACAATCCACTTGAAATATGAGTGCAAATTAACAACGTCCTCCATATGGCTCTCACATATGGCGCAAAAAAAGTCTATAAAGCCTAGTACCAAAGCGGTATTAGGCTGCAGACTAATACAGCAATATGGTAAATCTTTTTTCAAATGGGCTTGAGCTACTGAAACTATAGGGAATTATAGAAACGCTCAAATGTAACTAAAACTGCATACCTGCATACTTAGATACTACTCCGTAAGGGACACGGCGTGATGACATGTAGCTGATGTATAGCCTATGTAACTATTGTGGCGTCGAATGAAACGCCATATAGCTCTGAATTCTAAAAATTTTTCTTCATGACGAGTCATGTTAACTCCCTGTCTCTAATCCAATCCTTTTTTCTTATAATATTTTTCTTGATTTATTATATCCGGCCAGGCACTTGAAGCAAATCGTTACAATCTTCCCCGTCGCGTTAAAAGAAAAATATTATTACTTAACACAAAATATCCTACTTGACTTACTACTCGCACTACCTATGTATACTCCAATTAAAAAATAATAGTTTTTGAGGCAAAAATGTAGCACGATATTTCAAAAATCCACCCTTAATTCTGTTGAAAAAGCGCGTTGAAAAAGGATCAAATCCTGGGAACGGGTGTTATAATGAATGGGAAAAGGGAAAGGTTCCATAGCATTGTTTTTTTTTTTTTTTTTTTTCTTTTTCCTTGCATTTTAAAGTCCAATCAGTTATTCGATGCCATCAAATGTAACTTGTTAGTATTGCTTAGTGAGGTCAAACAGCGACTCAAGTGATGCGATCTTCGTCATTATATAACCGACGGCAAACGCATGGGAACATTTCTGATGAAATTGCTACCAGTATCACGCTGGAATCTAAATGCCAAATGCAAACATAGTCAGTCTTACTGTGTGTTAAAAATATATTTGCAGCTAATAATTATTCTTTGAGATATCAAATATGATATGTGTCGGCGGACCGTTAGAGTGAAAGACCTACTAGTGTCAAGTATTAATTGATACTTGAGTGGTTTTAGTTTTGCAACAAGGCTAAATGATAAAATAAACCAACACGAAGTAAAAAAATACTATTTAAGAGATTACTTAGAATGAAACGCGCGTTTTGCTTGTGTTAGGTGAACAAATAATTTGTTTTTGAAAAACTTGGGATGTTATTCGCGGCTGATGGCATCAAAATAGAGAACCATAATGGTCCAACGTATGTTTAAGCAATTACTCCATTAAGAAATAATTATCATTGCAATTTGTAAAAGGAATAAAACAACTTGAGAGAGGAAGCGTCGCGGAATGTGACAGCGGAGGCGGACACTTCCAGACAGTGTTCTAGACATGCATTGTGAGCAACGAACAGAATATTTTGTCATGTGTGTGTGTGTATTAATAAAATAAAATTAGCTCAAATTTCATACATATCCTGAATCACATCTTTGATTTATAATATCAGTAATATGTTGTTTTTTGTTTGGTTATTTTCGATCAAAGTTGGTAAAGTTCAATTGAGGACATAGGCTTTTGCTAGGCATATAATTATTGAAAAATATACTGCTTATTAGCATGTATTGTCAGCCCTACTGGCCTGTCCCCACTGGAGCCTGATCGTAATAAATATTTCATAATTTTCTGAAATACTCCGCAAATGCGGCAATATACGAGTATTCGAAGTTGCCGGCCCATACCTCTAAGTAACACATACCTCATTGTATGTGTTACTTCGACCTTCATCATACTCGTCCGGTGTCAACTCATTCAGGACATCCTGACTATTTACTAAATAGCTCTTCATAGGGCAACAACCTCTCCTGGACAGAGAACAAAAGGATTAATATCGGAAGTTGTTATATATATAACATTTTATATAAGACACAAAAATCATTCAGCCATGAAACATATCACGAGATCGGGTTACTTATTAATATTAAAGTAAGGGGTTCGATTTTGCACCGTAAATAATAGATTAAAGTAGTCTTGACCTTCAAATTATTAGGCCCGTTGTAAGGTGATTTTTAGTAATCGCTGCGACATATTATATTCCAAGGCCGTGATATTTTTGAAAGTTAACTTAACGATTTAATTAATTATCCACGGTTCCATTACACCCACTATTGTCGAATTTATGAGTACCGGTCATGCAATTTAAAAGTACTGAGGTGATTTTTTATTTATTAATATCAGACTTTAAAATTCCCTCTTATATTGGAAAAAGTGAGCAGTTTTTTATGCAGTACGCTCAGCCATTTTGAATTGTGTTATGCATATACTGTTAATTTGCACAATTCTGTCCAATACAGATTTGCCAGCATGCCGTCACTGGGCAGCACATTACATACCCATTGCCCATTGCGTTGCTTTTAATTAGCAGTAGATAAGGCATAATTAATGCTAAGTGCCGAATTAGACACAGCTGTTGTTACACAAGTAGATCTAATGATAAAGTTAAAAGATACTTCCTGGATTAATGTCGAAGCGTCCTTCGGATGTGATCATAATAATTATTATCATCACTCAATGTTTCAGGTTACTGGTTACGTCGCCGTCCGTACTCGCCAACTGCTCGACAAGTTCCTCCACGCCGAGTTGCGAAAACCAAACTATTATTCTGATTCCTACGTGGAGATTTTTCAAAGTACCTTGACTTGATACAAATGCATCCACATCGTAAGATACCAAACAAATCTCTCTGACTGAGATGAGATGAAATGTGTAGGTGTCGCCCCCGTAAACGTATATAACAATTAGAGAGCGCACGTGGCGTCGGCGAGAAACGCGTAATTGATAAGGATAATCAAGTCATGAATCTGTCTCGGTAACATAGAACCAGTAGTTAAACGAACCCAATAAGGCACAGGTTATATTTGGCTTTCATGTCGAAATAGGTCACTATTATTAAGTTAATTATCTTTACGAGTAGGCGTCCCATTGTTCGCGGTTTTGTTTCGTATATATCACATGTTCTAATCTAATCTATGATCTGACTTATTCGTGTAGGTATCTTTATTCCTTATAAGTTTTAATGTCTTAATATTACGAGACTCAGCTGTTATAACCCTGCCAGAAAATATCATGACAAATCGTAGTCAAAAGAGATCATAAGAGATCAAGTCCGTTTTACCATCACGTTTTTGTAAGATACATCAAGCGGCACCGGAACGGTCATATGATATTTCGATCAAATTATCACATTGAAAAATCCAGGGTCTCTTGGTAGAGTTGTTATTGCGCATATCGATCGATTTGTGATTACTCTGCAACCTTAACCGAACTATAGCCCAGTGTTGAATGGGTGACCGGCTGACCGCCAATACCATACTGAGTTCGGATGAAAGCCTGATAACTTTTTAACCCAAACTGATTTGTGTAATAATCCAGTAACCAGACACACCGAGTTAAATCTAGTGTCGACCCCAACAGTGTTTAAGATAAGGCGAGGGCGATGAGTCATATTGAAAACATCATAGAAATAAATTATATAATTGATGGCGTGCGTGTCCGTCATAGTCAGATAAGTGGCATTGCAGACGTAGGCTGAAACGCGGCCGTAATTGTGACGTGCCACAATGAAGATTCAATTGAACTCGAGTGCGCAAGTGACGCAATGACCATTGCGCCAGACCTGCTCACATACGCGATTAAAATGCTCATCAGTTGCTTGATTCCAGTTATTATATATAACTAATCACTCGTAATTACTTTCTTTGTGTACCCGTTGCGTTATGATGTAAAAATAGCAGGTAATATGGTTTTCAATTTTATAAGGCAGTTCGTGCTCTATATTCTGACATAATGTATTTGATGTAGAAAGTCAATTTTAATGCTCAGATTTTTTGTAAAATAATAAATCTGCCGGATTTTGCGCTTGGAATTAGCTTGATATTTTAAAGTCATTATGTAATTATGTTGTTGAGTCAATTTTTATCGTCTTTTCGCCTTTTATGGATAACGATGTGTGATGATTTTAACCTCTAATTGGCATATTCATAAATATATAATTTCTTTTTATTATAGTTAGCACCTCATATAGAAACATATTAATTGACTCTCAACTCCTTTCGGTTTGAATTATTTATAGTGTTAACTTATTAAAATATTTACCTTTTCATATATCCTGTTGATTCCGCATATTTCATTAGGAAAGCCGCCTATTTAATAATACTGATGTGCCATATTATTTGTTTGCTCTCAAAGTGGACAAAAATACGTAATACAAGTAATGGAAATTATAGTAATTTCCACTTGAGACATCGTTTTGATCATGTGTTGACTAAGCGATGATGGTCTAACAAAGGTTCTGAAACAGTCACAATAACGTGTATTGCAGGTATGGTGCTTACTCTGACTTTACGGACACAACATAAAATAAAAATAAACATTAATCAGATGGTAGATAAACCCAACCAATTAAAACCCATTACAGTGTTTTGTTTCATTCTTTAGGAAATTCCGTGTTGTCAGTACCTACGAAATAGTGGAACAATGAAATGTGTCTGCCAGTCCGGTAACACAGTAACCTGCACACGAGCACAGTGCCGACTCGCACGCAGCACACACGATGACATAACGGACTGCTCGGTGGCCGACCCGTTACATTGCACCGTTCAACCAGTGCTTTTTGTTACACGGCTGCCTTCATTGGCCACCGTTCATTCAAGTCAAAAAAATTTCGCCATGCTCAATTTTTTTGCGGACCTGTAACAATCTATCACATCTTCAAATTCATATCTATATCAACACATAAACACGTGCCTTTAAACTTTGTACCCTATTTTTATTTCATTATACTTTGTTAAATTTGGCACAGTTAAAATATACGGAGAAAAAGGAGTACAGAAAGCAAAAATGTATATCTAATTATTAAAATAAATAACTACCATATCCTTTTAACTTTCTGAATCGATATTTTTATTTAATAGCTATTGACGAGCTTGTGTTATGGATCAAAAAATGTATATGTATTTTATTCTTTAACCCACGGAAGCTTAGTCGGGTATAGTTGTTATGTATTATGTAGTACTCTTTTACACATCACCATCTGGTCCCATACTAAGCAGATCTTGTACGATGGACCTGGACAAAACTAATAAAATATTAAAATTCATTTCTTTTTGAATAAAAACATATTATTATAATACATACCACTCAGAAACAAGGCAAACACAAACAAATGTTTGCTCTGACGTGGTTTGAACCCGCGGTACCTAGCGAACACTCGTTTACTTACTATTAGCTCAGAGTAGATAATATACTACGTACACCACTAGCTAGTCCAATGGTGTTGTCACTTAATACAATCGAGCATTATTGCGAGACCAATTCCCGGCACATAAGTACTGCAATTATAACGAAACCCGAGTGAACATGCCGACAGCCTGTGGTTAATGAATCAACTCCTCTCGTATTTAATTAACCAAACAATAGATATACGGGTCATCGCAGCAATAGTTTCGTAATGGAAAAATATTTGATTAAATTGTGCACTATCATAAAAAAGAAAATACACAAAGTAGTTCATGCCTTCGCCATGTCCACTGATCTGATAAATATTTAAAACGTCTTAATACAACCGTCGATTCGCTAACCAATACAAGCAGTAGACAGCAGGCAAAAGGTAAAAATAAATAAGTATTGTAATCCAAAATATTACATGGTTATTTATCGGTGCAGCCCTATTTAACCAAATGTAAGCAATGTAACTCATTAAATAGTACAAGATTAATTTAATAACCATCAATTAATAAAACAATTACCTTTTGATAGATATTTCGTTTGAGCAATGGGTCTACGGTTTCTCGATTACAATTATATTATTTGTAAATGTGTACACTTTTCTTATTGTTTTGATGCAATTACAAGGAAATCTCTAATTATTTGCATACACGTGATAGTATTTCAATTTAAATTGTACGGCCATCGTTGCTATTTAGAAATCTTTATGAGTATGTTCTTTTAGCGGCCGAATACTGAAGTGATGTTTTGAATGCCCACGTAAATATTTGAGGCGGTGTCAAAATAAAATTTCGCATTTAAAATATTAAGCCACTCAAAATTAATGTGTCATCAGTTTTGTGTGGTGTTTAATCGGCCATAAGTACCTTTGTTTTGGACCTTGGAACTTGGTTAACCATATTGTAGTTACACTCTCCCAAGTAAGACTGTACATTACACATAGCTTTCCAGCCACCCAGCTGTAGGCTACGGCAAATGGGTAGATGTGTAGATGTGCATCGGGAAGTGAGCATGCCTTAACAGCTCCGGCACCATTCTGGAAAAATGGTAGTGAGTGATCACAGTGCTACTCACACTATGAGTACCATGGTGAATGCCTTGGCGGCAAGACCTACCGCATATGGTCCCTGACGCCTCGTAAGGGGTTGCCAGGTATAGTGTGCCCTTTGTATACCTAACGGTGGGAAAGGGGGGCCACTATAATAAATCTCTTTAATCAAGCCGGGTACTGTATTAGGCTACCGGAACCTAGTAGTGTTATAGTTCATGACACATATTCCAAACGCTACATTAAATAGTTCCCGAGCAAGTGGATACCTTTCTGTCGACTCGTGTAAGATAAGTCGAGGCTAGCTTGCAGTGCTCTAGTTTCGTGCCGGTCTGCTAGCCATTGGACTTACATCAAGGAAACCACGCCCTCAAACAATCTGACACAACTGCTTATTGCGACAGCTTTCACGATATCGAATAGCGTTGTCCACTAGAATATGGCACAAATATCTGCCAATCCTAGTTTATTCACTTTTAAAGTAAAAATAATCCACTTTCTTAAAATTAATCTTTCAACAATACGTTTTCGTTTTGTTTTGTAATCGCCTAATTTAATCGATATGATTTCCTCGTCAAATATTTCGTTCGATTTGTCGATAAGACGTAAAATTAAATTCCAAACAAAAATTCCTATCTCATAATCGATTAATGTAATGATATAACTATAATGCTCAAAATGAAATACGAGAGTATAGAGATATCTACTATTGCAGATACAGAGCAAACGTATTTGTATCGGTGTTACAAATTAAATGGATGTTACATCACAATCATGGTCTTTTTAATGGCATTGTTAATGAGTAGGGATTTATAGATGCTGAACACGCAGCTTTCTAATTGTATTAAGAGTTACCGATGCATAAGTACAATAATGTTTCTTCGGCTTAGTTACCTATTTCCGTACCAGATTACAATATAAAAATATTAGAATGGCTGCTCGTAGGAAAAGCTCTCCGCAGCAAGATAACCTGTCAATATGCAAACTCATATGCTATAAGTATATATATATATATTAGATGTTTGAAATTCATCAGACCTGTCTTTCATCCTCGCATTATCCATCTCGGATGATACGGGCCGCGGATATATTTTTCAAAATTGTATTTTCTTAACAGACGCTTAGGGTACATGTATGTTTGATGGAAATATTAGTTCTTCTAGCCCACTTCTCCGATTTCATGCGCCACTTCCTCAATTATCTTAGAACAAAAGTGGAGTATTTTTCACATTGAAACTTTTAATTGTCATATTATGTAATTTTGATGAGATATATCGGAACAATCCATTGTAGATATTTAATTTACATGTCGCAACGCTATTGTTTCGATGAGATGCGCATGAGAATTGTTGGACGTGACTGTTCGTGTCTATAACATCGCTTCATTCGTAGTCTAAGTTTATTTGGAATTTGAATACATTTGATTGGAGTACTTTGTTCATATGTGAGTGAGTGGCAGAGTTACAATTGCATTATATCGATCAATCTGAGAACTCAAGCTACGTTGCTCCCGGTCAGTAGTTACACAGGTGACCACAGTCGGATGGTCCCTGGTGTTTATTGAATACTAGCTTTTTCCCGTGGCTTGGCCCGCGTGGTTCTAGATAAAGACAGCCTATGACCTTCTCCAGGTTATAATCTATCTCACTGCCAAATTTAATTACAATCCGTTGAGCCACTTAGTCCTGAAAAGGTAGCAAACAAACAACCAAACAGAGTTACTTTCGTATTTATAATTATTAGTATGGTTTTTGTGATATTTTTTATATTTGTTTTGTTCATAGTATCGACTTTAAAGTCGGAAAAAATATACCGGTTTCCTGCGCTTTTTATATAAATAAAGCGAATTATCGAATGTAATCGAGAACATGATGTAACCAAGTGTCACATAATATATTTTCATAAAACTCTACCTACATTATCATCATCACTTCACCAAAATATCTGACATGGCGGCGAAATAATCAATAATACCAGCTGTGCCTGCGACTTCGTACGCGTGGAAAAGCATTCCACGCGTACGAAGTCGCGGGCACAGCTATTCATGAACTTCATTTTTTTTTCGGATTGCGGATCCCTATTTTTTTCATTTAATAGTTGTACGTAGTATATTATCTACTCTGAGCTAAAAGTAACATAAGTGCCGCCTTATAGCATCAGCTATCTGTTCAAATCCGTCCAGCAGTTTCGGCGTGATGCGCGGCCAAGATACAGACAGACAAAAACGGAAAAAATACAGATTTTTCATTTCAGGTCAAACATAGAATGCACTCAATTTTTTTTTTATATCTTTAATGTACAGTATTGGACCTGTTACAGTTTTATTATAAGGATAGATATTTGAGGCATGGCAAAATATGCGACCCCTAAATACTACCTTGTCCACCATTCTAGTTCTACGAAAAGTCTAGTTTTTCCTTTGACTATGTTGTATCGCCGGTCTCTGTCGGAAGGTATCGTACCAAAAATTTGGAAATCGGCTTATGTTACCCCTATACATAAAGGAGGCCCCAAGAATGCGGTGGAAAATTATAGACAGATCTCGAAATTATGTTTGTTTGCGAAAATCCTGGAGAAAATGGTATATACTCAAGTTTATTCAGCGCTGCGGCATGTTCTAATGCCACAGCAACATGGCTTTCTTAGGGGCCGGTCTACAACATCGAATCTCATTTCATGTACTGAGTACGTCAGTAAAATTATGTCTGAGCCGTCGCAAGTGGATATCATATACACTGACTACAGCAAGTGTTTTGATCGCATTGACCATATGGTTTTACTGGAAAAACTTAGGCTGGTCGGTATAAGAGGTAACTTGTTTAGGTGGTTTACATCATATGTCCATAATAGATGCCAAACAGTTGTTCTAAGTGGATATTCCTCCTCTCCTATGTTTATTCCCTCAGGAGTTCCGCAGGGATCTTTACTCGGTCCTTTGTTGTTCAACATTTTTGTGAACGACATCTCGTGCTGTTTTTTAAATTCCAAAATACTACTTTATGCAGATGATATGAAAATTTTATGCAAAGTTCAGTCTGTTAGTGATGCACAAGCCCTTCAAGAAGACCTTATAAGGTTCCAAAATTACTGCGCCATTAATAAATAAGATCTAAACGTCTCAAAGTGTTATGTTTGTTCTTTTACCCGTAAACAAACTACGCTAGAATTTTCTTACACTCTTCACGGTATACCCCTCACTAGAGTTGATACTATCAGAGACTTAGGTGTACTTTTCGATAGTAAACTAATTTTTGATGATCACATTAATAACATCACAAGCAAGGCATTTCGTGCACTTGGTTTTGTTTTACGAATGTCATCTGAATTTTCTAATATAAAAACCCTAAAAATCTTATACTGTGCATACGTTCGTAGTCACCTGGAATACGCCTCGCAAGTTTGGAACCCCTGTTATGAAGTCTATGTTCATAGACTTGAAAGTATACAAAAGAAATTTTTAAAATACTTACAGTATCGAGCTGGAATTTATCTTCCAGACTACACGGCAAGATGTCGCAAATTTCATTTTCTTCCTCTGCACGAAAGAAGGAATATATCCGATCTTTCTTATCTTTTGGGTATAGTAAATGGCTCGGTGGACTCCTCTGAGCTGCTACAACTCATAGGACTGCGCACAAACGCGATCGCGCTTAGAAACCCTTACTTTATCTACCGTACGTAAGAACTTATTATAGGCAAAACGCTTTTTCTGTAAGAGCATGTAATTCATTTAATGTTTTAGCGAAAGCAAATTCTGACATGGATCTTTTTAACACCTCAGTTCCCAAGTTAAAACGTTTCCTAAATAATAAATTCTTTTTAGGTGATAGTTAATTTAACATTTTGGGTGACAGTTAATTTTCCTTCTTTTTTTAGACTTTGCTCGCTGTTATCTCCTTATTTTGTAACATCATCGTCTACGTGAAACTGTTTTTGAGAACATTACCTACTATAAAGATGTTTATCTGCGGAAACTTGTAATTGGCCCTCAGTGTATATTCGCTTTTTACTGTATAAGAATATGAAATAGCTGTAAGTTTTCCTAAAATATGTAAAATAAAAAAAATAAAAAAAAATCTTAAAACAAAGCCAGATGGAAATAAATACCGCCAAACTGAGCCAGATTTACTCCATTATCGCAGAAGAAGCATTACGTTTTGGAAAAGGCAAAGCCTCTATAAGATTCATCTTAATTTTAGGAAGTATATGTTTGGATAGTATTTTGACGCAGTTGTTTATTTTTATTTTACTTTTAATTTAGTTACTTGTTATTTAATTAATTGTAGATTTTATCACTTTCAGATGAGGCGGCAGGCTCGGATATTGGTCGGCGGCGCGCTTATGGTGCGCTCCGCCTCTGCATTGCAAGGTGCTTATTTATTTCTCATCATTTATATTTATTTGGATTGTATAACAAAGAGATTTTAGAAGCCGTTGTGACGGTTCACTCCTGTAAGTATGTAGTATAAAAACACTGGCGGAAGCCATCTTAAAATTCCAGGCAGTAAATAATACAGATTTATTATTTTATCAAACATAGTTTCTATATCTCAAAGACGTTTATGTGTCTTTGAGACATAGCTATTTCTGCAGTTGCTAAACATAAAACAGTGAGTAACGGAAAATATCCAATATCATACTCATTGTTTTTGTTTTAAGTTCTAGATTTTGATAGCTTAGAATTATATTAAAATTTTCTAACCCGTAGACGTTATAGGAGAGGGACATACTTTTGCGACTTTAAAAGTGCACATCTAATAAACTATTGATTTAAATAAAAGGTATATTTCCAACTAGTGGGAATAGGTCCAATTATATCCAAAATGCTTATGTGTACTGGAATGTTTTCAATACCATATACTTCGATTAATTTGTGTACTGCTAGAACGTTCTACAATTTATTCAAACCAATGGTCACGATTATATACCTAGGTGTGACCCCTAAGTAGGCTATGTTTATGATTGAAACAGTATTCATTATATCATTTCAGTTTGGCTGTGGTTGCTGATATTCATATTCCAGAATGAATTTCGGATATCGAGGTCCATTCAACCGGGTGTAAGTATAATATTGAATATTTCAAGTTTCTTTCATACACACTTGACTTTTGGTCAATCAGTCGCAACTATACTTATAAAAAGACGAGGGATAGAGCTCCTTACCACCACATTAGTGATATTTATGAAAAATAATAAAATTATATTGAACAAAAAAAAATTAATTTGTAAAAGTATGACGTGGTGTAGAATCATGTATTCCCTTACACCAGTCGTCTTATATCATAGTCGATGGTTCGATAGTAATAGTAAACTAGAAGTAATTGCAAAAAAAGAACAGAACTGCAAAGTAATGCATTTTGGAATGTTCCCTTATTTGAGAACTCGCTTTGAGTATTCCATTATCGTTTTTTTTTTCAAATATTGAAGAATATTAAGAATAATAAGTAATTTTTAATATCTATGCTAACCCACAAAAATAAACTGATTACAGTACTTGGACTTCGATAACCTGCCCGAGACGAATTTCACGTGTACGGGCAAGGTGATCGGCGGGTACTACGCCGACCTGGAGACCTCGTGCCAGATGTTCCACGTGTGCACCGTGGGCCAGCAGGACGAGCCCATGGACATTAAGTTCCTTTGCCTCAACGGCACTGTCTTTGACCAGGTACATATTTTTTTAGTTTCCTGCATATCTGTCTATGAAAAGACCAACGCCAAATTTCTTGACGGATTGCTTTCAACTAAAACGATCTTCCGAATCCTGTAGTAGATTTTGACGATTGGAAGTACGTACTCCTCTGTTAGGTCTATTAAAAAAACATGATTTAGGTTTTGTTTCCTTTCACTCTTCTACGTACTCTGACCTCATCAACATGACAGCAGGTACTCTATCCATTAATTATTTTATAAAACTAAAAGTTCTTTAAGACCACAGCAATCTTAATAGTAATAGTCCTATATTATACAATTTTCAGAGTATAAGACTATATTTTTATACCTACAATATCTTTCTTATTTATTTTACTACTGAGTTTTCTTAAGTAAAGTATGGTGATCAAGAATTCCATGAAATTTTCGGTGAAACAAAAAAATCATGCGGAAGCCTGCATTCTTTAGAATATTAAACGACGAAATACGTAAAGTTTGACTTCGTAAAGAGGGTGGGACGGGGACCAGTTTTACTTCTTTATTTACCATGTTTTCATAATTGACATACAAAACCTTTAAAAAAAAGTAAAATTACGACATTAAAATTCTTTAGGTATCAGGGCCTCAACTAAATAAGCAATTTCCATTTCTTATTTCACACTTACAGTTTGTTTATTTTCATATTACATGGACCTGTTAACAATTAATAAACTGAACGTATATTTTTACAGGAGACAAGAGTGTGTGAGAGAGTCGATGAAGTAGATTGTACAAAGTCTGAGAAGTTTTACAGTTTAAATTTAGAATTATATGGCAATACTGTACCACCTACAATAGAAGTGGACCAACAGAAACCCGAAGCAACTGAACAGTCACAACAGCACACTAAGCCGAATCACGATCAGGAGACCGACCCAACGATTGAGGACTCCTCAACGTCAGCACAAGATAAAAACCAAGAACACCAGCAAGATGTGCCAGATTCCACCGAAGATCCTGTTCAAGATATAAAAAAGGATGAACCTCAAAAGTCACACACAACCTCGTCCGCTCGCCCACCATTACAATCACCAGACAACAAGGATCTTACTGAAGGTAATTAGTGAATATGATAGTCTCATATATAAGTAACTAAGTACAGAAGTCTGTTTCACGTATTTAACTATTATAAAAAACAGGGTCCTCAATTATTTATCCTTAACAGAATACGAAGAGGAGGTGGAGTTTGATGGAGAGTATGAAGACTACGCACATCCTACAACTACGAGTACTCAAGTGCCAACAACAATATCCATGTCTACCACGACCATGAAAACAACTACAACGACTACTAAGCCACCACCTACGACTACAGCAATACCGTCTTCTTCTCACCAGCCATCAACCTATCAACCTATACCACACTTAATTTCTTCTCCGTCGCCGATATTATCTTCATTGTCTCCCCCAATTCCTTCATCATTTTCACCGTCGGCATCGGGACCTTCATCGTCATTTTCATCTGCTCCCTCTGGTTCAGCCCAGCCTACATTGGATCCATCACTTTTGTCACCACAAGAATTTATTTATCGTCATCGAGGACCAGGATCCGAAGCCATTTCTTTCCAACGCCAAAGTTTCCGTCCCGCAGATGGAATCTTTATCACACACGCACCACCTCAGCAGTTTGATCACTTTCAATACGAGTCTTCGAGGACTGCACCACGTCCTTCAGCAAATCGACCTGCGCCGTTCGTTCATCAACCACAACCAGCTCCATTTCGACCAACTACCTTAGATCCACGTGATCAATTACTACGGCCAGGCCCGAATATACAATCTTCCGAAAGACATGAAATACCTGCTAACCACAGAACTCAAAACTATCCAACATCATTGCCAGCACAGAGGCCTTTGGATTTCAATCCATATTATTACGACCGCAAACGAAGCGATGACTCCAGGCCAGTAAGTGAATCTGCATTATCAGCTCGATCAGTGGCACCACCTAATGTAACTGAACGTCCCCCTATTAAATTAAAAAGTCCTCCTCGAGTTATAGTCACAGCAAGCGCTTCAGTCAGTGACAGTAATGGAAAGCGATTGAACTACACCGTCGGGAATGTAGTCAGTGCGGTGAAACCAATTGTACCCATAAATTATGATGATTACAAGGAATCAGACCTTATATTCGATCCATTCTTTCTCGACGTGCCAAAATTGCAAAAACGACGAAAAACTAGATCTAATAGAAATAGAAGTATTTTTACTGTTCCTGCGACTGCTACAATAACCACGAACTTAGCGTCAGATGAAACGCATATCACATTACCACCGGCCACGTCCAGAGCTACAACAACTGAGAAAACATCCACCCTGTCTACAGTCACCACAACTACATCCGTCTGGAACCCTAATGACTATGTTGACGATAACTACGAACCTCACTCTTACGTTGTGCCCCCCGCGCCTCCTCTCGCGATCCTTGTACCCCATGACTTAAGTCAAGTGCAACAAGAGAGACAGTCGACGACAGAAGTAGTTGATGAACGGATACATAAGGATACTAAGTTAAAATTGGAGGTGGAGGAAGTGAAGCCGACGTCGTCGTCTGCAGCGCAGACAACCTCTAGTCAAAGTGTGGGAGGCGGCACTCTGCCTGTTCGTTCGCCGTCGGCCCAGCTGCCCCTTGAGGCGCCCGCCTCCGCCCACTCACGCTCTGTCGACTGTCGGACTCGTGCCTAAACAATTAGCTTACTTTTTTCAACTAAATAGTTGCTTACTTAGATAGGTAGAAAATTTATATCAATTTTATTGTGACTTTTGAACTGACGACTGAGATAGTTCTATGCGGATTCTCTCTATGAAAACGTCTAAAGGTCTATTTTTATATTTTTTGTCCATAAAGGAAAATGTTAAGCGTTAATGATTATAAAGCTCCCTTTTAACAGGTGGCTAACCCGAGTAAATAAAATAGCATTACCTGTTTTTATAGTGTACTGTACATATTTATCCGGTAACAAGAGATACCCGTTTAAAGAGAGCTTTATTGAAGTATTTATGTGTCTTCCTAATTATAATTACCTTTGTAAATACATACCTTACAGCGATTTAATATTATTTCAGCGATTTTATTACTTTGTTTATTTTTTGTATAAGAATCTGATATTTATGAAGGAAACTATGTAAATATCTTAAAATAATACTGATGTTATTGTGTTTAGTTGTTTTCATTCATTTATTCTTCGAGTGTGTAAATCCCAATTGGAACATTGGAACAACAAAAAAGGGTTGACAACGCGTTAGTGATACTCCTGGTATTGCTAGCGGCTATAGGCTGCGGTGACTGGTTACCATCAGGTTGGCCGTATGCTTGTTTGCCTCTTTAGTGGATATACATATTACCTTACAACTTTAATAGATCGGAATGTTTAACCCGCCTATCAGACCTTCATTTTCATTTTTTTAAAGTTATATTGCTTTTTTCCTCGACCGATGAACTGATTTATACCTCCTTATACACCGAAGGCTCTTGCGTATTGCTAACCATGTATGCAGGCGCACAACCTCACTAAGAACAAAATCTTATTTAGGCCTTATAGGCACACAACCTTCAAATAACTGCTCAGTGGGAGTGCTATTTGGCTGAGGTTTATTGAATAAGGAAAGAGCTGTGGTGACCATGTAATATTAGGTCCTTACATATGAAATTGGCGTTTTGTATGGGAGGAACAAAAAGTCGAATATTTTTTAATATAATATATTTAATTAATCAAAGTATGAACCATTATTTTCTATGCACTTTTGCCATCTCATAGGTAGTTCATTGATCCCTTTACTAAAAAAACCAGTCGGACGGGAATCAATAAAATCTTTGAAGGCGATTTGGACTGCCCCATCGGAGTTGAATTTTTTCCCTTGCAAGAAGTTATCCAAATTTCGAAAAAAAATGGTAATCTGTTGAAGCAAGGTCCGGGGAGTACGGAGGATGTCTTAGACTTTCCAATTGAAGCTCTTCTAATTTAGTAGCCGTCTGTAGCGCAGTGTGTGGTCTAGCGTTGTCGTGAAGCAGCAGTGGCGTGGAGCGATTGACCAGCCTAGGTTGTTTAGCCGCTAGCTTTTCCATCATGGTTTGCAATTCCTGACAATAGACATCAGCCGTAATAGTCTGGCCAGATTTGAAAAAAACTGTAATGAACAATACCGGCACTAGTCCACCAAACGCTTACAAGTAACTTTTTTGGGGTTAATTTTCGCTTGGGGCAGGATTTGGCTGGCTGGCCAGGATCTAACCATTGCGCTGAGCGCTTCCGATTATCGTAAAGAACCCATTTTTCATCACAGGTAATGATTCGGTTTAAAATACCTTCATTATTGTGCCGGTTTAGTAATGTAACGCAGCAGTCGACGCGCGTTTGCCGGTTTGTTTCAGTCAATTCGTGAGGTACCCACCTTTCAAGCTTTTTAATCTTCCCAATTTGCTTCAAGTGAATTAAAACAGTTTTATCACTAACATTGCAGCCTGCAGCTAACTCGGACGTGGTTTGCGATGGATCCGCTTCCACAATAGCCTTCAACTCTTCATTATCAACTTGAGTCTCAGGCCGTCCACGGGGCTTGTTCTGCAGGTCGAAATTTCCAGAACGAAAACGTTGGAACCAAAAACGAACTGTGTTTTCTTTTGCAACACGACCGCCATACACATCATTCACCCTTCGAGTTGTTTCCGCAGCACTAGTGCCACGGCGGAACTCGTACTCGTAAATAATGCGATATTTAAGGTTTTCCATTTTGTAAAATGAGTGACGCAAACAGAAAAAAACAGAAGAAAAAGAACAAATGAATGACGATCATCGAAGCACAAATACATGAGTCTATAGCTGTACAAATTTGAATTTGGAATTCCTTACCAAAGAGGAGAAATTCGTGATTAAAGTGGCCAGTACGAAAAACGCCAATTTCATATGTAAGGACCTAATATAAAGCGTTCCCTGCTATTCTAGCGTCGCAAGTTTAATTCCCACCGGTCTTTACCAATTACTTTTCTAAAAACTGAAGGGCAGTGATTAGTCACTCCAAGAGCTTTACTGAGAGGAAAACATCGTTAGGAAACCTACATAACTCCTTCTGAGAAGAAATTCAAGGATGATTATTTATGTACTGAGACGGCGATCTATCACGTTGGCGACAAATTATCTTCGGTGACCAGCGGGTGTTGTAACACCTCTGCCTATCACTTCGAGGATACTTGTAGGCAGGCCTAAAGATATTTTGTTTTATTATTTTTATTTCATATTGAAGAACACCCCAGTTGGGCAGCTCCGATTTCATATATCTACTTTTGGAATACCCCAATATACAGATCAGTCAGGGTGAATGACCTGCCCTGTACTTGTTTGTATATACGCAGTAGGTATATATGATCTAATCTTATCCTACGCAATGTTTATACCCTGGATGAAATATGTAAGTATTTTATTGTTCGGTAATATCAGTACTAAGCCGAGCAGGTATGTTACTTTCATAACGACTATGATTCGTAACGAAGTCGCGGGCACAGCTAGTAACGGCTATGATTCGTATTCCTACTTTGGGGAATTGTCTAATTACATAAATTTTTTTTTACATTTAGTCTCAAAATATTTGTTTATCTGCGTATTGTGTCGTTTGATTTTCAACCTCAGAGTATACCTACTGGTCAATTATATTATATGTGTATCGATACTGGTTCAACCCACAGACCTAGGATTTTTTTCGCTGTTCAACCTAGCCTCTATGAACCTAGCCCACGAACCTAGCTTAGCGTTTGTATTCTCTTGGCTGACATTTATAGTCAATTTTGACAGTAATATTGGTGCTTTATAGATTTTAAATAAATTGTTTTATCAGAAGGGTTATTATTTTGTAATAAAATTTATTGATATTCAAAGATTTGGTTCGTTAAACAAAATGGATTCAGATTTATCAAACTCAAGCATTATGAGTATTGGAGACATGATCCAGTGCGCATTTGGGGATTATAATGTAAGTATTATACATGTACGCTTTGATTATATACTTCATTTACGACTTCTTTCAGGGGATGTGAATCCAAAATAACCTAAACTGTATACATTTATTTAAATAGTATGTTCATATATCATCGTACTTACCTCAAAAAGTTGAAACTACCTGAGCACACACACTGTAAAAATTGTTATACTTACAATGTTTAATGCTATGGTTACAATACATGCAGTTATTGTAGTTAACCTTAGAGGAAACATTGTTGGTTTGTAGTTGATTAGGTCGACTCCAGAAATGTTAACAAAGAGGCAGAATGTTCTAAAAGACTCAAGAATTGAAGAAGTACCTCGATTGTTCGTTCCCATCCATTACAAATATCAGGAATAAGATCGTAATAGAATGTAAACGGTCACCGATCCGTATCCGCTGCCTGCAATACTAGACAAGTATATAATCAAACACTAGAAGTATCGCCAGCGCGGTGACAGCCTTATATTAAGGGGAAATTACTATCGATCACTTTAAACATATTATTAGATAATCATGGGATCGAACTACGTTTATTATTAAAAAAATGTTTTTCTTTCTAGAGCAATGTTGTTGACCATAAGCTAATACAAGCCATACTATATCTTCTGGCGAGACAACTGAAACTTTTAGAGAGACGAGTAGTAATTGATATACGAGGCGGCATGCCACTTGCTACTGGCGCAGGACTAACTATTTCTGAAGTAAAACTTCATGCTATATCACCATCAATGATTAGATTAGCACAAAGTGCTTACCAATTTGACTCTCCGGAGGCAAGCAGAAAAGTATCACGATTGCAAGGTGATACAGGCGTTGGAGCTAAGGGTAAAGAAGGAAAAGGCGTAGGAGCTCCTGGCGAATCGGCAGGCTCTGGAAAACCTGGAGCACGGGTAACAGAGAAGAAAGCAGCTCGTTTAGGTTCGGGTGAATTAACACCAGAAGAAACTAGTCAGGTGCAAAAGAAGGAACCAAGGGGAAAAAGAGTTTCACTTTCAGACGAAGATCGCGTAGCTTCTGAAAAAAGTTTCTTGGAACGAAAAAAAAGTGATGTATCAACTACTAGTAAAGGACCACAGGAGATAGGGAAACAGCCCTCAGGTATTTAAAATTACCCTAATATAAACTGTAGATAAAATAAGACTGACTATTTGACTAACACGGTGAACTATAAAAATTCTTTCAGAAAAACCTATCCCTGAGGAAACAACCATAACCGATAAATTACCACCTACAAAGTCCACAGATGAACTAACGGGTGACCAAGCATCTGTTAAAATATCTGTGTCCTCTGTTGAACCGCCGCCGCCGAGTGAAAAATCAACGAGTGACAAGTCTGCAGCAGAAGGTTCAGACGCTGTTAAAACAGCACATCGTTCGGAACCGTCTAAGAAAGCAGATACCAAAGGTAGAGGTAAAAAGGTGAGTAAATATTCAATGCTACAAATTATTGTAACAGTTTGCATTATTTAACTGACTATATATACATTAGGTACAGGATTATATGAAGCGCTTGGAGATTTTGGAGGAGCAGAGAGAAATAGAACTTCGTGTTATTCATCAGGTGCAATTCGTTGTCATGCTGAAAAATATTGTTTTTGTTTATTTTAGCTAATTTTTATTTTGTGACCGGTATATTTTTATTTTACTTTTATCTATTTCACAAACTCCGCCCGCATGGTAAGTGAAGCAGTACAAGTGTGCATGGCGCGTAAGTAATAAATGTTTCATTACTAGTTTTATTTGATGACTGTATAACGGTTGAATTAAGTGGCGCAAATCATCAAATCCTTCAACAATTTGCACTACGTCGATGTTTGGGTATCGTATAGGTGTACGGATACTACATAATAAATAAAAAACCGACAGCCGATGACATCATCAGCGAAGTCACCTTTTTCTTAGCACTCGAAAATCTATTTAATGCGCTGTACCTGCTCGTATGTAACCGTAAGGTATAATTTAGTTTATTCCTGATTTGATATGATGGTGACGCCGCCGTCTTTAACATACATTAACTTTGGTCTTTCAGAGAGCTGATTCACGAGAAGAACAGGATGAATCCCCTACTCCTATGGCATCTCTAGACTCAATGGGTCCGTAGTAACGATAGTTTTTTTTTCACTTATCCCCGAGACCGAATGTCTATACCTTAATAAATTACATGTTGAGCAAATATAAATTGAGTCTCTATTACAGTTATAAATATATATGAACAGAATATAAGACGTTAGACGACTCATAAAAGACGTTACGTTAATAAATATAAAATATCTCCGGTTAAATATATTATTTTATTTCATACATATATACATAACATCACGCCAAGTCCGTTTCGGGGTATGTATTACTTCAATAATACCTATCATTATAATTTTAAATCCATACGTTTTATCTTTCAGAGACCCAGCATGGAAAACTGCTCATTGGTAAGATAGAATGAAATGTAGTTAATTGCGAATTGACACTCCATTACTAAATATTTTATTGCACACAACGCTTTAGTGGAACCGAAAACTCCAGAGGATCAAGCTGGTTAGTTTAAAACAATAAGAAATATTATGTAGGTTTGGTGTAATAAAATATTTGGATAGTAATAAATATTTTACATCATTTCTAGCTAAAAGACGAGGTGGTGCCGCGGCACGAACTCCTAAATTATCAGTTATTACTCAAGAGCAATTTGCGAAACTAGCAGCTGCAGTCCGCCAACTTCAAAAAAAGTTTGCCCCTATTCCAAGTCCAGAGTTCGCAGATAATGCTAAGCTAATGGATGACCTCCGCAAAGGCGCATCACTGACGGACGGCATGGCTGCTTTACAACTGTCTGCACGATTAGAAGCTGCCGAAAAAACACTTAAGCAAATGGGTTCACTAGTAATTGATCTCGCTAGTGAAACACCCGGTATAAATCTCAAGGAGTTCCAAGAAATAATGGCTATGCAGGGAAAGGTGGGTGTTTTAATAAAATTAATGGATTTAAGCAGATAAACATACTATAATATTATTTTCTCCTAGGATGATACAGAAGTAATTTTCGGACCACCAGGTGCCAGATCACAATCACCTGGTGGGAAAGCTAAGAAAGGGGTCTCGACAGCTCAAGAAGCTAATGCTGCTCGAGATACAGTACCAAGAAATACACCTGAAGATTTTGCTCAAGATCAGAGTTCAATACCTGGTGCAGAGTCTTATGGAAAAAGCACTAAAGGTGGAGGAGCAGCTCGTTCAGCAAAAAGCACAGCAAGAGGTGTTGGAGCTCAATCAAAACTTCCCTTAAAATCATCGTCTCAGGAGGACTTTGACGTAGATACTCAATACGAAGATGAATATGTGGAGACGATGGAAGATACTAAAGATAAGATTACATATAGAGAACTTGAGTAAGCATTTTTTTTCGTTACAGATTTTTCTCATTGAAAACCAATATAATAATCCATTTAATATTTAAGCGATGCATTACAAAATCTGTTCGATGAAATCATGAAACAACTACAAGGAATAACCCAAAGAAGCACCGTTAATGCTGATAAGGCTAATAAAATTGCCAGCAGATTAGGTATTAAATTCTTACAGTCATAAATAAATAAATTATTACGGATATAATAATGTAATTGAAAATGATTACACTGAACTAACAACCATACGAGTATATCAAAATAGTGAAAAGTCAAATCCTAACTTTCTTACTTGTCTAGTTGATTTTCAGTATATCACGTACTCTTAAAGATGAGACCTATACCTTAGAGGAGATAGTATGTACAACCTGTACCAAATAAATATTTAAAGATTATCCAATATGTAGTTAGAATCAATATATTTTTGAAGTATGGTATTTCTCAAAACTATATAAATAGATATTGGTAACAACTGACCTAGTAAAAAATATAAGTATAAATTATCTTACAGAGGGAAAGGTGGACGCAAGTTTAAACTTAGGTGACAAAATGTACGACTTGGAAAATTTGGTATCAGACTATGCAGATCAAATTCAAAGACTCGATACGGGTATATCGTCACAGGTAAATAGTTGTTGACTATCATTTATTTTTAGCTTTGGCATTCATAAACTAGAATCTCAGATGACACCGTGAATTTCAGATGACAGACTACCAAGAAGAGTTAACGCAAATGCAACATGAGTTAGAAATGGGATTAGAAACAATGGCAGAAGTACTTGGCAATCCTACAGGAGATCCAGTCGGTATGGACCAAATGCGCATTAAGGATAAATTATATAGTGTGCCGTTTTCAATAATTGAATCACGAATAAAAATATCGTACTATGTTACAGCTGTAGCTGAGCTAAATTCGCATTTTACCAATCTACAAGGAGATATTGAATCCACCATGCTGAAACAAAAGGAATTGAAAGACAGACAAAAAATAATGGCCTTGGATCTCGAAGTAATTTATTAACCTTAATTAGTTTTGTTTATACTCCTCTTTTGCTAGATTATACAGTTCATACGAAAAATGTAAAGACAAATGTAACCACTTATGGTGTAAAATTGTTTTAGGCATTGAAATTGCAAATCGAGTTGTTACGGGATAATAAATCGGACCGTGAAGAAGTTGCGGGTGCTTTACATGACAAAGTAGGTCTTGGGGCATTAAACGGCTTAGTAACTCAGCAGCAATTTGATGCCGTACGAGGTGACCTTCAGAAACGCATAGCTGCTGCATATGATGAATTTAATGGCCAAGAAGTCCTTTGGCAGGTTGGTTGGTACTTAGCAATTGTAAACACACCTTTCTGAAAAACTATATGCATATACATATTATGTAAATTATTAAAAAATACCGTTAATGAGTTACAAAAAAAACCAAATATATGGTTTAAAAAAAAAACTACATTATTTCACCTAGAGAATACTTAATTTCTACCACATAGATAATTATTAAAAAGGAGATAGAAAATCAATTTTTGTTACCATAATATTTTTTTTGTATAGAAAGCTATAGATGATCTTGTACGAGAACTCAATGAGAAGTGTGATATAGTTCAAGTGGATTCACTTAAAGATGAAATAAATAGAAACATTCAAATCTTGAGGGATAGAATAAACGCAATGAAAGAAATTGTCGGGGACCCTCGCGGAACAGCGCTCGCGAAAAGAATCCATCGGGACGCCAATTGTCTCTCCTGTGCCACACCAGCTTATATGGATTTGGAAGAACGAGGAACTGTGCCAGTACTACCCGGCGCCAGACCTCAAGCAATTGGAGAGTCAAGGCCGCCAGCAATTGGAGCTGAGGCCCCATCAATGTTGCCCACTAAAGGAGACGGCTACAAACCCTGTTACCCTGGCTATCCAATACCTCATCCACGCGATCCCAGGTATTACAATGTTTTTCCGTCCACGGATAAGTTCTTAAAGAAAAACTGATCCTTATCAGCTCACGCGCGTGTATTTCTATGTATTATACCGGGTCGGCAACGCACGAGTTATATCCCTGGTGTTGCAAGCGCCCATAGATTACGGTAACATGCAGGCCGTATGCTTGTTTGCTATCTTAGTGGTACAAAAAAACCTTTATAAAATGATACCTAATATTTTTATATTGTTCTTAGAGCTCACGTGTGCCAACGCTACTGCGGCGGTTCACATACAGTATTAGGTAGCCCGCTTAGTCGGGCACCACACGGAATAAATCTTAGTCCAGCTTTACGCTATGGTACTACTACTGATGTCGGTACTGATGGGAAGGTATAATGTGTTGCAATTTTTACAAACAAAACAATATGGAGTATGAAATATATCTCAAATAATATTTATTTCATTCCCAGACATATATAGTGGATAAATCAAACAAGGTGCCTTGTTTACCCTGCAACGTTCCAAAAATGACTACTCGTCAGTCGTCTGTAACTAAAGCAGGTAAGAGAAGAAGTCTATTAAGCTCTGATAGTTTTTCTTTAAACTAGCATTATTATGGAAGATAAAACTGTGTCGGATGTGACAAGCTTTCAGATCCAACTGACATTATATATATACAGAGTGCCCCGTTTGATACCATTTAAGGCGAGACTATTTATTGAAGTTCATGCCATTATGGTCATTATTATGATATTTAAAATCTTACTTTTTTATTGGTAAAATAATACTGATGTGATCGCTACTTAAGTAGTTTGGTATGGTGCATCACGAATGTTATTTACAAGGCCCTAGAATTTCAAACAGGATTTCAAATTCAATTTCGACTTATACCTGTAAGTCAGTCGTTATCACTGACGTACTGTCATTGTCCTGTGGTATGTTCAATAATATGTCGTATATTAGCCACAGCTTTCGACTTAAATGGTACCAAACGGGGAACCTGTATATGTTAGTCTTACTTCATGAATATGGAATGTCATTGGACAACCCTGACGCTCCGAAATAGCATGATTTAGCCTCCGAAATAGCCTCAGTTAGATCTATAAAAAGTTCATAGTACTTTCATACTTTCAATATGCTGTAGTAAAACTCCAAACATAATTAAATCTTTCTGAAACTTGTGATATCAAGATTACTTTAGTACATGCAGCTGTCTAAAAAAACATAAAGCATTTTATTCAGTATAGGTTCGTATAGGCCATCACAAGGCATTTATGAAAGTTTACTTTATATACTGTCTAATACCCACTTTTATAAAACGATTTATCAGACACTAGCCAAAACTGAAACTATTTCGGAAAATGTAGGTTAGGTAGCCGATGAATTTTATTAATTATTCCAGTAAAAGAAGCTGATTCTGATAAGACTCCCATCATGGACATTCCGTTCCAGTCTTCGTCTTTCGCGATAGTAGTGAGCGCCCAAAATGAGGTCATCTCCGATATAGCACCGCCGGCCGGTGAAGCCAAATGAAATATAATTAAGTTTTTAGTTGTAATACATTGTGATTGTTATCTCTTTTAAATAAACTGCTTGTTTCATTTATCTGTAACGTATTGTAATGTATTTCCTATTTTATTAGAAGTAACTTTAAAAGCCGTGGTGGCCTTGTGGTTGAAGCAACGGCCTGTCATCTGATCAGCCCAGGTTCAAATGCCGACCCGTACCAATGAGTTTTTCTAAGCTAAAGTACAGTGATTAATCACACCATGAGCCGTCTCCGTCTATCCCCGTGTTCCGCCTTACAGAAGACCGCAGTGAAATAACACTACTTTGATGTACTTTGTGTTTCTGCGGTAAGTTAAGTTACCAGTGCTCCACGGTAATACGCTGGGCTAGTAGTAACGCAGAACGCTGCTAGATAATATCGACATTACATGGTCGGATTTATTCTAAACATTTAACGGCGGATTCACTTCCGTTTAGTGATAACATGAAATATCCGGGACTAAAAATAGGTAATTTACCTACATTAAAATTATCTAGGCCAGAAGTAATAAGTACGTCTTTTTGAAAGATTTGGCCAAGAAAGACATCAAAGAAAAAAATGCAATAACTTACATCGCTAGCTAATGCTAGTCATAATTGACAGCTACAGCATTGGCTGCCATCAGGTAGACAAGCGTGTGAAAGCCTTCTAATTTATTATTGCACAAGTATATATTATTCGTCCCTTATGTCCATTGTCATTAGTAAAAATAGTACAGTCTTATTTTACTGGTATTTTAGCACGGTTTTCTTCTTCTTCTTCTTCCTAAGTATGGCAATCAATCCCTTCAGGGACTATTTTTGCCAGTGTCGAGTGTTAGAGAATTTTCATGTTGCAAAATTTCTCGTGTTTGCCGCATTAAAATGCCTAGTGTCATGCATTCTAACGCCCAATGGAGTTTCTGGAGACAACCCACGGCAGTAGCAGATCGTAACACGCCTTTAGATTAGAGGTAACCTATTGACCAAAATGATAAATCACTTAACCCAAAAGTCGTATTATTGCATTATTTCCAATGCTCCTATAAATCAGTCACTAAATGAAACTTTACTGCACATATCGACACCAAAAATACACATTAAAGATCACTATAACACAATTTACGACACACTGGAAAAAATCTCAACCGCTCCGCCTGATTCCCGCCAAAAACTCCCCAGAGTACTTCAGCACGGTTTTTATAGCGTAAGCCAGCAGCTGAGTCCTTATTCTGAAGTCACAGCGGTTCCCTCTATTCTCAATAGATAGAATATAGCGAAAATCCTAGGTCTATGATATTCTCTTGGGTTGTCACTTGTCACGTCAATAAAATAGACATTTGTGTATGTATATTATCTATAGCGGTTGTATTATCTTGGTTATCTATGATTTGTTTTGTTCATCTTGAAATTCTTGAAAATCTTGAATACGTCTTGATTCTTCAATAGTTTATTCCTGTTTATTCGGTCATCACACTTTTATTCACATTTCACAACTAGACTGCAAGTTGGGTAATTACAACAACGTTTGAGACTGTCTGTACTGTAATACTTCATTATTTTCAGTAAAAATCATAAATGTGACGTAGTTTTATTAATTTATCACTCTAAATACTGTAGGTAAGTCAAACATTAATTTTGAATTATTGAATTATATCAACACATACACGAGGTAAACATTGTGTAACTTTATCAGGTGCTGTGTGGTGCATAAGAAAATGCATAAAATACTAGAGTTCCAAGCTGTAGTGTTGGCTGCAGGTAGGGGTTCCCGCATGCCCGATCTCGGAGGGTCAGTTTCCAAATGTCTCTTGCCAGTTGGACCCTACCCTGTCCTTTGGTACTCGTTGAATATGCTAGAAAGACTTGGATTTCAAGGTAATTTTAAAATAAAACTTGATGAGTAGTTTTTTTTATCCTAACCTCATTAAATTATGGAATTAATCTCATAATAATTTTATTTAGGATAAAAGTTTGTTGACGTATAATTATATCAGTATATTAATATCAAATCATATTAAATATTATGAAAAAACAATATTTTTTTCAGAAACAATGGTAGTGGTCCTTGATGAAGATAAATCAAACATATTGAATGCCTTAGAAATGTGTCCTCTGAAAATAAAATATGATTTAATTGTAATCCCATCTGATGAAGACTGGGGAACAGCAAACTCTTTGAAGCACATCAGTAACAGAGTAACTACAGACTTACTGGTAGTATCTGGTGATTTGATAACCAGCATAAACTTAAACGAAGTCTTGAACCTTCATCGCAAACATGATGCTGCTCTCACATCTCTATTCTTTAACAATGGACCTGAGGAGTGGATAGAACTGCCTGGTTTAAAGACTAAAGTCAAACCTGACCGTGACTTAGTTTGCATAGACAAAGAAACACAGAGACTTGTGTTTCTGGCTAGCGCTAGTGACTTTGAAGATCAAGTAACAATACCCAGAATTCTAATCAAGAAGTTTGATGCCATATCTATGTACAGCAGGTTGCTAGATGCCCACATTTATGTTATGAAGCATTGGGTACTAAGCTACCTAGTTGAGTCTGATAAGTTTACTTCAGTGAAAGGTGAACTAGTTCCACATATTGTGAAGAAACAACTTTCCAAGCCTAAGAATCAGGCGGAAAAGAAAGGTACTTCAGAGAAAAACCTAGATGTTACTAAGGATATTTTTGATTATGCTGTTGAAAATGGCTATGAGAGTAAAATAAGAGAAATGTCTTCTTATAGTGACCATAAGCTTGGTAGTAAGGGGGTGTACTTCAATGATATTTTGAGGTGCTATGCTCACATCCCAAGTAATAATACTTTTGGGATTAGAGTCAATACTCTGTCATCATTTTATCTATCAAATAGTAAGGTCAGTTGTGTATTACCTTATATTACTTATGTATATTAAAATGTCTTAAGAATTTATATGATTATATTATATTTAAAATAAGTATTATACATATTATTAACACTACATTTTGGTGATCAATTCTTTTGTATTTCAATTTTCAGATTTTATCCAAGTGGGAGGAATTGA
The DNA here is from genome assembly GCA_951449985.1 of Falcaria lacertinaria. NCBI lineage: Eukaryota > Metazoa > Arthropoda > Insecta > Lepidoptera > Drepanidae > Falcaria > Falcaria lacertinaria. The sequence goes on along the minus strand of OX602113.1, from coordinate 6,687,373 downwards.
CTGGTTCTCCTCTTATTGATAGGTTCCATCCGAACAGTGAAGTCAGTACCAAACAAATAGATGAGTTCAGTACAGTTGGTGAAAAAAGTGTGGTCAGTGAGAAGACATCCATCAAGGGCACATTCATTGGTGCCAGCTGTACAGTTGAAAATAAAGTCAGGTTGACTAACTGTATTTTGATGAATAATGTAACTATCAAAGAAGGGTGAGTACTCATTTAATGACGAAAATTAAGAGACATGTTTAGAGTATAAAAATCACATAACATTACACTTACATAGCATTCATAATAAAATATATACATTTACACCTTAAACTCTTTGACCTTTTCATAATTACTCATGTTATTGTAACTTATGGAACACAATGGGTAAAATTAAAAAAAATAAAGTAGTTTGCAGCAGAGAGACAAATGTCACCTTCTTTTTCAATCCTAGGAATATACTACACAATTTCTCAACTAGTTGAGATATCATGTCTACCCAACATTTCAACTTCTGCAACTATCATTTAAATATTGTAATCTCAATCAATACATTATTTAATATATTGTTGTAGCATTGTATTTATTTATTGTTGTTAACTAGACTCTTACTCTCTCTGATGTCTGTTCTGTAGTTTCTGTAATAAATAAAATAAATATATTTTCTGGTTTAGCTAAAAAGATCATGTAATATTTTTTGGGTCGTGAATTCTTTTTTATATTACTATGGTGGCAAAAAGCATACGGCCCGCCTGCCTGATGGTAAGCGGTTACCGTAGCCTATGGATGCTTGCAACACCAGGTTATCTCTTGCGCGTTGCCGACCCCTCGGAATTTTTGTTGGAAATTAGAAGATTTATTAAAGAAGAACAAATTGTGAGTTAAAGCCTGTAAGTAAAAAGTCGTCCTAGCTTTTTCCGTGCCCAATGACATGTGTATATTTGTCTTCACCTATATACAATAATATGCTTTGTTTACAGTTGCATGCTCCAAGACTGTATTGTGTACACTGGGGCAACGGTGGGTTTGGGCAGCTCACTGCAGTTCTGCCTGGTTGGTCCTCACCACGCGTTGCCCGATGCTACCAAAGCCACACACCAGCTCTTTGCCGAGACCACAGACAATATGATCACTCTTGGATGAACCATAGACAAATAATTGCCTCAAAGAAGTTACTGTAGTGATTTGAAGAACACTGTATCTAGTGAAATTACTAGGCATAAAAGACTAAATAACTAATGTCTTGAAGTGAAGAGTGCAATGTGTTGTCACACAGGCCTTCATTTAGGCCTGGCTTACCATCAGGTGAATGACTTATGTTTTCACTTTTAATTGTTTATTAAAACACAGCTGAAATACTTAATATATACCTATTTTGTATACACTGTTGTTTTTATACTATCTATCCTATATCTATCATATAAAATATATATGTAATAAGGCTTTTTGACCTAATAGATGTATCAAAAATAATTGGCTTATAGTTAGAACTTAAAAACTGGTCAACTTAATAAGCAGTTATCTCAAAAATTTACATAGAACCTCGATATAAAATAGGTTTTTATACTAATTTAAGTTTCATTTTTATTATTGTATTTTTTATACCACTAAGGTGGCAAACAAGCATACGGCCCACCTGATGGTAAGCGGTCACCGTAGCCTATGGACGTTTACAACACCAGGGTTATCACTCGCGCATTGCCATCCCTTCTAAAATAAAAGAACCCCATGCTGTATTCCTTTGGAAGAAAAAAAGTTCATTCTACAATTTGATCGTGCGTGGGAGCAAACTCCTTTGGAACCGCGCCGTGTGAGACCATTTTGGTTCCAATGTGTGAGGGTGAATTCCCCGCCGATGGCGAGAAATGCGGTCGTAGAATGTTGCCGTTGGCATCATGTCGAACAATTCCTCTGAACATTGTCCGTTCTACAAGCGGTAAAACACACACAGGGACGCAAAGTCTCTCCGCAGACTTAGGGGTTCTAAACCGCTTGTGAGCTTGGGATCGTCGACAATCGTCGTCGGTGGCGCGTCTCTGAACCGAGTGAAATAGAGCAAGCTGGCATGCAGGTGCCCCCGCCCATAGGTGGCAGCTGTACTTAATATGGGCTGGATTTGCGAATGATATAGTTGCAGTCTGTGCCCCGATGTGTAGCTATGATGTTAGCATCCCCGGTACTGTCATCCGCATAGCAATGGATGCCGTCAATAGACAGCTTATCATTGATATGCATCAAGAACAGTGTCGGGGATAGTACGGAGTCTTGCGGGACACCGGCATTTATGTGTGTGTGTATCACGCCATTTCGGAGTCCTAAATTAATTCAGTACCGTCAGAATTACATTGACCATATAACCTAATGGTTATAGGTTAGGGTACCTATATTGTATCCCAGAAATGTGTTTCTGTTAAGGACAAAGTTTATAACAGTTTATCAAATAAAAGAGGCGAGGCGAACCTTTTTGCATCTGTCTGTTCTGGATGGATTTAATGTCAAAATACCTTTTCTGACTTGTTATTTCAATCCCGCAGTAGATATTTCAATCACTCAGTTATCAGATAGACCAACTAAGACCTAAAGACGAAAAAATACCTAAACATTAAGTAGGCACAAATAAAAGAGCTTTTACAAAAATCCTTTTTATTTCATCTGAGTATATAGGTACCTAACTACACGAGAATTGTGCAAACATTGTGAAAAAATATTATTTCTTAAGTAATGTAAACATTAATTACATTTCTCTCTTGGCGCCATCAAGACGCTGATTGTGACATTGTAACCGCGCAAGAATCGCATACATTTTATTCTCGTGCTATTTCCGCAGTCAGCACAACACTGTAATAATTGTATTCTGAAAGCTCTCGCTCGAGGTCATCCATACAGTAAAGTAAATTTAGCATGTTCTTAATACATACCAAGCCTTCACATAATAAACCTCACATATTTCATCTAAAATTATTATCGATCAATATAGCTATTATGCTATTAAAGTACAACATAATTTTGACAAAATCAATTGCATATGACGAGGTTCTCTTGAAGAGATCCCTTTAGCGATATGATCACCTATGCCGACACTGTATTGTGCATCTTTATAAATCTTTACACATGGGTAATTTATTGTAGTTACTAGGAAGAAAAAAGTATTGCAACTTATGCTTAAAGTGGCAAACTAGAATTTTGTACAGAAGGAAACTTATTAATTTTATAAGCGAGAAACACGAAACTTACGGTGTTAAAATTTTTAAATTTGTTTTAAGTTTTAACTTAAATAAACTATTTATAGGATTTTCAAAATACATCCCTGAATAATATTTGTAATACGTATACAAAAAATTTGGAGTTAGCGCATTCACTATGATTATAATTATGGAACAGCCTTTGATTATTTACTTGACACGTGTGACGTCATGAGATCTACGCTGAAACTCCCGACTGTCTTACATTTATTTCATAGTCTTTGTGGATTTGGACTTGAATGATTGAATTAGAGGCGCAGATGTTAATTAAAAGACATGAACAAAAAATATTATATGCATAGTTATTCTAAGATATGCATTTAATACAGAAATAGTTGTCTCCGAAAATGAAAACCGTGAATGAGGTCGTTGACCACAGAAAGTAAAAGCAATTCAGCGACTGCAGTTATCGCCTTGAATGTAATGACTTCAATATTTTGAATGTAGATATTACAATTTATGCCAAGGTCATAAGCTGAGCATCTCTTCGCTACGCTCTGTTGAACTTTCACCCATGTGGGGGGTTATAAAAATATTTTAACTTCTCAGACTAAATAAAGGCTAGTTTTGACAGTTGTCTTACCTGTCTTACACGAATAATAGTTTCGCTACTTCATAATAAGTTATGCAATGAACTAGAACTGTTTTTTTATCTAGCTGATTAACTTAAATGATATCGCTGTCTGTAGATCCATCTATTATAGTTATTCCGTATTCTAAATCAGTTCCCTCTATTTAGGTATAGGACGTAACTAGAATTTCTACAAGTTAATAATGAAATAGCTATCATCGCTAACCATCTAAACGACTTTAATCATAACAACTTTCCATTCAGTTATCAGCCAGACATCGCATGTTGTTTACAAGCTTGAATTTGTAACACATTTAACTTATTAGAAATATGCGAGCTAACTAATCAAAATCATAAATGTAAATCTGTGGTGTTGCACCAGAGGTGCAAATGGTACAATGAAAGTGGCGGTCTGCGGTCGGTCTCGACTGCGTTTTCGACGCCGGGGGCTAGAACTCCTTCGCCGTCGAAGGCAGACAGTACTCGCAGCACTTTCCCGCGCCGCGCACGCGCCCGCCTAACGCTTACAACATCGAAAACGTATCAGAATTACGTGATTCCATTTAAAGCTATTTCCATTCATAGTGTAACTGAACATTAGACATAAATATTCGCAATATATAAACTATTGTATAACGGGTCGGTGTTTAGTAACCCGTGGTTGTTTATGTGAGACTCGTGTACGTATCTAATATTTTTTCAGTGAATATATACAGATAGCGGAAGTCTAAAAGTGTGTGGTTAAGATCTCCCGATTGCAGGCTCTTGGGTAAGCAATGCTTTGTTTGTTGAAAAAGATCAAAACTAAAATATTCTGCCAATCCAAGTATGAAGAATGATATTTGAAATGCGGAAACGTAAATTAACAAACCGTGTCCTTTATTTTGTTTAAGAACACGTTTGTAACTCGTTTAAAGTCACAATTGGGCCAAATTTAATTAATTGCAACAAGCAAACCTTGTTCTCGAGGAAACGCAAAATAATTATTTAGTTACGATAACAGAAGTAGCAGCGTTTAAGGGATATACAAATGTATTTCAGTTAAAATTTAATACTTTAATAACATACTTAACTATAGAGACCCTATTCAACCCACACAAGTTATGTTACCAAATGATATTGCTATATGTCCAAAACAACGAAAGTGAAATGAGAGCACTAGTCCAATGTCAAGTGAAGTCAAAGAATGGAAATACAAAATTGCGACAACGCCGGCTTCAAATCTAAGGAAACGGTTCTGTATAACTAACTTGAGCGAGTCACGTAAAATATCCACGCCTCACTGGAATCCTTCTAATTGTACGTAATCATTAAGAACTATCATTACGTCGTTCTTATTACTAGAAAAATAATAGCAATTAAATTTCGTATAATTTATCCACTTTACACAGCGTTAAATAGGTACTTATTTAAAACTAATTAATGAGTTTATAACATTATAATTGTCATGCCTACCAAAATAAATATGTTAATTGGATTATTATATTGGCTAAATTAATTGTTAATCAATCAACCAACACATTCTACGATCGTGTCCATTAGAAGATCAGTTCAGTTGAAGTTACTACGCCGTAGCAAAATATTTATTTGATACTAGTTTTCGCCGACGACTTCATTCGCGTGAATCTAGGACATACAATCCCGCTTTAAGGGTGGCCGTAGCAAAAAGGTCAAGACAAAACATTTTGCCAAACAACTTCGTACTAGTAGTTTGAAAAAACGCTGTAACTTTATAGATGTGTGCAATATTTTTTTGCAGAGGTGATAATAGTGAAGTGAATTGTGTGCATAATTCAGATATTAAATTGCAATAGATTTCCAGCACAATGCCTGTGATACTTAAACGGACGGACAGACGGAATCATAATCGTAGAGATCTCGTTTTCGCCTTACCGCCATTTGGCCACGGATTCTTAAAAGCCTTTGAATTGACATCACAGACAGACACTACAATTATATTTGTTCTGTAAAAGTAGATCTTTATGAGTAGGTAGTTAATGAGACTCCGCATTATAATAAGTTCTATTGGTCCACAACTCGTCTAGGATATAGAGTTCCTTTCCTACAAGTATTTAGATACATATTACACCCGCAGAGCAGAACAAAAAGAACATGTGATTAATTCACAACTGTCACCTACGCCACGGCTCCATATACAGAGTGTAACAGGCCATATTTCGCGCATGTCGCATAACCCTTATTATCTTTATACACGACACTAAATTCCATCTCTAAACAATATTATCTAACTAACTTATATTGCATGCACAGGTACTCGTCTCTTCATATTATGTACACTTCTATGACCTTCCGACGAGGTTATGTTATGTTACAATATTTAAGTTATGTATATTAGGTAAGCTTTAAAAATGACAGTTGATTTTAATGACGACACCGTTAGTAATGACTGCAACGATAGGTCGCGTGCTCAATCCCCGTTACAGGGCAAACGTTTTTGTAATGAATATTTTAAAACAGTATATTTCCATTTATATACCTAACTACTAGCTTTTTTCCGCGACTTCGTCCGCGTTGGATATTTTTCCTGGAGCTCTACGCAGCACCCTTGCCAGCTTCACTTATAAATCTTATTCGGTCCTTCCGCTTAGTAGGAGTTCCGTGACGTACGGCCATACAGAATAATTAAATATTAGGTATCTAACATAAATTGCCTGGATTCCATACATGCTTTGCTTGGTCTGAGTGAGAATATCTATCATTATATTGTTCGTTCCAAACAGCTTATGAAATAAATTTTAAATAATCATTATTCAGGACATCTTACTCAATGCCTAGTAAATACTTCCTTACTTAGCTCATAGCACCTTATATGTGTGTAAGGCTATTTTCATGAACAAACTTGCTTAACGTATGTTGTAATGTGTAACTTGTAAGTGCTGAGAAATTATTAGTGTCATTAAAAAGAATTTGGACATTTACTTAAACTTACACTGTATTTATCTCTTCTTTTAAAAAAATTGTGTTATGTTTATTTGACTTCTGTACTTTAGCTCTAACAAGAATAATTGCGACTATGTTTTCATGTCGGTGCGCGCGCCGGTAAAAGTGGAACTCAATACAAGCGATAATGCAGCTTAAAGGAAGCTGACCACTGCCCTTAATTACCTGAAGTGTCATTGATCACAACGTAAATAAATCTGAATTATGTATGCTACAAATCATTAGTTGGTAAGCTATGCAAGCTTACCAACTGGAATACAAACAAACAAAAATATTTGCATTGACATCTCAATTGTTCGTAGATGAGTATTTATCATTTGAGTATTGAATTGTTCTTGGTTCAAAACAATAGTTTTGACTATGTCTATCATGATCAGGGCGGCACAGTGCATTACATAATATTTGTTTGAGCCTTGGGTCCACTACATGCAGGCACGTGCCCAGCATTAAGCAAGGCATTCGTAGCCGTCGGGCCCAAGTGGGATCGCTTGCAACACGCATCGCTTTCTAATCGCGAGAAACTTACAAATTAGCGGAAAATATCTGATCAGAAGCTTTGATTTCCAGCCAAAACTCTAGTATAAATATACATTGGTGCAGACCGTAAATTAAAAATCATTTTATATTGGAATTAGCAGGCAACTAAATACTTGATATTAACCGTGATTCACATGCAAGCTATAGTCATGTCAATTGTTATCGCTGCTTAGACGCCCCCATAGCATTTCTCTTCAATTTTTCTCATTGTCCGCAACCGGTGAATGAGAGGAAGGCTGGTCTAATTAATAGTCAAGTCTTCCCAGCGCTTCAACTAATGCGAAAAAGTTAGAAAGCATAATTATAGATTTACTGAGAGGACCTAATCATCTTATTCAAGTACTTTGATTCTTGGTCTCAGTAGTAATATAAAACATAATATTTAAATTGTAAGTATATGATTAGTGTCCGCAATTTATAATTGAAGCCCGTTTGCAGTCTGATGGGAAATATTATTTCCGGATACGATGTAGTTACGTGTTATAATATAGTATTACCTATATACATATAATACAAAACCTTATAAGGACGCCTAGGAAGTAATTATCTTAGCAAACCTCCTAAATCACAATTGTTTGCAACTCAGACATATGCACGACTGTCACACTGACAAATTATTATAACATAACTAATTATGTGTTACAATATTGCTGTTGTCCTAATGTTATTTAACCGTACGTAATGTCATTTTAATGATTCGCAAATAGGTGGTGATTACGGGGCCGTCATGCCTCCAGGAAGAGTCGGTGGAGTGTGAAAGTTCATCAGGAATTGCACAAGAGTATCATTTGATACGGCAGCTGCAGTGCAGTAGGTGAACATGTAGAAGTGGTTGCATAATCTTGAGAATATTACGTCCCTGCGGGCTAATGCAGCAATGCAGCGCTGCTGTATTACACCATTTACCGTATTTAGTTAGACTAACTTAACTAGAGTTAGGACTAACTTAAGAATACGTACATAAATTGAAAAATCAAGATCTTTATTCAGCTTAGGCTCGAGGCTAATGCTACGAACTACAGACGCTAAATGTATAACAATAGTTTAAAAAACCACGGTTCACATATGAGACCACAATGAAAAATGCATAAACATATGAAACAAAGAAAGAAAGAATAACATTTATTTATAACAACACAACACATGGATATAAGAAAGGAAGACAAGTCTAGAAGAAGCATATCGTGTCGTTATGAAACGGTCCCAACTCAGCATGTGATAACCAGCGCTGAGCTTCGATTGGGAACGGCCCGTGTCGTCACGTGTCGGAAAAAAAACAATTTGTTACACCTGTAGTAACACCTACGACACGACATGATAGTGGGTGTTTTGTTTACTTTGGGGTTCTTAAATAATCCGGCCTATCGTATATTCATCATTTGACTAACTTCTCAATAATTGACAGCGGATGAGGTCGCTTCTCGCATGACTCTCATCCATCCTGTGTATCTACCAACTTGACAGTCACTCTTTTTAACTTACCGTCCTTTAATCTCTAAAAACTGTAGTTAGGTATCTATAATTCTTTACGACCTATAAATTATTTTATTTACACACATTTGAATAAACATCCTCCGCAAGATGCCATGCCCCTTTGAAGGGCGGATAATAATAAAAACCTGCCACCGAAATATTGCGGTATTATTAACTAAATAGAATTACACGGGTTATTATAACGGATTTTATCAATAAATCGCCGGGTGATTGCCAAAATGATACTATTACATTTCCGTTTTAAATGACACGCAATTTGATCACATATTATGTCCATATATGAGAGATCTATTGATTGGTCATCCAACTTCAAACTAGCCATGCGTTTAAACTTATCACAAATAGTAGAACAAAAGAGACGCTTTATCACACCCGACCGAATTTTGATTCAAAAAGCAACCGCAGGTATATTTGTTATGCAAAATGTAAACGTGACATGAAAACGTAAACCTTCTTCCTACACAAACCTACGATCATCTTCCTCCAAATACGTCGCATTGGTTTTCACACAAAGAGACTATCATATTAGTATTTATTGGATATATAATTTATATACCACAAGCAATATCCATGCGAACATAAAATATTATCCTTAATCCATGCGAACTTGATCCGATCATATAGAATTATTTATTATATTATAGGTAACAGATTTTTTATTTATAAAAATGCATTTATAAATCTATCCCATATTATCATAATTTTAACTTACATGAAGTAAAAACTTTGGACACCTAATTACGTATGAAATTTGCCGCGGTAAAATTTAAATTTCATTAGAAATTCATTAAATAAAACACTACCATGCGGTTAACACAAGTCTTACCGAATGACATAGTCATAGTTTGTTTATATTTCGAATTACGGTCGAATTTCAATTATAATCGAATTTTGATGACTAGGCAACCACCTATTTATTTATTATGCACACAAAACAACACACTTACTAATAATTTTGATTTATCTCACCACCAGTTATTAGTAATCAAGAATTAAAGTAGCATGTAATGTATGTGGCCTTTACCCCATAGCCTTGACTCAGATCAATAAGCTAAACATAATCGACGTCCCGTCCAATCAATAATGGATTCGCAATAATCGCAACACTAGCCGACGGCACAATGGGACAATATAGCATTATGTTTACTACTTCACAGCTAATGCTTTACTATTACACTCAACGATGTACTGTCTTTCGTTTATTGATAGTGGTACCTCCGCTTATGATAAGCGTACATTTTCATAGGACTACTGTGGCTCTGAACGTGGGTACATTAAATGCACGTAGTAAATTCGCATCGGTTCAACTGTGATTGCTTGCACACAGGTAAGGTGAATCGTGCATGGGCAACGAAAATGTACACATGTCTTCATGGCTCACCTTTGGGCATTAAAACTATTAAAATATCCTCTTTAATATATCCCTCCCTCTCTCTCTCATTGGCTATGCATCCTGCATAGTGGTAGCTTAAGCCCTCTTCACTCTCTTGTTCCACTCCGCTCTACCTTCGACCAGGGATGGACAGGTGTAGTGCTAAAGAAATATTCGGATGACGTCCTTGTCGCATGTCCATGAAATATCATCATTACTTTTATTCTACTTATCATCCCATAGCCTGTCCATCGTTGGGTAAAAACATAAATAACGTGATTCTTGGGATTTTATTTGACATTTATTTTTCTCTCTCTTCAATGTAGAGCTCATATATTGTCTGCCTGCCAGTGTCATATATAATGTCGTCTGATGATGTTTGTAGATGGTCCGCTTAGGTTTTGCCATGGTCCACCGTCCGTTATTGCTCATCTCAATTTTAGCCTTGTTATACTTTCCTCCATGCCAGTCACTCTTGCTCTAAGCCCCAGTCTTGGTCCACAAAAAAGGTAGTAGTCGATCGAGTATGATAGTGGAAAGCACCCGAGTAGGTATGGCCGTTGGTGATACTTTGTTTTTTACTGTCTTTGATAGGTATAGGGCCTAGGGCCCTATTAGGGTACAATTGCAATTAATTTTGTAAAAAAAACTTGTTCAGAGAATTAAAAATAAATCAATGAATTTGAATCGAATCGATATAACGTACCTACCATAACAGTTTATCCTCAAATCCATTTACGAGTTTTATTTTAGAATAAGTCGTATAATCTCGGGTTTTTTGTCTCTTTACCCACTTAGACCTTAAAATGGCCGTCTAATGACCGGCACATTACCGACCGACCTTAATATATATTCTGTGACATAACACTCATAATAGTTACGTTGTATGAGTTCTAGTTCGATGCTCCCAAAGTATTATGTCTCATAATATCTACTTATCTACGGTAACAGTGAGCTAGCGCGGTTTCCGTAGTATTGCATCAAAACCTTCCTAATGGGTTAAGATGGCTTCCAGGTACTATTTGATGATGGTTGGATGCGACGCGATGGTTGATGAGGACTCACTGTGCTAGCAGCATTACTACATACTACCGCAGCGTAACCTCGTGGAGCACTGGCAACCTTACTTACCGCAGAAACAACACGTCATAGTAGTGCTATTTGACTGCAGTCTTCTGTAAGGTGGAGGTACAGTCCCCAGCCGGGCGGCTCCAATTTGAAATGGGAAAACCCACGGAAAATCCCAAATTGCCCTACCTCTTTTTTTAAAAGCTCATGTTGTGATTAATCGCTGTACTTAAGCTTAAAAAAACTCATTAGTACAGGCCGGAGTTTGAACCTGGGCCCATCAGATGACAGCCGCTACATCAACCACAAGGCTACCACGGCAAAGTTTCAGATACTGAAAAGGACCCATTGCAGACGAATATACGAGACAAAAATATTACTAGTCAGGTCGATAAATTGTTTTGCTTATCGGAGCACGACGACTGGGCAATGATCCGTGTTTCAAATCGGTATTCGGTTGCTTTCGCATTGCAATTTTTACTTCACCCTAACCACGTGATTGTTTCTAACATTAGACTCGAGGTAATATTAAAGTACATATATCACTAAATTTTGTTTAAGTTCAGTAAATTGCCATACCCGATATTATAGTGCTTGGAGGTATTGAAACATATTCAATTTTTTTATCGGCTCAATACCGTCCGAACAGAAAACACTATCTTAATATCCTAGAGACCATATTCTATGCCTGGCTGGCTACTAATCCTAGTCTATGACCATCTTTGTTTGCAAGAATGTGAAAATGTCAGTTTTACCTGTGGTCATACCTTAGAATAAGGGTCATACTAAGCTATAACCTCGACTATGTGTTGCTTATTGGCAGCTGACAGCCATTAATATAATACATTCACCTTCAACCTGAAAGCTATAGGAAATATATTTTCTAATAACTTTCTTCAAGTCTGTAGAAAAAGAAATTCTATACCTACGGTTGGCATCGGAGAAGTAAAACCAGACTGAGTCTCGAGAGAAAACAAATACTTTCGCTAACAGCTGACCCAGTGCAGCTCGGCCAGCCTGCATCTCTTATTAACTATGATTAAATTGGGTGCGACCAAATTGGATGCATGCCCTAGGCGAACAATCTAATCTAACAATTTACCACCAAAAATTATGTCGAAATAGAAAATAATATCATCTTCTTAAACCGCCTTTTTTATAGAATATTATATTAATTAATTCTTATCGAACACCTCCTTACCTACTTGGCAAGATCAATAAAACTTGAACAAACTTAGATATTTGCTCATACATATTCTGCGAATAATTTGTTTTCTAACATTCCAATTGTTAGCATTACTAACGACTGACGCTAACTAATTTCAAGGACTAAGATCCTCCATTCGAGGTTAATAGGACGATAAACAAAATAATAAGGTATATTTAACATAAATCCACGTAATGACTACATTTATTTTTGGATAAACCGGCTAAATTACAGTTCATAAACTGCAACTACACACATCTTTAGAAACGTATAATTCGCCATTATAATTGGAGGATAAATCACTGCAATGTGGACAATTAAGGACAAATTCACTAAATCTAATACAAAACTTACTCACTACCTATAAATCTTTATAAAAAAATCCACCCACCAAGTAGGTAAGTATGCCTCGATTAATGAGTCCCTTATACGTGGTACATGTGTATTAGGAGCGTATATAGATGACCTTATCGATTGCTAATATTTAAACACATAAATAAGCACTTTTAAAGTGATAATTGCATCCTCGCGAAACCTAATAAGCAAATAATTATGGTCCACAGCTGCGGTGGCAAAAAATCACCTCCGCCGACACGGTTAACGATTTCACTATAAACGATTAAGGCTGTTTTCTTCTCCATAAACACTGAACAGGTTGACCCCATGGCTTACTCCAATGTGAGGACGGGGCAAGAACCCCGATGCACTGACCGACTCCGATTTCGTAAAGTGTTTAGACTCAATACTTTGCATTCTAGTGCAAGAGCAAAGTACAGTTTTTGTTGCAGATACCAATAAATATTAAATTGCACAACGAACTGCGCCGCATGGTCTTCTTTAACTAATATCGTCATTCAGTTTCACGCTATTTAATGTTGATTTGGATTATTAAAACATTTATCATATTACAACCCTTTCATTTTATTAAAACTCTTATAGCGTATTCGTGCGAGTGAGTAAAAAATCAACAGACAAACGCGCAAACATTATTTACCTAGGGTTTTTTTAAGACTTTTTGCGTAGGATTATTTACCTAGCTCTACTTATTAACAAGAACACCGCCTATGCTAATGCCTCTTATCTATACTATAATACAAATATCACAGAGCTATAAGGAACTCGGGCCTATAATTTTAGTTTATGACAATTAACCAATTTCATGGCTCTGCATGGTACCGAAAACATACGCACAGGCGCTTTTATCAAACTATATTTTATTTCTTTTATTTTACTTTCACAGGAAACAAAACAATGACAGCTCCAAGCAATCTCTGCGTTTGCCCGACAGAGGTACCTACATTGAAGCTAAGATTACGTTTCTAAACACCAACAATACTTAACTGATATATATCTAATGCCAATAGGAAGTAATTTAAAGCGCAATCTACGTACTTTAACATAATTATTGTGTCAAATGACATGCACTAAATTACAGCAAAAACCCAAACGATATTGTTCTTTCCAATTCTGAACAGGGTTTGCATCAAATTCGTACGTGACGTGATGGGACCCGTGGGACACACACTATCTATGGTGGTATTGTATCCTAATGATTGGTAATAGTACAACTACAATTCTGTCAGTGTCTAAAAAATCACGGTTACATTACGAGTACAATGCCGTGATTTTTAAAAGTTCATGATCTTCTTTTTTAGTTAGTTAATTACAAGTTTTTATTATATTTCTATGGGATTGACATATGTGAACACTATTCGTAATTTCACGTAATGAGCCATATGAACGATAGTTTTTATCTCTCGAATCTACCAACATGTATTTATGTCATCGTACTTATCTATCTAGCATAATATCTATATGATATAAGTATCCTAGTTTTATCTTTTAACAAATCAGTCAAGCTATTTAAGGAAAGTGTTAGATAATGCGCGGTTCGTTTGCATCTTTTCGGAGAGGGTTAATTACTAGCCTTCAGCTGTTATTAAGGAATGTTTAATGTCTAACAACCAATAACATATTACTTTCATAGATATACGCAACTTCAATTTAAATAAACAATACAATATATTAGTTACACATTGGTGTCGATTCTGTTGTTCAAAATTACTAAACTTGACCTTTTTTTTTTTTTTTTTTTTTAACTTGACTAATTTGATAGGTCTAAAAGTCTTGCTATCCCTTTATCATGTGCGGGGTTAAATAAGGATGGCAATATTTTAAGACCTGTCATATTATTTAAGTTTGGTAATTTTGAACATAATTGGCACCATTGGTAGTTTTAATCACCAACCTTGATATCAACTAAAGTACATATATTGTTTTGTCCAAAACATTTACGTTCGCGACTTGTCACTAATTTATTACAATACCTACTGCATACATAAATTATAATTGTATGCAACTACTACTAGAACTACAATGTTGGCAAGCAAGTGAACGGTCCGTCTCATGGTAAGCGCCGTGTATTTTGGAAAAGGTTCCTTTATTTTAAAGCATTACTTTTATACTGTTATATTACTAAAAATACTTTGAGTGAAAAGAAAGTAAAATTAACAAAAACTGAGTCAATAGTTAGCTGGCGAGTGCATTAAGTATACAGGAGCTTTCTCCAGCCGTGACCTCATTAATAGCCTGCCTCGAACAGGTACGGGTTTGCCGGCGTAACTATCTATATTCATCTAATCAAACGAGAGTTTGGTAGAAATATAATTTACTGTTATGCTTTTTTTCATACAAACGTTCCTTCGTTTATTTCAGGATCATCATCAGGGGAATTAATTAATTCACCCAACAATGTATTTTTCTTATCTAACTTCGACGTATGGCAGCCCACGGCCCTATAATGGCAATGCAATTGATTGATTAACGTGTGTGAAATGTTTGTTTTCTCTCATTATTATCTAAATTTTTTTGTCGTTAATGTTTCTAAGCGTTTAACGATACACAATCAATGTATTGGCACTTTAACGCTAACATCATTAAATGTCTAATCGTAGTGTTTACTAACGAGATTTAAGTCGGCTCTTATAGAACGGAATATTATAATATCCTCTCTTGCAGCTCTCTATATAGTTTAATTCTAAATAAGTGACTTTTACCAAATTAAAAGTGGATACGATTATATTAAAATACATTTCCTCATGTACGTATACTAAAATATTTAGGCATATTGAAATATTTCATGATTAATCAATTAGTATCAAATTCGAAAACACTTCATAAGATTTTTAAATTTGTGAATCCGTTCAATTGTTCATCACTTTTAAAGCACAAGCATTTTTTTTATTTTTTTCGTTATTTCACGAAACATTCCTACAAAACAGAAACAAGTGTTTAATTATAATTCTAACGAATCGAGCGGGGAAAGTATAAGCATAAAATACTTAGATAGGCAAAAAACTAATAACAGAGGTGTGTTTCAAATAAAATGATATAATATAAATAACAATATTAGTAAATTATGATTTAGATAGACCCCGTGATTATAGACATAACATATTATAGTGAAAGGCTGCATCTGTAAATTAGTGTTCGGTAGATGAAAGCTTTATTTAAATAATTATTATGTCTGACATTATCACAGAAAGTTGATCAAAGTTATACGTGTAATGAGCATTAAATAATTTCAAAATAATTCTAGTTTATTCTATTTTAAGCAAATAACAATGTTTGTGTGGCGAATGCAATGTGTTAATCACAATCAAAATGTATTAAGTCAGTAGGTACTATTTTGTAACCATATAAGCCATATAAGTACGTTTTTAAAATAAAAAACAGCCGTCATTCGCAACAAATATATCGTTCGATATTATATATTAATATGTATATAATAGGCTGTATCAACTTTATTCTCAATGCAAACAACATTTTCCATCTAGATTATCTTGAGTTGAAGGCTACATTTTTATCTTCGTAAAAATAAAAACTCCCTGCTAGGAATGGTTTTACGAACATTATTGATCGTGTTCCATCCGCAATCTCAGTTAAATGTCACAATAAATTTAAAATAGTAAAGGTTTGGTCGGCTAAGCACGAGTCGCAAGCACAGAATTCGGAATAATGCAGCATCCATAGCCTACGATAACCGTTTACCATTAGGTGGACCATTTGCTTTTTGCCACCCTTTCATTATGAAGGTACACCTTCTTTAAAATATTACTTGAATATTTATGATATTACATATGTAGTGATATATATTTCTGCTTGAAATCATAATCTACAAACGTTGTATCAAATTTTAGAGCCGATACTTATTATCCATTCATAAACTATATTTTCACTCATAAGTTAATATGACTAAGTGCATTAATATATTATTTAATCAACATCTATACATATATGAAAAATGTAATAGGTCCCGTCACTGTCTGTACGTACATGGAAGATATATGAGAAAATCTATAATTGGGAGCCTTTATCACCGCAATTGAACCCAAAACAGAGATTGTTACAATTTTTACTGTTTTTCTTTGCATTTGTGCACGCTAATCTCAGAAAGGGCTCAACCGATTTGGATGCGGTTTTCACTTAACATTTGTTTGTTATATTTCAATGAGAACGTAAATAAAAAAGTTACGTGCGTTGAAAAAATAAAAATAAATTCCACGCGTACGTAGTCGCGGGCACAGCTATAACATGAATATATCTACTGATACTTCATTACATCGTGGACTTCGATGGTGACAGATAAATGAACCATTCTTGCCGGTCGAAGTAACAACAGTTACACTGAATCTGCATGCAATAAAACAAACAGGCCATTTGATGACGACGTAACAATAGAAGCTATTCTATTGCCTTCCGTATTTAATTAACGCATTGTAATAGATATGTATGTATGTAGTATTTGGGGTCACAACACGTCATTATTCAATGCATGCATATTATAAGAAAGAACACAAATTATTTGGAACTTTAACGTTATACAGATTTTGACGGATTTCAAAAAGCTCTTCCTTTTTAGCTCGCACACTACTCGCAGAATAACAACAAAAATGTTATATAGTGAGAATTATTAAGATTAGTCGTTTTTTAATAATCTTAAGATATTGTGAACTCATGTTGCTATTATATACTTCGTAAAATTAATTGTAGGTAAGATGTATTTTAAAATGTTTAGTGAAGAATCTACTGTTATTTATTTATATCGTTAGAAAAGAGCTTCACCTAACCACATAGTGGTAGTACTTGCACTTTAAGTGACAGTGATCGGCTTTACAAGTCCAACACGAGAAAGTTACCTCAGCTTAGTTTATGTCCCTCAGGCCTGCAGATATATACTGTCTTCTACTGTATCACAACAGCAGCGCACAGAATAATAAACAGAATACTTGGCGGCTAACGTAAACATTATATTTATTAAATCAGTTTCCTTAAATGCAGATTTAAACTCAGGCACACGTGACTTCACTGTTATTAAAGGTACATTCATACTAATATATATTATAAAGGTAACTCTGTTTGTTTCTTTGCTACCTTTTTAAGACTAAACGGCTGAACGGATCGTAATAAAATCTTACAAGGAGATAGATTAAAACCTGGGGAAGGAGATAGGCTACTTTTATCTGTAAACAAATGGAGACGAAGTCGCGGAAAAGAACTAGTAAACTATAAGGTAGAACATATATAAAGCTACAAGTATAAAACCTAAAATAAGTTCAATTAGAGACAGTCTAAAAATGACTTATGGTCTCGATTACATTGTGGAATCGGGAGTATAGTTAATGCTTGCACGGCATGTTACATAAAGGCCTAAGCTTCAAAAATAAGGTGATACTTTAAGCAACGTTGTACTAAATTTTAGTGCTTGAAATGCTTTGCTACCTACGATTGTTAGTGACAATAAAGTTAATAATACTTTTTGCTAAATTCTGCTAACACGCAATTGTGTTATGCAACCAGGCAACGAACGCGCACTGCGCTGGAATTGAAGGCGTTAAGTAATATTTTCTTACATTTATTTAATTTAAAATACGTGAATACGATTGATACTCAGATTCTTTTAACTTAATTACGTCAAGATGATGGAACCCATCCATTAGTAAAATTTCTACTAATCTACACCGCATGGCGATCTGGCCATCCTCATAAAGAAATGACAAGGAAACCTTTCACTTAAGCAACAAAGTACTCTAACAATTTATAAATAAATTGTACTTTATTTTATGTAATGTGTTTAGCTATTCATTGCTATGCAATAATAATAAAAAATTAAAACTTTCCCCTTCTTTGTGCTGAAGTAATTAATTGGAGTAAGAAAGGGGAATTGTTCAAGATTGTGAAATCATTTTCTAGTGTAATGGAAGCAGTTCATAGGTTCTAGAACATTTCTTGTTACGTGCAACGCCTCGCGTGTGAGCGGGCGCGCGTTGATGTCTTTAACAAAGATTTTTAATGCAAGAGCCGAGTCTACGCGAGAAATATGCTGTCAAGTTTCAATTTATCATGTTATCATTCCCCATATTATCCCTAGGTTAGCAAGTATTTCATAGGAGCTTTTGGTCCATAAATAACTTAGCCAACATGACATAAATATTTATATGTGCTCGCTCATTCATCATATTTGGCTGGTAGACCAATAATTAATATTTTAATAAACGTTGTAGCTGCTGGGCATATACATTATATAGCTTAATTGTAAAATTCAATCCTGAATATTTATGTCATAATTAATGTAACTACGGATGTAGGATAGTAGGATTGTTGGATGTAACTTAACATAGTCGTAGGCATCAGTCTCAAATACTTTGTTTTATAATTTGCAGTTAGAACACGTAATTCGTCTTTACGCAAAACAACGGTTTTCCAGTACACTGCACTGGGTTAATAAGATTTAAATTGCTGATCTATTTGATATGCACAATACATTATTTCCTCAAGCGTGAGCAATGTTGTGTGACGTCTGTCATGCAAAATGCTTCATACGGTCCTTTCTTTATAGGTACTTATTTTCATTCAGACTCATCAGATTCAGACTCAGACATCAGAGTAGATAATATACTGGTAATACATATTAATTAACAATTATTTAAAATCTACATTTTAAGATTAATTAATTGCCTATCCGTGAAAATTTTGCTAGTCGTAAGTCATGTAATTTAATAACCAATACCACGCCAAGTCAATAAATAAGATGGCGAATTAAATTTACGTAAACATGACGAATTTATTAGAATACAAATTATTGTGAAAAACGTTCTTCTATAATATAAATATATTTTTTATTAGTAAAAAGTACAATGTCATACACTGGCCTTATTCCCAACAAAGTATGGCATAAGGCCAAGACTATAAATTAATGACTGAAATAGGAATGTAATATGTATTGCACATATTATATTAATAGAGATTACAATAATTGTAATTTTTAGGATGAATGAACCCTATTCGCGGCTCAATTGCAAAGTATATCTTCGCACGATACTACTGTTTGTAATGTTATTTATTAGCGTTGCATGCATAGGGACATCGCCTTTGCTTCCTAGTATGCAACTGTTGAGGTAAATCGGTGCTAAGCAGCGGAACAACAATTATGAAGCTTCAAGTCTTTCGCACAGAATCTTACTCTTGTTGACCGTTCCTGTTATACATATAACTTATCTAACCTATTTATTAAATGAAGGATTTTCATCTTTAATACACATATTATTATGTCACTGAATCACGCAAAAATGGCGATAGGATTTGTAAGCTAAATTGGGTATAAAAATTATATATAATTTATCTATGACACTGTTTTCTATAAAAGGTTCACATTAAATCGAGTATTTATCACTAAATATAATGTGCTTATTGTACCTAGTGCTGCTATATTCCACATATTGAAATAGTTTTGCGCAAGACCTTGCTCAAAAGGTGTTAATTATAATACAGATTATACTTTATGATCAATATAAGTGCCAGTTCAACGAGACGCCAAGACAATGTTAACAGATTTTGGGCGACGCAATTCGATATGCGTGTAGGTAAGAGAGACATGCAACGATTGTCCCAGATACACGGTCGGTGGCGCAATGCGAATCAATAATACTGCCGGTCGATGGTACCAAGAACATTAACCATTTCGTCTATCAGGCACAGATTGTTTTAATCTGAATCTGGATACAGCATATGTGGACCAAACCTCATCAGTGATTTGGTTAAGAATCACTGTATCGTATAATCATTGAATGCCGACGGACTTAAGTAAAATAATAATGTTAAAATTAAATAATTAATAATATTATTTAAATAAAAAATAATGTTAACAATATCTTTAAATAAATATACCTATCACCTCAGAGTAGATAATATACTCACAACTTGTATGGCGAATCATGTTTGTAGCCATTAGCTCAGTCATAGATAGCTGAGAGTAGATGATATTCTACGTTCAACTCGTGCCCGTCAAAACAAATCTCTGTAACTATTTAATCACCAAAGTGCAGTACATAAAGACCTCTACGGTAAAGCCCGTAGAGGTAAAGACTAAAGAATATCAATCAAATTAAATATGGCATAATTATTATCTCTTGGACAAAAAGACTTGTGAAAAATATTGATGGTTTTTTACATATATTGATAATTTTATTTATTAATCTATACTTTTTGTATTACTGTCTAGAGGTCTAGATTGTAAACTATGTATATTGCAAAAAGAGGCGCGCTCATTATTTAAATATAGTTCGCGTTGGAGGAACATAAAAGGCTTTATTTTTAGGTAGTAATTAATTCTTATCTAAATATCTCGATGGTTATGTTTAATTCAATGATACTAGCAAATAGCTACAAATTATGACGTTAAAATTAATTATCGTTCTTCGTTGACATAATGCTGAAGCAAACCACATACCTACGTAGTGCCTAGCCATGCAAATACATGGCCAAACCTTGACCAAATAGCATGAATTGCTAAAACATGAATAGATAAAAATAGCTTGTATCTGTATTAGCAATAATATTATATAATAATAAGTTAGAATGACATGGCCATGTTGGAAGAACAGTTAAGTGGTGATAATTTCTTGTAGGTAACAATTATAAATAATACGTATATTTAAAATATGTCTATACACTAACACTATTAGACAACAAACCGTTTTTATACGGAAACAATTTACGGAATCTCAATGAGAATAAGAATTACTGGAAAATAACATAATTATGTTCAAAGTTATCTTTGGAATACCTCTTAAAATAAATATAATATGATGTATAAAAGTAAGTAATATTTATTCAGCAACGTGACCGTTTTGTTAAATTTAATCACAGTGACCGCAACGACATTTCCAATGTGGGTCAACATGTTACAGAAGAAGGTCATCGGCCAGTATATTGTAAATACTAAAAACAAATATTAGATAATCAAAATTACATAATTGGAAATGATCTTGAATCTCTTGCGCATCTTAAGTGTAAATACATCATGTAAGATAATCAACATACATACGTACAGAGACAATAACTTCTTCGGTTCATCAACTTCTTGGTCCAATTATTCTCTGTTGATATCAATCCAATTCGATCGCAATTACTGCCAATGTCCAATACGATAAATGACATGATACATTCCATAAAACGTATATAATCTAAGAATAATAACTAAAACTCGCAAAATTTACATTTATTCAACGACAGATTGAGCACATTTTAAGTTTTTTCTATTCGCCAGATTATTAGACATCGAATCTAAGATGGAGTCATTTTCAAATGCCAGCATTATTGCGCTAACTATCTGAATCAAAACAAACTGCAACGTATATCTTTGAGCATCGAAAAGTAGATCGTATATAATCGTTAACATTACGTAAAGGCCGCAGAATTGCAACAGTTGTATTGGCGGGGAACCACGATGCGTGGTGCACTCAGTACAATCGGCGGGCAAAAGTCCGATGTAACCATTAAACTTATTGTACTTTATCTTTCAGTTACGTAAGGTTGACTTAAAACCTTTTAACGATGACAAAGTATGCGTAAAGTATATTTTTTACTTGCGCACTCACTGTAGTTACATTAGTATTTGTACAGCCGTTAAAATAAGCCGTTCGAGATTGTCTAAGCTAGAAATGACCGCTTTTCAACTGTATTTGGTCACTATAGTACATTTTTTTATACCACTATTGTGGCACAATATAAGCATGCGGCCCACCTGATGGTAAGCAGTCACCGTAGCCTATAGCCGCTAGAAATACCAGGGGTATCACTACCAGGTTGCCAACCTTCTTTTTTTGTTGATGAGGACTCACTGTTCTAGAAGCATTACTACTTGCTCAGCGTATCCTCGTGGAGCACTGGCAACCTTAATGGTTAGTAGAGAAACACAACACTACATCAAGTAGTGTTATTTCACTGCGGTCTTCCTTAAGATGGAGGTACAGTCCCCTGTCGGGCATAATTTTTTTTTTCTCGTTCTGTCACGTTTGTATTTAGAATGTGAGCTTACAGAACGTCTTCTGTAAGTGAAAGATCCTTAGACATCATCCTGTTTTGATTGCCTATTTGATACGCAATTGACAACTGGGGCCGATCTTCCAGTCATGGAGAAACGCGGTATGGTATGGTCGATTACACATCCAACTACTGGACAGGAGTGAAGTTGCTTAACTTCGCAAATTCGGTCGATATGCACATTAGCATTAGTGCCCCTCAGTAATATACCAAATATTGTGATTCTTTTAAAGGTGCTAAGCGTACTATGGCTAAATTAAATAATCAACATAGTAAGTACATATATACCTACTACCTCTGCATTTACCAGTGATTATAAATTATTGAGCATACCAGAAAGACGTGCTAAGTCAGAGTAGTATATAATTTCCTTTAACTAACAATTTTTTAAGCTTTATTATTTTTATTAAATTTGTATGAATATTAAAAACAACAGAACTGTACTATAACTAAAAGTCCAAGGTTTCAAATAGTTAATTAAATGTGGAACCAACTAAATAAGCTCTTAACGATAGACCTTTCATGTTGTTCTTTGTAGCGAATAAAGGTCCTATTATGGTGACAAAACCATTAAATTGTGGTGAGAAATTGCATTTCTTTGTACGTAAATCAATTTCCGTACGTTAGCCGTTACATCAGCGGTGGCCGGTGTCCGGCCTACTTCCGTACAGCCGGTGGAAGTGTTTTTTTATTATTTGCCACCACTGTAATACAGTTTTTTTTCAATCTATTGATGAGTTTATTTCAATCTTCCGGTTTATCAATCTGGCGAAATAATCTAATCCATGTCAGGTTTTAATGACAAGTGAAAGTATGTCCCATCAAATTATATCGTTCATGTTATTTGTTTTTTTTTTTGTGTTTTGAAGCGTTAGATTTGAGAGTAGATATAAAGTTCTTTTGAGAGTGCAGTCCCAATCAAGTCAAGCGGCTCCAATTTTAATGGGAAAACCCACGGGAGAAACCAATTCTCCCTAACTCTCTTAAAACATTATCGGGCTCGCTGAATGAGTTCACAAAGGATACACTTTGAGAGTAAAGTCAGATTACTACATACCTATTTGCAAGAAATATACTGAGTTTGGATAAAATCTATTAACACCTAGATGTACGTTAATTCTAACATAACGTAATCCAAATACAAATAAGCTGATTGTATTTGATTTATTTAATAACATGCATATTTTGCAATATTGTGCCAATTTATTATTAAATGTCACTAGTTACACAAGGTAGGTAAAGCGTCAGGACGTATGCAAATGCCGTATCATATCAGTCTAGACTGAATTATTATTATTCTTATCTAGTGAAAGTTACAGTTTGTACGCTGTATATACATTATCCACTCTGAGGTACAGTTGCAGTGGTACAGGCCGCTTTGATGTATATCCACTTGCACTACCTACAACAGGCACATTATATACCAACTTGAATTAATTTATTTCACATCGATTAGAGACACAATTGCACAGGCACCAGAGTACGCTATGAATTCGTGATTACAATCACTTTCGTAACAGACCTTTGGGCCAAATAAGAAGCTAATCGCCTTGACCAGTGACGGTTAAAGGCGTTCAGAACGTTCAAGAAATAGCCACCCATGTTAAGCTAATTCATGCAAAATCTATAATGTATATCTTTTTAGGTTCAGCATGCGCATTACCACTGAACTTCAGTGGTAATGCGCATGCTTACTAAAGCATGGGTGGCTATTTCTTGAACGTTCAAAAGAACGCCATTAGCCGTCAATAGTCAAGCCGATTAGCTTCTCACCATGGGGACTACCCCATGGTAAATAAAAACGAGTTATAAGCTATATTTATTATCGAACAACATAAAATATTCGGGTCTGCCTTAGCACAATGTTACATGGGCAGTGGGCGACTATCTTACGTGAAATATCGGTGTTGTTACAACTTTCAGCTTTGAAGACCTTTTGGAAGGCGTAAAGAGAAAATAATAAATACCTGCATGAGATATTTCTTTACTATAAAACTATCAGCTCTATAAACATTTGATCAAATCCAAAATAGGAGTTGGTTCTCAATTCAACGCCATATTATCCTGTAAATCGATATCGTACAATTTATAGAATTTAGTCTCTCTCTATCTCCAATGTATCGCAGCACTCCATGTAGCATTCGCACACTTCTGAGATTTAATCATGTTTATGTAATGAGTGATCAAAAATATCAAATGCGTCTATTAATTAACTTTAAATGTATTCAGACATTATTTTGTAAACAGTTATGACATCAGAGTTTAGCATTTAGTACCTAAACATACACACGTGGCTATTAATAAGTTCAGTGTGACTACTTCGTACCTGCGTTTCATAAATGTATTTGCGCTTCATTCCAACCCATCGTATCTACATTGTAAAGGTGTTACTGCTGGCTCAAAATATAGCTTTGTACATCACCCTTTTTTGCCGTTGAGTGGCTTCTATGGACCTACTCGCAATCAATGGATTCCGTGTTTTTGGATCGTAAATAACGTTGATAATATATTAATTAATCACATGCCCTCAGTCCATTATTTATGTATACGGGATATGTTTGTCTTTTTTCCCGCACTACAAACTTTTATCATAGCCATGTCAACGTTCATACAGTCAAAAGTAATCTTTCCAATTTTCCTACCATTAATAAATTTTTTGTTAAAAGTGTAATCTGACTTCATTGCCGCCTTTCTAGAAAGTATTATATCGGTGCACATATTGATTAAAATTTGCCTAATATCTCAGAGTAGATATTATACTATCCTCAAAAATTTTAAAACCGAACGCCTAGACTCATGTATACAAAAACTGATAATCCTGTAGGTACTGGAAGCGCGCCTCTATGTTCTGTGTTTTAGAAAGAGTGAATATTGAGTCAGTATATTTAGCTTTTGTTTAGTGGTACAAGTAAGAATAGGTATCTAGATTTTTTAGAAAGTAAAGTACAACAACCCCCGTAAACCGTCACTAATTAGACAAAGACCAATACTTCACACACAACGGTTGACACGGATTCTTGGGAGATGCTTACTGCGAAACCTCAAGAACAAAGTGAAACTACATCACATAAACTGCTTTTTAATGAGTAGATGTCGCAAACAACTCGCTACTTCCATGTGAGCCTATCGAATATGTATATCGCTAAACAATGCCAGTTCAAGGTACCTTATCGACCTTCGATTTGGAAATTGTTACCAATAATCCATTCCAAATAGCGTACGTAGGCACATGTACAACATTGCAAAAACTGAAACGATACTTAAAGTGTAACTGAAGTGTTTTATTTTACTAGAGACATTTTTGACAAAACCTCTTACAAGTCTCCAGGAAAATTCACGACAATTTTCATTGAAAACATTTCGTTCCAAAGCTAGTCCGTTGGCCGAATAAGATTTATTAATTAATGAAATAAAGTGCTTACAAATCGTAATCACAACTATCACAAGATATAGCTGTACACTAATTGCAATAAAAAAATATGATTTATGATTTATATTCATTTTTTGACATAATGCTCTTTTCAGGTACAAACTATGTGGCGTCTGCACTTGACAGACAGAAATCTCCGCGTGATGTTGTGGTGCATACTTCTGGGGCTACAGCCAGCATTCGCTGGCATCCTGGACCCCTTCAACTGGGCGCGGTCCGACCGCATCGAGGTCAACATTCCCTGGCTACCATGTACGTACTATTTACGACCTACACCACGAACGTAGGAGAGATGGGATCTGCCATAACAAAAACTTGGGCCGTATGACTGGTCCTCCAAGCAATCAAATAACCCTGTGTAGTATTGTGTTGCTATGGTAAGGTCACCAGAGCTCCTCTATATACTCGTCCATATGCTGCTAACACAGTAAATCTTCTCAAGAATAAGGTTGATTGATACTTCTAGTATTGCAAGTGTATGTAGGTTACGATAACTGCTTAGTATCACATAGATAGACGGTAAGCTTCCGTGCCACTTTTGTGGTATAAATAAAGCTAACTTTTAACCATAAGGTATGTAGTATATATAGAAATTAAAGAAGGTAGTTCTTATTCAGTAGCTCGTATCTTTATATTCATTCTGTATATGTATCTACCATTAACTTTTATCAAATATTGTCCTGGGTCTCAATATAATGAAACCATGACATTCTTAAGCTACAGATATTGGAATGTCGTTACAATATTATTATCACAAGGTTTTTCTGATCATTTTAATATTTATGGTTCGTTGAATGCCTTGCGAAGACTGAAAATAATACTAACGCGGAATAAAAAAAACGTTCACTTTCAAGCGAAAGAAATGCCAAATGTTATGTACAAGAGTTGAACGATTCTAGGTATGGGTACGAATCCTGCACAACAAACTAACCAACCATAACCATAGAGGTATTTTTAGAAGCCAGTGGCTTTGTGGTTGAAGCTACGGCCTGTACCAAAGGTTTTTCTAAGCTTAAGTACAGTGATTAATCACACAATGAGCTTAAAAAAGAGAGGTAGGGCGAATTGGGTTCTCCCGTGGATTTTGCCATTAAATTGGAGCTGCCCGACTGGGGAATGTACCAACACCTTACAGAAGACCACAGTCAAATAACACTACTTTGATGTAGTCTTGTGTTTCTGCGGGAAGTAAGGTTGCCAGTGCTCCCCGAGGATACGCTGCGTTAGTAGTAATGCTGCTATCACAGTGAGTCCTTATCAACATCAGGGTTAAGGACTCGTTAGTGATACCCCTAGCATTGATAGCGGCTATCAGGTGGACCGTATGCTTGTGTGCCACGTTCACATTCGTTATTAAAATTGTTGAATTTATTTCTAGTTGAAAATGAAACCCGATGCTATGATGAGCTGGGATGCCTGAACATCACCCGTAGCTGGTACCACCTCATACATCGGCCCTTCAACGTGTTCCCACTGCCGAGAGTTGTCATCAACACCAGGTATTCCAACTTTTTTATAAGCTATACAGGTAGCAAACAAGTATATGGCTGCTTCATGCTAAGGGGTCATCGTGACCTATAGACTGCAATACTTACAAGTTACCCTAGGCATTCACTGCACTTAATGCCTATGGTCAACTTAACGCAATACTTTGCACTTCGTTTCATTATCTTGAGGACCGCTAACTTTACCGCTAAGGCAAAACAGTTACAGTAGGTACTATTTTAGTAGTAGCTAGGCTTTAAAGAAAAAACAATTAAACACACCAGTGTTCATTCTACGTTGCGAAAATAATATAAAAAATACATAATCAGACGCTAACAATGAGTCATAAATTAACAAAAAGCACGATCACTGTGACACAAACACTACTTATGTTATATTGTTTATGTTTACTCTTGCAGGTTTATTTTGTATACAAAGAAGAATCCCACCGATGGACAGCTGTTGAACGTGAATGTAAACAAAACCATAACAAAATCGAACTTCAGCCCTAAGCGACTTACTAAGCTGATTATACATGGTTTTATTGACACACCTCTTTCCAATTGGGTGAGTGAACACCTACTTTTAAATTTGCATGCTGAACATATGCAGTGACCACATGTATGCACTTCATATTTTACAACAACACCTGTTGAAACATGTTTTTATGCAAATAAACATGTTGTTATTATTATAAATTTATATAGATATAACTAACACCACCTTCTGAGCAATAACACAATATTACTGAAACAGATCCTTGACACAAATCTGTTATACCAAAAAGTCAAC
The DNA here is from genome assembly GCA_951449985.1 of Falcaria lacertinaria. Classification (NCBI taxonomy): domain Eukaryota; kingdom Metazoa; phylum Arthropoda; class Insecta; order Lepidoptera; family Drepanidae; genus Falcaria; species Falcaria lacertinaria. Next base: position 6,658,848 of record OX602113.1, on the reverse strand, counting down.
AAACCCGGAATAATACATTTCCTAATGATTCTTAAACTGTTTGCTTTCAGAAGTAATGAACGTTATATAACTGTAAATACTTGAATAGAACTTATTTCATTCACTTGCCAGTGGAAATTGCTAATTAAACTGACGTTCGGTTATGAAACAATGAGCCGACTTTCGGAATTAGTTCAATAAACGCAAATGGTGGCTACGTAACGAAAATTTATTAGAATGTTTGTATTCAGGTTAGTGAAATGAAAGATGAACTGGTGAAGGCGGACGACTTTAACGTGGTGATCGTAGACTGGGCCGGGGGCAGTTTGCCGCTGTACACACAAGCCACCGCCAACACGAGGCTCGTCGGCCTAGAGGTGGCGCACTTCATCAATACATTACAGGTAATTACATCGTCTGGTGACAAAAAAGCTGCAACCTACTGCTGAACTTTACAACCTCACAACTTGGTAAGGCAGAAGCTAAGAAATGTTTTATAACTTCAATTTAGATGTGAATTTATACTAAATTATCAATCTATTTACAAAAATCTAACATGATAAACTAATTTAGAAAAAATGTAACTTGCAATGAAAAATACAAAGGGAGTTATAAAAACAGATTGCTTGGTATTTTTTTATCGGTCGGTAAGATTGTGGGGTCAAAATAAAATTGTTATCGTGTCTTTTTTAATATATTATTTCCCTACGACCACCTATAGACCTTTAAACATAACTAATTAAACTGCAACTTCACAGAAAGAGCACGGTCTGAATCCGGAAGATGTTCACATAATAGGTCACTCGTTGGGTGCCCACACCGCTGGCTATGCGGGGGAGAAAATACAGGTAAAAGTTGTAATATAGGTGCATATCAATATGGCTTATAGAAAAGCGGTTATCATTTGTGTATCAAACTATGTTCATAAATTATCCTTGATTCAGCTTCTCATTTCATAGGGCTTAGGAAGAATTACAGGCCTCGATCCCGCCGAGCCCTATTTCCAAGGAATGCCAATGCACGTCAGGCTGGACCCATCTGACGCACAGTTTGTCGACGTCATACACACAGACGGAAAGAGCATTTTCCTTTTAGGTAATCCTTTAGACGTAAACTTATGTTCGTTCACTTTACTTGCACGTATGCTTCTTATAATCCATTTCACAGTTCCATTGCATTACTACCACATTTTGTACAGACTAACAAGACGTTAAATAAACCGACATAAAGTTATAGTTATCTGCTTTTTGGCTCTACTATGTCATTAATATCTAACCTCCATAAATCCTGTACTATATATGTATATGTATATATTTGTAAATAATTATGTATCAAAGCTTATTTGCTGGTAAATTCATCAATCATTATATTGTATATTATTATATATTTTTTATTATATTTATCGCATACAACTAATTTATCGACGTGTTTATTTCACGCGTGCGACAGATTTTGTATTTATGGCAGGATATGGAATGTCCCAACCCGTGGGCCATTTAGACTTTTATCCGAACAATGGGAAGGAACAGCCTGGCTGTGACCTCACCGAAGGGCCGCTGGTGCCGCTCACGCTCGTGAAGCAAGGCCTGGAGGAAGCCTCCAGAGTACTAGTGGCTTGCAACCACGTAAGAGCCATTAAACTTTTCACTGAGTCTATCAATGGCAAGTGTCCTTACATAGGTGAGCAATAATACATATTTTCGTATACTCTTTTCCCAGCAACTTTACCCTATAAGGTAGGTTTAAATTGGTTTGGGTAGGAATTTGCCAAAACATTGGTCAACGTCGAGAGGCCTGACTATGCCATTTCAAGTCCTTCGAACATTTATAAAGATCTCGTGATTCAAAGGGTGGGGCTAAATTAGAATAGGTAATATGCTCATTACTCTAATTTAGCGAAATACCACCGTACCACCCAGTGACTGAGTAGACGAGTATACTACGTTTGTCTCGAGGTAATTTTTGTGCCATCCTGAGCTTAATACTGAAGGGTGAAATAAAAAAAATGTTACACCATTCTTTTCTTAATACACGTCTCTTTAAAATATACAATTTAAGCAAATTTCAGGGCATCAGTGTCCGTCGTACCAACATTTCCTAGCCGGTAAATGTTTCCATTGTGGTCATGGATGTGCTATAATGGGGTATGTTAATTTATTATACATCTCGAATACATGTTATTTTATAAAGGATAAAACTAAATGTTCCTTTGTGTTTAGATTCCACGCAGACAGCTCACCAGGTTTGATAACAAACAAAAACAATCAGACTGAGAATGAAGTGTATCCTTCAGAGGAGCACGACACTATAGGCGCTAAATATTTCCTGAGCACCGCGAAGGAGCAGCCATTTTGCCGTATGTTTTTAAATTCTAAGCTATCTTACATGGCAGAATATAATAGTATGTACCTATAATTTGCTTAACACTCATAATATCTACGTTTTTACATAATTATGTATGAATATTTTTGAGATGTAGATATTCTACCGTTTACTACTGAACCGATTCCGAAGAACGCTATTCATCTCTAGGTATTATATGTATGTGTCGTACAAGATCCCGTCAAAAACTTACTATAGTTTCAAAAACATCTGTTTCAGAACGCCATTACAAAGTCGCTATCCAGTTAGCAAATCCTAAAGGAGCAGAATCTTGGGTTCAGGTATTTACTTTTACTTTTTTTTTGGCAATCAACCGTCAGCCTGTATAAAGATGTGAAACCACCGTAGCCTACTGTTACCACTTTCATCACATGTTATATTTACAGGGATTCCTGAAAGTAACATTATTGTCTGATCGAGGTGTCATACGAGGAATGGACTTAACGCCAAGTAACTACGTAAAGTAAGTTTTACATACTTCACTGCAAACTTATTCACCTAATATTTCTTACTTACTGAACTTATAAATGATACTAATCATTAATGTACCTAATAATCGTATTGATTTCCAGATTAGAGCACGGCACCACTTACACTACTGTTGTAATCCATCCTATGGACTTGGGTGGTAAAGTGAGGAAGGTAATGGACTTAACACCTTATTTTTTGGTCTGCTTTTCTGGGCATAAAAACAAAAGTAAGCTTTAAAGTCTCGTCGATCCCGGCCGAGCATCCTCATTCGCGTAGCCTTGTATTAAAACGATCAATGTTAATTTGAACATTATTAATACTGTGGTTTGCAGGTGGAGCTATCGTGGGAGTACGATATGAATGTACTGGAGCCGCGATCTCTATGCATCCTGTGGTGTAACGACCGCCTCTACGTCAAGTCTGTCATCGTGGATCAGATGGAACTGCCTAGCAGAGGGTACGTCTTAATCTTTATGTACCTAGATTTTGTAAGCAATCAAACGAGTGATCGAGGGAGTAAATAGAAACCGAGTTATAATGGGTTTTAGCACCGTGTGTTACACTCTACTTTTCACTACGATTGCGACAAAATATAAACAGCTAAGACAACAAAAAAATATTTTTTTATTAATTTACAATTTTTACTATTCTGGATATTGAACGAGATGATTGAGAAAAAAAAACAAATAATATTAATATTGATATTGATATAAAATATCAATACAAAATAAATAGTAGTTTAATATATAGTTTTTTTTTATTTCTATATTTATCGGATCAACATTTTTGTATCGATATTTTGATATCGATACAAAGATATCGTTCTATAATTTCGATGTGATGAACATCAATTTCAAAATATTCATGTAAAATATTAATACGATAAACAGCGATATAAAATATCGATACGAAAAATATAGATATATTTTTTGTATGCACATCCCTACCGGAAACTTAATTTCGGTCCTCTGTGAAGATGAATGTTGAGTTGCCTGAAGGGTAATTTAATAAGCTATTAATTATGCGACTGAAGGAATTGTCATGAACAAAAAAAAATAATACAATTAGGTCCAGTTAACAGACATCATAAAAAAAGTTACTTTTTGCCCTAAAGTATGAAATTTTATTTTTAGCCCGCCCTAGTACCTTACAATGACGCACTTTTTGAGCAAGGGTAGTGAAAATAATTTTAACTACTTCCACGTTCACTTCCACACGAAACTATAATATAATTGGAAATGTTAATTGTTCCAGGAAACGAAACGTAGACTTCAGCAGCAAACTTTGTACGCCGAAACGTGAATTTGCAGAGATACCTAACAGGGGTTCCGCGAGCTTCTACGAGAATAATTGCGGCAGGTAGCGCCGTCGCCATGCCCAGGCTATAAATATAAAACTTCTACATCCGTAGACTCAAAGCTTTAATGATTATGACTGACAATGACCAATGGACACGTGAACAACGTGACACTTCGGAAAAGACTTTGGTTCCAAGCAGCAGTGAGAGTGTGTGTGTCTTTGATCTCACTATAGGAATGAAATGAGATTGTATCAATTAATTTATACCCTCATCTGTTAAATTTAAAATTTATGTCATATCATTTTACAGTTTGACTGATAGGTACACTGTATAAAATATGAATTGTAACGTTTGAACTTGAAGTAGTGTGAAGAATGTTAGGATGAGGAAACAATACCTAGGTACACGTATTGAATATCTTCATACCTAGCCGATTAATATAATAGTTGTAGGTAATTTGTAAATATTCCAAATAGGTACCTACATACTATCTTTAAATTTACGAGTACAAAATTGGTACTTACCTACGCAGATAAGTTTACTATACGGCATAGTTGACTACATCTTGTGTAAATATTAGTATTATATATATTATTTATTTTACACCTTTAAAATGTTTGGCAACCGACCTTACGTACAGGAACCTAAAAACTTGATATTTACATCCTAAATTCTGACTGGGGACTGTACCTCCACCTTACAAAAGACCGCAGTCAAATAACACTACTTTCAGTGAGTACTCAATACTCATCGACAACATGGTTGGCAACCCGTTAGTGATATCCCGGTAATGCGAGCGGCTATGGGCTACGAAAAAAAAAGCGGCTAAAAAATGCCTTTGTACAGTTTTGACGGAGATTTATTTATTTATTATAAATATTACCTTTGTAAAATAAAAGATTTGTATTTTAATTAATAAAATAAATGTGAATATTCTACTCTAACCTTATTTCAACCTTTAAAATATATATACCTCTACTGAGACACATTACCTATATACTCTAAGGTTCTGTTAATGTAGTAAAACGACGTAATGAAAAGAAATCCAAACTGTCGCGTTTGGATGCTTTGTTTCTCGACGTAAGTAGGTTATTGTAGGTAGCTCTTAAAAATTACTAGGCGTTAGCAAGTAGTTTGCGGGTAGTTAGTAGTACTTGTACCTAGTATATTATCTAATCTGAGGTAGTAGGTACCTAGTGTACCTACTAGTTGAGTAGCGGTGGCACTGGCTTCTGTCAGCTCAAACATGGCCTGCCAGAGTCATCGAGTGCAGTAAAGTTTCATTTAGTGACAGATTGATATGAACATTTGATGAAGTGATGTATTATTTTAGTCAATAGATTACCTCTGACCTAAAGGCATGTTATGTCCTGTTACTGCCGTGGATTGTCTCCAGAAACTTCAATAAGTGTGAGAATTCATGACACCTACGCATTTTAATGCAACACAACATACTATTCAAAAACTTGATAATTCTCATAAACTCGAAACTAGCAAAATATTCCATGAAGAGGATTGATTGCCATGGCTAGGAAGAAGATTAATGACACCTTATATGTAATGATAAACCGTCACGTCGGTAACTACGTGACCACAGAACACACATTATACTAGTGTAGCGAGCGAGTCCTTAAATTATATTCTGAGAATCATATATCAACGTTCGCTACACAAATCATTTCGGTCTCTAGTCTCGGACTTCGGTAGGTGTTTCGGACTTTCGGATTGTGTTGTAGGTATGTATGTATTTATTTAATGGCAACACAAAAAGTACATTTCGTATTTTGCCAATGTCATATAACAGATGACTTGTGCCTGACACGGACTGACGAGTTTTTGGCGGGAATCAGGCGGAGCGGTTGAGATTTTTTTCCAGTGTGTCGTAAATTGTGTTATAGTGATCTTTAATGTGTATTTTTGGTGTCGATATGTGCAGTAAAGTTTCATTTAGTGACTGATTTATAGGAGCATTGGAAATAATGCCATAATACGACTTTTGGGTTAAGTGATTTATCATTTTGGTCAATAGGTTACCTCTAATCTAAAGGCGTGTTACGATCTGCTACTGCCGTGGGTTGTCTCCAGAAACTCCATTGGGCGTTAGAATGCATGACACTAGGCATTTTAATGCGGCAAACACGAGAAATTTTGCAACATGAAAATTCTCTAACACTCGACACTGGCAAAAATAGTCCCCGAAGGGATTGATTGCCATACTTAGGAAGAAGAAGAAGACATGACATGACAGGACATAAATATGACATCGTACTTTCGTAGACTTTTGACATTAAAGAAGAAGAAGAGTTTTTGGCGGGAATCAGGCGGAGCGGTTGAGATTTTTTCCAGTGTGTTGTAAATTGTGTTATAGTGATCTTTAATGTGTATTTTTGGTGTCGATATGTGCAGTAAAGTTTCATTTAGTGACTGATTTATAGGAGCATTGGAAATAATGCCATAATACGACTTTTGGGTTAAGTGATTTATCATTTTGGTCAATAGGTTACCTCTAATCTAAAGGCGTGTTACGATCTGCTACTGCTGTGGGTTGTCTCCAGAAACTCCATTGGGCGTTAGAATGCATGATACTAGGCATTTTAATGCGGCAAACACGAGAAATTTTGCAACATGAAAATTCTCTAACACTCGACACTGGCAAAAATAGTCCCTGAAGGGATTGATTGCCATACTTAGGAAGAAGAAGAAGAAGAAAGAAGAAGAAGACAGACATACTGACATAGATAGGGTTTGACAGTTGACTTTGATTAAGTTGAGAACGTTTGAGAATGATACCTACGGAATTACTGATCGTGTTTACATTTGAGAACTCATGATAAATTTATAAAAATACTTCATAAAGAAAACAATTCAAATGTCTTCTTCAATGTCTAAATTAGTTTTGGGCTTATCATGTACCGTCACAATTGGGATAGTGTCCTATGTTCATGTGAAGCAGCAAACAGATAGGTTAGTTTATCTGCACTAACTTCCCACTGGCAAAGTTTACTGAATCAACATTGTTAGTATTACTAATTTATATAATTTCATGTTATCTAAAAGAATGTTGCATCTGGTGCTCAGGGAAATCACCACAAATTTTTTTCCAATAAATTCAATGTGAATCAGATATTCACTCACTCAAAATAATGGGGGCTCTGAGAACTACTTTATTTTTGTATTTTTTTCAAATAGTGTAATTTTTGACAAGGAGAACCCATTACTGTTATGTAAGTAGGCATTAGGGAGTATCAAAAATATCATATCTAAACATTGCTTTATTGAATTTTTGTTCAAATTTAATTTGAACTGGTGGGGTTCTATAAAATTAAAGGGATTTGTTGAATGTTCCATTACCGTAAGGAACCCTTTGATTTGTAATAGCAACAAGGCATATAGAATGTATAATGAACAGTTGTTGAAAAATGTGCTCTCACATTTATGGCTGTGTATTTTTTTTTCACATTGGTAATGCAGCAAGCAATAAGGATGCAGTGAAATGGATGAGTGCAATGGTTGCAAAAGGTGTCTATGAAAAGAGTAGAGTAATAAAATAGATTGTGATATGAAGATTGAACCCTACAATTATGACACATATATTCATTTACTGACCATTCTTATTACAGAGAGAAAATGCATGAAGGTGTTATAAAAGATGTAGAAAGACAGCAAAGGCGTAAAGTTGAAAATTTATACTTACTAGAGAAACAAAATGAGCTAACTAAGCAGTTAAAGAAAGATTTAGAGAGGTCATAATAAGCATAGAATGTAATACTTAGTAGCTATTTATTTTTACTAATAAACTATAGTACATAATAATTATCTAAGATATCGAAATTAGTTTTTTTTCTCCTTCAACCATGCTTCTAACATTACATCTTTTAAGTTTAAGTTTACTCCGGTGGGTAGTTTCTTGTCTGAACCATCAATAAAACCATCTAGCTCAAGTTTTTGCTTAGCCACAGCTGCCAAACATTCAAATGTTCGTGGCTCCCAAGAGGCTAAATCTGATAGTGATTTTTTATCCAACATGATGTTTGCTCTGTCCAAGCCTTCCTTCAATGTGAAGTACGTTATATTATGTTGATCACAAGCCGCCGTGATCCGAGTGTTCCAAAGATCTATCATATCTTGTTTCTTCAGCTTTCGAGCCTTTGTCGCGTACACTAAAGCCCGGTGTACATTACGCACAGCTATAGAATAGCAGTTCCTCCTACGGCCAATGTAATGAGCTGCAAGCCTAAATATCCTTCTCTTTCTCCAAAACTCATCAGGCCCACGGGATCGAACCCAATTTGCGACAGACAAGAACACCATTCCCTCTGCAATAAAAATAAGGTTATGTAGCCTACTATAATAAAACACCCTTGATGTCAAATTTGATATGTAGGTATTAATAGTGAACCAGATAAATTTATATGAAATTAATATTTTTACTATTGCCTACCAAATTAGATAAAAAATAAGTACGAAAATCTAAATTTTCGTGATTGATGGCTTTGATGGTTGATACTTGATCTTTCTATCCAGAATGTGTTTTAATGTCATTGTCAAATAGGACAAATATCGTTCTGGCAATGTGTCAATGTCAATAAAATTCTCGTTTTTAGTTATGGCAACCAAATCTTTTCTAAAAACTATTTTTGCCAGTATCGAATGTGCATGACGATGTAGCGACCTCACGGCTACATAAACCAACGTTAGAAATCGACTAACTAGCAGGACAACATTCAACGAATGACGTCACTATCCTGCCACGCGCTAGCGAAGTTTTCTACGCAATTCAACATATATACAAGTTTCCGACTAGAACAGTCGGAGCCGCGGTTCCCCAGGCACAACACCCGCCTGGCTGGAAGATCTTCCCTTTGCGGGGGCTGAGCATGATCGCGTCGCTCGCCCCACACTGGTGACCCCGACGCGATCATGCTCAGCCCCCGCAAAGGGAAGATCTTCCAGCCAGGCGGGTGTTGTGCCTGGGGAACCGCGGCTCCGACTGTTCTAGTCGGAAACTTGTATATATGTTGAATTGCGTAGAAAACTTCGCTAGCGCGTGGCAGGATAGTGACGTCATTCGTTGAATGTTGTCCTGCTAGTTAGTCGATTTCTAACGTTGGTTTATGTAGCCGTGAGGTCGCTACATCACTCCCCCCCGAGACCGGAGGTCGATCCAGAGCTTGATTACAGTCAGTGCTTGAATGCTTGCAAGTGCCAGTGTGCTTCGAAGTCTGCGGTGAGTCGAGACTGAGCGTTAGATGCCGACTGAGTCCAGTATCTCAATGCAAGCGTACGACGTGGAGATAAGACGGTGAGCAATGCCGAATGGACTCCAGAAGTGGGCTGTGTGAGGCGGACGTATGTAGTCGGTGGAGAGGTGAGTGCCAGGACCAGTAGCGCGGTGAGTCGGCTGAGTTGGACCTGTTGATACTCGATGCTGGCTTGCTGTGTGACTGCTGCTGAAGACTTTGATGGGGGTGGAGAAGGTTGCTGATGTTCACGCCAATATTGGCGCAACGGGGTCACCACTGTGGTGGCTGAGCATGATCACCTCGCTCGCCCCACACTGGTGACCCCGTTGCGCCAATATTGGCGTGAACATCAGCAACCTTCTCCACCCCCATCAAAGTCTTCAGCAGCAGTCACACAGCAAGCCAGCATCGAGTATCAACAGGTCCAACTCAGCCGACTCACCGCGCTACTGGTCCTGGCACTCACCTCTCCACCGACTACATACGTCCGCCTCACACAGCCCACTTCTGGAGTCCATTCGGCATTGCTCACCGTCTTATCTCCACGTCGTACGCTTGCATTGAGATACTGGACTCAGTCGGCATCTAACGCTCAGTCTCGACTCACCGCAGACTTCGAAGCACACTGGCACTTGCAAGCATTCAAGCACTGACTGTAATCAAGCTCTGGATCGACCTCCGGTCTCGGGGGGGAGTGATGTAGCGACCTCACGGCTACATAAACCAACGTTAGAAATCGACTAACTAGCAGGACAACATTCAACGAATGACGTCACTATCCTGCCACGCGCTAGCGAAGTTTTCTACGCAATTCAACATATATACAAGTTTCCGACTAGAACAGTCGGAGCCGCGGTTCCCCAGGCACAACACCCGCCTGGCTGGAAGATCTTCCCTTTGCGGGGGCTGAGCATGATCGCGTCGCTCGCCCCACAACGACATGAATAAATATCGATTTTCTTAGTTTTAGCACTTTTCATAAATTAAAAACATTATGTTCTATCTAACTGTGATAAATTTAAATTATTGTTCTAAGAGTAGTACATATTCGAATGATAGCTATAACTAAAAAAAAGCACGTTCTCCTAAACTTTCTTCAAAACATAGTGGTTATGTACTCTGTGCTTTCTTCAATGGGCCACTGTCGCCACTGAATGATTCCACTCATCCATTGCATCTGCATGCTCGTCTGTGACCCAAAGTGCCCAAGCCAAGACCAGTCAGGATTACGATTAACGTAAGGTTTGAGAACTCACCAATTTTTTCAATATAATTATTCTGCTGACGTTTTCTTACGACTCTCTGAATATTCCTTATAAGCACCTGCCAAGTCTGCATCCCTGAGTAGGTAGATAAAATTGTGCGGTTAGTTTTGAAATTATATATTAGTAGTTGTTCTTAGAATTCAGTGAATAACAGAACCAAGAGGCTCCAAGAGGGTTACAGGTGGTATGTACTGAAAATATTCATAGACAGCTTAGATTACTAACTAAGACCAAGAAAATATCTATAACTTCAATATGAGGCTACTTTGAAATTGCAATTGCAGTGCAGTGCTGTTGACGATAACACTATTGAAAATAATAAGGGTAAGTACTTGTAAATGTCCATTTTAACGTGTTCTGCTGGGACCTTTGTATTAACGTCATCGTCGTCATCATCAGTTTCATCCGGATTCAGTTGGCAGGACGTGCTGGACGCCTCAAAATTATCATTTATAGACATTATATGCTTCACATTGTACATCCTGTCCCTATGGCCATCTTTACATTCCTTTTTAGATTTCACTATGTACTTTAGAATAAACACCTGTTTAAAAAGTTAGTGTAAGTTAATCAAAATAGTACCTTGGCTCCAGAATCGCAGGGACACGTTTTATTTCGAGGATGACGTAGGGGCCGTAATTATTATTGTTATTAAAACATGTACAAAAAGTAGTTTTTTTTCTCTTTTGTCTTCTCGCGGTAGGTTTATTACTTCCTCCCAATTGATAGACCTAGCCTAGGGGGGCCCACCACCCCAACGACTGGATCCGCCCTTGTATAGTAAATGGAGCTAGTAATAGCAGTACCTATATAATTAAAGTATATAAAAATAACCCTATGATACGGGCTATTTCTAGCTCTATTTTGAAAATCTGACGACTCTGCTTACCTCCGTGATGATAATTGCTAGGAACATAATTAAATGTCCGCACATAGATATAGTAACGATTGTGCTCATTAATTCACAGCATCCATTGGTATTGATCGAATAAGTGCCGAGCTCCGAAAGATAATTAGACACGCAAGATCCACTTTTACAGCAACTGACGATTACAATGTGAAAACATAAATTATTATTTTTTAAATCAAATCGCAGCATGAATATATTAGGTCCTTACATATAAAATTGGCGTTTTGTATGGGAGGAACAAAAAGTCGAATATTTTTTAATATAATATATTTAATTAATCAAAGTATGAACCATTATTTTGTATGCACTTTTGCCATCTCATAGGTAGTTCATTGATCCCTTTACTAAAAAAACCAGTCGGACGGGAATCAATAAAATCTTTGAAGGCGATTTGGACTGCCCCATCGGAGTTGAATTTTTTCCCTTGCAAGAAGTTATCCAAATTTCGAAAAAAATGGTAATCTGTTGGAGCAAGGTCCGGGGAGTACGGAGGATGTCTTAGACTTTCCAATTGAAGCTCTTCTAATTTAGTAGCCGTCTGTAGCGCAGTGTGTGGTCTAGCGTTGTCGTGAAGCAGCAGTGGCGTGGAGCGATTGACCAGCCTAGGTTGTTTAGCCGCTAGCTTTTCCATCATGGTTTGCGATTCCTGACAATAGACATCAGCCGTAATAGTCTGGCCAGATTTGAAAAAACTGTAATGAACAATACCGGCACTAGTCCACCAAACGCTTACAAGTAACTTTTTTGGGGTTAATTTTCGCTTGGGGCAGGATTTGGCTGGCTGGCCAGGATCTAACCATTGCGCTGAGCGCTTCCGATTATCGTAAAGAACCCATTTTTCATCACAGATAATGATTCGGTTTAAAATACCTTCATTATTGTGCCGGTTTAGTAATGTAACGCAGCAGTCGACGCGCGTTTGCCGGTTTGTTTCAGTCAATTCGTGAGGTACCCACCTTTCAAGCTTTTTAATCTTCCCAATTTGCTTCAAGTGAATTAAAACAGTTTTATCACTAACATTGCAGCCTGCAGCTAACTCGGACGTGGTTTGCGATGGATCCGCTTCCACAATAGCCTTCAACTCTTCATTATCAACTTGAGTCTCAGGCCGTCCACGGGGCTTGTTCTGCAGGTCGAAATTTCCAGAACGAAAACGTTGGAACCAAAAACGAACTGTGTTTTCTTTTGCAACACGACCGCCATACACATCATTCACCCTTCGAGTTGTTTCCGCAGCACTAGTGCCACGGCGGAACTCGTACTCGTAAATAATGCGATATTTAAGGTTTTCCATTTTGTAAAATGAGTGACGCAAACAGAAAAAAACAGAAGAAAAAAAACAAATGAATGACGATCATCGAAGCACAAATACATGAGTCTATAGCTGTACAAATTTGAATTTGGAATTCCTTACCAAAGAGGAGAAATTCGTGATTAAAGTGGCCAGTACGAAAAACGCCAATTTCATATGTAAGGACCTAATATAATATGATTCATGTCCAATTCAGGTAAGTGTAATAATGACCTTAAAGGCACGCTGTCTGCAACAGACTTAACATTCCGATGAGATCTCTTATTAATACTGGGATCCCATTCATAGTCACGTATTTTGTCGTACCAATCGTGATGAAACCAATCTTTGTACGAATTTAGCTGAAAGAAGGAAATGTATATGAAAACCACTAAGTAAACACCCTCACCCTCCCCACCCCAAACAATCAAAAGAGGAAGCGCTGAGATTTCACTTTAAAAATTGCAGCCACCCGATCTGGAACTTGGTAGGTATACCTCCACCTTGCCGTATACCACAGTCTACACTAATCTAATGTATTTATTGTGTTTCAGCGTTAAAGTTTCCATAACTCCGCCAATATACGCTGAGCTGGCAGTAAGGATATATTGGTAGCACAGTGCGCGGCTCCAAAATTTTTCCCTTGTTTTGTAAGCGTCTATACTACCCACGCTGTCTGCTTGCCAACGGTCGCGGCCATACGCGTGCTTGCCACTTTCGTTGTATAAAAAGAACTAAAAAGAGGTTTATAGTAAACTTGAAACATTTACCCCGCAGCATTTCAATGACCACTGCATGTTGTCAATAAAGTGTTTGTACTGCGGGACGTTCCTGTATTGCTTCATACTTTTGGTTATGTTGTTCGTAGTTGTTTCCTTGCACGAGTGTAGTCTTTGGATACAAAGTACTGCACCCAGTATGTTTATAACTATTATCCAGACAATACATAGCCATAGTGGACAACATACAACTTTACTTTTATGGCTGCAATCAATCAATCAATGTAATGTGTACATAAAACTACGGTTCCGTACAAATATTTTGTCACTGTACCGGTGTATTTAAATTACGTGCTTTCATATGTTTACCAAAAAGTGTGTTCTTATTCAATTCTGGAAAAATCTTTAACAGGCTTACTATTACGGTTCCCAAGATACCAAGTCCTTCAAAGGTAGGACGGCTTTGTAATTGGATCCCGTGCAGTACCTACATGTTACTCCAAAAAAGATAACCTCTAACTTTAAAAATAAACTTTATCCTTTATTCCTGCTGCAACACGGCTGCGTCCGGCTTATATCTAGTCTACATATTTATATGTTAGTGTTTAGGTTGGTAACTATGTAATTACTCTATTTTCTTGCTGTTGGCAATAGCGTATAGCATGTGCACATTTGTGGGTAGCATTATTATTCCGGAAAGTAACACAAATGCATTCACAAGGTCTGTTCCAGTTAGTAACAACATATCGCCAACGCCTGTAAATAAATAAACAATATGAAAGCCGTACAAATATTCAAAACTTTCTTAATAGATAACTTTGCTGCTTAATTATCTCCCTTATTTAGTCATCTAGTCCATAACTAAAAGCACGCATGTCCGATGCTTTATAAATAAAGCTTCTCATTGATTAATATTTTAAACAGAAATTAGATATCCCAGGCGGCGCATTCCACTTCTGTGGCATCCAAATACACTTGCTAAAATGTTACCTCGCAGTGATATTTGGTCGAGAGTGTCACCCACGGGTGTCAAATATATATACACAGTCTATAGCTTTCTTATTCTACTTGCTAGTAGAGATCGAAGTGGCGGCTGTGGTTCACATCATAGAGGAGGTATGTACTTACAAAAGAAAAGCAGCAAAGACCAAATTATAGCGAACATGGAGACCAGCCACAAGAAACATGACGCACACACTACAAAAGGATGATTGGGCCCACTAAACTTCATTTCAACAAATATTATATTATATTTTCAGTAACAACAATTTTATAATTGAATTTGATTATGTATACATAAAAAACGGAAACAAATTAACGTAAACATTTCAAAATAATATTGAGAACTGACAAAACAACTTGACTTGTTTTGACTCTTTTGTCAAAATATGACAAGAGGTCACAAGTTACGTAAAGTTAATGTTACATAAAAACGCAGTATATATATTATAGACTCTGAGCTCATTATAATTTTATAGATATGTTATATGTTACACATGTGAGTAAATATCATAGATATCGTTGCTTATTTATTTATATACATGTGTATTTTATTTAAAATACCTCCACAGTTTCAGCTAAAATCATAACAAACCTCCATCATAAAATTTAAATCATTGATTGTCAAAAGAATACATTAATCTTGATCATAGAAGATACATACACTAATACACAATCATTCAAAAATTAACAATAGAACATTAACCAGTTTAATTCGATTTTTAGAGTATAGTCATACATTTTAATAAATTCGTTTTTTTTATTTTACACGAAAAAATTACAACCAATTTATAATATTGACTAGTCATTTATACAGTTTAAATACATAAATACAAAAGATTGTCATAAAAATATACATATTATGTAAGATTAGTTACACTAGTGTTAACATAACTTATCTATCAAGTCACTGTGATATAATTTTAATCAGATTGAGTAACATCACCCATTTTCTTGATGTTATCTGCGACGAGAAACTCGCATCCAGTACTCACGAATATATCTTCTATTTGAGTACCATCTGCTATCTCTGTAAGAATGAGGCCCTTCTCTTTGTCCACTTCGAAAACGCACTGGAAAAATTAAAAAGGATCTTATCTGACAAAAAAGTAACTATATAAAACTCACGCCGAATGCTAGGTATCACAAATAAGTTTAAATTATACCTTACATGTATACATAGGTATAGTGATTACAAAAGGAACTATGACCGTGACTTATTAATTGTGATATACTATACTCAAAAAATTGCAGATATTTGCTAGTTGTCGTAGGTATAAGGAAAATAATCTACCGTATGCAGTCAGTTGACATGTAGTTTAAATATAGATGTTTTAGGAGTAAATAAGTAGATATAAAATTTAGATGTAGATTACATGTGCCATTCTATAAATTGATTGATAGGTTTTATCAATATACAACATTATAATTGCAATAATGTAAATTAAAATATTCCTGGCTGAAAAGTACTTGTATCCAGAAGCCTAACAAAATACTTATGCTCTAGTTACAAATACATTTCTGTTAAATATTATGAAGATCGAAGACCACGTACATACCTTTTCTGTTATTATCATGTCTACACATTTCTTCCCTGTGAGAGGCAATGTGCATTCAGGAAGAATTTTGTGAGCGCCGCCTTTAGCCGTGTGTTCCATTGTGACAACAACCTTCGTTTTGGGAGCAGACACCAGGTCCATAGCTCCACCCATACCTTTCACCATTTTTCCCTGAGGATATTTGGTTAGAAAGTTACAAAAAACATCATTGTAGTTACAAAAAACATCAATGTCAAGTCATCATTGTAGTTGAGATCTAAGTAGCGCACAGTATGATTCGTTATGGTGTCGTTCAAGCGTTTGGATTACTTTAAAAATTACTTGTGTATACGGGATAATTTGCCCGCGTTTTTAATGAGAAAGTATTTTTTTCTTGACGATATGTACCCCACATGCTCGGTTGAGTAGTCAAGGCGTTCAAAGTGTAACAATAATAAACAAACACTAGAATTCAAGCTGTCAAGGAAGTAAGAATGAGTAGGGTATTTATGGCACTTACGGGTATCATCCAATTAGCCAGGTCGCCGTAGCGCGACACCTGCATGGCCCCAAGTATCGACAAGTCAATATGGCCTCCACGAATCATGCTAAAGCTGTCGTCAGATGAAAAGAAGGAAGCACCTATAAAATATAAAATAATCTTGAAAATACACTACTTATTTACTGTTGACAATCCAGTATCGCAAGTGATATGTTAATTTTGTTTGTTGTGTGCCTTTTTATGGTACAGTTTGTATGTTTATGATGTAGATCAATAATGTTTATGTTGTATAATAAAAATAGGAACTTATTATAGATATTTATTTTAGCAGTGTGAGGAATCAGCAATAATTGTATGTCCTATTCTATCACAAATTCAGCTAGGTAATCATTAATAATTAATAATGTAAAAAAAAAATATTGTATACTTGGTAAGATAAAGGCAAAACTTGTATACTATTATGATTTATGAGGTTACCTGGAAGGATAGTGACTGTTTCCTTGCCAGCATTGATAAGATCAGGATCCACTTGCTCTTTAGTAGGGAAAGGCCCAAGGCCTAGAATACCATTTTCTGATTGCAGCAAAACCTTTACATTCTTCGGTATGTAGTTACTGGCCAACATTGGCATACCTAGGAATAAAACCTTTATTTTTATTTAATACTAATTCAAGACTAGTTCAAATGCAATTCACTAAATAAAAAAAATTACATACCGATACCAAGATTAGCATGCATTCCATCTTTGAATTCTAAAGCTGCCCTTCTAATTATCCTTTCTCTTGTTGAGTTGGATGAGTTTTCTTTCTGTACTGGCTTGCTAATTGTGAGCCTTTCAATCCTCTTCTCAAACTTCTCTCCTTTAATAACTCTGTGCACATAGATAGAAGGTATATGAATAAAGTCAGGGTCTAACTCATCCACAATCTCTTCAACTTCAGCAATAGTAATCCTTGCAGCTCTGCACATTGCAGGGTTGAAGTTGCGTGCACTCTTCCTGAATATCAAATTACCATGTTTGTCAGCCTTCCATGCTTTTACTAGAGCAAAGTCCCCAGTAATAGCTTCTTCCATAATGTAATCTTTTCCATTAAATTGTTGAACGAAGCGTGCAGAGCTAGGTATTTCAATCTAAAAATAAATAAACAAGTTAAGTAAATTCTGGAATATTAAGTCTCTATGGGTTGTTCTCAGACATAATGTGTAGCTATCGTAAGGATGTCAATCAAAACCCCCATAATTACTTTATAAACTGTATTTGTTCTATAAATTTCACAGATTGCAAATGGCAAGGTAATTTTTTTTTATCAACTTGAACTGTATAACCTTAGAGATAAGCATTTATTAACCTTACCTACCTTTCCATCCTTAGTATACTTGATGGGAGATCCCCCTTCTTGAATTAAAGTACCAAAACCAGTTGGTGTGAAGAAGGCAGGTACACCAGCGCCACCAGCACGAATCCGCTCAGCAAGAGTTCCTTGCGGTGTAAGTTCCACCAGGAAATTACAAATAAAAAAAAAATTATTCACCTGACATATTATTCAATAGTACTATCTCCAATGAAATTAATCAGAAGTTAACAAATTATTTAAAAATGTTTATAAAAAGTCCACCCATACTTACTTCTAGTTCCCCACTCAAAAATTGTCTCTCAAATTCAGCATTTTCACCAACATATGACGCTATCATTCTCTTCACTTGTTTATTATGCAGTAGAATTCCCAGGCCAAAGTTATCAACTCCTAAAGAACACAGTTAAGTTATTAGTCGCTACAACATCTAATAAATAAAAGATAGAACCTAATGAAGTTTTTAATAAATTTATATATTATACCTGCATTGTTGGACACTACTGTTAGCCCAGAAACTCCTTTCTTGTTAATAGCTTGAATTAAATTCTCTGGAATTCCACATAAGCCGAAGCCACCGACTAAGAGCTTTGATCCATCGCATATGTCCTTAACTGCGTCATTGAAGTCGTTGTATATTTTACTTTTTCGAGACACAGTACTGTGGCTGGCACATAATATCTGACAAGTTTAAAGGTTCCATTTTCAAAACAAGTTTTCGAGTTAGGTAGGTACATTAGGTACTTAAATATTATAAAACAACCGGTTAATAAAGTTCTGTAAAAGTTTTCAAACTTACCTTGGTTATTCCAAAATGCTTTTTCGGCACAGAGTTTACTTTAAAATTGATAGTGCGAATAAATAGCCTTCCTAAGATCGCCATAACTTCTAAAGTAAAGGAAATTAGCACTACACAAAAGCTGCAAAAATCTAGTTTTTATTTTTTTTGAGACTCACTTGATCGATACTAAAAAAGACTTCAAAACAGTTGACAACTGATTATCCAGCTGTCAGTCAGATAAAGTTAGGTAGGTAGTCCGTGAGGCGTGATTTATTTAGAACCGAAAAACACGATGAATGTTGAATGAAATCAAATGAAAAAACTAAGAGAGCGAGCACGAAATCAGATACCTACGTTTACTAAGCCTGCGATAAAATGATAAGAGACAGAATAGGTCGTTCGTTTCGCTCGAGGTCAACGAGACAGAACCAACTGGCAACAGTGACAAAAAACTAGTAGAAGCAAGTCAAGCAAGTAGGTAGGTATTTGTTATAATTATTGTTTATTCAAATTTGTAGTTAAGTTAGGTCAATAATCAATATTCAAACTTTGTCATTTAACAACCAATACATGCATGGGTGCGGTCATGTTTGTAGTCAGTATAGTAGTGTAGTCACACTAGTCACCGTATAGCGCGCTATCAACATAGTTAGAATAGTTAGATAGATGAATAATTGAGTATTAGCATTTAGCAGCGCTGGTCTTTTCTCTTCTTATTTTTTTCCGCTATGGCATCAGCGCTGGTCTAGTTGCTGCAAAGCATAGGCTTTTTCTTTTTATACCACTTAGGTGGCACACAACACAAGTATACGGCCCACCTGATGGTAAGCAGTCACCGTAGTCTATTAGCCGCTAGCAATACCAGTATACCATATCTCTAACGAGTTCCAACCATTTTGTTGATGAGGAGCCACTGTGCTCACGTCATTACCACTAGCCCAGCGTAGCGGATCCTCGTGGAGCACTGGCAACCTTTCTTATCGAAGAAACAACACTACATCAAGTAGTGTTATTTCTCGCGGTCTTCTGTAAGGTGGGTACAGTCAGGTGTTCTTTATATTTTTTAACGAAAAGACGAATAACGTTATCAAAAAATTACATTAAATCATACCGCTATAAAATAACAATATCAAAAAAACGTTATAATATCGTTATTGTATCGGATTACCCGACTCGAGCGGCAAACAAAGTAGTCAATATCGTTATTTTGTAAACATCGTTTACAGTTTACTGATATAACGTTTTTCTGATATATCAAATAACGTTATGTTGAAAACTTTATATTGCGTATAACGTTATAGACACCAGCATCACCAGCATGTTATAACGTTTATCTGCAAACATTTATGTCATAAGCATGCACTGTGTTACACCTTGCGTCTGGACTCTGGGTGTTTGGTATAAATTATAGGTGAGTATTTAATAATAAAAAAAAGTATTTACCAGATGCAGTATGAGCTTTGCTTAGTTAGGGGCCAAATGGCGCTGTATGATAATGTCTGGAAAGTAATTACTATTATTACATATTATACTTGTACTGCGAGTACAGCGTATCCTACATGTACTTACCACAAAACAACATTATATTATGTCAGATAGTAGTGTGCTGTGCGACCTTCCGGAAGTAGAGGTACCGCCCCCAGTCGGTACTCGGTTGGGTGCAATTTTTATACGCGTGGTGTGATTCATAAAAACTCATTGGTACAGATTGCCGGCGCAATTTGAGACAAATTAAAATAATATACCAAAGTACACAAAATACATATTTTATTTTTCATTACCTAAGAATAATCAACTGAACGTAGTCCAAATCTTATTTTTAACTATTAGCTCGCACCTATATAGTTATGTACATACACACAATACAAGCATATAAACTTAAAGGTATGTTTGCAATAAACTGCAGTATTAATTAATATGTAAATAACCTACAGATGCAAAGTTTTTTTATATCCTAATGACTGTACAGCACAAAAACATACAACACGAAAATACTAAAGATATTTTTTAAATATGTAAAGGAGTCCCACTCGTAGTAGTGGTAGATTTGTAAAGGTAAGCCTGACAAGCATAACCACATATATATGTAGGTATACAGGTAACGTTTCAAGGGGATGGCCGAAACTATGAGGAATGGCTGTTGTGGCCTTTAACATTTTCAAATTCTTCAGGTATATTTAATCTTATTTGACTATTTCATCTAATAAGATGAAAATCTGAGCTTGCTAAGCCATTCGTTTATATAAGAGTATCCTAATTTCACCTTGAATAAATTATCTATTAACTGAAAGAAAATTCTAAAATATATAATACCGTACAAGGAAAAGGAAATATTACTAACAAAATGGAAATACCAATATTTAATTTACTTAAAAATATATACATAACAAATTCTATGAATCATTTTAAGTTTACATCGTGATTCGTGTTGTATTACGCAGCAAATATCGGCATACCATTTTATGTTACTTAGGTACTACTAAAGTTACTTTAATTATAACCATCCAAGTTTGGTGTGGTAGGTATAAAATACCTATTACAGATTATATCATTTCTGCCTCATCCTTGTCCTTATCCCAAACATTTTTGAGTTGGTCACTTCGGGCCGCTAGATCACTTGATAATTTCTGCATATGGCGCCTTGATTAGTTAAAATTTAAAGTTTTCATCGATATATTCCGATCGTATGTATGTATGTACTTAGTATTTATTTATATCAAAATATACCATATATCTAAGTAATCATACAATTATTCCAATCTGGTATGAACCATCTAGATCTGCGGAAATAGATCAAATACCACAAACAAATGGATAAGTGCTAAGTGCCTGCCTACAATATAATTATCACCTTTAACGAGTAGGTATGTGTACTTTTAAATGAGAGGAAAATTTGGGTTGATGGATTTTTCATGCAGTACCTAGGGCATTTTGACGAATTCCATTTTGTTTAACTCCCATTTAGAGTCTGCTCCCGGGAAAATCCTGATCCGAAAGTATCGGGAAATCTTTGTACGAGTATTTTGAGGTAATTCAAGAACCGGGTTTTATTTTATACCTCTAAGGTGGCACACAAGCATACGGCCCACCTGATGGTAAGCAGTCACCACAGACTACAGCCGCTAGCAATACCAGGTGTATCACTAACGGGTTGCCAACCATGTTGTTGATGAGGACTCACTGTGCTAGTAGCATTACTACTAGCCCAGCATATCATCTAATTTGGAAACTAAATCACGGTTCCTTCGATAATTTTGGGATATCAAAACATCGTGTCGTGTATAACAAACACTGCACCGGGGCTCTCTCTTGTTTACCTAGCTGCGCCACTGATCCTATCCCGACACTGTGTGTGTAATAGATACAGCTAGATATCAATGATATACCTGTCTATTGTACTAATTGTAAAATCCCTCGCCCCGTGGTGAAGGAAACTCTTTAGATACAAATAAATGAGGTACATAAATAAATCACACTTCTTATTTGAAAAATGTATAACTAATATCTCGTTATATTTGCGACAATTCTGACAATAATAAAAATACCACCATATCACATTTTTTGTACATATCGAACCAGCTTTATGGAACCAGGCTTTTCCCGTAGGGTTCTTTATAATGTAGTTTTGGCTCTAAAGGACTTAATATCAAACAATGACTATGGGACCTAGTTGGTGTTTCTAACTAAGTCTACCAGATCTAGCGTCAGTAATAACTCCCCACAGTTCTATAATGAATTCATCAGTAAATCCGAATTCTTGTAGGTCGCTATTATCGATGGCGTCTGCTAGTTGCATGGAGTTCGCCTTGCCCTCAGCTAGGTCCCACATCTGCGTCGCTAGTTCTGTATCATTGATGCCCATAAACGATTCTAGGAGGCTGTTGATCTTTTCAATACCGGCTTTGGAGCTATCGTCATGCTGTAACATAAAAAATCTACGTTATAAAATGTAGCTTCATATTACATCAATTTATACATATTGTGACACGTAATACACAGTAACAACTAAAATTCAGAATCATCACCGCTGACTTATATATTATATATTATAGATTATATCTACTCTGAGCTGATGCTTTGATATTAAACATAATTTATTTCTTGCAATTTTATTCATAGCACGAATCAAATATCACTTTCGCTTTGTGGATTGAAAATAGTCGAACCGAGTATATTTTAGTTATTAGTATTAACTAATCGGAGTTGACTGAGACTAATAAGATAGTTGATTTAGTATCTTTGAGTTATATACAATTGGTACCTATGGTAACTTACTAGAATATATGTTTGCAATTAAAGGTGCCAAATATTTGATTTAAGGAAATTAAAATTAAATAAAAATACTCTGATAAAATAAATTCAACTATTTAATCACATAATTTAAGTTATTATGCAGCATTTAATCCTGTCAATTGAATTTGAAAATTAATAAAAGATCCGCGAGAAAAGTGACGGATACAGAATATATGGACACGGACATTATTTCTCCCGCGGATATCCGCGGATACGGGTAGGGATACGGATACCCGGAACATCACTAGTATGCACTGACAAAACTAAATCTTTTCCTTCTATCAAATAGACATTCGTGATTCGATAGAACTC
The DNA here is from genome assembly GCA_951449985.1 of Falcaria lacertinaria. Taxonomy (NCBI): domain Eukaryota; kingdom Metazoa; phylum Arthropoda; class Insecta; order Lepidoptera; family Drepanidae; genus Falcaria; species Falcaria lacertinaria. The sequence goes on along the minus strand of OX602113.1, from coordinate 6,635,511 downwards.
AAAGCTTACGTCAGCTAGCTTACGTAATGAGTTAAACTAATCCCATATTGTGAAGATAACAATGAAGAAGTATATTTACCTCATTTTCTATAGTTGCTTGGCCATTTGATTTGAATCTGAGTGTTTCTTTGCCGGAACCATATGCTTGTTTCTTCCCAGATTTAGCACCGCTAGACTTTGGACCAATACTTCCAAAACCACTTTTGAGTGGTTCAACAAGCCGTATAATAAACGTTGTTCCTTTGGGAATGTCCTTCAATATCTTAGCTACTTCATAGTGCCTTTTGCCTACCATATTTTCTCCGTCCAATTTTTCAATGTGATCTCCAACCTGCGTTTGAATGACCAACTTAATAATGTAATAGTCTACTTCCTGCTCTCAACAAGTGAAACGAGCACATGGACTGTCTCCGGTTTTCAAGGAGGCAATAAAAAGCCCTTAATAAATTAAATTGACTTTGTACCATAGCTTGAACTTTGTATTATTGTCCTAAAGATTATGAGATGTTACTTTTAATATATTTTGTATAATTATTCCTACATAAGGTTCGTCTTAAGGCTTTCTTTGATTTACGTCATACCTAATTATTGATTACAGAATGTTTGACTCACAACGTAATAGGTATGAGCAATAGACACACAACGGTATTGAAACCACGACATTATTGACAATAATAATTATATCAAAGCCCTTTTACGTGTATGAATGTGAATATGTTTACCTCAATGTGCGGTATTCTTGACACTATGGATCCCTCTTTAATTCTCTTGATGAAGGCATATCCAGCGCCATTGTCTGTTATTGTTAAACCTAGAGCGTCTTCAGTCTTCACTATTTCTATTTCTTTTGGTCGCCCTTTTCTATGTGCAAATATGAAATCTTCTAATCCTATTTGGCCGCCGAGAAGTTTTTTCATATCAACCTTGTGGGTGTTCAGTGTGCAGAACAGAATCTGAAACCATACAAAATACATACTCATTTCATTGTGGTGTGAGTTAGTGACGTGCGTGTGCACCTATATTAAAAGATGAATATACATGATGATTTTTAAGTTGGCGTGGATAGCCAAATTCGTAACTTTGAGAAAATACCGAAAAGTACTCTAAGGGCCTGATTTCGATGAAGGCTAAAACAGCATCATTGATTTTTTCCACCAGTTTTTGTTTTCATCATAATCGGTCACGTGTCTCCTATGACTACTTTTCGCTCTTCCTCATAATTTCAGATTTGGCCAGTCATCTTGAAAAAAAACATTCTGTATAAAAATAACTTACATGTCTTTTACAATATTAAATCACTTCGATTTTCGCCAAGTGACTGGTGCGTAGATGTACCTACGATTTTGGTATAATACATAGATAACGTTCCACATTATTTATGGCAACAGTAACCTAATTAACCACGCCAAGCCTGAATCTGTGCGTGACAAAATATAGTTTCTTGTCTTGATATTATTAAGGAAAATCTAAATAAATGTATTTATTGGCTTCGAAATCAAGCCTACTACATAGACAGTTTCATGGAGAAATCTTGTTTTACTGTAACTAGTAATGCTCGCTTAAATCAAAAATGTTTATTCTGAGTTTCGCAACAGCTTTATTTTCATTAAAAAGTTCCAAAACGTTAAACCTCCTTTTTCTGCAGGAATCAGTTTGAATAGCATTCTCATTATTTATGAACTAAACACAAAACTACAGTAGATTTACTTAGCAATTCAAGTCATTGTGAATTTAGCATTCACTTGTATTTTTATATATTGCCTTATATTATTACATTCTTTGTGAGTAAAAATAAAAATTTTGTTAGATTTAGTTACATTTTGCCGACAATTCCGTCCACGTCTTATTTTATTTATCTGTATAGATTCCTATATTGAGCAATACTCATAGCGAATGTAGCAAAGTCGATCGATGGAATAACGTGTTGCCAACGATACCTATCTATCTTGCTTTATCATGTTGGTAGTAATAATAAGCACATTGCATTCCAGCAAGGGCGTAGACATTTACACATTTACGTATGTAGGTAGGAAGGTATGTTGTTGTATATGATATGGTAAACCACCCTTTTGATAGTTACCTTTCGTAGGTCTATGGAAATCGGTGCTGAATGACGAAAAATACTGACAAGTAACAATTTATTTAAATTCCGGACGTGTCAGAGAAGTTTCTATTGTAACAAGGCAATGATCTTGGTCTAGGTAACCTGTAGATATAAGAAATAAGATAACTCATTTCTGTCTTTAATGCCATATAGATGAGAACCTGCTATTACATACAGTCTTCACTTAAAGATAAAAACCTAGTCATAAATAATAGGTAATCCTTAGGTTAGGTCGATAGGTATCAAGAGGGTAGGTAAAGGCCGTATAAGTAGGTGTGTGTCCGCGTCCGGTCCTTGACCCTCGCGTAGTAGGTCATTGCACAGCCCACATGTGGCGACGGACCGTGTCTGCAGTCACTTTGCTCGCATATCACACGAGACTGCGGACTGCGCCCCTGGGCCGATCCACTTCCTGAGTGCCTTGCCTACCCAACCATGCTTCCGCTCATCACATTTACAACTTTGATACCTATGTAACAATTCCTCTATGAACCATTGGTAAATCATTGAAAATCCATTTGTATAATATTTCAGAGTAATTTTACAGTCAAACTGCTAAATTACCATCTGCCAAATGTCGATGTAATGGAGGTATGCAACTTTAATTATATTATATAATCAAAGGTATGCAACTTATTTAATGTGCGTTTTGATAATGAAACTAATAATAGTGACCTAAAAAGCTTTCCCACTAATGTACGCACACAATTTAGATAATACTAATGCCGATATTGCCAATATTATAATGAGTCTTTTCGAAACGACCATCATTTAAGATTTTATTTAATTAAATAGTTATTCCCAAAGAATCACAAACCACCGCCATATATTATCTACTCTCAGCTACCGCCTATAGAAGCACTCTTGTCTGCATAAATATATCGTGATCAATACATTTTGCAATGCGTAATCCAACTGAGTAATATGCATTCATAATTCATATGTACCTATGTGGTAAAGGTGACAATGGATGCAGAACACATTGTCACCTCTGTACTTCGTTTATGTATATACAAATAAAATTGAAGTGTCTCTGTGATAACAAAAGAACGGTTAAAAATTGATTATCTTTAGGGTTATTTGAATTTTCTTAAGCCCTCACATGCTCTTCGCCCTGCTTTGTCTGTTTATCCATTTGTTTGTCCACGCTCACGATCAAACTACAATCGAATTGTCGAAATATACCTACTTTCCTAGGTACTATGTATCTTTTCTGTAACTTTCTTTTTCGGATCCCATTTATTCAATATCTTTAGAAATGCATCGTACAAAAAATCGAGATGACAGCAACAGCGTCAGTTTCTGTTCAATGTTCGTTCGTGAGAAGGCCTTGACTGCTACCTACTCGGGGCATTTTCACGCGCCGTGAAATATCAGGAAATTAGCGTCCGTGCCTTTTTCGTCGCTGACCTTATAGCATATTTTAGTACTGACGCGAAAAGTTCAGGGACAGCCATAAATTGTAGTGACATTCTCTATTACCATCACTTTGGCTTGTATAGTATTAGCACTACTGGCGTCTAGCTTCAAGCTTTCACGCACATTCTGGAAATGGAATAATTATAATAGGTACCCACTTAACATGTGGTATCTAAATATCAATCTAAGTCATTATCTATGTTATCGTATATTATAAAACACGAAAGAAAAACAAAATCGAAATACTGTCACTAACTCATCACGAAATCTCAAAAATAATGATACAGCGTACAATTCGATTGTTATACTTATAAGAGGGGCTAAAATTACACATTATATACGAGTTAGGGTTTTTAGCGCCGTTTTACTCCCTACTTTCACTACGATTGCGAGAAAATAAAATAATCCAATACAATAATACTTAGTTGTTTTATTAAATTACAATATAATATACATGTACAGTTTGGCCTATTCTGGATATTAAACGAGATGATTTTCCCTGCAAAATATCGATATATCATCGATATTTTTCACTCGATAGTTATCGATACCTACAGTTTTAAAATATCGATATAAAATATTTATACGATAAATATCCATATATTATTTAGGTATAATATCTTCATAAAAATAACGTAAAGAAATATCTACATAGTAAATATTTATATATTTATAAAATACCGATATTCGGAGTCGGACTCGCGCACCGAGGGTTCTGTACACAATTGTAGTAGGTAAGGTTAAAAGTAAGCGAACTTCAATTAATGAGGTCGGTGACTCATGTTTTAGTAAATTTGAAAAACAACTATGTATTTACGGATTTGAGATTTTTTCCTTTCCTTGTGCTGTAAGACACTGCTTCTTGCGAAATTTCATGATTCTAGGTCAACGGAGATCATAGACCCGGGTATTTCATATTTATTTTAATTTGATAACTCCACTCGTTCTTGATATAAATATTCTTGACAGACTGACAGACAGACCGACAGACGGTCAATAAAGTGATCCTAAGAGGGTTCCTTCTTTCCTTGTAAGGTACGGAACCCTAAAAATATCGATATTAGAATATCGAGACCATAAATATCAAACTAAAATATCGATATATTAAAACTCGATTGCTCCTACAGTGTATGTTGGCATAAAATAGAGAAAGCCTAGCTTTAAATTAAAATATTTGAAAATAAACTATTTTGGTATCTTAATTAGCTCTATCCACAGTCTTGTTAAAATGTCTGTGTGATCATGTTTGTCTGATTTTTGTTCATAGTCAAAATCATGTGACTTACAATAATTAGAGACTAGAGTAAACATTTTTATCTTATCACAGTTTACTCTGAGATCGTCCATGAAACGCAAGACTGAAATTAATAAGGTAATTAATAACGCACGGTAGCGCTAATAACACGTGTCTTGAAACTGTGATTTTAATTAAACTTTATATGAACGCCAGTTTTGAGATCCTATGAAGATCCAGTCAAGTCAGACAATCCAGTCGTTCAAAGTTATAGGATAGGAGCCATTTTTTTAGGTTATATATACCGTTATGTTTTTTTTTATAGAAACTACCCAAACTACGAATTAAATTAAGTTACCTTACCTATGTGAGGTAACTTATTTAATCTTAATAGAGATTCTATAATCTCTAAGATAAATAGTGCCTCAAGCTTCTATACAAGGGTGTGTTTTTGAGATAAGTATGGGATAATAATGTCTCCTACGCAGTATACTAAACTATTTGATTAGCGTCGGCAGAAACAATCCTATTTGAGGAATATAAAAATGTTTCCGGTGAATTGCTTACTGCTCAGGGATACAAAAATAGGTTCGGGACCTCAGAAAGTGTGTGGTCCGAAACACAACTTGCCAGGGTTTTGTATCAACATGTGCATGCATACGCATAAATATATTTACGTACTAACCGAAACGGATTACGCCGTGTTTCCAATCATGGATATAGGTCACGCACGGTAGTTGAAGGAGATTGCTTTTCTCTGGTTCAAATCTTCGGTTTGGTTTCTTGCTCAGCCTAAAATGACCATACTACTAATACGATTTACAATTATATCATGGGGATATTGGGGATATGGGTTGTTTTTCTGAGCTATTACGCTCATATGTATTGTAATTTGTAAATGCATATATGCACAGCAGTATCTTCCACTTGGACACGAACAATTACAATGTCCGATACCTTCTCTTCCGCTTATTTTTTTTTATTACGTTAATTAAGTTTTTATGTGTGGACTGTATTTGGTTATTTTGGTCGCACCTCCATGTACTCGCTATGAAGACCGGTATTTTGGTGTTTGTATTAAACTCGAGCAAGAGCACTCGACTGTACGCCATACTTTCATTAGTATACTGTCCCTGTAGGTACCTACTAGGTTCTCAACATAATTACTGTGGGCTAACTTGTTTTCGTATATAACCTAGGTACCAACCAAGATCAAACCATATAGTATACATATATATATATATAGTATACATAACAAGTTAAGATCGTCTTCTGAAAGATAAGGGTCTATTAGTAGGATACCTCTGTGTTGCAAGCGTCCATAGGCTTCAGTGACCTCTTACCATCTTGGGCCATATGCTTATTTGCCACATTAGTGTCATAAAAAAATTTGGTATATGCTAACCTATATCGTGTTGTGTTGTTATTGTAATGAGTGAGACGAGACGTTTTCCAGTTTTTGTTTATTTATGACCCGCACTACTTTGCTATTCATACAATAAATACATGTGATGATACATAAGAGAACAAAGGCATGCGTGGTGTGACGCTTACCATCATGCAAACGACTAGGAAGTTACAACACACATTCCTAGGTGAAGGTCCACCTGGGAATGTGTGCTGTGATTTGTTCCATAAAAAGACCTATCTTAATTACCTGCATTAATTAACGATGACGTGCTTCAATTTAATGACAGATACTGGCAGTGATAAAGAAGTAAATTGCGAAATATCTTCCTAACAAGGAAAAAACCGGCCGAGTGCGAGTCGGACTCGCGCACCGAGGGCTTCGTACAAACTTGTAGGTATATGGTAATAAAGTATACATATACGTTCTACATATATATACTATCGCCCATCTAACTCCGATTTTCCAGTACCTAGTATAAGTAGGTATAGATAATAAGTTTATTGTGGTGTGTGGACTGAGGATATACGATAATTTTCGACATAAACGTTCATATCCTTTCTTCACGTTGACAGACGGACAACAAAGTGAACCTATAAGGGTTCCTTTTTCCTTTTCAGGTGCGGAAACCTAAAAAAACCAGCCAAGTGCGAGTCCGTTCACACTTGTAGGTAAGGCTTAGGTATGGTTAAAAGTAGGTGAACTTCAACTGAGGTCATTATTCATCGGTGACTCTCAACAGCGGGAATCAGGAATACTTTTTAGTAAATTCGCATTCAAAAAAAAGTACATATTTACGTTTTTCAGATTTTTCCCTATACTTGTGCTATAAGACACTGCTTCCTGCCAAATTTCATGGTTCTAGGTCAACGGGAAGTACCCTGTAGGTTTTGATTGCCTTGCGAAATCGCAAAATATGCGAAATTTTGCGACATAAACGGTCAGATCTTTTCTTCATATTGACTTACAGGTTTGATTATTGTACGGTCGACAGAGGCCATAGACCCGGGTATTACATAAAAATTTCAATTTGATAACTGCACGCGGTCTTGAGATAAAAATCTTGACAGGCAGACAAACAGACGGACAACAAAGTGATCCTATAAGGGTTCTTTTTTTCCTTTTAAGGAACGGAACCCTAATAACAAGAAATGAACTTGCTTGCATGATGTGGGAACATTGAACACCCACCTAATGAGCAAGATTACGTAAGTTCACAATACGTTATGATGCAAGGATGCAACTAACTATGATCTTGTTCTTCGTCATAGATGTTCGTTCAGTTTGGCTTGTACTTATCTGTCGTTTGCTACACATTATTTAAGCAACTACATGTTCTTTGTAGAACTTAGTTGAAAATGTTGAAATAGGTACGTCGGTCTCGGTGGGTTTGGCAATTGCGTTACGTTGCGTGAGAATGGGTCAATTGATTTTAATAAGAAGTCTCAAAAATAACGAGAATATGAAATCAACTTGGTCGAAATACGTGAAACACTTTATAGATAGAAAGCAGCAGTTAAAGAATACTCATTGACATCCGTCTTTAGTAATTTTATGGGCTTTCACCACGTTCACTGCGCGCATTGGGTAGATAATTCATTTAAATATTATGTCAGAAGAATTGTGCAAGAAAGACCTGGCTCCCACAAAATTAGATTATAGTGATACATCTATAAGTATACTAATTCAAGTAAGTACTATAATTTACTTAGCACACAACACATCAGCTGTAGGTAGGTCGTATGTCGTATCGTATCGTAAGGATTAAAGAGAGAGGAATGAAAAACCTTTTTCAGCAATAAGATACTCATTAGCACAGTAGTATGTATACTTAATTATCAGGTATCCACTGGGCTATGTCGGCCCCTTGGCTTATTCTTATGCCACAAGTTACACCAGTCAGCCGCCATATGGAGGTCCAAATTTAAACATTTTCATTCGCATGTCACTTTCTTACTAGTGACATTTAAATCAAACCAAACCACCCTTCTTGACATTAACTTTTAACCCTTTCAGATTGTTCGTAATTTTTACACAATCTGTCCATTGGAATCCATCTCTTAAAACATTCTCTAATATTGATTATCTCTAAATATAATGTCAGACTACCGTTGCGGAAAAAAGCCATCTGAGAAGAACTGTGATTTTTTATTCTGTCTTCTTATTCTATTAATATTCTAATACATATCCATTTTAGCGTACTCGTCTCGATGAAGATTTTAGTCTAGAGCGAGATTAAACTTAGGCGGGAGTTAAGCTTTTTTTGCATTTGGGAGGTGAGAGGTCTTAATTGAAAATTATCCATATAATATATATATATATATATATATATATATATTTCAACTGTCTCATCATTCTCCTGCCCTTATCCCATATTATTTGGGGTCGGCGCAATATGTATTTCTCTTCCATCCTTCTCTATCAGCCGTCATCTATGTATTCACTTCCTTTCTGGCCATGTCATCTTTCACACAATCCATCCATCTTTTCTTAGGTCTACCTCGACCCCTGTACCCATCTACGTTCATACATAAAACCTTTCTTACCACGTTATCCTCATTCCTCCGCATAACATGCCCATACCATGACAGACGCTTGCTCCTCAACTTTTCTGTCACTGGAGCCACTTTCAAACTTCCTCTAATAAACTCATTTCTTACCTTGTCCATTCTCGTTACGCCACACATCCATCTCAACATTCGCATCTCAGTTGCATGCAGTCTTCTTTTATCCGTCGCCTTTGTGGCCCAACATTCAGATCCATACATGACAGCAGGCCTTATCATGGTCTTATAGATTTTCCCTTTAAGCTTAAGCAGGAATCGGGAGTCGCATGTAGTTCCCGTGACCTGCAGCCATTTCATCCATCCTGTGTTAATTCTATGCTGTCCTGCCCTGTATACATCGCCATCTCCTTGCATGAGCGAGCCGAGGTACCGGAAGTCGGAACAGACTGGTATAGGGGTTCCGTCTAATGCTAAGGCCGTAGGATTGGAGAAACCGCCGAAATCGCAGAACATGTATTCCGACTTGGTTCTGCTGATTTTCAAGCCAACACTCTCCAATTTTTGTTGCCATTTTACCAGTCTGCTCTGGACCTCGAGCCCATCTTCACCGACCAGCACAATGTCATCGGCAAATAGCATGCACCAGGGTGCCTCTTCCTGTATCACCGATGTCAAGGCATCCATAATCAACAGGAAGAGGTATGGACTTAGAGCCGACCCTTGGTGCAAGCCTACCTTGACTCCGAACTCGTCGGTGATTCCCGCGGCTGAACGGACATGCGTACTTGATCGCTCGTACATAGCACGAATTAACTCCACATACTTCACAGTCACAGGTACTCTATCATAAGCCTTCTCTAGGTCAACACACACCATGTGCAAGTTCTTATGCGCACGTCTATACTTCTCGCACAATTGGCGGAGAGCAAATATGGCGTCCGTTGTCCCGCGCCCCGGCATGAACCCGAACTGGTTTTGTGTTATCTCACTTTCTTCTCGCAACCGTTTCTCTATCACTTTCTCCCAAACTTTCATACTGTGTGACATGAGCTTTATTCCTCGATAGTTGTTACAATCCTGTACGTCACCCTTGTTCTTAAAAATTGGCACTAGTGAACTTTTGCACCATTCGTCTGGGATCGTCCCTTCGTACAGCAACTTATTGAGGAATAAATTCAGCCACTTGCACCCATCTTTACCTAATAACTTCCATACTTCCACTGGTATATCGTCTGGCCCTACCGCTTTTCCATTCTTCATACTCCACACTGCCTTTCTTACTTCATCGTCACTGATCTTCCTAACCACACCGATATTCACTACTTCATCTTTTAAGACACCATTCCATTCATTTTCTTCATTCATTAGCTTTTCAAAGTACCCTTTCCATCGTTTCCTTATCTCAACATCCTCTAACAAAACTTTCCGTGCCACATCTTTTATACATTTCACATGCTTGATATCTTTTGCCGTTTCTTCCCTGGATTTTGCAATGCGGTATAGGTCTTTTTGGCCTCTAGGCCCATCTAAGGAGTTATAATTAACATCCTGCGCTTCCATTCCCTATATTGAAGCTTTTTTTGCTTCCTTCACACTTTCGTTACCATCTCCAGTATTCTGCCATTCTTTAAATGCTTTTTTCTTTTCTTTCAGGATCTTTTGTACTTCTTCACTCCACCACCATGTATCTCTATTTATCACACCTTTTCCCTTCGTTTCTCCTAAAACATCCTTTGCTACCATTCTAATACAATCTGCCATTTCGTTCCAACATTCATTGACTGATTTACCTTCCATACTATCAATTTCTTCCATTCTACTTAACATTTAATTCCTAAACTTACTTGCATACTTTTCATTCTCCAGCATTCGCCATTTAAGTTTTGGCGGGGGCCGGTTTTTGGTTTTACTGACATAATGGACACCTCCATCATCAACAGCCTATGTTGTGACACCACAGCTTCGCCTGGCAGTACTTTGCAATCCTTTATATGATTGAGTTTTTCTTCTTCTTGTGAGGAAGAAGTCAATTTGTGTCGCATGGTGTCCACTTTTATAGGTGATAAGGTGTTCGGGTTTTTTTTGGAACCAGGTGTTTATTATGGCCAGGTCAAAGGCAAGAGCGGCTTGCAGAAAATTCCCACCGTCACCATTTCGATTTCCGTACCCCCAACTTCCATGCACTCGTTCGAAGCTCTCATTTCCTTTCCCTACGTGTCCATTCAAGTCCCCTCCTACATAAACTTCCTCACTATCGGGAATGCCTATCATAACTGTATCAAAATCCTGCCAAAACTTATCTTTCGCTTCTTCATCACATCCAGTCTGAGGTGCATACACACTATATATTCAAAATTACATTCTCTAGTATCACTTTCACTGCTATCACTCTATCACTCACTCTTTTCACATTCATAACCTTGTCTTTCAACTGACTATCCAACACTATTCCAACACCATTTCGCTTGCCATCACTACCACTGTAATATAACTTATAGCCTTCACCAATCTCTCTAGCTTTCGCACCTTTCCACTTGGTCTCTTGTAGACACACCACATTTATACGTCTTCTTTTAAACACGTCCGCTAGCTCTCTTCCTCTTCCAGTCATCGTGCCTACATTCCAACTTCCGCACCGCAACCTTACTTCCCTTGCATTCTGGGCTCGCTTCTTACATCGCACCCGCCCGTGTTGGTGCAACAACCCTTGTCCACTTCCCACAGAAGCCAGGTGCTGCCTCTGCGCGTCGCCTGCGGGGGACGCCCTAGCCCGATCGCACTCATTTATTCTCTGATCCATATTGCTGGGGTTTTGGCAGATAGTTTTACGACCGGCCGCCTGCCTGACATCAACCCTCCTTGGGAATGCTATTGTTTTGACTGACTGCGCCACTGGGAATCAAAGCTGAGGTTTGGAAAAACCAATGCTTTGATTCCCACTGGCGGGCGATGGGGTCGTCACATCCCGACGCCGATACTATATACATATATTCAGTTGAAACAGGTCGGAAACGAATTATGACATGGTACCCAATTTTTCATATTTCTTGGTAGATAGGTACATACTACATACATTACACAAAATATTGTGTAGTGACCGGTGGTGTTGTACGAACACTAGATACGCGAGTCCAACTCGCACTAGGCAGTTAACAGTCTTATAGAAATTATATTTATTACTAGCTTCTGCTCGCGAATCCGTCCGCGTTGAGCTTAGAATCTCAGAGGGACTTAACATTTTCCTTCGATGAAAAGTATCCTATGTGTTAATCCAGTTTATAAATTATCTTAATCCAAATTTCATTCAAATCCATACTCACAAACTTTCGCATATTTGTAAGAAGAATAGAGTATATGTATATTGTAATATGGACTGAATTGAATGTATTAGTCACTATCAGTATTTCGATAATTTGCTTAGGTATAAGCTCAGAGTAGATAATATACTACGTACAAGTATAAGCATCCGGCATTGCTGTTTTATCAACGCTTGTTCCTCGTAGATTACCAAGTTACATTACCGGCAATGTACAAGGAAAAAATATTCTTCGTACATAACCGGGTAATGTACAAGGAATTATTTTTTCTTCGTACATAACCAGTTACATTACCGGTACTGTGCAAGGAAAAACTATTCTTCATACAAAACCGGGTAATGTAAAAGGAATTATTTATTCCTTCTACAAAACCAAGTTGCATTACCAGGGATGGCAGTGATGTACCTACCAGGAAAAGTAATTCATAGTAGACATAAATTTATTTCCGGATATACGGTAGCCAGGTATATAAATCGTGAAATACGGAGATCAGACAGTGCAGAGCTGGGTAGAAATCCAAAAATTTCTTTATAGTGGGTAACATAGGTAGAGTCTACAAGTAAAAATAAAAATTGTGTACTTTATGATTAACTTAAAAAAAATCTATGCCCGCGTATTGCGTACGCGTGGAATTAATTTTGTTCATAATTTCATGTTTTTTGTTGTTGTGCGGAACTACAATTATTTTTACAAAATAAAAGCAGCTTATTTTACGCCTTGTAACATCAGCTATCTGCCAGTAAAGGTCCTGATTTTTGGATTTGTACCCAGCTCTGATCTCCGCGCTAAGAGCTTATATACCTACCGTATTTCTAGAAATTAATTTATCATTATGAATTACTTTTCCTGATAGGTACATCACTGCCATCCCTGGTAATTTGCTTTTGTATAAGGAATAAATAATTCCTTTAACATCACCCGGTTTTGTATGAAGAATAGATTTTCCTTGCACAGTACCGGTAATGTAACTGGTTTTGTACGAAGAAAAAATAATTCCTTGTACATTACCCGGTTATGTACGAAGAATATTTTTTCCTTGTACATTGCCGGTAATGTAACTTGGTAATGTACGAGGAACAAGCGTTTATCAACGACCATCAAATCATCATAATTACCACAAAGCATGATTTAGTAAAGAGCTCTTTGCTTAAACCAATTGCTAGTGAAGGAATCCGGAAGAACGAGTCTTAACATAAGTACCTAAATACCGATATCAAAATAACTTACATCTTCCGGTGGAAAATCGTAACATTCGGCTATCTTTTGATAGAGTTCCTTAACGTTGGAAAATCCGGAAATGAGTCCGAGCGGGCTGCCGTGGGCCTGCTGGCAGTGGAACACCAGCTGAGACTTCTGCGCACCGTTATTATTGTCCACCCCGTTGGACTGTGTCTCCTCCATCGGCGGCGCCGTGGGCGCTGGAGGCGCGCTGTATTTCGCCCCCTTCTTCTTAAATAATGACATTGTTAAACAGCACTACGTAACGGTTTCAAGTTTTTCTTTAGCTTGGTACGTCAGATCGGACACATTCTCCACCCGTGCACAATAAAATTAATCACTCACTATACTAAACAGTCGCTTATCTTGGCAGAACTTTAAAATATATTGTCGCGTCATAGCACACGATAAGATATCATCCAATCGCGATATTGCTTGAGATATGCGAAGTTATGAGTGTATAATATAATGTAATGGAATGTGTTAAAATTGAGTCCATGGAGCATGGAGCGTAATCGCGCGACGAGCGGGCCGCGACTCGCGACTAACTGCGGTGGCCGCGAACGAAGCACCCGTCCGTCCGAGCGCGCGCCCGCGCCTCCCTTGCCTGCCGCGCACAGACCATTGGATTGCGGTTGCGGCATGCATACTATACTATTGTTTTTGTAGCCTCGCGCCATCTCTAGACTATTGTTTGCTTCTTTGATCTTGTAAAATAGGTTCTCTATTTTTTTAATATTGTTCTACTGGTAAAATACTACCTCAGAGTAGATAATATACTACGTACAAATACTACTAAGTATACCTCTTATTGCACCGACATTCATGTATCTATGTCTATGAACAGGAGGATCATACGGTAGGTACATGTAATGAAGGTGTATACAATACATATAAGTCTGACGATGGCCTGCTGATCCTAGGATCAGCAGGCCATCGTCAGACGACTCTAGAGTCGTAGATTATTATATAGCCTTTGATTATAGACTTGTATATAATCTAAGAGTACTTATATACAAATTATAATATTCCATGAACAAATCGAAGTACATATACTTAAGGATATAGCTAATTTTTATTATATTAACTTGGCATGCTAGTGTACGGCCAAGCCAACATGATGCAATTAGTCACCGTAGCCTATTGACGCTCGTTAGCAATACTAGGGGTATCACTATTCCCTAACGTCTTAACAATAAAAGTGTCTGCAACCAACACTGTTATTGTTAAGGACTCACTGTGCTGCCAGCATATCTTTACTGCCACCGCAGCTCGTGGGGCTCTGGTAAACTTACTCACAGCATTTGAATGCAGGCTTCTTTAAGGTGGAATGTACAGTACAGTCCCTAGTCGGGCGGCTCAATTTATTGTGAATACCTACGGGATCGGTTAAACAGTTTTTTTAATACCCTTATCATAGGGGTTAAATCGCCTTTATACACATATCATATTATCATTGGGTTAAATGTGGAAATTATAAAATAAATGGCCATCTTGGATTTAGAATAACGGCACTTTCTGGGACACTTAGAAATGAGACAAAATAATGTAACTTGCAAGATTTGATTACACACGCCGGACGGGCCTTACTCTTGAATTTAATCCAATATTAATTCATATATCCAATGTCAATTTCAATACAATGTTAACAATATTGTCAAATTGCTGTACCCTCGAAAACAATTCTGATAACATTGAACAAAAGCGTTTAACAGGAATGCGATGCGTATAATCGTGATATCTGCGGTAATTTTTATCATAATTCCTATTTATTCTGCATCTGCTCTAAGAATTCGGATATATTTGAACAAAAAAGTTATATCGAATCACATTGACAAAATTACCTTTTATTTTATTCAACTAGCTGTGCCTGCGACTTCGTACGCGTGGATTTAAATTTATTTACAATTTCATGGCTTGTGCAAAACTTTTAAAAAGTTTATTTTAAATTCAATATCAGGCACGCCATATTATAGCATCAGCTACCTGCCAGTGAGTCCTGTTCAAATCCGTCCAGTCATTCAGATTTTGTTCACAGAATCATACGTGTTTTATTTGTTGCGCGTACATAGCCCTAATATTTTTTCCTAAAATATTGATTCCTCAAATTCCATTTCTATAAAAGAAACACCAAATAGATTTTAGTTTTTATTGGTTTAGGCGTTATCTACGATGATGCTACAGCTTTCTTGGGTGTAGGTTTGCCCTCCTTGAATCCATTGCGGAAACGCCTCCTCACAATCTTCAGGTGACGCATGCGGCCAGTTCCTGTGGTCTTCCTGCGCTTGGCCTTCACGGACCAGTGGTCTGAAATAGTATACAATACTTTTATTAGTACCTTGCTGTTAAACAAATAACCAACAAATATTCAATATTTCTTTTATTACAGGTACTACGCATTAAACAGAATCAATATATTTTCATATTTTTAGCATGAAGGTGGCATGCAACAATATGATACAACTGTAGGTAAGCAGTAACCATAACCTTTACACACTTGTTTGCACTAAGGGTATCCCTTGTATATTCCTGTAACACAACCTAATAATTGATACAATATTTCCATTAAAAGAATATGTCTCCTTACTGCTGGCACAGCATATCATCCAGGAACTTAGAGATTTTACTTGACACCATAACACCGTTTAATCAACACCATTTAACACCATAATTGCTTACGTTAATGTATTTTTGGCTTGAATGTTTGGTTACTCATAGTATACAGCACAAGGTTCTGCTTTGTATGGAATCTCAACAGTTAAAATATTATCTTAATATTGCCTGAATGAGATTCAATTTTGCTTTTCCTACAGTATACAAGGAAATATTAAATTGAATAAATATTGCCTCAATCAGTGTAGGATTACTTAAGTCCAAGCTTGGGTCAATCTATATAGTGAGTGAATTTGTATGTGTTCTACTAAGTAACATGAGCCTACTCATTCTACCCCTTAAAAGCAAACACCAGATTACAATAGACCAAAGAAAATAATGAGGGTCCTTTGCTTTCATTTCAATGGCTGATAAAAAAATGGTTTGGTATGTGGTGGTGGGGGTGGTACCATTCTAATTAAATATATAAAACAATCGTTTTAACTTTGCAGCAATTTTGACATTATTAATGAATTCACAGTAAATACAAATAATAAAATATCGGAGCTATCATCGTTCCTTTCAAAAGGGAAAATTATGTTCTACAATAACCTCAAACAATAATATTTTTTCACTTACATGAACGCAGCTTAGCTGCTGGGTACCCGCACTGTGCACATTTGGATTTTTGTATGTGGTACGACGATCTACCACATCTGCGGCATAATGTGTGTGTCTTGTTACGCCGCTTACCAAAGCTCGAAGTACCCTTCGTCTGAAATAAACATGTTAGGTTATAGCTGGGTACCGGGATTAAGTTCACAAATAAATGTTATTTATCATTTTCAGGTTTCATTGCAAGGTTTTAGCACTGAACAAATCGAACTTTTTTCACTAATTGTAAAGATTAATTTAGATTTAGAAACAGAAATAATAAATACGCTACCATCTTGTCACAATTTGACAATCAAAGAGAAAAGTTATCTTTCTGTGCCTGACGTCTGTCTTTTCTTCTGTCATGCATAAATGCTTTAAAAATGTTACAAGGTGCAAAAATACAATTTGTGAAAACAGTTGTCTATGACTTGTACTGAGTGAGACTTGAAAATTGCTTTTCCATGAATAAACTGAGTAGACAGACCTTCGAGTTTTTGGCGGGAATCAGGCGGACCTGTTGAGAGTTTTTCCAGTGTCACGTAAATTTTTACAGTGTACTTTCGTGCAATAAATTTTCATTAGTGACTGATTCTTAGGAACATTCGAAATAATGCTGTAATATAGCCTTTGTGTGAAGTGATGTATAATTTTGGTCAAAAGGTTACCTCTGTCTTAAAGGCATGTTGCCACCTACTACTGCCGTGGATTGTTTCAAACTCCCATAGGCATTAGAATGTATCATACGTACTAGGAATTTTAATGCAACAAACAAAAAAATGGATACTTGATAATTATTTAAGACTCGACACTGGCAAAAATGTACCTTGACCATGATTGCCATTGTATTATTGTTATTGTATATTGTTGTAGGAAGAAGAAAATATTTTTTATGCTGCCATTAAATAAAGAATTGAATTACACATAATTCAATTCAGAACGATGCGGTAAGCGGTTACTCCTCTTGACTCTTAGTGATGCGACTCGACTAGGATTTTGTGACTCGAGTAAGTAGTACTTGTATGATTTTATTTCGCCACTCGAGCTGTACTCGAGTTTTCGAGTCCCGAGTCGAATCAATTTTATAGACACCTGCAACTCAAGTAAGATTGTATTATTTTTATTTTTAGATATTAATCACCTTTTAAGGGATCCGTTTCTAAAGTGTTACTAACGGAATTAATAATAAGATTATATTATTAAGACGTCGTTGTCCTTCCGTCCGTCAGTCCGTCCATCTGTCTGTCAGCAGGGGTATCTCATGATCCGTAATAGGTAGGCAATTGAATTTTTCGCAGAATGTGTATTTCCGTTGCCACTATTAAAACATATAATAAAAATGAAAATAAAATAAAGTGGGCTTCCCTACTGGAAACGTGTTTTATCTTGCACCATCTAAGTTTGTCATTTAAATTGTTTTTTTTTTTAGTACGGAACCCTCGGTGTGCGAGTCCAACGCGCATTCGGTCAATTTATTACCCCGTGTACCCTATACAATACCATTTAATCTATCTTTACTAAATACAATTAATTGAAGACCACATGCGTGAACCATCGAACTAATGTCATTTTACATGCAAGATGCAAGTTTAAATCTGTTTATAACACCTTGAGATGTGAACTTGTGAAATGACATCTCAATCTATCTAGCGGGCACTGAATCTTCTCGAGCAAACTGACTCAACTCAGATTATTTTACACGTACGAATTTGACGAACTCATTTGAGTCACTCTCTCGAGTAAAATACCAAGGTGCCAAGAGCTAAGAAACGGAGGTTGTGGGATTATGTACTCTGTAGAGAACTAAAACGTAGTGGTCTAGTAGATATCTGTGGTAGTGGTTACCTTTGTATTCTGTGGGGAACGGAAAATATTGTAAAGTAACGCCTAGTGATGTGCCGAGTCGCTGTATTAGTGGATCGGGGCGACTCGAGTCGGTTTATACGGTTTTCGTATCATGACTCGATTCCGAGATTCGAGCCCAGTACACGGGTTCTATGTTTAGTGTTAGAATGTTAACTCGAGTCTAGAAATTCGAGTCCAGAACTCTAGTCTGGAAATTCGAGACTGTTACCATTTTTAGAAAAAAAAATGAAAATCGAGAAGGAGTAAATCTCGAACAGCATGTAGGTTTAGTTTAGCATAGTGAAACAACCTTATTAAATAAAAAATCTGTAAATATCACATAACATACTAAGGAAGTATATAGGAACCAGAAATGAGATCAAGTTCCATTTATTTTATAACACACCAAAAAGAGATGGAGTAAACTGAGATCGAGTACAAGCGACTCAACCTAATTCGAGCACAAGACTCGAGTCAGTTGGACTCGCATAATAAAATGAATCATCGAGTACAAAGTCTAGTACCAATTTATTGAGTACGAGTTTCGGCTTTGGACTCGCATACTCGAATTAAGCCGTACTGCACATCACTAAACGCTACGCGAACGGTGTTGGAAAGGAAAAGCAAAAATAGTCCTTGAAGAGGATTGATTGCCATAGCAGAAAAGAAAGAAGAAGAAAGGAAAAGCACAGAGTACATATACCACTAGCACAACGTAGTGGTTATGTACTCTGTGACTAGCACTACCTTTTAGGAAAAGTTGTTCTCGATCGAACACTACCTGACTGAGGTAATATTATTATGTGTAAAAAGCGGACTACTATTATCGACTAGTACTACCTTTGATTATTTTATAGAAAAGTATATAGTTAAAGATTTGTACGTACCTACGTGCTTTACCATTGCTTTACTATATACTCAACTTATAGATAATACACTTACATAGGACACTCAACTGTAATACTTAGATTATTGCACTTTGCAGTCGTCAATTTCCAAAAAAACTAGCAAAGTAAACATCCAGAAAGGTAAATATTTGGCAGTGCTTAAATATTTCCTATGCCTGCAACACGAGTTTACCTACTTCTAAATTTATTACTAAATCTTACATTAATGGAAGCTTTGGTTCTATATATTTTTTAATTATTAGTAGGTAGGTTATTTTTCAAACAGCAGTCCTATTATTGTATTTGCTTGCCTTATTTGATTATTTCGTAACTCTATTAGTTCCATCTATTTGTATGAAATAGACTGCAGATTCGTAAAATCTGTAGTCACGGTTTTTTTTAATATCAAGATTATATAGATGCTCTTTTGTTTTAGATTCCTTACTGACGATGGAACTATTAGATGTGATGAAAAGTTTAACTATAAAACATACTCAAAATGAAAGTGACAAAAAAATGTTCAAATCAGTAGCAGCAGACATTGATGACACTCCTACAGAAATAGTATATGCCGAGTACTCTGACAAGATAATGCTCATAGTGTCCCAATACCAGAAGATTGGGAGCATGTTGACAATAAACAGGGACCAAGTCCATAGCCCTTTAGGTTCCAATGACATTTATACAACAAAAGTTATTTTTGGTGCTTCAGGAGAAGAGCAGCAGGTGGCAGCAAGATACTTGGCAGAAGCAATTAATATAACTAAGCCACTTTGCATCTTCATCAATCTTAAATCATATGACATTGAGACAGTTAAAGCATGTAAAGATATAATTTTGGATATTAAACAAGAAAAAAACAATTAGAATGGACACTCAAGTAAAAAGATTCAAGCATGTGCACAAGTACTATGGACAGTTGGTTCTTGGACCCCCAGGAGCAGGGAAAACAACATATTGTCAGAAAATGTCTGAACTCCTGAAGAAGTTGGGACGAAATGTTGTTGTTGTCAACTTGGACCCAGCAAATGATCTTATGTCTTACAAGCCTGATATTGATGTAAGAGATTTGATTGCTCTTGAAGATGTAATGGATCTGCAGAACCTTGGACCTAATGGAGCATTGTTATACTGTATGGAGTATTTGGAAAAAAATATTGATTGGCTATTGGATCAAATGTATTTTGAGAATGGTTCAAATATTTTATTTGATTTGCCAGGTCAAGTGGAACTGTATTCACACCATAATAGTTTGAACAACGTTTTCTCCCAACTATCCAATGTAGGAAACACCCAACTGTGTGTAGTACATCTGGTTGATTCACACCACTGTTCTGATGCTGGCAAGTTTATATCTGCTTTGATGTTGTCATTGAGTGCCATGTTGAAAATTGGTTTGCCTCATATCAATTTACTAACTAAAGTAGATTTATTGAAAAGACACATGGATAAATTACAATTTGGAATAGACTTCTACACTGAAGTTTTGGATTTGAATTACCTATTGGATTGTTTAGATACTAACAACTTCACAAGAAAATATAAAAAACTCAACAGTGCATTTGTTTCTATAATTGAAGATTATAGTTTGGTTTCTTTTCAACTTATAAATATGCATAAGGAGGAGAGCTTAGTGAAGATAAAAAACTTGGTGGACAAAACAAATGGATTTGTATTCAAATCTGAAGAAGGCAGACATATAAACAGTATGCTAGCTTGTGCTATGGGTGTGAGTGAATCTACAAGTCATGATGTTGAATCTGATAAATAAAAAAATATGCCTATCTTGTTATTTTAATGGGTGTGATCATTGTATTAGCTTTATCATGGAAAACTATAACTCCAATGGTGTTTCTGAGTAATTACAATAAGTAACTTGGTTGCATTGGTGGAACATTATTTTTCTATAGTAGTAGGGATAGCCGGTATATGGATATTTGCAAATTCGCGATTTTTATTACAATGTATCAGAATTCAACTAATCAACACCTAATACTTAAGTACCTTACTATTGGTATCTCGCTAAAGTTACCCTGAAGTTTAAAAATATGATAATAATCTATTTCAGATGTCCAAATCAAAGAAAGAGTTACATGAAAACTTACTGGAAACAGAAGCTTTGTTAGACCAACTGCTAAGTGATAACAATAACCACATTCGGGTGCAACTGCTCCATCAGTACAATGACGTTAAAGATGCAACTCAGGTTATTATAAACCACATTGCTAATATTGAGAACACCACTGTTACAGAGATACACCAACGCTTACAGCTAGGAGAATGAAATAAAATAGTTTTAATAATGGAACGTTTTATTTGAAGACAAATACAACTCGTTACAATTTAAATTCATCCAATACTTTTTGTGTTCATCAACTAGAATAGTAGTGAACAGATCCGAAATCTCACATGTTTCGCAGTTTTACACAGTTTCTTAAGTTATAAGTGTTTTCAAAAAGCCACAGTTCCACGTTTGCTACTTCAATTACGAAAAATGTTATGTGTGTATTACATGACAAGTATTCTAATATATTTTGATTATTATATTATGTTGATAATATTAAATGACTAATTGTCAGCAAACACGTTTGTAAAAATGTAATGACGGTAAAATATTGTTGAATTGTCTAAAACTATAGTGAATAATGCTTTTAAAATAGGAGAAAAAAATAAAATCTACTTCCTTTTCTGTAACATTTCTAATTAAAAACATGACACACATTATAAAAATGGTGTAAGAACGAAAAAAGCACTCAATGCAATAATAATAAATTGCATTAAGTTTACGAATACGTTGAATATTATCAGAAAACAGCTCTCATACTATGATTATAATTTTTCACATGCTTTATCGTTGTTACATAATTCTTAAACAAATCAAAATACATGGAAGTTAAAATTCTAACTCTAACGTTGTATTTATTCAATAAGCAAGCAATAATATATAAAGTTTAAAATGTTTAATATAAAGTGCACGTCGCTCCGAGCGACAAATAGCGATTACTCAGCGAAGAGCGCGCGGCGATGCCGGGCCAGCGGTGCAGCCCGTCTGATACTCAATACCAAGATATGCATCATTTTGTTTTGTAATTAGTCATTTGGAACAGCGTTGTGACTGCTGTTGTGCGTAACGCACTCGCGTTTTGATCAAGATTTGATTGTTAAAGTCAATTAATATATGTTATTATAGCAACATATTTCATGTATGTTTCGGCCAGGGTACAAGCATTAAAAATTGTAAAGTCTTCATTAAGTTCCATTGTCTTCGACCGGCGTCAACCGCCCGATTGCTTTAAGATTCGTGTTATAGAAATGGAATGTAACCTATATGCTGTTAATTGTGACAGAATCACCACCAATCGACTTATATCAAGACTTTGTCTCAAATATCCTTAATAGTCATTCCAGCTAAATTTAAGTATAACAATATAACAAATTTACAAAAATACATATAAAGTGATAAACATTCGCATTACTGACTTTCCAAAATGCATTATAAATATATCACTAACAAACCTAAAATTTCCTATCGAAATACTACTCTATAGGACATGGAAAACCAAAATGCGAATGTTTATTCTATTTCATTAACCGTGTATCGTTAGACTTAAATCTATGAGTTTCAGACTCGTTTCAGGCAGTCCCAAAGATTTCAGAGCACCAACAGTCATTCAATAAATGCATTTTCTTGCTTATATTATCCATTCGTCTATCGGTACAGTATTAGGTCAAGACTAAGTTTATGATAACAGTTCAATAATATACATAATATCGCCAACCACACCATACAACCTGCCACTTATTAGTTCCGACAACACCGTGTCGCAAGGGAAATTCACACAACACGTGTCATATAATAAATACAACATATTCACACACGCTTCAATATAACACCTAAATAATTTATAAAGGATCCCAAAAACAAGTCTGAAAACAATTGGTTTACTCTATGGAATCAAGTGACGATGTAAAGATGTTCATCATTTCAATAATATCAATATAATGGCTCACATGCATTAAAACAGACAAATCAGCTTTAACGTGCATTCCATAAACTAAACCATCTTAAAAATAAAAAAAATAATGTTTTGGTAAATTGTAAATATACTATGTGTAAATAAATAACGTTGTCTCAGTACCACAATAATATGCTTAAAAGAGAAAACATATTACTTACTAAGCCATCTCACTTTCAAATTGACATGACTTAACAATCAACATTCAATTTAGCAATATATATATTTTATAAATATCAATTGTCAATTAATGGGTGCTTTTGGGTTTTCCATACTAATAGATCATGTGCTACCTCGCATTATATAAATCATGTACTTTGGTTACCTTATTTGTTTCTCTACACAGAGGAGTTGCGTGTCGTATACAGGTAGCACTTACAAATTAACCAGACAGGCACGTTGTCTTCA
Source organism: Falcaria lacertinaria (assembly GCA_951449985.1). Lineage (NCBI taxonomy): Eukaryota > Metazoa > Arthropoda > Insecta > Lepidoptera > Drepanidae > Falcaria > Falcaria lacertinaria. The sequence goes on along the minus strand of OX602113.1, from coordinate 6,611,902 downwards.
TAGGGATTATTGAGGCAAACATAGTGCCCCAATATAATGTCTCTTGTCTTTAATATTATTATTAATTGAACACGCAATGTGCCAATTAAAGTAATATAAATCAGTCTCAAAATAGGGAAGTCTTTTAGATCTTCAGGCACGTATACATTGTTACAGGTGGACGCTCACCTCTCATCTATGTTTGACATGTCATTTTTGTGTGAACACTTATTATGCAACTTCGCAAATACGTGCTATTAATAATCACAATATTATAAGCTTCCAAGACGATGTTGCTTTGTTGTAAATTTATTGCTTTAATAATGATCCAATAATATAATTATGCGTACCATAAAAAACTTCTTAGACGCAAAAAGAATGGCAAGCTTTCCTCAATACAATAAAAATACTGATATATTTAGATACAAAATAGCCAAGAATAAAGAAAATACTAAATCTCAATTAATACTAAACACAAAACAAAAACAAGAAGTTACCTTTGGGTATGAACGGGTATGAACAGATTAGTTAGAAACTGGAGCATCACCTTGACCAATGTGTTCCTTTTCGGAATCGTGGCATTGCTCCGCCGCCTAAAATACGTTATTAAAATATTAACCAAATAATTAATAAAATACATAATAGGAACAATGAGGAAAGCTCTGTGTAAATCCAGGTTGTACATTTGTTGTTGTCAGAGGGCAGTCTAACTTATTCTGAGATCACCTTGTTCTTATCAAGAGGCCCATTCGACTCCAAGGTTTGGGCGACGTCGGATTTCAGATTAGTACTCTTTTTCTTGCCTTTCCCGACACTCTTTTTCGTATTTTTGGCGTTCTTCGGTTTCTGTATTTGAGATCCTGTAAAATGCACGTTTTCCTTAATCGTTGAACTTATTTAATTTATATTTAGCTTTCTATTATATTTTCTATTCTAACTGAAATGAACTATACACATACTAGTTCTCTCGCGTCTTTTCCTGCATAATAATAATTAATAACACACAACCTATAGTATAAAAGTATATCTATACATAGCATACTATTGTAGTAGATAGTTATCTTTTAAAACATGTTTAAGTTATCAGTAGTTAAGCTAACAAATAAATAAGCATACCATCTGGGTCAGCTTCTGCCGCGGAATTGTCCTCGTGCGGGCTCCCGTCTTCTGTTTGTGAGCCCATCTCATCTGGTCTCACAGTTTTTCTATAGAAAATTTAGACCTTGATTTAAAACTATCGGTAAGCATTTATTCAATCTGGATAACAATATTGTCTTGTAAGTTGTCTAATGATTTGCGATGGTTGGAATACATTTAGATCGGATAACGACCATGTATTGTTATTTTTATACAATTTAAGCCAGTAACCAATGTGAGTAGTGATCATGAGTGTGATCGCACAACAATGAGAAGAGAAAATACAATAAATGATAGTTAAAAAAAATCGCTACGAAATGTATTTTATTTTGATGATTATAATTAGGACAATAGAACAGTTATAAAATATTGTATTGCCAACGGTCCTTTAATGTGTGCAAATTTTCAAAATAATTAGACATCTAGCAGTCGGTGAAAATGACGTAAGAATCCGTAATGTAACCCTGAGCTGTATGTACAATTGTACATCATACAGGTTTGGTTAATGCAAGTGACAATTATCTTGTAACATATTTGCCTAAATGACATAATAATTTGGCTTAGTGAAACTGACCCGTTGAGCGAGATTGTGGCGGGCTTGGCGGGCTCGTCAGCTTCGCGACGCGCGCGGCGCGGCGCGCGGGCGGCCCCAGCCCCCGCGGCCCCGGCCCCAGCCCCGCGGCCCCGGCCCCGGCCCCGGCCCCGCGCGCCGCGCCAGCCCCGCCCGTACGCGTTGCGCACCGGCGGCGTGTACCCCACATAGCTCACCTACACACGGACTATAGTTACATACGTGCGTTAAGTACGGTAAGCACGGTGATATACGAACACAATAAAAAATATGTACCTACATTTAATATCAGCAAATTAAATTAGCAATGATAACAATGTTTAGACATGACTTCGTACGCGTGGAATTACATAGATATATACTTCTTTACTGTACTCCTCACAATTGAGGAACATAGAATACATTGGCGGCCTTATCAAAAAGATGTGATTTCTTCCACATATCGAATTAATTTGGTTTAAAATAAAAAAACCGGCCAAGTGCGAGTCGGACTCGCTCACCGAAGGTTCCGTACACACTTGTAGGTAAGTTTAAAAGTAGGCGAACTTCAAGTGAGGTCATTATCTCTCAACAGTGCGGATTCAGGAATATTTTTGAGTAAATTCGCTTTTCAGACTTTTTCCTTTACTTGTGCTGTAAGACACTGCTTCTTGCCAATATTCTAGTCCAACAGGAAGTACCCTATAGGTTTTGATTCCCTTGTGAAATCACAAAATATGCGAAAAGACAGACAGAAGGACAACAAAGTGATCCTATAAGGCATAAGGGTTCCTTTTAAGGTACGGAACCCTAAAAATAGCTGGTTGTAAATGCTTTGGGTGTCATAATATATTATTGGTTCGTCTCGGTATTATTCAATAATGTTTAACACCTCGTTGGAAGTCGACGCTATCGTCTTGGGAACTACCGAAACTACTGTCTCTGCTGACGAATAAAAACGAACTGAATAAGACGGCAACGTGTGAAGTGAAGTGTTTGCGAAGCGCGCCATAATCCTTTGATGTGTGGACGAAAAGCCGACACCGTTCGGCTGGCCGGCCAGTGTTGGCGCCTACTACGAACATACAACCAAGTAGATGTCTATACGTTGGCCCAACGCGTGTGGCCAATGTGTACAGCGGCCTTAACATACTATGAACTGGGTAGAGGTGCGTCACACATCACAAGAGCAAAAGATGTTATTGCCTCTATTAGTTACTCTCCCTACGTATAAATGAAATGCTAAAGAAGCACACTTCGCTTCGATGTATGTACCTGTGGATAGCGTTGGGGACGCGTCGGATAGCTGCCGCCGCCCCACTGGCCGACGACGACGCCGGCGATCTCGAGCCTTGCGCCGCGGCCGCGACCCCGCGTCCAGCCCAGCCCGCCGAGCCCGCCCAGCCCGCCGCCCACCACGCCCGCCACTAGAGGCAGGGGCGGCATGGCGAACTCCACTTCCAGCCCCTCGAGGATCGCCTTGCGCATGCGCTCCACCTGCACACACACATATACATCAGTTAAACAGACTATACGATCAAGCTGCACATGTGTAGGAGAAAAATAAATTGAATACTGTTTGTGTACTCGAGGACGAGGGGATGATGTAATACATATTGGAACTGCACCCCAGGCAGTTTCAAATTATATTAGATCTAATAATGTAATACTACTTTTACTTGCTTCGAATTTACAAAATCCTATAAACCTCAGGAATCCAATATTCACCTTAAGCTTGTCGTATGTTTATGTCATTACTTCCCAGAATTCAATCCTTAATAGCGACGGTGTTATTTTTCCATAATAAAGGTATTCGATTTCTGACTTCAAAAAAACACAGTTTTAGTTTATAATTTGGCCCAAGAAGAAGAAGAGAAGCTCCTTTGATCCCGGCTAACATGTATGCGAAGAGATAATTTTATCCACTCATTACTCGCGCGAAAACGACATAATCCCATTTGTCTACCGCCGCTAACATGGCAGCGCACCGTATGTGACCAATGACAGCGTATAGAACTCGTTTGATTGGATCAAAAGTGGAGATAAATGTCACATTTACTTGTCAGTGGCGCGTTAGTCTACGAACACTAACATGTATGCCTAATTTAATCGGATTTTGTTGCCATTAAATAAGGAATTGAATTGACATTTTAAAACGAGATGTTTATCGTCCTTAGCTTCTGAAGACGAGAAGCATTTACAAGTGTTTTTTATCAAACATTTGAGACTTTAAGTGATTGGTTATTAGAATAATTGATGTCTCCATCTTAATAACATTCTCTACGAATAGCGATAGCCAAAAAAATAAAAACCTTGATTGAGTTCTATAAATTGAAATCAATTATTTAGTCCCGACGCAGACACACACACACACACACACACACACACACAGTTTGATTGGTTTTCTGAAATGTTAACTTGTAATGTTATTGAATAAACAATTTATAATTAAAAAAAAAACATTGTTAGGTAGCAATTTATTGAGATATTTTAAGTTTCATTTTCAAACCGTGTAGGTTCTAGTTAATAAATAAAAAACTACCGAAATCACTCTATATAATTAAGGGACAACATCCGTGTGACTAAACAAGAAAAATGATGTCTTCGACGAGTAGTTCTCGTTAATGGCGCGCAATTTAGGGTATCTCACAGTTACTCGTTGTAGACAACGTTTTGTGTTATTTCTTCCGTGAGATACGAATGTATGCGAAGAGAATATCTTCGCATACATGTTAGCCATAGGTCTTTTCGCTATTATTTTTAGTTTCGGATTTGACTATCTATGCTTGCTCACTTGAAAAATGTATCGTGTATACCTTGACTACGGTGTCAAGATGGTTGTCGCAGAGCTGTGCGAGGTGCTTGCAGTGCGCGGCGCGGTGCAGGTTCCGCTGCAGCAGCTTGCCGTCGAAGTAGAGCCAGGGCGCAGCCACCAGCCACGGCACGGGCGCGCCGCACGCGTCGTTGGCCAGCAACGCCGCCTCCGCGCCGCCCATCACCAGCGCCGCCAGCTGCACGCCGCGCGACCCCAGGCCGTTCACCTGACCACACACACACACACACACAACCACCATTAACATATCACAACTGACGCCATACTGTCATAACACCAATATAATACGACTACGGAGACCGCTATGCGGTAGGCCATACGCTTGTTTACCACCCACCTACTACTTTTTATTAGCGTTTTGTTTCTGCAGTAAGGCTTGTAATAAGGCTGTGACCCTGTATCATCAGACGGTGTGTACTTCAAATCTTTAGTTAAACTGGCAATACTATAGACATTACAAGTCATGACACTATAAGTCTATAGTTCTTCAAACTTTTTAAATTATAGATAATTTAATAAAATGCTCCCTATCTGATGCCTACACATATTGACCCTACATATGAAATCAAACAAGTTTGAAGGAGTGATTGGGTAAATGGTATTTTGTTTTAACTTATTAGACAACAAGATTAACATGCATATAAGTAATAGAGAACCTGCTATGCTACCATAGAAATATGTCCTTAGAAATTTACCGCCATTTCTTGCAAGTGCAGAGCGTTCATGAGATCATTGGAGAAAGCTGTGGCGAGGAATGCATCCAACTCCTGCCTCCTCAGTATTTGTATTTGAGATGTCATAATGAACCTGTTAATTATACATTGGATATTTTAGTTACAATAATTTAGCATTGTATAGTACAAAATATGAGTCATTGAGCTTGAAATAAATATATTATTATTATTATTATAGTAACATTTTACTATGTAGGTATATAAGATATTCTCATACCTGAGTACGGTAGCTAAAATGAGCAGATGCTGAGGCACGTAGGACGTATTCAACATCAGCGGAGTGTCAGAGCGCATGCACGACAGGAACGCTCGCATCCGACGACATTTATCATCCTGTGCAGTTCTGTAACAATATGAATAAATAATGTAACCAACTTTAATGTTATTATTTTAAAATATCTAGTTTATGGTATGTGATATGCTTATTTACTTCACTTGCGATTGTTTGTCGATTTCTCCACCGACAACTGTCTGATGTAGTATCTCTTAAATGTATGATGGTGAATTAGCAATGCGCTAGGAGTATTCGTGGTATTGCAATTGTCTGTCGGCTGTGAACGCTTGCGATTACTACCAACATATTTGTGTCGATACTATAGTGCGGGGTTAAATAAAGATAGTAATATTTTTACACCTGTCAAATTAGTAAAGTTTAGTAATTTTTAACAACAGAATTGCACTATTATGTACATATTATAAAAACAAATTATAAATGCGAAAGTTTGTGTGTGTGTTTGTACCCCCCACTTCATGCCTCAACGACTGAATGGATTTGTATGAAATTTGGAATGGGGGTAGCTTATGGGCTGGATTAATATATAGGACACTTTATCCCGGATAATTATGTGGTTCTTGAGGGATATTGGAACCATGCGAAGCCTCGGGCTATATCTAGTAAAAAAAATGAATTATGTATGGTGTGAGTATGTCTCACCCGAACCAGAGGCGCTGAACAGTAGGCACGGGCCAGTCCAAAAGCACGCCGGGTACCAGCTCGGGGCTCTTGCCGGGGTTCACCCGCGAGTACATCCACTCCGACACCTGCACCGTACACACGCGCTCCGGACCGCTCGTCTGACCTTCCTCTGCGAAACATACACCGTGCTGGCATTACTTTCCTTACAAATGTGACAGTAGCTGCCTATCAAATTTCTGCTATATTTACTAATAGTAATAATTTTCTGAAGTAAGATATTAAGCATTTTTTTTTGTTTTCCGAGTTGTTTTGGGGTACCTCTGTAACTACAGAACCAATTAAAAAAACACTTAACTATACCTAAGTAAGATAGGCTATAAGTAAATCTTATATCTAATTGAGTGAATTTGGAAAACGTAGATGGTTAAAATAAGTCATATGCGATTCTACGGACCACCATACACCGGTTTTCCAGAGGCCGTCGGCACCTAATTGTATTTGTAGGATGATTTAAATTTGGCGTAAAAATGAAATACGTATAACAAACAAGTGGCATGTACCTCTAGCTTTGGCAGCCATAAAACGGTGATGGTGCATGTTGTAGAGTATGGCGTAGACATTCTGTCGTATGGGTCTGAAGAAGTGGTGTATGGAGGGTATCTCGCGATGGTTGTCGTCCTCCATGAGCACGGGCAGCGCCAGCTGGCGGTGGGTGAGGATGGCCAGCATGTGCGGGTGCATGAGGCCGCGTGCGTGCCGCTCGGCGCACGTGCGAAGCACTTCGCCCGGCGCCAGCGGACACACTTCGCCCGCACCCCCACCAACCATCTACACACGTACAGACACACACTATTATTATACTAATACTATGCCCACGACTTCTTAATCTACGTATGGGATATAGGGTGATAGGGTTGCTCCCTGCTAGAAGAATAACAAAGGTCTATGCCAAAAAGTTAAATTTCACTCCATTGTGATTTGTCATGTGCACTTTCATGGTGATCGGTCAAACAGTTGGAGTTTATCATGGATTCGGATATTATCACACACAGAATACTACCAATTACTTAACCTATAACGTTTTGTAAACATACCAAATATCCAGGTCACACGGCAAACTTAATTGTTAAATGTTACACATGTGGCATCATGAACACTTAAGGGTCGTAAACGCGTCGAAACCGCAACGTTTAGCGTATTTATAGTTTTCTAAACACTAATCAACTACGGCAGTGGTGGTTTACTAAATAGCGGCAGTTATAAAACAGACCTCTACACTCTGTAGTGTTAAGTGTATAGGTAAGGATAAAATCGTCCATACCACGATTAGTATTTTTTTACTCGATCCAAAATTACAATAGGAGCCCATCTAGGCTTAACTTACCATCTGCCATAATATCATGAGCACTAATGTGATAGTGGATGAGCAAAATCTTATTGGCCAAGTGTTGTTGCTGTTGCGGCAACGCGATTCAAAAGTATTTGACGGTCAGACCTCTTTGGGGGTAGGATGTAGCTTGTCGTGTTTGTGCGCGGGCGCGGGCGCAGGCGCGGGCGGGGCGTCCCCGGCCTCGAGGGCGAGCGCCGCCACCGCCTGGACCAGCTCGCTCGGCCGCTCCTCAGTGCTAAAGTCCGCGTTCATTGAAGCGTTCGCGGTTGCCAATTTGTAATCTTCCAAGCCTTTTCGCTGTAATTTATTGATTTTGATTTTGTTTTTAATCCAAAGTGCTTAGTGTAAATTATAATAATGAATAAGTTAATGAAATAAATTTTAAGATGGAAATAAATCAATAATGAGGGTAAGGAAGGTTATAAGTAGAAAATAAATAGTATGAAAATAAAGGATTCACTCTGCACTCAGATAAAAAAATTTTGACTTGTAACCATGCAAGAATGCCTGACAAGTAATCAATAGAAGCCAATGGTGTTCATGATAATGTAAAAGGCGTGGATGACCATAGCTAGAGTTGTATTTTGCATAAATGTGTAAACCTCATGCTCTGAAGATTCAGTTGCCAGTTTCGACATATCCAAGTCCACAGAATTGGCTTGGGGACTTATATCTTGTTTTTGATTCTTCTTATTAGGTTTTGGACGACGCCCTGTAAAAAATAACCATAGTAATAATGAACAGTGACGAAAGTGTCCATCTACACCCTTACAATATTGAAAAAGTAACTTACCAGATGCAGTTCTATACTTCAGGAACCCATCTTTAGTACCATTCAAATAATACTGTACAGCTTGCTTGAGTTTGGCAGCACGGAGATCATTTAGGTCACCAAATATATCAATGCACGCGGCATCAACATCCGATGAGGGCAAGTTACGCACATACTGACACACAGTCTTCACCAGGGTCTCTGGAGGCACTTGTTGCTAAAACATTTGCAATATATTATCAAAATACAAAATTAGGTTGGGATTTAAACATGTTATAATAATTTAGGGACATTAATATTCAGAAAAATATAATGTGACACTGCATAGCCAAACCTTCTTTTGAGAAACTCCCAGACGTTTGTAGAAGTCAGAGAGACTCTGCTCTGAGAGGATGGTACCACCCAGCAGGGCAGCCATAAGGCAGAGGCGATCTTGTGGAACATCCAACACTCGAGGCAGCTCATGCACCATGTACTCTTTAGTTTCCAAAGATGACTGTAAGCAAGCAAATCTTTACATAAAAAATATCGTGTCACATTGTTTGTCGATATAGAAGTAATAAATCAATTATAATTAAATTTTATACACTGTGTCCAGTTTGGCCTATTGAGAGATAGATTCGTTAGTTTATTAGATTTTCTTTTTTATATTATTAAATCTAAATATTATAACTAAGCCACAGTAACGTATTAACTAGTAAATTATAAAAAAAATTTAAAGAATAAATACTTAGAAATAATAAAAATACCCTGTATGTGAGCTTCAACTGTGATGAACTAAAGTACCGTGGTGGTTGAAATACTAAATACTCCCCAGAACAACCAACAAGCCCGGCGTAAGTTTTCTCGCGGCAAAGGCCTACTACTTCCTGGCAGTGATCATCAGAAGAGACCATCTGCAATAAAAAAACAAATTCTTGAGTATTTATGTATACACCCAACATAATAAGATGTAATTACTTTTTTAAACATAATAATGTACTTACAATGGGTATATTGAGATATCTGAGAGCAGTTCTAAGACAGGAGTGCAGTCCTGTGGGTGGCACCCACCAAACTTTTGGTGGTGGTGTACCCTTGGTTGCAATGTGACGTAGAACCTATTAAGGAAGTACACACTGTATAAAAATATTAAAAGATTGTTTATATTGTGTGTGACTGATTTAAAAAGCAATATATCCACAGCTTTTTTATTTTAAGGGAGCTTTTTGTTGTACCACTAAGTGCTGACCATGTCACACACCTGATTAATCACAACCATTTATTTGCAAGATATGTAGTAAGTGTAAGGTCTTATATATATGGACGATAATAATCTCACTCTGACAAAGGAACTCATGACCTTCAGACCTTCAGTCTTTTATGGCAATACACCACTCTGTTTGCCACAAGTTACCAGTTATACCCAATGTATACCACAAAGTACAACAAATATAACTTGGGCAAAGAGAAATACTGATTTATTAGTCCCATATTAATGAGATTGGAGGTTTTACCATAATTTATAAAAAAAAAATCAAATTGTAGACTAACAGAATTAACTCTCTGTCGGTATATAGCCTGAGTCTGCATCCAGTGTTGGGGTAATGCTGGTGGTGTAGGGTGGGCACCGTTGAAGCAGACACAGAGGGCTACTTGGTGTTCAGCCAAGGCTTGAGCTAATGTTGTCAAGAACTGCACACAGCGAGCCCATTGACCACCACATGCCCAATCTGTGTATAATTATTAAAGCTACTTGTTTAAACAAATTATTAAAAGATACTAGTGATAACATTTTGTACAAAACCATATCAGTACAGATATTTTTCAGAAAAATATTTTGTAATGATGCATAAAAATGTATAAAATATAAGGGCCTGTTAGGTCTGTCAATATAATAACTTACTATGAAGGTAGCAAAATTAAAGAATAAATTATGCATGATTAAACTCAATTCTGGTAATGGTTCAATTGCAATGTGAGAAATAAATTCCTGCAATTGAGAATGTTGAATCTCTCTCTGAATTGTGCATTTTATCTGTGGTAGTAAAATATAATCCAGAGTAGGTATTGATGCAAGCACTTGGATGATGCATTTTTATGACAATACCAATGTTTCATTTGATCAATTTAAAAAGTCAAATGCATGCAATAGAAAAATAAGTAATCATTGTAAAACATTTTGTTCACAGTTCAACAAACAGTTCGATTTTTAAAAGGTTATTCTAATATATATTTTGATTGTATGGTGCTACCTGAAAAGTATCCTCCATATAGGCGATCTAAGCAACCTTCTGCGTCAAGGACGAGACGAAAGCCACCAGCATGGTTTCTGGCAATCCGAAATAAATCAACTCCTACGCCTTCATTTTCTAAATATGTTTGTAAATCTTGTATACCCATGGTATCGATAGTATCGCTGTGATGATTCGATCGAATACGTTCGCCAAGATAGGAATAAGGCCTGAAACGACAAAATTATTGAGCAGCATGTCGGCATCAGCGTTGAGAATAATTTCAAGCCCAAAACAAGTTATAATACTCTGTCAATATCTCAATATTTGATGCGGCACATAAATGACAAAAATATGTAGTAAGAAAAACTACCGGCATGCAGAATATCAATGTTATAAGCAAAATAAAGTAATTCCAAGATACATATTCATTTAGCTTAATCTAAACAATAACGATAACCATAACAAGAACAAAGTTACGAACCTCCGATTAAAAAACCATGCCCGTAGAAGAATTATTGCAGCCGTGAAATCCGTGAATTGAATTGAGTTTAAGGAAAACGGAAGCCATTACAGAAATTCGCTATCATTTTTCTTTATCATAACATGAACTAGGAATATAGGTCCTTTGGTTCAAAACTATTAATTTTGCAAATTAGATCTATGGTTGGAGTTTTGGTGGGAATCAGGCGGAGCGGCTGATTTTTTCCAGTGTCCAAGATTCGAACCTACATCGAACTTCAGCGAGCTGATAAAGATAATAGAATAAAACTTACTTTATAATAAATGTTGTATAATAGAAAACATATTAAAAATATTCTAGGCTTTGGCCACATACGTTTACCCAACGCAGTACACGCACTTATATGAGACTCCATACTTCACAGAATTTGCGGCAGCTAAACGCAACGCAGTGCACGCATGACCTTTAGAAGGGCAAGCTCTAACAGAAATAAACAAAGGAAATGCGTTGTCCGTCACTTTCAGATTCGGACAAAAATGAATGATGTCCTTTAACAAACATCACGTTCAAATGTCAAACTGCGTAGAGCCAGGCAGAACAATAACTAAAGCTCACTAAGTATTGTTTACTTAGAAGCATATAATTTTAACTAATTTAGAACCACCTGTCAGGAAACGATTCAAACATGCTTCGAACATGTGACTGCTTCTAAATTATTATAAACAAGGAGATGTTTTCATTTCTTTATTATACCAGGTGGCACACAATCATACGTTCCACCTGATGGTAAGCAGTCACTGCAGCCTATAACCGCTAGCAATACCAGGGGTATCACTAACGGGTTGCCAACCATGTTGTTGATGAGGACTCACTGTGCTAGCAGCATTACTAGTAGCCCAGCGTATCCTCGTGGAGCACTGGCAACCTTACGTACCGCAGAAACACTACACTACATCAAGTAGTGTTATTTCACTGTGGTCTTCTGTAAGGTGGAGGTACAGTCCCCAGTCGGGCGGCTCCAATTTAAATGGGAAAACCCACGGGACATCCCAAATCGCCCTACCTCTTTTTAAAAACTCATGTTGTGATTAATCACTTTACTTAAGCTTAGAAAAACTCATTGGTACAGGCCAGGGTTTGAACCTGGGCCCATCAGATGACAGGCCGTTGCTTCAACCACAGGGCCACCACGGCTTTAGGTGTTTTTGTTTCACTTACACACACTCGTGTACGTTATAAGAAAGTTGTTTCACAGCTTTTATTTTAGTACGGTTTCTATAGCGTAAGTGAGCTTAGTCCTTATTCTGAGTTCTACAGTCTATCTATACCCTAAACCAAAAGTAAAAAAAAGGGAGACTTGACTTCAAATCATAGATAAATTCTATTTATAGCTCTATGCTCTAACTTCTATCTTTATCATTAACATAATTTTTTTGACTTTTTGTGATGATGGTTGATTTTGGGTTGAATTGATTAAAAATCAAAGACTTCACGGTATAAATAAATGTTACCCGAGTTCTTTGAAAAGCCGCGTTGTAACTATAAAAATAAAATAAATAAGAATGTTTGATGAAATTAGCTTTTCATTACACTACGAGTGACTATATGTTACCAACATTATCTGATCGTTTATAAATACAACAATGTTATAAAATAATTTATACTACTGGTTGTATACCTTGGAAATTGATTGTACCTTGTTATTGCAAGTTTAAGTTATGCCGGAGCAAAGCAATGATTACCGTGTTGTAGTGTTTGGTGCAGGTGGTGTCGGGAAAAGTTCTCTTGTGCTAAGATTTGTTAAAGGCACTTTTAGAGAATCTTACATACCAACGATTGAAGATACTTACAGACAGGTATTTTAATTGAATGCAGCTTTAAAATACAATTTGATTTAAGGTCAGTTTCGTTGTCACTTCCATCTCATGGGATAGAACAGTATTTCAATAGGTAAATTCAGTCAGAATGTGAAGTGTGATGTATGGTATTTTTACCTTACTTTAGACTATCTAAAGTGACTTTCAGATTAGGATAATAGCTTTGATATTGTATTTAGACTTAGGTCTTAAAAATCTTGTATAATAAAAATACAACCTCTTCCTTATTTTAAGTCGGCTAAATATTATAATGCAGCTATTCAGCACAAGTATCGAGCAAAATGTAGGGAAATATTATGTAAATGTCTTATGAACACACAAGACAGTGCAGATATCCTGCAAGCTTGAAATGATTGAATTGCTACCTGGCTCATAAAGATGTTTTGGACATATTATGCTCAACACAATAATAATAACCAAAATATCAATTAGGGTAATCTCCAAAATGGCTGGACCCATTTAAACAGGACTTTCACTTGAAGATAGTTAATGCTATAGGTTGTAAATTAGGCTACTTTTATTTTGAAAAATAGTTGAGGTTCAATGAAAAAAAAATTAAATCCATGAAATTGTAAACAAAGTTAATTCCTTGTATACATAGTCGCAGACACAGCTAGTCTTTATTATAAAATAGCTGGAAGTAATAGCCTGTTAAGATGTTTTTATTAATAAGTTTTTGTCTTAATTCTATTGGCCTGAAGGTTGAAATAAGCTGTTTTATTCTGTTCTTTCTAGGTTATAAGTAGCAACAAAACAATATGTACCCTACAAATCACTGACACAACTGGTTCTCATCAGTTTCCCGCTATGCAAAGGCTATCAATAAGCAAGGTCAGTAATGTAATGTTAAGTGCAAAATATTAACAATTATCACAGAATATGAAAATTTTGTGCAGACAAACCTGTAAATCTTGAAAAGACACCTTTATCCAGCAGTGATAAGGCATGTGACAGTTTCATTAACAGAATAACTTTTTTTCTTTATTAATTTATTTAAAACTTTATGCACAATTTAAGTTCAATGGTGGACTCAATGCTAGAGCATTTTATATGTGATTTATATTCTATTACTTTCCAGGGACATGCATTTATATTGGTGTACTCAGTAAGCAGTAGACAATCACTAGAAGAACTGAAGCCAATATGGCAAACAATAAAGGAAATAAAAGGGGCAGATTTGCCAAACATTCCTGTAATGTTGGCCGGTAACAAGTGTGATGAGAGCCCGGAGATCAGAGAAGTATCAGCCTCAGAGGGTCAGGCGCAATCACAAGCATGGGGAGTTTCCTTCATGGAGACATCTGCAAAAACAAACCACAATGTCACACAACTCTTTCAGGTCAGTATAATTTGTAAATATTTTTATATTATTTTTAAATATATGCAAAAGATTTTTTTTTCTGTTGCATATATTATAAAGCCTACAAGTTATATATGCGTGTGTGTACACGCCTAGGGTATGTGCCCTATTGATCATTATCAGATTTCTTCTGCACCTGTAAAAATATGATGTTATCATCCCATGGAAAAATAAATTTCATTTTATTAACATTTTTAAGTATTAATTTATTCCTGTCCTGTGTCCTGTAACAGCCAGGTTCTGGGTATCTTCAAATGTTCATTACATATTGTTTTATATATTTTATCACTAATTTATAATCATAATGGAAACAATACATTTACTTAATAATAATATCTAAACAGACAGCTTTATATATTATATTGTCCTGTATGATTATAATCCCAACAATCCAACATATTTTGGGTTTCAGGAGCTACTAAACATGGAGAAGAACAGGAATGTGTCTCTCCAAGTGGATGGTAAAGGGAAGAAGAAAAAAGACAAGGTGGTGAAAGACGGTGGTGAGGCTTCAGCCAGTGGAAGAGAGAAGTGTCTCATTATGTAAATATGGTATACAATCTTTGTAGTCAGAAACCCACCATCTACAGTAATTTGTAGTCATTTTGGTCCTAGTCATTAAATCCATTATATGGATAAGTTAAGCACAGATGTAGATTAGGTATTTAATTGCATTTAAAAGCAGAATGTAGTACATAGTGTTGTAATGCCTTTTTAATCATTTTGATTTTTCGTGTGATGAGCTTAGAGTTCTTGAAATGAATATTTTGCTGACAGCAAATTCCTCATATAATATTTTGATAATGACTGACGTGACATAGAGATGATCTCTTCCATAATGTATTGTAAGTGGAAAAATAAATACAACGAAATTGAGTCTATAGGACTTACTGTTAATCAATTTGTATGCTGATATGTTGAATAATAATATTAAAGTTACAAACAACTGTTGAGTTGAATATTGCAGGAGAGTATATACAGTGAAATGTTTAGCATAATTTTAATGTTAATTAATTTGTATATTAAAAAATGCTTCCTGCTGAAGTATGTCAAGACATTAATAAATATATTCACCATAATTCGTAACATAACACACAAAATAATAATTACCTTATCTTGAAATTGTATTATATTTATGTGTACATGACTTTGACATTACAATGTGCACAAATTTTTCCACTTGTAGAACTGTTTTTATCATAATTTACGCTTTTGGGAATGATTCTAATATTGGGATTTATAACAATTAAATAATACTGTGGAAATTAATTACCTTACCTTAAACAAATAAAACAGTGATATAATTCAGCTCAATTAAAATAAAAACAAATAGTAAAGATAAATTTGACTGTGTGAATTGTTTATAAGAATTGTCAGAGAAAAAATGAATGCTGAAAAATATGACAGCAATAACGAAATATGTGACTGAATATAAGAAATAACTTATAAAATGATATAGTAGGCAACTATTTGGACAGTGTAGGCAAATCACTTTGTAGTCAGAAAGTATAGGACAATCCAATAAATTGCAATGAACTATGAACACGACCTTTACTATTATTTTATACATATCATCCTGTCTGTAAAGTTTATGCCAAAGTCATGTCACTAATTGAAAATTTGAGTGTGTATGGCCAACTTTAAAACTGCCTTAGCCATAATTTATTTTATGTCAGTAACAAATAAACAGATTGGATCAAAACCACCGTTACTGTAATTAATTGTAGTTATTATTCTTAGTGTAGCGTTCGCTAGTTTATAATGCACTTTTTTTAATATCATTCACTTACATATCCAATTAGATTTGTCCATAATGTAAAATTGTATCTAGTCGATTACCATTGTCACTTATTTAACTCATTATAATGTAATTAATTACCAAAGTGAAAGCAGTGCTTTTTCGTTTTTTATAATCTTATTAAATATGTATAAATATTATTCAGAAAATGCTGATGCTATTGGATGACAAATTTGTATAAATAACTGTTAAACATACATTTATAATTGCAGTTACTTGTAGTATAGTGATTGACGGCATTAACAATTTGTCCATTGTAATATAAGATTTGTGGGCGAACTGAGCTAAAAATGATTATCATAATAATTACATTCTTAAAACCATGCCATGAATTGAATATAATTTGAAATACGGAAACATATTATAACGCGTAAAGAGACAGCTTTGCTTTTAAATGTTTCACTTACTGCAAATATTGCATGAAAAAACATCTATTATATGATTTTGTAATACGTAATATAATACATCGCCTTTTATAACTGCGAGGGCAGTGGTTAAAGGTGTATAAAACTAAGAAGAAAAATTATGTGAGATATATTTGCACTGTTCAGTTGATTAATATTTGCTTATTGGCAGAATATTTTTCATTGTATGTTTGTATATGATGAGGAAAAAAAATTGTTAAACACTGAATTGTTATAGCTGGACCAAAGTTGTTTCCATGTTGGTTGGTGTAAGATTACTTAGTGTTAATTTATACTTCATATCGACGGCAGAAACCAAAAACGTTGTAGTCCACAAAGTATGTTTCTTTTTATTGCACTGTTCACATTTGAACATCTGAAACTCACGTAATTTACGGTGAATAGTTACAAAATTACCATTTTGAAGAATAAAAAACTTAAATGTCTGCATTCAAAAAGGCTGTAAGTTACGGAAAAAAACAGTAATAACGTACTATATCGATTACAATTCGTTTCCGTAAAAAAGATGCATGTTGATTACGCTGTCAGTGATGCTGGCTCCAGTGCGGATTACTACGTTTTTGCCTTTCGTGTTTTTATAAATCGGGAATTGACAAATTTAAATCACTACGTGTAAAATTTGTCTTACCACAAATCAGCAATTATTTTAGTTTACACTATATCTAAGAGAACAGTTGGGCAGCTTAGTTCCAAGTATTTTCGTTTACCACGTTAACGCTTTCCTTAAAAAAATCACCCAAGTCCGTAATGCAATTACAGTTACAGTCAATTATTTTAACATTCTGTAAAAATAGTTCAAAATGTCGTAGTCAATAGAGAAGAATTTGGCTGTGATGAACATTTTCGTTTTAGTGGATGACTAGATTTCGCTTTCCGCCATCGATATGATTACCTTACTAGAAAGTAAAATGTATTTGTAGACCACTCTTTGACCATTTATTTCTTTATCTTACGTCCTAATCTAGATTTTTCCTATACATTGAAATTTGAATTTTGCTGTATTTCTACTATCAATGATATACTTATGTTTTATTTGAAATGCACTTTATCTCTGGTAATGGCTTGTAGGAAATAATGTAACTCTTTATTTTTCTAAAAAATAATTCTATTCTACTAGCTTACCTCAAATAGGAATTCGACGAAAGAAATTTACATAATTACTTCAAATTATACTGTTTATAATAACTTTGATATAGTTCTAATGAAGCCAATAACTATACAAATAGACTAGTGATAAACTTAGATTTCTTCAACTCTGCTTTTTAAATTAACGTCTTGAAATGGTGCCCATTGATATAACTCGGCAATAATAACATATTGGATAAGGAATAGTTTTCATCTTTTAGAAGTTGATGATAAACTATGTACCTTTAGTTAGACAATTCATTTAATCATATTATATTAGTCTGAAGTCTGTGAACCGATGTGCTTAAACTCTATATATATTTCGTTTATACCTACGACTTTTTAGTATGCAATATAGGTTTTACTGTGAATCTGACCTGGAATTTTCAGTGGTTAGTTAAAGGATTATGTTAAATTATACAAGAGAAGCTTTAAGCTTTTGATGAAAATTATTGACTGTAATCTATATTGTGATGTGGTGCAAATGTATCCAAACAACGATATCCAATTAAATAATATTTGTGATATTATTACAGAACTGGTTTTTCAAAATAAGTCTCTTTGAAATCAAGATAAAATATAAAAATGGCAATTGAGCAATTTATAAAAAATAACATTAGTATACAGCCTTATTTTAAATGTCCTTTACAATTTTATTTACTACTACACTATACTGAGTTATTGACATCATTTGATTACTTCTCATTGAGCAACACAGCAGCATAGTGAAATAGTTGCGCTTTAATCCTAAATTTAACTCGACAAAGCTAACTGTTGTCTGGGTACATTTATATCTGTTCGAATTCATATGTAATCGCCCTGTTGGGTGCGATATTCTAAATAATTACTGTTTTATTTATTACGAGGTAATAAATGTTTGCTAATCAATATGTGGAAGTTTAGACATAATAATGTAATAAGTTTTTGATCTCAGGTCGATTGTTAGATATATTTTACTAATTATATATTTTTATTTAACGTTAATATTCCATTTACTGCATTTTAATTGATCTTGTGGCACTTCCCAGTATGGCATTGCAAAAATAAAACCTTATTGATAAACCGTGTTTTATTCAATACCGTTACAATAATAAATAAAAAAGTACACAATGGTAAAGAAACTCCCAGTTAATTGAAGCATATTTTTTATTGTTAAGTTATATCACAGCCTTAGGTAACTACTTAAATTTAATGACTTGAATATTTGCAAATTATCTTCATAGTAGGCTAGTAGGTTAGAATAAAAAAGTATAAAAATATTAAATAACAGCGTTAAAAAATACTTCATTCGTTATTTGACAATATAATTGATAAAAAATATAAGGTTTTATTTACATATAGCTTAGGATAGCTTCAACTCACGTCATCGATAAATATTGGCTATCTATAGTTTAATGTTAATGTCTGAAGCTAAAGCCAAGTTTATTTATAAACATATGAACAATATATTTATACTTATTAAAAAGATTAAAGACAGTTCCTAATTTTATTAAGGAATTAAAATAAAATATATTATGTACTAGGTTAATGAGCATCTCCACTGCCACTTAATTTAGCCAAAACTGTATTCCTTTTTCTAGGATTAGTATCCAATGCCAATTGATTGTAAGTTTCACAAGATATTAAATTATTCAGACGTCCAGTGCTAGCAGATTTTCTTATTTTGGGAGTATTGATATTCATAGTAGCCGCAATATTTGTCTCTTTACTTTGAGCATTCAATGCCCGCGAGCAGACGTCCAAGAGCTTATTCAAAGTAGCTCCACTTATTCTATCTTGGTCTTCACTTACATGTGTTCTAGCATTATTTGTTTCCTCAGGAATAATTGTCCTCTTCCTTTGTTTTAAGGCAATACTCAATAAACCTAGATTTAAATTTAATGGAATGTTCAAGATATAGTTAAATACTACGCTTATTAAGAAAAATATTAATGATATGTTTATGATTACAATCAATATTCCATATACCATTCTGTCGAATGGAAACCATAATCCATCTGAAAAAAGAATAAATATATAGAAATCAATTGATTAAAAGAAAATAATTAATAGATTTAAAGAATTATCTGGTTGCCAGAGTTCCACTAGAATATGCTGCTAGTACAGCAAACAACAATAGAGTTAGCAACACATTACTTCTGGTATTGAAGGGCAAGCCATACTTGCTTTACAAATTCATAGTATATATAAACATAACAAACACAATCTCATGTCTGATGCACATAATATGTATAGTTTCCCCCAAACCATAAAATGGTCTGGAGGTAACTCCACGTTGTTTCCACCACTAATTTTATTGTGTAAATTGATCTTTTTGTGTAGCTGTTACAAAGTACACATAAAAATGTAAGCAAATATTTAGAAAGGGCAGACAATTTATTACCTGTAACCCCATGTATCATTTTCTCAATAGTTTCACTGATAGTAACCATTGGCTCTGATATCAATGATGTAAACATCCTGATGCCAATTTTGAGTGGATTCATGTGTTTGAGAAAGATGAGTGGATCTGGAGGAGGTACTTCACAGGTGGATGACCAGAAGAACCACTTGCATTTGTTCATGGATGACACAAATGCATTAAGCTCCTGCTGCTCTGCTTCCTGAAAAATATTATTTTAAAAATTGTTATTAAATGAATCTTGTAATATACTCCTTGAAACATGCAGATTGGAATTGTCAATATTTCTAGGGCCTGCTTTTTAATTCAATTTGTCATAATTTTATGTACAAATATTTAAGGAAACATTTTATTCTATCTTCTTTTACTTACCTTATATGAAATGAACACTTCGTAAAAATATAACATGATACATGTAATTATAATCAGATGCTTGTGTGACATTCTGTTCCACAGCCAAAATACTGTATATGCTGCTGCAGCTGCACCTAGTACCCAAGTAATATGCATCTGAAAAAATAAAATAAATTTGTTATATTTTAACAAGAAAAAGTATTCAAGTAGTATACCTGAAAAAAACCTTTTTTATTGCCCAACTTTAATCAACAACAAACCCAAATGTTTCACATAAATTTTTGCTCTGGCAGAAATTGAACCTAGACACATAGCAAATATGCCATATACCTAAAAAGTTTGCTAACCACTCTAGACCAACAGTATTGTTACCACCAAGATAAAATTACTAAACTTAACTTATTTGACAGGTCTAAAAATATTGCCATCTTTATTTAATCCCGCACATGAGAAAGGAATAGCAAGACTTTTAGACCTGTCAAATTAGTTTAGTTTTGTGATTTTGTACAACAGAATCAACACCAATATCATAAATAATAAAAACTAGTAAATAAAATATCTTGCACCTTGTATTCCAAAAAGTACATTTCAATGTATTCATTCCAAGCCATAACAATGTTGTCCACTACAGTAGGCTTGTAGATGGCCTCCTCCACGAATCCTAGAGATCTCCTCAACATTTCCTC
Source organism: Falcaria lacertinaria (assembly GCA_951449985.1). Taxonomy (NCBI): domain Eukaryota; kingdom Metazoa; phylum Arthropoda; class Insecta; order Lepidoptera; family Drepanidae; genus Falcaria; species Falcaria lacertinaria. Next base: position 6,590,889 of record OX602113.1, on the reverse strand, counting down.
AGATAATGCATTGTTTGACTGCAAATATTCTTCCAATGTGTCCCAATGTTTAAGAGAAAATCGCATTTGAAGTGAAACATCAGTGCTGCCATCATCATTTTTCTGAAAAATGAATTAGATGTATGAACTTAGAAATAATAAATTGATGGTATACATACTCGTATATAAATCTGTTTTCAATGCAAACAAATAATTATTATTATTATTTGGTAAGACACACTAGCAGCTAATTAGCTGATGCGTGTGTATCAAATAGTGTATTAATAATACTATTAACTAAGTTTTGCAACAACATCAGCCCTATAGGATTGAGAAATTTTAATTGACACAGCCTTTAAAGTTAGATTGCTTGCAGTTGATATGTATTTAAATTTAAGATATCTTAATTCTTATCTGAGAGCAGATAAGAATTGAGACCATGCTGAAAATAAAAAATGATGTATTTTATTCTATTCTATCTAGCCGTTGCTGTCCCACTGCTGGGCAAACTCTCTCCCCATGCAGAATAGGGAAAGTAAAACATCCTACTTATATTATAAATGGGAAAGTATGTGAGTATGGATGGATATTTCTTACTCTTTCACACAAAAACTACTCAACGGATTTGGATGAAATTTGGAACACAGACAATTTATAACTTTGTTCTTATTTCATATGTGTAGGTATTAAACATATTATAATTATGTTATTTAAAGAAATCACTTGTTTTGGGTTCACAGAGATATTTTGATGCATTAGCCAATACAAGATAATCAACATAATTTACCTATTGTGTCTTCCCTTTGATTTAAAGAAGCGACATAGCATCCTAAATTATTAACAGCTGATAATGCCTGGGCGTTAGACAAAATCGAAGTTGACAGATCTTCCTCATCTTCAACATTATCATTATGGGCCTCTTTTTTGTTTGTTATTCACATAATATGTATGTCTTGTTGGGCATATTAAATGGGATGAGGAATCATATTAAGCATGAAATGCATGAAAACATCAAGTTGCAGGGACTAGCGTAAAATGTATTATGTGAGAAATTTTAGGGTCGGCAATGCACAAGTGAAACCTCTGGTGTTGCAAGCGTCCATAGGTTACGGTAACTGCTTACCATCAGGTGGGCCGTGCTTGTTTGCCACCTTAGTGGTATAAAAAGTTAATGAACAGAACACATACTCACTACCAGCTAATTTTCCTACAGTTAATATTTTATTACCTTTACTTGGCCAGCTTTCATTATGATTACGAGTGCTCTTCTAAAAAACCATTCACCAGTGCCATAATGGTTTTCAACTTGATGTTTCCGTTTAACAGGGATCATAAGGTCCGGAGGCACATCAAATCCACTGTTAATTTCGGTGGATATCTTGCCATCGTAATTCCAAGGATCCGGTCCGTTGTAAACCTCACTTGATGTACAATGAATCAAAATAAAAAAAAGTAACCATGTCATCTGATTAGGATAACACATATTATTGGTGGCGTTGGCTGAAAGATAGTTATTTGACCTACCATATGTGTATTATTTACACATAAGCCAATACACTACCTTTGATTATATACTTGTATATACTCAAAGTACCTACAAACTTTGATTAGGGTACCATTATACTTTATAATCAAAGCCCGCAACGAAAAAAATATAGTTATTGAATTTGAGACGGGTTAGCGTAAATTTTCTGAGCCATTTATTTACACTTATATCGGTATCGGTCACAGTTCTTGAGACTATTTTAGGATTTTTAGGCATTCGGAGTACCGATCTTCAACTTCAACTTCAACTTTTTATTAATGGCGAATTTAATCAAAATAAAGTTAGCAAGTGTCTTGCCGAACCAATGACAAATTCAAATTTCAATTCAAACCTCAAAGACCTTTATTTACATGAGTTTACCAAAGGAGTGTATTCACAGAATTTCCGGCAGCTAAACGCACGCTAAACTAACGCAATGCACGCACGGCCTTAATCTCTGCTGTGTCTGTACCGCAGCGGTTGTATTCTCTTCTTCTTCTTCCTAAGTATGGCAATCAATCCCTTCAGGGACTATTTTTGCCAGTGTCGAGTGTTAGAGAATTTTCATGTTGCAAAATTTCTCGTGTTTGCCGCATTAAAATGCCTAGTATCATGCATTCTAACGCCCAATGGAGTTTCTGGAGACAACCCACGGCAGTAGCAGATCGTAACACGCCTTTAGATTAGAGGTAACCTATTGACCAAAATGATAAATCACTTAACCCAAAAGTCGTATTATGGCATTATTTCCAATGCTCCTATAAATCAGTCACTAAATGAAACTTTACTGCACATATCGACACCAAAAATACACATTAAAGATCACTATAACACAATTTACGACACACTGGAAAAAATCTCAACCGCTCCGCCCGATTCCCGCCAAAAACTCTTGTATTCTCTTTGTCTGTACCTGTAGGCCAAGAGAATGCCACAGAGTACATAACCACTACGTGAGAATACAACCTAGCGGTTGTGTCCTTATTTTAAGGGTCTAGCTTAGCGGCTACGCAAGACCCTTAGAATAAGGACTAAGGAAACGAAATAAGGAAGAAGGAAACTAAGGCTAGACCTGTAGGTAATTTCTTCTTCTTCTTCTTTAAGTTTATGGCGACAAGCTTATATTACAGCTATTCTCCAATGTCACGTGGTAGGCACAGAGTACATAATCACTACATAGTTCATGGCGAGTTTTTTTAGTTATTATCCTGAGGTATCGAGCTAGTCATTCTCACCCATTATCTGAATTACTTATAGCTAGTTTGGGCTGTGGTGTGACGTATTAAAAAGCACAGTACACAGAGTACATAACCACTACGTTCATAGGTAGATATATTTTCTAAACATATATGTAGTGGTTATGTTTCGTACTTTTCGTAGACTAGTATAGTAAATATCTGTGGTTATGTTATGTACTCTGTCCGTGCTGTTCTGATAACATAGATTGATAGATCCATGAGAATACAACCGCTAGTGGTTATGTACTCTGTGTCAACCGCTAAACATAGCCAAGAGAATACAACCGCAAACAGAGATCATACGCTGATAATCTGACTCGGTTGTTTGTAATCAATTATATCATAATTGTGTAAAAAGGCGTTGTAATGTTTGTATTCTCTTCTCTTCTGATCTGACAAATTCCCGAAAGATAAAATTCATTTCTTTTTTCAGCCAACAATTCAAGAATTAATTTGAGTCGTGCAAACCAAATTGCAATAACCTACGTTTTTTACTGTACGTGTAGCTTTGTAAATTGTAAAGAGCGTAAGTTTGATTTGTACAGGAAAACCTGAAATTAATACACAATAGAAATAAAACTTATCACTTCTGTATCTAGCGTAGCGGTTGTATTCTCTTGGCTTCTGTACTCAGTGGAATGTACAGTACAGTCTTTGATTATTTACTTGTCATTTAATGAAAGAGTACAGTAATAATAAAGATTCTTCTACTTACCTGTACTAAGTGAACAAATTTGAAATGTCTTCGATTGATTTTGATCCTGCAATTAAATTGTGTCTGAAATATTTGCATTCAAGCACATCAGACTCAACAGAGCAGCTCAGGCTAACCCTAGATGATCACATAAGACAGACATATGGCAGTGCTAAAACTCTTGGAAATGTATTGCCCAAGAAATACTTGAATGAAGAGAAAATGGAATCTCCTCGAACTAAGATTAAAAGTGAAAAGATTTTAAGTTGTAAGACAGTGCCAATATCGCAGCAAAGCCCACAACAACTACAAATTCCTGAGAGAGAGAATGAAGATGGGTCCGTGATGGATGGGGAGCTGCCATTTGATTTGTTGGATGAAGATTTAACCTGTGCAGTGTGCAGACAGATTGCTGTGCAAGCTGGCAACCGCTTAGTAGAGTGTGATGCATGCCATGCACTTTATCATCAGGTGACCACAACTATCCTCGCTATTATATAACCTATTATTTATAACTGTTAATAGTTATTACAGTCTGTATTTTTTAATACCATTATTTTTATTATTTACAGGATTGCCACAAGCCAGTAATAAGCGACAATGACATGGGTGTAGGGTGGCAGTGTGCATCATGTCTTTCATCACAAGGATTGGCACCTGGTTACTCTAGTAAAGTGTCTTCTGCATCTAAATCACCATCCAATATCTCTGGATCTACAACACCTGTCAAAGTTTCCTCTAGCAGTTCTGCTTCATCATCACCATCAAAAGTTGTCACACCTAGCATTAACATCTTGTCTGCTGACAAAAGATTGCATATCATAAAGAAGAAAGTCTCCAAGCAACATGACAAAAAAAAAAGTTCCAAGCATTCAGCATAAATGTGGTTACCCAAAATAATAATATAAGCATGCCAAATCTGACATGTTATGTTGTTACTAATACTAAGTAATATGTTTTGATGTTGTCTTGTTAATTTTAATTAGTGGAATAAGTATAGATGGAAATAGTTGCATTGACCTGTGTTTTGCTATACATATATTTCTATCAACATGCTTAGTGTATATAGAAGTTAGAAATAAGATCATGTTTGTGTACTTCCAAGCCTAAAATTTGATGTATTTTTACTAAGCTTAATTAAAGCTGTGTAATAATGTTGATGTTTCACTACTTTCACTACCTTTATCCAGTTACTATCACTTTGAATCTGATTATAGCTTTAACAGTAACAGTTACCTGTCTAATTTAAGTTATTTTTTATTATGCAGTTTAAGTAAATATAAATCTAGCTAATATGTCTAATGTCTCGTGTACAGGAAATTTTCACGTGTGTTTTTGCGAAGTTACCATTTGCAATCGCAGTGACAGTAATTATGTGATTTGTAAATTAAATTAATATTTAAAATGCTATACTGCACCTAGCTGCTCCAGTTACCTAAAGTTGGGATAGTCTCTATTAAATCACACTAACGTTTATCAAGAAAAACACAGTGTGTGTGTTTGTGATTGTACCCGCTTCACGCTGCAGCAACGGCTGAATGAATTTGAATGAAATCTGGAAGGAAATTTTCTTAAATACGGGATTAATATATAAGATACTTTCTATTCCTGAAAATGTATCTTTATTCATAATTGATTTTTTTTCTTCAGAACCACGCGGGCGAAGCCGCGGGTATGAGCTAGTATTTAATATTTTATCAAATATAAAATAATTTAATGATGACCATAATTGCGGGGTATAGACTTCACCTGAAATTATACTTGCGACAGTTGGTATCACTCAAAGAGGAGATAAGATCAAGTTTATACAGCGCGATTTGCCAGCAACATGTGGCAGACGAATGGATCCCCTACGTCCAGCGGACTGCCACCTCAAGGACTTCTAAAACCATTTGTTGGTAAGGATAGGTAAGTATCTGGAAGCGACCCTCTGTCATTACCCTTACTATGGATATACTGCCTCACACAGTATAAAAACGCTACTCTGCTCCAGACGTAGACTTTCCGTTTATGAACGGAGACTCCGTTGCGCCTGAAAGATTACTGGACAGACAGAGTAAATAAATAATATACTACGTATAAGAACATTCAGCACCTTCAGCCTTTAAATGAAGCACGAACTAACTATTAAGCTCTTTGTATCGAAATTATCCATACATATATATAAAAATAATCTAGCGGTAACCTTGATTGTTACATTATTTATTAAATTATACCAATTGAACGAAGTATTAAATAATGTTCACTGAACTCATTCGCACTTCTTGGTATGTATTAATTTTGGAATTTGTACACGTACGTATGTATGTGTACATGTACCCGCGACTATACGTCGTGAATCTGGGGATAGGTATATTATGTACAAAGAAACATAATGTAGCTTGTTCAAATGAAACACTAGCGGAAAGGATCAGTTTCCGTTGTTTTATCTAGAGTGTAACCAATCCTGAAAGAAGCGCTTTCCTATTGGATGCTTCTTGTAGTTGGGCGGATCGGGATGCTGCGACCCACTCCCTTTTACCAACTTCAAATTTGTTTCTTAGTCCATGGAGTTTACGTTCGCACGTTACTCGGGCAAAGCAAAGTATACAATATGTAACGCCTACTCGTCGCGTTATAGATATTTTAACATCAGTTTTTCAGAGAGTATTTTCATGATATAGTGTTCAGTGGATGTTGTGATTGTGAAAGTCTATTTCTGTTTGTTACAAGTGTGCGCAGTGTTAAACAGTGTCACAGCACCAACCTGCCTATATAGAGATCGAATATTGATTAAGGACTCAGAAAAAATCAGCACCCGGTCAGTGTTAATCCCTTGAATTTTTTGTGCTACGACATTGATTATTTCTATATTCTTTGTAAAATTTTACAAGTATTTGAGTTATATACCTACATAATTAATGCCGATAATGCTTATCTTTGGTCAAGGTGCCTGTATAATAAGTGCAACATTACTTCTACTTAAAAATCATTCACATAGAGCAATTTTACTGAACTACGTAAACCTTATAGATCTACTTTTTTTTAGTTATTTTAGAAATTGAATTTAGTTATTCACTAGCTTTGACAGAAGCTCGTAGAGGTAACGGGTGTGCTACAGGCACGCTACGGGGTGCTACGGGCAAGCATTTTCGCTGTCTTGCACTCGAAAAAAGTGGAATGTGGGTTATTTATTCGGAGGTAATACGTAGTGAAATGACCTATAGGTACATAGATACAATTCAAATAACGTAAGTACAAATTTCATTTGACAGAAAGTGTTTGAACTACCTGATATTACCTACAGATAAAAACCAGACAAAGACCAGATAAAAACACAAAAAGGGGACAAGGGAAGATGATGAATAGTGGCAGAGCGCGGGTGCCAAAGTGTGCGAGATGCCGCAACCACGGCCTTATTTCCAGCCTGCGAGGACACAAGAAGGCCTGCACGTACAGAAATTGCCAGTGTCCTAAATGTGGCCTAATCAAGGAACGTCAACGGATCATGGCAGCCCAGGTAATACCATATGTATACAGTCCGTAATTAATAGGAATTGTATTAAAGAAAGTCTGAACGTAGCTCCGGTCACAACAAAGTTCTGAGGGTCTGTAGTGTAAGTCCGTTATGTTCCTAGGTTATGTTATGTTACTCGTATCGTACGGTGAGGTACAAAAGGGACACAAAACAACTTGGTACCTACCTTTGTCGTTTGTCGACTTTACGGAAGAATGAAGATATATAAATAACACTATAGGTATTATAATTTGTTTCTGCATTGATTTAGGAGTCTTTGTAGAAAAAAGCAGCACAAAATCGGCTGTGCCAAGTGAACGTGTTGTTGTAGTAAGCGCCTGTCATTTGAGGTGGTATGGGTTCACATCAAACCCTGGCAACCTGTACCGTTGAGCTTAATGTTGTGCTGGCAGTAATTATACATACGTACATATATGCTGCTGGCACAGTAAGTCTCCTCAAACAATACGGCTGGTAACGCACTACCGATACTCCAGAGCCTCAAGTCCGCTATTTAATTTATAGGACATAGACTGCTAAAATTATAAACCTTCCTTTTGGCTTCGCGTAGTCGGGTAAAAATACCAGGGTTTTCATTCGTGGCCTGACCCTGATGTTAAGATACTCACTGCGCTGACAGCACAATCTAAATACTCTCTCTCTCACTCTACCGTACTAGATGTGACCCGATAGTACCTACCAGATTTTTAATTCTCTGGACTTTAATGAAAGTTCTGCATTTCACCTGTTCCGTCGCTTAGTCACAAACTCTAGAGAACAAGGAAATACATTTCAATACCTTATCCAGTTTATAAATAACTGTGTAATTTGGGCGTTAATGTGTTTTAATGTGGTGAAATCGAGAACAGCTAATGCAGTGTCTCAGTTTATTTAAACAAGTGGCACGTGTTTACTGTAGACGCCGGATGAAACTTCGATCGGTATTTGGTTTACACAGTAATGCATCTCGGTCGATGCGCCACCCCAACAAACCACTTGACATTATTTGGGATTACTGCTTACTGCTTAGGGTTACAGATTTTGTTTTTCAATGCTTTCACTATCTTTTGTTGGCCTTACACTTGTTTAATTGAAATGAGAAAATTGATCTAAAAAGATCAATTTATTTATTTGATTCAAAATTATTGAAAATACCTACCTATTCTATTCATATTGTTAAATCTAATGTTCTGGTCGGCACTAGATCTGTCTGTAGCCTTAGCAACAACAACTTTCGTCCTCAACTTTGATCTTTGAGCTTTTGACATATTTCTAATCGAAAATCGATACCCTGGGTTAAGCCAGTTGTCAGACTTCGTGCTTCTAATAGAACTCTAATGATTGTCAAACAGATTATTTAGCAACCGCATCATACCTTGCGAGGCACGGTGGGCCACCGTACCTACAGCGATGTCCCTCCTCTCGAAACCTCAGCTAAGCCCGGCCTAAGCCAGGCCATCCATTGATATGTTTGCTTCTGAATCTCCTGATATGCGTAACAACTCTTGTCACGAGGGCCTTTACACCATAATATACTTAATAAAAAACTATGCATTCATTGTTATTTGTTTATACTTGGATTTATTGAGGATATACCATTACGAAATCCGATTGCAGTGATTGATATTGAGTATTCTACACGTGTCGGTACTGACGGTACTATTTGTATTGAGATCGAGTTTTATTTACGTTTCCAATGAAGCTCCCGAGCTTAGGGCTGCGGTCCGGCGACCGTCGGCGCTCCCTGGGGTAGCCACGCCACTAACGCAAACATTCTCTGTTTATCATTGATTTTCCGCTAAATTAATTTGTCAGCATTAGGCACCCTATACTTGGCAGTATTTTGTTGTAATAAAAGATAGTATAATTCCTTCTACAACGGAAACAATAGTGAAGAGTAGTAGGTAGCACTACTGAAACTTAACTCTTAAAAAATTGAGATAAATATGTACACTAAAGTTGTCGATCACTTAGGTTGTCTAACATCGTAGTTTGAAGTTTTAGTTTTAGACTAAAGCTCGCTAAGAATAATAATCTGTCGAATAGATTATATCAAAATCAGCTCCACGAGCTTATACTCATCTATGCTTGCGACTGCACTCTCACCAGTTGTACGCTTGGAAGAAGGTAAAACAAAACATATTGTTTTTAACAAAATATATTATTTAATGTAAAAAAAACCTATTATATTATAAGTAAACCGTATGGTTTTTACTAATATAATAGTTTTCAAGTACCTAATTATATTTTTATGAAGGTGGCACTGAAAAGGCAACAGGCGGCTGAAGATAAAATAGCGCTGCACTTAGCTTCGGTTGAAAGCGGGACCTCGTTGGAAGCTCTGCCCCCAGGTCGAATCTATGGCATGAGGGTCACTGGTCCCTGCCCTAGTCCTGGCCCTGAGCCTGACTCGGCTGCTGATGATCACACTGTGAGTGCTGACACTATTTAACACACCATATTAGTCATATTAGTTTTACTAACATTGTGTCATCTGATTCGTGATCTGTGTCGTGTGATTGGGCTGATCCGCTAATGATGGGGGACAGTATTACAAATTTACTGACATTTTCGCTAGAAAGACGACTTTAGTTTACGTCTTAGCGACAAAATAAAGAGATAGAGTTGTCAGGATTTACATACCACATGCAATGCTACTAGTCTACAACTCATTCGATTTTAAATAAAATTAGACGCTGAAGTGCATAGACATGCGCGGTATTTGAACTGAAGATTTTTACTTTTTCACTGAACGTTTTGTTCGAATTATGCATATACCTACGTAATAATTATTTTACCTGCAGCCAATTCACATAGACAGCGAGACCAGTGATTCGCTACCCGAATGCTGCAGTACATCGCCAGATTCTGCTGGACTGACTGTTCCTCCTATTCGGTAAAATCAATTTAACATTTTGTCTGCAATTAAGTAATATAAAAAATCAACAAATTATTATTTGATGTACCCAGTCAGTGTATAGTTTATGTTTTATTTTTTGTCAACAGCAGTGAGGATGTTTCCGAAGGTGATGGAGCAGTAAGCACTGCAGGTTTGGAAATGTTGCGAAAATTGTTCCCGGGCAAGAAGCGTTCCGTGTTAGAACTAGTGCTCCGTCGCTGTAACCATGACTTATTGCGCGCGGTTGAACACTTCAATGCTACACATGTAAGTCTTGCACAAGTATCAGCTACACGGCAAACATGCCACTGACAATATTCGATAATGTTTTATAAAACGTATTGTATGTGTATGCATTAAGGAAGTGAATAAAGAGATGACGGCTGATAGAGAAGTATGGAAGACAAATACATATTGCGCCGACCCCGAATAATATGGGATAAGGGCAGGAGAATGATGATTGTATGTGTATGTATGGATTTGTATTGTACACTTAGGTGTCCCGACAGACGTTGTCCTGTCTTTGCTAGGAATTCATAATACTCCATAGAAAAAAGGACCTTTAGTTTATCCCGAAATTAAAAATGTTCCAATTTTTTTCATTTTTTTTCTATTCATAAGAAAGAACCTTCTCCTGACAATAACAAACACATTAAAAAAAGAATTGGCGAAATCCAAAATCGGTCCAGCCGTTTATGCGTGATGCCGTGACAAGGGGAAATAGGGATTAATTGTTATATTTATAGTAGATTTTACTTTATCAGGTACCGCGGGAGAAAGTACTAGGAAGTAGCAGTTCACACTTCGATGTTTCCGTGTCGAGTTCTGAGGAGGTCGAATCAAGATGGTCCGCTTTTCGCCCAGTCGGTCCTCGAGCACCTCTGTTGCCCGCTCTAGTGATGGGGAGGGTCTGTGGCTCCGAGTGGCTGGTGCCGCTCCCGGCGCTGCCAACTCTCTCGGCACCACTGCTACTACCATTCCAGCATCCCCACGCCTCTCCCGCCTCTTGTAATCCCTGCACCCCGGATTGCAGACAGTGTAACAATCGCCATTAATAATTACAATGGGGAATCTTTACTGCCGGTCAGCTGTTTGAAATATCGTTTAACTCAATAATTTTAATTTTAATGCCAAAAAGTAGATATGCATTTACCTGTATGTAGTCGATTAATTGAATAAGTTGTATTTGATATTTGTGATCTTTATTATTTCTTTATTACTTAATAATAAAACTGTTCAAATGTAAGTTTCGTTTCATTTCATAAAGTTTCATTACCATGCCCGTACATATTATCTTCGTTACGTGTCGAGCGAAGAAAAATGTCGTGAAACAAATTAAACAAACAGTAGGTAATTTCTACCCTATCTCTCTTGCGCCGGTGGCTATTATCTTTGACAATTACAAATCCGTGACGTTACTTCAAATGAAGATGAAGTTCATATAGGGACAGTAAAATATTTACTTGCAGCCCTCGCAGTCTTCTAAGGGTCATAAAAGAAAATGTCTTTTCATTTGTCCGTATGAGTTCCCGTATCATTCATTCGATTACGAATAATTTTAGAATGAAAAAAAACATTGAAACAAGTGTCAGCTGTGTCAGTTTTAAGTACGCCGTGAATTCTGTGAAGACTACAAACAAAATTAAGACACTCGGTTTGTAGTATATTATCTACTCTGAGACTCGGTATATAGCCATTAGAAACAAAAGTACCAGCATAGCATGTACCTAACATGTCTCAGATAAATAATACTCAAAGTTGACAGCCAGCGGACGCGAGGTTCATGTAAGGTTGTTACAAACCATACTGAAATTAAAATTCGTTCATTAACATACAATAAAATTGTTAGTCCGCTTGCGAGTATTGAGGACACTTTTACTGGAACTTGAAACTTTATACTCAAAATATTTCCTATCACAATGATATGTTTAGCTATTGTAGTGATTTTTGTCTTTTTGAACATAGTTTGTGATATTAATTATTTCATACGGACTTTATTCACCGTGCTTAGCAGTAGGCTATTCGGAGAAAAACGGACGTTGAAGGATACCACAACGATATATGGTAAGTGGCAATGGCAAATAATGTTTACCTACTGGATTATCAAGTTTGAGTCTGTGAGTTGAGTCTAAGAAGGGAGAGAGGCCGAATTTTGAAAAGAGAAATCTTATATTTTTATGTATATTTCTTTTACTTATTTTTAGGTAACAAAAGAATGTGATAACCACCACATAATGTGTTACTCATAAAATAATTATACATAGTAGTGGTAAATTATTGTATCCTACATCCCTACATCTTTTAAGAGGAGACGTATCCATCTAATTGATTTCATTCTGAACAATAGGTCTCTTTCTTCGATTTTACTTTCGAAGAATTATGCCGTCGCGTAGGCGGCGCACGGTATAATTTTATGATATTTAATAAATAATACAATTTATCGGAACATAATAGATTGTTTTCTATTTAGTCAAAGCTCACAGTTATTAAAACTAAATATAGAACATTAATACAAATTATTACATTCAAACTTATGTGGCCAACCATTCCAATCAACAAGAATATGGTTCGCCCGTTGGTAACGTAAGCCTATGGATATTATAGTAAATGTTGTAAGGTTTGTTATGTGATCCGACGCTCAGTAGTGACTTCGGAGAGCAGCAGGATGGTGAATAATTAAAAATTGATCGTACTTTATCAATTTGTTTAGCCACACTTACATTTCACGGTCTTACTTGACCTTATAAATGAAGGAAGTCACTAGTGAACGTCGGAGCACACACAAAGTGTACAACCAATTACCAAACCACGCCTTGCAAGCATGTGTTCTGACAAGTCGCTTCAAAACGATCAGCTATTAAAAGGGACTACTCATTTAATTTATTTCGTGATATTCCCTAGTTAGAGAAGTTACAAAGTGTAAACCGATGTTGCCATCCCAGACCTCTCATCTCAATCTCATAGATATTAATGTTGCAGGAATTTGTACGTTTCAAGACTGTGATATTTATCTGAGCAGTATTCGAATGGCCAGATTGCTTAGGGAATTGGATATAGCCCGTTTCCACTACTACGATAGGACGGGCATATACCAGCGCAGTGTGGAACACAACATCAAATCCCTTCAAGGGAGTACATTCACCGTCACCGATCAGCCAGTGCCTCTATTCCAGCTTTACAAGATTAACACAAAGGTATGATCATAATAATGAGCTGCTTGCTATGTACGACCTAAGAACAACAATGTTTTGTCAGTGTGCGGATAGACGTAAAGGAAAAGGGCAATTATATTATACCTATGTGTAAAAAGGCGGAAAAAAGCATATAAGAATCTGATAAACAACCTGACTTCAAATCTTTCGGTCAGCACGTGCCATTATTATGTACTTAATTATGTGTGTAATAAAAATTGGTGATTTTTAACGGATAACGCCAAAGAAGATCATATTTCGTCATATCATGTGTAGGAGTTTATAACTTTAAATTCCAGAACCAGTGGGGGCTCTGGTTCTGGAATTTTTGCTTTACGCTTTCACTTATACATATCATATTTTTTGCTAACACTTTCATATACAGTAATGCCGCATTATCTGTATAGCATACCTACATTAAAGATAATGTTGATTCAATATAATAATAAAAATATAACTATAAAGACAAATAGTTACAATTCCTCTTTGATACGTAATAGTCGCTTCGTTGGGGGCTCATAGTAAGTAACGGTTTTTTAGAACAATGTCAAAGTACAGAATTTAATAAAGCTAAAAAATCCATTGCAATTGATTCCAGTTGGTGTACTGGGACCACCGTTCACTTTTCTTAGAACACGAAGTTATAACTGTAACAGATGGTAAAGTGCGATCACTCATAGTATCCCGACAATACGGGCTTGGGGAAAATGCAGACACTGTGGACAAGCTGCTGACGGGACTCCAGGGCTTTGAAGTCAGCCCAGTCTGCCCGGAGTACATTCAATCATGGTTGGCTAGTATGGAGATATCAAGTGCTAAATTGAGAAACTGACATAAATAAAAATATTCTAATGGAGGCACAGTATAGACGCCACGGACGGACGAGATCGAAGAGTTCGCCAGAATAATATTACCCACATTCTCTATTAAACGAAACAAATTTTGTTAGTAAAAATATAATATATATATATATATATTACATTGAATATTATTTATTGCACTCTTTTTATTTGTCTCAAACATGTTTATAATGAGTATTTTTGAAAGGAATAGAAACCAAATCAACGAAAAGAAATTATACATAAAATGTTTTCGACAATCCTATATACTCGGATAACTTAGAGTGTAATGGGTCTTAGTTATGTTTTTGATATAAATCCGACGAGGTTTCAATACGGATTGCTTTTCTTACCTATATACATTTCTAGAAATATTTGCCTTAAATGAAGCCTTTTCATTTGGTAAGTGATGATCTCGAGGTGGTCTCATTTGATTGCTGTAAAAATCTGATAATGGTTTTCGAAGATAGAAAATAACGATAAAACTTAAAACATAACGGGAAATCACTTGTGTTAGCATAATTTATTGGTAGATCTGAGGTACTAAAACTTTTGACAAAAATATCACAAACAGCGCCAAAATGTAAACATGTTAAGGATTATGGTCAGAATCTAACTTATTTTTTAAAATTACAAATTAAGTACTTATTTTCGGTATGCTAATATCTGCCTCGTTTCTTGCTTAGAGAATACATTCCTAATAGCTAAGCAGATGAGTACTGAGTAAATACAGACTAGTACTGCGTTCGTTTTTACAATAAAATCCCACAATCTATTACCGAGTATTGAATAATGATAAGTTTAAGACTCATGTCAAAAGAGTTTTGATAAATAGAGCCTATTATAAAATTAATAATTATGTAAATGATAATAATGCTTGGAATATATAGATTCCCTTTGCACAAGTGGCTCCCCGCTCCTGGTAATTGTAATAGTTTAAAACTATTTATTTCATGAAAGCAGTGACAAAACCAATTTGGTAGCTTTCATTTTAATATTTGATATTTCCTACTAATGTCTAGAAGAATTTTGTTGCTATAAGTATCATGATTGTTACGTGAAAAAAAGACAGAGCACTGAGTTTCTGGCCGGTTCTTCACAGGTGCCTTTTTCCGAGCCGGTGGTAATTTAGACCTTCATAAGTGCCTTATTAGGGCCTAAACTGAATAAATTATTTTTTTATTTAGATTTTGAGTATACATAATCTCTTTAGTGCTTGAAGAAACAAGGTTGTAATGGTATTTTTTATTCATACCACAGCTATATATTTAATTAGTTCATACCTTTTTCTCATATGCGGTAGCTATTAAGAGTTTATGAATATGTTTGGACGTGTAAGATGTAAGACGTGTACTTGTTTTATAAACCGGTCAGTGAGCACTTAACTTTGTTGTGAGCCACATTTATAGACAGCAATTGACGGAAACCACCTTCACGTTAGTGGCTACGTGAGAGCATTATCATTGTGTCTCTTTCATGCTCATGTTAATTATATTGTTTATAAGAGGTATACCTCTCTTTATCTAGATGCTAATAGTATTTGGCCTTTGATATAAGCAACAGTATTAGAGTCGGTGTAAGCAGCGTTATACCTATTAAGTAGGTAAATTCTGTTTGGGTGTTAGTTAATATTGTATTAATCGTAACATGTATTGTATAATAGCAACAGTGATCGCACTAGCGTACATTTTCTGGGATGTAAATTACTTTCTGCGGATAGCTTTCACTATAGGCATTGGAAGATTGTTCCAAAAGAAGTGCGGAGTGAATGATTCAACTACTATTTACGGTATGTAGAGAGCCACTCTTACTTACTTATTATTTAATGAACTCAGTGACTTATTGATTAAGGAAGTAATTAATGGAAATTGATTGTCATTATTATCTAATTAGCTATAAAAGACGACGTCGCCTCAACAGATAGTTTTGCCACCCACAGAGACCAAACTCAAACTCCATTACTCATTTTTTCATGCCGCAAAATGTACGGACTTACACGGAATTTAAGAAAAACAGGTGCGCTAGTAAAATTAAGTTTTATATAGCTCAAGGGCCCTCTTGGCTCTCGTATATTTCGGTTTAACGAGACCCTGTAAGTACTGTGATTAGTGTTAATTTTACAAAAAGTCGATAATATAGTATCTGGGTATATAGATAATCTAACATTACGAAAAAAGAAGCAGGCACCGGCGGTGCAAGTTATTCTGCCAAATAAAAGTGTTTTATCCCGTTAGATATATGCTATAGAGCTAGCTAAAGACCAACGTAACGAGTCTTTACAATTCTGCAGGTTTCTGCACAACACAAGATGTGGATATATTCCTGAGGCACATGAACAACGCCCGCTATGTCCGAGAGCTGGACTTCGCCAGATTCCACTTCTACGATCGGACAGGCATGTACGACAATATCAAGGCAGTGGACGGACATGCCCTGCAGGGAGCTTCCAGCATCCGATACAGGAGAACGATCCCAATATTCACGGCGTATAAGGTTGAAACAAAGGTAACTACCGAATAAATATGTATCTATATTTGAATTATTTTTTATATCCCCTAGGACTAGTTATCTCTACATGACAAATATAAGTAATATTCAAGGAAGATTTTGCATACATCTACCAACTTTCGTGATAGGAAGGTTCGACTCCAAAAATAGCTGAATAGAAGGTATAAAACTTAGAAAAGTGTGGATTTATTATGTTGATGTTTCCTTACAGTGATTATAATAGATAGAAATACTACATTGAGGTATAGTGTGGGAATTGAACATGCATTTTATCATCCTACTGCTTAGTTCTTGCACAACTGTTGATTAGGTTACATAAGTTACGATAGACAAAAATTTCACTTACTTGGAATTAATGTAAATATTCCATTTTAACATAAGTCATAAGTCATAAGTTAAACGTTCAAGTTCATATGATTGAAATTATAATATTCTATTGTAGTAGTTTATTTAACTTAGGTACGGGTACGTGTACGTTACAAGCCAAATTCTGGGTTCAATAGAGTAGGAACTAAATAGTAAATACTGGTGAGCAAATTACAATTAATGTAATATAATTATTAACTAAACCGACTTCCGATTGTGATCCGACTGAGACCGAATGGGACTTTTTGTTCCGAGAAAAATACGTTAATTAATAACTTTGATTTGATTTTCATAATTTTAAACATTTGTATTTATAATAAAAATAAGTTTTATTACGTTGCAGTTGGCGTACTGGGAAGATAAAACTCTTTTCATCGAGCAAAAGTTTATTACGTTAAGCGACGGTTTCGTGCGAGCTGTGGTTTTATCGAGGCAAAACCTTATCAACGTCGACTGCGAAACCTTATTCAAGGGCATTCCTGGGGCTGACAAGAGACCCGAATGTCCCGAGGAGATCAAACACTGGCTTCAAGCGATCGAGGTCTCCAGTGCTAGACTCCGCAAGAGGGATTAATTAAGCGAATAGTTTATATGTATAGAATATATAGAAGTAAATTTGGTTTGTTTGTATATATATGGGGGGTAACATGTAAAATAACTAAACCGATTAAAAGTGTGACTAAAGGGCTTTATATCCTATCACTAGGCGGGTGACCCGCGGGGAAAATCTAGTTCAGAAATATTCCCAATTTACTCAAATATAATTCATATGTATGAACATTTATTTATTTTCTTTTTATATGCCAATAAAAGGTTGTGGTTTTTGCCTTGTGTCTTTTGTTTATTCATTACGCAGAAACATTATTTTCCTAAGGGATGTATTGTAAGTTATAAAATACAATTTTAGGAGCATAAAAACTTGTCGGCCTGAAGAATTTCGTGTTGTATGAGTATTTCTTATAAATTAACATATACCTCACCTATACATACTGGTCAAAAAAGTTAAGATATGTCTTTGAGGCACGGTCTTATTTATGGTAATTCATTAACTGGAAAGATAAATAAAAAGAGGAATTGTTCCAATGCTGAGTTAAGATTCTTAGAGACGGCAACACTGCGGTTACTGCTTACCACCATGCGGGTCATACATAAGCTTGGCTTGCCACCTTAATGGTACAAAAAAGTTTTAAAAGAAAAGGCAAATATTTTATATTTAAAAAATGAACTCCATTTAGGGCTTAGCTTCAATACGTGTCAATATGAAATTCTTATGATAAAAAAGCCTTATTCTATTCACATACGTGGGGTGTTCGACAACCCTAGGTACCCCACTCTGGCGCTTGTCACCCAGTCGTCTAATGTTACTGTTTACACAACCTGCACATTATGAATAGTTATTTGGACTAACCCTCTGGTGCGAATTTGAATCCTATACTGCACAATTTATAGTCGGTTTTGCCTCTATTTTATGCGAAAGGGTCTTTACAACAAACAGCTATCAAACAATAATAGACCTTCACCCTTTATAATAGCTATTATTATATAAACTAATGCCAGTATAAAGGACAGGTCTGCAAACTAGATACCTACCCGTACATTGATCTTGGCTAAATTAGCTTTATCGGTAGTGTATTAAATATCATATTTGCAAATGATGTGACGTTTCTTTCGTAATACATAGATATTGTAAATTAAGTACATTTCTATACTATTTATTTTTTATACCACTAAGGTGGCGGCACACAAGCATACGGCCCGCCTGATGGTAAGCAGTCACCGTAGCCTATTGCCGCTAGAAATATAGCAGCTAGGATATCACTAACGAGTTGCCCACCCTGTTGTTGATGTGGGCTCAATGTGCTAACAGCATTACTATTACTACCAACGCATCGTGGAGCACTGGAACCTTACTTACCGCTGAAACACAACACAACATTAGATCCCAATTCACCCTACCTCTCATTTTATATCATTAAGATGTGCAAACAAGCATACGGCCCGCCTTATAGTAAGCGGAAGCGGGAACCGTAGCCTATGGATGCTAGCAACACGAGGGGTATCACTCGTGCGTTGCCGACTCTAAATCAATCAAGAACATACTCGAGTATTATTCGATTTACCTGATGATTCACGATAAACCTGTCGTCAAATTCTGTCTGCCTGTTATAACAGCTCAGGTTGCACTTATAACAAAACACAAATATGTTTATAGTTATGTTTACAAAGTTTGGGTATTAATATATACTTGTGAGCTTAAATTACTTAAAATTTATTTTATTGATACGGCATGACCTAATGTGCGTCTGTGTAAGCAGAATTTATAAAAGTCCAATAACTACAAAGTAGGTGACATACGTAATTATAGGTAGTAGTTGAAATTGTATATCGTTCAGCTGTTACCGGCGGCTGCACTACGTGTGAAGTAGCTCCTGTTTTTGTGGGAGCTCCTTTATTAGCCGTCT
Source organism: Falcaria lacertinaria (assembly GCA_951449985.1). NCBI lineage: Eukaryota > Metazoa > Arthropoda > Insecta > Lepidoptera > Drepanidae > Falcaria > Falcaria lacertinaria. Next base: position 6,571,692 of record OX602113.1, on the reverse strand, counting down.
GCGGCAAGGTAGCGTCCGACCACACACATATATGGTATGTGGATTGAACCATCTTGGGTTATTAAATATTAACTAAAGTCACTATCGCAGTACTCACGGATTCTGTTTTTTACGCATTTAACAAATAGTGACTTATATTATCTACGTATCCTGTCTCCTGAACATGGTAGAAACCAGTTGCTCAATTACTACAGTGACACAGGTTCCCTCCTAGTTTAGGGAATAAGATCGCACATCTTACACAAACGAAGGAAATTGTAAAAGGGTTCGACTCTACGGAAACATTGCCATCGTTGGAGCTGCGGTAACTAACAATCACTAGTCATATTAATTTACCCAAACATTTCTAAACACTGAGGTAAAACTTTGTAAAATATATTTATTTATATTTTGTAACACTGTAAGAAAATATGAATCTTTTAGTGATGTTAAATTAATGTGAAACCATCAAAATGGTAAGGTCGCAGTTGATCCGCAGTGGCGCTACCCGCGTGTGTCTTGTCGCACAACAATAACAAAATATCCATTAGCTTTAGTGGTTTCTGTTCTGTGCAGTTGAGTATTGAAAACATCAAATGCCCCCCTTTTGATGCATGTAAATAGTTTTTTAACTAACTTCGTCACATGAAATGCATATTTCCTTACTTTACATTCAATGTGATACTAGTCAAGACTAGTCAGTGTCTCTGTCGTAACCAAATAAAATGCGTCAAGGCAGTTCTTTAGGATACTTTTATTCCACGGGAAGTGTATAAACGCAAACGAGGTCGCGGAATGAAAGCTAGTTCAAATAAATGAATTATAATCATGTCAAGTTTGTGTACGATAATAATGAAGCATGGCAGTTACATATCCCACTATTACTACTATTAGAGATCATACATTTCCTTTGATAAACAGCTCAACAAATATGATAAACTGTAAACAGCTATAATTTTCGTAAATACCCCTTTGAATACCTTATGTTGTGTCACTATGAACAATGACTGTAGTTTTATAATCTGCATGACTATTTCCATTACCATGTCGCTATGTATTAACAAGTAATTCTTCGACATTACTTGGAATAGTTGGTTCCGTACTTTTACCGACTACCATGTAATCAAGAATACATTCGGGTGAGTGTGTTTTACCTAAGCCATTGGTTTTTAATTAAATTCATGGAACCCTAACCGTCGTCGTTATAAAACAGAGTGGAAACGCGTCACTGTAGAAATCGTCATTATACCCATAGCAAATACACACTATTTTGAAAATGTTGAAATTATTATCAACTTCATTATACCTTGACGTGTTGTTACAGACAATTGTCACACAGTATTTATCTAAATCATATTGCATAACTATAGTGACGGAAATGGCTCTAGATTTAAATCTTCCCAATAGTTTCCTTAGTATTATTCCTAATGACAGTGATACATTAATTCGCCAGATGCTGGAAGGATCTGAAATGGGATGCTCAGATTACGTAGTGCGAATGAAAGAACCAGCAAATTTTATGAAAGCTTTTGAAAATGTTACTCACCAAGGAATTGTTCGTAGGAGTGACAGGAAACTTATATTTCTACCATATAGTGAACACCGCGATCATAGAGAGATATTTATGGAATTGTTAAAATTGAAGGAGAGTAGTTATGTTGCTAATTTGTTACTTATACTTCCGCATTTTCCAAAGGAAGGTGAATGCGAATCCTTTGATTTAATAACCCACAAATATGTAGGTCCCAACGAAGAAGCTGACCAACCTCTGTATTTAGACAAATGGAATAGTTGCACCGAAGAGTTTAACGAGAACGTACACCTGTTTCCTCATGATGTGACTAATTTATATGGGAAAACAGTGAGGGTTGCTTGTTTTTCTTATAAGCCATACATTATTCTGGATTTGGACGAAGTAAGCGTAACTCAAGTCCGAGATGGCACAGAAATAAGAATTGTAGAAGAGTTTTGCAGGTACCTAATGTTCACTTGTCATATTTTCCTATCGTTATTCTTAATACCGAGAAAGGATTTGTTTTGATTTTAACAGATGGGTTAATTGTACAGTCGAATTAGTAAGGGAGGATAAACATCAATGGGGTCAAATATATGAAAATGGTACAGGTGTCGGCGTAATTGGCAGCGTCTTTGAAGATCGCGCCGATCTTGGCATAAGTTTGTACCCATCTACCTATTATTTTTGTTTTATATATATTTCTCTAGATCTAGCTAGATTGTCTCACGAGGGCGTTAATTCTTATGTTGTAGTATGTATAAATTGTTTTTTAACAGCGGGCCTTTACCCCTGGTGGGAAGAATGGATGGTGTTGGATTTTTCAACAGCTACCATAAGAGCATCAGTAACTTGCGTAGCGCCGTCGCCAAGGTTTGTGGAGATACATCACTTTGCTTATGACCTATTTATAATTTAATAGGCTTAAAATACTGCAGGTACCTGTTTTTACAGGTTGCTAGAGGGCTGGCAGATGCCTCTAATGCCATTTAGTTGGTACCTGTGGCTTGCGGTATTGGTAACATTCATCTTTGCTTGCTTCGGTCTCATGATAGCGCACAACTGTAACCCGGATAACATATTCATTACTGTGTTTGGGATTATGATTTTACAGGTAATGTCCGATGAGTGAGATGGTGCAATATAAGGTACTTTACGAACTATCAAACCAACGAGGGTTGTAAATTGAACTCCATAATATTCTAGATCTTTTATCTTTAAGTAGGTAGGTTAAGTTCTGTTTTTGTGAATAGTGTTATCTGTTTTATGTTAATAAATAAATATGTATAATATGTATGCCTAACGTTAAAAAAACAACGACGGGTAGGCAAGTAGGTATAGTTATGCTAATTCCCAGTGGCGGATAAGCCACGTAAAAAGGGTAGGTAGTAGCAAATTCGCGAGGCCCCTTATATTCAACTATATTCTGAAATTTACTACATTTCTAAAAGTAAGCGCTGGTGACCCCACAAATTATGGTTTGCACCACATTGCACGCAAGTTGGCAATGCAAAACTAAGAGGGCCCCTTGATAGTTTCTACAGGCCCCGCGCTGACTTAACCGCAACGGCTAATTCCTCTATAGCCTATGTTAATTCTAAATCAATGTGGTTACACACGAAGAAATAATATAGCAAATGTTGTAACCACAGACCACAGAGAACTTGCACGAACCGAACCCCGGTCGGTATGTACATATAAGTAAGAATACGCTGTTGGCAACGATTATTTTACCCAAATCCACGGATGTATGCAATAATGATTGATTTGGAATATAATATCTATAGTAATGAGTATTATGTCTTAGTACCGAGCAGACGTGTTCTCCTGGCGCCACCGAAGCATCACCGGCTGGCTGCTGCTGGCTGGTCTGATCCTCTACACGGCTTACTGCGGGGGTCTCTCTTCCACCTTTACCGTACCAAACTATGAACCTTCAATAGATACTATTCAGGATATTGTTGAAAGGAAAATGCAGTGGGGAGCTACTCACAATGCATGGATATTTTCGCTTACTCTTTCACAAGAGGTAATTTTTATTATAAAATTAAAAAACGTGTTGTTTCGTGAATATTTTATAGGCCTAAGTTCCATACGTATCTTTACTTAAATAAATTCAGAGGTGAAATTTAGGAACTGTTATTGTATAATTTAAAGAAACATTTCCTTTAAGCTTGTTTCGTGAGTTCTGCCAGCCAACTACCTTTTTATCGAATCCCATCTAACGAATTCAATTCAAACAAACTAAGTAACTACTCTATGGTAAACGGAGCAACTTATGGGTTTGGAAGGTGTCTACTACTGTGAATACCTTCCAAACCCATAAGTTCATAGACTCCATAAAACTGCATTATCGTTGGGTGTACACAATTTTACTATAATTGCTATTTTTAACTTATTATTTTTTTCAACAAGGTTTTATTACGCACCATACACAAAATTTTATTATGTTTTAGCCATTGGCGAAACAGTTAGTGAGCCAATTTCAAAAATATTCAGAGGATGAGTTACGGGATAAAAGTTTCAATAGAGACATGGCATTCGGCATCGAAAAATTACCTACAGGTAAGTCAATATTAGAATTTCTCTCAGAGCAACGGCAAGTTGCCGTATTCTTGCAATCTCAGGGCTAACTATTAAGTGTTTATTTTATTTAGAGAGAGTAAGAGAGGTAGGGCGATTTGGTATATCCCGTGGGTGTTCTCATTTAAATTGGAGCCGCCCGACTGGGGACTGTACCTCCTCCTTACAGAAGACCGCAGTGAAATAACACTGCTTGATGTAGTGTTGTGTTTCTGCGGTAAGTAAGGTTGCCAGTGCTCCACGATTATACGCTGGGCTAGTAGTAATGCTGCTAGCACAGTGAGTCCTCATCAACAACATGGTTGGCAACCCGTTAGTGATAGGTACCCCTGGTATTGCTAGTGGCTATAGGCTACGGTGAACGCTTACCATCAGGTGGGCCGTATGCTTGTGTGCCAACTTAGTGTAACTCCTGAACAGTCCTACAGTATAAAAAATAATCATATAAATTTATTTGCATACGCATAATTTCAAAGCAGTTATTTGCTATTCTGGATTATTAAGTATGCGAAACCTTTTTCTAGGCGTAATTCAGTGTTTAAAGTAAGTATACTTCTGGCAACCATGTTCTGAAGTATGCAGCTTGCAGTAGCAGAAGTATGAGCTTTATAATTTCCAGGCTACTTCGCAATTGGTGATTACCTTACCGAAGAAGCCCTTGCGGATATGACGGTGATGCTAGAAGATTTCTATTTCGGACACATTGTCGCAATGATGAGAAAAAGCTCTGCTTATACGGAAAAGATTAGCCAGCTAATGGGGCGCTTGCACCAGTCAGGGCTTATGTTGGCATGGGAAACTCAGGTATAGGTCGCGGCACGAAACTCTAGCGCTGACCGTTATTGCGCAGAAGTAAAAAATAAGGTGTCTTGGCGGGGTACAGGGGTGAAGGGCGAGCGTGCGTTGCGCCGATTGGCTCTCCAGTCGTACTCCGTCCCCCGTGCCGATACGACGCTCCGCGCACTTCCAGTGTACAGTCGCGTTCTGAATTGTTTTGTTGTCATCGTTAATTTTTGTTGTTGTTTTTTGTTAAGTTTGTTTTGTTGATTTGTTTGTTGTGTTTGTTAGTTTATTCACTGTTTGATTAAGTTTGAACAGTTTTTAAACAGTGAAAATGCCGAGGCCGAGAAGGAATACTGTTTTGAAAAGACAGGCACGGAAAATGGTGTTTGACGTGCATTGTTTTCTGAAAAGGGAATCGAATGATTTCATTAATTCCCTGAAACAAATTCAAAGTGAAATTGGCGAAGCTGCGAGTATTTTACTCGATTCTGACCGCAGCACTGTAGATATAAGTGAAATAAAACAAACTGCAGAAGTTATTCAGGCGGGAAATATAAAATTAAATAGTATAATTAGTGACTTACAGAAAATTCAGAAAAGGACAGCTGAATCTACAAAGACGTCCATAGCAACGGTAAGGAAAATCTCCACTGAAGCCAATAATTCCGACTTATTATCAGTATTTAGAACACCAGGCAAAAAACGCTCCAGATCAAAACCGGTCACAGATATTGATAACTTTGATCAAGGATTAATAAAGAGGTGCATACATAACTTTCATAGGACAAATAATGAACTTCCCACCGTCGGAAAGTTGAGAAAGAAGCTAGAGGAAGATATAAATTTCAAAGGCTCAGAACGAAGTCTTCGACGAATAATTAAGAGTTTAGGGTTTCGGTGGAAAAATACTGAAAACAATCGAAAAGTACTGATTGAAAGTTCAAATATACGTTTACTACGTATCGAATACTTACGCAAAATAAAACAATATCGCCAAGAGGGAAGGCCCATCGTATATACAGATGAATCTTACGTAGATTCATCGCACTCTGCTCCAAAAGCCTGGACCGATGGTACTACAAAAGGTCTCAAAAAACCTATCTCCAAAGGACAGCGGGTGGTCATTGTCCACGCAGGATCAGAGGCTGGGTTCATACCGAACGCACTGTTAACTTTTAAAGCTGGTGCGAAATCAGGCGACTACCACGACAATATGAACTACGACAACTACGAAAAATGGCTGAGGACACAGTTATTGCCGAACTTACCGCCTAATTCTGTCGTGGTAGTCGACAACGCATCATACCATAATAAACAATGGGACCTTGCACCCACTTCTAATTCCAAAAAAGCTGACATGCAGGGTTGGCTTACTGAAAAGGGCATACAATATGAGGAAACTCTACTAAAACCTCAACTATACAATTTAATACGGGCTAACAAAGATAGATTTAAAACATTTTCAATTGACAGGATACTAGCAGAGCAAGGACATCAAGTGCTAAGACTGCCACCATACCACCCAGATCTAAATCCAATCGAAATGGCATGGTCTGACATAAAGCAATATGTAGGCAGTAAAAATGTGAAGTGGAGTGTTGCTAAATGTATAGAACTAATTCAAGAAAAAGTTTTGCTGATGGGTGCTTGGGATTGGGGAAAGTTATGCCAAAAGGTAAAGGACATAGAAGAGCAATATGTCAAGAGTGACCATGTCGTGGATTTGGTTACAGAAGAATTCATCATTCGCGTTGATGGTGACAGTTCAGAGGATAGCCTTGGTGAGTCTGATGACGATGACGCTGTTAGTGCCGACGACCGAAGCAGCCCTGAGCCGGGGCCCTCAGTAAGCAAAAGGCCCTGTTGGGATACTATTGAAGGTGTAAGACCATTGTCTGATTCGGACTAGATATCGGAAAGGAGAATGCGGTGTCTGATGTCCACACCCTGCCGAACTCGCAGGTTTCTTCTATCCTGAGAAGAAACTTCAGTAGGTTCTTATGTAATTCGGACTTAATATAATTTTTTTTATTATTTGGTATTTAATATAAAAATTTACAAATCCGATAGTGTATTTATTTTTCTACTCCCCATAAACTTGTTAAAAATTATATTGTAGGTAACATGAAGTAATATTTGCGTGCGTGACAGTACCCATACGCAGTTAAGTTCCACATTTTGTTCACCGCTAGACTTACTATTTGACTTTACATTAAAACATTATTTTGCTGTTTTTAACTAAGCAATTAAATTACTAATTTGTATTGCGTGCGCGATGGTACCCATGCGCAGCTATCCCCTCCACGTTTCGCTCAGCGCTAGAGTTTCGTGCCGCGACCTGTACATAGGTATATGTACCAATATAATCTTATTTTAGCGGTAGCGGGTATACTTACATATCTGCATTAGATTAGGAGAGCAGGAAAATTGCGAAAACAAAGATATTAGTACAGGCTCAGAGCTCAGAGATATAATATACTACGTACAAGAACGGGTAATGTTATTTAACCAAGCTTCTATATATATATAGTTATGCATAGGCGACACTGTCGGCGAATACCTTAATTGCGGCTAAATAAGAATGAAATTATACAAAAAAAAGTAGTTCATTATTTGTTCCAAACTGTAATATGGCGAGTAAATAGAGCTAACGTAAACGAAACTCAAAATCCTTAGCTAAATGTATATATATAAAAATAACCATTAATTGCTTCTGTTCCAGGTAGTTTTGACAAACATGGACAACAAAATTCAGCTTGAGGTTAAATTATCACGTTCTGCAAGAGACATCGGTATTGTCCAACCATTGAGCACAGGGCAAGTCGTGGTGGGTATTCACTCTATAAACCACTGAGTTCATAACCACTACGTTTTACTATAAACATAATTGGAACAGAAAAATCCAGTAATCCTAAATAAACAATTTTAGGTACATCACATATCGCACCCTAAGCCCCTATTTTATCCGTCTAACTGAGCCTAAGCCCCACCAATTGAACTACAAGAGAATACGCTGAACGCTGAAGTAAAATATAATATTTTTTGCTTTCAGGGCGTTTTTATTGCTTACTTTACAGGTGTTATTATATCAGTGACAATTTTCTTTGGTGAGATATTGGTACATGCTTATCGTAGGTACTGAATGTAGTGTATTTATCAATATCTACCCCGAGGTACTGATAAGTAGCAGTACCAATAGTACCTACATTTTAAAGATTTTGATATCACAAAATATATAAACTTATTATAATTTATTATGTGCTATAAAACCTGTTCTTTAAATCCGTGGTTAGTTTAGGTGTTTTCGGTACTTTAGTAGATAGGCATTTCGAGCGTTTCAATTATGTTATTCATTTAGTTTATATTAGTTGTGTATTTAGCCTTTCGGTTTCATTATTTAAAGTAAAGGTTCAATAGGGACTGATTTTATGCTAGTCTAGCTGACTGGACACAATCCAAACCAAAGGAGAAGCAGGTAAGTAGGTACCTACTTTAACTGCGCGTGGCCTTGAAATGAAAAATGAAAGTAAAACCTCAGAGTAGATAATATGTAAAACATAAAATAATATAATTTTAAATCGAAAAACATAGTAAATTTTTTACACGTGATACTGGCAGAATTAGTTCTTGAAGCGAATTTGGTTGCCATAACTAAATACAAAAGACTAGTGAGCACAGTAAAAAGAGTTATAGACCGGTAGGCTCATAATCCTTAAGCGGGCCACACACCTTCAGTTTTAGCTGTACAGTCGAACTGTGCAGTTATTTATTTATTTATTTGGATCACCAACAGATAAGAACATTATGAAATAATAAAAAAACATTACAAAATAGTTCATACATAAATTTCCACCCGATTACAGGTAACTACAGCTATTACAGTAAACTTATGATAACACTATTTGTGCTCGCGACTTCGTTCGCGTGGAATTCATTTTGTTGACAACTTTCTTTTAATTTTTTGTTGGTTGGAACACTAATTATTTTTCCAAAATCAAATATGCCTAAGTTACGCCTTAAAGCATGTGCTACCTTCCAGTGAAAGTCATTTTGTAAAAAACTGTTATTTTTACATTACAAACAGACACCTTTATCTATGTGTATGTATATGTGTAAGTATGTATTTATACATAGATTCAATTGGTTTTTTATTTTTTGTACGTAACCCTAAAACATCAATTTTGCCCTAATTGTTTTTTCCAAAATGAAAGTAGCCTAATTTACGCCTTATAGCATCAACTATCTTCCAGTTCCATTCGAATTGGTCCAGTCTAGCCGTTCGGATTTTGTTCACAATTTTATGGATTTTTTATTTGTTGTGCGGATCTCTAAAACCAACAGACAGAAAGACAGACAAATAAAAAACTTTTTGTCATTAGAAACGTGTTTACCTTCATATGCATTTTGTAAAAAGCTGTTATTTTGACATTACACACAGACACTCACGTATAGACGAAAAGAAATATAAAAAAAAATAATTAATAGTTTAATCTGTTTTGTTCGATAAAATCTCACAAAAATAGCTAAATGTTTGGAACATAAATTAAGAATGTAAAGGAATTTAAAATGTATTAATATGTTTTTTTTTTTAATACCCACTTCCGCTGTATCGAAATAATTGTTGTTTAGTTTTAATATCGTGGACATTATCTCCAAAGATATCAATACTAGTGGATAAGTAAGCCATTATAGAGTCTGCTGCTCAGAGGAGAATTCAAGCCTAGGTTAGCATGTATGAACGGACTTGGAACAGTTTGTTAACACACGCGCGTGGTATTGATGACAGTTAAATCGTATGTTGTAGGCAAAGCCACAGAACAAAAATATCCTAAAGGGCGTCACACACGACGAAGATACTATAATATTTTATGTTAAGATAAAATATCGCTCGCTATACAGTTTGTATGAACCATAATACACGGCTAAGATAATATATATTTTCATATTACAGTATCTTAAGCTATCGAGCGATATGGAAATTTTATGTTAAGATGCCGAGCGATGAAAAGATGTCATCTTAAGATACGAAATATATCGTAACATGGTATCTTAAGATACAAAATATATCGCACGATCCTTATACAGAGTGTGCACTTAATATCCGATGCAAAATGGAATGAAAGATTTTTTTTATTATGTTTTTGTTATTACTCGTTACTTTTTGTTACTTTAATATAATGTTGGTAAAATAACATGTTCAGCTTTCTTCATCTTAGTTTTGTGTATGGCAAATTAAATTATGAATAGTAAAAAAAGTTTCCTTTGACTTTTTAAAATATATTTGAAACATTTTTAATGAAAGGTCTTCGTAAAGATTAAATTCACCGCGGTCTTTCCTAAACTTTATATGATTTTCTATCCAGATTTTTCGGCACTTAGAATGTGCGGCAGAAATTTTTATTTCATATTCGAAGTCGGAATTATCACCCGATGAGCTATCTAATAAATCTAATAGTAAGGCCGTATTATTCATATTAAATCACACTCTGTATATAGATTCAGTTGAGAAACATACGTGTGACCCCTAGACAAGCCTTTGAGAGAATGATTCGAGCGGATATATTATCGTATCTTAACCGTGTGTGATACCTTAAGATACTATAATATTTTATATCCAGGCATCTTAACATAAAATATTATAGTATCTTCGCCGTGTGTGGCGCCCTTCAAGGGTATGCTCAAAGCTGACAACTGTGCAGTTGAACTGACGATCGTGATCGAACCTGTGTAGACACAGGGGCGTCAGTATAACTGCACAGTTCGACTGTACAGTTCTTCTTCTTCTTCCTAAGTATGGCAATCAATCCCTTCAGGGACTATTTTTGCCAGTGTCGAGTGTTAGAGAATTTTCATGTTGCAAAATTTCTCGTGTTTGCCGCATTAAAATGCCTAGTGTCATGCATTCTAACGCCCAAAGGAGTTTCTGGAGACAACCCACGGCAGTAGCAGATCATAACACGCCTTTGGATTAGAGGTAACCTATTGACCAAAATGATAAATCACTTAACCCAAAAGTCGTATTATAGCATTATTTCCAATGCTCCTATAAATCAGTCACTAAATGAAACTTTACTGCACATATCGACACCGAAAATACACATTAAAGATCACTATAACACTATTTACGACACACTGGAAAAAATCTCAACCGCTCCGCCTGATTCCCGCTAAAAACTCGACTGTACAGTTAAACTAAAGGTGTGTAGCACAGAGTACATAACTACTACGTTTTAGTCTGTGTGTAGCCCGCTTTAGATATAAACTAACCCTCGGATAGTAAAGTATATTAATTTTGTATGTGTTATTGTATCAGAAAATTTTGTTCTATCTATTAACCACTTTATAATATGGGCAAAACGATGATAAAAATAATTAAAATCATCATCATGAAGGTCGGTAACTTCTTCCTTCTGGTTTGTCTATGGATTTAATTTCATTATCTCATAAAAATTGCAATAATATCTGACAGCGTTGCGACGAGGAATATTTTTAACGTTTTACCATTTCATCTCGCATAAATCAATGATCCATTGATTTTAATCAAATATAACGCGAGCTATAATTAAATAATATTACATTAGCTATTAAGAGCAGAGACAAGACCGACAGACAGAGAAAGGAGAAGCGTAGTTAAATCTGCGAGAAAGAGCTGGCTGTTCGACGCGACGTCAAGATTTGCTGCTCGGTCGGCGCTTCGCTCCCTCTGCGACCGGCGGCGGCGGCGGGAAAATCGATCGATATTTCAATTCGTCAACGCACGGTCGCTCGGATGGTTGGTCGGTGTCCGCTTGGTGTAAATAAAGACGATTTACGCGATTATTTAATTTTTTTGGGGTCGTGTACCATGCCAATTTGGTAAAATCGATTTAAATATTAATGGGAACAACTGTGACTAAGATGGCGTTTTACCTGTTTTTCTGTATTACCTTGATTATTTCGTCGTCGGCTGAATTTGTTTGGAAACACCACAACAATGAAGAACTACCATTACTTTTAGAAGAAGTTCATGAAAAATGTCCGAATATTACACGAGTGTATGCTTTAACAGAACCGTCCGTTTGTCATGTACCCTTGTACGTGATAGAATTCTCCGATAGCCCAGGATTTCACCAACCATGTAAGTAATTCTGATAAAAAAGTAATTTTTCTATACGCACTGTGCACATTATTTTATAATTGGATATTGTGTATCTTATTGTTTTAGACAAGCCCGAAGTAAAATATGTGGGTAACATTCATGGGAATGAGGTACTGGGTCGTGAGCTGTTGCTGGGATTAGCATATTATTTATGCGAGCGATATTTAAGCCACGACCGTCACATTAGATCTTTGATACACAGCACTCGAATCCATTTATTACCAGCCATGAACCCTGATGGGTGGCAGGCATCCACCGATGCTGTAAGTTATCTTGTTTTCAAGGCTTTTCATATTAAGTAACAAATATTTAAATTAATTGGACCATAAAACTTTAAGGGTACTCAAGATTATCTAATTGGGCGTACAAACAATCATTCAGTGGATTTGAATAGGAATTTCCCAGATTTGGATGCTATTACTTTTGAGTTTGAGCGACAAGGTATCAGTCATAATAATCATTTACTCAAGGATCTGACACGGCTTGCAGCACCTGTGAGTAACATATTTATTTTAAACCTTCTTTATAATAATTACTATCAGCATCTTTAACTGGACCAATATTTGAATGAATTCATAATTTTAGTTAGAGCCTGAAACTCGTGCTGTGATGAGATGGATCATGTCTGTGCCATTTGTGTTGAGTGCGGCCATGCATGGAGGGGATCTTGTTGCCAACTACCCTTACGATGAAAGTAAGAGTGGGGCACCTGTGTCTGAATATTCTGCAAGTCCTGATGATGATACTTTCAGGTACACACTCTATAATACTGTAAGCTGCTAATATTTACCATCTGAGAATAATGACATTTTCTTATGTTAAGTAAGTTTCCTTGACCTTTGTACCAAATATATTTAGATTGGTTTGATTGAAAACCAAGCTTAAGTAAGATATTTATTGATAAAAAAACCTTTTGTTTTGTAGGGAACTAGCTATGGCCTATGCATCCAACCATGCAGACATGGCCTCACCCAGCCGCAGAGGGTGCCACACCACCAGTTCAGATGAGTCTGTCACTTACAACTTTGGCAAACAGGGAGGAGTCACCAATGGCGCCGCTTGGTATAGCCTTAAAGGAGGTAAGGGAAATCTTAAAAAAATGCACTGTAGGCATTAGGAATCATTCCATACCAGGATATGATATACCTATTTTATGTTGTGTACCTATTTTTATTCACACCTATTATTCAATAATAATATGCATACTGGTTGGACAGGCAGCATAGGCTTAGTAATGGCATTTGAGTAATAGGGATAAGGAACCATATAAAGGTTGATTTAAAAATTATGCATATTTTGAGATTCAATCTGAAGACATTTAATATTATTTACAGTTTTTAAATAAATTAAAGTGTTTATTATATATATATATATAATTTAAAACAGGTTTGTAGTAAGTAATAAATTTAAGTTGAAAGACAATATTTTTTTCCGGAATTTAACACTTACACTTTATAAACTTAATTGGCGTAACAACTTGGACTTAGTTGTTGACATTTAAGTTTGATCTTTGTCATACCTACGTTACGTTTACTAGGCAGCTACCGTAAATTAAGTGGAGAGAGGGATAAAAAGCTGTTTTCGTTTTTTGTCTTAAATTTTATACATGTAGGAAGAGCGAGAAGCAGGAAGTAGGTGCTATAGATCACTTTAACTTCAGTGCGTACGCACCGCCATTTACATTTAAACTCTGTCTGACCATGAGACGGCACGGGACAGGTTTAGTAATGCTAATGTTAGCCGTATTGTTTGAGCTAGCCCTGAGGTTAGCCCTGTTCTCTTTATACCGTATCGCGACAAAATCTGGTATGTATTGGCACCTTATAGTTAGCATATCTTCCTAAAGAGCGTATATACCTTACGCTTGATGCCTACACTTGGAGCCCGTTAATTTGCGTAAATAAAATCTTGCAGGTATGCAAGACTTTAACTATTTGGCGACGAATGCTTTTGAAATAACGCTCGAGTTGGGATGCGAGAAATATCCTCCTGCGAGCGAGCTGCCGAGGGAGTGGGAGAGGAACCGAGATGCTCTGATCGCATACATATGGAAGGCACACACTGGCGTGAAAGGGATCGTCAGCGACGACTCCGGGTTCATTCAGAATGCCGTTATCTCCGTCGTCAACATCACTGGATCCGTGCCGAGACCCATTCGCCATGACGTCACCACAGGTTTTATTTGTATACTAGCTTTAGCCGAGACTCCATTCGCGTGGAAATAAAACAAAACTATTTGCGTAACCCTTTTTTTTATGCGATAAGAAGTACCAACTTTTTATAATTATGTAGGTATGCCCATTTTCATTGGGATCCTTTCAGCCAGTTTGGCGTGATAAAGCAGCAAACAAACATCTAAACATCCGCATTTATTTATATGAGTGAGACTACAAAGGAGCCAAACAAGCATACGGCCCAGCTTACCAAAGCCTATGTACGATATGAGTACACTCGCAACATCTCTTCGAGTTGCCAACCTTGTGTTGATAGTTTGTTGTGTTCTATGTTTGTCTCAATAATATTATGTGCCTATTAATATTCGTAAGCATACATTTCAAGGTGGAACGCATCATTTTACATATACACGGCGATTTTAATGGCGTTACGAAACTGGAGCAATCAAATGTCAATGACGTAATCAATCGTCGCCTATTTACTTAACATCCATATGCCTAGTAAACGAGGCACGTCCTTTGGATTGAGATGTTACTTTCACTAACGTGGTTGTCAGACACGATTAGCAGTGAAGTAACACACGTAATGTTGTCGCAGCTCCTATCCATTTAAATTAACTTGACCCATATCAAGTTTAATAAACCTGGGCACAACAGATACCCGTAAGAAAAAGGAAACATCTGATAAGATATGGTACCTACAAGAAGCCTACAAATTACGGTTCAACATTTCGAGGATTGTTCTTCATCGTTATGGTATAGTCAGTAATCAACTTGCTAATCAAAATAAGAAGTAACTATTTTTCAAACGTACTTTCGCAATCTAAACACATATTATGTGACAATCAGTCAGCTAGTCTACTTACCATGGCCAATGCAACTTGGCCGAAACGTCGAGGTAAATAAACATTTGAATATCGCGTATAATGTCCGTTCTTACGCAATTAATAAAATAATGGTATCCTTGTTATGAGCAGCACTAAATGTTATCATCCAGTAGGTGGCTCGCGTGCGACTCGAACAATAATGTAATTACGGCTAGAATGTAAACGTCGCCTATTGTCCGGTGCAAAGGGAATAATGACTGTATGCATTCACTCAGTAAATTAAGACCGATGGATGTAACTGAGTGCTTCCTTAGAGCTTGCTCGCAAGACGCGGGTCTCATATTACCAACGAACGCCTAGTAGATATTTTCAACCGTATCGATAATAATATTACCAACGAACGTATTCAGAGTTGTACGAACACATTTGAACAGTTTATCATATTTGTAATACCAAAATAGAAATGTATTTTTAATTTAAAACATCATTAAAACAAGTTATATATTTGAACCGTGCCGTTTTGAAACTAGTATTAAAATTATATTTACATGTACATTGAATCGGAATAATATCTAAAAGTTTACACTACAATATTTTCAGTTAAACGACAATTATCACACATACACAGTAAACACGGTAAAGGACTTTGTGTTATGATCGTTTCAGTTAAAAGTTCGTTCAATTACACAATGTATTGTATGAATTGTTTACTAAATAATCCAAGAAATGTTTTGCTTTTTTGTGACAACGGTTAGCTCATAGCTATTCATGTTAGAAGCCTTAGTGTGCTAATTCATCAGTTATGGTGATTCAAACCAGATTTAGTGATCGCATTAAGTTATTTAGGTACAAACATTTTACGAATTAATACAAA
Source organism: Falcaria lacertinaria (assembly GCA_951449985.1). Classification (NCBI taxonomy): domain Eukaryota; kingdom Metazoa; phylum Arthropoda; class Insecta; order Lepidoptera; family Drepanidae; genus Falcaria; species Falcaria lacertinaria. Next base: position 6,555,821 of record OX602113.1, on the reverse strand, counting down.
ACCTCTTCGAAAGGTGGCGAATCCATACATACATAAGACACTGAACAGTGTGCTGTATCAGTTAAGTATTAGAATATTACTTAATGTAGGTACCATTTTCAAGTGACACATTCAGATAGTGAAATGTATGCATTTATGTAGGTACATAATTCAGTAATTGGCATAGGTAGTAGTTTTGGTTATATCCCTTATCAATACAGAACAATTTCTGTATTACCTGGAAAATGAAATATTGATAATGTCCAGGTGCATACGGTGACTACTACCGCCTGCTGACTCCCGGCCACTACGAGGTGACAGCGAGCCACCCCGGCTACTTCGCGGTGTCGCGCGTGGTCACCGTTCCTCGACACCAAACCTCTGCCCATGTGCTTAACTTCAAGCTGGAGGTAAGAAATTAATCTTTTTCATTATTCACACTTGTATTGCCACCAGAACCGCTTCCGTTCCCAAAAATCCTTTTTATGTGTCTATTTCAGAAAGGGATCTCCGTACAATATTCCTTACTACTGTGGCTTTCATTATTTATGTAAAGGTACGTGATATGCCACCAGGATACGTCCAATTTGTTGTATTTACAAATTGGACGTATGCATTAAAATGACGCGTGGAAGAAACTAGGCCCTCATGCTGCTTTTACATCGAAAAGCTGTTACGACACACAAAATGACTATTTACAATATCCTATGACGAGTTCAATTAGCAGCAGTTCTAAAGTGGAAGTTCGTGAGGACTGTAACTGTCATTATTGTTGTAATTACTTACAATATAAACAGTAACGGTGCAGTTTTGTATTGTATAAAAAATAGAAATAACATAGTTGCATCGAAATTTCCTTCGATTTAGTATTGTAACAACACAAACATGAAAAACTGTATCGTTCCAAATGGTAAGTGCTATTGTGAGCGTTGTTGCCACGTGAGCAAGCCTGTTACAAAGCAGTTCGATTGACATTTGCAGACCTGATATCGATCACATCCTACGTCATAACTCGCTGATCTTGAAAACTCGGCTAATCTATATACTATTAAATGTATGCGCTGTGAATTGATGATATTTGAAGATTGCATTTAAGAGAGGTGGGGCAAGTAAAAATTATAAAATCTTATGTGTCCGACTTGTGTTACCTTTCCGTTCTGGTAATCGGCGACTAACAATCGATATCCTTGGCTTAGCTGGCGTCTATACACAGCTTCGGTAATCGTTAATTTATTTGCCGATTTTCTAAAACGCCTAGTTATTAAATGCTGCGTATTACAGTAAATGTATCTGCAATTGATAGATACAACTTTGCTTACTGCCCACGTAATGACGTCAATCGCGCTATGAGGGCTAAAAACGTTATTATTGGAAGCTCTGACGCAACCTGTTCGATCTGAACACACAAGCCTATTGTTGGTGAATGGGTTGCATACACCGGTCTATCACCTCTCTACAACCGTTAATAATCACACTTATCTACGGTTCGCCAAGTCATATCGATTAGCCGAGGCACGAGAGCGGAGAAGAGACAAGTATTCATTTTCATTAAGTAGATTATGAGTATCCTGTGCCTAGAGGTCACAAGCAGATTATATTGTATTCAAGCAACAACAACATCAACACTTATTGAGGAATTTGCCTTGAAGAAAATACGTGACAATTGTATCAAACGTAGGTATATGTGCAAAATGATTTGTCATCGATACCTGAAAAATTGTGTTATGATACTAATAAATTTACAATAAATATCAACCAAATCTTTTGAAACCCTATCGCATAATTCTACTGGGAATTAAGGAAAACCCACATTATTAAACAGAAGGTCGCGGCCTTTCGTTGCCGGCGGGATAATGCGTTGGATAAGAACTTTGATATTTGCGCTATCTTTGACGCACTACGCTTATTACCATTCCAGCCCACGACGAGCTGGTTCGACGACGAGACGGCTTTCGGCCTGTACCCCCACGGGCTGCGTGACGGACAGCCCAGGATATACAAACGCTCGCTCTACGAACAAGTCGCCAACTCTATGCTGGAACGCAAGGATATCGCCACACCTAAGAAACATTAACTAAATCTGCGTAAGTATTAAAACATTCCCCTGACGAACGAGTCGATGCGTTATTTTATTTATTTTGTTCACTTTGAATAGTTGTGCTGCGTATACGTAGAAATCGTTAGACCTGCTTATGTGTGATTGTTCGCGGTAAATTGAATATGTTGGATTACAGTAAACTTGGTAAAATTTAAAACGTTAACATTATTTAAATTATATAGTATGTTGTACCAAAACTGCGATTCTCAAAATGATCTGACTTATTATTGTCGACAATGGATCGGTATTTTCAATCAGATTTATATGACTAGTGATAAAGATATCAATTCGATAATAGTTGTGTAACAATTGCGCGTATAGTATAAGTTATGCCAGTCACAAAGAGTTCTCTAGTTTAATTTGCATTACTAGGTTGATTTAGATTAAATAATTATTTTCTTGTTGATTATTATAATAAAAAATGTCTAGTCCAATCATAGTATCTTTCATATCTTTCAAAACTTGTAATATAGTTATGTGCATATATATGTATAAATTTAATCAATTATCTCCGGTAGTGGGTTTAGGTAGATAACATAAATAAAGAAATAACTATTGTATAGTTTCATAACATCTTAGAGCGGTCAGAATCAGTATATATGTACGATACGTGTAATCAATTAGTAAGAATGTTACCCATCTCAATGTGTATATGATACATGTTTGTAACTGGAAAGATCATGATACAAACCTGATAGATATTTACCAATAGAGTTTGAACGCCTACATTCTTGTCAAATGTTACCAATTAAATGTTAAAAACCTTCAATAAAATAACGTGGTATGTGTGCATATGATTTTTTCATTTGGTCCAAAATCGGATGTTTCCCAATAAAAGTAACAAAAACATTACGACTCGTCTTCAAATCGCGAATTTTAGAGTGACTTATTTTATCTGAAACTTGATTCAAGTTTCTTGTTTAAGACTTTTGAAAGTTGTTTATAAGGTAAGTCGGTTTTTTGGGAAATAAATAAATGAAATATAATAGTGTTAAAATATTTATTCCACACATAAATTTTGATATCGCTACCAAACTCCATATGTATACTTATATTTAATTATCATTAAATTATTTACACACCTACAGAAAACATTAGTACTGTCTACTTTTGAGCACTAATACAATGAATTAATTTCATTCAAACATTCATACAAAACAAAAAGCTCCAAGACGACTCATCATTTCATCACATTGTTATTCAGTATTTTTCGATTATCTAAGGTACATTATTAATACTAATTTTCACAGTATTGATGTGGCTTGATTCATAAATTTAAATCAATTAGTAAATTTGAACTAAATTAATATAAAATGTATGTTGGTATTGATTGAAATAGTTCGACAAGCAAGTAACGTTTTACAACGCATAATTAAACTCTTGTATATTTGTTACAATTTAGGTACATATTGATAATGCTATCATATTGAAAACATAACGGTAACGGTAGTATGTATTATCGTGCATGCATATTTTGTTTGCTTGTGCAGTTTGTAGTGAATTAAATGTAGGCCATAATATGTTAACTATGTCCTTACATTACGTAATTAATTATTGTTCTAGTCACATGAAATATATCTATTAAGTACATACTAAAATACATTCTCACATATAACATTTAGTCGGTGAACTTTATAAAAACCCGATTTAGTCTCAATGTTATACGTTTATAACTGGGACGGATTCGTTGCATTATTCATGTATTTATGAAAGTTAAAACATCTATATATCTCTACGAGACCTTTAAGGTACATGCATTATTATAATGGCACAAGTTCAACCGAAGAATATGATCAGAATACGATTCTTCCATTAGAGGTAACATATTATAAGGCCTGTTCATTCTGTGGAACCGGCGCTGTCAATGCCTTGTTAAGTCGATAATTGGTTTATCTATTTAGGTTATATTTGATACACCCACATATTGACTTAGCGCAGCTTGATGTAGAGGTTATTATCGCTAGGGTTATGATGACGGCGACGGCTCTGTTCCATAGACTTTATTTTAACCTTCACAGTCTTACTTATTGCTTCAGTGAATCTAAGCACCATATGATTTGATTTCCCTTTGAATGAGAACAATCATTTAATAAGGTATAACTACTCCATAAGTTACATCTACTGAATTTATTCTAACATATTGATTTAATCATTTCGATAAGCTTTTGGTAGTTTTCAGTTATACGCCGTAGTCCTTAGTATTTACAACATAACACGTAAAAATGATTTCCTGGTTTTAGTTATACCTGCAACAAAGCATTACTTTAATTTTGATTTTCTGATAAGTACATAAATATACATACATTTAAACGTTACATTAATCTACACCTACTAGTATTACATATAAAGAAAATAGATTTGCATTTTTGTTTGTCATTAACAAACCCGAAAAATATTGGCCTGATTTGAATTATTACTGAGTAACATAGGCTATATATTATATTATATATATAGCGGTGAAAAAGCTATTATATTTATATAAAAGAAAATAATTGGGAAGTGGTCCAAAGAAAATTAAGTTCACCTGCATTAATGCCTATTCCGATGCACGCCGGAGTGCCGGCTGCCCGGCCTGGACTGCACGATCGCGTAGTGGTCACTGTTGTCCGACACGGATCTGAAAAAAAGGGTTTTAAGTACCATTTAGGAGCTTCTATAATGTTCATTTTAACGTCATAAAAAATGCACTGTATAATTTTACCTCGCTGAATGAATAGTTGACGAGGGGTATCGGCTGCCATATTGACTTCCGTGCCAGCTGCGGTAAGGGTCATAGTCCTCCACTACTGAGGGGTCCTTTTCAATTACCTGAAAGCAAACATATTCGTTTAGTATTAGGAGATTGGAGATGTTGCTTTGACATTATTTTTAGATGATTTCGATACATAAGCTATTATGATATTTTAGACCAGTTCAGTTGATCGTACGTGTGGTTCGTAACTTCAAGTAGGTGACTATCACTTTCTTACCTTATTTAGAAATAAAAAGTCCATATAAGGGTTCTGTTTGATTAATAAATAATATGTAATATTGGTATAGTCTAGACTCTAGTCTAGATAATATATACCTATATAAATATCATCACGCCATGTCCCTCACGGGGTTGGCAGAGAGTAGGTATAGAGCGATATTATACAGTTAAATTACACACCTCTTGCTTCTTCTCCATTTATAACTCTTTTCATGCATGCCTGCCGGTTCTGAGTACTCTTTACCTTAACATCACTGAGTGGGTACTATGGGTAATTTAGTAGCATTCCCTTGCAGCTCGGGCATGGTCTAGATGCTTTTCTTAATTTGAATATTATATTATTTACAAATAAGCATGTGTAGCACCCACGAACCAGTAAATCGTATTGTAGGGCGACAGTCGCATGAGAGTAATGAAGATAAAAGGTATACTGACGTCAGTCCTGGCGCACGAGCACGTCATGGCGGTGCAGAGGAAGCAGTTGACGAGCAACATCACCAGGAACATGACGCCCAGCGCGATGGCCAGGTACAGCAGCCACAGCGGCCGCACAGAGCTCTCCGAACACGACATCGCCAGCACTGACACGGAAAATACATACAATCATTAAATTGTGTAGGTACACGCGAACATACGGAAATAATACAAAATCGGCCTGATGCGAGTTGCACTTGCACACCGAGGGTTCCGTACTAGAAACAAAGTAGGTTAAATGACCAAATAGGCTAAATGGTTATTGCATCAACAGCAAATAATAAGTTTGAAATAGTAAATTCGGTATTTTTTTACTTAGTATAACGTATTTATAATAAATGTAGGTATCGCTTTTATCATTTTAAATGTATCATAAAACAGCTAAGAATAAAGTTACTTTTAATAACAGGGAGGATGTTACAGTACAGAATAGACCAAACAATGTTTCGCACCCAGGTAACTTTTAAAGGAAAATTTTAAATCATAGAATAATCATACAAAAATCAGTTTGTTATTAAAAGGCAGTACGATTGTAATGTGGCTCATTATAGTGAACTAGATAGAAGTGCTAGTTCCAATACAAATAACAGTAGGTACTGAGGTTACTGGAACTGCACTTACTCAATCAGGCAGAGTTGTTAAATTGCCAACTCATTCTAGAATTTCGAAGTTTTCAATTAACTAATCTTGTTTTATTTGAATTGTTCTAAAAAAGCTCAGTTTAAGTTTCGTGGATGGTTTTTTACAAGCTTGTTTTTAATAGTTTGATTCAATAATATAGAAGGGAAAGATGTGTCATAATATGTTATAGCTTGACAACACGCGGAGAATATAAAGAAATGGCGCTATACAGATACATTTGCAGATTCGTTTATTTAATAAAACGGATACAATACAATACTGAACTTTAAATGGCTTTGATTGTTGATATCCCACAAAAATAGCAATTTACATTTATTTACTACGGGGCCGATTAAACATTGTGAATACATTTTCTACATCACCTGTTTTTTTAATGGTGCAATGTTTAATGTTTCAGTAAATGATCTAAGGTTTCAGTCTATAGTAATTTAGTCAGGACTTAGCTAGTTCATACCTGTGTTGTCATTAGGATCCAGCACAAAGATGCCTGTGGATGCTGTGACAGTGCCTTCTTCATTAGATGTGTCGATGTTTCCCTCAATGCAATCGAGAACCGCACACGTCCCTGAAATAATAATGTTAAGTCAAGAATCTAAATCTGAGCTATCTTAGGTACAGAGCTCAGGTTTAGATAGTAAGTCAAGTTTAGATAGTACAGTAACTACCTAGGTAAACGATTCTGGCAATATGGGAGTGTTAACAGCTGTTTTTTTAAGTAAAAAGTAAGTAAAATTATTAATCGTTTTTAGAATCCAATTTGAAGAAGTAAAACCAAGGACAGATACTAAAATTATTTCAATGAAGCCCATTCCAGCACTATCTCTAACAGAATCCAAATACCTACATATTTGCTACTACCAATAATATGTACTTATTATTGTTAGTAGCATATTTACGTTTCGCTTTCATCATGTAGACCTAATAGAGAATCAATAGCGGCACATTGTGAAAGCAAGTGATGTGATTTACCTCTGCAAATAGCAATATCACACTGGAAGTTGACTTGCGACGAGTCTGGGAATCGGAACATCGACGCTATCACGAGTTCCGCCACACCAGTCTCGGACTTCACAGCTAATGAATGTTGCTTCAATGGACAACTGAAAAAAAAAAATCGGCTCAAAGAAATATTTGTTAGTTTTTTAATGTAGTGTAAAGGATTGGGATGCTTCAAAAAGGGTGCGATAATATTAGAGAGTTATTGATAACCCCTGTTTTAAGCGTTCATGGGCGACAATAGCCGCTTCAACTGCTTATGCATGATTGCCTTAGCGGTTGAAGACAATCTACGTATTGATAATCAGTTACACCCACAAGAATGCCAAAATCAAGACAGATCAAAGAATAAAATAATATTTGCCGACATGCACAGGTCGCATGCAGCTTAAAATGTATTAAGTTTGTAGCTTATATCTATATTATTAAATTATTTGACTATGACCTACCCTCTGCTATCAAGAAGTTCCACGGTGTTGTTGCGCATGTTAAACGCAAAGCAATTTTTCAATCTGATTCCATGTGTTCCTGTAAGTAATAAAAAATACGTGATTATGGAATCAAGGTCACGGAAAATCTACTCATTCATTATATTTCTCTCATCAGTAAGTAGTTATTTTTGATTTATTTGTAAGTATGATATATAAGTATATATAAGTAGATAAACCTCGACTACCATTACATTTAAGGCATGCCTTAAGTTAATTTTGGTAACGTACCATCGGATTTACTCATTTCAGCTCGCAGAGTGTAGGGTAAACCAAAAGCAGCATTGAGCACTTTTCGTCCTTGATCGTTTAACATTCGTAGAGATACGAGGGATGTCTCGTTTCTAAAAAATCAAGGCAGGTAAGTAAGATGATGATACTGATATAGGTAATATTCTGCAAATAGTTAAGAAGTTTGAGTTTGTCACGAAAGTCTATCTTTGTATTGTTCGTACCTTCCATTGATTACGGTACCTATATATTTTTTCCATATTGCCAAATATGATCTACTCTGAGATATTGCTAACTCTACAAGTGTAATAAAATGTATAGGTATCTGGTTAAAGCCGTCTGGGTTCCTAATAAGGTATCTAAGATATATGTAATCACAATTTAACAACCAGTGAGCGGTTTATGAGAAATTAAGATTAATAATTATTTTCTCTGAGTTAATACTTACTTCGCATTTCTGAAGCCAGCTTTACCACATGTGATGACGTAGAATTTATCGTCAGCCAGCTCTAGGGTCCGGTGCACGCGGACCGCTAGCGGCAGAGAACGTTCATCTGTGCGCTGAAATAATAACACATTAATATAATTAAATAGCTTGCATAGCTCAACTGTTATGCTGTCGGTTTGAGACGTTGAGGTTCTGAATGGATAAAATATAATTGATGATTAATAAACAAAAAATAAAATAAATATAATATTTATGATGGGTTTGAAGTGGGTGTTGAGGGTTGTCACACCAGCTCTACTTACCTCATTCGGACAGGCGCAATTTTTTTTTTGTAGAAAGAAGAAGAAAAACAAAGTAATTATCATTAACCGTACACTTAATGAATCATACAAATCATAGGAGAGAGTGAATAATGAAGGAAAGCGTGTGATTACGTTGTTCCAGAAGACCCCGCAGTAGTCCGGAGATCCTTGAGCGGCCATCAGGTTGATGTCGAAGTTGAGCGCTTCAGTGCCATTGCCCAGCGACATGCACGCCGGAGTCCTGGAACAGGTAAACAGTCAAGTTTGCATTATTATATACTAGCAATATACTAACGACCGGCCCCGGCTTCGCACGGTCAGCGTTAGCCATATAAGTTAATATCTACAAAACACAAATTAATTTTATATTAAAACCCTCTTGAATCGCTCTATCTATTAAAATAACGCATCAAAATCCGAACAAAGAGCAGAGTCCGAAAAAAGATAGACAGACACGGGAATCGACTTTGATTTATACTATGTAGTGATAGTGTTTATATAGATATTTTATAAAGTAGGTTATCAGCATAGTAAACAGCTTAAATCATACCGTACTTCTTTGAGTACCTGAATTTATTGTTATTCTATTCTACTGAAAACGATTTTCGTTGTCCGAGCTTGGTGGTGCATATGAAACCAAAGAATAAAAACCAAAGTATGTTGTCTGGTTAAATATTTATATATACCACATTACTAAGGTTTACCTGCATAGATACTATTCAACTGTCGATAAATAAACATGAATTACAAAGTAAAAATAGAAACAACTTTGTTGCGAAGAAACATTCTGACATAATTTACTATTTGTAAAAATGTGTAACCATTTCACAATTTAGTACTTTTTACCTGAAATCCCTCGCGTGTGCGATTCCATTGAACGCTTCATTGAAGTTGATCTTGATCGACATAACATTGCTCTTGCATGTTGCCGTCACCACTGGGGAAAATTCACCGCTGCTTCCGTCGGCATTCTGTAAAAAATGACAGGCTAATTACGGGCTAGTGAAGGTTGTTCCAATGCAAGAGGTGCACAGAATTGCATTGATTCGTCACAGGTAATTTGTTATGTGTACTCATAAGGAACGATATACAAGGACTTCCTGCAGCGCCTAGTTGCCGTCAAGCCGCCTTGTATGGGTAGGCCTACCAAATGCACGCGATTGGCATGTTGCGTCTATATTGTTTTTATTTATGAAAAATTATGTTGAGATTTCAAATTGCCTGACACAAAGGCCGAAGTTACCTACTTACAATCATTGTTTTTCTTTACAAACCACGACGCGAAATAATATATATGGAATAATATACATATATGTGTTGACTGTATCACATGATGGAAATCCAATATAAGGATCATCGTCTCAAAGCTGACTTGTTGTTATTTATTTACAAAAATATGGATTCAAAGTTACAAATTTCTTTATGTAAGTAGGTAAATATCCTAATTAATAAATATTCAGTTGTCTTATTACGATGCTTTTAAAGAATATTCTAGAAAATTGGTTGCATATCGTTCATCTAATTAGGTATGTGATACAATAAAGTTTATAATGTGAGCTCTTAGTGAAATGGATATGGCTTGGAAAGATGGAGAGTCCAATTTGTCCGACCTCAAATGTACATTAGTGTCGGTACCTAGTGAACAAACAAACCGTTACGACATCGGCACTGCGATGTATAAACCCCAGACAACAAATCACTTCGCTTTGTACCGCAGACAGATCGCGGTGCGGTGCAGTGTAGGGCTGTAGGCCTTTATTTATACTATGGTGTCTGTGGTGTAGGGCTGTCTCGGAGACAGATCTCAAGGGATTTGTCTTATATTTATATTTGTTGGTCCATAACTCTCCGTTAGTTCGCTAACCAAAAATAAAGGTGAAGTATCGTTGTGATAAACAATTTCACCTTAGCACTGACCGCAAGGATTTATGAGATCAACATTTGGCCTGTTTGTGGTTTATTTATCTCGTATACTAATGTTGTGCTAATGTAACTGCCACTGTGCATCGTTGTGTTCTCTTCTTTACGGGTATATGCAGGACATTACAGTCCACCACGCGGGCCCTTATTCTGATGCCGGATTGAATTCAATAGATACATATGAGAAACGTTGCTGCCTTGTTTCTGTTCACCGAGTGTCTATGCATTCCTTAATAACGAAGGAACAGGTAATAAAAATGCCCAAGGGAGGAATTTGTATTATTATACAAGGAAACTGAGTTCTGCAATTCGAGGCGGCCCAAAGGGTCGCGCCCGGAGCGTCGACGCGCACGACTCCGGTCGCAAGATCTAGTCTGATAGCTTCCTACCATTAGCTTAGCCGTCCCACAATCCCACGATAGATAAATAACCAACGAAAAGAAAACAATACAGATATTTTGAGCGATAAATGTAAATTATATCTTCTATGTTATAATGCTTTCATAGGTACCCTATGTTTATTTCGTTCCATTTGCTAAGTTTTATTAATTTCATTCAATAACAAAAAACTTACAGTAGGTACTTATATGGGATATATTCCCATACGGGGTAAATGCGTTGTGCACATTTAGAACACGTTGCCACCTTTTCTATTAATTCGTGAGGAGGTCATCATTAAATTTGGTACCTACCTATAGGCTTGTAAATCTGCTGTTTCATAGTATAGTTATATCGTATTACGACTAGTACGTGTTTAATGGTTGTACGTAAAACTATCTTAAATAAATAAAGCCGAACAAGAACAACAAGTTTTGAGAAAATCTACAAAAGGTGTAGTGAAGTGCTAATGACTATATCCACCATCATTATGTGCTAAGCGCTTAACATTTCCCACATTGGACTTTACACGTCAACAAATCTTTTTAAAAGTACACTTATTCATTATTATACTGAAGGTCAAGAACTTGTTGAAAAAGTATTGGATAGCAGTGCGAGCGACTGGTATTATGTTCTAGAGTTATAACGAATCTCCATGAAATCATGTTAATTTTGTTTGTTGCCATATAAATAACGATTTGCATGGCGTATCTTTTGTTCCTTGCTCTAGAGCCTGACGTCAATTTTTTGACGAGGGAGGTAATTGAGATGTAGATGAGATGGTGGTACCATTAGTATTAATTAGGTATTCTTATTTATTTCAAAGAAAACAACAAAGCCAAAGATTCGGTATCCATCTACACTACAGCTCGGTAACATCTATTTATTATTATTTAATGTGTTTATTCTATTCATTTCAGCATATATCAGTGATTCTATTAACCATGACTTGCCTGCTATTATACCATATTTAACAAAATTGGAAGAAAATTCGCCTCACACAACCATGTGTATAATAAGTGAAGGGAATTAGCGCAGTGAAAATGGTGTGATGCAGTGCGTTTGCGTCGAAGAAGACACGTGCCTACTCTTAAAATATTGTCGGCAAGTTGTCAATGTGGATGAAGTCCGGGTACTGGCCTGAGGTCAATGCACGAGTGACCGCCGCCGCCGGGACTCGGGTCATCTCACAGCGTTCTATTCTTTGATAGAAGAACAATATACTCCTAACTTTTTAAGACTTACTCCGTCAATTAGGACATTTGGTGGGTTATATTAAAGTGTAAATACTTTTTTTAGCCTAGTTAATAAATGCAGGAAATTTTCGGGAATGAAGGAATCATACGTAAACTTTTACGTAGAAGACAAGAGTCTGTGCGGAACGACCGTCACCCGATTTGATATGTTGACAACTCTATAGTGCAACTTCAATGTCTTGATATTTTGAAATTATTTTAGAATATAACGTTTACAGATTCCGATTCGTTTTAAGGAATGATTTTAAGGAAAAAATAGCTCAATTCTATGGCACGACGCGACGGTTCTATTTCCGCACAGACTAGATACTGCATAACCGCTGTTTAAACATACACGACAGTTTAATTGTCGACAAACAATGTTCAGAGTAATTTACAATAGTTTTTGAATAGAGTTTGCGTACATTTTGTCGTCGGAGTTCTGAGCCCTATCTACCTACGCCCTTGTAAAGCCTTTCTCTCAAACCTGAAGCAAAATGTGATTAGTCGATATCATACCTCCTGTATGACGTACGACTAATCACAAGGTAATCACGAATTGTAAGGTGAATTCGGACTATATTCTTATCTGAAACATCAATATTTATATCTCGAGTTATTTTAATATTGCAACACCACACAATAAATAACACAAGATATTTGTATTTAAGAGTGACCCCCAACCCCCACCGGGGCTTCGCCCCTGTAGGCAATGGGGATTGAGCTTCTTCTAGTTTCAATTAAGAATAAAAATACTTTCATCAATATTTGCATAGGAATCAGTAATATTATTTCTCGAGTTGTTTTAATATAGCAACACCACACAATAAATAACACATGATGTTTGTGTTTAAGAGAGGGGGGCTTCGCCCCCCATCCCCCACCGGGGCTTCGCCCCCAACCCCCTTCGGGGCTTCGCCCCTGGACCACATGGGACTTTTTTCTTTAACAATAAAATAAAACTTCAAATTAAAAGTAAAAATACTTCAATCAACATATGCATAGCATAATTATCCAAGCTGTTTTGGAGAAGTTGTACATGCCGAGTCTGACTGGTTTTTTCCTGGAATATCTTTTAAAGATAAACCATTTTCTTCTATTTACAAATGATACTAAAAGATCAAGATTTATAAAGCAGCTCATCGCTAAAACTTATCGTTTTTCAGGTTAAAAAAGAAATCCCAATCCCGTATCCCATGGGAAACCCGTCATTTTATGGGATGATACATTATTTCTCTGTCGCGCATTTTTTTTATATCGGATTTGAACAGACACGGCTGATTTTCAATTTTAGTATAGCTAATTTTATTTATATGGCAAGACAACGTTTGCCGGGTCAGCTAGTTTGTACTACATTTATAAATATGAACGGCTAGAATAATGTTGTTACTGATGTTTTTTTTAATAGATTTACATCAATTTTATTACTTATTATCCTATTGCTATGTATAATTGCGTACTTTCGACATAGCTTTAATTTGAATACCTGGTTTAAATGAAACCTGTTCGATATTCATGATACCTACTTCATTTGAGTGTAACACAATCTTTGTTTTAGAACTTGTTACGTACGCTCTAAACAATAGATAAATCGGAACCTCGAAGGCCAACTTCCAGCCACTTTGCAATCGACATCAAATTGTAACGCTTGCTTGCGGCATTTAACTGGCCACATATTACGCATAAATCTAGTTTTAAATAACTTGTTTCTCATTGGCCGAAGCCAAACGCCAAAAACTGAACCCTTATAATCTGTTCGTCTGTCTATCCTGTCCATATTCTAGCGTAGCGGTTATATTCTCTTGGGTCCATATGCCAGACAGAGCCTTTTTACTCGGAGACTATCGGTACGGTACATATGCTGGAAAGTAATGAAAATTGGAAGGTAGGTGCCATATAATGTGTAGAGAAATAACGAAAAAAATTTAGTGGTACCTGCCTACTCTAAAGTCCTGTAACAGAGGTAGCTTTATGACCTGTCTTAAAAAATATAAATTGACAAAATATGACACTTTTATCAATCAGTTGGTATGACATATTATGATATGGCTTCTGAAGCGTAGCGGTTGTTGCCAAGAAGATCCTCTCTATTATCTACATGACATTGGCAAAATACGAAATGTACTTTTTTGTGTTGCCATTAAATAAATCTATATCTATCTATCTATTCTCTTGGGCTTCCGATGTTCAAAAACGCGTGTTCCCGGCTTAAAATTTTCAACTATGTGATGGAAATTTCAAGAAAAAACTGTTAGTACCTTGACATCAAACACAATTTGTCGGGCTGAGCCAGAGACATGTCAATGTCTCTGCGGTGAGCATTAAAATTACTTACAATTAAATTTGGTTTGGGTAAGATCTGTTGTGTATTTTTGAGATATTTTCGGTATACACACTGTTTTGAGTTTATATTTCATTTGATTGATGTTACTCGATTTGCTACATAAACATAAGTCTGATAATTTTACTGAAACTTGTTTCCACCTTTAGGTATATATATATATATATATATATATATATATATATATTTGGAACACAGGTCATTTTCAAAATAACATTTCGTTGGCGCCTACCATAAAACCATCATTTGGTTTGATTCATTCACACTTGCAATCGAGGACACAAACTGAGCTTCATTTACGAAAGATAAGATTATCTGTCTGTGCAATCAATGGTTGCTTAACGGTGCCTTCATGCTTTTAAAATTCTGGCAACAATGACTCTGCAATCCATAGACATTTCTTTAAAAACGAATTTGGTAGATTACGAATAGAGTCAGTGTAGAGTTTTTGGCGGGAATCAGGCGGAGCGGTTGAGATTTTTTTCCAGTGTGTCGTAAATTGTGTTATAGTGATCTTTAATGTGTATTTTTGGTGTCGATATGTGCAATAAAGTTTCATTTAGTGACTGATTTATAGGAGCATTGGAAATAATGCCATAATACGACTTTTGGGTTAAGTGATTTATCATTTTGGTCAATAGGTTACCTCTAATCTAAAGGCGTGTTACGATCTGCTTTGTGGGTTGTCTCCAGAAACTCCATTGGGCGTTAGAATGCATGACACTAGGAATTTTAATGCGGCAAACACGAGAAATTTTGCAACATGAAAATTCTCTAACACTCGACACTGGCAAAAATAGTCCCTGAAGGGATCGATTGCCATACTTAGGAAGAAGAAGAAGAAGAAGAAGAGTCAGTGTATTTAGAATGAATGTCTATGCTACATTAAGTAAGGTCTAAAATGAGTCGTAAGAAACAGTAACGTGAACCGTTTGGTCAAATTGATGGGTTCTGATATTTGGTATAATGCTATCGCATGACTGGACCACTTTTGCATCTAGAGTACCGAATGCTCGACTATTTATATTGCCTTAGCCATTTATGCCGTTACTATAATAGAACACTAAAGTAACAAAATACGGTGGATTATGCTTCTAATTCTTATGTTGTACAATTATGTCTATAATAATAGGTAAAAGTGCACATTTCGCTTTGTAATGGAGGTTTCTGAGCGCGTTCCGTTAGGGGGACTATTTAAGAGCGGTAGATAAATGATTTGAAACTGCACATATCCGGACCATAGACATAAACCTCGAGAGTAGACAGGTTAATAAAATTATAAATTTTATCAGATAGGTTATCTAACATTTAAAATGGCTTTATTTAATTCAAATTTTCATAATATATCTATGAACTTATGTTCATTGATATAATATGGTTTCATGATAATTATGTTGTTAAGACAAATTTAAATAAAGCTATAACTTTTTGCGGCTTACAATTTATTCACAGACAATAGGTCAGTATAGTATATTATCTACTCTGAGGTATAATTTATCGATTCACCCAGTTCAGTTAGTTTAGCTTTTCCTTGTGAGCACTGGCAAGCTTACTGACTACTTTAACCTTTTTTTTGTTATATGTGCCGTATGCTACTTTTGTACGCATTTAGTAAAAAGCTGTTATTCTGACATTACAAACAGATCAATTTTATTTGTTTGTATACATTATTTATTATTACATAAGCATCTTTAAAGTTGAAATGCGACTTGCCCACTGACTACTACCCACTGATTTGCAGCGTATGAGAAAAAAACCGAAGTTTGGATATTTACTATAGCGTTCTAGATTTACCGTGTAAATTACGTTTTTAAACTAATAGCGGCTATTATGTTGTGAGGTTTATTACACTACGAAATAACCTCTTAAATATTAAAAATGAATCGTTAGCTGAGAGCAGTTACGTTTAATTATTACAACTATTATATAACACCAAGCGGGCGCTCATTGCCATATGTATCGCATTTGATGCAACTTCGAGTCGACCGGTTTGCTCGGCCCCAATATTTCTGCTGGCAACTACGTCATCATTGTAGGCGTGTTTAACTTGGTAATTCTATTACACATGTGTATGTTATGCTTGTCTTGTCTTTGTGTAACGTTTATATAACTTAAATGGATGTTAGTTGATCAGTTCTACGCTTCAGTCATTGTAAATGGAAGACAGAATTCATCAACCATTGTTATATCTGTAAAAGACGTCTCGTCAGCATTCTTTGTCACTTCGAATTAGTTGAATAAAGAAAAGAAAATAGATTGTTGAGCCAGCTTATTTTTTTATCGAACCGAAGCATACAATTCCGGGTTCTTTAAATACTGATTTATTAATGAGTAACGATAACGATGTGTGGATGTGCGTTTCTCACGTACCCATAATTTACAGTTTCGTAAATAACAAATAGGTAGTTATCAAATAACGATTGTCTTCCCACGGAACGTTACTGTATTGTTAGTTTCAGCAACAGCTTGTCGAGAAGGAAGTGGTCAACGGTGAATACATGCGACAAGCTGGGGTCTCGCGGATTAGCGTAAATAATGACAAGTAATTTGTACTCCCCTATGTCACCCATGAGCCGTTTAGGGATTGGAAATATAATAACGGCACTTTCATAACCCGTCGGACAAATACGTAAACGTAACATCCGTAAATGTTTCTGCGAAATCTAGAAAATGAGATTTAATTATACGATGAAACTCAAATAAACACGACGAAGAATTGGTTACAATTCTAGAAAGGCTTTTGTAATCGTCGTCCTGTCTCAAGTGTCTTATTAAGACAAAATGTGTGGCAGACACGCTTGAAATCAGATAACTCATGTACATCAGTTAAATAGTTAAAACAAATCGGACATGGCATGATGCCACACAAGTAGTGACTAAATATGATAATGCTTCGTATATTAGCATAGTGTTGTTGTGTTTACTGACAACAAATTAAACATACTTATAGGAGAGGCCGTAGCCCAAGCATATAATAGCTTGCATGTTATGAAATAAGATAAATGTATGAAAATAAATCGTACAAACACCGTTGAAGTGCGATAGATACTTCCGCAAGCGTCGTTATCGAGTGATCGGCCCTCGGAGCAATCAGAGCGTTGCATTGCAAGAACCACGCGTAGTGAATCTTTATCACTACCGAATACTGGACTTGTTTCAGCTATACTTTATATACGTATGCAGTACAAGATATTAATCACGTAATAGAAAAACAGCACTTGTGAATTTTTTGAAGAACAGAGAAATTATATAAAGTATTAGTTAGACATTCATTATATATTCGTTATGTAGAATTTTGAAGCCGTGGTGGCCTTGTGGTTGAAGCAACGGCCTGACATCTGATGGGCCCAGGTTCAAATCCAATAAATTTACTTAAGCTTATGTACAGTGATAAATCACACAATGAGCTAAAAAAAAGAGAGGTAGGGCGATTTGGGATCCGCCGTGGGTCTTCTTAAATATTGGACCCGCCCGACTGGGGACTGTATCTCCGCCTCACAGAAGACCGCAGTGAAATAACACTACTTTGATGTAGTATTGTGTTTCTGCGGCTACTAAGGTTGCCAGTGCTCCACGAGGATACGCTGGGCTAGTAGTAATGCTGCTAGCACAGTGACTCCTCATCAACTACAGGGTTGGCAACTCGTTAGTGATATCCCTGGTATTGCTAGGGCTATAGGCTACGGCGACTGCTTACCATCAGGTAGGCCGTAAACTTGTGTACCACCTGGTATAAAAAAATCGGTCTAATTTTAACATCGAAACAAGCGAATATATGTGTTGCCTTTGAAATGTATGGTATGGGCAATATGCTCAAGGTAAGATTTAAAATTATTTTGATAATATAACTGTTCAGTAATTAGGCGTGAGTTACGGAATCATGATGTTAAGTAGGCAATTAAAAAAAAAAAACAAATAAATATTAAATAAACGGAGCATAAATTAAGCAAGGTGATGAGGGAGGAAGTCGAGGCCTCGCCGTCTCTCAGAGGTCGCACGCGCATGCACAGCTAGACTCACCTCACTGACTAAATGACGCGAACTTAATGCGTTTTTGAAGTGATAATGAATATGTCATTGCTATTATTACTTTCTCTTAAATAAAAGTACTTTTATTGTTCGTAGTATAAAATAATATTTTGTGGTTTTGTTCACACGACAATTTGAATTCCTCTGGATAGACATTGAAATTCCAAATAGGTTATTATTAGTACAGATGATGCTGATATACATTATAATATATTTAAGGCTGTTTTAGGGTCAAGGATATATTAATTTATTTATATGGAAGATTATACGTAATTATATGGATGATAACTACGCACCTTAGGTACACATTGTAAGGGACAGCTTTTTTGAAAATATTAAAAAAATATAATCGTATACAAGTACTTTTTACTGACATATTATAAAACTTATGTAGGCATTATTTTATTTATTAAACAGTTTTAAGTATTTTTATGGGAAACAGAGTAAAATAGAACAAAAATACACATGCTATTTATATACGTATTATTATATATGGAGTAACAGTTTCAAAGGACAGTAAAAAAGACCTAAAGATATGACAAGCACCTGGGGTGATTCGGGCTCGCTTGGCTAAAAACTAAGATGTTCGAGAAATGTAATAATTAAACATTTAATGTTTGTTATTAAGACAAACGTAGTTCAATGCCGGATTCACCTTGAGTATCGCATAGTGATGCGATGCACGCCACGGTTTGTGTAAGACATGTTTCATGTTCCTTTTGTATTGTCCGTGGCCGCGACCGACGCTGTCATGACCATCTATGAAGTTATTGGGTTGCGTGTGAGACGGGAATTATGGCTCGCATTATAAGTATTTACTGTATTCAAGCTTTAATTAACCCAACCAACCAAAACACTTTTATAAATGTATATTTCCCTATTTAGGAAAAAAACCTACTTGCATTAAATAGTTTACCTACTCAAATGAAAATAAGCATTTATAAGTATTTGATTATGTCATTGTATTTTATGATTTGTGTTAGACATGACAATAATAAAAGTCCATATTTTCCAATTTCCATTGTGATACATGTTTATACGACGATTCTTTTGACTCCCAAAAATATCTCCGAGTACTTTTTTGCGTCCTGTATAATCGAGAAAACTACTGACTTCGCAGTTTCTACAAATAGATACCTATTCGTGTGACGTATGTTTTTATTGGCTTTAGCCACGAAACTAATCAGTCGGGACAATGAACACTGTGTTTTTGTAACTAACACTCTAGCTATCTATTCTATTTTATCAATCTATATAACACATCTATATAACATATATAAGATTAAAGCGTTCTCATCAAGATGACGATTCAGTTTTACAAAAAGATTTGTAATTAAAATATGATATTAATAATATCCTCAAACAAAAAAAATAAAATGTATGAAATAAAATTACAGCAGATAGGTAGGTACCTAAATAATTTGAAGATGGTTTCGATTAGATATGTGGACCTCTTGTCTTATTACGTACCTACCACTCGTACAGTCTAGTATTTTTTTTTATACCACTATGGCACACAAGCATACGGCCCATCTGATGGTAGGCAGTCACCGTAGCCAATAGACGCTAGCAATACTAGGGAAATTAATAACGATTGCCTACCCTGTTGTTGATGAGGAGTCGCTGTGCTAGCAGCATTACTACTAGCCCGGCGTATTCTCGTAGAGCACTGGCAATATATTTACTGCAGAAACAACACTACATCAAAGTAGTGTTATTTCACTGCGGTCTTCTGTAAGGCGGAGGGTACAGTCCCCAATTACACATCGGACGGGTGAAACTGAATAAATGCTTGTAAAAATAGGTACTCGTCGATATCAATATTTACCATCTGCATTCTTAGCCATTTACACACAGCCATAATATGCGTACTACCTACCTACACCACCTAGTATATTAAGTGACTCAATGCTTGCTTTGAGTCACTCTTGTTTCCATGAATGAATGAACCATTGCTGGTAACATTTACCATGGTAAATGCTGGTAGCATCAGTATGTGTCTTGAGTAGAAAAGTTGTTTTATAGCTTTTGCGTGATCACAGTATAAAAACATATTTTTTATATGTTTAAAATACATTAAACTACAATCAGCGCTTTTGTTCACAACTGTATATAATATATTATCGTGTTTTTGTTAAGAATGTTGGTTGTACACCTATGAGTCAAGTACGTAAATACTGAGTGAGGTGAGGAGTGAGGTATTCGCATCCGAACGACCCAGTGCTTCAGTTTGTCTTTTTGCGGACAGTTTAGTTTTAAGGTTAAATAAAAGATAACTTTAGTGGATCACCCCTAAGGAACTCAAGGATAATTTTCTCTAAATTTGAAATCTCTAGGTCTACCAGTTTATCTTATGAGTTGCTTGTCACGGCACTGTTTTATATGTATGGATGATTTGTAAGCAGTGGGAACTATTGGTACAAGTTACAAGTAGGTGGGAAGCGTAGGCGCATTAATAACCTTGTGCCTGCGCCGCGCTGAGCCTGGCATTGGCTGTCTTCGTCCAACCTTATAAGGTGGAAATTGGGGACAGACTTTTTAATTTAGCATGCTACCTTTGAAGGTCTCACGTACTAACTTTAAATATGAGTGAGCCTCAACCGGCCAGGGAATGCAGGTCTCAGTTCTGACTAGTCAGAAGTATGAATATTTTTTATGACTAGGCTTTTCTAAGAAAACTCGCGGTTCGAATACCTGTTGGTTGATGAGGCTTCTTTTAAAGAATAAACTGGTTTGATAAAGTGTTTTTTTGGTTTCTAAGAATAGATAAAAAGACATCGTCTAATTTCGTTCTCCTTTAAGTTTACAAATTGGTTATGTTATGTCAGTGCTACATTTAGGTAACTCTACAAAGAAGCGTAGCGAAAAAAAATCTTGGTCTGTGGTTTAGTGTAGTGTAGTTTCTTTATTTAACATGTGCATCAGAGAATGAAGAGGAATATAGAGGCAAGGGTATCAGTCAACTATTCCTATTTATTCAGTCGCGCAGCTGATCAACCTACATCCAACTCATTTACATAGAATACGTGTAGCTTATACTACATGCCTATCTGTACAAATATAACATAATGTATTTGCCGCCTGTATTGTTACACCCAGCATGATTGAACAGTTGATATTAAATTCTGTAATAAACATTCTGGGGGAGTAAAAATGTGGGTTACGTCGAGTTACGCTCTCATATACAATACATAATTGTGTTACGCAGTAAATATAGCTATGATAATAAACTCTACATGCATTTGAAACAGTGTATACCTACCTACCAATACCGCATAACACTATTTGTTTGGAAGAAGACAATATTTAAGTTTAATGGTTATTTTTCCTGTTTAGTTTAATACACTCTCCAAAATTAATATTCACATAGATATTTGCAAGTAATATTAACTAATTTTAGTCGTAGTTCATTGTTCAGGTATTAACCTGGATTCCTTTTTAGGTGCCAATTTAAATAATTTATCTGGGTATGTAGGTACTTTTTTTAGTGGCATTTAAATTATAAAGGTCGACGTAAACAACTTCTATATCAGGAGGGCACCGGTGTGTTCCACTGCACTGGAGATCCCGGAGTCATCCTATATGCACGGAGGATGACCACCGGGGAGTTTTAGTGATTGAAAATCTCACATACCCCGTCTGCTCCCCTTCAAAAGTTACCCGTCCGTTTTAACGGACGAGTAACTTTTGAAGATTTCCCACTCGTCACAAAAAAATACCCTTATTATGAATCTAATGATAAGTAAGAACAATAAAACGTTATAGAAGGTGAGTGTCATGGTGGGATTATAATCATCGCGAGAATTCCAGCACCGCATTCCAGATAGCTGTTCTTATCCTCTTAATGACTATTGTAGAGTAAATCTAATGACTTGCTTTTAATGTGGTAAATATATGGAACGTTGGTCTCGGGCATGCATTTGACAATAAAATCAGGTATTAAAATAGCTTGTTCGGTGTATTACACATGTACTATTTTTTTTTAGGTAGGTACCAATTTATAAGACAATTATGGCAATAAGGTGTGAATTGAATAAGGTATTACCGATAACTAAGAATCCAAAAATAATTTAAAGAAAAGTTCTTATTGAAAAGACACTAAAATTGTGACGCAGACGGCATGTGCGGAACCAAATTCTACAGAAATGTGTTCATTTCGTAACCGAAGTCACGACTACTGACAATAATAAAACGCTTAAACTAGATGTATGTAGAGACGACAATGATAACAAATAGATATATTTATGGGTGAAGGCTTAGCCTATTGTGATGATGACATAATCTATGACGACGAGGATAAACGGAATCGAGGTGACCAGATGAATTGATAAAAATACCGCGAATCAGTCTTCTTGGATAGCTATATAAAATAGTTTGTAGTTGACAAGATGGTACCTGTGCCTGTGCGGCCAGCAGGAGGTGGGCCAGGAGGCAGGTCCACAGGGGCCACATGTTGTCACTGGTCACAGTAGTCACAGAGTCACTCGTTTGTTTGACAGTTGTGCGGCTGTCAGCGCGACATGGCGGACCGGTCTGTGCGCTGTACGAACAAACACTGCGCCCGCACGAGAACTCTAGCTTTACCTTCTGCGAGCGGCCGTGTCCACACAGGTGCTTTGCCTTTATTTTGATTCATACAATACCTTTTATTTGCTAAAGCCTGCTAAGTTGTTAAAATTGCTATTGAAAAGAATGTTGGCACCTTTATATATATTGGAAGTCTTTGATTAAATAACGAGGTTCTTGAAATAGTATGCAAATAGGTACGTACCTACTTAAGACATAAAAAGTATGTAGCAATACTATCGATTGACTTACAGGGCCGTAAAAGTTTACTTTTCTATAATGATATCCATAGGTTTTACTCACTACCAAAATATGACCATGGCTCGCAATAAATATTAGCCACGTATGAAAAGCTCCAACATGGTCGAAGCCTATCGGCTACGCAACATTGCGTCGGCGGCGGAGCGCGCGGTGCGACGGGCGGCAAGCGTTACGACACAC
Organism: Falcaria lacertinaria; assembly: GCA_951449985.1. NCBI lineage: Eukaryota > Metazoa > Arthropoda > Insecta > Lepidoptera > Drepanidae > Falcaria > Falcaria lacertinaria. The sequence continues at coordinate 6,532,282 of OX602113.1, read as the reverse complement.
GCCTACACGCACCATTCACTTATTACACACACATATACACACACGCGCGCTGGACAGGTATACCACCGTGCCCAGATTACCCGATGATTACACCTTACACCAACCTTTTTACTCTTATTCTAATTTCGATACTAAACGACCTGTGCAGACCTTCAACAAGTTTTAATAAAATTTTATTTCTCTCGTAAGCAGCTGAACATCAAAAAGTAATGAAATGAGAGTTCCTTTACGATCGACATGGCGTATATGTTACTTCTAAGAAACGTGCTACGAAATAGCGCTCGAGTTGTAGAGAAGATAAGGGACGTGATAACCTGGCTCACATATTAGAATTAAACGCGCTCCACCGGCTACGACGGCTACGGCCTTGGTAAATAAAATTATATTATACTTTTAGGGTTAAAATAAAATCAATGTAGTATTTAATTAAGTAATGGAATAATAATAATAAAAATAATAGGATTGTATGTTATGACCAAATTGAAATGTGGTTGCCTGCTACAAAGCTTTGGTTCAGTATGCGATACTTTGCCTGCGTAGAGGTTGTCTAGCTAGGCTAGTAGGTATTACATATTTTATAATGCATGTGCATCATACGTGCCTAGCAATTTATCGAGAACTTACCTGAGAATATAAAATATTTGCGTTAATACGACTATTCTAACATGAATTTCTCAGCTGGCCCTTATTCTCTCGACATGCTGAAAAGTAACTCACCGAGCTAACATACCCATGTATATGTATTAAGTTATGTCACTCTAAAGAAGGTTCTATTGAAATCTTCCTCAAATTTAGGAACGTTAAATATTGTAATTGTGCGCCAGAGCGCCATCTATGTTTAATTGAAGTGAAACTCGTGGGGTTTACATGAGGTGCGGGCGATGGGTGAAGCGGCGCCACAAGCGAGGGGGCATTTTCCGCCCAAAATCAATATCAAGGCTGGCTTGCGCTGTCTCACCGAGTTTCCCATCAGTGTTTCAGGAGGCACCCCCCATACTGCCCAATTTTGTACCATTTACGCGCAATCAGTGTTTCATAAGCGAATTCTACGCTACAACGAGTTCATAGAAACCCTGTAAGTTATTTTAATTCTATAAATTATATTGTAACAAAAAATATTTTCCTTACAACGTAAGCACCGGTTACATCGTAGATTTCATTCATACGTCTCGTACATACGATGAGAATATCAAAATGGTATGAATTAAGTGTTACGGCGCCGGGGCGAGGGGTTAAGTTAGCGCATAGGTTTGTAGGGCGGGGGATGACCGAGTAGCAGATTATACTTGAAAGTAGATTAAATTGAACTGTCGCATAAGATAAATGGATTATCAAGAACTCACAAAACGATTATGCTTGTTGTCGTTATTCTATCAAAATATTATAAAAATACCAAACTGGAATTGACGACAGAATATAATGAAACATTAAAAAACATATTGATAAACAAAATACACAAGTAATCAATATTTTATGTCGAAGCTATGTTATTAATTGCCTTACAATAAGCAGAAAGAAGAAATATTTCGTTCGTCTTTTTTATTCTAGGTTTTGTCACTGAGTTAAAGAAATGTATTTTTTATTCTATTTCAGTCAATATGTAGTTAGGGATTTGCTCCTCATAGGACTTTACCTCCAAATATCAATAAATCTAAATTGCTGTGGAAGAACTTATATTGCAGTTGATCGGATTTATCGTTTTCTAATACGTACCTATACAATAATATTATTAGAGATTAGGATAAGGTATAAAATCCCTTTTTACTTTAAAAACAAAGACATATTTCTGACTAATGATTATCATGTTAATGCTCGTTTAGGTAGGTGTAGCTACCGTGCGACGTTTAATACACATACATACCTGGATTAGTAGCAACCAAAGGGACGGTGAAAGCTGCTTTATGTAACCTCAAGAGAATATAAAAAAGGGAAATCGGAACCAAGTTACTACGAATAAGCCGCTTTTCTTGAATCTTGTATTTTCAGAGATGTATTTCACCCATATATACGCGTATACGTGTTATGTTACTTCTTCCGTATATACTTATGTATTGGGCTCCACCCGCCAACTTATTCCAGGTGGGATTTCGAAATAACTGTCACAAAAACTTAAAATACAATATACCCTTGGGATACCCGTGATTTCACCGGATAAAAATAATCGAAGGCTTTGTATTGAAGCATATACTTTCAACCAATCAAATCTGTATTGTGTTAGGAATATCTGTACCTGTTACGATAATAGCACCGTAACTGATTGACTTGTGGAAGCTTGCCGGAAATTTTCCTCCTAAAAAGGGTTTCTTGCAGTTAAAGCACTAAGAGGACATTAAAAAGGTGCTTAGGAGTAGCTAAGTGTGTGAAGCAGAAACCGCACGGCGCATCTAAATGTTTAGTTAGCGTGTTGATCAAATATGACGGTCGACCACATAAAGTGAGCGATTTCTTTCGTATTCCAAAAGTATTCTATTGATATTTGTTCGTTCTAAATATTGAAAACGTCTACTACCATCAGTTTGTGGCTATTATAATAATATTGTCCTTCATAATAACTTTATTAAACTCAAGGTTAATATCATCATCGTTATTAATTTACCCATTACCTCGCACTTTATGCGTTAAGTATTTATTCCAAAATGTACCTACTAGTATTGTTTAGTACATTTTGGAATAGGCACGCAAATATAAAATGTATAAATACGGTGTGATGAATACAATTTCATAAAATCATAGAGTTTTCAGCCTAAATTGTGCGTTCAGCATTGTTTGAAACAACACCTTATTACGTAATGTCAAATGGAATGGAACACGCGAACACTCCATTATTTACTACATAATGTTAACATGTACTGTAGGAACTAGCCCTGGTTTTGAGATTTTTCGGACAATACTTACCAATTTTCAGTCTGAATAACATTATATTATATTTTAAAGAGAGGTAGGGCGATTTGGGATTTCTCGTGGGTTTTCCCATTTAAATGGGAGCCGCCCGCCCGACTGGGGACTGTACTTCCACCTTACAGAAGACAGCAGTGAAATAACACTACTTGATGTAGTGTTGTGTCTCTGCGGTAAGTAAGGTTGCCAGTGCTCCACGAGGATGCGCTGGGCTAGTAGTAATGCTGCTAGCACAGCGAGTCCTCATCAACAACATGGTTGGCAACCTGTTAGTGATGTCCTTGGTATTGCTAGCGGCTATAGGCTACGGTGACTGCTTACCATCAGGTGGGCCGTATGCTTGTGTGCCACCTTAGTGGTATATAAAAGAAAAAAAAATTCGCGTGTAATGTTAGCTTAAGAACTAACCGAATATAGCGTTTGTTTGATAACTTTACATTATTTGGTACTCCACTTTTGATATCGATGATACCGTAATTGTTCCAAAGGACAGAGATAATGATCGGAGGAATTTAATTCACGTTATAAGAAATTCGTTTATTTATATCCTATCAGGCTTCATCAAAAGCTATTAAATTAGCTTCAGCAGAATTTCATATTATAAATTAGCGTCTTACTGCAAAGAGGGTTAATTTATTATGAAGTTTTATACAGATTCAGGTAATTATAAAATTTTGTATTTAAATTTTAATTAATTCTGATGTCAACGATTCGCCAGTAATTAAATTCATGCTTTGCGGTAAATATTCGGATGTAAAATCATGTGTAGAGAACATTTTACATTTTCCGATATCCTGCGTTATTTTAAGCCGCGAAAATTAAAGGTTCTAATTTTTCTAACATTGAATACTGTTTCCCGAGAGAATTACTTACTTATACATTCTGAAAACGAACATCGATAAGTTTTTTTATTTGCAATCTTCATAAAGTTAGTTTAATGATGTTTAATGCATAAGTATTTTATCGTCAAATTATTAAAGAATAATAAGAAAAGAAAATCAATATCTTTTTTGACTATGTGTACAAAAATATAAATTTTCAAAGAAAATCGAGTGTATATCGAATTGTTATCATAATTTTTCCACGTTCGCCTTCCATCCCCAGAGGCGTGTGTTCACTTACACCATTCACTTTCTTTTACATTGTGTTACCATATATTAAGGAAGGCAATAGTTTTAAGTATAAAATTATACGATAAACGAGCAGAAGTGCTAGAAAAATAAATACGAAATGAATTTTAATTTATTTTCCAGATAAATAAAGCGACAAAACAATTTGAAATCCTATTCATCAAATTCAGTTCGAAAAATATAGGAATGTTTTCTCGGTATTTTCATTTTATTACTATATAGTGTTGCCAGCATTCGCAAGTTGTGAATAAAAACGTTGAGAGGAAACACGAAGCGAAGTTAAAGGAAAGTAAGATACGTTTGGTGTAGAAGTCAATGGCCCAGTAATGGTTTACAGACCCTGGATAGGTTTAGTAACGGCGTGGTGGGGGAGGGAACTGGCTCGCGGCCAACCTTTTGTTATTTTATTGCTATATCTTCACGACAAATTCTACATCATACCTATACAGCATTTTTATCAATCACCACTGTCTACATCCATAGTAAATATGCGTATCGATAGTGCGTATAGATAATGCGATCGTTTGGATGATATTGAGGAATATTTCATTATATTTAACATCTACATTTCCTACCACGGTATCTAAGTTATATAATATTTATAGAGATACTTGTCGTTATTTTTCGTATGAGAAACATCCGCTTGTAACTCTTGTAAAAACCGAACTGTTATAATGACATCTCCGCAAAATATCTTTAATTTTGCAATCAGAAAAAATAATTAGGTTTACACTCATACATCAAACTTACCTAATTATGGTTTTCAATTACATACCATGTGTCAAGCTGCCTTTATAATATAATCAGTATCATAAATAATAAAAGCAATATAAAGAAAAAGTTTATATTTTTTAATGATCAACGCTGTGTTCCCCTTGAGAAAATTTTTATCAACATTTATATAAACGGTTTATATTCTTGTTAGAAATGGCCAAACTTCCATTTAGAATTTTATTATTCTTTCATAGATGACGCCTCTGGCTCGCCTACTAATGGTTACGCAGCCGGCTGTCCCAAGAGGAAATTACGTTACGCCCTCGACCTTTTTCACCTTTTGAACTTTAAAATCTAAAAACAGATTCAGGGGTTGTGCGAAACAAGAGTGACAAAATTTTAAGTATGTTACGGAGGCTGAAATTATAACCTTGTATGCGCAATCCCCTCGTACACAACAATATATAGTTACGTTACGTGTTTACTGTCAATTCAGCTTTTATCGGCGATAGTTGTTTACAGAAATATAAGTGGAACCTAGTAATTTTCCCCAAAAGAACAGCAGTCAAGGAGGGTGTGAAGAGATTCTTGTAGGGTCGGCAAAGCGCGAGTGATACCCCAGGTGTTTCAAGCGTCCACGGTTAGGCTACGGTAACCGCTTACCAGACGGGCTTGCTTCCCACCTTAGTGGTATAAAAAATCTTGACAGTAAATTGTTATGTACTTACCAACTAACTAGTTCACGTACGCGACATTGTACTTAGTAAAATTTATTTATAAGCGTATCACATTATCTACAAAGTAAGAACGTGGTATTTTAGACCTTCATAAGTGCCTTATTAGGGCCTAAACTGAATTAATTATTTTTGATTTTGATTTTGTAAACACTGTTGTCATTTTTCATAACGAGTAGTTCAGGACCTGCATTTATCCATATTTCAGTACGGATTTATTATGTTACATCTTAATAGAAATCATTAAATATGTAGCCCAGAAATGAAAGAATATATCATTTTTTTATGCAGTAGATTTTGTACCGTCTTTCTTCTAATAATTTATTCTTTGGGATCACCTCTTCTCCCTCACCCTCCTGAATGTGTTCCGAATACGAAAATCTATCTAAGCGACGAAACTTATTTGCTTGTTTCCTGACAGTTTTATAGTTTCAAACTTTCGGCAAAAGATTATCAATGTCGAAAGTATTTTAGAGTCCAATTTCTATAAGGTTTTGTGAATTTGTTGATAACAATATAGTAAGCTTAATATAGAGTAAAGAAACGCAAAACGGTGTATTACCGTTTTGCGTTTCTTTAGTTAAAGTAGTCTATTATAATGAAAACATTTTAAATATGGATCAAACAGAAATCATTACCCGTGGCTAACCATGGATTAGAATATAATTTCGTTATTCACAGCCTATGTCTCAGAGTTGAATTTGTATCTTTACTTAAGGAAGAATAATAATATATTGTATTAAATATATAGCGTACATATTTTTTGTTTGCAGGAAGATCCACGGTACCAATCAAAGCAGGCTAAGGCGACACGACGCTTACAGTGCTACAACTGTTGTCATCTCTGACAGTAGTTAGTATCCCCGAGGTAAGTTCTAAGTTATAACTAAACTACAAGATAATTGACGACTAAAGTTCTATTTAACAAATATGTATAGTCCTGTATGACTCCGTATACTTCACCTAATGTAATGTACTTATGTAAGTTTGATACTAATAGCTTTCTACTTTTAATGTCGAGCGTTTTGCAAATTATTATTAAAAAAAAGAGGGAGTTGGTTTTTCCCCGATACTTAGCAGTAACGGTTCGATTTATATGTTTGGTCCTTATATTTTGTTTGGACGACGATTATCTGTGGGGAGAAACTTTTAGGAAAAACAGAATAATACAGCTAGTTAAGGGACCATTCGTCAAGCGTTTCATACCAGTTATGATCGACTAAAAATATATGAAAAAAAGGTTGGTTTATGACAAATAATAAGGTCCACCGTGAGGACATATGGAATTAATCATGGTCATTCGAGGACGAGATTAGTATCACTATTTTATTATTTAAGACTGGGAAAGAACTTGTTCGAGTTCTGCCTTAGAGGACACAAGGGGTGAGTAAAATACTCAAAACCTACTTAAGTACGTTCCCTTTGAACTGGCTCACGTTTCAGCGCTAAACTTTCCTAAAAGTATTGTATAATAAAATCCTTCCTCTGCCTTAACATTCTTATTCAAGGGATCGCCGATAGTTTTTGTTGATATATTTTATTCACTATTCTTATTTTGAAGTAAGAAATATGTGTTATTAATATTATTTTTTATTATTCTTCTTATTCCTAACTATGGCAATCAATCCTCTTTACGGACCATTTTTGCCAGTGACGAGTTTTAGAGAATTTTCAAGATTCTAATTTTTTATTCAAATTATCAAAGGAGCTTAGAATAAACAATACTTAGAGTTGATATTAAAAACGTCGTCAATTTAACGTTTGTTAGTTGGTGTAGCTGCTGTGGCTGATTGCTTCTAACAGAAATTGCGAATGGTAGCATTAATATTTTTTTAATAAATACAGTATAACGCTACATTTCATTTTTCGAGGTGATAAGCGCAGCTATTATGGGGTGGCGTAATGTTTATCATCAGGCAAAACTCCTTTTGTCACGTGTCACCTCTCCTGGTATCCTGGAATCAAGTTTGAAAAATCTTATTGTTGTCCTAGATAGGACTCCAAAGGTACTCCTGTGTACGCTACTGCGTACAGGGTATAATAGGTAAATGCAGCAGGTACATGACACAATGTTTCTTTATAAGGGGACGTCAAAATAGAGCGATCGGGGTGTCCTGGAATCTGTGGCCCGCAGGCCGCGACCACATCAACCCTGTCTTTCTCAAGCTTCCGCAACTCCTTCACCACCAATGTCAATTACTTGAAAAGAAGGTATGTGCACGCAATTACTTTTATAGTACAAGTTACTTACTGTTGTACCTTGCTGGCATCATATTTATGGTGGCTCATGTGTATATGCTTTACCTGATACCCTGTGCTGATACCTGTTATGTATATTTGGAGATTTTGGATCGTTCTATATTTAACAAAGATAATAATGTGTTTTTCATGTATAATTTTTGCTTAGTTATTTTATTATTGTGTAATATGATGCATAATAAAATAGCGATTACAAAAAAAATGCATTTAAAATATGAGTCAGCAATTATTTTACGGGTCGTCCTGTTTATGTTTGGCAAACCACCGATCGTAGATTTTGGGTTCAGGATCACGGAAACTGAACTTACGCTAAGTAATGAATTTAATAATATAGCACTAAATAGTGCTATATATAGCTATAATGAATTTAATAATATAGCTCTAAATAGTGATATATATAGCTATAATGAATTTAATAATATAGCTCTAAATAGTGCTATATATACACTATTTGCAGAGCAGTGAGATAGTCATATATTTATATTCAGCTTATTATGTAGTTGAAGCTTTCTAACTAAATGTATTTGGTGTTTTTTTTTATAAAATAGTAGTTTTTTTAATATAGTTGTTTTACTGTTACAATATTTGTTAAATTATGAAAAATATATATATCTATTGAGCTTTGGGGAAAATTATGAAAATATATGCCACCGTACAAAGCCAGGCCGCTTCACCGCGCTGCTTCCCCGTCCGCACCGACCCCGTCTGCCTCCCTCGCCCCACGCCACATACCGTGTAGCACCTCATCAGTTAAATTTTTTATACAATATTTTGGCCTCACGACCGTTGTTAATTGTTAAGCACAACTTCAACAAATAACAACTTAGTAGGTACCTATAGTCAGTGCATGGTGCTTCTTTATCTCGATGTCTTTGTCGTGATTCGATGTCGCTTTCCCGAAGCAATGTTAAAGCTTCTAATGGAATAATCAACTTATGTCACGCCTTCTTGGGAACTTTATCGGTATTAGGAAAAAGAAAAAAAACAATCATTGGGAACATAAAAAAGTATATCAAAAATAATCAAGGATCAAATGACAGTGTACCGTTAAAGGCGAAATGTTAAGGGGCTATTATAGTGTCCAGTTGGATAATTCGATCGAGTTGAGGGCCGTGAGCTAGGTGAGATGGGATGAGTGGCTACAGCGGGTGTGTGTCGTTTCTGTCCTTCCTGCGTGTCCCTGTGTCCCGGGTGCGGCGGTGCGGCGGCGGTGCGTGCGGCGTAGCTCAGTGGAGGCGTTGCGCAGATTCAGCTCGGGAGACCTTCAGTCCGAGTGCGATGAGGGCGAGGTGGACCCGTACACCGGCCACCCGGCCACCACCAGCCAGCCCAAGCCGCAGAATCAAAGGCCGCCCGCCTTAGGTAAGTTTTCTCTATTCATTACTGATATGGACTTAAGTACATCTGTTCATAGAGTATTACTGCCGAAACCAAATTTCATGGTCTCCATTGTTGTTCATCTTTCATATTAAATATTACATATGACCCAAATCTAATATTGAAAGTAAACTGAAGTTGTAAACTGTATAGCGACTGGGAGCAGTAGCAGCAGCGTGACCGGCCCTCCTCCTGCGCCCAGCGCAGCGGCTGTAGCCGGAGGGGACCTGTCCCTCAATCTTCGCGGCGGCTCCCGAGGAACATCGGCTCCCTCCTCGCCAGCCAAGTCTCGCGAGTCTCTCTTACAACGAGTGCAGTCCCTCACCGGCGCCGCCCGTGACCAAGGCGCCAACTTGTTAGGTAGTCACACCATCAAGCTGTCAAATACTTGAATTCTACGTAAGGCTGTTTTAATTTAATTTTTATGGACTTTAGGAAGTGTAACATCAGTGGCCTCAGTGGGTCGTGGGTACAACCGCGACCGCTGCGTGACGCTGTTGGTGATCGATGATCTGAACACCGACTGGTCCAAGTACTTCCGAGGACGTAGGCTTCCCGGCGAGTGGGATATCCGCGTCGAACAAGCCGAATTTAGGGTGAGTCTTCTTCATTTTGTCCTCATACTAAAATATTTCGATATACTTTATTATTGAAAATAAAACGTATAATATTATCAATAATGCTTTAAGGGTATGAGTTATTGCCGGTATTAAGTCATTTATAATAATGCGGGCATCAAAAACTAATTTATTATCGTTGACCCAAACCCACCCAGGTGCGTGTGTAAGTTCAACCAAAATATGCAGATTACATATTCTTCAAGTGCTGTATATTAAAGTCAACTATTCTAATATTCAAGACCACGGGTGTCAACTTTAAATGTTTGCAGAGTGTAAACACGTTGTGTTTATTTACATCATGATTTCATTCGGGCCGTAATAAGATTGCTCTTTGGTAACATTGAAAGACAACAAATTCAATGAAATGTAATGAAGGCGACGGAGCTGTTTAAACGAATTTCAGAGCTGTTATAACGAGCTCTATCAAAATTATTATTTCGCTGACGTCGCAACTGTTTTATAAAACAGTAACAAGGGGAAGTGAATCAATAAATAACATTATTGAGTTTAGTTACTCTGGTGGTTATTTAGAAATAACATACAACTATAGACTGATAAAATTTACAGTGTAAAACAAAGTCAGCTTTATTTTATTTTATGTAACATTTGTTTCGCATGATCGCAAATTTGTGTATCGCAATCGCCATTTAAAATACATTTACAATCACTAATGCGCCCTCGTGAGCCATAAAAGGGTTAGTCTACTCATCACTCACAGGCTCACAGCATTAAATAGTTGGAACTTGCTTAATACTACTTTTTTATGAATAGTTTAGGTTGAATCCGTGATCGAATAATATTTCGACACTAAAATAATACTACTCTGATGTAGTGTTATTTTCCAGCGATGAGGAACGTATTCAGAGCTTCGTAGAATAGGGAGGGCACAACAGTGATTTTCGCTCCAAATAGGAGCTGCCCAACAGGAGATCCCAGCCACAGAGAACATATGGAAATCAAGACATATCAATTATCCCAGTCACTACGGGAGAATAGAGAACTATAGTGGTGTCTTCTTGCGTGAATAAGGGTTCCTCTAGAATGCGCTGAGCTGGTAGTAAGGAAACTTGTTTAAACCTTATGCTGCTAGCACCAAAATACATATAACATAATTGAAATGGCGCGCGGCGAACACACTAGTTATAACAATATTTACAATCTGAAATTGTGTGAACGAGGCCGTTGAAAAGGGCACAGTAAAAGCCTAAAAATTAAAATTTTCATCCTGTCTTAATATAAAACGGATGGTATTTATGTGCAGGAATTGTCAGTGACAGCCACTTCTGACGGCTCTAATGTGTCAATGGCTGTGTACCGCAGTGGGACTAAAGTCACCCGCTGCTTCAAGTAAGTAACATGGAGTACAGAGTTTTTGTTTGATTGTGTATACTACAAAATTTAAATAAATATGTTGAGGTTCCAAAATACAATACTTAACGGCATATGGGAGTTTAACATTCTTTGTTGAATATGTCGAGTTGAGTATGTGTGTACCTACCGTTGTGTGTTTTTGAACAGCTGTTTCTGGGGCACTCCCTTTCATATTTCTCCGACGAAAAAATTAGCTACGCTGCATGTGTCATGGTTCCAGTAAATTTGAATCATTTTTTCTCTTTGCACATATGTTTGTAAACAATTTTGTTCCTGTGGCTTACTAACCACAGGTTCACGACCTGGCTGGTACCACGAGTTCGATCCTCAGGCAAACGTTTATTCAGGAAAAAAATATTTTTTTGTATTTGGTCTTGGTATGTATTTTCAAAAAAGTATGGTTAAAGGAATTTCTGAAATCTTTCTGAACTAATGTACTCCCACTAGGCCGGACTTTGTGTTGGTGAGGCAGAATGTGCGCGACGCTGGAATAGATCATCGTTCTCTGCTCTTGGGCCTCAAGTTCGGTGGGGTGCCTTCGATCAACAGCCTCAATTCCATCTACCACTTCCAGGTAAGTAACAAATACAGAACACGCCAATTCAGTGCTACTATAATCCCAATATAAGCATAACTTTGCCCTTTGGAAAACCTACAACTTTGAAAGCGTAAATCGATAAATATATCATGCTTTAAACTACCCATTTGATTACCGACGCGATAACAATCAGTTACGTGTAATTAGTATGTCATGTCACTATGCTTTGTCATAGCTTTAACGTTTCTATTTACAACAATATTTTTAATGTGTATATCGGTGACGAGCACGCAATGGTTATTTAAGTACTGTGAACCTCAGTTGAATGTATGTTTGTTTCTTGTCTAGGATCGTCCTTGGGTGTTCGGTCACCTTCTGCAACTGCAGCGGCGTCTAGGCAGGGAGAACTTTCCCCTCATCGAGCAGACTTACTACCATAACCACACTGATATGGTAAGTACCTTCGATGTAATTTTGAAGTGTCTGAAACCGTTCTTGTTCCAGAATTTTCTATTTTCTTATTAATATTAGAAACAAACACTAAATTTTTTACCTACTTTTTTGTGGGCGTTGACTCACTTCTTTGCAACAATAATTTCAATTAAGTCCGGCTTCGTGTTTAAGTGTAGTCGAGACATACCAAGATTGTTTGAATGTCGCATCACTTTGCTCTTAACTTTGTTGTAGGCATTTTTATAATTGTATTAAATCAAATATCACTACATAATTTAACATTATTTATTTTAATTTAACCTAAATATCACTATGATTTGTTAATTTACAAACTTTAACTTACAAATAAATAATATAAAAATAACTTTAAATTACTTTCGTCTAATGAGACAAAACAACAATTTGGGTGCGTCCAAAGGGAAATTACAAAATTAACATTTACAATTATAAATTGACATAAATTCGTCATGTTTTCGAATAGTCATCTAGTTTTTTCAGTCGTCTAATACTAACTTTATCCAAAGCCAAATCATGATCTAGAAGTCTCGTCATTTAATGAACCTACATTTTTATTAAAATGAACGGCTGGCGATTGTTAAAGTAATTAGTAAAAAAAGATGGATGAATTTGCAATTTTCCTGAAGGACGAGATATAAAAAGATGATCATGTACGTTCGCATGGAATCGGCATTCGTGAATCAAGTCATTGTGCTGTTGAAGTGCTGTGCCTGTAGACACCTCGTGAGTGCCGGGGCCCTGGAACACAAATCATTTTGGTCATTATTGATACATCCCACGTTCTGAGTAGATATTGAAACATCAAAGGAACTTGTATTTACGACTGTATCCAGTTCGGTCCCAAAGCGATGACGACGTAGGCGTTTATGGTTTGGAAATTGATGTTGGATAAATAAATTCCTACTAACCTGGGCATGGTTTTATACGTTTATTTATTTATCGTGAAGCAAAATAACACCGTGCTACAATTATGGAAAGTTATTATAACCAGAGGTTTGTTCTTAACTTATTTTCTGTTATTTATTGTAAGGATGGAACTTTGTAATAGAGTATAATTATTAGATTAGAATATAACTTTTTTTGTTGGGAACACATGGAAGTAACAAAACAGAGTATACTAAAGTAATCCTAGTGAAAGTCGTCTATAAAAGTGTTTAGATCGAGAGAGTTCTGATCTGAATCAGAACCTTTCGCCAAAGACTGGGAGTTATCAGCCAATATCTTCCCATGTTGGTTGGTTGGCAGAATATAACACAACTCCGACTGACATCGCAATGGTATTCGTTAGACCAGTTGTATAGCTGGATTCAATTTGTGTGTTTGTACCTAGTCCATCGACAGCGTTGGTCGCGGTCGTGCAGGCAAATACCGTGTCGCTCGAAACAGTCGTCGTAGTTGGAGACGCACGAGTTGGGTGAAGTCGAGCGCTGCCGCCTCGAGTGCACCTGCCGACAATAGTTACATAAGCACTATATTTATCTTCACGCCACTATCCCTTTCGGATTAGCAGTGTAATATCATCATTTTTTGAATAGAAAAGTCAAGTTTTGCATCGGGGCGATAGCTATAAGATTGAAAAAATACGAAATTATAATTCATAACAAAACTATATATTTTGTGATGTCATTAAATAAAGAAAGAAGTTTTGATTCGAATCAAAAACAATTATATAATTCCTTTCCTGGTTAACACTTAGTTTGTGTTACTCGCTACAAAGTTTTTAACTAGATTTCATAGTAGTTTATCCGCCGCAGTCGAGATGTTAAGGTTATGTTTTATTTACGTTGAAGTAGTAAACGCTTTATCCCTAACGTTATTGGGCTTAGCGTTAAAACTTACGCGAGAGAATTTCTATTTCTGCATTTGCGGCTATATTGTCCACTTATTTACATTTACATTTTCTTATTTTTAAATAAGCAGCTACTGGTATGTAGTTACTGTTATTTTACCTTAACGAACAATGTTCCTAGAAATAACGATATGTGGATCGCTTTATAGCTAGTTTACTTTACCTTGCATGTGCAGCCTTGTCTATATAGAAGTCTGAATCCTTTTCGTTGGCGCGGAGTCACCTCACGCCACTTGCTGATGTACCCACAGAGGTGTATGTGAGCTTGAAGGTGCATTACTTGACCTGATATATGCAAGATCAGTCGTTTATTTACATCAGCGAATATTATATCTACTTGGTACATATTAAGTATGTGGTTATTAAAATAAAATTAATTTGCACCAATAAAAACAGTGAAATTTTCACTGTGCTGGAAATAACTTTGTAATAAGGTTTAAGGTTTTCCAGGCGCCCCCAATAAATAGTCGGAATATATTGTTTTTAAAAACCTACCAAAAAATAGAAAATACATTTAATAGTTTCTTTTGTAAGGTTCTATCGCCAAACAAGCGAGAGTATGATATGGAAAAATATTCGAACTAGAGGATTAAGTTCAGACAGGAATAATGGAAATTAAATTCTGTCTGATCCTTCAACTATGAACGAGATAACGTTAGCATTGAATACTAAACTGAATTCAAAGAGATGAGGTCACTCAAGGTTAATAGATGGAGTCTTCTGATAAGTCGGCCTGCGATGTATAAAACCGATAAGCTAGGTATTAAGGAAAATAAAATTTACATTACACATATTTTTATGGTATAGGTGTACCACTATACGATTTTGAAACATGTGCTTATGTCTTTCATAATACACTACAGTGCTAGAACCCCCAGTAAAACTACTAGAAACGCAACATTTATATTAGTATGTACAGCACAATATTAAAATGTTTACTCTTAGTTGCTTGAGTCTCGTATCTAGGTACAAAGTGGCTGTATTATTTTATACTGATAAATAGTAACTAATGTAAATTGCGTTCCAGCATCACCTTAATTGATGATCTTAAATATACATAGTGATTGGTTGGTTGCCACGACAGCCTAGTGCGTGCCTCAAAATAGTTTCAGTCACGTAATTGGGTGACGTCATCCGAAACGGAATTTCATGCATATCTAATATATACCTGAGGTAATTAAGTTAAATTACTTCATTACGTTCTTTGTTGTTTGTTAATTTGAAGAACACTTTTGTATTTTCTTTTTGTGTTCAAAATTTAACTCTATTCTTAACAGATATCTTGATGCCTCGGTGGCGATGTAAACGTAACTTGAATTAGTACAGGCTCAGAGTAGATAATATACTGTATAGGGTAGATATATTCACCTGTAATTACGTAGGTCTCCCTGGGCTGGAGGCTCACTCCACACATAGAGTCATAAGAAGGCGTTAATAACCGATTCGACTTTAAAGCCACAGCTGCTTTTGGTGTTGCCTGTAATCCAATATAATGTATAATCGCTTCGTCACAGCTATTGTAGCTAAGCTAGTCAATTAACGCTTCAACGGTATGAGTTGTTCATGATATTAAAGTTTTTTAGTTACGTTTTATATTGCTTAAATAGTAATAGTTAGACCACTGCTGCACTCGCTGGTGTGGAGCACATTTTACCATTAATTCATCAAGCATTGATTTGAATTCTGTTTGCTGCATGGTTCACAGCTCATAAATGTATTTGGGTTACTATATCCATCTTTGTGGGTTTTATTACATTATTATTTTTCGGGAATTTAATCCAGGAGTACTTACTTTGAAAATACTTCGAATTTTCACTTTATACGCGTCGTAGAAATCATTTCCTCGAAAAGTTTTTTGTACTCTGCCAACGATCACTGGAAAATAATAAAGGCGTGTAAAGTTAATTATTTCTTCAATTTCCTGCGGCGTTGTATTTTGATTGAGATCGGTCACCACTTGTTGAAGTTAATTGTGTAATTATTAAGTGAAGCTCCACAGACACCCTCGACTCGATTCCGGAAAATGTTATTTTTATTAGCAGAGTAATTTTATTTTATCATGTTATGTTATCCTTACTTTATCTACGCATTGATTCCATTATGTTTGCAATTTCATTGGCGAATATAACGTGTAAGAAGATTTTCGTCACAGTTTCAATAAGACATTAATATATTTTTGATCTCATAAACATGGATCTAGTAGATACTATTTATTATGAAAATAAATCCAATGTTTTATGACGATAGGGTTATGATAGAGGGTTATAAACATAAAGTGGAGTAACTAAGTGTCATAGAATTATTTTGGTTCCGATTGTATAGCGGTGTTGCAATTGTATTGATATTTTTATGTCAGCAGAGTGAATAATTCATCATCACCATAAGAACGAAACTCAATCTGAAGACAAACATGACATACGCGTTGATGTGGCATTTAATATCCTACCATACCTACACTTAGGGTCAATTTTGGAAAAGCGTGATTGATGATAAATCATTAAGGGTTGAAGCGTATACTCACCGAAGTCACTGTTACAAAAGTGTGTCTGTGGATGGTTCAGAACGCAGGAGCAGGCCTGGGCGGTGTGACAACTCGCCGCCACCACCGCCAGCGCCAGCCACCATGTCAGCATGCTATATCCAATGCTCTGCAACAAATACAAAATACCTTTCTAAATACCAATTTCTTTATTATTTTATAATTTGTACGTGGCGAGAAGCTGACGGCCCGCTTGAATGATAAGCAGTCACCGTAGCTTATAGACGCTTGCAGTATATGACTAGTGCTGCAGCATCTCTGTGTATATCTCACTCGCGGCAGAAATACAGTACTTTACATAATTTTACCATTACATATATGTATATGCGTACAAAGGCATGCGCGTACTCTCATCTGCGCATCACTCTCGGGCTTACAACACCACAACAAGTGCACAGTATATGTCTGAATCTGTTGTTCTGTCTGACTTCCGCGGAGTCTGCAGGAGTTTCGTAATATTGCCCCTAATGTCCCCGTTTAAATCATATTATTATTAGACAGACTTGCTTTTGCCAGCAACTTCGCCCGCGTCATAAAAATTAACCTTAATTGTTCTCCGCGAAGTCATCTACCCGTCAATATAAAATCAGCTTTTTTCTGAGAAAAAAGAGACAATAATACAGACAGGCAATCGTAAAATAATATACAGATAATTACATTCTTCAAAGCTTTCAAGTCATTCATGGCTCATATGTATACCGATAGTTTAATTCATCATATTATGTTACTGATTGTAATTTTAATAACCTTAACAGGTTCTGGGTTATTAAATTGTAATTAGAACATTTATAAGCAAGAGTGATCGTAATTTTACGGATGGGAAATTCCATGGGATCTTAATTACCAACAATTTGTATGGGTTATACTGAAATCTTAATAGGTAAATTAAGATTAAACTTTGTATAAATTCTTGAGAACATTTAAAACGCTACTAAATAAAAGGCCTCCCGTTGACCCCGACGTAAAACCAATTGTAATCCCATTAACCCCGGAAATTGAACGATAAAAATCGCGGTATTGACTACGAAACAATGTGCCCGAATATCACAAATGAGTAGGAATGAATATACCAGACACGTTACGTCATAGCGACTGACGATCCGTATCCAATTCCACAGGTTTGATGACACTTGTCTGTAGACTCTGTCGTATCAAGGTTTGTTTACTGCTAGCCTAGCTATACTATATCCTGATTTGTATCCCTACCATATCTCTTTTTTTATTGAGTACAAAGAGATGTGATAAACATAAGAGAAGATAAATTAAATTATGACTCAGACAGGTAGAACGGAACGCGATCACTATTTCAAAATCGGAACTACTCAAATATAATGAAAGCTACTCAACTGGGGTAAGTGTATTCACTATACATACGATCTTTAAAATGTTTTCGAAGTATTGCGCTACATTTGTCAGTAGAAAAACCCATCTCGAGGGATTTTTTCCAAAATTGGCAGAAGATAAAATTTTTATATTTTTCATATAAACCTTTTACGTGAAATTAAAATTATGATAAGTAGGTATGTGTATGTAGAAACATTCTCACTCTGTAGGTAAAACTGGCCAAATTTTAACTAATTGAATGAACAAGTCGTTGGTAGTTGATTGTTTACTGAAGAATAATAAATGTGCCGATAACGATGTCGGAAATGTTAATATTTACTGAACCTCCGTGTATTTTCATTGTTTCTCTGGCTTTGTATTGCGTATCGAAAGCATCGTATTTTTCATTAAAATGTCTTTACTGGGCCGACTTTCTTGGTCCGCAATTTAATTAATTATATTTTCTAGTGATCAATTTCTATCTCCGACGCGGCACGCCCCGGGTGAGTTTTACGGATAATTTACTAGCTTAACCACCTCCGGGCTACCACTAGATGATTCTTGTGACCTACTTAACAAGGTAGCCTTGTTCTTGATTCATTCATACTTTGTTATTATTTTGAATAACCAGACGCGGCGATAACATTTTTATTACTGGTTAAACCGTCTATCATTTTAATGACTATGAATAGAAACACCATCTTTATCATAACTTATGGGACATAATAATAGATAAATATAATAAGTCTTTTATTCTGAACAGCCCACAGATGCATAATAATAAGTTAACCTTTCGTACGTGTCGATGTTAAATCGATTTAGCCGCATTATCTCACGACCCATTATTATACAACGTTATATTCAACCTTTCAAAGCGGGAACAACACGTATAATAATAATAGGCTGTAAATCGAACAAAACGTCATGCTTAGATTTTATACCTGGCTAGGAACAGTTTTTACGCTGGAGCTTAATTTAAATGCGTTATATGCTTAATAAATTAACGTACATAAACCAACTTATTTAGTATTGTTAAGGATTGGAAGAACAGCTTTTATTGGTGGGTTGAGAAACTCTCACAATAATCAGAGAACAATAGGGTTGCCACGGTTGCCACCATAGGAATACTTAGGCCACTGCATAAGAACCGGCTTTTTAAGTCCTGTATAGAAATCACTGGCACTAGCGTTTGTGGGCTGCACGCGATTTACTACTTTACTACAAGTTTATTATTATATCACGCGTATCTATTCGCGTATGTATCTATACTGTGACAAAGTTGTTTAAAACGGTTGGCACATGCACATGACTATAATTCACTATTAATATCAACAACTAATATTTAATTTGAATAGGGCTATTTTGTTTCATAACATATGCCTATAAAACTAAGAATCTAGGTTATTATTAATGTTTTATTTACGGCAGTAACCGGTGCCGTAAATAAATCTACTAAAAGAGTGAAACTAATTTCAATTGCGTTACTTTGTTTTTAGTGGGTAATTATTGAGAGACGATGCAGTAATGTCGAGTGAAGAAAGGAAAAGTAAGACAAGCCACTCACAACAAGCTCGTGTGCTCGGTCAGTGCGTCCACATAGCGCACCACTCGTCTCAGCATCACTGTCGCGAATGCATGTTTATGCAGCACGCGTACCTTTTGTATCCCCTACGGTGGCCGTGGAACAATTCAACGTTGATGCGTTTTCGGCTAAAATTTACAAAGCATAAAGTTTATGGGGGCATTCCCATAGTCGCGCCTGTGGTTCCGAACATTGCGGCTTGCAACAATGCCCCATTTGTCAGGGTTCGTCGGGGAACTTGAGAACGTTGACATTACGACTTTAATATTGGCATCTAACGCCTGCTATTGCGAGCATGTTTATAAAGGTATCCAAATTACATTTTGATAGCAAGCATTCTGCGAACACGATAGCTTTGTTTACGATAAGGGTACTTGTTATGCTATGGAATTTTACGTAGGTACAATACTATCTACTAAAACGAGTAGTACGTAATATTGAAATGAGATAGCACATTCAAAATACCCTACTGTTGATTTATTTATCGGCCTATACGTTATAATAATGGTCTAAGATAACTTATTCAGAATACCCGACTGGTTATTATTTATCTGCCTAACTGATGTTTTATTTCTTTGTATTGTCTTTTAATTGTTTGGAGCCATTCCAATGTGCAAACCTTAAATGGATTCCCCTAGTTTTTGTTATACAACGATCAGGTATTCTGGTCTGTACATAATGTTGACAATTTCGTTTAAGATAAATTGGAACACGTCCCTTCATGGTGCCTGAACGAGACAATGCGATCAGTATGCGGGTACCTAACTGTATCATTAATTGGCACGGTTTCTTACGTCACGATCAATTTCATTATTGAATAGACCTCTTCTAACTCACTTTATTATTTTCAGCTTGGTACGTACCCGACTTCCTGTCTATATTCTACGTACCTACGTACCTATGTAGTATACGTATATATGTTGATGCTCAGAGAAGACACTCAAAATAAAAATAAACTTTTATTCAGTTTAGGCCCTATAGGGGAATTAATGAAGGTGTAATTACTACCGGTTCGGAAAAAAATGCCACCTAAGTAGGTTGTAGTAGTAGCTAACTAGCTATCTTCCTACAACCTACAAGCTATTGCCTATTACTCCTGCCTATGTTTTTCCCCCTTACTTTTATCCTTTTTATGGAGAACACGTGTTGTTCTAATGAGGGCAACTTGGTCAACAAGGCAAAACGGCCAAGGTTATCGGAATTGTGGTTCACCGGTTCGAAAATAGTTTACCTCACTATTTTATTTTTATATTAATATACGATGAATAGTACCTATAATGTGAGTTATGGAAACACGTCCTGCGTAATAGTTAGTCTAAGGATAATATTTTATTTAGATTCTAATTATGGAACAATGGTTTAAAAGCGTGACTCATACCTGCCTTAATTGCACCCTTATTTATACCCTAAAATGCAAAACCTTATATATATATATATAACTGAAGTGCAAGTGTTGCAACAAACCCAGTTGCATTGAACTGGGTCTCTTGATATTACGGATGTGGACGATACCTGACATAATTATGATAATATCGGCCACAGTTGAATAGGTTACGCAACCATCGCGGCGGCGGCGGCGCCGGGCATCAATCGCACCTCATTATCAAGTACATGGTGCTAACGAGTGACCACCATCTTTGGTTGAATCTGAGTTGTCAAAAAAGCCGACGTATCGCATAAATCCATCGGTCAATTTTCTACCTAACTCGTGACACTTCAATTGCGCCATTAAACATGTCCATCAATCTCCTCGCCACGATCTATTCGTCATACAACTCCATTTGTGATAATCATATTTATTTAACACGTAATCCTGCAAGTTAAGATGATATAAAAACATCGTGTACAAAAAATCGTTTGATATGTAGTGATTGAGCGAGTATCTACACTTTTACACTAATCTGAATCATAATGGCTCGCTTTAGCTCGATGCACAATTGATTTCTAATACCACTGTTCATATAAATAACATAAAAAGCAATAGTTATGTATCTTAGAAAACTTCGTAGGTGGTGAAATCCACTTTCTCGACGTCAATATTAATACAAAACGCTGGTTCCCGCGGGCCCGCCTGTCTTTATGTTCGGTCATTATTTCCCGACAAGAAGTAATTTGCAGCTTTGCTTTTTCCCGAACCTGTCTTCCAAATTGTTCTCTTGGCAACTAAACAGACATTTTCCTTCACCCAGACTGTCCCATTAAAGAATATGCAGTTTCTTTGGAAGATTAAACCGTGGGAAATAAATTCATCAAGCGTTTAACGGCATTGTAATGAGCTTGATATTCAATACAATGCAAGTAGATAAGGACTTCTTCTTGTCAAAGGAATGTATATAAAAAAATATGGAACCTCCACGTACTTTAAGAGGGCTACCATTGTTATATTTAATTCGATGTTCGACTACTTTTAATCCGATAATCGTGTAATCCGATTAAGAATGTATCTTATTGTCAAAGGGCAGACAACTGATAGATGGTCGACTTATACAAGTATTTTTTTGTTTAATATTACCAATAACATTGATGTTTCACAAGGCTTTATTATAAAATGTACAGACGTAGCAGGAAAGTAATATGCATGGAGTCGTAATTATTACAAATTGCTGAACAATGTCGAGTGGACGTGCTGACAAGCGGCTGGACAGCCAAAGTCCAACATAACATTGTTGCGAATATTTATATTCGCGATGATGAATATACGAAATTGCATTCTGTTGAAACGTTAACGAGTATAAAATGAAGTGCTAAATCTGGTTCCTCAAGCGATGGATTCAAGTATTACATTCATTTTTTAATTTATTTATGTTAGTTCACCCACTCGATCCAAAACGCTACGAGTACCTACTTTAAGTTTTGCTTATAAAAAGTTATAAAAAACTTTATATTCAATATTTGCATTTTTTTTCCAGCCTTTGGTTGCTTTATTAGCTTATGGTAAATAGGTATACTGGGTGCGCTTAATGAATAAAATTATTGAGCACGTTTTGATTTTGATATGAATTTGAAATGGTTGCATCCAAACTTTTTTATGAGTAGGAAATTTTTTTCCGTGGGAAACGCACTTCTAATAGTTTATATACTACATTAAAATTGTACACACATTTGGGTCATATCAGAATAGCCTACTTACAATAATAAGCTTGCTTTTAAACACAACCTTCACTTAACCAGAACCAACGTGATCTAATGCAAATAGGTTTTGCTTGTAAGCTACTCGCATCGCAAATATAAACTTACTAAGTCAAGGCTTCAGACTTAAATAGCAAATTTTCATTTAGAGAATACCGGTATGAAAGCTGGGGATAATTAACTACATTTCAACTTGAAAGCAAATTTAACTTTGTACCGAATGTAAACTCTCCGAAATGGGTTACCATGTCTAGATCGGGCCGAGAAATACTTATCATGATACTTTTGAATATTTCTGAGTATGAAATACTTTTTGTGATTATTGTAAGTTCATACAAATATTAAAAACCTAATATCATACAGAAATTAGGGGTGGTGAAATGAATCTTTTCTCGTGTTTGTTTTGTAGTTATTGAGACTATTAAGGGGCTTGTTATCAAAATAAAACAATTTATATATTTTTTCTATGCCACAGCAAAGCGCAGGTGTGGTCAGTTATAGTTAATCATGCATCTAAAGTTCGGATCAAAAAATATATTGGTTCGGTGAATGGTAAAGTAAACCTTTATGTCATTTCCAACTCTAGGCCTGAGCCTGAGATTACGCTAAGTACTATTATGGCCACAGCTCATATACATTGGAATGAACTGTTTGTTTACCTACAAGTGCTTTGAAACTGCCCGTGTAGGTGTAGTTGTCGGCTTCACTCATTTTTTATGATCGGTTACTAAGAGACATCTGAAAGGCAATTTGCGGTCATCGTTAGTAGGTATGGAAAAAATACTTGAAAACTTGACATATGATTATTATACCTACTTTATTATTATTTATCAAAGATCCATAAAATATGTATACTGTTATCAAGCCGAAGGGACCGCCAATTGCACTTACTATTGCGAAAAGCGATTAAATGCTTTTAGCACTCAAAATATCCCTCGTGATAACATGCAAAAGTATAGATTAACATAGAGTAGTAAAAGATACAATTTAAGTGGTCATAAGAAGTGCAGAATTTACACTCTTGTCACAGATTACTTAAGAGTTACCATAATGTCTCAGTTACAGTAATGCGTGAAAAATGAATCACGCCTCGCCCTAGACACGACACCCCGGCGTTTACATAACAAACATTAAACTCTCCTAATCATCGTTCCACTTGGAAAAAAATACGTTTTTTAATTACTTCCCTTAGTGCCTTTCGGCAGTGAACTGGTTAATGTACCACATCAACGAGCTTTTTGAACTGACAAAAAAGTTCGAGAAACGGTTTGATTTGAATAAATGTATAAAGTCTAACTAACTAAGGTAACAAAGGATTCGTTAAAATTCATGGCATTAAATAACTTTTCGTGTCTTTAATAATACAGAGGTAGTTTTGTAGGTTTTGGATTATTCGTTATTTTTTATAATATTTGGTGAATCATGACAAAAGTGTCCAGATCTTTCCTTAAGATGATCTCAGTTCTGTTTGTGGATGGGTAACACATAACATCAATTTAAGTAGGCTTTGAGTAATGTTGAAGTTTATTTTTTATTTCAAAGTTTCACCGTTTTGCATAAAAGTAAAGTCAGCTGGCACGTTGGGGAAAATGAGTGTACCTATTTGGTGTGCAGCCAACTCACGTATCGCGGTGATGTAGGTACGATGTGATGTGGGGGCTCTTCGATGTCTTCAACTAACGTAGCTTTAATTTTTGAAAGTCCTTGCGAATCCCAGATTTTTATAATCTGATACCAACCACTTCGCCAAAAAACACTATCACAATATATGCTCGTGGCAATCTAATAATGCTTTTACGTGTTTAGATAATATCACATTGTTAGCTTCCTATTTCACTTAAATTTATGGATTTTCAATGTTCAATGAAAGCATCAAATGGCTATTGTTTAATTCTGTATACGAGTATAACCAAACTATTTTGTAATATATATTTACAATATTACAATTTAAAAAGACAAGAAGCAGTCTACTTGCTCACTCAACGAAGTCATTTGTGTCGATTGCTTTACATCTTTTATATTATTATATTGCCTGTTTGGCGGTTATAACTATTCATTAAAACAAAACCGCACTGTTTAACTCATACCGCTTATTACTGAGAAATGTGAACTAAACAACCTGTTATTATTTTAATTAAGAAATTCAGTTTCCGAATGAGTCAGAGCGGCCCTTCTATTCTCCACGCGACTCGGTGAACTGATGACCCCACGGTGAGAGGCTATTGAGAATTACACCGAGTAAACTTGACTGCCCACGCCTCATGCCGCTTGAATACAATACCGATGCAAAGCGCAGCCCTAGCTGTGACCCTACACTAAGCACCAATCAAATGAAAAGTCCGCGGTAGCATCTGTTTCTACAATCAATAAGCGATTACGTACAAAGCCATATGCTTACGATATGCATCAACGTGCAGCTGCTCTGAACATAACCATCTATCAAAATCAGTCTTTGTCATTCTTTTCACAGCAAACGTTGACTCAATTCAGATTTAGTTATAGAATACGATACTTAACTACCAGCTTTCACAAACATTATCCATCGAAGTATAATACATATCGATAGCGGTTCTTCGACATCGATAAGACCCTATCGGTTCTTCGATCGAACTATTACATCGATTTACGAGACGAGACCTCAGATTGCAGACACGTAGTAAATCTCTTCGCCAATTTCGACGGATCAGAACACTGCCGCTTTTAACTTGACGCATATATAAAAACATGCTTTCTGTCACGATTCTGTTATTTTGTAATCGATATCAGTTTGCTGTATCGAATTATTATGCTATGTGTCCTCCAAGACCAGAATGGTTTTTAATCTAACTATGACTTGTTACTAAGATCAATGTAGCTGAGACTGTAAATATATTATTCTGCCAGAATTTATTATATTTTTTCATAAGGTAATTATTACAGCAACGGAATGTTTAATAATAATAAATTGCTACTTAGTAATGTTCTAAAAATATATATGACAATATAGTGAGTCACGGCACGATGCGCATGCCTGTATTTCTTTAGAGAGAACGGCTGCGTGTATATGTACTTATAAGTAATAACGATCACTATTTTCTCGGCGAAAGCAGTCGACGCGCACCGTTACTCTTGCTCGTGGTGCAGTGAGCTTCAAGGTGAGCTTTCGCGGCTGCTGTGCCACTGCACTTAGCACGAGACGAGTTACACCTCCACCATTAATTGACTACAGAACAAATACGATCGTGCTCTGATTGCGTATTTCACTGAATATCTCCATGAAGGTGCTATTTGATTAGTATCATTGCGTGTCTAAAATATATTAAAAGGAATAACATTCTTACAATATATTTATTTTCCCGTATAACAGCGCATAAACTTTGTTAAATTCAGTTTTGCCTGTACAAAGTACGTACCGTTCTCCCAGCGAAATAATTTAAGTAAGGAGTTCTGATCATATCGGTACAGGTTATAATGTAATTTTGGCTATCAAAGTTTTCTTTAACTTTATTTTGAATAAAATCATCTTCCACGTCAAATAATACAAGTTTGTTTATCTTTATTTTTGCGCGCATTAAGCTCGACTTGACATTTCAGCCGAGTGCCCGCCTCGGCTAAGGAATGTCGTCATGTGTGTACTGAACAATGCGTCGTCTACAATACCTATCTGTCTGTTCAATTCAAAAGTTGATTGAGAGCATGAGTTAATGCATTTACATTTGCCCTTTGTAGTGGGTGAAAGAGTTCTGCTCGCCACTTTAAAGCGACTGGATTAAGTTCTCAGTGGTTTTCTTTCTGTAATAAAATAAATTGACCGTAACTCAGCTTGTAAGAACAGTTGATTTATGTTCCGAATACATGAGATGTATCCATTTAAAATTAAATTACAATCAATTGAGTATATGCATATGAGTACCTACAATACAGACTTTATTATATTGTTTCATCGCTAAATGGTCAGGTACACAGTTCACATCAAAGCTATACTCGTAGTAAACATACCTTGTGTGCGGTATACAAAATACATCATACATATTGTATTGAATGTAATGTAAATACTTTAATAATAAGTTACGGCGCGTTAGTCTCCGCATTACCATACGCCCAGCGGCCTATCGAAATCTTCATGCAAATTGTACATTATGCGGGAATTCGCCGAAAACGATGTCGACCTACAAAGAATATTTCTAAAATGGTATATATATATATATATATTGTTATGATAAATACAAAAAATAAACGAGGCATGTTGGTATATCACACGAAACCGGTAGTCTACTTTTTATAAGAAGATATTACGTAATAAGAGTGCAAGTTTCTCGTCCAAAATGTTTTCAAGGAATTTTATCGCTGCGATAAGAGTTATGATGAAGCTATGTTGGTATTTAATCACTGGCTACGTCATTTCACCGAAGCTGAATGGAGCATGACTCATTGCAAATTATATTTAGTATATTACTGCTGCATTAATTTACTACGAACTACGATGATTCTCACGCCCACTGTTAAATACGCATTTTTTGACAATAATAGATCCCTACATTCTGCAACAATAAATTGCAGCTCACTTATTTATAGTGATTAAAACATGTTATATATTCTACAAATCGTGATCAAATAATTTTTACGACTTGTATCTTCGGCCCCACAGGACGTAGCTCAGTAATCAGGTGATATTACCATAAGGAGGTGGCTATAAATACACTGATAATATTTCTTTATTTCTTATCGTCTGGGAACAGTGGCTCACCCTGAGATGCTACGCTTGCCTATATATAAACATAAAGTAGCAGAACGTGTCGTGTCTACCCGATGCGGTATCGTTCGCTTTTTGTATCCCTGTGTATTATTCATGGGTCCTGCCTCACTTGTTCCTGCATTGTCTACGCGTCTGAAATTATGAAATTTATGCGTGAAGCCTTTAGGCAGATCATGGTATTAATGGTTGGCCTGAGTCATCGGTAATGTGCAGAATAATCGAGGTTGTCCACTTGTTGAGGCGGCTGATGGTGATTTATCTGACTCCTATCGATATTGATCGATATGTCTGGGAATATGATTAAATCGTTAGTGAGTAAACATTACTCGCTTAGATAGTGCGCTTTTAGATGAGCTAGAAAGTTATTTAAAATACTTAATTACGCACCGATCGATACACTCAAACATGATATATAATTGAAACAATTTTTATTGTTCCAATATTGGAAAAATCTTACATATTCATATGAGGCACGATCAGCGCGTGTTACATTACAGCACAGTAAAATTATCGTGAATTAACTTATTATGAAAATATTTTACATACTTAATACCATGAAAAACTGTGTGTGTCTAGTATAATAAATGGCATAAAGATTTCTGCTCTATCAAGACTGATCGTTTGTAGGTAATAAATAACGTATCTATCAAAGGAAGTAAATTAAAAGTGAATTTATAAATATTTACCTACAACCAGATAAGAAAAAATTAAAGCAATTTGCTTGCCGACAGCACTTATTAGTTATGATTTTATCAAACAAGCATACGAGTGCCAGATGTTATCACAGTGTACGTTGAATCACTTTGTAATCTATTGAACTGCGATATTATCAATAAAACGAAACTAGCTACAGTGTAATCTGGCACAGAAGCACATCTTGGCTCTTAAGAGGCGGTGATCAATAATTCATATAACGACATCTGGGCCTACTCGATCGCAGTTGCCTTTGCCCTTTTCGGATATAATGTCTCATCCTACATTCATACCTTTTGCTAAATGAGCGACTTAACTTACGATTCACTCAGACATCATTTAGTATTCCTCTTGGAGAAATAAGAATTTGGGGTTCAAAGCATATTATAAATAAGTAAGCATTTTTTTTATTTGTTGGTAGATTTTGAATTCTTCCGACATGCTCTGTACCTTCAATAGTTAATATGAGAGACGAGAATCATTCCCGAGTTTTGTCTAATCATTGTTACGGTTTGTCGAAACAATCTCTCGTGTGTATTGAACAGTAAATCAAATATTTAACAGAGCAAGTGCTGTCAGACCTATTAACCAGCAACTGTTACGTTATCACTACGCCTGACGTGACTGACTAGCCTTTTCCTATTATATCTATTGAGCTGTTAAGGCTGCATATATCAATGCTCTAACCTAACCATAACAATTGAAATTCAGAATCCTATTTGTATGAAAAGTTAATAATTCTTCGTATAATCAATATTAAAGTTATAATTACCTAAAAAAAATGATGAAAAAAAAAACAGACTAATAAGCCATTAGTTTGTGATTGTGACGGAATCCTTATAAATAAAATGTACCTGTTTAATGTTTTATGTGATATATTCTTCCGCGTGTGATCATACACTTTGTCAAGATAATAAGAATTTTAATTAAATAATTATTTATAAATATTGTTTGTTCGTTTCTTGGTTGTAGTTAAGTGAATTTTCCGTCTTAGTGGAAAGACTGGTTTTCCTTCCGTAAAATCAAAAACTTATTCAGTAAACTGACGTCAAAAACTAGCACTGAGTTGGAAAACAGCTTCACACTGAGAAGTTAATTATCACACCATGTATACAATGATTGATGTCGAGGCGGATTGGTAACGAGCTTCGTTGTCAAAAGTGAATGAAAGACTTCGACATATTAAATTAGACATGACGGAATCCCCCCACGTATAATCAGTATGTTAAATGATTACTGCGTATTTACATCTTTATTCTTGTTGAGACTGGCTAATGTTACAAGTTCCTAATACCACTTTTGTTTGTTTTTTGTAGCATTGCACGGCACGTGGTAGAGTGACGCGCCAAATCAACATAGTAAATTGATTGCTACTTGCATGCCACTATACTTCTGCCTTGTGAAGAAATTAAAACAGAAAAATATAAAAAATATGTTAACACGAATGAATTGACCGTTCGGGTGGTGGGTTATTAATTCTCGGTGAGCATTAAGCCAAATGAAAATGATACCTTATTACTCATCGTAGACCCTCGTATATGTCAAATATGTCAACGACTTTATTTTGTTTTTACAATGATTCAGCATTCAATTACAAAGGCATTGGTCAGTGACATTCATAAATGTTTTTCTATTATGATTGCTATCATTCTGCCGTTATTTTGATTTGTATTTTATTTCTAGTTTCTAGAGTTTTTTGTTATTTATTTATTTGAAATTATAACATCATTACAGAAACCTAATTCGATGCTATAACTAACAATGTTAAGTATACTAAACACACCATTTGAACACATACAATATGTGGTTACTTACATTAATCTTATATTAATACAAAGGTTTACTATAATTATTGTATAGTAATAAGTAATTCTATTTTTATGGCACTGCACTGGCAAATGATTTAGTTTCTCTACTGAACATTAGAGACAATGACTGGGTGAGGTGAAATTTAGTCAATAAGAGTAAGACCTTACCATCCTTAAATGATAATTGAAAGATACAGGCTGGAATCAACTTTCGATATTTGTGTACACAATGCTGGCCTCAGATCTCGATTGCATAATGTCTGATGTTGTTCTTTAGCAAACAATTTTTGAATGTGCTAACATAAACGAGGATTTACGATCGCTCAGGTCTTTAAAACGAAGTAAGGGTTATGAATGCATGCTCAAAACAACCTAAATTTCCTACGTATGCTCATAAAACCAGGTGGGCTGGGAAATAAAAAGATCGTTCGGCCTTCGTTATTTTATTTATGCCTGTGTGTGACTGTGGCTGAAGAAAAGTGAATGCGTCTGGTCTGGGATTGACACGACCTCACCTGTTCACAAAAAGCCAATTCCAAGACGTATTACCCTTTGTTCCACAGACCCGCCCGCCGCCGCCGCCGCTTGGTTCGCCCACTTTTACTACGGCGCTCGTTTAATGTGGCGGCTGCAAATGCGGTGGCAATTTGAATCTGTTGGTATTTCAGTTAGTATATTGCATTATATTGCAAAGCTTCCCAATAGTTAAATCTTATAAATGTGAAGTGGTTGCGCTTCAATCTATTTACAATAACGGAAATGTAAATGTAGCGGCGTTTTCTTCTGCTTTTCATTTGTTACACGATTCGGAAAACATAAGCAGAGTTTCACCAATTTGCGACGCTTGAGGTACGTAGTTAAATGTTGCAAGACAACACGGTTTGTAGTTGTGTGCTAAACAAACGAGGGCCGGCTTTCGACACGGGTGCAGTTATTAGCGGCCCTTCATATGGAGATGTCACACGCGCCCATCGCAGGCGCACACTAACGAACGACACACTTTACAAGATTTCCACAACATTCTTCACTAAACAAACAACCACTTTGTTCATACAGATTGCCTATTACGTTAGCTTTACATTACGGTTG
Organism: Falcaria lacertinaria; assembly: GCA_951449985.1. NCBI lineage: Eukaryota > Metazoa > Arthropoda > Insecta > Lepidoptera > Drepanidae > Falcaria > Falcaria lacertinaria. Next base: position 6,501,423 of record OX602113.1, on the reverse strand, counting down.
GTTATATGTTTCATGACCAGTTAATATATATATATATATATAATGCTTCGATCAAAATTTCTAATTCTATAAATAAGCATGACTTTATACTTCTGTGTGTGACAATGAGTCAGCTAGTCTAGACAGGCACTGCCTTTAAAAGACTTGGTACCCAACTTTCTCCTAGATAAAATCAGTGTACCTACCTCCATAGGAACCATTGTAATATGAAATGATACTTAATGACAATACTAAAAAAGCGTGATGTACCTGTTAGTAATATGCAATCTGTTAGGTATTTTATTTAGTTATTGCGATAAATCCTATTGTGAATAATCACTATATACATGGTGCGTAGCTACGTAACTTAAATTCTTATATACGTTAGTCTTCTAAAGGACATCTTTCTTTTTGGTCCATAACTGAAAGTGCCGGCCAACGCATTTTTTTGTATATTCTGTTAGAGCTTGCCCGTCAGAACATATATTTCTATGGCACCAAACTGTAGGACCTTTGCCGTCGATTTTATTTGAGTTTGGAAATCAGAATTTTCATACATTTTTGTTGAAAATAGATTTAATTCAAAATAATCAAAACAAATGAATGTCCTGTAATGTCCAACTTTGGTGCCATAGTAATAAATGCTCAGACAGACAAGTTCTAACAGAATATACCAAAAAAATACTTTGGTGCCATAGTAATAAATGCTCAGAAGGACAAACTAACAGAATATACAAAAAGATGTGTTGACCGGCACATTCAGATTTGGATCAAATCTCTATGAAACATAGATGATGTCTTATAAAATTAATTTTTCTTTGTTACGATTGAGTGATCGTTGTATTGTATGTACTCGTACATCTTATATTATTGTTAGTATAAGTTTGCTTTGCCCGTGAGTTATGAAATCTGCTCACTTTCTGGGTCAACCGGTATTGATCACAACACGTGATTCGTGCAACGCACATAAATACACCTCGAAAATAGCGACGCACCTCGTATGGGATATTATGCGATTGTTAATGAAGTGGCACAATTTGCAGTAGAGCTACGGTTCGTCTAGGTCAGGCAACGAATTCGGCCTCGACCTATTTGGAAGACACGTGACACCTAATTTAGTAATTGAGAACAATATTTCGAATATCAATTATTGGAATAGCTACTGACTTCATTCGATGGCCAATGCATGGTAACGTTGCGTTGGCTAAATGGCAGTGCATCGTTTGTTACATATGTAGGTATAATCTGGATCTTATGTGTGGTGCAGTTCTAATTTATCGCCTCGCCATGGAATGCAAATCAAACTAGATTTGAAACGATATTATGAGAGCTATTCTAGGAAATCGCAAAATAAACATCTACCTTTACCACTGCGTAGGAATCAGAGTACATAACGATCGATGTCAATTTCCGTTTCCTATAACTGCCGTTAAATATTTAACTGCCCCGTGATACTTGTTTAGACACTTTATGCATGCAGTTATAATTAAATTACATTTTATGTACCTAGGAAAAGAAATACGCCTGTAACTTACCGGTAAATTTTATAAATAGGTGTATTTTTAGAAATAAGTATTTAATTAATACCATGCGGATGATGGTAAAACCAAACAAAAACTACACAGCTGCTACACAAAATATTCCTGAAAATTGCACAAATAACTATTCATTTAAATGATAGGTAATACGCGAGTGATGTCGCGGTATTGTTATTTTCCTTCTGACCGATGTGAATCAGTATAAACAAATCTGTTAGTGAGAATAACGGCACATCCATACAACTTAACTGTTCTGAAGGATAAATTAGGCGCAATCCATATTCCTAGAATTTCTAAGTAATTACTGTTATTTATGAATCATGAGCATGTTTCAGTTATTTAACTCAGGGAATTCATAAATCATGCATTTAATAATAATATAAAATGTACAGGAAAAACTATACTCAGAAATTCGTAGAAGAGTACTTATAATGGAAATAGATGCAAATTGAAACTAAATTAGTAACTTCAAAGAAATCTAAACTACAAAACTAAAGTAAATCAAGGTCTTTTATTCGATCCCTCGATATCAATCATTGCCAAAGAAATGATCGATTACAGTTTATTACACTCTGACAAAATACAAAGTTCCTCTATTCATGTTCATCGAACTTGTGCTAGAAAAAATATGACAATAAAGAATGCTCGAGCTCGTCATTAATTGAAAAGCTAATACGATGCTGTGATAAACGTTATTTATTTTTGAGAAATTGTTACTTATTTTAAGTCGGGGGTTGAAGTATGATAATTTATGATGCGCTAGTGGATATGTGACCAGGAAAGGATGATGCATGAAACATTTATTGTGACAGCGCTGTGACACTCGCTCGCTCGTATCACATAACATACCGACATACCGTGTCGACGAGGAATTTGTGCCAACGCTACCTCAAAATAAATGTGGTAAACCATTATAATATTAATGTAGGTTCTATTTTTAAAAGCTGACTGATTTACGCAAAAAACAGCAGCAAATTTTCACACACATTTCAAAAACTATAAATTGGCGCATATTATCGATAAAACAATGTGAAATTTTCCGAGTTTGTCCTAGCGATTGGTTACATTTATTTCACCGGTGCCCGTGCATGTAAGCCGCATACAATAAAGTCGTTTGTTATACCGCGATTAATGATTCGTTAATGCAACTCAATTTATAGCATCATTGAGTACAGCGTCCTCGAACTGTACCATTCAATAATTACCCCAGTTGCTAAAGCTAGACAAGTCCTGCACTGCACCGCACCCAGAAACAGTTATACCTATCTCATGTACAGAAAAAAAAATCTTATCCGTATTAGAGTTAGCGAATCAGGAATTTTAATGAATTGTAAATAATTACCGTTATTATTGATGATCAAAGTCTACTAATCTACCATAATCTCAATCATAATCATAATTTTACTGTAAGGAGCGGAACTGCAGTTTGCAGTGTAATTGTACGTTGCTAAAGCAGTACCTAATCATTTCGACCTTCGTAATATTAGCAGTGATTAGTGCGTCCTGATGTTATCTTGATATTCTTATGCACCGGCCAGTGTGTGACACGAGAGCTGCTTGCCCTGTTATCGCTCGCGCCAAGGTCGACAGGCAACCAGTACAACAAAAAGCAATAAATACTCCCGACGAGATGCCTAGACACAGTTGACAAATAAGTATGTAATTACGTGTCGTAAAACATCGTTCATTTTACGTTTCAACTCTTACAAGGCACTACCAAAACCTTGGTTTCATTCAATTCTATCCTACATTATTGACTGCCTACCAACTCACGTTATACTAGTTATTGCCTACTTAAATTTTATTTACGTGTTAAAACATTACTACGTTAACTACTAGTGTCATAACTGAAGGCAGAGAACGCATTTTGAGAATATACTCTTGTGATTTTCATTTTTTGTTTGTTGTATAATACAAAGTTTATATGCATTAAAGTTGTCGTTGCACAGTAGTAAAGGTTCTACAGTTGAACGATTATACTGATAATTAAATAGTATTAAAAATATTTTACTCTCTGATCATGCTCTGATCTTAGTAAATACGTGCACTTGATTTGTTGGGGCTGGCTGCTTATAGAGAATACAATAAGAGTGTAAAAGAGTAGTAATGGGGGACAAAACATATTGCGCAAATTCTAACTAATATACAATATGGACAGAAGCATGATGAATGTCTGCGAACAAAATACCAAAGTGAAATCTGCTCCAGATATTTCAGCTTAGTAATCAATTCTGAGAGTTAGTCGTTTATCGGAAGGAAAATATTTACTGCATGCGGTAACGTGCATGCCTGTGGCAATCTCGGTGGCCCACAACGTAATCACAGTGATTAGGTGCACCTGAATATAACACTGCAGTCTCTCGACATACATATATACATACTATAGGTACTGAATACTGACGTCACCTAGGACCTGTTTTACATCACTTTTATTCCGTGTAACGTGATCCTAAGATATTGAAAGCATTCCTCAGTCTATCGGTCGATACACTGGACCTGAGTTATTTAAGTATCAATTTCTGTCTATGAAAATACCACCATGTGGTGAACACTGCCCCCTAACTCTAATAAATCTGTAGGCATCTACACCTTAGATTTAGGTATTAGAAATCTCATAAGTATCGTGATTACCGTACTGTTTGTTTCGTTCTATGAAGTTCAATAAAATGGAACACATTACTTGAAAAGCATCATAGAAAAACAATGATGTCACTAATTATGATTTTGATATTTAAATGGCGTTACCTGAAGCATTAACTAGTGATATTTAACCCTACAATAAACTATACAAAATTGTTTTGGGTACATCAAATCGAATTACAATATAAATCACAAAAACCGTAGCCGATGACGTCAGCGAACTAAGCGCTCACTTGACACAGTGGTCGTGACGATTTAAAGACGATTTTAATTACGTACTCACTTTATAAAGATCATGCTATGGGTCCTTAATTTTAAGTTTTAATTGTATTTCATATTTATGCTTATTCTGTGGCGTAATATAACCCTGAACCCTTGGCACGGCAAGTAAGATGAAACATCTAAACCGAGCCAAATCTCAATTCAGTCAAGTCAATGTCACCTAATTGAACACTTATCCAAATATACTTATATACAATTCAATCCTGTTTGGGTTTGTAGTGATATTGTTACTTTTACAGCGGACCCTGATCATAAATGTTTACAGCAACACACCTATAGGTACTTTATATTGTATTATTTTCGTGTGAGGTAGGTACGAATCCGTAATCTCAGTGCCGTGAATCAAAATTTAGTTTTGTAGCTCCTGGCGATGGATGTGTGGGTAAATGAATGTTATTTTGGAGAACAATAGCATTGAAACGAGGGAATTACGCACTATTATAGGTACCTAACAATAACAAAAAGCGTTGTCACCATACAACTACAATATAATTGTGTAACATTATTCAAAACTATTAATGTTATAAGTAACTAATAATAGTTTAAGGAATAATATGAATAATTCATAATTATTAATTCAGTCATGAGTATACGTCAGAATAAATAGGCCAAGAATAGTATAATATGTGCATAAGCAATCTGACTCGCGGTATAATTATAGCGTGGCTTGTCCCGATACCTGATGCTCCATCAAATTATTTGTTGCACATCTACTATGTAAGTAAGGTCATTAGTTATGAAATAAATTGTAGCATTTGTTGTCAGGTCCAAGATAATTATATACATACGCAGTCGGATCATAAATTTTATGGGGCATATAAACGGCTACGCCGTATACAATGTCGCTGTTTTATAAAAATGCTAATCTCTGTTCAAGTAAAAATGAATGCCCAGAAGTCACGCTTTAGGGACCACCACATTTTTTCGCTTTGGTCGGTAAAATATGTGAAGCTTCAAGATTAATGGATATGAATCGCATATATAGCATGTCTCTAAAGCATACAGTTATTTATAATATGTACGCGTTGGTAAGTTGAGCTTATAATCAATTTTGATGTGGGCACAAGAGGATCATGTTCGAACATTTGACAGCAAACATTCATTTACTGACAAATCTGTACAAGAATAGGATATATTCAGACAGAATCTTGAACAGGCGGATCTGAAACTTAACTGAGCTAACTAAGCCGAGCGTTTAAAAAGAAATACATCTAAAGCTAGGCTATAATATAACTTATTGTGATAATAATCCGAATGTAGTCGTTATCAAATTAATATTTTAACATAACTTTACTGACTTTACTGTACTGTTTATTTCAAAAAAAGTTAATAAATCGTAACACAATTTAAAAAAAATCACATATAAACGTAAGTGACCACAGTATCGTTAATATGGCTTTATACAACATCGCCCGCGACTTCGCCTGCGTGTAAATAGGATAACGTATAGCTTTAAGGTAAAGGTTCCAGGGATTACTCCAGTCCAGAAATACAAACAATAATCCGTCCCCAAATAATTGGGACAAGGGCCAGATGTTGCTGATGATGTCAAACAAACAACCAAATGTTACTTATATAATATGTATTGATAACCCTTTAACCTAAATGCACTTGAATTCGGATTTAAACAATTGAGGCCACTTCGAAGACAATGGCGGTCATCTGCGCCCTCAAGTTTTTTTTTATTTTATTGTGTAATGCACCTCTTCAGCGCACCAATGTAATGCTGACCCTAATTGAAACATTACAACTATCCCGTTTTAAGAAAGGCTTGGCTGGAATCCAACATAGTTTTATATCGGAAACATATTATATATCTCCATTTACCCGGACTTATTGCACATCGGAGGTCAAGGCTAGTTAATTGTAAGCGATAATAATTAGCGTACAATACTACATAATTATTTACGTTCCATTCATTCTATACACATTGAAGTTAAAATATTAAACATTTGATCAATTATAATGTTGTTCATGATATACCTATATTATAAACACAACGTAGATATCGGTCAGTTTTTCAAGAATCGTGTCAAATATTTAAGTCGAATATACTTAAGACTAGCTACGTACGAGATTCCTAGACACCGCCAGCAAATCTATCCTTATGCCATTTCACCTGCAAGATGTGAATATAGTATAAATAATAAAAAAATATGTTTGTATGATTGATAAGTCAACTTGATAAGTGACTGCTACTATCTGTTCAAATTGCTAAATAGTATCAAAATATTTTCAAGTTTATGTCACTTTGTAATCCAGCGATAATATTAGTAGATACGATAGGTATTTGCTATGTTAATAATACATTTTCAATAAAAGATAATGATGACATAGTTGTTCCGGAATTTACTTCCCATAATAATTGCGACAGTATTATGCGCCTGATAGTAAAATAAAAAGAATTCATAGCCTCAGTTTATGATGTCATAAAGTAAGAATAAATTGGTGAGTTCCGGGGGGCACCATTGTAATGCCATTTAGTAAAATTGGACGGTGATTACTGTGAACTTTTTTCTAATGAATTCACGCGTAGCATACGTAGATACTTAGTACTACGACTACTACGTTTGCTACGTACTTACCGGTAGAACCCATTATTGACTCCTACCTGCGTGATATCCCTGAGAGGATTACGATATGTTTATATAATAGATCTTTTAAAACATTCATACATATCACTATTATCATGCCAAGTCCCTCACGAGATAGGTTAATAGTTTTATAAGAGACCCGTTTCACTCCTGACTTGTACACCTCTTTTGCTTCTTTTACATTCATTATCTGTTCATATTTGCTCTCCGATTTACCCGATGTACTCTTTAACTTTTTGTCAATGTTTGTAAAACATATCATAATAGTAATCAAATTAGACACTTTTAGGTACCCAATATATATTTCGGGGAGTTATAAATTAACATACAACTAACTCCACTAAACATTACCGAATAAAGTGCATGTTTTTGTATATTTTACGCTATTCGATACAGTACGTACTACCTCAGAATAGATAATATACTGGTATATACATTTATGTCTGCAAAGGTACAACGGAGCCTATTTGTCACTTTATTCCGACTACATTGATATAACTAGTTCATTCTATGCGTTTCACGAGCGGATAGGTATCACGTAACATGCCTAGGTGTAATGTTTATTTTTCTCTTATCTTGCTTTGGTGTGCACGTCAGCCGATTGTAAATAGCTAGATAGGCATGCAGGTGTATACATCGCCAAACTACAGCGCTCAACCTTGGCCGACTGGAATGCATGGATCATGTTTTTCACACTTCATGCCTCGGCATGTTTACATGACTACGTGTAACACATTATAAGAGAAATGTTGAGTTATTGAGGTAAAATCTCTTGTTTAATGGTCCTATAAGAATTTGCAACGAGAAACAGAGAAAAGAGAGCACAGCATGATAAAACAATTTCATTAAAACTATCATTAGTGATGTAAAACGTTTCATAAAACGTTAATTTATGGTAAGTTTACGCTACCATTCGTTAAAGATTGTCTGACCTTGCGTGGTAATGAAATAGAGGCTTGGAAAATTTACGAGAATATCACTTGAACACAGAATTGAATAAAATTGAGACAACAATTGGCAAGCAATTTCAACTGCCCATAGTGATTACGTCAGGGTGCATAAGTGAAATACGACGATCTACTGCAGTGGCGTAAGGGAATAATTCCCAGTTCGAGGAAGACTAGTCTGTGAAAGATAGTATGAAAAGGATTTCATACATACCTATACATCATCATCAGGATTTAATTCACGCGGTTAAAATATTTGAGTCCAAATGTATGTATCCAGTGCCCACACGATGTATGTACATCCTCATTCCAGTTTCTAAGAAAACCCGATTATTATTACGAAATTTACCAAAATATTTGTGAAGGAGGTTCCACATGATTCACGCATAATCACATACACTTGCCTAACGTGGTCTTGTTACCCGCTTGCACACACTACTATACACATAAACGTGTCCCTTTCCTTGAAGATTATCTCAAGATGGCTTTTTGTGATAAGAGGACCATTATTATCGTAACATAAAGCATTTTAATAGCTCATTTAAGTATTATCTCAATGGTTCATTAAAAGTTTAAATTTCTAAAATACAGGACTGGTAATTCAGCATCAATTTATTACATTAATGAAGCGTGATAATCGAGCTCGACAGTTAAAAATGTGTCCCTTAATCCGACGAACAGTTTATTTTGTTTGTGTGGCTGCATTCACATAATCAGTTGGTGTGACGCCTTTCCCGAAATCCTCAGTCACGTTTATTTCGGGAGTCACAAACATTACTTTAGCCTTACTGCATACATCGTCCGTGACTGATGGACGTTGGCGCAGTAGGAGACGAGTGAATAAACACAGACGACATTGTTACCGTGAAAAAGGTTTATTGCTGTTGGCTGTTGGCTACCTTTCAATATCTGAGACGTTCGGAGTTCATACGAAAGAGAATTTCTGCTTTACCGACTATTATCCTGTAAAAGTTTACTACATCATTACTGATTTCGATAAGACGACCTCTACTTTGTATTGTGGGAAATAACCTACTGCAGGAGAATTATTATTTATTACCGAATCCCTCGTGAGCCAAATTTGTGATATTTGAAGCAACCTAAATATCTTATTGTTAATGTTCCGTATTGTTTTATAAAAGTTAATATTATTCAGCATCTTTCAACATTCAATCGGGCCAAAGTGCACAAGAGTGAAATGATACACTTCAATTTATTTGTGGTGTAAATTTGCAAAATAAAATAAGTATTTAATCAATATATCTTGAAGATAATTGACACATAATGTAAGATAGTTAATACGTTGTTAATGTAACTTGAGACCGGTCACTCACGCTTGTGATTGTATCAGTAGCAGTAGTGTCACAATGGCACGCACACAAGGGCTTTTTGTGAATTCTGGGGTAGATCCTTAAAAGGGCTTATAAGTTTGGAACCAGGTCACTCTGTCTGCTTCGGCTTTGCAAAGTATTCACGTACAAATAACTGGCGAGCCCTACAGAGGTACCCGCCTGTTAGGTAGCTTATAAATTACAAGTTGTATACTAAGATTAATCAAAGTAATATAAAATTTAAAATTTAAGTGGAACACTGATCTGGCTCAACGAGAATAATTTCTGCAAATGTATATAAAAGTGAAATACTTTTCTCATTTAAATATTGTTGGTAAAAAGTTGAGTTTTACCCAAAACGTCCACTTTGTTTGTTAGCGTATATTTCATTGCCCTGAATTAATTTTGATTACAACACCCAAGCCGGCTGACGCTTTATTATTAAAACGGATTCCCATGACAGTTAAGGTAATTAGCAGCTTGGTTACCTTTTATCTTGAAACAGTATTTTTTGCTTAACGCCATTTATTACTCAAACACTTTAAATACCTTATTAAAATATGGTTTACATTAAGTACATTCAAACTTCATGTAACTATCCAAGTGAGTGTGAATACGAAAATATGCAGACGATCTCGGCTCGTCGGTCGCCGCGTCGAGAAATGGAAGCTCGTACTTTGAAAGTGCAGTGCGTGGCGGCGCGGTGCCGGCTTTACCGAAATACTGTGAATTTTATCAGTATAAAGGTGTCAACACATCACATTTGTACCTTATTCTGAGCCTGTTATTTGTAAACAACCACCCATATTATATATTTGCAATAATCTGGAATGTTAGCTTAGAGTCTAGGGTAAGCATAGGCAAGGCATCTCGTATTACCGTTACTGACGATGATGACGATGGCGCCAACCTATGTGCTGCGTGATATGGACCGTAATTACTTTATTATAATGTTATTAATAAACGTTACAAGTACGTAAATCGAAGTTGAATCGTACTGTTAATTATTATAAAAGCCACTGCACCCTTCGCTTTCAAATCACTGTATAAAGTATGCCTTTGTTTCATCTGGTATTATTGGCGGATATGGCATCATAGCGATGTATGAAATTTATTTTTGCGACTAAACTAAGCGACCTATTTAAACATTACACGACTTAATTTGATAATTAAATCAATAAAAACCTTGTGTTAAAGTTTTTTAATATTTCCCTTCCTAGCCTTGTCTATTATACATCTATATCTAAAGGATAAAAATAAATTGGGAGGCAAGGTACTGGAAGTATCAGCCGGCGCCTCACGTCCAGGATTACATATAAATTGTCGGCTTGCGTAGGCGGACACAATAGCCGGCTTCTACTGATAAACGTTAGAGATGACTTGACCCCAGGGATACGTTATCGTGAGAAAGTTGTGCGTGCAAACATCAACATAAATACTTATGGGCTTACTTTATTATCGACTAGCTTCCATCCCGCGACTTTGTCTGCGTGAATTAAGTTTACGTCATAATGTGAATCTCCTACCCCAAAACGAAGAGAACTATACATACATCATCATCATACTACGTTCGTTATGGAGAGCCAGTCTTCACTTCCACACCTTTTTTGCTTCTTTTACATTAATCAATCTTTTTCAAATATCATACATGCCCGCCGCGCCCAGTACTCTCCTGATCTCCCTGCCAAATATCAACAAGGTATTTTTTTATGTTTCATTATAATTAGTTTGATCAAAATATAGTGTAAATACAAATAAACTAGAAGGAGCGCGGGGGCCACCGATGGTGATATCGCTAACAATTAAAGTTAAAATAGAGCGCGCCCCAGATTCTGGTGTGTAACGGATTGCATATTTGAGTTAATTGTGCTATACCTATCGATTGTTTGTGTATCTATTGTTACATAATTAATACTATACTATACGACTTATATGCGGCATTTCACAAATGCAAAACATGTAGATTGCACGTTCACGCTCCGGCAGAGTACTTCGATTGTTCAGAGTGGAGTGTCGATAAGCTAACAACCAGCTATTGTCACCTGCACTCGATAGATGAACTCATTGTTTCAATTTGAACGCGATGTAACGTGAGTATTGTAGCACTTGCGGCTTGCGTCTACGACCTACGCGCAAAATAGAGATCAAACATGATTTGTTCAGACCTAACAAATTGTTGACTATTCTGTGTACCTAATACATTTTATTTAATTCTTAAGTATTATTCCACCTTAATTAATTCAATTCTTGGAGTATTTTATGTTCGTGAACTCTATGGATAAGACATGGGCTATAAGTTTTAAATAACGATAACAGTTTTATTCACTTCTAATTCGATTCAAAGAATGTTCTCTTATCTGTACTACTTAAATCTTTCGTATTCAATGGACTTTCACGTTGCAACATTGCATAGACAAGAATCAAGGGCTGGGTCTCAATCAATCGAATGCACGTGAACTTGGCCCATGACACCCGTTCACCCGACTAGGAACTGAATACAACAATCTGCTATATATTGCACACTGCGACAATTGATCTTATTGCTTGCACTGCACATGCAGTCACATGCAAATGCCAACGCAATTATACACGCTTCTTGTCTATTTCACTACATCTGGGATGACAATGTGTGTGTTCTTGGGAATTTGCCTCGAGCTACTTTTGATGAATAAAGTATTGAAGAGTCACATAATTCAAAGTTACAGCTGGCATATTAATATCATGACCGTGGTCCATGATTAGCTTTTTCGATATGTGCACAGGGTCATCATCAGGGGTCACGGTTTGATGCCAGATTAGAATCTAGGCACAACTTTCTAAATTATATATCTAAATTTAACGATTACACTCATAACAGCATGCTAATGATGTTGTGAATAAAGTTAAATTTAAATTAGGTCGACCATGAATTCAGGAATTGAAGAATGGTTAAAAACCAAGCTAGATCTGGTCACCTAGCATTCAATTTGCGGGCCATTATGCAATAAAATCACTTGAATTAATCAATAGAGCAAGTGGGCCCCGGCACCACGCTCGGCTAACGACCAACTTCCTCCTGATGGTACAAAGCATCCTCGGTTCTGCACCCCGGCCATTCTTATTACAACAATTGCAGCGCCTGCACATATAAATAGAACGTCTTCTGATTCTCACGATTCGTGTTTATCAAAACAAGTCGTGATACTATTTCACTATGAGTTACTATTCGATACTGGAGAACTTTATTAACATACACATAAAATGCTTAGGATATAGGTAGATAGATAGATAGGATAGTTTCAATGATAAGAATTACAGCAAATTCATAGATATGATCAGTCATAGACATGACTATGTGCAAGTTTATTTTTACTTGCTTAAAACGTGGGAACCACTGTGGAAAGGCGCAGCGTGAAGATAGTAAAAAAGAAAATGCAAAGTAACATTTATTTCTATAAGAGGTACCCACCTATTTATTAGTATTACTTAACCAACAACAGTAACAGCTGGAAGGACACTAACAAAACGCTAACGATGTTTACAAAATGTATCACGTATGGTTTAAAAGCAATATTTAGCAACAATGTATCTACAATTGAGCAAATACTTATAGAGTCGTTGACATAATCATTGCTTTAGTGTCAAATCATAATGTTCTTGTCAGTGTTTCTATTGAAGGAACATTTATTTGTTTATGTCGTAAAATAGGCATGAACAGCAAACATGAGAATCAGTTGCGCGATCTGTTGGTACAGATGATGCCAACTTTTTCCTAGTCATGAAATAGTGGAAATACACACCATAATATAATAAATTTACATATTTATTACAAAGCTGCCTTCATCCTACCTCAGATTCTACTTTCAGAAGTTTCCTGAAGGTTAGCTTGCAACTGCACGGGTTCAGTTTGTTCACGACAGATCGAAATAAAATTACCATGACATGTTTTCGTAAATCACACCAAATAATATGTTTTGATACCTTATTATGTTTCACAAATCGTTCTAACACGAGCGGACTTGCTCATTACATCTTCAGTAATGCAAACAACAGTCATTTGGAGTATTAGTCTAAGGATATCATAGACTATGAGTAAGTCAAGAAATGTTACAATTGCATCGACGAAGTTGAAATCGATGTAGTCAGCACTAATCGTATCAATATTACATTCCTGTATGTAACCGCCAGTGAGAAGAATTCCAACGATGAAAGCAAAACAAAATAACAGTATTAGATTACGATATTACAATTTAAACAGAAGTAGTTACCTGTACTCGGAGATTTCTCAGCCTTTCAGGATAACTTATCCAAGAGACACACACTGCCAAATGCCAAAGATGCACTAAACCCTGTCTAATTTGTACCTAAACAATTGTCAAGAATTGTATCTATCGTGTATGCTCTCGCGCAATACCGGCTTCGACAGACGGGCGACAAGCGTTCCCCGTAACGGACAATAAGTAACTGAACACAACGCAACGCATACAGAACGTTTGGTTGAGTCGTACCAGTTATTATGCGCCCACTGATGCCATCAATAACTTCCCCAACACGTGGGTCTGGATACGTCGAGACTGGAGTTGATATCACACATGCAGGATACCGTGCTTATCGGCGCATCGCTTGTAAAAGCTCATGATTCATCACACTTAGGTCTGCCCGTGACATCACCGGGTACTTCTCGAATGTTGCCAGTGTACACATAAGGTGCCTGATCAGGTATGTTGTCAGAAACTATAAACAAACTATGTACCTATACCGCTTTCTACCTTTGTAACTCTGCCATAATCACGGTTTTAAATATTATAAGCCATACGTAGAATTATTGGGTTATGAGGCAGCTTGCGGTACGAGAGCTCTGTGGTTTTCGTTGAGGTGAAATTACTACTAGTAATAGCCTTGCAGAAGTTGTAATAATCTTTCACCAAACATTTCTGTATAAAAGTAAACTCTATCCACATCGACCACATCCTCCTTATGAGCAATGTATGTGCAAAGACTTGTAGGTAATCTTAGTGCCTTATTTACATACTGAAGTCAGTAATCTCAGTTGATGATACCTATTCTGACATATTTTGTTTCTACTGCGATGAAATAAAATTTTGGACATCATGTTTTCCAATCTACATGTGTTTGTATTAAATCTTACTGTTAAATTTGTGATTAATCACAATACATCAAAAGGGGATAGTAACATTTTGTATCAGCAACACTGAGCAACCAAACAGAATTGCATTTGTCTTCAATTATTATGGAGCTCGTAAATGTGGGTATTTTATGTTGGACTTACCCAACATGAGTTAATTCAGTTGCTAGGTCATAGTGTGTTACTTAGCGTCATACTTAGTACAGTGAGCTTATTTCTTTGATTATTTTCTTCGTCTGCAATCTTAGCATTATCTGCATAGTTGTGAAGAGATCGTATTTCTCGTAGTGCTACCACGTCTACATCTTAAATACGTTGAATGTACTTTGTTATTTTTTTTATTTTAACCGAACACCCGGATTGCAAATGTATATCACATGGCACATAATACAACTGAAATTATAATATTTCTGTTTAAAAATGCAATATTCGTAAATCCTAACAGCGCTTCCTACACCCTATAAAGAACCAACCTGACGAATTTGGTGTACGAATTTTGCCTGCGATACCAATTATCTGCCCCGATATTTTACTTCTCGGGTTCAGTTCCAAAAATGTAATTCGTTCGCCTTTCACTCTTAAATATTTTTTATAGACATAACAGGATTTCCAACTAATTTTTGTCCCTTGTTTGAATCCCTTGAATGGAATATAAAAAAAAACTAAATTATTATACGTATTTTTTGCCTAAGGCCCATTTTTGCGGGTATTAGATCAATAATTATTACATATATTTTTTCATAGATACATGCATACATTGAACTGGAATTTCCATAAATCCAGGAAACACGTAATTATTTCTTTATTAATGTATCAATTATGAATTGATTTACATAAAATTAGGGATTTTAAAAAACACTTTCATTACATTATTATTTCTCTATTACTGATTAAAAGCTCTAATTTCCATTTTTATTTTCTTTTGCTTTAGCTTATAACCCCAACGGTTTAGGCTTATGCGTAGGGAAAGCTCTTCAAATAGAAGTGATAAATACATTTGATTAACATAATATATATCTATACTTCTATACTATATATATATATACTTATGCTATATATATACTATACGATTAATACTATTATACTATTATATTAATATTATAAAGAGGAAAGATTTGTATTTTTGTGGGTTTGTATTGAATAGGCTCCGAAACTACAAGACCGATTTAAAAAAATATTTCGCCGTTAGAAAGCTACATTATCACTGAGTAACATAGGCTATATATTATACTAGCTGCCCGCCCCGGCTTCGCACGGGTAGACATTTATCAAATATTTTGTCTACCCGTGCGAAGCCGGGGCGGGCCGCTTGTAGTGCATAAAGTGCATGCCGTACATGCTAATTGATATATTATACCTATTTCATAAATACGTATACTGTGTGCAGTACATTTTCACTTTACTGTAATCGTGGCTTTCATGTATGTCATCTCATCTCATGCCATCGGACGAATTTGTGGGAAAAAGCTAGTGAATCATACGGAACAGTGACATATTTATAAATATTACAATAACACACTATTTATTACATGCGGTCATCAAATAAAGACCAGAAATATCCCGTACTATGTGCTAGTAGTAGTGGCTGATGTTACTGTAATATAAGTTATATAAGTATAAACTGCGTTTATTAATAGCTGCAGTGCGTGTGCAATTTATCGGAGGTCTTGGTTTCAATTAATTTTCTCGACGCAGTGCGTAGTAGATAATACGATCGTGTTTATAGACTGGAGTAACTTTTATCAATGTGGGTCGGGCCGAGAGGAGTTGCGCCAGTGTTTCGTATACTGTGTTCTTTTATACTGTATTATATCATTATGTTCAGACGACTATTCGTCTGAAGGGGGAAGGATAGGTATGGACCTACGAATATGAAGTGTTCTTTTGAATTCCACGACAAAGTGCGCCTCACTAAGATGTTATTTTTGAAAGGGTACATATTAAACTGCTATTTTTTTTCCAAATATTAATGGAAATTTTGATATCAAACATGCATCTTGTATATCGTGACATGCTGATTAGTTCGAGACTATAACAAATATATGAATACTAGCTGTTAACCGCCTCTTCGTCTGCATTTGACAAAAGTAGCCTATGTCCTTCCCCAGGATATAATCTATCTCCTTGTTAAATTATATTACGGTCCGTTTAGCCATTTAGTCCTGAAAAAGTAGCAAAAAAACAAACAAAGTACTTTCGCATTTATAATAATAAAATTGATGAGGTAACTACATTCGTCTGATTTTACTATCAGTATTATCTCAGTTCAGTATACACTAGTAGTATTTGCGTAACCTTAGGTACTCAAATTTCATTTCATGCCATAAAGTTGCATATGAAAGTAGCCGTATAAAAGTCTATTCTCTAATACTCGTATTTAGCTCTTCAAATTTAAAGAGCTAAGTGCACCAGCAGACGTTTTACAGGTATAGCGGCTTGTTTTATACTATTAGAGAAACAAATGAAATGAAAATAATGAAGTTTTCTGAAGGTGAACAAACGAGGTAAAAATAACGGAATGCAGTTAACCGTCTTAACGACTTGTTTACAAAGTAGATCCTGGATAAAGATGAGGTACCGACCCAGCTATAAAATACACGCATGCTCGAATACCTACTGGCGCCGTACCATTTTTGTTTAATTATCGCCTATTAGCTGCTTGCGTACCTACACGAGAGCTGCAACGGAGTGCTAAGTACTTAAGATGTAATCTCGTCGATGAGCACATCTTTCACCTTGACTGAGTTCAATAACTGTCCGTGTTACCAAAATTGACGTATTTGATTTACTTAGATACTTAATGCGCCATACATACACACCTTTACGTACATACATATCTGTTAAAGCAGCAATCGTATGGCACAGATTTATTGCCTCATTCATATAATATTCTTATGCGGAAAGATACAATCAAACTTCAAAGGCGGCAATTGCAGTGATAAATGACAATTGTCTTGTCCTTTGTGGACAATAAATACACCATAGAGACCGGTGCGATACTATTTCTCGCCTGTTTATGATCATTAAGAACTATTGTCAGTAACTGCACAGATATTTGAATTGAATGCCTCCACAGCCGCCGCACACTTATCGTGTAGATTGATCAATAGATAAATTATATTTTAAAGTGGTGTGAGTTGAAGGTTTTATCCGATGTTGGCGCCATTAAAACCCGCTATTGTGTATTTTTATACCGCGGATTAGATTATGGTAATCACTCTGGGCCCACGTCATTGCGGTAAAGTACATATTTGGCTCAAGAAAGTTACTCATGCTAGTGTTTACCTCAACCATATTTGCGAATTGCGACATGGCATGAAGCACAAATTAAACGGAAAAGTAAAAACAGTGATATATTGCTAAACAATACGGAGACGTCACGGGTCCGACGCCGCACCATAAATAGTAATTATATTTTTGTTTGTGGAGTGGCATGCGTCATCGGTACAGAGAAGGAAGTGTGGATGTTGTACCAACCGATCGCTTGATGAAGCCGCCCACTACGCCTTCGCCCGCGTCGCCGCTACCAACCGCCGTGACGTCACTGTGATTGACACCAGATCCAACGTAAAGCTGGATGATATGCAGACCTCGCCATTATGTATAATGTAATGATGGCTCATCATGAATATATACATAATCATATGCATAATTACAAAAAGAATGAGGTATATCTCCGCTAACTATACTTACGTCGGTCGGCATAAATTGACAATAGGTACTTTGATAATGTATACCATAAAAATAAATAACATTATACATATAACTGTTTTTTTTTTGTTGTAACATTCAAATTACAAAGGAAAGCTTTTGTAATAGTAAGCTAATTCGAGTCGGGGGGCGTTTGGGACGGGTTCCGAAAACCATCTCGTTTTAAATAATTATTTTTGAGGGGTACATTGGGACCACAAAATGAAGTTAAGAAGCGTGCCCTCCCACGGTTCTTATCTTCATTGCTTGTCAGGAAAGTACAGTCAAAGTGAAAACCTGCTATATTAAAACATAGTAGGTATTTAATTATGTAACTTTCGTCAACGATCAACACAAGCAGTGACACGTGACGTGAATAATGGTTTATTGAAGCAGTGCCAATTCCTTCAAAAGTTCCGCGTTCTGACTGATTTATAGTATAACATTGGTCTGCTGATATCTAAGAATTGTATTATATTTATCACAATTCTTAATGCTATTGTTAGGTAATAAGCGTAGGTACGCTACGTGATTTTCTGGCCTTAAGAAATTGATAAGCAGAAATAATATTTTATTTTCTCCAGTTATATCGATATAGTAAATATTGACAGTGGAAACGAATTGCGTCCGACCGAACATTAGTAAGAAATGTATTTCGTGCAGCCTCCGGGGACATGTTTTCCTTGAATTTTCGTAAGGGTAGCCTACCTAATCCACTGTTGTGTTTACAAATAACAATGTGTACAAGACTTGTGGAAACAGCATTGGCATTCAGTGATTCAGCGCCATGCCGTCATAATCGCTTCTATGAAAATGATTAAAGACTGGGAAATGCAAATAGTGCACACAATCGAGTTTGATTCACCATCTACCAATTACCCACCCACGACCACCTTCGTATGAACTGAATCTCTGTCCGCTATTAGCAAGCACGTCTATTTTCTGCTGAGTTCTGTCTAAAATTCTTCAATGCGTAATCAATTTCAGTATTTAACAATACTACTTTGTTTTCTACAGGTGAGATGTGAATATAGTTGTGAAAGATAATGACGTAATGAGGTGGTCGACTGTTGCAGGTAACGGCGCCGAAGTTTCCCGTGGTGATCAAGATAGGGCACGCGCACAGCGGCGTCGCTAAGGTGAAAGTGGACTCTCTGGCCGACTTCCAGGTAAGAACCGGCTCTAGTTTATCTCTATTTGCTTTTGTTTCAGAATGAATTAAAATAAACTTTTCTGAACTGACTATGTATGTATCTACAATCTACTCTCTCTGCCGCAGCTTTAGTATTATTTACAACAAAACGCAGTCTTGAATAAAGCGATGTAGTCGTTACTGGCTGCCAAATCACAATTCCTAAGTTATATTCTATTTAGGGGTTTTATATGGTTTACAAACTTGCATTGATAAATGCCAGGATATAGCCGGTGTTGTGGCGATGCTGGGCACTTACTGCACCGTCGAGCCTTACATCGACGCCAAGTTTGACATCCACATACAGAAAATCGGTCCTAACTACAAAGCTTTCATGTAAGTATCGAGCGTTTTTAATTTTACCACTGCATACCAAGAGAATACAAACGCTTGACTGCATATTGAGTGCAAATATAAAAGTTGCAGGCGTTTGAATAGTGTGAACAATAATAGTTAGAACAATAATTTACAAAACTGCTTACAACGCATACCAACGTATTGATACCAAGTGTTAATGTTTTCAGGCGTAAATCCATATCGGGCAACTGGAAGACCAATCAGGGTTCGGCTATGCTGGAAGCTATTGGCATGAATGATCGTTATAAGATGTGGATTGATGAGGTAATTATCATTTATTTAGATGTTTATCAAATGACGCACTCTAACTCATTTCAGAGGATTTTCGGTATAAAAATTATAACGTTAGAGTAAAAATAGTCTCTATATGAGATTGATTAAATTGTATCCCTTCGGCCTTTTTGACGTGATTGATTCATGTTAAATTAGGTGGATGTTTATAAGAAACTATCAAATTAACGAACTCTAGTGAAGATTTTATATTATGTGTCAGGTTAGCGAGATCTTTGGCGGCTTGGAAGTATGCGCCCTGGAGTTGGTTGTGGGTAAGGATGGGCGAGAGCACATCATCGAGCTGAACGACTCCGCCACCTCCTTCATGGGAGACTCTCAGGAGGAGGACCGACGGCACCTAGCCGACCTCGTTTTGCAACGCATGCAGGTACTGTGTACAATAATCCTATCTGCTATAACGAATTACTGTTTCAATAAGAGCGAGCAAACATAATTATAAGTAAGGAGATTAAAACTATGTTCATCATAATGATGTTTGGAATTGTGGTAGCTTATAAGCTGGATTAACATGATTCTTTTTTTAAAAAGCTAGTTCACAATAAATAAATGACAAAAGCGGAATATACCTTGACAAACTGGCTTGAACTGCATTGATTAGTACATTGAATACACAAGGCATAGCCTAAGAGCTACTGAACCATCCGACTAACCCACTTCCCACAGAAGCGGGTTAGTCGGATGGTTCAGTAGCTCTCATGCTAATAGTTATATATGTAATCTTTTCTAACACATTGCGTAGTAGCTCAGAGTAGATAATATACTACCTCCTACGTACAAGCAGATTGTGTAAGGTACTTCCCCGGTCGGGTATGTAGCATGTAGCAAGTAAAACTTGGAGGGGAATACCACAGGTTCTCTTGTCTAGTTATTTATGAGCTACGTTCTGTGATGCATATATTGAGTGATAGTTATTTATGGTACCTTAGTATTTATTTTTGTTATTCTTGTACTACATAGAGGTGGACGAGGACAAACCAGACGAACATGAATGAATATGAAATCCACGAGTTCTATCAATTAATATTTTAATTATTTTTGTGGATCAAGGGATTAAAACAGGTGCCAGGGTATATAATAATATTGGTAAAGTGGTAATGGTCGCTTTGTAACCTTCTTGCTAAATAAATATTTAGCTCTTGTCTAAAATGTTTGAAACAACTTAAGCGCCTAGTCCAATCCTAATACAAGCCTAATACTAGTACCATCATCTACTCAGAGCTAGTACTTATAAATACTGAAATAGTACTGTTATAATAGTCATAGTTACGGAAGGAAAATCGGCCGAATACCTAAGCTGGGTAAACATTATTTCAGTCGGTGTGCCGGCCTGGGATAACGAAAACTACATCAAGGAGCTCCGTGTCGGGCAGTTCGATGGGGGGCTCGCCCGAGGAGCGGGCAGGACCGGTGATGGGGGTCGGGGCCGGGGCGGGGGCGGGTGTGGGCGCAGGCGCCGGGGCGGGCGGGCCGCCTAGCGCGCCGCCGCCCGCGCCTTTAGCCGCGGCCGCCAGCATCGACCGCCCGCTGCCTCCCATCCCCGCCGAACCTGCGCAGCCGCCTCCCCCGCCGCTCACTCGCAGAGACTCTCAGGGTCAGTCTAACATCCACTAATCAAATAATACCTCTTTTTGATCTGTAATTTTTTCCTAACGCTTTCCTGCAATCTGTGGGAGTGATTTCGTGAAAAGTGTTTTACAGGAAGCCGGGGAAGCGCGCACTATCTTATTTGACTAATTAACGCTCGTGGTTGTAGAACTTGTCGATGGCCGTCCAGATGTCAGACATCGCACATCATATTACGATTACTGTAAAGCTCGCTCCTTTTTATTTACCGACAGCATGCATGAGAGGGTTGTGTATCTAAGAAAACCAAAAGATAAACATAAGCCGAGCTTGAAGTGATAAACAATGGCCCAGAAGTTACTTGAAGTGAACGCTTCGTTTTTGATATATTAACAAATAGGTATGTATATTATACATCTGCCTAACCTGAAAGGGACGTGACATGATACTCGTATGTATAGATTGTATAATATCGAACCTAATTCTAATTTTGTTCGTGTTTCGGCCGGGACACACGTTAATTGATATATACATAGATAGTGTTTTTTTGCAAATCAGACTTATCTAATATGTACTATATCTAGTAAAAGCGGTGATATCTCTGCTGTTATTAGCGTCCCAATCGTCTACGGTGTCGTCTGCATCGGCGGCGCCGAGCACCGCGAGCTCGGCACCAAGCGGCGCGCCCCCCTCGGGCTCCGCCTCGGGCCGTGGGGGCTTCGCACGCCAGGGCTCCCTCAGCGCCACGCTCACTGAAGATGCAGAGGACACCATGAAGAACCTCCGGAAAACATTTGCCGGCATCTTCGGCGACATGTAGGAAACTTGTAACGCATGTTCGGACTACGGAAGGTACAAATCCATCTCGACCTTAACGTAACGTCCCTAGGAGTTGAGCCAATCAAACAGAAATAGTGAACAGAATACACCTCTGCCATTTAACCGCAGTTGCTGATCGAACCGAGCACACTGGCTATCGCTACATGATATTGGTTTTTATTCGTAAGTGGAAGAAGTATCAAAGAAATACAGAGCTGAATTTGGGTTTTGTTTGTAGAGAAAGTGTTGAGCTCGGTGCAAGTCGTAGTGAGATACGAATGCGAAAGATCCCGCACGTCTGAGGAAGCAGAGCCAGCAGCATCGAGTTTTCAGAATGATACTGAAGCGTATGCATAGTGTTAATGTAACATAACTATAGATTTTTTACAATAAGTTTATAAATAAAATGTTAATCAACGGAAGCTGCATTGTGATCGAGCCTGTTCGGTGAGCGCCGCCGCCGCCGCCGGCCACAGTAGTGTTTCTGTCTCCGCTCACTCCTTACTTCACCGCACCTTCTCGTACGAGGCGGATACTCCTTGACACGGCGGACACTCGTGTTTTGTTATCATTTCCATACATGATGGATGACAAATAATTTGTGGCAATAACTAGGATGAGATCTAAGGTTTAATTCATTTTATATTATTGTCGTTAATGATTGAACTGTATTGTTTACCTTCTTCGTGATAATTAGATAAAGTCGAATGAAAATATTGGTATTAGGTTCGGTTTTTTTAACACAAAAATTCTAAATATTTCTAAGTTATTAAGTGTTTCTATGTTATTGTTACGTTCAGTTGTGTTAGACATAAAATTGTTGGCAATTGGGATATGATGAGCAATGCTATTGAAGACAATATTGTTAAACGCAAGAATTGATCCACATTTTATAACTATTATTATACCTTATTACTAGTTGTATCTCATAGTTTTAAGAATAACTTACATGTATGCCCTTATGTGTAATGTTTACATGCTTTCCTATAATCAGCTCTTGGTAGACTGTTTTGCCTGCTTGCGGTTCTTCAACATTATCTATGAAGAATTTAACCCACGTACCTTTGTAAACATACAGGATGTCCCGGTTTGTAAAATGTATGCCAATAGCTGTGGAAAATATAACGTTACATTAACTATGCACGCAATATATCAGAAGTCCGCGACCTATCTATACCTTGATATATCCAGTTGATGTTCCTAATGGTAAACCATAGGGTTTACGATAAAAAAGGGTTATAATAGTATAACCCTTTTTTTTATAAAATGTACCATATCTTCTATACATAACTACATAATGCCTATGCCGCGATGTCGGGATCAGAGAGAGCCGTCACATCACTATAAATTTTACGAATAAAAATTTATTTAAAAATTACACATACCATGGTAATATTGGTATAACTTTAATATAACTTCGGCATAAATGTTACAAATTGAGGCATTGGGCAGCTACCAAGAATATGCGAAACAGTAGACGTTAATTATTATATTTAGAGGTTCATTAATTGTATAACTCTATAATCTATCCGTATATCTATATTATAAATAAGATATATTGTAACGTATTAAGTGAATAATTTGACACATACTTTATATTGTAGAGATGTAAAAGAAATTATAGTCAAGGAAGTGTGATGTGTCACCATATCATGGGGAGTCGATGTCACACATATTTGCAAGTGCGTTGTGCTTTCTAAACGTTACGAAATGAATTTCAATATTTAACATTAACTATACTCTAGTTGATAGATACATAATTCCTTAGCTTAATGCGTAGATACATTTCAATGTGTAGATTGTTATAATCGGTACCAGTACTTATGGATAGACGGTCAACTATTTATTTTAAGTGTTTTACGATACTGCTGCAACAATTCTATATCCACGTGTTATTGTAGATTTTACAACGAAAATAGCTATAGTACGTGTGTACAAAATAAGTTATGTGACCACTTGTGTGACTCGTTAATTTAAGGGTTACTTAACCTAAAAGTTTTAGGCTGTAACAGTAACAGTAGGTACCTGGATTAATTTAATTTAGTTAAGTATTGCTATTGTTTGTTGCCGACGCATCATACTTATGTACTAAGTACTGACGAAGGCATGATTAGAATTTAACATATTTGTATATGCACCCTAGCTAGGATTGTTCACAAAATTGTTCAGTGTTATACCGCGTAGATATAACTATTATACCTAGCATGTGTTTTAAATATGTATAAATTTCGCAATAAAAGTAATCCTCACATTTTTTACAATTGTATTACATCTTTATTTCAGTTCACCGCACTCCAAATTAGTTTTATTGTAATTACAATTTATATGTTTCTTCCGATACATACATATATCTATATTAGTTTTGCGATTCAAAGTTTGTTAACTGTTGAGATATTACGTAAACACATATTATTAAAATAACATATTAACGCTGTTGTTGTTGTTGCTATCGAGTTAAACAATATGTAATCAATATTGCGTCGAAGGATAACCTGGTAAAATTTATAAGGTACCTAATTTGTCTCAGATTGTATTCAGAAGAGGTTAGAATGCTATTGGATCATTTATCGTGACGGGATGCTGTCAACCGGTAGGGTGTCAAGAATAAATATAATACGCAATACAGATCAGTGGTATACTACACTCACTTATATATTTATATATATTGGTCGTACGCGACACCCTCGACTTGTTCGGATGGAATATGTTATTGGAAATTGAATGCATGTTAATCTATATAATATAATAATAAATACCTTTTTTGGTAACTCAATACTGCAAGCGATTTGTTATTTGCATGTTACCAAGTACCTATTTAATAACATAAGTATGCTTTCAAAAGTACATTTAATGAAATAGAAAAGAGAAGCAAATTAATTTGTATATTATTAATACAGTCAAGTGAGCATATGTCTCTAATCATCAATGTTTTTTTTATATATTTACTCGAGTTTCTATCACAAAGATCTTCACATATATAAATGAAAAATACATTCCAAGCACACAATTATAACGAGAATTGCGAGTTTTGACAACACAGTGTATATTTTAACCTATTGACGAGATTTTTGTCATGTCAACTATATGTTTATATTTTTATAGCATTTTCACGATCTGCCATGTAGTTTTGACACCATTGTTATTGTCTACAACTCTCGTTATGTCGTGTAAATTTAATTTTCAATGAAGGGATGAGATTAGTGCTTCAATTTTAGCGGCTAATGTAGCATGATAACAAATGAAGTATGGTAAGTATGAGAGGCGTTTTGTTTAGGAGTACCCGGCCGGGTCCATGCCGGTGTTGAGACTGTAGTTGCGGTACATGCCGGCGGCTGCCAGCCGGTTCGTGAACGTCTGCCCGGCCGGGAAGAACACTGACGACACCGAGTGGATACCTGACAGACATGGGGAAGTCAGGTTGTAAAATAAGGGTGTAATAAATTTAGACCATTATATTGCCATCCCTATTTAACCCCGCACATGAGAAAGGGATAGCAAGACTTTTAGACCTGTCAAATTAGTTAAGTTTAGTTATTTTGTACAACAGAATCGACACCACTGTAACGTTCCAGACCGGAGAATAAATAGAATATCCTGTTCTACGGGAAAAAGTTTTTACCTTTTTTGGTTTTTACTTAAAAAAACGAAAATATTTATTCATAAATAGAACAAGTATGAAGAAAGACTCGAATTATTACTGTTTTATAAATAGGATTAATATTTAATTTTTGAAAATGGAACTACCAAATCTGTAATTTTCTTCGTAGGACCTTCGTAGTCCACTGCGGCTACGAAAAAAAAAGAAAGAAAAAAATTCTTTGGCGCGAAATCTTTAGAATTTTTCTCTAATTACATTGAATTGATGACCGTAACTTATTTCTGGAATATTTGATTTTTTCGCATTTACACACTATTTACTCCCTCACTAAAAGTATATTGTACAAGGTTTAGCACCTTTTACGTTCAAAGGACCCAGCAGTGCACATGTCACATGTTGTGTCTCTTTAAAAGTAGGTATATAAAAACAAAAATTTATCTAAAAACTAAACATTTTCGACTAACTATATAATAAAATTGGTATATAATTTTATCTTAATTTAAAGACAGTTAATGTAGGTTACTAGCAATAAATATTCATTCAACAGATCATTATTATTAACAATATTACACGGTAAACCTTCATATATAAATAAATCATGACTAAAATAATTATATTAAAAGTAAACAATCATCATCAACAATCTTTAAATAGTTGAGAAAAAAGAAACAAATTAAATAAGAAATAGCTTTATTCACTTACTTAGCTATACTTATCGCAACAAAAAAATTACATACCTACATAAATATTCATTAAATAACATTTCTTCTCATAAGTATATTAAAAATAATGATGTATTTACTTCTTACTTTAGAAGGTAGTGACGTGTTCACATCGATGCACTTAATAAATCCACACTTAACGCGTACCTAGGTCCATAATAAAGCATTAACTCGAGCCCACCCAGTTAGGAAAATACTTTTTATTTAAGCGGTTGCGGGTCCATGCAGGTGTTAAGTGAATAGTTCCGGTACATGCCAGCCTGAGCTAGGTGGTTTGAAAATCGCTGACTCTTCGGGTGAAACACAGACGGCACCGAATGATAACCTAAAAGGGAAATAACCGCGTTTCAATTGAAAACAAAGTTACTGTTTATATTATACAATATTTATCATCATCCTTATCCCTTTATCGCAAGTTCTTTGCGAGCGGCGCTCTTTCATACCTCTCTATCAGGTGTGGTAATATTCACTTATTTACTGAGCATCTTTCACACAATCCATAAACTTTAATAACTACTATTTTAAATAGGTTAAATATGTACATAGAAGAAAAACAAATAAATAAATTGGTTTGTGCTTACACTTCCACGATCCATCCATTATTATTTCGATTCACATTTGATATGCAGAAATTCAAACATTTTAAACATTTAGATATTCAAAGTGAATTTGATTTGTCACTGGACGGCGGCAGATTAATTTAATTAAGTATGTTAAAATATACTGACAGCGATTCGGGTTTAAGTAATGTTGTTTACGTTAATTATAATCGAAGGTGGTTTATTTACCTGGCGGGTACCAGCCGTACTCACTCGAGGATGTTCTGTAAAACGGGTGCTGCTTGCTCAACTGACTGCCGTAGCCGTTGAACCAATCTGTCAATCAATAAGTCTTTTACCTAAAATTTGCCTAATAAGTTATTCGCTCTCCTTTACTCCACTATCGTTATTGATTAGCATAAGCCCGCATTAATCAGCGGGGATCATTGACATTAGCATGTTTTTATTTTGTTTTTCAATTAGCATAATGTTTGTCTTTGAGCTAAAACGTACGTACATATAATCTATATTCGCTGCAGCTAATAAAAAATATCAATAATTTCAATATATTATAAGTTAAATAATCCATATCCATAAAATACCTACCTAATAATCAATATAGCGAGCCAGCGTACTAGAGTGTTATAAAAATAACGAGCTTGGATCGGATAACCCGTGCACTGATTGTGAGCTATCACTTTGAAAGGCCGTGGATAATTAATTACTCGAATAGGTAAGTAATTAATAACCGCGCAACCAACGCAGTGGGGTTGATTACTGATCACATCAACGGATCAAAGACAGCTAATGTTCCAGAACCTAGTATGTAATGAGTTAAATTCGTAAAATAGTTACTAAGGTAGTTACGGTTGATCTATCTACTTTTAAAATTTCAATAAACGCATGAAAAAAATACGCTGATAATAAATCCTTCCATTGAACTTGGACGAAGTTGCGTACATTATGCGTTTTACTTTACCTAAAAAAAATCATAATTGTCTGACTTAGTCCAATTGCTAAGATCTACCATCGTAAATCCTTATATATTTTTAGTACCATAATGCTCGGTAGATATATTTCCTATATAAAACCTAAAAAATCAGTTGAATCACAGTTCATCCAGAGTCTCATACAAAGTTTAATATTGCAATATCATAGCAAAGTTGAACATTCACCGTTCGTCAAAAGCTGCTCGTGAAGCGAAGCCTATTTCTTTTAAGCATTATTTTTAGGTTAGTACCTATAGACAAATTTTCTTTGCGGAAACGATCCAAGGGAATACAACCGCTGGAAACGATAAAGTTGAGAAGTACTCACGTGGGTGCTCGAATCTCTTGGGCAAGTTGCAGGTTGCAAACACATCGGATGTTTTAAAATCTGGTTGCTTTTGATGTATTTCTTGACGCAGAGTAGCTCTATCCACGCACGTCGCAGAACAGAAGCCTGGCTGCATTTCTTGTGGCGGAGGCTGGTTACCCTCACTCATTTTAGTATACCGCTAATAGTGTTACGTAGATCAATAAGCAGCCTTTCAACGATATAATAATCGATACGGCTACAAACTCAATACGAACGAACAAATTCAATTCAATTACTTAGTTAAAAGCACCACCAAAATTGGTAAGATTCTAAACAAAATGTCTCTCTGACAACGTAAACAAGTCTTATTCCAAATAAGTGATTACCATGGATACCTGATTTAGTTTTATCTCAGAGTAGATAATATACTACGTACAAGTTATATAGTACTTCGTTTTCCGCGGCTTTTTTTTTCGGAAGGTTGAACCTGTCCTTATTGTAAGGGTTGAACCGAGGTGTGTGAAAAAATACACGCGATACGACCAGTGGATACGACCTCTGTGGCTTAATATAATATTAATAAAAAATACGATTCACAACTTTCTTCGGTCAGTAAATGTTAATATGAGGAGCATGTATTCACTATACATAGATATATAGAGGTATATACATAGATGTATAGAGGCACTATACACTATACATAGAGGCATTGTTTCGATAGATGTATGACATTTAAAATCAACACTTATTTAAATCTCAACGATAAATTGTATCGACATACGAAATACTACACAGAAATGATTATATAGGTTTCGGTTATGTTAGCATTGCTTGGCGTGCCTCCATAGATACATAAACTTAAATGTACCTAAACATAATTTATTCAACGTAAGTATAAGGTAGGTGAGACAGTGGAGTGGTTTCCTGTCAGTTCGTTATTAACAACTATCTATCTACACTCTACACGGCCACCCGGCCCAGGGTAATCTCTCTAAGTTTTTGCTTTAAGATGATGGCTATTGTTTCTAATATACGTTTGCTCATAGAACACAGAAATGCAGAAATTAATGGTGAAAACACTATAACCTCCACCAATTTGGTATTGAATTTCTGCCTGGATTAAATGCATAATTATATTAGCTACTAAATGAGCTGCTTTATCTGAGTTATAATATGAGAAATATATAAAGGCTATCTCACACTCATTTTTATACCCTCTACTCTGTGGATTTTAACGACACTATAAACCGTGTTTTTAAAGAAAATATTCTTGCGAGTGTAAATCGCTGCGATAAAATCTTCTCGTCAACATAGGAGTCAAAATTATTTACACATTTACTTTCAAAGTATTTAACGTCAAACTACATCGTTCCCATTCCCTCCCACACTCAAATCACCAAAGCGAGCTTTCGTTACTATTCTGAGATTATAGGTAAGTACTATAACTTTTGTATCGTATTTGAAGTCAATTTAAAATATAAATTAAAACTATTCATACACACTTGGACCAGCATGAAAATATCAAGTATTTACAATTAAAGAATATACATATATAAAGCATATTGCTTATTGCCTTTATACATTTTATTATAATGTGTTGTTTTGTGTACGTTAAGCCCTAGCTCATTGGGCATGCATTTAAGTGAATATATTAGCGGTTATCAGCGCTATCAGGACCACTAGCGGCACAAACGAGTGGGTGACTATCGCTCGCCTCCTGCACGCCCCCATCACGCAGTACACCGTGACCCCGCTTACTTAACGTACTATTTACAATTTAAACATTATCAGTTTTTAAGATAGATGGGTTATAATTAATTATACATAATTTTAAGGTTTTAATAGTAGGTTTTACCAATTTATAACTTATTTCAACCTCTTTGTTAAATTACTAGCTGTCATTAATGATTCCCGACCTTTTCCCGACGATCCCGACAGTCACGCAATCGTTGTTTTGAATTATATTAATATTATTCAATCAATTATTTTAATCCACTAAAACATGAAAACTATAAGTGAAAAACAACCGATCAATTTGAAAGTGGTGAGGTTTGAATTGGATTTCTCGTCATTGATACAACAGCAACCGAAGTCTGCGAGGAAGCCGAAGAAGATCAAAGTACCCAAAGTAAATTACGGTAAGAAGCGAAGTGAAATACCGCCGCCGCCACCTATAACTTCAACTTGCTTTAAGGTAAATAAAAACTTTATTAGCATCCTCAACACAAAGCAGATATCATATCTTCTTCAAACTACAAAATTAACAAGGATTTACGGACTAATGATGATAAAGTTCATCGAATCTTGTTCTACTAAAAATAACTATCGTAACAGAAACATAGTGATTTAGTAACAAATCAAAGTTACTTTGATAAAAGTTCTATTTCATATTTTGTTATTTGAGTACCTATTTGAATACAAAATTACATATACATTATTTTGTGTAGAAACGTAATGTAAAGGACCTTGTGGAAGAGTTATTGAATGAACTCTATACGGATCCTCGGGACTGGAGCAACCACAGTGCGATCGATTGTAGCCATGGGTAAGAACACATTTTGTTATAAACATTTGAATCATGCCATACTCTACCTACTCTCATCTTAATAAAAAAGAACTAGTCGTTTCATATTCCTTAAAAAATATCATCAGCTATGGTTACCTATTGCAACACATAAATTTGCATAATTCTGCCTTCTGTGCCTTTGAGTAATATTTGTCATGGTGTCATTGCTACAAAAACCTCTTCATATCAAGTATCTATGTAGGCTTATCAGCCTCTTATAATACAAATAGTACAGAATGTTAAGTCAGAGGACAGTCGTCGGTATTGTGTATGATGTCCTTAACGTTTTGTTTTTATATTTATCATTATAATACTCTACTACATCTACATTTATCGCTGTTATGTACTACAAATACTTAGACAATCAAGTATCTACATTTATAGCTTTTGTCTCAGCGCCAATACCTATGTGTGGAACACAAGCCAAGGTAGTAACGAAAGTTGTCAAATGAAATGTAGTGTCTAGGGAAAATCTTTACTCGAACATAATATGGATAAGAATTTTCCTCTCAAATAAAAAAAATATGACTCGAGTGCATATAAATAGAATTTGAGCTTACTTACTTATTTCAGATCTACTTCAGCAGCTTCAATAGCGTCATCTCAATCAAACGATCAGACCGAAGCAATCGAACGGAATTACTTAGAAAATTTAGGTAAAATATGTAACATAATCTATTGAGAGTTGACGGTGCTAGATTTAGTTTGTGATATACATGTAAATAATATGAGTGTCAAAGACTTTCGGAACATTGTGAATAAATATAAAGTCTTTTGTTTTGCCGCTAATCAAACATTTATTCTCGAATTAAAAATTATGATATGACCAAGGCGTGCCAAAATAATTGAGTGTCTGTATTTGGTTAGTGATATTCAATAACACCCTTTTAGGTCAGACATAAAGTTGTGTTCCTGACACTGTATGCACTACTCGTTATAGTGTTGTGTTATGAATATGGTTTCCAGAGCTCCTCGTGGATACACTGAAGTGGCAGAGAGAATATATAGTGTTGGCTCAGTAAGTCTTCTCAATAATAACTTTGGGAACACACTAGTAATTCCCTTCCTATTGTAATCGTCTATGAGCTACGAGGACCGCTGACATCAGGCGGGCAGTACGCTTGCTACACTTGCTAATCACCATCTTCATATAAAATAAACAGTTTGTCTTAGATAATTTATTTTTTTAGACATAGAAGAGCTGCGAGAGCAATGCTTAGAATGGGAGGACAGATTGCTTGAAAGCGGTGAGAGATTGGCGCGGAAAGTGCGCGCAAGGGACAGGCTCCGACGGCAGCAGAAGCGGCTTTGTGCTGCCTTCACGGTGCTGCTCCGGCACATCAGTGAGTTCTATCACAATGTCGAGATAAATTGTATGAGCGAATATTCACTGTCAGCTTAATGACCGGAATGATAAACGAGCCACTTCTAACAAGTCACCACGTTTGCATTATCCGTAGACTGAATGAGTCAATCTATTCAAGGATTTAAAGCATCGCTCATATTTTATTACAATTGAATAATTTACCGATGTTCTAACGTGCTAAGAACTTAACTATTATAATAAGAAAATGATAAAACGTCGAATACAAATACACGCGGACACAAAACAGATCGAATAAATATTACTTACGTCTAACCTAATGGAGTCCCTTAAGTTTGTGGTTTCACCAATACGTATACTTTATTAGTAATTCGCTTCAGACAAACCACAACATTTTATTGGTAATTTTGTTGTTGCCTTGAACTTCATGGACAGAAATGTTATCTTATTATTTACATTGGTATTAAGAATATTATAATAAGTTTAATTGCCAAGAGCATCTCATATTCCTATGATATGTGTCATCTTTTAATCACACAAATATATATTTCAATATACCTTGTGTATTATATTAATAAAAATGGCATAGTTAAATGCTTTGTCGGAATGCTTGAACAATCGTTGAGCCGGATTTAATTATAGCCCTGATTTCCTTGCTACCTTGCCGTGTGGGTGACTGCGTTTACTCAAGCCAACTATACGTCGAAAACATCTACAGTTTCATTCATGGAAGCTAGAAATAGCTTTACGCATATCAAAGCTAACCGGATCTAGGGTGTTTTTACCGTCTCACTGTTTCCGACACTGACGTACACAGCGGCGCCCAATCGATACGCAACACACACAATCATAACTGCATCTTCCCATTGCGCATGTTCAGAGACTTCTACCATGAAACTTCATAGAGCCCTTTATTCAACTAGATCGTTTATTATCTGGGACCGCTCCCGCCCTGTTAACGATGGCGACAGTGTTCCTAGCTGGTACAGTGGTACGGGGACGGTCGCTTCGCCGTTTCGTTTCGCGACTATCCCAGTAAACATCACATCAGCTGGTCGACTACGCAGTCTTAAATGCTCTCGAAATATGGCACATAATTTTTCGTATTACTACTCCATAGTAATGATATTGTATAATTTTCTGTTTGTTCGATATCCATGGGTATGCTAAGCCCCTAACTCTACCATGTCTTCACATCTGCCTGCAGTGTCACTGCACCAAATTATGTTGTCAGGTCGTTAACTCTGTGTTCAGTGCAGTTCTGAAGATATGCGTTTATTGTCACATGTGTGCCGCTTACAAGACAGATGAGTGCACTTCTAAATTCTCTCAGGAACTTGGCAGGATCTTCGAAGAGCAGCGCAGGTATGTACATTGAAAATGAACGGATAGTTGCGTTGAGTATAATCCCAGAAACCTTTCAAGTATTTCCACTGCGCGTCTGTGCATGTTCCCCTAGATACTTTATTGATATTGTGTTTGTCATCTTGATCTACCCAATGTTTTTGAACACATTCAATTAAAAACATGGGAAAGATTTTGATAAAAATAAAAAAAGGTGTCCAAGTATACTTAAAAAATCAAGTGACAAATTCTTAATATTTTTTAAATTGTGTTTGAGCTTTATTTTGATCGATAAAATGATAGTTGCCACGATACGATATCTTTACATAATAATGGAATTAGGAGGATTGTTTTCTTTAGTTACAGAGAGAGCTATACATGGTATAGATGTAATATTAGAAGAAATAACCTTCATAAGGCTCATTAGCTCGTATGTATTGGCAAAAATATAGTAAGTTTTATCACCTCTGGTTACCTTGAAACTAAGGGCTCTTAAAAGTAAGTACGTGTTTAATTTTGACTCCCGTCTTTCCTTGTCATGAATTATTTGTTTGAGACTTAACATCTACGAAGGATTTAATCAAGTAGGTACCTATACAAGGATTTTTTCTGACGTGTATATTCATCTTTATTCCTAAGTCTGTACTCTTAAGTGTATACGGCTTAAGATAATATAGGTATGCTAATTCCTCCCTATATGTATGTAATACAATTCTCCCTAGATGAAGTTAAAAGAGCATCTACAACGTCTTCTTCGTCGTCTTAACATTAGGTGCCTCTGTTAAGTGTGCGTTCGATTTTATTAACAACAAGCGAGGACCCAACTTTTTTTTTTACAAATATGTCTACTCAATCGTTAGTGTCGAAAAAGCATTTTTTTTTGCTAAAGTATTTACTAGTTACTTGCAAAAGATTATTACTATGCTAAATTCAGATATAAGCAATAACGGTAATGTTTCCGACATTTTTCCCCACACGTAAAAACAAACGTAACAAAATATAGGTAAAACAATATAATAAAGGAATATTATGTGTAACGTGGCCGCGTGGGAACCAAAACTATCTTCGATGGGAAAAAAAAGGTTGTTCTTTATGGTGAGGAAGAGGAACCCTAACTAGGCCAACTAATGAGATTATGTTATTCTAAGTTCACTAAGATTATGTATCTGTGGATATACCGTTGCGTATGGATGATAATGGTGGTGATGGTGTAGCGGGGGAGCCCGGCGTCCGTTTCGGCGTGGCGCCGGGCGCCGAGGGCGCGGGCGAAGGCGGGTACGCGGAGTGGCTGCATGCCATGCGGCTCGTCGCGCGCCTACCCGCCGGCGTGCCGCAACACTTTCGCAGGAAGGTACTCACTCATATATCCATCATAATAAATATACATAAATACATACAAAAATACACATCATCACGCCAAGCCAAGCCTTTCGGGATAGGCAGACAGTATAGAGCGCCATTTCACCCATCACACCAATTTTCTTTAACATTCATCAATCTGTTCATAAATGCCCGCCAGTTCCTAGACTCTTTACCATTCTTTTTTCTTTTATTTTGACCTTAACAGCTAGACCTTGGCCTTCCACCGCTTCTTCTTCGACTCACATACAAAAGTCCCGAAACCAATCGATCAGAATTATAAGATAATTAAGGTAAACCCTCAAAGTCTTAGTAAATAACAATGTACACTTAATGTTATTGAAGCATTTTATTTTACAGCTATCTATTGTACCTTCACGCAGCACGACGCGCTTTACCTACCATTTAAGTTTGTTTGACGTCAGTCTCTTAGAGTGTAAGTTGACAGCCCTGGGTCTGATGTTAACAGGGTATATTTATACCGACAGACCTTTAAAGATTTATAATTTATTTTAGCTGCCTAACTCAAAATGATACGTTTTCTTTTAAACGCGTTTCCAAGTTCAACGTAGGTATGTTCAGTGATAAATAATACACCTATCCATTTTATATCACATTTATTTTTCTTTCCAGCTATGGCTGACGTTAGCGGAGCGTCACTTGTCTGCTAGAGGCATAGACTGGTCGTGTGCAGAGCGAGCGTGCTTCCGCGGCACTGCCCTACCGGATGATGAGGAGCTGGGGGCGCAAATTCTTAAAGTACTCACTTTTATTATGTTCCCCATAATTTTGAATAAGTTTTGAGTAGATTAACATCAGCCCTTAAATGTTAAATTGTCCTTATAATTACTGCCCCTAAAAATAGCAGGTCTTTCAAGAAACCACCTCACCATATCGTTCGTTTGTGGTTGCAAAAAAATTTAATCATACTGTTTAATAAATCCTTGTTACAGGATTTGCACCGCACCGGGTGTTCCTTATTCTGTGGGACCGAGGGTCGAGAGAATCAAGCGATGCTCCGCAGAGTGTTATTGGCCTATGCAAGGTACGATTTTCGTTCATTGCCTTTAGGCTAATATCTAAACAAAATGTAAATAAGAAAGTCACAATTCCACCCAATGTTATATATGCTATTCATAAAATCATTAGGGATATAATACGTTCATATAATACAGGATATAAGACGATATGAAATGAATGATGATGCTTGTAATAGTTAAGGTCCTTTTATGTACAAACTGAGGTAGTTAATTATGAATTAGCATTTACTATGTTATAGGCAAGTAAGAACATTTTAATTTTTAAATTAATTATGTAATACATTTTAGATGGAACAAAGATGTTGGATACTGCCAAGGCTTCAACATGTTGGCAGCAATAATATTGGAGGTTATGGATAAGTCTGAATCGGATTCGCTAAAGGTAAATCAACAGCATGTTACTTAAAACAAAATACGAACGACTCCATGGTAAAACGTCAATGCACGACAAGCCAATCAATTGTATTGAACAAAAATTTAGAAATGTTACAATATTGCTCGTTCTGTCTGCGCTGCAATATTAATACAGAATACCGTATGAAGCGGTTGATGTTTGTGGAACTTGTAGATAAAGCAAAAGAGATGTACCCACCTCATGCATGGTCAAGCTGACGTACTTGATTTCATTTAACTCAGTGCAGTTGGCGCTATATGCATGTATATGTATGCATGTAGTCTCTGCCTGCTTCCAAAGATTTAACCTCCATACATTTGACTATATACAATAACAGTTACCGTTTTCAAAGGTAATGATATACCTGGTGGAAGCGGTTCTGCCCGAGGGCTACTTCGCGGATGACCTGCGAGGACTCTCTGCTGACATGGCTGCCTTCCGTGACCTACTGCGGATACGACTGCCTCGGCTAGCGCATCATATGGACCATTTACAGAGAATATCCGATGGTACGCTCTCTTTTCTATACACATAAAATCTTTTAAGCCATCACCGATCGATCTACTTATTAAAATCTACATACTGAAATGTTATCGGTAGTGCGGTATAAGAATCCTTATTTCCTCCACACTATCCCCAACTTAAATTATGAATTATCCATATATTATAACTAAATAATGAATTGCAACCAACAATGGCTATCCTAATTTTTGCTAATTTCTGTTATAGTTAAAAATATTATTGCGAAACATGAACCGCTAAAATTTTCTAATAACAATGACCCTTTTTAACGAAAAATATTTTATGCATGGGTACTAAAATTATGACTTACCTAATTTAACTTTGTAGGTGGTGGCGTAGAGCCCCCACTACCGGATGTTTTCACAATGCAGTGGTTCCTCACGCTATATGCTACATGGTTGCCCCGCGAGTGTCTGCTGAGAATCTGGGATCTGGTGCTGCTCGATGGCAACGAAGTCTTGCTGCTTACTGCCTTAGCCATCTGGGATATGCTTCAGGAGTAAATACTTACTTACCTCAATCCCATTACATACCTCTCTCGTCTTCTCAGCACTTAGATGATTATAAATGTCCATTTCTTTAAAAAATACCTTAAACGAATGTTCGAAGAATAATTGGGTAATGCTTGAGGTGAGGGTGACCTGAATATGTTGCTAAATTTTGTCTAATCTTAGTAGAGTACATGTCCGTCCAGGCAAGTGTCAATATCTGAAATCCAATTTCATGTAAGAATAAAGATGAACGAGAAGGGTTGCTCAATAAGTATTACCGTCTAGTATGATGATGGCAACAAAAATGTAGGTATATTCACTTCTTTTCTTTTGAAATTCTGCATATCAAATACAACAACAGCATTTTAACATATTA
The DNA here is from genome assembly GCA_951449985.1 of Falcaria lacertinaria. NCBI lineage: Eukaryota > Metazoa > Arthropoda > Insecta > Lepidoptera > Drepanidae > Falcaria > Falcaria lacertinaria. The sequence continues at coordinate 6,463,498 of OX602113.1, read as the reverse complement.
CAAACCCCAACTTATATTACATATTTATTTTACAAGACCTATAATTTACATGTTGAAATGTAAATATTAACAAGAGATGTTTAGATAACTAATCCATTTATAGTAGTAGGGCAGCCCACGATGCTAAATGGGGATTTACTCGAGCGTCATAGAGACCTATTAGGTTGCAAAGCTTAGATGATAAAAAGAAAAAAAAAATATATAATATATACCTTTTCATCGGTGGGGAAAGCGGCTATAGATTTTTAAATATGTAAAAAAAACTGTTGCATGGACATACTCGAGCGCGTCAGATATTGATAGCATCAATGTCTTACGTATTTTTTATGATGTACGTATGTTAATCTGATCATTTGCATGATGCGGGTGGTTGTACGTAAGGGTTAAAAATGAAAAAAAAAAATTAATCGAGCGCGTCAGATTTTCTAAGGGGGTGTTAAGTGCACCAAAAAAAGCTCTCATTCAATTAATCTGACGATTTCGAGTTGACGCCAACTCGCGGCCTTTATTATAATGTGCAAAAAAAATTCGCCATTTTGAAATACTCAAGCGCGTCAGATTAAGATATATGTTGTTCATTTTATTGTTCTAGACGTGCTGTCTCATAATCTGACGATTATCTAAAGGGATTCGCCTAATCTGATAAAAAAACATATTTTTTTTAAAAATTTTTTAAATCATTGAACATAATTAATTGAGAAGCTCAGGAAATAGCATGCAAATAAATAAGTATATGTTTTTTGAGTAGAATACTTGTATTTATAAGAAAATAATTTTAAAAAAATGCCCAAAGGAGTAGAAACGCGGAGAGGGAAATATAGGTATCACCCAGCTGCACGCACTAAACTTTATCGACGATTTTTTATTATTTCGGCTTACGGAAATCGTCAGATTATATATTTTTCGTTATCCTTGAATTATATCCTTCAAAATAAAAAAAATTTGGCTACGCTCGAGAATGTCGAGATGACGTTTTTTTTACAACTTTGCTGCCCTCCCCTTTCTTTACGTCACTCTCAAATTGTCAGATTAGTGGAATATACACTTTTTAGCATGTAATTAACTCACCTTACCTTAATCTGACGCGCTCGAGAATTTCTAATGATCAATTTTTTTTTACTAATCTGATCCTTTATCCTTCACGGGCAGCCTTATATATGGGGCTCATATTTGGTGGAGGTACTTAACCGGATACAAGGTATCGCCCTGTATATTAATCTGCCGCGCTTTAGTAAATCCTGAAATCCCCGCTTGGGCTCCCCTACTATAGCGAACATAAAACGATGCGATTACTAAGTACCCTAAATTTTTGTCAATTCACTATATCGATTTTTTTTGTAGCCGGATTCTATCCGCACGTTCTGCCGACGAATTCTACAGCTGCATGGGTGGCGGCGCGGGCGCAGTATGGGAAGCGGGGGAGGCTCTGGTGGCGCGCGTGGTGGCGTTTGGTTCGGCGCCTGAGCTGCCGCGGCTGCGAAGCCTGCACCGCTACAGAGTCGCGCCTCCCGCGCCGCCCACCGCACCGCCGCTCTACCAACCACCTTTACACTCCGCGGTAAGACATCAGCGGAGATCGGTATTGATTGCGTAAATATCACAGTCATAAGGCCTTCCAGAGGAAAACAGCTCATAAAAACAAAATCAGCTTTACGTGTTACGTGAGTTAGTAGTAAGCTTACGCACATAGGTGCTAAACTATAGAGTTTAAGAAGATATACTGGTGTAAGTGCAACCTGCTCGTAAGCATATTATGATGATTATGGTCCAGTTTCCTTTCATCACAAAACAACGCATGTATGACGTCCTAGACGAAGCAATTTTTCAAAAACAAAGTCGTGGTGCTAGTAGCATAAAAATATTTTGGAACTAAAACAAAGGAACTTAAAAACTGAGCGACTGAATTCACGTCGCTGATTCTGCTATGAATACCCTTACCTACCTGTCTTCCTGCATTGCTTAAAACAAAATTGAGATTAGCGTCACACGAGTGGAAATCAGATTGCCAAGTAGCATGCCTTAAAACCAGCGAAGATTTCAAGGATTTATGCATTCATTTTTTAAATTATATAAAAGGATGTATTAGAGGCATTTGTTAAATACATGTGTTTTTTTTATCTACAGATGCAGACTATGACGAAACGTGGTCTAAGACTATTTTACTCAGAAGACGAAGGAGATTCGAGTGACGATGGAAACAAAATGGCGCTAACCGCAGTGAGAGTAATTATTAATAATTAATAAAATAACGTAAACAAAAAATAAGTATTAATTTTTTTTTATACCACTAAGTTGGCACACAAGCGTACAGCCCACCTGATGGTAAGCAGTCACCGTAAGCTATAGTCGCTAGCAATATCAAGGACATCTTCTAACGAGTTGCCAACCCGTTGTTGATGATGAGAATTCACTGTGCTAGCAGCGTTACTACCAGCCCAGCGTATCCTCGTGGACCACTGGCACCGTTACTTACCGCAGAAACACGACACTACATGAAAGTAGTGTTATTACATTGCGGTCTTCTGTAAGGAGGTACAGTCCCCAGTCGGGGACAATATTAATACGAAAACCCACCGGAGATCCCAACTCGGCCTACCTCTCTTTTTTAGCTCATGGTGATTAATCACTATACTTAAGCTTAGAAAACCTCATTGGTACAGGCCGGGATTTGAACCTGGGCCCATCAGATGACAGGCCGTTGCTTCAACCACAAGGCCACCACGGCTTCTCCTGATTGCTCCTCCATACTTTCTCATTTATAAGATTTTTGTTAGAATAGGTCATGATGCTTATATATTTTGCTAGGTGATACCTAGACGTGAAGAGCGTGTAGGAGCAGGTGATCGACTTTCTTTGGACATCGGAGCCTTGAAACGCCAGTATGCCCGACTTCGGGAACGTCAAAGACAAGCACACGTTATTTTAGCCGCTGCTTGTGCTAGACATGCTGCAGGTAAGGTAGATGATTTTATAAAATATCCTTGTGATAGTTTTAAGGAATTTTATATTCAGAATCAATACCTATGATTACAGTTGGGGTTCCCACGTCACCAACTTCGCTCACCGTTAATAGCCTACTCTTAGGGAAAAGTGCCATTGTCAGTTCTCGAGGACGAAGACTGGGCCCTCCTCCGGGTGCAGTACCACCCTCCCGGCAAACATCTATCAGCGCAGAACCACAACCACGAGGGCATTCACATGAAACCATTTGTTGGAAGGAAGAGAAAAGTCGCAAGTCACTAAATAGACGGAACTCCCTTAAATGGAAAGATATTAAAAAAGACAAAGTGGATAAGAAAAGAAAAGCTTCTATCGACTTAGATGAAGCTGGTGATGGCGTAATAGTATCAGAAGTTGAGGCCAATGAAATGATTGCCTCACTTAGATCAAGAAGCTCGAGTGAGACATCATCTTATTCCTCGCGATCAGCATCAAGTACCGATACTAGCTTGTGTGATGAAAATGAACGAATTAGTGATTCAGATCAGGAATTACCCGACGACGATAAAGATAAAGCCAATGTAAGCGTTCCTAGTAAAAAATACTCTCCTTCTGTCTTAAAAGAAACTAAGGTAATCCCATCGCCGAGAATCAAAGAAACCTTAATAGTACGTTCCCCAGTCCCTGAAAACGCTATAACTACTGATAAATCTGTTCAAAACATTTCAGAATATCTAGATACAGCTGCTGGAGAACCTCTACGTACTTATATAGATGGGTTTGAAATTAAACTGAAAGATAGTCTTATAGTTAATAGTAGTTCTCCAGAAAGGTATAAGAAAAATATTATATCACCTTGCTTACCTGAAATGACTGATGAAAAAACTGAAGTTCTGCAAAGATTACATGGACAAAAACTCGAAGAAAATTGTTACATGGGCAAGGTACCAAGGCCAAAAAAACCAAAACCATTATATGTAAGTGACTTAAGTCCCCTTGATTTGTCTCCCAGAGATTATAGTATTATGCTACAACCGAAAGATCATCACAACTTTGAGGCTACATATAGTACTTCTACACCCGAGTCATTCAAACCAAGACCATTCTTTGGGAGACCACTAGACATAATTGAAAGTATTGCAATGTCCCCAACCTTCGTGCCAGATATAGATTTGTCTGATAAAAATTATTCTGATGTTGAAAGTCCTCCAAGGAGTCCGGACTCTGAAAGTATTATTGTAAGTGAAGATGAGCCCATCATACAATTGAAAATTGATAAATATTTTGAACATAGTCCAGAGTTTTTTGGAGCTCGAGTCACAGATCCAAATAATTCAGAAATTCCTAATCGACGATCTGCAAAAAGACTTTCACGTCAACCAAAAAAGCCAGATTCATTGACACTACAATGTAGCAATCACGAGAAACTAATTAAAAATGAATCTGAAAGAGCTTCCTCGTTGCCACAAAATCATAGTAGCTTGAAAAAAGATGTATTTGATCTAGAAGAAAAAAGCATACAACCAACATTGATTGACAGTCAAATAAATCGAGAATACAATGAAATTGAAAAAGAGCCAATAGTAAAATCGCCTGAGAAAAATATTGACATCAAAGAATCAATTTCTCCCAAAGAATATTTTCTTCGAACAGGACGTAAAAATAGTGAGCGCGCCTTACAGATTATACAAGAGAACTCCAAAATTCTAAGCAGAATATTGACCAAACAAAATATTACGGGTTCGACCAAAATCCAAAACAGAAAAAGTATTGAAGACGTGCTAGACTGGAAATCATATCGTGATACAATCCCTGAAAAGCCTATGGAAAATCCATTGATTGCATCTCCATTACTTAAAGAGTCAACCTCAGATTCCCTAATAGGTTACAAAAGAAGAAATAACCATTCTAACAAAAACGAAGGTAACGATTTTATTAGAACAAGACCAATATCAATTGACGATCCTTTATCTTTGGAATTGCGAAACATAGCAATAAAAAATGATGAGCTTTCATTGAAAAGTGTCAAAAGTCCAAGTAGTGAATGTCTAGGTAATAAAACAGATTTATATGGGTGGGAAAATAAAGGATTTTTAGTTAAATGTGAACCTAAGATTGTAGATAGACCAGATAAAAAATATGACTATGATTATAGAAGAACGTGTGATTTAACAACTCACAGTGATTTGTTTAAAAGTGAATTACAATTGCCGGTTACAACATCCGAGTGGACACGACATTCATTTTCTGCAGAATCTAAGAATTCCGTCACACTACCGTCCTCAGAAGCAATAGACACATCCAACTATGAACGTCGATTCACATCAGATGATTACAATTATCCACTTTCAAGTAAATATAACGATTTTGTGTTGTCCAAAGCTAGTGATATTTGCAGTAAAACGGTCGATCAAGGACCAAAAATTTGCGATAATTTATCAAAGACTGATGATAACAGCCAAGTAAGTGAATTTGCTCATGTTGTGACTTCCTCGATTAGCTTCACGTACGAGCCTTCTGCAGATGATGACTCGCCTACAGGAGCTAAGAGTAACTCTAGTGATACACTGTGTCAAATTACGTCACTCGACCAGGTTTCTACCCCAATATCACCAAAAATATTTCCAAATAGAGACACACCTTCGCTCCCTAAGGATTACACCGAGAAAAGTGATAAGATGAAGGTAGAATCCGATGACACGTGTAGTGCCATCACTTCACTCATTGAAACTGACACGTTGTCCTCTCTGTCATACCCCCGAAGTCCATCAACTGGATCATACCACCCATTCCCGACACGTCCTGTAATGCGCATGCCTAAAGAACTCGGAGTAAGATTGGGTATGTATCCCAAAGATACAATCAATTCTCCTCCCAAATAATCGATAAACTAGGACATTAAAGTGGTTTCTTAAAATATTTATATACTTATGTATAACAATCATTTCTTATTTAAGAAGATTCCCCAAAAATATACGTATTTTCTCTCATTGATAAGTCGCGCGATACAATCAGGTTACATTGTATTAAAATGTTTTTTTTTTATAAAAAAAAATGCAATGTATTTTAAATTTTTTGGTTACTGTTCGGTTAATTAATTCCGATGGAATTTTAACTGCGCTGATTTGCATATTATGTAAAAGTATTGAGATATTTTTGAAATGGAAACACTTCGGTAAACGTAACTGAAGTACGTACCTATATAATGGGCGGAACTGTAATATGAAACTCGTACTCCAGATCGTTATTTGAACTAGAAAAGAAAACACGTTGCCTTGAATTCAATTTAAATACTAAACGTTATATCCTTCGCAATATGAAATGTTTGTACAATATTATCTATAATTAGATATCATACTTGTTTAAATGTCAGTATGATTTACGGCTACTTATTTTTTTGGTATTAGTCTATAGAATAATAATATTCTATTTAATGATGAATAAAAGGAAGTTATTACATAACGATATTTTATTTTACAATATAATATTACTAAGTACTCAATTATTTTATTTAACAATGTTTCATGTGGGTAATCGTAAAATGCAACACTTTTCCCTATAAATACATTTACATACCACAATAAAATAAATTATGGAATCTAAAAATCATCGAGCACAGGTGGACAAGTGCAGACGAGATGCTTATCACCATACATGTCATCTATTCTACCAACAGTAGGCCAGATTTTCGTCTCTCCCTTCACAAATGGCTGGAAATAATACAAAACATTAAAATATTTCGAGTAAATTAATAAAGTATACATAAAAATTACTGTCTCAAGTAGGGTTGCAAATTAGAAGTGGATTATTGATTAAAAGAAACTGCTGTCACCTAATTATGACCCATCCACTTCTAATTTGCTTATCTCTAAGACAGCAATAGAATAAAAATTACTACATACTGCAGGGAAAGCCGCTTGCTCCCGACTGTAAGGACGATTCCAGTCTTCTGATATTACTGCCTCTTGGGTGTGTGGAGCCATCTAATAAAACAATTCAGATGATTACTTTAAAAACAACATACTTAAGTGGTTTATTTGTAACATTTTTCTTATTCATATATAGTAAATGCATAATTGTGAATTTTCCTTTACCTTGAGAGGATTTAAGCGAATGTCAATAACACCGTCCTCGATATCTTTAATTTCTTTCCTAATAGTAATCAAAGCTTCGCAAAAGCGTTCCAGCTCTTGCAGATCTTCAGACTCTGTTGGCTCAATCATTAGAGTACCTGCTACTGGCCATGACATTGTAGGTGCATGGAAACCTGAAAACAAATTAAGTCAAGAGTGAAATGGCTCTCTATACTCTGCCTACCCCGTGAGGGACTTGGCGTGATAATATGTACGTATAAAAATACAGACAGCGGAATTATAATCTTGTAGTTTTGGTTACACAGTTCAATAACTTTATACTAGTCCCATTTTGGTCGCTGTGCAACCGGAGTAAGGAAATAAGTAAATAGTCAATTGATAGTAAATACCAAAGTCCATGAGTCGTTTAGCGATATCTCCTGGTTCAATGTTGGCCGTTTTCTTGAGGTCTCTCACGTCGATAATGAACTCGTGGGCGACGAGCCCCCTTTCGCCTTTGTACAAAGTCTTATAGTGCCCCTCCAGCCTCCGCGACATGTAGTTAGCGTTTAGAATAGCCACTTGCGTTGCACGCTTTAAGCCTTTTGGACCCATCATCTGCATTGTAATTGAAAATTTAGCTTTTACACAATTAGATGTTTCTTGCCGGTTTTTATAAAGATTTGTATACAATGGAAAATCACTATTTATCAAACCGTAGTTTATTACCTTTATGTACGCCCACGAAATGGGAAGTATAGCCGAAGATCCAAATGGTGCAGCACTGACGGAACCAAAGCTATGCGCTGCGTCTCCCAAATCTGCCAAAGGATCAACTACTGGATGTGAAGGCAGGAACGGTGCTAAATGAGCCTTACTGAGAAATGAAATTTATTAGATAGTTTCCTTTTTGCATATCAATATTGCTGTCAAATCCTACTTACACTCCAATAGGGCCCATACCAGGACCTCCGCCACCATGAGGAATACAAAACGTTTTGTGTAAGTTCAAATGAGAAACGTCGCTGCCATAATCACCTGGCCTGCAAAGTCCTACCTGTAACGTATTGCAATGTTGTTTGAATGTGCAAAATTACGGTTACTATATGAACACGTTTTAGACATAAGTTTATACCTGTGCGTTCATGTTAGCTCCATCCAAGTAGACTTGCCCTCCATGCTTATGTACCAAAGCGCAGACATCTGCAGCTCGTTCCTCGAATACTCCAAAAGTACTAGGGTAAGTTAACATCAAGCAAGATAGATTCTCACTGTGCTTCTCTACCTGGAATTATTCAGATACAACAATTAAAATAAGAATTGTATTATATACCCTATAACAAATAAATTTCTTCTGTATTTTCCTCACCATGTCTTTGAGATGCTCCATGTCGATGTCCCCTGAGGGCGTGACGCGAATAGCGCACACTCTCATGCCAGCCATGTGTGCGGATGCGGGGTTGGTACCATGGGCACTGACTGGTATCAAGCAGATATTTCGACCAGTGTCACCGCGGAACTCGTGGTACCGTTTTATCGTCCTCAGTCCCGCATATTCCCCTTGGGCTCCACTGATTAATATATATTTTGTTAGAGATGTCAAATGAATATAATAATCAACAGACATAAATATTAATCAAAAATAGTGAATTTTCTGAAAGCATATTATACACTTACCTGTTTGGTTGAAATGAGACTCGATCGTAACCAGTGATCGCACATAAATCGCTGGCTAATTCTTCAAACAGTGTGTGGTAACCTTGACATTGGTCAAGTGGCGCGAATGGGTGAATGTCCGTGAAGTGTTTAAATGAGCAGGGCATCATTTCTGTTGTTGAATTCAGTTTCATCGTGCAGGAACCCTGTAACGAAGGAAATTTCATTTTAAGCTCAAGTATATTATGCAGTGTTTTAAGGTCCAAAGAATATTGATACTCACTAAAGGAATCATAGAATGCACAAGAGATATGTCCTTATTTTCAAGACGCTTCATGTATCGTACAATCCTTGTTTCGGAATGGTGCATATTAAACACTGGATGTGTAAGGTACGGTGATGTTCTTCTGAATGGGCCTTTTAGTATACTGCGAGCCCTTACGTCGCCAACTTTCGTTACCTACAATATCAACAGCTATTAATTTATAATTATATAAATAAGTAGGTATAATAACACATGTTTATATGTATGTTATTATCAGATGAATACGTCATTTATAAAGATTACACTTATATACATTTTTAATAACTTACCTCATCCACACTTTTACAGTCAAATATCCATAGCAGGTCGTCAACATCTTCCATAGTAGTGGTCTCATCAAGCGCAACTCCTACAGCACCGTCGTCAAAGTAACGTAAATTAATCTTTTTCTGTTGAGCACGATTCTTGATTGCACTCGCATCGTGCTCCGATAAGGGAACCACATGTAAAGTATCGAAGTAAACATCATTAGATTGTTGATGTCCTCGCTGGCTAATGCCTGAATGGTTAAAAACGTGATTTTTAAGTCATATACATCCTATTAACATCTCAAATAACCAATTATATTTTTTTATACATCTCATACCATGATCAAGCACGAGTGTTGCATTATGAACTCGAGTGGCAATATCTCGCAAGCCTTGTGGCCCATGGTAGACTCCATACATAGCGGACATGTTTGCGAGAAGAGCTTGTGCTGTACAAATGTTTGAAGTCGCTTTGTCCCGTCTTATATGCTGTTCTCTAGTTTGAAGAGCCAGTCTGGAATAAACAATTATAGATTTAAGAAATCGGTTCCACTTAATGTACCCACCCATCTAGCGGTCTCTTGCCAAACCATAAGCTAACTCAAATAAATAATATACCGATAGGCATCTCTTCCCGATGCATCCCTAGTAACACCAACCATACGTCCTGGCATCAGACGCACTAGTGCATGTTCAGCTGCAAAGAACCCAGCATGTGGCCCTCCGTAGCCGAGAGGAACGCCCAATCGTTGAGACGTACCCACAGCTAACGCTGCTCCACATTCAGCCGGGGGCCTCAACAAAGCCATCGCTAGGAGATCCGTTGCTACCACTACTAGAGTCTGTAAATTTCAAGCAAAGTTAACTTACCTACCTATTTAATTTATATATTATATTCACGGCATTTGCCCCTTCACTTACTCCATGTTCATGCGCTGCAGCTGCCAACCCTGAGTAGTCATAGACTAATCCTCTTGTGTCAGGACACTGCAGTAGCACAGCGGATATATCTCTCTGTGCATAATCAGCCTGACGAACGTCTGGTACCACGTTTACTTCCAAACCTAATGCATCCAGTCTAGTTTGTACTACAGCTAATGTTTGTGGGTGAAATCTTTCCGATACAACAAATTTAGTTCTTTTGTTGTGTCTGAAAACAAACATAATATTTTGAACTGTAATATATATTGATGGACCGGACCATTCAATAATGAATAAACGAATATGCTATTTAGTTTTTATTGTGAATACCTGTGACACAGCGATAACGCTTCAGCAGCAGCAGTACCTTCGTCAAGTAAAGACGCATTGGCCACATCTAAACCAGTCAGGTCACTAACCATAGTCTGGTAATTTAACAAACTTTCCAATCTTCCTTGGGCTACTTCTGGCTGGTAGGGCGTGTATTGAGTGGTCCTAGAGAAAGTTTATAACATTATATATTTCAATGTTACGACAACATATAATAAAGAAGACCATTACAATTCACAGTTTTGATTATTAAATACCATCCTGGGTTTTCAAACATATTCCGCATTATGGAGTGAGGAACGCAACAATTATGATAGCCCATGCCAATGTATGAACGCCATATTTGATTGTTTTCTGCTATTTTACAGACTCTTTTAATAAGGTCGTATTCACCTGAAAGAGATATTTCATTTGATAATATTATTATGTAATCGGATCGAAAATAAATTAATGACCTTGATTTTGATAAATATAATTTGGGGTCTGCACAATAACAGTTTATCTAACTTTTCTCTTCTCGTCCTCTATATCAAATCAGAGTCATGTTTATTTGAATAGACTTTACGGTTAAATCGTCAGAATCTACCACCGGATTCGGAGGATAATTTTTGCTGAGATGAATCCGGCAGGAATCTCAACAAATTATTCTTTTCTGTAAAATATATAGTTAACGTTTTAATTACTTACTCATTGGTTCCGTGATATCCATCAGTCCGTTTAATTGTATTTTCTTAGGGACCGCATCATCCGTGAGTTGATCTAAGCTCTAGCATAGAAATAATTATTTTTGGATAATCATTAATCAAATAAAAACAATGTAATAAATGTATATATAACTTTATATTTTTTCAATCAGCAATTGATTTCTAAAATTACTTTCATCAATTTAATGAGCCGAACAGCCTAACTGTTTTATTAGCAAGTGAGTTTTATACATCTAAAGTTGCGTAACAGTCTTATAATCTATCTGATGATAAGTGGTCACAGTAGCCTGTGGGCGCCTGCAAACAAGCGCGTTATAAACTAACATTTAGAGGAAGCGCTACCTATGCTAGAGAGATCGGATTGCCCCTTTCCCCTGCCTCTTAGCCTACACACTCTTTACTACACCCTACACGAATGAACTCTGATGACAGCATCACAGTTTATTCGTGTAGCATATTGTATTCCCTTAGTTCATTGTACAGGATTACTAAGTATAAGCCTCACTCACAGCTGAAACAACAATACAAAGGAGTATAGGTTAAAATTTAGTTAAGTAGTTTCGTTGTAGGTAATCGTTTTAGACTACCAGCAATTTGTTCGTAGGTTTTAGTTGTGTGAGTGCATTTGTGTACCTATATGGGCTATATGTACACTGGGAGGCGTAGTTTTAACCGTCGTCACTTTGTTGCTCGCAAATTTCCATCTAGGTACCTTCTTTATATGTGATTCTTTACATTATATTGTGGCAAATAAATCAAGGGAAGTAATGTAAAACACTATCGTGTACCTTGTAGCCAAGCAAGTCAAGCATAGTCACGACATCTTGATCTCGCGGTCCGATGTGGCGGCTCGGGAAGTCCACCCTCGCAGGGAATAAACTGTCCGACTTAGATAACTTTGTGGTAACACAACGAGAAACATGGTTGAACACCGGTTTTTCTGTCCTAAAACAGCTATTGAATCCAAGTAACGAGTTTTTTGTCACGAAATTATATTTTATACATCTGTGCATTGTGCTGATGTAAATGAAAATGAATGTTATATTTTGTAATACGCTTCTATCAGTAGATACAAGAGGTCAAAGATGACAATGTACTAGTGTTATATGATAAGGAGTCCTAAGTATTTCCATAAAATGAAATTACTACTCTTATTTGACAATGACCTATTAGTTATCGCATAGTTATAATTATCGTAAGAGCAAATATGTAAAGACATGATGTGCACCTATTCAAGGAGATTTTTTTCACGTGCCCATGGATGGCCAAATCCGAAAGTATTGGGAATAGCCAAAACTGTTCAAACTGTTCAAGTTTAAGTCCCGAAAGGGCAAAAGAAAAGGAAATATATTAAAAAAATATATGTTTATTATAATAAACTTACTACGGCAATAACTTTCTTTTTCACATTGGGAAATTTAATGTTAGTTTCGGTTATGGTTCTTAGTTCTAAATATGTTAGGTGTATTGTTAGGTTTACAAATAGGTAGGTATAAATAGAGTACCTACATAGATATTTATTTATAAGGTAGTATCTGATAAACATTAATTCGGAGATATCACCGACTAAGTGTGTACCCACCCATATCAGGAACATGGCCAGCAGTATGGAGGGACCACAGGAAACATTTTACTTATACCACATTTCGACTTTTAGACTGAACCTTTTTATAAATTATATTAAAGTTCAACTTATATTAAACTCAGCTAAAATAATATATTTAATTATATATAAACTCAACTAAAATTATATTAAACTCAGGGATGATCCCGGCGGATCTTCTCTGAATGACCGATTTCAGATCATGGTCTATAGTCTTGACTAGACTGGACTATGGTCCAGTATATGACCTAATTGGGTACCTTATAGTGTTGGTATAGTTTTTTTATATAGTATTATGTGGGGCTGACAGAACAAAAACAACTTGAAGCGGCCAAATTACCGATTGGATTCAGTACTATCAACTCACCTGCATGGGAACTTTTGGTACCTATTACTGATAAATAACATCTAAATATTATAGCTATATAAAATATATAATTTAGATTTATATAAAATTCAGTAAGGTTAAAGTGTTCATTGATAAGATGCGATGCTATCTTCCTAATGATTGTCTTATTAGAAGAGTACCTACAGTGAACAGTAGGTACAAAGCATAAGTTGCAATACAAAAAGTACAAAAACAACAAAATTCCACACTAACTACACCTCCAACCGAATCAATCAGTGTTTGGTTGGTATTTCCTCAACTAGATTATTTAACTAACTCTGTTTAAATTATTATTATTAAATTTACCTAATTGGCTAAAAATACCTACAATATTGTATTTGTCATTTTTTAAACTCATTAGGAATCCTTCTTTTTCTTCCTTTTTCCTTTGAATAATATAATCGAATCTCATATTCCAAATATCAACCATGCATTTAAACATTAATTCATCAAGTATAAAATCAAAGTATTTAAATTGTTTTATTTTCAATTGTTACCTTCCTACTAAATGTGCTACAAACAGTTACATTCTACATCTATTTCTCTTTAAAAAAACAGTAACGTGTTACAATAAAATTAGATTTTTAACGTTTCGTTTCGTTCTTCTTCTTCTTCTTCCTAACTATGGCAATCAATCCCCTATTTTTGTCAGTGTCGAGTATTAGATAATTTTGTAGTTTATCAAATTGTCATGTTTGTTGCATTAAAATGCCTAGTGTTGGTAGCAGCAGTTGGTAACATGCCTTTAGGTCAGAGGTAACCTATTGACCAAAATGATAAATCACATTTTATAGCATTATTTCCAATGTTCCTATAAATCAGTCACTAAATGAAACTTTACTGCACATAGCAACACCAAAAATAACTATTAAACAATTTTCGAGACACTGAAAAAAATCTCAACCGCTCCGCCTAATTCTCGCCAAAAACTCCTATCGTTATGTAAGCATAGATTTATTCCGTATGTAAGTACACAAGCAGGTTTCAGCATAAATCGATTCACTGATGTGCTGCTTGTTATATCGATTAATATTTTTAATCATGTGTTACCGTTGGCTTACGTTACTTTTTTATCGGTCAAAAGGGACCTTAGAATAAGGATTTCACTTAGCGTAAGCGAAGGGAGTCCTTATTGACCCATTAAAACGATTCTGATCTGCGATTAGGCAATCCTGAGATCGCCGTAAGTAAAACGTAGTGGTTACCTACTTGGAGTAAGGACTTACGCTATATTATACTATGGTGGTTACATACTCTGTGGAAAACCGGACATAATAAGAAGATTAAAATTTGGATTTTGTTTTGGGAATTGAGAACCCAAGAGAATACAACCGCTAAGAGAATAACCACGGTCAGTCTGCAATCAAACTAGTTATTTTTTAATGTATATAGTTAATTTGAAAAAACATCAACATAGCATGAACACCACACGTAACACGTAAGCGTTCTGTTTTTCGTATCTAGCTTTTTACCTCTTTTTACACATAAATTCAATTCTGTTGAACGTAGTGATTATGTACTCTGTGTTCTGTTGTGTAGAAAATCATTAAACTAATTAGACAGATCTAAAAGTATTGCCATCCTTTTTTAACGCACATAAAAAAGGGTTAGCAAGACTTTTAGACCTGTCAAATTAGTTTATAAATAGTAATTTTGGCAACAGAATCGTCACCACTAACATTGTATGTAGCTATAAAATTCGTCTAAAGCATGGTAAGTTAGAACTTTATATTATTTTCAGATTTCTTTTACGGGTTTGATTATATACTTGTTTATTATCTAAGTTTTACGGTTATTATTCGCTCGCTATCCAACCAAAGTAAAGTTAGCGGTTGTATAATATTGGAGTAAAGTATTAGATCAGTCACAGTAGATAATTACTGCGTACAAAACGTTATGGTTGGGGAAATCCCGAATTTCATAGGTCCTACATAGGGCAGATACTTTCAAAGACTAAAATAATACATGAAGGGTCGACATTGTAAATTGAAAATCTTCTTTCTAGTTCTAGTAACTATAAAAAGTGGTCCTGTGCTGTGATTGTGATAGAAACAAAGGTGCAGGCAAAGAAATTGCGCAGGTTCCTAAAATGACTCTATCAGAATCAGAATATCATCACCTAAAGGAACAAATAATATTAAGGGCAAGCAAAAATTCACAAGAAAGATTGAATCACATACTGACGGAATTGAAAGAATTGTTTAGAGATGACATCAATTCAGTCAGAAGGTTTGAGTACATTGACAATATGGACAAGCTACTTACTGTTTTGGAGTTAAGAGATGTGATCTCTGAAAATAAAATTGGTCCACTAAAGACAATCGCTGAGAAAATGCCAAGATGTGGTGATTTGGTGATCAAAGTAGCAGAATATGAAAAATCCAGACATTCACCAAAATATTATATCAAGACTGTTGGTAAGTAGTAAATATAGAGTTTACCCCATCTTAACTAAATTAGTATCTGAATGTCAAGTTCAAGCTGTTTGTTATAAATAACTGCCTCAATACATTCAGGTCTACAGTTATTAAAGTACCTACTTTTTACTAGTTTTCTGGATCATTATTAGTTTCCAGTGTTGTTTAGCATGCCTACACTGATGTTTTCATCAGTTTAAAATTGAATAGTCATTTTTCCATTGCTTATGGTTATTTTTTACTTGACCTCATGCTTGTGCTGTTTATACATTGCTTACTAGTCACTTTACAGTAAATACCTGCCTTTGCCCCTACCTCACAATTAGATATAGAATACAGTGGTCCATTTGCCATCTTTGAAAACTGCTATCTTTAATAGTAATATTATTGTATGCAGAGCAGATTTTCTAAATAACAGATTAAATTGCACTGTCCATGGGGGCAGGGATTGTTTGTAATTAACCTGAAAGTTTACATTCATATATATATTTCAGCATCTGAAAATACAACACTTCATAGATCTGAAAGCTCTATGACCAGTAACCCTATAGGTGGAATTATGAGTGACAAGAAGAGAGAACGAATACTGAGAACTGTTACTGTCAAAATTGGCACCTACTGGCGTGACCTTGGGAGAAACTTAAAATTAAGTGAATCTGAAATTGACGACATTAATGATCTAAATTGCTCACTGTCCTTGAAAGCAACAAAGGTACTGGAAGCATATGATGATATTGCTGATCCACAAAGATGGTTTTTTGTACTTTGTGGAGCTTTAGAAAAGAGCCGAAGAAAAGATATAGCTACAAGCCTGCAAGAAATTATGTCTATGAATATTTGAACATATGCATTTTCAAAATCAAATTTTAGGGTACATATACATATATTAATAAAATATAAGCAACATATTTAAATAAAAGTTATATTTCTTTGATATAAGTAAATTATTTATTTCAATACATCTTAACATGGTAAAATTTCATCTTAAAATCAGACTAAAGTCTGAGAACAAAATAATATATGAAAAAAAACATCTTATACTTATAATTGCAGACTTAATTATAAAAAAGGAATTGCTGGATATACAGACACACTTAAACATCATGGAATGGAATAACCATAACAACTATGCTTCATTTCCAAATTATCAATATGAGGCATATAGGGCCATTCAAGTATTATGCAAGCAGAATTTTAGTTTACTAACTGCACTTCTCAGCAAAAGTAAGCAAAGCTCTTACTTAAATATTCATACATATGTGCTCAAATAAAATTATTTTTTTTGCAGAAAATACGAAAAAATCTATAAACAAATATTGCTGACGTGATCAACAACCAGACCCAGCTCGGCCATGAGATCAAAAATTAGCAAAAAAAAAAACCACCCCCAAATAGTGCTTATGTAACTTGAATGCCCCCTATGTGTTCTAAATTAAAAACAAATAGTGTGTGAAAGAACAAACTCATAAACTCACAGATATCGGTATAAGTCACAATGATATATTATAAATTCGATTTTTTCATCACTTGCAAGGAATATACTTTGATTTACATTTGAAAATAATTTCAGATCAACAATAAAAATATTCGAGATTTGCACACATTTTTCAGAGTATAAATTTACAAGGCACATTATAATATTGTTGTACAACATTTTGTAAATAACTGTAATGTAATGATTTATTAGGACTATTTTGGCATAAAATACAACAAATTTCGCAGAATCATTTCAATTATTTATCTGATGGCACCACAATAGGCTGCAATGCTGCATTCAAGCATAATGCTTTTAATGACAGGTGTCCTTATTTGGGCGTTCATGAATGTATGAATCGCGATTCAACTATATTTTTTCCTTCATGATATTAGCGAAATACAAAGCATTTTGTGGTATTAATTATAATAATGTAAGCACTATAGTGACTATATTATTTCGTTATTATTGTCGTAATTTTATGATAGAGTTGCCATATTATTTTATTTGGGAAACTGCCTAATGTATACATGTTAAGCATTAAACATGTTTCCTTAAAATTCATCGGAAAAAATAATTCATTATTTATTTATCAACAAAACAGCACCAGTTCTATAATTCGGCACAGGATCATGAATTTGATAATGTTAAATCCTGACAAGAATCACAATGGAATCATTTTTTTAATTACAACTTATTGGTTAGAAGCCCAAGAGTATGCATTTTGGAAGAGCCTGAGCCAGGGAGAGGCCTGGTGAGTGGGGTTCGTGGGGGTTGTGGGCGAAGGCGGCGGCGCGGGGCACTGCCAGCGCAGTACGCAGCGCTCGGGATGCGGCATGAAGGCCGCGTGACGCCCGTCCACTGACCGCACGCCCGATATACCCTCTGCAATAAACACCAAATTCTCAGTCTCTACCCTATTCCAGTTGATTTTAATAGCGATTAAAAATGTATTTGCGCTTAAATAGCACATCGTATCTACATTGTGAGCGTGGCGCAGCAGCAAAAACAACTTCGTATTATCAAGCCGTTTTTCTGTCACGTTGCTTTCGCAATCTATGTGCACATAGGTAATCAATTCTACTAGAACAAGGTATACAAAGTGACTATTACTAAATTGTGCGAATTGTAGTTTGTTCTAAACCCAATGGGGCACATCGCTGATTGAAACCAGTCACACATAAAATTAACATATCGGGGGCGTATACACGAAAATCAATTTGTAAGTATTAAAAATTCAATTCTCAATAAAACACAACAAAGTTAAAAAAAAAATGCCATCCAAATCCGGCTGTCCCTTTCACGGACTGATACTAACCAGGACTCCCATTGGGGTTCATAGGGTATGTCTCTGTGGGCAGTCCGTCGTCGTCGACGTACTGCATGGCGAGTTGTCTGTTCGTCTTGAGCGCGGTGAGCATGTGTGGCGCGGCGAGGGAGAAGCGGCCTTCCGCGTGCGCCACCCACACGCCGAGCACGCTGCCGCCCATGCCGCGGAACCACACGTCCTGCCCGCTCGTGTTCTCCACTATACGAACTGCGCTCCACCGGCATTCGAACCTGACAAATATTACGCTTTATTGTACTTAACGGTGTCGATTCTGTTGTAAAAAATTACTTAGCTATTATTTACTCATTATTCTGTATTGTTATCCTTATTTAACCCCGCACATGAGAAATGGATAGCAAGACTTTTTAGTCCTGTCAAATTTGTTTACACATCAACAACATCATCGGACGGTATGGGAAGTTCCTAAAGGTTGCGGAACAACAAAGTTTTCTGTGAGATTTAGAATGAGATTATGAAGATTACTAAAAATTGTAATATTGATTTAAGATACGCAAAAATGAAATAGTAATATTAAGACTATAGTACAACAACATGCCAATAATATAAAATAAACTATATATCACTACTAAAATACGGAATCGATCTTGAGGAATTTTGGTATGGAGATTCCTAAAACTCGGAAAAGGACTACTTTCCGTCCCTCGGAAAATGTAAATTATACTCAGACAAACTAGAAAGACTCGCAGGTGGTAAGTTACCTCAAACTAAAATCTGAAGCCGATAGTTACCTTTCAGATGCATTGTGGTCAAGGAATATTTGTGTTTTTTGTGTCCCTTTAGTGCTGGGTTCCGGGTCGACCCACCCCAGCATGGCCATCAATTGGCAACCGTTACACACTCCCAAGGAGAATGTGTCGCTCCTGTCTTTGAAGTGGGAGAATTGAGAACTCAACGATTCTGAAAACAGGATACCTGCTGCCCAGCCTTTGGCAGAGCCGAGGGTATCTGTAATTGAACATAAAAATATAATTAAACAACATTAAACCATACCTACTACATTACATTGTAATTGCGAATATTTGTGTGCTTCATTTCTCACTCTCACTCACGTGAAGAATATATTTGGTTAAAATTTGTCACGGGATGGTGTGATGGCCCTGATTATGTAGTATTAAACATAAGGCCAGCAATAAGTTATTTATTATATATATTTTCAAAGGTTTTTTTCACTATATGGTCGTGCGCCTTAGAATTACGTGGGTGGTACGGACCCATATAACGTTTTGCAGGATTGTTATTTATTTTACCTAGAACATAAATATCAAAATAATGAAAGTTACTGCTAAAAGCAAGGAACATCCATCAACATAATTGTCAGCATGTTATTAAAAAAAAAACTTCTTGTATCATTAAAAAGTTTCATCTCGGTTAGAAAACAATATTTACCAGCGTAACTAAATCCTCCTGGGAAAACGAGTCCTTGGAAGGCATCAAGGGTAATCTTCTTGTTTTGCAAGTCGCTCATCGTGACGTCAAACACGTCGAAGTTCGCCATCATCAGAGAGGCGATCATCTCTCGGTCACCGTTTGTACCTATATGGAACAAGCAATTTTTAAGATAAGCTATAAGCATCTCTTTCAACTCTGCTCAATTTCCGTAAGCTCTACAGCATCTTTACGCTACGGCTTTTGTTTTAAAGAAAATTAATACCTTCTTCACGAAGTACGGCCACTCTGATGGACTTAGTCTTCACAACAGCTGCAGATGGATCAAAGGTAACTTTGTAGGTAGCTCCTTTACGTTTCTCAAGACCTAAACAAAAAATACAATTTAATATCTATACGAAAGCTCATGTCATTCAACGAGCTATGAGCAACGAGATATGGAAAGGGCTATGCTGGGTGTTTCTCTGCGAGATCAAATCAGAAATGAGGAGATTCGCGGAAGAACTAAAGTTACCGTACATAGCTCAACGGATTAGCCAGTTGAAGCGGCAATGGGCAGGGCACATAGCTCGTAGAACGGAACGCGGGATCATAAAATTTGAGAGGATAAGAAAAGTGAGGCCCGATGCAGATATCAAATATTTCGCGCTTCACTAAGCCACACCCTGTATGAAGTATGAGCGAGCAAACAGTATTCCCCGCGCTACTCGCACAGAAATGGTCATGTTTGCATGTAGATTAAACATTTAATAAATTGTACATAGCTGATAAAGTTTATGGAGTGTAGAACAAGGTACCTCTCCACTCCTGGTTCACGCAATCCGTATTGGCCTGGAGGCACTCCAGTTGATAGCTCGTCTCCTCCCACATTCTGAACACTTCAATTAACTGAGCGTCTAAAACTTTCTCGCCATTTACTTTGATTGTTACCTAAGAAAGCAATAAAAACACTAAAATAGTGTGGTGTAGGTAGACAATGGATTTGTAGATAATTTAAATGTATTTAACATTACATACATACAAGTAACTCCTTACTTCACGGATATCTGAATAATTTACAAAATGATGGTTCAATAATTTACAAAACTATGGTCGACATAACCAATAAGTTTAAAAACCTTTTGTCTCAATTTCCTTTTATCATTTTAACACAGCTAGAGCGAGAAAGCGCAAATTTTATACAACTCCATGTATAATATTTACCTCAGAATTCATGCCATATCTGCCAGTGACACCAATATGTTTAGCGGCTATGCCATTCTTCTTGTACTCATTAAGTATGTACGTCAAGTTGTCTTGGGCAACTTCGACAATGATCCCCAGTTCCTCATTGAAGAGAGCTTCGATAGGAGATACGTTCTCTTCGACCTGCAAGTCTATGTGCAATCCTCGAACACCACCGATGCCCATCTCTAACGCTGTTGTTATAAAGCCTCCTTCGCTTATATCGTGGCCAGATATCAGTTTCCCCTCTATAATTAAACACAATAATAAAATTATTGTATTTATAATAACAATAATTTGTTTCAGGCAACTTGGCCCATAGATTTTTAGCACTGGCAACCTTACTCACCGCAGAAACACAACACTATTTCAAAGTAGTGTTATTTAACTGCGGTTTTCAGTAAGGTGGAGGTACTATCCCAAGTCGGGCGGCTCCAATTTTAAATGGGAAAATCCACGGGGGTTCCCAATTCGCGATAAAAAATATATAAGCTCGATTAACATAATATTAGTAGTGTTAGTAGTAGTAGCAGTTTACTTATACACTGACATTGATAAATAGTAATGTCTGCATTAGTTAAATCTATATTTAAAGATTCATAAACAAACTTGAAATATATAAGGAATAGAAAGACACACTTACCCTTCAATAATTTCTGTGTAACTTTGAACAATGACTTCAGAACTGCAGGATCATCAAGATTAGGAGGATTATCACCCAGTTGTTTGTAACACTGAGCTAGGGAAGATCCGCCAAGTCTGGAATGCATGACAAAATTTAATATTCAATCCTAACATAAGAATTAGAGTTGTATTTTGTTTATTGTTGAATACCTATATTTTCCAGGAGTGACTGGCACGTGTATCAGCGCGGAGCCAGCTTCCTTCAGAGCTGGTTCGATCTTGACAGTGATATCCGGACACGGCGCGTAGGTAGACACCACTAGTGTTCCTGGGGACTTGACTGGAACAAACAATTAATAGGAAAATGACGATAAGCTGTTTCAAGTAGTTTAAGAACCTATACTATGTAGCACATAGCTCGTACAATGGATGGCCGATGGGGCCAAAAAGTTCTAGAGCCACGCACTGAAAAACGCAGCGTCAGACGGTACCCACTAGACAGACCGATGCCCTTATAAAGATCGCTGGCAAGGTTTGGATGCAGGCCGCATTGAACCGGTCATAGTGGAAATCTATGGCAGAGGCCATTGTTCAGCAGTAGACGTCTTTCGGCTGATGATGAAGAATAAGTTATCGGTGAATTGGTCTGTGGTACTAAGAATGAAAGTAGCAAGTGTGTGTTACCTGTCTGTCCGGCGACGTGTGCGCACATAGAGAGCGAGTCCTTCCCGCCGTCAACGGCGACGCCGAGCACGGCCATGGCGCGGCACAACGCATCGCACGCGCATACTAACGCTCCACCCTCCGCCCCGGTCTTGCCCGCCCACATCCAGTTGCCCGAACACTTCACGTCCTCCAGCGACGATATCCCGGCAAACACCTAATTAGCCGCCCGAAACATTAATTTGTTTACTATAAATCAATATTAATGATATCTGAGAGAATTGTCTGTCTGTGCTCTTGAAATACAAGATATTTTCCGTATCTTGGTTATTTGCACGTTATAAATAAATATAACACGTATTTAATAACATTGTCTGTATTGTGCGTTGTCCGAGTTCGCTTGAGATTGTCATTGACTGGTAGAGGGCACATCAAAGAAATAACTAATATTATAAAGAGGAAACATATGTTTATTTGAAGTTTCAGAGACTTCGAAACCAATTTAATACTGTAATAAATAATACATTTAGAACTGTGAACTCATCTCGAGAGAATGTTCAATATAAATTTTAAAGAGAGGTAGAGCGAATTGGGATCTCCTGTGGGTTTTCCCATTAAAATTAGAGCTAGCCGGCTGGGGACTGTACCTCCACCTTACAGAAGACCGCAGTGAAATAACACTACCTTAATGTTGTGTTGTGTTTTTGCGGGAAGTAAGGTTGCCAGTGCTCCACGAGGATACGCTGGGCTAGTAGTAATGCTGCTAGCATAGTGCGTCCTCATCAACAGAATGGTGTGCAATGCGTTAGTGACATCCCTGGTATTGGTAGCGGCTATAGGCTACGGTGACTGCTTACCATCAGATGCCACCTTAGTTGTATAAAACAACTAGCGGCCCGCCACGGCTTCGCACGGGTAGACATTCGTTTCGGAGCATAGATATTTATCAAATATTTTATCCACCCATGCGAAGCCGGGGCGGGCAACTACTATAATATATAGCCTATGTTACTCAGTGATAATTTAGCTTTCTAAATGTGAAAGTATAAGAAAAAGTAAAAGTGAGAGAATTTTTTTTAAATCGGTCCAGTGGTTTCGGAGTCTATTCAATACAAACCCACAAAATATAAAAATACAAATCTTCCCTCTTTATAATATTAGTGTAGATAAGCGTAGTACCAAGTTGGTGAGGGCTTCTCCTAGTGAGAGCGTGGCCCCGGCGGCGGGGTCGAGCAGCCCCTTGATGTTCTGCGTGCCGATGGAGGTGGCGGACCCCACCAGCTCGTGGTAGGAGAGCGCCACGACGCCGCAGTCCGCCAGCGGCGAGTGCAGCGGGCCCACGCACTGCTGCTGCGCCACCAGCCCCGACACACACCTGTCCACCTGACAACAAAATCAAAATCATCAAAATCAAAAATCATTTATTCAGTTTAGGCCCTAATAAGGCTCTTATGAAGGTCGAAATTAACACACACGAGATCGCTGCTCTGGAGGTTAGTATACCTGACTGCTACGCTAGGGGTCGCCAGTTCGATTCCCACCAGGTTATAAATGTTTATTTATGTGAAAGACATGGTTGCCGTGCGTCTGGGTGTTTGGTATGTATTATAAGTATGTATTTACAAAATATCTATATAAAATAATTATATTAGCTTCTGGCCTGTAGAACAAGCTTTGCTTAGTTTTGGGCTAGATGGCAAACACAAAATATGATTGCACTAATACGAGTAGACGCAATATGTCTGTTCCACTTCTATGCGATCATACATCACATCTTTACCGACAGTACAGTACCTTGTTGGTCAAGTATCGCTTGCTGGCAACATTGACGAGTCTAAGCACTCTGTCCAAAGCGCTCTTCACAGTAGTGTTCGGGGGCAACGACAGCGGCAGCTTGTTGCGCTTCTCACGGGCCAGCTCGAAAGTCTTTCTAGGCATATTACCTGCCATAATTTATCTTTGTGTCAAATCTTAGCAAATATAATTGGTTCTGCATTTGCAGTTCAGAAATTACAGACATTACAACCCTCAGTAAGTAAGGGGTCAAATAACTTGAACCCCGGGATGTACATAAACCTTTGACCATACAGTTCGCCTTAAGCTAGAGTGCGCACTTTATCCTATAGACGTCGTCAAAAACTAAATTCGGGTGATGGTTTAAACACTTTGGCATTTTCACAGATAACTAGGGGGAACATTCAATTTTCGGGAGAGGCTTTATTTCATCAAAGTTGGCTCACAGGAAATAAACTTATACTAATGTTTTAGGAGTTGGCTTAGTAGGTACGTATGAAGGCGTTTCGTTACCTTTATAAGATAAAGACAAATTACACGCGTACGAAGTCGCGGGCACAGCTAGTTGCTAGTAAAAACTAAATGTCCAAAACATACCTAAGACAGCTTCCAAATCCAAGTCATACGGCAGTTTCGACTTCACCTCAGGCTTGAGTCTATCGGCTCTGTTCAAGTAGCGGTCACTGTACTGGTCCTCGATGAGACTCATGTAGCCGTCTCCGGTCACCTCACCCACGAACGACACTGGGCATCGCTCGCGGCGACATATATCTACAAATAAACAATTTATGGTTACTATACCTTTGATGTATCGTATTCTGTTTTTTTATACCACTAAGGTGGCAAACAAGCATACGGCCGTCTGATGGTAAACGGTTACCGTGGCCTATGGACGCTTGCAACACCAAGGTATCACTCGCGCGTTGTCGACCATTAAGCCTGTGTGTGGTAATCTGTGTCAATTCTATACATATATGTGTATTTTATTATGATAAAATAGGGGTTATTGACTGCGACCTTTTCTAGGTATAGTATTTAATAGAGAAACCATTATTTTAAATAAATATCCTATAACGCATCGAATTAGCAGAGTAACAAAATTCATAATAGTAGTCGTATAGTCAGTAATAACAAAATTGCAAGACAATAAAAATAGCAAGGGTTGTGTTACTCGGTCATTATATAAATAATGGTTTTACCTTCAAGAACATGTCTATTGTCCTTAGTACAAAGCAGAGCGTCGTTTTCTTGGTACTCTGCTCCCCAGAGCTCCAGGGTGGTGATGGTGGGGTCTCCCAGTTGGAACTCGTTGGTGAACACCACTGCACCTTCCGGCTCGACCAACTCCTTCAACACGTTTCCATTACCACCAGCGCCTTGGTCGTGAATGGCTGTGAAGAAAAATTACAACGGTTCTTAATTCAACTATCTTTACATACAAGCTCAGCGCTCTTTACCTAACTCTAAGAGTTCTTACGAATTTAAGAGCTTTACCTATATACATACAGTGGTGCCAAATCTGTTGTTCAAAATTACTAAACTTAACTAATTTGACAGGTCTAAAAATATTTCCATCCTTATTTAACGCCGTACATAAGAGAGGGATAGCAAGACTTTTTAGTCCTGTCAAACTAGTTAAGTTTAGTAACTGAACAACAGAATCGACACCAGTATACTTATATGTTACATTTATTTCCTAAATATGTTTAATGGTCAAGTTGTAGAATACGGATACTAGCTTTTGAAAAGACAAAGCCCTACCATAATAAAGGTACGCAGATAAAGCTGCGAGCAAACAGTTATATGTCTCATAATCAAAGAACTATGATAAATGTACCAGATAAATGTTTTGATTAATTAATACTTACATTCAACAGGATTGACATCGGCCTCCAAGCAACCTCGAACAACTCTGTTAAGACGATTTCCCATTTCAGCATCACCTAATAACACATAGAACAATCATTATGATCATCATTATCAATAATTAAATCTAGCCGACTATAGTACAGAGTGATACTACAATATTAAAGTTAAATTAAGCATGTTCCAGATGTCATATCGCGATATAGACGCATATGAATACGTTTAAGTGCGAATTTAACCTTATTATTATTTTTTCGGTCAAATTACATTGGTCATAGTGACGAGCAGAAGTCCAATCGATAATCTATTTGTCACAATCCGATCTGTTGTTAGACTCCTCGACATTTTATAAGTGCTTCATTGTAGGTACAGATGTTTTAATTACGTTCATTAATTTCTTTTTATATTATAAAGTTGACAAGCAAGTCCTACCTCGCGAAATATTATTTGTGCTTTAGGAAGAGGCAGCGTAGTGTATGGCCCGCTTAATGCATGTGGTTAGTGCTAATCGATTCAAATCAACTGCAAAATATGTTTACCTCTCTGTACGGCGCCAAAGTCGAGTGAGTGGTCTCGTTGGTCGCCGCCCTGTACGGCTACCGAGGAGGCCGCGCCTCCACCCACGCCGATACGATACACCGGCCCACCCACTTTCACCAGTAACATACCTACACAACATTCACTATAAACTTAATCCATCAAAAACACATAAAAAATTGATACACATGGACATATGATATCATTGACGTCGGGTCTAGTACAAAACTCACGAAAATAGTGTCCGGAGCGCACGTACCTTGATGTAAATTTTTGTATAAATCTTAAACACGTCATATTAAGTTTTATCTTATTAGCGCACAGTTGGATTCTGCTTGGAACAATTTATCGGCCTAGGGCAGTCGACCAATCGGGGCTGTTCCATTCGCATTCTGTTGTTTTAGCTCCGAACATTTTGGAGCGAAGACACGCAATCGATTTATTATTGCGTCAGTGTAGATATAAAAGATATAAAATGCGAATGGGAGTGGAAGGAGACCAATGTAAGGTCGAAATCCAAATTTCTCGATCAAATTGATAAAGTAATCAATGATGAAAAGGTAGAGTAGTTAAAACCAGATGCCATCTATGTATAAAGGCATTTATGAAAGTAAAAGAGGTGTGCAAGTTCAAAGGTATGGCGCTCGATACTCTGCCTACCCCATGAGGGACTTGGCGTGATACGTATTTAAGTTCGATAATTCCATAAAGTGGCTATAGGACTAAAGTCAAAGTCAACATTTACCGAACATAATAAGTTATTATTCAGGCAATTTAAAAACATGTTAGTCATTAATTGCATTTTAATTTAAACTAAATGAGGAATAATATTTTTACTAAACATTAAGTACGAGTCTAGCCATATTACATTCTTTGATTACCTTTCTGTGGTGTGTTCTTTTTTATCATATTGTGAGGCATGTAACCTATGCCGCCGCTGAACATAATCGGCTTTACAAATTCCTCTCTCACGTTGTCTCCATTCTTCAAGCCGTAAGACTGGACAAAACCTTTTGGCAGAAATAATATAAAGTTAAAACATACTCCAAAGATATTCTAACAGCCCATTGGCCTAATATGACCACTATACCTGTAATAACTGGTTCCCCAAATTTATTGCCGTAGTCAGAAGCGCCATTACTAGCTTCGATAATAATTTGCAATGGGCTTGCAAAGTTATTGGGATATTCCCATCCCTTCTCCTCCCATGGTAATTCATATCCTGTGGAACATATACGATATAAAACTTAAGCGTGTATGGTACATACTTACGAAAAAAGTAAGTATTTAAGCATTTTATCCGTTGTCTGATACCCATAATTATAGTACAAGCTTGGTTAGTTTTTGTCCTGGTGGTGATGTGTGCTTTCTAAACTATATATCTATCTATAAATAAATAAAATGAATGCTATAATAAAACAATATTTTATTTTATGTGCATTGCAACTCGTCGGCTATAGCTTGTTATATTTATAACTAGGTTCTACCCGCGGCTTTGGCCGTATGTATCCACTATCACTCGGGAACCACACAATTTTCCGGGATAAAATCAAAATACAAAAAAACATTTATTCAGTTTAGGCCCTAATAAGGCAATTATGAAGGTCTAAATTACCACCGGATAAAAGGTATCCTATATGTTAATCCAGCTTATAAGCTACCTCCATTCTAGATATCAAGCAAATCCATTCAGCCGTAGAGGCGTACAAACACACACACAGACACAAAAACTTTGGCATTTATAATATTAGTGTGATGTTCCTACAAACCCGGTATGTGCAAGTTGCCGACACTGTATCCAGCGGTGCCAGCTACCGTGTGCCCCCCGCGGCCGACTCCTTGTACGTCCCTTATCCGGCCGCCAGTGCCAGTCGTGGCCCCGCTGAATGGAGCTACGGCTGTAGGCATGTTGTGAGTCTCCGCAGTAAATATTATGTCGGACTCTGTCACCTCAGCTACCATCTGAGATGGTTCTCTCACATTTGTCGGACGTATCTTTGTATGCTTGAATCCTTTGATGGCACTAGAATTATTAATTTTATTTAAGAAATTTCAGACGAGGGCCGGAATTATAGGAAAAATGCATTTTGTTGTCGAAAGCGGCTAGTCTAGCTGGCTCCTTTACCTATACGTCTATTATTCTACTAAGTAGAATCTACTTTATATTTCTGACCCATCAAAATATAACTATCGTGGGCCATATACTATTCATGGCGAAGCCCGCGAGCGGTACTTTGCCCATCACTGAACTACACCATGTTACTCAGGAATGGGTTTTCTTATCAAAAATATAAATTAGGGAATTAATTTTGTAGTAACTGTCTTGAATAACTAGAAGGTCACTAGTAAGTACTTTTAACTTTCTAGGCCAGACTTGTAATCAAACTGAATAATCAACCGAGTATTCTATCAGCTGCTGTTTCCTATAGTACAAGCTTTGCCTTGTTTGGGGCCAGATGGAGTTGTGGGATAATGTCAAAGCATTATTATTATTATTAACATTATATATAAAATTAATTAACGACCTACCTGCTGTTATCCCCAAACTTAATAACATTGTTATCATTGGAAGTCTTTTGCGTGGAAGCAACCATATCAATGAGGGATTCGTTGAGCTCTTCACCATCTAATATCAATTTGCCCTAAAATGTATTTGAGGTCAGTAAAAAGAAACAATAAATTTATACTTATCATTCAAAAGATAAAATAAGTTATTAAACAAAATTATAACCTTGAAGAACCAATGACGTGAATGCTCACTGTTACTCTGCGCGAGGTCAAATAACTCCACGCTTGTTGGGTCTCGTTTCAATTGATTGACAAATAGATTCATATAAAAGTCCATATCCCACGAGTCGAAGGCAAGGCCTGTAAAAGAGAAAATGCTGATGTAATTGAAACGAAAACACTCTTTCACAACTGCCAGTATCATTCAAGTTGTGATTGTAAATCAATGTTTTACTCAATCAATGCCTTACAACTGATACAACTCCTTCAACAAGCCAATAATTGAGTAAAGCAATCGATTTATAAACATAAAAAAAATCCTAAAAGTAATTAAATAGAAACAATACGAAAGGAAGGTTTTTAGGAATTTTGCAATGTACGTACTTATCACTAATTACTTATATATTATTTAAGACAAACCTAGCTTCTGGTTAACTCTCTCCATAGCAGGCCTGCCTTCTTTCTGCAATGGCACCACATACCATGGCTCTAGGTCTTTGGGTAATCCTTCATTGAAACTCATCCGTGGTAAGTTATCCTTAGTGTAAACACATTGTGTCATCCTGTCATGTAGTGGTGCTGCCAAATCTTCAAACAACGGCCCAGTAACATTCTTGACTTTGTCAAAAGTGATAACATATCTTGTTGACACCTCCAGACGTACCACATCTCTTAAACCAACACTTTCACATATCTGCACAGAGTTACTTGAGTCAGCTGTTGAGAAATTAAACCTAAAATAAAAAGACATAGGTATGGTCAAAATAAATTAAATACATGAAATAAGCAACAAAAGAAAGGAACAGAAATTAATGTAGGTAGCCATTTTAACCTATTAGGCTATCAGGTGGAAACATTTTAGATAAATAATCTACTTACACCAATGAAATGTAGTACATACCTTGGTCCAATTTCAATGATGATTGTATTCTTTCCAGTATTCTTGAAACAAGTCTCATTGCGTAATGCTTGAGGATGAAGTGGTGAGCTTAGGATCCACTTCAGAATTTTAATCTGATTAATATTAAGGTAATCACAACCTTCCGTTAACTCCACATGGAAACAAAGCTCAGTAGATAAATGGCTTATATCTCCATCAACAGCTTTCAACTTCTGAAGAATCTCTTTAGTTTTATGAGCACTAAATGCTTCAGACATAAAAAATCTTATAATACACATATTGTATGATTAATGAACTGAACAATCTCTCAGAATAGACTGCCTGACCATGCCACTTAAGTCAGTGTACTCAAATAAATAACTATCTTACATCAATGGCAAAGGTCACTCTTTATCAGCCAGATGTCTGAAACAAATAGAGACAAACAACATGAGCTTATGCAATTCTATTATTTTGTAGCATAAGAGTATACAGTATAGGCTAATATCATATTAATTGTCACAAGGCTTAGGTTATCAATTTGAAGGCAATATTTTTGCTGGTACTTTTGATACAATACATACACACCAAATTATGTTTAATACAAGTAAAGTATGAAAACAGAAAAAAAGAGTTCTTTATTAAAAAACTAGCTGAAAAAAAAGACAGACAACAAAGTGAACCTATAAGGGTTCCTTTTTTTCCTTTTAAGGTACATTACCCTGAAAAAATTAATGAATTTGGTAAAAATTTGGTTTATAAGGTAAAATCAACTCCTATTGTTGCAGTTGGGTACAATTTAGTGTATGTTACCGTCTACTGAGGCCATAATAATGAATCAATTGACATCTTATTCATTTTGAGTGATTAGTGGCCAGTCAGAATATTTATGAAATTTAATAACTGTTCTAACATTGCTTACAGATTGTATGGTTTGCAAGTATAAGATGACTCAAACTTTGAGTAATAATTTATAATTTCAAGTGGGAAAAAAAAATATTTTGAAGTTTATGCTATAATCTTCAACTTCTGTTTCACCATATACATACATATAAAAGGTGGTTTATATGATTATTGAGAGCAAAGCCAACTTACTTACTTATCTATGTATTGATAAGTAATATAGGGGCTGATACAATCAAATGGAATCAAAGGCTATAGATAAATCCAAGAAAATGTAGCAAATTTGAACTCATCCATTGTATTGTTAATTTTATGGTAAACAAATGTTTGCTTTTTGCCTTTAAAGTTTTCAATATTTTGTATGGTTATCCACCATTATATTCTGTGACAGGGACAGATGTTGTTTATAAGAAAATACAATGTTTATAACAGGCAGGGTTCAGTACCAAAAAAGTAAACAACCCTATAAATATGCATTGTTTATAGATTGTAATCTGATGTGTGCATTAATGATAAAATAAATAAATCCAATAGGTTTATTTGTTTTTTAAATGTAGGTAAAGAGTTCCACTAACACTTATATTCATTTGTAAATAATAAAATTAAACGTATATTTAAATAATAAATAAAAACATCACTTCACCCATAGACCTATAGAAGTGTATCACTATCACTATACCATGTTAATAGCGATTCGTAAATTATTTACTTTCAATAATTGACTAAATACCTATATAAATTCTTTGATTAGCAAGTTTAAATTACACTTACTTTCCGCTGTTTATTTTATCTGTAAAGAGATAGATCCATCAATCAATTACCCTATAGTACAAAACCAAGAGAATACAACCGCTAGGCTAGAGTACAAAATATGCACACGTGGAATTATTTATACGCCTACCCGGTACATTTACCACTATCTTACTACCCAAGAGAATACAACCGCTTGCTTTCTACAAAAAAGTAATGTAATAAAATAACTCATTAAGTAAAATAGGTTACAATTACATACAATATAAATATACATGCTTGGTTGCCACTTATCTGACAAACGTAGTGGTTATGTACTCTGTGGTATGTAGATCTCAGATCAGATCACAGAAAGAGTTCGCTTGCGCTAGCGAGCTGAGTCTTTATCACAGATATCTACTATACTAGTCTTTCTTCTTCTTCTTCCTAACTATGGCAATCAATCCTCTATAGCAGTGTTTTTCAACCGGGAGGTCGTTAACCTCTAGAGGGCCGCGAAGCCTCTTTAGAGGTGTCGCGAAGCTTCTATAGAGAGTGGCAAAAGGTTTGGAAAGCTACTGCAGTAAAAAAACATTAAAGTTTAAAAATAATTATAAGAAAAATACAAATAACTTGTGATGATAAAATTATAAATAATATGATAGCCATTTAAAAGCATATTTCCTAATGTTTCTGTAAATGTGTGGTGTGGTTTTTAGTTATAAGTCTAGTCTAATATGAGAATATTTTGTAATAATGTAAAAGACCCGTGGCGGCCTTGCTTGTGGTATGAAGCGTTGTCCGCTATTCTAGCAATGCAAGTTCGAATCCCACCGGTCTGTAACAAAAAGTTTTTCTAACTTAAGTGCAGTGATTAGTCACACCACAAGCTTTACGGTGAAGGAAAACATCGTGAGGAAACCTGCATACATCTGAGCAGAAATTCAAAGACGTATGTAGTGCCTAAGAGACGGCGACGGTCTCACCATCTGTCACGTTGGCACCAAATTATCTTCGGTGGAAAGTGGGTGTTGTAACATCTCTGCCTACCCTTCGGGGACTCTCATGGGAAGGCGTGAAGATAGTGGTTATGTACTCTGTGATGCACACTAAAGTTAGTGTGTTTTCGACCTGTTATGATCTACTTCTGCTGTGGACTGCTCCAAAAGAGCAACAAGTTCTAAAAATGTAGTTCTCGACACGACACTGGCAAAAATTGACTATGAAAAGGATTTTGATTGAGGACAATGATTGATTGCCATAGTTAAGAAGAAGACGAAAAAAGTACTTTAAGCGATTCAATTATTTGAATCGAATCATCACATCACTGATCACACACCAAATCAATCAATCGTTATAATATCTTGGAATCAATCACTACAGTCCTACAGTAGTGTTGTTGCAATAGCGATAGCTTCGCTATCGATAGTTGACCTATAATAATAGTCGATAGCGCGAGTAGTCCTATCGAAATATTAAAATACTATCGATACTATCGATAGTGAAAATTAGGCGATAGTGTTGAAATTTTCGATACTATCGATCCTATCGAAATACGTTACAATCGATAGTATCGATACTATTGATAGTATCGCGTCAAAAGCTCCACCTCCTACAAACAAGAAAACAAAAAAAAAAAACAGGCGGCCATCTTGCTTGGATGGAAATCGAGTGTTTTTTGTCTCTCATTTCAATATGGCGGTTGATCACGTTTTGCGTAGGTGCCTCAAAAAATTGTGAATTTAGCTGAAATAACACTGCTATTTATGTTAAAATGGGCATTCTTTAATTTTCTTCGTAATTGTAACTGTAATTAGACATTTACATTGTTTGAGTGACTGGAATTTCTGCCGCAAAGCGGATCGGCGCGGCGTCTTCACGCCTCGCTAGGGCCGAAGTTGCTATTTTACCACGAAGTATTGATTTTTACCCGCTATCAAGATGATGGTTTATACGGTAAGAATATTTTTCATCTCTCAGTAAGTTGCTAAGTTATTGTTAAAACTAGGGTGGCAATCAAGCATACGGCGTGCCTGATGAGAAGCGGTCACCGTAACCTACCGGTGCTTGAAGTACTAAGTGTCATAATTAGTTGCGATCTTTGTGTAGGAACTAGACATCACTATGTAGATGCGTATTTTGAGGGCAAAGGCCACGCTGTAGATAACGTTCATTATTAATTTCCACATTAGTGTCACTATATTTAAGTAGGTAATAAAAGCAACGCACAACTCTTGCACGGCCTCCACATACCTAAGTCTACCGATTTTTCAAACAATACATCAAGCTAGAATAGTAAAGTCAGTATCGGTCTAGCGTTTTTTTCAGACTGATGTGCGAACTTCTCTTCTGATTGGCGCTCAAAGGGTTTAACCTTAAAAACCCAAAAACAATATATAATAACCATAGGGTGCCATAGCTCCAATCACAAAATATAAATACTAATTGGTATAGTTATTGAAATGAATTTATATTTTCCTGAATATAGGGAACGAGTACAGAGCAAGACACACGCTTCAGTGACAAGGAGAAGAAGCTGATGAAGCAGATGAAGTTTGGCGATTGTTTGACACAACAGGTTTGTTTACTTATTGTTCCTGAGATTACCTGCCTTAATTCATAACTCACAGAGCTTAGTATAGTGTGGTATATACATATTATTAAGATGAAATATGTATAAATATTTATTTATTTATTCCCCAAAAAAAATGTTAGCTGTGGACATGACTGTATGGATTTTTTGAAAAAACTCCTATTTATTTACTTCTGTTCAAACCAGTTTCCGGAAAAACTCTTCATAGATTGCTTTCTGAATATCTTCCATTTGATAATGAAGTACTGATCAAAATTTGTTTGACCAGTTTGTAGAATAGTATGGTGAAACAATCAAGACAGATATTAATTTTAATCAATCCAGTAGGTACATCAATATGAACAGTTTATGCTATTGATTTTACTTCATTCTTGTCGGATTTTAATATATTTTGATAAAGTTTTTTTTTTTCAACTATAAATAATCCTGGCAACATTCTTATAAAGACTAAAACAAAGCAATATCAAAGTTGAATGATGTCCAAGAACCCATCTCTATAAATAAAATTTATTTACAAAGTTGCCTTACTAAACATACTTTAAATTTAATACTGAATGAAATTCTATCTACAAAAGTCAAAATTAGAATAAAAAACCATAGTGCAATAAGCATTTCTCATACCAAGAAAATAACCCTTACCTTCTACTCATCTTACATTAAAATGGTGATTCTATTGCTTGGAATTGTTTCCTAATGTATGTTTTTTGTAGGTGGACATGTCCAAGGTGAAGTTGGATGTGTTGAAGCCGTGGATCACTCAGAAGATCACTGAGATACTGAAGATGGAAGATGATGTGGTCATCGACTATGTCAATAATCAGCTTGAGGAAAAGGTGAGTAACATATCCATCTCCCTGATAATTAATTATTAATGCAACAATGTAATCATTGTAGTTTCTTTGCAGTCAGCCATGCTACTTAAATATAGTTATATACAATTATGTTTTCACAATAATTCACTGCACACGAAGCATTACTGTTCTAAAGAAACTGCAATTGAAATATAATGTCAAATGTATAATTATGCGTATGGATATTTTTATGGTCCCCATCGGTTAGCGCGCCGTCGCAGCCGCCCTCCAGCCGCAGCCAGCTCCCGCCGCCGCCCGCCGGCTCCGCTCTTTCGGAGGCCTTAGCATTCTCAATCGGTATTTACGGGGAAATTAAATACTTAAACAAAATGCTAACTCATAAAATGAATATACCATGTGAAAATCCCTAGCCTGTGAAATACTAAAGTGGAATTTCATGAGTACTATCATTGCAAAAATATATATTTTGTCAATGTTGTTAAGAGAGGAATTTGACTCGAGGTAGGGAAGTTTCGTTAGTAGGCTTTGCGTTCAGCATAATGTGGATGTGTCGCAAAACCCTTACAGATGCAAGCTAAGAAGAAAGAATTCTTCACTGCGTCTTCGTCTGCAATGCTGCGTAAGCGGAGCATCGTTGCGGTCGGCGTGCATCGCCTTCGCCACGTTGTGTCCAGCCTGCGGGGCGCTACAGCCGAAGCTGCTTCCACATCATGAACATTAATTATATTGTGTACATCGCACTTACTTCCCTACCCGAGTCATCTCTATGCTGATTAGTTCATAGTATTTCGATTTCTGTTCTGGCGCTCTTAACAACTTTCACAATTTTGTTATAAAACGGTTTCTAAAAAATTTTTTGTCAAAAATTTTGAAACATGTAAATTCATATTGAATTAGTGGTGATAAAAACAGTTAGGGTGTATAGTATGGAAGTAGTGCAAAGTTTAATAATAGCATAATGTTTTCTTTCCCGATCCCGCGATTCCACGATTCCTAGTTCCCCTGTCCCAAGAAAATGCAGATCAACTTGACTGGATTCCTGAACGGGAAGAACGCGCGCTTATTCATGGGCGAGCTATGGGAGCTGCTGCTCAGCGCTCAGGCCAGTGAGACCGGCATTCCCGAGTCCTTCACTCAGCAGAAGAAAGAAGAGATCAAGAAAAGAATGGTATGTTTAAGCTAGAAACACCGGAACGCGGTGCATGTGCGGTGCGGGCTGTACGGAATGAAGGCGGCGTGGTATAAGCCACATAAGCACCGCGGGCGGTGAGCAATGAGCTCGCCGTACCGTACCGTCCGCATTGCGCTCGATGTGACTTCGAAGTATGGCGGCCATAGAGATACAAGCGGGCGCGGGGCCGCTCGCCGCGTAGTTTATCCTACGATGAACTTTGATGTAGGTTCGACACGTTCCGTGCAGGCTTGTGTGTGTTGTAGCGCGGCGCGAATATCGCGCTCGCGTCCTGTGTGACGCGTTACATAGAATTTTTGAGTTACATAGAACTCTGATCAAATAAAAAAAGGTAGATGCAAGCTTGCGAACATGGGAGTGACGTCGGTTAAAACTACGCCTTACAGTGCAGTGTACATTTACACAGTTACACACACACTTCTACAACGACTACTAAGAAACTTAGCCTTGCCCACGCACTACATGTTTAAAAAACCGGCGTCACTTCGTTGTTCGCAAAATTCCATCTACGTTATTTATTTGATCTCAGGTTATAAACACAATGACGTGTGTATAAATTTTAGGTTACCCATCATTTTTTTTTCATTTGAGCCCATTTTAACAGACGTTAAGCTCTAGTGCGACTAAGGGTTAAGAGGGAGTAAATTAATTATAAATTGTGGTGTGTCAGGAAGAGCAAAAGGACAAAGACAAGGACAAGGACCGGCGCCGCACGCGCTCGCGATCGCGCTCCCGGCGTCGCTCACGCGACCGACGACGGTCCAGGTCTCGCTCCGGAGACAGGAAGTCAGTATACGCACACTACTCACACTAACCATCAAATACACGATTATAGAGGCCATTAATTAATTATGTAAGGGTACGGAGGGAGAAGGGGCTTAAAAAATCTCTTCAGAGCCTTGGTGAGGGGGATAGAACCTATACATATTATAAATCTAGCAAACTAGAAAAACGTGAGACCTTAATTAGATCCATTAGATTTTTTTTCTGTAGCTAATAATAATCAGCTAAGCTAAGCATTAATATTTATATATCGGTTGGTATATATTTTAGCCCCACTAATGAGTTCACACGTGCATATCGCTAGTTTGGGACCTGACAACGTTCAACTGAATTTCAAGGGTATTTGACTTTGTTATATTGTGTACTAACTGTGCCTGCGACTTCGTACGCGTGGATATTTTTTTTTCATGGGTTTATTTTTTCTTGCGCGGAACCTAATTATTTTTGTCAAAATAAATATTGCCTTAGATACGCCTTTTAGCTTTAGCTATTTACCAGTGAAAGTTCAATCTTTCAGATTTTGATCACAATTTCATGCGTTTATATGATGCGCGGAACCCCAATTATTTTTCTTAAATTTACGAATTATAGCTTCAGTTACCTTCCAGGGAAAGTTCTGTTCAAATTGGTTCAACCTTTTGGACGTTTCCAAAATCATGGATTTTTTATTGGTTGCGAGGAATCCTAATTATTTTTCCAAAATAAATTAGCCAAATTACGCCTTATAATATCAGCTTCCTATCAGTCATATTTAAATTGGTCCAGCCTTTCGGTTATTGTTCACAATTTCATAGGTTTTTTTTATTTCTTGTCGGACCCTTATTATTTTTCCAAAATAAATGAAATCTAAGTTACGTCTTATAGCATTAGATACCGGCCAGTGAGACTTGTTGAAATCGGTGTGGCCGTTCGGATTTTGTTCCCAATTTAATGATTTGTTACGCCCAGTAAAATCGGCTCTCTGCCGGTGAAAGTCTCGTTGAAATCGGTCCAGTCGATTCGGAGTTACAGCCCAGTACACATTTTAATTTTTATCCCCTATCCCAAGGGAACCAGGCTGAATTTTGGGAAAAAGTATTCTATATTATACGGTATACCTCGTAGTATTAACTCAAATTGTGCAGTTTCATTTGAATAAAAATAATACAGTTTTGGGCTCAGTATCGAATATAGAATGCCCTCCAAAAAAATATATATCAAAATTGCTTCAATGTGCAGAATTGGGGTTGTTACGGTTTTATTATTAGTATAGATAACATTTGTGTGGTGGCGCAGGCACCGAAATGGGGGCAGTCCGCGGCGCTCGCGGAGACGCAGCCGAGATAAGGCTAGCAGAGACAAGGCGAGCCCGCCCAAGCCCGCTCCGGTCGAAGATATTAAAGTGCCAGAACCTAAAGGTACCTCACTTAAACATCCTGTGTATTTTTATACTCTTACTTATCCAAGGTGTTGACCCCGGCATTCTTAAGTCGGATCTTAAGTTCGCGCAAGTGTCGAGGTTCGTGATAAAACGTGATTTCTTTTTATTTACCCTTTTTTATTAGCTTCCCGTGTTTATATTTATCTAACAAACTTTTAGAAGTCTGATCTTTTTGATAATTTTCACACGGTTTATGGACCAATGACTTTACAATAATTCCATAATTTTGCCTTAGTATCGTGTCGTGACAAGGATCGTCAGGATAA
Source organism: Falcaria lacertinaria (assembly GCA_951449985.1). NCBI lineage: Eukaryota > Metazoa > Arthropoda > Insecta > Lepidoptera > Drepanidae > Falcaria > Falcaria lacertinaria. Next base: position 6,424,669 of record OX602113.1, on the reverse strand, counting down.
ATATGTTTTATGCGTATTTTTTTGTTTTTAAACAAATTTTTCGTGGCATAATGATTCATATCTCACAATACAGAACATAGAACTTTTTGTCAATTTGTATCTATCTATTTGCCATTTTAGCTAGTGTGAGTAATAGAAATCGTGTTCAATTGAAAACTCGCATTTTTATGAAGATTAGCATAGGTTTTATAGATATATAGCATTATGTAGTGGCAATAGTAGGTATTTTATGATTTGGTAAAAATATATGTAGATTAAATGACTCTATTGACTGTTCACTTTTAGAAAATGGAAAGTCTCCAGAGAAGACAGAAGAGGAACCACAGGAAGAAGTGAATGACGACACCGTCACCACGGAACCTGTTGTGGAGGAGAGCAAGGAGAGCGTCGCCAAGGAAGAGAAGCCGGAGGCTGATCAACAGAAGTCACGCTCTGCATCGCCTGCAAAGTGAGTTCCTTGTACTCGTGTTCATTTGCATGAGAGTTTTAAAAAGGGTTGTGTAAAAGAAAAACACTTCCCAGTGTACATTTGATGCAACACATATTTGTTTTAAATTCAACACTGCTCGATAATAAGACGCCGAGATATAGAATACCTAGATTTAATCAATGTACAGGTCAGTTTGTTTACAATATTTGTTTTCTCCTTTAGATCGAATGCTGCTGTCGACAAGCCTGAAGAAGAGAAGCCAGCAGACAAATCACGCCGATCCTCAAGTGAAAGGCGATCGTCGTCGGCTTCGTCGCGTAAGTCATCACATTTTAAAAGTGACGTGTATGAAGAATGAAGTGTATGTTGTTTGAATGTTTAGTCTAATTATTTACTTTCTTACTTTCAGGAGGAAGTGTGAAGAAGCGGTCATCGCATAAGAAACGCCACTACCGCTCGAATCGTGATTCGTCTACAAGTGTCAGTCCGAGACGTAGTTCTCGCAGGGAAAGGTGAATGTCGTAATTTTTATTTTTTTTGTAATATCTTGCCCTTTGCTGCATGGGACCATTTCCCATTGTTTATAGTGGCTGGATCTGGCATGGTAAATCCCATAACTAACTGATCCGTACTAAACTAACTTTTTTGAGCGTGCAATAAGTTTTATGAAAGGACTGCAATCTAAATACAATGTTCTAAAATGCAGGAGCAAATCCCGTCGTCGTAGCAGCCGCCGGAGGTCGCTGGACCGCCGTGATCGGGAGAGGGAACGCGAACGCGAGAGGGATCGTGAAAGGGAACGCCGACGACGTGAAAGAGAGAGAAGGGAGAGGTAAGAGGCTTTTAATGTCTGCTCGTGGTGGTATGTAGGTCTTTTAAGTGATTCATAATAAGGTTGGATATATAATTTAACACATATTTTTTCTTATTGAAACATAAACAGATTATTTTCCATAGTTAGTATTCTTTTGGGAACATGTAGGTTTAATTGTACACAAGTGGCTAACGTTGCATCAATAAAGTCTTTTCTTGTTTTGCTATTTATATTCAGTTTTTAGTAACGATCAAGTTTTTGTAGGTCGCGAGAACGTCGCCGATCGCTTGAAAGGCGCAGACGAACGCGGTCACGCTCTCGACGACGTTCGAGGGACAGGTAATTATTTATTTGTTGAATTGTGTTGCCTTTGTTCGAGTCTGATAATAGTGATATTGTAATTCATCCATTCATTTGTTATCGTTATTTTTTTGGTTCTCAAAATTAATGATGAAGAAAACATTTTTTATGTTTAGTAAAAAGTATCTCTTGATCATTACAGTGAGGTAGGTAAAGCCCAGAAAATGGGGATTAAATAGGTATACTTCGATAAGACATAGCGTAACCTAAACAGGAAATATCTGCCTCCCGAGGCGTGAGTGGTACAAGTGTCGCTTAGGAGTAGTGTCCGATCGAAGCTGAAGCTTCGGCGGAATAAACTGTTACAAATGATTTGACGAAAATTGAAAAAACTGTTACAAACGAACGAGAGCGCGATGGACATGGCGACGCGCGGGGCGCCTCACTGCATTTATATTTTTAGTATTTTTTAAGCTTCGGGTTCGCTTACGGCGAAAAGTTGTGGCGATAGCCGATTAATCGGCCAGATATCGATCGGACACTACTAAACAGTGTTGTGGTGAGCAGGTCCCGCGACCGGCGTCGCTCCCGGTCCCGCAAGCGATCCAGGTCGCGCCGCCGCTCGGGCCGCCGTTCGCGCGACCGCCGCTCCAAGGACCGCCGTTCCCGAGATCGCCGCTCGCGCGATCGACGCACTGCCGACCGCTCCAGGTAACTTGAAATTCCCTTCACACATTCGTACCTGGGACCGTATTTTGTAAAATATATTGCAATCTGACGACAGTTTAGATCAACAGAGGAAAAAACGGTGACATGTTAACCAAAATAGCAATTTTTTGGTTGCTTCTGCGTTTAAATGACGTCACAATTATAGCAATTTTCTTGCAAATTAAGGCCGCCGGTTTTTTAAGCTCGATCAAATCCTGATAGCCATATTAACCTATAGTATAGCCATAGTAACCTTAGGCCTAACAAAATACGACTGAATTTTTTCATTGGTTAGTTTCTTTAGTTTGACTTAAGTCACTAAACATGGTTTCATGGCCGCATTGCATTAATCTACTACACCAAATTGTACAACATTTTTTTTAAATGCTTTTAATTAGGGTATAAATCCGTCACAAAAAGTACTAGTAGTTATTGGGAGGTTTCAAAACTAGTAGCAAACGGCGATCCTTAAGGCTTCGGGTTTTTATTATTATCCAATCTTCAAATGTCAAAAGTCGATTAACCCACATTCCATGAACTCAGTATTTAAAAGCTTGTTTGTTAATTTTAGTATTCATCACTGACCTTTACTAGCAGGGTATTTTTGTACAGAGCGATTGTGTCTTTGGAAGCTCCTCTTACTGAGGGAATCGGTACCTGCTTTATTGCCAATGATTTTAATTGGCAACTGAGGCTTAACGAGCGCTATCTGAGTTATCCGATTGCTCGCAGGGGAGACTCGAAATGGTTCGTTCACTCATAGCAAGCAATAAGCATTTTTAATAATACGTTAACATTTAGGTACCTATTGTTGTGAGCAAGTGGATTTGTTTTGCAGTTGAATCTGAGCTAGGTGAATACGTCATTCCTTTCTTTTATCAAACGTTTTTTTGGCTACCTGTTCTTTTATAGATTTCTTGGCCTTAGATTAAGCAATAAGTATGTTTTTTTTATTCAGGGATAAGAAATCCAGGGACCGAGCCACCAAGGATAGGAGATCGAGAGACAGGAAGTCTCACGACAGAAGGTCTAGTGACCTGATCAAAGAACGTTTAGAAAAATCTGTCTCCATACCAAGAAAAGGTGTGATAATTTAGTTTTTGCTTAAAGTTACATATTTCCTCAATATCTGAAGTGACGCTATTATATTATAATATGCAGCCGATTAATTTCATTAATGCTGGGGCCACACACGGGAATCGTCAATTCCATCAACCCGAATAATATTCCGTTAATCACATAGTATAAAAATAGTCGCTTCCCGCTGTTTGTTTGTCCCTCCATATGTATGCTTAGATCTTTAAAACTAAACAACGGATTTTGATGCGGTTTTTTTAGTGATTCAAGAGGAAGGTTTTTATGTATAATGCACCCGTGCGAAGCCGGGGCGGAACGCTAGTTAATTATTAATGGGTTATGTGGCCCCAGCGTAAGAATGTTTTGTACCTTCAAAGATTTCATGTGATTTATTAATAAAATTATTCTTGTTTATATTTTTATATTATATTTACAGATAATCTTTCTGAAAAGTTGGCAAAGTCAACTGAACGCATCTCTGCTCCGCGAGAGCGCTCTAAAGAACGTGCCGCGTCTACCTCAAGCAGGGAGTCTTCTGTGGCTAAAGAGAAACAAGGGCCTCCAATTGAAAGCATGTTTAAACCATTGCAATTGTCGGATGATGAAAGGGACGATTTTATTCCTATCCCACAGTTGAGAGAGTATTCTAAGAGTCTGTCTCGTACTCCATCTCCATTCTTGAGAAAACATGAAATTGAGAACAATAAAAAATCTGATCGTTCTGGCGATGATGCATCAGGCAAAGAACAAAATGAAGAAAACAAAGTTAAGGAAACAAAGAAAGGCAAGCGTAAAGGTCGACAGTCAGAATCCGAGAGTGAGAGTAGTGAAGAAGTAGCTAAGTCCAAGAGTAAAACTAAAATCAAACGCAAAGATAAACCCAGTTCCAAAAGAGCCAAGAAACCTAAAAAGGAAAGCTCTTCCAGTGACAGTGAGTCTGACGATAGCTCTTCTAGTGACTCTGAGGAAGACAGAAAAAAGAAAAACAAGAAGAATACTAAAAAGAAGTTGGCAAAGAAGTCTAGGAAGAAGAAGACGCGTTCGTCCAGCTCAGATTCTAGTTCAGAAGAGGAGGTTAAGCATAAGAGTTCAAAGTCTAAACAAAAGAACATTCCAGAAGAATCTGATATTGACAAAAAAAACAAAAAGCGTAAGGAGGCCAGCATGGAGCGTTCTCGATCCGAAAAAGTTGAAGGTAAGCAGTCAAAATCTAAAAAAGCTGACAATTCTGACGACTCTCATGATGACAGCTCAGACAGTGATGAGAAATCAAGCAAAAAGAAAAGTGTGAAACGCGATTCTTCTAGTTCAGAAAAAGAAGTAAGGCGCGGAAAGAAGGTGGAAGCCTCTAAAGAAAAAGCAGCATCACCAGATGTAAAGTCAAGGAAGGGGGAGGAAAAGGCAGCAAAGACGAAGCATTCAGACGAAGTTAAATCTAAATCTCGTGACGACACTGAGAAGAAAGCGAAAAAACGGGAGAAAGAAGAATCTTCTTCTGAAAGTGACCAAGTATCTAAGAAAAAGGCAAGGAAGAAGGTTTCGGATTCTGAGTCAGAATCTGACAGTGATGAACCCAAAAAGTCTAAGAAAGCTAAAAAACATAAGAAACACTCAAAGAAGCATAAGAAACACAAGAAACATAAGAAAACATCAAAAAAGAAGGATGATTCTTCAGACAGTGAAGAGGCTGAGGAAGAGGAGGAGGAAGGCAAAGTCAACAATGAGGACTTGGAAAAGAAGCTCCGGGAAAGAGCTTTGAAATCTATGAAGAAACAAACAAGCGTTTCAGGGTCCGAATAACCCCACTGCACGCCTACTTGCAAACTTTACGATGTAATTTCAATGACTATTTTTTAGAAAGAAATGTGTTTATTTTATGTTACTAAGCAATTTTAAAATGAAGTAACGTGTATGATTTTAAGATAATGTGTATGTCACTTTGTTCGTAATAAATATAGTTTGAGAAAAAAAATGTTTTAATTTATCGCTTCATTTATTTACATTGAACTAATTTATGTTAGCTATTTTGATGCTTCTTTATTGTTTGATTTATACCAATATATTTGTATAGACAGAATTTTCTATTTAAAAAAACTAAGTATTAAATAGCTTTGGGATATACTTTGGTAACTTATTACTATACATTACAATATCTATTACCTATTAATTACGTAATTGTCTAGAATTTATTTCTTCGTGTAACCTCTATAGCCGGTTATAACGTTGGGAGTAATGCCGCTGTTGTAGATGCTCCCATAGCCAGGTTTTCTAGAGTAGTAGCCGTACCCAGTGTGATATCCTCCTTGATAATTAGGATTATCGTAACCTACGTATGAAGTGAGCCCGCCGTTGCCACCGTATCCACCATAGCCGCCAAAGCCACTGTACCCACTATTGGTGCCGTAGCCGCTGTTTCCACTGTAGCCGCTGTTGCCGACATAACCGCTGCTACCATAGACGCCGCTGCTGCCGAAACCGCCGTTTCCACCGTAGCCGCCGTTACCACCGTAGCCGCCATTTCCGCCGTAGTCGCTGTTACCAGTGTAGCCACTATAACCTCTGTTGCCGCTGTATCCAGTATACCCGTTATAGTCGTACCCGGCATAGTTGGATCTGTCGTCTAATGTTCCATAGCCTGTGGCGCTATATCCGCTGTAGCCAGGATAGCCTGCATAACGGTCGTTATCTGAAACGAAAATGACATTATGGATTTAGAACCACGCAGAATAATTCGAGGTAACCGGATTCTAACTGATCTTTACAAATGTAGAATTTGGCTAACCAAGGATTAGACCAAAAAATAATTTGAGGTATGACGGGTACCAACACAGGACTTCGATAGATAGACCGATGGGTTATGCACCGCGTGATCACAGACTATTTTTGTAGTTTTAGAGTAAAATAGGCTTTGTGAAAATACAAACAACTGATTAAAAACATCACAAATACTTCATTGTCTCATACGGCATAGGGCAAATATATTTAGTAGTCAGATCTCCAAGATCCAACCCAAGTCCCAACCAACCAATATTCGTATTTTTCAACTTCAATTGACATTGACGATACATCTCCAGGGTGTTAAAACAGTTATTTTCTATGTAATCAGGTAAAAAAGGTGTGATCTAACATAAGTAACAAAGTAATAAGAAGAAAAATCTTACGATAATATGTGCTTGCAGCGGCTTTCAGGTCATCCGATTGTTCTACTAGTTTTAGTGGTAGGCTCCCTGCGTCGACCCCAGACTCTTTTTTCTCTGCTATCGGTACACTGGTTACATAAGCGCAACCTAAAATTAGGAATGCTATCGCATAGAACGCCATCTGTAAATAATAATATATATCACATTAGGTTCTAATATATATTATCTATTTGAGGTACATGCTGAGAAATAACCCTCCATCTAATAGGACAGTGTCGCGTATCTGGCATTTTATGGGATCGACTCTACTAAGCAGTTTTTTAATGCATTCGGTGCTTTGCCCCAGGTGACATTGCCTCTCCTATATTTTCCTTATAGATTAATATTTAGTTCGATGTGAAATTAAAAAAAAAAACAACTCGTGGATTTCATTCTAGATACGTTATCTCTTTATTGCAATGTAATATTCTTATATTATCTTTGATACGTACAACTTCATTCCTTGGTTAGGACCAAGATAGGTTAGATATTAAGTACCTAGACCTAGATAGGTCAAGGTACTTAAAATTTTGCATAAACCTTAATTAACAGAATTGATCGACATGTTTCGTATTTTATTGAAATTCAATCCCTAACGGGGTTAATAGGGACTAGAAAGTTATTTTGACGGTGATTTGCCTCGAAGTTAATATCAATACTCCTTAGCCAAGAGAATACAACCGCTACGCTACTACTTAGTGCTTTTGATTTATTCGCCCTACCCTTCTTTGGCCCTTCTTAATCAAAATCAAATCAAAAATGGTTTATTCAGTTCAGCACAGCAGTCCAGCTCACCTACTACTTACTATTCGCCAAATGATGATAGAAGGTAACTAGCCATCGTGATGGAGTGGTCCAGATTCGAAGCCGACCTAAACAATGAACTTTTTTTTCTAAACTGAAATACATCGAGAGCGTAAAATAAAGGTAGGGTGTAATGGGATAGCTGGCGTAGAGATCTAGGTGTTCATGAGGCTCATCGTCAAATGTTACATTAATCTAGATGTCGCATTTGGACTAGGGCTTGCAGAATTAGTCAATTCCGAAAATTTTGAATACCGGAGCTGCTAGGCGCAGCTAGGTACCGGTATTTTCTCTGCACGAAAGTATACAGTAAGAATGCTCTGTAAAAGTAAAAATGCTGTAAGTTTAAAATTATGCCCTCGTAGGCGAGTCTTCGAACCATTTGATAAGTTTTCTAACTTTAATCGGCAAATTGCGATATCAAAATAACCGAGAGTAACTGAAGTAGATTTTATATCACCGGTACTGGCCGCTTTCCGCCAGTAGGTATCGGTATTTTTGGAACCACCCAGACAGGCACATGCGAAAGGTAAAAATAAAAATTGATATTACATTCTTACGTGAGTGGACTGTATGGTACGGTAAGACCCTGAAAACATTTGTTAGACTCCCTTGCGTTCTCACGTTAATGTGGTCATAGTAGTTACTCATAATGTGTTTTACGACCAGTAATAATTAGCACAGTTCAAGAACAAGTCTGTGTATTCAAAATCGGCGGCGAGGTTATGAGTAATAGGTATGCGCTGATGTTGTTTCCGCTTAGTGCACAATGGCTATTTTAAATGTATAATACCCTTTAGGTTTCCAAAGGAAAACTAGTAACCCCCAAAATGTCACTAAGTTCGCCTGCCTGTTTGTCTGTGCGTATCCATGTCACAGCCTATTTTCTTGCAACTTTTTAGAGCAAATCATAATTAATATGATATCCCTAAATATAAATAAAATAAATAAAGAGGTTGTTTGATTAATAATAATCTTATTGAAATGATGTTTTTTGTACGACCACACGCAGGTACACACCTATATTGAATGAAATGAAGCGATAAAACCAAAAAGTTGAATTCTACCAAGGAATGTAGATATACCTAATTGCAATAATGATACATACCTACGTCATCATCAATGCATCACCCTGATTAACCCAAAACTTTATGGCTCGGCCCTAGATCAATACATAAATAATACATACTTAGGGAAGTATTAAAGTAAAATTTTCTTTTAAATCATGTTCATGCTATTTATAAAGTTTACCACATCGAATACCTTTATGAATATGTAGGTATATTTTTAAACTAGCTCTGCCTGCAACTTTGTACGCGTGGAATTAATTTTGTTTACGATATGATCGGTTAAAGTCTTTTTGCGTAGAACCATAAATAATTGTTCCAAAATAAGAGTAGCCTAATTTATGCATTGTCACGTGTTGTCAGTTATCTGCCAGTGAAAGTCCCGTTCAAATCGGTCCAGCCGTTTCGGAGATTACCCGGAACAGACAGATAAAGAGACAAACTGACAAAAAAAAAAGTTTTTTTAATAGTACTTACAAGTCATACTTAGGTACCGGATATGACTATCACATGTATTTATTTAGTAACAAACGGTTATTTGACATTAAAACAGACACTTCAATTTAATTTATTTGTAAGATCATGGGTCAGTTTTAAAGAAAAATCTAGACGGAATATATCGTAGCAATTTTTCATTGAAAAGTGCATATTTACTAAATATGTGCAGTTCAGGCATTGGGAAGCAGGTGCATATAAATTCATTTCATTATTTACTTCGATTCCATTTTTTTACGCAATAAGGTCGTATTCCGTATATATTAGTTTTTTTTTATACAACTTAGGTCGCAAACAAGCATACGGCCCACTTGATGGTAAGCGGTCACCGTAGCCTATGGACGCTTGCAACACCAGGGGTATCACTCGCACGTTGCCGACCCTATGTTATCTACACTGAGGTGAAACTAAGACTAGGTAAAATAATATTTAAAAATACAGACAGGCATGTCATATATATTGTAACGTGACGTGTCATATAGGGGATACTGTCAAGTAAATACACATAAAATATACTTATAAAAACTACCTTTATATAGGTTAACATTAATTAAATAGAAGTAATAAAGGAAATATTTAATAAATATGTGTTTTTTAAGTAAATCATATTACTGCTTATGGTTGAGGATTTAATCACCGAGTACATAATATATTAGTATTACCTAGTATTACGTATTTTACTAATGAATAGCTTCGTAGTGTAACATAGGTTATTTTAACACGGGCGAAATTGCAGACAAAATTGAGCAAAATAAATTTGCATTGTCTCATTAAAATTTGATACTCCTCTATTATTTGTTGGATAATAAAATAAAAAGCACAACACCTTTACATTAACAATTTACGTAAGGGAATCAGAATACTCACAATTATATCAGATGATACGCAAATTATAACAAGTTATTCCTTTTTGTACTAGTAAACCACCGACACTAGATACCTATTTGTTTTGAGTAGAGATGCGTTCTGTGTGCGCGTGCGTACGTTCAAACCTTTATAAACCGTGGGAGTTTTTGTCTCGTAATTCACAATGGTCACCAGGGAGGTAATGAGTTCGTTTGTAGGCAGTCCGTCCTTCCTTCAAGATTCTATGACGCATTCATTCGTAAACGTAACACAATCATCACCCTGCATATAATAGCCACTATTCTCACAGGGGGCCTTACTGTACTCTGTAGACTATATATCTTAGTTTCCGGAAATTCAGGGTCGAAGCTTACGACTTAGGTATTATTTGCATTTATTTGAATCATGTATGAGTAAATAAAATTAATTTCAAACATATGGTTTAGGCCCTCTTTGTTTTTGTTTCGCTTAACATTCCTGAACTCTAAAACCTAAATTACACCAACAGGTAAATATTGTTTTTAATGGATGAAAACATTTCATTTTTGTCGTGTTTAAGTAATGATGTACCTAAGTATTTTGCTGATGGTGTTAGATGGTGAACACCCGAACGCATTGGTAGTTTTTGAATGAGGTTTATTAGATCGATCTGTTTATGTAATCTGATCACTTAGATCGAAATGGTTTTAATTTTTATTGTCTATCTTTTACTTAGTTGACATTTGCGTCGAGTGTTATGAACAAGTAAAATCTCCTGGCTTTATCCCAAACGATGTTGGGCATTACATTACCCATCCAACTATTGACCATAGCTAAGGTTATTTAACTTCGCAAATCGATAGATATGCGCATTGCCAACTCAGCCGCGACACCCTCCCTCCAGCGTGTATTAGGTACTTGTTAGTAATTATATTAGACTGACCGACTTATTACTTATCAAAAACAAAATATCTACAATCATTTTATGCTCTTAGCTGTTCGATTGACTATTCGCGATTCAGTTGCCTTGCATTATTCTCATGCCGGTTTTTCTGAGAAGACAAATTGTCTTCGAACTGGTGGTATGGTCCTCAACATTCATAAGTGCCTTATTCTGGACCTAAATTGAATAATCATTTTTCATTTTATTTTCATTCCGCCACTTTCTCCTACAAACATCCTATCTCTGATATTTTCCCGTTAATTACGTTGTTTTATTTTTTGTTAGTTGTTTTAATTAGAAATAGTATTTTTTAAACTATGAAGGTGGCAAGCAAGCGCACGTTCTCCTGATGATAAGCGATCACCGTAGCCCATATGCATTTGATATACCAGAGCTATCACTAGCACGTCGCCAGTCGTATACCTACCAACTTTGGTCTTTGTCGCGAAATATATCTGTAAGTTTGCAGTCATTGTATTGATTGATTTTAATATGACCAGTTGTGGAACGAATCTGGTGAAATGATTGTGTGTGACGACTTACTCTTACGGTCGGCTGGTTAGGTTGGAGGCCGTGTAGTCAAGGCCAGCGTCATCTCCACTCCTTTGCACATACTATATGGTTATTTTATTATTATTATTATCTAGCCTGCTGGATTATTGAGTAGTTTAAACTTACCTATTATTCTAAATTATAAAATATGGGTATGACACCAAGAATAGAATTACAAAGGTAATGTAATGTACAATAAAATTTAACCCCTATCTAGAACTTGTTGTTTTGGCTTTTTGCTATCTTAATAATGGTAACAAGTAGGCGCTTGAAATGCTCATAGAGTTGTATTTATATATTTATTAAAATAAAAGAGAGAATTTACTATAATAAACTTATCATTGGGGTGCAGCAGCCGTGTCTAGGGATCGAACGGCAAATTTAGGAACCTATTTTAGGTTAAATGACAATCTTAATCTTAAGTTTTTAGTAAGAAACCCTCGGTGTGCGAATCCAACTTGCACTTGCCGATTTTTAAACACTGCAACAAAAAGCTATTCCACGTAATGTGTTACTTTTTACGCAATTAGAAATGGTTAATCGTAAAGGCTTAGAGCGAACGCTGTTGCACAAAAAAACATTAACCTATCCTATGTGATTCACTTCACTTGCCTGTCGGCTTGTGTTGTAAACAGACATGGTTGCGGTTATTTGTCTTACCATAATAGCTCTGGGATGGCTTGTGCTATGAGTAAACCATAGGTAGTGTAATACAGTTTATTACACTATGAGTGAAATAAGTATGTACCGTAAAGTGTTTTAACTTTTATATCTTTTTTCATTTGGCCCAGCACAGATCTAAAAAGAGGTACAAAATTATGAAATTATTGCTGTCGCGGAGAAGCCTACATTGTTTTCACATAAATTTACACGAAATTGTCCATAAACATCATTGTCAAAGAAGTTATGTTTTTAAGGTCAATTGTGACTTAAATTATGCAAAGCGCAATTACTGCCTCCCATAGCACATAAAATTGTTGTTTTTGTTCAGTACGACAGTCCAGTAAGAAGTAAGAACCTAAATATCATCGTAGTCTGATAAAAACTAGCGCTATGCTCATGTGGGCGAAACAAAGAAAACTTCATTTAATTTTATTTGAAATAATTAAATGTATAAAACCATATAAGCTTCTCGAGACGATAAGACCTTATCATCCAAGCCGCATGTTTCTATCACATCGATCAAAAGAATATAATGTAAAAATAACAATACGCATCAGCATAATAATAGTAATTTTTTGCCGACTGCCACAAAAGGAAGGTTCTGTTTTACGAGAGTATTGTATATATATTTCTTCGACACGTTCTGTCATGACCTATAATGGCGTGATGGATTTGTTTTATTGCGTGTAAGCATAAAGTATAAGATAATGGTTATTTAAAAGATAATTATAGCTTCATTCAACAAGTAAAGAAAAAATCTGATTGCATAATAATCAGTCTACATCTATAATATTTAACTAACTATATACATATATAGTTATTTTTATGTGATTGTTACGCAAGTGGGTTATATTCTTTTCATTACTTGTTTAAGAAAGTTATAATTACCATTTGTCAAACCACTATCTATAATAATATCTAAACGCTTGCTTCTAGAGATTTGCGGAGAAGTTACAAGATTCATGTTATAGAAATGATCAAAACATGTGACATAAAGTAAATAATGTAAGAACTTCGTTGCTCTGACGAGTTCATAAACGCGTGCCTGTCCTTAAAAATAACAAGAAATTATTTTCCATGCTAAGTCCCAGTAAAGCCAAGCCAACCATGAGTACATTTGCTGTGACCCGTGACGACGCATTTCAGTCACGGCCATAGGAATATGTCAGTACCTACTTGAAGTCTACATAATAGGTAGGTCGGTATTCAGAAAGACTGTGAACATTTTAATCTCATTGCTTCTACTCGTACAATACAATTTTCAATGGCTATGTTCGATCAAAATAGTAATCTTAATTATAATAGAATAGTATTTTCATTCAAGATTTAATCTGATAATAAAGAAAACATCCGTTCAGGGACTGTTGGAATACGTCACACTCTTAGCGGCTTGTTATTATTATGGCGGTAGATGGGTATGTAGATGATTATTTTCTTAAATGCTACACAAATTGCCATTAATACCGGCCCGTCACCTTCGAACATACGATCCACGTTGTAGTTACTTACACTGCACACACCATGTGAAATACTGTTAACACTCTATTATCGACTTGTATGCCTTAATATTTTAGGCCTTAACATCGCTTGTTTATGGTAGGACGTCGTTATATAAAATATGCATATCACATAACTACTCCTTTGAGAGCATTCTATTGTCGCTCCAAATAAGGAAATCCCAGTTGTGGTTGCTACACAATTGTAAGGATGCTATTGTCGACAATATCGGTGTGATACGTGCGAAACCTACATTCGGTTGTTTCTGATTGGCAGCCATTTGTGTTACAGTCTTATCTACACGCGGGGATGTTACTCAGCGGGAAGAACCCTAGGTACTAAGAAGAATTAAAATAAAAGCTTTCGAGGCTGATACATATAATAACTAGCCTTTTGTCGCGGCTTTGGCCGCGTGGTTCTAGATAGATATAGCCTATGTCCTTCCACCGGTTATAATCTATCTCATTGCCAAATTTCATAACGATCCGTTCAGCCGTTTAGTCCTGAAAAGGTAGCACACAAACAGAGTTACTTTCGCAAGAATGTACTTACTTGTCACGAGTATCGTATACTATTTTATCATAACAATATATTGGTGTCGATTCTGTTGTTCAAAATTACTAAACTTAATTAATATGACAAATCTAAAAGTCTTGCTATCCCTTTCTCATGTGCGGTGTTAAATAAGGACGGCAAAAATTTTAGACCTTTCAAATTAGTTAAGAGTAGTAATTTTGAACAACAGAATTTGCACTATTATTTGTATTACTAGCTGTACCCGCGACATCGTGCGCGTGGATATTATTTTTATCTTATAAAGTTAACGCAGTGCCTTCGTTTAAATTCTTCGTACGGACCTAATAATTTTCCATGAATTTTGTTCAGTTTCAATTGACTTTATGTCTTGTAAGTCTCTGTATCTATATATTAGGTCCTTACATATGAAATTGGCGTTTTTCGTACTGGCCACTTTAATCACGAATTTCTCCTCTTTGGTAAGGAATTCCAAATTCAAATTTGTACAGCTATAGACTCATGTATTTGTGCTTCGATGATCGTCATTCATTTGTTTTTTTTCTTCTGTTTTTTTCTGTTTGCGTCACTCATTTTACAAAATGGAAAACCTTAAATATCGCATTATTTACGAGTACGAGTTCCGCCGTGGCACTAGTGCTGCGGAAACAACTCGAAGGGTGAATGATGTGTATGGCGGTCGTGTTGCAAAAGAAAACACAGTTCGTTTTTGGTTCCAACGTTTTCGTTCTGGAAATTTCGACCTGCAGAACAAGCCCCGTGGACGGCCTGAGACTCAAGTTGATAATGAAGAGTTGAAGGCTATTGTGGAAGCGGATCCATCGCAAACCACGTCCGAGTTAGCTGCAGGCTGCAATGTTAGTGATAAAACTGTTTTAATTCACTTGAAGCAAATTGGGAAGATTAAAAAGCTTGAAAGGTGGGTACCTCACGAATTGACTGAAACAAACCGGCAAACGCGCGTCGACTGCTGCGTTACATTACTAAACCGGCACAATAATGAAGGTATTTTAAACCGAATCATTACCTGTGATGAAAAATGGGTTCTTTACGATAATCGGAAGCGCTCAGCGCAATGGTTAGATCCTGGCCAGCCAGCCAAATCCTGCCCCAAGCGAAAATTAACCCCAAAAAAGTTACTTGTAAGCGTTTGGTGGACTAGTGCCGGTATTGTTCATTACAGTTTTTTCAAATCTGGCCAGACTATTACGGCTGATGTCTATTGTCAGGAATTGCAAACCATGATGGAAAAGCTAGCGGCTAAACAACCTAGGCTGGTCAATCGCTCCACGCCACTGCTGCTTCACGACAACGCTAGACCACACACTGCGCTACAGACGGCTACTAAATTAGAAGAGCTTCAATTGGAAAGTCTAAGACATCCTCCGTACTCCCCGGACCTTGCTCCAACAGATTACCATTTTTTTCGAAATTTGGATAACTTCTTGCAAGGGAAAAAATTCAACTCCGATGGGGCAGTCCAAATCGCCTTCAAAGATTTTATTGATTCCCGTCCGACTGGTTTTTTTAGTAAAGGGATCAATGAACTACCTATGAGATGGCAAAAGTGCATAGAAAATAATGGTTCATACTTTGATTAATTAAATATATTATATTAAAAAATATTCGACTTTTTGTTCCTCCCATACAAAACGCCAATTTCATATGTAAGGACCTATTAAATAAATCCCTATTTCCCTTGGTCACGGCATCACGTGTGAAAGGCTAAACCTATTTCGCAAATATTTTTTTTGTGTTTATTAATGTCAGAAGAAGGTTCTTATGAAAAGAAAAACAAAAAAAAGCGAACATTATTAATTTCGGGATAAACCAGTTCTTTTTTTTTCTATGGTGTATCTGGCATATGAATTCATAGCTAAGGCAGGACAACATCTGTCGGGACAGCTAGTATATATATCGGTCACGAAATGTAACTAAAATATTTCTACGCACACTGATTATTTTCTTTTTAATAACTTGCAAAGATAGTTATAAGTATCTATATGTATTATACACATTCCCAAGGTATCCTTCTACTATAGAAAAATATTATCAGATCAAAAATACAAACAGCAGCTAAGAACGATTCCTAGTCGTGTAGGGAGTTCATGTGGAGTACGCGGGTATAAGAGATTTTTTGAGGACGAACTATCGTACTAAGAAAAGGTAAATAATACACATATTTAATTTTATTTATGAATTATTTATTAATAAAACTTCATATTTTCTTTAAAAAGGCGCACTGATGTGTAAGTGTATGTCAAAAACTACGATACATTTAAGGTCAACTTAAAAATGTTGTTTGTAAATATTACATACATAAGCGAATTATTAATTATTATACAAGAGAAAATCCTTAAAATATACATTAAAATAATAATTTATACACTGCGGCGTTTTGGTAATAAATATATTACGTAATCCATCGAATTTTGAGATCGTCCAAGAATTAATATCGGACAGTCTCGAAATTACTGGTATTGAACGCTTCGGTCCCTATCATAGTTTAACTAATTAGTTGTGCTTATATTACTGGTTCGTTTAATTTATCGTTTAGACTTTTCCCTTAGATTTCTCGTCGAGAATTCTTGGGTGGGCAGCTATCTTACGGAGTTCTTTCTTCATTGGTTTAATTTCATTTTTCAAAAGATTCTCTAGTTCAGTGAGAGATTTAATTTCCTTCAAGTCCTTGATATTAGCGCTACGGCCACCATTAAGCCTGCTTATGTACCGATAAATATCTCTGTTGGCCTGACATTGGGCACAGTTGTAGGACACTGGTACTGCGTTGGGGAAGTTTTGTTGGGCCGTGTTCATTCCACTGTTGTTGCCAGGACAGTAGGGTACGAACACTACGGGAACGAAACCGATTATCCCATAAGGCTGTTGTGGGTATCCTTGTTGTGGGTAACCTTGCTGTGGGTACCCCTGCTGTGGGTAGCCCTGCTGCGGATAGCCTTGCTGGTAGTTAGGGGGAGATTGAGAAGGCTGCATTTGAGTCGTCGAATCGTTCTTTCCTGGGTTCAGTAAGTAGCAGGGGCAGGAGCCGGGACTCGGCACAATTGGTAATGGGTATGGTATGACGTAGATAGGGAATGGCGGCATTTGGTTTCCTGGCACATATGCCGGTGGCTGTACACCAGTTCCCGTAGGCTCACCAACTGAATCACCTCCTGTAAAAGTTAACGATTTAGGCATGTAAAAGAGTTTCATCATTATATCTACATTTCATTTACAAATTCCCAATTAGTAGGCATTTTATAAGGCAATCGCTAAGGGTTGCTCTGAAGTAAAAGTTCTGAAATCTATTTTATCAAGCGTAAAAAATATTTTTATTGTAAAATGGGTTAAAACAACAAAGTCCCAAGTGGTGTTTGAAAGAAAAATCAATCGATATATATGAATAGAAAAAGGAAATAATGAACATGATTGTACAAATAGCTAAAATATTTACCTGGATAGCTCGGCTGGCTGGGGTATCCTGGTTGCCCGGGAGTTCCTGGTTGGGTTGGATTTCCAGTCTGTCCAGGACTACCTTGGCCTGCCTGTCCTGGTTGGCCAGGTTGACCGGGAGTCCCTGGCTGTCCGGCAGTTCCTGGCTGGCCTGGTTGACCTGGGTATCCGGGTTGTCCGGCAGTTCCTGGCTGTCCTGGTTGGCTGGGCTGACCTGCAGTGCCTGGTTGTCCGGCAGTTCCTGGCGGGCCTGCTTGTCCTGGGTATCCGGGTTGTCCGGCAGTTCCTGGCTGGCCTGGTTGTCCTGGGTATCCGGGTTGGGTTGGACTTCCAGTCTGTCCAGGACTACCTTGACCCGGCTGTACTGGCTTGCCTGGTTGGCCGGCAGTTCCCGGCTGGCCTAGTTGTCCTGGGTAACCGGGTTGTCCGGCAGTTCCTGGCTGGCCCGGTTGTCCTGGGTATCCGGGTTGTCCGGCAGTTCCTGGCTGGCCTGGTTGTCCTGGATATCCGGGTTGGGTTGGATTTCCAGTCTGTCCTGGACTACCTTGGCCCGGCTGTGCTGGCTTGCCTGGTTGTCCTGGGTATCCGGGTTGTCCGGCAGTTCCTGGTTGGCCTGGTTGACCTGGGTATCCGGGTTGTCCGGCAGTTCCTGGCTGTCCTGGCTGTCCTGGTTGTCCTGGTTGGCTGGGCTGACCTGCTGTTCCTGGTTGTCCGGCAGTTCCCGGCTGGCCTGGTTGTCCTGGGTAACCGGGTTGTCCGGCAGTTCCTGGCTGGCCTGGTTGTCCTGGGTATCCAGGTTGTCCGGCAGTTCCAGACTGGCCTGGTTGACCTGGGTATCCGGGTTGTCCGGCAGTTCCTGGCTGTCCTGGTTGTCCTGGTTGGCTGGGCTGACCTGCAATTCCTAGTTGTCCGGCAGTTCCTGGTTGGCCTGGTTGTCCTGGGTATCCCGGTTGTCCGGCAGTTCCTGGCTGGCCTGGTTGTCCTGGGTATCCTGGTTGTCCGGCAGATCCCGGCTGGCCTGGTTGTCCGGGGTATCCGGGTTGTCCGGCAGTTCCTGGCTGGCCTGGTTGTCCTGGGTATCCAGGTTGTCCGGCAGTTCCAGACTGTCCTGGTTGTCCTGGTTGGCTGGGCTGACCTGCTGTTCCTGGTTGTCCGGGGTATCCGGGTTGTCCGGCAGTTCCTGGCTGGCCTGGTTGTCCTGGGTATCCAGGTTGTCCGGCAGTTCCAGACTGGCCTGGTTGACCTGGGTATCCGGGCTGTCCGGCAGTTCCTGGCTGTCCTGGTTGTCCTGGATGGCTGGGCTGACCTGGTTGTCCTGGGTATCCAGGTTGTCCGGCAGTTCCTGGCTGGCCTGGTTGTCCTGGGTATCCGGGTTGTCCGGCAGTTCCTGGCTGTCCTGGTTGGCTGGGCTGACCTGCAGTCCCTGGCTGGCCTGGTTGTCCGGGGTATCCGGGTTGTCCGGCAGTTCCTGGCTGGCCTGGTTGTCCTGGGTATCCAGGTTGTCCGGCAGTTCCAGATTGTCCTGGTTGTCCTGGTTGGCTGGGCTGACCTGCTGTTCCTGGTTGTCCGGGGTATCCGGGTTGTCCGGCAGTTCCTGGCTGGCCTGGTTGTCCTGGGTATCCAGGTTGTCCGGCAGTTCCTGGCTGACCTGGTTGTCCTGGGTATCCGGGTTGTCCGGCAGTTCCTGGCTGTCCTGGTTGGCTTGGCTGACCTGCAGTCCCTGGCTGGCCTGGTTGTCCTGGGTATCCGGGTTGACCGGCAGTTCCCGGCTGGCCTGGTTGTCCTGGGTATCCGGGTTGTCCGGCATTTCCTGGCTGTCCTGGTTGTCCTGGTTGGCTGGGCTGACCTGCTGTTCCTGGTAGTCCGACAGTTCCCGGCTGGCCTGGTTGTCCTGGGTAACCGGGTTGCCCAGCAGTTCCTGGCTGGCCCGGTTGTCCTGGGTATCCGGGTTGTCCGGCAGTTCCTGACTGGCCTGGTTGTCCTGGATATCCGGGTTGGGTTGGATTTCCAGTCTGTCCTGGACTACCTTGGCCCGGCTGTGCTGGCTTGCCTGGTTGTCCTGGGTATCCAGGTTGTCCGGCAGTTCCTGGTTGGCCTGGTTGACCTGGGTATCCGGGCTGTCCGGCAGTTCCTGGCTGTCCTGGTTGTCCTGGTTGGCTGGGCTGACCTGCAGTTCCTATTTGTCCGGCATTTCCTGGTTGGCCTGGTTGTCCTGGGTATCCGGGTTGTCCGGCAGTTCCTGGCTGGCCTGGTTGTCCTGGGTATCCAGGTTGACCGGCAGTTCCTGGCTGACCTGGTTGTCCTGGGTATCCGGGTTGTCCGGCAGTTCCTGGCTGTCCTGGTTGGCTGGGCTGACCTGCAGTCCCTGGCTGGCCTGGTTGTCCTGGGTATCCGGGTTGTCCGGCAGTTCCCGGCTGGCCTGGTTGTCCTGGGTATCCGGGTTGTCCGGCATTTCCTGGCTGTCCTGGTTGTCCTGGTTGGCTGGGCTGACCTGCTGTTCCTGGTAGTCCGACAGTTCCCGGCTGGCCTGGTTGTCCTGGGTAACCGGGTTGCCCAGCAGTTCCTGGCTGGCCCGGTTGTCCTGGGTATCCGGGTTGTCCGGCAGTTCCTGACTGGCCTGGTTGTCCTGGATATCCGGGTTGGGTTGGATTTCCAGTCTGTCCTGGACTACCTTGGCCCGGCTGTGCTGGCTTGCCTGGTTGTCCTGGGTATCCAGGTTGTCCGGCAGTTCCTGGTTGGCCTGGTTGACTTGGGTATCCGGGTTGTCCGGCAGTTCCTGGCTGGCCTGGTTGTCCTGGTTGGCTGGGCTGACCTGCAGTTCCTGGTTGTCCGGCAGTTCCGGGCTGGCCTGGTTGTCCTGGGTATCCAGGTTGTCCAGCAGTTCCTGGCTGGCCTGGTTGTCCTGGATATCCGGGTTGTCCAGCAGTTCCTGGCTGGCCTGGTTGGCTTGGCTGACCTGGAGTTCCTGGTTGTCCTGAAGTTCCTGGCTGGCCCGGTTGTCCTGGGTATCCGGGTTGTCCGGCAGTTCCTGGCTGGCCTGGTTGTCCTGGGTATCCGGGTTGTCCTGAAGTTCCTGGCTGGCCCGGTTGTCCTGGGTATCCGGGTTGTCCGGCAGTTCCTGGCTGGCCTGGTTGTCCTGGGTATCCGGGTTGTCCTGAAGTTCCTGGCTGGCCCGGTTGTCCTGGGTATCCGGGTTGTCCGGGAGTTCCAGGCTGTCCTGGTTGGCTGGGCTGACCTGTAGTTCCTGGTTGTCCGGCAGTTCCTGGCTGGCCTGGTTGTCCTGGGTATCCGGGTTGTCCTGAACTTCCTGGCTGGCCCGGTTGTCCTGGGTATCCGGGTTGTCCGGCAGTTCCTGGCTGGCCTGGTTGTCCTGGGTATCCGGGTTGTCCTGAACTTCCTGGCTGGCCGAGTTGTCCTGGGTATCCGGGTTGTCCGGCAGTTCCTGGCTGTCCTGGTTGGCTGGGCTGACCTGCAGTCCCTGGCTGGCCTGGTTGTCCTGGGTATCCGGGTGGTCCGGCAGTTCCTGGCTGGCCTGGTTGTCCTGGTTTGCTGGGCTGACCTGCAGTTCCTGGTAGTCCGGCAGTTCCTGGCTGGCCTGGTTGTCCTGGGTATCCGGGTTGTCCGGCAGTTCCTGGCTGGCCTGGTTGTCCTGGGTATCCCGGTTGTCCTGAAGTTCCTGGCTGGTCCGGTTGTCCTGGGTATCCGGGTTGTCCGGCAGTTCCTGGCTGGCCTGGTTGTCCTGGGTATCCGGGTTGTCCGCCAGTTCCTGGCTGGCCTGGTTGTCCTGGGTATCCGGGTTGTCCGGCAGTTCCTGGCTGGCCTGGATGTCCTGGGTATCCGGGTTGGGTTGGACTTCCAGACTGTCCAGGACTACCTTGACCCGGCTGTACTGGCTTGCCTGGTTGGCCGGGCTGACCGGGAGTACCTTGTTGGCCTGGTTGTTCAGGGTACCCGGGTTGGGTGGGATATCCGTTTTGTCCTGGACTTCCTTGACCTATTCCTCCTGTTTGTCCAGGTTGGACTGGTTTACCTTTAATGGAGAAATTGTATGAATGTATAATTTGGCAGACAATACGCACGATGCTGTGATACTGGCGCATTTTTTTTGTGTTAAACATATTTTATTCCAAATAAATAATAATAAATAGATTTTGGTAGAAAGTTAAAAAAAATCCACATCTTGGCCCTCGTATACTCGTACATTTAAGTACTTAGAAATCGAATAGAAAAATCTAATATATAAAATTCTCGTGTCACAGTTTTCGTTGCCATACTCCTCCGAAACGGCTTGACCGATTTTAATGAAATTTTTTGTGCTTATCCGGTATCTATGAGAATCGGCCAACATCTATTTTTCATCCCCATAAATGCAAAAAAAAATTGTCCACACGAGCGAAGCCGGGGCGGGCAGCTAGTATGATATAATTGTTAATTTCCTAGCATTCTATAAAATGTATATATTCAGGGTGCCAAGAGCTATGCATAATAATTGTGTCATGATGAAAACTCATGCAAAATTTAAGAGGTCTGCGACCTATACCAATGCATACAGTTACAAAGTTATGCCTAGCATTAGTGAAACCCCGTGTTTGCAACTCTTAGTATTATAAACTTGGCACTCTAGTGATGCACCATACCGTATACCATCATAGTTATTCGTTATATAGGGATGAGTGGAGGCCATCACATCAGTATCGTTTTACTTATTTTATGAACTCCTAATAAAACATTACACTGATATAATATATAGTCCGGTTTTACATATTGACAGTACCTGGAGATAATCCAGAGCCCTGATTGCCGGGGTTGTAGCCGCTTGTAGTACCACCAGGTCCTCCGGGTCCGCCTGAAAGGTAAATTAAAGTTTGTGCAATTTGAGCAGGATTTAACCTACACAGCTCATACTGGACTCGAATTAAAATATTTTGAAAGCTCTAAACTTTCTTACCATTTGCTAAACAGATATAATAATTATCATAAGAGCTTAAAAAAATCGTTCAGCACGAACTTTTGGGATATGTGAAAAAAACACGGCAATAGTATATATATAACGAAGTTAAAAGAAAACTTATCACAGCTAAAAGACTTTACCACTTAACAAGTAATAGTCGACCAACTTATAAAATGTACGGGGGGGCGCTTGGCGGTACGAGGCCTGCGTGTGAAGTAACAAATCGAGTGGCAGCCGCGCTCATAAACGCGAGAGCCAAGATGCTGTTCAGATGGGCCTCAAATGCTATGCTATAATTAGGGTTCCACGAAAATAATGAATGCTGTACGGCAACTCTAGAATGCGCGTGGCTCGACACGCACTTCGTTGGTTTTTTTACCATCAAATTCCGTATTCAAAATCAATCATACGAAAACTAACAACAAACAAAACGAACTGCTAACACAAGCCAGTCACGACAATATGATTAGGCACGTTGGACGCGGCAGAATGTCTTCGTCACTTTTATTTGGATTTTACCGCGCCGAACATGACCGAGTACAGCGCGAGAACTCCTGAATGCTGTTTCCGTTTCGGTCATAATATTGGCAGGTTTTCCGCCGAAACCAAGACTAATCCGAAACCCGAAATCGAAACAAAACTGTCATGCATGCTCGCCCGTTCCGTGTTTTCTCGCAATTGTTTTAATTCTATTGCTTTAATGTAACGAAAATTTGTTTAATTTCATATGCGTGTATTTAGTCGAGAGTGCTTATTGTTCTCTCCCTTTATTATATTCAAGGTGGCGCTAATTTTGTTGGTTGTTGTGTTCTTCTTTTCTTGGTACATGCGAGACTAAACTATGTACAAGCTTATTTTAAATGAGTGATGTCTCTAATGTCGAAAAAACCTAATAAAAAAATAATAAGGAACCCGATTTTTTTTGTAGTTCCTAGGACGGCAAGCGGTTATAGGCTGCCATCAGGTGGACAAACAATATATTGTTACCAAGTTCGAAGTGTATTTAAACATTTATTTAGTACCTGGTCCACCGGGACCTCCTGGTCCCCCTGGTCCCCCTGGTCCGCCGGGAGTGCCGGGACTACCTGGACTGCCAGGCTGGCCTGGGTAATAGCCGCTTGATGGAGGGCCACTTGGTCCAGACGGAGTGTTTGGTCCACCAGGGCCGCCTAATATGTTTTTTTTTGGATATTATATAAACATTTATTATAATGACCTACGCTATAAAACACCTAATAGCAAAAAGAAGGAATATTACCTGGGCCTCCAGGTCCGCCTGGGGTGCCGGGTGTGCCTGGGGTTCCGGGAGTGCCCGGGCTGCCAGGTTGACCAGGGTAGTAGCCGCCAGTTGATGGGCCACTGGGGCGACTCGGGATGGTGGGGCCTCCAGGACCACCAGGTCCTCCTAAAGATTACATGTTACAATGTATTTGTTTCAAACACTGCGATCGTATTTTGTTACCCGACGTGTCCTAGTTTGGCTCATGCGAGCAACTTTACTGTTCATTTCAAAAAGTTCTGCTGATGAATAGGTTTCACATACGTCCATTGATTGCAAACATGCGAGGTTCCTCTAATCACAAAAAGAATGAATTTTACCTGGGCCTCCGGGTCCGCCTGGGGTGCCGGGTGTGCCTGGGGTTCCGGGAGTACCCGGGCTGCCGGGTTGGCCAGGGTAGTAGCCACCAGTTGATGGGCCGCTGGGGCCACTAGGGTTGGTTGGGCCTCCAAGACCACTAGGTCCGCCTATAAATTAAATTTTACAATGTATTTGTTCCATACAGTATGATCGTATTTTATAACCAGGCACGTCCAAGCTAGGCTCATGCGAGCATCTATTATGTTGATTTCAGATAATACTGCTAATGAACAGCTTTTGCTTAGGCTTTAATTTGAACGCAAACTACTGTAATAATTATTATTGGAACTAAACATGCAATGTTCCTCTAATCATAAAAGAAAGAATATTACCTGGGCCTCCGGGTCCGCCTGGGGTGCCGGGAGTGCCTGGACTGCCAGGTTGCCCAGGGTAGTAGCCGCCAGTTGATGGACCACTGGGGCGACTTGGGATGGTTGGGCCTCCAGGACCACCAGGTCCGCCTAAAGATTAAAAGTTACAATGTATGTGTTTCATACAGGACGAACGTTCTGCATGAGCCCATAGGCTTTAATTTTAAGGAAAAGTACTGTAGTCATAATTATTATAACTAACCATGGATGTTCCTCTAATCACAAAAAGAAGGAATATTACCTGGGCCTCCGGGTCCGCCTGGGGTGCCGGGTGTGCCTGGGGTTCCGGGAGTGCCCGGGCTGCCAGGTTGACCAGGGTAGTAGCCACCAGTTGACGGGCCGCTAGGGCCACTAGGAATGGTTGGGCCTCCAGGACCACCGGGTCCGCCTGTAGATTAAATGTTACAATGTGTTTGTTTCATACAGTATGATCGTATTTTATAACCAGGCACGTCCAAGCTAGGCTCATGCGAGCAACTATTATGTTGATTTCAGATAATACTGCTAATGAACAGCTTTATCTTAGGCTTTAATTTGAACGCAAATTACTGTAATAATTATTATTGTAACTAAACATGCAATGTTCCTCTAATCATAAAAGAAAGAATATTACCTGGGCCTCCGGGTCCGCCTGGGGTTCCGGGAGTGCCTGGACTGCCAGGTTGACCAGGGTAGTAGCCGCCAGTTGATGGACCGCTGGGGCGACTTGGGATGGTTGGGCCTCCAGGACCACCAGGTCCACCTATAGATTAAAAGTTACAATGTATTTGTTTCATACAGGACGAACGTTTTTGCATGAGCCAATAGGCTTTAATTTTAAGGAAAAGTAGTGTAGTCATAATTATTGTAACTAACCATGGATGTTCCTCTGATCACAAAAAGAAGGAATATTACCTGGGCCTCCGGGTCCGCCTGGGGTGCCGGGTGTGCCTGGGGTTCCGGGAGTGCCCAGGCTGCCAGGTTGACCAGGGTAGTAGCCACCAGTTGACGGGCCGCTGGGGCCACTAGGGATGGTTGGGCCTCCAGGACCACCGGGTCCGCCTGTAGATTAAATGTTACAATGTGTTTGTTTCATACAGTACGATGGTATTTTGTAACCAGGCACGTTGAAGCTAGGATAATGCGAGCAACTATTAAGCTTATTTCAGATAATTCTGATAATAAACAGTTCTTCCATACGCCCATAGGCTTTAATTTGAAAAAAAAAAAACTGAAATAATTATTATTGTTACTAAACGTGCATTTTCCTCTAATCACAAAAAGAAGGAATATTACCTGGGCCTCCAGGTCCGCCTGGGGTGCCGGGTGTGCCTGGGGTTCCGGGAGTGCCCGGGCTGCCAGGTTGACCAGGGTAGTAGCCGCCAGTTGACGGGCCGCTGGGGCCACTAGGGATGGTTGGGCCTCCAGGACCACCGGGTCCGCCTATAGATTAAATGTTACAATGTATTTGTTTCATACAGTACCTTCGTATTTTGTCAACAGGCGCTTCTAAGCTAGTATCATGCGAGCAACTATTAAGTTGAGTTCAGATAATTCTGCTATTAAACCATTTTTGCATACGCCCATAGGCTTTAATTTGAACGCAAATTCCTGTAATAATTATTATTGTAACTGAACTTGCAATATTCCTCTAATCACAAACAGAAGGAAAAGGGTTCGCCTATGGATTAGATGTTACAATGACAGAACGTAAATAATGGAAGGTTGAATTGGTGGAATTCATGACAGTGTTAAAGCCAGAAGCTTTATACTGGCTACATTTATTTTTAGTCAGATTAGCTTTCTGCTCGCGGGCATAACTCAGAATAATTTATGTCCATCATTACAGATGATAATGTCGGCATTTTTGGAGTATTGCGAGATGAGTATGACTGTGGTTTCATTTTTAATTAGTATAATTGGCTTGTAGCCGTTCTAATTAATAAATTAATTATAATAAATAAATTACCTGGTCCGCCAGGTCCTCCGGGAGTTCCTGGTGTGCCCGGAGTGCCCGGGGTGCCGGGAGTGCCTAAGCCGCTGGGCTTGTTTGGGTAGTAGCTGCCTGATGAAGGGCCGCTCGGGGAAGTTGGGCCTCCGGGACCTCCAGGACCGCCTGCGAGTCAAATTACTTAAATGTTAGGCAAAAACTAATATTTAACACATTTAATATTTTTCCTGGCAGACATCGAATTGAACCTGTGATACCTAGCGTAGCAATCAGGATTACTAACCACTAGAAACACGTTGTCCTATTTAATACAATAACAATAACAATTGCAAAAAATCAATATTGAAACCTGTAGAGTTAATCGATGACTATTATTATTATTATAAAAATATATGTGTTAACCTGGGCCTCCTGGGCCGCCTGGTCCACCTGGTCCTCCTGGGCCTCCGGGTCCGCCAGGGGAGCCTGGGGCGCCGGAAGCACCTGGGTAATTCCCACCGGAACCGATGGGACCGCTGGGGCCACTCGGTCCTTGGGGAGCACCTGTTGATAACGAAAATTTAAGAGTTAGAGTGCGTAACAAATATTGAGGCTATGCGTCCAATTTTGTTCAAAGTATTTTTTTTTATACAGTAGAACGGAAACTGATAATATATGCTCATGCACAACGGTTTACAAATAAATATAAGTAGGTAGTTGTGTAATATTATAAATGTGTAAAAATACTTAAGTATGAAATGAAATATTGTCAAGCATACGTTATAAAATTTACTTCTTCATATTTGCATACGTACATAATTATAATTGTGTACTAAGGAAAATACAAATAATGAAATAAATAGAGATATTTACGTACATAGTTACTCAAAATATCAGAACATAGGTACCGTAACAGATATAATACTCACAATAAACAGATGAAATAGAGCATGCGGCTAGTGTGTCCCAAAGCTAAAGGTGAAAAAGTTTCGCTGATCAATACGTACCAGGTCTGCTTGGGTAGCCAGCACTGCCTGCGGTACCAGGGGTACCGGGTGTTCCAGGAGAGCCTGGGGTGCCAGCAGTGCCGGGGTGACCAGGTGTACCGGGGGTACCAGCGCTGCCGGGATAGTAGCTACCTCCTGAGCCAGATCCGGTAGGGTAATTCCCACCGGAACCACTTTGACCTGATCCTCCAGGGTAGTAACTGCCTCCTGATCCGCCTTGACCAGACCCGCCGGGATAGTAACTGCCTCCTGAACCGCCTTGACCAGAACCGCCGGGGTAGTAACTACCTCCTGATCCGCCTTGACCTGACCCCCCGGGGTAGTAACTGCCTCCTGAACCGCCTTGACCAGACCCCCCAGGGTAGTAACTGCCTCCTGAACCGCCTTGGCCAGACCCCCCGGGGTAGTAACCGCCGCCGCTAGGGCCTCCGGGACCGCCTGGGCCTCCTAAGAACAGATATTGTATGAGAATATTTAAAAATGTACTTAGTATGTTGCAGTGAAAGGTTACATAAAGCGTCACGAGTTCAAATTAAATCTTTTAAATAGATTCGGTTATTAGACTTTCCTTCACATTGCGATCTGTATTAATTCTCACTACACCGACTCAGGTCGAACAAGCACCTTTATACAGAAATTATAACTAGGGATACAAGTACATTAAATTATATTAAGAGGGATATACATACCAGGTCCGCCGGGTGAGCCAGGTGAGCCAGGAGTGCCAGGAGTGCCAGGGGTGCCAGGAGAACCTGGTGAACCAGGGTAACCACCTTGCCCTGGAAAAAAATGTCTAGCGTTAAAACGGGTGCCAATGGTAAATATCAGCAAGTTTATTAATTTATATAAAGAGCTGTGCAAGTCAAGAGTCAGGACACCATCTATACTCTCTACCTGTCCTGAAAGTGACTTGGCGTCATTATATATATATCTTTATTTATATTATATATCTTTGTGTGTATGTCATTACGATCTATAACACATAATTTTAATAATCATGGAATACCTATAATATGTGTAATTTAAATTTGATATGGATAATAATATAAAGTAAACTAAGTAATCAGTTATAGTAAGTAGGTACTTACATTGTCCGCCGGATCCACTAGGACCTCCTACACCGCCAGGGCCATACGGTCCATTAGAGCCTGAAAATACATAAAATAAAAATGTTAATTATCGATTAGAAATCCGGAGTTGAGCTATACATGTTTTGCTAAATTTTGAGAATCGTATTTATTAATACATTAATGCTACCAGTATCGTACGTAAAAACAGTGAAGTTCGAATTATTGACGGCCATTTATTAGTATTTCCTTTGAACTGTGGGGTTGCATATTTATACAATTATGAAAACGGGAATTAGCGCGAATTCACCGGAGACTGAGTTTGTCCGTGACCACGATCGGCGCAAACTAAATTCCCGTTATTATAATTGTATTTTTATTAGTACTTTAAAGTACAACGCACTTTAATTAAAGGTACCTAGTATTTAAAAAGTAAATGCCTGGTAGCTGATGTCAGTTTGAGTAAAGACCCTATTCTCACGCTATTGCAACGAAGCAGAACCTACAATGCTTTGATATGATATGAATATAGCAGTGTATCGTGCTTACCAGGGTATGCGACACCAGGGTTGGGATTGCTGGTCTGTCCGGAGCTGTCAGTCGGAGGCTTCGGTTTCGGCTTCGGTTTCGGTTTCGGCAAAGGCTTAGCGGGAATACCACCTGGCGTGCGGCCACATCCTTTGGGGAAGTATAGTTTCTCCCAAGCAATGATTTGGCCCGGGGTCGTGTTGCCCTGCCCGAAGTCCGTGCTAAATGGAAAATCGTGTTAATACTTGCAGGCTTTTAAGAGAGGGGTTTTATATCGAACGAAGTGATCTATATCGCAATCTAATAATAGAATGATAAAATCATGCTAACTTTAAATCTCTATGAAATAAAATCATGACAAATATAATAATGAATTCTAGCGGATTCATTTAGTAGATATAAAATTTCACCTCCTAAATAACCTCCTGGGATGGAATTTGCAAAAATACTTTCTTAGTAAGTACTTACTTACGTTATGAAAAGAACCAGCTGTTAATAATACAAACTACTAGGTTTAATAGAAAGTAAGAAATTACTTACGCTTCATCATACTCGTACTTCTCATCCGGGAATACTTCAACGGGCTTCTCTGGCTCTACCACACGGTATCCGTGGCTGTCGGCGACGTAGTGCGTGGCTCTCAGGAAGTTATCCGGGTCTACGTAACCGTAGCAACCGTAGGTAACGCCGTCTGGGCCACGGTTCTCGTGGTGGAACTGGCCATTAGGCCCTACATCATAGCCAAAACCGTATGAGCCTAAAAAAATAAAAAAAACCCTTTTAAATGAAGGATCACTTGTTCAACATTGTTTTGGTAGTTGGAACGCGAGAACAATAACTGACGAATGCAGGTAGATAACAATTTAATGTATCTAAAGCAGTAAACA
This sequence comes from Falcaria lacertinaria, assembly GCA_951449985.1. NCBI lineage: Eukaryota > Metazoa > Arthropoda > Insecta > Lepidoptera > Drepanidae > Falcaria > Falcaria lacertinaria. Next base: position 6,394,969 of record OX602113.1, on the reverse strand, counting down.
TCTTTTTCGAAGACATAAATTAAATTTGATATTCTATTTTGGTTTGCAACATAATTATGCATCATAAATTATTTAAGTTGTAGCGTGCGTTTATTTATACAAACACCGAAACTGTTGCCTGCGCTAACAAAAGTGATAACCTTGGTATTGTAAACGTCTATCTTTAGACTACGGTGACCGCTTACCATCAGGTAGGGCGTTAGCTTGCTGGCGACCTTCGTAGTAATAAGATTAGTTTTTATAACTGAATGCAAGTATTTCATTAATTCACCTATGTAGGTATTTCTGCACCCGCAATAAAGACTTCATCAAATCGTGCCTATAAATTATGAACTTACTGCTGTCGTAATTGGTTTCGTAATATTGTTTCTTCTCGGCATCTTCGATGTCGACGACCACCTCGTTGTTGCTGGGTCCATAGGGTCCATAGCTGTAGGCTTGTCGGCCTTGTCGGGCTTCTTCCTCTATAATCTTCTTTAATTCTGTACCATTATTTGGTTTATCCTCGCTAGCCAGTGTGAGCGCTAGCGCGACCTGCAACAATATAAATGCAAAGATGTATTTTTATTTTATAGTAGCTTACGCCCGTGATTTCGTCAGCGTAAATTTTAGGACAAAAAGTCCTGTGCCTATAGACCATATAAATATTTTCCTTGAGAAACACTCAGATGTGCCAACTTTTATGGTCATTTGTCTAACGGTGTTGGAATTGATTGAGTGATACAGGTAACCGACATTTTTTTATATATATACCGTAGTTTACAAACGAATAATATAGGTACGAAGTTGTGGTTATTGTTAGAGTTTGTAAAATTTGGAATGAGGAATAAATACGAACACTTGTCGCCCTGAAAGTACAAGTTATTTAAATATCTATCGAATATCTTTAACGTAATAATAGCCTATCATAATAACTTAACATCATCGTAACATATTGATGGTAATAATATTATGCGAATAAATTCGCATAATTTAGTTCTGAAGTGAATAATTCAAACATAAAATGTTGATGTTATTGTAACATTATCTCCAGTGTTTCAAAACTAGTATGGTTTGTTTGTCATATGGTTATACCAATAAAGTGTGTCTGCGGAGTGTTAGCAGGGTCTTCTGAGGAGTCGAAGGTTGCTCAATGAATTCATTCTAGACATCGCGCTTTACACAATCGTCTAATATCATTGCCTAGGCACGCCTTTATGATGTCATTTCAACTTTCAACATGATTAAAATCAGGTATTTATTTTAAACAAAAATAAATATTAATATTCTCATGGTATTGTTAAATTATGCTATATATCTTACCAGGTGCTGCTCTGCGACTTCGTCCGCGTGAAATTGGGAATAGATAAGCAATTATTATTCACCGAGACCACTGGTCTGGTGTAGTATACCTGAATGCTACTCTACAACTACTTACTCGTTTAGGGGCTGAATTTCAAATAACCTCCCTTAGTACTCAACTACGACATTTATGGCATCCCTGTGCAAATATGGATGTTTCTAGAATTTCTAGAGCTAGACCCACGGCTTAGCTTGTCAGAGAGTTCTGCAAGTAATAGTGGATGTAGTAACACATGTGTCCGAGGAGCGCCGAACTTGAAGTTTGAAAACCATTTTTGATTATATCGATTATTCAAGATGAATTAATTGTCGGCGGTGCGCTGTGCCTGTTCTACGCGGTAGGTATACATCATTTTTGTCCCGGGCTTAAAAGTTGCTCTGTATTTCTAATAATTAAAAAGTTTTACCTGTGTAATCATTCATGTTTTGGTTTGTACAAGGTATTTTTATAAAATGGCGGTAATTTAAGTGGGCAATAAATGCCACTGATAATTTTGATAGACAAAATGTATATACCTACTGTATTGATGGTATCCATTATAATTATAAACATAATATATAATTATTATTGATGCAAACGTGCGGAATTAAATTAAAAGGAAATATATATCGTAATTAAACAAGAACAATGCAGAAAAGATGTCATATTTTTTTAGTAGAATTTCATAGACTAGTTTCTTCATAAAATAATGTATGTCAAGATCTTCGTATACAGAATTGCCTTTGAAGTTCTTTCTTATTAAGCTACCTTTAATAATTTACCAAAAATGACACAAAATTGGGTTTTTATTGCGTTCGTTGCCAATTAGCTAAATTATTACATTGGCGCTAAAAACCTCAGTGACGCGATGTTTACTTTGGGCCTAACTAACAAGATGACTGTCTGTAGTCTTTTGCGAGATTGTCAAAAAGCTTATTTTTTAAATATAAACACATGTTAGTAATGATTATTTATTATATTTTTTAATAATATTAGCGGGGGTCGTGCCACAGTTTTCATTGTGCATATGGATGGATATGCAAAGTTATGCAACCTTCGTTATAGGCATCGGTTGGTTAGATGGGTAACCACACATAGTATAAATAACCATTAATTTAATATAACCAACAAAAAGTTAAATAAACAGTTTAGTGTACTCAGTCATTTACTTTTTGCAATACAAACTTTTCTCCGAAATCAGTATGAATCGTTACGTTGCTATAGCAATGAGAATTTAATACAACTTTGCAATTTAATGTTTTCTCGAATAATAAGAGTCCGTAAAACAAAGCGGTCCCAATGAATAGACGTCAACTCTTAAAATCAAGTAAGCCAAAGTAAAAGGTATGACCGTTTTGATTTGCAAAATGGTACAGTTTCATAGAACATTAAAATTCTTTCCACGTGTGGTGTCAATTTAGCTGCACTGTGTCCGGCTAAGCCCGCGGCCGTAACCCCGACAGGCGTCCCCTTATGTTTCAATCTCACGTCCGAAAGAGACAAAAATCAATGTGAATAGTGTTTTGATCTGGGACATAAACGTGTAAGCATTCGAAAACAGTCACGTCGTATTTTTAAAGTGAAAATTCGCGAAACAATGGTTTTGGCACAGTAACCTACACCTTGATCCCCATTTCCTAAAAGCTTCGAACTCTGCAATTCGTGTTGGTGAGAAAGATATATTACGAACTTATAACCTAACTAGCTAGTGCCTGCGGCTTCAACTGGCCCAAAATGTGCCTTCTATATGAAAAACACTTGATGCGCCAACTTCCATGTTGATTGGCGAAAGGCATCGGGGTTTATCAACCTCTCATACATATAACATTAATTTAAATTTATTTAAATGGATTAGTAGGATGGGCTAGTATTTCACAGCGTATCTTTCGTCTAAAAGGTATTGAGTTTGTTTATTTATTTCCCAAAAGTATATCTAACAGCGCCGAATGTATCAATACATTCTCCATTTAGATTTTTATTTGCCATAATATCTTTTTGGAGCGTACTTGTAACACATAAAAGGCTTAGGTATATAATCTTACATACTCGAAATACCAATACGATGTAGGTAAAGTAAGCGTGCGTGTATTTGTGAATTGAATGCAAGGGTTTCCTTTTAATAAAAAAACAGGTTTTCCTTTTATGAACGGCTTTGATATACATCGGTATGTAAGAAGGTTTGCTTTTCCTTATTTTTCATGTAGTACTAGCCCGCCCCGGCTTTGCACGGGTAGACATTTATCAAATATTTTGTCAACCCGTTTTTAGTCAATTTAAAAAAAAAAACCTCCGTACGAACCATCCTCGTACTTCAAGGAATATTAAAAAAAAAGAGTTAGCGAAATCGGTTCAGCTGCTCTCGAGATTTGAGCTTAGCAACACACTAAGCGATTCATTTTTATATTATAGAAGCTAAAGGTGGCAATCGATTTAACGGTCTGATGGTCTATAACCTAAATAAACGCGTTATCTATAGACACCTTCAAAACCAGAGAAACTCTGGACATATACCTACTGGAATTATTATTGGGCCTTATCTGTCATTCTATAACGAGCTTTAGAAACCTCAGCCACCTGAGAACACTGCACTACATTACATCTGAGTAGAGCTGCTTGGCTGCGATCATCTGTAATATGAAGGTGCATCCAATTCAAGTGGATATTTCAAATAGATTGATTCCTTTTAATTTATTTTATTCTTATTTGAAGGATTTTTTAAAGCTTTCCTTATAAAAATATTCAGGATATTAAAAGGGCAGAAAAATTGCGGTTAAGACCAGTGAAGATTGTTTAAATGAAGCATGAACTTCATTAATTTGTGTCGTGTGCATAAAAGATGTAATACCAAAAACGTGTTATATGCTGAGCTCGTCGCATTACGGCGCATTTTTATTGCTCAGCTCAGCACTTACTTTTGCACACATCATAATAATAATATTATGTAGGCACATTGTACAGCTGGAGGACGTCTTGCCGATCATTGTCGCTGAATATTTATTTGCTAACTGCTTCAACTCAAGAAACACGACCTGTTTCCACACACTGTGCACTGTGATACCAATGACATCAAACTTAATCGATGTTGTCATCAGATTCCTTGTCCGAAAATTAACGATTTTTTTAAATAAATTCTGTATCTGAATATGAATTAAAGTCAGATCTATGCTGGTGTAATCGATACAATTTTATTAAGGTTGTTAGGCAGATTAATATAATAATAAACATCCTTGGTTTTAAAATAATTTGCCTGTATAGAGGAAATCCATGGTTTGTTGTGTTACAAAGGTGTCAAACTAGATCCACGTACATGTTGTATAATTCCATTTTATATTCGTTATAATTCGTTACTAGTACACGTACCATCGAATTAAGAATAAGATTTTTTTTCTGTTGAACTATAAAGCATTAGTATCGTGATGAAACATTCAAACGATCTTTCATAACTGTCGTCAAAAGTAACGTTTACTTCAAGTACGCTTCTTGTTTTTAATAATGTATACATAAAACCAAATTCCCTGATAAAAAGGCATTAGAGTTTCTCGACTTTATTAAAACCGTGAATTTTATAAAATGATAAATTATATTTATTTTCAATGTAAGAATATTATGTGAAAAGCCATAAGTAAAATTATGGTAGCGTTGCTAATTTTATTGCTTGCCATTTTTTAGGTAGTTTATAAAAGTTTTACTACTGAAGACCTTAGTGAATTAGACTCCTTTACTTATTCTAATAAAGTATGTAAATAAACTCTGCGAAATTTCATGTTTTTTTTGGCTTACAGGTTTTTAATACCTCAGAAAGTTTCTGTAATTTGTGTCAAACCTTAATTCAACTAAATAAAAAAAATCACAATAATTTATTTTTGATGAAAATGTGGATTAATTATAAAGTTTAATTTAATAAATGATGTGTGTGTGTTATCGTGTAGTGTTTTATTATTGTGTCAAGGTGCGGCCGCTGACGCCACCCACAGGGTTATGTCACACTCTCCGGCCGCTAATCGTGCCGCTAAGTAGCTTCACAAACTAGCGAAGGTCGTGGGTATCCGGCACCCGCCGCCGATCATTGACCAGTGAAAGTGACGCTTCTACGAATAATATATTAGACTCAATAAAGTTGTGCTTTATTGAGTGAGGCGAATGCCTTCAGTCTTACAATGTCACACGAAATGAAATTATTTAAGTAGGTCTTTCTATAGTAATTCTGATTTGAAGATTTGATATAGTAGTTATTGATTGAACTATCAACGTTTAATTTAAAAGGTATCCAAAAAAATTTTTTTTTCTCTCAAGCTCTGGAAATTGTCATCTGCCCATTACAGTTTATTTTTGACGAAAAAATTATGAATAATGATATTATGAGCTGAAAATTAATGAGGAGTTTTATTACTAATTTTAATAAATAATAATTTCTAGACAGGACAATTTAATTCCACAAAAGCCTGTCATGTTTTCATCATAGGTCAAACCTGAAACCTTAACAAACGATGAATATCTTTGGTCAAATGTTGATGATGCCAACTCGATGCAACAGGGCAGCATTTCTTTGTGCTCAAATACATTGTAAGCTTATTCATACATATCTGCGTTGATTGATTTTGTAAGAATTCAATATTTCGTCGTAGTTTTTTCTTTTTACCGTTTCAATAAAGTTGAGTGTTAAATATTTATTTTATTAAGCTCGCGACTAAAATTAAAGTATTTAACCAAAATTTTATTACTCTTACTCTACTTTACTCATTACATATTAAATTCAAACTATAGTAAATTACAAAAATTTGTAAAGGGCTTATTCATTTATGCAAAAATCACTACTGCAAAATGTTTAATACAATAATGTTGTGATTGAATCTCATATTTGAAATTGGATCACAATTAAATGAAAAAGGAAATATAGAGTATGTGATTTCTCACGCTTCAGGACTAACTTAACGCTGGCGCGATGCTCCAATGATGACCACACCTTAGTTTGATTACTCCGTTGTTCAAATTCAACAGAATAGGGAAATGGATCTCACAACGGTCCCGACTTCGCGTGAGAATAAGACCGATTGCCTAACCATGTAACAAATTATTCCGAGTAGTTGTTTTATTGTATTCTTAAACAAGTCTAGAGTTCATGTTTAGATATTTATTAGCTTCAATTTTGTCTAGCTTCAATATATGTAGGTAATTTACAAATCGATATATACGAGAATCGTTTTTAAAATAAATTATATTTATAACTGTAACGCATGGAAATAGGTGTTGAATTCGCTAAAACCTTTTTTAAATAATGTCGAGGGCTTTAAATCAATTGCAGCCTTTGAGAACACTTTGTTAAATTTAATGAATTTGTTTTAATGGAGACCAGAGGATCAAATGAAATAAACTTGGTTATCGAGTTAATTAACTTAATCCTATCTTGTCATCAATAAAATGTATTTATTTGCAATAATATTTATAATAACTAGGACAAACACACAGGCACATACATACATACACATATACAGGCACATACACACACACACTATTATTGAAATTGGAAATATTTCATTAAAAATATATATACATATAAGTTTTGAAGTATGGATTGTTATGGATATGGAAGAGCGGGGTCTTCTGACACAGGTATTCTTATATCTAATAGAAGGCCCCAATCTACAGTAATCTAAGAAATTATTGGTTACAGAAATAAAAAACTTATTATTATTATTATTATTATTTGAAGTAAGTACTTGGGATACTTCTTCAATCTAGGTAGAACCAGTTGATTATCTTTAATATAATAATAATTATTTATTTCAGACTGACATGGTCCAATCTGGACTACTTAAAGTTGCATTTTTGCAAGTAAGCGAACTTAAATAATCTGTTCAATTCTAATATGTATATGGTTTTATTAACGATGTTATACGCATTTAACATTTTAGATCATACGTAACTTTTGAATTAACTGTTAAAAGTCATGTCAGATTCCTATATTTTGGTTATCTTTGGGTATCTGCTAATTCCACCTGTATAATGTAAACACAATAAAACAAGATACTTTAGGATAATAGTTAGTACATTGTTAGATATCTGAATGCTTATGATGAGCCTACAATATGGTGCAATATTGGCATTTTAGGACAGCTTTATTTGAGCGAAGTTTGCGAAAGGTCGCCTCAGTAGTTACGTCAGCGAGGTGAGCCGGTGAGGATCCTCAACCTTTAAACTATTCACTCTAACGAACATACCACATTAGTCAATATATTAAAGTTACTATAAAAGCCGGAATCGTTTTAAAATATAAATTTAGTGATGACTCACTTACACAGGTAGATAAATGTGTTTTATTGAAAGCACACAATTTTGTTTTCCTCCGTGTGGTGGCTTTACGATCGGGGATGGTTTTCAATACGGCTTATGAGATGCACGCCATATAACATAAAAACACGACAGGAGCGTGTCAATTTACAAAGTAATAAAAAGACTGCCAAAATTAAATGTATTCGTATACCAAGATTATTTCGTAAACAGGTACAATGCAAAGTTATAGTTGACTTACATAAAAGGTAAATACAAGCTTTCTTATAAAACCAGAGTCAACAAATACAATCATCATCGCCCTGGCATTATCCTAAACAATCTCAAGGTAGACAATAAATGTAACTAGCCCGATGTGGCTGGATATCCGATTATATTATTGGAATTTCAAAACATGTTTATATTACATTTATAACCACATTGCGTGTTCGTCTACTTTTGAAAATATCTTATTGTTATAAAAATATGTTTTCAGTAGCCTTAGCAAGATTAACTTGCGACTAAGTATTCGTATCGATTTCGACTGTTCCCATACAAAGAAAATGAATAGCGCTGCGATGGCGACAAGTGAAACTAATAATACCAATTTAATACTTAGTTGAAAGATTTTCTTGCTACCAGTACATTACAGTACCTGATGTGTTCAGTGAACTAGCTGAAGCTTTGGCTTCGGGCATCGACGGTCACCTTCGGACAAAAAAACCTTTAAAATAGGCCAAAGTTGCCAACGCTGAATTTTCCTAGCTCTTACGTTAAAGTTTTTTTTTAATCCGCTTGATTAAAAAAAACTGTAAGTTATGAGCGAGATCGCGATGGACGTAGACTGCATTGATATAAGGGCTTTTAAGTCTTAAGCTTCAGGTTGAAAACCTTTTTAGTAATTGGCATACGGATATAGTAGCGCATTGCATCTACTTTGTATGGTTCATGGCTTATTTGGTGATATGCTAAGGAAAGGTGTTTTTTTCATTAGTAAAAGGTTTTTTATTTCGCAATTTAAAATTATTATTAACCATTTGCGAATTATAATAAAAATTAATATCCTATAATATTGAAGGATAGTCAGATAGATATTGAGATCCGTGACTGAGCGTTCTTTGTTCTGCCGTATTAATAGAGTTCAAATATAATATAAGGCTAAATATAAAATTATAATTATATATAAAATAAGGCTATCTATAATATTGTAGAATAGTAGTTAACTTTAAAAAGCCAATTAAAAATCTATAAAATAGTATTGAACGTAGAGTCCGATTAGTTAAGTTACAAGGCCTTCGGCTATCGTCTACGATACGAGTTCATTACGTATGCCCGATCATTCATTGACTGTAGGGCTGTCAACCATTGGTTGGTCGAACCATATGGTGATTTTGACAAAATGATTGACACAACAATGGGCAAAACAAACCCTGTCAAGTCCGGATCACCACGCCTATCTGTAGTTCCTTAGGATTATAACGGTGTCAATGTCCTATTAATCTTTCCTCTATATGTCAATAACCTCTGTAACGTTATAAATATTATTATATGGATTAACGTACAAATCAATTCTTAATTAGTTATTTAATTGTATTTCTATTTGGTAAAGATATTAGGCAATTAAAACTGACCGCTATTTATGACCATTCTTCCGGTTCATTATAAAGAATGCTATATATCAATAGCAAATAACGTCCAGAAAAAAAAAATGGATTAATACGTTATATGTATTCACTTACTAATCCGTACCAAAATACTGAAATATGTAGGTATAGCCAATGATTATGGTGAATGACATATTGGCATTACGCAAATAAACCTACAGTTAAAAAAGTACTTCATGTTAATGTTGGGTTTTATTTAAATTAGGTTAATGTACGTCTGATTTATACAGAAGAAATATTGTAAGCACAGGTATCGCGACTGATATTAAAAAGTATAAGGTTTTTTATTATTTAGTTTCAGCCCTAATTTCAGCTTAAATCTGTGTGTAGTCTTTCGTGGCGTATTCCATATCTTGACTCACTCAAACAAAGACATTAGCGGGTAAGTCTGTCCCATTGAGATTAACGGAACGTCTTTGTGGCTTGCCGACGCTACGCTCTACTGTCTAATCATTTGTTATGTAAACTCGTAGAGGGAGTTGTAAGCCAAACAATGCGTTGTAACGTTAATAACGTCTGTCAGACGGTTTACTCAATTAGATCCAATTACTCCTATCCAAAGAGGCTCCCGATCTTTTATCTATTGCTATCTTTATTAATTCTATTTTCGTATTATAAATTTAATATTATCGTTAATTTAGGTATTTTATCTTAAAATTGGAAGGGAAATGGAAATTATAATAAAATTATCAAGCCAGCTTCTCCGAAGGCATACAGAGAAGTAACAGTAAGCCGATTAAGGTTCGAACGAAGCCTGTAGCTGGAATCGCAAGCCGGGTTTATTTAAAAAAGGAAACGTGTTTTTATATTTATTTGAATCCGAAATCCCTTTTTCATCACGATTTAAATAATTTCAATTCTATAATTGAAATAAGAAGTTCTAATCAGGCTAATGAAACTTTTCACATAACTATACTATAACTGTTTTTGAAGGAAGTTAAATTTCTGACGTACATAGTAAAAGTTTTCTTTATATTTATTTTACGAACATTTTACTACACGCCATACATCTTTGGTGGACGTGCTCTTACACAGATTTACATTTAAGATTAAGTGACGAAAAAACTTGCATGTAGGAAGTCTATAAAGTTATCTCCCCAGTAGTCCACCTATAGCATTCCCAATTCGTGCATAAATTGAGTCATCATCAACATTACTGTGACAATGGAGGCCGTTAAACTTGGTTATCTCTTATTATACAATAAAGTTTGCACGTAACGCTGTCATCTTGATGGATGGTGTTCCAATTCGATGGTAGCTTTGTGTGCGCCGTGACATTTATCGAGATTCATGATATAATTCTGTCCGTTAAAACGATTACTACAATTAATCATTAGGTATATTGAGCTATATACATTATATGTATATTTGTATATACTAATATAATATCAGATCCACTTGTATACTTTATCTTCCTGGCCGTTTCTGGCCGTAGGTATGCTTTCATCAGCATGCATCACAGCCCCAGGTAGCCGTCAGCAAAACAAATGAAAACTCGTGAAATTCGGTCCACTTTTTCCACCTAATATTTAATTATTTGAATTACTGCTTGAGTACCAAGTAGGTACTCAAGGGGTAATTCAAAGATTGTAGATAAATAATTCTCCAGGATATTGGTGTTACGACGAAAAAAAACTATTGGAGATTTTATTATAGCAGTGTCATTAATCGGTTATAAACCGGGTATAATTAATTATTGTCTTATGGCTTTTATAGCATATTTTGTTGGTCGACTCGATCGTGAAGTCATTCGACAAATATGTTATATATGTAGACACTAATTATTTCTATCAATTTATTTTTGGCTTCTGTTAGTCTAGTCGTTTATGCTTATATTAATATTTTTTTATCAAATCGATATTATTACAAAGATTATCTGGTGACACAATGCATTTTGTAATGTGGAACCCAACATGTTGCAGGTTTAAATTTTCTTTTCTAATTTGTTAATGCGAAACGATATCATGCCTTTACAATTTGTATGGAAAACCTGAAAATTCGTTATGTCCGCCTTTGCCAATGTCTGTTCGTATATTATGGTCATGTGGCCATTCTAAACAACTTCCTCAAATATAGCAGTGATGTTTGTTACCTGTGTATATATGTACATTCATGTAAATATACATATAAATACGAAAACTATGTACGCATGGTGTATTTAGTAATAAATTATTGTGTAATAAAATTCGTGTTGATGTATTTATAATTCAAATTATTATCGTCAAAAAATTCAGGGTTCAAATATATGCTTATATTTGAAGTTGATGATTATATGCTTATTATGTCAATATTTGCGTCAAAAATTTGCTTTGTATAAACAAAGCAAATTTTCGAAATACCTTTTTATAGCCTTGCCTTCGCTTAGTCTTTGATTTTCAGGAATGAGTACGGCTATTTAACAATTCATGCGAAATTTGGATTTGTTATTTATTTTATTCGTATTTTTCACGTCTTTGAAGTTTCGTTCAACACTTTATGGCGGCTTACGACGATAAAACCTAAATACTGAAGTGGCTTTTTGTACAAAAACCAGCCGTAAGAACATTTTGATAATAGGTTTTTTGTATTTAAGTAGGTACTTACGCTTAGCGAAATCTTAAACCTAAAGATTTCGCTTTCTCTAAGAAATCTTTTCCTTGACAATATTATGCCAGAAAACGTTTGCCGTTACTTTTTTTTAGTAAGCTTGCTTTTTCACTTAGACATAATTAGCGCCACAAAAGCTTGCTCTTTTGAAGTAGAAGCTGTCCAGAGCATGGTCATATATTTCTTCTTTGGTAAATATTGAACAAAATCGAATTATGAGGTGCTTTCGTGCTTCAGTTACCTAATTGTATTTGAAATAATCAGTAAGTCGGTTTAATGTTTTCGATCGACAACTTTCGTCAGCGTTCTACGAATAGGCGCGGACGGTGGAATATGAAACTTGGCACAGTTTAAGTTTATTTATAAGGAGAAGGGGTGCAAAAACTAATATTGTTATTTAATATGCATTAGAAATACATTATTCGTTTAAGTGTCATAGCATCTATAATAATTGGTAACTTCATAATATATTATGGTGGGTGACTAATTTTACAACTGAGTTAATTTGAACAAATCCGACACGAGTTGGGATTGCGGTAAGTAGGCAGGGGGATTTCCTGATGCCGTTGGCAAAGAAAACTTTTCAAATTAAATTACTTTGTTAAGGAAAACGAGATTTATGATTTGTTGTAGTTAAGTTCGTATTCCATACAAGAAAGTAAATTCAGCTGAAGAAACATTTGACTTAAATTGTAAAAAAAATATGAACTAAGTTTAATTAAGATTCGTTTTTAAAAAAAAATTGAACATATTATCTATTTGAAACTTAAGACATTTGTAGGTCTATAAAATAGATGGCAGGTTCTTCATAGCAAATAGGCATCTTAATTTCAAGTTTTTTGTTCAATTCGAAGAAGAAGAAGGGCTCGAAAATTACTTCCTTAACCTACATAGTTTAGAAACTTAACCGCGGGACACAGCTTGTATATATGTATGTCTTCGTATGTAAGCACTATATTCAAAATAGAAAAAATTATAACTAAGGTGTGGCAAAAAAGTATGGATAATTTTACTAACGATATCATTAAAAATATAGTGATCTGAGTTGAGCTTCACAATTCTAAGAACAAACGCCGGTTGAGCGAGCGGCTTACTTGTTAATATTAAAGGTCTAATGTTCAGTAGTTAGGACCTTACTCCCAAACGCGACAGATAATGAATATTAATCAATTTGGTAGCCCTTGGGTACCTACCGTAATTGGAATTTTTGAGCAATCTCAAGGACATAACTCGGTAGAATTCCCTGTATGACCTTGATTATTATATTACACGTCAACTATAATTAGGAGTTAATAATTAAGATACAGAATTATTCATATTATTAAGAAATATATATCTCCATTCCATTAGCGTGATATTGTCGCAGTGCAAAAAAGGTCGTGAACGTCCCCCCCGCCATTCTATAACATACTTCCGTCCCTTGCCACGAAATTACTCCACAGGTTGCAGGAAAGCGAGAGAAAAGATATTACACATATTAAATAATTCACGATTTAAATACACTTGTATACATAAAGTACATATGTATAGTTAGGTCCATGTATTAGATTTAGACTGTTTTGAACGGGCTGGTTAGATTAAGATTTTGTATTTAAGAATGAGATGAAGATTAATAAATAACTAGCGTCCCGCTCCGGCTTCGTACAGCCAGCGTTAGCCATATAAGTTAAATACCTACAAAATCTAAAGGAAATTATACATAACAATTATCCTCTTGAATCACTCCATTAAAAAAAAACCGCATCTTAATCCGTTGCACAGTCTTAAAGATCTAAGCATACATAGGGACAGACAGACAGCAGGAAGCGACATTGTTTTATACTATGTAGTTATGATGCGTGGACATTATCCGACAACGCCATAGTCCCAAACTAAACAAAGCTTGTACTATGGGAACATAATATTATTTCGACCCCAAAAAATAACATTAGCTCGCCTAGATTATATTATTATCCCAATTGATGATGATGTTAGCTCGCCTAGATTATATTATATCCCAATTGATGATGATGGTTAGGGAATATTCAGGGCCAGATGCGGGGGGTTCCCGGGCCTTTTATGTGTGTATAGCCTACATGTATTTTCTGATAATATGTTTTGAGTAGGTATTTATTGTGATATAGCTTTGTATGTGAATCGATAATAACAAAACTGAATTTAGATATACTGAGATTTTTGTGGCAAGATAGGTCAAACCGGCTGTGACCGAAGTTTAAATTTGTCTCGTAAGATACATTTCATAATTAAAAGTTTCGCGGGTTGAAGTTTGAATTGAAGTCTTCATTGTTTATTGGTGTCAACAGATCTTGTTTCCATAATTTCGTGAAATGCGCACCTTGAAAATGCATTTTGAAACACTGGTGTTTAGAAGTTTAATTTATTGATCTTAGGTAAGTTATTAAATTTAGCACGAATGTGTATGTAATTTCATCAAAATAATTTTGTCTGTTTTTATTTGTCAATATACTTATTTTATATAGGACATTGGCCTTCAGTCCATGAATGGAATTACTAATGGAAAATTATTAAATATTAATTAAGTATTTTTTTAGCTATCAATGGGCGAACTGTTTCGTAAAGTTTTTAAAGGAGAATAATAATTTACTGATAATATTAAACTTACCAAAAAGTAGAATAGTGATCCCGGCCCCATGGCCAGGGAGCAGGCCCGTCAGGCCCTGGAGGTCACGTGGGGTACAGTCGCTTGCCGCGCACCTCGGTACCGGCACCACAAAGCTATACGACGCCGACTAAGCACGGATAGTGCTAAAATTCGCCAACATGACCCGCTCTCGGCGGCCGTCTTTTAAAACTAAAATGTGCAAACTCGAAGATGCGCCTCTTATATTACCTCTTACGTTAACGTCGGATACCGCAACGTATTTGGCATATAGGTATGTCCGCACATGTGTGGGTTCATTTCGGCTGCGAAGCCTCATCGTCTATAGCTGTGACATTGGCGACATCGCCGATAACGACACGTCCTACCTTCGCCCGGGAATTTTTAACTCCTTTTACCATAACTTAAAATTGAGTAGGCACGTAAATCTCTTATCTTCTCAATTAATTCTTCTTTTCGTTTTAATATGCTTTTACTGTGCATTAGCTGTATCGTTACTGTGACGAGATATAACATAAGATATTAGTTTATTTCAATCTATCTTTAATGTGGAATTCTGCAATGTTATGGAGTATTAATATTCTGGTCACATAGGACATGTCAAGTGACACATCTTGGTTTAAAAATAAATTGTAACCGTTTTATGGCCTAGAAAGGAGATGATTAGATTTCCAAGTTATCACACTTTAGGTAGAACATAGGTTTGACTTAACCTAACTATTCGAGGGTAACAAAATGTATTCAATTTAATTCTTGGTAACACCACAATACAGATATATAAGTACTTTTTATAAAAAAAATCTCTGGCATTTTATTTGTATACAGGATATAATGTAATACCATAATAAGGCCGTCATATTTTGAGGGTTGTTAAGAATCGCGATTTAATCGTGTATCACAACGGACCTTTTTTTTAAACCGGTAATGTTAATACCGTCTTTGGAACGATGTTCGTCGATGAGACATTTTATGGTATTTCGCGTATATGTTTCGAATTATATATCAATAGGTAGAGCAGCTATTATAATGAATAGGTCTATTGAACCTAGATTAATGAAATTTAAATAGGAGCTGCTGAGTGCTGGCGCTGATCCCATGAATAATTTATTTCACCGACGGAGTCAACAACTTAGACTAGTTATATGTATGTGGCTTTGATTTCGAAACATAAGAATAATAACAATGTTCCCGCAATGACCTTTTTCCTAGATTACTGACGGGATCGGCACAAAGTCGAAGTTGTTTATAAGATATTAACGGAGTTTTTCATTTAACTAGGTTAGACTAGGGAACTTACTGACATACTTTTTTATACCGCTAAGGTGACAAACAAGTTTACGACGCACCTGATGGTAAGCGGTTACCGTATTCATATGAACGCTTGCAATACCAGGGGTATCGCTTGCACGTTGTTGACAAAATATATAAAAGTTTAAAAACCAAAATAATTTATGAACTAAAAAATCAAGTGCCCATAAATTAAAATAATAATAATAAAGTGTATTCTATTATTAACCTTTTTAGAAGTGTATTTTAAAACACGTGGGATTTCATTTGTATCCCACGAAATTATTAATCAAACGTACGCTAGCCGGCTGGTAAGCGGACTCCGTAGCCTATAGACGCATGCTATACCAGGAGTACCACTAGCGCATTGCCAACCTTATTGTTGGTGAGGGAGGACTCACTGAGCTATCCTTACTGCCAGTACAGTTTTGCCTCGAGGAGTTCTGGGAAGCTTAATCACCACAGAAACAAAACACTATGTGTGCTTTACGAGTGTAAAGTAAAGTACAGTCTATATCGCAGACGAGTCCGCTGGTCTAGTGGTTAGTATACCTGACTGCCACGTTGCCACGTTGGGGTCGCGGGTTATATTCCCACCAGGGCAAACATTTATGTGTTAAGCATTTCTGTTTGCTTTGCATATGGGTGTTTGATATGTATTATAAGTATGTGTTTACAAAAAAAAACTAATATATGAGTATTCTTCCCATAGTACAAGCTTTGCTAAGTTTGGGACCAGATGGCGTTGTGTGATAATGCCCAAGCATTATTATATTATTATATTGTTATCATACATCTAGTATATTTTCCACTACACCGTAGAGTCTGTTGAGCCCTGAATTCGACGATAGACTCTGAGGATTTGAAAGAACTTCTTCGTAAAGTCCATTTTCCAAATTGATTTTCCATCGCAAACATTAACAACAATATTTTATGTTCTGCATGGGTAACATAACATCAAGTGGTTTATAAATACTTGTTCCGTCAATACACAAAAATATACGTAATGCTAATGAGTCATGTGGTCAATAGGCTCATATCTCTAAGGTCGCATATAATTTAACCAAATCTGAATGTTATTTTGTAACTTATTTGTGCAATTAGGGATCATCCTTTTCTTTTTCCATCGGTACACTGATACCGACCTCTCGAGGGATTTTTTTATTTGTGAATGTATTTTAAGGTACTTTATGGGTGAGAAGGATTTTTTTTTACATTATCGGACTAGGACACATGAATATTTAAGCACAATATAACGGTATGAATTTATACGATGGATTATCTATAGTATAACATTACATATAATAAAAACTACTATTATATATTAAATAAATAAAAATACCACTTACTCAGAGGATTAATCATGAAATCTCAAGAAGTGTCTGGTTTGTATTTAAAGAATTTCCTAAATAAATTGCCTTGTGCTTTTTTTATATAATAGTAAAATTTGAATCAGCTGGTTAAACAGATAGTGAATTATAAAGCCGATAGTTGGTAGCAACGCATGTTTAATTGCCGCTTTTACTTTAAAAAAACATTAAGGACAGTAACACGGTCGACCGTTTATCAAAAACAAATTTTATACGGACACTGTCACGGCATGGAGCTAGTAATATATTAAAATATTCACCTGGATAACGATCACTAAATTATCATCCAGTTCGACGGTACCCAGAAAAGTATTTTGAACTGGTTTTCGGGACTTGTTTATGCGCACATACAACGGAAGTAATTATTTCCCATGTCGTAAATCGGAGAAATAAAGTATTTATCAATGTATACAGGCTTTAAAATCCAACGCAGCAAAATTTCTGGGGATAATCAGTATCGACATATGATCGTATAAGAAAATTGCCACTGGAAAATTTTAACTTTTTTTTCAGGTTTTCCATACAAATTGTAAAGTGATGGAATAGTATCTGTACAAAAAAAAAAACTTAGGCGAATTTCTCTGTACGTCCGTTGCACGTTGGCATATATGAATAAATGGCGAATCTAAACAGCCTCCTCACGTCCAATATTTATATATATGCATAGGTTTGTTACATCCTGTAGATCAGGGATACCTACATAAATTATTGTTCAATGCTCAACTGTAATTGACGTTAAAAGTAAGCCCAACTAAAAACCAAACCAGCACAAGCACGTAGGTGCTTAAGTTAAAAAATGCATTGTTATGATTGACAGCATTTTATTAGCCATATCGAGAATAAAGAACCGTAATGATTTATATCATTATCCTTTGACACAGGGGTTTTAACGTCGCATATCAACTTGAGGTTCATTTTTTAAAGATTATATTTGACGGCCCTACCAAATATATTTGGAACTTTGTTCGAGCCGATCGATGTCACGATTTATTTTGATGACCAACAAGCCTTAACAAATGAGCTGAATGTGATTAAATCACACCGCTAATGTAGGTATTGACTGATTAATCGTTCTGTACCTTATACATACGAAATTATTTAGTTATTTGGATCTTAATTACTGTTTATTTTTCACAATTCCGAATGTCCGAATTTATGGCCTAATGAATCATACATTGATGCCAGAGTCCGCGTTCCGAGTTGTTAATTGTTTATTGATTAACTGCAGCCATTCCTTGTGTTCCACGAAGTTTTAAATGTACGTTCATGAATGCCAGGTTATCGTTATTTCTTGCTCTATAGTAGTTTATTAGGGGATCTGTTTCTTAAAATGTCAGTACAGACCCTTACATGATCTCTAACTAAAATAAAGTAACTATCTATCTGTAACTATATGTCTATCTGTCACAAATAAAAACCTTATGTATACCTCAATAATAAGAAGTAATTATAAAAACTTATTTTTAAGAACATTTATTTAATTTACATATAAACGGATCTAAACCCGTGGTCTAATACGCGATTTTTCGGCCATGTTGCATCAGTCGTAAGAGTTGACTGATTTGTAGGTGTGTCCTACGTATTGAGTCGCGGTAGACCGAATACTATTATATTATCAACCTACCTCAATTTGGTTTTCTAATCAAATCCTGACACACAAGACTCACGACATTTACCTAACACTGGATAGGAACCCACTATTTTTTGTTAAGTTCAGCTAAAAGAGTAAAAATAATTATGTTTGTTTTAAATTGTATGCAAAGTGTAAAGGCTTTATTTAGATACTCGCTCGGTTAAAAGAAACTTATTTTCTGTTTTTTTTTATTTACACAGTACAAAACTAATAAAATAAAATAAATAATCATTATTTATTTTATTTTTTTAGTTTTTGTAAGCGTATTCCAGCTCCGTCATCAGATTAGACCAATGCCATCATAATATTGAGAAGTGTGCAAATTTCAGCTCAATTGAATACCAGGAAGTGGGACTTATATATAGAGATTATCCATTAGTAGATTATCCATTACAGTTCGGGGACAGGTGAAATATAGCATATTAAAGTTAGTTTTTGATTGGAAGTTCAAGAAATATTTATGAATCGATACAATTTATTTTTATAGAATCATCGGAGATTGCATAGGCTTAAATTTTTGGTTTTGTTTCGTATTGATGATGTTAAAAATTGTAAAATATATTAATGCTCATCAGTTATTTTGTTAGATGGGTAATTAAACTGATGATAAAGCAATAAAAGATACTGTGTGTCTTAATTCAGTTTTTTCGTCTGTTTTACGTTAGTTTTCTCCTTAGGCTCGGGTTTTCCTCACTTCCCTACTAAGCTTTTTAGTTGTATATTTTTTGGCTAAAGACATATAATAACGCCCCTCGTTTTTCGTCGGGGGCTTAAAATAAGGCATCAGAGCTTTTGCTGAGCCCTTTTCTACGCTCAATGAGTTGTAGATAGCCCATCAAGTGTTCACCCATGTAAATACATGGGTGGCATTATTATTTGTTCTACTACCGAGGTAAGCAAGTAGACATACGGCTCGTCTGACGGTAAGCGGTCACCGTAATAGCGCGTTGCCAACTGCACATGTGAGCTTATTAACGTTACTTCATTTTGTATGTTTTTGGCTTATGTACGTACATCTGTCACGTTGGTACCAAATTATCATCGGTGACAGGTGGGTGTTGTAACGCCTCTGCTTAGCTCTTCAGGAACCCTTGTGAGAAGGCGTGAAGATATATTATAAGTGATTATTATTTCTTGTTGTTATGTTTTGAGCTCTTACACGCTAAATAAAGTTTGCTTTTTTATCCTTAATTTATTGGAATGCTTTGGGACACTTTCGAACAAAATCACCTGATTTATAATGCCTATATTTTAAGGTGTAAACTTTTTGAGACTTGAGTTCTTGCAATATTTTCAGTTCTTTAATTGAACCCGGATTTCGATTTACATCGGCGCATTTAGAACCTTAATTAAAATTTATTAACATGAAACAGAACTTAAACTACCCACTTAAAGTCTTAAATTAGGAGTATTTTTGAATCCCAGTTATAAGCTGATATTTTCCATAATTTTGGTTGATACGAATCTAAATAATTGTTCTTCCTAATCGAGATTATTTAGATTTACGTAAAAAAATGAACAGTTATCTGTTTTTTTATTTTGCATTTGTAATTTGACGCAAAGAGAAAAAAGGTAAATTTAACCTTTAGTCATAATTTGTAATATTGGTATTCAGTTCAAGTCATCCGAGTCGCCTAAAAATCATGTCCTTGTAATGTAGCGTTACATTTATTTTGGGCTCGGCACACTGAAGTAGCGGTATTTTACGGAAAAAAACACGCGGCGAATTTAGGGCCGTTCATACGACGGAGGTAACCGGAGACAGGAATGGCGAGATCCGATGGATTCGATAAATGTAAGTTTTTCGACTTGATCATGAGGTTCATTGACCTCGGATCGAACGCCCCCTCACCTCAACTTAAAAAAAAAATACAGAGAAGCAACCAGATTTACAATAAAAACAAAAATCGCATCCGAGTTTGGACGATGGTATGGAAATTAACACTATAAAGTGCAAAACAGCTCATTAGGTACAGTTATCAGACGCAGTGGTCGAGGCGAACATACTCAAATATTATGTGACTATTTTGAGGATAACATAAAAAATGCATTTATTATTAAGTTGCAGCTAAATTTATACCTACTAAAAGTCCGGCACAAGAAAGACCGGAGGACAAAAATAAAATAAATCAGATTTGAAACAAGTAAAAAGAAACGGCCAAGTGCGTTCCGGGCTACGCGCAGTGTAGGGTTCCGAGTTGCCCGTCCGAATGTGACCCGTTTTTTTTTATTCGAGATATTTTCTTATTTACAAAGAACATTTGATAAGTTGGTCGACTATTACTTGTCAACTTGTAAAGTCGATCTTAGCATTGACAGTTTTCCTTTTAACTTTTTAACTTCGTTATATATACTACTGCCGTGAATTTTTTCATACATTCAAAAACCACTGCTTAGCTGGAAGAGGGTGGGGGACACCCCCCGGATACACACACTTGCTCTAACAAAAAAGCTTAATACCAATTTTTTGTAAAATTAAAAATAGTACCAATATGAAAAAAATATTATTTACAGCTTTTCAAAATTTTCCTTTCCAATCCCAATGCACATATGGCTAGAGGTAACGGATAGCCACAATACGAGTTTCAAACTCAAACTCACACTCAACAAAAGTTTACTCTTATCATCACTGAAATGACTTATTATTATTATAGAAATCTAACAGAACGATCATAATTTTATAAGTATCATGTTTTTTTGAACGCACCTCTTTTGTTGGTTCTCTAGGCGTGTAATTCATTTGGAGAAATAATCCCATTTCAAAATTTACGTTGCCAAACTAAAGTCCTAGAAGTGCAAGTATTGAGAAATTGTTACAAAAAAGTTCTAGTAAGTGTGAGTGAGTTTGAGTGAATCCACAGTAAACGTGCAAACATTTTGGTATTGTTCAAAGCATGTCAGTTTGATCTAACGATAGCTTTTCACTATAATATTTTAACCACGTTGAATGTTACACTTTCACCGTAGCTATAGACTTATACAATTGTATGAAGTTGTTTAGGTCTTCTCGAATTAATAGGAAAAGTCGTTTGTAGAAACTAATAGAGTAGGCAAAACATTTGACGCAGACTGTTGACTGAAAAAATCCTAAGGTAATTAAATGTATATTTCTGTTATTTTCAATGTCCATAAATGCATAAATTTGATCGCGGTGTCGTTTAAACATTTGGCGATTTAAGTTTGGCGTATTTAACATAATAAATGTGTGTTTCCACTCAATTCTAGTGGCTGTTCGGTTTCGGTTGTTGACCGAAGCGTAGCAGTGTCTTTCTAAGCATGTCCTGTGTCTGAACACCTAAATGTGGTCTAGCATTTGAGCTAGTGATTAGCTTCTTTTATAATGTGCCGATATTTTATTTATTATACAACTTTACTATGTTTTAAGAGCTTCAAAAGTGTCTTAAGTCAGTTTACTGCTTTAAGATGGATATTGATCGAAAGGGAAAAATATTCTGAACCAAAAGTTGTGATGTAAAATTTTAATCTTTCTAATTTGTTAATATGGAAAGTATTTACTCACAACGGTGAATATCGAAAAAGTAGGTAGAATGGAGTTGTGTAAATGACTAAATGTACATATTTTATGTGCATGCCCCCATATTGTTATTTATGCGAGGTAAATAAACAAGTATACATAACATGCATCTGCTAAAATTACCGTTACGAAGCGAGGATTTTTTACATAGTATGTCGAAAAATCCACTGGGTGTCACATTACTTTTCCGCTCTGTAAATAATGTACTTTTTGAATAAAATGCTTGAACATTTGCGTAAATAATGGTGATAAAACCATGTAACATTATCAGAAATATGAAATATGTGTTTGATTTAAATAATATCCATAAATTTGACTCTATTTATCTGTTACCTAACATCTATATAAGCTCAATATCACTCACTGATTGGCTCAATATGAGATATATAAAACTATACTCCCGACTGACTTCAAATTTATATCATGGAAAGATACCTACTCCTTTCGCTCACTTTACGGATTTTACTCAAATCCTATTCGAAACTGATTTTGACTTACCTATTTTGTATCTTATTGCTAGATGGGAAAAGTCGCGGCGAAAACCTTCTATAATACATGAACATCATATATTTGAATCTGCTGTATTTTATATTCAAAAAATATAAAATTAAAAAGAGAGATTTAATATAACATAGGTACCTAGCTGTTACCCGCACTAAAATGGGTTTGTCATTTACTCTTGTTCTTTTTCATATTCATCATCATTCTCCTGCCCTTATCCCATATTATTTGGGGTCAGCGCAATATAATAATATAATCCGCAGAACATGCCCATTTGCCCATACCATGACAAACACTTGCTCCTGAACTTTTCTGTCGCTAGAGCTGGTCTCGTATTAAGTAAATATTATGCGTGCATGCGAATAAAACGACAGTGGCTGACTGAGTGACCGGCTGAATATAGAATCTCGCATTAAGAGGGTGTTACTTTTAGGGTAGTTTTTATATCCCGGACGGGTCATTCGTTGAGGCAATGTGCGACAATAACAACTCACCGAATCTATCATATTGTTTAGTCTGTAATTTTTCCATCAATGGAAAATTTATTTTGTGCTTCGTATTATGTTTATAAAAAAGATATACCTTCCAATTTTTAATAACCTCTACACATAAATTTGATCGTCTAACTGTATCTACTGTCTTTATTAATTTGCCGTTCATATGGCAGTTTATTCTTAAATAATTATTTAATGTTGGCGTGAAAAGTAATTGTTAGATATGAAGAAAAATTTAATTTGTTATACCTATTTGTGTCTGTACTTAATGGCAACACTGTCTATGATTTTTTTTGTTGTTACGTTTATTGTGACTAAGTGTTCTTGCGTTGATCTGTACATCGAAATAAATATAATTAGTTTTCTACAATACGAATAGTTTTGTTTTCATTGAGAAACTAATTGCCCAATAGGTTATGGGCCCAGGAGACTCTGGACATAGAAATACAGAAGGAATCAGCAAAGAAAAAGTTACAATCGTATTTGAGAAAGTTTTTGACAAACTAACCTAAAAATGGACTCCATGCGGGCGGCAATGAATCTAGAAAAATTTGATGGAAACAACTTTCGTCAATGGAAATTTCAGATAAAATGTGCTCTAAAAGCTAAAGGAATAGATATTTCGAAAACAAAACCACAAGGAGAATGTACAGATTGGTTGAAAAATGACGGCATGGCAATGTTCATCATAACCTCCTCAATGGACTTCAAACAAATTACACTGATAGAAAATTGCGAAACTGCCTTGGAAATTATGTCAAAATTAGAATCGATTTATGAACAAAAGAGTGAACTGTGCAAAATGTTAATCCATGAAAAGTTTTATCAGTACAAGATGTCACCGGCTGATAGTGTAGCTCAACACATCTCGAAGGTGGAAACCTTAGCTAAACAGCTGAAAGAAAATGGTGAGGCTATTAGTGACATGGCAATCATAACTAAAATACTAGGAACTTTGCCTTCCAAGTTTAGAGCACTGCGACAGGCATGGATGTCATTGGACCCGAATCAACAAACCATTGTTAATCTAACTGCACGTTTACTGGATGAAGAGGCGAGCTTAGCAAGTGAAGAGGAACAGGAGACAGCACTCCTTGTTGCCAATAAAGGATGGAAAACAAAACCAAATCAAAATAAACCATTAGAAAGTGCGAGCAATACAACTCAGTATAATAAAGCAAATAAACATAGGTTTGAATGCTATAATTGTGGAAAGAGGGGGCATTTTGCTAGAGAATGTCGTGCTCCAAGAAAATTCAAGACTAGAAAACCTCAACAAGAAGGTGCAGATATGTTAGCATTCTATGTGGAAAATAACTCATGTAACACTGAAGAGAATACTTGGATTCTAGATAGTGGTGCCTCGGCCCATATGACATTTAGAAAGGATTTCTTTGTGGAACTATTTGAATGTAACCAGAAATCACTGACATTGGGTAATAAACAATCTGTGGAAGTATCTGGCATTGGAAAAGTTTTGATACAAAGATATGTCAATGAACAGTGGGAGACCAGTGAACTGAATGATGTGTTGTATGTTCCAAGTTTAAGAAGAAATTTATTTTCTGAAGGAGTGATTATACGAAAATTATATTCTATTGTGAAGAAAGACACAAGTGCTCTGATTTATAAAGACAATAAAGTGGTGATGAGTGCAAATATTAAAGAAAACAATTTATATGAGTTGAACATAAAAACAGTGGTTCCTGATACATGTAACTTGGTTCAAAATAGCCAAAGTGATATTAAAATATGGCATGAAAGGTTAGGACATATTAATGTAAAACAAATTAAAAATATGAGTGCAAATAGTGTTGTGAATGGACTGAAAATGGTTGACATTGGACAAAGCAATTTTATTTGTGAAGCATGTGCATATGGAAAGCAGTGCAAGTTCCCATTTCACAAATCTGAGCGAGGAGAACTACAGCCAGGTGACCTTGTTTATAGCGACGTCTGTGGACCTATGAGTATCTCATCCATTCAAGGTATGAAGTATTTTTTACTTTTCAAGGACGCTGCAACAAGTCACAGGCATGTTTATTTTATTAAACATAAAAGTGATGTCCTGGAAGCTTTTAAAAAGTATAATGCAATCATTAAAAATAAATTCATGCATAATGTCAGAATATTACATACAGACAATGGAACAGAGTATGTAAATAAAGTTTTTAAAGACTACTTAGAGAGAGAAGGGATAGTTCATGAGCGTTCGGCACCATATACACCAGAACAAAATGGTCGTGTAGAAAGGGAAAATCGTACGATAGTGGAGAGTGCACGTTCAATGTTGTATGCGCGAGATGTTCCATTGGAGCTGTGGGCAGAAGCTGTACAATGTGCTATATATATATTGAATAGAACATCTTCCACTCAAACTCCAAATACGACAGCTTTTGAATTGTGGAACGGGATTAAGCCCCAAATAGGTCATATTAAGGTGTTTGGTAGTCTTGGCTATGTTCATGTTCCAGATCAATTAAGAACAAAATTAGAGAAGAAAAGCAAGAAATTGATACTTGTTGGCTATGACAACATGAACTACAGAATGTATGATATAGATACAAAGAAAATAAACATCTCAAGAAATGTAATATTTGATGAACATTATGTTCCAAGCACAAGGAAAAATATTGCACAGATAAGTATTGTTGATGATGAAGTTATAGATATAAATGAGAGTGAAGTGCAAGAATCCAATGTGGATGATACACTAATTGACAGTCCATCAGCAGAGGGTGAAGATAGCATGCTGAGTTGTACTGGTGCTAACAGTGATGATCCAGACTATGAACCATCTCGAGAATTGGAAGACTCGACAATACACTCAATAAATTTGAGACCACGAATCAATAGAAGTTATGAAGCAAATCTTGTAGAGCTGTCAATGCCTCAAACATATGCAGAGGCACTGGATAGTCCACAGAGAAGTGAATGGTCTAGAGCTATTAAAGAAGAATTGTCTGCACATAAAGCAAACAAAACCTGGTCTGCGGTTAAAAGGTCTGGTCAACGAACCCTTACTACAAAGTGGGTTTTCACTGTAAAGAAGAATGAATTTAATCAAGTTGTACGCTATAAGGCTCGGTTATGTGCACGAGGTTTTAACCAGATTAAAGATATTGATTATCAAGAAATATTTTCTCCTACAACCCGTTATGATTCTATAAGAATTATACTTTCTATTGCTGCAAAATATAACTTGGAAATTGAACAATTTGATGTAAAGACTGCTTTTTTAAACGGGTATCTTGAAGAGGATATTTTTATAGATATACCTGAGGGCTTGTCAATTAAAGATGACTTTGTGTTAAAATTAAATAAATCACTGTATGGGTTAAAACAAGCATCTAGATGCTGGAACAAAACATTCACAGAGTTTTTGGTTAAATATGGTTTTGTTCAATCTCAGGCTGATAATTGTATTTACATAGGATTATTCAATGGGACTAAGGTATTCCTAATAATATATGTTGATGATGCTCTTGTAATTTCTTCAGATAAACAACTTATAAAAGAGATTTTAGAATATTTAAATGAAGCTTTTAAAATCAAAGAGTTAAAGTTCAAGTATTTTGTGGGCATGCAAATAGAGCGTATGAATAACAGTATATATATTCATCAGGAAAACTATATTAATCAGATTATTGAGAAGTTTTGTATGAGTGATGCAAATCCTGTCAACACTCCGGCAGATGTCAATGTTATTATTTCAAAGAATTTTGATGAAATTGTTGTTGATTTTCCTTATAGAGAAGCTATAGGTTGCTTATTGTTTTTGAGCTCTGTCTCAAGGCCAGACATTTCTTTTGCTGTCAATGTATTGAGCAGATATGTAAACAATCCAAGTCCAGAACATGTGAATGCTGTTAAACGTGTTATTAGATATTTAATAAAAAGTAAAAAATTGTGTATAAAGTACAATGGAAAAAGCAATGAGCTTGCTGGATATTCAGATTCAGATTTTGCAAGTGATATTGATACACGTAAATCCACTACAGGATATTTGTTTATGATGAATGGAGGACCAATCACATGGTCCAGTCAGAAACAGAAGACCATTGCTCTTTCCACCACAGAGGCTGAATTTGTGGCTGCTAGCGAATGTGCTAAAGAAATATTGTGGTTGCAGCAGCTATTGTCTGATTTGGGTGAAAGTCATGATTGTATCACATTAAATGTAGATAATCAGAGTGCGATCAGATTAATCAACAATCCTGTTTATCATAAGAGAACAAAACACATTGATGTTAAATATAACTTTATTAGGGAAAAGGTTGAATTGGGTTTAGTAAAAATTAATTATGTTCCAAGCAATTGTCAGTTAGCCGACATTTTAACTAAAGCTTTGGCCTGTCAAGCTTTTGCATATTTGAGAGATCAGATTTTGTGTGATGCTGATTAATTTTTTTGTTTGTTATCTGTTTATAGATAGACATAAAGTTAAATTTTAGTGGGAGTGTTAGATATGAAGAAAAATTTAATTTGTTATACCTATTTGTGTTTGTACTTAATGGCAACACTGTCTATGATTTTTTTTGTTGTTACGTTTATTGTGACTAAGTGTTCTTGCGTTGATCTGTACATCGAAATAAATATAATTAGTTTTCTACAATACGAATAGTTTTGTTTTCATTGAGAAACTAATTGCCCAATAGTAATTAATTTTAAATATCGATTCACCTACCGTTATGCATATTTTTATTCTGCGTTTTCTTCACCGCCTTCCGGGGAATTATCGGAGAAATTACGCTTGAAGGATTACTTATGGTGGTAATTGTGACCATTTTACGCCTGCTTTTAACCACAGACCCACTTTATATCGGACCTTTTCTTTTTGTGACGATAATTATACTGCAAAGGTTATCTAGAACAAACCCACCGGTAATTATTATAAATTCTGGGTGCATACTCCCTTTAACTAGGTAAGTAATTTATGGCTGGATTATTATAGTGCAGGTAGGTAACAGTAATACTGTAAGATGATGATCCTAAATACGACCGTATAGTTCAATTACGTCTTAACAACATGAGAGCTCACGATAAGGAAACCATGACGGAGTGCCATATCATAGTATAAAGAAGAGGGAGTAGGCTATCTCCGGCCCAATTCGCGATATAATTGCCTACTGTCTTAGGGTTGTCACTTTTAGCTAAATATTAGGCGCGGCTGTTCGCGCTTCGCTAGCAACCGCATGAACAGCGGCAACGTCAAGTCGCGGTCCCGACTCGCCATGTCGCCGCTAGATGGTACAGGCGGCAACATAGTCTAAGAGCTTGTGTTTAATTTATTTGCTTAGTGCTTTATACAAGTCAGCTTTTTGATTTTTTTTTATTATGCATAATGTAGTATTTTTACACATAAAGGACCACATTTATTTTTAAGTAATACAAACATATCTATTGAATACACATTTATTACAAAATTACAAATTAGCTACAGAAAAATACTTTCTTCCGTTTGACTTGAATTATTATATGAAGTTTTTATTTCCACTTGTGAAGATTTGTCAACTTTTTTAAGATTTGGCAAATTTAAACACGGAAAACAATTTTTTTTAGTAATTTTCTAACGCTGTTTTTCATTATGTCTTCTGGATGGAAATGGGATTCACAAACAACATGCTTGGGTTGGGATTTATTTATCAAATCCTCGCGGTCAATTAAGCGCAGCCACTGAAGGCGTCTGAAATAAAAAGCACATTTAATATACATTAGATATCTATAATAAAAAATGAATAAAGTGAATGAAATGACTGTCTCTTAGACTATAATCGAATTTGTTGTTATGATTCGAACTTTGTTTTATATGTATTTGATATACTATTAGTCAATTAGGTACTCGTACATACTTATTTTGAATTACGATTTTCTGTAAGTAGGTAGGTACTTAGTTACTATACCTACAATACTGAGAAATCGGCATAACTAAACGTAAACAAAGAAATAGCGGCAAACCAATTGCCAGATCAAAAGTACCTAATACATTCTAGTAGGAAATTAGGCCTACCTACCTACTTCCTGTGTGATAGAAAACTAATACAAACTAAAAATATGTAAGTACGTAGGTATCTCATCATCAAGTAAAATTATATTATACTAGAATAAGTGACTAACTTACCTTTCCTGTTCAATAGGTAATCTGAACAGAGACAGGTCTGGAATCGATGAATTATTAAGACACCCAAACACACAGCAATACGTTCTTCTGCGATTATCAGACATTTTGATGATGATATTGATGAATAAATCATTTAGCGGTGCCGAAAAGCCGTGACGCGCGCGCGAACCTTGTGCAGTGTTAGCCCCGACTGGCGCACTGAGAAACGGGTCGAGATTTTGTTAAAGTGTGCGTGCGTCGACACATAGATACAATAGCGCACACATACAAGCCGCGCGCGGTGCGTTTGTATGAAGATAACCTACTTCCCCTCTCTTTATACTATGGCCATATAGACTCACATAGCACATATCACTAACTATTCTCAAATAAACATTCTCTGGAACACCATGAATCTGTTATTTGTTTGTAAAAGCATTTATTTCCCGTGCATGTCGCAAAATAAATTTAAAATTTAGAAAAAAATATAATACACATGTGTCGACTTTATGGCACTACCTCGGTGTAGATAATTATACTGCGTACAAGTATATTATCTACCCTGAGGTAGGTAAGGTAGGTACTACTTACATCTAGCAATATATCACAAAGGTTATCAGACGAAAGCTAACGTTGCTGTACATTTTATAGTCAACCTCGAAGGATGTAGTTTATCATAAAACCGCTGGCGTAGTTCAAGTTTTATCTGAACTCGTCTAAACACACCGCTAACCGTAAAGAAATTCGGACACTCATTTATATGTTTATCATGTCTCGTCCTTATCTTACAGTCATAAAATTCCGTTAGCGTGATTTAAAAACGGACAAAGGCTCGAATCTTAAAGCTGGTACGTTATGTGCTAATAAAGGTGTTTAGGTAAACTTACTTACCTATATAACCAACCGCTAATGTGAAATATAGCATTTTATGGTCGGCAACGCGCGTGTGATACCCATGGTGTTCAAAGCGTCCATAAACTATGGTAACGGCTTACCATCAGGCGGCGTATGCTTCTTTGCCACTTTGGTGGTGTAAAAAAAAAATTGACAACCTGCAAGGACTTGTTCAAGGAACGCTAAATTTTCCTTGTTATTTATTCCTATTGATTATAAAATCTCGAAGATATGGTATTGTATGGTTGACAAAAATATGGACCTCGAATTTTGTTACAATAATTCGAGGTGCAGTGACTTTTGTATTCATAAATCTAAGGACGGGTAAAATTTTAAAGTTCCATTTTATTCTTGTTGTGAAATATAATTTTAAAAATGCTTATGAAGTTAAAAAGTAAGTAAATAATACGTGAGCAGTAAATATTGTTTATTTCTATTCATATATTATATATGATCAAACGAACATCTCAAGTGAAGTTCGATCGATATTATATGAGTCGCTTCATTCGAAGATATAATTAACCAGGTAGTCCTTTTAATCTACAGGCAACTTCGCACGTTTTAGATTTTTGCATTTGCAACTCTAAAATACTAACTTAGTATCAACTTCCGTTTCCCCACTATTCGCCTTACCGATGCCATTATATTGGAGCCTCATTTGGTTTAGAGATTAACACGTAGTAAAACTTTGGGATTAGGGCGGGCGGGTTATTATATCTTCGAATGAAGCGACTCATATAATATCGATCGAACTTCACTTGAGAAGTTCGTTTGATCATATATTATATTTCGTCGTTTCATTCTTCAGATATAATTAACCAGGTAGATGTTCAGAGAAAAGTTTTACTACTGATAGTAAGTATGGTAATGTGGCATTGAATTTATTTAAAATAGTACACGTTTTTCAATATGGAAATATTTAATAATCAATATTTATAGTATTTTCATATAGTGAATCAGCTTAGTATATTAGGAATATTAAAAGTAATACAATCACATGTAATTGATTATTCTAGAGAGGACAAAAATACCGTTCTGGCAAATTCTGTATCATCAGAAATTGGGCGTTGATAGAATTTAGCAAATATTTGGGAAGTATCTGACCAACTTGCGGCTTTTCTAATAGCATCTAAACTAGCGCCGGAGGCGCGCGCCGCCGACGTGGCAGCATGACGCGAACTGTGTGCGCTAAATGCCCCCACGTCCACGCCGCACTCCTCCAGGGCGTTCTTGATCCATCTGCTTATTGTCTGTGAAGTAGCCCCTCTATGGGGTCCCTTCACAGTCAATATTAACTTTTCTTCGCTATCGGATCTCAAATCGCTTGTACGAGAGATGTAGTCCTCTACAACAGTGGCTGGACAAATGGTAAGATTTTGTCGAAAGAAAGGTAAAATTAGAATTGGTTGGTTACGACCGGGAGCTGATGTCTTGATTAAGTCTGGAATTGGGATTCTAATGGCCGATGTTGTAATTGAAATATTACGCCATTTAATTAATGAAAATGTTTGAACCCTGTGTGCTGTACTTAAAGCAAGTAATAGAACTAGTTTTTTAGTTATTTGCACAAGGCTTAGGTCGGAGTTCGGTTAACACTGAGATATATAATTAAATACAACTTGTGGATCCCAAGTTTGTGTATATTTAGGAAAGTTAGGCCTCAGTCTGTACACACCCTTAACAAGGCGTTTTATGCTTTCGTCTGATCCCAAATTATTACCTAGTAAAAGGGACAGAGCAGAACGGTGACTATTTAGTGACCCATAGGATGCACCTTTATCAAACTGATGTGTTAGAAAACTTAATACAAATGGGACATTATTATGAAAATAATCAGTCTTATGGTCTGAGCAATATTGCCCCCAAAGTTTGTATGTGACACTGTATTGCTGTAAGGTGCTTTTTGAGACAGAAGCCAGCATTAACTCTAAAGATGCAACTGGTGCTCCTCGACGGGCGAAGGCGAGCCGGAGAGCACCGCTGCTGCCAGGGTAAGCCGTTGGTGCAAGGGGTGCCAACGTCTGTAATAGGAACGGAGAAGGTTTTTGTTAGGATTAAGATATATTATCCTACTGCTCAGAAGACTTTTTAATAACGGAAACCAGGGTTGAGATGGCCAAAAGGGGAACACAAAAATACCGGTAGCTCGGTCGTTCATTATTTTACGCAAACATTTCAAAATTAGAGAGAATGGAGGGAATGCGTAGAAAAAATAATTTTGCCAACTGATTGTAAAGGCATCTACACAAATAGCATCAGGATCTTTTTTCCATGAAATATAACTTGAACATTTGGCATTAGTGCGGGAGGCGAAGAGATCTATTGACGGTTGGCCCAGCTGTTTTGTAATGGAATTGAACGCCACAGATGACAACTCCCATTCTGTGTCTGGGTTAAGTTTTCTTAATTCCTCATCAGCATCTTTATTGTCTTTGGTATTAATATACGAAGCAAATAGCCATGTCCTTCTGTTCTCGCACCACTGCCAAATGTTTCTTGTCAATTGATTAAGGTGAGGGTATTGTATACCTCCCATCCTATTTACATAGCTAATAGCCGTTGTATTATCCACGCGTAATAATATAGTACAATCAGTACGATCCCGGACAAAACATTTGAGAGCCAGGAAAACAGCTAGCAGTTCCAAGTAATTGATATGAAATTTAATTTCGTTTTCTTTCCAACTACCATTTACTTTAGAACCGTTGCAGACTGCACCCCAACCGGTACGGGATGCGTCTGTGAAAATTTCAAAATCATAGTTTGTAATATGAAAAGGGTTATTTAAAGTTAAAATGTTGATTTTCCACCAAATTAAATCATATAAAATAACACTGCTTAAAGTAATTTGTGCGTCATAGTTTTCAAAACTTTGGAGTGATAGACATTTTTGTCTTTCCAAAATTTAGCTGTGAGAGTACCAATCAACTGGGCGAACTCTCTTATGGAACAGGAGGGTAATTTAGAAAAACGTTGAACTGATTGTACTATATAGTCACGCTTTTCCTGTGGTAACGACATAGTCATGTTCCGGGAATCATAGATAAAGCCTAAAAATGTACAACTCTGGCGAGGTATTAATGAGCTCTTTTCTGTATTTACTACGAAACCTAAACATTCTAACAGTTTCAATGTTTCATGGACGTTATTTAGGCATTCTGAGTAACTGTCCGCAATACAGAGAATATCATCTAAATATATAACAGATTTGTGTCCTTTTAATCGCAAATAGGATATTACTTCTTTCATTATTTTACTGAAAGTTCTAGGGGCTACAGAAAGACCATATGGCATTGCCGTGAACTCATATGTGAGAGTACTGGAAGAAATATCATCTTGAAATTGAAAGCGTAAATATTTACGATGAGGTGGGTATATAGGGACACTAAGGTACGCTTCTTTTAAATCTATTGTAGCCATGAAAAATTTAGGTGTTATTAATTTCTGTGCAGTTCTGTGGTCTTCCATTTTAAAATGTATTTTTGGAATGAACTTATTTAATGATTTCAAATTCAAAATAAACCGTTTTCCACCATTTCTTTTAGGAGCTAAGAATATTTTTGAAATAAATTGATCGTCAGATTCAGTACATTGTATTATAGCTCCTAAGTCCAATAAATTATTTATACCTAACAATATATCATTTCTTTCAGAACCTGACCAGATATGTATAGGCTTAGATGACTGGAATACCTTTTGAAAAAAGGGTATACGGAAACCACCGGAAGAAGGCTTAGGGTTGGTTCCAACTTTCTTTATTTGAGAGCTCCGTTTCTCTATAGCCTTGGAAGCTTTAATTTTGTCTGGTAATTTCGTACCAAACAAAGTTTCATCTCTTTCCTGGTCTTGAATAAGATTCAAAAAAGATTTATCAAGACTTGGGGTGATGGCTTTGGTTCGCACCTGCGTTTCCATATAATGGAGATCAGCGAATATACGACAGCTGTCGCTAAATTGTTTTATTGCCTGCACCTTATCCATGTTACTCAAGTCTGTCTTATGTAAAAGTGATAAACCTCTATTTAGTGCGGTCAATCCAGTACCAATTTGTTGTTGGAAACCTTCAAGTTTCTTATCACGATTTCTGGTAATATCGTTAATGGCCGCCGATATTTCGGGGTTCAATCTTGGTGCCAATAAAAGTGGGCAATTTTCTGGTGTTAAATAGTTCTTAAAAAGGGAATCTTTAGATTCTTTTGGTAAGCCTTTTCTAAGCAGGGGCTGCCATCTGCTTGCCAAATTATCATTAATTTTTGCACCAAATTTTGGTATATCATCTGTTGGCTCACCTAATGCCGTTAGAATATCCGCGGGTAGTTCCGCTATATCAGTAGGATCGTCGGTTGTCGGAGCTGATTCTACATTGACTACGACAGATTCCTGGTTCAGAGATGCATGGTCTTCGTCACCAACAGGTATATCATTCACTGATTCATCGTTAAACGGTACAGGGGCATCTGCAAAAATACGTAACGTGGTAATTACACGGAAGGTAGGTAAGATAAAAATATTTTCAATGTAGGAGGTAGATATTTGCATTTGGGTATGCATTTATTGCAGTTCAAGTATACCTTCATTAGGAACACTAGCATTTCTGCATTATGTTGCCGTCGTGTTGAATCTCGTTCAACCTCCAGGCGAGCCATGTTCGTATTTCGAATCGAGGCCTAAAGTACCGTATGTAAAAGTATAATACACAATAACTTACCTTCGTTTTTATCACCCTCTGATTCAGATGATGAATTCATAACGATCCGATGTTATTTTTTACGTTCCTGTTTTTGCAGCATTCTAATTTTTTTATTATAATGTGCAATTTTTTCTTCAGCACTTCTTTTCGGCATTTTTATAAATTAAGCTAAATTTAATAAATTCTTAGTAAAAGTAACGTGACAAATGAATATTAGATTTATGTGGGTAGAAGTAAACGCAAAGTATAGTAAGGGGTAAACGTGTTAACGTTACCGCGCACGAAAAAAGAATGAGGCTCCTATATAATGGCATCGGTAAGGCGAATAGTGGGGAAACGGAAGTTGATACTAAGTTAGTATTTTAGAGTTGCAAATGCAAAAATCTAAAACGTGCGAAGTTGCCTGTAGGTTAAAAGGACTACCTGGTTAATTATATCTGAAGAATGAAACGACGAAATATAATTAATACCTTTATTATATAAGCAAATGAACTCAAATTGTGCCCTTTAGATGATTACTCACATTGAAAGGTGTTGCTTAAAGCCCTTTAAGTTGAGAAATTAACGCTTAGGTTGGTCTTTCTTAGAAATAAGGTATAGTGTAATCATGTTCATGTAATTATATTATGTATAGACAAGACATTTTACTTACCATTAACAGCCTTCATGAAAAAAAAATAACTTGGAGGCCGACTTAATGAGTCACTATTCATTTCTACATCTTTAAGTCACGATATCTAAATTTTATTTTATAAAATCACTGTGACAAGCTGAGATTATTGATCATTTATTCCACAGAGGATATGAAAAGAGTAGAGTGACTTAAAACTTCCTGATATGCTCTGTAAAGAGAACAAATCTAATCTGTTTAACTTCTGACTGACTGAATTGCATTAAAAGAAGATCTTTAACTAACATACAAATTGATTTATTTAATTTAAATTGAATAAAATACTAAATTATAATTAAGATTTTAAAATATATGTATTAATTAATTTGTTGGTTTAAAAAAATAATTAATACATATATATTACTTCTTAGTTTAGTTTATTTTAAGCACATTTTAAGTTTTTAATTCCTGTCAAATTTTTTAAACCAACAAATTAATAAATTATAATTGATTCGAATGTTTGTAGGTGATTCATTTGATGATAATGTTTGTCTTCAGTAGGTAATGGGGCCAGAAATAAAATAATTAAAGAAAACAAGTAGATATTAAGAAACATCTAGGTCAGTATTCTGATACTAGCAACTACAAATTAAAATCATAAATAAATACTAAATCATATTATTTTAAAGCTCTTTGGGATTTTTTAAATTATTAACTTCAAGGAAGGGCTTTGAGAACTAAGAAAGAAATCTAAGTGATAATAATCGAAACAGAGATGAAATAATGATAATAAGATAAGAATGTTTTAAGTACGTACAGCTTTAATGTCACTAAAATTATTTCTTTACCGACATACCATTGAATTTTGGAAGAAAATAAATATGCAAATACAAATAAAATTTAAATTTTAATTGCTCAACATATATAATTATGCAAATCGATGATCTCTGATAAGTCAAAATAACTTTTTAGTGAACATATTCATTTGGAGTCAGTTCTCATATTATATTGCTAATGTAAGAAGCTTCGCCAAACGTAATGGAATTGCGGATGAGATCTTAAGTGCAATCGAAGGGTCTGTTGTTCAAAAATTTTACATGCAATTTATATGCCTCTGTGTGTGATTTGTGTCATGTAGCCTGTAGTAGTATGTTAAGTAGGTATATACGTTATACGTTTTCGATGTAGCTATCAAACTTTTGTAATTGCCGCAGGCGTTTGGTAAATGATGCGGCGCACGCGCATCCGACGCGAGATAGGATATTCTTATTAAAATTGATTTATCTTTCTGTAGACTTAGTTAAGTTGGGTAATTCATCTGTGCATCGGGTGCATTTAGTATACTGTTAAATATCAGTTAGGACTGGGGACGACCTGCATCTGGTGCATGGGCTGGCCTGTTCCTTATCATCGGGAAAATGACTGGAATTTCAATTATTGATCATCATTTATGCCTTTGCTTGCAAATATAGGGTTTCCAAGAATCATGTTGATGCTAGAAGGCGGGCACTTATGTTACTTTTAGTTAGTTAGCAAAAAAAACCCATGCCACGCGTACGAAGTCCCGGGCACCGCTAGTATAGGATAAGAATGTTTTATTAATGTTCTATTCTTAGAAATGAATTTGTAACTGGTACGTCTTGTAAGCGACGAACATGATTCTTCTAGAAATACAGCATGACCCACGAGGTCATAATAACACTACTTATGTTTCCGGAAAAAGTTCCACTACGTCACACAACTGTATAATCCCATAAAAGCTGACAAATGTGGAACGCTGTATTCTAAATATGAATACGATTCGGTCATTAAAGCCATTAACATCGTTTATGGCGCTGACAGTAGCTTTATGATAAATGTGGGGGCAGGTGAAGTGGAAGTCGTGTTTGCAAAGATTAATAGCACGATGCAAAACTGTAATTTTTGAGCACTTAATTTGTGCGTTGTTATGTAATGATTAAAAGAAACAGCTGTTATAAACAACAATTAGTTTGACTATAGCTTGGCGCTTTGCCGCTCTAGATATTGAATATAACGTCATATATAAATACAATTAAGTTTATTGCCTTACCAATATTCATTCAAATGTATTTCTGCAATATTTAGCAACACTAAATGATCAACGAAGTAGGTAATTTAAGAAAACTAAGTTTTGCAGTTGTTCGTTTCGATTTTAAAGGAATATTCTTAGGGGAAGTCGATAATTCTATCGTACTACAAAATTGCAAACAAAGCAATTTATGTTCAGTTTGAATAATCAACATCCTGATCGTCAAAGAGACGATAAGGATGTTAATTTTGGCTTTTGAGTGGTCTTCAACCTTTCTGCTGAACGATTTATATTGATCGAATAAATATACCATTAGCCAGAACGAGCTATATACAACGGTTCTATAAGGTTGAATGACCCATAACATATGACAAAGTGTAGCCACCCACAACAGCTATTTTGCATTTTAAAACTAGATATAAAGTTACCTACTACATTACCCTTGAATCCTGTTGGTGGTTTATAAGGGTTAGTGTAACATTGTGATGAATAACGTAGTCATATTATTATAATGGGTACATTAAAAATCGGTCGAGTGCGACTTGGACTCACACACCGAGGGCTCCGTACGAAAAACAAACTAAGTTAAGTGGCAAACTGAACTTTGCCGTTCGATTCCTACATACACGGCTATTGCACCAACCGCAAATAATAAGTTTGTAATAGTAAATGCGATCTTTTTTTAAATTTAGCTATTCACACTAAGTGAGCAACTCAAAAAACACGTTTCTAGGAGAGGAGCCCCCTTTATTTATTATTTATGTTAATTTTTGTTATTTGTTGTTATAGCAGCAACAGAGATACACATTCTGTGAAAATTTCAAGTGTTACGTACCTACTACCTATTACGAATCCTGAGATATAATAGACGGACAACGCCGAAGGAGGGACGATGGACAACGAAGTCTTAGTAATAGGGTTCTGTTGGTTATCCTTCGGGTACTAAAAAGGATCCCTAGAAAGCAAGTGCACTCATAAAATTGATAACTTAAATAATAGTAATAATGCTTATTGCAGCCCCACACTACGGTTTATTTGCTCGGTGTTCTTACAAGGAGTCAATGCATCGCAGGGCACACATTTCACCAGGGTACACCCAACCGCAACCTTAATTAAAATTGGAGCCGCCGGGCTGGGAACTGTACCTACGCCTTACAGAAGACTGTAGTGAAATAACACTACTTTGATGAAGTGTTATGTTTCTGCGGTAAGTAAGGTTGCCAGTGCTCCACGAGGTTACGCAGGGCTAGTAGTAATGCTGCTAGCACAGTGGCTCCTCATCAATAACAGGGTTGGCATTTCGTTAGTTATATCCGTGGTATTGCTAGCGGCTATAGGCTACGGTGAATACTAACCATCAGGTGGGCCGTATGCTTGTGGGCCACCTTAGGGGTATAAAAAAAAACTTAAATAGTTCCCATAGGCTAGTTGTGAAATATAATGTTTAAATTTAAATACACATTTAAACATTTCTGCAAATCTCTGGGATTATAATTACCGTTATTTTATTATGAATTAAAGATTTAAATTTTCCAGAGCTCACTGTCGCTGTTTATGATGACGTCAAACACTACATATGAAAGCTATAAGTGGCCACTTATGTATATAAATAATAAATGTTATTAATTTCGGTTTTGTTTCAATTCAAAGAGCTTTCGACTATAGCTACTCTAGTATTCAAAAAGGATTTAATTGCTTCGCGAGAGGTCATGTTAATAAATATTTAACCCTGATCGAATGTCAACTAAGAAATAAGTCTCCGTTAAAACTAGGTTTTTAAAAGAAAGCGTTAGTTCACACTTTAACGGCAATTATTTGTTTAGAGAATAAATGGTCTAATCGACTTAATAGCAAGGTATATTTATTTATTTTATAAAATGTATGACATGGTTTCTTACAACAAAATTATGAGACTTGTATAGTTTCAGACTTTTCCATGCTGACCGGTTTTGACAAATCTATCTGTATAAGCATTGACGTGTATAAGTGTAAAATCCCGGCAAATACAATTTGCACGTGAGAGGGGCTTAGTTCTTTTGATGAAATACGGAATGAACGCGTAACCAGGAAAGAGTGGAAATATAATAATTATAATATATAAAATGGCGTAGTCTCTTCTATTTTTTATACTGCTCGCCTAGCATACTGCTCGCTAGCATACTGCTCGCCTGATGGTGGTTACCGTAGCCTATGGTCGCTTGCAACACTAGGGGTAACATTCGCGCGTTGCCAACCCTAATATTTAATTTTAATCTTTTAATTGATCTCATTATTTGATCAGCATACTTGAATCTCAGAGTATATACTACGTACAACTTGAATTGAGAGATTTTTAGGAGCAGAAATATGAATCAGTTGTGATTATTATTAATTTCAAAAATTTGCTATGCAAAACCTGTTGAAGTTCGATCGTTTGTATCTTTAAGAGATATTCCAAGTGACGCAGAGAAAAGATCAATGACCTCGTAGAAACAGTCTACGAGGTAGTAGATAGCGCTACAGCGGCAGACGTGAGCGGATGCAGGTACTGGTTATACTGCGCTTGCCGCAGATCTCTTGCCGATATACTTACTGCTTCTGACAATAATTACAATAGCTAATTTACTTCGTGATTTACATATTTAATTGTGATCTAATGAATTTATCACCTTTTGTAATAAATTAAAATAATATTGACTAATTTAGTGAACTCATTCAATAATCAAAGAGCATTTTTATTTCTATTCAAACAATACCTTAACAGTTCGATCGTCAAGCATTATAATGTTAATAAAATTGATTTATTAGCCTGTATAGTATTATCGCATCGCGAATTGTTTAGGTAACTACCAGGAAATTTTGTTTCAACTTACTTACTAATTGCTATGTCAATGCGGCCTACACTGTACTACGGCACAGTCGCCTTCGATCAAATTAAAACAAATTTAGATTTTCCCCAGCTATTTGAAAACGGAACTAGTCTTAGGTAACATTTATTTATATTTTTCTGCAGCCTTGGACGTATACGAAGTGGTAATTCAATTAGCACCTTTTTTATAGGTAGGTACCTACTTACCACGGTAAGTGTGTTT
The DNA here is from genome assembly GCA_951449985.1 of Falcaria lacertinaria. Taxonomy (NCBI): domain Eukaryota; kingdom Metazoa; phylum Arthropoda; class Insecta; order Lepidoptera; family Drepanidae; genus Falcaria; species Falcaria lacertinaria. The sequence goes on along the minus strand of OX602113.1, from coordinate 6,354,276 downwards.
GCACGGCAGGGTTGCATTAAGAATTAATATGAAGCAGGATCCATCTATCACCTGATTACCAGCGTGTTACATTCCTTTTCATTTTTAGAGTTCCGTACCCGAAGGGTAACCGACGGAACCCCATTATTAAGACTTCGCTGTCCGTCCGTCCGTCCGTTGGCGTCGTCCGTCTGTCTGTCAGAGGGCTATATATCATGATTCGTAATAGGTAGACGGTTATAATAAAAATGAAAATAACATAAAAATAAAGGGGGCTCCCCTAAGGTAGACACTTGAGATTTTCATAGAGTGTGTATTGCTATATATTCTAAAAAGCGAGCGAATTTAATATTACAAACATATTACTTGCTTGTTGTTGGTGCAATAGCCATGGCTAGGGATCGAACGGAAAAATTAAGTTTGTCATTTAACCTAGTTTGTTTTTAGTACGGAACGCTCGTTGTGCGAGTCCAACTCGCACTTGGCCGATGTTTTTCAATTCGTGTGCTTAGTCATGTAAATCTGGATATTTTACAAAGTATGTTTGTTTTATATTCAGCAATACTTATCATTGCGATCTAACTTACGGATCTGAATGAAATTTGGTATGCTACAAGCATGCGAGTGACCCAGAGTAACACATCACCGGTACACTACTTTTTTTATAATCCCCGCTACGCTTTTGTTTGTCAAACCTGTGTGCTACAAACAAAACAACACATGTATTTTATATTTAGTTGTCAGATACAACAGTAAATTATGTTTAGGTACTTGGTGATATACTTTATACGGTTTCGTTACCTCTTATTTTGTTTTCAATAAAAAAAAATTTCTTTGCATTCCTAACTTTGGTTGTTATTTGGTATAAAGTTTTTCTAAGTATTTATTATACAGTATGTCAAAAAGAGGCGCAGGTTTTATTTGCGAATGTATGCATCAAGATTTCCAAGAGGAGTTTATCTTTCAGCACATAAATCATCAGGTACTTAAGGTTAGTGTCGGTGCCCAGGGTTTTTGTCAAGTTAAAACAATTACGGTGTAATTTATCGAGTCAAATTTGATTCCGTTACATTAGGAACCGTCTTATTATATTTTACATTTGATTTAAAGTCTAAGTTTTATTAATAACTAGCGGCCCGCCCCAGCTTCGCACGGGTAGACATTTATTTTGTCTACCCGTGCGAAGCCGGGGCGGGCAGCTAGTATAATATACAGCCTATGTTACTCAGTGATAATGTAGCTTTCTAACGGTGAAAGAATTTTTGAAATCGGTCCAGTAGTTTCGGAGCCTATAGACATTTATCAAATATTTTGTCTACCCGAGCAAAGCCGGAGCGGGAAGCTAGTATAATATATAGCCTATGTTACTCAGTGATGATGTACCTTTCTAACGGTGAAAGAATTTTTGAAATCGGTCTTTTAGTTTCGGAGCCTATTCAATACATACAAAAATACAAATCTTTCCTCTTTATAATATTAGTATAGATAGACATTGTGGGCGGTGCTACAAAACATTAATAAAATTTAACATCATAACATGTGTCTGCGGCCGTAACACCTCTACACCGGATTGCCGCAATTTATTATATTGTCACCTTATACGAAAAAATTATAAATGATGTACATTAATCTGTCAGGAATATTCTATTGGCAAGAGTCAATAGTTAGTTGTATACTAGTATCATATAAATATAATAAATGCAAAAGCTTGATCTTTCTATGTAACTAAACCACGCCAAAAATGGTACACAGGTAAAGTATGACCGGGAGTCAAACAATGGGTACTTTTTTAAGTTCAGGCGCACAAAGTAGTAAGCAAGAAAAACTTGTATCAAAAATTAACTAATTAGGGATCGTTCATATGCATACTGTATCCTATATTATTCCTTATGTGACTGCATCTTAGAGTGTGTCTAACTAAACATATTTTGTAGGTGTAAAAACTTTGTATTTTGAAATGCATCCAGGACTTGCACTACTCGTCTGTATCCGCGTCACGTTTCTCCGTGGCCCGTGCTCTTATTGTGTTTGTGAATATATCTCGAATCTCGCAGATACCGTCTTGAGAAGACCTTCTTCAACAATGAATGAGCGTAGAATCATAAATGCTAACACGGATATCACACCTACTTTTTAACTTAAATTATAAAATTGTGTCATACAATGCTTGATTACGTATGTACTTGATCAAATAACTGACATAATCGTACTTCCCTTGCCCTTATATATGTATATTTGAGTGCAAATATTATCCAAACAAAAATGGCAATCTATATAAAGATTGTGTTTGTGTTAACTGATTTTATAAGATGTGTAAAATGATTTGTTTTGAGAGTAGATGTCTACTCTCAAAACAAATCATTTTACGTCTTCACAAATGTTTGTGAAGACTATTCTAATTTTTTTAATTTCCACTGGTTTGAAGGCCGTTAATTTAGTTTTTACCAAAAATATATATTAATATAAGAGTAATAAATAGATCATATTTATACTTGATTAACTTTAATTTAGTTTATTTTATTCACATTCCTGTAGGTAGATACTTAAGCCAGCTTCTGGGTTCAGGTGAAATAGCAACCCGTGTTATAGACTCAATTACTTCATCAATCATCAATGTATTTTCTCAAATATCTAGTCTTCATTTCATATTTGCACGTTGCAGTTCTGTAAACATAAATTAAGTGTACTCTTCGAATTAAAATACAGAATATGTCAAATCTTTCTTATCACATTCATATATTTTGAAGTGTTGCAATGGCACAGAACTCAATAATTAGTAGGTTATATTATGTGCATCGATTAGAAAAAAAAACATCTGAATAGCTAGGTGTCTATAGGCTACGGTGCCTGCTCAACGATGGGCGCAAACTGGCGTGCCAACATAGTAAATAAAAAATATTTAGAACTAGAAAGAAATCATCAATTATCGTTATCGACGATATAGTTAATCCCTGATTTCTTATTTTTACGATGCACCCAGCTCACTAGGGTTTCATATCTTCAGGGAGCATCACAAATCCATCGCTCCAGCTAGTAGACCGAAACGTATTTTACAAAAAATACCAAACCCCTTTGTTTCTGTTGCGTACGGTCGAACAGCTGACCTATTTGTACTTATTTATGCTTTTCGTTTCAAATATTTGGTATGTAGATCTTTCAGACAATTGCACTACAATTTAATACATAAAAAAAATATGCTAGCCAGTTGAAAACCTTTAAAAATATTGCGCGAGATGCGAGACTGCGAGGGCCATATGGGGCAGCGTGTCAGTCTTATGAAACTATCAACACCTAGCGGAATTAATTTGAATATATCCGTCTGTTTTATTTGAATGATATGTTAGTTTCAAATTTAAATAATTTTGTGGTCATCGCTTATAAATTAACCCGATTACTATGTGATTCTTTATAGAACGCGTGCGGCAACAAAACAGCCGAGCAATTTCACTGTATAATACTCATTATTTTAATTTACCTTTTTAAGGTTCCAACCCCGAAGGGTAATCAATGGAACCTAAAATACTAAGACTTTGCTGTCCATACCATCCGTCTGTCTGTCAGCGGGCTGTATCTATTGATCCCTAATAGGTACACAGTGGAAATTTTCTCAGAATGTGTATTAAACAAATCTACACTAATATTATAAAGAGGAAAGATTTGATTCTTTATTTGTATAAAATAGGCTCCGAAACTAGTAGACTAATTTCAAAATTTCTTTTGCCGTTAGAAAGCTACATTATCACTGAGTAACATAGGCGATATATTATATTAATACGCGGGCGAAGTCGCGGGGATATGTAAGAAAAAAATATATTAGCAAATAATTAAGGGGGCTCCCCTACTAGAAACGTGTTTAATTGTTTTTTTACTTTAACTCAATAATGTAGAGGCTTGAAATGTTCATTGAGTTTGTAATGCTATATTCGCTAAAAGAGAGCGAATTTACTAGGAATTGTTTTTGGTTCGTAAGGTTCGAACGGCCGGATGTAATCATTTCATGAAGTTTGTCATTTAACCTACTTTGTTGTTAGTACGGAACCCTCAGTGTGTGAATCCAACTCGCACTTTTTTTAATGTTTTACCCTAATATTGCAAACAAAACAAGCATAGCTACGTTTTAGTGCCTGAGGGTTAATCGGGTATCCCAAGCCTAGGGTCAAATCAGGCCAATAACGTCTTTTTTATATATTTTTATAAACAATATTAGCTGATGCAGTATGCTCAAGAGTGCAATTCAATAAAATGTCTGTTTATTAATTATTATATTTTCTTAACATAATAATAGTTTAGGAAAATAATTATGTAGTAACAAAAAAGATAGACGTAGGAGCTATTATACAAAGATACTAGAAATTTTCCTCAGGCTAATGAATTTTTATTTTAGTGTAGGTATGATTCGGGTATAATTAACACCCGTTTTGAATATTAAAATTCTGTCGTAGGTGAATATTATGAAGCGGTGGACCGGATAACAGTTAATACTGGTTTCACGATTTATATTAATGTCACTACTGAGATTCTATGACTGTTATATAGCAATAGAATAAGAGAGCTTAAAGTGAAACGACTTCTAAAAGCTTAAGTTATACATGTTTTTTTTTTTAATTTCTACTGTGTGGTCAATATTTTATTCTTATTTGCGTTTTACATATTCCGCACTATCTGTTTTTTTAACTGGTTCCATAATGAATCCTTTCCATCTTCTTGATATTCCTACATTACAGAAGATAAACCAAGTTACTTAATTTTCCGTTTTCCGAGATATAAATGTCTACTTCGGGAAACGTCTCAAAATTTACATAATGCTGCAAAATTACATATGCACATCGTTATGATATTTTTGCGAGATCACCACACCTAACCTGAGCTTAAAAATAAGCCAGCATAAGTTCATTCGGCTGTATGATTCTATCTTAGGGTCGGTAATAAAGAGGACAATGACGCTTGTGTTAACCAGCTTTGGTATTTAATTGCCTACAAAAATGGTACCTATATCCGTAACATAATGTAACCTTCTCATTCTTCCCTTCTTAAGTAACTTCGAGCGCCATTATAGGAATTCGCAGATGCATAACGACAGTCTGGGCCACTATAACGCTACACTGATAAAAAAATATAAAACATTAAAAATAATTTTCATTTATACTTGGCAGATTTTATTTTATACACATTTTGTCATTAACAGAAGTAACAGCAGGTGATCAAAATATCCTGCTCTTAATATAATTTTGAATTATTTAAAACAGAAACACCGTTACTTACGAGACAATGCTAGTTTTATTAGAGGTTCATTACATTTAAAGTGCCCAGCTGTTTAACGTAATTGATATAAAAGAGGAAACCTTTCCTGATTAGATAATTGAGTTTAAGAAACGAACAGTTTAAGATATAATCATTTGATTAAAACATAGTAAATGTAATTTTACTTTGATATAGATCGGAATATCAAGACAAGATTTTATTTATGATTTATTAATCAATTCAAAACATAGGTCTATAATATATTTTTTTAGATTGGTATCGCCACCTTTTCCCACTCCTATTTATAATTTGTATATTTCATAGTCCGGGTCTGGACTAATATCCTCGTTGTCATCAACGTGGATAATCTTTTCGACGTTTTCATTAAAAGTTACTACGGATTTGCGTCTCGGTTTTGGTATCTCACCGAATTCGTCTCCAGAAGAGTCATCTTCAGCATCTTTTAATTTGTCAATTGACTGTATGACTATTGGAGCTCGCGTATCAACCATATTTACTATGGCTTCTAAAGGAGGCTCTACTTTGGTGGTGGAAGGTGAAACAGCAACTTCATGAATTGGAGCATTCAGCATGTCTTGAAGCCTTCTCTCACTCCTTTTAAGTTCCTCTATGTCTAGTCGAGGCTTTGTCATAGTTTCCGGTTTTGGGAGTTGATTCATTGAGTCATTTCGAGAAGCTAAGCTGCTTTCATCGCTGAATTCTTGATACTTGTTTCCACATAACCTACGAATAATATTATGTTTTCACATAAGTTTACTATTTTAATTCTGATAAGCAAGGTAATTTAAATAACGGTCCTCTTACCGTTTACGGAAAACCCATATAACTATGAGCACAATCAGTATGAAAAGGAGAATACTGAGCACTATCGTAGAGACCAACAGACCTATGTCACGTCTCGGTATGACACATATCTCTTGACCTTCTAGATGATCTTCCAACGATAGTATGCTCGCTATATTGACCATTACTGCTACATTGTTAGTGATGTCTCTGAAAATTTAAATATTTTCCCATGGAGTGGAATTAATAATAATTTCATAAGACACTGATGACTTTTCAATAGACTTACGTGATGAGTTGTTCGATTTCAACAGGTTCTCTTTCGATTAATCCATATGCATAAATTTGCAGCGAAGCACCAGCTGGTATTGTGTCACGGTTCTTTCTTGTATTCACTATTTCTACGTCATCAGATATTACGGCAGATCTGAGAGCTCTAACTTCGTATCCAACTGCGGCACCCATTATCTCTAAAATGCTCTCCTCGTCGTCCAGGAATGCATCATTAACTGTGACTACAACAATATTTCTGTCGTCGAGCAGTTTTACCTAGAACGCATAAGGTAAAAAGATTACTTAAGGGCAACTTATCATACCTATTATTTTAGCGTAATTACTAAATATATTTAACCAGGTTAGCCGTAGTAGCCTCTTATAAAAGGGCCCTGCCACTGTTACTGTATTCTGGGAAATAACTTGACAAAGTAAATATTTCATGTCAAAATTGAGACCGAAATGATTTTTAACTTGATAAACAGACAAAATGAGTTTTCCCAAGACTCAGAAAAGTAAATTTTAATGGTCGGTGTACTTTGTGTTTCAATGCTAATGAAAAAATGTAGTATCCAATTAAGTAAAAAGGTTTGTAGCATACTTAATTGTACCAACATCAGGGGCACTGGCCTACCGTTTGCAAAACGTCAACGAAATTATGGAGATTGTAAGATAGGGTATACATACATACAGATTTTTGATACCAAATTGTTTGTCTTCAAAAAAGTCGATATTTGTTTTCATCAACCATATACCTTATCGGACAGCAATCGAACTGGGTACACCAGTAAACGAGACTAAGCACATAAGCCATGACGCATTTCAGACAGCTAGTGATTTTATCATCGTAGGCATAACTACCTACCAATTGAGGGTGTTTTGATATCAATAACAAGGATAAAAACGTTGAACACAAAGAGTTATATGCGAGATTTAAAGCCAAATATTGTTATTGTGAGGGTCCCTTTTTATAAAAACATAATGTATGCTCTGCGTGATGTCAGAACTGCGAAATGATACCTACATGGCAATAATAAAATCTTCACTTTTAATAACAGTGTTCCGCTATACGTGTAATACATTTTAGGCTGGAGCCTTGAAGTTTTGTCAGGGAATGACACAAAATCGCACAATAACACATGCTATCGGATTCTGAACAATTATACTGACTATTGTCGTTTCTCTATATTCAAATTTATAATTGCTGGCATTAAGTAGTGTCCAAATCTGTGATAAAATACTGATAATTCAAAATGGTATCACACAAATTGCATACCTACATCTCAGTGTACTATGTCAGTGTATTATCTATGATCTCAGCTTTAGTGAAATGATTCACTGTGACTGAAAAAAGTTATTTTTAAGTATGTTGGTGCATTCACGATAAAGTTAACAGCAATATGATTATGACTCGAGTTTGGGTATCAACTCGAATATTTTTAGAGATATCCTTTATGACCTTTCTAAAAAAAGTTTGTGGATCCCCCTCAGATATAACAGGTGGTTGGGCAAAAAAATTTACACATATGAATTATCTACTGATGTGTGTGATTGGTGAATGACCTGTAACATTCCACCTAGACACCGGGAATGGCCATACCGTCATGCCATGGTCGTAAAGCACTTTGTGGCTTAGATTGCTAATTCTGATATAAAACGAGACCGTATTTTAAAGATTGCGTATACGATGCACAAAGCTTTTCCTGTTAGAATGCTAACTGGTAACTTCCAGGATTCACTTTAAAATCATCACTTAACAAGAATGAGCAACATTGAAGAAGTCATTTAATATTAAAAACTTTAAATTACTTCACTTCCAAGTTACAAACGTGGTAAAAAAGTAATTTTAGTGCTAAAGCCGCAATTAACCTGAGTCGATTGTAATCTCTTAAAACCTGACGGATTTGCGTGAGATTCGCAAACCCATATAAAAAAAAAATTGACAGTACTTTTTATGTCTAACCTGAAGTTGTATAGAGCCTGACAGTCCATCTCCGTTGCGGTCGGTGGCTAGCACGATGTGCCGAGCGTCGTGTTCCAGCCGAGCACCATCTCGCACGTGCACGAACCCGGTGTTCGGGGCCACCGCCAACTGAGGATCCGTACTCCAATATCGGAGCTCTGCATTCACACCTACATCTGCGTCTGTTGCCTAAACACGAGAAATAAATAGTGACAGTCTATTCCAAACCGTTCGGTAGCTTTGCAAGTTTCCCTACCAAGAAATTAAAGTATCGATCGAAGTTTGTACGTTGAACGAGTTTCTGCATGGTCTCTGTTCCAAAATCTTAATGGACATTTCGTTTATCGTCAACATTAATAAACTTGTCGTTTGATTCCGATTTATCAGTGTAATACACTTCGAGGTTGGTAAAAACAACAAAAGTAGCATTCTTTAGCTTACGTAGATACCAATCAGTGGTACCACTGAATAGTTATTAATATATTAACATATTAAACAGAGGAATTTCGAACATTAACAGTAAAAATTATAATAATAGTATACATTCTAATACAGGCGAACTAACAACTGTTATGAAACGGACATAAGGTGGATTGACAGATTACGCTAGGTATCTAAATATATTTTTCTTTTGACTGGTTAATATCCATATTGTAAATGGCTTTACTTTATTCCACTAAGCAAGCATCCATCCGACCCATTATAGTAAGCATAGCCTTATAGCCTTATAGCCGCTAGCAATACCAGGGGGATCACTAACGCGTTCCCAACCCTGTTGTTGATGAGGACTCACTCAACTAGCAGCATTACTACTAGCGCAGCGTATCCTCATGAAGCACTGGCAACCTTACTTACCGCAGATATATGACACTACAACAATGTAATGTTATTTGACTTCGGTCTTCTGTAAGGTGGAGGTAAATTCCCCAGCCGGGCGGCTCCATTTTTCATGGGAAAACCTACAAGAGATCCCAATTCCCCTACCTCTTTTTTGAAGCCCATGGTGTGATTAATCACTGGAGTTTGTACTTAAGCTCTCACTGGTACAGGCCGGGATTAGAGCCCGGGCCCATCAGATGACAGGCCCTTGTTTCAACTACAAGGCCACCACGGCTATTGAAACTTATTACACGTACATATTAAACAGACAAAAAATAATGGAATGAGACAGAAAAAAGTCAGAATTAAAAAAAGATTTCTTATAGGAAAAAACAAATCTGTAGAGCCAATATAATTATGTACCCGGTCCGTTATATTTATCGGGCCATTTTAGGAACCGTAATCGATTCCCGAATGGCTCTTATCAAAATAAAAGAAAATATATTTTTTACTTTATTCTGTTGATGTCATTAACACCCACGAATTAAGTTTCATGTTAGTCTTACAGGATAACGATTTCGAAGAATACAAGAGCGTGCGACCAGTTTTCTTTTTTAAGAAATATAACTGTGTAAAAATAAATGATGATTATAAATAATATATATCTTCACGCTTTCTTACAATACAAGGGTCCCCGAATATGTAGAGGTATTACAATACCCATTTTTTACCGAAGATAATTTGGTGCCGATGTGAAAGATGAGAATAAATGACACATTTTTTTTTATATATACGTCAGCCTATAAACAGAACATTAAGACTTAATTGATGAATTATATAAAAGCCACATGACAATTTACTTCTGCTTCGAATTGAAATTGATTAATTTCGAGTCAGAACATTTTTAGCACAAGCATAGCTACTATTATGACTCGCTGGAAATGTACCTTTGCACCCACATTGGCCACACTTTAAGAAAACATTCGGCGGTCAACCACAAGATGCAGTAAATAATAACAACACACATGAAAGCAATATTTAGGTATTACTGATTAGTTCGTATTACTTTACGAAGGATTATCATTAGTTTGAGGATTTCACTTTCTCCCACAAACGTCTACCCTTTTTCAATACAACTTCCTTGGCGGATGTCTGTCAGGTTTTGTCGAAGATTCTTTAGATAGCAATTAGTAAAGCTTTATCCCAGACTTGAAACCTATTCCAAAGACTAAAATCATTAATAATCTTATTTCAATACGTTATGTCACGTCTTTCACAGTTAAATGCATTTTGTCACGTAACAATAACGTTAAATAGTAACAATAAAATCTTTTGACGACCTTAGTCTTTCTTGAATCTACTGTTCTTTCATGTCTACATTGCGGTAATATATTTTACCACCTTTAACGCCTTTCTACGGATTGTACAATGTTGCCGTTGTTTATATTGATTTTTAGTTAAAATAAAGTAAAATAAAGGTACCAGATTCCTTTATAGCTCAGAGTAGATAATATACTAAGCTTATAGCTTAAACTACTTTCAGTATTTACAGTTATAGCGTTTTTGGAAGCACCACATCACGTACCTTTAACTCAGCTAACGACCGCGGTAATATTGTCTCTTCGAGTTCTGGAATTGGGTAACCGACGACAATGGGTTCGTTTTCTTTTCCAACAAATACCGGAGCATTGTCATTAATATCGTTCACGATTAAATTGACTAAACTGCGTCTTGAGTTATAGAGTATTGTGTCTGTTAGGATCCAGTCCTTAGTGCCGTAGTCGTAGGGTCCAAGCCAAGGTGTATCCAAAGATCGTTTCCTACGGCTGTTATTTTGATCGCTGTCGCAGCGTAGCGTTAGTTCGACCTGGACTTGCGATAAAGCCATAAATGCGATGGATTCATGCTCTCTGTCAATAGCTCTACTGTGTAATCCGGTCTCGTCTACATAAAGCCATGATTGGTCCACAGGCCAACGATTGAGTAGACTGTACCGGCATCCTTGGAATTGTGTCGTATTTATTACAACCAAATTGCTGTGACTCTCTTCCTCGTCCCTATTAAGGATAATCAGTGGAGGAGTTACGATGTTATTATCACCACACACGGTTACTGCATTAACTGTTAAATGCACCTGTGAATTAAAATTATGTTTAATTAATTAATTATTAATAATAATTATTAATTAGATATGCATATTTTTATTAATAGGAACGTGGAAGCAAGCAATTAAATCATCTTACCGGTGACGTCGCTGAAACTTGTGTGATAGTTGTTGTTGCCATTACTTGGAAGTTGTAAACATCAATATCGACAGGGGCCGATAAATGAAGTTCACCCGCGTTGTTTATTGACATACGTGACTGAAGGTGTGCTGAAATTATGTGGATCTATTTTTAGTTGTGAACTATGAAGAAGAAAATAATGTCAAATTGTTTCTAGACAACTAGTCCTAGCAGATTAATTAAAATTAAACGGTCAATAGTTATACCCAAGACATGTTTTCCTGTGCCTACTGTGCGCGTACTGGCATATTAAACAGAGAAATTTGCTTCAAACTTTCAAGTGATATTTTCTGTTATTTTTATATTAGATTTTCTAAAATAATATTCTACCACGATGAACGTTTGATTTCTACAATTCTTCACTTTTAACCACTTACTACTGTTTTAAATTACCTCTTCATATTTTAGCAGCAATGACATGTATATCACGTGATTGCTGCACAGTTGGATTCAGGCGTTTTTGTTGATATACACTGTGCGGTCATTAATAATATGATGGAAAAACTTATCTATGCACTGTTTTTATTATATTCTTTATGTTTATTTGATGCTGTTAACGACGATCTTGGTAATAGATGCGTTGGTACAATGTGTAATTTTTCAAATTATAAATACCGCCATAATTTTATTATATTTTGTCTATTATGCTCTTGACTAGAGTGCATTTTTAAGTGGGTAATTACTCTAACAACTGCGTGCGAGTGCGTTTAAATGCGCGATATTAAGAGTATGTGGATACTCTGTGCCTTAAGAAATGCACTCAATGACGCTTAGAAATGTCAAACATGACAGATTCGCACCACCGGCACCGTGTCGCGTGCAACGAAATGGCTTGAATAGTCTCGTATAAAACCGTGAAGATCGAGTGATTACTGTCCCCGGGGATCTGGCAACAGTATTCAAGGAAGTGAAATTCACCCTATTTCCAAACTTAAATTGTTGGTACCTAAAATATAGGCAGGTATTACTAGGATACGGGTACCCATGTGTTTTTCTTGTTTATTATGAAATAGCCTGTCATCAACATGGCTATAAATTAAATTTACTGAAAGATTTACTGTATAAAATCAGACTTATCTAGTCGGTTAATTTGAATATTTTAGGTAATGTACCTGAGTAAGGCTTAAAAATATTTACTATTACATGACAAAAGATATAACATGTATGAAGATAAAACTTTAAATGGTTTGGCTATAGCTAAATTGGGAACCATCTTGGTGGCGCTCTTATTTGCCCCGGAACATACTTCTGGTAAACTATGCTAGATATACAGTTAGTATTTTTAGTAATTACCACTGTCAGTGAGCAGTGAGTAGGAGATGGATTCCCCATTGTCAGCAGTAGCTGCAACTCTGCCTACCAGCCCAGTTTGATCGACTTCCACTTGGAGAGAGTATGATGCTGAATCAAATGTCACCACAGGCAGCACTGGTACTGCTGTAAAAAAAAATACAAAACTATTCTGAAATCGAGTTTAAAAATCTAAATTTGTCTTTAATGTTCGTAGGTATTGAAAAGTATGGAGCGCCGGTCAAAGGAACTCCTTAAGCCTTATAATCTATTCATTACTTAAGCAGCCTTCCGACGTGTATTATCGTTTATCAGGGATTTTCTGATAGGTAAGTAAAAAAAAAAGTTTTTGTTCAAACATTTTGGTCTCGTTTTTCACTATGTACCTGCCCAAACACAAGCGGTTCGGTTGATCATAATATGTCAAGGGGTCAGCACTGAAGATCAAAAAAGTAGGACAAGTAGGCATCGTCTTGGGTCCCACAGCGGAACTCAATCAGAAAGGAAAGAGGTTCAGGAAATGTTGTTTGTCAAATAAGAATAGTCACGATGTTTACAAATGCATCCTTTTCGTAAAAAAAAATATTTTCTCTAATGAGAGATCACAGCTTGACAAAAGACGATGTACTTTTGAAAAACACACTGCCTATTGTAAATATTTAATGATTTTAATATTAGTATGGACACAATGTGAAATAAGGATGCAAAATAGGAAGGAAATAAAAAGGTCACATACATTTTAAAATAATATAGTGACCCGCCACTATTTTCAAAACGAATGAATCAATTTGAAAGCTGGAGTGTGTGAACCAGTATGCAATAACCACTGTATCTGGCACTTCATGTAATCTCTGTTTAGCTAGCTTTAGTGTTTATTTTGAGATATCTATACCCAATCAAACTTATTTTGCCAATTTAGCAAGCAATATAACTCAAAATAACTTTTTAATTTAAACTTCTTATTTGTAGATACTAATAGGTTCTTAAAGTTCTTATACTCTTTATCAGCTTTGTTACCGTTATGAAGTATTTTTTAAATTACAAACCGTTCTCTACGACAGTAAGGACAAGGACAGCACTAGCTTCTCCAGCTCGAAGCTCAAGGGTTACGTGAGTTACAACTGCTGGCAAGGTCACCGACACCGTCTGTACCGTGACCGCACCATATGACAGCAGCGCAACGAATGCATTCGAGTATTCTAGAACAATCAAAGGTAGGTATACATTAGTCACATTTTCCTGAACTAAAATGACAATGACTTATAAAATATCAAGTAAATTACGTATAACATCAGCGGCATCAATACCATTAGCTTTTGCTTCACGGGCCCTCTGAGGCACGAAGGGATCCCCAAGCTATTAAAATGTTGCATTATTTATATTCCACAAACGTGCCTGACGTCTTCGGACAATGGGCATATTGATGCCCCGTAGAGATAGTCCAGTGCCACTTCAAGTAGTTATGGAAATTAGCTTACCTCCAAATATTTGAACATCTGTTCCAGTATATCCAGAGATGATAATTGGTTCATGCTGGACAACACCCACTTGGATAATTCCTTCATACAGAACCTTTTCAAATGCGACGTCCGAACTATTGTCTGATCCTATAAAACAAATAATTGTCAGAACCCACTTATGACATTTTAGCAATCTTAAAATCTAAGTTTTTATAAATATAAATTCTTAAGTTCACCCTAAATAACGAAAACCACAGTCATATTGTATTTCTCTGAAAAATATAAACGACCTAGCACGAACAAAGGAGACAAACAAATGTATCTTATCATTATTATAATTGATGAGCTATGTAATCTAATCTGGACACAACTACGGAAATATACACAGATAAGTTCTATAAAACAAAACTAAAATGTTTCACGGCGAAATAATTTACTTTCTAAAAACACAAATGAAATACTTACTATCAAGAAGTGAAATTACTATCGTTGCATACGCAGATAAATTTTGTTTTTGCGCAGTAACTATAAAAATAATGAATTGATTATTAAAAACTACTTCTGAAGGAATGGGTTCTCGAAGTGACAATATTATATAATTTCCACTCCAAGTCAGCGTGAATAAATTTGAGTATTCTGGAACATAAAAGAAATAAATATAAGTAACAATTCATAACAAGATAAAAATAACAATTGACTATCACAGATAAAGATAACAGCTTTCAAAATACAGAAAAAATATCAAACCCAAGGTAGGGTCAAAACACTATTCCAATGGTAATACGTACCTCCATCCAGAGCGAACGTAACGCTATCGTCGTATCCAGTGGAAAGAGATATGGTGCTAGCAAATATAAGACCTTCTGACTCCGAGTATGTTCCGGTGTAATATGTTTCGGTGAAAATCATTTCAACCATCGGTGACTCGTCATCATTAACGACAAATTCAAAGACGACGGTGGCGTAGGCCGGTAACGTTGAGGGTAACGAAGCATGTACTTCAATAACGATTATTCGGTTGGCTGGTAATATTTGTTCGGGAATCGCGGTCTGTAAAGCGATTGTGACGGTCGAACCTACGTTCGATACGCTGAAATAGTTGGCCAATTCTAAAAGATAAAAAGAGAGATTGAGTTCAATTAACAACACTTTCCAATGCATCTTCGTCTACTAAGATAAATTTAAGCAAACTGCCTTACTACATTGCTACGTAGATACATTTTTTTATGTTTGTACTTTTGTATAAAATGCTTAGTTTCGTACATTTGTTGTATCTATCAATAGCAAATCATTATTTTGTACCTCCGTGTAACGAGAACTCGACGTCAGCTGTGTAACCCTCACTGAGAGTGATGGATTGTACGATGGCCACGTTGTTTTCAATGGATCCAACGTAAGTGACTCTGTCAAATCCAAGAGCGTTGCCTTCCGTGTACTCTGCATTAAAACGGAATACATACAGTTGCACTTGCAATTTTTGTACATTATATCGTAAACAGAACTAGGTCAAATGCAGCATACCATTGAGGAGCGAAATGACGACGGTAGACCTTGCGGTGGTGCTTCCAGCCCTCAGAGCCGTTACGACGAAAATGAGTTTTCGATTATTGGCCAACACTGCTGCAGGAATAGGATTTACTAAAGTTAGGCTTGCCGAGTTGCCAGATCTGGTTAGTCCGAAATATTGGGCGTCGTCTGAAAATGAGTTATCGTTATATCCATGTACACTTGACTAAAAAATATATTTTACCGATGAGAACTTTCCAGTTGGTACTTGTATTCAATGAACATACCTCCATCAAGAGCGAAAGTAACGCTATCATCGTAGCCCGTGGATAGAGATATCGTGTTAGCAAATATAAGACCTTCTAACTCTGTGTATGTTCCGGTGTAATATGTTTCGTTGAAAATCATTTCAACCACCGGTGACTCGTCATCATTAACGACAACTTCAAAGACGACGGTGGCGTAGGCGGGTAACGTTGAGGGCAACGAAGCTTGTACTTCAATAACGATTATTCGGTTGGCTGGTACTATTTGTTCGGGAATCGCGGTCTGTAAAGCGATTGTGACGGTCGAACCTACGTTCGATACGCTGAAATAGTTGGCCAATTCTAAAAGATAAAAAGAGAGATTGAGTTCAATTAACAACACTTGCCAATGCATCTTCGTCTACTAAGATAAATTTAAGCAAACTGCCATACTACATTGCTACGTAGGTACATTTTTTTATGTTTGTACTTTTGTATAAAATGCTTAGTTTCGTACATTTGTTGTATCTATCAATAGCAAATTATTATTTTGTACCTCCGTGTAACGAGAACTCGACGTCAGCTGTGTAACCCTCACTGAGAGTGATGGATTGTACGATGGCCACGTTGTTTTCAATGGATCCAACGTAAGTGACTCTGTCAAATCCAAGAGCGTTGCCTTCCGTGTACTCTGCAATAAAACGGAATACATACAGTTGCACTGGCAATTTTTGTACATTATATCGTAAACAGAATTAAGTCAAATGCAGCATACCATTGAGGAGCGAAATGACGACGGTAGACCTTGCGGTGGTGCTTCCAGCCCTCAGAGCCGTTACGACGAAAATGAGTTTTCGATTATTGGCCAACACTGCTGCAGGAATAGGATTTACTAAAGTTAGGCTTGCCGAGTTGCCAGATCTGGTTAGTCCGAAATATTGGGCGTCGTCTGAAATGAGTTATCGTTATATCCATGTACACTTGACTTAAAAATATATTTTAACGATGAGAACTTTCCAGTTGGTATTTGTATTCAATGAACATACCTCCATCAAGAGCGAAAGTAACGCTATCATCGTAGCCCGTGGATAGAGATATCGTGTTAGCAAATATAAGACCTTCTAACTCTGTGTATGTTCCGGTGTAATATGTTTCGTTGAAAATCATTTCAACCACCGGTGACTCGTCATCATTAACGACAACTTCAAAGACGACGGTGGCGTAGGCGGGTAACGTTGAGGGCAACGAAGCTTGTACTTCAATAACGATTATTCGGTTGGCTGGTACTATTTGTTCGGGAATCGCGGTCTGTAAAGCGATTGTGACGGTCGAACCTACGTTCGATACGCTGAAATAGTTGGCCAATTCTAAAAGATAAAAAGAGAGATTGAGTTCAATTAACAACACTTGCCAATGCATCTTCGTCTACTAAGATAAATTTAAGCAAACTGCCTTACTTCATTGCTACGTAGATAATTTTTTTTATGTTTGTACTTTTGTATAAAATGCTTAGTTTCGTACATTTGTTGTATCTATCAATAGCAAATTATTAGTTTGTACCTCCGTGTAACGAGAACTCGACGTCAGCTGTGTAACCCTCACTGAGAGTGATGGATTGTACGATGGCCACGTTGTTTTCAATGGATCCAACGTAAGTGACTCTGTCAAATCCAAGAGCGTTGCCTTCCGTGTACTCTGCATTAAAACGGAATACATACAGTTGCACTTGCAATTTTTGTACATTATATCGTAAACAGAACTAGGTCAAATGCAGCATACCATTGAGGAGCGAAATGACGACGGTAGACCTTGCGGTGGTGCTTCCAGCCCTCAGAGCCGTTACGACGAAAATGAGTTTTCGATTATTGGCCAACACTGCTGCAGGAATAGGATTTACTAAAGTTAGGCTTGCCGAGTTGCCAGATCTGGTTAGTCCGAAATATTGGGCGTCGTCTGAAAATGAGTTATCGTTATATCCATGTACACTTGACTAAAAAATATATTTTACCGATGAGAACTTTCCAGTTGGTACTTGTATTCAATGAACATACCTCCATCAAGAGCGAAAGTAACGCTATCATCGTAGCCCGTGGATAGAGATATCGTGTTAGCAAATATAAGACCTTCTAACTCTGTGTATGTTCCGGTGTAATATGTTTCGTTGAAAATCATTTCAACCACCGGTGACTCGTCATCATTAACGACAACTTCAAAGACGACGGTGGCGTAGGCGGGTAACGTTGAGGGCAACGAAGCTTGTACTTCAATAACGATTATTCGGTTGGCTGGTACTATTTGTTCGGGAATCGCGGTCTGTAAAGCGATTGTGACGGTCGAACCTACGTTCGATACGCTGAAATAGTTGGCCAATTCTAAAAGATAAAAAGAGAGATTGAGTTCAATTAACAACACTTGCCAATGCATCTTCGTCTACTAAGATAAATTTAAGCAAACTGCCATACTACATTGCTACGTAGGTACATTTTTTTATGTTTGTACTTTTGTATAAAATGCTTAGTTTCGTACATTTGTTGTATCTATCAATAGCAAATTATTATTTTGTACCTCCGTGTAACG
This sequence comes from Falcaria lacertinaria, assembly GCA_951449985.1. Classification (NCBI taxonomy): domain Eukaryota; kingdom Metazoa; phylum Arthropoda; class Insecta; order Lepidoptera; family Drepanidae; genus Falcaria; species Falcaria lacertinaria. The sequence continues at coordinate 6,335,834 of OX602113.1, read as the reverse complement.
AGAACTCGACGTCAGCTGTGTAACCCTCACTGAGAGTGATGGATTGTACGATGGCCACGTTGTTTTCAATGGATCCAACGTAAGTGACTCTGTCAAATCCAAGAGCGTTGCCTTCCGTGTACTCTGCAATAAAACGGAATACATACAGTTGCACTGGCAATTTTTGTACATTATATCGTAAACAGAATTAAGTCAAATGCAGCATACCATTGAGGAGCGAAATGACGACGGTAGACCTTGCGGTGGTGCTTCCAGCCCTCAGAGCCGTTACGACGAAAATGAGTTTTCGATTATTGGCCAACACTGCTGCAGGAATAGGATTTACTAAAGTTAGGCTTGCCGAGTTGCCAGATCTGGTTAGTCCGAAATATTGGGCGTCGTCTGAAATGAGTTATCGTTATATCCATGTACACTTGACTTAAAAATATATTTTAACGATGAGAACTTTCCAGTTGGTATTTGTATTCAATGAACATACCTCCATCAAGAGCGAAAGTAACGCTATCATCGTAGCCCGTGGATAGAGATATCGTGTTAGCAAATATAAGACCTTCTAACTCTGTGTATGTTCCGGTGTAATATGTTTCGTTGAAAATCATTTCAACCACCGGTGACTCGTCATCATTAACGACAACTTCAAAGACGACGGTGGCGTAGGCGGGTAACGTTGAGGGCAACGAAGCTTGTACTTCAATAACGATTATTCGGTTGGCTGGTACTATTTGTTCGGGAATCGCGGTCTGTAAAGCGATTGTGACGGTCGAACCTACGTTCGATACGCTGAAATAGTTGGCCAATTCTAAAAGATAAAAAGAGAGATTGAGTTCAATTAACAACACTTGCCAATGCATCTTCGTCTACTAAGATAAATTTAAGCAAACTGCCTTACTTCATTGCTACGTAGATAATTTTTTTTATGTTTGTACTTTTGTATAAAATGCTTAGTTTCGTACATTTGTTGTATCTATCAATAGCAAATTATTAGTTTGTACCTCCGTGTAACGAGAACTCGACGTCAGCTGTGTAACCCTCACTGAGAGTGATGGATTGTACGATGGCCACGTTGTTTTCAATGGATCCAACGTAAGTGACTCTGTCAAATCCAAGAGCGTTGCCTTCCGTGTACTCTGCAATAAAACGGAATACATACAGTTGCACTGGCAATTTTTGTACATTATATCGTAAACAGAATTAAGTCAAATGCAGCATACCATTGAGGAGCGAAATGACGACGGTAGACCTTGCGGTGGTGCTTCCAGCCCTCAGAGCCGTTACGACGAAAATGAGTTTTCGATTATTGGCCAACACTGCTGCAGGAATAGGATTTACTAAAGTTAGGCTTGCCGAGTTGCCAGATCTGGTTAGTCCGAAATATTGGGCGTCGTCTGAAAATGAGTTATCGTTATATCCATGTACACTTGACTTAAAAATATATTTTAACGATGAGAACTTTCCAGTTGGTATTTGTATTCAATGAACATACCTCCATCAAGAGCGAAAGTAACGCTATCATCGTAGCCCGTGGATAGAGATATCGTGTTAGCAAATATAAGACCTTCTAACTCTGTGTATGTTCCGGTGTAATATGTTTCGTTGAAAATCATTTCAACCACCGGTGACTCGTCATCATTAACGACAACTTCAAAGATGACGGTGGCGTAGGCGGGTAACGTTGAGGGCAACGAAGCTTGTACTTCAATAACGATTATTCGGTTGGCTGGTACTATTTGTTCGGGAATCGCGGTCTGTAAAGCGATTGTGACGGTCGAACCTACGTTCGATACGCTGAAATAGTTGGCCAATTCTAAAAGATAAAAAGAGAGATTGAGTTCAATTAACAACACTTGCCAATGCATCTTCGTCTACTAAGATAAATTTAAGCAAACTGCCATACTACATTGCTACGTAGGTACATTTTTTTATGTTTGTACTTTTGTATAAAATGCTTAGTTTCGTACATTTGTTGTATCTATCAATAGCAAATTATTATTTTGTACCTCCGTGTAACGAGAACTCGACGTCAGCTGTGTAACCCTCACTGAGAGTGATGGATTGTACGATGGCCACGTTGTTTTCAATGGATCCAACGTAAGTGACTCTGTCAAATCCAAGAGCGTTGCCTTCCGTGTACTCTGCAATAAAACGGAATACATACAGTTGCACTGGCAATTTTTGTACATTATATCGTAAACAGAATTAAGTCAAATGCAGCATACCATTGAGGAGCGAAATGACGACGGTAGACCTTGCGGTGGTGCTTCCAGCCCTCAGAGCCGTTAGGACGAAAATGAGTTTTCGATTATTGGCCAACACTGCTGCAGGAATAGGATTTACTAAAGTTAGGCTTGCCAAGTTGCCAGATCTGGTTAGTCCGAAATATTGGGCGTCGTCTGAAAATGAGTTATCGTTATATCCATGTACACTTGACTTAAAAATATATTTTAACGATGAGAACTTTCCAGTTGGTATTTGTATTCAATGAACATACCTCCATCAAGAGCGAAAGTAACGCTATCATCGTAGCCCGTGGATAGAGATATCGTGTTAGCAAATATAAGACCTTCTAACTCTGTGTATGTTCCGGTGTAATATGTTTCGTTGAAAATCATTTCAACCACCGGTGACTCGTCATCATTAACGACAACTTCAAAGACGACGGTGGCGTAGGCGGGTAACGTTGAGGGCAACGAAGCTTGTACTTCAATAACGATTATTCGGTTGGCTGGTACTATTTGTTCGGGAATCGCGGTCTGTAAAGCGATTGTGACGGTCGAACCTACGTTCGATACGCTGAAATAGTTGGCCAATTCTAAAAGATAAAAAGAGAGATTGAGTTCAATTAACAACACTTGCCAATGCATCTTCGTCTACTAAGATAAATTTAAGCAAACTGCCTTACTACATTGCTACGTAGATAATTTTTTTTATGTTTGTACTTTTGTATAAAATGCTTAGTTTCGTACATTTGTTGTATCTATCAATAGCAAATTATTAGTTTGTACCTCCGTGTAACGAGAACTCGACGTCAGCTGTGTAACCCTCACTGAGAGTGATGGATTGTACGATGGCCACGTTGTTTTCAATGGATCCAACGTAAGTGACTCTGTCAAATCCAAGAGCGTTGCCTTCCGTGTACTCTGCATTAAAACGGAATACATACAGTTGCACTTGCAGTTTTTGTACATTATATCGTAAACAGAACTAGGTCAAATGCAGCATACCATTGAGGAGCGAAATGACGACGGTAGACCTTGCGGTGGTGCTTCCAGCCCTCAGAGCCGTTACGACGAAAATGAGTTTTCGATTATTGGCCAACACTGCTGCAGGAATAGGATTTACTAAAGTTAGGCTTGCCGAGTTGCCAGATCTGGTTAGTCCGAAATATTGGGCGTCGTCTGAAAATGAGTTATCGTTATATCCATGTACACTTGACTTAAAAATATATTTTAACGATGAGAACTTTCCAGTTGGTATTTGTATTCAATGAACATACCTCCATCAAGAGCGAAAGTAACGCTATCATCGTAGCCCGTGGATAGAGATATCGTGTTAGCAAATATAAGACCTTCTAACTCTGTGTATGTTCCGGTGTAATATGTTTCGTTGAAAATCATTTCAACCACCGGTGACTCGTCATCATTAACGACAACTTCAAAGATGACGGTGGCGTAGGCGGGTAACGTTGAGGGCAACGAAGCTTGTACTTCAATAACGATTATTCGGTTGGCTGGTACTATTTGTTCGGGAATCGCGGTCTGTAAAGCGATTGTGACGGTCGAACCTACGTTCGATACGCTGAAATAGTTGGCCAATTCTAAAAGATAAAAAGAGAGATTGAGTTCAATTAACAACACTTGCCAATGCATCTTCGTCTACTAAGATAAATTTAAGCAAACTGCCATACTACATTGCTACGTAGGTAAATTTTTTTATGTTTGTACTTTTGTATAAAATGCTTAGTTTCGTACATTTGTTGTATCTATCAATAGCAAATTATTATTTTGTACCTCCGTGTAACGAGAACTCGACGTCAGCTGTGTAACCCTCACTGAGAGTGATGGATTGTACGATGGCCACGTTGTTTTCAATGGATCCAACGTAAGTGACTCTGTCAAATCCAAGAGCGTTGCCTTCCGTGTACTCTGCAATAAAACGGAATACATACAGTTGCACTGGCAATTTTTGTACATTATATCGTAAACAGAATTAAGTCAAATGCAGCATACCATTGAGGAGCGAAATGACGACGGTAGACCTTGCGGTGGTGCTTCCAGCCCTCAGAGCCGTTAGGACGAAAATGAGTTTTCGATTATTGGCCAACACTGCTGCAGGAATAGGATTTACTAAAGTTAGGCTTGCCAAGTTGCCAGATCTGGTTAGTCCGAAATATTGGGCGTCGTCTGAAAATGAGTTATCGTTATATCCATGTACACTTGACTTAAAAATATATTTTAACGATGAGAACTTTCCAGTTGGTATTTGTATTCAATGAACATACCTCCATCAAGAGCGAAAGTAACGCTATCATCGTAGCCCGTGGATAGAGATATCGTGTTAGCAAATATAAGACCTTCTAACTCTGTGTATGTTCCGGTGTAATATGTTTCGTTGAAAATCATTTCAACCACCGGTGACTCGTCATCATTAACGACAACTTCAAAGACGACGGTGGCGTAGGCGGGTAACGTTGAGGGCAACGAAGCTTGTACTTCAATAACGATTATTCGGTTGGCTGGTACTATTTGTTCGGGAATCGCGGTCTGTAAAGCGATTGTGACGGTCGAACCTACGTTCGATACGCTGAAATAGTTGGCCAATTCTAAAAGATAAAAAGAGAGATTGAGTTCAATTAACAACACTTGCCAATGCATCTTCGTCTACTAAGATAAATTTAAGCAAACTGCCTTACTACATTGCTACGTAGATACATTTTTTTATGTTTGTACTTTTGTATAAAATGCTTAGTTTCGTACATTTGTTGTATCTATCAATAGCAAATCATTATTTTGTACCTCCGTGTAACGAGAACTCGACGTCAGCTGTGTAACCCTCACTGAGAGTGATGGATTGTACGATGGCCACGTTGTTTTCAATGGATCCAACGTAAGTGACTCTGTCAAATCCAAGAGCGTTGCCTTCCGTGTACTCTGCAATAAAACGGAATACATACAGTTGCACTGGCAATTTTTGTACATTATATCGTAAACAGAACTAAGTCAAATGCAGCATACCATTGAGGAGCGAAATGACGACGGTAGACCTTGCGGTGGTGCTTCCAGCCCTCAGAGCCGTTACGACGAAAATGAGTTTTCGATTATTGGCCAACACTGCTGCAGGAATAGGATTTACTAAAGTTAGGCTTGCCGAGTTGCCAGATCTGGTTAGTCCGAAATATTGGGCGTCGTCTGAAAATGAGTTATCGTTATATACATGTACACTTGACTAAAAAATATATTTTAACGATGAGAACTTTCCAGTTGGTATTTGTATTCAATGAGCATACCTCCATCAAGAGCGAAAGTAACGCTATCATCGTAGCCCGTGGATAGAGATATCGTGTTAGCAAATATAAGACCTTCTAACTCTGTGTATGTTCCGGTGTAATATGTTTGGTTGAAAATCATTTCAACCACCGGTGACTCGTCATCATTAACGACAACTTCAAAGACGACGGTGGCGTAGGCGGGTAACGTTGAGGGCAACGAAGCTTGTACTTCAATAACGATTATTCGGTTGGCTGGTACTATTTGTTCGGGAATCGCGGTCTGTAAAGCGATTGTGACGGTCGAACCTACGTTCGATACGCTGAAATAGTTGGCCAATTCTAAAAGATAAAAAGAGAGATTGAGTTCAATTAACAACACTTGCCAATGCATCTTCGTCTACTAAGATAAATTTAAGCAAACTGCCTTACTACATTGCTACGTAGATACATTTTTTAATGTTTGTACTTTTGTATAAAATGCTTAGTTTCGTACATTTGTTGTATCTATCAATAGCAAATCATTATTTTGTACCTCCGTGTAACGAGAACTCGACGTCAGCTGTGTAACCCTCACTGAGAGTGATGGATTGTACGATGGCCACGTTGTTTTCAATGGATCCAACGTAAGTGACTCTGTCAAATCCAAGAGCGTTGCCTTCCGTGTACTCTGCAATAAAACGGAATACATACAGTTGCACTGGCAATTTTTGTACATTATATCGTAAACAGAACTAAGTCAAATGAAGCATACCATTGAGGAGCGAAATGACGACGGTAGACCTTGCGGTGGTGCTTCCAGCCCTCAGAGCCGTTACGACGAAAATGAGTTTTCGATTATTGGCCAACACTGCTGCAGGAATAGGATTTACTAAAGTTAGGCTTGCCGAGTTGCCAGATCTCGTTAGTCCGAAATATTGGGCGTCGTCTGAAAATGAGTTATCGTTATATCCATGTACACTTGACTTAAAAATATATTTTAACGATGAGAACTTTCCAGTTGGTATTTGCATTCAATGAACATACCTCCATCAAGAGCGAAAGTAACGCTATCATCGTAGCTTGTGGATAGAGATATCGTGTTAGTAAATATAAGACCTTCTAACTCTGTGTATGTTCCGGTGTAATATGTTTCGTTGAAAATCATTTCAACCACCGGTGACTCGTCATCATTAACGACAACTTCAAAGACGACGGTGGCGTAGGCGGGTAACGTTGAGGGCAACGAAGCTTGTACTTCAATAACGATTATTCGGTTGGCTGGTACTATTTGTTCGGGAATCGCGGTCTGTACAGCGATTGTGACGGTCGAACCTACGTTCGATACGCTGAAATAGTTGGCCAATTCTAAAAGATAAAAAGAGAGATTGAGTTCAATTAACAACACTTGCCAATGCATCTTCGTCTACTAAGATAAATTTAAGCAAACTGCCTTACTACATTGCTACGTAGATACATTTTTTTATGTTTGTACTTTTGTATAAAATGCTTAGTTTCGTACATTTGTTGTATCTATCAATAGCAAATCATTATTTTGTACCTCCGTGTAACGAGAACTCGACGTCAGCTGTGTAACCCTCACTGAGAGTGATGGATTGTACGATGGCCACGTTGTTTTCAATGGATCCAACGTAAGTGACTCTGTCAAATCCAAGAGCGTTGCCTTCCGTGTACTCTGCAATAAAACGGAATACATACAGTTGCACTGGCAATTTTTGTACATTATATCGTAAACAGAACTAAGTCAAATGCAGCATACCATTGAGGAGCGAAATGACGACGGTAGACCTTGCGGTGGTGCTTCCAGCCCTCAGAGCCGTTACGACGAAAATGAGTTTTCGATTATTGGCCAACACTGCTGCAGGAATACGATTTACTAAAGTTAGGCTTGCCGAGTTGCCAGATCTGGTTAGTCCGAAATATTGGGCGTCGTCTGAAAATGAGTTATCGTTATATCCATGTACACTTGACTAAAAAATATATTTTACCGATGAGAACTTTCCAGTTGGTACTTGTATTTAATGAACATACCTCCATCAAGAGCGAAAGTAACGCTATCATCGTAGCCCGTGGATAGAGATATCGTGTTAGCAAATATAAGACCTTCTAACTCTGTGTATGTTCCGGTGTAATATGTTTCGTTGAAAATCATTTCAACCACCGGTGACTCGTCATCATTAACGACAACTTCAAAGACGACGGTGGCGTAGGCGGGTAACGTTGAGGGCAACGAAGCTTGTACTTCAATAACGATTATTCGGTTGGCTGGTACTATTTGTTCGGGAATCGCGGTCTGTAAAGCGATTGTGACGGTCGAACCTACGTTCGATACGCTGAAATAGTTGGCCAATTCTAAAAGATAAAAAGAGAGATTGAGTTCAATTAACAACACTTGCCAATGCATCTTCGTCTACTAAGATAAATTTAAGCAAACTGCCTTACTACATTGCTACGTAGATACATTTTTTTATGTTTGTACTTTTGTATAAAATGCTTAGTTTCGTACATTTGTTGTATCTATCAATAGCAAATTATTATTTTGTACCTCCGTGTAACGAGAACTCGACGTCAGCTGTGTAACCCTCACTGAGAGTGATGGATTGTACGATGGCCACGTTGTTTTCAATGGATCCAACGTAAGTGACTCTGTCAAATCCAAGAGCGTTGCCTTCCGTGTACTCTGCAATAAAACGGAATACATACAGTTGCACTGGCAATTTTTGTACATTATATCGTAAACAGAACTAAGTCAAATGCAGCATACCATTGAGGAGCGAAATGACGACGGTAGACCTTGCGGTGGTGCTTCCAGCCCTCAGAGCCGTTACGACGAAAATGAGTTTTCGATTATTGGCCAACACTGCTGCAGGAATAGGATTTACTAAAGTTAGGCTTGCTGAGTTGCCAGATCTGGTTAGTCCGAAATATTGGGCGTCGTCTGAAAATGAGTTATCGTTATATACATGTACACTTGACTAAAAAATATATTTTAACGATGAGAACTTTCCAGTTGGTATTTGTATTCAATGAGCATACCTCCATCAAGAGCGAAAGTAACGCTATCATCGTAGCCCGTGGATAGAGATATCGTGTTAGCAAATATAAGACCTTCTAACTCTGTGTATGTTCCGGTGTAATATGTTTCGTTGAAAATCATTTCAACCACCGGTGACTCGTCATCAATAACGACAACTTCAAAGACGACGGTGGCGTAGGCGGGTAACGTTGAGGGCAACGAAGCTTGTACTTCAATAACGATTATTCGGTTGGCTGGTACTATTTGTTCGGGAATCGCGGTCTGTAAAGCGATTGTGACGGTCGAACCTACGTTCGATACGCTGAAATAGTTGGCCAATTCTAAAAGATAAAAAGAGAGATTGAGTTCAATTAACAACACTTGCCAATGCATCTTCGTCTACTAAGATAAATTTAAGCAAACTGCCTTACTACATTGCTACGTAGATACATTTTTTAATGTTTGTACTTTTGTATAAAATGCTTAGTTTCGTACATTTGTTGTATCTATCAATAGCAAATCATTATTTTGTACCTCCGTGTAACGAGAACTCGACGTCAGCTGTGTAACCCTCACTGAGAGTGATGGATTGTACGATGGCCACGTTGTTTTCAATGGATCCAACGTAAGTGACTCTGTCAAATCCAAGAGCGTTGCCTTCCGTGTACTCTGCAATAAAACGGAATACATACAGTTGCACTGGCAATTTTTGTTCATTATATCGTAAACAGAATTAAGTCAAATGCAGCATACCATTGAGGAGCGAAATGACGACGGTAGACCTTGCGGTGGTGCTTCCAGCCCTCAGAGCCGTTACGACGAAAATGAGTTTTCGATTATTGGCCAACACTGCTGCAGGAATAGGATTTACTAAAGTTAGGCTTGCCGAGTTGCCAGATCTCGTTAGTCCGAAATATTGGGCGTCGTCTGAAAATGAGTTATCGTTATATCCATGTACACTTGACTTAAAAATATATTTTAACGATGAGAACTTTCCAGTTGGTATTTGCATTCAATGAACATACCTCCATCAAGAGCGAAAGTAACGCTATCATCGTAGCCCGTGGATAGAGATATCGTGTTAGTAAATATAAGACCTTCTAACTCTGTGTATGTTCCGGTGTAATATGTTTCGTTGAAAATCATTTCAACCACCGGTGACTCGTCATCATTAACGACAACTTCAAAGACGACGGTGGCGTAGGCGGGTAACGTTGAGGGCAACGAAGCTTGTACTTCAATAACGATTATTCGGTTGGCTGGTACTATTTGTTCGGGAATCGCGGTCTGTACAGCGATTGTGACGGTCGAACCTACGTTCGATACGCTGAAATAGTTGGCCAATTCTAAAAGATAAAAAGAGAGATTGAGTTCAATTAACAACACTTGCCAATGCATCTTCGTCTACTAAGATAAATTTAAGCAAACTGCCTTACTACATTGCTACGTAGATACATTTTTTAATGTTTGTACTTTTGTATAAAATGCTTAGTTTCGTACATTTGTTGTATCTATCAATAGCAAATCATTATTTTGTACCTCCGTGTAACGAGAACTCGACGTCAGCTGTGTAACCCTCACTGAGAGTGATGGATTGTACGATGGCCACGTTGTTTTCAATGGATCCAACGTAAGTGACTCTGTCAAATCCAAGAGCGTTGCCTTCCGTGTACTCTGCAATAAAACGGAATACATACAGTTGCACTGGCAATTTTTGTTCATTATATCGTAAACAGAATTAAGTCAAATGCAGCATACCATTGAGGAGCGAAATGACGACGGTAGACCTTGCGGTGGTGCTTCCAGCCCTCAGAGCCGTTACGACGAAAATGAGTTTTCGATTATTGGCCAACACTGCTGCAGGAATAGGATTTACTAAAGTTAGGCTTGCCGAGTTGCCAGATCTCGTTAGTCCGAAATATTGGGCGTCGTCTGAAAATTATCGCCATGAATACACATCGCAACTCATTACTTATCAGAGTACTCTCGTGGCATGCAAGATGAATATTTTTTAATTCATAGATACATACCTCCTTCAAGACTAAATGTGACGCTTTCATCGTATTCCCCGTTCAAAGACATGGCATTTGTGAATATAAGACCCTGTATTACAGTGTATGTTCCCGTGTAATAAGGCTCCGAAAATTCATCTAAATTATCATTAGCTCTCAATTTGGCAATTTCAAGAATGATCGAGGCATGGGTTCTTTTATATTCATTTTGTAGTTCTAACGTCAACACAACCATATTATTTTCTTCGATCACCTCATCCGGAAGCCGTTCTAATAATTGTAATGTAAAAAGTCCGTCTTGTTTCGTTAGCTGAAAGTAATTCGAATAATCTAAAAAGGACTAGAAAGCTCTATTTTGGTGGTATAAGTATTTTTGCGTATCTCACATCAAATCATACCTCCAACGAGAGAATACATCAGATCCTCAGAATAGCCTTCCTGTATTCTTATCTCGTCCAACATAGTTAAGCTGCCGTTGTCAATGATTCCAGTATAGAAGTCTTGTGTTAATCTTAATGGCGACTGTATATAAAAATCTGAAATGGAAAGCGAACTAAAATTAATTTGATTTATTTCGTTTCGGATTAACTGTGCACACAGTTGCAGACCCATTGTGTGTGTGAAGACTGCATTCTGCAAGTACTACTTGCCAAGTAGGTTGTAGTACCTATATTGCCTTGCAATTTAGATTTCTTTAGGCTCACTGTTAAAACTTCAGTGTTCATAAGTAGTTTTTATTTTATGTTGTATTTGTGACAAGAAATGGATTTTAAAGCATTGTACATTTATTGTTTTTTTTTGTTATTCAACAATAATCGTTAAAATATACTGTATTCTTATTTTACTGTCGTAGTAACCTGTGATTGAAATTATAACTGCTGAATGTGCAGATAATGTTTGTGGCTTGTTGGCCATAACCGAAAACACTAAATGACTTCTGTCATCTACGGCTGGGACTGCTAGCATTGTAAGGGTTAAGTTGTTAGTTCCATTTTCTTGTAAATTGAACCACTGCGAATCATCTGGAAAGAAAGTGAACGTACATAAGCAAAGATACCTTTATGTTTTGCCTGTAATGGATAGTGGATAAATTTAAATATTTACCGCCAGCAAGATTGAAGGAAACGGTTTCATCAAAGCCCTGTATCAACTGTATTGTATATTCAAATATCAATCCTCCCTCATTAGTATAAGCTCCCGTGTAATAAGGCAGCTCAAATAATGGCGCTATTGTTTGAGAATCAATATCTTTTATAATTTCTAATATAACTGTCGCGTAGCCGCTCAATGCACCAGGAGATGATGCTCTCAAATCTATAGTGATGAAAAAGTTATTATTGATCACTGCATCCGGTAATGTGTTAATTATCTGCAGAGTAAGTGCATTATCTTGATCGGTGATTACACTGAAGTATGACGCGTATTCTGTAATCAAAGAAAACGTATTAGGTATTGCCATTGTAAACTAAGTATTTTATTTCATTTGTCTCTTTAGAATTGTGTATAAAACATACCTCCTTGTACATCATATTGGATAGCATCCAAATGATTTTTTTGAATCCGAATGGTTGGTAAAGTAATTGCACTATTGTTGATGGAACCAATATAGCTAGTCTGGTCAAAGTTCAGCACAATAGGCTCCAACGCATCTGTGTAGAGTAATATAATCATTATTAAACTTGCATCAAAGTCATAAAACCTGATTGTAACGACAATCATTCGCATAATATAACAAATCAGACATGGTTTTCCCATTATACATTGGGTAATGTAAAAGAAGTGAAATGATATGTATGTAGTGTAGGTCTAGGTAGATATTTATACCTTTAGGTAGATCGATAAAAATAGTAGCTGTTCCATTTATGGCGTTTGGCTTTTCAGCAACAATACTGAATAGTAACTGATTATTATTCTGCAAAACGTCCTCTGGAAAACTACCTAAAACTATTAGCGTTAGGGAATTGCCATTCTGTACTAGCCAAATCCACGACTCTATACCTGGAAGAAATTGTATTAGGTACAAATAAGGAAATAAAAGTTATGTGATTGTAATTTACTCAGATTAGCAGACGTGTACATACATCAAATACAACATATATTCGGTAGTATATAAAAAACTACTACTGAAAAATATATTCATCTGAACCGATAGAATGTTAAACTTATAATTACCTCCTTCTAGCTGAAATGATACTGTTTCATCGTAACCTAGAGAAAGTGACATATCATCGGTGAAAAGAAGACCAGTTTCTTCGGTGTAAACGCCGGAATAAAACGGCTTACTAAAAACAGGAGGTATGATTTCAGCCCTTGTAATGACTAATGAAATGGCTGCTATTGCGTTGTTTGTACCAGGCTTATTTGCAACAATAGTAAATACGAGCTGGTTGTTAATCTCAATTATCTCATCTGGGACTACAGTTGTAGAGATAATTGTAAATGTTGTTGCATTGTATTGACTCAATGTAAACCACAACGAGAGATCTGGAAATATAGTATTATAATAAGTAATAGAAGATTAAGCTTTCGGTACAATCATTAAACATTTCTCCTAAACATTACTTACCCCCTTCTAGGTCAAATGTAACTGTTTCGTCATATCCTTCAGATAATATAATTTGTTCATCAAATTGCAACCCATTTTCTGTAGAATATGAGCCTGTGTAATACGCTTGGTCGAATGCAGGCTGTATGATCTCTAGCCTAATGATATCAAGGGATATGGTTGCTTGTGCACTTACTGCATCCGGCTTAGTAGCAACAATAGTAAAAATTAAGTGATTGTTGTTTTCCAAAATATATTCCGGTACGTTTGAAACGGCTTCTAAGGTCACAATATTAATATTCTCTACTAATCTGAACCATGTAGCAAGATCTGAAATATAAAGAAATTATGTTTTACTATGATGGTCGTATATTTTTATTTGATGTATTGATACAACAAAACTTAATACATTACCTCCATCTAATGAAAATACCACTGTATCATCGTATCCCACGTAAAGGGATATCTGTTCATTAAACTGTAGCCCAGTTTCTTCGCTATAAATACCTCTGTAGTACGGTTTTTCGAAAATAGGAGGTATGATTTCTTCTTTTATAACATCCAGTACTAAAGTAGTCACAGTAGATATAGCTCGTTCTCTTTGTGCAATTAAATCTATTACAATGAAATTAGTGTCTTCGAAAATATTTTGTAAAATAGAGTTTGATAGCGACACATATACATTGTTGTTATTGTTAGATAGTGAAAAGTATGACGCATAATCTGTCAAAACAATAAAAAAAAATGTAATCAGAACCAATTTTTAATAAAATTTTATCTTAAATTACCTCCATACTATTACCTCCAGTTAATGAAAATAATGTGTCAGCAGTATATCCATTATCAAGCACTATAGTTTCCAATTCCATTGAGTTGTTTGCTATGGTACCAACGTAATTATTTTGAGAAAATCTCAATATAGTAGGTTCAGTTAATGCTGAAAGTTTGAAATGTAACAATTGTTATTACTTTATTATTATTATAATAATAAAAATAACTCTAATGTGTTTGCTCACCTAATGGGAACCGAATAATTACTGCGGCATTACCACCTACAGTCAAGTCTTTTTCAGCAAGTATATTGAACGACAAGAATTTTTCGTTGAGTATAATTTCTTCCGGGATCATTGACGTTAGAGATAGAATTATATTACTTCCCGTATTGGTTATATCAAAATATTGTGAATGGTCTGAAAAAAGTTATGGGTAGATTAGATAGTAATAAGTAGATTTTTTTGTAATATAAAAGAATAATAGTATAATTCACCCTCAGGAATGAATTTTTATTGTAAATTACCTCCGTATATTCTAAAAGAAACGGAGTCGTCATAGCCTTGTGACAGATTAATCGCATCTACTTGGAAATTTAATGGGCCTGAATATGTGCTTTCGTATATATGACGGCTAAATACAGGTGTATTGGTATCTTGTTTTATTATTTCCAGGACTATTGTCACACTACGTGTCACTGCGTTCAACCCAGATGCTGATAGTGTTAGTACGATATTGTTTGATGACGACAAAACTTCCTCAGGAAGTTGGGTCGCTAATTCAATTACAACTCGATTCTGTGTTTGTGTTATCCTGAAGTTACTTGCTAATCCTGAAACGGAAACATGGATAACATACCATTATTAATCACTTTGATAATTATTGCAATAATCTCATGTAGCGATCGTATGATTTATACCAATTTTATGATTATAGGATAATTTTATCGGAAAGTTATATTTATACGGTTGGCGCTGGTGTCGTCACCATTGCGACATATTTATTAAGTTATACCTTATTAATACAATTTTATTAACTTAATAGTTGAGTGCTGAGTTAAGGATAAACTAACTGGCGATGTCATCAGTATAATATACCCTAAATGCATACATGTGTTATATTGCGGAGTGATGCAAAACATTCGGGTGAAATTAATATTATGTGCATTTACACCCACTGCACAACACTGAGGCAACTGGGGAGAGGCCTTTGCCCAGCAGTGGGACAGCAACGGCTAGATAGAATAGAGTAGAATGGAATTCACACCCGCTCTTAAATTATGTAAGGTGTCAGTGCCTTTACATAGTACATTTTTAGTAATGTGTTATTCAAACTTACCACCAGTCAGAGCAAAAGTGACCGTATCATCGTAGCCTTGGATCAAAGTAATAGGAGCGAGTGTTACTTCGCTGTCTCGTATACTTCCTCTGTACTCTGCCTCCGAATCGAACCTTAATTCTCTCGCTGGAATAGGAGGTGTAAGAAGGAAAACAGATAATAGATGAGGGCTTTAGGTAAGGATAGAATTGAAGAGCAGAAAAGGGATAGTACAGTGTACAGTTAACAAAATTACTTACCATACATTTTTTGTTCATAATATTTACAACAATAGACTGTGGTTCTCGTTTTTTACCTATTTACCTTTCTAGTAATTACTTATTTTATATCTTACCTTGCTTAGTTATATTTGACACGTAGAATTTTCCTTACTAAAAATATTACTTCTTCTACATAACAAAATTTGAGGAACCCTACGATCAATAAGTTAGCAATAACTTATTAACTTACTGCCAAAACGATCATGAATAATTACAATATAGTATCCTTAACAGATGGACAAGTATTGTTTTTTAACAATTTGAAAAGACAACATTATGCACACGCCAAATATAACGTCAATAATAATTTTAATGTCTAAATAATAATTTATCACGGACTAGGGATTATCTACGTAGGATATTAGGAAAATTATCTTGCGATATACTAAACTACATTCTTGATAAATCCATAATAGTTTACAAATCCATATTAATATTAAACTATCTTTTGCAAGCGACTACGTCCGCGTGGAAGTAGGACAAGATAGTTCTTTTTAAATCTCGTGGGACAGCGTGGGACCCCTATTTCCCGGGGTGAAAATACTAAGCTTAACTCCAGATCTGTGTGCCATATTTCAATAAAATGTGTTCAGCCGTTTTGGTGTGATTAAGTAACAATACAATAAACAATCAGTATGACGGGCCAAAAAAATCCATGGCCAACTACTAAACAGACCAGAAATATTATATAGTGTTTTCATGGGTACTAGTAGAAGGAGGTTCAGTTTACCAGTGGGCAGAGAGATGATAACCACAGCGTTAGCCCCGACGGTTCGCGGCTTAGCTGCTACTATTGTTAGCAAGATGTGTTGCTCAGCGTATATTTCCGGAGGTATTGTTGATGACGTCAAAGTTATACTAGTTCCGGCTTGGGTCATTTGGAAATATGAGGCGTAGGCTGAAAACATAAACTGTTTTAATTGGTGCAAAGACATACATTATTTGAAAGTATTTTTTTTGCCAATGCAACTAAAACGAATGCCAGACTTTTTTTAGATTTACTTTGCTATAAGAATTCAATAAAAATGAAAAAGTATTTCTTATTAGAGACAGCTCAAAGTGCACGTTTTTTGCTTATGATGTCAGTATTAGTGAAGTGAGAGTAAAGTAACTTACTTCCTTCTAAATGTATAGTGACTGTATCATCATATCCCTGAGCTAAAATGATTTGTTCCATGGTCAGTCCTGCAGTGGAGTCGTATGTGCCAGTGTATAGAGGGCTGTTGAACACTGGTGTGATATTATCATCCTTGACTATCTCTAACGTGACTATAGTCGACGCCGCACTACGGTCAGTAGAGGCCACTACTTCGCAGTATATAAAGTTGTTCTCATAAATAATACCCTCTGGTAATGGGGACATTGTTAGCGTAATTAGGTTTGCTTGAAGAGAAGCCGTAAAGTACTGGGAGTATTCTAAAAAAAATGCATTCTTAGAAAATCATACTTAGAAATAAATAAGATTGCTTTTCTTCCATTGTCAAAGCCATAGTCGTATAATTTCCAATTAGTTTGAAGAATCTTGGAGGACCATTAATTTATTTTAAACGAATTTGTTTTTAAATTAAGAAAACTTTTTACAATTAAAACCTGAATAAGGCATAGTAAAATAACTCTGATGTATTGAAAGCAAGTAGTATATAGTCACAATTTACACATAAGTATAGGCGCAATATTTACCACTTTGCACAATTACTGAAAGTGAATCGTCTTCATAGCCTTGGCGAAGAGTCAGTTGAGTGAGTTCCAGCATATTGTTAATAATGTACCCTTCGTAATGTGCTCGTTCAAATTCCAAACTCGCCGCTAAAAAATAAATCTTCTAAGATAACTTGTGCGATAAATATAATTTTTTTATTTTAAGTCAATATTTTTTGTGTTTAAAATTATTTTGGTTAATTATATTGTCGCAGCCTCAGAGTAGAATATACTGCGATCTAGAATAAGTGTGTTGGTGTGAAAATAATTCAGACAGACGATAAATTCATAAATTATATTCAAGATGTACCTTCTGGTAGTTGTACGATGATGGTAGTGGTTGCTCCACTGGTGTACTCACGAGATGCTCTTACAACTAATAAAATATGCTTCTGAACATGAACATCAGTGGGCAATGGTGTCGTAACGGAAAGTGATAATTGACCGCCATTTCTAGTCAACAAGAAATTGCTTGAGTATTCTGAAAGCACCATTTGGGTTTTTAACACAAAATAATCATAACTACAAAGGTGACACATTGATAAATAATTGATTTTTTTCCAATTTAAGTTATACCCGTATTTTTATATTGCAAGCATTTATGTCGGAAACGTTACCTCCATCCAAAGTAAATTGAACATGTTCATCATAGCCTTGATCTAATGTGATCAATTCATGGTCTATCTCATTATTGGTTGTATAATTAGCCAAGTAAAATGCTTGTGAAAACACTGGTTCTTCTGGAAACTGAAACTCTGTGTCACCGAATATTCTAAGTGTTGCAGCTGTTGTCAAAGGTGGGTCGCCGGTGAGGTCGACATCCTGTACAAAAATATTTTTAAATTAAAGTTCCGAAGGGTGTTCTATAAAATTAATACTATAAAAAAACTATAAATAGCGTACCGTGGCGGTAATGGTAAGCGTAACTGGATCAGGAAGAGATCGTATGAGCGATGTAGTACGTAATATCGCTTTAAATTCCTTTGCGACTGTGGACGAAGCTGCATCATATGCAATTTCAAAGTATGGATTATCTTGAATTGTGAATTCAATGCGCTGCGTTGTAAGGTCAATATCCCTAGCAATGATGTCGTGGAGGCAACCAGTCACCACAAACCCGGGCGGGACCGGGGGTGCGATAGTAAACTCGATTTCATTGCTGGGAGTAAATCGAGGCGCATTATTATTCGTATCTATCACACTCAATACAAATACCTGAAAATAAATTAAATTATGACTCATTATTTTACAATCTGTGCTGGTACTTATATAGATGAAATGTAATACCAGTAATATAACCAGTAATAATTAGTATTACTTTATTTGTTGTGGTAAGTCAGAGGTAACTTTAATACAGACAGACACATAGATTAACCAGCTGTATTAGGAGAGGTAAAGTTTGTTAATGAGAAAGTAGTTACAACTACGTTAATTATACCTCCTTTGGGGTCTAGGTAAAGTGCAAGCTGTGTAAAGTTGTCGTTTTTGCATAAATAAGTAAGAATACATTATGTACACTGTGTAAAGAATCACTAATAATACTACTTACATGTTAATTTAATATTAAGGAAATACTTTGTTATGAAAAACTAATCAATTATAAAATTATGTAAATGTATTTGTTGAGTAAGTACTAGTTTGTTATCAACACCAATTTTAATTGAAACTAGCTTTTGCCCGCGGCTTCGCACGCGTGGTAAAGTAAAGTTAAAGGCCAAATTCCAATTGTTAGGCGTTTAACTTCGATAGTGACGGATTTTCATCCCCTATTTTACCCCCTTAAGGATGGAATTTACAAAAATTCTCATATACGTATTTATTTATTTTTAACTGAAAGGCCAAATACCAATTTTTATGCATTTATCTTCAAAATGACGGATTTTCATACTTAACTTTCATCCCCTATTTTACCCATTAGAGGTAATATTAGGTCCTTACATATGAAATTGGCGTTTTTCGTACTGGCCACTTTAATCACGAATTTCTCCTCTTTGGTAAGGAATTCCAAATTCAAATTTGTACAGCTATAGACTCATGTATTTGTGCTTCGATGATCGTCATTCATTTGTTTTTTTTCTTCTGTTTTTTTCTGTTTGCGTCACTCATTTTACAAAATGGAAAACCTTAAATATCGCATTATTTACGAGCACGAGTTCCGCCGTGGCACTAGTGCTGCGGAAACAACTCGAAGGGTGAATGATGTGTATGGCGGTCGTGTTGCAAAAGAAAACACAGTTCGTTTTTGGTTCCAACGTTTTCGTTCTGGAAATTTCGACCTGCAGAACAAGCCCCGTGGACGGCCTGAGACTCAAGTTGATAATGAAGAGTTGAAGGCTATTGTGGAAGCGGATCCATCGCAAACCACGTCCGAGTTAGCTGCAGGCTGCAATGTTAGTGATAAAACTGTTTTAATTCACTTGAAGCAAATTGGGAAGATTAAAAAGCTTGAAAGGTGGGTACCTCACGAATTGACTGAAACAAACCGGCAAACGCGCGTCGACTGCTGCGTTACATTACTAAACCGGCACAATAATGAAGGTATTTTAAACCGAATCATTACCTGTGATGAAAAATGGGTTCTTTACGATAATCGGAAGCGCTCAGCGCAATGGTTAGATCCTGGCCAGCCAGCCAAATCCTGCCCCAAGCGAAAATTAACCCCAAAAAAGTTACTTGTAAGCGTTTGGTGGACTAGTGCCGGTATTGTTCATTACAGTTTTTTCAAATCTGGCCAGACTATTACGGCTGATGTCTATTGTCAGGAATTGCAAACCATGATGGAAAAGCTAGCGGCTAAACAACCTAGGCTGGTCAATCGCTCCACGCCACTGCTGCTTCACGACAACGCTAGACCACACACTGCGCTACAGACGGCTACTAAATTAGAAGAGCTTCAATTGGAAAGTCTAAGACATCCTCCGTACTCCCCGGACCTTGCTCCAACAGATTACCATTTTTTTCGAAATTTGGATAACTTCTTGCAAGGGAAAAAATTCAACTCCGATGGGGCAGTCCAAATCGCCTTCAAAGATTTTATTGATTCCCGTCCGACTGGTTTTTTTAGTAAAGGGATCAATGAACTACCTATGAGATGGCAAAAGTGCATAGAAAATAATGGTTCATACTTTGATTAATTAAATATATTATATTAAAAAATATTCGACTTTTTGTTCCTCCCATACAAAACGCCAATTTCATATGTAAGGACCAATATTTCCAAAAATCCTGAAATACGTATTTATTTATTTCTAACTCAAATGCCAAATATCAATTTTCATGCGTTTATTATTATACATGCGTATGTTTATTAAATAATATTATATTTCAAAAGATATTCACGATGAATTTTTTTCATTGTGAATATCCTGCTTTATGAGCGGCGATGATAACGTTAATTTAATACCACTATCTAATGTATTCATTACCTTGGCATACATGTATTTTATTTTTTAAGGGTCTATCCTAGGTTGCACTTACACTAACTGTCACGTAGAAAATGTTTGACAGACAGATATAAAGAAAGCCAAAGTTGAAGGTATTAAAATATTACCAGTGATCTGGTGCTTGTTCCAGTACAAGCAAAAGTGACTGTTATTGAGAACGTGTCAGAGGTCTCGAACTCTTCGTAGTTATCAAAAGCATCATTGGTCACTATTGCGAAATGCGTATCCGTTAATATTACATCCACGTACGGTCCAAAATTAACCCCTGCTGCATTGGATACGTCATTTATACCTGAAAATATTATTTTTATTACACATACCCGTTTTGCGGGGAAGATCAAACACTGCATTTGTTTGACTAAATGATACGAATTTTAAATACAGTAATGTCTGTGTGAATATTTTATAAGGACACGTAATAAATTTAATTCTACTTATCTAACTTCCGGCCGATATAATATATATTGATTTTCTTTCTTTTTCACTTAATACATAATTTATAAACGGTTATTATTATGTATATTCTAGGTACTGATAATGGCTATCTACAGAAGTATTTTGATTATTCATTTTCGAATTAATTAAATAGTACTTTTATTGAACGAATATCATTCGATGAAACGATTTTGATCTTCGGCACCTTTGTGAATGTTTATTATTTTTGGTTAATCGTGATGGGATCTGATTTAAAATCTACTAACCTTCTATTTGAGATATGGTTCTGTTTAGAATAGTGCCTCTAAATGTGTCAAGGAAAGTCTCAGATACAGGTAAGGGTAAATTTGGCACCCCTTCTAATTGACACCCTGAAAGAAATATATAAATAAGCTTAAATAATAAAGCAGCTTTTATTTAATTGTAAGACATCTTTTTTTTTAAAGGAAATGATAAAATTTTCTTCATGCAATATGCTGTTCTGAAATTACAAGTCCTACCCACAATTTCCTAGATTATTGAAATTAAAAAAAGGTGAATTTGAGCAATCCAACTTGATATTTGTTACTGAAAAATTATCATTTCTAAAAACAATATAAAATGTACTTAGCTTACCGTCGCTTAGGTAAAAAGTTGCTAATATTATGCCTAAGCGTATTAGTAGCCTGTGGCAACCCATGTTCTTCTTTGTTACCGTATTTTTGTAAAGGTTATCATTCCTGAAATATCGTTGAAACAAACAAATCAAATAGTTGATACGGAAATAATAAACAGAGCAATATTTGAACGGAAATCATCAAAAATTGAAAAAGAAATAGATAAATACTCACCGTTTAGTTTTAGCATCCAAAATTAATTAAACAAACTTAAAAAAATATCGACAAAATATCACAGTTTATTTACACTAACATCTAATACGTCCTTTCACCGTATCAGACCGTTATTAATATCCAGTAGATGTCACAATACCCAAAAATGATACACAACTGAAAATAGATGGCTATCGACCAATTGATGTTGATTACCATATCTCTCGATACATATCTTGGCGAGGAAATAATATCGATATGATAATAGGTATTATCTTGAACGATAACACGGAAAATAGCTAAAATGTAATTACTTGCAATAAAATATATTTGTTACTTGAAGTAGCTGCATCATTTATCACAAATCCCAGGGATATATAATAAAAACCTTATAGAAAAGCATACTTAAAGTATTCTTACGAGTATAACTTATTTAATTAAAATGTGATTAGTGAAACATGATTTAGTTT
This sequence comes from Falcaria lacertinaria, assembly GCA_951449985.1. Classification (NCBI taxonomy): domain Eukaryota; kingdom Metazoa; phylum Arthropoda; class Insecta; order Lepidoptera; family Drepanidae; genus Falcaria; species Falcaria lacertinaria. The sequence continues at coordinate 6,313,555 of OX602113.1, read as the reverse complement.
TATATTTAATAAAATAAAATTAAACAAATAAAAATAAGGCATAAATACTATTTGGGTGCACGTGTTTACATTTAGTTAACAGAATTAGCTTATATATATATATATATTAGCTTATTTATTATTATTCATTTATTAGCTTATATATATATATATATATATATATATATAAGCTAATAAATGAATAATATAATATTATCAAATTTCAGATTTAGCTAATTAGATTCAGCTCTAACAAGACCGGCGGGAAAACAAATCTTATTCTGAGAGACTTATCTCATCTGTAACCAGTAACATATTGTGCTAGCGTAGAGGTAATTGGCGCCGCTGGCTTCTTATGTAGAGCTATTAAATGTTCTCCTTGTATAACTACTTTGTACTTAGCAAGCAGCTTATTTAAATTTAACATTAAGTGTATGTACGTTAAGTATTACTTTATCGTAAACATCATTATGTAATAAAAATGTCAATCGTCGTTACCTTAATTGTATGAGTCAAAGAGCTTTAAAAGTAATACTTTAGAACGAGCATATTTTATTTTTTTAACTTTCGCAATCTAAGCACAGTATTAACATAAAGGCGGGTCTTAAAACTTGGCCGAAACGTATTATGGTTTATTTTTACTTAATCTAATATTCCCGTGTTGTAAAAATAAATATTATCCATGTTTTATTTGACAATAGACGGTACATTTATTACCTTGGGCGAAATTATCATTTTATCGATGAATAAAATAAAATGAAGAATTTAGGCCAGGGCAACGTGTTCTATTGTAATAAGTAAAAATATTTTGTCTTTATATTATCTCAACCTTACTTTTAATAAAAATAAGTCCTATCAACGTATTAGCCCGCGAATACCTAAAGCTAAATTTGTAATAAGCTACCCTACCGCAATGCTAAGTTTCAAAAATCCTTACGCGTTGTTTCCGTGTAAACAAAGATATAGACAGACAATGAGATATCTTTGTACCTAAAGCGAAGGTAAGGCATATGTCTATGGTACAAACAAGTACAGATGCGGTGCTCAGAAAGTCTTATACTATATATATTTTCTATAAATATTACAAGCCAACAAGCTCCCGCTAGCACAGCACATACTCAATCACCTCTGGGAGTCTGACTCAATACTCATCGCAAGAAAGCTACATTCTAGACACGTGTCATTTGGCTTTGATCTTCTGTACGTGGGGGTACTACTGCAACCATTCAGATCTAATTTTGAATGCGACATAAATATTAGGTCCTTACATATGAAATTGGCGTTTTTCGTACTGGCCACTTTAATCACGAATTTCTCCTCTTTGGTAAGGAATTCCAAATTCAAATTTGTACAGCTATAGACTCATGTATTTGTGCTTCGATGATCGTCATTCATTTGTTTTTTTTCTTCTGTTTTTTTCTGTTTGCGTCACTCATTTTACAAAATGGAAAACCTTAAATATCGCATTATTTACGAGTACGAGTTCCGCCGTGGCACTAGTGCTGCGGAAACAACTCGAAGGGTGAATGATGTGTATGGCGGTCGTGTTGCAAAAGAAAACACAGTTCGTTTTTGGTTCCAACGTTTTCGTTCTGGAAATTTCGACCTGCAGAACAAGCCCCGTGGACGGCCTGAGACTCAAGTTGATAATGAAGAGTTGAAGGCTATTGTGGAAGCGGATCCATCGCAAACCACGTCCGAGTTAGCTGCAGGCTGCAATGTTAGTGATAAAACTGTTTTAATTCACTTGAAGCAAATTGGGAAGATTAAAAAGCTTGAAAGGTGGGTACCTCACGAATTGACTGAAACATACCGGCAAACGCGCGTCGACTGCTGCGTTACATTACTAAACCGGCACAATAATGAAGGTATTTTAAACCGAATCATTACCTGTGATGAAAAATGGGTTCTTTACGATAATCGGAAGCGCTCAGCGCAATGGTTAGATCCTGGCCAGCCAGCCAAATCCTGCCCCAAGCGAAAATTAACCCCAAAAAAGTTACTTGTAAGCGTTTGGTGGACTAGTGCCGGTATTGTTCATTACAGTTTTTTCAAATCTGGCCAGACTATTACGGCTGATGTCTATTGTCAGGAATTGCAAACCATGATGGAAAAGCTAGCGGCTAAACAACCTAGGCTGGTCAATCGCTCCACGCCACTGCTGCTTCACGACAACGCTAGACCACACACTGCGCTACAGACGGCTACTAAATTAGAAGAGCTTCAATTGGAAAGTCTAAGACATCCTCCGTACTCCCCGGACCTTGCTCCAACAGATTACCATTTTTTTCGAAATTTGGATAACTTCTTGCAAGGGAAAAAATTCAACTCCGATGGGGCAGTCCAAATCGCCTTCAAAGATTTTATTGATTCCCGTCCGACTGGTTTTTTTAGTAAAGGGATCAATGAACTACCTATGAGATGGCAAAAGTGCATAGAAAATAATGGTTCATACTTTGATTAATTAAATATATTATATTAAAAAATATTCGACTTTTTGTTCCTCCCATACAAAACGCCAATTTCATATGTAAGGACCTAATATATAGGTAGGACGAATTGGGATCTCCCGTGGGTTTTCCCATTAAAATTGGAGCCACCTGACTGGGGACTGTATCTCCACCTTACAAAAGACCGCAGTGAAATAATACTAGTTTGATGTAGTGATGTGTTTCTGCGGTAAGTAAGGTTGCCAGTGCTACACGAGGATACGCTGCGCTAGTAGTAATGCAGCTAGCACAGTGAGTCCTCATCAAGACCATGGTTGGCATCGCGTTAGTGTTACCCCTAGTATGGCTAGCGGCTATGGGCTACGGTGACTGCTTACCATCATGTGGGCTGTATGCTTGTGTTTTTGTTCAAGAAAAATAGAAATAATAAAAAAAAAAAGTGTTTTATCTGATAAGTGACAAAACAATTTATATTACTGGTAAATTGCTAGAATGAATACATTATAATCCCGGCAAACGTTTTGGATGAAATTACCAAGTACTCAAATATGATGAAACGGTAGAAAGTACTTGGAACCGGCGGGTATATACCTCTTAAGAGATTGATGACTGTAAAAGAAGCAAAAGAGGTTTATCGAGGGAGAAAAGGTACTCCGCCTACCCCATGAGATTATATGTATGTATGCTTCCAATGTTCCCCGGGTGCGCACATACATATATTATATCGACTATACCTTCGTCCAAATACCCGTAGGTCACACACATATTTGTTCCGTGCGAACCCGGGACCCCGGAATCCCGGTGCCAATGACATGCAAATAATACCTAACTAAATAACGGGTCGTCAAAAGTTCACACTGATTAAAGCTCTAATCACTTAGAGCTTTAATCAGTTTTAGTAATGTATATTCTATACTCTATATCAAGTTTCTTAATATGCTCTGAACCCGTGAGAATTACATATATTAAAAAAGGAAAGTAGGTTGCATTTTTATATAATTATTATTGCTACAAAATAAATTATGATGAAACGTGAAAAGAATTTTGATTTATCTGAACGATTATTTTTATCTAAAGATTTGGAATTGCTTTATACGACCGCCCTTTGTTAGTGTTGTGTTGTTACATACAGTTGAGCTAATTAAATTAATATTATATAGTATAAATGGTTTGCATGAATGAATCAGTAATTCAGAGTTTAGATGTAGTATACATATATACATCTTTTAATAAATTAAATGCTCTTTAGTGCCACGCATCGACGGTAGTGAAGTCATGATTTTGCTCCATACTATTCTGTGGTTTTCTATTAACCGTCATGTTTAGGGCTAGGAGTTGTTGGATCGGAAGACGAGGCGATAGGTTTACCATACTGGCCCATTGACCGGTACAGAGTTCTGGGAACTTGAGTTTCTTCAGAAAGTGGCCTTCCAAGTACCAAGGGGAGACGCAAGTCGGGGAGTAGTCCCATATTTTCATTTCGTTTAGTCGAACCCACCTGAAAAAATACCCACCTTAGATTTTTAATCTTTACATTGTTTTACTTACGGGATATTTAAATCAGAACTAAGGACGATACACGAGGTGCTATTACTTTGTAAATTATATTTTGAGCTAGCAGGTACATGTAAAGATGTATTTCCCTTGCCACGTTGTAACTTGAAATTGACCGAAGCCATATCTAAACAAGAAAACTTTGGATTGCTTGCCCAATGTTTACACAATATCGGAATGGTGTATGTGCAACTGTGAAAATTTAAATAACTTTATGTGAATTGTCGTTGATTTTATATTTTCTGCTTTTGCAGATGATTTAGTATTCACATATTATTGCAGTGCAGTCTCTGTCAATATAAATTTACGAAACGTTATTTAGGAAAGAATATGCTATGCTGGCTAATTTACACCAAGATACAGTATCTTGGTGTAAATTGGATCAACAAAGATTTATATACAATGGATATAAAATAGCAAATATTAAATTTTTATTCTTACGCTGAGATATAAAGTGCATGACAATCGCAGTGCCAAGGGTTTCCAGACAGTTTGACAATGGCCAATTTGGGCATATTATAATCCAAAGTGCGAGAGGGTAAAGACGGGAACATGTTGCCATCTAAATATCTGCAAAGATAATTGATAATATTTACGTTGATGGTTCCCTACAGAAAATTTGATGCGAGATGTCAAGAGACAGTGGCAAGAGATGCCTTTGAAAAGTCTATATCGCTAACATTTCAGCGCATAGCATCATATGTTTACGTTGGTTGCTAAGAGGAAGTCATCAGCTACGTATTATAGCAGATGTCTTCAGCTTAGCAACGTCTTGCTTCCTTAATGACAAACGATTACTTACAAAGTGGTGAGATTCTTCAACGTCGAAAACGTTTTAAAGTGCACTTCATACAGTTTATTGTCAGACAGCAAAAGCGAAGAAAGATTTTCCAGACCAACGAATGTCGTGAAATTTAGATAACGTAATTTATTCTTTGATAAGTCAAGTTTATCTAGCGAACTACAATCTGAAAAAGTATGGTCTGGGATCATAGTTAAGGCATTATCTTTCAGGTCCAAAGTACGCAAATGTCGGAGATTTTCAAATTCAACGCCCGATAACTGAAAATCCAAATATAAGCTAATAAGTTTAAGATAATTTTCTAATGTAGGTGATGTTAGTTTAAGGTTCACGATACTTACACTCATTATGTTATTTTTTGACAGATCCAAAAATGTTAAGCATCTGAGCTTACGGAATAGATAGTGAGGAATGTTCTGTAATTTATTCCGGTCTAACAATAAGGTTTCCAATGATGCCAAGCTCTCGAAAGCTCTGTCGCTTATATTGCAAATTTTGTTATCTGACAGTTTGAGTATTTGTAGCGTTTCTAGTAAAAATGTTCCGTTCTCTATACGCTGAATTTTATTTTTTGATAGATCTAATATTATTAACGACTCCAGCCCCAGAAAGGTGTCAGATGGCACGTAAATGACATGGTTGTTTGATATGTCAATGGTTTCCAGAAATGAGTTGTTTACGAATAATCTTTCTGGTAGTGTATAAAGGAAATTATTGGAAAGGTCGACATGGAACAATTTTTTCGTAGTTCTAAATGCCTCGCTGTCTATTTCTTCCAAGTAATTTCTCTGGAGCCGTCTGAAAAAGTATCCGTTTTAGCACTTAAGGTTATTTATAATTATTATTGTTTTTATATTTGCCCAATATATTATACTCTTCTACTATGAATTTGTTTAAGGTCCTTAAATATAATTAATAATATCGTGTATTTCTGTTTGGAAGGCTCGTAGCGCCGAAGCTACGGCGTAGAGTGGTTCTACACGAATTGTCAAGATTGTCTATTGTATATTATTATTATTACTAAAGTAAAATGTCTTTGGGATGTATGTATATGTATGAAGGAATAAGCGTTTATTAATTTTAAAATATTACAAAAAATTATCATATTCCCAGGTAAAAAATCTTAACATGTATAGCATGCATATTTTTTTTAATTTAGATACACTTACAGTATTCTGAGACTTTCAAGCGAATCAAATATACCAGCTGGTAAATACTCTACGTGATTGTCGAACATGTCCAATTCAGTGAGGGAGCGCATTCCCTTAAACGTAGTCTTGTGGAGCGTCCGCAATTTATTTGTGCCCAGATCTCTGTAATCACGAGACCCGACTACAAAACTGTCTTAGATTTGTTTTGGATTTCTTCTTATTGTATCCCCTTTGATTAAAGGTTTTTGTTCTCTAATGTACTTATAATTTGTTTTAAATGTAATATATATCATTCGTGAAAGTAACCATACAGCCTACATGATAGAAAGTTTATTTAGAACACCGTATATCATCACATCATTTAGTATATTTATGCTTAACATTATGTTGTATCTATCTTTTTTATATGTGCGCGGCTGTAAGTGATGGGCATATATAAATGTGTGTGTACTTACATATTGACTAGGTCTGCAGGCACGATTAGCTCAGGAGTTAGGCTTGTAAATCCAGCCCTCCAGCAATTGAGGGAGCGTCGAGAGCTGTCACATCTGCAAGCACTTTTCGAACATTGCCGCCAACGGGACTGGCTGTAGCTTATTGTCCACACTGCGAAAAGGTTACACAATAATAACTACTGATGAAGCATTTTATTATATGAACTAACATAAAAAATGACCTTTGACCATTGTATAATAATGTATAAAATTCCTTTTAAGCTATTGCATAGCTTTTATCGCGGGCCTTGAGCGTGGGGACCGAATCCAGAAATTCCGTAACGAAAAAAACCTAACACCCCCCACTCCGACCGGCACAGCGGTGATACTTTTTAGTTCCATCTATCGATAAATACCAGAACTTTTAATGACTTTTTGAAATATCACACTTGTCTCTTTAGTTCAGCAACCCGCCTTTAGGTGGCATTGGTTGTATTGGAAAACTACCGTAATCAGCTGTTTGTGAGAAAGTATATAGGTATATAAAAAATACTGCATTATATAAAATAAATAAATAATTATAATTGCATAAGTTGATAAAAAATGCTATGCAATAGCTTTACCGCGGCAGTCTCCGAGTGCCACACCAATTTTTTTTTTATAATGAACTTAATTATCTTTTAATACGTATAGCACATAGGTAATTATCGTCAAAAATCAGTGCTATATTAAACTTGATATAACAATAATTGAACTTAAATTAGTTTAAATAAGCTCAAAGGTAAGAAATGGCTTTGACTAACTTAATTAAAATATCTTTCCCGGGTCGGACTATTCAGTCTTGATTTAATTTCATTAAAAGGTTTGATGATTTAATTATTGTATTTGAATAAAAACAATATAAACTAGCACATCATAAACTACACAAAAACATATAATATTGAATTCAAATGATATGTAAATCAATATTATAAAACAAAATGCATTTTCGCAGTAAGAAGAAAGTTATGAGTTTCTTGGCAGAGGAGTTTCTAGTTAATAAAGCAAGCAGACTTGCATCGTCCCCATCTGTCGGACGTGTCGGCGTCTAAATATAATATCGTTGCGGTCACACGCCACAGGTGAGTTGGTGAGTTTTGACGAAGACGTCGAATACAACTTAAGATAGTCAGTGTTGTACAATAGCTGTTACCCGCGACTTCGTCTGCATTTGTTTAAAGACAAAAATACCCTATGTCCTATCCCAGGATATAATCTATCTCCTGGTGAAATTTTATTACGATCCGTTCAGCCGGTAAGTCTTGAAAATGTAGTAAACAAACACAGTTACTTTTGCATTTATAATATTAACTAGTATTGTAATATATACATTATGCCGAAGTCCTTTCGGGGTAGACAGAGAGTACCTATCGCCATTTCACTCTTGACTTGCATACCTCATTTGCTTCTTTGGTTTAGTTTAGATTCATCAATTTTATCATATTTGTTTGCAGGGTATATAGTAAATATAAAAGATTATATAATATACTGTAATACCTACCTAAGTCCATTGAAAGCTTTCTAGTTAAAAAATATATATATTCGCAAAGTAAATATTTTTCTTCTGACTATAGTCCTAACGTATAAATTACTATAGTTTTATTTTTATTATACCTGGTTGTTCAATAGCGCGCAATCTGCGATCCAGTTGTCGCCAGTGCATATCCGTGGCACAAGCCGCAGCTCGGGGTGAATCTGCCTCGCGTGCCTTCGTCAGAGCCTCGAACACATCACACGCACTTAATGTACATTGCGATTCTCCGTGCAGACCTGCAATAGCAAGATAAGTTTCCTTATTAGTAACATAAAGCTTAATCGTTACGAGTCTAATGAAATGCCTATTCAACGGACGGCTTTTATTCGCGGTGCTTTATATCAGGCAGTGCTAATTTTATAATTACTGTAGGCTGTAAATATTACATTAACAAAATTAATTAAAAAAATAATCTTTTAAATGAAATCAACAAATAATAAATAAATAAAATAATGCTGGTCAGTTATAAAAATATATAATAAAAAGAAGGTGCTGTGATTTTAAATAGTAATTTATTTGAAATATTTTTTTTTGTTAATACAAGTATAGAATGTAAAACAAAATGCATTTTTGCGCAAAAAAACACAATATTAAAAGCAAAACCTCACAGTATAACCAAAAATATTGCAGAAATGTACTAAGTACCTTCAATAATCTTTTTTTTATACCACAAGTTGCCACTTGGTATAAAAAAAAGATTATTGTGTGCCCACAAGCATACGGCCAACCTGATGGAAAGCAGTCACCGTACCCTATGGACGCCTGCAACACCATATGATGATGTGTGTGATGCCACCTTAGTGGCAATAAAAAACAAATTGTGCAATTAATTGTACATTTCAACGAAGATAGCTCTATTTATTAAAATTATTAAATATAACGTATTACTTGAAGCTTAGAGTAGATAATATACTGCGTACAACTTAGGTGACATTGACATCACAAAATAATGATCGAATGACTTATAAGAATCCAATAGAGAAACCTATGTTATATATATTTTACAAGTTATTTGATAAAATAGCGGCGTATCTTATAGGGATGAAACCCTCAATTAAATCAAGATAACAAGGTTAAGGACAACACCCTACTGAATAAGATATCATAGAGGAACCTTCATTAGCAGTTTAGTCGGTTCTTACTCAGAGTAAATGTACATGTATAGTTCCTTATCAGAAGGTTGATTTTATAGTGCAAGGGTCTAATAATGTTTGACTATTGCGTTTAAGAATAAACAGATGATGTTGTCTGATCACTAAAATGTACTCGTTATAGCAGACTCAACAAAGGTAAGAATCACTCGTGACTCAGCAGTTAATAATACTTTAAATTTAGTTGCATTATAGTTATTCTCAATATTTACCGGACAGAATAAATTTTAATGTCAAATTGGTGTGCTTATTACAGCTGTACTGATTTGATCACATTTAGGTACTTATTACATTTGAAATCATAGAAACAATTAGTCTTCAGTACATTTTTTTACTTCATACAGTATCGAAATTCGAAAATACCGAAACAGAAGACCCTATTATCGAATAATATTCAAAAACTGAAATAGCTAAAAGGCTTTAAATTAAAGTTGGCACACATACAGACCAACTTAAATATCATACATAGGTAAATCAGACGTTACCACAAGACTTTTAAAAAGGTTTTTCGTCTGAGATCGCGGAAAAAAGCTAATTACAAATATATTTACCTTCGATCTCCGCAAACGAAATGAAAAATAATGTATAAAATATTGAGTGCATTGCAGTGAACCACTGTCGTTCAATTGAAGACAACGAGTACAGTTTGAGAATGCTCGCCTATAGTTCTATTGTACCAATTAGCCCATCAGTACTAGCAGAGTAATTTGACAAACAGTATGCAACACTACTTTTTTGATCTGTAATAATCCGTGAATCTTAGAATAACGTTCTCAAATTCACGATATATGTATAAAATAATACGAAGCCGAAATCTTTATGTTCAAGACAAGCGGCCGGAATTAAAAGTAAACAACTAATACTCCTTCCAAACTGCGTTACCCTCCTGGGAGGTTATTCTGCAGCCAGCTTAGTGAAGTTTACCAATTTTACCGCATTTACTCTGTTTACAAATATTATATTATACAAAGTATATAAACATACACAAAATACCCTCTCAATATGTACAACCTGATGAATCTATAATTACATATTTGCATTCCATTTTGACAAAGTGTACAGGCACAGAGCAGATTGATTGTGACCATTTATTCAATAACAAGTACAACCCAGTGCCACCCAAGTATTCAAAAACTTTATGTATCTTCAGGTGCATTTTATAGATTATTTCTAATTATTTTCGAGGAGGTTGATATCGGATTCCATGAAATGAAAATTATAAAATCGACTTCTCAGGGCCACCTGAGGAGCTTGTTTCATTACTTTGTCAAAGGAACACTTTTTTACTGAATACAGTAAAAACCCATATTATTTGAAATACAGCAGTGCATGTTATCATCCACGATTTTCGTTGTGATAGGTACGCAAATTAACCAGTTAACTGAATTGATTGTGTCCGCTAGCGCAAGTACGCTACGAAACAGCAAGTAACGTAATTACTGACCGAAATATTTGAACAACTTGTAACCAAGAAAAAAACAACTTAATTAAATGTCTTTTATTAATAAAACATATGAAAATATGTCAGAACTTAAATTAATTAATCACATTTTTAGATCATTTTATTATCATGAGTTGATAGACTTTCTGTTGAAATTATACTATCCCATAATATTAACTCCATCAGTCGAATTAAATATACTAAAGGATTTTTCACTCCTCATTCTCTGCTCTAATGGTCAGTCAAAAACTTTTTTTATATTTGGTTGTTACAAAAAAAACGAAAATATCTATTCATAAATAGAACAATTATGAATAGACTCATTTTTTTGTTTTATAAGAAACAAGAATATCAAAAACCATAAATTCGGATTCAGTGACCTCATATTATCCTATTCCGCGTATTTTTTTTAGATATCGGATTTGAACAGACACGGCCGATTTACAATTTTATAATAGTATAGTTAATAAAATGGAACTACCAAATCGGTGATTTCTTCGGAGCTTTGCTTTGATTTCTTTGCCGCTACAGAAGAAATAAAAATTCATTTGCGCGAACAAATTGAATTTATGATCATAAACTATTTTTTGGCTTATTATGTTTTTCGCAGTGAGAAGCCGAGTGTTACACCGGCGCTAAAACCGATTGTATACGAGGTAGTTTTACGAGAGAGAGTAAATAAAAACCGAGTTGTCCCTTTAGCACCTTCTATAACAATCTACTATTATTGCACACTATGAAGTATCAAATGAACTAAAAATACTATTCAGATTACAAAGTGTATAAAAAGACACATAGACAAAAAACGCGTCTCAAATGGCCCGTAAATAACGTCGCTGAGGACCGAATGGACATCAACGGCGCTTATTTTAAAATAATGTACTACGAATCGCTATAATAATAAATCAAGTCTGATAATAAACATTATTTAACTCCTCAAGCTCAAAAAGTTCGTCATTGTAACGTTCCAGAGCGGGGAAAAAATAGAATATCCTGTTCTACGGGAAAAAGCTTTAACTTTTTTTATTGTATAAAAACTAAAATATTTATTCATAAATAGAACAATTATGAGTAAAGACTTGACTTATTACTGTTCAATAAAAAACAATATTATTTAATTTTTGAATGTGGAACTACCAAATCGGTGATATCTTCGGAGGTACAAATCATTCATCACATTGCGTTACGGCTACAGAAGAAATAAAAAGTCATTGGGGCGAAATCTTTAGAATTCTTCTTTAATTACAAATTGAATTGATGACCATTATTTACACCGTGACCGGGACACCGTGGTCTGAAATAAAGCCTTATTATTATTATTTATTCTTGTATTATTTGTTATTTCGCATTCGTAGTGAAAAGCAGTGCCCACGGCGCTAAAACCCATTGTAACTCGGTTTCTATTTTACCTCGTATATAATGGCTCACTCTAGCACCTTGTATAACAATCTACTATTAGGACTTTTTGGCAGCAACAGCTAGGGATTGGTGGAAAGAGGCCTTTGTCCAGTAGTGCAGTAAACTAAAATTAATTAAATGCGCATACCTCACTTATATTTCAAATATGTTAAAAATGTACACGGTCGATGACGCGAAGTAGCGAGCGACTATCGATACTCTATATAATTTTTCATTGTACCACCACACCTATCTACACCTACGGACCAGAGCTAATTAAGAAGTGCACACACTTAGATATTATATATCGGTTTCCTTCGAGTACTTAGGTATAGCTATTATACAATTTTCGGGAGTCGTCGCTCGGCGGCGCGCGTGCCGGCGTAGTATAGATAGGTAGCTCGTAGCATAGCCATTTGCCACCACGACTCGACGCGATGCGCCGCTTCTGTTGCGCTACGCTACTGAAAAACTTTCCTCCGCGTTCGACGAACTAAATCGTGCGAAAATTGTTCTACGTAAATTACGGAACCTTTTATAATTTGCCAGCTGTTATGAAAAAAAATTGTTTTTGTTTTTTTTCTTGTAGATAGACTTTTGGTTGGTATTAAAAGTTTCTTTACTGATCAATGCTTAATGTAGTGTTAATTTGTATATTCGTTTATTCACCATCAATATTCAATCGTGCGGTGTGATGTGAACAATCTGAACTTAAATATACCATGATAAATAGCGCTATTATAACGTTTTGAGTCAGTGCAAACATGTCATTCAGAATGAAGTGATACACAAAAATGCGAACTCAAGTTTACAGAAGTAATTTCTATGTGAAGGTTGAAAAATCAGTTAGCGCGCAATGTCAACTTTAGGAGCGGGAACAGGCGTGCTAATCGTTTTACAAACAAGCTGTAAGGCGGCGAGCTGTGTGCTACTTGTGTGTCGAGTGTGTTAGCACCGCGCACCGTTCAGGAGCCCTGGCTGGCGGGAGAACAAAGACCTTCTTGCCACCTTTGTCATCCAAATCGGATTCCCCACGTCCCTCAATATGATAGATACCAGGCAAGTTTATTTCTAACATTTTACACCAAATATAAATAATCACGTGTCGTAAAACCGTCATTTTATATGAAATGTTACATCCGGTAGTGTTTTATCGTACGCGTATCATATGACTGGTGAAATAGGCTATTGGTTAATAGTCGCTCAACCTTCTGAAGTGGTGGCTTCAGTTACCACACGTGACAAATATTTGTGTTCATGAACACGTTTATTTGACTTAGGTCTGTTTGTGTTAGGCACCTACTTGGTTTGTGTCCGTATGCTTGTATAGTCACTAGCTTGTATAGTGCTGTACTTTAACAAAACCGAGAAATGAAACAAACGTAATTATTTCTTGTCAACGGATATGTGAAAAAATATATACCAGCAACCCTGCTTCAGACGGGGACAGAACATTCGCTATTTACAAATATTCTTAAAATATAAACCTAAGCTTTACTCATCCATCAGTTTGTCTATTGGTGAAAACCGGATACTAAACATTATAAATGGGATATGTAATATTATACTTTAATATTATTAATATATTTTTAATATATCACGCACGCACAATTCATAATTTATGTTACCAAAAATGTTTGGTAACATAAATCTCCGAACATACTTATAAAACAAAGCCTCCGTGGAAATGTATACATTTATGTGGTTAATGTGCGTGATCATCAATTTGAACAGAAGTAGGGTACAACCGAATCATCGTAGTATTTCACCGTTATATACACTTTGTAAAAGATGACTACATAAATGACTGTTGATAGAGAGGAATGGAAGAAAGAGGAGTAGCTCCGACCTAAAATGACATGAGAGAAGGTCACGGGAATGATGTTACATATGTATACGTAGAACGTTCAATAAGTAATGAGAATGATATACTTGTTGAGGGTAATTTGAGGAAATAATTATTAAGTATTATAGCTTAGGTCGTTGTGAAAAAACCCAAAAAAACTTCGCTATCGCAGTGTCGAGTAAAGTGATTCGCATTTGTTTTTGACTTGTTGTTAAGTGTTGATAAAAATGTATAAAATTTAAATTCGTGCTATGATTAAATACTGTGCCCTGAAAAATTTGTTTACCTGAAAAGTTTTTTAAATGATACGGTAAACATAATTAGAGGTGCTCCGCCATATTCTGCAATGGCAATGGTGGTGTGCAGAGCTTTATTATTGGAGCTGGTTTATTAAATGAGCAAAAAAAAATATTTAACACGACCCTCGCTCGGTCCGCCCTTCGACGTCTGTTTAGACAAGAAATAGTAAAGATGTTGATTTAAAGAACTTGATAGAAAGTGCATAAATATTTTCCATGATCATTTAGGTATGTAAATTATTCGCGCGTTGGGTTCCCAAATTCTCACAGATCAGGGCAACACAGCTGCATACATGTCTGCAGTTGTCATGGCAGCAGTTCAAGACACTGGCTTCGAAATCATTGAAAACCACCCATATTGACCAGAAGTAGCTGCTTGTGATTTGAATTTATTTCCTCGGCTAAAGGAACACTTAGAAGGCAAAAAAATGAAGGTGATGAAGAAGTGGTAGCAATTCTAAGGGCTTTAGTGTCCAGGAAGATGTTTTTAAAAAACAATATTTCAGTAGCGGAAAAATATTGCAGTGTTAAGCTAAAGAATGATTATGTAGAAAAATAAAACTATATCATACCTAACTTCTGTTTAACCTAGTCATTCTCACTACATATTGAACGACGACGATATATTAATACATCAAATAAAAAAATACAAATTGATGGTTAATAAAGAACTGGCGAGAAAAAAAATGATCGTGTCACAAACTTACGCTTATCTTGTCTTTGCTTGTAAACCAAATTTCACTGAGACCAAACTGCCCTAAGTCTAGAATAAATCCAACTATTAATATAATCATCGTCGCATTATCGTTAATAGACAATATTTAGTAAGTACATACGTATTAAGTGGTTTTGTTATCGTATCCAAAATATTTGTATGTAAACATCATATGCTTGAAGCGTTATACATACGTAAAATCTCTTAGTCTTCGCGAAAATATTCCAACTCACAATTTTTCATGTAATGAAGCATGGAAAAGCGCCTTTCGTTGTTGAAAAAGAATTCTACAACAAAGGCTTTAGGTTTTTCCAGCAATCAACTCGAGGGCGTATTATGATGACTCTTAACTCGACACCGCGTTTTAAATGCGAACAATATTTTCGACGAGAAAACTTTATAGAATATTGATACTTATTAGGAAAACTGAATTGTTGTTTTAATATATTATACACTAAAAATAATACTTGCATGTGAGATTGGGCATTGGGCTTGCAGGTCTTCAAATAATTTAGTTTTACTTGTGAACCCTTTTGTAAAATTTCAACTAACCGTTAGCTTTAAGTACGCAAAAAATTCATATTCATAATTTTAAACAATAATAATAAACAATGAAATGTTAATTTATTCATATTCTTTGCGGTAAAAACTTGAAAGTCATATATGTTTATTAATAAAATAAAATAGATCCTTTAGTGGGTGGCATGGGGGTTCAAAGGATATTATAGGAACATTTTAGTAATTTAATGGAAGTTAATATTGATACAGCGCTAAAGGGAATCGTTTAATGTTTGCTCCTCAGCAAACAAACACGCTTTATTTGTTCCATCCATAGAAAATTACATTGTTTAAAACAAATTGGTCGATAGCTTAGACAGCATCTACTCGTATTAGTAATATAAATAAATTATGGATGTAAATATGTATTGCAACAATGTATAGTCATCATTCAATTACTTTAAATTAAGCTCCCATTAGTAAAAGATTACTCGTATTCGGCTTACATTGTCTGAGAGTAACCCGCATCATTTTGCTTATAAGCATACCTACTTAATGCACTTGACCGAATTCTCATCAAGAACCTCGGTCGTCCACATGCAGGAAACTTTAGGGAGCTATTACGTGATTCAGGGCGCTTCTTAACGCTAAGTACCCAGTGGGTAGAGCTCCTACCTCACAAATACCGTTAATACCTTCCAACTTTAAACCGGTTATGTAAGTTTGGAATAATAAATTTGGAGTGTTATAACTTGACCTTACCAGTAATTGGAATGAGGAAAACCATTTCTGCTGCATTGTTATTGTTTGGTTACTACGTGAAGTAGGTAATGTTTAGATACAGTATTGTTTACTTCTGCTTTTATTATTACCTACGATACGAACTATTAAAATTGTCTCAATATCACGCCTGTTTATACAGTTAGAAGAAGTTTGTAAATGAATTCGAAACATATGTTCGGCTTATCTACAAAAATTATGGAGTGCGGTACTCACTTGTCACTCCTTTCAATTCCTTATTTGGCGTTCTTGACATTCTAAGTGCGACGGTTTAATTGATGTTCTAACAGTACCTACTAATAAGGAGATAAGGAGATAAGGATAGTTGTAAATTATAATAACTAGATGAATAAATAAACAAAACATTTGATAAGGACAGCAAATATTTTTTAATATAGTGACTCTTGATTTTAATGCTACCGTGTAAATACGCTGTATCAGCCGATCTGAGAAGTAAATCAATCTTGGTCGCTGTCAGTAGTTGGTTCGATAACTGCTTGTGCCGGGTCTCTTCAGAACTTGGGATTAACATTAAAAGCCGTTAGTCCTACAACATCGTTGACAATAGTGACAGAAGCTAAAGATATTAAATTACTAGCCCTTTGATTATATATAATCAGAGGCTAGTCAAAGGACTACCCTAGGGAACCTGGTTTTCAGTGAAAGCAGTTGCAAACGTCTCAAATAAAACTAATTGGTAATATCAGGTGTCAGCCTCGACAATTAATATAATAATCATTATAGGTATATATAATTCAATTTTTCTCGAAAATAAATTCATTCTTAACTTGGTACTCAAGTGGGTTTTAATGAGGTTACCGTATTAGAGAGTAAAAGTCAACACAGAGACAATCAAAATGTAGTGCTATTTATGTACCGTAGTCGTCTTAATTTTTACGTCTCAGTCCTGTTGCGACTTTCCAAGTCTCATATTAAGCTCTATAACTTCGTATTACCTGCAATATAAACATCCAGCTTAATCCAAACAGTTATATTGGTTTAGTGTCCACAAGCTTCTGCAAGAAAACAGTAACTTTTAAGTAGGAAAATTTCTTTGCTATACTACATATATTTTAGTTGCAAGTAACCATACGGGCGATTTGCCTGATGTTAAGTGGGCTCCGTAGCTTATTTGTAATACTAATGGACTAGCGTTTTCCCCACATTATTATTGAGAGGCAATGAATTACAGAACGATTACTCACCATAATCCATAACTCTATATAATTTCTAAGTCTTCAAAGCTGGCGCTATAAAGAAAATAGCTTCTGGCCACTTTCGAATACTTTAATCATCTTCAAATATAATGATAATAATTGAGAAGGTTCTCTCCTAGCCTTTGAGTAGTAAAGTACCTATCACATTTTTCTTTATAAATAATACATAAAAGGTTTAAAACTTTTAACGTTAATGAGGACATCAAGGAACTTTGTAATTAGTACAAAGAAAATCTATAAAAAAATAGTTTGGCGTAAAATTTGAGCCTTACTGCTACAAAATGTTCAGCGTAACGTTTTTATTGTGTTTCTTGAAAGGGAAAACGATTTTTTCATGTTCTCTATTCTGACTATCGTGACGGTGGCTATAAATAATTTAATAATAATATTAAATAGAAGCTGAGTAATGAAAAAATGTTCTTGACTCCAAAACCGCGCATAAGAAGCTGTCCTATTTAAATATGAAAATAGCCTTTCCTTTCCTATTTATCAAGTCTTGATCGGGTGGCACCTGATATAGCCCAAAAGGGCGATGTGGTTGATTTGGATTTTGGAGACAAGACTTTTTCTGGGGGCACCTTGTTTGACGGTTTTGTTAAATAATATCATATATATGTGACTGACTTTCCAAGAGTGGGAACTGGGACGGGATGCTGTATAGTATGGTCTACTTACTGAATACGGTCTATATTGGTGAGTTTCATGGATTGATCGATATCGATATTTGTATAAGCGAACAAGAATTACCCTTTCATGTAAAAAGTTAAATGATACTTCAATAAGTAAAGAAACAAACACAACCCGCAATTATCCAGATGATTAGTCGTTAATTATCGCCATCTGACAAATGCATTTAATAGTATCCCGATACAACTTGTATGATATCCAAGCGACGTGAGATACATATAAAACATTTCTTTTTAGGCATAGATAATCTGATCCCTTTGATTTATGCTCAATATACATATGGTCTAACCTTTCTACTAGTCCGTCGACGAGTATCAAACAAAATAATTGGCTCTCGAGCTAGTGATGCTTTATTAAATGGCTTACAGCTTATGAAACAAACCTGAAATTAATGTATTATATAGTAATAGTTTGGACTGTTATTCTGAAGATAAATAATATTAGTTATGATCATAATACTTCGTATGGTTTTCGTGTCTTTAATGCACATAACGGTTCAATGACCAGAATGAAAGCTATAAAATATTAACTAATAAAATTGGCCAACGTGTGGGCAATAGTCTGGGTAATAGAGCTCTATTATATACGAATCTCAAGCCGTTCAACACACACAATTATTATCCGTAACGTGTCATTTCACAAATCTATGTACCATGTTCATTGGCAGGTACAGATATCCTTTTTTTTAGGAAAGAGAAAGCAAGCAAGCAAAGAGTACCACAGGCCACGAATAATACAGATCATGGCATTGTTCAGGAAGTCATCCCTGGGAATGGCAACAAAGCAAAGCCATTCATTTATTGATTTCCGGGTTGAATTATCGTTGAGAGCGTAATAAATCGTTTATTCGTTTTTATTTATTATATCAGAATATATCCTTCGGGACTGCTAACCTTGACTCCTGTGTACATACCCTAGTTAGCACTATATGTAAATACAGCGGCATTGGTGGTAATATAACTGGCGACCAAACAAATACTGAATGTGAGGAATCGACGTGCTGTGATTCAATTGAACATAATAATATCTTGCAATACAAATAATATCATTATTTTTAGGTAAAACATTAATTTTGAAGATTTATATAAAATGAGATAAAATTCTCCTGTTAGCCCATATCTATTTCCTATATTCATATAAAATTGGTAAATTTGGTTTGGATGCAGTTTTAGGGTAAACTTCGGAACTACAGAACCGATTATTCTGATCAAAAATGACTATATATCCTATATTTACACGGCAAAAGTTAGAAAAATCCACGCCATTTTAGATAACACTCTAGGGTTATAATAGGTCATATATACAGTTTCATATTACATTTTCAAATACTTGTTATATTTTGTTTCAGTGGAACAAACGCCACTCAAGACGATGACCCGGAATGGTCAAGGAATTCAACCATAGAAGAATATATTAGAAAAAATGGTACCGAAGATACGTATGGTACGTTAGTGAAAGAACTTTTATCTCCAACAATATTTAAGTAATTTATTCAGTTTTTTGTGCTGGCAATTCAGTTCGCCTCGCAAATGGAATTTACGTACATTTTCCTCGTGTGCATATCACTTTACGATCTTTTGTTATGTAGAAAATATAGAATAATGACATAAAAACGAATATATTTATTATAACCGGCGGCTTCGCACATGTAGAGCAAATAAACTCGTAAACCACGGTCGGAAAACAATACATTGGCTGCACATAATGTGGACACAAGGGATGGTTTTTCAAAAATGCCATAATACATGTTCCAATTATTGTAAATTTAGTTTAATGTTTTTAATCCTCCTACCTGCTTGAGGTTCAGAAACAAAGGGTCTCCATTCAAAATTTTTACTCTTAATGGGTTATATTCCAAATGAAATATTTATTTACAAGTTCTTACGCCTTAAAATGAGCCTTAAAAAACCTATATTGGGCGTATACTTAGATACACACTATTATTGCCTCAAGAAACCTAGTACTTACTGCTATTTTGAAATCAGTTCAGTAGTCCCAGTCCATCTATCTATACAAATAAACAAACGAATGAAGAAATTTGACCTCTTTGTAGTATTTAGTATAGAGTATACTTTAGAATACTAACATAAACGTACAAAGGATAAATGTATCATAGTACAATTTGGGGTCTTATCGTACTCAGTGATTTCTTCCAGACAGCCAAGTATGTTCATGTATATTTCTTTGGCACGCTCTGTAACATAAACAGCTTGATGGATTTTATCATAATATGAGGTGTCGTAAGATTCATCTTCTTATATTAAAAAGAGAAAATATTTTTAGTTTTGTTTGTAATGAATAAGCTCAAAAACTACTGTAAACTAATGTAATATATCACAGAGTAACATATTATCGGCTGCATATTGTATTGCGATGGGTGCGAAATCGCGGTTCTTTTACGTTGTCAGTTTTTTATTACTTTTGATTGTTAATGTTTCCTTGCTCCAGCAAGACAGCCTGAATAAAATACATATAATAAAATATATAAGTATCAATCTACAAAACAGACTGATCTGGAATTAGGAACGAATATTATCAGCTACTAGCTTTTCAAAGCGGCACTTTCTAATTGCGTTTTCCTTGTGTTTCAGACACCCTGTATGACGTGCCCACAGGAATGATAGTGTTGCTTTCGTTCTTATACGGCTCTATATCAGTGTTGGCCGTAGTGGGGAATTTTCTCGTCATGTGGGTTGTAGCCACCTCCCGCCGGATGCAGAGTGTCACTAACTGCTACATAGCGAACCTAGCTCTAGCTGATATTGTTATAGGATTATTTGCTGTGCCATTCCAAGTAAGTGAGTGTATTTACAACAGTCAAATGCAAATTTATATGTATAGGTACACATTTAAATTAAGACTAAGAGTTACCGAATATGTATTCGTGAATAAGGAACGTGCGCCAGATAGAGCGATCTTTATGCTGGATCTCATTTCAATAGATATTCGGTCCATAAATTATAACGCAGAATGTATGTTGTTAGAAAGTACCGAAGCCTGAATCCTTTAGCACTTTCTTATTCATAAATACGGAAGGGGTACATTGTTCGCGTGTTTAATATTTGTTGATGTTTTGAATACAATAATTCACAAGTCAGATCTTCTTAAGGACTCTCTTTGAATAGTTCGTCACTTGAATACAAACAAAAATGAAATAACCCTTTGGTACTTTGATTTTCCTCATCTTTTGAATTATGTACGTCATCAATGTTCATTGTCTAGTGAATAGGTACATAACTAAAATTAACAAAATACAAGTTCTAGTAGTTACCTATGCATCTACTGTATGAAACATTAGTATGTTCGTTCAATAATGTTCGATAACAGATAAAACATGAGCTGGAATAAAGCCCAGAGTTGCGCTTTTAGCCGTCGGATATCCCAGTTTATGCCAAACACTACATCAATGATGGTCCTTATCTACTCTTCATAATACACATTATTGCGATAGCTAGCCCCGGAATGGTTTAACATTTATTTTGTGATATCATACGCCAATATTTAAATATGACTCGTTATCTTTTTGAAAACCAAACTATGTGGCTTTTATCAGAAGTCTTACGTAGTCATTTAGTGCGCTGGATGCGCTTTTCACACGTACAACAATTGTGTATACATGATACACATAACCTTAACCATATTTGCGGTCTTTTGTGAGTCAAAAACGTATTGTGTTGTATTTGAGAAGATTACAGCGATCCTACAATGTCAATAGCACACTGCATTGAATGTCATCTGGCTAAATTACTTTGCTCCATAAAAGGTCTACCATTTGAGATTGCGCTCAAATACAATCTTGACTCATTTGCTTTTAATTTATCCCAATTTTTTTCTTGGTGAATTGAAATTATGTCCTTCAATTTATTTTCAGATGGAATATTTCGTATGTAATAGAATATTGTAACAGACTTTAAAATGAAATTATGACTTTAGGTATTTTGGATATAATCAAAGGTATTTTGAGACTGAGATATTTAACGTTTTGGTTCTGATATCGAGAGAATCTGTAGGTATGCGGCTATACTATAATAGTTAACAAATATGCATAGTGTGTACTAAAATCTTCTTAGTGCAAGTTCTCTATAATTAAAGGATTTGAAATTATATTATTTATGAATAACGAAATCTAGCTACGGCATTAGTAATTTTGAACTTCGGAGAGACAACTGCAATGAGATCCAGTGGTAAAAATTTAGACGAAATGACGTCCGTGTTTTGAAAATAAATTTTACTGAAAAGAACCAATTGGTACTACGTAAAGTAAGTCGTACCAGAAGAGCGTTGTTTTTATATAATTATCTATGAATGTGTTTGACGTGTACAGTTTCAAGCAGCGCTGCTGCAGCGATGGCTACTGCCGCACTTCATGTGCCCTTTCTGTCCATTCGTGCAAGCGTTGAGCGTCAACGTCAGCGTTTTCACGCTCACTGCGATCGCAGTTGACAGACATCGGGCTATCATCACACCGCTCAGGTAACAATTAAACATATTAAATGGGGTATTTTTTTCTTTTATTGTATATCACAAAGATGCAAACATCGAATGATTCTTTGCGGAAAGCATTATGATAATGTTCTTAGGGCTGCTAATATTGCCCGCATTTACACTACACTGCAGACAGACTGAAAGATTCCACTAATATTTAAAGATAATTTGGAAGCCACATTAAAAAAGTAGCTTTGAACATTAATATCGAATATTATCTTAAAGTCACTTTTTTACGAAATTAATATGTCTAATACTTAACAAGACTAAAAAATAATAACATGTTCTTAAATTTTATTTTCGAACTTTACTATCTTTGATAGATATTTACGAGAGGCATTTGTTTATGATCAACTTTTAACCTTCCCACCTATGTTCACTGCTTCACTGTAATGTATCAAATTAGGAATGTTTACTATTATTTATAGCAAAATCTGATTAACCAAAAATGTATGTCTGCCGAAAACATGACTACGCGTTTCAAATAAATGTTATTTCAGGGTGAACGGTCATCAGTCAGATATAACAACCTTTCACGTTAATATGTCGTTTTAGGTGCGTGTCTGGGCACTCGCAGGCTGATTAATTGTCACAATTAGTCAACCCGGTGAAATGTAAAAATATGTAAAATATAGCCCCGTGAAATACCCGCAAGGTGATTTAGATTCTCGATTTCGTGAAATAAATTGTAGTCTGTAATTACATCACAATGAAAGATTCTTAACTCGGCCAACGCGCAACATTATCATGCAGTCTTGTTGATTAAATCTGAACAAGCGAATAAGGAGCTGTTGGTTCATTTAATCAACACGCAATTACGGCAAGTGGGCTTATAATCTAATCTATAAAAAAAATTTAGAATAATAGTTTCTGATATAAAATTTCTCAAATATTGTTCAGTAGGAACAATGTAATATATGGAAAGCTCCATTAATGCTACACCTTAAGGGCTGAAAATATATCTTTGTCCTGCCAATGTCAAGCTTGCAAGCAAGAGCAAGCTTTAAAATCGAATTATATATTAGCGAAATATTATTCGAACATGTTATTTCCATTTTACATATTGAGATTTGAAGGTTCGCGATCCGCAAGACCACTCTAATACTCCGCTACAAATTAATTAGGTACTCTCCTTTAGTACTCGAGGCTAAAGGAGAAATTAAGGGTCGGACTTAACGTCCTATAAAATATCTTACTGAATGGAAACACGATAAGATGTCTTTAGCGGTTTTATGGAGGCACTCACAACTCACAAATAAATTATTTCAAATACTTAAATGTACAAATATAGGACGAAAACAAAATCATTTTGATACTTTGTTCAATAGTGCGACGAATGTATTTGACTATTAAAAGTACATATTATCACTTTTATCACTTGGTCACATTCCAGTAGGTAGTCTTATGTTGCCCGGTTTCAGGGCCTGTAACCTAAGTGCCGCCTTATTATAGTATCAGTTATCTGAAAGTTGAAAGTGTCTGAAAGTTTGTGAAAAAAATTGAATTGGTTTTTATAATGACCATTAAACACGTTACTAATGAGTATCGTATTTTCTTTCACATGCGTTTTGTAAAAAGCTGTTATTTTGACATTATAAACAGGCACTTCAGTTTTATTTATTTGTATAGATATAGATAAATCAGCATTACACCCTTGGGAAGCCGAGGCGGTTCGCTATTGATTATATAAGTAATGGATGTTGAAAAATTGAGACATCTTCAATACAAATTGTTTATTTTTTATTGGATCGCCAACAAGTGATACACAAAAACCTTATACAAACTAACAAATTAAAACCGGTCAAGTGCAAGTCGGACTCACGCAGCGAGGGTTCCGTACACACTTGTACGTGAGGTTAAAAGTAAACGAGCTTCAAATGAGGTCATTATTCGTCGGTGATTTCAGAAATATTTTTAAATAAATTTGGATTTAAAAAAAAAATTAAATTTTTACGCATTTCAGATTTTTTTTCTTTACTTGTGCTGTGAGACACTACTTCTTGCCAAATTTCATGATTCTGGGTCAACTGGAATTACCCTATAGCGCAGAGTAGATAATATATGCCTATAGGTTTTGATTTCCTTGTGAAATCCCAAAATATGCGAAAATTTACGACATAAATGGTCATATCTTCATATTGATTTACAGCTGAAAAAGACCATAGACCCGGTTATTTCGTATTCAATTTGAAACTCCACGCGTTCTTGAGATACAAATTTTTGACAGACAGACGGACAACAAAGTAAGGGTGTCTTTTTTTCTTTTAAAGTAAGGAACCCTAAAAATATGTGTAGTGTTCACTCAATGATATAGGCTACTACAACTTCTATTATTGTAAAGCTAGTATGTAATAAAAAAGAGTGTGAAGATTATAACATCCATTGGCAACATGTTATTCTAAACTATTTCAAATATTGCTGTGTTGGTCTGTTACATTCTACATACTACGAAACATGAAGTCCCATATGCACCAGTGGCTACGTCTTAATATAGGTAAGTTGTGTTTTGTTTCAGCGCGCATACCTCTAAGCGTATAGCTAAGGTGTTAATAGTATTCATATGGCTGCTAGCGTTGTCACTAGCGGCTCCTATGGCTATGTCGTGGGAAGTCATTATGGAAGATGAACATGATCCTGGTAAGAAACAAATATTAAGAAAAGCTTTTATCTTCTACAGCAATTAGTGTATAGTTACAGTTACACGCGTGTCAAATATGGACGACGACTCAATTACTTTTTTTAAGTACTCGATCGTTTCCTTATTAATGGATTTTTTACTATACACGCTATAACACAAATTAATTCTACAAAAAATATTTATTGATTTCAGTTACAAAGGTGTTCTACAAGAAACCTTTTTGTGCTCCCAGTGAGTTTGGAAACAACTCATTGGCCATCTACAGACTACTATTATACATATTTCAGGTAAGTGTGTTTTAAAGCTGGATAACCTAACCAATAGCTCCAAGCATCTAATAAAGTTATTTGTGCTAAAAAAAGTAAAATACATAGAAATTATCAACACCTAAATTAGAAATCGACATTAGTTGTGAGACCGGTTGGAATATTTTGACGTGTTGCCAGATAGTTGAAATAATATACACTGTTGTTTTAGTACATAATCCCGTTGTGCGTAATCACATTTGCTTACGCTCACATGGCCATGAAGCTATGGGGGGCCCGAGCACCGGGCAATGCTCAAGAAACCCGTGATGCTCAACATATGAGGAACAAGAAAAAGGTTAGTCTTTTGAATTACGAGCTTCAGTTTCAATTCGTCCACAATTCAATAATATTATCTACCTATTCCCAATATTGTTGTTTATTTATAAACGTGTAAGTCGTTAGATGAAGGCTAAGAGTCCGGCTAGATTTGATCAAAGATGGTAAAAAATATTTGGCCATGCCCATGGTACACCAAGTTGAACTTAATTAGTCGACCACGGAAAAATACCGCTGGTGTCACGCTACGAGTCCTATCCCCATGAGATCAATGGGCTTTTCTCAACATAAGTACAGTGCTTAATCATATCACGGTTTTATCGGTAAGGAAAACATCATGAGGAAATTTAACGATGTATGAGGCCGAGAGAGTTTGAAAATTGGAGACACCCAAACGTTGAGTACTTTCACTTAACACATGGCAGTAGTATGGTACTACCCGTGGTATTCCATTCGCCTACAGGCCACGGAGAAAACTCACACACGATTTTTATGAGAATGGAAAAAGCTATACCTATTAGCTAAATATTCCTGACCAAGATATTGGCAAGATTTATTTGGGTCTTAAAGGCGTAAAGTGTCAAACAGTTGCTACCAATACATTTTATGTAAAATCTTGCGTAAAGAAAAAACATTCAATGTCATGGTCTGTAAATTTTACCTTAGCGTAAAATAAATAATGTGTTTTACATTGCTAGTACACAAGTAATATTTACTAAGCAGGGTTAATAAAAACCAGTATAAAGCAACGAAACGAGTGAAATTTCTCTTCTTTAAGAATGTGGCGAGACTGAGATGATATTAACGAGGTTTTATTTACATGAAAATGTCGAGAGGTTAAGAATGGGGATGATTTATTAAAATAACTCTCGAATCTTAGTTGCCACAAAGAATAAGTCGACACGAAAACAAGTCTTATTTCGAATGAAACAAATGGTTTGAAATAGTCACTCATAGGAATATCTGAAGATATATACTTATTAAGGGGCGCGGTCTCAAAAGTAGCGAACGAGTCATTTAAATATCGTGTCAAATCTATATCGTATATTATCTTTGATTACTGTATATTATTGATGAAATAACATTAAGCAGTACTTACTCACCAAATACCGAACAGTCTTTAAAAGAAGAGTTCTAAAGCAGTTTTCAAATATAGGTATTTATTGGTGTGTTATTTAATTATAACAATAGCGTTTTGTTTCGCGCAAGTGTTAAAAACCATACCTAATTTATACCAATGTTACCTCCACCTTCCTCAGTATCTCTGAAACTAGGCTAAGTTTTATTTGCTACAAATTTCGTGATTACCATATGATAGCGATCGAGTGTAATGTATTAGGATGGTAAAGAATTAGACGTACGATGGTGATAAACGGTATATTAATTAAATATTTACAAGAAAGCACGTAACAAACTGGTAATAAACTAAAACGAAAAGGAATTGAACACAAACTGACACGTAATGTCTAAATCAAAATATAACTTCTTTTTTATAAAAACAAACTGCCTATGTTTTTGGCCAGTCGCCAACATTCCGGACCCCTAGTGGAACACTAAAACCTGGTGGCAACTGGCCGAGGTTCGGCTACAAGTGGGAGGAGCTTACGAATTGGTCGGCGCAAGATCCCCCCCTTGGTTGCCACGTCGGCGACACGAACAATATTGTCAGCACCGGTAAAAGTTTTAACCACCAACCAAGAAGCCAAAGACCCCTTGGCAAAGTGTTATCGGCTAATAGAACTACGTCCCCCTCGCAAATGCCAGACTCACTTCTGCTTCGTCCTCATGGAACCAGGGTAGGCAAATATTCAGCTAGCCACCTCGCCCAGAAATGGTCAGCGAGCCTTAAAACGCGCCGCCAGTCGCATCTGCGCACTAAGTCGGAATCGGAGAGGTTGACAGGCCATGGAGCCCCTGAAGAAGACCCTATTATGAAGTGGAATGGTGTTATTGCTTCTGGAGCGTCAGATGAGCTTGGGACGTAAGTAAGTGGTCGTAAGTTAATGATGGACTCTGCTTCGAGTAGTAGAGTAAACAGAACTTCTTCACGTGGAGCTCTCTGGTTAAGTGTGGCACGTAGAGCGGTTTTTTTTACGGAGCGCACCATCCGTTCCCATGCCCCGTCCATGAAAGGTGAAGCGGGTGGTATGAAGCGCCATGAAATCATTCGGCTAGTAGCGAAGCTCTCCACGGCTCCTTCGTAGAGTGAAGCAAGCTCCCGGCTTGCACCGACAAAATTTGTACCGTTGTCGGAGAAAATTGTTGATGGAGTCCCGCGTCGGGCTATAAGACGTCTAAGGCTCATTATGGCAACGTGATGCGACAACCTCCAGATGTATTGCTCTGGTTACCAGGCATGTGTATAAGGCAACGTATCTTTTTTTTTTTTTCTCGTCTTCGGCCTATTGATATTTCTATTGGCCCGAAGTAATCTAATCCCACATGGGTAAAACGGTCTAGTGTGGTGGTCGAGGCGTTCTAAAGGCAGGTTTCCTGTCGGCGGTGTTATAAGTCGGCCATTCTGCCTCCTGCATCGTAAGCATGCCTTAGCTACGTTGCGAATAGTGGCTCTTGCTCGCAGTATCCAAAACTTCTGGCGAATCTCATTCAGTACGAGTTCGTGATTTCCATGACCAGCTTCTGCATGTTTATGTAAGATCATCAGGTGCACGATACGATGGCGGCCGTCGAGGATTATTGGAGACTTAGCACTCTCACTCACCTCAGGAGCGGACCCAATGCGCGTATCTAATTTAATGAGACCATCTTTGTCGAGTCGAGTCCTCGACAATAAAAAATGTCCAATAAATGTCCTCGTATAGCAGCGCTATACGGCTAGTTTTAGGTACTGGCTGTAAGGCGGTAAGAGTCTTTACTTCTTCGGCAAAATTGTCTGCTTGAACACGTTGAAACAGCATCTTCTCAGCTTGAACCATGTCTGTGGCCGACAGTTGCAAGAGGGACGCAGAATTTTCGATAGATTTGGCAATTAAGCGCGGTGAACGAGACCATGACCAAAAATTCCTAACGTCCTGAAAAACTCGGGCCGTTGCGCGTAACAATCGTAGCCAGCTGCTAAAACGCGTCACATCTGGAACCGGCGGAATGAGAAATGGGATGTTAACTAGAAGCCCCACGAACTCAGGTTTTAACTCACAATTTCGTGAGACTTCGTCAGTGATACACTCTAACTCGCATGGCCATTCAGTAGATGGATTGAGAAGGAACGAAGGGCCAGCGAACCATCTGTGTGATGAAGAAAGATTATTCTTTTTTGGCTTTGTAGCGTCATCTGCGATATTGAGTTCGCTAGGGAGCCATCTCCAGTTAGAAGGATTCGTAAATTCCAAAATTTCGCCTAATCTGTGAGCTACAAATGCTTTGAATTTACGCGCGTCACTACGGATCCATTTTAGAACCGTAGTAGAATCAGTCCAGTAGTAAATAGCGGAAGGTTGCGTTCGATGAGCGTTCAAAATAGTTTGGGCAAAACGAGTTGCAATAAGAGCCGCTTGTAATTCTAAACGCGGAATAGAGAGTGGCTTCAAAGGTGCAACACGCGCTCTGCTTCCTATCAAGGCGAGGCTGACTGACCCGTCGACGAAAGTATAACGCCAATATGCTACACAAGCGTAGGCCTGCTCCCCACCATCGGCAATGATGTGAAGCTGAATATCGGACCGTTGAAGCCTAAACTCGTAGCAGCGTGGAATACGAATACTATCTGCTGCTGCCAATTGATCAAGCCAGTCCTTACACTCGGCCTCGAAATTGGAAGATATAGGTGAATCCCAATCACTACCTTCTCTCCACAACTTTTGAATTAAAATTCTACCTTGGATGACTATTGGCATAAGCAAACCTAAGGGATCGTAAATACTCATGACGTTAGATAGTAGGCCGCGTTTGGTAAGTTTCGTACCTATGTCTTTCCGACCTGTTCGGAACCCTAGAGTGTCGTTAAAAGGATTCCACTTCACACCTAACGCACCTACATCATTGTTAGGGGATAAATACACGTCATCATTTGAGCTATTAAGTAGTTCTTTAGGTACTAACTTGAGCGCCTCTGGTACGCTAGAAACCCAAGAGCGCATCTCGAAACAACAAGACTTATGAACCGTGACTATATCAGAAGCTAAGCGTGCAGCATCGGAGAGCTCAAATTCACTCCCAATATAATCGTCCATATAATGGTCGTGTATTATCGAATGTACAGCCGCGGGGTACTGATGTTCAAACTCTTTGGCGTTCTTGTTTTTAATAAACAAAGCTATAAACGGACTAGAAACGGCGCCAAAAATCACTGATGACATTCTGTACTCTTTTACCGCATTCTGTGTACTTCTAGAATCGCGCCATAAAATTCTAAGCACGTCTCGGTCCTGCTCCTTTATTTTAATTTGAGGAAACATTTCCCTAATATCTGCGTTGAACGCGATTGGTCCCTCCCTAAAACGGAACAAGATATCTAATAAGGATTGCAATAAGTCAGGGCCTTGTAGTAGCATACTGTTTAAACTGACACCCTTAGTAACGGCCGCTGAATCGTGGACTACTCTAAGTTTACGCTTCTGTGGATGGTACACACCAAAATGAGGTAAGTACCAAATAATGGGAGCGTTGTCGGTGCGGGCCTTATGTGGTAAATAAGTTTCGTGGCGTGAGGTTGAATCGCATTCTTCTGCGTAACCTTTTTGTATAATACCGTCTATAAAACTTGTATACGCTGAAGCAAACGTTTCATCCTTTGCCATTTGCCTTTCGATGGACTTGAGACGTGATAGCGCTTGAGGGTAACTGTTAGGCACGTTACTAGACACATTTTCTTTCCAAGGCAAGCCAACCTCAAAACGTCCAGAGCTTAATCTACGGGCTGACGATTCAAGTATACTAACCGCACGTGTGTCATCGCTATTTTGCCGCGGAACATGCTTGTGAATACCTAAAGAATCTATTTCATATTGTGTCTTGATCAGTGCTTCAAGACCATCGAACGTTCGCGACGCGTATTCGGTTTCAGAAACATGAAGAATAAAATCTACAGGCTTCGACGACGTAGACACGGCGCCATGCAGCACCCAGCCTAAGATAGTTCGTGATGCTACAGGTTCATCCTTCTTACCTACACGCATCTCTCGACTAGCTGACAGATACCAATCCGCGGCTCCAATGAGGACGGTTGGAGTTGCGTTTTCGTACGTTAATACGTTGGAAAGATCTGCTAAATGTTTGTATTCTAAAAGGTTGAGCACATCTGTACTCTGCGATGCAAGGCGAAGTGGTGTAATACTGCGTGCGCCCTGGACAAGGTGTCGCTCTTGTGAGTCACGTCCCCGTATATAAAAATTAACGTGGCATACCTCCGTGTCCAGTGACATACCGCCTATGCCGTTAACACGTAGTTTTTGACGCCCAGTAATCTCTGCATCGATGCGCGTGGCCACGTCACCGTCAATGAGTGTGGACGTACTACCATCATCCAAAAGCGCGAACGTATCAAACGTTCCGCGCGGACCCTCCAACACGACTGGTACCACTTTCAGCAAACCTCGAATACAAGCCGCAGGTACGCCAGACCCTGTACTAATAAAATCGTCACATGTGTTGCCTACGTTAAGCGAATTCGCGTCATTGGTCTTATCGATTACCGTGGCGACAACGTCGGTATACAAAGATTTACTTCGCTCATATGTACATTTAAAAGCAAGCCATTCGGTAATATTGCCTGAAAATGGCACAAGCTCCGTTCGTTTAAGGCGGTCAGGCAAGTTAGTAAGGGCTCTCGCTAGTTGAGCTGCTGAATCGTCCTGTAGGTTTTGCGAAGACGTTGGAATATTACCTACTACTGAGCAATGTTTCTAGCATTTCCCGGGTCGTCGTCAGTCTCAGTGGCCACTTGGTAGGCTCCGTCCCCTGATGGGCCCGCCTGAGCGCTGTCGCGCGGGAGATGGAGCTGCGAGCGAAACTTGCAGCGTTGAAGGCACATTCGGTAACAGATAAGTCTTCACGTACTTGTAGCTCATCTCAAATCACTAAAGAACGTGTCGCAACGTGGGTCGACAAGCAAGACGTTATTCATAACGTCCCTAACGTTTTTTCTCACCCACGTCCACAGACATCGACACACCTTTATGCTCCGGTAGCACAAACTCCCATAGCGCACGCTCCCGTAGCTCCCGTAGGTAATATTCCAACGTCTACGCAAAACCTACAGGACGATTCAGCAGCTCAACTAGCGACAGCCCTTACTAACTTGCCTGACCGCCTTAAACGAACGGAGCTTGTGCCATTTTCAGGCAATATTACCGAATGGCTTGCTTTTAAATGTACATATGAGCGAAGTAAATCTTTGTATACCGACGTTGTCGCCACGGTAATCGATAAGACCAATGACGCGAATTCGCTTAACGTAGGCAACACATGTGACGATTTTATTAGTACAGGGTCTGGCGTACCTGCGGCTTGTATTCGAGGTTTGCTGAAAGTGGTACCAGTCGTGTTGGAGGGTCCGCGCGGAACGTTTGATACGTTCGCGCTTTTGGATGATGGTAGTACCTCTACACTCATTGACGGTGACGTGGCCACGCGCATCGGTGCAGAGATTACTGGGCGTCAAAAACTACGTGTTAACGGCATAGGCGGTATGTCACTGGACACAGAGGTATGCCACGTTAATTTTTATATACGGGGACGTGACTCACAAGAGCGACACCTCGTCCAGGGCGCACGCAGTATTACACCACTTCGCCTTGCATCGCAGAGTACAGATGTGCTCAACCTTTTAGAATTACAAGCGGCTCTTATTGTAACTCGTTTTTCCCAAACTATTTTGAAAGCTTATCGAACGCAACCGTCTTCTATTTACTACTGGACTGATTCTACTACGGTTCTAAAATGGATCCGTAGTGACGCGCGTACATTCAAAGCATTTGTAGCTCACAGATTAGGCGAAATTTTGGAATTTACGAATCCGTCTAACTGGAGATGGCTCCCTAGCGAACTCAATATCGCAGATGAAGCTACAAAGCCAAAAAAGAATAATCTTTCTTCATCACCCAGATGGTTCGCTGGCCCTTCGTTCCTTCTCAATCCATCATCTGAATGGCCATGCGAGTTAGAGTGTATCACTGACGAAGTCTCACGAAATTGTGAGTTAAAACCTGAGTTCGTGGGGCTTCTAGTTAACATCCCATTTCTCATTCCGCCGGTTCCAGATGTGACGCGTTTTAGCAGCCGGCTACGATTGTTACGCGCAACGGCCCGAGTTTTTCAGGGTGTTAGGAATTTTTGGTCACGGTCTCGTTCACCGCGCTTAATTGCCAAATCTATCGAAAATTCTGCGTCCCTCTCGCAACTGTCGGTCACAGACATGGTTCAAGCTGAGAAGATGCTGTTTCAACGTGTTCAAGCAGACAATTTTGCCGAAGAAGTAAAGGCTCTTACCGCCTTACAGCCAGTACCTAAAACTAGCCTTATAGCAGCACTCGCCCCTGTCCTCGACAAAGATGGTCTCATTAAATTAGATACGCGCATTGGGTCCGCTCCTGAGGTGAGTGAGAGCGCTAAGTCTCCAATAATCCTCGACGGCCGCCATCGTATCGTGCACCTGATGATTTTACATAAACATGCAGAAGCTGGTCATGGAAATCACGAACTCGTACTGAATGAGATTCGCCAGAAGTTTTGGATACTGCGAGCAAGAGCCACTATTCGCAACGTAGCTAAGGCCTGCTTACGATGCAGGAGGCAGAATGGCCGACTTATAACACCGCCGACAGGAAACCTGCCTTTAGAACGCCTCGACCACCACACTAGACCGTTTACCTATGTGGGATTAGATTACTTCGGCCCAATAGAAATATCAATAGGCCGAAGACGAGAAAAAAGATACGTTGCCTTATACACATGCCTGGTAACCAGAGCAATACATCTAGAGGTTGTCGCATCACTGACATCGGATGCTGCCATAATGAGCCTTAGACGTCTTATAGCCCGACGCGGGACTCCGTCAACAATTTTCTCCGACAACGGTACAAATTTTGTCGGTGCAAGCCGGGAGCTTGCTTCACTCTACGAAGGAGCCGTGGAGAGCTTCGCTACTAGCCGCATGATTTCATGGCGCTTCATACCACCCGCTTCACCTTTCATGGGCGGGGCATGGGAACGGATGGTGCGTTCCGTAAAAACAGCTCTACGTGCCACACTTAACCAGAGAGCTCCACGTGAAGAAGTTCTGTCTACTCTACTACTCGAAGCAGAGTCCATCATTAACTCACGACCACTTACTTACGTCCCAAGCTCAACTGACGCTCCAGAAGCAATAACACCATTCCACTTCATAATAGGGTCTTCTTCAAGGGCTCCATGGCCTGTCAACCTCTCCGATTCCGACTTAGTGCGCAGATGCGACTGGCGGCGCGTTTTAAGGCTCGCTGAACATTTCTGGGCGAGGTGGCTAGCTGAATATTTGCCTACCCTGGTTCCACGAGGACGAAGCAGAAGTGAGTCTGGCATTTGCGAGGGGGACGTAGTTCTTATAGCCGATAACACTTTGCCAAGGGGTCTTTGGCTTCTTGGCAGGGTGGTTAAAACTTTTACCGGTGCTGACAATATTGTTCGTGTCGCCGACGTGGCTACCAAGGGGGGGATCTTGCGCCGACCAATTCGTAAGCTCCTCCCACTTGTAGCCGAACCTCGGCCAGTTGCCACCAGGTTTTAGTGTTCCACTAGGGGTCCGGAATGTTGGCGACTGGCCAAAAACATAGGCAGTTTGTTTTTATAAAAAAGAAGTTGTATTTTGATTTAGACATTACGTGTCAGTTTGTGTTCAATTCCTTTTCGTTTTAGTTTATTACCAGTTTGTTACGTGCTTTCTTGTAAATATTTAATTAATATACCGTTTATCACCATCGTACGTCTAATTCTTTACCATCCTAATACAGTCCACTCGACCGCTATCATCGAAGGACCAAAAATGATAGCGATCGAGTGGACTGTATTAGGATGGTAAAGAATTAGACGTTCGATGGTGATAAACGGTATATTAATTAAATATTTACAAGAAAGCACGTATATAACTTCTTTATATTCAATAACTTCTTTTTTATAAAAACAAACTGCCTATGTTTTTGGCCAGTCGCCAACACCATATATTTTTTGTTTCAGGTTATTAAAATGCTTGTGTTAGTGGTAGCACTATTCGCTTTGTGCTGGCTACCCCTACAAAGCTATTTACTGCTCCAATCCTTTTTTCCATCTATTAACGAGTAAGTATACACGGATTGCCGATTACGTAGGTCTCACGTTTTTTTTAATTAAAGCCTTTCAGTTTTAATAGGGTTGGTTACATTGGTTAGCTTTAGCACTGGAGATTTAATTTATATAAAACGTATTTTTATCACACTATAATACGATTTACGAATAAAGGCGAAATGTGGTAGAGTGTCTATTTCTAAATAAAGAGGTTAACTTAACCTTATTTGCAACAAAAACAAGCTTTTTTTAAAATGTTGTCTATCTTTGTGTTGGACCAAACAAATCTCTGATTATCCTCACTGAGAGGTTGTAATGAATTTTGAGAGGGTTATTAATAATATATAATGTAGGCTTTTAATTCCCGGAAAAGCAAAGAATTACCAAGGGATTAAAGATAAATGTTATATTTTATCCCAATATTAGGCGAACGAAGTCATGAGAAAGATCTAGTTTACAACAGCGTGAAGTGGTTGAAATAAGAAATATTGTGACTATTATCTTTCAGATACAGGTACATAAATGTGATTTTCTTCTGTTTTGACTGGCTGGCTATGAGCAATTCATGTTACAACCCATTTATTTACGCCATATACAACGTAAGTATTTAGAAGTTTTATCTTAACATTACAAGTGATTAAACTTTCGATGATTCATCAATGAAGTAAACGTACAATCGATAGTTATAACTCAGAGTAGATAATATACTAGTTGTAATAATTAACTTCTACAAATATTTAGGGGTCGTCTGGTGATCGAAATTCGACCACAATATGACGCGTAGCGTTCATACTCTTTTAAGATTAAAAAGAAAATCATGAAAATTTTATTTGACATTTTGTACACACAGACCTAGGTTTTTTTTTGTTTTTGGACACAACTTTGGTCAGGGCAAAGTCTGTTGGATCGGCTTGACATTAAGTATTGTGTTGTGTGTTAAATGCGTAGAGGGAGGAACTGTGTTAACCGCATGTATGTGTCTACACGTCGTGCTTATATTATCAAAGTTAGTGTATTTATAGTAGGTATTAGTAAGATATGAGTAATGGTTTATTTTATTTATTTATTTCTTATGCATATTAAATAAAAATATTCAGCTTTCTGCACTCTTTAGCCATAAAAATTAAAAAGTAACTGTGCCAAATTGCATACTGCTTCGTCCACGCAATTTGCGTAAAACGACGACGAAAGTATTTATATTATGATTACAATTTAAATTACTTACTTCCAAAGGTCCCGGCTATTATTCTGAGGCATAACATCTGTCGATAATAATTCCAAGACTTTTTTTAAATATACCACTAAGGTGGCACACAATTCCAAGACTTTCCAAATGATTGGAATAATTTGTCATTATTTTATGTATGTATCTATCGGTACCGTACCGTAATTCCACGTCTTATCATCGCGGCAACACCCGGTATCCCGTTCAGGCAACCTAACACCTATTACTGCCCACTGAACTTTTCCTCTTTTATGGTTTTAGACCAAATACTTCCAATAAATCGGGTGCTTTTTTTCTAGCAAAGTAACTTTTTTTGACATTTAACTTTCAATTGTAATATGAAAATTATGTATAGGTACATACGGTATGCCCAAGCACGTCTGATGATAGTGGATTCAGGGCATTATATATAATTAGATTGTTTTGACTACGCGATGGGATTTGAAAACCAAAAAAAACGGTGTATGTGGTCGGTAACGCAACTATACCTCTGCGATATTGCAAGCATCTATGGGCTGAGGTCACCTGCTTACCATCAGGCAGATTATATGCTTGTTTGCCAACTTGTGGGATAAAAATATAAAAACGACTTAGCAAAACACTGATAAATCCTCACCCAATCAAGCCAAAAGAATGAAATAGACTGATAAGGAAGGACCTTTAACACAAAGCCGTTTGGGAGAGGAGAAATAATTAACAACAAATTGTGTTCATGAAAAGGACAGAGTAATATTATAATGTCGTACGCAGGCAGAACTCATTTTCTTTCATTACTGTTTTGATCACACGCACCGCGAAAATTAATGAAAAATGTTGTTACCCTTATATTACATTTGTTGGTGTATCAAATAAATTAACTTTGTTCCAACTTACGGATTTGAGAATTAAGTCTTTGTCAGTGAAAGATGTTTTGCGTACCTATGTGTAGTAGCGAACATATTATATTATAGGTATGAACGAAATATTTATACCTACAATTTCGGCTTTGAACTTCGCAAAGGAAATTAATAAGGATTTCTTGTCACCGTATATTATTATGGTTCATGATAAAATACTTTGGATTATGAAAATTCGAAAATGTAGATATGATTTAAGGTATTAGTATTATTTCACACAAAAATGCATTAACCAAAATATTTCTTCCAGGAAAAGTTTAAGAAAGAATTCAAACAACGCTTCACTTTTGGGAAAAAGCCTAACAGATTCACCAATGATAGCTATGAGGTAGGTTGATCTTTTGCTTTCCTTCAAGTAACAAACTAGGTATAACTCCTTTTTTTGTTGTGTTCATTTTTAAAATCATCTAAAAACAATTTCAGGACGGACAATCTTATCGGACTCGAATATTGTCGATTCGTTCGTCAAATGACAGAAGCGTGTACACTACAAAGAAGTCAATTAATATCACACCTGGCGAAGGCCTTAAAACTTCAGCGAGAAACTCTTGCCAGTGCTTAGGGAATCAAAACAGAGAAAATGGATTTCAATTTACGAGGTCCGAGGAAATAGACACTCACAACGGCAAACGTTATATGAACATCACGATGAATAATAGCGATACAGGAAAAAGGAAATCGGTAACAAAAAGGCTGCGGCACGAAGATGATACGCCTATTGGCGATGAGCGAGTCAGTGAGCTGTACATCTTCCCCAATAGTAATATAGTTGAGTTCACAGATGTTTCGTACGATGACAAAGTGTAAATACGTTGGAGTTTCCATTATTATTTAAGTACTTTATGTGATATAAATAATTATAATGATTGGCATGTAGAAATAAGTAATACAAACACATTTTAAGTAATCTCTTGACATTTTTTATTCCACGTACGGATTTCGGGATTTTGCCTAACAAGACATTGTATTATAAGTTCGAGTTGGCAGTGTTATTCTAAGTAGCATACACATTGTGCATACATAAAACGTGCTGCTTTGTTATCTGTTATCTTTAGAAGCTTAGACGACCATCAAGGTTATATCTTGATTTCCATAGGTCTAGTTTGGCGCTGAGCCAAGAACCGCACATATTGCAACCGCTTCATCGATAAAATAGAGGCTTTTAAATTAGGATGAAAGCACTTTTATGTTGAAGTTTCATGTTGTGATGCACATCTTAATCAATTAGTGTTCAAATATAAGTCGTTTAAGTTTAAAAATATTAAATGTCATTTTTAATTTATTCAAGTAAAACTTATAATACAGAAAATAATTTAGCGTTAGAAATATATCTTCACGCATCGCATACTGATTTTAAATAGACTTGGTATCATTAGTAGGTAAACAGTAAACGCTGCGGAGCCAGAAATTTTATTGGTTTATTTAGACAAGATCTCTTGTAACGTATCAATACGGAAAACGTGTAAAACATCCCACTCAATGCACTGACGTACTTATACATGGACATCGGGTGTAGTACAAAATCTAAAATAAAAGTGTCCGAAGCTCACCTATATGAACTTGGATACATGTTTATTAATATACAAATCTATAACACTCAAGATTCAAACTTATCTCAAATTACAAGTTTTTACTATACAGGACGGCATTGTTGGCGTGACTTGACAGTCGACCCAACGGAGACTGACGCGCGATTCCGCTTTTCCAAGTTATTTGTCTTGGACACTTTTGAGCGTAGACCCGCAGTCCATATTTGTACGTCAGTGCCTCATTGCCATTGTCTGTAACGTCATATGTTGAAAGAAAAAGCTCATTGATATCATAAGAACTTTGTTACGTATATTTGTTGACATAACGAATAACTAAATTAAAACGCTTAAAACATTTTGAAAACCAGAAGATAGGTTTACTCGTCGAATATGCATGTCCGTAACATTATAGCCATGATGCGGTAGGGGTCGGCGTTTGCTGCAGGCCGGCGGTCTTCAAGGTAACCTCGCTTGTCCTCAGAAACTTGCCTGGGAATACGCACACAGCAGCTTCTGTTGGCCACGCCTGGACATAAAACATACGAATATACAATACAATATCCTTTTATTTAGACTCGCTCTACTAATGGGGCCTACTAAATTGAGATAGCTGCTATAATGATAAGAATTCAGATACATTCTAAAAACTTATCATTGTTACAAAATCTCAAAACTAAGCATTCTACTGGTCACTTCACAATATTATGTGACAGAAAATTTTAATCAAAAACTTTATTAAAAGTCTAAACGAAAAAAGAGCGATTGCTAATTTATGAATACGGTTGAGTCAACGGA
Organism: Falcaria lacertinaria; assembly: GCA_951449985.1. Lineage (NCBI taxonomy): Eukaryota > Metazoa > Arthropoda > Insecta > Lepidoptera > Drepanidae > Falcaria > Falcaria lacertinaria. The sequence continues at coordinate 6,274,173 of OX602113.1, read as the reverse complement.
GTGGATCAAACTATTTGCAACGATAGAATTTCTGGGAACATTTATCCCAGAATTCCCATTATGATTGCGATTAATATAATTAGTAACATGTGCCCGGACTATAATATCTATTATTTCCAGAGACTAGGTTTGTAGATATTCTTAATAACAGCCATACTGAAATCGAGAAAATATTTAAAGGTCCTTTATATGAAATAAGAACGCTGTCCTTCTATGAGTTTTAATAATTACCTATTTGCAAATCACTGTCGTCAATGGAAATTACGGGACATACTAAGCTAATCTCAAATTTCTTAGTGTTATGTAAGAGATATGAAATATTTCAGAAAAGATCATATAAACTTTTAGTAGTACGATAATATTAAAAGCTTTTAGTAGTACGCGTAATTAGAATTCGCAGACAGTCTCAAATGAGTATCTCATTAAAAAACGATGCGTATGGTATAATCCGTATTGCATTAATTAAGCAGCAGAGTGTGACGTCACCAGCGTCTATTTCAGAACGTTCATGACTCCACAGTTTTATGCGATTTTTATGAGCACGACTTTGAATTTTAACTTTACATAAATAAGCTTAGTGCCTGCTCAAAAACGAGTATACTCCTGCTATCAGCAATGCAATGCGCCAGGGATATCCCTGGTGTTGCAAGCATCCAAAGGCTACGGTAACCGTTTACCATCAGGCGGGCCATATGCTTGGGCCACCATAGTGGTATTAAAAATATAATTCTCACTAATTAAATTTTTTACTAGGACTTATTAATTCAATTAATCTAAATGTTACGATAAATTGTAATTTAATTATTTTCGGAATCTGAAAAGTAAAAGTTATTACTAAAGGCGAATTTCTTCACAATAGAAGCAAACACTTCATAGCTAGGTAGACTATTAATAAATTTAATTATACTTTCCATAGCATTGATTTCCAAAGAGCTTTTTACTTTACGATAAAAAAGTGTGAGATTTGTGCGTATCTTGTTGACTTGTAATCCGTACATAACACTATGGAAATAGCAACTGTGGAATCATTAAGCTGTAACTACATTTTAATTCTGAAAAAGCTATTATAAATACAAAGTCACCTGTGCGGTAACAGGTTATAAAGACAAGACATGCCATAATTCGCTCGCCAACCGTTGATATAAAGGGCATTAGCTTGGCATTACCATCAATCATCGTACTGCATTTGTTGTGTAAACGTTTACTGAAAGGATCAGTCGAACCAACTGGCGATCAGGAGCGTATCATTTACCAGGCGTATTTATTTCATACTAAAATAACGCAAAGAATCATTTACAATTTTTCTTCGGTGGGCTTACTAATTAGAAAAAGCCTACGCGTCAAATTTAAATCTTCCTAATGTTACCTTTTTCAACCTATCTAGGTTGTCTGTGAAACAAAACGTAGAATGTCAGCCGGGTTTGACAGATAAGCTGAGTGATAGAACGCCAGAGGCGCGAATGGAAGAAGTATGGATAATACAAATATAGAGATAGATTGTGTATTATAAATATAAAGATATTGTGGTATAAATGAGACCAAGATGTTGAAGGATAGTTGTATAAAATTGATAAGCAGTAATTGAGACAGGCTTCTAACACTAAGAACTATTTATAGGTATGTGATCATTTTGTATTCTTTTAATCCGTGGGAACTCTTTATTCTTTGGGATGAAAAAAAACTGAAAACTTACTCTGCGAACCCTTTTAATTGGCTTAAATCGAATAACAGTCTATTTGTAAAGAAACTGTGTTGCTTATTTGCATACCCATGGAAGGTATTAAACTAAAAACAGACGTTCAACAACAACATTTATAATATCTAATTTGCTTGCTAAAACCGTCGGTACACGAGTGTTTCAAACGTTACCTGCAGTGAAATCCCGTATGTGAGGCATTCCGTGTTTGCCAGTCAATCGCTTCACGTTGTCCGCTCCATTGTTAGCATCGTACTCGTTGATATGAGCGCCGTGCCGACGCGCAAGTTTATCTATCGCTCGCTCGATTACTCTAACGAAAGCCAAGAAACATCAGCGTAATTAGCATCAATAAACGCGATGGCAATATTCCCTATTCATAAGTTATCATTAGCAAAATTAGCGTTCAGGTCTTAATTTGTATAATAGTTTCATAGCCTCTCGTCACGCTAGCGAAGGCGGCTCAGCTAACTGAAGGTTTATTATACACTGAAGCCAGTCTTAGCAGGATTTATTTTGCACTGAGGTTTAATCATTTGTTTCAAAATAAACCCGGTGGATTAGCAGGCAGCATCGGTGTGTCACACCCTAATCATTAAAATTGATGGATCTATACAAATTATCGCCGTATCTTCTGCGGTTTTACATATCCACTTATCATTTTAATTGAAAGCCTTTATACCCATTCACCCGTTTACGGTATTAGGATTAGGGCAAAAACCTGATCAAGGTGCATGTAATAAGTTTGATGTTATTGTATAAAAGTTCATTAAATAATAAGTCCGACGCGCCTTCCTTGCAATAAATTAAAACTATTTGACAACCCACATACAGTTTAGTAGTTAATTAAATTAGGCATAACACAACCAAATTGTGAATATCTGGTGGCTCTTGTATAAGCAGGGAGATTTTAATGGTAATCGGTACTCTTAGTTTTATTGTTAGCGAAACGTGCGGTTTGTTGTTCATGCTCAAAGGCATCAATCATAATAAACTCGACACCCACGCGTCATCAGAAACCTGCCAATTTAGTTTCACCGCCACAGACAGAATTAATTTAAATTAGCGTCCTCGCTGCATGCTGTGCATGACTCATTTAATATTAAAAATCATCTTGGCACATGACTTATTTAGTATTAATTGAGTATTTCATCAATTTGATTTAGAAATTTTAGGGCGTCGAACGGTCCCCCTCTAGATGGACCGATGACCTGATAAAGGTAAGCTGGCATGCGTTGGATTCGGGCCGCAATGAATCGGCCATTGTGGAAATCTATGGGGGAGGCTTTTGTTCAGCAGTGGACGTCTATAGGATGATGATGATGAATTAGAAAGTTTCTTGCATAAATTTCTTACAGTCTTTCATCACTCATTCGTTCCTTATGTCTTAACAAACGTAGCATTCCATTTATTTTTTGTACTAACACTTTCACGCCAGTCGCTATAAACTATGGATAACTTACAATATTCCATCTTCTTCCCTCATGTCTTTCGAAGAGAAGTAGACAAAGGTCCCGTTGCCAGGCCAGTCTGGAACGGGCTGAGGATCGAAGGTGGCCACCGTGCCGTACTCCTCAGCCAGCCGAGCTAGGATATAGCGCGCCATCCACAGGTCGTCGCCTGATCTTATGCCCGGACTTGGACCTACCTAACAGATGAAAAAGATTTATAAGAATTATGCTAATTACAGACTTTATTATATGTAGAACTTTTTCCTGGGGCCAAAAAATGCATCTGCCATTTTAGGACGATCCAACTACAGCTTTCTTTTATATAAAAAATATGCGGATGTAACAACACATCAATATTGTCTACCAAACAGCATTGACTGAATTCAGGACAAGATGTACTCAAAGACTATAGTATTAATTAATAATTTAAAATCATATAATATTATAATTTTCCGATTTCTTCCATATCTTCTAACCTTTACTATTATTTTATTAAAATAGTAAGGTGCAAGTAAGGCATGCATTTCACAAAACATTTAATAAGCTTTGTTTAAAACCAATACAAAACACATATTTACAGCACACAATCTCATAATTTCTAATCACTTACAAATTCCCGGTATCCCAGGCTTTTATGTTACACTATAATGAGAATCATTACTCTTAATCTTAAGTTGAAAATTCAGGTCCGATGGTCAGTAAAATATAAATTTGTTTCATTATTTCACCATGCTAATGAAACATTTGTAAAATATGTCTCCTGTGGCAGGTTTGTTGAAGAAATACGATCGCACACTCTACCTACGTTTTGCGCTAATGAAGCCATTTGCTACGAAATAATCAAAGCTGAAAGCCGAGATTATATGGCGGAAGACGAAACCAATTCATTTCTCATAGGTATAAATCCCGTTCACATTTCTCTTTATTTTATTTGATGTAAAATTACATGTAGGCCCCTACATGTTAAATTTATTTATAATTCAGATATTTGCATGGAATCCATATCAGACATAACTACTTAATTGAATTTGAAAACTATATACTCCTACACTGTTTTGATTAATCAAGACAAGTCAGTATATCTATATCTGCAGATTAGTCAATATGCCAAATATCAAATAAAGGGTTTCGAGTATAAACGTTCCGTCAGCTTTTCCTTTTCATTATATTTTATCTAGCCACAAATCTACCTGCACTCGAGCCGTAAAATAGAATGTTGGCATACGTTCAAATCCTCATTGATATGTTTTTGAAATAAACCTTTATAATAATAAATTACCGTCTTAAAACCCGAATACGAATAGGTAATAAAAAGGATTAAATATGCCATAGCAAGGAGCCAAAATGTATTCAGGAAGGCACGGTTGGCCGTATTTAATAAGATGTTGGTTTCTTAATTTTGCAGACGTAGCTGTAAAGACCCGTAAAATAAGACTAAATGCAGAGTGTTTAGTTACGTCACAATATTTGCGCTCCTGAAGATTGATGAAATATGTTAAGGAAGACGAGATTATTTAACGTTTTATAAAATAAACATTCCGGATACATGGAAAAGAAGCCCTGCTGATAAATCTACTGTGGAAATTTTTACGACAGAATTTATTCAAAAGAAATGCCCAGAACAAAAATATAAATATATTTTCCGGAAATTGGCTGTCAATCATGTGTCCTTAATGGATGACGAAACCATAGTGATAAAGGCGTCATACGACATATCCATCTCTAAAATTACGTCCAAATTTGAGTGCGTTAAATTTTTGTACAGAGTTTTTTAATATGTATGCAATAATATCCAGTAGCCTATATAAGTCTTAGCTTAGGAACCTGCATGCCTCAGATGAGCGATAAATACAGCTTACAACATTTAGATAGACAATTCAATTTGAATAGATTTAATACAAATAAGCTTACTTGAAAATTCCACTGAGAAGGAGTAGTTCCAGGATTAATTCCATTCAACTGGACACCGGCATAAAGACAGCATCTGTTTATAATATGGAATCAAACAACACCTTCGCAAGACAGCTCGACAGGTACAAATACCGGCTGCTTACAATTTGGACCCCCACACGGATTCCTTGACCTTCTCATAAAACAATTACATGGATACACATATACTAGAAAATATAAAAGAAGATATTATGTTTGAAACAACTTTCTAGAAGTCATTTAGGTCGCATAAGTCTTGATTGAGCATGCTCAATAAATAGCTCATATTTACAGGCAGACGGTAAGTCAGCTGTAAAATGTATGCATTTAAATGTACATCAACAACGTATCACAAAGGATTCAGAAATATTCACTGTGGTATTCGAAAATATTACACAGATGGAGCATGCAAAGCTTATGACGGTCAGCAACTTTCGTAATTCAGTCTGTGTAAAATCAATATTATTTATTCCGTAGTGTAGTCTGTAAGAGTTCCTAACATTACATAACGGAAAAAAATAATTATGGCCGATTTGAATAATGTGGAATATTTTTATACCACTAAGATGTCAAACAAGCATATGGTCTGCGTATTTTGGTAAGCGGTTACCGTAGCCTATACCAGCTTGCAGCACCAGGGTATCACTCTGGCGCTGCCGACCCAAATAAGTAAAAGTAAATTAATTTACATTGGTGTATTTAAGAACGCTTATATACACCAATACTACTACATATACTCTTCTGGTAACAGAATATTCAATAATTTAAATAATGTACATGCAAATTATCAATAAAGATCGATTTCAAATAAATAAATAAAAACCTGTAGAATGCCTCCATAAGCTCCCTGGCGACGATTTTATTAGCCCCGGTTGCGCAGTAGTACGGACCTGGTGGGGCGGGAAAACCACCCGGCGGCCACCCGAGCGGCCGACCGTCAGTCGTCATGAGAAAGAACTCCTGGTTGAAGCCGAACCATGGCTCCTCTACCTCACCCTTCTCGCAAAGCATGACGCAGTTCTTGCGGAAATTCGTTGCTGGCAATATATAAAGGTAATAATTTATTCATAAGTAAGGTTGCCAGAGTGCCACGAGAATACGCTGCGCTAGTAGTAATGCTGATGGTATAGCGAGTCCTCATCAACAACCAGGGTTGGCAACTCGTTAGTGATATCCTTGTTATTATATTATATACTATAGGCTACGGTGACTGCTTACTATCAGGTGGGCCGTATGCTTGTATGCCACCCTATGGTATAAAAAAAAACATGCGTAGATTAGTCACACCAAGTCCCCCACATGGCAGGGAGAGAAAATATAAAAGAGCCATTCACTCTAGATTTGGAAAGGTCCTTACTTCTTACATTCATGAATCCCCTTGATACATATCGAGTCTTTGCATCATTTGAGTCCTTTGGCAATTTATCTAGAAAGTTAGACCTTGGCCTTTCTCGTCCATAAATTATACAGTATTAAAATTTACGACGTTTATGTTTCAAGAGGCTGTTTAAAACATTATTACACTGCATGGCATTCCGGGATTCCCATGGAATACACTATTTGACTCATTTAAACCCACAGGAGGTAATGAAATAAAAAAATCAATATTTAAAAGACTAAGGCTTCGTATCAGCAATTTCTTAGGAAAGTTGTGCAAAATGAGACAATTTAAATAACAGTCAGGTCCAGAGCGATTATGACTTCAATTACTAAATATATACCAGCAGTTCCCTTCCTTAAACAACTCCAGACATAAATAGCATTGGTAAACAACAATTTATATGCAAAGGAGCAATGCAGCTTCTAGCTTTCAGTATCCGACACCGTTAATAAGCAATGTGAACCGTTGGGTGATGGAATTTTTCACAATCAATAATTATTTGAATTCAACCAGTGGCACTTAGTTACATGTGTAAGAAAAAATGTCTTTCAATTGAAAAAATAAATAAGCCATTAGACTCGCAAAAGCTGCAAAATTTCTCGACTGAAATTATTTCTTTTTGTTCACCTAAATATTGGGGCAGTTTAAGAAAAACCCATTCTGGGTATTGAAAATGCCAATGTTATCGATATGACGCAGTTCGAAGTGAACCGGATCATTATAGTTTAAAATAAGTAGAATATAATCTATATACTATGAATATAAATATATATACCTGAAGGAGTCACCTTTATTACGTATTTCATTAAGATACTCTTACAAGATTTTAAGACTCCAATAGTTATTATCATGGCAGAAATACCAAAATCTGAATTTGATACTCACTGCGCCACGTCAATTACAGGTAGCGAAGCATTAAATACCCACTCTCATACATGTCTTCAAAGTAAGCCCCTTTCAAATAACTTAACTAAAGACGGTACAAAACGCAATTTAATTCTTATCTTGCTCACTTACTTCATAAACCTTTTCAGTCCTTTATAAATAACTCGCTTAAAATCTGTTATAAAATTATTATAGGTACTTGAAATGTTTTTAAATTAAATACCACCGACGGAATTACATGGTATATTTTTAATTTTAGTGTATTTTTTTATCGAATTGCATCGGTTTATTAAAAGGGCAACGTGAATGTTATTCACGGTACAAGGTTCTGCAGTAAGTTTATTAGGGTGCATATTCTATTCTATACATTTTGTCCCGTATTGGATTTATGTTGGGTTTGTGTTCCCTCGTTGTTTGTTATGTGCGTCATCCCGCCCAGCCGTCCCTTCTTACGGCTTCAACACACCTAGTTTCTTCATTTTAGTGCCTTTGGGCCGAATTCATGAGAAGCTTTTAGCTCAAACTAGCGATGAAGACAAAAGTACCTGTTTCTAAGCCAGTAAAACACATGAACCACGAAACCCGTGAAGTATTTATGTAGGTAGCACAGTATCTATACTTTGATGTCCACGCATTTGTATTTTCACCGTTTATTATATTACAGAAAAAGTATGTTTAATAAATGCTTTATGGAAATTATTACCAATAAATATTAGTGACTTAACGCTGACTCAAAGTGAAGTAATGAGTAAAATTACGGTGAAGCAGAAGGTATATTACCAAAGAAATATTAATAAGATGAGGTAGTGCCGTAAAGTTAGAGATATAAAAAGGATTGAAGTTCCTTGGACGTCGATGTTTATAAATACTTAATTATATAGCAATTCCAGTTATTGATAAATTATAGTTTTGAATTGATTAATTATATTAGTGACTAGCTATTTATTCATTTGTGAATTTGCCACATAGGTTTGTATTACTGACTCAACACACAACATTATCTGAGCGTATCAGAAGGATGAAAGGGATATTACCTCCTTCATTGTTACAAGCTCATATGTGTGTGTACTGTATCGTACTTATCCTAAGCAAGGAATGCAGCGAATGGATTTAGTGAATCTTACAGTAATAATTAAAATTGTGTTGCAATTAGAATATTGATCCCCTCGATTGTCGCCATTACCGCGTTGCTATTAATTAATCACATATATAGGTATATAATTATCGTTTTCCCATTTTTACATTTTGCGCATAGGCAGCCAACGCAATTTTTTTTTACTACGTAGTTGGCAAGCAAGTGTAGGGTAATGTATGATGCCGCCTGATGGTAAGTAGTCACCATAGCCTGTAGACGCTTGCAACACCAGAGCAGGGCAGGGGTCACTAAGAAGTTTAAAAGCCGTGGTGGCCTTCTGGTTGAAGCAACAGCTTGTCATCTGGGCCTAGGTTCTAACCCCGGCCTGTATCAATTTAGTTTTTCTAAGCTCAAGTACAGTGATTTATCACACCATGGGCTTAAAAAGAGAGGTTATAAAATATCACGATGAGATGTGAAAAAAAGTCTGCTTAATTTAGTCACAGTTTTTTTTAATTTTAAAAGTAAATATATTTAAAAAGTAAAGTTTAAACTTACTTAGAGTAAGTGCGAAAATCATACATCTTACTACACAAAGACAAAAAAATTGCTTAATCAAGTACAGAAAACATTATCCTGGCTAATTGAGTAAAAAGCCTATCAGCAGCAGCCTCTTAATGTTTAAACAATGACAATAGAATCCCAACAAACTTTGTGACTAACATGATTGGACCGAGTTGAAGCAAAGTTATAGACAATGTAATCAAATATAATGAAAGGCTTTTACCAGTGCTGGTTAGATCTAAGGAATTTCCATTAGTTAAAAGATACAGATAAAACAAACCCAGGCTAAAACAATTATGTACCGTAACATAATTTTATTATTAACGCATCGCACACACCCTAATTGAATTGCACGGGAAGAGAGCACCGGTTTTCCTTAATTAGGTAATTTGTCTTTAGGCAGACAAGGTGTTCTTAATTTACACACATATTTTATGCTCAATTAGTAATACTCCAATAAAATTAAGCGTATAAAACCTACACTTACAGGCATTGTGATTGAGTTTTTTTTTAATTTAGTATATTGAGCTGTTATCTAGAGCTATGTGTATTTTAAAAGAGATTTTTATATGCTTATTAAGGACTAATTTATAACGTTGTTGTAGCGCATTACATACCTAAAACCAACTAATCTTGATCCGATCTATGTTTACATAAAATTTAATTTTATGTCACAGCTTGCTTTTGGCCTTACAACAGATATTAGTTACTATGAACGAAAAGGTAGCGTAAACCTTAAAACTGCCAAAGGTTTTCGATACATCAACCACCTTATGTGCGTAAATAAATTACAAGGCGCATGGATCTGTAGTTCTCATGGGAAACCATTTATGGGGCAACGTGAAATAAGTTTACCTTGTGTTGACTTGAGACTTTGAAATAAGCTTTTTAGGATTAATCCATAACCACAGGTTATAAGGCGTGAAAATAGCACACTTCGTTTCACAAAAGATATTTTATTGTTTAGAGTATTTTGGCCCGGAGAGCATGTACGAGTATGTACCTACGCAGAGATTGATGAATGAAAAAGACAAACAAAAGAAGTTTGCAAGTCAAGAGTGAAATGACGTACTACACTCTCTGTCTTACTGGAAAGGTACTCGACATGATGATAATGTACTTCCAATGTACGTCCAATGTGACGCCTAACCAGTTTGAAATTGTGTTTGCTTGCACTTGTGTCACTAACTAGCCCCACCCTGCTCCTTGTACACTTATTGCGACCAAAAGGAGACTTAAAACATCTCTTGTGTGCTAAAATTATTTGTTTATTAAATTAATTATACTACTCTTGCTTGTTGTTTGCCAACTTAAAGTAATAAATGTTGCACATGTTAACCAGACGTGAACAATTGTTAATGAGTCGTCCCGAAATCTAGCAGCTACTAACTATTGGTTTTCAATAACAATGCAAGGTGGGGGCTATTGACTGGACACTTCACAGAATATCCACCCTTAGGGTGTGTCAAGACGATCGTTTTGGCGATAGTATGTATGTAAGTATTTTGGTGCTTTTGTTGTCCTAGCTGAGTCTGTGGCTCGTTTATATCCGATGCACATCTATAGGCTCGAGCCTTTTATTTATCTTGCATTAAAAATCTTTTTAGGATTTGGATCGCATTGGGAGATTTCCGATCGGGACAGTACTTCTTACTTAATAGATAATCATAGAGAATAACAATGCTCATAAATATAATATATATATCCCTTTCGGGGTAGGCTAGTACTTGACTTGTTTATCATTCAGTAATAAAATTTAGACATTAAAGGGGCAGTTTAGTACCCACATTAACAATTGTACCTAAAGCGCGTCATTAACTTAGTCTTAATTTACTATGGCATTTCTGTTTATAGTTCGCCAAATTTAAAAGCAGTAGGTATTAAGGGTTGTAAGAACTTTTTTCATTTAAAACAGTTTAATCATATTTGTTTCTTTGATTACGATATACGTACCTATATGGAAGCAAGATGATATTTAAATACTATGCTCAGAAATTATCATATAACGTAATCTAGTCACAAAATAAGTTACACTTGTACTATGGGTACCAGACAGCCTTATAGAAACCTCTTTATGTATATACTTACACTCAAACTCATCGTAAATATTAACCACATGTTTGCCGTGATTCGAACACACAACGCCTATCCAATCAATCGGGTTTACTAGTAATAAGACCTACGGTGTTGTCTAAAGGCTAGATTAATGTTATATAAACAGTAAACTTACGTGTAGGCTGGTAATTGTACTGATAAGTGTCCGCTAATACGAGTATATGGCTGCCTCGTCTGAACGGATCATGGTAAATCACTTGCGGGAAGATAAACGTGTCAGAGTTGTCCGGATTAGCCTGTGCGGTGCCGCTGCCGTCAAAGTACCAAATAGGCAAATCTGTAACAGTAATGAGCTGTAAACGTGGTAATTAATGGGTTTCCTCTACTTTTATGTCAGCTGACATTAAACTCAACCGTTGTGACCTAGAACTTTTAATGGACTAAATAAAAGTTTAATGTAATTTATTCAGTTTAGGCCCTATAATGGCACTTACGAAGGTCATTTAAATTTACTACACAGTATAAAGTCTAAGAAATATGACTGACTAAATTAGGAAAAACTAAAGAAAGAAATAAAGATCCATGATAACATATTCTATGTGCTTATGATATACAGTGGAACTAACGGAATCAACCTGGTTGTAAATTATTTTTTGTTAAGGTTCTAAATAATTTCTTATATTTCAGGAAATATTAATTCACACGAAATATGAACTTATAAACTTCAAGTCATCAGTCTTAAAACAGGGGACCATTAAAGATAATTGATCTACCTTCCCAACGGTGAAGACGAAGACATTATCACCTTTTTAATAATACTAGCTACAAAACCCGGCGGTGCTCGGGTCGTATCAGATAAAAATATCTAAATTGTATTTGAGTTGGGTGCAACTTCTTGCACTCACCGAAACTAAACTACCTAACTAACACATGCAGACCAAAGGATATCTACACCTATAACAATGAGTGAGTGGAAGTAATCAAGTATAAAAAAAGTCTGGGCAAACCCACGAAGACTATCACCAAATCATGCAGACAGAAAGAAATTCCATCATTTATATTTGTATTAATTTATCAAACTTGTTTTACCATTTGGATTTTGGAGCGTTAGAGAGTAATTAAGACAGATGTTTTAAATGACAACTCAAACTTTCCAAGACTTTTCATTGTAAAAACAAGATTGGTTATTTATATAAAATAACTAGCGGCCCGCCCCGGCTTCGCACGGGTAGACTTTTATATCAATTATTTTGTCTACCCGTGCAAAGCCGGGCGGGCAGGTAGCCTATGTTAATCAGTAATAGTGTAGCTTTCTAACGGTGAAAGAATTTTTGAAATCGGTCCAGTAGTTTCGGAGCCTATAGACATTCAAATATTTTGTCTACCCGAGCGAAGCCGGGGCGGGAAGCTAGTATAATATATAGCCTATGTTACTCAGTGATGATGTAGCTTTCTAACGGTGAAAGAATTTTTGAAATCGGTCTAAAAAATAAAATAAAAAATTTTAGGGGTGGACTACCCCTAACATTTAGGGGGATGAAAAATAGATGTTGGCCGATTCTCATAGATACCGGATAAGCACAAACAATTTCATCAATATCGGTCAAGCCGTTTCGGAGGAGTATGGCAACGAAAACTGTGACACGAGAATTTTATATATTAGAAGATTAACTTGGAAAGCTAACTCTTTGTTGTAACACATGTTTTTGGGGTGACTTAAAATCTTCGTATGATTATGTAATCATACGATGTATAATATAATCTGGTTAAATAAGTATGAAGAATAGGAAAAAATAATTGGGATTTTCCTAACGTCTTACACATAATTTTGATGTAGTGATTCTAAACAACCTTTTTAAATATGTCTGTATGTGAATTTAACTTCTTGGAGTTTACATCGGCAGGTAGGGCGAATTGGGATCTCCCGTGGGTTTTCCCATTAATATTGGAGCCGCCCGACTGGGGACTGTACCTCCACCTTACAGAAGACCGTAGTGAAATAACACTACTTTTATGTAGTGTTGTGTTTCTAAGGTAATTAAGGTTGCCGGTGTTCCACGAGTGACTCCTCATCAACAAAACTCGTTAGTGATATCCGTGGTATTACCAGCGGCTATAACCTACGGTGACTGCTTACCATCAGGAGGGCCGTCAACCATCATCATATAAAATCAATTAAGGTTTCTGGGAAAACAGATCTCAGTAATAGGCATGTCAAACGCTCTGTATCTCAAATTATTTCCAGAATCCATCCTGAGCTTATTAATTAAACACGCCTCAGAGAACTCGTAGAGAAATCAAATATTTGATCAAAACTTGAGACAAAAACAGGCGGAATTTATGAAACCAAAAACTCGATGGTATCCGATGTAATAACCACGTTTTTAGATTTTAAAGAGTGTACAGTACTAATTTCCATGATTGATGAACAGGCAATTATATTAGCGGATAATTTTTATTTTTAGTTTTTAATAGTTAATTTGGGGGCTGGCAGAATTTATCGAATGCCATTCCACTCTTGTTCTTCACAATACACATCTCTTTCGCTCAAATATATTGTCTATCCATTAATTGAACACCAGTTAGTTGATTCGTACTCATATAAACAAAAATGTTAATTAAATCTGTAAAAACGTAATTTTGAATATTAATTCGTCCGTTCGACTTCTACACGCTTCTATTGCGCATCATTTATGGAATATTTATTGAGCTAAGGCACTCGCCCGCGATACATAATATTACGATTTCTGGGAAGAAACTTATAATATTGTCTTTGCGATACGGGCTCTTGACAGCCCTTTAAAAGTCAGAAACAAAAAGATGTATCGCAACACATGCCGTGCACAGCTCATCTGAAAATAGTTCTCGCATGTCCCTCGACGTCTCTCCTAGAAACGTTGAGGGATTTTTCTTAACCGAAATTGAAACTTATTTGTTGATATGAAGTACCTTTGAAGGACTTGGGAACGAAGTCGAACGTCCTATCCTTTGACCGGAGGTTTATTCCGGTCCCGTCGACCCACACATAGCTGGCGAGGATCGCGTCGCAAGGCACTTCCAGATCTTCATATTTGCGCATAGCGGCTTTATTCAGGGCTATCGGCGTCGAATTCATTGTTACACCTACAACATATTTGTTTTTGTCAATTGAACTACTACATCTGATGGACATAGATCCGATTTACGTATATGTTTCTTAGTTAGAGCTTCTCCTCAACTGCTGAGTAAATAGGCAGATTCATGATAACATTAAATAATAACTACGTTAGCATCACTACGAAAAGCAATAGACTCGACATTAAAAAAATTAAACCCTATTGAAAAAAAGTAATGTAAAACTACATTACCTACGGGTTGATACGGCGCAAGTTCACACATAATAAATTTCACAAAATCATAAATCTGTAAAAAAAAAACCTGTTAGATCATTGCTCTAACGTGAAGACACCTAAAACAACACTATGATTATTAAAATTTTGAGAACGCATAAGCCTTACGATTCCCTTGGACCCACCATGAACCGGTTTTAATCGACTGCTCTTGTATGACTCCTGTCAAAGCAACCTTCTCTCTAGCTTTCTCTCTAGTAAAGTAGAATTCCTTAGGTAATAAATTTTATATAAATGGGTTCGCGAGCATCTTTAAAATTTATTCAGGCTATTACTTACCAAATAATTAGTCACTGTATAATTTATTTAAATACAAGAATTTGTGGTGAAAAAGACTGATATTAAAATGTCATAAAGATTTTTCTTTATTTCGTTTTCAAATTCAGAATATATTAGTAATAAGATCGTATAGCTATTGGTATAAACTGTTATCTTAATCCATAATTTAGACAGTTGTACTGGTGGTTGTTGTAACACATTATGTATTATTTTTAAGTACCTAGGTATATTATGAAAGCTGCAGGTGTGCAATATGTTTTCTTTTGGTGTATATTAAATAATTCTCAGTAATAAAAAGTTACGTTATTTTATATTGAAGGAAACAAGTTTCAATGCGATCGTGACTAATTAGTTAACAAGATATTGGACAGACAACCGCCTTTCCTCTCGTACTCCCTTTAATCACCAAAACCGTCATTTTTATTCGTAGTTTGTAAGATCCTGTATGGGGTAAAACCAAAAAGGTGTTTAAATATGCTTAATAATAAAGTAACACATTAAATAAGGATGGGGTCACTATTTACTTTAATCTTTTACTATTAATTATCTGCGATCATACTACGGAAACAAGTTAAATTTAGAGAGCCTTAGTTATTATTCTGAGGGCTAAAAAATTAAAGACGATCTTCACACAATTTGACAAACCAAATATTGTCTTTGGTCAATGTCACTCTAGCGTAGCGGATGTATTCTCTTGGAATGTCACTATGATGTGCTACAATTTTCGCATTTATTACTGTGCGTAAACAATTTTAAAGTAGGGTTGGTGAGCGGCTATATTAACTAATAAAAATTGTAAGTGTATGCCGACTTAATGCTGAAATCATGATAACTAAGGCATATGTATTTGTGTTCATTGTCTTTATTCTTATTATTGGGGCTGAAGGCGAAGCTAATATAGTACATCGTCAATACCCGTGCATACATACAACAGGACAGGTGAAACACAACATAATCTTGAATGAAAATAACTTAACCACTACTGGAAGGAACCGCATCAATTCCACCGCACCAACGCCCAAACCAATAAAAAAATGGCAAGTTGGAAGAGTCAGCCGGAAACAGTATGAAATTATCAACATGCTTTGGCGAAAAACTAAACTATTCGGTGATATAGAGATCTCTTCCACAACTCAAGATGTCAAATATTCCGCCCCTAATCCAATTCTACAGTCATCAACTGCCAGTTATATTGAATTTTATTATCTAGATGAAATTGACGGCCGTATTAAACAACAAGATTTCACAGCGTCCAAGTCTCACTTTACTAAACATTTTCACGATAATAGAGGATTTATAAATGGATTTTCAAATAACTTAAAATTAGTTATACCTAGTGCTCCGATATTTGCTTTCCACGTAAACGATCCAAATTACATACGAGCGCTTGCTACCCCTTTTCCAGCTAAAGTCACTCCCAACTCACAAAGAAAATCTCAAGGGCGTAAATTCCCAGTAATAGGTACCAAAGAGAATCTGAATCTGAACGCTGTAACAAAACCAAATAGTATACAAACTCCCATCAACTCGAACAATGAAGTGATGAGAAAAAAATTCAAAGACGAGGTTTCTATCGATACTAACACGTGTCCAGTCACACTTACACAATCGCTTGAGAATACTGAAACAACCACGAATGATGATACTCCCAGTTCTAGTACAATTTACGATAAAATTAAATTCTTTGAAATATATGACCAATACACACTCCGGCCAAGTTATGCACATAAGGTTAAAAACCTGGAGTCCAGAGAATTTATAGACGAGACTGATGATAACCAAATCCTCAATACTGATCAAAAAATTCTTTTAAATCACGTTGATCAAATTGGTTACAACCATGACGAGAATCATAAGGGTAAAAACGTAAAGAAACATATAATTGAAAGCTATAGCCATAAATTAAATGAATCTGATAATATTGTGAACGATATTAATTATACGAGTAAGACGTCGCCGTCGCCCAACGTGTCAAGTGGCATCTCTTCAATTACCACAACAGGGAGCACTGCAGCTGCGGCTGTAATTAAAGTAAATGTCACTCCTACAAGTTATAAGAACTCAAGCAAGACTGTACTGTGGTCAGAATATTCTTTCGCAGCTGTATATATTCATGAAGCTGGTCAGGTGAGATATTCACTATGAGTAAATTGATATGAGCTTCATTAAAATGTATATGAAATGAAATATGGAATTGTATTATATGTATAGTTATAAAGAAATTTACTGGTATATAATGGTTATCATAATATCATCATGCGTTAAATGTATGGTTATTATATTTAATAGAAATGGTACGATTGAAAATACAATGAAAAAACATTCAACAATGAAGTTATTTTAGGTTTCAAAGCGACAGCTTTGAAAACAGTATAACTAAGAACCTGTATAATTTAGTACTAAGTAATTTACGGCTTCACGAATTATGTTATTTGTCTGGCTATGAACTAATGTGTAAATTGTAATATTAAGAGGGTTTTACCAGGTACACTGTGATGCGGCCGGGATAAGTCCCCACTGGCTAGTTGCGGCCGGGTCATGTCTGTCCAGACACCAGAAGGACCCTTCGGGTCAAGGCCGGTCGGCCTTTGTTGCGTACTGTGGCAGTAATTGGTGGCAGCCTGAGCGAGTGGCTTACGTCAAATATAGTATTGTTCACCCTCGTTTCCATCACCGAGATAAGATTCGAAGACACTTTTACAATATTGGTGAGTATATTTTAATAACAGAGTACATTAAATCGTTATCTCCATATTAGATCGACCAGAGGCCACTTACACTCACAGATGTACATTATTTTTATTGTCTTCTCACAGTACTTTCAACATACTGACTAGATATCTAGCTATCCATTGCAATCGCTCCAGAAGAGCGTTGCAGAGGTGTTTGTGGTCAGACGAATGTGTCTAGAAGAATTTTGTTAAACAATGATTGTTACATGAACAAAAAACAGAGCACGAGATTTTTGCAGGTTCTTCTCAGGTTGCTTTTTTTCCGAACTGTTGGTAATTTACACCTTCAAAAGTGCCTTATTAGGTCTAAACCGAATACATTATTTTTTCACTTCGATTTAGATTTTTAATAGACAGAGAAAAATATTGTACTTTTTTTCATGGGCAGGAGCATGCTATGTTAAATCTAGGTATAAGCAAAAGCTTATTACATTAACTGTATAGTTTAGCACTGACATTTTCTAACCACACCGCATTTCTCACGATTTTAACACGACACGATACTGTGGACGTAATTTAACTTTGTACTCAACCTTGCATGATTGAAGAGCTCGTTGAAGAAATCTATTTACCCATAAATGTGACGTGTCGAAAGTCCTTTCTCAAGTTTGAAAGGTTAACTTTGTATACAGTTGGGAATAAACTTTGAGTACACATTATTACGTAGCGAGGCATAGATAGAATAACGGTGGCTTATAACATACACTTAGATGAGTAAGAATACTCGTGTGCTCGCAGAAGGGTAGTGAGCCATAAGCGGTTTCGATGGGCTTACCGCTCTACCCACACATCCTGTGAAATATCAGGTTACCCACACTATTTGCTGCCCTGAAGCGTTTTGTTTTTTATTTTTGGCCTCTACCTATAAAGAATTGCATATATTTAAATGCCATATATAAAATATATAAAAACCATATCAAAGGCATTTGTTACATAGCAATATTAGACAGTGTAATAAATGCGTAGAAAGATTTTTTTATTTACAGCTTGAAATAAAAGAATTTTATAAATCAAATATGATATTGTCTAAAAAGATGAAAAAAAACGAATAAAAAAAAATATGTTGATTCCATAAGAAATATAGGTATGTAAGTTTTACAAGATATGAGATACGGTCACGTACTTAAACAAAAGGGTAAAAAAAAGTTTGTATATTACAAACTATTTTGGTCATCAAGCCCTATCAATTGATACCTATATCATAGGGGTTAGTGTGGAAATTATAAATCGCCATTTTGCGACGGTCGTCATATTGGATTTGCAATGACGTCATTTTACTTACTGTGTTTCGCTCAAGCCCTTTCATTTGATACCCATATCATTGGGGTTGATATGAAATTTAAGTAATCGTGACTAATTTCAGCTCATTCGAACACTGGGAAGTGGTTTAATTTTAATTTGCGAGATTTGATTACTCACACACATCGGACAGAAGAAAGTAAACAAAGCTTGTAAAACCTCTTTTTATTGCAGATATTGCCAGACTGAATTAAATCATGCTACTTTTGATTGCTTTACTATTTTTTATTATTTTTTATTATTCACCTGTTATGTATGTTTTTATGTAGGTGTAATACAGGTTGTGAGCTCCATGGCTTCTGCATGCAGTGGCTGGGCTCCGATGTCATTGATGTCTCATCAATTTACTGCCGACCAGGACGGGTCCAACGCTTCTGCCATAGGTTGGGGACTGGATAGGTAAAGTTTACATCGAAATAATTGTTAAGCTATGAAACAAATATTAGAAATTGTTAGGTACAGTATCTGATAGCCTGTTTGAATCACATTATAATCATGACGTATACTAACGGATGTAGTAAAATATGTAAAAAATTTCAAATTTTATATTTTATTAATAAAAACTTGATTTACATAATATTTCGGTGGCTACATAATATTTTTAATAGAGTGGCCACTCAGTATTATTAGGGAAAACCAGTCTCGTCGAGCAACTTAATATTTATGTTATCTAACATGGTAATTTCAGATTCGATACTCGGTATTCGTCGACTGATCTCCCGAAATGGCCACTTAAGCTGTACAAATCATTGATATTCTCTGATTCTTGCCCGGGTAGCATTGGCTATAGGTATTATACATTTTACTTAATTTAGTAGGTATTTGAGTACATCTTCAGTAGACTAGGTAATATATGCAAGGGTCCAAAATCTTCTGAGCCCTGATATACATATATACATAGAATATATCGCGCGACTGAGTACACCGTCTTACAAGCGTCCATAGGTTAAGAGTAAACGGTTACCATCGGACCAGCTGTTTGCTTTACCTCTTAAGTTGTATTTTTTTATACCACCATGGTGGCATGATAGTAAGCAGTCACCGTAGCCTAAAGCCGCTAGCAATACCAGGGATATCACTAACGCGTTGCCAGCCCTGTGGTTGATGAGGACTCGCACCGTCGTGTGGCACTGGCAACCGTACTCACTGCAGAAACAACATATTATAAGCACAGGGGTATTTACACAGATTATAATTTGGCTCTCTTATTCGATAAGCCTGACTGCTTACAATCAGGCGGAGCTCACGCGTGTTTGCCAATATAAATATATAGGATTTATGTTTTTTTTTCATATTAAATAATATCTTGTATACAGCAAAGCGAAGCGTTTAGACGAAAACGAAGGTGTGAAAAATGTTTACTGCCTATCTCTCCCGCCTTACAGCGGCGAGGAACACGATCCAGTCCATGGAAGCCTTCTCATGGCCGGAGGGAAACTCATTGCTCTCTATTTACAGGTACCTATTATAGAATACAAAATATATTATAATTTGCTTTGTCCGCTTAATGAGTGTGATACGGTCGAACGGCCTGCGCCCAGGTGAGCTCAGCCGTGGTTTCTTCCGACACGTGTTTCAGGACTTCCACGTCCCATCATCAGGGTGCCGCCGCGTTGGTCGAGCAGCGTGATGACACATCGAGGTCTGGATGCTGGAGCAGCGCCGCAGCACGATGGTGGCGTGAGACGCCACGACAGCACGTAGACCCTTCTGTAACTAAAGCTGAGAAATGAGTGACTGTTTAGCGGTGCGTCCCGTCCTTTTATAGTAGTAGAGTGGTGGTGGAACTCGTATGTCGTGTCACATCGTATTTTATCGTGTAAACATACGTAATAGAGGGGAATGTGTAACGTCGGTTTGTTCATTCAACAATAATTCATTATTTATATGTTTGATTATTTCTAAACCCTCCAAAACACGGCCTTTATTACAGGTGTGTAAAATATTAAATGTGTGACTATCGTTTAGGCTGTGTCCTGTCTCTAAGAGATGTTTGGCGAAATTTGATTTTTCGGGATATTTGTTTTTATAGGCTGATATGTGTTCTTTATAACGAGTATTGAAGTTACGTCCTGTCTGTCCTACGTAAAAGCTATCGCATTCCTGACATGATAATTTATATCGCATATCGCTCAGCGATATGCGATATCACCAAAGCGAGCTGAGCGATATACCGCGAGTTTGTCATATATAGGTCCAATCACGGAACAAATATCTAAAACACTACGTAAATATGATATACATGTTGCCTATAAGACGCGAAATAAACTAGGTCAAATTTGTAATGCTAAAGAAAAAATAGATCGCGGCCAAAAATCCGGTGTATATAAATTATCATGTCAGGAATGCGATAGCTTTTACGTAGGACAGACAGGACGTAACTTCAATACTCGTTATAAAGAACACATATCAGCCTATAAAAACAAATATCCCGAAAAATCAAATTTCGCCAAACATCTCTTAGAGACAGGACACAGCCTAAACGATAGTCACACATTTAATATTTTACACACCTGTAATAAAGGCCAAAAATTATGTGTTTTGGAGGGTTTAGAAATAATCAAACATATAAATAATGAATCATTGTTGAATGAACAAACCGACTTTACACATTCCCCTCTATTACGTATGTTTACACGATAAAATACGATGTGACACGACATACGAGTTCCACCACCACTCTACTACTATAAAAGGACGGGACGCACCGCTAAACAATCACTCATTTCTCAGCTTTAGTTACAGAAGGGTCTACGTGCTGTCGTGGCGTCTCACGCCACCATCATGCTGTGACGCTGCTCCAGCATCCTGTGACGCTGCTCCAGCATCCTGCGACGCTGGTCCAGCATCCTGTGACGCTGCTCCAGCGTCCGACCATCGTGCTGCGGCGCTGCTCCAGCATCCAGACCTCGATGTGTCATCACGCTGCTCGACCAACGCGGCGGCACCCTGATGATGGGACGTGGAAGTCCTGAAACACGTGTCGGAAGAAACCACGGCTGAGCTCACCTGGGCGCAGGCCGTTCGACCGTATTACACTCATTAAGCGGACAAAGCAAATTATAATATATTTTGTATTCTATAAATATGAATTTCCGCAAAGTAAAACCTGAATCAATTCAAGGTACCTATTAATAAGTTTATTCACGTAAATGTACTCAAATGATATTTATTTGTAAGGTAAATATAAGAAAATCTACCGAATTGGCCGACCGTTTGGGTACATATTTTATTCGTAAAAGGGTAGGCTGGAGTGGAGCATGACACCAGTCGATACCCTCTTCTCATCGACGATATTTTAGATCCCAATGTGACAGTTAGTGAGCCCACCGCCGTTCTTCGGGCTCATTCTAATTCCAAGCTAAGCCTTATTGTATAGAGGTATAGTTCTAAACATAGAAAAGTCGATAATTATATTTTAACTCGACCTGAAATTGAACCCATCACCCCTCACCAAACGGATTACCGCTGAGCCACGAAGGAAGTAAAAAATGGGTACAAAGCAAATTGTCTAAGTCTTCCATAATTTAATTTATAAGTTTGAAAGATTTACAATCAATATGTCTTTTGTATTCATTGGGATTCGGTTGTTACGTGAAAGAAATATTTACAAAGGAGCTTTAGTATTGACTGAAAGCTCCGGGCTTAGGTAATTTATTTCATCATCATGTTTATTCGTTTGGATTAAAAGAAGATTTATTCTTATTGGTTGGTCAAAACAAAGAGTTAACCGGTAGAGTTCGTCAAAAATAGTATTGACCGATAAATAATTTTATTATAATAGCATTAATCGCATTGTTTGAATTTATATATTTTAAGCTCCCAACACCTGCAATTGTATATATTTTAAGACTTATGCGATCACTATTATGACAGGGTCTTATCATGTTTAGTATTTATTTCTTGAGTTCCGCTTAATTCGTCATGATTAAGAAGACTGAGGACACGTTTTTTGTACCCTCAATCTGCTTTTTCTACTGTGACGACTCGTAAATGTGTATCACTTTGTGTACCTTCGATTTTCGCATTAAATACATAATATTTCCTCGGTTCCCTCGGAAGCGATATGTACATTTTCCGTAATGGGTGAGGTGCAAAACACTTTTCGAGCATTTGGGTAGGAATCAATCAATCAATAATGTGGTTTTATGGAGCAAACAAATGTACCAAGAGACCCAATATATTACCAACCCGTGAGACGCGAACACCTCGGAATAAACTTTTTTTTTACACAGAACCGCCTTCTTCAGTTCGGTCCGCTCATTTTTTTATTTGAATTGCAACTATTGCGAAACATGCATTTAAACCTGTATTACTGTAGCTGTTATTTCAAATAACACTTCTATTGTTTATTTAAGTTTGTTTATTGCATCTAAATCGATGATGTTTTTCGGTCGGTCATATAGAATGAATTTATCATGAAGCCCTTAGAGTTTGCTCTGAGTTCATGAAGTCTATCATGCATATAAGAAAGGTGGCCTGGGCACAAACAACATTTTATTTTAAGGTTTGAATATAAGCGGTTGGTATTGTGAGGACATGGATTCTTCTGAGAAACAATTCATCGACTTATTGAAACATCCTCTAATCCGCACCGCACTATTCTTATATACCGGTATTAATGATTCGAACCGATCGCAGGTATCTTATTACAAGAGGCCGGCTAGGTACCACCGCAGTGCCAGATATTCTGCCATCAAGCAGTAGCATGAAGAATTACAGTTCCAGTTTGAACGACAATGTAGCTAGCGAAATTATTGCGCAAACGTCCCGAGAAGTAAAAATGGAAATTAAATCGTGTATTCAATTTAGGCTTTAATAAGGCACTTATGAATGTCGTTAAATCTGCCACGGGTTAGAAGTAATATTGTACATTAGCGCTTAATTTATTTTTCAGGAGGAGCGCCGTCCGTGGGGCGAGCAGTCTGCGCAGTACACGGGTACCTGGCGCCTCACGCCATGGGTGCTCAAATTGGCAAGGGAACCAGACAACGGAGAGACCTTCTCTTTCGACATATAGTTGTTTTTATTTTTTTGTATCAGTGAGTTTTTATTATTTATTGGTTTTTTTATTGTATTTCTTTTATTTAGATATAAATTAAATATACATAGTTTTTAGCAAATATTCTAAGTTTTAAAACTCAACCTTTGTGTGTATCTGTACAATATATAGTATTAAGTAGCTTATACTTGCCACAAAGTATATAAAGGCAAATAAAAAAACGTTTTAAGAAATTCAATTAAGCCACACCACTTCCACCCCAGCTGCCTACCCCGTGAGGGGCATTATGATACGAAAATGATACAAGAATGTGTCTTTAACGATTCATATAAAAGCAATTTGGCCTGATGCACGCTTAAATATGCCTTTAGTATCTACTTACATTTCGAAGCAATTTTATTGTTCAGTTTTTAAAAAGCATCGTCATCATGATGACCTTTTCCCGAACATGAGTGAAAGTTTCACAGAACCACTGAAATACTTATTGACTGTAAGGTGAAAGTGAAAGTGAATTAAAATAAAACTTTGACAGGAATTATAAGAGGTACATATCATGAATATATATAAGTAAGGTTGCCAGAGCTCCACGGAGATAAGTTGAGCTAGCAGTAATGCTGCTAGCATAGTGACTCCTCATCAAGAACAGGGTTGGCAACTTGTCAGTGATACCCCTGGTGTTGCTAGCGGCTTTAGGCTACGGTGACTGCTTACCAACAGGTGGGCCGTATGCTTACCTTTGATGCCACCATAGTGGTATAAAAAAAGTCGGAATACCTAATTCAAGGGTATTAAATAAAATACTCATACTTATATAAAACTATTTACTAATCACAAATTCATACAAATTAAAATTTAATACAGTTTAGAGAGACATATCATAATGCGTGCCTAAAAATTTGCACATGAAACTGTATGGTCTTTCGACGGAAGCGGGAATAATAAAACCTAGCGGGCCGAAAGGATTTCATAAAATGTTGTTAGCAAGCCTACTACTACAGATCTTGCCCTATTTTATTGATATTACTGCACAGGCAACGATAACACTTCAAGGGTGATGCGAAGCCCTGGTTTTTATTGATCGACCGTATAACCGATACGCATGTATAACCTATACCAATTATGAAAAAAACAATGAGTATAGAACTGTGAAACTGTGGTACTGTTTTAAAAAGGGGATTTGCAAATGTATGTACATTTTTACTCAGGAAATGCTAGTAAATTAGTGTGGTGTTTTTCTTACAATAGAACATGCTTCAACTGGTCTAGTACCTATATGCGTATGCAAATAACATTTACACCAAATAAATCAAAATGAAATTAATCGTATAAGAAACGTGATATTATGTTTTTATACATTTTAAAATGTTATCAAATCACACACTATAAAATAATACTTACAACCGGTGCACACCTACTCCTTTACAAGTAACACAAACAAGGTATTATATTAACATACATAAATGACATTAAAGCTACAGCATTCAGCAAGTATGCACCTAATAACAAATGCATGTGTTATTACTTATAACATACTTTTGGTAGTTGCGTAATACAACCTTTTACTCGCCATCTTTATAGGGTCGCGTCGGTAACGCGCGAGTAGGCAATACCCCTTATGCAAGCGTCCATAGCAGCCTAACAGCCCTACATTAACCGCTAACCAGCAGGCGGGCGGTGTGCTAATCTGCCACCTTAAGCGGGCTACACACCTTCAGTTTTAACTGTACAGTCGAACTGTGCAGTTATACTGACGCCCCTGGTGTGTAGACACATTCGATCACGATCGTCAGTTCAACTGCACAGTTGTCAGCTTTGCCTACAGACATACGATTTAACTGTACAGTTAAAACTGAAGGTGTGTGGCCCGCTTTAGTGATATATAAACAACTTCCTAAGCGTAGTAAGCGCTCGAAACAAAAATAGATTTATGTATGATATACCTGTGATAATCTTCTAGGAAAATTGTCCTATCTCTTGCAATACACCTAGCATTCTGAAATACATAGCTACCATATGAAATTATATCCGGAGTTACGAGCCAGCGTGACCTCAGAATAATAACTGTCTCTGTCTCGCTAAAGCGTGACACATTTAGGGTGTGACATAGACGGCAGTCTTCATACACCTGCCATATAAGGCGAACATTTTACAGTTATAAATTATGGATCTATATATATCTATACATTATACAAATATGCAGCGAAGCGAAAACTGTGTGTCTCCATTAACTTGTCATATTTTTCAACATATTCTAACTAATATTATAAATTGCTAATGTGACTGGGTTCGCTTATTTGATAAGCTTTCACGCTTTAAACTCAACCAATCACTGTGAAATTTTCCACACACATTGTCAGAGTTTCAGAAAAGGACATGGTGCCTTTCATCCAGAAAAAAATGGAGAACTTTCCTTTAGAACCACGCGACGCGGGTTCAGTCGAGGGTAAAAGGTAGGCCATAAATCATTACGCTCAGTGCTTTAGGGAATGAGCTCTACCCAAACATGTTCTATACTCGTAGGCCTTTTTTTATCTATTACGACTTTAACATAGATTAAGTCGAAAAATTGGTTAGTAATGAGTACACACTTCACCGAAGGGGTTTAATGAAAATACTTATTGTTCATGACGTCTCTCATCCAGCCCACGTACCCGGCCGTGCGGGTGTAAATGCCGTATTTACCGCGCTTGCCGCAACCGTCGCCGAAGCTTGTGATACCCTGCGAATTAGAAAAAATGGGTAGGATTATTGCAATGTAGTCAATAAATCATAATAGGTGATATGGTTAAATATAAAGAATGTGCGAGAAATTTCGTTTCTTGAATAGGCAAATTAATTGAGGAAAACGGAAACCTTTTCAACCGATTTTCTGCCCCTATTATTTTTTGTAGCTCGAGTATCCATCATAGCTGAGTTTCTATTTGCTACAACGTGCTACAGAGCAATCTCTTTAGAAGCGAAATAGAAATCGTTCAAAGTAAACACAACTCGTAAAAGCCAAGTAAATTATGTCTATAAAATAAATAATTATTTCGAAAAAATATACCATTTGGCGTTGTTCAAAAAGCGAAGTGTCGCCCCTATAGCGAAATGTAGATGGTTAAAGTTAAGATAATTATAATGGTATTCGCGTTACTTTTGACATGAAAAAAAAGGGAGGAAGCCAAAGATTCAATTAAACAGAGGAACGTGGACAACAAGGCAACCGTTACAATACTAGCGAATACGACCATTATTAAATTTTATACGGTGTTACGAAATAAACAAAAGGATGTATAGATGAATTCGTGAGCTTTTGTTGAGCTTTCAAGCAACTTGATTACAGGTTTCACAGAATATGTACCTACTTCTTTTTCAAAAATTCCAAAAAAATGTACGCCTTTTACTTTGTTACTTTCCACATAGTAGTTAAATAATGATAATGTTTTTGTTTTGCTTGTTTGTAAGAATGTAACAAGTATTGGTGAAAAAACAAATCAAATAGGGACCTATTTATATAACTATTAAATATGGGCGCAATATTATTAATTACCACTTTCCACAGAAAACAATTTCGGCACAAGTTCAAGTGCCTGATGGTGAGTCCGTCGCCGTCACTACATACGTCAAAATCGTTGGGATTCGAACTTGGGTCGCTAGAATGGCAACACTTCATACGACAAGTCTACCACTGATCGCATAATATTAAAATACATAAAGCTTATAATATTGCTTTAAAGATTGGGTACCTGCAAAAAGTAGCGCATAGATTTATCTCGGCACAACAGCGGACCTCCGGAGTCCCCTGCGCAGGAGTCTCTTCGCCCCCGCCCCGCACAGACCATGTTGTCCGTTATTGCGTACTGCCAGTATGAGCGCCGGCAGACGCCTTGTTGTATTGTCGACACCTGTAGGTCAATTACAAAGGATTTGCGCATTCGTTACGCAATCGTATCGCATCCACGATCAATGACTGTGCGATTTTGATACAAAACGTGCGCCAGAAGGTTACCTATATAAATAAACACTGCAATGTAGGTACTTTTACGCAAGTTAGGGGCGTTTTGTATCAAAATTCCGGACATACATAAGTAAACAAGTTAAGCCTACATTCATCTTGAGTGTCTAACGCCGTTTTTAATTTTATTAAAATCCGTTTAGCCGTTTTAGCGTAATTGGGTAACACAACAAACAAATTCAAACTTTCACATTAGGACCATCATATTCAGAACTATCCATTGATGTAGCGTCTAATTTACTAATCTTAATCGTCAACTTTGCTCTGTTTTGAGTCTTTCGTGAGACTGCAGTCTATCTTGTTAAACGTAGTTTTAGACTCCTATGCACCATTGGCCTGGTGGTTGAGTTTTATATTGCCTATGTTCAAATATACAGTGCACATAAGCAGTGATTATTTCCTGTTTTCACTAATAAAAAAACATAAAAATACTTCTACTTCTACATGAGTCACTGTCTCGACCGCGATAATAGATAAGATTTAATATTCAAAGGGCCTGTTAACCGTAAAAAAAAGGTATAGATAGGGTATCAAATAATAATTTATCTTTGTCAGGATCCACAAGCTGGGCCGGTCTTTCATATATGAGCAGACATTTCTTATGTCAACACTTATAACAGAAAGTGGAAGTACCACATTTGTCGCGGTTTGAATTAGGAGTCAACAATACGTACATAGTATTTTATCTACTCTGAGATAATACTGATTCTTGTAATTTCCAGGAATAGTCGTCATTTGATTGCCATAAAAATAATAATATTCAAAAAATAAAATTCCACACATAAGAATGTAAGTACATAAAGCGAAAATTATATATTTTTGTCTAAATTCATTTAAAAATTACGTATCTACTTTCATATGTCACTAAATATACGATACCCACTGATATACTTGCACTACAAAGACTACTACGCTTATTCATACCAACTAAATGGTATCCGTAGATTATTTAATTTGTATGTCGTTTTTCGTCAACCGTATAAGGCATTTACAAAATTATTGCTTAAAAGTGTCCCGTTCAAAGATAAAAGCTTTGGCATTACAGATATTCAATATAACAGGATGATTTTTAGGGAGGATAAGACGTCAAGTAACAATTAAATTTAAACTTGTAGCAGATTTATTATTTGATGGATTTATTGCTTTTCCGCGAAATAACTAAATGTTCACTTTTTGTACAGCTTTCTGTGAAAGTAATACGACAGTCGTTTAATTTATACTCTGGCGGTGGATGAAATTACGCCGGCGTATTATATGATACTTTTTGTTTTTTTATTTGAGTTTCCCTGTTGAGGTAAGCTTTTCTCTTTGCCTTTAGATGACTTCCGGCTGTCAACACAAAACTGAGAGCTTTTCATTACAATTATTAACTCTTTATGTTTTCAATTTGCAATGAATTTGGGAACAATGTAAACAGGATCAGAATTCATTTTGCAAATATCTTTAAAAAACAATATAACCACCTACAAGTCTGTTGACTGTTGTGAAGAGATTTCGCAAGTAGACCCTTACAGTTTTCTTTCGAATATATAAAATACGACGACTCATACTTGATTAAGACGATATTAAATCTAAATTTGATAATATATAAATCAAACTTAATCGATATTGTGGTAGGAGCCACAGACCCAGGAATTTCGTTACGCGCTCGAAGGAGCAGGTATACATTTTACCAGTTTGATAATTAGGTATTAAATTTATATATTTTTGTATAATCTGTGTATTCACAAACTATAATGACTAGCATGTTTATTAACTTGACGGATGTTTTTAAATACATAAATGTTTACATAGATTGTATTCAGCTTAGCGTTGAGTAGTCCTAGACTCACGATATACCTACACGTGTTAATTCATTAGTGGCGCTTTAAGCACTCACCTGTGCTTCATGCAAGACTCTCGTGCCGCGCACGTCGGTCGCGCGTTTCTTCCCCCAACCAAGGATGACGCAAGACGTGTGGGGCGGCAAGGCCTGGCGAGGCTGCGGCAAGCACGCGATTCCATGACCAAGGTCTGGGCGGGCTAGTGCCGGCAATCTGAGACCAAACTTTTTGTTTACTAGTTATTTATTTATTACGCACAAAACACAGAACACAATTATATAAGACAGGTTCAAAGTAATATGGTTATAATCTCAACTGTGCCCCAAAAATTTATATATCGAATAACAAAATAAAATACTGGCCTACACTGTAGGCCATTCATTCAAAGGCCTCCCCGAAGTCCTCCTATCCTCTAAATGTGGAACTACTCATCCTGATTAGATACTAAATATTAGGTCCTTACATATGAAATTGGCGTTTTGTATGGGAGGAACAAAAAGTCGAATATTTTTTAATATAATATATTTAATTAATCAAAGTATGAACCATTATTTTCTATGCACTTTTGCCATCTCATAGGTAGTTCATTGATCCCTTTACTAAAAAAACCAGTCGGACGGGAATCAATAAAATCTTTGAAGGCGATTTGGACTGCCCCATCGGAGTTGAATTTTTTCCCTTGCAAGAAGTTATCCAAATTTCGAAAAAAATGGTAATCTGTTGGAGCAAGGTCCGGGGAGTACGGAGGATGTCTTAGACTTTCCAATTGAAGCTCTTCTAATTTAGTAGCCGTCTGTAGCGCAGTGTGTGGTCTAGCCTTCTCGTGAAGCAGCAGTGGCGTGGAGCGATTGACCAGCCTAGGTTGTTTAGCCGCTAGCTTTTCCATCATGGTTTGCAATTCCTGACAATAGACATCAGCCGTAATAGTCTGGCCAGATTTGAAAAAACTGTAATGAACAATACCGGCACTAGTCCACCAAACGCTTACAAGTAACTTTTTTGGGTAAATTTTCGCTTGGGGCAGGATTTGGCTGGCTGGCCAGGATCTAACCATTGCGCTGAGCGCTTCCGATTATCGTAAAGAACCCATTTTTCATCACAGGTAATGATTCGGTTTAAAATACCTTCATTATTGTGCCGGTTTAGTAATGTAACGCAGCAGTCGACGCGCGTTTGCCGGTTTGTTTCAGTCAATTCGTGAGGTACCCACCTTTCAAGCTTTTTAATCTTCCCAATTTGCTTCAAGTGAATTAAAACAGTTTTATCACTAACATTGCAGCCTGCAGCTAACTCGGACGTGGTTTGCGATGGATCCGCTTCCACAATAGCCTTCAACTCTTCATTATCAACTTGAGTCTCAGGCCGTCCACGGGGCTTGTTCTGCAGGTCGAAATTTCCAGAACGAAAACGTTGGAACCAAAAACGAACTGTGTTTTCTTTTGCAACACGACCGCCATACACATCATTCACCCTTCGAGTTGTTTCCGCAGCACTAGTGCCACGGCGGAACTCGTACTCGTAAATAATGCGATATTTAAGGTTTTCCATTTTGTAAAATGAGTGACGCAAACAGAAAAAAACAGAAGAAAAAAAACAAATGAATGACGATCATCGAAGCACAAATACATGAGTCTATAGCTGTACAAATTTGAATTTGGAATTCCTTACCAAAGAGGAGAAATTCGTGATTAAAGTGGCCAGTACGAAAAACGCCAATTTCATATGTAAGGACCTAATATTATTCAAATATATCGCATTTTGAACACAATCTCACAGCTATTGACCCTAGCAAATGCTAAGCATGTTAATTATCATGTAGCACATCTTCACCGTTATTTGCTACACATTTTTGTTATCTCTTTACGTACTATATATAACTTAGTGGTGAGATTTACTCACCACTAAGTTATTAGTTAACTTATTAGGCTATTAATTTTACTCCCCCTACAAAAATATGATGCCTTCGCTGCTAGCAAATTAATGTCCATATTTTTAATATGGGCTATAATATTGATAAACAGCTTATGGGAAACGCATATAAGTTTCTTCTGGAGAATAGTTATATATTTTAAGCAATAATATATTTACGTTTCCACTATTAAACGAAGCCCCAGAGTATGGTTTTTTCAATAGTGTAGTATAATATTTGATATACGATATTAAAAAGAATAACTCAACTGTAAAGAATAAATTTATAAAAATTACACATAAATGTAAATCAGATAATAATATTTTCAGCAAATTAATGAAGCGGTAGCCCCATATATTTAATTAAAATTTGTTTCTGCCGACTAACCTGAGCATGGCGACATCGTTGATGACCGTGTCAGGGTCATAGCGAGGATGGATCACTGCCTCAGTGACCCGCATCTCCAGCTCGCCGCGGTTCCGCAGCAGCAAGTCGTGCTCGCCCAAGCGGATGTACAAACGTTTTCTCACGCAGTGTGCGGCTGTCACCACCCAGCGGAGAGACACTAAGGTGCCGCCGCAGAAGGCTTCCTAATCATTATTTGTCAACATCATTAATTAACATGTAAAGACGATTATTTCCATGGTAATAGTTACTTCATAAACTTCAACTTCTTTATGAGTGGCATAAACTTCTATTAAAGAAAGCTAGAAGAAAATAGGGGAAGTGGAAGGCAAAGGTTGTCATGATATACATGAAAATAAATAATATATAATATATCGCAGGCACGGGTTTTAAAGAGAAGGCGGTCAAAGAGACGGTATACATAGTACCTTACAGCTGGCGAGTATTTTTATGTCGTTTGACCAAGAGAGTTCACATGTAATATCATTGTTGTCAGACATGTCAGTAGTATTGTATGTACTTTCCTTATAGGTGTAATGTATTTTCTACGTAAAGAATAATACATAGCAGCTTAAGTACCCAATCAAAAAAAGCAACGCCAGTATCTGCGGCTTTGCAATCTTCACCTCGTTTCTCACACCCTACGCTAATGACAAATCAATAGATCTGGCTGTGACAGGACAATGATTACCCAAGCATCCAAAACATTGCTGTTAAATTGAACACTTAAATAAAGCGAAGCTTCATTTTCTGAAATTACTTTAACCTTATACATATTTTGGTTAGGTATGTCTGAATCCTGTAGGTATGGCATTACGTTAAAACCCAGAATTTTGGATAAGAATAAAGGATTAATGGCTCCCGAAGTTTTAGCTCATCACAGGAATACAACATTACGGTAGAAAAAAAGTGGGATTAGTTTACTCGGACAGCATTGATTTTAAACGGGAATTTACGTCTTGTCTTCCCCTTTGAAATTTCGCAGCAAATTATAAAACATTTATTAATTAAACTGTTTTATTTTAGTGTTGCCCAGTGATAGGCTCAGATAGAACGCGCTGAAACTCTGGCAGTAATTTGAATTATGAGAAAGATTTAAAAATGATTAGCTCCCTTTATGCAATCTTAATATATACGAGGCTATTCTCGATATAAACCTTTAACCGCTAACCTGAAACCTTTTTTATAGCTGCAAATGCCGAAATGTCCATGACATTTTGATTGATTGACTATAGTTAATAATAGCGTGCCTTCCTGTAATTAGGTAATAGACAAAAAATACATGACCCCTATGAAACTTCTATATAGGTTTTCCTAAATATCTTCCTCCTTGTTACCCTTATAATAAACAGATTCAGCATGAAAACATTAACAAAGCTATTTCCAACACGTCCATAACTTTGATCGGTATAATGGATTGGATAATAAAGCTTCATTGTGATTTAATAATGGAACGGGAGCGGCATACTACTGTTAGCTTCCTAACTTAGTCATGGTTTTAATGTATTCATGCTTACACTAGTAAACTTGGGATTTTATACTCGGACTGGTTATTCGCATAAAATTCGCTAAATCCCCGCCTGGCCTCCGAGAGCACGAAGAGCCGTCTATTTTGGCCAGTAGCCTGCCAGTAGATTGTTAGCAAACTGGTCGAAAAGAGTTCCCAAAAGCCTGGTGTCTGAGAGTGAGGCTTAGCTCTTTCATATAAAATCGGAAAAAGTACCAACCTATCAATCATATTAGGACTAGATTTTTAGCAATCATGTCGAAAAGACTCCTCAAAGGTCTGAGAGTGCCATCAAATCTTACTTCAATTTTAATATCCGAAGTTCATCATTCAACAATGTATTCGAAAATGTAACTCAAAATGTCAAAATGTTCATTCAAATTTTTAGTACCATTTTTCACCGCTGCAGCGTTGTTAATTTTCCCATATAAAAATAGTCGAAAGCGATACGAATACGAAGACGAAAGTTGTTCTTGTTAAGGCTACTGTAGATATAAGATTCTTCCGATAAAATAACGCGTTGACTAATAGAATTCTGGATCATCAAAAAAACTAAAAGAGGGTTAGAAATGTATTGGTTACCTTGTAGCGGTTCAACACTGCGACTTGCCAGGGCCACTTGCCAGGCGGAGCCGGTCTCCCCCCAATGATGCGCACCATGTCTCGCATACGTTGCCGCAGCCGCGCTGATTGCGACCCTCGATACTTTCCCAACTTGCCACATGGCACATGAGGTGTTGGCAGTGAATGAGCATCCTCCTTATGTATCACTGGAACTGGCGGCGGTAAAGCTTCAGCCATCGTATATTCTGAAATAATAATAGTTTGAGATTTTACCCACCTCAGAACACAAAACTCCCACGTCTTGGATCTCACAAAACTTGCGAGGACTTAAGCTACCTGCGGGAAGAGGTTTAAGCAAATTTATTTTATGAGAAAATAACATTGTAGGCTTACACAGACAACAATGCGCTCGCAGCAAAGACAGCATTTCCCGTGATAAAATACCATATATATTTACGGCTTGGTAAAGCAAGACTCAAATAGCCTTTGTGCATCTCAAACTTACGTGTAAACTTTAGGTTGCATTTGTTAAGGAATCTGTACATATTTCCAGGAATAATTGTATTAATAGTTGTTAATGCTACAATAGTAATATATAACTATATAAAATATTGTTAGCTAGTACCTATGTGCAAGTTCACCTGAGTCCCTCCGCCCCTGCATGCGGCTGCGGATCCACAGGTGGCAGTAACTGCCTTCTAGGTAGCAGTAGGCTGACTGTCTCACGATCTTTCGACCGCACAGTGCTGCCTTTTGACAATATCTGCCGATTATATAAAATCAAATATTACCACGATGACAGTTGCAGTTTCTAACCTAAGCTTCATAGTATCCCAAGAGAATACAACCGCTATAGTATCTGTAGTTCCAAGAATATCAGACAGGTCGATATTTAAATTAAGTAACGAGGTTTCATAGTATACGTAGAATATGATCTACTCTATCTTATTGTGTGTATAACGTCTTCGCTTGTTGTAGATAGATTTCATTAATATATTTTTACCATTTGGCTGCAGAGACCTCAGAATCAATACAATATATTCCAACTATTATTAGGTGTGTAATTAATTAAACAGCCATATATTATTAAGTGCATGATCGTTTTGGAAATTACCTATTGCTTAATCCTCTCTTTGTATTCTGACTTATGTATATTATTTGTATGAGGTAAATGCATCATCGAGGACGTTTCAAATAAAACTTAATAAGTAGGTATGCGTTATTAAAATACTTACGTTATCAAAAACACAGAATAGTTTTGTGAAAACAAAAAGATAAATTATACGTATCGTTTGATTGATGAATCAGCCCACCACAAACCAGTGTGAATGTAAATACTATAATAAAGTTTTGTATTATTTATGACTTGATTCTGGAGCACAGAACTAGGTATTTATATTTTATTATACTCAGGTTACCTAGAATTTTGATGCTATTTTACTATTAAAAAACCACCTCGTTTCAGAAGTTTATGTGGCAGCGAACGTACCATTGTTGTATGGATTCAAAAGAAATATTTGAAGATGTGTGGGATATTTATCGCTTCCGGAATCAGTGTCAACATTGTGTTGTGTGCATGCTTTGTGTAAGGCGTCCAAAGCTGCTCGAGGAATTACTGCGTTGGCAGTAGAGGGGACCAAGCTTTTTTTTATACTGTTATATATATTAGCAGTGATCAACATGAATTATACCTACAATAGATACAAATTTGACTATGTAGAAATTTTAATAATTTTTACTAAGTTCTCTGTACTATGTTAAGTTTTGCTATTCGATCTATTACCGTTATCGTATGCTATTTTCGCAATGATATCACATTGATACAACAAATTTTACACCCTCACTTTTATTTAATATTAGAAGATAGGTAAGTCATAATTTATCGTTTAATGCGATTTCCATTAAGATAAAAAATTCCTAACACATTTTTTCTTATACAATAACTTCAGTATTATCAAGAGGGCACAAAATATTCTGGGAGACTTGTAATCATCGAAATATATTAAATAGATGTCAGTGCTCTTCACTTCAATACATATATTCAATGTGTACTTAGCAAAATTGAAAACCAGTACGACTGTGTATCAGAACGGATCGACTACAACAAAAAATGAATATACCAAAGAAAGTTTAGTTTTTTTTAATACAACTAAATTGGCAAACCAGCATACGGCCTGCTTGATGGTAAGCGCGCTTACCGTAGCCTTTGGACGCTTGCAACACCAGGGTTATCATTCGCCGCGCGTTGCCGACCATAAGTTGATATATTACAGGAAAAGAAATAAACTAAATTGTAGGTAATCTCTTGCACATGAAGCTTATAAATTCATTCCAGTTTCAACGTGCGTTAATTACGTACTGTTCAACTCAAGTCAGAGGACGTATGACTTTGATTGCCTTCCATTTGGCAAAAAAAATAATTCTCAAGTGGAGCAGCCACTCTTCCTCCTAAGGCGTCTCCCATTTCTTTTTATAGCACTAAGGTGGCACACAAGCGTATGCTTGCTTACCATCAGGTGAGCCGTATGGCTCACCTGATGGTAAGCAGTCACCGTAGCCTATAGCCGCTAGCAATACCACGGGTATCACTAACACGTTGCCAACCCTGTTTTGATGAGGACTCACTGTGCTAGCAGCATTACTTCTAGCGCAGCGTATCCTCGAGGAGCATCGGTAATCTAACTTACCGCAGAAACACAACACCACATCAAAGTAGTGCTATTTGACTGTAGTCTTCTGTAAGGTACAGTCCCCAGTCGGGCGGCTACAATTTTAATTGGAAAACTCACGGGAGGTATCCATTCGCCATGTCAGTGATCATACCTTTTCCTCACGGTCGTACATCTCTTAGAGCATGAGCTCCAGCGGCCCCACGTGGAGAAACCTCGGAACTTCTTCTGTACCTCGTCAGAATCCAACTGGCGCCTCTGCGGCTGTTAACATGTAGAACACATCATCATCATTCTCCTGCCCTTATCCCATATTATTTGGGGTCGGGGCAATATGTATTTCTCTTCCATACTTCTCTATCAGCCGTCATCTCTGTATTCACTTCCTTTCTGGCCATGTCATCTTTCATACAGTCCATCCATCTTTTCTTAGGTCTACCTCGACCCCTGTACCCATCCACATTCATACATAAAACCTTTCTTACCACGTTATCTTCATTCCTCCGCATTAAATGCCCATACCATGACAAACGCTTGCTCCAACACACACATGTTAATATGAAGAACACATTACCAAAAAAAACCTTCCAATAAACATTACCTACATTCCTATTGAGCGAATGTATCACTTTAACCAGCAAGAACCAATACATTATCTTAAACTACTATACATAGACCCATTTTCGCATGGTAATCTCTCTAGCAGTTCAACTGTGTTTATTTATTTAACCTTGTATAAACACGTTTTGCTATTTCCGAATTAAATTTGCGCGAGTTTGATCAAGAGCTAAATTGATACACAATTATTCAGAAACGGTTGAAGTAATAAATATTTCCTGATAGTATTATACATACCAATATAATGTTATCTTGCATAGTGCGGTGTCCAGTGTCCTTCTGTTTTTTGCAA
This sequence comes from Falcaria lacertinaria, assembly GCA_951449985.1. NCBI lineage: Eukaryota > Metazoa > Arthropoda > Insecta > Lepidoptera > Drepanidae > Falcaria > Falcaria lacertinaria. Next base: position 6,236,652 of record OX602113.1, on the reverse strand, counting down.
CTGTGAAATGTTTCAACCAAATTAAAAAAATACCAAAATCAGAAAATATTCTGGTGTCCATATTGATTTAGTCTATTATTTACAATTCAGTGTGTACAATAGACGATGGATAACGAAGCTATGCGTATGAGTATGGGTTTTGATTTTCAGATTTCGCCCGTTTGTTTATTCGATATGCTATTGTCTATTCTCTAATAAGTCAAAACTAACTTCGTCACGAAATCTATGAAAATGATAAACGCAAGCAACTTCAATATTTGGTAGGTAACGGGCTTCTTTATACTTTTCAGTTGTTCACACAACAGTATTTAATACAATTTGTTGTACAATCTTACATACAGATACCATGATATAATTACGTATCAATGAAGGCCTACATACATATATTTAATGAAATAATTAAACAACGCTTGCTTAGTGGGTATATAAAATTAGATGGAACTGAAGGGAGCGTCAACTGTCTAACGCTTCATGTCTTCGAAGTAGTGGACGTTATTTGTAAACATAACGCAATAATGTGCTCATCATATGTATAATATTAGCGAATACCAAGTGACTCAATACAGTCCCAGTATATTGATATGTATTCGATTAGTGGAAATTGTATATATATATCCTGCCATTAAACTAAGGATTCAAACGGGCCAAGAGCCCAAAAGTTATAACTGTGTTGTATATGTAATTTATGTAAACCATTTCTAGACTTATGAGAATATTTTATAAAGTTTTTTTGGAGTTGGGTAGAATATACAATATTACATTTACCTCGCAACTTCTATACGAAGGGAATCGCCGCATATTCGCCTGTGTAAGCAATGTCGTCGCCTAGTTTTTCGACCCTCTTGGCACTCGCTCCACCGACTCCAGGGCGAATATGAAAATCCTTTCAAATGTGTTCCTGCAAATATCGACAATCATATAACATCCAATATTTATACAAGTTACTCGGCTATCTTTTAACTTTATTTATTGTTTCTTTATTAAAGTTTGAATAAGAAATTCATTTAACTGAGCTAGTACCTAACTTTTAGCCGTAGGTACTTTTAATTAATTCCTACCTTTCTTTATAATAACAATATCATCAAAGTTTGTTTGATTGTCAAACTCATTCATATCACTAGGATTTGCGCGCCTCTCCGACGATTGTGTCTCGCTCTGAAATTAACATAACAAAAACCGCATTCAATATATCAATATTGTGAGATCACATAATAGCAGACACTAGTAATCTGTTTCCCCGTTTGGATAACTAGGTCAATCCTTTTCAAATCCATCGTTTTCATACAATAGTTGCAGTCCAATGGTCATAGAAGAAATTTAATTTGGCCGAGTGCCAGTCATTTTGTGATCGAAATGCATTGTGCGGTGCAATCAAAAATCTAGCAGTGGTCTAGATTTTACCTTTATGTTATGCCTATAAATTACTAAACCAAAATAGGAATACTTTAAACCTTTGAAAAGATTTTAGACAGGATGATTTGTTAACGTAACATGATATTGTGTATGGATCGCAGCATTTGTGACACAAGGTGACACACATTGGTATAAGCCTAGCCCTTTTGAAAATATATCATATAAAATACTTGACTGCCTTTAAGTACCCTTTTTTGAAAATACAGTAAAAATTTTTTTACCTCATTTATCTGCATATACTATGTTGAATAGTATTTGTAAATATATAAATACATCTTGATTTAGTTCAACAACTCAGTCAAAACTAAAAATAATACTTGAAAAATAAATTGGATTAATATTTCCTGTGAATTTGTTTGATATTAAATAACTTCGTCCCATCGTGACGCAAGGGGCTGGTTTTAATACTACCGTAAGGTAATGTTTATGCATTCTATAATAATACTCACATATTCTGACGAAGTGATTCTAGTGGCAATAATGTAAGCAACAAATAAATTACATATCCACTTCATATTCTCCAAACACCGAAGCTATAGCTCCATCAGTTCTCGGCATCTGAAAGTAATTGTAATTATAACATTTAACACAGTACATTGAATAAACAAAATTTTCATCTATGAATTTAAACATCGGCAAATGTCTCGAATAAAGTAATTATAATATTAAATGTCGAAATAATTTCAGAATTTGCGTATTTGTTACCACTAACGAAACAAACAACTGTCGACGATCAACAAATAGGGGAGCCAACCAACTATAACATAATAATAGGACTGTGCGAGAAGCAGAATGTTTGTTTGTGACCTCTAGACCTCAGGGTTCAGGGAAGCGAGGAGTAAAGTAAACAATCCAGAATGGCCTAACATAGTTAATGAGATGAATAAGGAAAAAATAAAGTCGGTGTTCTGAATTTTATCAAATGTTTTTTTCATAACCGCAAATCTAAAACAATGGTTTTATTTCATATATATATAGGTCAATATCTCTTTAAATATATATAACTATATTATAAAATGTTTTGTAGATAGTACTTCGTTTCCTGTTAAGCATTTAAAGATTACACGCACATTAGGTACGCAATCACGGTCGACTGATCAAATCGCCGTTCGGTCTAATTACTTAAATAAAAATAAACCAAAGCTCCAGATTCAATAGACACGAAATCATTCTTCCTAATATATAAGGTGTATTGTGTACCTATGTCTTTTTGTTCACACCTATTATACAAAAAAATAAAGACGAAGCGGAATTTAAATTTTTCAGACTCGCACATTTCTTAGGGCCGGATGGGCAGGAAGTTCGAGATTCTAACAACAGTGTAATTAATGTAACCGCAGTACAATACACTGTTCTTAGTAATCTTTGGCAGGCCAGTCAAATGTGAAGAATTTTAGACGATTCGTCGAGTCGAGGCTGGTCTACCTATTTTAGCAGATCTCTAATCTAGCTTTAATCCGAGGCTTGACCGCAAAAGTTGCATGTAATCTCAACAACTTTAGATAAGAAACAGTACCAAATTGTACAAAACGTACTTTTACGAAAAATGCGGTCATTTAGTTGAACTTTCTCAACAGATGTACACATATAAGGCATAATAATAACTTGTAAGGACAGCATGTACATGTAGCACCACAGAACAATGCAATTATAAGCCAAGTGTGAATTCTAAGCCGACTTGTCTAATTTCTAACATCTACATACACCATATAAAGAGCCAGATGCAGTTTCATGTCGACATAGTTTTTAGAATTTAATTTGTCGTATATTCAATGGAATCATTTTATTGTCTACACCAAAATGGTCACAGGTCAAGATTAACTGTTCCTACTACATCTTACCATAATTCTGAGCTATACTTTATAGTTGGTAAATACGTAGGTATATTTAGTGTTTTTAATAGGACGCACGTATTTTTTTTATTTTTTACAGTACTATTATAGGTACTTACTATATTTAATCTACACACGCACTTCTGCCGTGTGAAGGATTTCACTTAGTTACTAACTTATCGTAGACCACAGATGCTTGCAACACTAGTATTACACTAAAGATCGACATGCATACAGATGAACACGGCGAAACTATTAATGTTCTTTGGTTTACTTCGAAACCCTAAAAAGCAACCTGTTAAAGGATCAAATATCTAACTATTGATACTCGTATATATGATACATAATATATAAAAGTAAGTAACTATTGATTCGAGTTAAATGTGAAATGGTGAGCAAATACGTGTGAGATTTCGATTCTCGTACATATTTATATATTTTCTTAGCATGAACTTTGTCGTGAATCATTATCGCTGAGGTTCTTGACATATTTTCTCCATAAAACAGCTTCCCAAAATATAGAATAAATAAATAAGTTTGCTTCATTCTGTGGCTTCCAAGTCTAGTAGTAGATCGTAGTAATAATCTAACATGAAAATTGCATGTATGTAATTAAGTATGCAAATACGAGTAGTACGGTGGCGGTGTTATTCAAAACTGTCTAACTCTATAGGTTCAATTCTTTAGTACAACACGCCCGCACCTCATTTAGAATCTGCGGCAAGCCTTTTAATACCTTACATCAAACTGCACAAAGTCGATATTTGATTATGATGACTCAGCCAGTGAAACTGTTTTCTTAGCATGCAATAATAGACCTAAGTTACTTCATGGTAAGGCATAATTTAGATTATTTCTAAATTGGTATGCCTATAGTAACTAATTTAATTTTTTGCCTTAAATCTTAGCCATATTTCTGATGTTTAATGATGATTCAACATCATGTAAAAAACGACTCCTATGCTCTATTTGTCATCCACAGCTATAAACTATTAACCAAAATAGACAATCAGGAGCAATAAATGATCATCAATCATCATTACTTTAAGGCAAAGTGTTTAAATAATAATATAATAGAGAAACAAATGATAAATCAATAAATTTTTACTACTAATCATAGCAGCAAAACAATATAAAAGTATACTTACAACATAGTTACGCAGTAAAAGATAAAATATATAGGAAACCTTAAATTATATAATTTAAATGCTCAACTCACGTACAATTAATTACCCTTTGATTATATACTTGACAAGTATGTAATCAAAGGGTTAAGAACTAATTCTTGAACCCCTGGGGTTTCAGCAGTACTCCGTCTTTTAGTAAGACCCATTGTCTACAGATATCTTGGACATGATTATATCAAATTGGTAGTCTTTAAATGTTTAAGTGTATTAGAAATAACTCGATCTTCAGACAATCTCAATGAAATCTTCGAGATAGATTTTTATCCTGTTATTTCCTATCCATTTCCCTATTCGGCCCACAGGTCAAGAAACTTAGCTACTGCCTACGAGGGTTCTCCTTCCCAAATTTCACTGAAATTATTTGAATGAAAGCATATTATCCCGTTTCTACACAATGAAGATGAATTTAAGGAATAAGTACATAAACATTGCTACAACGGTAATTATTCCTTAAGAAATGTACTAGCTAACGAGTAGAATTTAGGTATACAATTTATTACGGCTACAAGCCAATTGTATTTTTTTCTCTTTGTGCAACGCCATATTGCTGCCGCATACATTTTCTTTTTCGTAAATAATTAATTACTAAGAAATAACTTAAATAATTCACAAATTCACCACACACCATACTATCAAATTACTAACATAACTACAAAATATTGTAATGCGCCGATTAGCTACAATCGGGGAAGTGGTAAGCCCTTTCACTTTAAAATGTATCTTTGATTCCCGCATATACTCGTTCTTCAACGGCCACAGTGTGAAACCTGTTCCAGGCGCGATTATTTTTCTGTAACATTTCAAAAATGTATGTCATTTAATCATATCCGTTGAATGTTCACTAATAGCCACTCTAATAGCCAATTAATATCGACGTCCTGCAATCAGATACTAGTGATTGGGTGTCATTCAAACTCAACACCTACCTATAAAGGTGAAAGTGAGTAAGTACAGCTGGTATCGTTTTATATCACATTAAGGTACATTACATTACCTAATTGAAACGTTAATGATATTGTCTACACCTTTTTAGACCCGTATTATAATCTTCATACTTACTTCACTCAATATTATGATGTTGTCTTTTCTTCCATGCTTATAACTAGGTATGGTGTATGTATCTACGGAGGTTGGTTAGGAAAAAAGTTCCAGAAGAGAATGTAATTTCCACATTCCACCGTACGTACACATTAATCCAGTTTCAATAACCATAGAGGCTTTTTAAAAATAAAGAATATAAAACCACTAATCTTTTCGCCACGCCGCCGGCGCTGCGGCGCCGTCAGATTAACTTCACACAATGCAAGACAGGGAGACCCACTACAAAAAAATAATAATACAAGAAATGGACTTGTAGTTTTTAAAGTAGGCCGACCGATGACTTTTAAAAAGACTGAATTAAGCAAATTCTCATTTTATTAAAGAAGAATTGTAGAAACATTAAAAGCACTTCGCCTTAAAATTTACCTTGAGTTCACCAACCTCATGGTTTATATATTATGTAGGTAGTATCACTAATATCACAGCTGTTACTCTTCTCAGCATAATAGTTTAATTATACTAAATTGGCTTTCCAATCGTTCAAAGGTATATTATATATGTATTACTTTTCAAACTATTACGAAATTCTAGCTGTATACGCGACTTAGTACGCGTGGAAAGTTTCCAGAATAAAGGAAGTCTAACTTACGCATTATAACATAAAGTATGTGCCAGTGAATGTCTCGTTCTGTCATTCCGGAGATTAACTTTAACAGACAGATACAAATTTTAGAAAAAAGGTTTTTGTTATTGTATGGTATATACCTTCATGTGCATTTAGTAAAGAGCTGTTATTTTGACATTACAAACGGAAACTTCAATTTTATTTATTTGTATAGATTATAATGAAAAATAGGTACGGTAAGTAAGAAAACTGCGCTTCCGTATGTCAATAAATAAAAATCACTTGCCGGAAATGTGTCAACGATACGCGCCTTAGCGACCTACGACTTCAGCCATCAGTTCCAGATCATCGGACACAGACTTACGCATCACTGCCAAAGTTACACACATTAATTCAGTTTATAGATAACATACACACATGGATATCATCACGCGACGGGACTTGCCAATCGGGGTAGACAAAAGGTAAGCACCATTCTCTTTACTTGCACACTTCTTTTGTTTCTTCAACATTCATCAATTACTTCATACATACCAGGTGGTTCCGAGTACTCTTTCTTTACGAATTCTATCACGAATATTTTTTTATTTCTATCAGAGACTACGTTACTATTAACACAAAATCATGAACATATTTCGCATAATTACTTCACCAATTTTAATTTTAATAATGGTGGCCGGAATGTGCCTTGAACCCGGAAAAGAAAATAGGATAATTTTCATCCTACGATAATGATGTAAATTTATTTATATAACCTTGAACTCGAAAATATTATAATTAAGTACTAGATACTTCATTACAACAAGTCAAATTATGCTTCATTACAAGCATGGGCTCCCAGAACCATGGGCCTTGAGGCCCGTTGTCATCGCTTCATGCATACATTACCCATAAATTAATTGGTTTAGAACGTAACTATATATAACAAGCTAAAATTAATTTATGCTCCATAAAATCTATCATACGCTTAGGTCATAATAACGCTTAATTTGAGAATATTGATCTTGAGGATAGGGTATTTATTCATCTTACACGCGAATGGGCTAATTAAGCATTTAACAAACTTTTAATTACCGCTCAACTTATCTAGTTAAAAAAATACAAATTTGATCATCATTGTATAGTAAATATTTTGGCTTAATACAAATTTTACTCAGAACTTGGTAAGCTCGTGGAAGAATTATTATTAATCGCGAATATCAATCGATCTGGGGAGATAATAAACCTTACCCTTAAATAATAGTTGGATGAGTGTCCGAATATATACCATATCGAGCCGTCTTATTGCCCCGGAGAGCACATTAAGCCGTCGGTCCCGCTTGGCTATTTAATATTTTTGGTACTCACTGAACGTCTTACAAGAAGCTGAAAGTCTGAAAATTGGTTAAATTGCGAATATCCGACTAGCTACATCGGATTGGATCGAGTGACGACACTAGCAATGTATGGGATAAAGCCAGGGCGATGACCCAGACGTTAGTATTATAAAATGAACTGTTTAACGTCTATCAACATTAACTTTGTCTAAACTCTGAGCCGTCTAGCTACGATATACATTTGAGGGTAACACAAGCAAGTATATTGTGGAACTTTCGAACACTACTCAACTACAAAATCAAGTTGTAGAGTACGTAACCATGTACCCAATTTCAGGGTGCAACAATGTTCTTACCTGATTAATATCTACCACAAGAGTATAGCTAAGAACCTACTGTAATAATTTCTTTGGTTTGTATACCAATGGTTACCATAACATGGCAAAAAAATACGCGTGCATCACCACACCGCGTTGCCGACGCTGCCAAAATCTCTTTATTCCTTTGGAAAAACATAGTCAAGTAAACGTAGTAAGTAGGAAACACATTTATATTAATTCAAACTTCATAAAATAACGAAAACATAGCAACAAATAAACCCATCTGCCACCGATGGATAACATGAATTACGAGAAAAAAGTCCTGCTCCAAGAAAGATTGTGATATTGTAGATGTAGAGTAATGAGAGGGTTGGAAATACAGCGTGCCTCGCAAGGATATTGAAAACGGCCGTAAGTTTAAGCCAAGCGTTGTTATCTTGTAATTACTTATGAGAATATGAAATGTTCTATTGTAACTCTCACAAGGATATATGTATAATGTATATGTCCTGGCATTCCAGACTCGTCTCAATACATGATTGTGTAAGCGACCTTCCGTAATACACCATTGTTTTGTAGCTATCTTACAGGAAATGTGCATTATGTATTCTGTACCTTCGCGATATTACAATACGTGTATAACATTATATTTCGTGCAAATTACCTGGAAATAACATACTACTCCTATGAGGAACAAGTGAAGATAATCACGTCAGCTTGATTATTTAACCATAGTAAAATATATATAATTCCACATATTTTTTTAACTTGATGTAACTCAATCAATTATGTTACTTCGTTATTGAAAAGGCCAATTTCGATACTGTAGGAACGTGTATTTAAGTAGAAAAAATAAAATTATGAAACGAAACTTTATTGGAATGGGAACTATAGAACCAACTCAAGCTTAGATGCGGCTGCAAATTTAAATTACTTAGCAGATTTTAAAATTACACTGACAAATATTGCACGTTACCGCTACTTTTAAATATATGTAAAAAGTAGAAAATACAGCGGGGCTTCTTAGCACCCTCTCGCGGGACAAGTGTTTTTTTTTATATTCGGTTAGTTTTATTTTTTATATTCTTCCTCCTTTAGTTTTGTTTTTTATAATCATGGACCTGGTAGTTACTATAAATTGCAAATTCAAAGTAATTTTTTTTACTAAGGTCATTTAGACCTTAGTAAAAAAAATGCATGTTTCACTGGTAGCAGAATGAAAGAAATAAACTACGGTTTCGACAACCAACAATCTAGTCTAGGCCCGCGGCTTACGCCATAATTTACGCAAAACTACTAGTTAGATAGCCTGCTAAAATAAAACTGAATACGCCATCGCAAACATCATAGTCTAAATGTTTATGTAATTTTGACAGCAATTATTTTCGGCGTAATTACGCTTCCAGAAGAAATTCCAAAACGAATTAAGTAAGGAAGTATGTAATAACATTTTGCTTGTGATAAACAGATTAGATACTTTCAAGAATTATAATGAATACAATTAGGTATTTAGCTTTATTATCTCGGGGCTTATGAAGTACTTAATAATACCACTTTTGATTTATGTCCATAATATTTTGTGGTTTGGTAGATATTTTATGATTTTATTAATTAAAAGAGATAGAATTAAACATTTTCTTTATACCACTAGGTGGCAAACAAGCATACGGCCCACCCGATAGTAAGTGGTCACCGTAGCCTATGGACGCTTGCAACACCAGAGGTAACACTCGCGCGTTGCCGACCCTAAAAGACTAAACTAGACTTATACTAAGCCATCCCACCTTGATGTAATACCTTATGTATAAGGTGATCGGATGGTCTAGTGACTTAGAGAATGGCATGACCGACCAGTCAACTGAACTAGTGGGAATAGACCGCGAATTTAATTCCCATGTGGAACAATAACCAATTGAACAATTTTATTTTAAATTTTAATAACGGTTTATTTCAATAAAGCCATGCCATATTCTTAGAAGGTGTAACATTATTCTTCGTAGCTTGACATCGATTTTAACTAAATACAGGTAGGCATGGTCGACCCCTAATGACAAGTATCAGTAAAGTGATGATGATTATGATAGAGACGTTGATATTGTGATGAAGAATCACAGTTTAAATAAAGATAGCATTTATCTTACCATCAGAGCGCGTGGTACCCACATTATGAATAGTGCAGTTATGTGTCCCGTTATATCGTAAGTATGTAAGATAAATATATGACCCCTTGAACTACGTACAGTATGCGAGCCCCTTTTAGCGTAGCCTTGGTTCTTAGAAAATTATCACTTATTGTTGGTTTACAGCTCAATAAAAAGAATTACAATGGGTATACCTTTTTATGTTATTCTATAGTTAACAAACTTAACACCCGAATGCGTTATCTAGCCAAACAGAAATCTAGTATGTTATTCGTTACAAACGTATATTGACTATGGTATAAATAAAATAAATAAATATTTCTATTGTGTTGAATGTATAACAATACAAATATTTGTGTTTATTAATCCCTAAAATACAAAGCAACTTTCTGTAATTTATCAAAAACTTCACGTTCTATCTACGTTAAATTAAAACTGATAGAATCCCTAGATAAAGTAAATTGTTATTTATCTACTGTAATTTAATTACGGCACTTACCTCACAGCTGTTTTGTGTGATAAGAGAAATTTAGATCAGTGTTAAGCGAGCGTAGGTCCGTTACTTGATATAACTTTTGCGACAAATTGCAGAGATCGTAACGATCGCGCGTTCACGGCGCGCCTCGATTGGCACTGACGGTGCGCGCGCGCAACACGACGTTTAACGTTAAATGCGGTTAGCGTCTGCTCTATAAAACTCGCTGAGATCTTTGTCAGACTATCAGAATCAGTGATACCCAATGTAGTCTTTATCGCCCAGGATTCGACGACGCCCTGCAAGGGTTCATGTCAATGGAAAAAAAGAGGGTCTATGAGTAGGGGTCCACGACAGTGGACTACTATATCACTGCAGTTATAAATTTAACTCTTTTAAAGTAAGTGGCGCTATGCAAAAACACATATCAACTTGATGAATTTGCGAAAATGCACTATTAGGTAAGTACTATATAGGTAGGTATCCAAAACCGAAAACATGCCAAGTGATCCACGAGACAAAACAAGGTTGGCTGCCATTGGTCTTAATTCTAACTTTGTTACTTGAAACTAAGGTCATTGTTAAGGTCCCCTATTCAAATACTCACAATAATACTCCACCATAAAAGTTATGTCAAATTAAATCGTTTGTTAGGTACCTACTGTTAAATCGGTGCACACAGCTTCACAAATTATAAACCTTTGCAGGTGATTTCCTTATAATGAACGGTATGCTTTTAAAACACACCATAGAGTTCCACTTCCCAATATAAGTAGTTTACATTATCTAACAACACTCATGAAGTGGTTAAAACATTATCAACGTTCGTATATACAAATTTCAATACATCACAATAATCAACCCTGGGCTTGTCTCAAACAATGGTTTGATCGAAATCAGCAATAACATACATATTCCGACTACGTGTTCAAAAACGCAACTCTCAAATGTAAGAACGTTCATACGAATATTTAGATTCACTTTTCGCGCCCCGCAGCGCTTTTCGTTTTCCCACACAAAAAGAATCAAAAGCAATACGAATATGTAGTCGAAAGTTATTGTTGCTAAGGATACAGATATTATGAGCCTGGCTGGTTACCAGACGACTGCGATCCGACCTTCGCAACCAATTATCATCATTCTACTGCCCTTATCCCATATTATGTCCATCCTTCTCTATCAGCCGCCTATCTTCGCAACCAATTATGCAGGTAACAAATACTTTCAGACTTTCTGCTACTTACAGTTGCCAAAGATATTTAATCTTCAAACGGGACCACCAACAATGCGCTCCAAGCCTCGGAGGGGACTTGAAATATTATATCTTTATACTAGCCACAATTTGATTAAGGTTACTTCATTTCGCAGATCACCCGATGTGCGTAATAGCAACTGTGCTAGGAGCCCCGCGGTGTCTATAAATATAATTCAGTTAAAATGACCCACATAAATTAACAGAACGTAATGTAACCAAATTAATACCTAGTAGATTATTTCAATATGGGAAGTGATAACGTGCGGGCTCAATGACCGCCGTAATCAAATATTTAAACAGCTTCTACGAGATGTAGGCGACGTGTTTTGTTCCTTCGCAACATCACCGGTGTAGGTCAAATGCAGTCACCTGATGAACTATTGTCATTACTTTCTGCATTTCATTTTTATTTACTTAAATATTGTAAAATTACAAGTGAAAAATGTTGTCCGAATTACAACACAGTTTTGGTTAAGAATTTCTGCGCTTATTATAATCTACTTACATTATTAACTGTATCGTTTGCTACGTACACTTGTAAATTGAGAATTAGCCCGTAAACTTATCGGAGATATTTTTCCAATTATATACCCCAAATAAATGGCCAAAAGTATGAAATGAGTGCAGGATTTAAAAATATTATATGATACCGCATGATATGTTAGCTTTAAACTCATAAATGTATATTTGATAGCCAATAAATCGACAATAGACAACCTAATTAGTAAACATTATGTTTCACGTATTATTTGAAAAATATAAATGTAAATAAAATTGAAATCTCCGAGTCGTTTCCTTCACGAAGTAGATAGGCAGAAAGTAGTGAGAGCCACTTCTCTCTTGTCTTTCAATACACCTGTTTTGCTTCGTCCACACTCATCGATCCAACTCTTTAAGCTGGCTTGAAGAATTCTTGGCAATGTAGGAATCTACCTACGTAATTAAATCTGCAAGGTCGTGATTCCGAAATACAAAACTATGCGTTTATTTTATAAAACAAGTACAAGTACTACCTATCAGTATCGAAATAAAACACTAGATCTGTTGGTGAATGTTCATTTGCTTTGCACCTACAGTTCTAAATTCATAGTTTTAGTTAGATACATAATATGCGTTGTGGCCATATAATTAGGAACGGTTAGTACCCCAAATACCCCAATGACTTACGAAGAATCGGATAGATGGTGCGCTAAAGTTAACTTTCAGATACCAACTTTTAAATTCGACGAAATATTGCTCACAAATGCTTATTATAGCATATTATGGTATGCAAAAAAAAACCAGTGGTGATCATTTAATTGAGCTTAATCTTACACGTCATCTATTACAATAACCCCATTTATTTTATTATCGCACAACTATTTAAATTTATGATTAAAATTAAATTACCGTACACTCTAACCTGCATAAAATAAAATTAACACAATAACAGTCTTGCATCAACAACGCAGGGAATTATTTAAAATGTACTATGTTTCTATACTTATATTGTTGCTCTCTTCTTGAAACACTCTTGAAAAGCGTCATGAATTTGTTGTAAATTGCTAATTGTTTTCGCTGCTAACTTATCTTAACGGTGCTCAAAAGATTTTAGATCGAATTTAAGTCTGGGCTGTTAGCAGGCCAAATAAAAACAGAGCATTATTATTGAGGCAGAAAACTTTTCACTACTTTATTTTGGAATATTTAGTATGCACTTTTAAAGTGTACCAAAGTACCAATATTAAGCCGTAAAAAATCATGGACTAGGTACATGCTTCAACCATTTATCCAATTTATAAAAAAATATGTAGATCAGTCCTATAAAAACAAACCTTTTCGGCAGTCTTGTTAGATTTAAATAAAGAGATGTATCTCAATTAAATTTCAAATTTACAAAATTAAATTAATCAAATTTCAATCGCAAACAGTTTTCGTAATATTAAACAAGTGTTTTTTTTTGCGAGAAACGTCCTATTGTATTATATACGAATCTCATTCATCTGAGATAAAATTAAATACCTTTCTTTCATTTTATACTAAAAGAGATTTACTTTTTATTCTAATCTGCAGGTTGGGTCGCGTTTAATCTCAAAAGACACCCGCGGGAGGTAAGTGGAGGCAAAAGACGATAAAAAAAAAAACAAAGCAAAATTTGGCATTTATACCTACTGAAGGAGCACACAAACACTAGGTAAGTTATGATTTTTTTTCGAGGCAACTTCGTTTCATTTCAAAAATGATAATTTCATATACATACTGTTTCCACCATGATGCAATTGCAGTTTAGGTAACATGTGAGATATAGTCATTATAGTCATTAATAAAATTTTAAGGTTTTAAGACTGATTTTAGCCAGTAGTAGCTGTAAGTCCACAATATAATTCTGCAAAATGATTTACGTTAAAAAGTAAGTATATATTATTATTGTCATAAATAATTAGGTGAATAGATTGCTGAAATAAAACAACTTAACTTTTTATTGGAGTCTGTTAGGATGAAGAAACTCAAGAAACCTTATAAATGCTAATCAAAGGGAAAAGTTGCGACGTTACCGTTTCGTGGAACCACCACATTATTTGTGAATACCTTTTCCTTTTAAAGAAAAGATAAGTACTTGGATATAAACATATTGTTAGCAGCTGTTTGCATTACTATGGTTATTAATTAGTCTAGGTCGAGCATACTTTGGGTTTCAAGTGTTCCGATGAATCCTGCGAGGATGATGTTAACCAACTGCATAAATCATTGCTTTGTTGAAGTGTTGTTAATTTATTTTTCAATCTTATCCTTATCTTACCTTGAAACTTGGTGAGATCGCTATTTCTTCTTTGGGCATTTTTGACAGAAATGGTGTAATAAAATACAAAACAAAAATATCAGCTTCAATAAATCCAACATTTTTCTATGAACATGTGTGTAAAGCATTGAACCGCGAATGAAGGTTTGCTTGCTTGCAGCGAATGGGATAATTGTTTTTATTTTTTAAATAAGATAAATCCTAGGACATATTAATAGCTTTTAATAATTACTAATATAATATATACATAATATGTCTAGAATGTGTATATAGATAGTTTTAAAAATAGTAATTTGACTGAGATTTTCTGTGAGGTTGAGGTACAGTCCCCAGCCGGGCGGCCCCAATTTGAATGGGAAAACCAAAGGGGCAGCCCATTTCGCCCTACGTCGCTTTTTAAATTATTGACTGCTATCAATAAATTCTTGGGACTAAAGGAAGGCCATTGATAAATTACCAGTTCGAAAAAACATCGCAATATCCTCCTCACAAACCCGTCTTTTTTATTTTATTTCATCCAATATCTGTGTTGGGTCCTATCATGAATATCGTTTGGACATTTCACGCTTCAGCCTTCAGCTGCCTTGATGACGACACGGTCACGATTTCTATGTACATTTTACACAATACATTATTGTTATATAAGTAGGTACAGGACGTACTTTCACGTGACGGGTGTAACCATTTCAGTCATATTTCGGGATGATCTTTTACGGCAAATTTACAACTAACGTATTTATATATATTCTTATTTTATTATTATCTTACGTACAAATCAACTGACTTGAAAAAGAATCCAATGTAAAAGGTCAGTGGATGTAAAACAACCCTCAAAAAAATTACTGAATTGATTTGTTCTGTTCTCTTACATTGTGTTAAATAAATAATGTATATTCAAACTTTATACAATCAAAGTATTCAAATGAGAAGGTACAGGTAAGAAATAAATACTATGTAATAAATCGTTTTAAAGTTAATAATAAGTTTTATTATACATTATACCCCGCGAAATTTAAGAGAGGTTCCGTGGTATGTTAAGTTACATAATTCTGACCTCATTGAATGTAATTTTGCCTTCCTTCAGAGCTTACAAGCTACGCAATGATTTCTAACAATGATATAAATAATATTTTGTATTTAATAATAATTATTATAACTATACTAAATACATTTGAACATTCAAATTTTGAATGTATTTTGTTATATATATTAAAATAAATATGATTGTTCATAAATATGGGAAATAAATCATTAAAATATTAAAAAAACAAAAAATACTACATGATTAATTAAAATGTATTATGATAGTTAAGTTAGTATTAGCTTTCTTTTACATATCTAAGCTGAATTTATATATGTACTGTATTTATATTACATATACATAGTATTTTTTATACCACTATGGTGGCCAACACGCATACATACGGCCCACCTGATGGTGAGCGGTTGCCGACTCTAGACATAGAAAATACATAGTCAAACACATTTATGTCAATTATTTTGTTTTGTTGTTGCATTGATAATCAGCACGATCTTCTGTAAAGAAGATTTATGCTTCAAAAATAGTAAATATCACTCGCGCGTTGCCTTATAGGCAAACAAGCATACAACGACTAACATGAATTTTCGTGGTCGTTATTTGTAAAGAACATAACGATAGCTTGTTTTATTTTATGTTAGCGACATCTAGCGGCGCGAATGTAAACATATATTATTATTTTCTTTGATGTAAAACCCCCAAAAAAGGATTTGAATTTCCGTAAGTAAAATATATAATATTTTTTATCATATATGGCCGAAGGTGGATTTAATTTTTATCAACATACACGTGCTGCCATCTATTGTTAATGCTACGTACAGTTTGAGAACAGATTACTTCCGACGCAGCGACGCGGCCATCAGAACAAATTAAATACCTACAAAACACAAACGAATTATACATAAGAACGTTCCTCTTGAAGCACTCTATCTATTTAAAAATCCGTTGCGCAGTCTTGAAGATCTAAGCATACATAGGGACAGTCAGACAGCGGGAAGTCTTTAGTTTATACTATGTAGTGATGTTTAGAATTCATACATAGAAGATAAAAAGGCTGATCGTTCAACGAATTCTTTCATATTTTGGCCACATAATGCAAAGGGGTAATGAGAGCTTGGAGAAATTGATCGTAGTTGGGAACACGGATGGCAAGCGAGCCCGAGGCCGATCTACTACCAGATGGACCGACCAAGTAAAAGACTCCCGGTCCCCGAGATTTAGCTACGTCGTCAGGGCCGCGATGGACAGAAGCCGATGGAAACAAATAGTTCATTCCAAGTGTGGACTACTCGTTGATGACCACGATCCTCAGTCATGAGGGAACGACAAGAGAGAGAGAGAGAACTGCGTGCCCAAGTGAAGTACTTATGTACTTAATAAAATAATTATCGTCATGGAACTCTTATGATTTAAAAACACTTGATTTGATCAATGTGTCTATGAAATAAAATAAGTAACTAGGTAGGTAAGGAGTCCTAATCCTAGGTTCCATAAATAAATTGGTTATGTTTAATCTGCAAGGGCTGCAAGGTAGAGGTATTACAACACCCATTTTTTACCATAGATAATTTTGTGCCAACGTTACAGTGAGTCCATCGCCGTTTCTTCGGTAATACATGCATCTTTAAATTTCTTCTCAGACGTATATTTTCACATAATGTTTTCACCGTAAAGCTACATGGTGTGACTAATCACTAAAATTGAAAAACTTGCTGATGTAGACGGGTGGGATTCGAATTGGTCGGTTTCTACCTACCGAGAATAGCAGACAATGCTTATATATAATACCTCAGAGTTTAATATACTACGTACAAAAAATACCTATCATGCTACACGGCAACCACGATTCCGTAAGAACATCTTTAATTAAAGGATCAATAAACTGACGAGAGGTGCGATGTCGGCATGTAGGTAGCCGTGGGCTATACTATAAATTCTTGAAATTTTGAAAATATCCATTTCCAATACGGAACAAAAGTAATCCAAATAACTTCATAATTCATATTACTGATATTAAACACAAAGCTCCTCGAAGCAAGTTGAGCTTTTCTCCTTTTTTATAGGGATTATTTTAGAAACACAACATAACAGTAGGTATAGTGAACAAAAAATTTTTCCAAAGCTAATTGGGCTGTTATTGTACAAGTAAAAAGTTGATTAGGTCAGTCAGTAGCTTGCTGCTGTGTGTTACCTACAGTTACCATTCCACCAGCCGCATGCATATTTTCCCCACAGTGCTATATACATGACGATAACGAACTTTATAATTTACCAGGCGAATTTGATCCACCCGAGACATATCATTTACTCCACAATCTTACAAACAGCCTTTGTTTGGTTCCGAAGAATAGACCGCTTATTAAATCTTACCTCGTTCCTTGTCGTTCGTGATGTAGGTAAACAGACAAAATACAGCCATACCTCGGGCACGGTAATGATATTACCCTGGCCATACAAAATTTCACGTTAAAGCTTCTGTTTCCTTCTTTCTACGTCTGAAAGTAAAGTTAGAGAATATGCTAATGTTTAATTGTTTTTTACTCTAAAGGCAAATGAAGGCCGTTAACTTTACATTTAGATGATAATACTCATTTAAGTTTCCATAAGTAATAAATATTAAATAAGTAATAAAATAGGATATTAAAGTATCTCTTCCCAAATGATTTCAATCAAATTCATTTTACAAAGAGTAGAAGTGATATTATTAATATTCAGGTTGGTATCTGAATCGAATTTACAGATACTTCTCTACTTATTAAAATTGTGTCAGGGAATTTGATATAGGTATAATGAATTTCATTCAGCGGATATTAACGACAGCCTTTAGATACCTTCTAATAAATTTCTGGCTCGTAAAGGTAATTGACATTAGACGCAATCGTAGAGAAAGAAAGTAGGTATAAGCGGGGAATATCATATTTATTCGAAGCTGACTTAAACTTGCTGGCAAGTTATACTTGTAAAAAGCGCTTAATTGAACTTAACCCTTCTGTTATTTATATTCCCTTATTATGTCATCTATATTATCCTCTATACCAGTGATTCCCAAAGTGGTCCAGGTGGAGACCCCCAGGGGTCCACGGGAGACTAGATGGGGGTCTACGTTGGCGTGAATAATAAATGGGGGTGTTTACAAGTTGTAAGTTTGGGAATATGGTAAAAATGTAGCAGCAGGGGGTACACGGAGGGGTCTACTGGGAAAAAACTTTGGGAGCCTTTTCTCTATATTATCTAGGAGCTATATTTATTTCATCCAGTTTTCAATTTATATATTGAATCTCAGAATATAACCTAGAATATTGAAGCATACCAAATTTAAATATGTAAGAACATATTGCCAAAGGTAGGTAAATTTAAAAAATCTTAGGTATATCCGCTTTCAATTAAGAGAGACAGGAGTAATGGTCTCTTTATTAAAATAAATTATTCGAGTATATATCGAATATCTCGGGTAACTTTTATGACGAAGAATTTAAATTGTCATTTTGCATATTTTTTTGTATTCCAAAGCTGGGTTATCTAAATCATATTAACATGAAGCTGGTCCTTAAATAAATATTAATATGTATAGATGAGCCACATCGACCTTGTTTTAACAAAGGCGATGTGATGTCAATCAATATATTCCATTTTATGAATCTTATTCTTTAATAATAATAACAAGTCTATTTAATAATTGTATATCAATATAATAATACTAATTAAATAATTTGTGCAATATAAAAACATACATCATAACTTACATAATAAATAATTACATTGTCATATCAATATTAATATCTGGAACGGTGACAAATACCTTATTTCTGTCGTCATAATATGCTCAATTTATTGACCTGTTAAAAGTCTACATGCTCTCCTATCTTACGTCATAGTTGCTTAAAATGTTTTATTCAAAATTTATCCAGAAAGTTTTAGGTATCCCCGGTTGCCTGAGGCACTCATTCCAACTGTCCTTGTATGGAGATTCGTCGCCAATGGTCGCTTTGCCCAGTATTTCCTTCTTGGCCATTTTAGTCTTGCATCCGAGACTTATGTAGATGCTCACTTTATTGAGGCTCGCTTTGAAGACGGTCAGTTTCACAGTGGCTGACTTAGGGTCCCATCTGGCCGATATGGCCGGTACGAATCTATCGCTTTTCCAATAACACTCCGCTTTGTTCGCCTCTAATATCGTCGCTTTCAAATACAGCGGCGCTGGAATTAAACAAGTGATCCATTATTACATGTATATTAATTAATTGTTTTACTCTGTTTTGGTCCTTCATAAGGCACTTGTAGGAAATTTGTGTTTGCAGAAATAAATTATAGAAGCATTTGGCATATGAAGGAGTATAAAATAAGTAAGTATACCTGCTTTGTTTCTTTTTATTTTTTGTATTTTTTATGCTACAAAATGACAATCAAGCCTACGGTCCGTCTGATTGTAGGTACCCGGTTACTTATAGCCTTTAGGCATTAGCAATACCAGGGATATAAATAGCGCGTTATGTTAATTATTTTCGAAGTTTCAATGATATCGTGTGAATAATGACTGTACATAAGTTTAGAAAAAAATATTGGTACAGGCTGGAACTTGAACCCGGACTACATCAAATGGCATGCTGTCATTTCCACCACACGGTCACCACTCACCACGACTATAAAATTTAAATTATATGTATACTAGCTAGGCGCATAAGAATAAATAATTATTTATTCTTATGCTAGGGGTGCTAAATAAGTATTAAGAGAACATAAAAATCTCTATAAATTTGGCTATTATCTTGAAAAGGACACGGCGTTATATTAAGTAGGCAAGTAAAGTCATAAATATATAACATATTTTGTTGATAAATAACCCCAAATAGCACTGCATAAGTTCCCGAAATTATCAATTATATAAGGTGTGTATTAATGATTACTAGAGGATTATATTTTGAACCAAATATCAATTTTATAATTAAGAGGATTTTCTACAACAACCGCGGCGGAAACCGTTGCAGTTTCCGTCAATCCCCAAAAAAACTATTGTAACATGAGAACAAGTTAGGACAAATAACTAAAGCTCGCTTATGGTTCTAAGGTTAGGATACAACTAATAATACTTTTTTACTTATAATACAATTGGACATAACCATAAGTAGCTAAATAATATAAAACATCCTCGTGGTTTCGTGCTTGCACAACCTAATGACTTTTTAATTATGTCATTTCGGAAAATTGTACTGCAGTAGGTAAATCTACAGCTTTGATTATATACGCAGTATATTATCTAGTCTGAGATTATATCATTTACTTGTATACACAGTATTTAGTGCGTAGATTGACTATGCATAATATTTATTTAGTGATTCATTGCACACGTAGCGTAGCGACAACTTTCTCTCTGTTTAGTAAGCAAAGAGCATTGCGTGGTAGTTTGCCTCAATTGAGTTTAGCATTAGCACATGACATGACTTTTCTTTGCTTTGACTTGAGAGATACAAGCAGAGTCGGATTTAGGGGAGGGCAACCGGGGCTACAGCCCCAGGTCCTCCACAATAGACGGGCTTAGCTTAGCGACTTCTGAAAAAAAAATTCAAATTCAGATTAGTAAGCAACTTTTCAGGTTCCATTCGTTAAGCTAAAATTTAATTTCAGATAATTCTTGTTTCCGATTATATTGATATGTTTGTCAAACAATAAAATAATCTATACTTGATTTCACAATAAATTATTTATTGGAAACTCGATTGAAAAAAAAAACAATTTATTTGGAAAATTATTTGGGGCCAGGGGGCCTCCACTCCTTTGTTGCCCCGAGACCTCCAGACCTCTAAATCCAGCACTTTATACAAGATACTTTTGTCAGAATTCATATCATTTTCCATTCATTCAGAAGCATGCGATTACGCGTAGTTATGTGTAAATTTATTAATAAATTTCTCGAAATATTTTCGAACATGATATTAAATACATATTCTTGGTATTAATTAGACTAGATGCTCGTTTATGTTTACGCGTGAGCGAATATTGAAATTAGTTCTTAAGTAATAATTTCATAGACTGATAGGCATAAGCTACTAATTTCTATTATCTTATGAGTTTGCTACGAGTGAATAATTAAAATGTTCTGTAAATTCCAATTATGCCGCTTGGTAATAAAATAGGCACAATATTAGTCGAGCACTAACGCGTAACAATTATACTCATACGGTGTTAGCGAAATATTATGAGTAGAAGCTAATTATTTATTCAGTAATATTAGAATTTTATATCCCGCTTTCCTTATATCATAGTGTTTATATTTTTTTCACATATTAGCTTCATATTAATGCAAAATATAATATTACCTACAACTTATTTTAGGAAAAATATAAATATTATATAATAATAAAGTTATCGCTCATGTCTTTCCTCATGCTGTACTTCCTTGTCAGATTTAATACTAGTGAAATGGTAGAAAAATACAGTTACTTTTGCATTAATTCGTAGGTACCTAACTAAACTTGTTTGTCGTCTGTGACTAGTCATAATTTAACATGTTCCCGATAAATGAAGAGGAATAAAGGGCATCATATGTATAATCCTTTATTATATACTTGTCTATAATCAAAGGTCTAATCCTAATAAAATAAATACTTTCTGTTCCAAAAAAAATACCATTAAACAAATTAAATGGGATGTCGAATTTGTAAGAAAACCGCAGGTGAAATAGCAAGGTTGTTGAAATAAACAGACAGCTGAAAGCGCAAAAGCGTACGCGCTGGTGTCAAGCGCCAGTCTAAGGTTTTATTTTGTACCACTAAGAGCGCACACATGCATACGGCCCATCTGATGGTAAGCAGTCACTGTAGCCTACAGCCGCTAGTAATACCAGGGGTATCACTAACGAATTGCTAACCCTGTTGTTGATGAGGACTCACTGTGCTAGCAGCATTACTACTAGCGCAGCGTATCCTCGTGGAGCTATAGCAACCTTACTTACCGCAGAATCAATCAAAGTAGTGTTATTTCACTGCGGTCTTCTGCAAGGTGGAGGTACAGTCCCCAGTCGGGCGGCTCCAATTTTAGTGGTAAACCCACAAGAAATTAAATTCGCCCTTCCTCTCTTTTTAAAAGTTCATGGTGTGATTAAATACTTAGGTACTGCATTTAAGCTGGGCCCATCACATGACAAGTCATTGCTCAGTCACAAGGCCATCACGGCTTTTTAAGGTCGATAACCTTTATAAAAGATAAAAGTGAGAGTACCTTTATATTGTTCCTGTTGCTGCATTGTCTGGACACTACACCGTAGCCTGTTGACTGTTAGCTGCACGGTGTCATTGAGGCCGTCCTCGCTCGCGGTGTAAACGAGAGTCACCTCCAGCTGCCCCTTCTTGTTCTCCCTCTGTGAACGCAAATCGTACAAAACAGGACGCGATTTGCGAGAACCTTTTTGTAATGCGCTAACGGGTTTGAAGGAATGGTGGCAAAGGGTACAATGGTATCTCCCGTTCCGTTCCTATAGGAGCTATCCGGCTGAGAGAGTACCTCTAATTTACAAAAGATGGCAAACTTATAACGTTGTGTTGTGTGTCTACCGTTATTAAGATCATGATATTGGTAACCTATTAACTTTACTACAAGGACAGCTGCTGTTCTTCATATCAAAAATTTGGTATTGCGTTAGTGATACCCAAGTTAGAGTATTGCAATCGTCTATGTTATGCTTGCCATCAGGTGGGCCGTACGCTTGATGCCACATTTATAGGAAACCAACTTGCACTACCTGACAGCCTAACTCATCAGACAGAGTGACAAATGAGCCGAGCCAAGATTGGAATTCGCATTATGGTGCTGTTCGAACTTGTGACAAAGCAACATTATTTTCTAGGACTTTGTAAGTTTAGTTAGTACTTTGTGCTACAATATACCTGTACATATATCTATATATGTCTACAGATTAATGTTCCAATATACTAAGTTGTTCTTCTTAACGTTTTTACCATTAGTATTTTGTATCCTTATTTTGAGTATTACAGTAAAGTTGAAAGATATTGCCATACAATTGAGGGTATGGACTATGGACATAATCGTCGTCCTACCCAGACAGGTTCTATGAAACCCGACGTGAGCAGGCAATGCCCAGAATTAAAAAGGAGCTAGCAAACTTATTGCCTTGAAAGAAATCAAGCTTGACTTTGTGGAACTTTAAATATGATAATACACATGACACGTTATACAATTTAATTACGACTACATTTCAATTGATGCTGAAGATTTGGTCTGAATTTATAGAAAACTAGCTATTACCCGCGGATTCGCCCGCGTGGTTCTAGATAAAGATAGCCTGTGTCCTTCCCCAGATTATAATCTACCGCATTTCCAAATTTCATTACGATCCATTTAGCCGTGTTCAGGCATGAAAAGGTAGCAAACAAACAAACAGAGCTACTTTCTCGTTTATAATATTAGTATAGTAAGTAGGTAGGTATAGTATGAACACCCCGAGAATATACGAATTTATCGTAGATATAGCAGTTATAAAGATATATATTAATGTTTCGACACATGTTACGGGATCTGCACGTCTGTAGATATAAGAACTCAGTTATGCGGAATAAAAAGATGATAAAAAGTATCTAATGAATGACGTAACGTCATCTGTGGCATTAATGTGCACCTATTTTATGTTCGTGTATTTATGTATAGTGGGACCGGTCGAGGTCAAACCTATTCTATTGTCGGTTCGTCTAGCTAAAGAAACAGCGCCTCGCACATTTACGTAGCATGTGTACGTACACATACGTACATCTACCTAATTTGTATTCTGATTACCTCCTTAATGACTCACGCTATAATTTTATGTTATCATCATCAGTCTACACAATGTGAATCGATGAGAAAACATAATACAGGACTTTATAAAATAAAGATAAAGCGACTGCTAAGACAATACGATCATAAACATTTTGTACGCAGCAGGTAGACCAGTGTACGCAGCCGATAACAAAGAACGTTACATTACTTACAAGAGTTCGGTGATGTACATAAATATAATTGTTTAATTCAAACTATTTATTATATCAATTCGAATCATGTTATATCACAACAATTTTATATATTTTCACGCTTCTCTAGATGTTTAAGAGAGGTAGGGCGCATTGGGATCTGCAGAGGGATTTCCCATTAATATTGGAGCCGCCCGACTAGGGACTGTACCTCCACGTATCAGAAGACCGCAGTGAATTAGCACTACTTTGATGTAGTGTTGTGTATCCGCGGTGGAGCAATGGCAACCTTACTTGCCATTGCTCCACGAGGAAACGCTGCGCGAGCAGTAATGCTGCTAGCATAGTGAGTCCTCATCAACAAAAGGGTTGGCACCACGTTAGTGATATCCCTGGTATTGCTAGCGGCTATAGGCTACAGTGACTGCTTCTTCCTCATTTGTACCAAAGGGTAGACCCATTATGCGCCAATTGGCCGTTGGCTAGCTTATGACTTTATGACCTGCTTTTCTGCCGCGTGAAGGGCATAGACGCATGGATTTTTGCCTTTATGTCTATTCTAATTTAATTAGCACCGGCAATTTAAACTAGTGCTGTATGACTTTTAAATGCGTGCTACATAAATACGAAGGTTTATATTCTCGTTACATAGTCTTTTATTTTATTGCTGTTTGCTCATAAAACTATTTAGTGTCAATAATTTGGTAATTAGATACGTACTCGTGAGTCAGCTGCTGCGATTCCACTTGCTATTGCATTTATAGGCCTCCAAATATCCGGCGTGCCAATCAAACCATTCTTGAGATCGTTCTGGAACAATTTAGAGTCAAAATTCCACGTAGCCGCTCCAACTGTTCTTCGTTTTTCCAGAATTGATTTTTGAGCTATCGCTTCCGCCTTTGTCGATTTGAAACTGCTGAAACTCTTTAGAAATCCAGTTTTAGTTTTAGGTTCTTCTTGTTCCACTATTGGAGTCTTTTTTGCATCTAATGATTTCATACTTTTCCGTTTGTCTGGCTCTAGTTTTGGTGGTTCTAATATAGCATAAATGGTGAGTGATAAAAAGTGGCCGGCAAGCAAAGTCTGAAGGTCAGTTTTTTCTGGCGGCTTCTTTGCATCTTTTTGTTTTAACTGGAACTTAAAATCTTCATTCCATACAGGCCATGAGCTCTCCTGTAGTGTACTCTCGAATTTACTCTCACCAGGAAACAGTTTTACCTGAAACATTTAATGGCTTTTTAATGTGTTTTCTAAGTTGATTACGATCAACCTGGTTTCAATAATCCTTGATCAAATTAAGAAAAGACTGATTTAAAATACTAGTGATTGTTAAATTTGTCTACGAGCGGGTGGCGAGTAGACATGTTAAAATGTGTATGTGTTGTTATACTTCATAGTATGCTTGAGCATACAAACTAATCTTGTAGTTATGCTTGCTTTTTTAATATTTTATCTAAATAAAAACGTTTTTGTTTTTTATATAATCATACTGGAAATATTCCCAGTCGTGATGCGACCCTGCCACGCTGGAACACAATGTTTATTATCTGAGCGAAGCGAGTTGAGTTAGGTATAGCACGTAGTATATTATCTACTCTGAGGTAAAGCCCTGCCCAGCCCGCCAGTCACAGCATCTTAATAAACAGCTAGGCAAGTTATAAGCAGCCTGTCTTCCACCCGCTCAATGCACACCAAATTTTCCGCCCACCACCTTCCCTAACATCCATCTTGAAAGTATTTATAGGTGATCCTGCACCCATCTCGGAATCATATTAGCGTCTACATTCTTTACAGAATAAAGAATATTACTTTAGTTACCAACTACAGTTGGTAGTAGGTACCTTTCAGATGGAATACTTACAATACAAATATTAAAATGTAAAAACGTTGATTGTTTATGAAGTAAAAATTAATGAGGCATGAAGCATGACGCTGTTTCCTCTGAGGTGCTCTACACTTAACCCGGAAAAGAATCAACTATAATATCGTATTATTCTGTATTGTGAAGTCTCCTGAAGTCGGTTGGTTCCAAATATGGCCATCAGGTGAGCTGAATGGTTGTTTGTCGCCATTACGATAAGAAACAAGTCAATAAAACTAAAAGGTAAAAAAAGCTCCAGATATCCTTGTGAAATATAATCAGTCATAGGTACCTATATTCTATTCTCCTAACTATTCCATTCCTTGATATTTTTGTTTCCAGTATATTATGTACTCAGAGCTATTTATTAGTAATAAATGTTATTTATAGGTTCAGTAATTTGAAAAGAACGTGCAGCACGTGGTCCGGCCGCCCGGCTCGGGCGAGTCTGTGACCTTTTCGTCAATAAATTAATTTAAGAGTTCCATTTCTACCACAATAGACTCGATTGTAGTATTAAGCACTCTGCCCATCCATGCATGTATTACATACCACATCTCTCATGATGGATAATTGGATTAATGCTCTCAGAAAAAATATTTAGTAGGTATATACCTAGGTACCTATTTCGAACGGAACTTCTGAAATAAAGCGGAACATAAAAATATTTCCTTTTTTATTCAATAAATTGCGAAGCCTAAATTGCGTTTCGCCTTGTATTTTGTCACGTTTGTTTGAAGAACGAGCTGAACGTGCTATTCCAAGGCAATAGATCAAAAAACTGGCCAAGTGCGAGTTTGAGCACGCATAGTGTAAGCTTCCGACCCACCCTGTTCATTTTATAACACCGGCAAATGTGCATACAATGTATATTTCACATAGATAAAACTACAGAGTAATAAGTTACTTCTGCGGTCTGCGGCTAATAGATAAGAAGTACCTACCGGCCTAGGAAGAAAAAAAAAGTGGTTATTAACTTCACCGCTACACTTAATTACATACCTACCTCCAGCTATCGTCTCATAGCAAAGTTAGAGATCTACATTGTATGGTCTCTATCAACAAAATAACAAGGAATTTGGTTTGATTTAAAATGTAAATAGGTACCGAGGTGGTACCCGGTTAAAATAATACGAATATCGCATTTTTCCTGTTGTGCGACTCGCACTTTATCTAACCGCAAAAAAGGCACGTGACTGATCAACTTAGCTCAGATACAATGTCAGATCAGAATACATAATCACTAATACATATTTTCTAAACCCCCGACTCACGATACCGATTTATGTTCCATACTATTTCTAACTCCTTCACCGGACCATCACCATCCATCTAAGTATAGCCAATTCATTGAGACCATTACAATGAGCCCAAACACGTTATATTTGCTGTCAAGTTAGTGAGGAGTTGAGCATCCTTTAGATTCCAGATGGTCCTGCAGCATCAGGTCAAGGTAACCATGTCATTGTATTCATTGAGACCTTTTTTTTGCAATGGACCCAAGCACGATATATTTGCTGTAAGTTAGTAAGGAGTTAAAAGTGCTGGTCTCTGATCTCCGAGTCAGAACACTCGATCAAGTCACCTTTCTTACAAATAATAACCGGCCACGTGCGAGCCGGACTCGCGCACCGAGGGTTTCGTACTCACTTGTAGGTAAGGTAAGGTTAAAAGTAGGCGAACTTCAAATGAGGTCATTAATCGTCGGTGACTCTCAACAGCGCGATTCAGGAATATTATTTTGTAAATTCGAAATTCGGTCATATCTTTTCTTCGTACTGACTTACAGGTTTGATTATTTTACAGCTGAAAGATACTATCGTGTCCTTTCTCTACGTGTTTTTATTGAGTCTTTTTGAAAATTAATTTCTATGCCTATCCTATACATAGTTATATGTATTATATACTCAGTGCTAAATACTACCTCAACAATACAAAAGTAAGTACATACAAACATATAAAAAAACAGTACCTACAGGAGTTACACATTCCCTTTATCGGTAACTTTTTACTGAACTCGCGGTTTCTGATTGCTTGAAGTTACGGCTTTGTGAACAAAAAGTGTTGCTCTGATACATAGCTAGCTATACATATAATGTACTTGTAGGTATACACAAAGTACATATAATTTGTTCATTTATACAGTGATCACACGTCTAATGGTAAGACTTTTGTAAGAAAGAACATAAGAATCTATCTTGGGACAACAAATACTTACCTAATTGAACTTGTGACTCCGATTAGGAAACGGTTATTTTAGAAGAAACGGACTAAGATAAGTAAGATAACATCGGTGACAGAGCGAAGCGTCGAAGTCAATAATTTAACGATTTTAGAAATGCACGCCGTGCTGATAACGAGCGAGGTGATTGATAACACAACATTTGTGGCTGCCTGAGGAACAGCTAGCAGTGACTTTCTTAGATAAATTTTGATAAAACTGGCTTATAGTTCGTCACATTGATTATAACAGGTACATAATATATAAAATAATAATAATTGGACAATTTCCAAGACCACATTCAAGTCAACCAGCCGGTAACTCCCATAGTTAATGTCGTGGGACACAAAATAGGTAGGCATCTACCTAATACACATATAGAACATTTGTTAGATGTTTTTATTCCTCTAAGTAGTTACCTTAGTATATTTCTATAAAAGACCCAATAATCAAATAATCTAAGAGCTGTGAAACAAATATGACCAGTCAAAACGATATTTCGAAGAGGTTACTAATGTTACTATACTGTACTTAAGTGTCCTCAAAACTGAGCTACCAAAGAGTGCTTACTATTTATTAATAACCAAACATTACAAGTTACAACACAACCTTAGCATAAAATATTGTTTGTGTACTTACATTGTTTATTTACAATATATTTCTGTAATTCAATTAACAAGCTCCACATGCTACTGAGATATTATAAGAAAGATATATATAACACTTGTTCTTTTCTTATTTGTAGAACAATTGTAATTTCGGTAGTTTTCCTAAGAAAAATATTCGGACGCATTTGGGTACCTACGTACGTACCGAGGTAGATGCGAGAAAAACGCGCCAATGGTCGGGCCATGTTGGCCTCAATTAGGAAAACAATTAGACGGATGTTAAAAGGTATGCAGTGGAATACCCGCATACGGATGGGCTTGTTGTTAATTAAAGATTAAGCGATGTACTTACCTATAAACTTACGCCATACACAAGCCGTATAACTACTATTACTTCAACGCTTCTTATAATCATTTTGCATATTGATGCAAAATGATTACTGAATGATAATAGGTAGAGATAGGTAGGTAGAGGTACCTACTACAAATAAGGCTTGGTAGATAGGTAGGTACCTGTTTAATTTTATGCAAATGGTAGCAACAGCTTTGTAAAAATGTGCACTCTTCAATTAGGACCGGTTTTACTTGAGTTATCAAGCCTTTACTTAAACTCAAGGTAATCGAGTTGGTATTTTAGATTTCTGGTTCGAAACTTTTCTGCGATGTCGTCAGCACTGAAGAAAAATTTACTAACTACATGGGGAGATACCTACCTAACTACCATGAATGGTGTAGATGGGTAGGTACCTACCTACTTACTTTTAAATTACCTAGGTAAGTATTTTCCACCACAGTAAATAAACCAACTTATCATAGCAGTTACCTAGCTACCTACCTACGAACCAACGTAGGCTTCAAAAATGCTACCAACGTAACTATAAGTACCTACCTTTGATTACGACAAGTATATAATCAAAGGTACCTACTTATTCATTAAGTACGTGTCTGCCGGCCTACCCCAGCCAATGCAGTTGTGGTTAATCGAAAGAAAAATGGTAGATATAGCAGAATATTATCTACTCTGTGGTACCTATACCTAATAAAAATTAGTTGCGTCTTAGTATTTTTTTTATTCCTTGCAGTAGGTAGGTATTAGGTCCCTATCGATTTGTTTAATTTCCATTCCGATGCCTGCATAGATAATGTTAGGTACTACAAGTCATACAGTATTTCGAGAGGACTCTTCAATGACAGCTGACAATATTGTAAGTAAACAATAGGTGGAAGTTACCTTAACAAGGTATCCATGGGCGCGACTCAGGCCAAACAAGGACGGTAAGTGCCGGGCGCCGATAACTGTCACGAACAAATGTTTGCTGATTGGGTGCAAGGACAACTTGAACCCTATCTCCGGCTCCAAACTACCGCTGCCGGCCAACTGGCTATCTCTACTTGTATTCAAAATGTTCTTCAACTTATTCAGTGAAAATGCCATTGTAAACAAAGTCTCACCGAACAAGCTATCACGAACTAAATCGTAATTAAAACCGGTTTGCAGAATAATTCATCACGCAATGTTATGAATTAAATTCATTGATTAGACTCCTACTTGATTGTCTCACTTAACATTCCAGCTAAATATTATTCAGCACAAACACTACACCGAAAGTATATAATAGTGCGGATATAATAAATTGATTAATTTATAACTTGTTCGATTTTAAAACTCATGCATAGCTCTGCGAGGCTGCGAAGCGTTCGATCGACGATTGACGTTAAAAACACGATGAGCGCATCGTATCGTTTAATGTCACTTTGCGTTCCTCATCAATTCATACTCACACAAATTTAATAATACGTGTATGTGAATACAAATATATCGGATCTCTCACTCGTACTCAACAGAATCTCATTTGAGGCCAGCATTATATTCGAAATTAAGGGAGCATTTAAATTTCATGACTTATTCTACAGCACGAGTGCCATCTACCGGCCTGGTGCAAAGTTCTCATAAACTGGAGAACTGGAGTCACAAGATGGCGCATTATGATCAATATTTTGGAGTTCCAGGGTGGCCCAGATTGTTGAAATGCTTTACAGAATTACTTATTTACAAGTGCTTTTCGAGTCAAATGTATTTTTTACTTATTATTTCATTAGTCAAACTGAAAAGATTAAAAGTACCTACTTTCGAATCGTCCACCGGATTTGGAGGGTCGTTTTTGCTGAGAAAAATCCGGCATCTTATCTCGCCCTTGCCGGGCAACGAATTAGGATGATATTAATATGTACCGTACCTGTATTTGAAGATATTATAGTAATTTTTGGGGATCGCACTCAATTACTCTGTTAAACATCATTGCTGGGGCTTTGGCAAATAGTTTTATGACCGGCCGCCTGCCCGACATCAACCCTCCTTGGGAATGTTGGTTTGGGCTGTGGCCCAAAGCTATGGATCTAATCCAATGCTTTGAATTCCACTGGCAGGCGATGGGGTCGTCAAATCCCGACGCCGGATATAAGAGAAAGATGGTATGGCTAGAAAGGAAGTGAATACAGAGATGACGACTGATAGAGAAAGATTGAAGAGAAATACATATTGACCCGACCCCAAATAACATGGCTGAGGGCAGGAGAATGACTCAAAACTCACTATATAGTGTAGACACTTCCTTACATGAGCGCCAACGAACTCACGAACCCTAAAACCTGAATAATGGTTAAAAATAAATGCATTTAAGATGTGGAAAACGTACTACAAACCTTCCTTAGACTTATTACTAACAAGTATATTCTGGATGGAATAGTTCATTTCATTCACGATCTGTCAAGAATTATCTCCTACTTTGACGTGATCTCGTCGCGCCACCATCACGTTTTCCAACAGAACCGCGTTTGGACACCGGTGAAGGCTGTTGCCGGAAATAGTCGCGAACAACTGCGTCATTGACCTTTACAAACAACAATAATCATGTCAAACAGTTTGGATTATGAGTCTGACTAGATAATTAAGAAACTGTAATAAAAATACTTAGTTATTTAATAAAATACAAAAATTAAATTACAACAATAGACATGAAAAATATATAGAAAGTTAATTCTTCATCTTCAGGGCAATCAATAACCCAGCTGAAGCCTAAATAGGAATATTATGATAAAGTCACAACAATATTTCGAAGTATGTTTGCTTTATTATATATTGATGGACGTTATTAAAGTTCTTGCGACTTTGATAACAGTTTGCCGACGACTTCGACGATGCCGTCGTAATAGTGCACGATGATAGAGACGATCAGGACGAACATGGCGAAGCAGATGCCAGTAATGTACATGAACTGACTCGCTTCCTGTGGAGTCGCCAGCGACTCCTCGCTGCTGGCATCCCTGTCCAGAGCATCAAACTCTGATGTATCTGTGAAATAAGTTGTGTCATGTATATTTTTAGTGGTCACTTAGATTAATTTTATGGTTTACTATCCGTTATTAGGAATAAAAATATATATATATCCCTACTAATATTATAAATGCGAAAGCAGCTTGTCGTTTGCTACCTTTTCACGACTAAACGATTGAAAGGATCGTAATGAATTTTGACAATGAGATAGATTATAAGCTGGGGAAGGACATCGGCTATCTTTATCTAGAACCACGCGGGCGAAGCCGCGGGTAAAAGCGAGTATTATATAATATACATATCTTGTGCCGACACAAGCAATGTTTGGGATAATGCAAGGGCTATGATGCAATAGACAAAAAAGGGGTCGTCAAACTGTTGTAATTTTTTAATACAAACTTCTAGTATATCTTCACGCCTTCCCACAGGGATCGAAGGGGTAGGCAGAGGTGTTACAACACCCACTTACGACCCAAGATAATTGGGTGCTAACGTGACGGATGGTGAGTCCGTCGCCGTCTCTTAGGCACTATATACGTCCTTGAATTTCTTCTCAAACGTATGCATGCAGGTTTCATCACGATATTTTCCTTCACGGTAAAGCTCGTGGTGTGACTAATCACTGCACTTTAGTTAGAAAACTCATTGGTACAGACCGGTGGGATGCGAACTTGCGTCGCGAGAATAGCAGGCAACACTGGATAACAAATGGCCACCGCGGCTCTTTCAAAAATTATAATACGAACAATTTTGTTGCGTAATATAACTTCTAAATATTAATTTTGATGACAGGGCACCTAGTCAAGTCGTAACGCGCTCTAGCTTACTGACAACCTAGTCATATCATATGAATATATTGACCAAAAGATACCAACCTATGTTTAGGTCTTATTTAAACATTTTTGGACTTACCAGCGGGAGTTTCAACGTCACAAACGACGTCAGACTCTGTGATTTGCAAGTCGAGCAGCTCTCGCACTGACAGTAGGGCTTCGGCCGGGGCCTCGCCGGGGAACAAGTAGTCGCAGAGGTACAGGGACCCCACCGGCACCAAAACACGACGAGGGGGCTCGTTAAAGCACACTTTTTCTGCAAGTATTTTGTTAATAGATACGGTTACAAAGATATCCAAGTCGGCTATCATATATTATTGACTTTCACATTGCTAGCTACAAGTATATTATCCACTCTGAGCTAGCGAGCTGTTATCCCTTATTACATCAGTTTGACTTGTATCATACATCCCACTTCTATAATAACAACGGAACGTTTGGAAGGTCGTTTATTTATTTGTTACCCTTTTTGCTGAAACGGAATGTTTAGTATGTCTGTGTTAAGTACAAAAAAGGTACCTACTTACATGTTGAGAAATATAATAAGTTCTTTTAATATCACATTTCTAATGCTATATGAGAAATGGGGTAACAATGTGAAATCAATTTATGATCCTTACATTACATGAGAAATAAAAAATAATTTCTAACGAATTGCAGCACCCTTACCTTCAGGCAGCAAATTATCATCAATCAATGCATCACAATGCATAGTGAACCGCGACGCTAGCGACCGGATTATGTCCTGTTTGACAGCAGCGATGGCTTCACTGACCGTAGTCTTGGGGTACATGAACACACTCGAAGATACCACTCCACTGAAGTGTATGCTGCCATCACATTCCAAGTATTCTACTGTCTCAGGAAGGGCGTTTTCCTATAAGTAAAATATGTAATAAATACATTTTGATGATACTGAAATTATTAAGATCTAGCTTGGCTAGCCACTAGTTTTCGATATAATTGTATTGTATTATAGGACATAGAAGACGAATGAACAAACAATAATTAAATGTATTTTAGTAAAGGTAGCTATGATAAATAAAAAAAAAAAAAACTTACAAAAGGCACAAACAGTGACACATGCATTGACTTGGGAACATCGTTTTGTGTTGTTTTTGAGGTGTTCTTTGACTTTTTCTTCTTAATAAACTGTTCAAGTGGCTCAGACCCATCTTTTAATTCACCATCTATGAACATCACACTAGACTCTATTGTCTTGTATGCTGATTCAAGGATTTGCTGAAATGTTACAAACAATATAGAAGGGATCAGTTTTATTTAGAGATTTTAACTCCATTTGAGGTTTGTATAAACTCATTGAACATTGACTACCTCAAATGGGAGGCACTAACAAACCACACAGACCACAGGCTTGTTTCTTCTATCATAACCATTGTTTTTCAAACCATTTTAATGTTATTTTTGTATATTACATAAACAGACCTGGAACTGATGTTTGACAGATATACCACTTTTCTTCACAATGACAGGATACACATCATCAAACTCATAATAGCAGTCTAATCTCTGCCACTGTTGCATCTTGGGCAAAAATTTCCATTCAACAGCCTTCATAATTGTTGTCTTAGTAGATATGCCAACCTCAATACTCTTACAAGTCAACACTTTTGTGTCTGTGGACATATGGAGAATGAGACTTTCATTGGAATGAGGGCAGTTGCCATACATGTACTGATTGATGTTCAATGTTTTGTATATGTGATTGGCTATTGACTTTACTTTGCTGAAGTAATTGGGCTCTTCAAATATGTCTTCATCACTTGTGATAAATATGCCTGTAATGATAAAATTATAGTTATAAAATTATGGTTCAAGGTATTAAAAATACCATAGTTTAATTTCAAAGATAATTTTAGTAGATAATAGAGGGGATCTATTGGTCCCATAAACTACTAGTAAGAATTGAAGTTATTTCTCTCAACATAAGGTTGGCAGTACACATGAAACCCATGGCATTGCAGGCCAGATTGAATAACCTGGAAATACTAGAATAAATAAATGCCTTGTGTTTTTAGCATGATGTATCTTTTTCTATATCACTAATGAAGTTGTTACCATAGGCTATAGGAGCTTACCACACCAGGGGTATCATTTGTGCATTGCTGACCCAACAAAAATCTCTTCATTCCTCATCTATAGTTGAATATACATCTAAAGTACATGTTGTATCTGAGTGCCACCATTAATTAAGCTATGAATTATACTAAATATCTAACCCACATGAAACAGGTGAAAAAAACAACATTAATCTATTGCTTGATTGATGTATGCAAGACTAATAAACTGAGAAATCAACAATAATTTCACATGTGTAATTATTATAATACTTTTAGTAGGGTACCATATTGCAACCTTTGCAGCGATAATGTTACAGTAAAATGTGTAAGTACCTTGAACAAACATTCCTCCTGGCAGCATCCTGGTTACATGTTTGGCATGATCCGCGACCCAAGCCTCCGATACGCCGAGAAGTGTCTTGACAGATTCTGTCTTGTCCGATCCATAACTTGTATCTGATCCGCTATCTGTACTCTTCTCTTCTGGCGTCCTGGCCAGGTGAATAACATTCTCCCTGGCTGTTGTATTCTTACATGTTGCAAATAAGTTTTTATTATTTATGCTCGTATAAAATATGTAATTATGAAAGCAGCCTCATTTAGTACATACCTGACCAAGTATTAGACCTATCACAAAAAAATCTTTGCATGCATACTGTTCTAAGTATTGTAAACAATACTCTGGCGAATACACAGTTCTAACCATGACGACTCTTAGTTTATTGAGTTCTCATTAAATTTTACCAACCATCAAATTGAGTTTAGTAATCTACTCAACTTCAACTTCAATTCAATACAAATTAAGGTTTCGTTTCGTCATTTCATGTCGAGTTGTCGTTAATGTCGTTCATTGTCACTTGCGTTACAACTGTCACTTCACTTGTCAGTTGTCAGTTTTTTTTTTTTACTGTCTTAAAAGACCAAAGACGAATGCCAAGAGGATCCTGTCTATTATCTACTTGACATTGGCAAAATACGAAATGTACTTTTTTGTGTTGCCATTACATAAATAAATAATGTTAAAGACGAATGCCCACTGTAGAGAGCGTGTAACAAATGTGTAGAGTGTGTATGCTAGATATAAGCTCAGAACAATAACTAAAACTAACGGTAAAACAGTTCTCTTTTTTATTTGACGTCTTATAGTCGCTGACCAACTGAATACAACCGCTACGCTGACGTTGTGAACTAAAGTTCCAGATCTTAATTTTGTTAAACGATTGTAATGGCAGTGCTGATACTCGAAACACGACACTTCTGACAAAGCCCCATAATGATAATTTCAATCAAATCAAAATGTAAAAATCATTAAGAAGTATTATAAATAGGTACATTGCCTTCAGACCTAATTAATTTGTCGGCCTGAGAAGGCACCAAGTAGGTATGTATAAGTAGGTACTTTTGTTGAGAGATATAATTATAATTACATGTCTCCTAATTGTCCAAGAGAATACAACCGCTACGCTAGACTAATTGTTAGTACAATTCAGTTCAAACTGCGGTTTTGCGATTCAAATTAAGCTGTCTAGGGTTGTCTAAATTTTAAAATAAGGACTGCTAGGAATAAGGACGCTAGTCCTTATTCTAAGGACCAAATAGATGGATAATTGCTTGGCACACGGAACCTTCAGCGACTGTTATTCTACCTATATCAAGTGGTCAAGAACAATACATATTAGCGACGTGATAAGAGAAAATTTATTATTAAACTTAATTTGCTTCGTATTTATTGCATTGGTTCTTAATTTACATAAAGTATTAATAACTACAACTTTCCTCTCGCTTTCCTGGTTGGAGTGATTTCGTGAATAGGGACGGGCATTTTTTACTGGAAGCCGCGGAAGTGTTGCCAATTTAGCGATTTTATCTTCATTTAGATCTAACTCTCGTCATTTGCGACATGCGACTACTATAGCTACGTTTTTTCCCATATATTTTAAAATCTACCTCAGCCATATCCACAAACCATATCGATACATACAATACCTGCTGATGGTCCCAATCACCAATGTAAATCGCCGAAATCGTACACAATAGCATCAATGGCACAAAGTAGGCTAGCCAGCCATAACTTGTACGAGTCTAAATGTTTTTAATGATGTTATTTTAAAATAAGCCATATATTCTCAATAGGTGTCTATAGGTATCATTTTAAAATAGCACTACAATACTTAAGCTTAATTTAAGCACAGTTATGAATCATTGAGTAAAAAAACTTTAGTGTCATTCAGATATTGTATTTATGCATTAACCAATAATACAATTACATATATTTGTGAAAGAAATGTTCAACTGAGTGTGGTGCAAATGGCCATATAAAAATCACACGTAGCAATACACTTTGTTGTCTCAGCACCGTTCTCCAAATAAATCGCATCTATAAGATAGAGACATGGTCATAGATTTGGTACATACTGCGCTAGTTTATACTAAATCTATGAGTACAACTTAAAAATAATCTGCTGCTAGACATTAACTGGCAAACTTAGAATGTTCGAAGTGACTTTATCATTAATGCGTAAAGTAAATTAGTGCATAGTCTCATTTACTTAATTGAATTTACACTTCGAGAAATCCATTTCAGGATGTTGTTCCATAAACCTGCAAGAAAAAACGTTTAAGTTTATTAAAAATCACAATAAATTCAACATTAATCCCCTCTTCTCTCTTGCACTCGGACAATAGTGACCCTGACCATCAAGCGTATAGTAACGAGCCGTTGGCATTCTGAATACCAATTAAACTCGTTCATTTTGGTATATCTCTCCTCGTTTGTGCAAATAAACAAGTGTATTATAATATGTTTAAAGGGTAGAACATCAATACAGTGTACATTTTATTGATACGTTTCAATAAGAGGATTGTGTGCGTACAAAATTACATATTAAGTTTAGACATACTTTTTGAGAACATCCTGCTTCTTTTGTTCCTCGCTGGTAGGCAATCCCATTTCTTTCTGCCGCTGATCATACATCATCTTTTCAACTAATCCTCTAGTCTCGCCATCTAAATCGGACAGTTTCGACGGCTCTGAAATAAAGACGAACGAGGTTTATGTTCCGCCTTATAGTAATTTAAGACCAAATATATATATAATCTTCCTGAGTAGGTATCTATTTATTTACTTTGAATCTGGAATTGTTGTTCGTGTAGACTGTAGCGCGTAATGTATGATAAGTAAAGCAGTGTGGGCGTCCTCGCTATAAGGAAAGCACGATAAAGACGTGCCATAATGTTACCACATACCTGGGTTGATTTTCCTCGTAGATATTTCTGGATCTGTAGTAACTAGCTTGCTCCACCAATTCATTTTATTAACCTGAAAGAAACATTGCCGATTAGTAGTGCGCATTACTCAAACAAATACACAGCAGCATTTGGTTACATTCACGATAATTATAGCTTACAATTTAAGAAGTGTTACAAGGTTTATTTATGACATTTTGGTACAAAAACTTATTAGTATTTGAAATGAGTTGTTGTTATCTATACATGGGTACATTGAAGCGAAATGAAGACTGATGTAATATGTCATAACGTTGCAAAAATGCGAACAATAAATAAACAACTATATATATAATCGGGCACATACACAATATTATAACTCTGTAACATGCTCGACACACATTCAACTATGACGGAAATAGTTTTGCTTATTATTATATACAAGCTCTGCCCGCGACTTCGTACGCGAGTGGAATGATTTTTTTCATGGGCTTTTTTTTGTTGGGCAGTACCCTAAGGTTTTTTCCGATATAAATGTAGCCTTAGTTACGCCTAATAGCATCAGCTATCTGCTAGTGAGTCCTGTTCAAATCGGTCCAACCGTTTCGGAGATTACCCCCAAACAAACAGACAGACGGAGAGACAGACGGACGGACAGACAGACAGACAGACAATATTTTTTTTGTCATTAGTATATCGTGTTTAGGTACTTTCATATGTATTTTTGTAAAAAGTTGTTATTTTGACATTACAAGCAGACACTTCAATTTTAATTATTTGTATATAATGTTGCATACATATATAAATATACATGTTGTATATATACATATACGTATATATGTATAAATTGCCCAACCCCAGCCAGGGATTCGATGAATATAACAAGCCATTTTGCAATGGATTAAAAAATATATGCTGGTTTCATTTAGCTGGATCGACAAAGTTTCCAACATTTTTATCTCAAATGAAAAAAAATAAGAATACCGATATTTAAATAGTATTAATTATCTTGTTTATATGTATAGCGAAGGTCAGTCACCCATTGCTAGTAAACTGAAACATGAGTAAGTCCTACGATATACTTGGTTAAATTAAAATTAAATCGCAATTTAGAAAAAAAAACATACCTTTTCTAAATTGACGAGTATATTGCGTCCATCCTGTAGCACCCACGTGGACTCCTCGACTTTGACGTCAGCGTCGAGCTCGCCGTCAATGATGAGGGGCTGACCTTTGATGCCGACCTTCAGGTGTCGCTTGTTGATCATCACCGCCAGGTCTCGAGGCCGTAGGATCTGCCGCAGCGGAACTCGTAACTGCGAACAACAATCTCATTTTATTACATTTGAAGCCACTATGATAAAATAAAGTAGATACATGATTCTAGTTCAGTTCAGGATATAAATTACCCATGTACAACTGAGACATTTGCATCGTTAATTGGATATTTGCGCAGACGGATACGATGTGACGTGGTATGGAATGGACAAGAATTTTATTAAGGTAAAGGGAAAGTTATAAAGGTTAAGGGTAGATATATTGTTTTAATTGATGTTATGTCATATAGGTACGAAGAGTTGCGTCACGTTTAACTTTATTTATTACGTTGGTATCTACATATTTCCTGAACAGGTTTATT
Organism: Falcaria lacertinaria; assembly: GCA_951449985.1. Lineage (NCBI taxonomy): Eukaryota > Metazoa > Arthropoda > Insecta > Lepidoptera > Drepanidae > Falcaria > Falcaria lacertinaria. The sequence goes on along the minus strand of OX602113.1, from coordinate 6,196,470 downwards.
AGCGCGAAGCTAATTGCATATACCTACATAATTCATTTATATTATATACCTGTAAAAGTAAGTAAGTAAGTATTGTCTTCTTACAAAATTATTGCGTTACAGAAATATAAAATTTTAGACCTGTCAAATTGGTTTAATTCAGTAATTTTGAACAACATAATCGACACCATTGTCGTTAATAAGGATTGAATTTCTGGGTAGTAATGATATGTGGCAAACGGAAAATATTGGATTTTAATTAACTGCCACATATTTCAATCAGTACTTTTCACTATTCCTCGTAGATGCAGATTTGGCCACCAACGCCCAATTTAAAAAAAACATCCTGTATATCCGCATAATCTACATTATGTGGTAACCGTGAGCTATTATCGTGTTTTATTAAATGCACTGGTTGTATAGATCTGTCAGAGAACAGGATAAAGTGTGGATCAGTCCTGACATCATTAAGACATGCATGGAATACGTATTAATGCTTCCATTCCTAAGCAAGAATAATAATGTTTCACAAGAAGACCGCCATCGAAAGCGTTCTTCTAATGAAGGCGTGCTGGCCTCGCATTCCTGACAAGGACGATATGCGTGAATTTACCCGCGTCAGAATACCAACCGGACAACCATAATGGTATGACTCATTAGCACGTCCGCGTCCCTATGATCATCTCCGATCGTTATAATAGCGCCCAAGTCATTATGGAATGCTTACTTTAAAGCTTGAATATATTTTCATAACACGTTCTTCAGATGTAGAATCTGATGAAAAACTCAAATGTAAACCTATAGTGTTAAACACTAGCTTTTGATAACCTTCTCAGTTCCTCAATATTTCGAAGAACATCGTATTTTATTTAATTATGTTAATCAAAACTGGATATCAATATGTATCTGGCATTGAACACAGCAAAATTTTGAGAAAACGTAGTTACGTCCTGGAAACGTATATAAAAAGATGTGTATCATACCTATTGTGTAGCCTAAAATAAAATGCTGCATTCGCCATGAGAACGTTATTTTTAAGGTATGTACATACGCTGTAGTTTCAAGGGAATAATCACGGAACGGGAGGTTGATGTCAAGTTCATGCAATCAACTTTATTTATACTACTAATAGTTTTCTATATTATGGTTAGTGTCTTCTAAAAGCAAATTGTTGTACCGGCTTCATTTAATAACAGTTGGTTCTTGACTAGAATTATCTTCGTAGACTTAAATATTACATTTACAAACAACTAACGAGCATCTTAAGACGAGGTTCTTAAAAAATAAGAACGTAGATTGATCTGAGCTAAAAGTCGTAATTAGAAATTCGGTATGTTTTATACAGCCAAAATAAACAACACACATCTTTGAGTGACCATGATCGTTATTCAGGTATGTAAAGACGATGCATAATAAAATAATTAAGTGACGTTATATTCGAAGATTTTCAATGTTAATTTATGTATGTCCGTATTACATAAAATGTTAGTAGGTATTTGTGTGTGATTGTGATATCATTTGGAGAGTTAGGACGAAATGGGATTTCCCGTGGTTTACCCATCAAAATTGGAGCCGCCCGGCTGGGGTCTGTACCTCCACCTTACAGAAGACCGCAGTCAATTAACACTACTTTGACATAGTGTTGTGTTTCTGCGGTAAGTAAGGTTGTCGTCAGTGCTCTACGAAGGTACGCTGCGCTAGTAGTAAAGCACAGTGAGTCATCATCAACAACATGGTTGGATACGCGTTAGCGATGTCCCCGATATAACTATCGGCTATAATCCGTACGCTTGTGCCACCATAGTGGTGTAAAAAAAACCTTTTCGAAAAGGCTTTTCATAACGTCAGCCTTATGGGTATTTTGTATTACACGATCGAAAAACTGTAAGATTTAAATAAATTCCTTTGTCCGTCTTCTTTCCAGGCTTATTTGAGATAGTTTAACTAATTCTGATGGCAAGAAGGACTCTCCAGGTCATTGATATCTATATCCCACTATACCAGAATTTAAATATAATTCAAATCAACATTTATAATTCATAAGATAAAAAATTTGCAATTAAGTTCATATGCAAATATAATATTTACAAGTGGGTGGAGACTTGTAGAGACATTCTGAGTGACCGATAATAAAGTTACCAAATCATAATTATCATGGTGAAGTTAAAGCATTCCAATTAGCTAGAATCGTGCGTGTGACTGAGAAATTAAGCAAGCCTTCAATCTTTTGTTGCTATAACTTAAGTATAAGTTCATAAGAACCTTGTTGTAACTTGGTTCAATAGCGTGTTATAATACCTTCACACGATTACGCGCCGATTACGGCCCCGTCCTAATGAAACCCGCAAGTTATCAGGTAGATATTCCTGATCATACAGTATAGGGTTAGTGTTTTATTTTAACCTTACAAATATAATAATTTTCAATATAAGACGTTAAGCATTCATTTTACAAATTTTACTATCGGGAAAGTGCATAATTTTATGAGACTGATTTCCTGTTTATGAAATTAGACCAGATTAAACTATTTTATATTATTTATTTTACCATCATCTGTTGTATGTATACATCTAAGGGCTATCCCTTGTTACTACGGGATTAGATTAGATAGAAAATATTAATAATATACTCCTGAGTGATCAAGGTGAGTTAGTAAACTAACTAAAAAAACTAAAAAATAATAAAGTTCAAATCTGGCAAGCACAATAATTACCCAGCTATTAAAGTTTAGCAAGTTTCCGATTGGTTAAATAAAACAATATCCGTCCGGTGCATGCGGTCATGAATTGGACATAAATTCCGAATTCCCAAGGCAGCTGTACAAGCTCTGCATCCGAATCCCGTAATGTAATTCTGAATGCGAACTTGTTGGCCGCACGTCCTCGCCAGCCTTGCGCAACCTGCAAAGGGTGCATGAGTCTCCAACGAACGAGGCAACGTGACACAGCTTCTATATTGCCGCTTTACTATTTTCCCGTGGGCTAAACTGCTTTGGAACCCACTCATCGATACATGCACATTCGCTTCATTACTACTGTATATCTCGATACTTGTGGTAGGCAAATAATAACAAAATAAAACATTGCAATACGAATTGGTAGCTTTTAGAGCTAATGGGTAAGATTTAAAGTTAACACTTTGTTAATCGTTTTACTGACATTAATAAACGAGTAGAACTACGGATGATATGAATACCTTTTTGCTATATTCCATTAAGAACTTAAACGTTGCATACCAAGTGAATATTTTTTCTGTCAATACATAAAATGGGTTTTGATCATGTTAGCCCTAGCCATCGATAGTCATAAACAAAAATATGTAATGTTAAATATGGGATGATAATAATAACCGATACGTTATGTAAATATCGATAAAAGAAATAAAATAGATACTAAAAATAATTTCTTGTCCTCAATTCTACTACCCACGAGTAATATTCATATTTTTTGCGATAATTTTACATATTTTCGAAACGTTTTGTGCAAATGTTGTATTAACAAAACGTCAGCGTGCAGCCTCATATATAAACCTTGGCGGTTGTTGCAACACTCTCAGTACGACTCTAGTCGCTTTGCCGCTTGGAGCAGGCGCGTGTACAGCGCTGGCCACACGGAGAGGGCGAGAGAGGCCTAGTTCGAAGCACTTGAAAACAAACCCCGAACCCAGTTGACGACATGTGGACCGAGTGAATGCAGTGTTCAGTGATAATATTAGTGAGCAGACCATTCGGCCGCGTGACAGAGGAGGTGGAACAACACAAACAATGGATACCAAAAGACCGGTGAGTGTTATATGCAATGCAATCCACCAAAAATGTTTTCAAAGTAGCTAACAAAAGTTACCATCTTAAGTAGTCAATCTTATGATTGAACTCCTTGTACTTGTGAATGTACTTAACATGCCAGTTAAAACTCAAACACAGTTAAACACAAATCAGATCTAAAAGATGAACCATATTGTAATCAATGGTGGATTCTATTTCATTAAGACAGAGCATAAATAAAATCCAAGGTGTTGATAAAATTTTACCACCATTCATTTGTTGTAAAATTCATGAAGTATCAACTTTGGTCTCAAAATGAGAGAGGTTATCATAAACAATGTAAGATAAAATAGTATATCTAATTCGCAACCTTGTTTAAAAACACCTTCACAATAAATTGCGCCTAGAAACAGAGGTGTTCAATCAAATTGGCAACAAGTACAAATGTCTACGCGGGAATGTCGCCAAAGCAACAATTTCCCGCATTTCGATACGAAAATATTTCTGTCATATTCGTTAGTAAATACATATAATTTAAATGTATAACTTTTAAAGTAAAAATATTATACAGGTGTCAAACATATTGTGCGCTGTTTGTACGTACGCACGTAGGTAATCTATGGAACTACACAAGTATTTATTTTTCACTAACGAAAAGCTACGCTACCACTGATTAACATAAGCTTTTTGAAGTAGCCGACATAATTTAATTTTTATAATCATAATTTTACCTAAACAGCATATCGCATGTACTTGCGGTATTGACTGAGCCAAACCCCTTCAAATTATTACTTTAAGTAAACAAATTTGGCACAGAAGGCTTTTCATGAGACGAAAATATTGCTAATAGCAGAGCTAATAGTAAAAGTCTCTTTACTTTTCACTTCAGGCTTATCTAACTAGGCTGATCATAGATACGTTTCAGTTCTAATTTCATGCGGACGCAACAGAGGGCGAAAGCAACTACTAACTTTCTTATTTAAGTGTTATACATTTATCCATCTTACATCGCAGAAAAAAAATATTTACAAGTTTGTCGAACGTTGCTTTTTTAAACAGTAAGTATATAATACATTGTTGATGGCCATGAACTTCCTAACAAGTGTGTAACTTTAGTTTATTATAGCTCTCAGTAATAAATCATATACATATATTAAAATACAGTTGTTAATTAATTCACAAAGGTCCTTAGATGGCGCGTGTCCAACAGACACTAGCAAGGTTTAATCAATGCCACATTTTAGATAAAAACATCCTAAGCAACATTATACAACATTCCGCAGCTATGTAGGTATTTGTTCCTGAGTATCAATGAGTTAATTATGAATTTGTGAATATATATGCCATGGCGTAGACTAATTATTACAACTGTTCTTATGCGTGCGATTATTTTTGAGTTCATTAGTCCTTTAAATCTAATTCGTTCAAGCCAAATCCCTATTGCAAAATCTTCTACGGACAAATATCTGCACAATATAAAAAAAGTTCTCCAACTTCAGTGATGAAACCAAAATCAACAGCATCTTCGCAGCGTTCGAGTTGTCAAATTGTCATGATTTTTTTTCTTTACCAGCATTGTCTTGCCAGAGATCAGTTATGTGGGGCGTGTGGTGTGACGTTTGAAAAGATTGACTCGCAAATTAAGAATATGCTACCACGTATTTTAAATCTTTGAATGTTTTTTTATATATTCTTTGTAATTATGCTGAAATTATGTATGACTACAAAGCCTAAACAGAAATGACATATGTTATAACAGAAGGTTAAGCACACGGAAAGGTAGCTGTGTATATGATGTAAGTTTAAAACATATAAGGACAAAACATAGAAAAACAATCAATTAAGTTGATGTATTGCTGTCTTCTGGACATATTATAATAGCTTATTAGCTACATTATCATATCTTAAGTTGCAGAAGAAATAATTGACTGATAAAAATAAGTACAATACATTATGAAAGCGTTAAGATTTCTATGGACGAAAAGCATGAAAAAGGAGACGGACGGACGTAGAGGCAGGTAACCTTCTACAATTTGCTTTTTTAGATCAGCTTTAGTCGAAAGCTGTGTACCGAGCGCTACGTGAGACGGGGCAAGTGCTATTAGTCCGAGGTAAATGGCACAGGGACTGACAACTAAAATTGCCCTCGACTCGCAACCTTCACATTTTACTACACCCGGATTTAGGTAGCGAACATCCAGCCAGTCGGGACGGCTAGGCTGCTGGCTGCAGTGCATTCATTCTACAGTAGGAGTCTACTTACCATGTTTACGTGAAATGGTAATCATATACATATATACATTATATTCAACTTAGTTCCATTTGCGCCTTATGAGTAGGTAGATTTTACTTACTAAATTTTTTACCACTACTAAACCAGGTTATAAGTTATGACACAACTTTAGATCGCCTGAATGCCCTCGAAGATCGAGAAAGTAATCCTCATAATGAAGCCAATGGCCATGATAACATTACAATCATACGCTACAGATTAAGCAGCATTCATGACGTGTCAATATTTTTATTTTATCACAAAAATAACGCGGAAGCTTCCGATATGATAATTTTATAGCTTCTCTATCAGTGGCAGTGCGGAATTTATGAAAATTCTGTCGTGCTCGTATAGATTTAGTTAATAGTATTTCACGGTCAACAATTTCCCTCTGGGGGTAATTTTCAAATTGACTACACACGCTAAAATAAGATCTCATCCCAAAATGATCGCGATCAGAAACAAAGTCCATTATTACAAAAGCTAAACATTAGTCACTTTATGCAAAAGTATTTGTTGAAATTCTCAAAATGAACCAATCAGATAATAAGCTGAGTCAGCGGGATTCTTGTTCGCTTCTTACGTCACATTTCATTCTGAGTTGAGTACCTAACTATTATGACACTGAAACAAGCTTCACTTCGGAAAGCCCTCAATATGTTTGTTGATGTGACAATGGACAATCAAAACATAATTAAACGTTCCGGTTCAAAACTATTACTTTATTATTTATTAATTTTACAATTTTAGCTCGACCCACAGTATTTTTAATATCCTGCCATCTAAATTTCATTCTAGAAGTCAATGACACGGAATTAAATATCAATAATCTCAACATCCTAGCAGAATATACCTGTTCAAATCTCGTCAGCTTAGGATTTCCCAAAGGAAAAAACGAAGCTCTAGAACAAAGGTAATGAATATGACTATAAAACCGGGAAAAACGTAGACTAAAAAATATTGTTATAAAGTGGGATCAACGACTTCGTGTCAAACGGAACAAGAATATTGTCGTGACATCAGTACGTGAGATCAAACTTTGGGATATTCCATTTCAAGACGTTTTTGTTTCTGCACAGTTCAGTGACGACATCGAAACCAAACATATGTATAATTACGACATAATCGGTAAACATATTTTTGCGCCACAGAATTATAGCAAAAGGTCACCCAGTCAACTTATTAAATTCTACAAAACATGACATATTTTATAAAGAATTTTCCGCCATTTATCCATTACTTCATTGATACACCACGTCGATACATGAATGAGAACCTAATAAGAATAGGTAAAATTCAGAATCGACCAAATAGTATGGACAACAGAGATCAAATCATCCATGTGAAAACAACATAATACGTAGGTACTACGTACGTTTTTTTTTCTGGTCTAGCGTTCGTCACCCAGTGTAGTACACGTTCATAACCTCGCTCGCTTTTAAAAAATTCGTAGCTCAAAGAAAGCTAATGTGCTTACCGGACTATGGAATGGTAACTAATGTTGTTAACTGTAACTGGAGAAATTAACTCCAAGACTGAGAAAACTATTACGTGCATAACAATTACCTATCTATACCGCCGAGTCCCGTAGGCAACATCAATGCGATAGAAAGGAGATGAGTGATAAACCCCGTTGACCTAATGGTAGGTAATAAACAATCAGCAATATTTTAATCACAACCGTTTCAAATAAATTCAATCTGATGACCTTATACTCAATAGACACACGTAATAGTGGACGCGTTTATATTTATCATTCAGTTAACATGATAGTCAGGAAGCGTTTGCTGTTGTACTATTTTACAAAGCCCACAAGCCTTGACGGCAAAGATCCTGATAAAATCCGGCAACTAAAGCATTCACAAAGCCACCTTTGTGATCTTCATTGCAATTAATTCTTTAATACATAGGTACACTACGGAAACTTTAAGATACTGAAACTAGGAGCGCATCATCTGTTATCAGATGATACCTATCTACACATGTAATACGTTCCTATACACGATTATATTCACGTAATACTTTATAACAGCAAATTGTAAACGTCAGCAAATGATGTCATCATAATGAATGGGAGGAGAATCCGGCTAAGTAACCTATTCCAAGGCCACTTTTTCTAACAACGCATCCTACTCGCTCGGCATTAATGAAATACGTATAATCACAACAAATAATGCAATCTGATGATCCAATCGCACAGGAAGAAGCTTACAACCATCAATTATATAATCACCATAAATAGATTCCGGAACGTCTTTAGTTCTAACGTTAAATCAAAGTTCAATTAAGTTACTATTTATATTTCCTCGATGGTGTATTATAGTTTTACGTCATTTCGAAACGTGTCGTGATTTATCTTTCTACAATGCGTGAACTAGGTTAAAATAATAAATTTTATTAAAGCAAAATATGAGAGCGTACGTGCGGCAGCCTCTCGCTATGTCAGTCAGCCAGTCAGTAGTCAAGCAGCTACTATCCATTTGCATTGACACGAATCCCGTTAGCTTCATAAATACAACCAATTGAGTTCAAGGACGTCCATAAGCATCATGCCAATGTTTGTGACCAGTGTGAACAATGAGTTATGTTGCTGCGCGTCCTCATGCAATCGCGTATAAAATATGATAATTGGACGCTCAATACCACGTTTCGCTATTGTCGGTTTAACCTAGCCCAAGTAGTTTGTTCACTCAATAATAAGTTCTTTTTTTTGTTTCGACTGCAGCCACAAGTTATAAAGATATATAATCTGTATATGTACTTAATATTGTTGTACTCTGGTGTTGCAATGCATTGTCCACTTATATTTTAATGAGACCCAAATACCCACTTACAAGGAAAATGATTTATCAACGAGCACAGATCAAGACTAAAAGAATACTTCTGAAAGGTTTGAATTAATTTACCGTTAAGTTTGTGACCGAGTGCAATCACAATGCTTAAAGATTTACATAAGTTTCGAGAAGTCTGTCTGACCGATGATGAGAGACGTGAAATCAAAAGTATCGAAATGGACCGAACCCCGTTATCCATTGACATTTGCAGTTCCGAAAGTATTCCAAGAAGTTCCATGCAACAGGAATGTGAGCTTTCTCTTTTGTAGGAGAACAGTCTAGTTAGTCGTTAACTGATTATCATAGTACATATAGCAGCTATTGTTTGAGACGAATGAAAGTAGCAAGGCGCGACGCCTCCATCTTCCTCGCTTGAAATTCGACATGAAAAAACGCGCACCATGTGCCAATACTACGATTGTTTACACCGTGTGACGAACACAAATTTACTCACAAGGTAAATAGGAGCTTACTGCTAATTATGGAGGGATGTTTAGTGTAACATTTAGTTCTAATCATTAAACATCTGCAGAAATTATATCGGCAATTATAGTGAGTTGGTAGAATAGGTTGGAGGTTGGAGCCTTGTGATTAAACTTTGGGTTACATTGGATTGGAGTCTCTAATGATTTCCGTAATTAAAAAGATACCGTTATTGGCAAGTAGCACATGCATTGACTGTTGTTGATTCGTAAAGATTACCGCCATTGCGTAACTATGCCGTCTCGTTAGCCGAACATGTTTCACAACTTACTATGCACTTGCTGTTACAGCGCTAACTGGTCCGTCACAGTTCACTTATCAAAATAGCTTTACAAATATTTCTATACTTGCTAATGTTGACTAATGACAAATTCAATAATAATACTATATGTAGGTATATGCCCTCATTGTAGGACTGTGTAAAAAGTTAAATATACGAAAGTAAAAATAATAATTGGCCGCGTTCAAATCGTTACGAATTATAAATGTGAATGTATTAAAAAAGAATTAATATTGATTTATTAATTGAATCATTAACAAAAAGCCCATTAAACTTAATGTCCTCCCTCATACGTGCTATTGAGAACTTCGCCTTAGGAGACGCTTGTGTATTTATTTTCAACAAATCTTAATACATACATAAACTTGATAAAATATTACTTTGCGTCCAGTCATCTCCTCAATATCTCGATACTCTTAAGTTTACCTAAATATCCAAATAAAAGAAGATATTTCATAATAAAAACACTGTCATTCAAATTTTATTTAGGATACATATACTGACAACTCCGTCCGATACACGAACTCAATTTCAACCGTTTAAAAGCAAAACTTTTAAAACTAATGTGGACTAAGAAATACCTCCTTACTGCTACAATTTTTTATTCTAATTATTAACACGTAGCCGCTTATTACGTAAAGGTATATAGGTATAATTTGTCACAAAAGTAATGTAATGCTTTAATTATGTATTGTTTCACTGCACTGTGGCATGTTTTAGTTTAGAGGCCACCCCAAATTGGAGCTCCACAAAGTATAGTAGGTAACTATAGCGACCATTTATTTGTTAGAAATTTGTTTAAAATTCTTCAATTACTGTAAAATACGTTAATTTAGTAGTTATAAATTGCGAGCTCTCAAAAATGTGTGGCAATGGGCATACCTGATATCTAAAATTTGCTCTTCGACAAACCACATGCACTCTGAAAGTTCTTGCTATTATGGCAGCATAGGTTAGGTAAATGTCAAGAGTTGTACCTCAGGTTGTATTAGAGCTAAATAAATAACAACTTGTTACAAGGGCTTGGTCAGTACCAATGCGGCTATTACATACAATTATGTATTTATCCGAAACATTATATATAATCCTAAGGTTGCTATGGCGGCGCAAGACAATGTAGACGAGGCCACCGAGCATTTTATTGACGACCTATAATAAAACATAGTATGGAAAATAATTAATAGTAAACATTAAACATGATGACCAATAATTTCAAATGCAAATTAGTTAAATAAAACAGTTAAAGCACATGTCATGAGCCAACGAACATACGCTTGGTGACACGTGAACTATGTTCAATGTCTACACTACATGCAAGTAAGTTTAGTAAATACAAATAAGGTATGTCAGTACATTAAACACTAGTTCTCACGGGGTAATCAAACGTGCCCAAAGCACGTGCTGATACTAATTACAAACTGAATCATAAGGGTACATATCCGCAAACCCACACGTGCCTCGCGATAGTATGCTCATGCATTATGAATAACAACATTATATGGATCAAAAGACTAATACTAAAATGGCTTTATCGTATTATTGGATTGGAGGACTGCGATGCAAGTCTGAATCTAATTCCAGCAACGAGTATGAAATACGTGTTCCCAACCGAAGTTCCGTATCTACTATGAATTCCTGAGGATTGGCATCATGGTTCTTAATATTCGTTAAATCTACTTACACTTGAGATTTTCTTATTAATTAATCGATGAAGATGAATAATAACAATAAAAGTAGGTGAAAACTAAAAGTCAGTTATCTTATTACATTAATCTATACAAACGAAAACACAGTGGGATTTTTTAAGCAGCCATTTCTAAACGTCTATAACAATGAAACTTACTTAAATCGGCCGAGTTCTCACTTGTCACAATCTGTGAACTAGTTTAAGTTCACATTTTGTAATGTCTAGTGGATTCCTACACAGAGAGCGAAAGTCCCATTGCATGGTTAATATTTTCAGACATTGCTTTGATCCGGTGCTACAGTCATGCTATGCAATATCTACCCTGGAACCGGTTCCTTGCATTTACCGGAACATTTTGCAATATTCGCACAATTAATATAGCTCTATTATAGCGGGTTTTAACATGGAAAGCAATATTGTACGTTTGTACACGATGTTGAAGCTTTAGGTTATTGCAATTGGGCTTGAATAAAGATACGTCATCATCAAGATTAAATTGAACTTCGTAACAATTATCTCAAAGTAACAAAATGTCGAAATCACCTTGACGGATAACTAAAAAAGAAATGCATTATGATTCTTGCTACCCAAAATGCTTATCCATCATGTTATCAATGTAACAAGGAGGTCCGTGAAGCCGAAAGCATAGCTGAGATTTATTGCATCAGAGGCCAACGAAACGAGACCGCAAATAAAGAGAACAGACCTTGAACACTGTATCTGACAAAATCAATCGGACTTCGAACAAAACTTGACCTAAAATGTAATTGATGAAACATACTTTCAAGGAATATTAAATCCTGGAATGTTATCTAATAATTAAGTAAACATATCTTCCAAAAGAAATAGGTACCTTCCTATTGTAGTTTATAAGATTGTCGCGCAAAAAGACGACATTATGGCGCAAAACAGTTACATAAATCAGATATAGTTGTAGAGTTGAGAGGGATAACAATAATAAGATAAAACCAATCAACAAGACGCGACAAGGAAATGTTGTGCGATGATTTCCGCACGCATTCGGTAACAACACCTACACTACACTCAAGTTGCACAACGAGCCGAATGTACCTGTTAGCTTTTATGTTGACACTTTTGTTTGAATATCAAAGCAAAAACTCTTTCAACGGCAAAATTCAAGCGTAAAGTGATTTTGCAAGACGGTCAAACAAAGCCAACTGTAGACACTTAGATCACCCATTTGCAAAGGTAATTAAGGGAATAACATAAATTGCTGAATATCAACAAACCGTTTTTGTAGGAATTATTATGAGTCCACTGTGCTGGCTGGCGTCTAGTGTGAATGTTTCCATATTTAGGTATATGGAAACCTTCGCTTAACATAATATGTTGTGAATCGGTATGTTAAAATAGAGCGCTTTTGACGAGCTTTCGTGCTATCGTTAAGACCATTTTAATCCTAAAAAGTGTTGAAATAAAATAATAGTATTACAAAAACCAGCATGCCATTTAAAAAAAAATATAAATCATTAAGTTTTTACTTTTACAGTGTTAAGTGCATTAAGCAAACCATTAGGAAATAATACTTTTCATTTTCACACGCGATTCTAACAGCAACTAACACTAACTTCATATGTATATGTATATGCTTTATCAAAACAAGATACATATTAACTAGTCATATTAAAAAGAGGTATCTCGTATGCAGCATGCAGCAGTGTATTTTTTGAACGATTTAAGAAATTACAAAGATTTAAGACAAAACAAAGGCTTGAATGTCTACCTAGTCTTTAAGGGCAACAAAGTGGTGTTGTGACGTGAGCTTAGGTATTTACGTTGTGAGCTACAATGTGTCAAATAACATTGTGATGCGGATGTTTCAGATATCATCACCCGAGTGGCACATACCCCGGCCATCGCTGTCCGGCAGCAGCGCAGCAGGTAGTTTGAGCGACTCGCGATCTCGTGGCGGATCCGCCTCCAGTCAAGGCTCTTCTAGCAACCACAGCACCCACGTAAGGCTTCTTTTAAAATGTCTGAATTCCATTTTCGTATTGTGAAACTAATTCAGCAATGTGCTCCATCATTAATAATAGGTAAATAACACCTCCATTCATCATCATTTCATAAATAATAATGTAAATGATGTAGGTGATCAAGTAAAATAAATGGATCAATCACACTTTTTTGTTCCTTTGATTGCTTGCCATCGGCCCACGACTTCTTGAAGAGTCGATAAAAAACATGTCCTTTTTTGGAGTAATTGCTCCATTTGCTGTTTTTGTGTGAGAATTGGGTAACTCTGATAAATTTGGGGGGTCAAGAAACTAGTTGATATTGCCGTATCCGGTACAGGACAGGATCCACTCGTTCGTATGTTCATAAACAACATTCCAAACTGGAAATTGCTCAATTTGGGCCTGACAACTATTGCAAGACTATTCAAGTAATTTCAACTAAAAAGCTAAACGTGAGGTTGTTCATTAGGTGATTCGTGATATCAAGTTTCAGCTTCCATTTTTATGAAAAAGAATTTAAAATCTAGCCTACATTTTGAAAAATACAATATATTCTTGCATATTACTCTGTATATTACCTACTTACTAACAAATACGGACATAGGAGGTACGGCAATATTCATTAAAAAAATACTGGCTTCAGTTAATCAAGTTCAGATATTTATTTTAAGCGAGTTATTTTAAATGACTTTACATAAAATGCACAAGATTTTTCAATTGTTATAAATTATATGGAAAATCCTTTAACAATTCGTTAATAATTTTCAGAGCATAACATCTGGCTCATTGTTGTTGAGCGCGGCGCACTTAGCTCGCATGAGTGGTCGGAGTATGGAGCACGATGAAACTGGCTACTATCCGGGCAAGCTATCCAGTTACGGACGCGAAGCTGTGGTGGCTATTCCAGAGGAGACACACGAGCCGGTGGAATCGTGGCACGGCGTTAAGCGCGCATCAGGCCAAGGTCAAGATGCGTTGTCTGTAGCGAGCTCGACCCACTTCACGGTCGTTAATGGATACACTAAGCATCGCACAGGGAAGGAGCCCAAGTCCTGTTGCTGCAATCATTCGCATCAGATCACAGTCCTTGTCATATCGATGACAATTCTGTTCTCTGCCTGCATACTGGCAGCTATATGCTTCGTAGAAAGTAAGTCCCATATAAATGATTACAGCTTGATGTTGATAAATACATTATTAATCATAGCCTTGGCTTATTGCAAACGATATTCGGGTCGGCACCATATTTTAACCAGAACTTGCCATGTGATCTTTGCTAGTCGTAAATCATTTTACATCAACATCGAAAAACAGAATTGCAAAAAAAAAAATCGCCGTTTTTAAAACTGTGTGAATCCTCGAAGCGCGAGTAGCACTTGTATGTGTTTTTACAATTTCACATGATGCACTAGAACTAAATTTCCTTCGCTTTGTCCACCCTAGTTAGAACCGATGACTGTTAGAAGTATGTATCTAGTATAATTAACTAATAACAACATTTATTTTCAGTGCGCATACGCAAGGAGACGGGGATCTACAAATATTCCTGAACATACACAAATTGGGAAAAGTGATATGTATAAAAGTATTATTTAGAAAGTAGTTATTAATTGTACTTACGTCCCAGCATAAAGAGTATGACTCGATATAAGTGACAAGGCGAAAAATGGTGACGTTATTCATACTTATTGTTAAATATATTATACAGTCGAATATATATATATATATATATATATTTAACAATGTAAGTAATTCGGTAATAACATTAGTGCAATATCCACTTACCCAGTACATACCTTGTTAGCCTGTAGTTTATTGTATACCTATATGTAGGGAAACTCAAACTATTATTTATTTATAGTAATGTAAGCTAAGCAGTGAATAATGTATTATAAGAATGAGGACACGGAACTGTTAAATTCATGGTTTTTAAATTTATGGGACACAATTTACATAAATTGAACTCATCAATTAATAAATCATAGCCTCTAAAATTGATTATGTACATCAATTATCACCATAACGTTGTTTATTTGGTAACTATAATTTAATTGTAATGGTATTATTAATAGTAGCATAATAATTACAATAAATGTATAGTCGAATTGTGTACAAAGTTGCAAATTTTCGTAGGAAACATGAAAATCTGCATCTTTGGAAATGTTATTGCCAATAACTAGATGTAAATCTTATTTATAAACTGAAATGTATACATACAATAAAACTTGTTATTGATGAACTGTGATAAAATAAGAAAATTAAAAGTAGTAGGTATTTGAATTTGAAATATATTCTTTACAAACTCCACAAGAGTAAATAGTATTATACTCATTCATAGAACAGATTATGTTGTTACTGCATATGTAATTAACCTCGTTATCCAATATCAAAGTCTCCATTTAATACCTTAACTCTTACCTCTAAACAAATAAATAAAACTTAATACCCATACCCTAGATTCGACATAATAAGTAGCTAAAATTAAAATCGATTAAAGCCCTATTAGCACTTCTGAATGTCACAGAGTCTACCACCGGTTCGGAAAGAAGCTATCTAAGAACCAGCAAAAAACTGAGCAAGGTAACTAAAATGTCTATATTAATTTAACAATTCCTTTTTTTATACACGGCCCACCTGATGGTAAGCAGTCACTGTAGCCAATAGCCGCTAGCAATACCAATGAAACAAACTGACACAAATGACGCTATAAAAACATTCATGCAGACATTTGAAACATAATGCTAAATTGCTAATGACAATGAAAGCTAACAAATTGCTTCCATCGACTTTCAGACGTAATTCGAGTTGGGGGGCCGAAGCCCATTTTGGATTTAAGCATCATAATTCATTCATAAAATGTCTGCAACCTATTATAATTTGTGAGGAGCCTATAGCAGTCATACCGAATAAATTATTTATTCATCATACCATAGTCTGTATTATTTTATTTATATTTCTTATAAATAAAACAATAAATAATAATAAAAAGTATCAAGTACCTTAAGTGAAAACACAGCACATAATATTATTTACATACTATTGCTATCAAAACTACAGCAGGAGAGTCATCTTAAAACTGGACAGTGGTCAGGTTTTACCAGTTTTATTAAGAATCTACCAACTCTTCAAAGGGTGTAAAGTTATTTTTACTGCATCAGTAAGTGTCCTTCGATGTTGTAAGTATCCATATTATGCTGTGGTCATTACTTATGAATAGGTGGGCTGTATGCTTGTTTTCCACAGTGGCATCCAAAAATTTAAACATTAAAATGATGTGTAGCAATATATTTATTTTACGAGATCACTGGTGTAGTGACTAGTATACCGGACTGCTATGCTAGGGGTCGCAGGTTCGATTCCCGCCGGGGAAAATATTTATGTGACAAACATGTTTGCCTTGCATCTGGGTGTTTGGTAAGTATTATAAGTATGCATTTACAAAAAAAAAGTATTAGATCAGCTGCTGGTTCCCATAATATAGCTTCGCTTAGTTTGTGGCCAAATGGCACTGTGTGATAATGGCCAAGCATTATTATTATTTATTGTATGTTGTAATATTGTGAGTAAAGTTACACTCAATAAATCATTAATGAATCAATATGTGCTATACCACTTACCTCAACTTCTTCAAGTGTCTGGGTCCATCTGTAGTGTTCAAGGTCACATCCATTACCAGAGTTAGGCTTCAATTTTCCCTTCTCTTTAGGGTCATCATCCTCATCTGCTTCTGTGGCTTCTTTATCACCATCTCCACTGCCTACTTCGGCACCTGGTATAAAAACAAAACTATAATTGAAGAAAAACCTGTTTCAGCAATATTGTTTATACATTGCCCAGGAGAAATACTATTATATCTTAATTTATGTAAGCAATACCCCTGGTATTGCATACAGCAGGACAGGAACAAGTCCCTCCCTTTATTCTATTGCCTCCAGTGTCTACTCTAGCTCCAAAGCTATATACACAATCCCTCAAATCTTTCAAAGAGTGGGTATCTCATCCATATACTATAACACTACTCTATGTTATTTAGTTTCAATCTTTTAAAATGTTGAGGTATTGGCTGGATTGGACATATCCAAGTGTGAATAGAACCCTGTGCCAAATGTCTTTCAATTTAAATATTATGTCAATAAACAATCTGTGTCACTTACTAGTGGTTGCATCTTTCTCTTTTTCAATATCTTCTTGCAACTTATCAGCTTCTTGATCAGTTAGTTCTGTAACTGAAGCTGGTTCAAAGTCTTGGGCAAGCCTCTCCTGCTCTTTGCGTTGTTGGATTTCTTTCAATCTTTTTTCTGCTTCTTCTTTCTCTTTCTTTATTTTATCTGCTTCTTCACGAGCTTTCTTTGCATGCGCATAGAAAGTGTCCTTAACTATCTGCAAGTTGAGATATAGATTAGCAATAACTATAACAAAATAAAAATACAATGAAATAGATACAATGAATGAAATGATAGAGAATACAAATTGAATTGAAATGAATTGGGATCTCCAGTGGGTTGTCCTATTAATAATGGAGCTGCCCGACTGGGGACTGTACCTTATAGAAGACTGCAGTGAAATAACATTACTTTGATGTAGTGTGTTTCAGCGGTAAGTAAGGTTGCCAGTGCTCCATGAGGATATGCTGGGATAGTAGTAATGCTGCTATCACAGTGACTCCTCATCAACAACAGGTTTGGCAACGCATTAGTGACACCCCTGGTATCCCTAGTGGCTATAGGCTATGGTGACACCTTATCATCGGGTGGGCCAAAAGCTTATGTCTCACATTAGTGGTAAAAAAACATGTTAATAGACAGCCTGGCATATAATTTCTACCTGTGTGCTACAAGAGAGAGAGAATTGTGAAAACACACAACAACCTGCGATTTTATAGGCGAAATGAGTATGTCTTTTCCAAATGCTATCTCCCTGTTAATTTTCATCCAGATTAATTCAATATAATGTAAGGACAACCAGACAGTATCTTTTTTTACACTAAAACAGTGTCAAGTTTGCAAGCAAGCTTATGATATTAGTGGTCAACATAGCAGAGGTGTCGCCAACATTTCTATTGAGCGGACTTATTGTACAGTGGTTACTGCTAATTTGTTTATTTACTGATAGCACAACATATCCCCGAGGAGCACTGGTAACCCTATTCACTACAGAAACATTTAACACCAAATCAGTAGTATTATTTGTCTGCAATATTCTGATAGATTATGTTGGTGCAGTTGTCAGTCAGGTGGCTCCAATTTAATTTTGTTGGGAATTACTATTCCACCTCTCTTTTTAACATGATTTATCTTTCAACATGATTTGTTACATTAGTCACTGATTATTTTGAATATTTGCACATATTGTGTTAAGAACCAATAATAATTTTCTGGATATTAGGATAAAGTTATGATATCTTGAAGTTTGTGAGTTTTTATAGTTAAAAATTTAAATTTTTCGGGTTAAAGAATATTTATTTCTCATCAAGAAATTACAATTTCACTTATATGAGAAAACAAGTTTGCTTAGTAAGTATTAGGTGCTCCGGCATTGAAATAAGATAAACTTATAAGTATAACACAGTAATGAGGAGGTATTTAATTTACAAACTACTGGTTCAGGAAGCAAGTTGTTAATTTCAAATGGCTGTTAAATCTATACTTAAATTTACAATCTGTACCAATTTTGTATGAGGGTAGGTGATATGTGGGCAAATATTGTTTTATTAGTTGTTCTCCGGGTAATAGTCCATAAGTCGACTCCAGTCATGCGACTGCCGGTATATGAGAATGCAGTTGCTTTTTTGTTGCAGTTAATTTTTAAGATTATCATGAGCTTATAATTGTAACTAAGGCTTCAGAATCTTATTAATGCAGACCACCAGGGTTTGAATCTATAAATAGCTTTCACTGATATGAATATTACTAAAATAATGTACATGTAAAAATTATGTACTCACATTCTCCCATTCTCCTTCTTTCCCGCCTGTAAAGAAGTCTGTTTTCCTGGACAAGAAACTAACTATTGTAGCGAGAAGCTGAAAAACAATCACAAAATTATATCATATGTATTGCTAAGGCCTACACATTTGGCAAAAAATAATTTAATCAGATTCCATTGGTATATACTTAGGTTTTATGATTAATCCTAACTACACAACTTAACTAAGAAAATTAACAATATGAGTCTGTTTACCAAAATGCAATATTTTGAATTAAGTAAGAATTAGAATAACCTTTAATGCAATTAAACAAAAATAGAAATGTGGACATCACGTGTATGGGAAACCTATACCTACGTAACTCATGCCTAAATCAACCAATTCTTTACACAGGTTAAGTGGTGCCTATTTAGTACAAATGATCTACCTTATAATAACTTCCGCGATAACTATCCATAATTATAATAGGTGCATAAAATAAATCCTGAGTGTTCTCGAAATATCTACAGTTGTACTTACATCTTTTACGCCACCTTCGTGTTGCTGCGCCATAGCTAAAAGCATTGTATCAAACCTCTCGGGATCACTGGCCATTTTTAATAATTTATTGTTACTCAGAAATACGTAATATTCGCAAAGCCAATTTCTTTATTAGCTGAATCACTGACCAACAGACAGACAACAAACAAACAGAAAATCCACCGACTTTTTGTTTGATTCTGACAGACGCCAGCCCGAGTAGCCAGCCAGACGGACGACTCACAGAGTACATAACCACTACGTTTGGACGACTTCATTTTTAGTTATGGCAATCAATTCAAAAATATATTTGCCAATGCTTGTAGTGTCGAGTTTAAGGAAAATTATCGAATTTGTATCATAAGAGATAAATAAGAAAAATCCTAACTGAAAAATTTCTTCTTGTTTTTCTTCTTCCTAAGTATGGCAGTGCCATGCATTCTAATGCTTCATTATGTTTCTGGAGACAATCCACGTCAGCAGAAGATCGTAACACGCCTTTAGGTCAGAGGTAACCTATTGACCAAAATGATAAATGACTTAACCCAAAGTCGTATTATAGCATTATTTCCAATGTTCCTATAAATCAGTCACTAAATAAAACTTTACTGCACATAACGACACCAAAAATACACATTAAAGATCACTATAACACAATTTACGAAACACTGGAAAAATCTCGCCTCTCCGCCTGATTCCCGCCAAAAACTCCCGCTGTTCTGCCTCATTCCCGCTAAAATTCAAATCGTTTACAGTCTCCTGCTGAGCTGAGTGTTGTTGCCAGTAAGACTGAGGGCCAGCTTGTAAACCACTTGTGTAGGAAGCATTTGTGTTGTGTGATAATTAGTACATATCTGAATGAATATGTTTTTAGTTTTAAATTGTTGTGTTATTATTTTATAATTTTATGTCAATTGTGTATGGGTACCTACGACTGAAATAAAGTTTATTATTATTATAAATGTAACATGAAATGCATAAATTAGGGTGAGGCTGCCAGCCTTAAAAAGTTTATGTTGAGTGATCATAGACCACTGATAACCATAATGCTACGAAAGAAAAGAAAGTGAAAGAAAAATACAGACAGACAGTGTCAGTCAAGTCAATCGAGGTCATATCGTAATGCATTTTTATGCATTTTTATTAAATTCTGATTGTTGTTAAAACAATATTTGAGTAAAATACTAATGTGTAATATTATTGTGATGTGTGCTTGCATACAGGTAGGTGTAAAGCGCAATAATCCTTACCAGTTCACGAAATGTTAAGTGTAGACTTTCGGAAAACTATAAGTCAGCACTTAGCAGAATTATTTTTTGTTATTGCAGAGTTACCAATTCAAACCGTAGCTATGGCCGATCAATTTTGTTTACGTTGGAACAACTTCCAGTCAAACATAGTGAGCGCTTTGGATTCACTGAAATGTTCTGAGGATTTGGTAGATGTTACGCTCACCTGCGAAGGCAGAAACATCAAGGCCCATAAAGTCATTCTGTCAGCGTGCAGTCCGTACTTCAGGAATGTGTTCAAGGTGAATGACTTAGGACATTATAACCTTCACAAATTATACAAACAAACTTATATTATGTGTACTATATGTTTTTACTAGATAATGATTTCATTGATTCATTCATTATTTTGTGACGACAGTTTTGTCTCATGACGAAACAGAAGCTTTCTATCTTTTATTAATATAATATTTGTATTAATATTATGCTTATTTTCAATAGCTTTATCATTATTTTTAAATGATTGAATTTTACTGAGACCTACATATCTGTGATTGTATTTTCAATTTTAAATTGGGTCAGCCCTTCACCTTACATGTGTTAGCTTAAGATAACTGTTTACGAAGCTATAACCTTACTCTATTTAAAGGAGAATCCTTGCCAGCACCCAGTGATAATACTGAAAGATGTATCAGCTGATGATATTGTCAGCCTGTTGTCATACATGTACCAAGGTGAAGTGTTTATAGAGGAGAGCAAATTATCTTCATTCCTGCACACAGCTGCATTACTGCAAGTAAAGGGACTCACTGGTGTTACACAACAGGTATATTCAGCAAGAATTACTTTCTTTATAATTAAGATGGCTCATGCTCATATGGAGCATGAAACAATTACAAAGAAAAAATACTTAAATCATTATAAAGTCAAATATGAACCAACCTGCTGTAGTAGGTATATATTACTTTTTCTTATAGGGGGTGCCAAAAATTATTCTGTTTTCACCTTTATAGTGTATTTGGTAAATGTTGTTTTCATAAGTTTTAATGGCCAGGTACAAAGTAAGAGTCAAATGAAGTCAGTAACATGAAAATTTTTTGTTAGTTCTTGATTACAGTCTTGAAAATGAAATTAAAAATGAAAACTATTTATTCAGCTTTGGCCCAAATAAGGAACTTATCAATGTTTTAATTTACTTAAATGCTTGCATATCTACATCTACACTTATATTATAAAGAGGAACAATATTTGATAAATGTCTACCCGTGCGAAGCTGGGGAGGGCCGCTAGTTATTAATAAGCTTTTGTAAATTATTCCATCATATTGTAAGGTATTTCATTAGGTAAACCATGTGCTTGCCTATCACTATAATAATATTGAAATTTGTGTGGTAATCTAATTATATTGTGAACACACTAATATATTTTTTCTTACAGAAGGAGAACTTTACCAGTCCAAACACATCAAACAAGCTATACACACAGCTAACAATATCATCAAAATCACATTTTAGTGGAGCTCACAAAGAAACAAAGATACCTGCACTAAAGAAACGAAGGAGTAGTACTTCTGATAAACCTAGTGATGTGACCATTGGCGATGGTCAGAAAAAAAGTAAAGTCCTTGAAACATGTGATATTTACAATAGAAATAACATTACTCATTCAACTAAAGTGGACAATTTACCATATATACCGGAAAATAATGAAGAAATGAAGTGTGATATAACAAATGAATCCATTACAACTAATGGCAAAAGCTCTGCTCCAACACAGGTAATTTATTACACCTCAAGCATGCTGCTGTACTAACTGATATAATAAAAACCCTGTTCAACTGTTTTTCCCTAATCAGAGAAAAAAACCTTATTTTCAGTCAAATGCACAAGGAGAAAACATTCCTATAATTGTGAAAACAGAAAGAATTGATGAAAACAACTCTCCTATTCCAACTTTATCAGGAAATCCTGAACATGAAGACAGTCTTCCAGATTATGAAAATAGTATGCTTGCCCGATCTCTACTCTCAGGTACGCTACAATATTAAAAATTAAATTTGCAGAATTAACTCCTAGCTGGGGTCCCAAGTGAGTATAGCATGCAATTCTTCAAGAAGGATGTGAACAAATAGGCCACTAGTTACTGTGATGGTGAAATCAGGAAGCCTATATACTTGCCTGCTACCTGAATGGTATGAAACTTCATACTTCTATTTATATGTTATCCATTTGATTGTTCATTTATTTTATATGACATAAATCTGATCATAAGCTTTAATATAAATCCTTTTACATTATATTTATATTATAATTGTAATTAATTACAATACTGAAATAGCTACTTGATTTTCTTGTACATTTTATTGTATAATTTTTTCTTATATACAATTTGCTGGTGTGTTGGAGATATCTCTGTAAACTGCATGTTGAATTGATATATAAATAAATATAATTTCTGTCATCAGGAATAAATCCTTCAAAAAGTGACAACAGTGTGAATAACACAACAATAAAGAAAGTATCAAATCTCATGGACATGCATAGCACTTCACGGCCAAATGAAACAACAACAGATACAATTACCTACACCAACAATGTTTGCAAAAGCCCTCACAAAACTACACCTACTGAAGAAACATTGGTGAAACCAGAAAAGCACTCACCAAAATCAGACATGGAATATGAGCCAGAAATACTGCTAACAGAAAACCAAGATGCTAATGACTCTGATAATACATATACACAAGAACAATCCCAGGCTTTATTACTGTTAGCTGGTATGTCAAGCGTCCCAGTGTTGGGAGCTTCAACTTCACAGGGAATGTCACATCAACAGTCTAACCATGCTGCAATCTGTGGTGATTGTCCTCATTGTGGAATGAAATATTCTAACCAGTCTGCTCTTAAGTACCATGTAAGGTTAATGCACTCTGACTTGACAAACCGCCTTTGTTGCTACCTGTGCCCAAGGTCGTTTACAATGCGCGAAACTTTCAAGGAGCATATGTGGTCGAGCCACGGGCAAAGAAATTGATATTATACTTAAGTCTAAGTAAAAATGTGCCTTAATTTGGTTCCTTGTCAATTTGAAAATCATGAGTAAATTATCGTGTAAATGGATATGTGCCTTGAAACTCAAAAAATAATTCATTAATATTTGTACATTTTTAATAGTCAAAAGAGACTGAAAAAATAGTATGCCTAGTATGTTGAGAAACTTTTAATGTTACTACTAATGATATTTTATGAAACGTTTAGCAAACTGATATTTATTACAAATTTTAATTATGTACAAATACTCTTGATATTTTTACTTTTTATATTCTATTGTGATGTGTTGTGTTGAAACCTTATGAATCATATTCAGGTAAATTGAAAATGAACTTTAGTTTGAATTTATTAGCTTAATATTGGAGTTTTTAAATTTCATGGTGCACTAAATGATTATGGAAGTTAGTAGGTTTATTTATGAACTACTTATGTGATTGGTGCTACAGAAGTAAGCATCAATATGATTACGTGGATATTGTATTTTACTATAGATGCATAATTTACTTTTTCCTTTTAACAAGTAATTGGATCTTGATCACTAGATCTACAGAGAGTAATCGTTTAGGCGAGCAGTATTTGAATTAAACAGATATAAAGGGTCGGCAACGCGCGAGTGATGCCCCTGGTGTTGCAAGCGTCCATAGGCTGCGGTAACCGCTTACCATCAGGCGGGCCGTATGCTTGTTTGCCACCTTAGTGGTATAAAAAAAAAAAGATATTTTTGAATACTGAAAGATTTGATCAGATATTTTTGAATAATGAAAGATTTGATCAGAGATTTTTGAATACTGAAAGATTTTATAACATGTGAGGCATGCTCGCAATTTGAATCGCATCTAATTTAATCAAGAAAGCTCAGAGTAGATAATATTGAAGATAGGTTGAAAAGGAGTATTTCGCAGGCAGATATAAATCAAGATAAAATGTGTCTGATCGAATGTAGCACCCTTCCAATATATTTATTGTATTTACAAATCTACTTACCTATTGGGTATTATTTGATAAACTATAGGATTTTATAGTTTACCTGTTTAATCAATTCTCATGTAATTTTTTTTTCGTGAATCTGCTTGCGACAAATTTTTGCCTGATGTATGGCTGTCTATTGTTTTTATGAAAGTTTTATTTTAAGTATTTCAATTAGAAATATATTTTTATAAATCGGGAGTTAAGTTAGGAGAGTAATTAGCACTTGTAAGAGCAGGTGAAAATAGTTTATTTTTATGATTTAGTATAGAACTTTTTATCGAATATAGAAGAGCTAATTTTTTTTGTTTTTAATGTTTAGAAAGAAAATGTTCACAAAACGAAGAAGATCGGGAAGACCATCTTGATCATGTTAACAAATAACTATTAACGCGATCAAGCGTTACATGTTTGTCGCGTTTTGGTCAATCGTGCCAAAATATTTTTGACCTAAATAAATACTATGTAATGTATGATTAGTTGATGTTTAAAGTTACCGATTATTTTCCGTAAGGAGTTAATAACGTTTATATTATGTACAAGCTTTGTTTATAGGATATGTTTAGTTTGGTCCCTTGTTATCTCAAATACTTTATATATTTGTCATTGTTTATTTTATAGATATAGTGTTACTTATGTGTCGAATGCCATTAGAGAAGAGAATAATGTTCATTGATTGATATTTTAAGTTATAGATAATTATTATTGATCTATTGATATCTATCTATATCTAAATGTAACAACATTAAATTATAAAAATGTAGGTTATTACATTAAATATAAAAATATATTTTATGTTGATGTAACTTTGTTGAATATTTTATTCAGAATTTTACAAGATTTACATTTTAAATTATGTTACGAATAAAATTATTGCTTTTGACATTTTGTTTTTATTTGATATTTACGAATTTTGTAAACCCTAAAACAGTAATTTATTACTAATATTGTCATTAAAGAAGTGGTAATTGCTGAAAATATGTGCTACCTCTTCGTGGTGCACCCTGGGCATGAACCGACAACACTTACGGGCCCGTATTCTTGATCAGTGTATATGCCCTGCCAAAAACTCCTTATAAAACGTGTGGGTACAACGATATCTCCCTTTCCTAATGGGAGCTCACACACGATATCACGACATCTTGGGAAATATCACGTATTGTTTTTCCGTTACTCACTGAACAATTAAAACTATTGGGCTCTATAATTTAGTAGAAATGTGTCTCCACTAAAATATGGCGTAATTCTACAAAATTACATACATCTATCTATATAATCAAATCATTCATCGTCATCACGGTGTGTACGCGAACACAACGCCGCAAAGTTTTTCCGATTGCAACATTAGGCGGTACCGGCTAGCAGACGCGCGATTGTTTAAGTATTATCTTGGCAACTTGTTAATGATTATAGGCGTTCTTAGCCTACGGTGGCCGCTTACCTATATACACAAAATTACTACATACCTATGTCCTGAAATATAGAATAGTGTAGATATCTTGTGTTAATTAGACGAAGCAAAAAGTAGGTTAGTTACATGACACTTAAAACTCGAAGGTATTTTTGAAATCAATAGTTGTGTCCAAATCGTATATTAATTGCCAGAAAAGTGGAAACTTAATGATTTGTCTCGATACCTTAAGCATGAATGTGATTTAAGCGTAGCCATTGTCTGCTCGGTTCATACCTATAACATCTCTACGCTACGCTAGATACAATTTATTGATCCACTCTTCTACAATACGGACAGCATACCACAGGCAGGATATGAGTCTTAAAACAGTAGGTAAAATACTTACACCACAGTTGTAACATAAATGGGTATTTTAGAAGAAGGTATGTGATATTAACTTGTTTACGTTTTGGTCGCGTTGCATTGGTCGTAGCTTTTGTCGTAGCATAGGTAGTCGAGCTGACTGCTTGTAGATATTGAGTTCGACTCCTCCGTCTTGATTCGCGGGTAGATCTTTCGATTGGGATTTAAAAATTAAGTCCCTCCATACACACAACAATCGACATCTGCGGAGATATTATTTCTTAAACATCGTCTTATAATCAACAATACCGGAATAAACGGAAATAATCATGCATTTATTGCATCTAAATACTGATTAACTGTGTGTCAATTTGTCGTGACGTGAATGACGTACGGTAGTTGCCGATCTCGATTACGATCAACTGAAAATAAACCAATTGATCATTACCTACTTATTTGCTATTCCGTAAGGGATAATGATATAGAATGGCTATGGGCAAAAGTTTATCCTGTCAAATATAGGTCTTTAGACCAGTTAATTTATGGGAATGACTAAACTAACTGATCTGAAATTGACCTTGACACGGTTCTCAAAACATCACACGGTCTCAAAATCATCTCGAAATAATGTCTGCCTAATAATAAAGTACACATTAGAAAGAAGAAACATCAAATGTAGGTAGGTAAATATTTTATGCTTTAACTTAAGGCCTTGTTGTACCCACGCAAGCTTTTACACCTTATTATCTATCTATACTATTTATTTATTTTATTTAATTAATTAATTAATAATATTATAAAGAGGAAAGATTTGAATTTTTGTGTGTGTGTATGTTTGTATTATTTTGTATTGAATAGGCTCCGAAACTATTGAACCGATTTCAAAAATTCTTTTGCCGTTATTATGCTACATTATCATTGAGAAACATAGACTATATATTATATTGATAGGTATTCGGACAAAGTCGCGGGGAAAACATCTAGTAGCTATATAAACTCATGAAGATTTCTAATAAAAAATATATAATTATGTCGAACATAGATTTCATAGTACCACATTTATCTGAACATGAATTGTGTGGTCCTCGAATATAAGTAAATTTTATTATATTACACCAAAATGCTGGTAGCTCAGTTGCTACGGCGCGGTGCAGACAACAATGTCAGGTATAATCATTCAGGTAAGCTGTAAAAGTCACATTCGTAAGCAATTTAGTTTTTTTTAATTTAAATGATGATATTACATAAGTAAAATCTTAAGTTGGGAATTCAATTAATTGCTAACCGCGATAGCGAAACGAACAGCTTAACTTAGGTGATGTGTTTTGAATGACTCGGTATGCGAAGCAAGGAACTGTGAGTGAATAAGCGTGTTTCACTAACATTGAGGTTTTTCCGTATGTGCAGGCAGGCAGTCACATTAGTTGCATTGTAGTAGGGAGCTACGTGTATGTACGTAGCGTAGGTAGGCAGTGGGTAGGTGTAAGGGTGTTTGAGGAAGCCCCTTAATGCGGAGACAGCTCCGCTGGGACGCTATTGATCGTCATCCGGCGTCAGTGGCCGAGGCGCCCCTATTGATTCGCCGCAATCTGCATGATAACCCGCGCCTGGCTTCTCTACACCACCTCCATTAGAACACACTTACCCACATACATTCACAGCTGATGTTGTGTGCCTATGTGATAACGTATCTTTTACCAAACGATTAAGTCCGTACCAATTGTTGTTATTGGCGCCTCAAAAGGTTTTTATACAAAATTACTATATCTGCTAAATTGAAAATAACGACCGAAGCTATTAATTTAAATGATAAGTAAACAAACAAAATGTAATACTATTCGTCAGTTAAACTTATAGTTTGGTATTCATTAAGAAATATAGGCAGAATAATTTTAATGTATCTATTGATATAATGGTTTCCAAAATAGAGGAGCTTTTTGAAATGTATCGTAAAAATAATTGAATGCATTTCTTTTCTACCGTTTTAATAAACATTTTCAATCCGAAAAGTTGCATTTGTACGCTTTCCAAGTTGCCTATTTGAAAAAAATATTATTTATCTATGAATGAAGTTCAACTAAGTTTATTGATACAAACAGAGGGTCTAAGTAAGTACTAAAATAAAGCGCTTTCACTTTACTCTAGGATATAAAACAATGCGGTATTGAGTAATAGACGTGCTACGTTTCATTTCGGGTAGGTATGATCTCTATTTACTTTCGCTTTTACATTTTACCTTCAAGGTTAACTATCTTCCTGAGTATGTAGATGCGTTACGGTAATTTAACTTATTAAGAGTTTACATCGCACTCGTTAATAAAGTAAAAGCTCTGGATATAACTACTTATTTCCAAAGGTTGTATATTGTTTATAAATATGCAAGTAGGTACCCTACGTCTCTAGTCCCTGCGCTTCTGCGTTGGTCAATCGGTCCAAGCTTTATTAAAAGTACTTGTAGCTAAACTTGGTTGAATTGTATGTTTTACATTAAAATAAGTTAGTAAGTTGTATGGTAAAGGACCGACCATACCTTACCATACACCAAATACAAATGTAATAATGTGAGTCTTGCCTCAGATGCCCCTGTATGCCTAGCGCCATCTAGGGGCTTGTTGTGAAATAAAATAAATTTTCACACGAAAGGAATATTAGATTTAGCAAAGACATACTTGTAATGTACATATAAAATGTAATGTCTTTTAAAAAACTGCATGAATTATAGGTCTTTCGTTTGTGCTATTTTTCTGAAGACATTGTTAGAAAATAATAAAATTTTAAGCGATTATTCGGTTTACTTTTGTTACATATGTATGTGACCTCAGGAATGGATTGTTAGACACGGGTTTCATTCACCCGGATCGGTCGATCTACACGTACTTACATATCGAGGACTGGGATAGGTTTCCAGTGAACAGAAGATCGTAGCCAAATAGCGCAACTTTTAAAAGAGAGGTGGGGCGAATTGGTATCTCCCGTGAGTGGAGCCCGTCTGGGGACCTCCACCTTAGAGAAGACCGCAGTCAAACAGCACTACTTTGATGTAGTGTTGTATCACTGCGGTAAGTAAGGTTGCCAGTGCTCCACGAGGATACGCTGTGCTAGTAGTAATGCTGCTAGTACAGTGAGTCGTCATCAACTAAATTGATGGCAACGCGTTAGTGATACCCTTGATATTGATAGCGGCTATGGGCTACGGTGACTGCTTACCATCAGGAGAGCCACATGCTTGTGTCACCTTAGTGGTATACAAAAAATACCTATACAGTGTGATATTTCTGCGGCGAGTAGGGCTTTCAGAGGTCTTCGAGGAGGTTCTGTGGTGGTAGTGGAGACACCTGTTTCCTCTCGTTTGCTACTAGCATTGTGATCGCTGTGTAAAGTTGGTAACGCGCGTGTGTTAACCCTGTTTTTTTTTATTAGACGGGCCGTATATATAATATTTTTTAAATAAACTTTACATTATATAGTTTACCATGTATATAAATTGTCTGTTCTGTCAAGTCTTAATAAGATTGCCGGTTGCTATGATATGAGCCGAAAAAGGTGTAATAACTGGAAAATTCCAATATATTTAAATCACTCATTTACACATGAATTATACAACGAACGTATTTTTTTCTGGGCTTAATTAACAAAAAAAGTAGGGGTAAGAAATCACAATCCTATTCTGCAAAACGCTAAAACTTCCAACTAATAAATCAATAACGTGAACTCACCTCGCATAATACAACAATAACTTAAGTTTGAATTGAAGCAGAGTAGAGGAATGATGAATGAATAACATAAACTCTTTACTATGTTAATAATAAAGTTTACGGAGGTGTAGCCGCCGAGCAAGGACGCAGGGCGCGGGTGATGCGCCACATCACTGTCTCGATGTGGGTCACTGCCGCCTACGCGCAATTCGATAAAACTTTGCAACTATCAACCACTTGGAAACGACGTACCCACACTTGATACTTTCGAAACAATTATTTATTATTACAACTATTGTATACTAAGCATTTAACGGGTACCTACGGTAGACTTATAAGCTGGAATATGGGTTTGTTCCAGGCTGCGCATTCAATTATGAACTTTAAATAATTTTTCATATAATTTGTTGCCTTGGAATTTGGTTTGACTTAAAAGTAGTTATCAAAGTAACTTTTAAATTGTATAGTATGTTTATTGCACCCCTTAGATGCAGTGAAAGTGTTAAGGTGATAATTTATAGTGCAAAGTATCGATCAATCGTTTCACCATGGTTCTAAATATAAAATTCCGTCGGGGAAGACAAAGTTCGCGCGCAATACGGGCGCAGGCAGGTAGTGGTGGCGGGCGGCGGCGGCGGCGTATCGATTCCGCGACGCCTTCAGTCGGCGTCCGTCGAGCGCCGCGCTGCGCCGAGCCGCCGGCGAGCGGGCGTCGCCCCTCCCTCGCGGCCCGCGCTCCGCCACCGCCCTCGTTCATCGAATCTCTCCTCGTCGCCGGCAAACTCCAACGACCTCTTTTCGCTAACTAACGTCGCAACCGCGTCTGATTCCCGCCGCGAAACTGCGCTCGATCTTTACGCGATGTACTCTGACATTTAAGGAATAAATTCTGCGGATGTTTTGAAAGTTGAATGAAACAATCATAAACTTTTTGTAGTTATAATAAAGGGTCAGCTGATGTAAATTAAGGTCTGTTTTTATTGAGAATTGTCAAGATGCTCTTGAAAGATATTTAGTACAAAAAGCCAGAGCGCGAGAGTGCGGTGATGTGGCGGTGTGCGGCTGACGGAGGATGGGTGGCAGCAAGCGCGCTGGCGGGCGCGTAGGGCCAGGGAGCCATGGACTGCTGCAAGTACGGCGAGTTCCGCGCGGCGGGCCAGTACGCGGGCTGGGAGGGCTACGGCTACGCGCCGCTGCCTTACGCGCCCTACGCGCACGGCTACTACGCGCCGCACGCGCACGATCCCTACGCGCGCTACTACAGATACGACTACCCGCATCAACCGCACCACAATGAACATGCTATTCCTATGGGTTGGTATACGATCATTTTTCCCACTTTGCTTTCATACTACGAGACAGTCGAATTGTTAAATCTATTGGTAAAATTAGATTTTTTTGTAAGACCTAAAGAAATTATCTGCGATAGGCATGTACATCATTTCAGTTCTTTGTACAGTAATCATACGCCATACGTAATATTCGATTTTTTGATATGATCAGTCGGGCCGTATACTTATTTGCCACCTTGTGGAATAAAAAAAACGTTAAACAAGGTGAGGTGACATTAATAGCATTAATTTGAATTATGATTACAAATGCATTAATCATCTCTATAATTCTACGTTGATATAAAACTCGAAAGGAATAACATTATTTATGTATTTATTTTGTGCTCTTTTTATCTATGCATACCTTATATACATTTTTTGGCTGGCTCTGAATATATAGTCAAAATATCCCGGTAAGTTTTGTTGATATTGTCTGTTCTCTTGGCAAAAAAATTTGAAAAAATATTATTACTAATTGATATTAATTTGTTAGGTAAAAATCATTTATTGGCTTTTACAAAAACCAGAAATCTTAGGTTTCTTCAATCTTGATGTTTTTCTGGAATAGAAACTAGTATGAATCTGATTACCATCTGAAAAGTCCTTTAATGTTCAGAAACAGTGTGTTGAAATCTGTCCAGCCATTTCGGCGATCTGCGTGAATAAACAAAAACAAACACATGCATTACTTTAAAAATATATTTGTTTTTCTTTAACAAAATGAAAATTTCCATTTTTGTTTCTTTTTGACGTACGTAAACACCTAATAGGATACCTAACTGCGTATTTAAATCATTGCCTATATTAGCTTCATAATATTTCACACCAACACCATACAAGACTACCAGCAAGCAGTATATTTAGTAGGTACCGTAACCAGTTCTAATTCCTTGAACATAATTGAATTACATGCATCGTACTACTTCGTGTGTACATTACACTCGCGTTAACAATCATAATAACATACCAAGCAACTGCACGGATCGTGCGTCTACCTGAAATTTGTTTACCAATACGCGGGAGATTGGAATCCGCACGCGTGGCGCGAAGCGACATTCTGAACAATGAAGAATGAAGTAAGAATTAATGTTTACGTTTGGGCGGATTTCTCGGCGTCTACGTCACGTGTCGATGTCGGAGGCGGCGCGGGGAGCGGCGGCGCGCTACAGGTGGCCGCCGCCCGCCCGCGCCACCGCCGCCCGCCACCGCCGCCGCCCTGCCGCAACGCGATTGATCGCCTGCACGCCACAGCCACTCTACATAATGACCGGGGTACTAACGCCCGCGTCGCGATTCACTGCGAACTGTGTAAGGACACACGCTAACTGAAACACATAACGTCCTCGTTAACGATCTATTACTTGACATCCGACGCATATATACCAAACATTGACGTTACGATAAGTAATCATAAAATTGTATGTAATAGGAAGCGCGTGTAAAATACAAGGGGATGTTTTGTTTACATTTGCAACCTTGTATCTTACGCTCCCGATTCACAGTCAGGGCGGAGATTAATGAATATGCACATCGAGTATTCACGCAATTAAACACGGCAACAGACAATTTATATTTTAATTCAGTGTAATCAAAACGTTATGATTATTAATGGTTTGTTTATTTCAACATTAGTATTTAAATAATTATAGCTCAGAACTGCACACTACAATTCTGTGTATCGTGGGTGCCGCACGCACAAACAATTTGTAAATACTCATGACTCAGAATAAACATGCTTATAATTGCTTAACTCATATTTGTTCTATGCAAGATTCGAACCTACAGTTATGCGTGGGTTCTGAATCGCTTGAGTTAAAGTAAATAACTAAACTAGATAACTTTATGCATAGCTTAGGTGTAGCAATTATTACAAATTTATGTAATTTTCATATAACCAAATGTGTATAAATGGTATCATTCAGTCAAAAATATGTTGAATGTTTGTAATATGATGACCTATGAACTTGTGTTTTAGTCTCGTACTCACAGTAATGAAAATCGATACTCAGTTTCAGCGCCATGAGTGTACATACATACAGGGTGTACTTGTTATAGAACGTCGATTACATTACCGTTTCAATTTGGCCAATTGTTTAGAATGATGTTACAATTAAAATTACAATAAAAAAAATCTAGTTGTTAAATTTTGTTGTGCCATCTTCAACTTAGACTATTCTGTCTCAAAAAATATTTTGTGCTACGAATATAATGGGAACAACCATTATTTGGGCATAGAAATTTTGGTGAAATGTAAGGATAGCATTACAACAATACCGTCAAAACTTAAATAAATTAAATACGATACATTTTTACTGGCTGGTATCTGTGTAAAGCCTGCAAATATTGATGAGTGCAAAAAAAATGTGTGTACCTACGACTAAAGTAATGTGACCCCCTGTAATATATGTATAACCTGAAAGGAAGGTGAGGATATGAGTTGACTTACTGTAACTGAGTTACTGAAGTAATTTAAGCGTAAAGTATTTTCTTTTTTGTCCTAGACTACGGCGTGTACGCATCGAAGGAGGCGCGTGTGCGGCGTTCTCTATCGCGGAGGGAGCGCGCGCACACCCCCTCCCACCACCTGCCTCTGCCACCCACAGTAAGTACCTCTCTCATACTTGTCGCAAAAACTTCCCTTTGTCACGTGTACACCAAAATATAAACCTGTCTTCATAACCCGTTTCGTAGGTAAAGCTTGGAAATTCTGAAATTTACACGGCTGCGGCATACATAAAGGAAGCCAAATAAATAAGAAAGTTCTGAACAAAATTCATTGTCAAATTTTTTGCTTAAAAATATACAATTTACACTGGTTTTCAACACGTTTAGAATTCCGCCAACAAGTAACGTGACCGGTACAGTACAACGTGACTGAGAAAAAATATTATATAGGTTAGTGTCAAAAAGACTCCGCCATGCGCTCTATAACTATGCAACTTTGTTTTATATACGTGCTGATATTTTTATGAACATATACACAAATCAAATCGATATAGCGTATGCTTAGTAAAAAAATATTAATTTCTATAATTTTGTTTCACCGCTTCGCATAAACAAACTTTTCTACAATTGTAGGGATTCAAACGACCGGACGGGTTCAGCCCATTCCTGGTAACTGATGTTATTTCATGAATAATTTATACGTAGTTGTCACTTTATATAATCTTCGCCCCGCGGTTTTCAATGGATGGACTTTCTTCATAAAGTTTTTTATTACGAGAATGATTGTCTTTTGCAAGATTAATTATATATAAGTCATACATTAAGCCTGACCTAGCTATATTACTTACCACTTGCTTGCGTTATTACTGAACATAAAATCTATAATATGAATAAGTTTTTATAGGGAATCTATTTGAGTTGTCAAATAAGATAAGTTTGTAATACTTGTGCTGGCATACAATTAGTCTAAAGTAGTATGATTAGGGCATCATATTACGAGAAAAGTGAGCATCACAAAGGCGCTAATGAGGGCGGGGAGGAGCGGGCGGTCGGCGAGGTGGCGGTGCCCTATGAAAGCTGTCAGCGGTTGATTTTTCCCAGTGTCGTGGGCGCCGCGCTGATCGATAAGTCACGTGGTTCGCGCCGCGCGCTCGCCGCTGCCGCTCGATAGTTAGTTAGCCGCTGCGAATCTCCCGACACTACTTTACTTCCCCCATGCCATACCCTACAACATTGTTGCTGTTTAAATTTGCGCAATGTATGAAATTATGCGCTATGCTTCACATTTAACTTCCAATTCTATACGGAATAAAAGGAATAAATAATAGCAGGAAATAAATGTATTCTATACGAATGAAAATTCTGACTGATTCATATTAGTGTCAAACTATAATTACAGTGACATATCTATTCTAATTTGTTTGAACTTATCTCTTTGATACAAGTTCTGCCTAGTTTGGGATCAGTTGACATTGTGTGAGATGTGATGTCTGAATATAACATATCATATCATTATATAACATAAGAGTATTATATACTAATAGAAAAGCCTATTTATTAATGTTAGTAAAAAAATCGTTTAAAGATGCGAAATGCGTTTATTGGTCATATTCAACCCTAATATCAAAGTCCCATAGATAGATATAGCGCAGATGAAAGAATAGCAATGAAAGTGCCATCAGTGAAAGTAAATACCACCGTAGCAACGTAGCGGCGGCGTAGCAACGCGTAGCTAGCTCTACCGCTACTAATTGAAGTTATGAACAAAACAAAGTTGATATTATTTGCTGTTTACTTTTGTTAGTATTATTATTTAAATCTGAATAAAATATACGCTTTACGTGACTTTATTTAGAGATGCGTACATTATATGTGGAAGCTTATAACATGAAAAGTAAGTTGGTGGTATTATTAGTCCATACGTTATCATAAACATTTGCAGTCGAGCAATGAAAATTATATTAATTGTGCATACTTCATTCTTTACTTAAGCCTAATGTACAATTCACCTTTTTTTTGTCAAAATTTGAGGCTATTTTTAGCTATTGGTTGTATATTTTGAATTAATTTAAGTCGTAATGAGCAGTGGTGGCCTTGTGGTATCAAGCGTTGCCTGATATTTTACCGACGCAAGTTTGAATCTCACCAGTCTGTAACAATGACTTGTGTAGTTAGTTAGCTTTACGTTGAAGGAAAAAAATCTGAGGCAACCTGCATCCGACTGAGACAAAATTGAAGGACATAATATGTGCCTAAGAGTCGGCGGCGGACTAACCATCTGTTACCTTTGCACCAAATTATCTTCGGTGAAAAGAAGGTGTTGTAACCTCTGCTTAACCCTTTGGGGATCCTTGTAGGAAAGCGTGAAGATATACGACATTTAAGTAGTGATGACTTTATGCAGTTGATATGTTGCAACAGTGCACAGGAGCGGAGACATCGATCGGCCCCCTCGCCCGCACTAGGCATTATCTCTGCAGATTGGACCTTCATGTTACATATTTTACCAGAACCATTATTTTTTATAAAAGTCGATAGTAAACGTTAACGGGATATATGTATGTAATTAATTCCATAGCAATTAAAGTCATAAGTTCAGGTACGCCATTTGCAATGTAGCCTTTGAACTCTCCATAGAAAAAAAAAACACACATTGTGGTCCATGAACATATGAACATACGCACTAAGAACATGCAATAAGTTGTTAACCGAAAGCTATATTAAAAAGTTCTCACATTATATACATTACTACTGCAAATCTTCATTCAATCGCTAAGCTAATTAAAGCTTTCTTTTTATATTGAAGAAGTGTGAACATATATGCACATACATACTGCATATATACTGCATATATTGTGATGGATATAACGATGCTTGAAATTAATATTAATGAAATATATCGATATATTAAAGCACCTTACACAATATTATTTTTGTGGTTTCTCTGAATACGCTTTACAACCAAATGCAGTTTTTTCGCGAGAAGTACCACAAATTGTATTTCACAGGGTGTATTTTTGTAAACTGTTATTTTTTTGTAAACGGTAGAAAGTTGTATGTAAGATAGAGCAAGATATTAACAGCATATAAAATAATTCCTTTTCCTAAGAGGCTAAGAAATTTATTCGGTAATACATTGCCGTGTCGGTAGCAAAGTTGTCGTTGTCTTGGCTTCCCACCTACTCAAGCCCTCAAAATCGATACTCAGTGAAACAGACGAAACCCGACATAGGTCTCATGATTAATCACATAGGCACATTTATATATCTACGTAGAAGCGTATAGTGTAGTACATCACGAGATATATTCAACCGTCACTTTTAAAGAAAAATATCGTTGCAAAAAAACTACACACACTTCGCACATAATTAACCGACTTCTTTTAGTGCATTTTTAAAACGGTATAATTATTAGTGTATTTTTATTTTTCCAGCCTCCTTTAGATTGCGGGATAAATGGTCGAGGGAGTACAACCTACTGTGAGCCGCAGATGTGGCCGCATTATCAGGTAATTTTTAGCTAAGCATATTAAAATATTATTTAAGTACTAGCTTTGCCCGCGACTTCATATGCATGGAATATTTTTTTTTCATGGGAATATTTTTATTGCTAGGATTTCTAATTATTTTTCGATACTAAAAGTAACCAAGTGGCGCCTTATAGCATCAGTTATCTGCCAGTGAAAGTTCCGTTAAAATCAGTCCAACCATTCAGTTTTTGTTCACAATTTCATGCGTTTTTTATTCGTTACTCGGAACTCTAATTGTTATTCAAAAATAAATTTAGTCCAAGTAACGCACCTATCTACCAGATAAAGTTCAACCGTTCAGATTTTGTTCACAATTTCATGAGTTTTATATTTTGCGCGGAATCCAAATTATTTCCCAAAATAAATGTAACCTATGTTACGCCTTATAGTATCAGCTTCCTGCCAGTGCAAGTCCTATTCAAATCGGTCCATCTGTTCAGTTATTGTTCACAATTTCGTGTTTTTATTTTGCATAGCATTAGATACTTGTCAATGAGTCTCGTTCTAATTGGTCCTGTCGTTCGGATTTTGTTCAATTTTTTTGCAGATTTGCTGCTGCGCAGAACCCCATTTAATTTCAAAATACAAGTAGCCCATGTAACGCCCAGTAACCGCAGCTATCTGCCAGTGGAAGTACCGTTCAAATAGGTCTAGTCATTTCGGAGTTACAGCCAAGTACACGTTATGACTTTTATCTCCAAGGGAACCAAGCTGAATTTCGGAATGAAAAGTATCCTATATATACCTCGTAGAATCTGTAATAATTATGCTAAGTTTTATTTGAATCCATTCAGCAGTTTTGGCCTGATGCACGGCCAAGATACAGACAGGCAGACAGACAAAAGTGAAAAAAATACAGTTATGGGTTCAGTATCAAATATAGAGTGCCCACCAAAAAAAAGTTCCAATATATCTTCAATGGTCGGAATTGGACCTGTTACAGCTTTATTATAAGGATAGATGAAAAATAAAGGAAGGATAAATGAACTTAATAAACATGTTCATTTTATATATAACATTACATTAACTTAATATATGGTTTATTTTTCAGATGGGAGTGATAGGTAATGGAGGTTGGAATGGTACCAATACAGTTAATGGAGGATGGAACACGAGGAGCGCATGCTCACGAGATCACATGCGTTATCCTACCGATTATCGGCCAGTAAAGGTGTGAATTGTTTATACATTATAACTTCATTGACGATAAAATTATTCCAAAACAACAGTCTTCATTGTGAATATTATCAATTACAGGGCCCTCAGCTACCTGCTCAAAGCCCAGTCTGCCATCAGGACGGAAGATCAACCCCTTATCCTGTATACGAAGACTCTCATTATAATAGTGACAGTGGCGCTAGACAGCGAACCACACCTGAATATTCGTCTGGTATAACGCAGGTTGAAAACATGCGAGCACAACGCGATCGGTTGTACAAAGAGCCGCGGCGTGCTCCACCCGAGGAGAAACGACCTCCGGTAGTACCACTGCCTGCTTTTCAACAGGCTTTCGGCTCCACTGAGATAGGGAAGTTCGCAGAGGCATTTAGTCGCACTGAAATCGCACTGGAGGAATCCTCCAGCGATAATTTTTTATACGAATTTCCAGAGTGGGACGGCGCGGCTGAACCGCAGTGGTCTTCGCAACCCGCCTCACGGGACATAAAGTGCGAAGACAATTTCTGATTCCAGATATCTTCACACGTCTCTAGCTCTAAATATAAGGCGATTCTGTCTTTAGGTAATTAGAAAATTTTGTTCCACCACCATGTTGCCAAAAAGAATAGCGTTGAAGAGTTCAATGTCGTAGAACTTCTAGTATGTGATGTCAAAAATTTATAAAGTGTATGTATAAAGAAACAGCCGACTACTAGTGGTGTGACATTTAAATCAAACAAAAAGTAGTGTAATAATTTAAACATTTAACTAGTTTTACGCCGTACTTAGATAAAAGAAAAATATTTCGATAAGAAGATGTGGGTATGTCAAGTAATTGCATATATAATAACAAAATGAATCATTACTCAATGTGCCTTTATTCGGAGAGCCCGGCCGCTCGCGCGGCGTCGTGTCGCCAGCCCCGTTTGACGTCGCTCGCTACTTACCTATTGCACGAAATTACAATAGCAATTATAGGGACCAACGTTTAGACAAATATACACGACCCAGACGCAAGTCGCATGCGCACAATCCATGTGCAGTAAGCTCAACGAAATCATTCAAGGATCACACAATCATATAAAAATAAAAGTAACTAAGTAATTAAATGATTCAAAAAATATAACATTTGTAAATATATCAATGTTACGTAACACATAGGTATGTTAGTACCTTTTTATGAACCAAATGGTTTAAAGCTTTCTCGGTTCTCTGGAAACTTAACAGTAACAATTCAAAACTTTATATTCTTACACAATTGGAATCATCTACACTGAATACGAAAGAAGGTATAAAATATATAAATTATAATAATATAAAATAGCTGCTTTTAAGGCAATTTATATTTGTTTATGGCAGCTACTTCATTCTGTATGGTACAGGTTATTACTTTAATTAAAAACAAAATTGTATTTATCTGAACAATGTACTGACTATACACAATAAAAATAAAACTTCTTTGTCGAGTATAAATAGGGGCTTCAAGACGTCGCGCGAATTTGTAAAAAACATTTGAATGAAAACGTTCTGGA
Organism: Falcaria lacertinaria; assembly: GCA_951449985.1. NCBI lineage: Eukaryota > Metazoa > Arthropoda > Insecta > Lepidoptera > Drepanidae > Falcaria > Falcaria lacertinaria. The sequence continues at coordinate 6,156,057 of OX602113.1, read as the reverse complement.
AGTAATGAAACAAAACATGTATGTAGCTAAAATTATTAGATAGTTAAATTTGATAAAATTTTAAAAAATATTACTTATGAAAATGGCTTTTTAATTGAATATTTAGGGGTCCAACAACGTTATGTAAATTGTATTTGTTGTCGTTTTGTTTCCCATTTAGAATGAAATGAAATAGTAAAGTAGACATTATGAAATACACTTAAGTAGGCAATGATATGTAATATTTATATGTGGAACTCGCTTATTGAGAAGAATTTCTTTATGTTTGAATTGGATTACTTAGCCCTTTATTTTTAGTTTACACAATCTATAAAGTATAAATTGACTCAGTCAGATGTCAGACTGCATGGGTATTGTATGTATCACACACTCAGAAACCTTTTTTTTTTTCTGTTCAAAACAACGAAACACTAAAACGTAAAAATTCACTAAGAAATTGATATAATATGAATACGGAGAATTGTATTGAACAGTGCTAGCATGATAATTATGCCATGATTATTGCTACGGTGATAAAATGATGTGCTAGTTTTCTTCACACAATAATTTAATTAATATTCAATGTAATCCAACATTTAATTTGAGCTTGTCTAAATATTGTCTTATAATGTGCGGTGCATGAATAACTTAAACTTCCAATGGTCTTCATTCAATAGGGGGACCTATTATGAGTCAGTACATTCGACCTCTTTCGACAAAAACAGCAAAAATTAAAGGAGTGCCTTACATATTTAATATGATATGAAATTAGGATGGATGAATTTTATTCTAGCATAATTTGATGAAACACCATAATATAATAGTATAATGAAACATCTTTCGAACCGAATATTTCATAAAATTAAGATAATTAACTTAATAAAAGTTATTTAAAGATTGACTACCTATAGGTACATGTAATTAAATAAATACCTAGGTAAAATATGATTAAAATATATGCCTAAATTAATCATGGCGTGCACTAACGTAAAATATTTAAAATGTGTGTGACGTTTTCATTTTATACTTACGAATATTATTTCCTCGTCTTTGTGGTTCAGAAAATCCACATACACACATAACATGCTCCAACGAGTAACCGAATTTTGTAGTTATCTAACAGACAATTCTGCGCATGTCATGCGCCTCAAATTGGAAGCAAATCACCAACCAATCAGGATCTGCTACGACCTCGAGGTCACCGCTACAAGAGACGTTATTCTAACTGTTAGTACGAATCATATTTGCCATTTGTTATATTTCAATAAATTAAATTAAAGTGTTTTATATATCAATTATATAAATTTTATTTAGTAAGTGCCATATAAAATAATAATATTTTATATATTCAACTGAATCTATCAGCATGAGAACAAAAAAAAACGGGAGGCTGAAGTTTGTTTTTTGACACGTTACTGAATAAAATCTGATTGAATTATCTGATTTGTTTATCCGGATATATTATTGATATATGGTTAAACGGACATCCAATAAGAAATTATAAAACCTAAACATGGACTTTGTCAGGTTTTTTTAGGGTTCGACATCGCTAGCTTATCATTCGATATGACTGTACCAGAGTTATTTCTTATTTCTGATTGCACCCTGTAACAGCTTCTCCCTGATGGTTTTGGCCTTAATCGGCACTTAATATATTTGTAATGGTAGACAGTGCCACATAATAAATTAACGTATAAATAAACGATATATACATCTCCTTAGATAGACCTATTGTTAATTGTTTAAGTATTAGAAAGTACCTATCATAATTTTTACTGTAGAGAAATGTATGTAAAGACATATTATTATGTTATAGGTATTCACGAATAGAGCTTCCCGATCCCACAATATTGTCTACCATCAGAGTAATTGTTGTGTGTTGTTCGTATGATTAACATCCAATTTTGTTATATATTATCATAAGTATGTTTACGTGTCTTATGTATGTTTGCTTCTTTATAATAAATTATTAGTTGCTGTAACTGGTTCGGCTCTGTTTTATAGCAAATTAAATTGGTATTAAAACTATACCTATGTTTTAAAACTATAATCATTATGTATGTAATAATGTCTCAAAAATTAAACGAAACATGTTTTGTTATATGCGTTTCTTAACACCAAAGTAATTAAATTATTTTTTATAGGATATTTTTCTTACCAACATAATTATTATAGTAAATATTGTAATCTTTGTTCATCTAATTTTGAACATTTCATACAATAATAAAGTAAGTCTTTCCATGATTATCTTAGATGTGTTTCAGCCTCCATAGATGTTATGTTCAGGTGAACGCATGGTATGAGTGAATTGTTTTAAAATAAATGTTTTATTATATGGTGAAAAACATAAAGCCAACAACATTTAGATGCATAAGTATTCTGTAAATTCGTTGAGGCAGTGAAAAATAAAGAAAATATATAACATACCTATGTAGTTATAATATTTATTACTAAACTGTAAATGTAAATACATAATTAAATATATTTTAAATGTTTCACTCATATCAATCTAGCAAAATCTGTTTTATTAGCAAATTGTAAGTGTAAGATTTTGAATCCGGTAACACTGAGTGTTTGATTTATGGACGTCGATGTACGATTCAAATAAACACATTATACTGAAATAGTTGTTTTAATATTTACTTACCTTTAATGCCATCCCCTGCCCTTATCCCGTATTATTTAAGGATGAGGCTATTTTTTTTACCAGCCGCCGACTTTGTATTCGCAACTTTTTAAGCCGTATCATTTACACAGATGGACAGTGTTTTTCTCTAGATCAGCCTCAAACACAACTTGGAATAATAAGACACTAGAAATTATGTAGCTATTCCTTAGTTTACAAAACGCGTGAACTGTGATTGTCACCCCGTGCGTACCTTACGTTCATAATGGATTGTGCGGTTGTTCTTGTAACTTCACGCTTCTTACATACATCGCCTTAGCAGCCGTATATATACTTATTTTACTTAGGTACTTAACTGTCATGAGAATGAATCGATTGGCTATTAGTATCAACAAGTGCGTTAAGAGTCAAGACTGTTATTACCAAATGTTACAATAATATTACATCAAAAGATATCAATAGTCACAATACAACCATAGATTTAAGATTTATCACAATAACTCTCCTTTCGTGAATTCGTCCGCAAAATATATTAAATTACTATATTACTCAAGGAGAGCGTAACTTTTCATCGGTGCAATAATTTTAAAAATTTAATTTGAAATTTTTGTTTTGTAACTCATTTATTCAGTTTAGGCCCTAATAAGGCACTGATGAAGGGCTAAATTACCATAACAAAATTAGAATATACCCACACAAACAAACAGTTTTTACGTCTTTATAAATGTTGTATCTATTGTATTAGTATTTAAATACATATATAGTTACGTCTACCTTGTGGTTATTTACCTGCGGTGGTTTTCAGAGGTGCTGTGCTAGTAGATATGCTTTCTTCGTTCCTTATGCTGCTAGCACAACGCTTTCCTCGAACATCAGCTTGGCATTGCATGCGTCCTTAGCAACTATAGCCTTTTAGAATACGGTGGGTCATACATAAAGATATAAAATATATGCTTTTCGAGTTGATCGAATCGAGTTAATCGAGTTGCGAGCCTAAAATTCTTTTGAAAAGCTTTTGTGAGTATAATTTAGAGCGTTAGAAGCTACGTATAATATACATTTCTTAAGTACCTTTATAGTGAAAATTAACAAGATAAATGAAACAGACACAACAGGTTTTATTTTACCTTTATTCATAAGCAATAAAAAGTAATTTATTTACGTGTCACAGAACACAATAACTAATATCCTTACAGAAGAAAATTATAAGATTTCAACTCAATCATAAATGAGAAAAATAGTTTTGGAAGCCATTAAAGGACACTATTTAATATAATATTTATATTCAACAGCCATTGACAAATTACTTTCACAGTGTGCATTATTCGTTTATAAAAACGCATCACTCGCGTGCATGTAACATTAAAACATGTGAAGGCACTTTTAATTTAGGTATTTGAATCTAAATTAAAACATGACATAAAGGTGTATTTATTAACCTAACTAGGAAAAAAATATTTATTAAATTTTCTAATAAATAATATCTAGGTACTAAGATGAGTATTGCATTGTCAGATATTTGGCAATAGAATTGCTCTATTTTGTAATAGGTAATTACTTAAAACCGATATATTTGTGTTTGAAGGGTTTTTTACTTATAAATATGTAATATTTATAATACCTAAATCATTGTTAATAAAACTGCACGAAAGTGTTCCATAATATTGTGGAAGTTTATTATGAATGCTCTAACTTATGAAGTACTTTGGCAATGACCAATTTGACACTTTGTATTGGAATTGTGACGTGGAAGATATCTAAACGCGGAAATAACGCCTAGACATTGACAATTAAACTAAAATTTAAAATAATAACGAACCAGCAAAATCAACAACTTCAAATTATAAAAGTTCAATACTTAATATAACATTAGTTACCTTCGTATTTTACTTCAATAAGTCTTTCTAAATATTCATTCATTTCCCTACATTACTTTTCAAATGTCATTGAAGTATGAAATACAATCGCAATTAATGAGCTCATTTTTCATTAAATTTTTCACTCATATTTGTTTAATCACTTCATTAATTATATTTTCTTAGTATAATAATATCTATAAATTGATTGTATAAGTTCGTAATTATTAAATTCGAATATTTTAACATATGTATATTAATAAACAGGTTTTATTTCCATAAATTACAAAACAAATGTACCTAAACAATACGTAAGACTTGAAATTATTATATGTGAAGTAACAATTATAATAAAAATATACTTAAGTTAAATATGAGTAAATTTTAATTTATACTTTGTATATATATGAGGTAACAGTAATATATAATAATAAAATAATTATTGAGACCACTAGGAAAGCTCTGAGCTGAACGAGGAATTCTGTCGGTGATATGTGCTAATTCTTTGCGCACGTCTCACTCTCTGTATATATGGGATTGTTAATATTTATTATGGCCTTGCAAACCACTGTATAATTCCGTTCTTTGGATAACTTTAACGTATAATAACCGTCTATTCTATGGTACACTAAGCTGTAACATTAAACAATCGTTATAACCCATTGCATGGATGTGTGACATTGTACTTGCATAAGAGTCTTTAAGGCTAGCCATACAAACTCTGCACTTGTTTTATTGTATATTTATTTTCTTTTTTTAAACTAATATAATTCAGCTCATAGATTTCGTAGCATTCAATTAACACAGTTACAATATAGTACACCAAAACAATATGCACATATATATATTATTGAGTGAATTATAAAAACTTAATCGTGTAGGATACATGTCATATGGTTCACCTAGCCTATGATAGAACTTTCAAATTTGATCACGAAGAGAAATTATTATCAAAACTACCTAGTGTAAGGTTTCATCGCGTGAGTGCATTTGAACTAGGGTAGTGAGTTTTGCATTGTCAATGTGAAAATTAAACGCAAGTTACATTACATCTAACTACTGCCACGATATATTAATTTTATTTATATTAAGCATGGATAAGGTGTGAGGTACCTAGTTTGGCACAGAGGTTTATACACATATTTGAAGTACTACTTCGCAGTTATTTCACTATAAACATAAGAAATAAATCTACAGAAGAAAGTCAAGAGAATTAGTCGTTTCAGTACCATTGAAAGTGTGGGTGTACATACATATTGCACTAAAGAGTCAGTTTACAAATATGTGTTTTGATATTACAATTTTAATATTATATAATAATAATTATATTAATAATATTGTCCAGTAAACTGCTTGATTCTATGTTTTGTATTGGAACTGAATACTTAGTCTGTAGAAGCTGAAACGACTAGTATATTGAAGTATTTATCGTGTCCTCGACTTCCTAGCCATATTGTCTTTTATTTTGTTATTTTATAAAACGGACCTACCAAGGTAAAAGTTCCACGTAGATCTATTAATAATCAAAGTTAATCTCTATTAACATATGCTCCAAATTTACCATACATTATGTTATCAGGATGTTCAATACTCGTCTTGAAAGTACATAAACTTGTGAATGTGCAATTATAGCACTGTGGCACAGTATGGATTAATTTACCACGTCTAGTGGTAAAATCCTATGCGTTGTTAATGAACTCCTCCTGTGCGTTCACTTAGTCCAGGAGCGGGAAATATTGCTTCCAGAACAACACGTGATTATGTTGTATATCAGAAAATTTATACGAGCTAGTGGGCCTGCCAGATTGGAAGTTAGCTATGTATCCAGATGGACATTCACGTGAATACCTAGCTAACTGGGCAATAAGCGGTTTTCTAAACAAGCAGGTTAACACCATATTTACCTACTTAAGAAGAAGTTGTAAAGTCTAGTCCATATCATTGAATATAGTTAAGATAAGTTGAGGGTGGATTAATTGAACTTTTGAGTCTAAGAAAATAAAATCTTGATTTTGTACTCATACAAAGTTGAAGCATTCTCAGAATTATATCGTTAATTGTGCTAATTGGTGACTCACGGAGGGGAGGTAGGGGACTCTTGAAAAGGAAAGAGCTTAGGAAAGACAAAAAAATAAATCGTAGCTATTAACAGAGGGGACATACGAAAAACTATTCATAATCTATTGCGTAGTATAGGCGCATAGAGGGATATATCGTCAAAGGGTCATCGTAAAAGAGTCAGGGCAGTCCACCTTATACATATGGATGACAAAATGTGGAAGTCCACCTGAATAGACGAAAGGGAAATGGGGCCGTCGTCTAGCGAGGGCTAGCGAGGGCTAGTGGGAACTAGTGGGAGCTAGCGGCGAGGGCGCCGGCCAGCTATTAGTAGCCGGGTGGCTAGTGGCAATGGTCCGGCGCAAGCGACTTGCGGCTGGCGGAGAGATGGGTGGCGCGCGGCGCGGGGCGCTGCGAGCGGGGCAGCGTGGTGGGCGCGGGCGCCGGCGCCTCGCTCAACATGTCGCGCGGTTTCCACACAGGCGATCCTACAACACACCAAACACCGAACTCTTTATAAGTCACATATCGTTGGTCGCGCACTTGCGACAGCGGAATTTGGACATATAGATTTGTACTGATTATTTGACCAGGAATTCGCGGGCTCGCGAAAAGAGTTGAATGTTTGATGAATGTTGTCGGAGATACGTCGCCTCGGTAGAAAGAGTGCGAGCCGAGCGGCCGTCCGCTCCCGAAGAAATAGTCAAAATAGAACAGAACAGGAATAAAGCTGAGAAAGATTTGATGATGGGTCGTCTACGTCGGTCAACATTATCATCGAACATTCAAGCAAGGCAGCATGTTTCCTACAAAGCATCAGCTGATAAACAAGCACTGATTCAATTTTGCATTACCCTAGAAGGACATTTAATACTAGAATGTTTTGTACCAAGCTACGGCACTTGTTATATATTTAGTCAACGGTAAAGATCTACGTTGTGATGCACAATATTTCAGTTAAGTGCAATCTAAATCGACATAATTTCGAAGTGCATGACTACGAAAGTTAGGTAAAGCGCTACGTGAACAAAGATAGTGTTCTGGCTACATTGGTATGTTTGCTATTATATATTGCAATAAGAACATTTACCCATATACCTAGTACGTACGTATACGTTTCTATTAGTCCAATAAATATATGAATATGTAGTTATATTAAGATAGTCATATGTTAAATATGCATATAGATTTGACAAGTTCTATATTTTATGTATATCATATCATTTATCATAAAAATTCAAGCTACTTGTAATTACACATGTATTGAAAAAAACCGAAAAAATAAGACACATAGAAGGAAATTAAGGTGGTGGTAGTGTCTATTTTGTCTAGCGCAGTGTATCATTTCCTCATGTGAATATAGATTCAGAGAAAATCTACGAGTGATTCGGTTTTAGCAACAGTGAATTAAATTTAAACAGTTAAGTATATCTATTGAAATGGAAACACATTTAGCTAACATATATACCTTTCTAAATATAGTTTGTTATAATATAATAGTTCTCACATCGAATAGATATATAGGGTATAGTAATTATATGTCTTATTTTTCTAGGGATGTTTTTAAAGTGTATCTACCTACTTTGAAGTGCTATCTAACAATGAATGACGAATTATCTCTAATATATGTAATTATATGTAAAATACACGTGGGTTACAAGTTTACAGTACCTAATAATATAATGATAAACTTAATACATAATTGAGCAGGTACAGAAGAAACGCGACAGATAAATGAATATGATTAAGTGCACCTATTAGTTTTTTCGAAATGGAAGACTTAATTAATGGTACAAATCCATGGCAATTTATATAATAATAATCTTTTTCTTAAATAAAACTGAGAAAAGTTAAGATACAAAGTAGGTATAATGAGAGTGATTCAAGGATTAATATCAGTACGATACCACAGCCATTATTGTAACACTTAGCACTTGGACTATTCTAGAATAAGGATACGATTTATATTGTTATTTATGCCATAATGGTTATTATTACCTCCATCTACGTTATTGTGTAATCAGAGATATAATTTCCGATCATGGATACATGTATATTTTGGATCACATTTGTGATATAGTGTACTACACTGGATCCGGTTGAATATAGTTTTAGTAGTCTTTACGAAGTCTAGGTACGAGCTATGTTAGTGCATCTTTAAATTAAATAGTCATTGAAGTCAATTCCGTTACTATGGCAAATATATTTAGCTGAACTCTTGAAGCCTCTGACAGTCAGTATATAGTATATAGTCAGAAGTGTGTTGGTGATTTTTAAACATGTATTTGATCATATTCTTTTATTGCATTACGCGCCTGAGAGTAAAGTGCGCGTTCGTGCGAGATGTCATCTAATGTTTCGACACTACTACGATCTGAAGAGGTCAGCATTGTCGATTGCGATATTAGCATTTTTCGGCGAGACTTGGGGGACTTGCCCTTCCCCTTATGCTAGGAGGTTTTACTTTGCTTCTTCCCAGAAAGGTAGCACTGAACACATGTCGGATGTTCTAAGGCCTTTGCGATTGATTCTGTTGATTTTGAAACAACTATGCCCATTTTCATAGCCTTGTCTTCAGCCTTTGCGAGCTGTGAGTAGTGGGTCATTCTGTCTAAAGAATTTGTCCCGAGTCTTGCTAGTTTCTCACCACTGGACTTAGAGGACCTTCGACTTACATTCGGTGATTTACAAGGGGATCTATCGAAGCTTGCTTGTGGTGTGCGCATTATACCTTTTTTTGGAGCAAGTTTTGGTGACTTTGATCTATCGATACTGTTCTCTCGCGATTTCATTATGCTATTTCGTGGAGATCTTGAGCCATCAAAGCTTTGTTGTGGGGACCGAGACTTGTCAATGGAACCTCGAGGAGATTTGGACGCGTTTGATTGATCAAAACTTCCACGAGGAGATCGATGCAAAGCCTTAGTTTGCTTAAGGCTAGATTTATTTGGTGACTTGCAAACAATGACTTTTGTGACGCGATCTCGGTCAGGGGACATTTGATCAACAGAACGGTTGGGCGATCTATCCCTGTTGATGCTGCTACCACTGCAGGATCGTATTACTTTGATTTTCTTTTCCGTAGACGATGAAGTTTTCTTTTCTGGGGAAGATTTGAGCGATTGTGACTCTTGCTTACCTAGTTCCTTGACCATAGTAGGTTGGTATTGCGTCGGCTGGTGAGAGGACTGAATGAGGCGGGCTTGGCTGCCTGTACTGCCAGCGCTTAGAGTCGAAGTCGTACTGCGAAAAGTAACCATAGTAATTAATGTATCGAATCAAAAGTGGTGGGTCGATATCAGTAGTGACATATGTATGAGTAAAAACAAGCAAACCTACGTAAATTTTAATCTGGTAATTTACTTGTTAGTGCCAGAGTGTGACGGGTCTGGTGCCAATATATGGTGTAGGTATAGTGTGTTTGTGATGCTGACCCATACATATGTTGGTACCTTAGCGTGAGGTGGTTGGGAGTTCTGCCTAACCCTCGCTTGGCGGGTGGCTGCGGCGGTTCGTCTTCGCCCTCCGACTTGGAGCCATGGTCAGATTTGTCGGTATCGGGCGGGGGTGGCGGCGGCGCACGCTTTGTACAACCGTCTGTTAGTCACAACACAACGAAAAGCATTGTTAGTGAATTTTTATTATACAAAATACAGAAATACCAGGATTAAGAAGGCGGTTCATTGGATGCATCTTAAACGTTAATTACAACGTGCATGTTGCAGTTGACACTAAAACAAGTATAATTAATGTGTGGTTAATGTACATACTGCTTGTTAATTATAAGCAAGACGTTATAATAAAAGAGGAATGTCGTACTTAAAATATAATAATGACCTGTAGTGTCACCGAGTGTTTTGCTCCTCTGTCGGAATGCCGGTTCATCAGGGAGAAGGTCTTGAGGAGGCTCTTCCGCGTCTTGAGAATTTTCACGAGATAAATCACCGACCTAAAGGTTGAATATTATTTAATTTTATTACATAAACTAGTGGCCTGCCCCGGCATCGCGCGGGTAGACAAATATTTTGTCTACCCGTTTTTAGACTTTTTCAGACATTTTTTTTTCTCTCCGTAAGAACCATCCTCGTACTTCAAAGAATATTCTAAAAAAAAATTAGCGATTTCGGTTCAGCTGCTCTCGAGATTTGCGCTTAGCAACACATTCAGCACATTATTTTTTATATTATAGAAGATATATATTTTATCCATATTTTTATCTCATTAAATGTTATTTAAACATGCATAGTTTTTTATTTTCTCCATTAAAAAGTACATACCTCAATATTTCCGGCGGAAAGTCGCTGTCCTGTAGTTTTCGGCTTCTTGGTTTTCCCGAGCGTTTGAGAACCTTGCATTACTTGCACCTTTAACACACAAAAAAATTTGATTAGAGTAATTTGTGACTGTAGCATTTAATAAAAAAACAATATTCCTTTACACAAAATAACGAAAAAATTTAAGAATATTGTTATTTTGATGTATAGAAGTATTATATTGAACCTGGTGCTTAGGTCTCTCTCTGTCTAATGTGTGAGTAGCGTGGGGTGCTCGGGGCGGCGCCGGCGCAGGACGCATGGCCGGCAGCGACATGTTGCGGACAGACTCTCGAATAATTTGCCGAATCGTTTTCAGGAACGCGTTGCGGAAATCCGCCGTGCTGTGGGATATCGTACTCTTTACATCACTGGATAAGAAATATTCTTTTATAATTTACCATAAAACAATACCCACATGAAACGTAGGTATAGTTACAAATTAGCAATAAAGTGATTATTTATAGAAATTTTATTATTTTTATCATTATATGTATATTTGTCATAATTTATAAAGAGGTGTTCTGAAAATTTATAGGGAAGTTATCTTTGATTATATATTATAAAATAGTATATTATCTAATCTGAGATATAATCAAAGGGAATTGGCGTGATGACATATGTGTATGTATGAATGGAATACACTATATAACATATAAATATTCTTGAAAAAATGGTAATTTATTCAAAGTAATGGTTAAAAAGGGGAAAGCTTCTGACCTGTTGGAAAGTACGTAGACTTTTTCAGATCTTCGTTGGAGCTGACTCCTGAGATGTATGAGCTCCCACAAGAAGTGGCTGTCCATGTCTTTGGCGGAGGAGGCTCGCACTTGCACCTCTGTCACTGGTATTAGCACTTGGTATCTTATAATTTCCACCTCGTTTGAATTGTTCTTTGATGATACTCCCTACGAGAGAAGAAAACCGAAACAAAATTGAAAAACTTGAGGTACAAGTAAAATATTCAACGTTGTTATTTCGGGAAGTTTTTACGATTGGGTTGTTAGCGATTTACCGCCGTAAATGTGTAAATCGTAATAAGAAAATGTATCGAAGAGACTCACAGTACTAAGAACATTTTCTTATCGAGGTACATCGGTCTAAACTTACCATTAACTTTTTCTTCTGTCTCAGTCTTTCTTTGCAGAGGAAGACAACCGCTGATTTAAATACAAAGCACATAGCGTGCAATTCCAATCCCTTCTTTATTTTTCCTAAAAAGTCTGAAATATTTAACCATTCTACTCCACCGTAGTATAACAAATCACCTGAAAGGAAATTATTACGTGTGTTGAGAACGGAGAAAAACTAAGATGATCTTTTTTATTTTAACTAAACGATATTATTTACCAGGACTTAGATCTATAGGTTGCTTGCAAGACTTCTGGTGTTGTCTAAACAAGTGATCAAATATAGCACCATATTCTTCATGGATTCGTTGCATTTCATTGATGTGTTCAGCAACTTTCTCCATTCCCTTCAGAGCCTCTGCAATTTCAAACACAGGTATGAATATTTACTGTCCCTCCTTTTACTTACCCGAATAAATATAACAGATGTTATCCTCACCCACTAAATGGAGATGCTCCTCAGAATTAACATCAGTCAAATTTCTCAATTGTTGTAGCAATAAAGGATATTTTAATATCCGCTGAATAGGTTTTATTAGGTACGATTCCAAAGTGGAAGAATGTTGTTGCTTTGGATTCCTTGAGACCAGAAATTCTTGTAGTGCTTGATTACCTTCATCTGAGTGAAAATTAATATTTTAATATGCGCAAACTTAATAATACGCGTAATAAATATGTACGTAGACAAAAATAATAATTCACTTACTGGGATGTAAAACTTTTTGCGCTTTGCTATGACTAGCGCAGAAGGAGCTATATAATTTAAAATGGTTAACGTAGTAAAGAAAAGCGCTTCCGACAGCAAAGAGTGCATTCTGAAAATAATAATAATAGTTTAACAATAGTAAAATTGTATATGATCCATATTATTGAAATATTAACGAAAAAAGTTATTAATCGTTATATCATGTACCAACCTTAAATTGGTTGGAAAATTCGAAGTGGTGAAAGTTGGGTTCCGCCTCAAGCGCTTCCTCTAAGTTTTGTAGGAACTGCCTTTGGAAAGTCACTATCTCTTGAATGTTGCCGAACAGAGCGTTGATCTCGGCGTTTGATAAAAAGGTTTCCTTCTTCAGTGGTTCCAGATAGTTCTCCAACAAGTTATTGAGGTGCTGCCGAAAACGTTCATAAATTATGTACTGTACATAATAAATACATACCATGTTCCAATATACCTTAAAATTCAAAAACGTTCTTAGGAGGCGAACATTTAATCAGATTCTGAAATGTTCATCATTGATTTAAAGTTGGATGTAAGCGTGATATCCCATTTTCGAATTATAACTTATGTAATCGTAGGGCGACAGGGTACAGTCTCGCAGGTGTGGCCAGTTTTGGAAAGTTTTAAATAGGTTTTATAAATCCATCAAAACTTTTCTCCTTGATGAATATTTATACAGCATAAATGTTTGAATATTATCTCTCTGTTGCTCTGCTATCTGATTGCTACGATATGAACAAGTGACTTCAACTTCGAAAAGAGATAATCTACTGCGGTGAAGTAGCTAACCAACCGACCAATCAGTAGCTGAAGTTATTTCAGTTAACAAGTTCTGCTAAACTACACGAGATATTGTCACAAAGTTGTACGCTTTACGTTACCAAGTTGCTCAAGTAGTTTATATTAAATTGCAGCTTTGATAACAATCTTGAGAAGTACCGAGATAAACAACCCCACTGAGAGTTTCCAATAAATGTGTTACGCATAAATATTGCATAATGAGATACCTATTTAAATTAGCTGTGTCCCGTGATTTTGCGCAATTTTTTTCTGGATAGATATTTACGTAGTCCTAAAACTATTTGCCTAATATTTATGAAAATCTGTTTAATAGATGTCTCCTTATATTTGTACGTATGGAAATTTGTGTATTACTATAGTGAAAAACCATATGCCGACGAATTTTGAAAAAACACGTAGTCATGTGCTACGGGTTGCTACGCAATTGCATATACGACACACGACCTCTCCTGTCTTAGTAATTCAATTGAATATTATTGTAACACAATGTGGGCTATCCATCCGAGACTCACCTTGACGTATGCGCGTTCAGTGTCGACAAGTTCCAAGAGCACCTTCCTCAGCTTGTCTGCGTCGGAGAGGTGCCTGGATGGCGTAGCGGCAGCGCTGGCGGCACTGCCGGTAGGGCTACCCCTCCGCGTCTCCGCCGGCGAGCGACACCACCCCGTCACTTGTTCTGCGCTCTGCCGCACACGCACACGCCCACACTTCTAGTTAATTCCCACCCCGTTAGACTGCTAATGTGTTCGTTAGTCTGCTGCTCGCAATGACGACACCGTGCCCATGCTTGGATGTGCTCTTGTCTAACCCACTTACAGATGTTTATCAAATGTGTAGTGTCAACAAAGGATGTGGCTCGTGCCTGCACCGTTGCATATTTATGACACAAAGCACCAAGATCATGCTAGGATGTGCATGTCCACAGATAGGCTTAACATGCAGGGAGTATTATAAAAAAGTGTGTGCGTAATTATAATTTGAATGTACAATTTCTTTTCACTGTTTTTGTCACGACTTTTAGTCTCTTACTATCATTTTTTTTTCGAAGAATAAAACCAGCAATCCAAATTTCGTTATTTCATAACTGAACATTTTTATTAATTAAGTACACTCCAAGATGAAAATACCTTTTATTATTTCTTGGCCGGAGTAAAATAACCAGCTAGGGACTTTTTTCGTGAATTGATTTACTCAGTTTTTTTTAATTAACGTTTACACTTCTGCAACTGAAATGTCTGAACTGGGTTGGACTCAAAGCGTATTCAAGCTGAAATTTAGTACATAGAACGTAACATGCCTCAAGTAATTATACCGATACTCATTATTTAACACAAAAGCAGTTTCAGAAGAGGTGATATGATTTATAGGGGTTGGTAATAATAGGGGACTCGAGTAGGTTCTTTACAGACAATCATTATCTCCCATGCGGGTGTTGGTATAGATGTGGAACATTCTTGGAGAATAGATAATTAAATCTGCGATTGAGCTAGACAAGAAAATACGATACCAAGTAATGTAATAGATTACCTTTAGTAGATTTTCAATTTCAAATGAGTTTGTTCGTGAGCTGACTTTAGGTGGACCAGTGTTCATAGCATCGCCACCGTGTGCCTCATTTTCTGGACTGTATAGTTCTTTACCTGTAGGAAGTATGGATACATAAATAATGCAATTTAATTTTGTTATCATATTTAATCTGACTAGCAGTTGCGTAGTGTTCAAATTCGAACCACAATTTGAAATTTACTAACACATAGTGGTATGTATATTAAAAAAAAAAATTAAAGTAATTGTTTTCTAATGCATGTAATCAAACAATATTATCTCTCTATAAAATAATTTAACTGTGCCAAATTTCATTCACCTGCGGCCGCGCAATTTTCGTAAAACATGGTATAAAGCTCTACGTATTATATATTACAATTTATAAAAAAAACACTTTCAAATGTATATTCTCAAAATTACCCTTAAACCGTTAAAAGCCAAACGTATTATTAAAAGACGAAGACGATACAGACAACATACCTGTGCTCTGTTCACTGTTTCACAGTATTTTTTAACGAATAACGGGATGTCCAATACTAAACATGTAGTGTGTTCCCTAAGGCTAGCGGTTGAATCACTCAGCGATCAATACATAAATTATTAGATTTTGATGTGAAGTGTCATATAGACAGATTTTTTTAATATTTATGTTATATATCACTAAACAACATAATAAAAACCTAAACTTTATAGAGGTACTTAAGGTAAGCGGTTCAATAACTATCGTTAACGAATTCATACTAAAACCCTTTCTATGCCTAAATAAATAAATAACACCAAAGTTAAGGAACATTTCTGTTTCACGATAAACCATTGTATATGACAGTTTTCGAAAAGTAAACTAACTGAGCAATTGCAAAAGTTTCATGGTATTCCGTCATTTAAATGACTGAACAATATATAAGCTAAGGATTATTACGTTGGCATCACAAATACGGGGACTTGAATTTCGGATTATGAATTGGACTTTATAACTCTCAATATTTAACTAAGTATTTACTGAGATTTAACTGATGATAGACTACTATGCAAACCTATTTGTAGGCATTTTCTGTTCCGATAATAATTTCACGAGATTCTATATTACTTCTGCCGAAATTTGGGTCGTCGTTAAAATTGGCGATAACTTAGGTACTTTATCATAAAGCTAATAAGCCTGGCCCTTCCATAAAGTAAGAGAGGAGCTCAGTATAAAATACATTTCGGAGATACTAAACTACCATGATACAAGGACTAGAGATCTTATGAGCCTTTGAGAAAGGTATAAAAATATAATCGGGAATAATAGATTCAGATTAATGAGAATATAATCGTTATGTTAATATTGCTATTAACATAATACATAATGAATGAAACAATTACAATATCGCTGTTAAGTTTTTATTTCGAGAGTATATACCGCCATCATTATCTCTTCTTGAATTACAAATTAGGGAATTCTCATTAGGCTTGACAAAAGTAACAGATTTTTACGTAGTACGTACATACTACAGTCTACATATCATGATAAACTCGCCAAAGTACAGTACCTACAGACTTATGGAACTATATCCAATAGTTCCAAGTCTAACAAACTCTAGTTCAGCTCAGTTTTATTGATTAAGTTTCTGATCGTAAAGTTTAAGCAGAAAAGTTTTGTTTAGTGAACTGTGTATGTGTGCACAGATAATTTCGCTCAATTAATAATTTACATTGAGTTAAAAATATTAGTCCGTGAATAAGAATTCAGTATACATATTACATCTTCAAGGTTAATATACAAAATTGGAAAATTTATGTAAAGAACGCTCAGCTGCAAGCAAAGCCGATTATTATTTATTTCAAAATAACATGTTCTCAATAACGCGGTATTATTTGACAACGATCAACGATCTAGTTTAAGCGGATGGCTGACAGATGACAGTGTAAACTTGACACTTTGTCAAAAGTTAATTGATTGATCAACCTATGATATGTCTCTGATCAATCTACATATTATTATCAAACATGGGTAAAATATTAATGTCTTTAGATATTTACTAGACAACTTTAATATGTAGGACCCTTTAGGACTAGAAGTGTTACAATGAGTTTTGGATGCATAGAAAAACAGTCACATATAATTAGCCACGGCTAGGTAACCCTGGTCCAGCGTTGAGTCTGGTGACAGCTTACCATCCAGCGGCCGTATCTATGCTTGCCACCAGTATAGTAAAACAAACATCGTTGTACAATGTAAGTGGCTACGAATTAAAATTTAATAAAAGGGATCAAAACAATCTGTGCTACATATGACACGGTAAATGCGTAATAAATCACGAGAGTATACAGTCTTGTTTTATTAAAATCATATGGAAATCATCCTTAATGGAAAAGAAAATTAATTCTATACGGCGATGTAATCAAAGAGGAACATGAATGAAACACGAATTTTTCACAAAGAGAGCTGCTATAAAATGAACACATTGAAGCCTTATCCGACGCCCGTGTATTCAACACGTCATTAAAAGCCACAATAAAAAAGTTTCATTAGATGCGAATATCGTAATAAATATGATTGTGTTTTGAGAGGGCGAGGTCGGCATTGTTCGCAAGCCAGGTCAATGCGGGCCTCATCAGATCGCTGCGATGCTCTTATAACTACTCGCATCGTAGAACAAAACAACTACAAGCTGACACAATACGTCATCGTAATTGCCTCTCGTGTTCATGACATACGAGAGCTGAAAAAAATAATACAACCATTTCAACAACTCTTTTGCTCTCAGATCGAGAGCTCTAAATAATGATCTGCGCTATATAAACGCCGTCAGCCAGAAATTATGACGAAAACGGAGTAAAAAAGCTTTAAATAAATGTATTTCAAAAGGAAAACGAAGTTGAATTTCCTTGGGGAACAACATAATTGCTATATGACTACTCAAACAAATTGTGGAAGCCATCTTTCATTTGCGTAACGTAAAGATAGGTCAAGGATTATTAATCTTTATTTATTACCACAGCAATGTATTTTGGTTT
This sequence comes from Falcaria lacertinaria, assembly GCA_951449985.1. Classification (NCBI taxonomy): domain Eukaryota; kingdom Metazoa; phylum Arthropoda; class Insecta; order Lepidoptera; family Drepanidae; genus Falcaria; species Falcaria lacertinaria. The sequence goes on along the minus strand of OX602113.1, from coordinate 6,138,031 downwards.
ATTTCCTGCGTCGAATCTGTCGTTCTGGGAAAACCTTACGTAAAGGGTGTATAGATATATGTATAAGTACATAATATTACATGATACTGATACGAGTATATGTAAGTTAGACGTAAAGGAGGGCATATAATAGTCACGTACAACATTTAGTAAAGTTACAAGGATTCGTGATAGCTCATAAGCAATGTGTAACGGTGTTATCACACGATTCACCGAACGAATTATACGTTCAAGCGAAAGCAAATTTCCTTCTTCAAAATAGGTACAGCCTTAGATATGGTGTGGCTTCGTATTTTAACTAAATTCACTTGGACTCTTACGTGTTGTTCTCAAACGATGATACTTATAAGAAAACATCATAATTTTGCATTCGTAACATATAATTATTTTATTTTATTTTATTTCGGATAATTGACAATCTATTGTGAGTAAACGCTTACAACTATGTTAGAATACACATAATTATAACAATACAACTAGCAATGTTCGTGACAAATACAATATAATCGACCAGATGAAAAATTCGCCTCAGCACAAAAAATAATCAAGGCTTTAATCAGGTATTTATAATTTATATAATTAACTGCTACAAGTTCCATACATCAGGGTCGCATCAGGATTTATAACTCTCAATCTCAGATTCACAAATAAAAATATACTGTTAGGTATCCCATACAAGTGTAGAAAGCTTCACAGCATTTAAAAGTTCTGATAGGAAAACGCTATTTTTAGCTCGTGATCATATTGCTTGCAGGTAAAGTTTCACCCTGCTACGTAACCCAGTTATGGTGGATAAAATATGTAGCGCGGCTAGATATTCTCTCCCATCCGCTGTTTTGACTCGTGTCAAATTTGAATTGTTAATATCTCTCAAACCGTTTTTTACAGTCCGATGGCCCTGGTGTTAAAAAATACGCTACTAGGTACTTGAATCTGTTGTCAACAAGGGGTAACGGAAAAATATTTGTATGTCTTTATTCTACTCTTTTTAAATTATTTGTGTGATCTTAAATATGGTTCTTATATTTCCAACGATATCTTCATCGAAACAATATCATGTCAACTAAATTAAGTAATTATTGATAATTATCATATATTTTTGGTTAAATATACGAAAATGCTAATTGTGTTTATTTCCAAGTAATTTGACATGAAACACCGAAGGAAGCCTATGCTGCCAGCATTCTTAGCACGCTCCCGCATGATTCTGATTTGGGTCACATCTTAATCTATAAGGAAGTTTAAATTATCTTTCAAGTAAATATTTTAATCTGTTTTATGTTAATAAAATACAACAAGGTAGCCGTTTCAAAGTGTCATTGTAATAATTTGTGGGCGTAAATCAATAATCCGCATTGGGTAAAAAATATATTTTGTTATGCACAAGATACTAACTGGCTTTCAGCCACAATCCCGAAAGGAAGGCTCCGGGCGGTTGGGAAACGATGCCAAGTATTACGTAAACGTAAGATTGAAGAGTTGCTTGTTGAGCGAAATGCTTGCCACGGAAATGAATGATGGCGTCAAGTTAACTGAAATAACACTGGGACTGTATGTAATCTATTGTTCATATTATGGTGAGATTACCATAGACCATTTTTAATGCTGTACTAAGTACTATAGGAGACATAAAGAATTAACCCATCGAGATGAATCAGCCTAAAAACATTTTTTAGATTTAAAGTGATGCAAGCATTAATGAATTCACGAAACGTTGTAGTGAAAGTTAACCAGGACTGGTTTAATAAAATGGAGTGTGTATGTATACTCACTCCAAGCGGGCGCGGGCACGATGAGTCCAGATATCATGTCGTCGGATATGACTGGCGGGTCGCTGGGCGGCGGCGGGCACACCAAAGAGTCGATTATATCGTCCGTGGCAGCGCGCATCACGCCTGTCAATTCCGGAGGCTCCGTACGAGACGACCTATGGCACAGTTAAACCTATTAAAACCTGTCACGTTTGTTTAAAAACTAGACTTTCCTTTGAAAAAATACAAAATCTGTAGTAACAGGATTTCTGTAGATTCGACCGAAATATAAATAATATGATACGTATTACCTAGTAGTAGAATGTGTAGACTAAACTACTTTTAACTATAACAAGCACTTATGCTATATTGAAAACTTTACGAAATTAAATTAATTTAGCCCGACCGGTCTATATAGTAATAGGCCTCTTCTAATAGTAGCTATCATTAATGAAATCATGCCGAATATTGATGCGTGGTAAGTCCTATATCACTTAACTATCTCTATAGTAACTTATATTGATGGATACCTCACACACATTAATTTACGTGTTTCATAGGACGTGAGCTAAATGACATCGACACACGCGCTTAATTTTTTTTGACGTTTGTATATTTACACTAGTGAAACTGATTAAAATTTTCAATTGAATCAAGTCAACGACTACCTTTTGAGTGAAACAGAATTTCAATTTAAATTCATTCTATGGTTAATTTGTTATAATAGCCATATCTTCATGTAGAAATTCTTCAACAATGGGTTTATAATAAGCATTAAGTAACTTTAGACAATAATCCTCGCCGGCGTATACAAAGGGGGAGAATACATCTGTATATTAGCGGAGCAATGCCTTAATTATTCCCGTAAACTTCACCACAGTTAACAAGACAATAAAAGCGACCGCTTTAAAGCCGCAACAGCTTTATATGGGCGTCGAGATGAAACAACTTACAACAATAATAATATCGTGTCGCGAGTGCTCGTTCCGAGATGACATTTGGTGGGGAACATTATTTGAGCGGTCGCGGCGGCGGCGCCGTAATGTTGACGTGGAGAGGCTCGATTGCGGTCAACGACAATGGGCGCTAGCGAGCGCCGCAAGCAGGTGCGCGGGGATATAGGTCGTACAGCGCCTCGCTAAACTTGTCGCCGAGACCCGAGCGAAAGGTCAGGTGTATGAGGACGGGAAATGCCGATGAACAGCTCTCCACCCTGCCCCGGCACATAGCGCGTTTTAACTTCCGTTTATTAGGCGCTGCCCGCCCAGTTTCCTGTTTCACCAGAAGTGCTCTAAATGTACTTGCGACAAACAGGAAAAAAGAACGACCCTTTTTATTGGACAAGATTTTCTCTTCAGCTGCAACGATTTATTCTAATTCGATGGTAACGAATGCGCCTCGCGGGGTTGTTTGATTAATGTAAAGCAGTTAACTCCGGTGACAGTCGGTGGAATTGATTAAGTTGGCGAATGTAAGAGCTATTGAATTGTTTGATTATTCACCGTTCAACCTTACTTATTAAACCTTCTTGAAAATACGAGCCCTTAACTGACCCTTAAATAAGTAAGTGCAAAAGTATTGTAAACGGATAAACGGATAAGTTTATAAATACCTCATCATCATAACAAGGGAGAGTTCCTCTTGCAACACACTTTCCAAGTACATCATATCTAGGTCAGATACGATCGCTCCGTTGATCACCATTATCTCGTCGCCTTTGATTATACCTGACACAGAAAACAACACTGAGCCTAGATAGATTGTTTTTAATTTTCTATCAAAGCGCGCCTAACTGTGACAAAAGGAAGCAATCGGGATTTAAGATTTAGCATCGTTCTCTGGTATTCACTGTAGCTTTTATTTCAGTAAATAAATATACAGGCGACATGACGTGAAATAGGAATCGCTGAAAATTCATCAGTGCCAAATTCTCAATCCGACTGTTTTTTTTTCATCGTTGCATGTTTGTTGTACGTTTATGGATTACTTTTTCAGATTACATTTACTGACACTTCCTCCTATATTTGGAAACTAATATTTACAAATAGTTATAATACAATGAATTACCATTTTGCATAGCAACACTCTTGTCTTCGACCCTACTGACGTAGCAGCACAGCTCATCTTGCCTTTCAGCGTTCTCGATCAGTTCAGCCTCAACACTAAAGCCCCACATTTGCTCGAGAGTATTCCGCTGCAGTTCCACTTGATACAGGATCTTGGCACACACTTCTACCACTTCATGGGTGTGCAGCTATATGGAAAAACATTAGCAATATATAAAGAGAGAAAGTAAAACTCTTTAAGGAGATATTTTAACATGCTGCTGGGGGAATCAAGATGGGTCAGGGACGGGCAGCGTCATGTGAGATAGAAGTGACAATTACACGCGGGATAAAGTAACATTCTATCCATACGGCGCTCGGACTGCCCATAAATTGATGATGTGGTGTGTATTTCTGCCAGAATTTTGTGGGCCACGGATTGCTAATTAGGCGTATGCACGTACACGCTGCAGCTGTAGTGACACTGTTCATTTATGCAAGGCATAAACTCAATTGGGTACTCTTAATACACACACCTACTTACTTTTGTGAATTATGGGTAGACCTTTTCGTTTTCCATATACCTGTGTATTTAGCTAGATCTCGGTATTACCAAATAAATATGTACCTACTACGTAGTGCTACCTACTGCGCTCTTTAACACAGATTAGGATAAAATATATAGAACCGCACCCGAAATCAGATTTCAAATAATTACATAGCATATCTCTACATCAAACTTCATAATGTAGATATTTGGTTATATCGAAAAACAATAGAACACTGACGTAGCCGGTGTCATCGCCAGCGAAATTATCGTTCATTAATAAACAATCAGATTAATTCCCTTAAGGGTAAGGTATAATTTAGTTAAGTTATGATTTGTTAAGATGATGACGGTACCGTCCGTATCTTCAGTTCTTTAGTTTCATATACCAATTAACTTTACGATCAGCACCCGCTACATGAAAGTTTAATCTATGTTCACAATTTTATAACATCAAATATTATAAAGTGAAATATTCGATACTCGGTTTATTTAAAACCTTGTTTCATCCCGTCATAGATATGACATTCATTTATCAATAAATTTCATTAATTATAAAGCTGTGAGCATAAATAAATTAACAAATCTCCTTAACTGCTTCAATGATATTTATATAACATATAATGTTTATTTAATTTTGTAATGTATACGTAAGCACTAGCTGAAATTGGGGTACCAATTTTTCAGGAGCGATTATACAGAATTGGACACACAATGTTGAATAACAATACCAACTCTTTCCTAATTGTTGCTTGAAGGTAAAATGAAGAAAGCGAAAAAGTCAAGAGTAATTAAAATAAATTTAGCCCTACCCATTTAATTTAAGAGCAACAGCCACTTTTGTGCCTTTAATACCCTTTTCAAGGAAATGAGTCGTAGGACCAATCGCACCTGAATTTATTTGCGTATTTTTTTGTTTGCATAATATTCAGAAGATAAAAATTACAATTGAAATATGTGTTCAAAACCCGTAATTCATTTTATTCACTGACACAGAAATAAACCTTATCTTGACAGAACCTTTTCTCTTGAATTTTTTACTATATCTGCTTCCTCGCAATCGTACTCGCGTGGATTAAATTATGGCTGCCATTTATCTGAGATTTATGTTATTTGCATCTGAAATGTTATTTACGACTGACATTTTGCACTGCTTTTCTCTTACATGAAAAGTGAGAAAAATAATGTCAGTTTAAATAAGTCTTAATATATTTGCACTAATATAGCACATTTAAATGGGACTATATATATATTCTTGATAAGTAAGTATTCTCAATGTTGGAGTTACTTAAGACGCAAAATATTAACTTTTCTGGTCCAATCAGATTACTTGTTACAGTAGAAATCACATCCCTTGTCGGACCTAAATTAGTGGAGAGCCAACAGGCTGTGTAAATTAGATAATTAAGATATTTTACTCTCACTTGAATTGATTTATTTTATTGTTAAATACATCACTTTAGTGAAAGCGTATACCTCATCTCTTTGTAGGACAGCAAATGCATTACATTTCAAATGAAAAATATAATTCCCCTATAATCTGCCGTAAGAAAATATTTTCACAATACGGTAAGTATTTTTATAATTTTTTCATCCCTCTACAAACCAAATCACCTAGCTTTGTGCCCTGCTCCACTGCCAGTGGTACTCTGAGGTTATGCTTTTAATAATTTATAAATTAAAGAAGTTTTTGAACAATTTAACCAATAAACAAAATTAAAAAGAAATACTAATAAAAACCTATAAGGCAACGATTTGACTTGCTAGGTGATGTTCCACATTCATTGATCCTTAAGTGCGAGTAATATAACGTTTTGATTACCTCTCTACAGTATGTCTTCGTGCAAAATCTGCGACGTAACAGACGCTGTCAGACCCTTCTCACTTCAATCTCGGTCCGAAACATTAACATTTTTATATTCACTTAGTAGCCAAACACATGTTACGAATATTAATTAAAATTTGTCATTTTAAAATGGCATTAGTGGTGTTCTTAAAATAAATATTACATTCTTTTGTTTTTCAGAACAAATCGTTCCGCTGAAAGTCCCGCTCTGGAAAGGACGTTTAATTTAATAGCTCGACTCGCTCAAAAGTAACTAACAATGGTTTAACGGTTGAAATAGTACTCTTACTATGAAAATTTCAGATGAAGGAAATCTGAAAACTAACAGTTTCTGTAAACTATCTTGCATATTTATCAGGATATAATGAGTAGAAGCTGAGATGAGCCGTGATAAAAGGCAGTAAGATATAAATTGAAAATGAAAGCATTATATTATGTATTTTTTTAGAGAACTATATATTGAGGACCATACTAATGTAAAGCTATGGGAAGGAGAATTACAACTGAATGTCATTGTCACTTACATAAGTCTCGATCAGGTCACTGCGGTGCGGCACGAAGTAGTTATGGTCTTCCATGTCCCTTCGTTTCTTGACCCTGACGAAGTGCTCGAGCGCATTGAGCGAGCGGCGGGCGCATGCGCCTGCTAGGAACTCTTCCACGGACATACCCTCGCGTACCCCAACGGTAGCTGTGGTGCCTTCAGGGAGCGACACTCGTACCGCTGCCTCTCCTTCTTCACGTGACATCTAATTATTTTGTTGAGAAAACAAATACCTGTTAATTGATACCCATCCTTGTGTGGGAACTAGGATTCCCTGTGCGTTCACGTAATTATTTTTTATCAACTGATCACATTTCGTTATTATGTTTCTGAAATTCAAGAGCAAAACCAAGTGACGCGCTACCAAAGAACCAAGGCCTAGGATACCTACAAACATACTATCTATTTATTCACTATATCAAACTTACAGTTGTCACTGGTATGAACTTACTTTTTAATATTTCAGCTTCGATCAATCATGCATTATTGAACTCTTTTACAATAACAGGCCTACTATCTGGTAATAACTCATTTCAAAAGTTTATTATTTTCAAAATAGGATTAAATCTTTCTTCAAAAAATATTTCTATTTTATAACTTTGATAGTATGGAAATGATGGAATAATGGCTTTAAGTCCCGTAGTTCACTCAGATTAAAACTGATAAGCCGGTATTAAACCTTTTATTATTATTTATTTTCTGCACTAAAAAATATTCCATAATAAATATTTCCAAAGATGAAGCTTCCACTAAGTACAGGTGCTGCATTTGTTAAAACAAATTCATCGTTTCAACTTTCCAGACTAACGTTGCCGAGCTATGTTTAGATAAAGAATTAGCGAAAGCCAAAATACAAAAAGATTTTCATTTCTGCATACACAAAGAGTACTTGACAATGAATGTTCCATGATAAAATTTTTTTTCAGTTCTGTGGTAAATTCAGAGCAGGAAAATGGGAAGCCTCTTTTCCTTATCTTTGATATCATAAGGAATCAATAATGGTTTTTCAGATATATCGTTTCATTTCAATTTAAGCAATAAAGCCACTTGATCCAAATTCGTATTTATCTCGAATACGGAGGTATCGTATCCAGTCTCTTACGCTTATTATACTAATCGCCATTTAGGACATCTGCGAATCAATAATGGTAGGTTGGTAAGTATAATGAATCTGTGGAGTCGACGGGAGATTAAAATACTTTGTATTATTGCTAAATATATATTCTAAATGTCAATGAGTAAGCTAAATATTATAAAGCTGAAGAGTTTGTTTGTTTGGTTGAACGTGCTAATCTCAAAAACTACCGGTTGGAATTGAAAAAAAAATGTGTTGTTTTCCATTAATCGAAGAAAGCTTTAAGGACATTTGCGGGCGAATTCGTGGGGAAAAGCAAGTAATAATATAAAAATATCATTTTTTTATCAATGTACTTATAACGAGTTCAGGTGCAATTTGTTCAAGAAACAATGATAGTTAATGACTGGCAGTCGGCGGCAAGCACGGGCGGATAATAGGCGCTTCTCGTGACGACTGGAATTACAGCCTCGTGAAGAGTCAGCTGAGTGCACGCCACTCTAGCGATTCTAATTCAAAAGCTTTGTGATTTATAAGTCTTTAACTAGAAGGTTTACTGCCATCAAGGACAGTTGCCGCCATTACCGACATTGATTAATATAAATAAACATGCAATTAATATTTAATGAGGGCAGGGAATAAACATTAATTGCACAACCAGTTATTATAAAAGAATAACGTTCCTAATTAAGAACCTCTTTCTATTTGATGTTGGCTAGGAATCGTAAAGAATGGCGTGGCGGAGGACGATAATTATCTGTGGGTGCATTTGAGCTGATGATACTGGTGGTGATAATAAAAAATGATGAAGTTCAGACAAGTGTGGTTACCTGCATGGACCGGCGACTGGAGGCCGAGTTGGAGCGCGAGAGGTTGGGCGCGCGCCGCTTGGTGGCACCACGCCCCGCCAGCAGGTTATTCAGCAGCGAGGGCGAACGAGCACATATGAACGCGTGGAATGACGACACCGTGAACACACCCAGCTTGTTCAACGTACTCTTTGTCCCCCGGGACACGTGTGTCAGCAGCGACTGCGGCAAATGCTCCCATGTAAACAATGACTGACCTTTCTCATCAAACCCCTATTATACGCCACAATTTGAAATATAACTTCTAATTCTTTGTGTCTGCCCCTCTTTAGAGGCTTTTTGTGTTTTCTACAGAGGTTTTTAGCAACAATAGGATATTCATACACTCGTTAATCAGACTTATTCTTTTGCGAAATTGTAAGTTTTTTTTATTTATTCGCTTGGAAAAGCATTATGACATGACGTGATATGGGTCGCCGCGTAACAGATTCTAACCCACCGCTCCCGGTCAACGGAACTGTCAATTGGATACGGGAACCAACAAATTTCCTTTAGTGTCAGCTTGATGAATTCAGTTCACAATTTCACACCCCAAACGTTTTGTCTTACTCAGATATATTATAATGACAAAATGACAATGGGACATATATATCATTACATGTAGGATTCTTCCTTACCTTAGGGTTTGGCAGTTCACCACTCTGAAGACTAGCCATATAGCAGCGCAGTCGGAACTGTTCGCAGTGTAGACGTTCTAAGTTTTCTTCCCATTGGAGCATTTGCACAGCAAGTTGAGCTCGTGTCTCTGGATCAGATACTACTGACTGTTGAAGATCTGCCATGTGCTTCAGCTTGTGATCCTGTTGCCAATGATAGTGCGTTAATTTATTTTATTTTATTTTACACTCTCATGTTGACTTTCAGACTTACGATATCGATATATAAATACGTGTAAGTGTAGTTAAGTAAAATAGTAATGCTCCTTTGAATAGTTAGGGGCGAACCTCGAACTCGCGCCCGGGCGAGGATGACGGGTGCTATGAATATTAATCAGCGCGTGCTCCCACCTGGCTGAGATAACCATTAAGGTTGATAAACTACCTAGATTGTTCCTATACAAAATATAAGTGACTTCATTACACGATTAAAAAAACATGGGAGTACCTATATATTTCTATTTAACAAAGAGACAAAAACGAAATTGTCAAGTACCTTTTCTCTTCTGTTTGTGTATATTTTAGCTTTTGGGTTATCAATGAAATAACAGGCGTAGTTTTTCCACAGCGAAGTAAGGTCGAGAATAGCACTATAATGAATTAAGCTTAGAGAAATATTGTCATCATCTCCGTGTGAGACGTTGACAATTTTATAGGATACATTGTTGGACATTTTAATCGAGCCAATAAAAGTTGATTCTATATTTTCACACCGGTATTTTGTTGAGATACATAATGAAGTATGACTAATCAAACTGCACAAAGAACACAGTCCGTATATAAGTTGAGATAAGGCGAATATCAGTGGATGCTAGGTTTCAGTGTCTCCATTAATTTCATACGTTTGCGTAGACTTAATCAAACATGTCTGCCAGGACAAATTAACATGCTATACACATGTAGTAGTGTGAGGCGGCCACAAAGGCTTTGATGCGTGCTGCGGTCACCCGGTGCGGGTCAGAAATTGGCGCGATTTACACGAGAAACGTTCAGAACCGCAGGCCGCCACCACCCACCTGCCTACACCCCACTCACATATTATGTATGCCACTAATACATAACCTCGTTTCGTAACTAAATGATATTAAGCTTGCAAGTGACATTCTACTATGTAGCCGCTTCCTTCAAGATACTGGAAGTAATACTACTACGTATATTATGAGTGGTACATTTTATTCAAACAGGACAAGATTTTATAATGCATTTTTATGAATATAAGTAGTATAGTTCATTCATCCACTTGAAAATATCTATATATTTCAAATACTCCTATGAAGGAGATTTTAAGTGAGCTATTTAGCATCAATAGCAATATCTCCACCAATATATCTAATATTAGGTCCTTACATATGAAATTGGCGTTTTGTATGGGAGGAACAAAAAGTCGAATATTTTTTAATATAATATATTTAATTAATCAAAGTATGAACCATTATTTTCTATGCACTTTTGCCATCTCATAGGTAGTTCATTGATCCCTTTACTAAAAAAACCAGTCGGACGGGAATCAATAAAATCTTTGAAGGCGATTTGGACTGCCCCATCGGAGTTGAATTTTTTCCCTTGCAAGAAGTTATCCAAATTTCGAAAAAAATGGTAATCTGTTGGAGCAAGGTCCGGGGAGTACGGAGGATGTCTTAGACTTTCCAATTGAAGCTCTTCTAATTTAGTAGCCGTCTGTAGCGCAGTGTGTGGTCTAGCGTTGTCGTGAAGCAGCAGTGGCGTGGAGCGATTGACCAGCCTAGGTTGTTTAGCCGCTAGCTTTTCCATCATGGTTTGCAATTCCTGACAATAGACATCAGCCGTAATAGTCTGGCCAGATTTGAAAAAACTGTAATGAACAATACCGGCACTAGTCCACCAAACGCTTACAAGTAACTTTTTTGGGGTTAATTTTCGCTTGGGGCAGCATTTGGCTGGCTGGCCAGGATCTAACCATTGCGCTGAGCGCTTCCGATAATCGTAAAGAACCCATTTTTCATCACAGGTAATGATTCGGTTTAAAATACCTTCATTATTGTGCCGGTTTAGTAATGTAACGCAGCAGTCGACGCGCGTTTGCCGGTTTGTTTCAGTCAATTCGTGAGGTACCCACCTTTCAAGCTTTTTAATCTTCCCAATTTGCTTCAAGTGAATTAAAACAGTTTTATCACTAACATTGCAGCCTGCAGCTAACTCGGACGTGGTTTGCGATGGATCCGCTTCCACAATAGCCTTCAACTCTTCATTATCAACTTTAGTCTCAGGCCGTCCACGGGGCTTGTTCTGCAGGTCGAAATTTCCAGAACGAAAACGTTGGAACCAAAAACGAACTGTGTTTTCTTTTGCAACACGACCGCCATACACATCATTCACCCTTCGAGTTGTTTCCGCAGCACTAGTGCCACGGCGGAACTCGTACTCGTAAATAATGCGATATTTAAGGTTTTCCATTTTGTAAAATGAGTGACGCAAACAGAAAAAAACAGAAGAAAAAAAAACAAATGAATGACGATCATCGAAGCACAAATACATGAGTCTATAGCTGTACAAATTTGAATTTGGAATTCCTTACCAAAGAGGAGAAATTCGTGATTAAAGTGGCCAGTACGAAAAACGCCAATTTCATATGTAAGGACCTAATATATAAAAATCTCGTGTCACAGTTTTCGTTGCCATACTCCTCCGAAACGGCTTGACCGATTTTGATGAAATTTTTTGTGCTTATCCGGTATCTATGAGAATCGGCCAACATCCATTTTTCATCCCCCTAAATGTTAGGGGTAGTCCAACCCTAATTTTTTTTTTTTTTTTAGACCGATTTCAAAATATCTTTCACCGTTAGAAAGCTACATCATCACTGAGTAACATAGGCTATATATACACGGGTAGACAAAATATTTGATATAAAAGTCTACCCGTGCGAAGCCGGGGCGGGCCGCTAGTAGATCAATAAAATTGTGCAACGCATGAATAACGTGAAGCTAAAAGTTTACTCTGACATTGCAATACAGATTAAGGTCAAAATATAGCAAGCGAGTGGGTTCACAAAAGCAGTTAGATTGAGGTAGTCAAACAATGCCTCCGATGGTTCAAGCAATGCGCAGTCGGGGGCGAGCGGTGGATAATACTTCAGTCAGTATGACCACTTTGTGTTTCAACGCAAGGTTCGGCACATTTCATTTTGTTGATTTAAAACATAATATCACCGTATCTTTACTGTTATGAAAATAAAGTAATTGATAAAGATAACATATTTTAATAATCGATCTAGTTTATTGATGGAACTGGGCATATTGTTTTTATATTATGCTTGTTAAACTATCGTGTATTCCTACCTTAGTTACGATGTAAGATAAACGAGCTAAAATAATTACTTACAGACTCAATAGCTTTTTCAAGACGATAAATCTCTTCTTGGAGTAAATGAAGCGTGCCAGTCTTCCCACGGTGACGGGCGAATGCTGCCGCACACGCGCTATGTATGCTGTTTACCCAGTTCTCCAATTCAATCTGAACAAAGAAGTAACATAAAATTGTATTCAAGTAATCAGGACTCAGAAGAAATGTTGTTAAAAAGTATTCGGTAAGTCTAACTGAGAATCATGAATATGAAATGAACATGCATGCCTTAGTTGTATAAGTTAGAACGTTATCTAAGATGATAAATGTCATGAATAATTGAGCTAGTTAATACATTAAAACTTACTTGACAGGGTGCTTGGAATAAATAGGCGTCACCGAATGCCGTGCTCAGACAGAATATGTAATCACGTTTGGGGTGTTCGGGGATAGGTTGCATGATCGCGCCGTCCACGATGATGAGGTGTTTGGGAGCCGCCTCCACGGAGCGGCCTTCACGAGAGTCGCACGGGTAGAACAGCAGCGTGGTACCTTTCAGGCAAACCCAGTAGCCTTTCCAGCCACGCTTACGGGCCAATTCAATCTGGTGCTTTTTACGAAGAAGCCATTTCTTCACACTTAAAAATCTGCACAACATAAATATTTTATACATAGTAAGCTTTAACAGTACGCATAGTTAGAATAAATAGACCAACATAATATCGATACCTTTTGAAAGTACACGTTGTTATCCCACATATGTACAATTATGTGTAAATAAAAGACTGTGTAACAATGTAATAATGCAACAATACAATATAATAATTAAAACTGCTGATTATAATAAAAATTGATATATTTAAAATACATTTCAATATAATTATAACTCAATACAATTTTTAAGATTAGATATGTTTGTCCTTTTTAAGTAGAATAAGTCATTTGATTGTTCCAGGATACCAAAGTAAACAGCGTACAGAATGGTCATGTCAATTTTTTTATCAACGTCTCTTTTTCTGCAGGGGAGCACAAAATGTTTTTTTATGAGAGACCGTATTCTTTGGATTGGCACTCCTCGGGATCGTTTGCCAAGGACCTCCATTGCCCAAATAACAACATTTACTGGAGTGGGTTCCCGTTTCAGTCCACGTTCCTTGGATACTTTGAAATCTGTCCGCATGCAGAAAACTGATGAAAATGATGATCTACTCTTTGACATTGTACTTACAACGCGAGCATTACAGACTGCCGCGAACTCGTTAGATCCAAACTCATCATACTGCAATATTCCTCACCGTAGGAACGTATTATAAACTCGGTTAACGGAGCAATTTATTTGTTTGTTCAGTATATTATAAACAAAACATAAATGAAATCGAAACCACACAATACGCTATAACTCCATTCTGACCTGACAAACAATATGACACTGACGGTGACAAAATGCCACAGCTTGAATAATAAATATATTATACTTTATCTATTTATATAGAATTAATCCTTTTCCATGTTTTTTGCTAAACGAGCGAATTGTATATTAGTAAATCTTATAGTTTAGCCATATCTGTCAATCCGTCTATATACCACAGTTTCCTTCTCGCAGACTATTGTCAGTGCTGGGAAGCTGAAATTTTGCATATATATTCATAGCCGCCTACTAGAGCTATGAAATTTAATCAAAAACCTTCGATACACGTAACGTGGAGGTGAATTTGTTTTCATTCACGTAGTCCATCGTGTTGATTTCGTTGAATAGTGCTTTCAAATTTTCCCTAAGATTATTTTTGACTCAGGGTTCAAATAACAAAATAAAGCTATATGTAGTTGAGTGTCCGCACGGCTAAGCGGCATAAAGCGAAATGACTTGCCTAATTACGCTCATAGATGAATTAATATTATAGTTATATAATGAATAAATCATACCTCACGAAAGTTATTTATGACCCTACTTACATTAATATTGATAGGTAACCGTCATGCGTATTTATAACCTTTATATAATTAATGACATCGGGCATCGTTGAAAACAGCTCTAGCTAATTAATCGTAATTTATTGAAAGGCCTTTGCTGAATTTGCGTTGATGATAGCGTTGTTTTCAAATGAGTTCATTCAAACACAAAAGAATCCCGTGCCCTTGAACTTTTGTGGATTTACTATGCCACAAATTTATAACATTATTTGGAAACGCCTTACACATTTAATAGATACGAGTAATTAGATATAAAACGTTGAAATTTAAACTGTCATTAAATTACTACAAGCTTTCTACACTAAGTCCTGAGTTTAATTATAATCCCGCTTTCAAACAACTTTAGTAACTCAAATCTCACAGCCGGGGCGTAGAGTTTAATTTGAAATTTAATAAAATATATGTTTAATGTAAGCATAAGCGCTGCATTGAATGCGGTAAGCGGGTTTGATATTCAGTTTCACAAATAACGTTTTCGTGAGTCCTACATAAGTAGGTAACCACTTAAGTTCCTAATCTTCACATTTTAATGAGCTCGTTTAAGTAAATATCATACCGCACCAATAGTCTTTATATATTCAAAAGTAACTCTATATCTCTGTCTGTTAAGCTTTAAAGGCTAAACGGCTAAACTGATCTTGGTAAAAAAATATGGATATTATGCATCATGAGGAAGGTCAGAAGTAACTTTTGTTAAAGTTAGGAGAATAGTAATAGTTTTTTTTCTAATACTAAAATTATTTTAGGGTCAGTTAGCATATCTTTTTTAAGAGAATGTGGAATTCAGATGTAGAAAATTACTTCCTTTTGATTATAACCTACACTTCATATGAACTGACAAGTCGATCTTGATGAAAATTGGCGTTAACCTTCATTTTGCGGCACTGAATTAGCTATTTGTATTTGGATATAAGAAAATCTTAACCATTCGACAGTGCAAATTAGTCTATAACAAATATTTTTTCTATATTCAAGACCAACCACCAAGTCGATGATAAAACACGAAGAGGGATAAGAGAGAGATATATTATAGTCGGCAATGTTTGCTATTCTATTTCTAAGCCGCGAATAAAAGCCGGTGGCTTCGTAAAGATTCAGTTTTGTAATTCTAGATGGATGGATGGATGCAAAGTACTGTTGTTATCTGAATGGGAAAAAAGTTTTGTAAAAGAAAACTCATCGAAACTAAACAACCTCTTCTCGTCTGTTTATGCCATACGTTTTTACAACGACGTTGAATGGGTCACGGCTAAGATTTCCCTCCGGTCATTTGGGATTCATGGAAGAGGAATTGTAGCCTCAAGGAACATAAAGGACGCCGCAGGCTTTACTTAACTGAAAATGGTGAGAAGTATACGACATCGCCTTTCTTTCCGTCGTTTCTTGTTTAACTTACTTTTATTAAAGCTTTTCACAAGACAAGGAGGAGGCAGGTAGGTATTTAAATTAAACTTTGGCTCTTTTCGTTTCAGATTCAATGTTTGGTGTGTTCAAAGTGCCGATATTTACATTTAACTTTGATGAGTAAACCTTGTGTGTATTATTTCATAGTTGTTTGGATTCTTTATAATGAACATGAAACAAATATTATAATTTCCATTATATAAGCCATCTCGCATAATGTGTTACTTTATGACGCCACAAACGATCACTGTACTACCTCACACCCAATTCAACTAAGGTGATGATTTAAGTTACGTCACGAAGTAGTTTCTTTCGAAAATTCAATGACTTAGGGCTTGTATGTAATGACCTGGCTTATCATAGTGCCGAACGGCATGAACACCAACATATGAGATTAACTTTTTTTGAATACCGTGAACATAGCAAGCGAGCATACCGCCCGATGGTAAGCCATAACTGCAGCGTATGGACGCTTCCAATACCAGGCGTATCATTCGCGCGTTGCAGCCCTGCATAAATATCTTTCATCCCTTCTTGAAGCGCTTCATCCGTTAGCCTCTTTACTTTCTTTGGAAACACACAGTTCAGGACCAATTTGCTTCCAATGCGAGAAGAGTTACTTACCCAGCCTTCCTGACGGCGCCGGTGCAGTTGAAAGAGGCTGCCGCAGCACCCGTCTGCTTGCCCTTGTAAGGTGAATTCATCGCGCTCTCACCGGGATCCTCTTCGTCAGAAACCGCCGTCGTCAGTGACATACGATCATCGTCCGAAATCTGTGTACACACCAACTCTATTTGTACTCTCGCTTCAAATGAGGGTTAATTTTAGTGAGCAGATGAGATAACCAAAAACCATGTTCTTATTCACAATCAGATAAAATGCATATTATTGTAAGCTTCACATTTAAAAGCTTTCATGGAATTTTAAACTTTTCATGAGAAAAAAAATATTGAAAATAATGGTATATTATTACCAAAACCCCGTGAGTAAGTCGTGATACTTTATGCCGACATCGTTCGTTTAAATTGAAGCTTACTAATATAACACGTAAAGTTACATGAAAAGTGTAAATCGAAGGGTGCCGAATTTGTTTATTACTGAACAACCGAGGCTTGAAAATAGAAGCTTTTGCTGAAATGTTTAACTGTTTCGTAGGTTCTGTTCATTCATGCACAATCTTAAATCTTCATCGAAATTAAATTTAACTTAATGGTAAATATGAAATCTTTATAAAAAGTTGCAAAGAGAGCAATATTTGAAACGTATATAACACGTAAACTAAAATAGCAATGACAAAAGGAATACAAAAAATAAAAATTGATAAATACCTAGGCAAATTTATTCCCCGGTTGAACCGTAAAAATAGACGTATGCTTGATATATATCCAGTGTAACACAGTTTTGCCCCTCAACCACCCCTCATTTCCACCTCTGAAATTGTTACCTCACCTCTTCGGTATGTAGCTAGGCGCGCGCAAAGCATAAGAACGAGTGCCAAACGAGGCGCGACTGTTCCATTACTTCATGAGAGTTTTTTCTTTTGATATTCATTCTTTTGCCTTTTTTCACCAGACCATGAGTTAATGAAATTATCAAGTTAATAAAGAGGCTTAACAAACTATTCGACAAAAGAATATCTCAGATCAACTTTAAAAATTAAAATGTGATGCGTTTATCTAAAGTTTAATCTGACAACTGGCTTATAAGGGCACTGTAGCGGTATCAATTAGTTATCGACGAAATTGCCTGTTGCTGTTGACTCTTCCACTGGGAAGAGTCAACTGCATGCATCCATCACTGGATAAAATCGAGAATGTTAAATCCGAATTTGTAAGTGATGCCCAAACGTCAGATTATCTGTGTATTTAGCCTGAATTTATAAAAAAACATTATTCTTTAAAACAAAGCATTTTTCTCAGTCTTAAGCGGTTGTCCCACGGGCACGGGCTAGAGAGAGCCATATAGACGCTGATAGTTTGGCAACAATACTGAAGATTTTAGGCATGACATAATTTATTAAAAATAATTAAGTGGCCGCGTCTCTTGCGCTTTTGATCCAGGTACAATGTAAAAAGGAATGAGTTGCTTTGAGGCGCATGCGGCTCACGGTAGCGCGCTCTCGGCTCGATGACTCTTGACGCTACGTACTCGCCCACGCTTTTCATCGCAAAAAAGTATGCGACAAAAAATCTCTATGAAATTTACAAAAATACCTTCATTCCAACGAAGATGGTTATATACAGCCAGAATAAGTCGCTGCGAAGCAGACGCTCTGGATCAGGCTACGAGCTGCATTGGGTGAAATTAGGTATCAACCCCAACATTGGGCGGTGATTAAATAAATATTTACGAAATTATAAGCTACCCACTTGGCTTGGTATGCTGACTCAATACTCAAAAGCAAATTAATATCAGTGCTTTTTTAATGAAAAGAAAATTGTTTTTATTTAAGAATATACATACATAGAGCAACCATTAAGTATATATAAAGGACTGGAAATGTGACTAACTGCCGAGAGGTGGTGATAGATTAGCTGTCACATTGCCACCATAATATTTTCGGTAGAATGTGAATGACAACAGTAATAACATTCATGTCTGGCTGGCAGTCATGAAAGTTCAGCTCGAAGGATTGCTTGGCAAGTTTAGTGTTCAATTAGTTAGGGGTGTGAGTCTACCGAAAAAAGGGGAATTTAAAAAGTCCTCTAAATTTAAGTAATTTGTACGTTAAGATACCCCCAGTATTTTAAATAATTTTGTATCAGTACATTTTTCCTTATTCATTTCTCTGTGATAACAGGTTTATGATAGTGTGAATCTCAGTGGCTACTTTGTATTTTGACTATCTATGTTTGTTGGCAGTTGAATATTGAGGATAGAAAAATGACAGAGCAGTTTGTGCTGTTACGGCAAATGTGTTTTGTGCCGGACAGAACCCGTTGGCAAAGCGTGTCAGCTATAATTGAAAGTACAGTCGTTCCATATACCATCTAAAACGTAGTTAATTTTATGTTCTACATTACAAACTTTTGTACATAATTTAAGCACGGTTGCTTAATATGTATAATTAGTTTAACGTAATTATAATGCAGTAATAATCAAGGAGGTACGGAAAATTATTCAGTATGAATTAATTGGTAAGCACTGAATTCAATTCCGGTTACTAATCAGAAAATCACAGTTTCCGAACTAACTTTCAGCTGTGGGGAAATTTAGAGAAATACCATCCAAGCTTTCAACAGTTTTCGACGAAACATGAAAACTGTTTGTCATGAAACATTTAGTTCTGCAAATCATCGCCAGCACGCTGCTCCAACTTTCACGAGGCATCTATCCATCTTCATAAATTACGATGAATTGGCAAGGACAGCTACCTATTTGTGTGTTTATTTATCCATGCCTATGAGATGTCCTGTCAGTATAAAACTGATAGCTAAAATACAATTGCGTGGATTTTACATGATAGTAAGTATGAAGAAAAAATCGATGAATGTAATTACAAAGAAATCGAGTCATGGCTAAAATCCATTATAGCAAAGAAATAAAAAATAGGCTTCATCTAAATGGAATACAGAAAATAAAAGCCCTCATTAGCAAAAAGGAAATTGCAACTTCCCCAAGAAGGAAACTAAAATAAGGTCAAAATGTTAACTGTATTTTATGTACCTTCTGCTATTTACGCTCTGAATGCTTTATACTCATATATACATACGTAACTGGAAGGCTCAATAACCGCTAACATTAGGTATACTGTGAAAATAAGGGTAGAATAATCATCATTTTACCAAGTTATATCTTACCTTTCTCAGAAATGCTTCGTTGCATGTCTGGGCTGTCCCTTTCCAATGGTAGTGGCGAAATCTCACATTGCCGAGTAACTTTGCCCCACGCAGGATAGATACTTCGTACACAATACGTCGGATATTAAGGACATCAGTTCGTTTTTTGTATTTGTTCAGCTTACGTTTTCGAACTATACGTTCATCTGGTTCAGAGTACTCTCCAGTACTTGTGAGGCCATCCTCAGCTGCCCACGCACTCAGTACACTCTCTATGAAACTGAATAATTGTTGTACGTTGGGCTCTAATTTACTAGGTATATAGAGATAAGGCGAAACGGCTTTTTTCGGCACAATAGCTTTCTCTTCAGGTTCATCTTCAGGCGGCGGTGCAACGTCATGGTATGGACAGCTATGAACCTTGTGATGGTGGTGGTGGTGATGATGATGGTGATGTTTAGATTTATGTTTCTGCTCCTTGGGCAATAAGCTTCCCCTGCCCTCCCCTTTCTCACCAGCTTCCCCTCCGCTCGAGTGCGAGTCACCGCTGCGCTCCCTCCTCGGCCTGGGCCGCCCGTTCGAAGTCAGAGCGACTAGAGTCCCGGCGGCTAAACAGCAGTGATGAGCTACACAACAGAAGCGCGCATCTCCTTTGCGAAGCCCTGTATCAGCTTTATGACAGAAGGAAACATCCGGAACCCGCGCGCCTAGCGCTGCCAAATGTGCCCTGTCAGCGCACACCTGCATCAAGAGGTTCTCGCCGAAATGCACAGTTTTATGACGGCGGCGGCGAAGGTGCATGACAGAGCCGCTGCCGGAGAGCGAGGGCGGTGCGGAGGCAGACGCCGGCTTGGAGCGGTGCTCGGGCGCGCGCGCACATCGGGGCGGCGGCGCGCGGTGCGTCTCCACCATCATTGGCGAGTAGCGGCGTCGGCGGCCGACGCGCGTGCGTCACCTCATCACGCGTCTGCCCGACCCTGTTACTGTCCGCTCCCGCCTGAACGAACCGCCCGGAATCGTTGTACACTTACATACTGCACTTTATTTGTATTTTTCCCCGTTTGAAGTCATTATTTTGCTTGTAATAGAGTTCCTTGGGGATTTTGGTACTGCGATACTTCAAATAATTCAAACACTAGAAAAACCTCATCGTTTCCCAGTTCATACTTTGTAAATGAATAAATTACAAGTAATTCACTTAATACTCGTATCAATTACTCAGCTAATCAGTAGCTAGTATTTTATTATTTGTTTGAACGATCATGATTTAGTTTACTACAGAATATCTATTGCTTCGATTTAAATATGGATCTTCATTGAGAGTGAAAAACTTCTACAGAATAATAATGTATTGGAACAGTTTATAATCGTATTATAATAATAGCTATAACGACAAGATATATGCATAAGGATTTGCTGATATAGCGCACCTCGATATAGTTCAGACAGGGATATATATATACTGCTACCAGTATTCCCCGCGACTTTTCTCGCCTATCAATATAATATATAGCCGATGTTACTCAGTGATAATGTAGCTTTCAAACGGCTAAAGAATTTGTGAAATCGGTCAAGTAGTTTCGGAGCTTATTCAATACAAACAAATCATTCCCGTTTATAATATCAGTGTAGGTATATACACGAAGTAATCCAAATAAAAGTAAATTGTGACTTTTTCAATAAAAAACGCGTCGCTTACTCAAAATAAATTGATGATTAATGACGGTTACGATTTAGTAAATAGGTAGGTATTCGCGAACGAGAGAAAGAAAATTGTAGGGGAACATTCATAAGTGGACACTTTTAACAAGAATCTGATGTAAACGGTCTGCGTTTGAAGTGACTTGTTGTCTGTAAGGACGTTAACAAGCTGTCATTGGGATGTTTAAGCAGAAGTAATTGCGAACGGAATCCGACTGTGTCGAAAATACTAATATTTTATAGACTCCGTTTGGTGTAAGGAAATATTGGCTTATTATTGACATATATGCAACTGAACTGTATTTGTATTTATAATACGCGTTCTGCGTTTTTGTTAGGAATGGAAATAACATTAACTTTCCTTTTAGACTTGAATAAAAGAATTGATAATATGTCTTACAAAGAGCAGAGTTAAGCCGGCTTCGGTAAAGTAGAAACATACATTTACATGCGAGGCAAAGTAATGTAATCGGTGGCTATGTTAACTTCAGTATCACAATATTATATTTAAATATAAGCCAAATAACACTGACATATTACGAAATCTAAATCATCATAAAAGGCTCTGTTTAGAATTTTTAACAATCGTCCCAAAGTGCAAAAAAAGTTAATAAATTCAAATCGGCATGTACAACCGCTGTTGTACACAGCTAGTATTTTATTATTTTTGTTTTCAGCTAAATATACTGTGAGAGATGTTTTGTCATAGTTTCGTCGCGTTTTAATTACGCTAATAGCTCGCGAACTTCGCACGTGAAGTAGGGCGCGCGCGACGCCGCACCAAAGCGTCATCACATTATTTGAACTATACCTCGCCTCCCTCATCCACATAACATTTTAATCAAATACCATTAGACATCGAATTTTATCACATAGTTATATTAGTGCTCTTATTCAGTTGTTCAAAACGTTTTCATTTTTTCTTTTATGCCCACCGTTATCTAGGATGTATGAATATAAACGAAAAGTAATATATATGCCAATAACAACTGAATGAAATCAGTTAGGCATCTACAAATAAATTATTCCAGTTAACGTCAAACATTCAGTAATAACCATAAACAAATACAATGCCGACTTTTATTGGATAAGCCTACAATGGGGCTAGCTTTCATAAATATTTAAGCTATAAACAATAACAAATGTCCGGAACCTATGTATTTAGAGTTGTAGCCTATGGGCAGCTCTACGATTACTTGGGGCAATAAAATAAAATGGTACTTTATGTGCTATGAAATAGCCCAACAGAGGACCCATTACTGAAATAATCAGAGAGCCCAAATTACTGCGTTGCGAGGTCCGAGCGAAGGGCCCGATTGCGAGAGAAATTGATAATTTACAAAATACCCTTGTTACCCCTCAATATATCTAACTTACGGTTCCATTACAATTTGAGACTTACCTAATCGGGATAACAACGTTATTACTGCAATAGATATTCCTATAATTTGTTCGGATTGGGATTAAAGTTTTGTTATTTCAATGCATAAATTTAACAAATTCTGATAGCTGGAAGCTGTAATAATATTTCTTGTTTAAGCTCTACTAATATTGTTTATCCACGATATTTTCCGCGTGCCATTTAGATACCGCCAAAATACATATTTTCACGATTAAAAATACAACGTATATTACATAAGGATAGTTTCTAGCTCCACTGCTCGTCCTAGAGCGGACTGGACCAAAAGCGAAGGCCGAGCCGCGGGGAGTCTAGCAGTCTGGGCCGCAACGCAACCGAGTGATAATGATCCTTAGCGGACCTTCGACCCTCTCGACCCTCTTATCTATTTATCTCATCTTACCTCACCTTATAGATGATGAACAAACTGAAGGCAAGGGTATGTAGAGCTTATACGTATCACTAAGTCTCAGATGTAAATATACCATACCTCCCACAGCGACAACTCAATTCTTAAAAGAAATCTCTGAGCTACACTGGAAAGCTGATTGGTACTGGTATATTTTATTTGGATTTAGGGCTTCATTTAGGAAGTTTTTACCTAAATATCCTAGTCCCAGGGATATTAAAATCGTTTTATTTTCTGATCTAGAATTTGTCAGGTTCTAACCAATCTAAATAAACAAACAATAATGTCAAAGATTTTTAATTCACATCATGATATCAATCATAACCGACAAACGAAGAACAACCAAAGAGCGAGGATAATAGCTTTTAATTATGACTGAATCTTATAAATAGCCTCTGGTGAATTCTTTAGCTACCTTTTTAATATGTCCTTCTTTACTCAGTTGAATACATGTCACTTGAAATACTAAAATTTGATATTTTAAAATATCTTATTTACACAAAAGATCTCAATGGTATTATATGAACAATTAGCAGAATCGAAAGACGTTAAGGACGATTTTTGTATCTGTTTTAATAGCTTAGGAGCCTAGTAAGATATATATATATATATAGTCAATTATAATTTATATTATAGTTACACGAACAATGTCAACACATTGACTTCAATAAGCCAATAAAAATTTTAATAGAACAAGTGTTAGAAGTGCTATAACCAAGATACTAAATTCACTTAGTTGCGATTATTAAAAATGATGAATATTCAAAAACCCAAATTAATTACAGATAAAAGGCAGATTAATAAATCGCATTTGACACGAAACTACATAGATAATGCATGTGTATTGGATGCTGTATTCAATAAACGATTATGGATTCGGAATGAGTCACCGCAACTACGTGGACAATAAGCATTCATCCCACCGGCCTGCATTGCGCCAAATTTGTTTGATTCTATTTGTTCTTTTAATTGGAACAACTCGAGCAGTTGTGACCATTTATTGAAATTCCTTATTCCCGTGTAATAAACCTTAAAATATATAAGATTACTAGTTATTTACTGTACACAGAATAACTTGAATTGTATTATGATCGTTCAAACAATCAACAAAATGCCTACACATTTTATCAACGTTTCAATATTAACTAGTTATTGGAGATAGATAATGTAGGTATGTTATGTATTTTGCTGCTGACGTCAAAGGGATGTACAATTCAGAATTGCATTTGCGAACGAACGAAGCGATAACCTGTTCTGACGTTGAATCGCTGCTAGAATAGGCGTACACATCACTACTGCACGTAATACAATAATTTGAGACTCGTATAAATATGTGAAGTCCATCAATACTTAGCACATACACAAACGAGTCCCGATTTGATTTGTTTGAGTTAATATATATGCAAGTTTTTGCAGTTACATAACCAGCACTGGGCACACACTGAACCGCTCCAACGCCCTGGCGGCCCTAGCTGCGACTGGATCCAGCACGCGTCGACAGAGGGTTGCGATCGTCGAACTTCGTTACGAATCGGAGTAGAACGATCGTAAGTCCTCGGGCGCTTTCGGAGCAAGCGCGCCTGCGGGCGGGCGGCGCCCGTGTGCCCCACTCTACCCGCCTACTGCACACTACCACCACCCAGCCTCCAAATTTGTTTCTGGTCAAATTAACGAACATCCACTTGTAACATTACACTTTCAACCACGAAATAATTGATACTATTGATAAATTCCCTTCCGAGTTAGACTTAAACGGCCAATCAATAACCTAAACAATTATTTAAACGGCTGGTTCGAGTAAAAGCTATATTTTGTATAACATTGTAAATGTTAAAACGAGCTGCTCACGATTAGCTTTATAATCTCCCTAAATGAATAATAAATTTACGGTGAATTGTTGGGATGAAAAAGTTGTGTTAACATTAATTAAATGAAAATCATAAGGTCAATACGAGCAGTTAAGCTACCTATATCATGTACTTAATCATATTAGTTTTTATGAGATCGTTCTGAAAAGCTGTCATTTTAATATTTCATGTCACAAAGGTTTTTCTTTTCGAAGATGTCGGGGCTGTGTAGTGAAGCAAATAATAACATGTCTAGGCTAGGAAGGCGGTCTCGAGGGGACTACGGGACGGGATGTCTCGAGATTCGCTGCCTCCTTTCCTTCCTAATTTTCAATTTTAAATATACACCTTTACGCATTCAGCAGAAATGTTTCTATACTGTAGGATATTTTATTGAAGCATGCTTAGCTACGATCTATGAGCTGTTTGTGCGAAATATTTTGATTTCAGAACTCCATACTAAAATAGCGATATTTAACCAACAGTTAACTTAAGCAGCCTTACAGTCTAGCTACCAAGATACATGGAACAACCTACTTTGTGTCCAATTTATTTTAAATTTTAGACGCTATCCAAATCAATCACTCTAAAGAGTACTTTGGCGATTAATACATATTAGAAATGAGAACAATTACTGACATAGTCAGCGAACCGAAATTAGTTTAATATATGAAATTCCTCGCTCCAATTTGAGCGATATTTCACAAACATACAGGAAACTATAGAGCTACTTGTTCGGATCGTCAAAGTACCTTACTTAGTATAAGTCACAATTTACCTTTTGGCGACCCCTTTTAGACACGCAGGCGGGTGAGCGAGTTTTGCTGCTCTTACTGTGGGCACGCTCAACACACAGAAATCAACTCAATCTAGGGGTTGTGAAAAACCAAGCACTGTTAGGTTATTGGTATTCGAAATGTATATTATACGAGTACCTATTTCAAACACTTTCAAACAAATTGACGAACAAATGTCGTAATTATTGTCAAACTGACATCAGCAGCATAAAAACCTGCTACGAAATGAGTCGCTTATATTCTAGAGAATCGCAGGAATTTTAGTTGTGTGAATCTGTAATTGGTTTAATGTTGCTAGTTTATAAGTTATCCAAATTTTGTTAACTGTTGATTCGCCTGTAAAAAAAAAAAAAAAAAAATTAACACAAATATGAAGCTTGTGTGTGTACTATTTATTTTTCCCATTTCATTAAATCGGGGTTGGTGGAGATCGTATTCTCTTCTACTTTGATTCCTCGAATTGGATGTAAGGCTTTCTATCTATTCGAAAACATTATATGTGTTTTGGGTCGAAAAAGGGTAACATGATAAGTTGATTATGTATGCCAATACCTAAACATATAAGGTTTAAAAATATCTTATTTATATGTATTTACTTAAGTACGTCGGTCGGTCCGCTCGATAGTCGAGCCTAACAAACCAGTGGAACGTTACTAATTTAGAAGTGGGATAGGGAAGCCTGTACATTAAAATGTATACTTCAGAAAAGGTTATGTTGGATTAGAGGAAAGTTTAGCACATATTATGTAGTGCATACCAGAGAAATTACTTATAGTTATATGTAGCTTTTAGTATAAAACCAACAAGAACAAATGAATGTTATTTAATTTATAAATACGTCGTTGTGGCCTGTGGTAATCGCTTTCCTTTCAGTTCAAACGAGCTTCTCTTCATTTATGCTTTAAATGTTAATGAATATTTCCGAATAAAGAACGAGATAATATATAAAAAAACACTCCGTACTAGATGTGCCTCAAGCACTACGAAAGATCGACCTCTTGTCAGCTCAGCACCTATATATTATGACCTATGTATGTCTACCTTCCCTTTGCCCATTCACCGAGGCAAATTATAATATATACAATTTCATAAAGTGAGTACCCCAGTTGATACTATATTATTTATACCGGAGCTATAATTAAGTAAAATGTCAAAATCATTCATCAGTCATTGATCACGACGTGTACCTACTCGTAAAATTAAAATATGGTCGATTAATAAATTGTGTAAAATTAATAAAATTATGTTGATGTTACGTAGTACGTCTCAGTCATCCCTAGTAAGATGGAGGACATGGCTTTGGTACATCACTAGTGGCATTTATAACAACCTACAGTAAGCACATGGCTTATACCTCTGTGTGATATTTTACATTACATGTATATTTAATAGAGCGTATATTATCCATAGCGCTAGGGTACCATCTGTGGCAACCTGTGTATATGCTATCATACAAATACTAATAAAAAAATATACGTTTAAAATATGAAGTTTGTAAAAAGAATCCACCTACATTGAAATAAAGAAGGTGTCTAAATAAGCACAGACATTAATTTGTAAAGACCAAAAAGATTTCTGTAAAACGCTAGCGAGATCGTTCACTGAAACATTACTTGACAACTCTTAATGGCAGACGGAGCTGAGTGCATTTCTTTTATCGGATTTTCAGCATACTAAAAGGTCCTCTACAGTACTGAGTGTCTTAGTGGTGGGTGGTGACGGTCTAACTTATTTAAATTAAAAATGGTAATTTCTCTCGGTGCTCTGTGGCAAGTATTCTATCACGACTTAGCATGAATAGGATTACAGCTCAGAGGCTTAATAATGAAAATGTATTATGGTGAATACTGTAATTTAGTATTTTTTTAGGAATTTTATTTATTATACTTAAAAATTATATTATGGATACACCAATTTAAGTCGTAGTGGCTGTGTGTTTAAAGTAACCGATACCTTACCATTTTTTTCTTAAACTCTTATGAGTTTAAAAAGAAAGGTAGGCCGAAATAAAAATTTAACAAATGAAAATGCCGGCTGACTGAAGAAGACAGTACCTTCATCTAACAGTAGATCGCAGTTAAATAACACTACTTTGATCAAGTTTGAAACGGTGATTCCGAGATGCTTTCTGCGTGGAGTTGTATTCCCTCAACACTAAGGTGCGCAACGCGCGAGGTATCCCTGGTATTTCAAATGTTATTATAAGCTTCGGTGACAGTTATAGAGATAGTTTCTCACATTTTCAAACCTATCGTGACGAAACGTAAAGTTGCAGGACGGACGACGTAAGATTCTTATTTAAATAAGTATTTGCTGTGCAAAAATACATTTTCGGCTTTACCCGGGCTAGTTAATTACGTTTGTAGTTACATAATCCGGTTAACTGTGCTGCCACCACAGTGAGTCCTCAGCAACAACATGGTTGGCAACCCGTAAGTGATACCTTTGGTATTGCTAGCTGTTATAGACTACGGTGACTGCTTACCATCACGTGGACCGTATGCTTGTGTGACTCGATGTAATTTCTTACTGTGTACTTGGAACATTTTTAAGCAGAAGAGTTTAATTTACAATAAATTTTTTAGAAATTATTTAGTATTTCTTAATATTTATTTGGTATTTGTTGAATCAAAATAATAGAATGCACGTGATAAGAGATGGATGAGATTGTGATCAAATAGCAAACTTATAGTGAGCTTATAGTATACTTTTACGACAGATCGTAATTTTTTTAAATCCTACATTAAAAATAATAGCTTACAATAATACCCAGTGCAGCCGATAAATATAAACAAATCCTAAAGACACCGACATGAAATTCCAGCTATGTACCTACATTATCAGCTTAGAGATATTTCTGTGCGTAGTAGCACCAGCATGTATTTTTAATACCGAAATTGTTCATCCATCACATATTGATATTTAACAGGCAATCAATCAATTGGTAAACAAAATGTCATTAGCTCGCCACCCTCGGCCGGACACATCCCACCCACCATGACCTCCTTGTGTGTCTGTTCCACAATAATACTGAATATGTCACTCGACACGCGTATTTTTTACGAGAGTACATGAATAAAGTCCCCATTTATGAATCTATGGATGAAGGTAGAAGTAAACGAGCCGTAACATTTGTAACAAGGAATATATTACATATTTGTCTGCTATATTTATACCGTTTTCTCGAAAATATAATCAGCGACTCATTTTTAGTATCCGCCTAGCGGTAATTGGTCATCTAAGCCTATGGATGGATGCCTGAAATACCTGAGCCAGCTCTATATTCTAGCTAGGAATAAACAGGTCCCAATACTGTCTGCACAGCGCATCCTCACGGAGCTCAGGAAGCCAAGCTTACAGCAGAAGTACAGCGCTTCCCAGCAATAACGTAATATGGCAGTGATTGCTTACAGCTTAATTACATTACCTAAGATGGAAGTACGAACTATACCAGTCAAAATCTCCTATTTTGAATAGGAGACACCGTTGTGCTATCTCCTATTAAGTTTTTAGCAGATAGACTCAAATAATTTATGATTGTAACTTCGTAGTTAGTTGAAAAGCCAAAACTGCCTACGCAAGCGAAGTTAATGAATCAGAAATTATTTACGCTTCAATGGATGAGTGCTGAAATTAATTATATTACCCACGTCCTTACCTTCCCAATTACGCTTATTAAATTGAGTACAAAGATTACCTACTGTAAGCGTTGATCACATTCTGAAAGCGATTATGAATTAATTTTTAATTATGAGGCACACGTTGTGTGCGCGATAAATGCCAATTTTATTTACCCAACTTATATAATCATTATTTAATAAGAAAGTGGAAACGTTATTGAATAAAAAGAACAAATAGCATACATTATTGTCAAAACGGCCAAGACACAGTGAGTCGTCGCTCGTATATGTCAAAGATGATTGACCGAGTAAACGAACCGAAAGTACGTTACAGGAGGATAATATGGCATGTATTGCGCAGGCGCGAGGCGTAAGGGCTTCCCCTTATGCTTCCCCCGGGTCCATTCCGCACCCGTCCGGTGTATCTACGCGCTATAGCCAGAGCACATATCAAATAGAGAAGCTAAGCTTGATGCGGCATTAATGAGAACGAAGGTACCAACCTTGCCGACCTCACCAAAAAGTTTTCAGCAGCCAGCAAAAGTTTACAACATAATATTTGTACCGACGTTTTAAAAATATTACAAAAATTGACATAATTATTAATACTTTACACATTAACAAAACCTGTGTAGCTTCGTTATTATTATAATAATACCATTTTAAATTTAGTTAAGATTCTTCAGGCTGATTCTTGAAATAAGATTTCTGGATAATGTTTTGAGGATTAATAAAAAGAAAAGAACAACTGCCAGGGTACCTTTGTACAGCATGTTAAAATATTACCTAATACTAAGTTAGGTAATATTTAAAAAGAAAACATAGCTAGTGACTACGAGTCGAGTACATGACATAATAAAGGAATCGATACGATGCAGAGTAAACAAGTAACTCCAACATTTATGTCAGCTACAATACCGAAACAGTAAAGTTCTGGATGTATTTTCGTTTGGGACGTGTTTAAGGAGAGAAAGTGCTTTGTTTTTCTACTGCCGCACTAATGACACTAGGAAAGTAATATGTAGCGTTTTTCAACCAGCAAAGTAGTTCCAGATTAGATT
The DNA here is from genome assembly GCA_951449985.1 of Falcaria lacertinaria. Taxonomy (NCBI): domain Eukaryota; kingdom Metazoa; phylum Arthropoda; class Insecta; order Lepidoptera; family Drepanidae; genus Falcaria; species Falcaria lacertinaria. The sequence goes on along the minus strand of OX602113.1, from coordinate 6,107,389 downwards.
ACCACAGAGAAGGTAACCACAAATTATTCTTATCGTTTGATGCAAAAAATATGATATTTTATATTTCTGCTCTAGGTTACATATTTGTACCTTACATGTACGATCGATGATATTAATATTTATAAGGTTTAAAACTTTAAAAAGCCAATATTAGACATATTTGGAATGTTGTTTAGAGTCGATACATGATTGTTGTATGACAACGGAAAACACTTAAGTTCATGTGGAAAAGTGATATATAACAGTACCTAATATTCTTATCGAATAAACAGTTAATGGTCGCTAGTCCATCGACAAACACATCGTTCTATCTTCGTATAATCGAAGATAGAACGATGTGTTTGACGATGGACGAGATACTTTATAAGCTCAAATAATTTAAATCTGATAATTAAAAAGTATTAAATGATAAGATGAGAAATAAAAACAAATATGGATTGACTTAAAACCTACTAAAATAATTAAATTACTGCTAGACACTTACCTTGAGCGGAAATGTATCCCGATGTTATTTTAACTTGCACTTACCTGTAACAAAAGAAACGCTACGATGATTCAGAGGATATCAATTGACATTTGTGTCCGTATTTAGCAGTTTAATACTGCCTTCGAAGTATCATATTTATTCTTGAAAATCGATAACCCATACTAACGAAGTTTTCCCTGTGGAAATCAGCACAGATTTTCTCATTCATATAAATCCCAACCGGAAAAAGTGAGATTTTTTCACCGAAGTTTAACATACATTTACAATATACGCCAAACAATGGCTACCTATATATTTAATATATATAGGTTCAAGCGGGATAGTTTTTGACAGCTCCCAGTCCTGATTTATACTACGCTTATATTAGCTTCACATATATGTATGTATGTTAGTGTTACGGATTTTAAAAAAAATTTGAAAGCGTGTTTTTTAGGTTTTACACACTGTCATTTATTTATAAGTAAGTTTTGAGTAACGTTACGAACTCATTGAACCCCTTAACAACAACACGCGGAAAAATCAAGTGAAATCAATTTCCGTCAAAGATTGAGTCGAATGAACTAAGAGCAAGTTGAATGGAACGTGATTTGAATGCGAATTTCTGAAAGTTATTCACTTTTAGCAATTCTGTCATACTTTGCCAACGGTGTAATTGGGCTTCTAAAGTTCATCATTACATTTAACAGAACGTAACGGGTGTACCTATATTTATATTTAGATTTATTTTGTCTTGGGCGCCTTTTTTGAATTTATTTTATTTAATTTATTTTCTTTCACTGACAAAAGTTATAAGAGTATATTACACACTTGACTAATTAATAAAGAACTAAACAAATTGTATATTTGAATATATTGCACATTTTCAGATTATTTCTCTAATAACAGATGAAAATATAAATAAATAAACTGGGTATATTAAAACATAGCTTTTTGGCGGAATATCTGGTAAAGTCGAGTTATAAATTATTCAGGCAAATGTACTGCTCTAAATATAGGTAGGTTCTACTGTTAATTGGCTATAAAGTACATCTTGGCCCCATTTTTACAGAGCGAAAAAGTACTGCTAGTTTATAGCTTTCTCTAAAAGCTTTTGTAGCGTTAACATTACCACAATATATAACCTGTCTTCAGAGTATTACATGTTTCCTGCGGAAATACGTCATGTTGAGCCGTTTTCACAGTCATTTATTGCGGAAACAGTGAAAAATATGTTATATTCGTCTTAAACCGTCTGGAGAGAGGAGCGCAATACATTTCTTATTTATATCAAATATATTAGGTAATATGCAATGTCAATTTAAAATTACCAATTTCTAACTCTTGTCGTACGAATTGCCTGTTTGCAAGAAAGAAATCATTATTGATAGAATGTTTAAAAGATGTTAGTGGTTCTGTATTTTTATATTTTGTAATAAAGTTTTTAATTGATATAATATCTCACGACTAAATTTAGTCACAAACAAACCGGTTACTATCTCCTGTGAAGTTATTTGACTGGGCATAAGAAAATCAAATAGAAACTTGTAATCATTACCGTCCTACTTAGGTATGTACTTTAGTTTCAACAGAGGCAAGTAAAGATTAATTACCATTATTGAAAAATAATAATTAATTACCATGATTATATTACTTAAATCACATTCAGGCTAGAAATAATAGTTTCACGTGAAAAACTCTGTCAATTTCGAGCCTTACTCGCGCATGAAGGTATCCATATTCAGTACAATTTCATTATATATTTGGATTGTGTATGTACCTATTTGTAGTATGTTAAAGAAAATTATTGATTTATGTAGATTTATCTACATATATTTATGCTACCTTAGTGTAGCAAACACAAAGTAGGTAAAAATAAATGTAATCCTTGTAGCATACATTATAGTTGTGGTAAGTGACACAATATACTCGGGAGTAAAGGCTATAAATCGATATTTCTAAACTGATAAAACTCAAGACTGTCATTGAAAAACAATGGACGCTTCAGCCATTAGTCCCATTTTTCGGTTGGGTTGAGTGAAATAATTGTACACATTAGGCTATGTAAGCCGGAAAACACATGGGTCGGGTCGCTCTCGGTGCGAAAGAAGCGAGATCAATAGGAACTCGACCCTGACACAATTTACAGTGGCCGTGCCTTCGCAGCCGTGGCTCGCGGCCGCATTCAAGAATACACATTAGGCCTTCAGTATCCTATTACTGTGAAATAGAACGGAGGGTTCCGAACAAACAAGTCACAATATTTGCATTTCACGATGACTGGAAGCGAGGGAAAACATGTTTGCACTAGACTCTTATATAGTTGTCTATACAACCTGTAGATTACGTACATAGTCTGCTATATACGTGTAACTTGTATATTTTTAGTTAAAAATATATATTGTATAAAGAAAAAATACTTTACTATAATTTATCTTCTGTTTGGAAATCGTTTTTTTATAGTGCCTATGGATGAGCTTTATATGAACAAACAAAAGTTGGAGTCATTTTTTGTTTTAGCATGGCATTGTGGGTTGAATAAACTATTATTTAACGAGAGTAGCAGCACTTTCATCTGTCCTTCACATTACTCTTGATAGATATGGGATTTCTACAAGTACTGAGAACAAGTACTAAGAGAGTGAGAAAATACGGCACGGTCGTAATAATACAAAATAAGTATTACTTACTGAAATAAAAATTATATATAAATAAATATAACTTTTATAAGGATGCCCATCACCACGAGTCCTGGTTACTTGAACAAAGACAATCATCATTATGATTGTAACAAAAGTCAATAATAACAAAAAAAAACAAATTGAATTGTAATTCGTAAGTAATAAAATATTATGTTGGTACATATTGGTCTTAAGCTTATTGGGCTTATCCCTTATCCCAAATAATAAAAAACTAATTTTAATTAATAATATAATTTAACTAGTACCTTCAGGAAAGCGGCGTTCTTTGATTTGATGGCCCCCATACAGTTACCGTTTGAACATTTAAAAACGTTTCGCTAGCTATTACTTCAAATACAGAAGAAGTACCTACTCTAGTCATATATCAATTTAGTTCTAATATAAACATCTAAGTTAACAATAGTATAATATACGTAAGTGTTGAAAGTTAACTTCAACAGGTATAATAAATAATCATCTGGCAAAAATTTAACATCAGCACAACATTGAACACTCTAAGAGCGGCGATAAAAATATTTAACGTCAGCAGCTTTGGAAGTACGCACAAAGGATAGTACCTACTAATTAACAAGATGACATATCACAGGTGGTTTAAGCGAAATACAGGCAGGAACTCTACTTATAATTAATAATGTAACTATTTCGATATAATCGTTAACGCTAATTAATTTGTCTCAACAATTCACCCGAATGTTGGCTTAGAATTGACTTCTCTTTGTCACGCAAGATATGTTTCCGAAATATTCGTATGTTCACAATATTCTTTCAGGTCAGATTGCAATGACTCTTCGATTAAAATTTGGTAATGCAGGGAAATGAAGCTGGAACGTCGCGAATCTCCTTTGTCCGGGCACTTGACAGTAAAAGCTTTGTATTTACACAAACAAAACGTCTCAGTTTTCGGTTCAAAGTTCTTTTACGCGACATTCGACACGTCTATGTTGTGACGTATCTAAACTTTTCGAACACGCGATTAGTTTTGATTCATTGTATTTATATGACTAAAGAAAAGTTAACCTCAAAATATTATTTGTAATGGTAGTACAGGATTGGAGAAGCTAGGGGCTTGGGGCGCAGCGACGCGCGTTGTTCGCGAGGCGCGCAGACTCCGCCGATCGCCACCGACGGTGACCGAACTATCACACACACACCTCAGGACCGACCGTAATTTACTTTGCTCTGCATATTACATCCATTATATACTCAGCTCACCTTATATACTTATGCCACTCGTGTAGCGCACACAATACCTAGCCTTTGACATGACAAGACATTCTAGGTTTACACCACCACGTTTTCAGGGAGGTATGCTAATGTAATGTGCATTATATTTTAACAAAAATGACTAAGCAATTGTAGGATAAAGCTTCATTAACTTCAGTCTACCGCACTGCTTATTTTCAGAATCCCATGTACCCACCAAGAGAATGAACAGTAAATAGTAGGATGACTGGATGGTATGGAAGTTGTGCTTACCGTCTATTTATTAATTAGACAAGTATTTTCGAATAGCCTGTCTTATCTGTAATAATATAATTTCTAACCTACTACTACATAACCAACCTTCTATATCATGTGGTAGGTGATGGTAACAACACATAATGTGATAACTTTCCTGTCAGGGCCTCCACTTCATATCATATATTAATTATGTAATATCGTGCTTACCAAAAAGACAAGCGAAAGTGTGAACTTCTTCCAGAAAACCTTATTTCGTGTTGTAATACATATGCTTTGCTTCGTAATAGGTCGTTTAAATTATTTCCCAAGTACACTACGTACTCGGATGTATTGAACCTTAGTAGTGCTGTCGGCTGATAATTGAACCAAAGGGTGTAGAGAGCGCAGAAAGCAATTTCCTGCTACCGTGTGGAATAGAGTTGGTAATTCAAGTATTATCGGAAATGGCTTACAGGTTCTCAATTAGAGACGTAAAAGGCTTGATACGTCTCAACGTGATAATACAAAGGCGATGCAGTTTCAGATTACACCTACTCATATATAGGCTTTTTAAATTGTAAGCAGTATATTATCTAATATGGGTAAGAGTACTCAAAACCGTCGGACATGTATATAGAGATAAATATGATGAATGTAGAAGAATCAAGAGAGGTGTGTCTGTCAAGAGTGAAATAGAGCCCTATACTCTGTATCTACTCCGTAAGACACTTGGAATTATGATATGTATGTAAGAATTACAGGATGAAACTAATCGTAATTTAATATAATAAACATATATTTATTTAAGTTAATACACTCAGAGCACTGAATATTTATTTGTGATGGAAAAACCATATTTGTTCTTTTTGCTTATTGCGTACTCTTTTTGCTTATTTTTTATTTTGAGAAAACTTTTTTGCCTTGCATCTCTTTTGACTGGGAATTGAGAATCAGGGATACAATATTTAAATTTTTTGTACCGAAAAACTACAGCAACCTTGCAAGAGATAAATATTGTTTCGTCACGTTCTGACTTTTGAATACCTATGTAAAATGATGTTTAATTATTAAATAATTTAATTACGACATATAAACATGTATTTAAACTATAATAATAAAACAAACTACGGTTATGTTTAATGATACAAAGAGTTATATGACCGGCATTGAAATGTGGTTTATTTTAACCTAAACCTATCTGTCACGCACAAAATATTGGATGGATTTTATAGGATTTTCTATATTGGGTTGCCGTGGTTTTCGGTTATAACATGTGCGCATCATGTGACTTATTGGATCATCTTAGCAAATGGATCGCGTGAAAATAAAATGTTTTTGGCCTAAATAAAACTACGGATATATCCTCCACTGCACATATGATTTGCGAAAAATCCAAACCAAATTAAATATATTGTTAGTTTTGAAGTTACATAGATTTTAAAAATATATAACAATAATGTTTCACATAAAACTAAACAAACTCTACGATTAAGGCACATCTATATAATATTAACAAACGCAATACGTATGTGTAATATAAGATGTTGGCGACGTTGATAGCTTGCACTTGAATTAAATCGTTGGAGTACAATTTTATTGGTTATTATTTTTATTCAGTAGAAAGAGAGTTAATCTAGATATATATTGGTAACCAGAACAGCGTTAGCTTTAGAATGTAGGTTATCCCACCTGTAATGAGATTAATATAGTAGTGAATATAATTATTTAATACGTGTGTTACACGCTAAACTAATATATGTAGTTAGTTACATTACAATATTATTGTGTGTTAGTATTCCTGAGTTACTTTACTTTAGCATCTGTTGGATGAGCAAAGTAGAGAAAGAGATGAGCAAAGAGTTCGCTGAGCGAAGCCGGATTGATAGGTCTGAGTCTTAAAAGAATATACAAATCAGAATAAATGTATCATCTTTGACTCAACCCTTATAACTTTAGACACTGGAATGTAAGCACAAATATTCAAATTTCGAGATTCTATTCCCGTACGAAACAATGTATCTATATAATATTTGTACGTAGTATATTATCTACTCTGAGATAATATATTCAACAAATCATATATAAATAGAGGCAAATAAATGAAGTAGGTACGTACCTCACTCGAAGTCAAATAGCATATCCTGGAGTCGGTGCTGTCTATTGAAGCCTGCTGAACGATGCCATATCTCGTAGACTCTCGGTCGCTCGTGTACTCGGATCGGACACTGTCTTGCCGATCGAAAACGCCCCTAAGAAGTAACTTTGTTTTAATTATTGTATAACAATATAATTCTCCGATACTACCAATTAAATTTAATAAGAGTGGTGTGGAGTTAGTTTAATTTGGGACTAATATAATATTCCTTCAAGCGCAATAATCGCACGTACAATTGTCAAAAGTCAGCCTCATAAAGGCTACAGAATTTAAATGATGAGATTTTATTTCATGTGAATTTAATATAAATATTAAAATAAACTGAGATATGAATATTTAAGCAAATATTAGGTAAAATGTAAATCTATCATTGTTTTGGATCAAAGCACTTAGCAACAATCCGGCCAATTTACAATTAGATTGTGAAATCATAAAGGTCAACCAAAGGCCAACAAAGCGGTCCGGGAAATTCGCATAGCTTTTAAATTTGAGAGGTGGGTAGACTAGCAGGGAGAGACTTTCAGTTAAATTCTGATTTCAGTGCCAATCCTCGCCGTTGACACGAATGGCAAATGAACATCGATTTTCCGACCCTCGACTTTATTGAATTAGGGAAAGCTGTATAACAAAGGTCACAATAAACAGGAATACATTCTCGGTATGTTTAATTTTACTTTTTGTAAATAAAATTTAATCTTGTAAATGTTTATACATCTATCTACCACCAAGTTCAACTTTTAAAGAGTACCTTAGCCATATTAAAAAAAACATAGGTTCGATTAACTACAGGCTTATAGGCTCGCTATCTGTGTATCGATTCAGATGCTCACAAACAGATGGTGTAAATCGTTACAAAATAATAGTTAGAATGTGGAACATCCATGGAACAGAGAGTGATTTTCTTTATCTAGGGCGAAATTTTACTTGAAGGAAATAAAACAAAAAGTATTTTTTAGGAAAAGCTCTCGCTTGTCATAAATGATCACCAAACAGTACATATATACATATAAGATACAAGGAGAAATAAAAAAAACTAACCTAATATTGAAAAAACCGGCCAAGTGCTAGTCGGACTCAACAAAAATGTATGGCACCCGGTAGGGTGCCAAGGAGGCTGGCAGCATTGCCCCGCTGTATGGCAATGATAATTGAACGATACATATATAATTTAATAATTCACTCACCTTTGTTCAAAACTGTCCGCTCGATTACTTCTGTAGCCCGAATCGTTTAGGCTTCCCTCGTGGCGTAGACTGGGCAGCGAGTCCCAGGGCGACCGTCGTGGGCCGGGCGGCGGGGCGCCACGCCAGCCGTCCGAGTGACGGTACCACGCCGCACGGGCCGACTCACCGATGCAAGATGCACATCGAGATGCACTCACAAAACTGCACAGAGAAAACTCGAATCTTCAGAAAAAATTGGATAATTCTTAAAAAAATCAAGTGATCTACTTAGACACCGACAAAGATTTCTTACAATACTAACTTACTAAATTAATAAGTTTGAAAATCTATTGGGCTGTATATAATACAAATTTACATGTATTCGATTCAATGATAGAATTGAGATTTTAAGATTATCTATTTTATGTAGGTGCCTAATACTTTTGGCAATGTTTGGATTAGTGAGTACAGCTAAGTTTTAATCTCTTCAAAAGTTCTGTTTGATATTCGCAATAGATGGAAATGAGCATACACGAACAGTAAAATAAGTTAATATGAACTTTTTGGCTCTGCCAATCGAAAACGGGAAATGCTTAACGTCGGACGAACAAACTTAACTTAATATCCGTTTCATATTTCAGTTGAATAATTAATTTGACTATGAACGTCCGTATGGTTATGTTTGTGTTCATCTTTCATATTATTTTATATTCATAGTGCAAGCTTTGTTTAGTAAAGGATCTACAATCGTTCAATTGTAAAATTGCATGTGAAAAGTGGCGCTGTTCGATAATAATAATCGAACTTTATAAAATATCTTCATCTAAATTTTATTTAGCAATATAATATATATATAGTAAAAATAAAGATGCTATTTCTTTTCCACCAATTTTATAATTTACCCAGGGGTTTACAATCTGACACGGAAAACTGGTAACCGAAAATATCTCTGTACGAACACCTCCGGAGAACTCGTATATCTACTTACTAAACTCTCAAGAGGGTTTACCTTCAAAAACTGTTTTCCCTTATATACTATTCCCAGTCTCATCTTATCTCAATTTAGTGATCCATCAAATACGTCCCCATAAAGTTCTTCATTTTGAAGCACGCGGAGGCACAAAATAAAATGTCTTAATAATAAGGTGAATAAATAAATTACCAGACCAGAATTGTGCGAGTTTACGATAATTCACTCCTAGTAACATACCCTTATTCGTTCACCTCATCACCAGCCATTGCGTCTTTGTTCAATCAGATTTCCTTATCATCTTTTTCGCATCCAACTCATAATATTTGGCAATAACATTTTTAATAAGGCTCTGCAGGTCATAAACGCTTCATAACACGCTTTGTAGCGTAGCATACAAGCGTATTACTGGCATACAATTTTGATATTGAAATAGTCGTGACGTCACAAACATCAATACCGTCATGACGTGGCTGGGCTGTTAGGACGTAACACAAGTGTCAAGAAATATATTAATAAGCGAAGCATATGTTTTATTTATTTAATCTTCGTGTAGGTATTATACCGAATTTTAAATGCAAAATAAAGCAAATGAATATATAAAACTTCCTCAAAGCTTTCTAGTCAAAGTCAAATCTGTACAATCAATATAAATTATTCAGTTTAGGCCCTAATAAGGTACTTCAACTATTGGGTAACTACATGTAAGTGTTATCTATGATGTTTACTATTAGTAACTACATATTTACTATTGGGTAGATTCTTACCTAGACTGATGATCACTCAAGTATCCTTGATCGCGATCCCGTACACGGTCCCTGTTATGACAAGTTATATTTATTTTTGGCAATTAAGAGAATATAAATCGTGTAGGGTAAAATGTCTAATTATTCACGGTTGAACTATATTTTTTTTATTGTTTTCATGAGTAAATTTATTCAGGAACAAAAATATAATAATACAGTAATTAAAAAATATTTGCGAAAATATTCGCATTAGTTTGGAACAGTACCGCAGACATTAACACAAATGAATATATAGTCAAGATACCTTGAGTTATGATCGCTTAGATAGCCGCGTTCCCTTTCCCGTTCTCGCTCTCGCATCAGCTCGTTTCGGTCACTGTAACAAAATAATATCTTCACATAAACCTGCATAGGAAAAAATATCATAAATATGTACTTCGCACAATTTCTAGTGACAGTGAATTGAGACAGATATTTTATGTGTAAGCCTTTTTTTATATACCATTAAAGTGGCACATAAGTATACGGCCCATCTGATGGTAACCTCGCCGTTGCCTATAGCCACTAGCAATACCAGGGTTATCACTAACGAGTTGCCAACCTTGTTGTTGATGAGGCCTCACTGTGCTAGCAGCATTTCTTACTAGCGTAGCGTATCCACTGGCAACCTTATTCACCGCAGAAACACAAAACTACATCAAAGTAGTGTTATTTAACTGCGGTCTTCTGTAAGCCTATTATTAATATTTATTATTTTTATGTCTACAAAACTTATAAATTTCCAGAAGATAAGAATAACCCGAAAACAAGATTAAGTGAAATTGTGTAAATAATATCTGGCGATAACTCTAAAAACAAGTAAAATCTATATATTATATACATTCAAATATAATTTCTTCTATCACTCTCACAAATCACTCTAGAGCTTACAATATAATTTCACGAAACACTGCTGTCTTTCTTTTATACTACGAAACTTCCAAGTAAGCGTACGGCGCAACTGACTAAGCCGTCACTGTAGCCTATATACGCTTGCGATACTATGCATTACTACCAACACAACTATCCCTTAGTAACAAAAACTAAACAAAATAGTAAATAATAATTTGAAATCCAAATAGATTATAAATAGCTACCTGTAATATCCGTCACGGTCAGACCTGGCGCTGTGCTGCCGTTCCACGCCAAGGCGATGAGGCAAGGGTAGGGTAGACGAGCGACTGCCTCCTCCAGAGCACTGCGATTGTGAACCTATCAAGAAAATACATATGTCAGTACATGTAGCTGTTAATACTTAAGAAACTTTATGAGACAAATCATAACATATGTAACGTTCAAGCACTATCCAAGAACGCACATACAGGAAACTGCAAACAACTCATTGAACAGAATTAGGCTTCAACGAAATCAAAATATTAAATGTACTTCTTTAAACTCTTAGTAATTGATAGAACCATAACGGTAGAAACTAAAGCCTACTTAAAAATTTGCTTAACCCTGAAATATAGTTTTCATGCACGAGTAACTTATAATTTATAAAATATTTCGATCAAATAAAAATATCGAAACCATTTTAATTAGAGTTCACGTACGTTATAACGATTCTCGTGCACTGTGTCTACTATAATATTTAGGAGAACACACTTGTGTTGTGTTCAGCTGATTCAATGAATTCTACTAGAATATTTTAACAGACTTTCGAGAGTAGTGAAGAAGGTAAGTAACTAAATTATGAATGTGTGACAAGCGACATGCTTCAAATAATATTTACATTTTAGACATTAATTTTACTTTATTTACAAGAATCTTTTATTCATACGTTCAATTTGACTTATATAATTTCTGCATAGAAATTACTACAGATTATGTACAGAAACACTTATTTTATACGAATACGTAACATATATGTGCATCTGTACTTAAAGCTACATGATTAATTACATTCTACGCGGAAACTCAAAATTACATTTAAATTATTATTAAAGAAGAAATACAAAACCAACAAGTCTCAAACAATTTGTTGTCATATTTCAGTATAGATGCATGAATACAGCCAATGATACAGAACATCAATCACCAAAAAGGAGCAATGAAGGAACCAATAAATCAACATGGAGTCAACAATGCATGGTACCAAACCAATTACAAAATAAATTAAAGGGTTTTTTCACCTCTCTCCCTTATGGCAGCCTCCTTGAGGTGTCTCAAAGATTGTAGGATGGATTCTTGGGTCGGTCCTCAAGAAAAACAAAACAGGGTTCAAATTAAATATTAATTAGGTTATTAATTAATGTGCGTAGGTAGTATTATTAGTGCCTTATGTGATATAGCCAAAAAATTGTGTATTATTAACAAAGGCCGCTTGTGTGTGTGCAATGTAAATTGCAAAATGTAATTGATTTACTTTAAATAAATTAATAAATTCAAATGCACTTACGTCGGCGTGATGGATATGGACTACGTGGATTTGAAGGTGGCATATTGTCGTTATATTCTGTGTAAAAAGAAGTTAACATTATATAATTTACAACGGTAACTCCACCATGCCATGCAAACCATTATTTTCTGTTCTACCTGAGCTAATCAAAACACCTATCGGGGTCACGAGACTATACCGTTTTTGCTTAGGACAATTTAAGGGATATTATTGACGTACGACTAAGCTTTCCACGTTGAAATTAACATTCATCTCATCTGAGACGTGTGTTGTAATCAAAATTGTGCGATCAGGGATAGATACCTATAATAATAATAAATCAGAGATCAGTATGTTTATTACAAAACAACCTGTTGAAACATGTTGAAAGAAATGATTTAGCTATTTCTAATTCACCTAACCTTCACTAGTGAAACAAAAGGACAAAAAAAAATGAAAATATGGTAGAATGTGTTGTCATCACAATATTTAATGATAACGTGTTATGTTTATAAGTCTTCTTCTAAGGTTGTATTATTAATAGATGCCTTTGAACATTGAGCTCAAGTAATTCGTTAAATTAAATTCTTACCTAAATCCTCCATACTCTGGCTCAATAGAGCCTCAAACGTGTGGAGACTGTAGCTCTCAGCGTCCATACCCTTGGCCAGCGTGTTCCTGAGGTGCATTTCATACTCGAGGAGTAGACGCGACGTTGGGGAGCCCGGAGCCGGTGTGGCGCTTGATTGCGATGCTTGACGAGACAAGCATGGCTAGGGCAGAAATAGAATATGTTACTTCAGCTATGCCACTTCCATATAACATATTAATAATTCTGATTTGTAAAAAATACCAACAACGAATGTATCTATAAAATAACTATATTTTGCCATATCCTTTAGCTTCAAGACTCGATAGTTTTCATTATACTTGTATAATATATTTTTTATTTGTTTTTCGTATTTCTGTTTTGAGTGCCTAGATGTGCAATAAGTATATCGCCAAAATACTTCCACTGTGCATTAATCTTAATATTATATTCACTACTGGGTTGACTAACTGGAGGCGTTTGTATTCCTATGGGGGTTTTTACCAATACAGTGGCTAACAAGCCGGCGGTCCAAAGTGCCAACTGATGGTGAGTGTTTACCATAGCCTATGGACACTTGCTACACCAGCGGTAGTACGCCGAAGTAATAAATGCAATTTCAAATAATATATACATAGAAGCGAAAGACGTGTGCAAGTTTAGAATAAAATTACGCCTTATACTCTCGGCCTACCCCGTGAAGGTCTTTGCGTGATGATATGTATGTATGCCTAGCATAGTTCACTGACCCCATGGTGATGTTGCCTCGGATCCCGACGACACGGTTCTTGATCTGAATTGCCGTTGGATGATGAAGGAGTGGTTGCGTAGCACTGGTTGTCGAACATAACGTTGTCAGATGGCGGTGATAGATCACGTTCGCCGCCCAGCTCTAAATACAATCCACGACCGGGATATCCACTAGGTGCTGCTCCCACTCCAACACCGCGACTAAGTGAGACAAATTATAAGATATTAATCACCTAAACTATACTTTTAAGTATTCTGTGGTAAAACAGAACCATACAAATTTACAAAATCCGATGTTCTGAACTTTTGGCCCATGTTGGGCGCCAGTAACATGACCAATTGATTCCTTCGAGCACCAGTAATAAGGCCGCACGTATATATTTCCAGTCGGAACACGACAGATTAAAGAAGTATGTCTAATATGTCTATAGGCCATAAATATCAACAAATTATTGTAGTAAGTAGTAGATAAACTATTATATTGTAGTAAGTAGTACATAAATGGACAATTTGCCACATGATGTAATTGAGTCAAATATGAATGTTTTAAATACTACGTAGAACTGATTCAATATATAAATTGTATTACTATATTTATTGACATAAAACAGAACTTACACTACCTACTTATAGATAAAATTGACCCAAACCAGAATCACGCAGGAGTGTACCAAGAATGCTGGCAGCAGCAGTGCCACACTGGATAGCAACGCTGATTCTCTGAATGAGACATGTTCCAGCACGCCTGTCACGTGAGGCCTCAACCAGCTCACGTAAGAACTCCTTAAAAAGCTGAATAGCGTCCGGGCCCCAAGGACCCAAAGTTTCAACCGCAAACACAGAAAATATTTGCCCCGGACCAAGACAGGCAGCATTGCGGCGTTTGAGCTATTCCTGCTGAAAAGCAGAGGCGCCGGCCGCCACCTAGGTGCTAGAGTACGTGGCAGAGCTCGACACAGGCTGCATCCCACACCAAGGGCCGACCACGGCACAATCTCTACGGTACCAACGACCAGCGACCCGGCCTCCGGCCATCGCCCGCGACAAACTGACTGGTTCCAGTACAGTCGGTGGTGACCAACGCCCCGCGTAGCAGGTCATTTAGGGTCGAATGACGTGATAGACGACCGATACATGAAAGGCCATGGTGCCCAAATACGACAACATTATCCACGCAATGACACCGACTGTTTTTTTATATATATTATTAATTAATTATATTATTACTATTGATTATTTTACGATATATGTATTATTTTGCTTTGTGTGTGTTTGATATCGAAGATAGATAATTCAACGTTGTATAGTCATTTGGTAGTGTGTGTCGGGAATCATTTTTAAATACTCATATGGAGGTAGATACCAATATTCGTTCTACCCCTGAATCAAGAAAGAGACGGACAAAACTACAATCAGCCAGCTCGTGACCACAGCCGATGCAAATCGGTCGAAACGTCGATAGGTAAATATATTTTTTTATCACGTATAATTAAGAAGATACACAAGATCATGTCATTAACATATTTGGTAGTTGTCCGTCACCATAAAAATAATTTGCCTGATTTTAAGTTATAAAAGATAAAACAAGGTTACTGTTTGATATAAATACATAAGATGTTACTTCCTACTTCTTCTACGATAAGATTATGCACCAAATTCAAAATAAGCTATTTTTAAATAGGAGACTGAGTCCAACAAAAAAAAACAATAAAACCGCGAATTTCTAATATTTTCTTATAAAACATAACTATTTAGATACAAAATGTTTCTTGTTTTCAGAAACTTACTTAGCATTACATATTTTATACTTTCTTTCTTTTTTTACTTCTTTCTTTAGTGCTTAGTAAAATATTTACCGCTGCGAGCTCTGGCGACTGTTGTTATTGATGACATGTGCGTAGTGTCCGTGATGCATATGCTGCTGACGGTGCCCGTGGGAGCCGCAGGATGGCGGGCAAGGAGGCGCGCCGCCGTACCGCCGTCGACCCATCTCTGGGGACGTCACCGGGCTCTCCGTCGACGGCATCGGCTTCAGCATGCGCTTTAGTGTGCTCGAATCTGGAATAAGAATAATATCCATATTTTAATCAAGAAGAAGTTGACCGACGGACACACGTGACACAACTAAAATCAGTCAGCCCGTGACCACGACCGATGCAACTCGGTCGAAACGTCAGGAGATAAATAAACAATTTAATATCACGTATACGACCCGTTTTAATGTCATTAATTTGACCATTTTATCTTAATTTAACGTCTTTTCAAATACAGTCAACAGGCTAAATTATTTTGCGGGTAGGATCATTTACTTAAAAAAATATAAGGCTATCCTTTATCCAAATTACTCACGTGTAAATCTACTTACCCATATTCATATCTTCAGTGCTTTTTGATTTCGTTCGGCGCGATCCCGAAGTGTTGTTGTTGATAATATTATGATGATGCGCCGCGTGCCTCTCCGATTCGCGAGACTAAAATGATACACGAGGTAAATTCAGAAGGTAATTTCTTGCTACTTTTATATTTGTTCCGTATGTAGTTATTTTTTAAAGTAGTTATTTTATGTGTGAAACTCGTGTTTTTCAACAAGATTATTTACCGATTCATTGCCATCTCCGTAATCAACGCTCTTGGGCATATGCTGGAGATGTTCCTTGCCAGATCTCGTGGATGTGGCTGAGGATTTAGAGGAAGTCAGCGTGCCGCCTGCTTGCACGCCTTCAGACTTAAGATCTTGGCCGTGCTGTACCGTAGATGCTCCACTAGTTGTCTGTGACTCTTCATTTGTCTAATAACAGAACAAATTTACACTAGATTTTTATCTGAATAACATTCAATGCATTGACTGATTGCGTTGCGAAAGAAAATTGTATTCTTAACTTATATATTTTATAATAAAAACGAATTTGAATACGTCAGAAATATTGAAACGCAGCATTAACTTAAATATGATATCTGAATAAAAAGACGTATAAAATTTTCGATAGTGAATAAACTTGTTGTAATGTAGGTTACCTGAAATGAAAGAGCGTTTTATTTTAAAGACGAAAATCCATACGTTGGTACATCCATATTCCATATCTTTGCCAGATCTTCATCACTTATTAAAATATACACCAATAATATCATCATAAGTATCACAATACAAATATACCAAGGTATATTATGATTATGAGCACACAATAGGCTCTCTGATCAATTATTTAGTTCACTTCAGCACACCACACTAAAGTGTTAATTGTAAATACGAACTAGTTTAACTTGGTATGGCACGGGTGTATGAGAATCACTTACATTGGTAGCATGAGTTCCAACAGAAGCAGTCACCGTCTTGGGTGCAGTGGAAGTGTTGGTTGTCATTGTCGATGTTTCCTGCGACTTGGGAGGTCTCGTTGGTGGTTGAGATTCTGTTTGACGAGCCGCCGCTGGAAGAAATAATTTCATTAGTACATTTTAATGTCCTACTTGTTTTCGAAAATAATAATATATTTTTTTAAAGAGTTTATATCGAAATTTTAAACTCATTGTTTTAATAGTATTTTTTCCCGACATAATATACATATTTAATAGGTATGTTGACTTTTTTAATTCTCATTATTTTTAACAAAGATTTAAATTCCAGGGATTGAAGCTTGTTTTGTATTTACATTATTAGGTTTCTTATAAAAGAAAACTTGGAAACAGCTTTTACGGGATTTCATGTACATCTAATACCTCAGTAAATACTTTCATTTGTGCAGATTATTCAACAATCAGCAGTTTCATGTAATTTCTTCATTACCACGTCCGGAGCATTGAGATCGTTGGATTCATTTACAAATAAAATCATCTCTAACGATCCGCTATTATTTTCAAAACCTTTAAGCTTTTTAATCATTTAGTTAAGATTATTCCTTTATGTATACTCACGTTTAGGCGGTGGCTGATGAGCGGGTTGGGAGTTTGTGACGTTATCATAGAGTGACGTAGATGAGGTCGCTGCTGCAACCTTGTCGGACCGAGCCGCGGTACCACCAGCAGACCCTGCCTCTGTCTCGATTGCTCGGGTCGTAGTGCGTGGCAGGGTCGACGAACCTAAGCAAAACATATTTATCAATAGCGGCTTACTCATGAAGTCTCTAAATATTAAATGTGCTTTTAAATATGCGACTAACAGATTTAGAGATCATATATTCAAATTATATAACATAGCTCTTGCTAATAAATATTAGACTAAGCATCGAATCGTGCCTTCCGAAGGCCTTCTTGCCAAAGAAGTATCTCTCTCAACGAACGTATCTAATAGGTTGTGGCTCCTTAACTTATTGGTAGGAAATATAACTTATTGGTGAATAATAAGGTGAATAAAATTATAACTCACGGTATCGTGGATCTTGTGCTCGCAGTCGAGCGTATTGTTCCTGTGTCATGCAAGTGCATTGCGGCTCGCGACCGTAGGTCAGACTGTAAACAAATATATTTTTACACGTGTACATAAAGAAGTAATTTTAAAGATTAAGCTCATGTAAAAGAAACAGGTTACTATATGTAAAAGGAACATTTATCCCATACGAACGTGCCAAAAAGGCTGGCAGCATCGCCCCACTGGATAACAAATCCCATTTGATGAATGATAATTATATTATGCATGAAAGGATAAAATTAAATAAATAATAATGCTTGGGCATTATCACATGGCGCCAGAATGATGGGGATGACACGAGAGCTCATAAAATTTGGTCACCTCGATCGGTTAGGGCTGGCAGGCGTGGAGAGCGGTTTCCTTTTCGCCTTGAATTTCTGCTTGCTGCCCGGCGGCTCCAACTTCAGGCTGTAGCTCGACGAAGCCTTACGTGAGAATTTGAATGACGGTGACTAAAATAATAAAATAAATCGGTGAAAACCCGTATTTTATTACTTTGTATTGAAAGGTGTCTGAATGATATGTATTTAGTTTTATGATAAATGTAGAGTTGTGTATGTATGAGTTGTGAATCAGTATGATGTTGTTTGTAGAGCTCTAAAGAAGCAAAACGATATCACTACAGCATGAAGGAGATGGCGGGACCATCTGGAGAAACACATATGGAAATCATGGTCAATTTATGGCTGTGGGATTCTACAGACCATTACACGATTTATACTACAGCGTACTTCACAGTATGCTATCATATTTCTTAACATATTTACTGTGAATTTAAATTTAATAAATCTTAATTAATTTGATAGCAATTGTTTTATATCGACAGCTGCATTTAACTGTTACTTCAACAGCTTTTTGCAGCCAACGTTGCGGATCGCTTATTAGTTTAATAAAATAGGTGGCGTGTTAGGAGCTAGATAAAAGACATACGCAGCACTCTCTGAATTGTTTGGCGTCAATAGGCGAGGTGAAATTCAAGCCCCAGGTGTCATTGGTCATCGGGTCCTTCCAGTACACGAAGCATTCAGAAGCTTGGCCAATTCGAGTGCCTGGAATTGCAAAACGCGTTAGTTACACATTTTAATTTTTACTTAATAATCTATTAGCATATTCTTTTAGTTCCTTCAATCATTTTTCACTCCTTCCAAATCGTTATCATAGCAAATCAACGTTATCATTGTAAATTTTTATTTTGGGTAAAATTCAAATGATAATATTTGTATGATATTTTTACTATGTCATATGATCCTATCTGTATCGTTATTTTTATTTATATTTTCCATTTAGTACTTAATATATTATAGGGAAAGCATGTAAGTAATGTATTAAACCATGAAGTGGCAAATTCCGGTCGATTAGGTACTCGACGTGTTCCATACAGTATAAATTTAAAACTAGGTTACAGCTACTGCCCGAATTGCCTCTCGTAAAATATTGGTATCACTGGTGCCATGAACACATTGAACACTGGATTATCAATGCTATGGAATTAATGGATAGGAAATAATAATACCGGTATCTGAGATATTTTCTTACTATCCTATACTATAATAATAATATTTTGAACAGGTAAAATTAATTTGATAGTATTTATGTAGGTGTTATTTTTGGAAGTATTGAACCACATCTAAAAATACAAAACAAAAACTGAACCGTATCTGTATTTTGTATTGATAAAATACTTTTAGTGAGCAAGTGGAGATTGTCGTGGTTATAGTAACAGCAAGTGATCTAATCATCAATAAGTGGTATAATCGAACGTACCAGGCTGCAATAGTCTCACGTCTAGGATCTTGTCCACTTGCGAGTTGTACGCGGTGATGTGGAACACACACTCGGGCGAGTCCTGGATGCAAGTGATGTTGACCGGTACGAGGTCTTCTGACACCTGCTGCCATTTCACAGTGCCGGCGCCACTCGCCGATACGTGGAATACTTCCGCCCATAATCTGAAATTATGTAAAATATTGTCAAATGTATTATAGATTGTCCCAATCTCAGAACACGGAATTCATAGAGAATTCAGTGGTCCTAATTGTACATAGCTCACATGATACATGAAATATTCACAGATTATAGACAAAGATTTTCCCCCTATTTATGTGTGTATATTACCGATGCTTAAAAACCTTGTCAAAGATTTAGGATGTAAATTTTATATTCTAATACATTTATTATTATTTTAGGGCTCGTGTAGTACGATGTATGTTCAGAGATCTTAATCACTAAACGAATTAAAAAAATCTAGAATAGTGAAGGACGTAGTATATTATCTACTCTGAGGAGGGTATAATTTCAAAATTTGTGTCTCCTGAGTATTCCTGTGATTATATTATGAATGGGTAATTGGTATTAAACACACATTTTAGGAACAATATAAATTCGATTTAGATATAAAGCAATCACGGAAAATTCTTATTCTTAAGTATTTTCTACTGAAACTGCTAGTAAGTCGAATCCAATTCCACCGATGCGCTGAGGTAAATTGCATAGTAAGAGGTCTATTTAACTTCGGAACCATCCATCTTTGTTTAGACGTATAGGTAGAACAACTTTAGTTTAATTCGGTCTGATAGCTTATATTGCAGATTCTTGGCTAACTTGACTGCCTGCATTTTATTATGTTTGTCAACTGGGTCAACCTATAAATTACTTTAAAATTTAATTTCACAGTCAGGTGGCATCTAATAAATGCTTCCCATTCTATAATTATTATTAGGTGTATATTAGGTCCTATCAGATATAATTAGCACATATGCCCGCTCGTAGTCAAACGTATATCTAAAGCAGTCCTAACTATAACACCTTCTAGTAAACATCGTTAAAAGTTCAACTGACACCGTTAGTGGCGTACAGTTTACTTAGGAACTTGCCAGTGGGCAAAATTAGATCAATGGATTGCTTTGGTGGGTGCAGCATTGTGACACAGATGCTTATTACTTTGAGCTTTAAATCTCAGCTAGAAACTGTAATAGTATACGATAATGACGAAAATGCGTAACATGGTATTGCTGCATACGAAATGTTATCTGACTTTAAAATGGTTCTGGAATCATCAGCAGCGCTATTTTTATCTCAAGATACTTTAAATTCTGTTCTCAAACGATACAAGTTATCACAAACAACAATGCTTGATATCTCATTGGATTCATTCATGCATGCCACATAATACATTTTCAGAAGTAAATTGTATCTGACTAAGTAATATCCGCAAAATGTTTTAGTGAAGTTCAAAAGACAGCATATGTCAGTGAAAAGTTTGATATGTTATTTTACCATGATACCATGCTCATTCATATTGCGTGAGTCATGGTATTGCAAGAAACAATATTTCATATGCGTATACGAACAAGAATAGCCCACACATAAGAATTCTTTATATTTCATCATTAAATACTGCTAACTTCAAAATATTTATGAAACAGTGTTACGGAAAATGAATCATAGTGCTTAAAACATAAAACAGCGCAGATAAATCTAATATTTTTATGTAAAAACACGATACGAAGACGTAAAGTATAATTTTGTTTTGTTTCTCTTATTGAGCTTACTTAATTTACATCAAATTACAACCGTAGCTAGAGATGTATCAGTGCGTCGAGTAGTGATGATGCAATGTAATTAGCATGTATTGGTACCTGAGTAGGTGTCCGTCGCGTCGTCGTGAGTTCTGCCACGGGCTGTCCTCATAGCGGTACGCCTTGCGCAGGATGGGTGCGCAGGAGCACGATGACAACTTGTTGCCCATCGTGCGCGTGCCGCACTCGGCGCACTGCACTATGCTGCCTGAGAACACAACTCACAATTTTATCCAAAGACACATTTGCAATCACTCAATCGTGTTTTACATATTGACTCATTACGACATCTCGCAAATATACGAGCTATGTACGTTTCGTATAAGAAGACTTCTAACGTAGGCATAACACATTATTTATTACTCCAAAATTATTCATTTAAATTAGTTCTATGTTGTATATTACATTGAAATCGTGTTTGCTGGGTTATTTACAAATCGGTTCTAATTATTTATTTATTTTATTCATGGAAAACAGATGGCATGTCAGTATCACTTTACTCACAACACATTAAATGTTTACGGAATCTTCGTGCCACGCTCACTTTTATGATTAGGTAGGTAGCCCGTCTAGTTTTGCCTTATATGAAAAGCAACATTGAATTGGCAAATCTTTGACACGGCTATACTGATATTAAGAACAACGTTTAGGTGCTCTGCGGTTTATATCGCAGGTTTTATGCGGCACCAAATCGATAGCCATATAAATTATGTTTAAAATAATAAGCTTCAAGGAACATCCGTGGGTCATTCAGAGTGAAGAATATAGAGCAGAGTGGAGGTAGCAAAGGTTGCGTTTGACTAGAAGACAGGGGCCTTGAAAGAATATCCACGTCAGGTAAAGTAGGTATTAAGTTGAATGCACTCATCATCGTTGTCTTGGCCTTAACCCTAACAAAGCTGGCTTGCTATTAAATCTCAAATGACATGGTTGGTCACCAGATTCTTACACAGAGCAATGAACTTAGTAACCTTCCTTCGGAGAAAATCTGTTATCTGGGTTATATTGTACCAGTCGCCAAACCACCTGTTTCTGACAGAACTTTAACGGTGTAAGTTGAATGCATTATGTAGAACTAGCTTCTGCCCGCGCCTACGTCCGCCTTGAGCTTAGAATCTCAGAGGAACCTAAAATTTTCCCGGGTTAAAAACACTTTCCCGGGATAAAAAGTTGAAATCCTATGCGTTAATCCAGGTTATAAATGATCTGTGTTCCAAATTTCATCTAAATCCGTTGAGTAGTTTTTGCGTGAAAGAGGAACAAACATCCATCCATCCATACTCACAAACTTTCGCTAATATTAGTAGGATGTAGATGATACGGATATCTCACCCGCGGTCCCGTGATGTCACCAGGTGCCATCAGAGCGCGACAGGGAGTGTCCGCGGTTGAGACTCTGCGAGCGCTGCTGGCCGTGTCTGTAGGGGTGCTTCACCGTGCCATGCTGTAACCCACAATACACCAATACTTGCAAACCCATCATTATTTATTTTAAATAATCAAGCAATTACTTTACCCATCCAGTAACGCCTCATCGCTTCATGGTTTAATGGAATTACATGCACATATGACACAACCAGATATATTCATGACTTCATCTGCAGTATTTTTTCTCATTTCCTCACAATGAAATGGAATGAGGTATGAACAAATGTTAGATAATTAAATTGAATATGTCTGGCTGAGCCGATTTAGATGTCATTTATTTAAAAGTACATTTTAAAGGATATTACGTTGCTTATATTATTTATACATTTATATGAAACAGTAAACATGCATGATAAAATAAATAGTATAAAAAGAATCGTTATCGTAAGTATATATTTATAGATACCTATATTCAATTATTTTTAATAGGATAGATACATCCACTAGACCAATACATACTAGGTACTAGGCCAATCAATTCTCTAACAAAACCTAAAACAAAACCTTTACTTATATGGAACTGTTACTGCATTGCGAAATCTAAAACTAACAAACATAGCTTGAATATGTTCTGCTTACAAGGGCTGGTCATCTCAAGCTCCCAACCCCTATTGCTTTGTACGAAATATTTTTACCTATACACAAACTATGTAGCGCTACCCCACCCCAGTGGCTTCATACATAAAAACCAAAGCAACTAATTTCAAACTAAAGACATGTTCCGTTTTCTGATCTTTCATTCATGAGAATATAATGAAATTCAGGTGGCGATAATGTTTACCATCGCCTTGTTTTAAATTATACCTTTCACATTGAGTATTAAACTTACGAAAGGTGTAGTGTTATTATAATATGGAGCCCATGCATATAAAGACCGAGATTTATTAAAAGATGAGGTTTAAACTGCTCAAATTACTCTTCGATATTTGAGTATTACTCATTAAGAAGCCATACAGCCGCAGTGCGTGCTAATATGGGGAACAGACGACACACATCACTCAAGCGGGCACCTGACTCGGGTTGATGATCCTCAAATCTGTACAGATTAAGACCAAATATACTAATAGCATCTATCTACGTATATGCTATGTTAAAAGAGCGTAGTCTAATATACATTCAATATTAAGTATGTACATTTAAAACTTAAGTGACATATTGATTATATTAAAATCATCTAGCACATACGTACTGGAGCGATATCTATGACTCAAGTCTGAGTCTATCCTATCAAATAGTAATTAAAATTCTAGCGCGCATTTCGAACTCGGTCGGCGGTGGCTTCAATCATGCAAGATTAGTTTATATAGGTAACTGAATGTGGGTCAACACAGTTTGGCTTCATAATAACATTTTAAACTGGTGAGTACGTCTTACTGACCATACACTTGCCAGCTGCATATATATATAGTAACATACCTCAGACAAGATACATGCATATTTTTATATTGTATATATATGTATATATATAATATATTCAAAGCAAAAAGCTGGTAAAATGCTCATATATTGTCTATGTTTTATTAATGTGAGTATTTTTATCCAAACTGTTCCACTTCCAAACGGCTTTGATGTGCTAATGATCTGGGGGCATCAAACTTTACAGGATCAATAGAGATGATATTGTTAGACAATAGTGCGCTACTAGTATAAGGTATTTTTTATATAAATATTAGGTCCTTACATATGAAATTGGCGTTTTTCGTACTGGCCACTTTAATCACGAATTTCTCCTCTTTGGTAAGGAATTCCAAATTCAAATTTGTACAGCTATAGACTCATGTATTTGTGCTTCGATGATCGTCATTCATTTGTTTTTTTTCTTCTGTTTGCGTCACTCATTTTACAAAATGGAAAACCTTAAATATCGCATTATTTACGAGTACGAGTTCCGCCGTGGCACTAGTGCTGCGGAAACAACTCGAAGGGTGAATGATGTGTATGGCGGTCGTGTTGCAAAAGAAAACACAGTTCGTTTTTGGTTCCAACGTTTTCGTTCTGGAAATTTCGACCTGCAGAACAAGCCCCGTGGACGGCCTGAGACTCAAGTTGATAATGAAGAGTTGAAGGCTATTGTGGAAGCGGATCCATCGCAAACCACGTCCGAGTTAGCTGCAGGCTGCAATGTTAGTGATAAAACTGTTTTAATTCACTTGAAGCAAATTGGGAAGATTAAAAAGCTTGAAAGGTGGGTACCTCACGAATTGACTGAAACAAACCGGCAAACGCGCGTCGACTGCTGCGTTACATTACTAAACCGGCACAATAATGAAGGTATTTTAAACCGAATCATTACCTGTGATGAAAAATGGGTTCTTTACGATAATCGGAAGCGCTCAGCGCAATGGTTAGATCCTGGCCAGCCAGCCAAATCCTGCCCCAAGCGAAAATTAACCCCAAAAAAGTTACTTGTAAGCGTTTGGTGGACTAGTGCCGGTATTGTTCATTACAGTTTTTTCAAATCTGGCCAGACTATTACGGCTGATGTCTATTGTCAGGAATTGCAAACCATGATGGAAAAGCTAGCGGCTAAACAACCTAGGCTGGTCAATCGCTCCACGCCACTGCTGCTTCACGACAACGCTAGACCACACACTGCGCTACAGACGGCTACTAAATTAGAAGAGCTTCAATTGGAAAGTCTAAGACATCCTCCGTACTCCCCGGACCTTGCTCCAACAGATTACCATTTTTTTCGAAATTTGGATAACTTCTTGCAAGGGAAAAAATTCAACTCCGATGGGGCAGTCCAAATCGCCTTCAAAGATTTTATTGATTCCCGTCCGACTGGTTTTTTTAGTAAAGGGATCAATGAACTACCTATGAGATGGCAAAAGTGCATAGAAAATAATGGTTCATACTTTGATTAATTAAATATATTATATTAAAAAATATTCGACTTTTTGTTCCTCCCATACAAAACGCCAATTTCATATGTAAGGACCTAATATTTGGTATACTTTATAAGTCTATGTAATCAGATATAATATGTCTGCCTAAGTCTGACAATATTATGAGTGTATTGGCAGTATGTATGATTTTCACTCTACTGTGAAACAACTAATATGACCCCAACTGTAACTAAAAATGTACTTGACCCTACTGGTTTTAATACCAGTTGAATAGGTATTGCAGAAAGGTAAGTAAATAAGCTGACTTAAAGTGTATAAATATATATATATAACATAGGTGTAGCTTTCAGGATTATTAGTTCACGGTGTTCAAATTCATAGTTATGTTAGTGTTTAAGTAATTTTAAATATTGATTTTAAGCGATCACGTGAACATGCATCATACTGATTACCGAACACAAAATTACTGTGCACTTTAATTTTATATTCATATAAATTTAAGGTAACTTAATAT
Organism: Falcaria lacertinaria; assembly: GCA_951449985.1. Taxonomy (NCBI): domain Eukaryota; kingdom Metazoa; phylum Arthropoda; class Insecta; order Lepidoptera; family Drepanidae; genus Falcaria; species Falcaria lacertinaria. The sequence goes on along the minus strand of OX602113.1, from coordinate 6,081,224 downwards.
TATCATTTATCATGGCATCAATACCCGTAATAAAGACATTCACGAGGGAGGTAGGGGATACAAACACTCCATGTGCAAATTAATTTAATTTGTATTACGAACCTCGAAATTGTTCCAATTTTGCGCAGAAAATTTAGCAGCCTCCACGCTCTCTTTAGCACCCATATTTACGGAGTTGTGAAATCACTCGAATAAACTATGACAATTCGATTTCGATGCTCTGGCTCGTGACACTAATGTGTGCTACGACCGATCTCCCTGCCGAGAATCGAATTTGATAAGCATTGAAATACCTCAAGAGTTCGTCGTTCGCAAAGATTAATATTCACAGCGCTGAATAGCTAATGAAGGGTGTTGTATGTTGCATCGAGTGAACGCACGGGCAGCAAGGATGCAGGCGCGGCGTGTAAACACGGCCAGCTGCTGCGGCGCCGCGGGTCCGGGCTGCTCGCTCGCGCCGCACACCCGCACCGCTCTCGCCACCGGCCACACCGGCCTCCTAGCCCACGCACACCGCACCAACGATCCTAGCTCTCCTAGCCTATGCTAAGCTTTTACACAAACCCACTTTCGATTATATTGTACGATTTTCAAAGTGCGCAGAAGGTAATGTGCGACACGATGGTTTGGCAATCAGTGGTGCAGGGCGACACCGGCGACTCGGCTAAATGTCAGAGCAGACTGGGTCGCTCTCCAAGCGTGCGTGGCGGCGCTGTGTGCGCACAGTCGCGCCGGCCGCCGCGGCGCACCAACCACCCGCCGAAAGCCGAGACGCAGCGACGCCCAAACCTAGCGAATGGTACGCCGGCCAGCGCCCTCTAGCTCGCTAAGATACGATCACTACGTCAAGGATTCTCATCTCCGATCGCTACTTCATATTAGTTTCTTTGGAGATATTCAAAACAAGTTGCAGGTGCTATAACAATGTATATGAACACTATTAGTAATAATGTATTGAGATTAAGCAAATCATCAATGGACGTGCGGAGCGGTGCGGCGTGGGGCGGGAGTTGCGCGCGCAGACTGCCCAAGACAACATTCGATTTTGGTCCATGACTGTTGGATGCTTACTGTGACCCACCGAAGGCTTTAATAGTTCATTCTAGACTAGGACGAGTGTATAACTACTTAGCTGCTTTCGTTTTTTACCAACATCATCCATTCCCATATCTTTAAATATTAAATTACTTATTCGCTCCAATGCTCTAAACGCCGAAAATTACATAAGCGAAATAATACGAATTATTTTATATTACCTTATTGCCATATACATGTTACACTGACCCAGATTTTTATATATTTTTTAATACATTTACATGGAGACCTAAGATATATTTATTTGAATACATACTAAATGGTTATGGTTACCATAGTATGACGTGATAAGCAATATTTCTTTATAAATTTGGTTTGTTAGCCCTTGTTTAAAAACAGATAAAATATTCCCCCACTACTACATAGTTTTTTATACACATAATAATAATATAGTACGTTGTCTATTGATAGATGTATTTACTTATCAGTGCTTTTTAAACAAATATTTTGCCTATTTTTTTTTCCGACTTTCTTATTTCATCAGGCATCACTGGAAATCGAGTTTCCATTGATTGTATCTCCAACGGCTAAGGTTTTCTAATTCTAAACATTATAATTGGCCGCACAATAGGTATAGCCTGATATGGCTGCCAACCAGATTTAGCACGCAACGACTGCCATCTTAATCTAGCAACCCATTTTGAGAAGATCCATTCTCTAATGTAAACCTCTTATCAGACTTGCTGTGGAGTGTTTACTCCACAGCAAGTCTGATAAGAGGTTTTTTAAACGTAACAATTTCTAAAAAAATATCAAGTGGCAAGCGGGACCGAAAGTACAACGTGTTCTTTGAGGCACGGAAAGGACATGCTGTAATTACTATGGTATGGCAAGACCCATTCAATGATGGCCCAAGGACTACTTGCAATGTTGTGTAACGTCACTTAGAAAGTATATAAAGCTTATTTATTATAGCGACAGCAGAAATACACATTATGAGACAATTTCAACTGTCTACCAATTACGGATCATGAGATACAGCCCGCTGACAGACACGAGGGACGGACGGACTGCCAGCGAAGTCTTAGTGATAAGGTTCCTCTGGTTACCCTTCGGGTAGGGAACCCTTAAAGGAATCATCAAAATTGCCGTCGTTGGAGAAATAAGAGATAACCGTCCTTCTTTTAAGATTCAGCTTATTATAGAATGTGTACTGGCACAAGAAATCTAAAATTAAATAGATCTTTAAATAAAAATAATTTTAGATAAAAATAATCTTTATAAGCATATGGCTTAACTAGCTTCTGCCCGCGACTACGTCCGCGTTGAGGTTAGAATCTCAGAGAAACCTAAAATTTTCCCGTGATAAATAGTATCCTATCCTATTTGTTAATCCAGGTTATAAACTATCTGTGTTAAAATTTCATCCAAATCCGTTAAGTAGTTTTTGCGTGAAAGAGTAAGAAACATCCATCCACACTCTTGTGAGTACATTCGAATTTATAATATTAGTAGGATTTCCTCGTAAACATTACAGGACAGTAATGAAAAAGTAGAGGTTTAGTATAATACGTTTGTTTCAATTATCAATTAGTTTCCGAGAACGTATCGAGTGCACTATGTTCCCGGCATGTAGATAATTACATCTTATTTCCATGTTCGCTTGTTGGCTGCCACTCAGCTTCATACACTATTCACTCGGAGACTAGTAGGTCAAACATGAAGTATGATAACCGAGGTAACTTCTAATCAAGCGTACTGTTATAGACAGTATATATACATAATAGTGCTGACCATCCCCTGTCGTTAGCTACTAAGCATTTTTGTTAGTCTCAGTTATAAAGATATTTAATTTCAGTTCGATTCTAACTCTCACCGGTGACACTCGCCACAATTCATGTAATTCATATAATAAATAAAATCCTTTTTATTTTGAATTTAAATTCTTTTTTTTAAAAAGGGCTTAAGTCAAAGTCTTATAACAATTTGGTGGCAGCGGTGGGATACCGATGGTGAAGGTATCCCTGGTACGTCTCCGTTCAGGCATATTATTAAAAGTGAAAAACCTTTCCGTGAGTGTAAATAGTGCAGTATCCTGGTGACCACGTACTACTAAATCTGTGCTGTTCCTGTATGTCCTGAGAAGAAACTTTTTCGCGAGTGTCAGTAGTGCAAATCGAACTCACAAATACTGAATCACCGCATTATCCTGGTGATCACATCCTACAAAGTCCTGTGCTGTTTCTATACGTCCTGAGAGGTGGTCGAGAAGCCCTACGCTGTTCCTGTACATCCTGCAAGGTTCCTGAACATCTTGAAGAGTGGCCAAGGCCGAGCCACGTCACATTCCTACGAGTGAGGTGACCATGTTCCAGTTCATATTCTTCGTGTTCCTGTAAGTCTCGTTTTCAAACTTTTATTCTGTGAAGGTGCAAATCTGAAATAACATCCCTGACAAAAGTGTGTTCTCTGTGAAATATTAAAATAGTGTTAACGAATTTTAAACTTTAATATTTTGTGTACTAAATTTCTGTTCCCATAAATATAATTGTCATAAGATTATTCTTAGAAAAATTAGCACCCAGTGTTTTATCGCTTAAGCAGTAATTGATACCGCTCTATAGTAAACAATAACTTAGTGGCCGTCTATTACACCGAATCGTGATTTATTCTTTTAACTTTTAATATTTTGCTATCTTTTACAAAATGTCTAAGGATTCACAAATTAAACAAGAAAAGAACGATGTTGACATTGGGATATTATTTAAATTTGTAAAACAATTCGACGGTACACGGGAAAAATTAAATTCATTTCTTTCTAACTGTGATAACGCTATTAATTTGGCTTCCAACAGCCAAAAACCGATTGTGTTCAAATACATCTTGTCACAACTCGAAGGAAAAGCCGAATCAGCTTGTTCAATTAAGGAATTTGAATCTTGGGAACAATTGAGTAGTTTTCTTACCACCCAATTTGGCGAAAGAAAACATTATGCCCACTTACTGACTGACCTCCAAGAATGCCGACAGCTAAGTACCGAACCAGTAAATCAATTTGCCTTACGTGTAGAAACATGCCTTTCAAAATTATTAACTGAAGTGACCTTATCCAACAAAAAGAAATCTGAGTTACCCGGCCGCACAGCGGCAATGGAGGATCTAGCATTACACACATTTCTTCTTGGCCTTAAACCTGACATTTCCAACTTAGTCCGGGGTAACAACCCATCAAACTTAAACGAAGCAATTAACTTAGCAGTGTCTGAAGAAAAAATTTTAAACATGTTTCATAAACGTAACAACCACACGATGGCACCTCAACGTCAAATTCCTAAGCCGAGTTATTCCTTTAGAACTCCCGCTCCTAATAATAATTTCAAACCACATAATATAATGAAACAACCGGACCGAAATAATCAAAGCTTGTTCTGCCGATATTGTAAAAGCCATGGTCACACTATAGAAATCTGCAAAAAGCGCGAATTTAATAACAATAGATTCAGAGTTCCCCAAACATCCCAATTTCCGCATAGGTCAAACCAAGAATTTAGGCCAGCTCGCGTCAACTGCATAGTTGACGACGAGGAACAAAACGATCACGAACCGCAACCATCCACTAGCTCGGATAATGCTGACAACTATTATGATAGAAACGATTTAAACGAATAGTGGGTCCACGGAGGTGTCTCGTGGGACCCAACCTACAACTATTAGCCTCATCCTTAAACTGCAACGGCACCCTTCCAAAATCCAAGGACTACACGGGTAACCAGCCCCAAGCAAGTGTCCAAATTTCTAAATCCAAGGACCACACGGGTAACCAGCCCCAAGCAAGTGTCCAAATTTCTACATCCAAGGACCACACGGGTAACCAGCCCCAAACATGTGTCCAAACTTCTACATCCAAGGACCACACGGGTAACCAGCCCCAAGCATGTGTCCAAACTTCTACATCCAAGGACCACACGGGTATCCAGCCCCAAACAAGCGTCCCAATTTCCAAATCCAAAGATCACAGAAATAACCAGTCTCATCCAAAGCTTAAGAACCAATTAAAGCCAAACGAAATCCAAATTAATAGCTCAAATAATGACGAGAATAAACATATTAACAACTTGTCTAATCAGAGCCAAGTATATGAAATTACATGCATCCCAAATAAAATATCCTTACCTAACGTCGTTATTCAAACATCTATGTCTGACAAGCCGCTTAAATTCCTCGTTGATACTGGATCTTCCATATGCCTTATAAAAAAATCTTCTATCCGGTCACACTCCAACCTGAAACTAAAAGGTAACATAATTAAATTAAAAGGTATCAATAGCCGTGATGATACTATGCCTACTCTTGGTGATTTTGACTTAAATTTGATAATTGGTAAAGAATCAGTGGCTTATACCTTTCACATTATTGATGAAATAGATTTACCATATGATGGTATAATAGGAAATGATTTACTTACCTTTTTTCAATGTTCTGTTGACTACAACAGACAAATATTTAACCTGGGTAAAAATAAAATAAAACTCCACTTTACTGACCCTACTTACCAAATTCCACCACGTTCTGAAATAATCGTAGAATGCACTGTCGCCAACCCTGAAATGAAGGAAGGTCTTATCCTTGATCAACACATTAACGATACATTGCTAATAGCTAATTGCTTAGTTAAAGTAAAAGAGAATAAGCGTGTAAATCTGACAGTCCTAAATACCTCGGAAACACCCGTTACCCTAAACTCTAATCTTAAACTTACCTTATACGCAGTAGATTACCAATCCTATCGGTCATACGACACAAATAAAACATGCCTAACTAGGACTAACGAAGTCCTCAAACTCCTCCGCGTTTCACACTTAAATCCAGAAGAACGCGAAGCCCTGTTCGATGTATGCTCTAAATATTCCGACATATTCCATTTACCAAATGACACACTTACATCGACAAACGCTATCCAACATGAGATCCGTACTTCTACTGATCAACCCATTAACGTCAAATCTTACCGGTTCCCTGAGATACATAAACAGGAAGTAAACTCTCAAATAAAGAAAATGCTCGATCAAAAAATCATCCAACCCTCTCTATCTCCTTGGTCTTCTCCAATATGGATAGTTCCAAAGAAGATCGATGCTTCTGGCCAAAAGAAATGGCGAGTGGTAATAGATTACAGGAAGTTGAATGACATCACCATTGGCGAAACCTATCCCATTCCTAATATCGTCGAAATTCTTGACCAACTCGGTAACTCCAAATATTTTTCAACCCTCGACCTTGCGTCAGGGTTTCATCAAATTAATATGGCTCCTCAAGATTCTTGTAAAACTGCATTTAGTGTACCTCAAGGGCACTTCGAATTCAACCGAATGCCATTTGGCCTAAAAAATGCACCATCAACCTTCCAGAGATTAATGAACAATGTACTTACAGGTCTTCAAGGAGAGCGTTGTTTCGTTTACTTAGACGATATAGTGACCTACTCTCACGATCTTGCAGGCCACATCCAAAATTTAATTGAAATTTTCGAAAAATTACGCTCTTTTAACTTAAAACTACAACCCGACAAGTGCGAATTTTTACGCAAAGAAGTTGGATATTTAGGACATGTAATAACAGAAAATGGATTAAAACCGGACCCCAATAAAATCAAAGCCGTTCAAGAATTTCCAATCCCAAAGTGTCCTAAGGATATTAAATCCTTCCTTGGTCTTATATCTTACTACCGACGTTTTATCTCCGAGTTTTCAAAATTATCTAAGCCCCTTACTTCTCTTTTAAAAAAGGATGTTCCCTTTATCTGGACCAATGAGCAACAACTAGCTTTTGAGATGCTTAAAGAAAAACTGGTTACTGCCCCAGTACTTATTTACCCCGATTTTACAAAAACTTTTAACCTTACCTGTGATGCATCTAATTATGCTGTCTCCGCGATTCTTTCCCAAGGGCCTATTGGAAAAGATCATCCCATTGCCTACGCGTCCAGGACCCTTAATAAATGTGAAACCAACTATAGCACAACTGAAAAGGAACTGTTGGCTATAGTTTGGGGTTGTAAAACTTTCAGACCATACCTATTTGGCCGCAAGTTTATTGTTGTAACAGACCATCGACCATTGAAGTGGCTGTTTAATCATACTGATCCCAGCAGTAAACTCCAACGCTGGCGTCTTCAACTCCAAGAATTCGAGTATGAAATAATTTACCGTAAAGGTAAATTAAATTCAGCCGCTGACGCTCTTTCCCGCTATCCGGTCAATCCGGTGTATCCTGAAAATCATGAAAACCTATCTGATAACAGCAACCGGAATGAAATCGACATTCAAATAGAATTTAGTCCCTGCGATGCAAAACCTGATTTCAGTCCTTTAGATCCTTCCAATGTAGAGAACTTACCTGATCCACTCGCTATTGAAGATATCCGAGGTGACAATCAAAATCTAACATCTCCGTTAAGACCTACATCTGAAAGCCTCTATCCAAACCCAAGTAGTGACCTTCTAAGAAATGAATCTCAACCCTCAACCTCAACACACAACCAAAATCCTATTCCAGAGATCGACCCTCTGACTGATAATTTACTCAATCCTGAAACATATTCTCAATTCTTAAAAACACCTTCAACAGTTAAATATAATACAATAATCAACGAACATAACGATAGTTTATTAAAAAGCAAGGATGATATTTTAATAATACCAACATCCCTTGATCTTGATGAATCTGTCCCATACGTTGAAGAAATTCTATCAAATATGACAGATTCTGAATCTCTTATAAATTCAGAAAAAACTATAATATCATATAAATCAATATCTTACAATAACAAAACAATCTACTTTCTGTTCACTAAAGTACATCACTTCGATACTTGTTCATATAATGACATCTTTGAATCCCTGAAAATTCTCCGAGATCACTTAGTAGTCGAAGTAGATTCCGTCAATAAAATAAGTATAACCGACTTTAAAAACCCATTCGACAAACATACATATATGAAAATTTACAATATACTAACACATCTATTTCATAACACTGGCATTGAAATCAACATCTATCGTAATAATGTATATTACCCTACTCCATCCGAAGTCCAGAGAATTCTGCGTGAGAATCATGATATTCCTGTTGCTGGTCACCTTGGTTCCACTAGAATGTACAACAAAATCCGCGAACAATATTATTGGAAAAACATGCGTAATGAAATAGAAAATTATGTAAAAAATTGTAACTCTTGCCAAACAAATAAAGCCCTGAGGAAAATAAATAGAGCACCAATGCAGATAACAACAACCTCAACCGCTCCATTTGAAAGACTGTCTCTTGATATAGTTGGTCCTCTACCTGAATCCGGCACTGCCAAAATTAAATATATCCTTACCCTACAAGATGACCTTACCAAATATTCACTGGCTTATCCTATCCGCAGTACAACTGCCGAAGAAACCGCCGACTGTTTAATTCATTTCATTTCCCTTTTTGGGATCCCACGGACAATCCTTACTGACCAAGGCACGAATTTCACTGCAGAAATGTTCAAAGAAGTTTGCAAGTTTCTTAAGATTAAACAACTATGGTCTTCACCTTATCACCCACAAACACAAGGAGCACTAGAGCGAAGCCACTCCACGCTAAAAGAATATCTGAAGTCATATGTATCTGAAAATCAAGACAACTGGCCAAAATATGTGTACACAGCAATGTTAGCGTATAATACAGCAATTCACTCCACTACCAATTACACACCTTTTGAATTGGTATTTGGTCACAAACCAATTATTCCCAATTCTATTTATGAATCGGCCTCTAATGCTACTTACCCTGATTACATTAGAATGTTGCAACACCGCCTAAAAGTAACTCGTGATAAAGCCTTGGAATATATACACAAATCAAAAGAAACTTCAAAAACCTACTATGACTCTCATAGCCGTCCTGTAAATTATAAGGCTGGTGATTATGTTTTCCTAAGATGCCATCTCCGTTTGCGAAAAGCTTTATCAGCTATTTGGAAAGGACCTTACAAGGTTATCAAAGTAAACGGTAGAAACAGTTTGACACTATTAATAAACAGGCGACACGTAATTCATCATTTTGATGAGGTCAAATTAGCTCGTCGTCGTGATTCCTAATATTATATGGTTTCAAAAGAATAAAAAAAAATGTTTACGATTATTCCTAAATAAATTTTAATGAGTACATTTTAAAACTTTTACAAATTATATATATACATACATACATTAGCTTAGTCTAAATAAGTTGAGAACAAAATAATTTCTGAATGTATATTTATCATTTCTTACAGCTCCTTGTCTTCCGCAAAGGAGACCTTCATCGAAACATCAACAAATACCTCCGGCATACATTTTGACCCAATCGGGTCACTTAAAATAATAGACGGACATCTTAGTGTTGTAATCCCCATAGACATTTCATACATACAATCACATATTAATAACTTGAACGGTGTGATAGGCAGCTCTAAGTTCGTGTGCAAGCAAAGCGCTTTATATTCTGATACTGAATGTATTAATTTACTCCAGCCGTTATCAACAAGGTATTATGATGTAATTCGTAACTTTGACTCTATTTCGCATTTAATTGAATCTAGATCTAAAAGATCGGCTTGGATTGGCGGGATTGGCACTATATTTAAGCAAGTTTTTGGTACTATGGATGAAAATGACGCCATTCGATATAGTAACGCTATTGAACTTATAGAGAATGATCAAACTGCATTATCTAAATTAGTCAAACAAAATATTCTTGTCACTACTTCAACTATTTCAACTTTAAAAGATACCTTACAAAAAATCAGTGTCCATGAACAACAGTTAAATAATGCCATTGATATCATAACTACATCGCAACAAAATCTTACGATAAGTTCTGATAACCTATTGATAAGGTCTAAAATAATAGAAATTGTCAATATTTTAGAAAGTAGTTTATTAACTTTGTCTTTCAAGATAGAAGATATAATTAACGGAATTATGTTTAGTAAAGTTAATATTTTGTACCCCTCGATTATAACCCCAAAACAGCTGTTTACGGAACTAGTTGAAAATCATAGATTTCTGGCTGACTATCATCAATTTCCATTGAGTTTATCTTTAGAAAATATATATACCTTAATGAATGTTTCCGAACTAGCAGTTACTATAATGATTATAAAATAATATTTGTGCTAAAAGTTCCGCTAGTAAGTTCGAGCAGTTATCATATGTATCATAATGTCCCTTATCCTGTCATAGCAGATAAGAATATATATATCACTATAGTACCGTCTACGAAATATATAGCTATTACGAGGGATAGGTCTTATTATTGTAAGTTTGATTCATTAAATAGCTGTAAGTTGATAAATGTTTTAGATTATATTTGTAATGACTTAAATGTTTACTCTAGTTTTACAAACCCGATTTGTGAATCGGAAATAATTTCAAAAGCATATAATTCAGTGCCAAAAAACTGTATAACAAAATTTCTTAGAGGTCAATTAGACATTTGGCAACCATTATCAAATAACAAGTGGATATATGTAATATCAAACCCATCTAAATTGTCTATAGATTGTAAAGACTCTATGAGCACTGAAACAATAGTTTCAGGTACAGGTATTTTAAATTTACCAATAAATTGTATAGCTTTTCATAAAGATTCAAGGTTAATACCAAAATATTCAAAATTAATTAAATTAAAACCGATTCAAACTGATTTCAATTTAATAAATGATTCTTGCTGTAATTCTGAAATACTTCTAAAAACTAAATCTCATATTCCTATGATTAATCTCACGAACATTAACCTTGATTCAATAGCTGCTTTGCAATATACAGATGCAGGTAGTGCTATTGAAGATTTAGATAAGATTATTGAGAAACCTCACATTGTCCTATATGGTAATTATTACTCTTTTACTACGATTTTAATTTCAATAATAATTATAATTGCATTGTTTGTCCTATGTTATAAGCTTTTTATGTCAGGCGCTTGTCACCGTTGCGTAATTAAACGTAAAGCCAAAATTAACATTGAGAAACCCGAGGAGTTAACTGAGATAGCTGCAGATTCTTCAACAATACCTGCACCCAAAATTCGTACAACCCTTACATAAACTTAACCCTTTTTGGGGTAAGTTTAGTCTTAACCCTGGGGGCTGTTATAGACAGTATATATACATAATAGTGCTGACCATCCCCTGTCGTTAGCTACTAAGCATTTTTGTTAGTCTCAGTTATAAAGATATTTAATTTCAGTTCGATTCTAACTCTCACCGGTGACACTCGCCACAATTCATGTAATTCATATAATAAATAAAATCCTTTTTATTTTGAATTTAAATTCTTTTTTTTAAAAAGGGCTTAAGTCAAAGTCTTATAACAGTACGCAGTGTTGTTCGTGAATTTAATGGGGAGAAAAGCTGTTCTCTCAGCCATACCTACTGTAGATGATATGTTATAAATATCATTATAAATACAAACAGAAACACGGTAGCAAACAATGCGCATTCCTCGCCCTAAGTTTATTATTTTGAAAAAAGTAGTCATCATTATGACTAAAGGCACTTCAATTTGCACATATTCAAAGGCAAACATGCCAATAAAGTTAAACTATAATAATGACATACGTACGGTGTATATTTTACAAACGTAGTATGTTCAATTTAAATTACGTTAATTCCTATATAGTTTTTTGTATTTATTTTTTCTCAAGCCAAATGTCATTTTAAATTAACTATACTTACCATTTAGTAGATATATTTCACAAATATCTTTATTACAATTCCAAAATATCACTGTTTGGTAGTAATAGTTTTCTTTTATTTACACGTAGGAATAGCGGCCATTGAGGTCTTTATACTGCGGCGCGGTAACTCCATGATTACAACGATGTAATTGTGTTAATTATTTACTAAAATTAATTAATATTGGATCAATGAAATATATAGTTTCTGAGCGAAACATCACAACAATGCGTGAATGAATTAAATATTTACTCACATACAATATTAATGCTATCGGCAGCTAAATGTTTTATAATTATTTTATAGTATTTCTAAAATACCAAATTATTTCTGTCCCTAAATTCAAAATAGCATGTAACCCAGCAACATCTTATAATTATTATTTTTTAATAAAATATTTTATTCTTTAGTTTTACACCCTGTTTTTTTTTATTATTCACGCTATTGTTGTTGTAAAGCTACAGTTTCAAATAGGCTCCGGAACCTACAGTCGGCTATTCATCACCGGGAACATTTATTCTTACTAGCGGTTGCCTCTTAATCGAAACTCGACAACAACAAACATTTTTTATGTATCTATAAACAAATATTAACATGACGTTTAATAAGACTTGTGTTGTGCGCAGTATTGAGTGTTAAACGTATGGTAGTATGTATGGTGTATTTAATAGACTTTTAAATAAATCTCACGTATTTCTAATTTATTACATAAAATATTAGCTTTCCGGCCTCGTCCACATACAAACATTAACTGTGCCAATTTCATAGACCTCGGATCGCGCAAATAAAAAAACAGGGTACTACGGTTTTGAATCACGTATTCAAATTAAGATGATTCAATTCGTTTATTTTTATTCTATTCGTTTTGGTACAAATTAAATCATAGCAAAATCAACCAATTTTATGTGATTTGAATCTTATAATATGATCATGATCATTTTGGAAATTAGATTTAGTGATATGCCCATCGATTCAATTGAACCATAATAAAAGCATTAGTCATTGCATGATTGATCACTGGATTGAAATTGAGACACGGAAGTTTAATCGTCATAATATGAATACGTGAAATTGCGCTGACGGAGGGGAACGAAATTTGGCTCAGTTAAAGTTTATATTGAGAAGGAGCGCCATATAAACTTTAAATAATACTTTTATTTAATAATGCACTGCAATACATTAAATCTCAGAGTAGATAATATACTACGTACAAAATAAATTAATAAAAATAAACATAACACACTAACATGCATTTTACACAAATTTTTATTGAATTTCGTTTGATACAAGTTTGTTTATATATATTTCGAATTGTGATCGAATTTCGATCTGTAGGCGACCGCTAGTTATTTATAATGCGATGGATGTTAAGAATCTATATCTCTTAATGCTAAATCTATTAATGCTATTAACCTTAGATGCTATCTACAAATACCATAGCGTCGTTGAGAAAATAGTTTGATTGTCAACACCTATTTACCGACTAGCATGTTTGGGTGTATTTCCTGTTGCGTTATTTGGTTATAGTAAAAATAAGATGTGACCACATACAAATACAGGTACTAATGTTGTCTTAGGAAAACTGATTAAGGTTATTTATGATAGTAGATGTAGTACCTACACATTTTAACTGAATACTCCTTTTAATAATATATTTAATATGTATATTATATTTTTATGGTTTTTAGTTTTAGGTTTAGTTTTTAATTGAAATAAATAAGTTGTTTTAACAGTGCCGGTAGCAGGAACATTGTCGACAACGATTTCTTATCGCCTTCGACTAGTTTTGTATTGGAAAATGAACAGAGCTACGGCGGTGAAAAGTGGAACTAAAAATTAGTATGACAATTTTGACATTCCCACCGTAATATAGAAGTAGAATATGGCGTTATAGGGTCGCATTCAAATGCAGTAGCCTGAAGGGGAACAGTTCTTCTTTCATACAGAAGACCGCAGCCAAATAACATAACACTGTTGTGTTTCGGAGGTGTAATGTTCTCAGATCTCCTTGAGGATACGCTAACTAGCTTTCCCGACAGACGTTGTCGTGTCATAGCTATGAATTCATATTATTCATATGTCAAATACACCATAGAAAAAGGACCATTAGTTTATCCCGAAATGAAACTATTCTGCTTTTTTCAATTTTTCTTTTCGTGTGAACATTCTGACAATATCAAAAAACAAGAATTAGCAATATCGGTTGAGCCATTCACGCGTGATGCCGTTATCAAGACAAGCAGGGATTCATTTTCATATATGTATATGTCACTGATGACACACTACATGAAAATTGGCACAAGTAAGTGTTCTGTCGTGGATGGGGTTTTTATGCTATCCATTTTACTTAAGGGGCATTGTGTCAAATCTACGTGGAAGAAGTCAAGACGTAGGAGACTGACTCAGTCAAATTTTGGAGTGTAATTTGGAATTGACCGACTGTACCAGCAAAACCTAAAATCACCGATAAGTCATACATGGTATTATAAGTTTAAATATCCACATATTTACCGAAACTCACATAGAAAGTCACGAGCATTTGAATTAAAAAAATGAAAATAGTACCCCAATCAATTGATAAATGAAGGATAAAAACTTTATAATGATTTATTTTGATATCATACAAGTTCGTAGCGACGCGTAGCGAGTGCTGCAGGTCACGTTAACTAGGACGTATTTTATGATAAATACATATACACAAGCCAAGTCCCTCACGGGATAGGCTGAAAGTATAGAGAGCCAATTCACTCCTAAGATTTTGCTTCTTTTACATTCATAAATCCGCCGGTAATGCCCTCCAGTTATTGTGAGATATCCGTGTTTATATAGCTTAAGGGAAAAGGTGATATAGATAGATATAAATATGTGTGCTGCAGGTTCGGCCACAAGTACCTATCGATTTCCACAAGGCTTACAGTATAACTTTTACATCATCTCACAGATTACTTTGAACTTGACTTAAATGAATCAACCGTTCGTGTATCAATAAATTAAAAAGTTATATAATACAGTATTCATATCAAAATTATTATTACTTTTACTTTAGTTATAAACTAAAGTAATTAACAGCCATATAATTTTTGAGGTACAGTCTTCTCTTTTAAAACATCATATAAGTATGATAAACCTACATTATGCAGTTCCTCCTTTATATTTTAGAACTTTAATGATTCTCAAAATAATATTATTGAAATAATTTATTTTAACAAGTGAAAATACGCACCGCGTGCCGAAAACTGATATAAATCATTCGGGTACCGACGCGCTCCGAACGCCATCTGTTGTTAAGTTACAAACACATCTGATGGGAAAGTAAACGTGTTTGTAATATAATAGTAGAAACGTGTTAGCTAAGTATTAGCTAGTTTATATCCGCAGATTATAAAGAGCAGACATTTAAAGAATAAAGTAATATCAGGGCTTTTCAGCTCTATACATTTTGTTTTTCACGTTACACTGTTATACGTAGTATATTATCTACTCTGAGTTAATATTATATAATGTCGTTAGACCTGCAGTTAACAATTTTCATAAACATACAGGCAGAAAAAGTTTTAGAAACAAATGCTAACTGCCAAAAAAGTGTGGGACACCAGCTTAGGGTCCGAACTATGTTTCTATCAACTTGGTAAATTTGCATCACCGACCTCAAAACTTACTGTGAAATTATGTCTTTTATATTTTAATATTGAATCATAATTGCTGCTCGGATGATGGGCTTTTATGCCTGTAGTATGCGGATGGACTCTATGGTTCTCGGTAGTGCTTGCTCTCCTGCTCCAGTTATGTACCGACTTTATTACTTTGCTATACGGTAAAATTCCAAAAATAGTTTATTTATTATTAATCCAACGCGAGATTTTTTTAAGATTGACCTCATTTGTCTAATACTACATAGACGCAACTATTCATTCGACAGCATGTAGTTCCCGCCACCTAAGGACCAGCAACTTTAGTTGAGAGATGAAGGAATCAATGAAAGCATGCTGCCACCATATTATGAGGATGAAAATGTTTAACCTTTTTAAAAAACCTTAATTACCGTAGTGTTCTATTTTATGCAATACTATACATACATCGTTATAGTGCTAGCCCACTATCCTTCAAAAACGGTACTGCGCCGGTCAGCATTTACGATTTTAATAGATTTAAATCCCGATGTGCACTCTATGCACTATATACAATAAATATTATTTATACCAAAATGTCATGAGTTTCGGAATGGTAATTAACGGACTTTTCTATTTTTGACCTCGTAAATAAACAAAGATTGTATAAATGTTTATGAATATGAACTAGGTTTCCATGTAACTGTAAATCTTAAAATTAGATATAGTAATTAGTCAGTGCAACAAGTATAACTTTGCGTCATGTATGTTCATTATCGTCAAAGCATTACGTTTTTCTTATACTCGCAATACAAATAATAAGAACACAAATTTAAATTCCATTGGACTTAGTATTACTATCCTAAATATAAATAGTTCTCTATTATCTAACAGGCTTTTCAATTACTGCAGCATTACTTAATTGATAATTAAGGAAGACATTCATCTAGTTTCAAGGCCATGAATTATAATGCTGTTTGATTAAATAACACTACAATGAAATGGATGATGGTATGCACGAGTCAGTCGCCAGGTGACTTGCTCTGAGAAGCTCAGATAGATATATAAGATGCTATACGATGCTTCTAACCACTAATAAGCTTTACTGTCAACACTACATACGATTCGTAGCTTCGATTACATCTAACTTACCATAGAATCATATCAATGCGAATTATTATCCAATTTATTATTACTCTTAAGAACTGACTCTTCATTTATTTTTAACACATTTTACTGAAAACCCAACCAATGAACTGAAAAACAACGATTAGAGGTAACACCGATTGCTTTGAGTTTCACCTAAAATATAATGTAACGAAATATACATTAACCAACAAGATGAGTGCCTGTTTACCTACCCCTTCATGGAATGACAAATGTAGCAGAAATCAAAATCTACTGTTTTTACGTCTAGATTGAAAAGTTCTTAATTCAAAATGTCGTATTAAGATAGATGGTGAAAAGTCTAATTTAAAAGCATCAAAAAACAAATACCGATCTCATCTATACGTTGGAACTATATATATTTGCCATCAAATCATCAAATTCCTGTTCCTCAAATATATTGCCAGTTACGTTTACGTGATTTACCGGTTTATTAACTACCTAACAAATAAAAGTAATAATCGTCGAAGAAATGAGATTTTGCAACGCCACAAGTCATTTGAAAATGACACCGATGCATCCAGCCTTTAGGGGCGGTGTCGAAAAATATTGGAAATTTTGGGTGGGGACAAATGGTTGGGGATGTAAATAGTATTGTGCACAACCTTAACATACACCTCATTCACTAATTATTATCAGATTTAAGACTGAGGATTTGTAACGTGAAGTGATTAGCACTGGTGTCGTGCAGGGCGCGGCGTGCGTGATGGCCCGGTTGGAGCGCGGCGCGGCACACACTAGGGCGGGCGGCGGACACGGCAGCGTTACGTCAGCGCGGGACGCGGGACTGGCTGGGGGGTGAAGGGCTCCCCGCACTGCTGCATCCTCGGGCGCCCATCTTCGGCTGGCTCCGACGTGACATCTCTGCGCCGCATGCTTCTAGTGCCCAGCGCGCCGCACGACACCCGCCTTCACAATCGTACCGCTTCTCTACGGAACCTCTTCACCTTGTTATGATCTTCACTTTGAAGAAGGTTTGCATATTGTTTATTTTGAAGTTGTATGTACACACAAATATGTTGTTACTCTTATTGGATTTATTATTTTACGCTATTCGGTGATGATGATGCTAGTTTATGATTTAATTAATCGTCAATCCATTTAAAATAATATCATGGTTAAATTTTACCAGACTATGATTTAAACTGACTTAGTATGAATGCTTTTTTTAATGACATGTCAAAATGCATGTAGGAATGGGGCAAGATATAAGGATCCTATGAGGACATGTGTTTTACTTGGTGGGTCGGTTTATAACAGCAACCATATTGGTTATAAGCCGCTATGCAACATTGATGGGTCATCGATTGATATTAAAATATTACACGCGGAGACGGTAGTTTAGGTACGTACCCCAATACATCAACATGGTTTTTAGTAAAACTACGACCATCCTTCAGGCTACATGACAATTGGGTAATCTAACTGTTTTGTACTTTGTAATTATGGATGTTTAAAAAACAACACACCTTCATTTTATACTTTATTTTATTTTGAATAATAAAAAACAAAATTTAAACTCTAAACATAAGAAATGTTGAAATTCGGCACTTAAAAAGTTAGAATGCATAATAATTGCTAGAATTTAAAATGTAATTAACTTATGAATAAACTCTATTTAACGAAATTAAATTATGAGGTAGATGTTTACAATAGTCTTTCATTAAAAACCTTACAAATAATCATAAAACTAGCAATATGCAATGGA
Source organism: Falcaria lacertinaria (assembly GCA_951449985.1). Classification (NCBI taxonomy): domain Eukaryota; kingdom Metazoa; phylum Arthropoda; class Insecta; order Lepidoptera; family Drepanidae; genus Falcaria; species Falcaria lacertinaria. The sequence continues at coordinate 6,062,959 of OX602113.1, read as the reverse complement.
AACGTAAGTAAACCCGTAATGCATAATACTCGCTACGAAACTGTTTGATAGTTCTGTACCACTTAGCATCATTATTATATAGTAATCAAATCATGAACACACCGGATAAAATTATATCCTAAGATATTGAAGCAAGATGCCACAATCTGCGGATTCGAGAACTTATAATTTACTCATGTAGATTTCTAAAGCATATAAAATATAAAGAACGGGATTTGGAGTTAAACGTAGTTTTGCATTACTTGTAATATTTCGACTGAAATTATACGGTCTTAATCAAAGGATCTGATAACTGAGCTTAGAACCATACCTTGATACTCATACTTTACGTATGAAGATTTCATTTCGTTATGCGATATTGGATATGTAACTATTTATGATCAATATAAAACGGTTTGAAAAACACATTTTTCCATACTAACAATGCGCTGGTCACTTAGTATTTGTAATAGTAAAAAGCTGCGCACAGAACTACAGTTTCATGCAAGACTTATTTTAAAGTTACTTAATTGTTAAACGCAAAAGCGAATCCTGGCAAACTCCCTGCCTTATTCAGACAAACTACTCGACTTATTTTTAAACTTATTTGGAGAAAAGTTCAACGTAATTATTTGAAGTTTGAACACATAATTTTAAATTACACTAAATATATGTTAGTTTTCTAAGGACATAAAAACAAGTTGTGCAATGATTAGAAATGAACACAATTGATGCGTCTTTGAGGTAAATATGGCGATAACACAGAGTAGGATCTTACTATTTAAAACTAGATTTTTTTCTCAAACACAACGCGTTGTGTGGACGGGTTGGTTACGCTGAAGAGTAAATCGATATTTGATGACATATAAATATTTTATTTCTTGTTGAGGTAGATAAGAAGAAGATAAGTTAATTTTAAAAGTGTATTTTCTTCTTCATATTATATAAATCTTTACATAATATAAAATGAAGTCGCTTCCGCTGTCTGTTCGCTTAGAGCTTTTAACCTACTCAATAGATTTTAATGCAATTTTTAGCAATAGATAAAGTCACCTAATAACTCAACTAATAACTTACATATATAATATGTATTGTATGTTTCTTAAATTAATGTTGCACAAATGTTTTTCACGGTGCTCTTCGATATTATTAGAACATTTTTTGTTGTTTAGATAAGTCCAAATTGCGAAACATGGTACCTACGCGGGCACATCATTTTCAGGGAGAAAACTTTAAAATTTTATTGCTGGATAAGCCGTTTGTAGGAAGCCACTAGCCTATTACTTTTGGTATGATAAATTAAATTTGGTATAATCAAACATGAAAAGTATATATATTAATATGTAATATTTTTTATAGAAATACTCATCTGTTCGGACATAAACCAACTGGAAAAAACAAACTGCTCATAAAATACAAATGCGACAAAGTTCTATTCCATGTCGGTCGCTCGGTTGCAACATGTGTGTTGATGTGAACCTTTTAGATTATAGATATAGATTTCATCTCTATACGACTATTTTATTCCTAAATATACTATGCTTAACGTACAGAAAATTCTGAAAGATATTCAATTGCAGGGATTAATTAAGTACCTACACATTAATTTAAAATTTACTTATGATTAGGCTTTTGAGCAAATGTAAATCGCAAATATTGTGGGCTTTACTAAAATATTTTTTCGGTCAATAATCTGACAAATCTTAGAACAAACAGTGGCATGTTTTTAAAAGATTTTTAAGTTTTTTACATCCATTACTCTAAAATTTACTTTATAGTTATTATTGCAACAACGTTAATTTGACTTTGGCACATTCAATTTAACATTTATCATGTAAATCTGGAAAGAATAACAGGACAGTAGAAATAAACATTAGCTATTAATTGATGTATATGAGCAGTATGTGTAGCAGGAAAATTTATATAGAATTTGTTCATTGACGTTAATACCTTATGATGGTTTTGCCATTTATACTCCACTTGTAAATGCCGTTGTACTGAGCGATGTACTAATATTATGTAAAATAATATTTCGCTTGGACCAACTCATAAATAACTGTAGAACTTTTGTTACAGGTAGGTTTGTTTTAATGATGAAGTTTATGTTCTGTAGAATCGACTATTTAAAGAATTACTACTCCTCTATTATTCTACGCATATTCCAATAGATAATTTTATCTTACACATTATTTATTCATAGTTAATGATGAACGTATTATCATCGGAAATGATGTAACCAGAAACTGTAAATATGATAAAATTTGCGCCTTTTCAATTTGTTCATAGCCAGCCATAATACTTCTAGCTTATATTACTACACTAAAATATTAACATAAAGGTTTGTCATAATAGAATATAGCAACAAAATTAATAATAATGATATAAACACACACTTAACTTTGGGTAAATACCAATATTTATAAAATAATTAAGACACTCGAACACATAAAATTTGTACTTACGTTACATTTGCAAACTTAGGTCATAAAATTACTACCAATAAAATATGTATAAATTGTAAAGATTTGTACTATAAATATGGGTTTGTACTGATCAGTCTTGTTATTACTTCTATATTTCATACTGAAACTAGTTGAGGTAGATGCTTTATTCACGTCTTAACTAGTAACTAAATGAATGCTATTTGATAAATTCCTGGAAGTAAGCGTTTGCCTTTTGCGTTTGTATTCATGTGATAGTATCGTTTTGTTAAAAAAATAAGATATAATTAAAAAGTTTTTTTTTATAATTTTACGTAAGTATAAATGCGAATCATCGAATAAATGCCGCTACAAAGTCTAAAATATAGCTTCAGGATTTGAATATTTAAAAAAGTTTGTGAGGTACAATTACGACTGTTGAGGGCTGCCTTGCGGACTCCCTTGTGAGCTGCTCGAACTCTTTGACTGTGGGTCATCCTTCTTTTTATCAACCTGCAAACAGTGGACATATTGAGAAATTATTAAAATCAATAAGACGGAAAAATGACAAGATGAAATAACGAAGATACCTTTATTGGGCAGTCAGCAATCAAATGGTCTTCGCTCTTACAGTTGTGACATCTCTTTGGTTGTGGCCCAATGCCGCATTTTGCTGCTATATGATTAGCAAATTCTCCACAGTTGTAGCAGCTGAAATAGTGACGTGACGCAGGTCTTAATTATTTCATGATATAATGTTTTTAACAAGCATTTATTTTGCTTTAACCCATTTATAGGGGTGGCTACCGGTGTCAAAATAATTTTAAGCTACGCAATTGATCGAAGATAAATAGATGAGTCGGGATTTTTTAGACAAGGAACATGAATGTGAAGGTTCAAAATAAGGACTATGGACGCAGCATCAACCCCCAATGTTTATTGATTAGTAGTTGATATATGCTCACTTTTCGAGGAATATTGTGCTTTATACTTGATTTACCGAACTTAATTACTCATCTTATATCTTCACGCCTTCCCAAAAATCAAAGGTAGGTAGGCAAAGAGGTGTACGTTTAGTATTTTCGATACATACTTATTATAAAAAAAAATGTTGGGATGACAACGCGCGTTTTAATCCCTGGTATTGCAAGCGTACATAGACTCTATGACCACCATCAGGGCCGTATGCTTGCTTGCTTCTTTGGTGGTAAACATTTTCTTTAATTCTCGAAATCGAGTGTTAAGCAACCAAATGCCCTTCTAAGGAATGAAGCTTTGTTATAATTTATAAATGCGATAACCTCTATTTAACTATCGATGTTATTTATAGTGTTCTCAACACAATTTTAGAATATTGCAATGCGTTGCTTAAAGAACAATGTAAAGAATTTTGCGAGACTGATTGATACCCTTAGCTAAGCTAGGGTAACCGCTTACCACAAGGTGACATACACAAAAGTGAGATTAAAAAAATAACTGTATTGTGGCATGATTAGTCTTATGGAAATAATAAGAATTTTACCTTTTTTTGCTCTTTACTTTTATACCACTAAGGTGACACACAAGCATACGGCCCTCCTGATGTGTGTAAGCAGTCACCATAGCCTATAGCCGCTAGCAATACTGGGGTATCACTAAGGCCTGTTAGCAACTCTAGCTAGCGCATCCTCGTATCCTCGTGGAGCACTACTACTAGCGCAGCGTATCCTTGTGGAGCACTGGCAACCTTACTTATCGCAGAAACACACTACATCAAAGTAGTGTTATTTGACTGCGGTCTTCTGTATGTAATCTGTACCTATGTATACATAGATGACAGTGTTATATTACTAGCTTAATAAATTTCAATATGAAAATTATATATGTTCACCGTATCTTTCTGAATCGTTTCTTGGACAAAGGACGGCGATGGGAGCCCTGGCAGTCAACGGCAGAAGGCCCGCAAACTCGCGTTGCTTCCAGCCCCTTATCCGACTCCTTGCACTCAAATTCCACTTCTTCCTCGTCACCCAGCGATCGAAACCCAGGCATTTGTATTACACTCTGAAAACATAACATGCATATTTAGGAATACCTCAGAGTAGACAATATACTACAATACGACCATCATTCACCAGTAATGATTAATCAAAGGCTTTCACACAGGCACCTTCACTCTGGTGAAGGCTCCTTACCATAGCTTTGAAGACAGATATGATATGAATCAAATCTACCACCAAAGCAAAAGTAATTTCATATTTAAATGCACTACAGAATTTCATAGAAATCATTTAAATTATTCAACCAACAAGTCCACGAACTACTAAAAATGTTAATGTAATTTTAACTCTCGCTATTATTACTGCCACCTATATTCTTTACAAAATGGGAGCCGGCTGTAAATTTACTTATCGTATATGAGAAAAAAAATCAGCTTTATCGCCATCCAATAACATAGTCTTGACCTAATATAAGTTTTACCGCTAGCGTCGCTGCAGCCGAACGAAGTACAAGTTTGGTGGCGCAAATGTATAGAAAAAACATCCGGCCTTGATAAGCCGAACAAACAAATAAGCGCACTATCGGGTCAACCGCTAGATACGCCGGAATATTTTGTGAATGGATTTATTTTTCTACTTTAACTATTGTCGTTTTCGTCACCGAATGTAATAACGTTATGTATGATACCTACGTAAGTAAATCTTTATACTCATAATAAGAATTAATATATTGTTGTTCATCAAATTGATAACTTCTATGGAGTTACAGTACGGCTAAGGGACATGGTTAGATAGGTATCTATCAAGGTCTACACGGAGTATACCTAATGTTAGGCAACGATAGAGTACATGTTATCTACTATTATAGTTCTACAGTTATTTGACTCCGCTGCGATTCATAGCAAAATTGTTCTTCGATCTCTAGAACAATTAGCAATAGTTATTTTATTTATTGTATAATTTTGTTTAAGTAAACTGATCAGTTATTTTTTTATCCAATGATAAAAACATACATTTTTGCATTATAAATATATGCTGTCTTAGTATCAAGGATTGGAGTTTGGGTGTTGCTTCACAGTCCAAAACGGCTTACAGGCATTGTATTTGTATGAAAATGAAGTGTAATTAAATAATTTGATCACCTGGTGTACAAAGACGTCTTGACCGCCGTCGTCAGGGGTGATGAAGCCCCATCCCTTGGCCACGTTGAACCACTTACATCGTCCGCGCCGCGTCACCCCTGTCACGCCGCTCCCGTTAGCGCCCCCCGCACCTGCAAAAAATACGTTAAAACTCTTAATTTATATCTAGTAGAACTAGATACATAATTTATTTTCAATTAAATTTCTTTATTTCTGCACATCTTGAAAGTAATACAAATTTTACACACCAAAGATACTCCGAGAGATAGTTCCGATGAAATAGGTAAGTGTAAAACTTCTTTATTCTCGTTTATGTTTCCTGATAAAAATGAAACCTCATTAGTTGAACGCAACTGGCAGTATTACAAATAATTAAAATGATAAGTTAAGACTATCGCCTGAATAATTATAGAGGATGTAAAAGCAATTAAAAAAGGTAAATAAATAGGTTAGTATGTTTTGGTATAATTAAATTGCATTTAGTCATTTGAATAGTGAGCCCTCCATTTCGAATGCATGCATAGAAGTTTAACGTTCGGAAGTCTATCAGCAATAAATAAGGGCCCGCGATCGTTTACAGGACTAAGAAAGGGTACCATTCCCCTTATCGCGCTCTATACAAAAAATAACGTGGGAACTGAATGAAATAAAAGACACATCTTTCCTTAGGTACATTATCATCGTGGGTATTAACATTTCACATTATACTATTTGACTAGTGTCGTTCATTAAATTTGGAGGGGTGAAATGTTGACCAAAAATAATTATGTTATTGTAATACCTATTTATTTCATACAAATTAAACCATCGCAGTACCACCAGGCTAGGTCGGAATGGAGTCGTGCGTGATTTACAAAATACGCACATTTATATCTATGAAACAAATAAGGAGCATGTTATGAAATTTTTACTTAATCAAATTGTACTGCCTTAGTATACTAAACTATCATTGGCTGCGGAAGGACATGTAAAGGAAAAATTTAAGCCGTTGTCAAAGTGACACGTTACTAGATGGGGCGCAAATACAGATTTATTATCACAAACAGATTAGAACACTATGAAATAAAAACAAAACATGACAAAATAGTTCATACATAAATGTCCACCCAATTACAGGAAACCACAGCTATTGCAGTAAACTAAGTAAACTTACGATAACACAATAAAGTTGGAAAATATACTATAATATAAAACAAAACGTAAAGACGAGATGTCTATTTGTAAGATTTAAATGCTAAACTACTTAAAAGAAAAGAAAAAGAAACTAGAAAGGGAACCATAGGACTAGAACTTTTTAAATTAGATATAATAATAACTTTCTGGCAGAATAAAACACAATATTTAGTTGGACACAAACGAAACATTAAAATCTACCCAAAAACACAACCATAGATAAATCTACTACGTGTATTCCTTAAAGACCAAATTTTGTATATTATACAAAATTATACATCCAAGTCATTCAACCCTAAATCCTACTCAATAAAGAGCCTGAGTGTCTGTTTCAGTTTCTCAAACATTACTTACATCCAAATTGTAACGCAATATTATTAATCTTATAATCTATGACTAATATCAATAAATATGAAAAAAACCTCATGACGTTTCTGTGAACACTGAAATGACTAAGATCGTTCGCTATACAAATCACCAAAGGATGTGTTGGCATTTTGGAAGTATGAATGGCCGCAGATGACTAATTATTTTGCAAACCTATAGAATAGTCTTAATATCACTGCCTGTCAGGTCGCAACAAATACAAACAATGCCCTGTAATATTATAACATTTACAGAAGACATTATAGTTTTCCAACAACTCTTGAAACAATCTACTTAATATAATTTTAGAACCATAAAAATCAACAATTTTGTCGTGGTTACACCTTTGGTTGCATATAAGTTTATTGGTCAGTTCGCTAATTCGATATACAGTTCCATGTGTTGGTATGTAAGCTAAGCATATTATTTCGGGCGGCGGCAGCGGTAAAAGCGAGCTCGTAGGCACACGTGGCGACGCCGGGGACTGGAAGAATGTTCGGTATTTAGGTTGCGTTTCTGGTACCTTTTCATTCATTGCCGTAACACTGCATCTAGCGACCTCGCCGCCCGCACCACTGCCGCCGCCGCCGAACCGCCATCGCCAATACACTACATTTATTATTCCCTTTGCTGCATTAATGAGAAAGCCAACTTAACACTTGTATCTAATTAACATTTTGTGGTATTTTAATATATATTTTCAAAACATCAACCGAATTGTAAACAACCAAGATTTCCAATAGACTAGTAAAACTAGCAATGATATTATGGAATGCCAGTTATTCAGTTATATGAGAATGAAATGTCCGTGTATAAGCGGTTAGTATCAAAATTAATGGTTATGTATACTTTAAGTTTAAGGGTACCTTATACATGTATGTTTTTAAGATGCTGCTAAGCTAAACAGTTATGAATGAAAGTGACACACAAACACCACCTCACGCCACGTTATCAAAAACAGTTAGTGTTGACGTAATAAACGTAGGGGAACAATATTTGTTCGCTGCATTCCAAAAAGAAGATCAACATCTTCTTGTTACAAAAATTAATAAATTGGTGCATGAAATGTATATGTTCTTTTTGTATGTTAGTTTATATAACTTTCATGCTGCATTTAGATGCAGGCGAAAGCAAATTGATTTCAAAGTTCGCAAAGTGACGAAATAGGTAGTAGGACTGACGTAGAACACATATAAGTACTTATGAGTTCTGTCAAACAAAAAATCGACTCATAAAGGTTGGCAAACAACGTCAACACTCAATCTAACAAATATATTACGGAAAAGGTTGATGAAGTTTTTCGAAACATGGAAATAAAAGTAACGGACGAAGGCACGTTAGGGCGTACGCGTGATAGAGATGTTATCGCATGCGATTCCTGCGAAGCATAACTTGATTAAATGTATAAGAATATTATTAGTGGAAGCGGTGTATATTTATATTGGTATGTGTTGTGTTGTGTGGTAGCGGTGGTGCGTGGTGCAGCGGCCGGCGTTGTTTACTCAGCATGCGCCGCCCGCCCCGCGCCGCGCCGCCCGCTCTACGCACATTCCACTGTCTTTCTACCAGGCAACACACCATTTTTACAGAACTTGCTACGACACCGCTTAGGCTTTATAATATAAAGTGTATATACTGTTGAGGTAAAAGAATGCTAACTGAGTATAAATTGTAGCACATTGTTCGTTTTACATCAACATAATTTATTCATACATAAGTTATTTAAGTGTATTATATAAAGTACATGTATTATACCCATATGTATATAACCTTTATAGGCCTGGGTTTTATTGACATATCTGGTTTATGGTTAGTTCCTTAAAGCTATTAGGGCTACTATTTTTAAAAAGATGTTTAAATTTAACCGCCTACTATTTTAAAAACAGGAAGGGGAAATTCTACGCATATTTTAAGTGGAACATTCACTGCTTGTGCGCACCCTAATATAAGTATCATGATTTGATAAAGTTATGAATGTATGTATAGGACAAAAGGATGACATGACATTACTTTCCTACCTTCTTAACCTGATCATCACCGCATCGCATATTTTAATTGACGGTGTTATCGTTGATAATTATTTTTTGATAATATAATTTAATATGGTATTGCTTACTAGACTTAGTACTAGAAATAATGGGGATAAAATGAAAATTCCATTTAATTATCCTACATACAATATGTATTGTGTTGAATCTTTAACTTAGAACCAATTTATGTCTACTAGTCACTAGTAGATTGGTATGTATGAGGGCTTGTCACGTCACTACTTCACGAGCTTAATTAAATCTATATTTTCCTTCTCTTAATTTAATGTATATTTCGGTGTGGAATCCTAAAACTGTTATTTGTTACGAGTGAGTCTACCGATCTGCCTTTAGCATATATTTCTAAAAGTGTTCCGATGCGTCATTATCATTATCATCATTCTTACACCTGCCGCCTTCGCCAGTGCTGTGGCACTCGTGTCGACTGTGTGTAGCAATGTCATCGACCCTTTTAGCTGGGAATACTCCACTTATTTACCCTTTCTATCCAAATATTATGGTCGGTTTTCACTCCAATACGAGCCTTTAATAGTGGAAGTAGTCGAGGTAGATGGTACGATACGAGCCGATGGTTCGTATCAAATGTTTGAGAGAACACGATACGCCAGGGAATAGGCACCTACTAGGTATGTCATAGATTGCATCGCGTCACGCCTGGTGTAACCTGGTGGTACCTAGGTAACACATCGTAGACGACTGCGAAGTTAAATAATAATATATTCAATTATATATATTATGTAGAAAAGTAATAAAATTATAAATAAAAAAATACTATGAAACACATGTCATAAAATATGTTTTGTTTTCATGTATGTTCTTCTTTTATAATAATCAGTGTTCACAATGTTTTTGAATCCAAAATTAGCTTGTTTTTTTTTATTTGTGGAAAATTATTGTGTCATGTCATGGTCTAACATTGTATTTTATATTCGGTTAAAAAATAAACCGTTGGTAAGTGGTATGTAAAAAGGTGTACGTGACGCATTATGATGGCAATATTTATTAATAGGTAGGTAGGTACCTATTACATATTTAATTATCAAAATTGTATCTGTGAGTACGTAGTAGTGCAGTAAACGCTCGTGCGCACGCAATGAAAGTACTCTAGGCACCTAGCGCACCTATCAGACATAATTAAATTTCTTACCCATGCTTGTTATGATTATAAATAACGTGATTAAATTTCTGAAAAAAAAATTACCTATGAAAAAATGAAAAAGAAAATATTTATTTACTGCAAAAAACACTGTAGAAAAATAATTAATTTTTAATTGTACATGCTTTTTAAATTATTTTTTGCAAGGAAGCTAATATAATTTAACATACTTATCCATCGGTTCCTCACTAGGCAAGCCTGTATCACGGTAATCCTGTATCGAGGAAACCGAAACATACGCGACTTACATTGTTTTTTTTTATATTATTTCACAGCGGTCAGGCACACGGTATCATTAACATTACTATTTATGAACAATTTGTCGGTAGGCGGGCAGGCTGGGCAAAATAGAGAGTAGAGTCGTTAGAAGCTTTTTTTTATATCACTATCTTTAAATTACATTATTTGTTGGTCACTAAAGGCACCATTAATCATAGGTAGCCTATTTCAACAGTAACGTGGTCATCTTAGGTGTTAAAATGTGATGTATGTAACCGGGATAAGCACGTGGTGTACTGCGAATATTACTTACCTCAACCTACCTTCTATACGACCGCTTACACCTCATAAACAAAGCGCATACCGGTCGCAGAATTATTGTGTGACGCCTGCCCAGCAAACAAATTAAATGACCTAAAACATTCTACCATTCACTACTTTTTGCTGTTATCAATCGTAGGTATGGAATTCGAACGTGAATCATCGTCAAGTGGCGCTTGTGGTACGGGATCTTGAGCTTAGAGGGAAAGAGACAGCCTACCGTACCACCATTCAAATTTAATTGACTAGTTACGAACTCAGACCCTGCACTAGGGACGTCTCTTAACTTTACATCGACTTTCTAAAAATTCCGAATAGGTAGTTCTTCAATAACTCTCTATAACATATCTTAAATGCGTTCTCATAATGAATATTTATATTTATGTTAAAGCAGAAATAGTAAATAAAATGTTACACGATAAAACGATATTGACTTTTGATTAAAGTAAATGATAGGAAACATTAACGATACATAAATTTGAATTAAAGCTTAACTGTTAGCTTAATTATTCTAAAACATAATGTTAAGTACTTGTAAGCATACGACGTTACATGATAAGTTTAAAGAACATGATTTGATATTTATTGTCTAGTTAGTAATAAAATTAAATATCGACAATGAGTTCGTCTCTACAGCTCTGGTATGTCGACAACAAAAACACGTAGTACAAAGGTAGTGGGGAGTAAAATTAAGGTCCTTCCAAAATGCAGTCAGCTCAGCTAAACACACACACACAAATACACATTTAAACAAAGATGAGAAAGCGTTTTACATTTTAGACCTTTTATAATAGTTTTTAGAGTAGAAAACTCGCGGGCATGGATTAAGTTGCATGCATGCAAGCAGTAGGCATGCGAAGAACTAGGAGGTATATATAGGTATAGGTATTGTATAGATTGGTAGATAGATTTTATTCATAGCAGAGCTACTGGGTACAAATGTATAATGTCACATGCTTCTAATTCAATACATGAAACCTTGTTGTACTACGATACGAAGGGCAGCCAACTACGTTGAGCCCTGTCGGTATTCATCCTAATAGGTAGCTACTTATTCACGACGGAAAAAACTAATGAAACCATATCAGGTGTAATACACTAATGTGTATTGTAAAAAAACAACATCAAAATATTGCGTTAAACGTGGCGTCATATCGCATTCTCTAATTACGAAGTATTTATAACGAAGGAATCTTGTTGTGGAACTTGTGGATCAACGCTATGCGACGTAAACATGGCACGCATATGTGCGACATCAGTGAAACGAGACTCTATTAACCTCAATTTGAACTATTTCAATGATGTTATAAACAACTGTTTGTGATTGCCTTCCCGGGCACGGCGAACAACACATCCGCTCGATAAGGGCCATGATAATTTCCAATACATCCACCACCATTTGACCTCACTGGGATGTACTCGCACCCCTTTCATAACATTATTCAGTTTATGAAATAAAATTAACACATGTAAGAAAATATAAAATCTTAAGTCGGTACTTACTCGAAGAGGGAACTTCATTTCCGCCTTCCCTCCCACTCATGGTAATAAAAAAAAATGTGGCACTACCAATATCACCTCTTCGTTGTGTACATCATATGTCCAAATAAAAGGCACTATTTCATTTATCGTGTACTTTTCACACGTTTCAAAACTTATCATCTATCAAAATTTGTTGAGTGCATGAGAGCGGACGCGCGTTCGCGCGGTTCGACCGACGACGCGTACGCAGGTCGACTGCATCGAACAAAAATGAATGACAGTGGTGTAGACTCGACGCCGCGATGATGCGGTCGGTCCCTTCCCGGATATCGTCAAGCAAGTAGTTTTTAAAATAGAGAAGCCAACGGAACGTGTGCACCGACCGAAAGCGCCGCCTGCTTTACCCTAACCCAAAATGTGTCACTTGTTGGCACAGCGAAGCGTCGTGAGCGTTCCTTGCCGCCTCCAACGAGACGGGCATGTCACTACGGCGCCGCCGCCACAGGGTGAACGGCTCCATCGTAGGTAGTTGCCTACGAACACCCAACGATATTCAAACCTCACAAAAAATCTCAATAGAAGCCGCGTGCAATCTACCGCTAAAGGGTCTACTGGAGATGTCTAACTTTGGGCATATTAACATTGTGTAATATTTAAAGACCTTAAATGCTTCTCAAAATAACTGAGAAAAATTACCTTACGTGGACTACACTACACGACTACATTGTTTACATACCAAATAAAAATAGAAGATTTAATTAAAATCTGTATTATTGGCACAATGAACGACATGAACAATGAACATGGAGGAATAAAAAGTGGGCTTTATATTTTTTACTTTCTAGCATTTAATGCATTGATGTTATTTTTTTAAACTACATGTTTACTTACAAACACGTTCATTTATAGCTAGGAGTATTTCTATAACTGAGTTATTAAAGTGATTCAAATCAATAATTATTCAATTAAATGATAATAAAGATTATCTTATATTCCCAATTGTTCAGTTATCAAGTTCAATGGACACTATGCATTCGACATATTTTTTTTTTAATATTTGGCTTTTACTTATATTCTAGTCTTAGATAAAATAGACCTTTCAGTTTCCGCTATCAATGCTGTTGGGACTACTAAATAAATTTCTTCACTTCTAAGCACTCAAAAGTAGAAAATAATCCAGACTACGTATGTCCTGGACAGATACATTTTTCTTAAAGCTTTAACAACTCTACGCCAGATGAGTTAGATAAATATTGTATGAGTGTTACACACTTCTATCTACACATACTCGTAGATAGAAGTGTGATACTCGTAGACAAAAGTCAATAGATGAGTGCGGCATATCTAGCAATGTTGACGACTTTAATATCACCCATTATAACAGATATACCATGTTACACATACGTTGGAGTAATTACAAATAATATTAATTTACAAAACTGTCTAAAATAAAACAATGCATTTAAGAAAATAGCAAAACAATATTGGATCAGTGATATAATCAGCGACCGAACTATCCTTAACAACTTACCCAATATCACACTTACTTTAAATTCAAACATACATACTCCAGCACAAAACAATAGCAATAGATATCTGCTCTATAGTCCGCCACCACCAAAATACATCCTCACAATTACTTTAAAATCCCAAGCACAGCTCGCACAGCAACCACAAGTATCAGCAGTCGCTCTCGTCATCCTGACACACTGGAATAGTTCACTAGCTATACGCGTGTACTTGGTTCGCAACAGACGACCTCAAATCAAGACCAAGAAGAGAACTATGCACTTGAATTGATAAATCTCAAAACTAAATACCCTTTCTTACGCACCCTGGTACTATCATCGTTATAAGTCACGACTCAAATTCTCAAATAAACTATGTTGCATCAAATACGTTGATAGGTGATAATTTGATTTGATTCTGAATGGTCAACTATGTGTATATGAATTTAAACTATTAATATTATGATAAAAAGAATGAAAAGATTTTAACAATCGTGTTCAATTGAAATCCTTCTCAGCGCAAATATAACAATGCGAGAACGGTTTATTTATTACAATTTCTCGTCTACTTTTCCATGTTTCGACTAATGCTATGCTTATTATAATTGTGCGAAATTATGATGGGTGTTTGACTACCCTAACGTTAGAGGGTGTCCCCTTATGGAGAAGTGACAGTGACGAGCTGGCCAACCGGGCCCATTGTTGCGTTGGAATCTACGTATGATTTGACAATGTGCGACAGTTCCCAACTCACAAGACAAGTTTTGAAAATAATGAATCTTAGCTGATTGTACTCTTGACTTTCTCTGATCTCTTCACCCTAGCCCTGCCTGGCTGCTAGTTAACAAACATATTTTCTATGCGACGCATTACATGTAAATTAGATATCCTTTGATTAAATCGATTGTTAATCTACCCCTTATAGTCGTGATGTCTATAATATTGTTAACTAGCCATTAATAATACATGGCTACGAATTGCACGGTAGAATTTTGATTTAAAGAACGTTTATAAACTGTTAGTGCAATTTCAGTTCGGCTAGTATATTATCTACTCTAAGGTTCGACTATAATATTTTCAATAGCAATTTAAATAAATAACGGTTGTAATTTTAATTTAAAATAACACAAATGAAAATATTTTTCAGTTTATGTAAAGAAAGGTTAACAATATTCAGATTTATCTTACACTTGTACTTAGTCTATTACCTACTCTGAGCTTATACCTCAAATCATTCAATTTAAAATTTGGAGACATCTAACGACATTGCTAGACTCCACTCACGTAGCTATACATACATAGTATCACATATGATAAAGTATTTCTAAACATGAGTAATAGATGGCGCTCGTGACGATACAAAAATGTCGCCATCTGCTCAAACTTGAATGAAGCTTTTAAGCACAAGTGGTAACGTTTAAAAATGCTAAGATCTGTACAGTAGAGAATAACTTAATACTTCTAACTTACATATTGGTTCCAATTATTTAGACCTAAGAGCAGATAATATACTACGTACAATTAAGACAGGTGCCAATTCTGTTGTTCAAAATTACTAAACTTGACAGGTCTAAAAATATTGCCATCCTTATTTAACCCCTCACATGAGAAAGGCATAGCACGATTTTTAGACGTGTCAAAATAGTTGAGCTTAGTAATTTTGAACAACAGAATCGACACCACACTAGCTTAAATTAGACTAAATCTTAGCTTAGTGCTATTAAAATCAAATTAAGTCCTGTCAAAATGATGAATATGTTAAATTCCGATGAACAACAGAATAGGGTAAATAGTTCACTTTAGTTTCAATCTAGACATATAAACAATGCACCGTTTTAAAATATTAATATGATTATATTTATCATTATATAGACAAATGAAATATAGCGCCAAGATAATATACCTAATAACCGCGAACGCAGAGATAAACTATTAATTTCTAGCTGAAGCAAAAGAATATCAGCATACAAAGTAGACCTTTTTTAAATGTTGGATTTTAATAAAAAGAATGCAATGATATATAAATTTTGTTCGATCAAATGTAATAACCAAAATCCAAATATTCAAACGGAATCTAAAGTTACGCGCCTTCAGCTTTTAAACTGATAAGATACGACTATCTTTGCTTAAAATAAAATTAACCTTTCCAACGCAATAGATTTTTAATAAATCGGTAGTGCTTGTGTAACAAGTGCTACCTTTATATATTGTTATCTTGATATAGGCGGTCCCGCACTAGGGGTGGCGCCAAAAACTGCCCCAAATAGAATGACAGGAATACGCGTTTGTGCTCGCTACATAGGGATGTACCGAGGATGGCAAATTTACCAATATCTCTTTAACGCAATGTAAAATTCAGAAATACGAAAAGTTAATTTGGGAATTCTCGGCTTTTTATTTAACTAGTATACTGATTTTAATAATTTATCATTCCTTAGGTATATGTGAGACCGAATTATTTTCAAATAAGAATATTTGTAACAAGATTACTTTACCATTATGATGAAAAAAAAAACAAATAATATTATATGCATGACTGTGCAAGTAATATTAAACATAAAGGTCATCAATTTTGATCCAAATCTGAAAATGCCGGCCAACGCATTTTTTATACTGTTAGAGCTTGCTCGTCTGAACATTTAATACTATGGCACCAAAGCTGTAGGACCATTGCCGTTGATTTTATTTGAGTTCGTAAATAATAAATTTTCATACATTTTTGTTGAAAATAGGAATTCAAAATAACTAAAACAAATTAAATGCCCTATATAGTCCAACTT
The DNA here is from genome assembly GCA_951449985.1 of Falcaria lacertinaria. Taxonomy (NCBI): domain Eukaryota; kingdom Metazoa; phylum Arthropoda; class Insecta; order Lepidoptera; family Drepanidae; genus Falcaria; species Falcaria lacertinaria. Next base: position 6,046,386 of record OX602113.1, on the reverse strand, counting down.
TGATGCCATAGTAATAAATGCTCAGACGGACAAGCTCTAACAGAATATACAAAAAAACAGCGTTGGCCGGCACTTTCAGATTTGGACCAAATCTCTATGAAACATGGATGAAACATGGTTAATTTCTGATAGCACATATCGCTTATAAATGAATAATCTTTATTGTTTTAAGGCCACTTAAGGTTTATTAACATGCTTATTTTAGTTTCCCCTGTTCTGAGTGTGTTTGTGTGTGTCTTAAACATAAAGTCTTCCAATCGAGTTAAATTTAATCCTCTTCGCAGTGACCAATTGAACGGAAATTTGTTATATTGTTTGGTTCCCGTAACAATGAATGATTCTCTAAATGTCGCTGTTGCTAATCATATTTAAAAAACAAAAATATTCAGTATTAATTTATGTTAAATAGATTCCATCATACCTACTAACAGTGCCAGCACTCTGAATTCTGAATGTATATAGTCCAACTATTTTCAAATAGGAATCTTATGAGATTACAATTGAAATGATTAGATTTATAATTGACTGAACGTCAATTAAATAAAGTAAATTGTACGTTTGAAACTGGTAGTCATAAAATACCATTTGGGTAATTTCTCTACTCTACTGTAACACACCACCATTTAGCGCTTCGGCAGCAAAGAGTAACATTTTGTAACTTAATTAAACTCTTTACGTAAGTTCAAACATTCAACCTTGAGTCAACTGTCACCGGCCACCTCTCTTGCATTCTTAAACCCTTAGTCTACACTAATATTATAAAGAGGAAAGATTTGTATTTTTGTATATAACGAATAAACTCAAAAAGTACTGGACCGATTTTAAAAATTATTTCACCGTTAGAAAGCTAAATTATCACTGAGTTACATAGGCTATATATCCTACTAGCTGCCCGCCCCGGCTTCGCACAGTTAGACAAAATAAATGTCTACCCGTGCGAAGCCGGGGCGGGCTGCTAGTAAGTAATAAAGAAATAACCTAAATATGTTCTTATTCGATTCATTTTAAATCCTCATTTTTTTCTGCGTTAATACACTATGTTCTATAAACTACATGGATGACATAATATGTTTTATTTAATTTATAACGATATGAAATTATTTCCCAATAGTTGGGGTATGAAAATAAGCAAATGGGCCTAAAACCTGCTGTCGAGTCTTGTGAAGTTTAGATGGAGTCGATGTGAATATTACTCTACAACTAAATACCTACCTACTTATTTTACAATTTAGGTACTTCAGATATTCGGTCATAATGCTTTGTAGACCGTCTTAGATACACTTGTCTGACAGGAACTGAGCGGTGAAATGAACTTACAGTTGCCATTGTAATTTGCAGTCCCATTGGCGGTACCGTTGGTGAGGACTGCGGGAGTCGGCGGAGGCTTGACGGCGTCTGGACCGTAGGTCGCAGCCCAGGATGCCGCAGCAGCAGCCGCTGAAGCTGCCGCTGCACATACGCTGCACTCTGCAAAATTATCGTCATTACTGATAAATTGTTATTCATGAGTATACACTGCAATGATAGTATCCGCATCATACTAGGAATAATTTTAAAGAACATGGAATATATATTTTTAAAACTAAAATGGTTGGCAGCTCAATTTAATGATACTGACAGTTGCTTAATGTCGTAATAATGTTCATAATATGGATGATAAGTCTGAAATAAAATTATTTTTTATTTGATAAAATTAATAAAATTATTTGAATTTTAGAGGCAGTATGAAAATACATTCTTTTAATAAATATACTTTCAATTCATTAATTATAAATTTGTCACCTTTGTGGTAAAAAATACACTGTAGTGAAATGTTAGTGTGTGCGTGTATTCAATAAATATATTTTTTTAAATGTGTACACTCATAAGATAAGTTAATTAAATTGTTAACTATAAACGATATATTGAATACATTGTAAATATTAAATTGACGCATCTCGTTGATGTCGAATATATGGACAAAATATGGAATCACATAAAAAGTGACCATAAAAAAACATGGAATAATAAAATGACATTAAAATATGATTTGTGTTTATTGATATAACATCTACACTATTTATGTAGGTAGGTACTTTGAGGGAATGTTGAATGTCTGAACTGAGTTCAGTTATGCTTGTGGAAAAAAAGTGTATTCATCAATATTATACAACCTACAGCATAGAATAATACTAGGCAACATTATATTTTATGACAACAGTTAATATAAATGAAGGTTCTTATATTAATTTTGATGTTTATTTATTTATGTATATAAATCAATGGAAATCTCCATATTACCCTATTAATTGTGATGTTAATACAATAAATTTGTACATCAAATTGAAGCCTATTATTTTGTATATTCACCAAGTACACTACATGTAATTATTGTAATAAGCTATTAGTACTTAGATATTTCTTATTATATCAGTTCGCAGTACTTACAAATTATGCAATACGAATTTAAATGTATAGCTAAAATAAAAGAATGAACTATATTTCCAAGATTATGTTCTAAATTTTAAGTAATATGTACGGCGTTATCGATTGAGTGATTGAAAACATATATACACAAGTGACTCACCCTTCATGTAACCGCGAGCCGCCCCTCTTCAGCAAAGCCTACCGACTGATACACCACATAGGTGCATTCAAGAACATTGATACATGGTCCTTTTTATTGCCCGCCACATTGTTCCATAAAAAAACATACAATAACACACACTTGACACGTATTTCCAAAATAAAAAACACGGGTCCACGTCAATTTATTACTTGAGCTTAATTCAATAATTTAATGGAACATTTATTCGTTTTTATGTATTGTAATAAATGCAAAATATAGTTGTGCATGGTAGAGCAGCGACGCGCGTGGCGATTTGCGAAGTACTGCGTGGTGCGTTTCGCATGGAATAGGGGAGCCGCGCATGGCTGGGGATCCTCCTCATATTTACTACTAGTAAATACTATACTCACTATTCATTGTGCTTGTTTGTACTTTTCAAACTCAAATTATATACATCTCAAAATGTTAAACAATATTTTATCAATCATTCTTTTAAACTTCAATAGAATAATTTATCGTTATAGTCTACAATTTTAATTAACAATTTTATTCCAACGAGCCAAATAATTACTTGGGTTTACTCGATTTTCGGATAAGACCTTATACAGGCCGCTAAGCAATTAGCTTACTCGATTATTTACAAAGTATAAATCTACGTAATACATATAATGCATTTTGAGAAACAAAAAAGGTTTTCAAGTCAAGAGTCAAATTGTATTCTGCCTATCTAAAGGGATTAGACATGATTTGTTATGATGATATGTATGTAATACTGAGGTAATAAGTTATTTTTTAAACCATTAACTCATTATTTTTATTCTTCTCCAAAACCTACATTTTTTCTATTTGGTTTCGAAGAGAGGTTTTTACAAAAAGCACGGTACAGTAGATAACAGTTGAAATCCCTAACCTCTAGTCCTAGTAATATTTTTTCATTGAGATACATAAAGTATTTACTTCCAGCCGTGCAATTTCTTATTCAGCATCCGATATTATATTAATGAATTAATAAAATTTTGTTATTAGAACCGAAAAATAACAAAGCCACATTATCATCTCCAGTATGTCGCTTTTTATTAGCACTCTTTAGAGGCCAGTCATTTGACAGGTTAGATTGGTTGGCTTTTTAAGCTAATTTCAATAAACATCTGGAATTTATTATACGCTTCTGACCAGCATTAAGGAATGTATTGTTTGATAATAAACATGACTTACAGACACCGACTAAATAAAGATAGCACTGCATGGTAAAAAACAATTACGTTTACAGTTTTTTCGAAAAAAACTCATTTTTACCGAGGCAGAAATATTAAAATCAAAAGAAATATAATTGTTAAGTGTAAGCAACATGGCGGCCATTTTTCCCAGATCAGAGTTGGACCGGAGCGCATGCGCTTTGATGAGTGAATACAAACAGCCGGCCTCACATCTGCTGGTCAGCTCGTGGACACAATACCCACTAATGTACACATGCTTCAATGCAAAATTTGGACTCACTATGATAGTAAAGTAACTATTACATATAAGCTCGGGACAAGCCGAACAAGAAAAATCTTCGGTAGTTAGAATTAATTTAGTATTAAAACTCTGCTCAACCAAATCATAATAACCTCAATAAACAATATGTCGTCCGAAACATTACAATACCCAAATAATATTACTTAATATCAGGCACTGGATGATAGTATTTACGTATGGTTTAAATGTCCAGAAATAAGCGAATTCTGTTACAGACCCTATTTAAACTACAATAAATTAATCGGCAAGGAAATAAAACGGTACCTAATAATTAAAATTTGCCCATCCATCGACAAAAATAATGGAAAAAGGGAAGGTTTATGCAAGTAAGTTATATATAGTTCTATTAAGAAGAAGCAATGCCACGAAAACAAGTATACTTTAATAAGAAACCATGGTCACCGTACCATTACCTGACCCACCCTAAGCATAGAGGCACCCGCGTAATGCTCTAAATTTTTTGCAAACCTAATACTACGAGATTCGTTACGCATATTTTCGATAAATCTTTTCTAGCGATAATGCACACTCTGCTGTGGTGACATATAGAGTAACATCTGTATAAAGGTTTGTTTCTAACCAAATTGACAGATTTCATCATGAATTAACCTGTGTTTGTAAGAAATCTCCTATTGTATTGGTTCGGTCTCATCGCAAGATAATGCAGACTCCATACCAGAGGAACTTTTTTAAGTACTAACTTTGATATAACAAGTATATAATCAAAGGTTCTAAACGCAATATATTACTGAGAGTAGATAATTATCTACTCTGAGGTACTAAGAATGTAGGAACTCGTCTAGAAAGTCAAAAGCGATCTATAAGCGTTGACATCAAAATTTGTTTCAGCTCTAAAATATCAAACCTAAACTCTGTAAAAAATCAAACCTATAAATATCCTGGGATGATTCTATGAAATATTTACTTTTAATAAGCGTCCGGATCAAAGGTCCTTGTTATTTTGTAAATAGGGGAACTTTTTTATGATACAAAGCTGAAATTATTGCCAGCGCAAAAAGTGTCCACAAAAAATGGAGATCAGTCGCGTGCCGCAGGATCACGCCAATCTGTATTAATTACGCTATTTAATGCGTGAATATTAAAAATAACTTTATCTATGAACAAAATATGATTAAGGTTTGTTTAAAAAAATCTTAACAGTCTTATATTGCTATCTTCATTATACAGGATAACTTAGTATACTTTTCTTCTGAAAGTTCAAATTCATTCGCGTAATATGTATTATAATTTTAAATAGCATTTACAGTACATTGCTACTTATGACGAAAATAACGATAATATTATATGAAAATAAACTTTTCCTAATTGAGTAGTACGTTTTATATTTATTAATGAAATTATTTTCTCAAAGCCTTTAAATTAATACAAATACGCAGACTGTGAAGGATATATTTCCATGGAACCCTAAATACAATCTTTGTTCGCAAAATATCTGAGATAAGTTTTATTATTTTGACACGAGCAGATGGTGATTAACCAGTGACCGTTCCCTGTCAATCAATCAGACTAGGGACAAATCCAAAAAACTGACCCCTCGTTGACCATGCGCAAAAAACGAGAAAAAAAACTCCGAATGCTTGCAAAAAACCAAAATGAGAATTGCTAATAAAACCTCGAATTATAGGCCAAATTCTTTTTCAAAGAGATTTGTAGCGCGTGTCACCCTACAAAAAAACTTGAATTTTGGGCGAATTTATTAATTAACAACTTCTTCCGGGAATAATAATAATTCAATAGATCTGAAATCAAACGCACTTACCAAAGTGAAGTTCGATTCCAATTATGTGACAGCATTCGATCGTGTTAATCTCTCCCGTCGTTATAAATTATATTTAATTTAACACACACAATGCGTAATGTCCATTGGAAAAGAAATAATTTTGATTGTTCATCCTACATTCTTAAACAGGTTTTAGTCTTAGTACTAAGTCTTTGATAATTAGTTTTAGTGAGCTGATACAATCGTGCTCGAACAATATAGTAATACCCATATTGAATTCATCTCGTTTTTAGTTTAGTAAGTGGAGGGCTCTTTTCCTTATCAGGCCACATATATACCCATTTTGTAACAAATTTGTATCATGGCATACTATCATAAATAGAAGTAGGCAGTAAGGTTTGAAGTTAATAAACAGATAGATCAACTTAAGCCACTGTTTATAAATGTTCTAATAAACCTATATATAGTACTACAGTAGAGTTGGTTTGACGTCGAAGTGAGTGTTTCTGTGGAAGACAAACTGACAGAAATGCTCAAGTTATGATTATCTGTAAAAAGACAAGAGCTTCAGTAAGTCTCGTGAGGAACAAAATTCCAACTCGAAATTAGGTAAAAAATTGCTCAATTGAAAGATACTTAAATATTTTTGATAGTAAATGCGAAATGCATCTTTCTATCACTGCATTTGCTTGCAAGCTAGAGGAATCTTTTCAAAATCAAAGAAAAAAAACTTTTATTCAGTTTAGGCCCTAATAAGGCATGTATGAAGATCTAAATTACCACAATCTATCAGCATCAGTCAAGAATGTCGGAGATTTCATGTTTTTGTAGTTTTGTGTTTTTATTGCTTAGCTAGCTTTTTCACCTCGACGTTGCTCAACAATATATTATCGCCTATGTTACTCAGTGATAATATAGTATTCTGTAGCAGATTTTTTTTAAACCATTTAAGTCATTGTGCTAGCAGCATTACTACTAGCGCATCGGTTCTTCGAGGAGCACTGGGAACCTTACTTACGGCAGAAACAAAACACTACTTCAAAGTAGTGTTATTCTTCTGTAAGGTGGACGTACCCAGGCGGGCGGCTCCAATTTAAATGGAAAACCCACGGGAGATCCAAATTCGCCATATCTCTCTTGAAAATATTACTTAGTTTATGTACCCAGAACTGATGGTAAAATTCAAACCTTTTTTTACTTTGCTGATACCTCATTGTGACTGTTATAAAATTAGTGCCCACATCTATATTTACACATAGTAGAATCAGTCATGTCATCGAACATGGAGTGAAGTATTTCTCGCTACGAAGTCTTTCATAAGCCCAGATGCATAGAGGGGGCGTTTGCACCCCACACTAAAATGAATTTTTTTTCCCCGTTTTTACGTCCGCAGTTCACACACGCGCGAAATAAGTACTATTCTTTGGAATACTGAATTAGAATTTGACAAACTCTGACAGGCTTAAGTCACGATGAGTTTGTTTATTAGCAGCTTCAGTTGGTACATTTGATTGACAAACAAAGTAAGAGGGCTTAGGCTACATTGTCATTAAGTGGCTATTATTATGTAGTTATTTGTTGTTATAATAACTCCAAATAGAATATAAGAGAAGAACTTTTCTGTAAATATTTGGATAAACCGTCTTTTATGACAAGATTTTAGACCAGTCTGGACTACGCGACGAGTATAATACTCGTAAATATTGGAATTAAGATTTGTTTTACACAGGTTACAAGTTTTTGTCTCGGCCAGGATGATTATTTACATCAAATACCTTTTATTCCTATGCCTTTTCACCGTAAAAGACATCATATCAGTTAAATATCTTAGTAATGAATAAATAAAGTTAAGGATTACGTTTTTAAAATAAACGACTTGTAGCCTTCCCGGGAATAGAGAAATATTGTGGCGTTCGAGACATAGCAATATTATTATGTTATATTTTTGGTGAAATTTCCTCGTAGCACATTTTCTATTCGGGAGTGGAAAGGGCGAGCACCCTCGCTCGGTCGCCCGCGTTGCCATTGGCTGCTCGATGAAGGGACGCTGTGCGCAAAGTGGAGGGTCACCCCCAAATCGCGCAGCCAATCAATTCGCTCATTTTTTAAATAAACAACTCAAATAATAAAAAGTGAACGCGTTTTTTAAGGGCTTCCATTGCATACTTACCCTTATGTATGTAACTGTTCATATAGAGCATCAACGTTATGATTAAGTACTTAGGTACAGTGCTGCCCTTAAAGGCACAAATAGTATGTTATGAGGTTATCATTTTATTGTGTTTGGTTATTTTTTGAAAGATACACCTTTTTCCCCGTCCCCCTCCTACTCCCTGTGTTTTCATCCGCGTAAAAAAACTTCTCAATCCTCTTATTATTTTCTTTTATATATAAGGAATTTCTTTAGGAAATTCATTGTTATTTTTTCTTCTAGACCCGCCTGAAAGTAGCCATAGGCTGAAAATAGTCTAGTTGTCAATTTTGGACTTTCTTACGTAAGTATAGATTTTCATAAAGTATTAAATAAAATACATATATATTATATTTGAATAATACATTCTTTTTAGTTAAATACTAAATATATTGTATTTTTCAGTATCTGACAGACTACATCAATAATGATAATACATAGGGCCTTAATAATTGAGACTGAGACCAATCGCAATACTACAACAATCTACTGTTCAATCCGAATTTTGTAGAAAATTCTACGAAATAAAATGCATATCACTTTTTATTTCATATTTATTTTTCAACATACATATCATATTTTTCATAAGATTAATGATTGCAGCTGCTTAAAAAGTGGTTTTATTCCACTAAGGTGGCACACAAGCCGAAGGCCCATCTGATGGTAAGCAGTCATCGTAGCCTATATAGCTGTTATCAATACCAGGGATATCACTAACGCGTTTCCAACCCTGTTGTTGATGAGGACTCACTGTGCTACCAGCATTACTAATAGCGCAGCGTATCCTCAAGGAGCGCTGGCATCCTTTCTTACCTCAGAAACACGACACTACATCCTACATAAAAGTAGTGTTACTCTTCTCTAAGATGAAGGTACAGGAGGCCCCTGTAGGGCGGCTCTAATATTCAAATAATAATTAAAATTATATACATTAGTATAGCCCAAGCCAATAGTTACTTCAACACGGGCCTTATTTATTTACGAACTAACAATAAATATCTAAATAAAATAATTAAAACTTATACATACAGGTAATGCACCTACTGCAGCTAAGTAGATGCGGATATTAGATGATGTTTACATTTGGAACGAATATAAACCCTATATAATATACTTTTTATTACTTTGCTATTGTAAAACTAAAAAGTACCTGGCACCATAAAATTTGTTATTTTATGGTGCCAGGTACTATTTTACGTCATGTGTTTTGTGGTCCTAGTTGACTGATTCAAAATCGCTATTGGTGACTAGGACTACAGTGCTTTCTTCCTTCTTTAATTACTTACAGTGCCTTATTTAATAGCTAAAATTCCTCAATATGATTTAATATACTAAAAGTATAAATATACTTTTTTATGAATTTTAGATTCACTAAGAAATTATTAAATAAATATTCGTTGATTGTGCAGCAGTGACAAAGGAGTTACTTTTTGTAGTAGGTGGTGGATTAAAAAGGTGAGATACAAAACTGAGATATATATGTTCACGTATGAAGGGCATAAAAGCAACAACTTCTATAAATAATTAAATACTTTTATAACTGTTTACGCTCAGTACAACTAATGTAAGGAGATTAACGTATGATATTCACCACGGACAAAGTATTCACAAATTTTGTGTACCTTTGTAGATCATTGTAAAGGCGCTACAGCAGCGACATCTTTTAAATCTCAGTCAAAGTATCAGGACTACTGAGCTCTATCATTGGCTTAGCGCATGCCAACCGCCCGCTTGTATAAAATAATAGTTTTACCTCAGAGTAGATAATATACTACGTACAAGTTTTACCCGTACGTTCGCATCTCAGATTCAACATTGTGCTGTTTACTTTGTTCTAGGAAGTACCAATAGATGTCGCTATTTCCAGAAACATATTTCATTTTGCATTGCGTTTTGCTTAGCTAACAATTTGAACTGTAATCTGGGTATTACAACTAAATGAATAAAAGTGTATTAAAAAGTATAAACCGTAAAGTGTGTGAATTCAATTAGTTTCCTAGACTTTTAGTTAGTACCTTATAGGTATATACTATGTACTATACTCAAAAAGGCATGAAAACTCTACATTTATGATGCATAATACCTAATGCGAAGGTGGTACCTTAATCAGAAATAACATTTATCTACCGTATTTCTTTAGTAACAACAATCATAGGCTTTGACTGTTGTTATGTAGCGAATGTAGTAGTTTGAATGTGGAAGTAGTAGTTTGGAAATTATGTCACTACTGACATGATTCGCATGGATAGGCGTAATTGAACTGTGCTTAATTAGGTTCCAAATGTAAGTGTATGAAAACGGAAATGATGTTGTGGCTATTTTTATAATGGCGGTAGTAACGGACCCAGGTCGGGTGTGATTTACAGAGATTATCCCGGCGGCAGTCGTGGCTAGGGCGAGGGCCAGCTAACGGGACCGCGTGTTTCGATTTCGTAGAGCATTTCTCCGAGCAGTCCCGTTACTCGGCCGAAAGTACTTTTGTTGCTTGCGCGCACCGCGCTCGCTCGCTTATACGACCGATCGCTCGAGTTCACTGTTTTGAGATTGAGAACATTGTGCTTGTTTAGTCGCCATTATGACTTCGCTCAAAACAAAGAACACCTTTGAAAATAAAAATGGCGTTACGTGGATAATGTATTCAGTTATCCGCTTACAGTTATGTCTTTGTAAATGTTCTGCATAACATTTCACGAGTTCATACCGGGTTAAATATGTATTTGCGTAACATTGAAAAAAAGAGCTGATTGAAAATTAAATGTTAAAATACCTCCATAAGAAGTCGATAAAATTTAGTGGCAAGTTGTGTAAGCGGTGTGGTGCGGTGGCCTTGCGAGCGGTGTGGGTCGATGACTGCAGTCTACTGTGGATGATGTTTACTTATCGACGAAGTGAGCGTAACCGAAACGAAAGTTCTAGTACCAAACTTTATATACTCCAAAAGAGTCCACTTTTTGTCCAATGTATTGAAATGGCTACGTCGTAGCGATTGTTCTACGCGCTAGCTACATGAATGTAAACAAACCATGAAACCTTTTACCACAGGATAGGATAGCTCTTAGCTCAATTCTTATTTTTCATTTCAATCTAACACCACCAACAACTAAATACAAAATGGAGCTTAAGTTCCATATACACAGTAGGGCTAACACATATTTAAATAGCCAGAGGCCATAGCCACAAAAAATGACCATGAATCTATGATTGGGTGGACTAAACCCTTCGACAAAAAGCGCGCAATTTTTTCTATTGAAAATAGTTGGTAATATTCCATAGAGTTAGCGTGTCGTGGCGGTGATGAGACTGCCGGCTCGGTGACGTAACTCGCGCAGTTCGATACTCTCGAAAGGCAGTGGGGTCGTCGCCCGCTAGACGCGGAACCACAGCCTACGCGACTGCTCAATTAAACATTCCGCATTTACATTATACATACAATATGTATTATGTACATCACATAATATTTACAATTTGTAAAATGTGTTTATACATGTAGGTATGTAAACTCTAAATGAATCATACGTTCAATAAAATATTATATTACCGAGGGTAATTTTCATTTTAGATATTACACATTTAAGTAAAGTAATATATAATAAGCCTCTGTAACTATTGAAAGGTGTCGAAAAGTAAAGTTTTGATTGTTTGACTGTATCCGCTTGAGACGTACCTATACGTACACAGTACACTCACAATAGCTTAACAATTGAAAACAGTTAAACTGGTGTTCTAGATTAGACACAAAACATATATCTAACATATAGCTGGTAACTCGCACAATTTGTGCGCACATATAGCGCGTGGTGCAATATTTAGGCCTAGCAAGGCAAGTGTAGTAATGAGTTCAAGTGAGAGGCGTGAAGGGCCGAGTTACACAAGGGTTACAAAACTGTGGCAATGAACCTCGCTGAACCTGAACCTTGCGAACCGCTAGCCGATGCCGGCAACCACACTCACTCAAACTTCACACACATTACTTCTAGATATATCGACCATTCACCTCACTTTAGCATAAATGTAACAGCCAAGGAAATCGTGGACACTGAACTTTTTTGAAAAGTAACCTGCCTACATTTTATTTACCTACAACTTGGTGGAGACTGTTAGTTAGACATTAAAAGTTATGTATCGTATGAAAAAATATTTTAAGTATATGATTTTAAAGTGAATTAAGTAGAGAGGCCAATATGTTAGAAAACTATGTAAGTAAGTAGTTCTTTATTACTATTAGACTAGATTATTATACTTTTTAATACTTAAAAGTGGCAAGCGGTCATATGCCCCTAGCTAAATGGTTAGCGATCACGATAGGCAAAAGATACTTGCAATTCTATGATGATCGCTAGAGTAGTCCTTAAACTCCCCCATGAGCATTTGTTTTCTTACCGCCAGCACAGCGTATTCTCGAGGAGATCTGTAAAATTTATATGCTTTTGTATAATCTTAGAGAATATTGACATTCATGAATATCATAAGTCATGTACGAATTAATTATACAACTCGTAATAAATAGTGTCAATAATATTTGAGTTGGGTGGGCAATGTTGAGCACCGGCGGCGAGCGCGGCGGCGCAGTCTCGCGCGGAAATGTTACCTGCAGCCTGCGCCGCGCGGTGCAATGCGGAAACTACACTTTTTGCCCCGCGCGGTAGGTACCATACTCTCCCCGCTGCTGAATAATTGCTCCACGAGCTGTTAACTCTTATAAAAACAACCACTTATCATTTTAATTACGCCATGGATTACTCTATGAGCACGAAGAAAGTGCAGCTAAATATATGTGTATATATATACTATTAATATATATCTCCATCCTGGCAAAGTGGTTAGGCGTTTGACATGTTAAGGACCTCGGGCTTTATGTAATAAGATGGTTTTCATATTTAGAATTGTTCATCTATTTAATTAGTATTGGTTGGGATTGGGATGTGCCCCAAGAACGGCAATGGGTTCCAACCACGGGACCTGAAATTTAAAACTTATATGAAATGTCCTCGGTTAAAAATCTGTAGTGATTGATTTCTCACATTATTACTCTACCTACCAGCCCCTTTAGAGCCGCAAACGGTAAGACGTGAAGATTTATTAATCGTATTTTTTTATCACCAATATTCAACACTAAAATTAATTATAGGTGTAAAATAATTTCAAAGAGGAATTCCCTTATTTTATGTTTCGAGATAATTCAATAAATGATTTAAGTACATACCCACTATTTGAAACGATATGACAAGAATTAACAAAATGTAAACAAGTGTTAATGTTCTTTAGTGAAAAGCACCAATCAAGTACCCGCCCAGCGTCGTAATTAAAACAAAAGACGTTCGTCGTCTGTGTTCCTTACAAACGACATCAACGAGCGCTGCTCCACCGCTGTGCGCCTGATTACTTACATCATAAATTAACTACCTAATAAATATGATATGAAAAAACATATTTTTTAGATATATTTATTACGTTAGACTATTGAAATATTATATTCCCTTGTTTATTTATTCATTGTAATTATTGTACTGTCATTCATATTTCTTCTGCTTGCCTGTTTGGGTAAATTATGTGATGTAACTGTTGTATTCAAATTGTATGTATTTACATTATCTATGAAGACGATCATCATTTGTACAATATGGATAGGTATGTTTGATTGATCATGGAATAAGATTGTTTTCTCTTTGGAATCTTTATGTTCGTTCTTCTAAACCAAAACCATCTATGTATTTAATTATACGATATTCAATTGTTAATACGATAATCAACAGCATTTGTAAAGTCAGTTGCAACGAAGTCCGGACACCTTTGTATATAAGGGTCGGCAACGCACGAGTAATATTAACAATTTATAATTTGTGTTCCTTCCTGCATCGCTCTCTCATCACAATCGTTTTTAGACATTAGCGGAAACAGCTGTGGATTCCGCCGCGGATTCTTTAGTTAGAGTATCGCATCGCATAGTTGGAATCAATATTTATACAGAAATAAATCAGAAATGAGTAAAGAAGTTCCTATAACCGCGCTACTTTCTAAGCTGTGCTCTTCTCGGAGCGTTGCACTTCACGATAAGTAAATATGTGTGCTATTTTATTTTGTATTAGGTAGGACAAAGTAACTTGTAGAAGAAAACAATATTCTAGGTAATTGAACCTTGTTTGTTGCATAACAAGTGATAATTATTATTTTTTAATTAAACTAGCGGCCCGCCCCGGCTTCGCACGGGTAGACATTTATCAAATATTTTGTCTCCCCGTTTTTAGATTTTTCAGGCAGTTTTTTTTTTTTCTCCGTCGTCGTACTTCAATGCATATTCTATAAAAAGAATTAGTGAAATCGGTCCAGCTACTCTCAAAATTTGCGCTTAGCAACACATTCAGCGATTCATTTTTATATACATATATTTTTTGCAATTGCAACGGTATACTTACAGTATACCTAGAAGAAATTAACTTGTTTCAGATAATAATTTTAGCTAATAACATTAGTTTATTTCTTAAGCTTATTTTGCTCGAATAATAAAAGTTACGAAACTGAACAGAATAAAATAAATATACCAGCTATATTCCTATTGTTCAAAAACACCGATGGTCTTGTCACTGGTAGTCAGTAAGCCTATGTAAGGTGTCTGGCTACGCTAGATGTGGCTTCGATTCCCGCCAGGGCAAACTTTTAAATTAACATTTGTGTATGTCATGTGTTTGGGTGGTTTGGGTATATCAAATTTAAAATTATAAAAAAAAAAGAATTAAGTATGAATCTACTTACAAACAAAAAAGTATTCTTGTTGCATAATATCCATAGCTAAGCTTTTTTTTAGTTTGGGATCAGATGGAGCTGTGTGATAATAAATATCCGAACATTATTAATTCATTGTTATTGCGGTTGTGTCAAATTAGTACGTACTTTTATCTACTTCTTACCGAATCTTACCAAATCTTACCAAATATATAAACATTTGGGATCGGTAATAATAGCGATTATATCCATAGCGCGACACGTGGCTAGAGCTGCGAAGCCAGTGGCAGAGATTGGCTGTCGCGAAGTGGTGGATTCGCGCCAAACCCGGCTTCGAGCGGTCGTCGACCCGCTCACATGGTCGATAAAAGTAAAAACTCGTGCTGTTGCGTTGCCACTTTTATTACAAAATGGTTTCTTATAATATCAAATATTCGCAGATAGTGTGAATAGATGATAACATTAAATTCCCACTCAAACACTCCGCCGCCCTTACTTGTATCAAGGACCATTTTTTTTACCTAAGTGTTTTGTAAATATAATTTGAGGATTTTTTTTATATCACTAAGGTGGCACACAATCATATCACCCACCTGATGATAAGCAGTCACCGTAACCTATAGCCGCTAACAGTGCCAGGGATATCGTTAACGAGTTGCCAACCCTGTTGTTGATGAGGAGTCACTGTGCTAGCAGCATTACTACTAGCCCAGCGTATCCTCATGGAGCACTGGCAAACTACTTACCGCAGAAATACAACTCTACATCAAAGTAGTGTTAGTCCCCAGTCGGGCGGCTCAAATATTAATGGGAAAACCCACGGGAGATCCCAATTATCCCTTACTCTCTTAGATATTATGTAGCAATAAAGGGATTAAATAATAAGGTAATATGTATAACTAAGTGATATCACACACCTTGCATGTCTATGTAGGTATTATGGTATGATCTATGAGAATGTGATGTCAAAACACTCGTCATATTCTCTAATAGGTTACTGACATGAAATTTGTGAGTTAATTGACGTTCACAGTTACGAAAATTGCTTAAACATAGTAATACCTCAATTAAGTATCATCAGTCAGCACATAAACCTCAAACATTTTGGTAAACACACAACGAACATGATTAGATAAGTACTACGTATAAGATTTGTTTGGGCCACTTGCTATAGATATGATTTCTGCATAATTTCTCTTTATCAATTTGCTATTAACACATTCACCTTCGTTAGCATGGAATTCTGGATATTAATCTATATTTGTATAGTAAATACAGGATGGTAAAACCAGTTAAGTCTTATTTTGGGCGCTGTAAGCCTATAATATGATCAAATGACTACGGTTCGGTCGTAGAAAACTACAGACGCTTTTCTCATTCTTCTGAAAATACCTACCATTATATTATTATATTAATAAACAAATAATTATATAATATAACTTATTATTAATATATATATATATATATATAATAATAAATATAGTTTACCATTAAGATGGTACACAAGGGTACGGCTCACCTATGGTAAGCCGTCACGTAGCCTGTCTATAGGCGGCAGCAATACCAGAGGGGTATCACTAACGCATTGCCAACCCTGAAGCAGTTGAGCCCTCACTGTGCTAGCAGCATATTCTAGTAGAAAGCGCATCGTATCCTCGTGGAGCACTGGCAACCTTACTTACCGCAGAAACACAGCACTGCATCAAAGTAGTATTATTTGACTGCGGTCTTCTGTAAGGTAGATGTACAATCCCGTGTCCGGCGGCTCTAATTTTGATGGGAACAACCACAGGAGATTACATTTCAAACGACCTCTTTTAAAGCTTGTGGTTAAAATTTATTGGTACAGGGCTCCAGGGATTGGACCTAGGCCCATCAGATGACAGGCGATTGCTTTAACCACGCGGCCACCACGACTTAGATGTAGTAATATAGATATTAGAACATTTTTCGATTTCATAATGATTCATGGCTAATCAACCTATGAAACTCAATTTTCCAAAATTATAAATTCAGTTGTTTTGGCTATACGTTGATGAGTCCATTTAAACTTCTTGCTATATCATGAGGGAGTATTTTTCTATTTCTACGTGGAAAATGTTGGCGGTAAAAGCTAGTTAGAAGCTATATTACTCATTTCAAATCACCTACAATATGCATTTATGCATACGTCGTGAAACGTATAATTCTGGTATAAATACCGGACCTACTTATAACTCTATACATACATCTTAACAATACATACCCTTTTTTAGTAACTATGCCTATTAATTGTATTTTTTTCCATGACTAGACTTTATTAACAATTACTGTGTATACTATTGAAAAAGTATTTATTTGATCTAATTGGAAAAAGTGAGTTTTATTTTCATGACCAAAAATAAAAAACTTTACAATGTCCATTACAGAGTAAGCGTAGATGAAAAGTGAATCAGCCTGACGTTTGGTTGGCGCGGCCACTTGCGTTCGTTGACCTCTCAAATTTTCGTTTCGTTGGTTGCGGCGGAGTGTGCGTGTCCACCCCTCCCTCATTCCCGCGCACCACACCACTGCCCCCCACCTTCCGCGCACACCATGCCCCCCAGTGCCCCCCATTCCACCAACTTAGATCACGACTAGCCGCTCAACACTCCATTGTTCAAACATAATATCCACAAAAAGCTCGTATTGAACCAATCGTTTTTTGGTAAATCTAAGGCCTACACCAAAATGATTGACGTATCCTTATATAATTAGGATGTTTGTTTTAGGATTTCTCAAATTTCAAAAATGAAGAGGAGTTATTAAATCCTTTAATTGTTATGACACGCTGTGGTATATTAACAAAAGCAGGACCTGCAATCTTTGTAATAACCGGATATGGAAGTGCAAAAACATGAAAACGTACTTTAGGCAAAATTCATTAAAGGCTTTTTATTTGAGCGTATCGTGTTACTCTTTCTGTTTTATTTCTGAATAAGTCGAAACTGCGTAGTTAATAACCCGGCTATTGGTCGACCGAAGTATTGTTGATTCAAATGGAATGATGTTGGTGCAAGCAAGCTAGGCCTTGTCAATGACCTCTATTTCGCCACCGAATATTACAAAACGCGAGTGAGGTCGACGATTCGCGTCACGAGCGCTGCTTCGTGGTTTCGTGGGACGTTTCATAAATATAGTATCATGCTTATATTAAGTATGATAATAAAATTTAACGAAATAATACTACTTAAAAAAATACTGTCGACATATAAACCATGTTTTTATATATATCCATTAATGCTTAAAACTTTTCTGTAGTTAACATTCATGTACAAGTACTATTGCTTAGACTATGAATTTGTTATTTCCCAACTTTGTCTGATGATAAGTGGTACCAATATCTTATTATATACGCTTGCAATACAGGACTATCACAGTCGCCCTTGCCAACACAAGCGCAGCAAATTTTTTTGAGGTTCTGTAAACCGTACTCCGACATTCTACATTAGACTCTGAGTAGTACACTATGATGCGATCTTTTTTAAATTCCGATCCGATCTAAGAGTTTCATAAAAGAGCTACTTATAAAGCCTGGAAAGTGGTGCACCAACATTTTACTTCAAGAAAACCTACCAAATATTTTTAATAATGACTGTTTATTAGATTACTAAAAAAAATTCAATGATTAACTCACACAACATCCGTTCTTACATTAATAATTAGATATATAACATTAATATTTGAATGATATATATTTTTTATATGATTAACAACATCAATTTAAACATAATCCTCTTAAAACTCAGAGACAAGAAGGATGACTATTATAATTCACAACTCAGTGATTCACCGAGCAGATAATGGCGGTGCAGTAATTGTTAATTTCGACGTACGGCTAGGTACGGTTACACGACGACATTTTATCTAAACGTTCCCGTTGCGATTATAGGCAGCTGTCAGATGGTGAAGATAAAGTCATGGTGACGGATTGATAGAATGACAATTTGGTGAGTAGGCCAGGCCTGGCCAGCCTCTGCGAAGACACCGGTCGCGGTTCACGCTGGTTCAACGTGACACTTTCCGACGTCATAAACAACTTTCCTACAAGCAATGCGTTCTGCGGCCTACACTAGCGCCGCCCGTTGCGCACGCCAGTCACGGGAATCATTCTGCGCCACTTTTCTAGAAAAATAATTAATATACACAACTAACCATGAGTTTTCTTTCCTTGAAACACAAATGCGGCACTTATTTCAACGTGCTGGCTATATTTGCAAAGCATGGCCGGAATTCCAAACCGTATTTTCCAAACATATTTTTTTTTCGAAATTTTTATATTACAAAAGGACATTACTGCTGGCTGAAATTTAGGCTTCCAGAGCTCCTCAACATTAAAGTTGGCAACGTGGGTATGACACCGCCCTCTAATGCTACCGCCTACCATCAGGCAGGCTGTATGCTCACTTGCCTTTGACACTTGACCTTCGCACCTTATAAAAATCATACATTTATGTGCCTACCAACTCCCATTCACATCGACATTTGATTCATTTATAAAGATCTGTATACGTCAATGAGCTCTGTGTATTATTATTTTACCCTCTAGCATTCGGACAGTCCAACAGCTAGTGAAGTTTAATAGATATATGTTTTATAATGACAGTTTAATATGTGTCTAATGACAGTTTATATGACCAGACCACATACTCATAACAATTTGTAAAATTAGATAATACAAATTAGAGCCTAAAACTTGCAACCGCGCAACTGATGCAACTCCTTCCGTTTTCCTCTGGTCTGCGCGATCTCTTTGAACTCCCTAACGCAGTAACAGTGGCTTTTATGTAGCACAGTGATTAATCACAGCATGAGCAAAAAAAGACAGGTAGGGCAAAATGGGATCTCCCGTGGACCTTGCAAATATGATCATAGGAGTGTGATATTTTATTCGAAAAATACATTTATCATCAACGGATGAAGTGATGCTACCATATTCCATCCATAACCCTAACATCTACTTAGGAAAATATTATCATAAAATATTGTTTACATAAAACAATGGACCCTTGCGTGACTGGTTTTGAACCAGTCACTG
This sequence comes from Falcaria lacertinaria, assembly GCA_951449985.1. Taxonomy (NCBI): domain Eukaryota; kingdom Metazoa; phylum Arthropoda; class Insecta; order Lepidoptera; family Drepanidae; genus Falcaria; species Falcaria lacertinaria. The sequence continues at coordinate 6,026,612 of OX602113.1, read as the reverse complement.
GTCCGAATTCTAAGCCAACGTTAACATAACACAGAAGCATTGATCCCTAATCTTCTCTCCCAACTATCGGTACATACAGAGCCCGCGGGGTGTTGGGATTCTAACGGGACTTGACCTTTCTTTTTACTTTTTATGCTCATAGCAGAGGCATGCGTTCACTTTTAATGACATCCAAACTACATTAACAGAGCCTTCGCCCATACCCATAGGTATTCATTTATGTAGTAACTTAATAGTACGTTTTAAATAATCTTTGTTTTTATCTATACGAAAACTCTTTAGAAAGGTGTCTCAGACACATAAAACTATTACAAAACATGTCGCATGATAATATGAGGTGTAATATAAGACAATTAAATAATTTTAAGTTCATCCTCGTGATGGGCAGGCAGCTGCTCATGTTGTAAGAAGTTGGGGCTTTAAATAGTCTGAATTTTCGTTGGAGGTAAACTTTTAATTATTTATCACTGTATTTATCATAATATTCAATATTTTTACAGTTCCAAGGAAACCTGAAAAAAACTGTTTTTACTGGTCACCAGTTAGATTCGTGGTGGTTTTGATTTTTTCTTGGATATATAGTGAAAACTGTATTGAATTCAGCTAAAAACAGCAAAAACATTGATGTGCGCTCCTTAACAGGGGCCCACCAAAGAAGAATATTTGTCATAAAATAGTTTCTACGCCCAATATGCTTTTAAAATATCGTCAATACTCTTATTTATAGGCACCCTTTTACATCTTAAAAAATAGTTATCAATATTATACGTATACCAACAACCTTAATTAACAATATAAGCGTTATTTACATTAAAATAACGCTTAGTTTACTCGGTAAAAAGTAGCGTGAGTTTGCCATCTATTCAATAATGATTTATGGCGGTCTTTCTGAACAATGTGTCGAGAACAGCTACTTTGTGGTCAAACTGTTGGTCCTTTGTTTGTATGTCCTTTGTACGGGTAACGGCGCTGGGCCAGGCATGTCGTATGACGCGGCCTTTGTGACGTCACAGCAGAGCTGCAGTTTCTAACAAAAATGCACTTTTGCCGTCATGCGGGCCGCTACAAACTAACAGTTCCTGTTGTAAACGGGACCTTTAGTAATAGCCATTTCTTAGAACAAACGGACCCTTCAGAACAAAACGTCCGAATGATATATGACTATTCATTTTTTTTAAAACTGGGACCATTTGAGGTTTAAGTACAATATTATCAGGCGAGCACTTTTTGTTGGTTGAATTGTCAGGTAGTTTGTGTGGTTTATGAAGAATACCGATGAATAATGAAATTTATGTATTAAGCAATGTTATAGTTACCAATATATTGAAGCCAACCAATAATATTGCATTGTTGGCTGGCTTATATAATATCTACATTACATTGAAAAATAAAAATAAAATACATTGAATTTGAATATATGAGCGAGAGGTAAATGTGCCTTTGCAATTAGCATATGTATATGCTTCAGTTAACCTTTAACTTATGCCGCTTTCGATCTGAAGTCTCATTAAAACTCTTCAGTGTACATTGGCCAGGCTTTTAAATACCTTAGACGTATTTTTGGAGCCTCCACTTGAATTGTAAATGAGATTTAATAACAGATGCAAATGTAGAGTTAACTAAAAATGCAGCTGTCGATTTGATGTGACGACAAGAAAAAACCACTTTGGCAATAGCAATCTACAGACTCTGACGGCATCAACTGTAAGCGATTCAATGCATTCCATGCGTGCAAATGTCGTCTTTTTTTATATATAGAAATGTACTGTTACGGGAACAACAAAAGAAAGGGTTTACATAAAAAGGGTTTAAAAAACGGCCTGTGATTACTTAACCCATATCCGGTATTTGGGCCACTCCGAGGCATATGGTTGCGTAACCCTTTGGCCCCGTTATACACCGTTTGTTTAACAGTTGCATTTGTAATATAATAAATTAACTTTTTATAGAGGGTTCGTGAAAATCGATCCAGATGATACAGTTTTTTATCGAGATTAGAATATTAAAAGGTGCAGATAAAAAATAAGATTAAAAAGTCAGTAGTTACACTGAAAAAGCTTTATGTTTAGTTTCACTTTTGCCTTATCAGCATTTGGAAATTTGTTGTGACGAGCGTGCGTCGCCGAGGTGTCGCCAGTTCCAGGAATCACACGCTTTCCACCGGCGCGGAGTGAACTGCATCTTCCCGAGGAAATGCACGCGGGTTCGTTGCACTTACAAACTCATAACCCCCTTTCTAAAGCGCCGATCCAATTATGTGCACTTTCGCAAGCCGCTACTGTCACTCGCCTAGATACGGATAGGCTACCACGCCGCGATGCGCTTGCGCGCCCACCTGTTGATGCCTGGCTAGGGCTACCATTACTGCACCGTGCTTACTAAATTACATACTACTCATTATTATACTCACACACTTTTCCCGGACATAAACGGTGACGTAATATACTAGCAGAGGTAAACAGATTACAAGTTCTTTTTCCAATCGCCTCGAGCGCTGCTAATGAGTTTGCACACGGCGCTAGACTAAATATGAAATATAAATATATTGCATTAATTATAATATGATATCCTCTCCTAATATTTATTTTGATAATGTTTTTATAATATGGGGAGGTACATACATTAAAATATTCAATACAGTACGGCCTACCTCTCTTAAAGTAGAATTCATCAATCCTCATTCCGAGTTTAATTATTTCTAAGAATTGATCCAATTAGAATCGTTAGCAACTTAGACAGATTCTTTTCGAACACGTGTGCTTTGTATGTAACATGAAAGTTTTTCAGTCGTAATCATCTTCCGTAGCGCACGCCAATGAAAACGAGACAGGCCATCGAACCCGACTAGAATGTCCATTATATTTTTATACTATGAATATTTGACTTCAATCGTGACAAATCCACTCTTTGAGTTTGTAACTAAATAAAAGTACATTATATTTAGTACCCCACAGAGATAAGTTTATCAAGAAATTGTTATTGAAATGAACTACTTATTTGAGATATTAAGAGAGAGAATAAGTTAGAAGCATCCTATATTACAATTGAATCCGAGTTATAGTCTATAATCTAATAAATTAATTAGCTTTAAACATTAGTAGGAGAGAAGACATAATTTCTGAGATCTCTGTTTTCTCTTATCACTTTGCCGTATCTTGGGTTGACTGTGATATTTTTTATGGTTGAAGCTTGTGCTACATAGGGCTCTCAGACACTAGACGAGCTGAACTTGTAATGAGTGATTGCAGCGGAGGGAGGTGGGGATTAGAGTGCATTGACACACTTACCTAGTGCACACTGCATCGGCGAAATGCAACAGCTCAGCGCGTCGTCACTTACACGGAGGATCGAGCCGATACACGCCAGCCTCGCTAGAGCTACCGCGCTGAACCACGCACCTTCTCTTCTAAACAAGTACGAGAAACTGCACCGCAGTGGCTGAGGTTCAGTTTATAATGGTCAAGTTATTGAACACTGACGGTTTGGAAAAGTGGAATGACGTCCGCGCGACCATGCAGTTTTCACTCACAAACACGAACTTAGAGAGAAATGGAAAAACGTGTTCATTTTACTTAGACTGGTAGGAAATAAGGCCCGCCGTGCCCCGCTATAATTAGAAACAATATTATTTATCACTAGCTTATTATGTAAGTATCAGTCCCGATCCCAAGTCGTTATATCTAGGGAGCGGGAGTATAGTGTTTGAAACATTCATTATATCTCATTAGCTACACAAACCTATATGGTAATGTTATATTATACGAGTTCAATGTCCGTTTGCTTGATAAAAGTATAAACCAAACTTTGAATTTATCTCATCTACATATATCATATCTCATATATAAGAAAATAAATATTTTGCTCGCTATTAGGATCGAAGAGTAGTGTCCCACATCGTTGCCACTGCGTCGAAAGCGTTGAAAGTCTGGGCCACCATGGCCTTTCCTGCAGAAGAAGTGCTGGCCGCATGTCTCGACATTCCGCCATAAACGATTTGATCCGCCGAGCTCTAACTGCAGCTGGAGTACCAGCAGTGTTGGAGCCGTTGGGTCTGAGTCGGGACGATGGCAAGAGGCCAGGCGGAATGTCGTTAGTGCCTTGGAATCGGGGGCGGGCCCTGGTATGGGACGCTACTTGCGTCGATATTTTGGCGCCATCCCATCTCCCGGGCACTTCGACTGCGGCCGGTGCCACTGCTGTCCAACAGGAGGGCGTCAAACGCCGCATATATAGGTGTGCATCGGAAGGGGTTACATATTTGCTGTTTTTGCGGTGAAGACCCTGGGGCCATGGGGTCCGGCTAATCTGCTATACAAGGAGGTCTCATTGAGACAATTGATTAAGCTTTCCGGTCACAAGAAGGCTGGAACATATTTTGCGCAAAGGATCAGAATTTCCATACAATACCGGCAATGCTGCCAACCTTCTGGGCACCCTCTCGCGTGACGACAATTTGGGATAAGTGTTTTATATTTTTATATTAGGTTAGTTTTTTTGTTCCTTTAGTTTTAGTTTTTTATTATTATTGACCTGGAAGAAGAATTGAATATTTTCCTATTGACCTGTTAATTATACTTTGTAACTCTCTATGGCGACATTCTTCAATAAATTTATAACATTTCAGGTCAATTCGCAACATCTAGAAGACTTCCGCTTCGTAGTGTAGTTCGCGGTTTTCTTTCACTGCTCACGACTGCTGCGGCTAATTTCCGTAGTAATAATATTATAAAAAATAGTAAAACTTTAATTCATAAAAAATACTTCAGTTATTATTAGACATAAGCTACATATCACAAAGTGTTGCAATGTGCGTCGTAGCTCGTAGCATTTAGTGGCAATGAAAGCATGTAGCAAACAGTGATCTCGGCTAACCTAAGGTCTTTGCCAAAAATCTACCTTACCAAATTCAGCGGACCTAGAAAAAAACCTTATATTCAATATTCTCGTTGTTAATATATTATAAGGGTAGTTATAGTCAGTAAAATCGCAATTCGCAATGCAATGTCAATGCGAGTTGCACTTGACACGGCGCGGGGTCAATGGCAGCGTCTCCTCGCAACGTAGCAACAGTTGCGCCATTGTTACCTTCCTCTTACTTCGCTGCGACAGAATTCGACAATCTTATACCGTACTTGACCTCTTGTGTTAGATTTCCTACAAGATAAACAAAATAGTTTTATGGTACGTAATTATTAAGCGTGAAGATAAAGCAGGCAGTTTGTTTTTATAGTTGTGTAACGACACTTAGATTTTAAATGAACGCTTATTGCCTTAAGTTATAAGATCTAGAATCTCTAGATATACAAGTAATGATTTCACGCCAACTCTTACCGACTTTGAAAGGCAATATATAATACCCATTTTAGTATATAATAATACTATATATAATAATACCTATATGAACATTGCCACTAATTGTAGCGCGTTTTTCATTCTCTCTCATTACATAAAGTTCAATAAACTTTTGGTATTTTTAAGTATTTTATGCTAATTATTAAATATATAAATGATGTTTTATCGCATTATATTATCAGAATTCATAGCTACGAACTTAAATCAATATTATCTATATCTATACTTATAATAAAACTGTAACAGGTCCAATTCTGTACATAGAAGATATTTGGAAAAAAAAATGTAGGGGACCCTATATTTGATACCGAACCCGTATGAAATAAAGGGTGAATGGTGAATGAAATTTGTCTGTCTGTCTGTTTAATGGCTGCGCATCACGCCGAAACTACTGAATAGATTCTGATGAAACTTGGCACAATTTGAGTTCATACTGCGAGGTATAATATAGGATACTTTTTGCCCCGATATTCAGCACTGTTCTCTTTTGATAGGGGATACGACTGCACCGATTTGAACGGGATTTTCATTGGCAGGTAGCTGATGCTATAAGGCGTAACTTAGGTTACTTTTAGTTTCGAAAAATAATTAGAGTTCTGCGCAACAAATAATGTAAAACGCAACAAAAAAACCCATGAAATTGTTAACAATAACCGAACGGCTGGACCGAATTGAATGCGAATTTCACTGGATGCTATAAGGCGTAACTGAGATTACTTGAAATAGTGGATAAAATCCGAGTTTACGCGTGCTAAGTCGCGGGCACAGCTAGTCTAATATATTTTTAAATGTCATAAGAAAGTATAAAACGTCATAAATACTAACAAGAATATCATGACATGGTCTCTAACGTCGCTATACTAAAGGATACAGCTGCTCCGTACACCTACTTACTATTATGTAGCACTATGTCCCAAAAGTATGCCTAAATTATCTCCAGGCGAGTGAGTTTAATTAATCGTCGACAGCCGGCTCTGGCTAGATTTAGTGTAGAACAGCACTACGGTGCGTATTGTGAGGTGACAATGAAAGTACCTCAAGTTTCTTGCTGAGATAGTTAGGCAGAATAAGGCCAGGCGTTCATCGGCCCCGATCGCGCCGTTAGCAGCGGAACGTTGCGACGCCAACGCTCTCGCTACTCGCAATATTACCATACACACCTCTGTTATAAAATAACATATAATATACCAACCAAACTATTATAGATTTAAGTCTCTATAAAACCATTGTGAAAAACAACTTCAAGGAAGTCAACAAACGTTAAAATCTAGCCCCCTAAGTAAAATTTTATGCATAAGGATCTATTTATTATAAAACAAAAGACATCAAATGTCTCACCGCTAGGTAAATTTTGTATTGGAATTGTCGTTTTAACTGTATTATCCGTTACTTATTATTTATGTTTCGCACCGTTTAACCCTTCCCTGAACTTCCACAAACATTTCAAGATCAAATTTGCCAAATATAGATATATATATAATGATAACACATAATGACTTTATGTCAGTCTTAAATTTTTATAAGCCTTCATTCTTTAAAAGACACAATAAAACTGCTACTTGAAACCATTCTAAAGAAATCAAGAAAATGTAAATAAATTTTAAAGTTAGCCTAGCCACTATATATCTACTTAGGAAAGTAAGTAAAAACAATACTCAATCCTACGCAGTAAAAATGTAGAGTAAAAAATGTAATCTTATCCAATGGCAAGATCCGTTTTCAAACACTTGTATGATAATTAATTAAATTAAAGCCTAACGCCTACTTTACCCATTAGAGATAACTGACAACTAAAGCGTCGAGATAATAAGATTTTGAGTTGCGAATGTAGATTGGCGGAGGCAACCACCGGCCTCAGAGCATTGACATCCAGGATGAATAGGAAGAGAAAGGCTAATGACTAAACATTAAAAGAACTGACATACAATAGGTAAGACATTTGTCTCGTAATAAACGTCACAAGCACAACCAAAATAGTGTCGACTTCAAATATGTAATTTAAAGGTTTTAGACCCCGTACACCTACTCATAGGCCTGCCTACGAGTTCCGTAGATTTAATAATGTCAAAAAAATTATGGTTAATGGTAGAGCCTACAAATTCAGTGCCGTGAACATTGTCTTAAAGTGTATTGAACTTCCTACCGCCTACCGAATGTGTAACTGAAAATTAGTAAAACCTTCGGAGTCGTAGAAAGTAATAACGGTGTTGGTAAGCGAGTGGCGAGCGAGCGCATGATTCACGAAACTGGCCGACGCTCAGTGACATAATAAACTAAATTAACATAATTCTGCGGCAAGTTTCGGTTAAAACCCCTTTCCTTTACTCTTACTCACGCTGTTTACCAGCGAGTCATCGATGAGTCTAAGAACTGACTCCATTTAAATTACAAACAGATGCACATCATGTGGCACTTCTGAATTCATACATTCTATTTAAAATGCCATAGAAACTCTATGTGATTATTCCCTCTTGAAGGGTAAGCTGAAGTTTTCTTAATTAAATGTAGCAGGGAAATTAATAATATAGCCTGCATCTTACCATGGGGTCCGTTTCTTTTTTATCAAAAACCTTTGGAACATGTATTTAATAAGACATAAAATCTACATAAAGTCATAACCAAGATCCTATATTTTTTTTACAATATAACAATGAAGAAAGCACAGCGATGTCACAATGCCTTTGATGTGAATCGAACCCGATTTTAAATGGGGTGCGATCGATGAGGCAGGCATGTAGGTGATTGCAGCTTTCCGGTAATGTAACAGTCGCATATGCTTGCAAGAATTCTGTTGGAGGTTCGTTGAACTTTCGCGACTGCAGAACGCAGCAAGAGGGTGGGGAAGCCACACTAGGTCATACCCGGCCGTCGGCACACTTACCTTGACTCAACGCACTTCGCGCCACGGCTATCGCGCACTAGCCGCCCGCCCCGTAGCTGCTGCTGCGCCGCTGCTTCTGTACCTTACAAATACTATCTTGGTTGATGTTTATTGATTGGTAATCAAAATACTTAGTATACTATTATAATTCTATGGACTCAGTATTGTCCTTCATGAAGAATAATACAAAATCTATCGACACTGATAATTAAATTTAGCGTATAAAATTAAACAGAGTATTTTGTTCAAGCACTTGGCTAGCAAGCCTAGAGACATTTACAATGGAGAGTCAATCGTGCGTTACCAGCTTTGAATTGAAAGGTATCCAAGAGTAAGAATTTGGGAGACGAATGGGTGACCCTCTCTCTCTCCCCATCTGCCAGTATAATGTAACAACTCCTGAAAACATAGTGAACTTAAGACATAATAAGGCACTTAAAAAAGAGTTATCAAATACCAAAAATATGACTAAATAAGTTAATAGTAAAACATATTTTTCATATCAAGATTTTGCAGTGTTTTAATGTCTGTGGCGCTAACCATTGAGGAGTTGTCGAGTCAGGGCCCAACCCTGAGAGCAGCTACCATGTCGTAGTAAAACTTCAAACCAACTTTCATAATAAAATGTGTAATCAATATTTCGTGTCTCCTCCAGATAAAGGAAGTCTTCAACGGTCACAGTACCGTTGAAGACTTCCTTTATCTGGAGCTAATCCTGGATTTCAGTTAATGTTAACCATAAAAAAATACTTTACCTCCATTTTATAGTAGTAGATCTCAGCATAATATAAAAATAAATATAATTTCCCCATTGTTGGTTTTTGACAATGATTAGCCCATTGTTTTGGAAACGTTCCTTATATTGCTACTGATCTTCTGAAAACAAGATCGGCAACACGTGATGAACCACTTGGTAAGGATGTTGAACCCATGTTTGTTTGTGATTATAACAAAAGACTGCAATCCGCACAAAATTCAGTCCGTAGTCTGGCAACATACAAACAAAGATTTGCAATTAATCCTTATTGTTTATTATGTCTCAAGAGAAGCTACAAACATTATAAATGTCGCAGAGAGATCCACTTTGTTACTATCAGAAAATGAATCTGAACAACAAATACGTTGAACCCGATGTGCTACGCGGTATGCTTTATCGAGCCCAGATCGCTTGCACGTCATATCATTATAGTATGCCTTTATTGAGGTAAGCAAAGCCGTTCTTCTTAATCTCAAATGTTAGGATTGTGCAATATCCCCGTGTTTTGTTCTATATCGTACATATAAGAACCTTACTTAACATTACTCGTTGTCGTCACCACTAAATTATATTACACGACCTATACTGATCTATACGTATACTAATATTATAAATACATAGTTAGGTTTCTTACTATGAGGTAATCTCTGGCACTATGGAACCGATAAAAACCCCGAATAAAGCTACACTGAATAAATAGTAAATAATGTAGTCCTATTTCTACGTGGGTGAATTCAAGGGCAAACGCTAGTGTAAAAGGGTTTGTAGGAGAATAGTTAAATTGTAAGGACAATAAACTGCTTAGTTATAAATGTATCCAAATGTAGACATACATACATATTGTTTATTTTAAATGTCCTATACCCTCCGGCCGTCTTGGTAACGTGCAAATTATTCTGAAGTTTGTATAATAAATATACTAATATGTGTAATTCGTACATACTTAACAAAATAAGTTCACTGGAATGTATCACTGTAATTCATTGAACTATAAGGATATAGCAGTTTTTTTCAGCACTTGTACAAACAATTCTTTGTATTTATACTTCTGATTATTCACGGTCTCTGTCGCAAATGTCAAAAACCTTTGCGTATGCGGGTTGCACACTTGTTATCTATAGACAACACATAACTGATTGCAGGTGTGTGTTACATAAAGTACACGTGTGGACACAATCGCTATGTTATGTGTGAGTATGTACGTGTATATCACAAACATAAGGTACAAACAGTACCACACATACACAAACTGCAAAGAATATTGGAAATACTCTAAAACCTCTTACCTACATATAATAAATAACCAAAGAATATGGAGAATAAATATATTAATAGTGTTGCCTTGATTTATATATTTATTTTTATACCACTAAGGTGGCACACATGCATACGGCCCACTTGATGGTAAGCAGTCACCGTATAGCCGCTAGCAATATCACTAACCAGAGGTATCACTAACGAGTTGCCAACCCTGTTGTTGATGAAGACTCACTGTGCTAGCAGCATTACTACTAACACAGCGTATCCCCGTGGAGCACTGTTAACCTTACTTAGAAACAAAACACTACATAAAGTTGTGTTATTTCACTGCGGTCTTCTGTGAGGTGGATTTACAGTTCCCAGTCGGGCGGCTCAAATATTGATAGGAAAACCCACGGGTGAACCCCATTCGCCCTTCCTCTCCTTTATGAGCAACAGGTACTAACGTACTACCATTTTGTACTAGTTTGGGTGAGCGACGGGTTACAAGTATATTATTTACTGCTTCTGGACAAGGGCTATGAACAATACGCGTCAAGAGCCGAGGAAGTGAAGAAAAGGAATTTCAAACCAACATAATATTAAGCACTTCTTTTTTCACTCCAATATCAGACTGAAGGTAAAAACAAAAAGACATAGAATGCATATTTAGACAAAAAAAATCTAAATATGCATTATTTTAAAACGAGAAAAGATTATGAAACCCAATTCAAACGTCATTAGTCCCTCATATAAATTGGCTGAAGCATGTATTTGATGCTCAAAAGAGTTCAACGCTCGTAGACTTGAACTAGCTAGTCGTACGACTCTATACAATGGTTTTTTGTGCATTTTTGCTTTTGGTTATGACATCATCTCGACTCAACTGGCCACTCAAGCCAGCCAGGCTTGGCTGTCATGAATTCTGGCAGGATATGATCATATATTCTCATTGCATATATTCATTGCAATAAGCGTTTGTGCATTAGAGAAAGCTTTGCCGTGAGCATACCTATGCTTGCAGGTATGAACATATTGGATTAAAATATGTTTTTTGTATAAATTCTTATTAATTTATTAAGATGTTTACTTCGTTTACAACTAGAATTTTATCTATATTAAAAGATATTACACATTAAATATTAAATTAAAATCTATGGTTTTGATACAATTTATTTGAAACAAAATATATGTATATGTAACTATTATCTACATGGCACATAGAACATTCTTATATAAAAATATTCATGCAAGAGGTCTAGTTTAAGATTTCAGAATATAAAAACTCCACTTAATTCCATAAATAATAATTAGTAGAACTTTATTTAGTTTAATGTTGGGACGTTATTTTTGATCAACCTATCAACACTTAATCTTTCAGCATAGGTAATGAAAATCGATGGATAAGGTATGTAACGTTACAACAATCTACTATTTGTATAACATTACAATTGTATAACGTTATCAAACAAGTTATTCAAAGAGACTAGCTATTGCATGCGAGTTATCCTGGCTTAGGACACCAAAAATAAAGTGTTTATATGTGATCGCATACAACATAAACTCATAATTTTGCTATGTCCACGTGTTCTTCTAAGCTCTTCATGTAACTTCATGTTCGGCACAGCCATTTTACTCGGAGCGGAGAATATTGGTACGAGAAAGATGAATCTTGAAATGTTTGTAGGGTTCCGTACCTTAAAAAGAAAAAGGGAACCCTTATAGGATCACTTTGTCATCATAATTTTTTTTTATCTGTGAGATGCATTTGTCTTGAGACTTGATGTTGTATCGCGCTGTTGAGAGTCACCGACGAATAATGATCTCATTTAAATCGCCTAATTTTAACATTACCTACAAGTGTGTACGGAACCCTCGGTGCGGGAATCCGACTCGCACTTGGCCGGTTTTTTTATTTGGGGTGGCACTCCGACCATCTTATTCAGGGGCGAAAAATTATTCCAATGCACTTAAGCATTTCTGTACTTCGAATGTCTAAATCACTAATTGTTTACAATGCACATAAACATTTGTTTACTGTGAATGTCTAAATAACTAATTGAACCTTAGACAAGCTTTCGTGACAATCAGATCAGATATAGATAACCCAAAGTATAAGACAATGATTGAATAAGTTGCATCTCAATTTAAAGCATAGCACACACCTTCTCGACATAATTTGTAATTTAAAGGTAACTATTTACTGCCACGTGGTCATGACACATGTTAACAATTGTTTTCTGTTTGCACGTTTTATAATATCAAGAAACTAGTGTGCTGCAAAATAAAGAACAGACTCATCGGTTACATAAATATACCTGTGTTGTGTCGATTGTCTGCCAGAGATAATTTTGGGAGACTATACGATACGTAGGTAGGTGTAATGGCGGACCATGCAAAAACTGTAGGAATAATTCGGTGGAGGAGGCTCCGTGCCTTCGGCGGCGGCGGTTACGTAAGTTCATCTAGTTTCAAGGTCGAGGACGTTGCTCCCAAATCGCTGATCGCGTCCTGTGGAGGGGCGACTCCGATGGCCAGTTTGGGCGTTCACTCCTTTTTTTATTTATACACGTCTATTATTGACCATCTTAGAAGTATTTGAGACCAACAAACCAACCAGTGTTTTATTTGTGTGCTTTTATCTTTCTCTCTTTATGGTAATGAAATGCTTAACATAAAAAATCCTCTAAACAGTATATAATATTAGTAATAATGATATAATACTTACATCTATCAATACAAGCGTAAGTATTGAGAAGTTAAGTCAGAAAGAGAAGATAAAAATAATTTCCTTGCAATGCTGTTTCACCCTACATAATCACATTACTCAGCTACTGGTGACATCATAAATCAAAAAGAAAGTAGTCCAATGAACAACGAGCATTCTTCTCTAAGGGTGGTCACTGGACAATACCGCTGCACCCTTTCCTTTTACAGCACAGCTACTGCATCATAAAACTCTTTCTTTAAGGTTTATTGAAACACAAAGGCATAATTCGGATACTATGCGGGCCAAAACAATAAAATTAACATAATTATATAATGTATTCAACTTCTTACACGAAATCTACGTTTTTTTTTCACTATTCCGAAATCGATCCACTATTGCATTTTTTATGTTACCAGGTTATTTCTGTTAACAGGAAAACAGTAAAAGATGTAATCTATTCCAATGTTTTGTCATCTATTGAGTATATTTTCGTCCCAGCCAAGGTAATAGTTTCAATGACATTGTGTTTTTTCCTTAGCAATGTGTGTTTCGAAGGATAGGGTACCGTTAGATTTTTTTACATAAGCATTATAACGGCCACCCTTTAAATGAAAAAACTTCGGGGCTCAGCAGGTAGAGCAAATCTTTTGATCAAGGACTGCGATTATGCTCGTGATCGATCTTGTAGTTTATTTTTTGTTGTTATTCAGATGTTCCACATTATTGAAGAAGTTGTATAACCTAACTGTAAAAAACATATAAAATACATGCAGTTACTTCATTCTTACCGCGTTGATCTTAAAGCAAAGATAAGTTAACCTCGAAAGGCACAACAGCTACGGTAAAAAAATATTCAAGTATCATTGTTACACACTACATTAACCAATCCGAATAAGATGATTAGTTTTCCTACGCAAAGTTGGTGTTGTGTGAATGAGTATAATAAAAAAAATCCTTTTTCTTCGTCGATACTATCTTGGCTGCATGTTCGTGGCTGTCCAGGGCTTAGTGGCGAGTTCTGCCTTATTGTGTGAGTTTTGTATTAATTATATCAAGCTTTGTGTTATCGTATACTTACAAGGTTTTTTTATCTATCACCTTGCTCAAACGCAGTGTGTTTGACGGACCAAGTAGATCTGTCGCTATTCGCGATCACTTGACATCTATTGCTCTCATAATATGCATATTATATAACTAGCGACCCGCCCCTGCTTCGCACGGCCAGCGTTAGCCATGGAAGTTAATACCTACAAAACACAATAAATTATACCTTCAACTTTAAAAACCTTCCCCTTGAATCACTCTATCTATTTAAAAAAACCGTATCAAAATCCGTTGCGTACTACTACGACAAAATTTCATTTTGACGCTATATTTTCAAAAAATGGTGTAATAATTAATAAAAAAATAATAATAAAATTATTTTTTGAACAATATATGATATACCATTGTACCAATACTATTAGTCCTCTACTCTCGTATTCTACTTTCAGTTGATGGGGAAAAAAGCTAGTAGCTTCCTGCGTAGGAATGTTTTTTGTTTTTCAGTATAAAGTATATTACTTCTAATTATACTGCATAAGTAATTCAGTATTTCATAATTTTATTTATAATGTTTTTATAAAAAGCTAATAATGTCATTGTCGTCACGCTGCGTCAAGGAAGTTGCTGAATAGAACATTTTGGTTTTGGTAGGCAAATTTGCAAATGTTCCACTTTTTACACATATACATACACATACAAGATATACATAAAGTCAGATAATTACAAGGTGTAAACACTTAAGATGAAATGGAAAAGTACTACTAGTTTTTGGGTCTGTTTGTGAATTCGATATTTTTTCTGCCACTTGTTCTAGATTGCGTGGTTGAGATAGAAGTAGTAAAATGGATTGTCAGTTTGGACCATGGCATTGGTATGGTGTTTTGTCTCTGTCTCGCGCAGCAGTTCATTCACCCTGGTGGCGCGGAAGAGCCGCGCGGCGCGGGCGCAGGTACGCGCGGGCGGCTGTGCTCGGGCGCGCGCGCAGGAAGGACGTCTCCGACCATGAACCAAGCTACACTTTATCAGTTATCCGGAGGTGTCGGTGCGCCACGCTGTGTCGCTCTCCGCGCCAACATGACCCCTTAGTACCACGATACTCAAGTGACGTTTTGCATTTATCTAGACTGAAAGCAACATAGATCTCAAGATAAGACTTATTTTTATATTCCCCTAATTTTTAAGTGACGATTTCAGTGACGTGTGGATTTAATATTAAGTGCAAGTGAAAACATAAACAAAACATTTCCCATTAGGATTTATTAATTTGGATTATTCTTCGTGTTCCTCGTCTCCACATTGTAATGCTGGCCATGGTTAGTATATTATATTATTATGGTTGAAGGTTGAAGGGTAAACAACAGTAGTTTAGTTTATTTTTCTTTTCATACAGCTCTTCGACATCTTACAGTCAAAAGACATCAACGCGCATCTTAGTCACTTTACTGGAGAAGTGAAGATTATGTAATTATTGAATCACGCTATAAAGATATGCTAAGGCTTGACTTAACTAGAATAAACGTGTATATGAAATAAAAATGCTTGTGCCCTTATTAACTAGACAATATTTATCAGTAAAAGTCTTTCTTCTCTTATAGTTTTATGTTATGGTGCATTTGGTTTTTAACTTTTAACACATGAGCATGACATGATGTATAATGTATTAACATAATATAAAGGTTTTTGATACAGAAGTAGGTACCTAATGCAGCTTACTCTTATGATTGTAACGTTACCACCTTACCACGGTGAACAAATGCTCCTTATTGAAATAATCTCTTTCAAACTATAGTTACAAAAATAGTTTGGAGGTATTACGATCACATACTTTACAAATCTCATCCCTGTGCTAATAAACCCGTCATTAATTTTCGTAACCACCATAAAATATATACCTACCCATTTATATCTCAAGAGATATTTGAGGCTCATAAAAAGCAGTAAACATATATAACACATAATAAATGCTTTTATAAGTAGTTTAAGCTATAATTTTTTGCGAGACAACAATCAAAAAATTCTAGTCTAACACACTCATGCACACACACACAAACACACACACGCAATTTTTGTTGTTGGGACGTTTAGCGATGTGCAAAAACAGAACCTTGAACTTTTCGAGTTCAAACTCAAGGCGAAGCGTGAGCACACGTGATCAACCCACTGGAAACTTACGTAATACACCCTTCTTCCTAATATGGTGGACGACGTAACAACTAGTCCTTGCTATTGTAGGTATCTACCTACATCTTGTTGGAATTGTCTCATTCGTTAGGTACTCTATTATTTTATTAATGAACTTTTCGTTTATATATTTATTTACATATTATTGTCGGTAAAAAAAAAAAGTTTGTCCAAGTGCATCTATATGCCTGTTCGTTCGTCGCATTATGAGCTTTTCTTCTCTACATGGTTATGAAAAACATCAAATAATGTATACTACCTTCCACCCTTAGACTTAAGGTAGTTATTAATTTATTCGCATACCCCTCGTAGTTTCGTGTTGCAAATATATTGAAGACATGAGATCTCATTTATATCACCTTTTTTATACAGTGTTTCGTAAACAAATACATATATAAGGGGTAATTTTAACTAGTGCTGCATGTCTGTACCCTTAAACATAAAAAGTATGTAGAATAGTATCTACAATAAAAAGGAAAACTATCAACTACCCGAGTAAAGCAGGCTTAATTAGTTTACCACCTTAATTAGAAATTCCATGTAAAATGAATAGAATTAATTGCAAAAATAGCTTTGTAGTTTAAAATATATCTGGAATTTTCCAACCTGAATGTTTAGTACTGTCTAGGGATGTTAAGTTGAGCCATGTTAATCATGATTTCAGAAACCTAAAATATCTGTAGTCGAGTCGCCTCGGATATTTTTCTTTTATTATAATAATAATAAAGCTTGGACATTATCACACAAGGCCACCTGGCCCCAAACTAATCAAAGCGTGTATTATGGGTACCAGCAGCTGATATAATTCTTATATTTTTTTTGTAAATACAAACATATAATACATACCAAACACCTAAATGCAAGGCAAACTAGTAAGTAAGTAGTAGGCAATGTTTGTCACATAAATGTTTACCCCGGCGGGAATCGAGCTCGCGACCTCTGCCTTAGCAGTCAGGTATACTAACTAGACCAGCGGTCTCAATTACATAAATAAATACGTTATGATGGCCAAATATAAAAAACAAGTTCGGCCCAACCATACAAATTCATACGAATTTAAGACCTGTTCAAAATGATTAGCATACCTACCATTACCATGATTTGTTTGGGAACCTAATGTTTACATGAACCTAATTACAGGCTCGGCGTATTACATAGAGAGAGATGTTATACATAAAAAATACATATATTATACTACCAACTCTGCAAACAAATTTAAGCCCAGTGACGAGCGCACAAGTCGCAAATTAGCATACGCGACACCGCCCGCGGTTTCGGCAATGACAATGACAACGACCGATGATATAACAGAAGGCTGTCAAACCCGTGAAAACTCGGTCATTGACCCGAGCGCTCGCAACTCAGCCCCACTTAAAGCTGCTTTCGCTGATGCGATTTTAATATTTACTCTCTAGCACATAGAGTTCAAAGTTACGTTACACACACTTTAAAATTAAACAGTTAAGATTTTTGTCTTGAAAATTCATGACGCAAGCACATGACAATCTTTCTTCGTATTGTTTAAAGATCGGCAACTAATTACATGGACAATGAATCTGTTTGAACAACAGTGACAGTCTTATTGGGGGTCATTTTCCGTCAACGCGTTCACTTAGTTCAGATATTTAAACATTAATAAATGCTTAATATCATTAGCATTTCCTTTTAATTCATAATTACGAAAATATGTTTTTTCGATTACGGGTTTTTTATTTGCTCAAATAGCTATAAATGCTCTAGAATGAGATAAAATACAAACAAAAAATTTGAATGATTTTCTACATAACCTTTAGAACTACAGAACTGATTTAAAAAATGTTTTACTAATGAATTGCTATAAGCCACATTGTGCCTTAGTAACATAGGCTTTTATCTCGATGTGTTTTCCCAATTATACGCTGCCAGAATCGCGGAAAGAAATTAGTTACGTTCACTAACACTGAGAAGATATCTTGAAGATGTTGTGGTGGATGCGTGGGTGTGCCAGGAAGGTCCTTGATGTGTAGAAAGTAAAGTTGAGTGCGCGCGCGCAGGGCGGCGGGCGCGGGGCGCGGAACCTGTTCGAGCAACGGTACCCGCCCTGCACGCACCCATTATGTAATAACCTTTTTCTTGCTCGCCTAACTACTCGATTATGTCGTAACGTGACCTTTCTGCATTAATCTTACTGCATTCATTGATGCGATTTAGCTTTAAGGCTATTTGTTTTGTTATTGGTAAATAGGTAGGGGTATTATTACTTTAGGTACTAATTTCTGACTAAGTAGCTATTACGGATTGAGATTTGTATATATTTTTATATTATATAATTAGGCATATTTACATTAGTGTTAAAAGTATTTAAGCTGCAATTACGCATATCTATTTTATCTTAGACACAACAAAAGATTAAGAATTTCCGACAAAGTCAACTGACGACATTAATCATGATGCTCACGAATCTAAAATTAGAATTTACTAACCATTATCGCCTTTAAACCCGCTTCTATGTATAAAATGTAGCATTCTAATGTTATGCATTCACAGGTGCATTGCATTAGCCTTCGCACGGCCACGCTACTTATTATTCTAACTCAGTTAAGAAAGTAAAGTTGCAGGAAACGCGGCAAGCACGTGTTTATAAAAATATCGATGACATTGTAGTGTCCCACATGCATATGTGAGTAAGTACTACAATGTATGCCGGTGCCCTTCCGGTGACCACGCGCAGTTACCGCACCATAACCAGCACACCACGGCTATTTGGGCAAACATATCGCACGCGCATTTAATACCTGCCTACGATTTACGACTCTCTCGAGTAATACTGTATATTGTATGGGCAACTTTTATTATTTCGTAATATATAACTTACTTCTGCATTTTCATCGTATATATCAAAACCGTATTAAAACGATAACATATATCTATATTCCGAGGGACGATATGTCATAGCATAGATAGTAAGCCATTTTAACAGCCGTGGTGGCCTAGTGGTTGAAGCAACGGCATCTGATGGGCCCAGATTCACTTTCCGGCCTGTACCAATGAGTTTGTCTAAGCTTAAGCACAGTGATTAATCACACCATGAGCTAAAAAGAAAGGTAGGGTGAATTGGGATCTCCCGTGGGTTATACCATATGTGTGCGTGTCAATAGGACACACACATCAAATGCTAACATTATATGGTAAACCAAAAAAAATCAAAATCTGTTGACATAATAAAGTTACTTTTCGTAGAAAGGTATTTAATTTCAGGTACCGTAATAAATAAAATACAATCAATTTACATAGCACAGTAATAATTTGCGTAGATAGTTAAACAAGCAAACAAATCAGAGAATTGTTTGACGTTTGATTGTAAGATGTTGGCTGACCCTGTTTAGTTCCGCACTAACTATAACCTGCTAAAGGTGAGGTGCAGCGGTGCACGTGCACCCTATTGGGTTCTGATTACACCCGCCTATTATTTATTTTTTACCGCCGCGACCTAACGGTAGCTGGAACCCATGCGTCCGTGCATACAGTACTGTCTGCCTATGTCCGTTCAATAGTAGGTAACATGTGAACACGAAACACCCGTGTAAAGCTTTACTTATGCCGCCTATATTTTCCCACTCTACATTCTCTTAAGTAAAATTTCCTAGAAACCAAACTGTTAGGAATCGTATGTTTATTTTACATAAAGTAACTCCTTTTATTGTGACTCACGTCAAAGCTTAGCGGAACGTTTTAACTGTATCTGTGAAACACTATGGCATATAGTATATACGAGTTGGCCCGCGGTTTCAGCCGTGCAACCAAACTTCAAAAGGGGTATATGACTTTCAAGTATAGTTCCCTCGATTATTACAGGCTGTTAAATCTGCATTTGATCAATTTACTGGTTTATACGTAGGTATAGCAATAACTGAAAATTCTAAAATATATATAAATACGTGATAAAAATAATCTTTCTGAGAATCGTTAAATTTGTCCCACGATCCTAAGTAATATCTATAATAACACTAGTCCTCAACTGTATCATATTTCTAACTCCACTGATTGTCGTCTCAAATGGATCTAACGGTACATTCTTCTACAAAGACCCGTTGTCCCGAACATAAAATATATTTTTTTGGTTTTCGGCCTCTACCTGCGTTGAGATTATTCGACACTTGCTGCACCTATTCATATTTTTTGTTGGCAACCATAGATAATCGCTATATTGCCGTAATTTGTAGTTGAAAGTCGTTGCGGTTTGTTCTGATATCCAGATGATGATAATAAGCAGAATAACTAAATCTAGATAGATGTCGCATCACTATCTGTTTGATAAATGTTAATACATATTATGCACATCGCATAAGCTATACTATAACACAGTAAAGTAGCACATTTAGCCAGAGCACCAGAATTAGCCCTGTTAAATATAGCTTACAAATGTGTTTGAATATCAATGAACTGGTGATTCAGTCACGTCATTATTCCATCTAGTGTAATATTTGAGGTGTACAGAACCCAAAAGTAACAAAGGAAAGTAAACCGTCGATTTGGAGTTGCTCGATCGATGAAAGTAAAGGCCTGTGTAGACGGGCGGGCGGTCCCGTTAGCCGGCCGGAGCTCGGCCTCGCGGAATACTAAACGCTGACATACTGCGCGGCTTTTGACCCTAACACATTCTAGTCTAGTACTTCACACCTTTCTGCTGCAGACTATGATGCACTTCCTGTGCCGCCAATCCCACCAATAAAAAAATCACCAGACTGTACCTACTTATAAAACCTTAGTCAAGTTAGCACGACACTACAAAGAAGCAGCGTTATTTGGCTGCGATCTTCAGTAAAGTAGAGCTACTCCTTAATCAGGCGCCTGTATAGACTGCCTGCTGGCTGCGACGCCCGATACGCCCTATCTCTCTTCAAGTGACTGCCTGGGATTGAGAAACATTAACTTCATGTTACTAATTTTCAAAATCATTATCACAAAAACACAAGCTTTCAGTATAAAACCTATAAGCGTATAAATTTGAATTCAGCTCTGGTTTTTCCCCTACATTTTTATGGACACTAAACAGTTTCAATGCAATATAATAAAAAATCTACTTTTGCTTAGAATTATTGTAAACAAAAGTGGCAAAAAATATACCCTTCTTAGACTTTTGCACTTTTTGGGTGTTTTATATTGTACTATTGTTGTAATTTTTATGTGCAAAAAAGAAACAACGCCATAGAATTCAAAGGCAGGGAATGCAATTTGTGCAAATGACTTTTTAGCATATTATACAATTTTGTTGTTTCTGACACTTGGTCATAAAACTCGATGGTTCATTGTTTTTTCTTTACTTTCGCAATCCTTAAATGCATCTTCCATTATTCTGGTGAACAATTGCAAACCAGCCGACAAAGGAAATTACACATTTTGAGTAAAAAGGCACCGTAGCCGTGGTGGCCTTGTGGTTGAAGCAACGGCCTGTCATCTGATGGGCCCGGGTTCAAGCCTCGGCCTGTACCAAAGGGTTTTTCTAAGCTTAAGTACAGTGATTAATCACACCATGAGTTTAAAAAGAGAGGTGGGGCCAGTTAGGATCTCCCGAGGGTTTTCCCATTAAAATTGGAGCCGCCCAACTGGCGACTTTACCTCCACCTCACAGAAGACCGCAGTCAAATAAAACTACTTTAACGTAGTGTTGTGTTTCTGCGGTAAGTAAGGTTGCCAGTGCTCCACGAGGATACGCTACGCTAGTAGTAATGCTACTAGCACAGTGGGTCCTCATCAACAACAGGGTTGGCAACTCGCTAGTGATATCTCTGGTATTCCTAATAGCTATTGGCTACGGTGACTGCTTACCCTCAGGTGGGCCGTACGCTTGTGTGCCACATTAGTGGTAAAAAAAAACATGTAAACCATTTCATCTGCGATACCAACCAACTTAGTAAGCCTAGAGTGGCCGGCAAAATAGAAATTTAGCTAGCTTTATGGTTGCTTGTGTTATAGCAAAACTATATCCATGGAAGTACATATCTGTATAGTACAGATGTACGAGAGGACAACGACCCTACGCAAAATTCGCTGCATTGGGCTAGGTCTAGTGCATGCGCGTATGTAGCGGTATCAACACGGAAGCTCTCCGAGCGGGATCGCAATATGCGCTCGCACCCTGCTAGACAGGGAAAAAGTTATGAATGAGTATTGAAGCCTACCCCAAGAAGGGGGGAATAGAATTTGCGCCACGGGCACCAGCACTTCCACAGACACAGATGTGCCCTATACACTGTACTAACCGCACTGAAGGATCAATAGCATATAGTTACGGTAACTACTCAAAAACTCATTAAATAAACACATGATTCTTCAATAGCCGGATAAATTAGTATTAACTATTGTTTAAAATAATATGTATACAAAAATAGCATCTATCGCATGTTGGACTTATATTATGAGTTATGACGTACTTGCATTAGTACCTACATATTATCATCATTCAGAATGGCAAAATTGAAACAGCGATAGTCTCTCAACTTTTTTACTTTTGAGGAGATATTGTAGTAATGACATAACTGAAAACAAAACGCCCCAGTTCCTAATAACTTTAAGCTCAGTAAGATAATACTATAAAGAAAAAATATGAATAGCTATATACTATTCATTCGAGTGTCTATTAGTTCGTTTAAGTCATTATTTCGTTAAAGCATCTCATAAGCCCAAAGAAAATGTGATGTCAACGACCGTGTGCCCAATACTCGCACAGTAAACGCATTTCCCGGCGCACACGAGCACAGCGCGCGATTTATTCGCGCGAGCGAGACGCCGCGCGGGCGGCGCCGGGCGGCGGGGGCTAGCGCAGTGGGACGAGGCGGCTGCGGCCGTTCACCCCGGAAGATTCAGTGTTTTGATACCGCTCAAGCCTCCGTCGCCACTGGAAAACTGCATTTTCTTTGATGCGCTCGCTTTTCACGCTCTAATTGAACGCCAATAGGATATATTTTTTACTAGTAAATGCATGTATTGACTCTATGATATCGTCGGATCCTTATCCTTAATATAATATCAGCTTTAACCTACGAAGATACTTCGTACCTATTTAGCAAAAATCTAAATGGGATCATTAGATCCATTCATGGCAGATTAATTTTGGAACGGATAACAGGTACCTAACAATAGGGTAGGATTAAAAAAATAGCTTGAGTATGTGCGTGCGTGCATATTAATGCTAACATAGTGGATACACAAAAGCTTCCCGAATCAATACAATGAAGGACAGGCGGTAGGACAATGACACAGCTATAGACGTGTCTGGAAAAATCCCCTCTAGTAGAGTAGAGCACTAAGTAGGAATTGGGGTAGGTTATTGCCTCTCAGTACCACACCTCACTTCAATGACCGTACGTCACTGGCAGTAGTGAAGTTTTTCTTTTCAATGATTATAATATATCATACGTTATTTAAATGCATGAAAATTACGTCACAAAGCAACTGATTTAATAAATAACTATCGATGTAAACACCAAAATAAAATGTTATAATCATTCCACGAAAAATATTATACAGTTTGTTTGTATAATAATATTATTTCCGCTTTTTACTCAGGAATATTAATTAAAGTGACTAGTCAATTTAAACAGACTATAGATACCGAACCTAATTGTCACTTATACCAGTCTGAACAGTTTGCAGCTGTTAACAGATTACAGGGCTGTAAATAGTGAAATCAATATTGGATAATGGTAGGTGGCAGGGTGCGGCGTTGCCGCCGGAGGAGAGTGGGATCGACACCCTTACTACGAGTATTTTTAAGCCTAATACCCGATTAACAAAAATTAAAAATATATATATATGGCTTTCTGGAACTCTCTTTCTACATTTGCAGGGTTCAGGAACAGATTGCTTTTAGGTGCGATTGGTAACGGATCGAGAACCAAAGTTAAGGGTGCGTGCAGGCTGTGTCGACGACCCGTGAGAGTGAAAGCGTGTTCCGGGGAGGCTCAGCGCGCTGCGTCGCCCGCCCTGCTATGGCTTTCGCTGTTTTTCTCACACTGCTAGCTCACGTTTTTTTACTTATTTTAACTACAACTTTATGATAGGCCACATTAAGATGTCCTCTGAATCTAACTATTGAATAATATTGTCCTATCCTCAACCATGTTGCAGGCAGTGAGCAGCGTGATTGATTATTTTAAGTTGTAAGATAATAATAGTTTTGAAGTTTTCTAACGTGGACTTTCAAGGGCTTAAGTATACTGAGAGCAAAGAAAAATGTATAACATAAATGTGTGCATGTCCGTATTTCCGATGCTCATGAATAGGAAACTAGACTGATCGTGCAGATCGGGAGCACGGTCAGGGCTCGCTCCGCGGCCGCTTGCTACAGTTGCTACACTACGGAAGTAATGAACTTGAATGCAACCCGCTGCGCCGCGGTCGCACTGCGCTGCGCGCCTCCGTCCTGCTCTGCTCTAATAGAAGAATAGTAGGCGCGAATGTGATGTACTCACTGCATTTGCTGTCAAATTCGTCCGCATTCTCCGTCACAGGCCGCTTTCGTCGTCGATGCGTTTATCGGAACGAGACGCGAATATGTGTGTCGATTGCATTCTCAGTGTCGTAAAAGTGCATTTAGGTCGGTGGGCATAGCAGCCCGGCGGCGCGCGGTGGCGTCGGGTTAGTGCGACGCGCTCGGCGGCTAGACGTGAGGCAGGTCGGCAGCGGCCTCCACGTTGCATAATGCGCCTCGCGCCCTGGCGGCGAACACGGCGCGCGGGCCCTTCGCCAACCGCACTCAGTCCGCGCTGACTACCGCACTCGCAGCTCCGACCCTGCAGCTTCCAGCTTCCAGCTCGCCCCAAACGACATGAGAGCGGCGTGCTGGAACAGGCCTCTCGTCCCATTGCTGGCGCTCCGCATATTGCTCGAGTACCTCAAGTCGCTCGATCTCGCGCTGGCCATCTGAATAGACAACTGCCCACCCACGAGTTATCATCAGATACGATCTTTATAGTCTTAGTTTGAGTTTAAACCTCTTTAAATGTATACCTGCTACAGTATTACAACTCCCGTAAGTATATAATTGCTATTTTCGTCTCGTGTTTCATAAATCGTAACTAGTGCTCACCTAACATATTTTTCGCCTAATGATCACTGCTAAATCATATTTAGCATATTCTCTTAATATATAAAAGGGTACCTAAATATTCATTAATACATAACTGAAAAATTATTCATGACAAACCATCTTAACGTGTTTATTATAATAAATCAGACTAAACTAAATACTTAAGTCTGATTTACAATGAGCAGAGCTTAAACTACTTACATATACATAAAAGATTTTACCCAAACCAGATAAATCATTATAAAATGAAATAATTTAATAGTTTTTTGTATAAATATATAATGAATTGTAATTACAGCATCCAATACCTAATTTACTATATCGATCTCGCGTAGTCAGTTTACTTCTTCATGACTCTTTAAATGCTTTTCTTTATTTACTTTTTAAAGTTAAAATTGTTTTATACGTACATATTTTTCATGTAATAAATCGAATTGAAGGGATGCCACAATAAAATATATCTTTTAACCGCATTTTCTATTTTCTCATTAGTTGAACGTTGGATTTCCAAAAAAATATAAAATAATTGGTTCAGAAACTCGTCTTTTCTCTTCTATCTTTTGAATTGTTTGTTTATCTTATAACTTTTATCATCTAAAATCTGAGTGAACAGTGCAGTTTTTTTTACCAACAGTCTATAATTATGATGCTTAGCAGGCAACTCCATTATCCAAAGACGATAGAAAAAAAGTACAAGTGTGATAGTAAAATAACATTAACACAACATCCTTTGAAAATACCAAGTGCAATAATAGCAAGTGCTGTCTCCCCGATATTCGACACCTATATTATAATGATATTATGACATTTGTCTAGGCAATAGGTATTGTGACTATTTACAGTGAAAATATCAACGTATCAAACTTATTATTAGAAGCAAGGTTACTGTTCCCGTTGCACTCTTGCATGCGCTAGAATGTAATATACAGTATTCAATATTGGATTATTTGATAACAACACTGTATTTTACTATTTAATGGCAAAGCTGGTAAGCTTTTGTTTCCAAGAAAGATGCTACGAAGGGCTCTTTCTAATTTATTTCGTTAGCGAACACAGTGACACAGAACATAGTCGTAACATAGTTCATTTATTTTTTATCAATTTAACTAATTTCTATTTTATATAATTAGCCTTAGAAATCTTATTGGAGCGTAGCAGCAGCACTACCTTTAGGTACCTTAAATTTTATCTACCATACCTACATTATTTAAAAAAATAAGTGCGATAATAACAATACCTAGGTACCTTATGTACTTGCAATTAGCTCAAACCATTTCGTAAGCAGTTTTATCAGTCAGTATGTACACATAGATTGCAGTAAGCGACGCAACGTGTGAGCAAAAGGGCAAGTTCAAGTGCAAGCGCATCGCTCGCCAAGGTTGCTTCCTGGTGCGCGCGCGCATGTGCGCACTCGCGCTTCATGCATCTAGCGCTCTATTACCCACGCCTAAACACGGCGGGCGCTACTACAATCAGCTAGCTTTTAAATTTCATGTCATTTCATATGTGTCGTTCAGAAACAATAACTACATATATTCTAGAACGTTACCACATTTTTTTTTACGATATACAAAAGTTTATGTTATTTGTCAGCCATTCATTTTATTGGAGGGTAAAACAATTTGATTAGTTTTCATAGACACTGTAACTTTTAGGCAATAGAACAAAATATTACAATTGAATATATGTTTGATGAAATATATGCTCACTGAACGTTATACACTTATAAATGTATTGTCGTATAAAATGCGTTCTTTATTTTTTGAGGAATAGAGTTGATCGTTTTTATTATTTCTACTTGGGGTGAGTGATTAACATGCCAATAATCAATGAATAATTATATGTAATTTATTACTTTTGTTGTAATAAGACAACTATATAAATGACGTACATTAAGGGAAAGTAATTAGATACGTAGTAGATTATCAAAGTAAGGTAGGTGTTGGTTAGTAAGATCAGAATAGACCCCGGTAAGTCGCGTGTGCGGTGTGACATTGCGCGGACGCATCGCATTGCCCAAGCGGCACTCATCATATCGGTCACGTGCAGCCTCATACCATATATACCAATACATTATACACACTCATGAACAAATTTGAGTTTACAACTATTTACGAAAAACATTACAATCACTGCAACATTCATTGATCGTTAAAATAGTCCTCCAAGGTTTTAGTTTTGAATAGATGCTGATCATCAATAAAAAATTTAAATCTTATCATTGTTTTTTTTTTTTATATATAATAACTATTAAAACATTGCGAATAAACTTCAAAGATCCAAGTGGCCGAGTGCATCTCGGTAACGTTGTAAGTTATTGTTTTATACGATGCTTCAATCACGCAAGATTAATTCCATGCATCTTGTATCAACTAAATTAGCTAAATTTATTTCAGTCTTATACTTCGAAGCTATTTGGTACTTCGGTACCTAAATACTATCTATGTATAAGTTTAATATTTGTGACACGCAACAATATTATTTTTTATTAAAAAAGAAATACTATGCTGTTCTGTCAAGAGAATAAAAAGAGAAACAAAAATGTTTAAATAAATAAGTTATTTATAATAAAATAAATAACTTATTTATTTAAACATTTTTGTTTCTCTTTTTATTCTCTTGACAGAACAGCATAGTATTTCTTTTTTAATAGTTATTAATAAGAAGATAGTCACTAATCGACTAAACGTTTTGTTTTAACTTTCATTTTTGTGCTTCTATTGTTTCGTCTTACAATTACAAATCTATTATAAAAACACCTTGCGATTTGTTGTGAATTGTGGAGATTCGTGTAGAAGCTCTAGCTTTGTGCAGTGTGCTCATCCACAGTTCCAGAACTAAATTACGTATACAAACTGATCCATAATTTAGGACTGCTATATGTATATAAGAAATGTTCAACAAACAACTCCTTCCATAGTCAGTATAGCATAAGAGTGATGAGATTTTAGTTATGAGATTTTGTTTATAATACAAATATTAAATGCAACCCAGACATTGCCCAACCAAACTGCCCAATAAAGGTATATGACGCAGCCAATATAATTTTAAAGTTTATTTTATTACTGCGTATACATTTTCAATATATTTGTTTATATGTATTGTGTATACATTGGTCTTTGAAATACATATTGTGATGCATGATTGTCTTCCGAAACTCATACATAAAACACAGATGCATAATGTTTACAATCAGACCGCCGCTTACCCAACTATCTGAATGTCAAATGAAGCCGGTTTGGAAAACAAAATTTTCATTCTCATCGAGAGAAGTCGACGGCCGCGATTGACCGCTTCCAAAATTATGCAATGAAGTGTTGAACTTCACCGCGTTCCTCTGACTGAATACTATTATTTTTACTCTTTACTGTAACTATATATTGCATGCCTAGATTTAATACAAACGACAGTAACTTTATAAGCAATAGCAATCAGGACATTCACTATTTAATTGATTGTATAAGAGGTATAGATAATTATTATGTATTCTAAATATCTCAGTTCCGTGTTCCAGGTTCATACTGCCAACTTGGCAAATAGTCAATACTTTCAATAATATGTAAACAAAACACATCTGTAAGAATAGAATGAATTTACGTTAACCTCTGTTAAGAGACTGATTTAACTTTACCCAACAATTTTTATTATATTAAAGTTATTTATATATTTTATTTGTTTCAGGTACGAGCCACTAAAAACTAAAGAAAATATGAACATATTGTTTTAAGGATCAATACAAAAATCAACATGAGACTGGTAAGTTTTAACATAAACATAGATATCTAAAGCTGTATTCTTCGAAAGGGTTGAAATTACTTTACTGAAAATATTAATAGACAAATAGGAAGTGGTGCGCAGTGCAAAGTGCGCACTTATCGCAAAACTGGGTCAGTAGTAGCACCGCCCCTTTATCGAACGCCGGCGCTACCAATCCACCAAGCAAAAACCAACTCTTTCCCTAAGAATATACATCTCAATGTTTCTTGCCGCAGTCGCTGAAATTGCAACCGGGTGTAATGACTGAAAATGCATTTCGGAAAGAAGTTGTTTGCAAATTTTCCGGGTTAAACAATCTTCACTTTCGTAATATGTGACGATGAAATTAAAATCGAGTCATTCAGATGGCTATATTGTATTTGAGTTGTCGTATATTTTGTTAGAAGTAAATAGATAAAGAATATATGTATTGAATGATCAACAGTCAACAAGTGAAGAAGTGCCAAGCACGACGGTGGTAGGCCGCACGGGCAGTCCTGGTGCCGGTGCAGCAGTGAGCGCAGTGTCGAGTGCAGGCGCTTACGATGTGACGCGAATGCGTGAGGAGGAGTTCGAGAGGCTCACCGTATACATAGTGCCTGACGTGCCCTGCGAGCGCGGCATCCCTAACAGGGCAGAGAGGACGCTCCCGCGCAGCCTCGCATTAAGACCATCCGCAGTATTATCTACTCCTAACACACCGGTTAGTAAAACGCCTGCATTTGGAAACGTAAATTTCAGTGGAACTAATACAGGAATCAATATTCCTTTTAATGTACCCAAATATAAGTAATCCAATATTACAGACTGAAGGTGTATGGAGTATTGGAGTTATCCCCAGAGGAACAAGGTTTGGACCGTTTGAAGGCACCAGAACTCCCAACAAACCTAATGACAAAATTTCCTGGAGATATTATTGGAGGGTGAGTTCAAAGACATTTCATATTCCTCGCTCTACGCTAAAACAGGCAATTATAGCAACCTGCACACTTTGCTTCATAACCTAAGAACCGGTAAGGCTTTCCTATGTAAATATGCCGCATAAAATCCTTACCGTTTTCGTTCCTATAGTTAGTCTTGCTACGAACCAAGTCAAATGCAAAACTACACTAAACTAATACATAGAATAATAGCATTATACAAACATTATGTATACATAGTGTAATTTTCTTCAACTAACCTATTTCCTCTCTATTTTGGGCCAGGTACAGGAAACTGTGAGACATCACACTTATGGAAATATAAAGGTGAGATTGGGCTTTCAAATTTCTTTCTTGGTGATGGTACTCATAGTTTTAGAAACGAGGTGGTAATGTTAAACAAAGTGAAAACGAAATTAAACTGTAAGTTACATTAAACTTGGTTACTATTAAATCATGGTTCAGTGCAATAATAACAATGTAAGAACATCTATATGTGTGAAATATGATGTGGGCTTCACGGACCAGGAAATTGAACGAATAAAAAATTAAATGGTATAATCTTTAAAGTGATATGATTGTTTAATAGTTTAAATATGTCTTCGATAATATACAACTAATTTTGCTAACATTACATCTCGTCCTTGACTTCCCTCTATACTGGAGCAAGCATGTTGCTATCAGTTGCACGCGCACTGTAAATATCCTGCACGTGCCACGTGCTCGACTAAACATGTGCTAAATATTTATTTACCGTGTAATAACAATAGCACTTCATTATCATAATTTTCTTATCAGCCATGAAAATCTTAGCACATTGAAAACAAAACATTAGATATAAAGAGGGCTAGTGTAGGTGGAAGAATAATAATCAAGCTGTGTATTAAATTGCATTAAAATTAATTACAGATTTTTAAAGATAGCGACTATTATTACCTGGACGGATCAGACACCAGCGTTGCTAACTGGATGCGATACGTCGCTTCGGCTTACTCGCTCCCTGTGATGAACCTCGTAGCTTGTCAACACCAAGAGCACATATACTTTTACACTATCAGGTACTTTACACTTCACATCACTTTCGATAAGCTTTTCTGTAGGTAACGATATTTAATTTTTATTTCTTTTCCACAGGGATATAATGCCGAATGAAGAACTAATGGTTTGGTACTGCAAAGATTTTGCAACAAGGTTGGGCTATGATATTGATCCCGAAAGAGCTACATATTCAATTTGTAAGTAAAATTATACAACATGTTGCTATTTTGAAATTGCATTACATACTATAAATAAATATTAATTAAAAAAATATTCTTAATTTTCAGGCAAGGAGGAAACTATCAAAAAAGCATATGGCCTACCACCAGCCCCTGTCCATCCAGAGATAGCTTTTAATCACATGAAATATGTGCTTGGCCTTTCAAATGCCAAGGATTTATTAGAAGCTGACGTTCCAAGCCGCAGGCGCAAACGTGAATCGAATGAAAAACAATATCATGAGAATCCGACTCTATTACTACGTGAAGACCCCAGATGTTTTGGCAAAAATGATAGAGCTGTTGCTAGGACCGACATTTCTACGAACATTGTTCACAGCATACCGGATCACTCTATTACCAGTGAACAGGCGCCGCTGTCCCCAAACAGTCTTATGCCATCTCCATCGCCTGTAAAAATTCATAGGGACAACTCTACTTTGATAATTCATCAGCATAAAGAAAGCACCTCTCATGTAGTCATTCATCAACTGGATAATCCGAGAATACACAGCAATAGATCTCCTGCACAAAATCATCATTTAAGAGACATGCGTGGTCCCTCACCAATGGCACAGAATCATCAAGACAAATTAGGTCACAGTTCACCAGGTCTCACTCAGTGCGGGGGACCTCACTATGAACATCAGCTGACCCCTAATGATGGATCGGTACGTTCCGATGAAGGATATCATAGTAATGGATATCATGACGAATTCACTCCACCCGAAGATTCCAGCGACTCTGATGTGGAAAATTATGTATTGGATTGCTCAAATAAAACTAACGAACCTAAGGAGACAGTAATTGTACAAAAAATTGACCAAGACATGCACCGAAATGAATTCAGAAAAGTTAAAATTAAAATGTCAAGAGCTTATCAGTACCAGAACCACAAAGAAATGGATTGTGAGAGTGAAAAGGAACTAACAATAGCGGAAGAAATCACCGATGTCATGCCACAAAATTTATCACCCCCAAGACGTGACCCTGCTACATCAACCGTAATTGTACTAGAATCATCACAGAACACTGTTGTGCCAATAATAAAACCATATTACGAAGATGGACCGTTATCCCCATCGCCGCAACCAGCTTACATGAGATATACACCACCAGATACTCGTATTTTAGAAACAATACTAACAGGTAACAGAATTGACACAAACAATAACGATCCAAATCGTCGGCAGCCGAATGCTACACCACCACCATCGTCACCAACTGAAATGGCTTACTCTTACAAAAAGAGTCACAGATATGGTAACGTTTGCAGCCCGGATTCGAGTTCCAACCTCACTCCTCTGCCATCTCTCCTGCCACTGCCGCAGCAGCTCCCAACTCCTGCTGCTGCTTCCGTTTATTCAGCGTCACCCCCGCATACAATTCCACACACTACAGAGATTCGGGAAATCAGGGAAATAAGAGAAATAAGAGAAACTAGATACGAGAGCCATTACCCAAATTACTCTTATAATTTATATTCTCCGCCTAATTCCACCATAATAACTCAACTGGGATCTCCACCCTGCACATATTCTCCGACAGTGACATCGACGCATCAATACGAGAGGTCACAAAATGTGCCTACTAGTCATCATTACCCATCATCAACTAGTGTAATTACTCTGAAAAATTGCTCACAGTTAAGTTTAATACAAAACTCGAACGTGAATAACCAACTAATGCCCCAGCACGGAAGTGTCAGCCCCGACGGATCTTGCAGTCTTATGATGGCTCCATTGAGCCCTAACTCACAATCATCGCGTGGCTATAGAAGTTTACCTTATCCTCTTAAAAAGAAAGATGGAAAAATGCACTATGAATGTAATGTTTGTTGCAAGACATTCGGACAACTATCAAATCTGAAAGTCCATCTTAGAACGCATTCGGGTGAAAGACCATTCAAGTGCAACGTGTGCAGTAAATCTTTCACACAACTGGCTCACTTGCAGAAACACCACCTAGTCCACACTGGAGAGAAACCTCACCAGTGCGACATCTGTAAGAAACGCTTCTCTTCAACTTCAAATCTGAAGACACATCTGCGATTGCACTCTGGACAAAAGCCGTATGCATGCGATCTGTGCATGCAGAAATTCACCCAGTTTGTACATTTGAAACTTCACAAGCGGCTGCACACTAACGACAGGCCATATGTATGCCAGGGATGTGACAAAAAATACATAAGTGCTTCTGGCCTACGCACGCACTGGAAAACTACTAGTTGTAAACCAAACAATATTGAAGAAGTCCTGGCTATCACGAACGCCGCTAACACTGAATGCATTGGTAAGTGTTTAATACTCATTCAAACTAAATTTCCAAAAAATCACCAGTAATTATTTGCAACATTCCGAACAAAACATAATTTTATTATTATGTTTTTTTTTAATTTTCAGTTTTAAGTTTAATTTTACATTTATCACACTTAAATGAGAGAGATGAATCGTGATCGTAGTCGCGAGAATGACTGCAACGCGTTGCACTTTCTCTTCGCAGTTGAACCACAACTTTCACTTGCGCTCTCGCTGAACGCGGCCGATTTCATATTCGCGTGCACTTTGCAGGTAACGTCGACAAAGACTGCCACGAAAGAGAGGGGCACGAGGCGTACGAGGTCCACTCTCCATCACAGGGAGGGCTGATGGGAGTCGGAGGGGCGCGCGTGGCGATGGCGCACGGCGAGGTGCTGGGAGGGCACGCGCACTCCACTACAGGGCTGCTAGCGAGCCGCGGGTCGAGCACGCACGAACCTCACTACCGCACGCTGCCCGAGCACGAGCCACCACCGCAGCACTACGCCGCGCCCTCCACTGAGCCGCGCCCCAGCGTCATCGAGTCCAACCAGCCACTCATCATTGAATGCACCTGAGCCGGCTGCTCTTCGACGATCGACGACGCGTGTCATCATGTGATTCCATTATTGTGATTAAGCGAAAATATTCTGTATGAACACTTGGACCCGTCTGTGACTCGTCCTACCCAGTGGCTATGAGATTACATAATATGAACGTTAAGTTGTACATAGTGTAATATATATAATAAGCGGTAAGTGCGATGCGATATTAATAAGTACTAAGTACTTGAGTTTTTTTCCCCCTCTGGGAATGTGTATTAGATTGCATTAAGCATATTAATATTAACTACACCTGAGGTTATGGCAGCCTTCGTTTTTATTAATGCTCAATTTGAAATATTGAATACCCAGTAATTCTATTGTAAATAGGATTTTGTGACATCGACTTTATTTAGTAAGTACCCTGTCCGCATGTGTATATCGTGTAATATAAATTATATTAGGCGTGCAAGTATCCAGAACATAGACATACTTCTCCCTAAAAAGTTATGACTTTCTTTTATGACCATAAAGGTCTAGGAAATGATTTCTAAAGGCTACTGCAAAATGATTTAAAGGAATGTCGTTGATTCACTATTTTTTCACCAAAGAACTACTAAACAGCTACTAGAACTATTTCAAGGATTGTTTTGTAGTAGTATATTTATGATTGTGTCTGCAGAATGAACAATTTATTAAGAATTCATAAAGTACACGCCGAACAACTCATGGAATGAATAAATCAACTGATTAGTGGTAAGTGCCAAAAGCACGTTTATATTTTAAGTTATTGTAAAGTCTTTCGCATAGTATTTTCAAATTGTTGTTCCTAATGAATAATCGGAGAGTAAGCACATAATATGTGCAGCAACGTAATGTTATTTAGAGTAAAATTGACGTATAATTGTGTATATTGTCCCTACGCTAGAACAAATGGTGCTTCACGAGGTAGAAGTAGTAGGTAGTCGCCGCGCGTGCGCAATGCGCATCGCCGCTGGTGTCCGCGTTCCCCGCGGCATGTTCGACTATTTACTACATTGTAATTTTCATTCACCGAATCTACTAGTTATTATGTTATATCTCCAAATTATTATGATTCTCCTATTCGAAAAGGCTGAGATAATTAAATAAAATAATGTAACGTTTGGCGAACATTACATTTAAGTAAGTACTGGTTTTCATTATAAGTATATATGATATTATGTTATCGATAAAGTTAAATAATACCTTCCTGCATGTTTATGTATATTATCTATACGTGATGCAAAACCAAACGTTAGCTTTTTATATAGGTATTTCTATTGTTCTTACGAGTAAGATTTTTACAGGCCATACCTTGTAGATTTACTATCTGTATACTTTATAATATTTACAGTGCAAAAAGTCTTGAAGGTATGATCTGCGCTGATTTCGACGTAAATGTTTGTATGAATGATGGCAGCATACAGTTTAAATAACTGGAATGCTACGGCATAATATGTGAGAAGCTGGTAAACATAAATGGCATGAAAAACGAATACGTGATGTCATGCCTGTTAAATTTAGGTACATATTTTTTCATCGATGTTTATTACGTAATTGATGTAGAATTAAAAGAATTTATATATTTTTTACATTAAAATGAGTACAGGGTTTTCATCTAAGCATGGAAGGATTCCGCTGCTGATATGTGTGGTCACGCGCAGGACTGGTGATAAATATTAACTTGTGATAGGAATCAAAAAGCATTAATATACGTTTCATTTTAGTAAATAATGGAAACGATATCAATTACTGCATAAATTGTGTGTTGTAGTACTGTGTTAAGTTCAATTTGGACAAAGTCGTGCATAGTAGGTATACGATTTTCAAATGACAACAAACGTCGGAATCGAATCATTATTCAAATCTTTAAAATCATTTCATTACGAAAGTATACCATTGTTGACATCATTGCTATAATATCAAAATTATGTTATTATCGGAAGCTCTTCAAACTTCTCGCCATTCCTTATTATTTATTAAACAGATATATATATTTTTTTGTTAGAATTTATGAATACTTTGTGATGTACCTCTCTAATATTATAACTGAATATTGCCCCTAAAGTTTATGTACAACACCAGGGTGATTATAGTTACAAGTCGTCGGCGTCACTGCACAGCACAAATTTCTCATATTTTTTTTTCTAACCAAATGATACGTAATTGTTACACATCGTAATACGAGTCGTTTGTGCTTGAACGGCAAACTCAAATTCATAATATTATATTTACCCCGATCATAATTACCATCTATGAAGAATATTAAATGTATTGTATTATTATCACCCTTTTGATATTAATGATGTAAGTAATAATGAAGTGAAGATAAATACATAGCTATTAATTACACTGTAAATATTACCGATAAAAGATTAACTTCAATCGGCGTAATTTTTTTAATTCGTAATAAATTAAATCTATAATTCTGACAATTTACCAACACTGTCTCAAATTATGTATCAATGAAACATGTATAAATAAAATTATTAACGACACCTATGGTATAGTTGGTTCGTACATAAAACTATTAATAAGTACAATACATTACTTATGGTACATCAAAATAAGCAATATAATATCACTATGTATCGATAACTTCTGCCACAGACTATACATATATATAAATAATTATAAAGGACTCGCATATATGTAAGGAACTAAAGTAATACTATTACAACTTTTGCCAGTACTTTACGACTGTAATGCCTGTATTTTGTACACCTTGATCGATCATTATTTTAAAACACCAAATCCATTAAAACCGGAGAGAAAACAATTAATCGTCGTTTTATTGCCTTCCTACCAAGTAACAGATATGGCTGATAAGTTGCACTCGGACGATCAAACTTGAGCCAAAATATTTAGAGAGGTAGGGCGATTTGGGATCTCCCGTGGGTTTTCCCACTAATATTGGAGCCGCCCGACTGGGGACTGTACTTCCGCCTTACAGAAGACCGCAGTGAAATAACACTACTTTGATGTAGTGTTGTGTTCCTGCGGTAAGTAAGGTTGCCAGTGCTCCACGAAGATACGCTGCGCTAGTAGGAGTGCTCCACGAGGATACGAGGATGCGCTAGCTAGAGTTGCCAACAGGTTTGGCAACTCCTTAGTGATACCCCAGTATTGCTAGCGAGGATACGCTGGGCTAGTAGTAATGCTGCTAGCTATGTGAGTCCTCATCAACAACATGGTTGGCAACCCGTCAGTGATACTCCTGGTATTGCTAGCGGCTATAGGCTACGGTGACTGCTTACCATCAGGTGGGCCGTATGCTTATGTGCTACCTTAGTTGTATTTTATTATATTGAAACTGAATTTTAAAACATCATAAGCTAAAGCAAATAATCAATTTGTACCTTGTGACTGAATGATGATGAATGAAACATTATCAAGCTGAAGAATCAGCCAGTGACATACATCCCTTGAATAGATTGATTGGAGTGGGCAGGGATGTGGTTATATGCCTTTTGTATATATAAAAATACATATTAAGTAAGTGTGGAAGACATCGGACTATTACCTCAGCTTGCTATTACTAACTATAACTCAAAACTACTTGTATTCTAATAACACGTTGAATAAAACACATTTTAAGTTAACAAAAACTGTTATACTAGTTTTGCTGTAAATACTTTTAAGAACAATACTAGCGTTAGCTAATACTTTACTTATTAATTTGATGACTGATTTATACAGGCTTATAAATAGGTTCTACCTTTAGGACTCTATGGGCTTAGGTAACAAAACTAGAAAAAATCTAATAAATAGATGTAATTTAGAACATTTTAATAAAATCACGAGAACTACAAATGAAACATGTAAAATTTTATGTTGCGAATCACCCCGTCTCGCTATTACAACTAGATTATTCATTTACAAACTTATTAAATACAAGAGACACGTGTGCGATTTGAATTCTCAAAAAGGCCTAAGTACGAGTATGTATGAAAAATGCGGTACTTGTAAAATGCACAGAACAGCAAAATTTAATTTTCTCTGCTGTAAAATGCCATAAAAACTCTAAGTCATTCTGGTTCAATCTATATGCAAATCCCATCTATATATATTCATGGTAGTATTCTAGTCTCTATAGTATTTTTGATCCAGAGCTCGAACTCAACAAAAACCCTCCATATTTTAATGTTCAAATCTCTTATTTCTGAACAAGCATAACATACAGCTCTCCTAGTTTATATCGTAAGCCTAGCTTACACTATGTAGCACATAAACTTATATTATTGTGTATGGGGTGATGTATCTGCGGCTGGTCCGACCGCGGTGCACTTTTTGAGGTGCGTGCGCATGTTGGAGGATTGGGTGAAGGCAAGCCGGCATCTCGGGCAGGAGTACGGCTTGGAGCCTGTGTGGAAGTTCAGGTGCGACTTCAGGTGGTGTTTTTTCGTGAAAGACTTCGGGCACAGAGTACATGAGAACGGCTTTATACCTGCAAATATGTTTACAGTACTCAGTAAAGGCTCAGAGTAGATAATACACTACGTACAAGTACAGGTTAGTCGGTAAAATAACAACCAAGCAAAATTAATGCGTTGTTGAATAAAAAAAATACTAACAAGTGCACACATAATAAGAGGCTCCTTATTATGAGTGCCAAATTTGACGTTCGTAGGCTGTTTAAGTCGCGAGTCTGTCGTTGGAGTCTCATATATGTTTTTTATTTTATTCAGTCTAGCGCTTCCATGTCACAGGCGGGCCATATGGACAAAAAAACTCTTTAATTAATGGCAGCCGGAGGATATAGGACATTTAAAATGTATGTTTGTTTATTATGTATGATAAATGCGTAAGAATTGGATGTTTGTGATCGAAGAAAAACAAAGGGTTCCCACGCATTTCAAGGGACGGTTTTCAACAACAGGTTTAGTTTTCCTTAATCCACGTGGAGTCACGGGCAAAATAACATAATACGAAAAATTATAATTATTTCAATGCGAACATTCTAAAAGTTGGCCTCATACAGACCATGTTCTGGATCTACACAATACATAATTATTTTTTGTCGGTAAAAATCATGAGGATTTTTTTTCCATGCCTACGTGGACAAAGTAATGTTCAAACGTTAGTGACAATTAATTGTGATACAAACCAGTATGCAACCTGAGGTGTAGCGTCATGTTGGATCTATCTGCGAAACGTTTGTCGCAGTGCGGACAGGCATAGGGGCGCTCGCCAGAGTGCGTGCGCTGGTGCTGCTTCAGTAGCATCTTGCGGGAAAACGCTTTTCCACACTCGGGGCACACGTGCGGCTTCACACCTGAAATTATAATATATAATATGATATATTCAGTGACAATGTATATTTTAAAATATTGAAGTTTTATTAGAGAGATATATTTTAATTGACACTGTAGGCAATATTGGTAGTAGCATATTATGTACCGTAGAGTAGATACTTTACGGTACATAATATGCTGGCGCTTGCATAATTGTGCTTTCCAAAATTTCATAATAATGTGCTTGGTGGCATAGGAATACACAGAATAGGGACAAAAATGTATCTCTATGTTAGCTTATATTTTACCGGTATGTATTCTCACGTGCATGTTGTACGCCACACGTTGATTGAAAGACTTTGGACATAGAGAGCACTTGTATTCCTTACGGTTCCTGAAAATAAAATACCCATGTAGTACCTATAAAGGAGCCAATCAGGATACGGACAGTAGGATGTCTAAAATTCTGATAGTTGAATTGCGAATTGCCCCAATCAGGCGAATTCACGAAATTCTATTGTGCTATATCTACATTTGTAGGTACAAGAACTTTCGGAAACCATACATACAGAGTAGTAGTAGGACTGCTTCAGTAAAAATATTTTTTAGCTACCGGGCTCCACAAATACATGCGTGTGTGACATCCTCATGGAATATGGAATAGATTACAGTTACTCTTAGTAGGCCGAGGGTAATAAACGTTTCGTAGGTACCTGTGTATCTTCATGTGGCTGCTAAGGTAACCCCTGTCATTGAAGTACTTGCCGCAGACGGAGCAGGTGGCTGCAAACTCCCTGGTGCCACGGTGCACGGACACGTGGTACTTAAAGTTCCGCAGCTGAGAAAATGTCTTGCCGCACTCGCTGCACGAATAACGCGCGCTCGTCGAATGTCGCCTTGCGTGTAACGCTAACGACTCGCTGCTCGTGTATACCTGAGTATCAAACAAAGTATTAGTACTACACTACGCACTAAGAATGCAGAAATTATTTGTTGAAAATTGGTGTGGCCAAATTATACATATAGTCCAGTAGTACCAATAAGCATAAAAACAAGTACATATTTAATCAGATGATCAAGTTAATCCATTTGTTTTCTTTTATACCACTAAGGTGGCACACAAGCATACGGCCCACCTGATGGTAAGAAGTCACCGTAGCCTATAGGTGCTAGCAATACTAGGGATATCGCTAACGAGTTGCCAACCCTGTTGTTGATGAGGAGTCCCTGTGCTAGCAGCATTACTACAAACGCAGCGTCTCCTCGTGGAGCACTGGAAACCTTACTTACCGCAGAAACACAACACTACATTAAAGTGAGTCCTCAATGTTGAACGCTTGCATACTACGGATAATTCAAGGCATTATAATATACCTGATTACAAACGGTGCATTTGTAGTCATCCCTTTCGACCACATGGGATGTAGCACTCGTAGCAGGGCGCTCTTTGACATGGATTTGAGCCGTTCCATTATTACCTTCAATTTTAACTGGTTGGATTTTTTCAATATTGTTATTATTATCGTTACAAATAACAAAACTATATTGCTCAGCCTGAAATAACACTATATATTAATCAATAATAATAAAGGTATATAAACTATAATAGACATAAACTTTAATGCACATACATCACGTTTACTAGATTCTTGGTCGAGCAATTTTTTCCTAAACGGCTTGTAATTAATAGGCATACGAGGATTCCAGGGATTGTCTAGCACTTGATTTAAAATAGCTACTTTGTTCATATTAGAAGTATATACTTCTCTTCCGTCTACATTCACTAAGGGTCTACAACTTTTTAAAACTTCAGGTGATACACTAACACTTGGTTGCAATGCACTGAAATTGATGAAAGGGAATTGTTCATGATGACCAACTCTTAGTGAAGACATCCTGAGA
Organism: Falcaria lacertinaria; assembly: GCA_951449985.1. Lineage (NCBI taxonomy): Eukaryota > Metazoa > Arthropoda > Insecta > Lepidoptera > Drepanidae > Falcaria > Falcaria lacertinaria. The sequence continues at coordinate 5,985,450 of OX602113.1, read as the reverse complement.
AACGGCATTTGCTCTGTTCGAACGTTTAGTGAACTCGATTTTGGTTGCCGATTTCTACAATGTAATTTCATCTCAGTTACCTCAGATGCATTTAAATCTTTGGCAAAAGTTTCTTTTTGAGTATTATTTTGAATGCTGTAGTGCTGCATTCCAGGTTTATATAATGTAGGCAAATGAGAGCTGATCTGCCCAGTATTTTTTTTTAAACGTTCCGCTCGTGCTTCGTCGAGATTTTTGCCATTTGCATTCGTCAAGAGTGCAGATGCCGGAGCACGATAGCATTCATTTGATATTGCTAGCACGCTTGTCGTCAAACCGTTAACGTTACCGTTTTGAGGATATGTCTCGATAAATAAATCACGTAGGAAAGAGCTCCTTTGTCGGTCTCCATAAGACGGTTGCAGATTTCCTAAATTAGCCTTACGTTGTTCACTCCAATTCTGACATAGCTTATCGTTAATAGCAGAGTCGCTCGGTGAACATTGCAACAGAATGTTCATCACGTCTTGCCCTTTCTTTATATTAACATATCTTTGATCTCCACAATTTTCGTACTTCAGTCTAAAAATACTTTTATTTGCGATTAATCCATCTTCAGAATACTGTGGCCTAAAATTCTCGGGATAATTCTTAAATATGGGTAGATTTTGGTGATCGACAAATATTTGCATCGTCTTTATTATGTCGAAGAATTGTTCTAAGTTTTCTTTTTTTATTACAACTTCTCCGTTGTAGATATAGTAAAGTACCGATGACATGGCTTCGGTATCAAAATCAGGCAAGACGATAAAAGTTGGTGACTCATCTATGGGACATGACAGAAGTATGCGCTGTAAAAAAATATGCAAATTAGTTAGAATAAATTTTAATAGCTAGTGCAGAAAGACTCAAATACCGAACACAAGACTCCTCAGGTAGATTACCCTAAGAAAAGCGCTGACACTGGCGAGCACGGCGCGATGCGCGCTGAATGCGCGGCCGCCGCATAGAACCTTTACGTCGCACCACTCCCATCTTGAAAGCCATTCGCACATCTGTAGCAGGTGGTATATTACATTATATATGTGTAACATATTTATTCAATATCAATTGTATTAAGCTTGATTAATAGTAGGATTGATTAATTTCAGAACTCCTGTCATAGTGAGACGCTGTATTATAGAATCATTTTCGTGTCCTACACGCAAATTTCTACAAATTTGGTGGCAGACCAAATACTATCCGGCAGATACGAGTTTAAGTTAAACGTTTGTAAACACGCAATGTTTGCGGCACACTTTTTTATTCTTGGCCAGTCGTGCAAACAAGCAATGCCTCTGCAGGCCGCAGAACAGTCGTCGCAACAGACGAAACGCCAATGTCTCAGTCTACACGACAGTACAGGCAAAATTAACCAAACACATAAGACCCGGTCAACGTGTTTAAAGTAGCACTAGTTGTGAAAGTGAAGAGCAAATAGTACTGACCAAAGAAGAAAATTAGAAGCTTCATCTCACGAATCCAACTACTTCCTGCTCTATTTGTTTACACTGACACTTGACCTGAACTGATCAAAAATGTGTGCAATACGCAAACCCTAATATATTTTTTTATCATCACCAGCTTTTGTAAAAATATTGACGATTTTTTTTTCTATCTAAGCCGGATTGTATCAAGATAATATTATTAATTATTAGCTTCTGCTCGCCACTTCGTACGCGGAAAAATCTCAAAAGATAGATTCTCTTTATTTTTACAATAATAAATATAATATTCAAATCCGTATTGTCGTTTTATGGAGATTGAATAACAAATAATCAAACACCGAAATATTTGCATTATATTATTATAGAATAGGTTGCAAATAATATTAAATTTCACTTTCTTTCATATTTTATTTAGAGCTGATAAACATAGCAATTATAATCGTCATAAAATAGCATACGTACATAAAAAACTCAAGAAACGTCATATCCCCACTAAGTCAGACGTTAAAAGGGATTTGACTTTGAGCTACGAGTTACTACGATACAGCTACGAAATTATCGTACACAAATCTTGATGCTATTGTATACTTCAAATGATTCTTGATGCTATTGTCAAAATTCTTGGTTACAAAATTGATATTTCAAATTTTATTTTTATCTTACCCATGTTCAAGTGTGTAACAAGTAACGATAGTTTGTGCATACCATACTTTACTGACAAGTGGAACAACTGTTGAAGGGAAACTTTTGTTGAAAAAATTACACTTATCTGCAAATACCGTCGCTTCGTGTCTAGAATCTTTATTAAACCTTTCTCTGCTTTTACTTAACATAAATCGGGAAGAGTAGAGATTAGTAATGTTCTTATTAGCACCCAAAATGCTATACAATGTTCGTAAGTGTTGATCACCGTAGCATATATTCTTATATTATTATGTTCAAGTTGATTGATTATGTAAAGTAAAAGTTTCGATGCCCTGCAATACCATTTATCTATCCATTACCAGTATATATCCATATCTAACTAGTTGAAATTATGAATGGTGGTGAATTTACGCTCTTTCAAAAACAAAACTATCGTTGCCAATTTCATTGTACAATTACCTATCTACATGGATAATGTCTAAAGATATAACAATAGAAAGCTAGGGTCAATAAGAGTTATTTTCTTGTTGGTACATTATCAATTATTTACACTACAACATATTGAAACCAATACAAATTTTGTTTAGTGAACGTTGTCGTATCGAACGCTAATTGCCGATTTACCGATACCAATTGACTAACTATTCCTAATACGAGTAAGACCGCGAAACGATCTGTATCTATGTCTGTCGTCTACTTTTTTGTACCATATTTTTTATGTTTGAATGCGAATAAAAGTGATATGATCATAGGAACTAATTGAAATTCTGGTCAATATTTTTTTATATATTAAGGACAAAATAATGTATTATTCTTTGGTTTGTGTGTTGGAAATTTATACTTGTGCGGTTGAAATGGTGGCCGTGGTACGGAACGCAGCTAGTTTATTACAAGGGATTAGGCACGTCTACTTCATACACAGTAGACTCAGACTCAAAATGCTACCACTGTAAGTAGGAATTTGTTCTTGGCGGGGAATCGACAACATGTCGTGGTGGCCTTGTGGTTAATGCAACGGCCTGTCATTTAATGGGCCCAGGTTCAAATCCCGGCCTGTACTAATAAGTCTAAACTTAAATAAAGTGATTAATGACATCATTAGCTTAAAAAAGAGCGATAGAGCGAATTGGGATCTCCCGTGGGTTTTCCCATTAATATTAGAGCCACCCGACTAGGGACTGTACCTCCACCTTACAGAAGACCGCAGTGAAATAACACTACATACTTGTAATGTTGTGGTTCTGCGGTAAGTAAGGTTGCCAGTGCTCCACGAGGATATGCTGGTTTAGTAGTAATGTTGCTAGCACAGTAACTCCTCATCAACGACAGTATTGGCAACTCGTTAGCGATATACCTGGTATTAGGTGACTGCTTAATGGTATAAAAAAATGCCGCGACGCCAAGCGCGGGGAACTACACAGCCTACATTCGATGTGATATTTAAAAGAATTGTTTGTATATATATTATGTAGTATCGTATCCGTACATACTTCACGTTGCGCTAGTAGTAAGGATATGCTGCTAGCACAGTGATTCTTCAACAACAGCAGGGTTGGCAACGAGTTAGTGATATCACTAGTATTGGTAGCGTTTATGGGCTACGGTGACTGCTTACTATCAGGTGGGCCGTAAGCTTGTGTGCCACCTTAGTGTGGTATAAAAAAATACTATGAACATTATTTCCTGTCAGAAACTGTCAGACTGGGTGTTAGAACAGTCAATTGAAATTCAAGAATGGTTTGAAGGTGAGATTTTTACACACATGCTCATGAACGCGCGACAATCCCGCAAGTCAACAGCTTATCTCAAGCCGGGCCTATACTTATTTACCTGTTATAATGAGAGTGATATAGTTATCAAGGATAATTTGAGGAAATAATTAATACGTATAGCTTATGACTTTGTACAAAAAGCCTTAAAAAATATAAATAGCTATAACGAATATAGCTCAGAGTAGATAATACACTACGTACAAGTTATAATAGTAAAGCGACTCGAATTTGTTTGTGACTTGTCTGTGAGTGTTGATAAAAAGTTTAAAACTTTGCAATTCCTGCAGTGATTTATGCTGTAGCTTCAAACATTTTTTACCAAAAAAGTTTTTAAAAAGATACGAAAAACGTAAGGAAAGGATGCTCCGCCATATGCTGCAATGGCAAAGTGGTGTGCAGAGTTTAATGTGAAAAATATATATTCTGTGTGTGATTTTTATATACTTCCTCGGCTGAAGGAACGGATCGGATTTAAGGTGATGAAGAAGTCATAGCAATTATAAGGTTTCTTAGTGACCCCGAATTATGGTTTTAAAAAAACGATATTTCCGGAAAAACAATCATTGCAGTGTTAAGATAAAAATAAAATTGAGTTTCTTAAATCTTATCAATTTATCCGTATTTGTATTCAATCTGTGATTTACAGTTATATTTTCTAGTAAGTAATGCGTAGGTGGATCAATCACAATCACCCCTAGTATTAACGGCGGAAAAAATATTTAGTGATACTTACATTTTATATGTCAAAACTTCCTATTTAGATATTGAATACTAACTATTTCACTTTTAAATATTTTGGAATGAAAACTGTTGGAGTTAATCGCGCGTCGTATCCGTTGCGTATACAACCTGCGCGCGAGTACTCGACACTGATGTACGCAGGTCTGCCAACCAAGAAAGCGCTTAGGTGCATGGATCTTCTACCAAACCACCACCTTGTTAATTGGTAGGCGTACTCTTTACTTGTGGGGTAATATATAGTAGTCTCGTATTATTTTATTTTATTATTATTATTATGTGGATGGTACCCGTAGGAGGGTAGTCCTCCAATATTTAGTCGTCGTAGTTTGTCATTTTCAGATATATAAGCGATTCCATGGAAACATAAAAAAAAATGTATTGGAACTATTTATAGTTGCATTCACAAAAAACAACAATTTCTCTATTAGGAATTGGTATCTATGATATATTTTTTTGACCTATGATACCTATGATATATTTGTTAGGAGGTAAAGTCCCGACTCTACTAATATCAGTAATGTGCTGCCCTATCCTACTCATTATAAGTTTGTACATAGATGCGTACCTTTATTATTTCATAATGCAGATTAACCCGAGATCTCCTTCCTTTGCTCTCGCACACAAATCTATCGACTTCTTAAATTTGCTGAGATTCTTGCGGGTTCATTTGAATAGATCTAAGGCATATGCTTTGACTATGCACCTACCTCTCATATGTTACGGGATCATTATTATGGTAAATATCGAATGTCCTGTAAATGTAATGTCCTACTGAATGAAAAATATACGATATATTGGTATCTCCTGTGTATGTAACCAATATCCGACCTATCAAATAAATGCAAACTTCCGCCTTAGTCGGTCCTTTTATATTTTTTTAAATAAGTACACTTTCGCACTTTTATATCACAACTAGCGGCCCGCCCCGGCTTCGCACGGGTAGACATTTATATCAAATATTTTGTCTACCCGTGCAAAGCCGGGGCGGGCAGCTAGCCTATGTTAATCAGTGATAGTGTAGCTTTCTAACGGTGAAAGAATTTTTGAAATCGGTCCAGTAGTTTCGGAGCCTATAGACATTTATCAAATATTTTGTCTACCCGAGCGAAGCCGGGGCGGGAAGCTAGTATAATATATAGCCTATGTTACTCGGTGATGATGTAGCTTTCTAACGGTGAAAGAATTTTTGAAATCGGTCCAGTAGTTTCGGAGCCTATTCAATACATACAAAAATACAAATCTTTCCGCTTTATAATATTAGTATAGATATAGTAAAATTATAAATTAGAATTTAGGCACCTATATAAGTGTGTAACTGACAAAGGTTACAAGAGTTTAATAGCGGCTTTTACAGCACTAAAACGTAAAGGTAATTTGAGTAGCTACTTATAGCGGCTGCAAATTAAAGGCCGAAAATTCTCAGAACATAAGCTCATTTTCTCGCCTAATTATTTAAAAGATACAATCAAATTTTTTAGAAAGCTGCCAACTATGTTTGTTTGTTTTTTGTAACCATTTTAGGTATTTAAGTATACCTACCTACCATTATATTTTACCGAAGAATGAGTTAGGAATTTGGAAAAGAACTTAGTAAAAGCAAGCCTGTATGGAAAAAGATGATAAAAGAGATCGGACTATTAAACATTCTCAAAAATATTTAAGTAGGTAGGTATATGCTCAGAGTAATAATAATAATAATAATAATAATCTTTATTGTCATAAAACATGTTTACATATAATAGTATCCCCTGTCTTCTGAGCTAGGCTTAGATACCTGTGTTACAGTAGACGGTGACATCTCTCATAATCTACATAGTTTAAAATAGTTTAATGAAAATAAAGTGCAGGTATAAATAGATTTAAATTAACAATTTTGACAATAAGTACATTAGAACCTAATTAATATTCCATATGCCTGATAGCGGTAAATGTGTGTGTGTGTGTGAGAGAGTGAGAAAGTGTGGGTAAGTGTGAGTGTGTGTATGAGGTAGTGCGTGTGTGTGTAGTGTGTGTGTTTTATTTTAGTAACTCTTCAATTTCTTCATAATGCAATCCAGATAACCAATTTTTTATTTTACTTTTAGCTTTATAGTTTGGTAAAGGATGCATGTTTAATATTTTATTTATTTTATTATATAGAAACACAGCCATGTAACCCTGTTGTCGTCGTGCTGTAGCTGTACGAAGTTTTAAAGGAGTCCTAACGTTAGTTATGGTTCGTTTTTTATTATAAGTTTCTGCATTATACGGGGTTATCTTATGCCATTTAGTTAATATCTGATAAATATATATTTGCCTTACTGCTAGCACTTGGCATTTTCCATATAGTAATTTGGTGGGAAATCTGAACGGACTAAACGTCATTACTTTAAGTAGGGATCTTTGCGCTCTTTCCAATTTTATCATCATGCTTTTACAGGCACCACCCCACGCAACAATACAGTACCCAAGAACTGACTGCGCCAAGGCAAAATATACTTGTCGTAGGAGCTTTAGATCAGCTACGTGTCTTAACTTTTTAAATACCCACACAAGTTTCCTAATGCGGGTGATGGTTAAATCAATATGGGAGTACCAGCTCAACCTATCGTCCAATATTACTCCGAGGTATTTTACATTAGGGGATTTTGTGATTGAAGCGCAATGGCAGTCAGATCCAATTGGATAGTCACAAGTATGAACTTTCAGATCAATTTCTGGTACGGGTCTTTTAGTCAGCTTAAACTGCAAGAATGTAGTTTTTGAAAGGTTAAGAGTGAGCAGGTTTGTACAGAACCAGTGGTATATTTTATGCAGTCCTGCCTCAGCATTTTTCTGAACATCGTCCCAAGTCTGCCCGTGAAAGATTATGGCAGTGTCATCTGCGTAGGTGATTTTTTTTCCATATTTTAGCGGTAGACTACATAGGTCGTTTATGTAGATTAGAAAAAGACTCGGTCCAAGTATGCTGCCCTGCGGAACTCCATAGGAAACTGTGGTATCGGAGCTCAGATGTGTACCAATTTTTACACGTTGAGTACGGTCTGATAGGAAGTCTTTAAGGATCATAAGAGCTCCCCCGCGCACTCCAATATGGTTTAGCTTGTTCACAAGTGTGGGGATCGAGACAGTATCAAATGCTTTGGCGAGGTCAAGGAATATACCAAGACACTTTTGTTTGGAATCAACCTTTGCCGAAACATAATCTGTTAGTTCGCTTATTGCATCTTCAGTACTCTTTCCCGACCTAAAACCAAATTGAGAGTTTGAAAACAAATTGTTTTGTTCCATGAATTTTGTAAGTCGATTGTTCAATGCTTTTTCTAAAATTTTCGACAGTGTTGTCAGCACTGATATTGGCCTATAATTTGAGACTTCGTCTCGAGCCCCACCCTTGTGCACGGGAGTGATCAAGGATCTCTTAAAAACCGTAGGAAAAACCCCCTGATCGAAGCATAGTTGGAAGAGCATTGTAAGAGGGGTAACTATTATATGTTTACTTAGTTTTAGAAGTTTGACAGATATAGAGTCCCATCCAACAGCACAGTTGTTTCTGAGATTCATTAGAAGTGATTCTACCTCAGCTTCGTTCGGTGGGAGTAACACTATTGAGTTTGGGGTAGATGGAATATCGAAACAATATTGTGTGGTGTTACTTTCTTTAGGAATGATTATCTCATTCGCTAGTTGCTTCCCGATATTAGAAAAATATTTGTTAACATGCTCAATGTCATATTCTGCACTATCATCAGAACGTAATAGAGCTTCAGCCCCCTGTTTGGGTTTATTATAATCAATAATCGATTTGATTGCGTTCCACGTGTCCTTACTAGTTTTAGAATTGAGTAATAAAGATTTGTCGTACTCTTTTTTCAGCTTTCTTAGTAGTGAATTACAATATTTCCGATAACGTTTATAAGTGATATCCAATATGTCATTGTTAGGCGACTGCTTAAACTTTTTGTGAAGCTTGTCTCTCTGACGGATGCAGCGCAAGACTCCGGGCGTTATCCATGGCTTTATTGTTCTCTTCCTACTTGGGGTCATACAAATATGACTGTTAGTCTCAATGGCAGTGGTAAGCTTTTCAACAAATATTCTTGAGGCTTCATTAGCATCCGAGGAGGACGTGATGAAGGAGAAGTCAATTTTCTCTAAGGTCTGAACACAGGCGTCAAAAGAAAGTCTTTTATGAAAATATTCTTTCTTAGTCTTGCGCTGCATTGGGCAGATATCTAGTATTACCATAGAATGGTCTGTTACTGTAGTGTCAACTACATATACCGACGCAGCATGGTCAGTTTTTAACATGACATGATCGAGACAGTTATGCAGCCTTGTGGGATATGTATGACCAGGTAGCATACCAAGTTCAGCAGTTAGGTTTAAGTAAGCTTCACTGTTTCTGTCTACAGACGTAGTTTTAATGTCAATGTTTATGTCTCCGACAAGTATAACATTTTTGGTTGACCCTGTGGAACCGATAATATTATGTAAAGAATTGAGAAAGTTATCCGTACAATACGTTGACGGTGACCTGTAGCTAGCTAAAATAAATTCCTCAGGAGATAGTTTTATAGAAAGAAAATTAGCTCCTAATGCTTCAGGTTCTTCAACAGTACATTTAAGATCATTTTGGACATATATTATGTTACGATGCCATCGTTTTGATTAAGGTATTTACGGGAGTAGTGACATGTATAGTTATCAATATTAGGGATAACCTTATGTTCGTGCAGCCAACATTCAGTTAGGATTATAATGTCGGGTACAAATGTAAATCTGGATAGTTGAGCCAATAGACCGTCAAAGTTTTTATAGATGCTACGAATATTTTGACATATAATCTTTAATGATTTGCTATTAATTTTAATGTGTTTATTACAAGCTTCCGTGTCACAGTTATAGGCTGAAGCCGTACTTAAATTATCTAGGTCTGTTGATATATTATCATTTACGTTGGTCACTGTGGGAACAAAAAGTTGAACGCTCAAATCCATGTTCAAGTATGAGGTGAATACAATTCGTCTTGTAAAACGAATTGTAGAAATGCTATTGCAATCTACATAATCATAAAACTTGAGAAATAATTAATTAGTATTGCGAGGTCACGTAGACCATTAGAGCAATGTCTCGAACTTGGATTATATACGTCTGGCACCAAAAACTGCTCAACTTAAAAGTGCTGGCAGACATTGTAATGTAACGCCTTCCTGACGCCTATCTCCAACAGTCAAAACGAGATGCTGTTCTCTACGCAAGTCGTTTCTCTATCGGGTTGTTTAAAACTGGCTAACTGTCAAGTGCGTGTCGAACCAGCGAACCACGCATATTTTAAGGTATTATCCGACAGAGAGCAGAAAACATTTTACTGGCAGCATACAGTACAGTACAGCGGGATACAATAAAATCCCGATTATCCGAAACAAATAAAACCAGAGGTATTCCGTATAATCGGAAATCCGGATTTCAAAGTCAAATCAAATTTTTTTTTTATTGTCGTTTATACATACAAAAAGTCACAAATGAACCAAGAGAATACAACCATGGTAAGGAATAATTTGTGATTAATCTTTCTCGTCGTCACATATCTCGTTGCGGTGTCAAATCATTTCAAAGTCGGTAATTAGAGCCGTGAAGAATGTGTCTGGGCAATCGGATATCCGGTTCAAGCATAATATCCTTGTTTTTCATGTGAGGGAAGTAATTAAGATGTAAATAATATATATTTTATATCAAGAGTAATTGCTGTTTCTCACCAAAAGCGACCTTCCGAATCCGGTGGTAGATTCTGATGATTTGAAAGTATTTGCAAAATCTAGTCAAATAAAGATGATTTTGAGTTTGTGTTTGATAATCAATGTTTGGATAATCGAGATTCTAATGTAGTTAGTGTGTAAATAGCGATTAGAGTCGGATTAGTGGCTGTAGCATACGGACGAACAGCCTGATAAGACGAAAGTATACTTAAGGTTCCGTTTTTTTATTTGGCTAAGGAACCTTAGACACAATATGTCGGATTTAAACATAAAAGGATCGCTGGAAGAACAGCAGGACACACATTACATCAGTTAATATTAGATTCAGCACTAAGAAGGAGTACTAGGAATATTAGTTTAAGGAATATAATTACCATTTATAATATATTCACATATTAAATAACTTATAATTAATCATAACATCAAATGATTTCATCAAACATGTTTGTGTTCATAAAGTCAAGTGATTCATCACCTTTTATACATGAAGCAAAGTATTTTCCATCTGTAGCATCATAATCATACTTGTTACATATACAATAATGTATACTTTTGCCGCATCCTCTACACTTGGTGGAGTGCCGCAATGTTATTTCATCATCAAATTCACATGTAACAAATTCATCTAAGAAATGAGAATATTTTGTATCATCATCAATTGATCCTATAATATTTTTCATTAAATAATCATCAACACTCTCAAAAGTGCCCAGATGGTTGAAAATAAGTTTCTCTTGTTTTGTTAATACTTTCTCGAGCATAAATACCAAATGATGATGGTAAATTTGGAATGTTATTTTTTCTTTATTCTTATCTTTCATATCCTTCCACAGCTTGACACAACTAAAAGGTGTTCTATTGGCCCCGCTGAATAAAGCTGGATTTGTTAATAAGCCACTTGCAGCCATTACACCTGCACATTTCACTTCATCATACAGAATATCTGCATCATCCAATGTCTTGACTCCTCCATTTGCTATCACGGGAACCTTTACCAGCTCACAAACTTGTTTTAATGCTACTGAGTCTATTTTATCACCACTCTTCTGAGAAGGTGTACGTCCATGTACTGTCAAAAAATTAACTCCACAGTTTTCCAATTGTTGACATAAACTAATTGTTTTTTTTATGTCCTTTAATATTCTTATTTTCACTGACACACTAAAGCTGCTAGGAATATTATTTCGAATACCTCTTACTAAATCATGTATCACTTCAGGATTTGACAACAAGGCACATCCATAACCATCTTTCATAGCCCATTTCTGAGGGCAACCACAGTTTAGATCAACCCCATCAGAATAGGGATACACCAGCTTTGAAGCATCCACAAAGTCATTGCAATTGTTAGCTGCAAACTGTACAATTAGAGGTGTATCCGTGTATGTTGTCGAAAATTCACTAGCACGTGCTTTAGCATTTTGACAAAATGAATCCGCTAGTACCATCGGAGTAAAACATAAGCCCACACCATAACTGCAAAAAAATAACACAGGATTTAGATATTACTTATATTTACAAAACTCGGGCAAAAACATTTTACATACTTTTTCACGAGCGTCCGAAACTGTACTTTACTATATCTGACCATAGGTGCGCATACTTTTACATAAGTCTGGTTTACTTTAGTATCCACGAAGAGTTCTGTAATATTGGTTCTGTTTTTCATAGTTTAGCTTCAGATACACGAAGGGTAAGGCTGCTGGATAGCTGAACTGGCGTGGCCACTGGATGGCGATGAAAATATTTAAATTAAATCGATTGGTCTTCTAATTTCCTTCATTGATTTAGTTTAGATAGTTAGGTGAACACACAGAGAACCACGTTTGTTGATTGAACAACTGAATTAGTGTTGTGTTGTGCGATAGCGATAGTCTATCGATAGTATCGGCCTTCGAAAATCAATTACACTATCGATAGACCTTTCGAAACTATCGACTTTTGACGATATAGTTTTAGTTTAGTTAGACGTTTTGTATTGCAGGATTTCTGTCGGAACTCGATAAAACCATTATGGTTTATTTTTATATATCGTTTTTCTGACTTTTTTCCTTTACCGTTTTGTTTTAATTTTGTGTCACACTTTTATCAAAATTGAAAATAAAATTGTGTTTCACTTCTGAATAGCTGCTTAATTTATAAAAATACCCAATAATGGCTATAGCTCTTCGTCCCAGACAACTTCCACTCAACTGGTGGATCTAATAGGGGAGTGGGGAGTGGGAGGGTGAAAATTTTCAAGTTGAACTATCGATAGCGAAACTATCGCTATTGAGTACATTACATAAATAGTGAACAGACAAGATAACCGACAGCTGACATATTATGTGACACAATACCTATATGGGAGTTTTTGGCGGGAATCAGGCGGAGCGGTTGAGATTTTTTCCAGTGTGTCGTAAATTGTGTTATAGTGATCTTTAATGTGTATTTTTGGTGTCGATATGTGCAGTAAAGTTTCATTTAGTGACTGATTTATAGGAGCATTGGAAATAATGCCATAATACGACTTTTGGGTTAAGTGATTTATCATTTTGGTCAATAGGTTACCTCCAATCTAAAGGCGTGTTACGATCTGCTACTGCCGTGGGTTGTCTCCAGAAACTCCATTGGGCGTTAAAATGCATGACACTAGGCATTTTAATGCGGCAAACACGAGAAATTTTGCAACATGAAAATTCTCTAACACTCGACACTGGCAAAAATAGTCCCTGAAGGGATTGATTGCCATACTTAGGAAGAAGAAGAAGAAGAAGAACCGCTTGATTGTGTTGTGACAGTTGTGACAGGTAGGGTCAGGTTCATCATTTATAGTAATAAAATTTTAAAATGCCAAAATAGTTTGTGGATAGAAATTGAATTAGATAGCGATGGATATAGCGAAAGAAGAACGTCTTCAAAGAATAAAAGGTAAAAAATTTAAGTAATGAAAAGAAAATGCCTGTACCCTAATGTCTTATTGAAAAAGGGTTAGAAATTTCTTCTCGGAAAATAAGCAACCACAATAAGCCGGATTAAATAAATTGTAAGAAATGTCTTGCATGTAACAATGAATTTTAAAACAAGTTTTGGAGTTTCGCTTTGGTTAGAAAAATAATCGTTTATTTATAGCTCATTAATTTATGTTTATCTCGTAACTAGCTTTTGCCCGTGACTACATCTACGTAGATTTTGGTCATACGTCCAATTGAGTTTATCATTATATAAAATTAATTTTATATTATACCAATATTAGCTATTTCCCGCAACTTCGCCAGTATAAAAAAAACTGGATCTCGACAACAGCACTATCTATCGGGTTCAATTGCAAATCAAACCATTTGGGGACACAATCCCATTAAAATCCACCATAACTGGTCCAGCGATTTAGGAGTCCGGTGACATACAAAAGAATTATATCTTTACATAGTATAAAATTAAGTCGCTTCCGATGTCTGTTCACTTATATCTTTTATCTACTTTCTACTACTTATCAGATTTTAATGAAGTTTTCAGCAATAGATAGTGATTCAAGAGGAAGGTTTTTATGTACAATTAATTTAGATTTTGTGTAACCCTCGGGAAGAAGGTTGCTGGTATATGTATAAAGATACAGATGACAATTTACGCTCAACTAAATAAGTACCTAATCTTAATTCACTGTGATATACTGCAATATTACATACTAGTTGAAAATGGAAGCAGGAAGACAGTAGTGTCTTGCTTCCATTTTCATCTAGTACCTATGTAATCTGGAATAATATTCAATGGATCACAAGTTAAAATGATATTTTTTCTTGCAGCTGGAGCATTTTTGGCATCTGTAGCTGGGCTTTCAGCTTTTATAGGATTTAGTGCCACTTTGTCTACTGCTAAGAAGAGTGACCCCAAGTACTTCAGCAAAGGTTATTATTTATGTAGAAAGAATATTGATATTTTTGTGTTCAGATTAATGCTATGACTTAATAGTAAAACTGTGGATATTCAGGAATGCATGGAAGTGCTGAATTAGCAGATGCAGGTGCTATTCTGGCATTACGGGCACTAGGTTGGGGAACTCTATATGCTATCACTGGTACTAGCTGTTTATGTTATGGAATATGGAAGTTGTCTGGTGCAAAGGATGTAAGTATATCTAATGTTTCATTGTCGGTGTACCATAAATACCATAATCAAATTAATTAAACAGAACACAATTTTTTCATGAATGTCTGTCTCAGGCATTTTGATGACATTTGTATTGTATGTGGCTTTTTTACTGAAATGGTGTACCTAGTTATTGGCATTATAAACATGAAAAAAATTGGGGTTGCACACTCCATACATGTAACCAAGAAATAAAATTAATATCAAGTGCACATGAGCATGTTAATCTTTGAATGGGTTTTCAAATATTATAATACAGAGGTACAGAGGTATCACTGACCTTTATTTATATAAATAGTTAAAGATTAGAGATGTGCATTTTAGTTTTCAAAAAATAAATCTGCAATGCTCATTTTTTTCATTTGTTATGTTTCAGCTCAAGGATTTCCGAATTAAAATGGGAAATATTTTACCTGCTTTACCAAAGAATAATCCACCACAATCTAGAATAGAGTTTACAGGATTGAATGACCTTCTAACATATATATCAGAAGAGTATGGTAATAAAACAGACAAATAGTGATATAGGTTGTATTTCTTAATAAACATATTTAATGATTAGTTCAACAAGTCTTGTTTGATCATAAATTCCTCTTTGTATGCTGGTCCCATACTGCAGCTTGATTTACAAGTGTACACAACCAGAATGCCCCAGTCTATGCTATCAAATTCAATCCCAGCCTCGATAAAATTTAAAAGTTGTGGCATTACCTGCAAATACAATTCATAAAAATCTATGATTAAAATAATGTTCAGTTATGTTATTTCAGGATTGCATAAAATACTCACTTGAAATTCAAACTGTCGCTCTCCATGACAGTATTGACATTTGGGTATATCAACAATACTGTTATCAGTGCTGCTTGTCATCCACAATGGGTTGCCCCCTCTATCATACCTCAAAACTTGGTCAGGATGTCTGGCAATTCTCTTATTAAATTTATTGAAGACCTTGTCTTCAGGCAAAGGTTTTGCATACTGTTCCAGTTCATTTTCATCTACATTGTTCATAGAACCAGCTTTCTTTTCTTGTATCATTTTCTTCAATTTCTCCATTTCCTCCCTAGTGTCAGTATTTTTGACATCTTCCTGTAACAATTTTTTATTTCATTTGGGTACAATGAGGGTAAATTTAACTTAATCACAGAACTAGTCATGGAACATTTTATCCTTTTTTTTATGCTCCAATTAATTGATTAATATAATATAATCTTATAATGATTATAATCCTATCATAGTATTAGAAATATTGTATTTAGGTACCTCATCCTCTTCATCAACTAATATTTCCCATTCTTTGAACAGAACAGATTTTCCAGCATCAGTGATTATGAAGTTATTTGTCTTATCTGTGTCAGCTGCCTGGAAGAAAATGTATAATTATTAAGAACATACAAATAATAGCTTGGGGTAAAACAACTTTGAAAATATTTAAAGGGACCTGTAACAATGTGCACTTCTCCTTGTGTCCTTTTGACCAATCAAGGATCTGATGTTTCCGGCTGCAATAAAATACTTTCTTGCATCTTGAGCAATGGGAGGGTGCTTTAGCTCCACACAGGTTGCATAATTTAGGCCACTTGTCCATTGGGAATTCCTGTTAACAAACAAATTAGGTAATTAATATTTTGAATTGGTAATTAGGGAGTGAAGGTATTATTATTCCACTTCATCATTATCAATGCACTGGAAAAGTAAGATATTCAAGTAATTATATTCTAGTGTTGTGGAATCAAAATGACAGTATGTGATATGTACTTTACTTATTTTAAAATTACCTCATCTTCAATTTCTTCATATGGCTCATAGGAGTAAAAATCATTTCTACGAGGTAACTGACAACGTAACACTACAAAATTATCAACACAGTTTGCTTTACAACAGGAACCATTTTTGCATATAAATATGAATAGTGTTCGATGGAAACAGTCCTCAGATTCTTCATAGGGAGCATAAATCTGCAAATTTATGAGTGCAATTAAACTCCACCATAGTTCCTAACCATGCTCATATCACAGACTACATCTCACATGAGCAGCACAGCACTGCCCTCTGACCAGAGTAGAAAACTGTATTACTTTCCTGCTTTAAAAGTACTTCGCTATACTAACTTGACATAGGAATATCAACGGATCATTGCATTTTTTACAGATAAGTTCATTGGGATTAGGTAAATTCAAAAGATCCAGCCAGGCTGGCTTTCCTCCGACTTTACTGGGATAAAACCTGGGATGTAACAACCAGCTATTTTTCTCTTCCAAGACACCAATATCAACCGATTTTGAAGTCATTTTAATGGCGTGTGGTAGGTATACTTTTAGATTATCTTTGTCCTCCGTGAATGACCAAGAGAATACAAACGCTACGCTAGAGTGAATGATCAATTCCAATATTTCCAGATTTAAACTATCCAATATGCCATGCGCATGTACAAACAATGCCCAAGAGAATTACAATGCGCCATTCTATCATGCCAAAGCCAATGTGCCATTAGATTAGGGTGACAGGTGACAGCGGTGACGCTCTGACAATAGGTACAGTACAGGCAGCATGTTGGTACAGACGAGGGTTAGACAGCTTTCTTTCTTCTTCTTACTATGGCAATAAATCCTCTTCAAGAACTATTTTTTGCCAGTTTCTTAACTAATTATGAACTTTAAATTTTTATTGTGTTTGTTACATATGAAGCCGTAGTAGCCTTGTGGTTGAAGCAACGGCGTGTCATCTGATGGGCCCAGGTTCAAATCCCGGCCTGTACCAATGTGTTTTTCTAAGCTTAAGTACAGTGATTAAAACACCATGAGCTAAAAAATTGAGGTAGGGTGAATTGGGATCTCCCGTGGGTTTTTCCATTAATACTGGAGCCGCCCGAATGGGAACTGAACCTCCACCTAACAGAATACCGCAATGAAACAACACTACTTTGATGTAGTGTTGTGTTTTTAAGGTTGCCAGAGCTCCACGAGGATACGCTGGGCTAGTAGTAGCCAAGTAGATATCTGTGGTAGTAGCTGGGCAGCAGCAGATTGCAACATGCCTTATTCATATGGTTGGAGGTAACCTATTGACCAAATTGATAAATCACTTCACACTAATGCCATATTAAAGCATTATTTCCAATGTTCCTATAAAAAATTCACTAAATGAAACGAATGCTCAAAATGACAACGTAAATACGGCTTTGGACTGTTGGTTCCATTGATGGATCCAATTGGATTCACAAGTTTATATGGCTAAGTAGATAGTGGAGTCAATAATCTAACTAAATTTTAACTAGTACAGATCCGGTCATTAAAACTCCAATGTAAAATCTTTACCCAATAAAGTGTCAAATTAAACTTTATTCCTAACTAGCTGTGCTCACAGATATCTGCTATACTAGTCTAGCGTAGCGGTTGTATTCTCTTGGTATACTAGTCTACGAGCTGTGCTCGCGGCGACTTCGTACGCGTTGAATGACACAATTTATGAGACGCTGGACACTCAACATGTTTAGTTATTAAGCCGAGTTAATTTTAATGATGTACCTACCCTTTATAATCAAAGTTCAAAAATATCTGAATATCTGGCCCTCAGCCATTTTTTGTTTGCTACACCCAAAATAATAACTATTTGGTCACCCATGTCCAGTAGAAAAATCACTGAATTGGGAGGGAAAAGGTATAATACGTAGTATATTATCTACTCTAAGGTATAATTAAACTTTAGCACTTAGCACGTCACGGGTAATTAATGCCCGAATGTTCCGACCAACCTATATAAGTGTATTATCTATGTGACCACCAAAGGACATCCCGATTTCCTCTCACGGCTGGCATCTTAACTTTTTGAGTTTATTCTTTGTTTATGCGAGACAGTTTGATTTGTAGTTCCAAGACTTCGCCTTACTACTCGTGCCTAAATTGTGTTTGCATCCATCTGGGTCTGGACATAAACTATGAAACCCATCGCTGGACAAGGAAGGAAGTCTGTGCATTAGAGTTAGCCCCTGCTGCAGGCAATATGGGAATTAATCAAATAGGCAGGCTATAATGTAATACTTATATTTTGTCTAAGAGCATAACTTAACGTTAATTTAAATAAAAAAGTCACAAAATCAAAGATAGTCAGAATTTACTTTCACTTTTGTATTGGAAGCTAATATGATACACAAGTAAATTTTATCTTTACAATCCTTCTTTATAAAATACGTACATTAAATACATGTTTATTCGTATCGATCGCTAATATTTACACATCCATACAACGACTACCTATACATTTTATTAACTATAATAACTTAACAGACATAGTATAGGCAGACCAAAAGTTTCAACATTCATTCCTCTTGAATTTTTTACTCGTCTCATTCATAACATCCTCTAGTTTCACCCTTCGTGTCTTCAGGAATGAATTACTGTCACTTTCACCCGCATTCTGTCTAATACAGTTCATGTTGGATACAATTTGATTATTTACACCTTGCTTTTTGTCAACCATATTTTTATTATTCTTATTTACTATAAAAGTATTTTGTATGTCTTTAACAAATTCGCTTGCTGGATGCACCTTTAATGGAATTAATATTTGATTTTCGCTATCACCTTTTTTGATGAACTCTTGTTTAATTTGAACCAAAGATCTATTCTCAGTGTCGCTAGATAGCCTGATTGTTTTCCGTAAATGTATTGTTTCTGATGAAGAGTCTGAGAAATTCCGTTTCACCAGGATATCACCAGTGGGCATTTGTTTTACAAGTGTCAGTGTTGGTTGTTCAGCATCTTTTCCTTCCTTTTGCATTTTACTGGAGTTGCCTTTATCACCCTCAATACCCTCTTCATTCTGGTCTTCATTATCAATTAATTTTCCTGAAAAATATTTGTTATGACGTGAATGAGTTAGACGTTGGTTACCACCAATAATTTGTAATGATTCTAAAGATTAAATATTAAACAATTTCCTTACCATTTAATGTAGGGAATGTAATATCAGGCAAGGCTAAATGCGAATCTGGGTTATATCTACCCATAAGATTTTTTAGTAATATTGAGATCTCTTCTCTTTTACGTGTCACAACTATTTCATCAAACCAGTTTTGCAATTGTTTAATAGGAAGTGAGTAATCAATTATTGGATCCTGGAATAAAAAATGTTAAACTCATTATAATTAAATACAATCAAAAGTTACCAAATAATAAAAACCAAATTTTGCTCTCAAAGTTCTCTCTAGCCAAAATGGATTGAAATCAGATCAGTAGCTTCTGAGAATATTATTAAGTATCCCTTTAAAAGGGATAATCAAACTCCCTTGCAGACCCGGCCTGGTGAAGCTTTTATTAAACATATGTATAATATGCAACATACAAATACAGACATGCTCTTTAAGTATTAAATAACCCATAGTCATCACTTAAGTGAAATCAATTTAACACATAGTCTTAATATTTTACTAGCACATACCTTAAAAAACTGTTCTACATATTGTAGCAAATATAAGCCACAGTCAGTAAAATTGTTTTGTTGGGGAATTTTAGGGCAACTTCCTTTAATATTATCCTTGTTGAATATTTTATTTCCTGAGATCTGAAATAAAACCAATATGATGAAATATCAAGCAACTCTTTAGCACCAATTGCCTTGTATGCATACTTCATCGAAGATATGTTTCCTATATATAATTAAATTATTAAACCAAGTTCTCTTACTTTTGCGTTATATTCACAAGTCAAGTAGTCTCTTAAAGTCGCTACCACTCGTGATCTAGATGCTCCAGCCAAAGAGTCGAAAATTAGTATACAAGGTCTGGAAAAAATTAAAATTATAATGTTCTTGCTTTTAGTGCGAAATAAACAAGCAATAATAAAAAGAAGTAAAATTTATTTGTAAATAAGAGGAAATCGCTAAACTACTGAACAGCTTCTAAATTATTTTTGACTAATTATATCTTAAGGACCGTGTTATCCTAATTCGAAGTCACGAGCAAAAACTAATATAATTATAATACCCTAGAATCATATAATTTTTTATGTTCGATTTTGTAAAAATGTTTCAAGTTTTAAAACATATCTTGCATCATATTTTTACTTACTGTTTGATTGGTTCAAATTTCTTTTCAGGTGTTATTTCGACTTTCGTTTCCATAGATTTGTCGGCCTCTTCCTCTTCTGAATCACACTGCATGTCCAAATCACTCTCCTTGAAGAATTAAAAAGGGTTTTAGGTATCACTACTAACTTCAAAAGTAAACAAATTGTAAAATATATGCCATACCTCTGCCTCAGCCTCGTCGCGTTCACTAATATTGTCATCACAACTTAATGGAGGTTGTTCCTGCTTAGTTGCGAGGGGTGTTATTGTTGTATTACCTATTTGCATAGAGGATCTACGCTCTGAAATAAATAAAGACCAATATAGTATGAGATTCATATGCTGAGGGTTAAATCAATGTGTATATAGTGGGCAGTCTTTATTAATAGACAAATTAATATTATGGTGGATGGACAAATGCAATGAATAAAGAGACCAAAGAATGGATGGATTGTGTTGATTATTTTTTCAAACAGATAATTCCCTATAGGATTTACATACAGACATGTCATCTCGCCAAGTTCCTTCATGGGATAGGCAGAGATTATAGAGCTTAGGAGTTGATTTACTGATATTTTTTTCTTACAATGACTATGACTTGGTAGTTTAAGATCAACCATGAACATAGTCAATGTGCTTAAAGCTGTGAAGATTAAAATGCTTACCTCTTTTTTTTATCTCCTGTGGATTAACTGTTCTATTATCAATCATACTTCTACATCCATCTAAACTCGGAAAACATATAATGGCCACAAACCAGTGACAGTTTTCATTAATAGGAACAACAATATAATCTTTATCAAATATGTTAACATTTTTTGTCCATGTTTTTACCCTTGCATGACGTTTTTGTGCAGGGGTAAGGCTGCAGTCCCATTCATGTGGATTTGAACTTTTATTTACTTTGCTTGGTTTAGTTGTCAGCCGTTTATAAAAGAATGTGCTAAAAATATGAGTCTTTTCTCTCTGACTGTATGTTAAGACGTCGTGAACTAAATGTTTTAGATAGAAGTCTATAATAACGTCATTTAAAAATTGATCTTGAGCTAAGCACATGTAATCTTCAGTATTAATAGGTATACCACCTTTGCCTGGTGGATATATTAATATCTGCCTTATTTCCGCTGGGTTGGAGCTGAAAATTCACAATATTTTAGGTAACTTACGTAGGACCCCTGGAAGGGTAAGTACACATCTGGGTTTCAATAAAAAATTGCAAGTCATTGTGGCAGCAGACAAAGAATCTGTTTTTGTCTAATGAAGGTATCTAATCTTAAGCATATTATTATTCAGCTTCTGTGTATGGTTCACAAAAATATTTATCTACAAAATATTTGTTGGACCTAGGGATCAAACCCAGAAAGGAATGTCAGGGTTAGCTCATTCCCATTTATTACCACTTTGCCACTAAAGGCGGAATACTGAAACAACATTCTAAGTTTGAAGATGGCCCACATAACTCTTCAAGTATCGTCAAAATACAATTCCACAAGTAAAATCGGAGACTACTCAAAATTAATGTGGCATCAGATTTGGACAGGTGTTTTAGTATTCAACCATAAATAACATATTCAAAATCATTATTGTTAAGATTACTGACCTTTTGGCTCCAGATGCTATGGAAGCACTCAATGACCTTGTGGTCATTTTTGAGACATTATTGCTTTCCTTGGGACAAGTCCTAACTAAAACTTCATTAGCTTCTTTGGCAGTGAGTTCATCTGTTACTTTACAAAATAAAGTTTTTAAAGCCAGTTTAGCTTCCTCAGTTATGGTCTCTGGTAAAAGTGTAATTCTTTTGAAAGGCTCTTCATTAGATGAAGGATTATAGTACGGACCTAGAAACAAAACAATATTACAGACTGGAACTCCTGACACCTAGAGAGACTAGTAGTCCATTCAAAGTACACTTTGAGAGTTACTGGCACTTAAAAATACCCTGGTTACTCCCCACAATTAACATAAATTTATGAACACATACATTTAAATTTATCCCATTGCAGAGTAAATTGCCAATGAAATACTTTACATACATAAATAAATATATACTAAGTAACACAATTCCAATACATAACCCTCATTATGGGGCAATTATAATATTCATACTTCTATACTAATATTCTAAATGCGAAAGTAATTCTGTTTGTTTGTTTGCTACCTTTTCAGGACTAAATGACAATATCCAGGGAAAAGACATTGGCTACTTTTATATTGTATTATAACAAATGTAGATGAAGTTGCGTGTAGCAGATAGTTGTTAATAATAGACTGTCAGTAAATATGTCCCAATCATCAATCTAATACCTGATTCCTCCACCATGTCCAGGACTTTTCTGATGTAGTCACCACATTTCTTCTTAGTGTACACAAATATTACTGGCAATCCTTTACCAAAATGAACTAAAATTTTCACCACTTCCTTTGACTGAATTTGAAGTGCAACTTCTCGAGAATCATTCTTCAATGAAGGTGCAACAATTTTGATTCCTTTAGATGATATGTATACCTGTGAAATAAAAACATTGCCAATTAAACCATCATAATTTATTATTATTGTAAACAAAATTGCATCAATAATCTGGTCGGGATTACAGCTTAGTAACATTTTTTATTTTTAACTTACAGACACTACCAATACCAGGAATATAACTAAGGGATTGTCAACCCTATTGTTGTTGAGGACTCACCATGCTACCAATATATCCTTATTGTCAGCACAGCATATCCATGCCCAGAGCATAGGGCTCTGAATAAGGTGAGCAGTGAATAAGGCAACAATATTCACCGCAGAAATACAACACTACATAAAAGCCGTGTTATTTGAATGCAGTCTTCTGTAAGGTAGAGGTACAGTCCATAGTTGGGCAGCTTCAATTTAAATGGGATAACCAATAAGAGTCCCCATTTGACACTACCTCTCATAAGCTCATAGAATTTAAGCCAAGGGGACTTTCACTCCTTGGCACAGGCCACCAGGGTCTTAACCTTAATCAACAGGTGGTCGCTTCAACCACTTGGCCTCCGCAATCCACAACACACAACCTCGACAAACTTTATCTGTACAACACAATAATTATAATGTCTAGGCCTGTAAAGTATGCAATCAGAAACATGTTATTTAACATGATTTTAATCCAAAGTTTGTTTGGTTCTAATTTTGTCTTAGG
The DNA here is from genome assembly GCA_951449985.1 of Falcaria lacertinaria. Lineage (NCBI taxonomy): Eukaryota > Metazoa > Arthropoda > Insecta > Lepidoptera > Drepanidae > Falcaria > Falcaria lacertinaria. The sequence goes on along the minus strand of OX602113.1, from coordinate 5,961,730 downwards.
ACTCTCATATTTCCTCCCACAATTTGTAGACTTGTGCCAGAGGATGAGAGAGGATGGCTAAGTTCAGTAATTCCCAGCATGGCATAACCTTATATATGTCATTATTCCATCTCTCTCTCTCTCTAATGATGGTTTCCATTCCTTAGCAACATGATCAGCAACTTGTTCTAAAATCATTTGAACAACTTATCTGGCACAGATTTATCTTCTTATGGATACATTTATTTTCTATAAACATACAGGAATGTCAAACAGAGTCAAATCCATCAAACATTGTGGCACTCTGAATTTCTCAGCTGATTGTTTAGTCAGATACATGATTTCCAATGTGTACATACATACCTTCACTTTCAGTATCATATTATGCAGTTCCCTGCTTTTGAAACCCACATTCAATCCATACAGACAACTAAATATCAACATACCTTTTCTTTTGGGGTGTATCTATATGATCCAATTCTTATTGTTCGGCAATTGAGTGATGTAACAATGCCTTGTAATGAGCTATGGTTAATTTCTTCTCTACTGCCATCTGATAAAATTAAATAGAATAGTGTCAAACACTGATCTTATCATGATGAAAAAATACTATCAAAATCACAAATATATAAACAGGTGACAAGTCCCTATGTAGATTATGTTATAAATGACTTCATTGGTGCAGATTAACTTTGTCTCATAGAAGATACACACGCTGTATTAAAATCAGACCCATTATTTTAATTACAAAAATGTATGGAAGGTTTTATTTTCGTCGGCCGACCGTCGTATGTAGTTCCGACGTTGAAGTTGATCGCAGATTGACATGACAGTTACACGGCCGAACGATATAACTAAATTTTTATCACAGATATTTTCAATGCAAACTTTCATTTTGATATACCGTATGTACGACCTATGCTAGCTACTAACTACGAGGAATATTCAAGCGTTATTTAGATAATTCTGACTTGAGACAGATTCACAACCTCAACAATGCTTGGTAAGCTATGCGTCGCACACTCGTTCACTAGTGGTAACAAAGAAACCGTATGGATAAAGTATATCGTATACAATATACCTTTATAACTTCTAAATTTGTCTTTAAACATGGTACATAACTTCAGAAAAACAATTTAACACTATTAATTTTACACTCCAATGCCTTGATCTTTTGACAAGTCTGCCTGGCAACCACAGACAACACACTAGTATTGATTCTTTCGGATTCCATGCCATGCCTGCATTGCCTGCCATGCACATAGACAAGCAGGTCAGTAAGTAATAGACAAGTGAATAAACCAAAGACAGGAACAGACGATAAAAATGAAATTTATTCTAATGTTTACAGCTCAAAAAAATATTTAATACTGTCATATTCAGGAACTTACTCAAAGTCGCCAAAGGATATCGTAGCGATGTTAAAAATAAGGCAGACAGGTAAGGGAGTTTTTGGCGGGAATCAGGCGGAGCGGTTGAGATTTTTCCAGTGTCTCGTAAATTGTGTTATAGTGATCTTTAGTGTGAATTTTTAATGTCATTATGAGCAGTAGGTTTCATTTAGTGACTGATTTATAGGAACTTTGGAAATAATGCAATATGGATTTTGGGTGAAGTGATTTATCATTTTGGTCAATAAGTTACCTCTGACCAAGTTATGATCTGTTACAGCCGTGTAGTCTTCAGAAACTCCAATAAACTTTAAAATGCATGACACTAGACATTAAAATAAAATGCGAGTGCGAGTCGGACTCGCGCACCGAGGGTTCCATACACACTTGTAGGTAAGGTTAAAAGTCGGCGGTAGGCGAACTTCTAATGAGGTCATTATTCGTCGGTGACTCTCAACAGCGTGATTCCGGAATATTTTCTAGTACATTCGCATTTAAGAAAAAAAACTACATATTTACGGCTTTCAGATTTTATCCTTTACTTGTGCCTTAAGACAGTTGCTTCCTGCCAAATTTCTTGATTCTAGGTCAACGGGAAGTACCCTATAGGTTTTGAGAGGCAAAATATGCTAAAATTTGCGACATAAACGGTCATATCTTTTCTTCATATTGACTTACAGGTTTGATTATTTTACAGCCGAAAGCGACCATAGACCCGGGTATTTCATATTAATTTCGATTTGATAACTCCACGCGTTCTTGAGATAAAAAATCTTGACAGACAGACGGACAACAAAGTGATCCTATAAGGGTTTCTTTTTACCTTTTAAGGTACGGAACCCTAAAAAACTTAATTCCCTAACTGTATACTGGCAAAGATAGTCCTTGAAGAGGATTGATTGCCATAGTTAGGTAGAAGAAGTAGATAGGAATTTTGGCGGGAATTGTGTTATAGCGGTCATTAGTGTATCATTAAGATGACTGATTTATAGGAACATTGGAAATAATATGACTTTTGGTTAGGAAATGTTATATAGCTTTTCGGTAGTAATTTATCATTTTCGTCAATAGATTACCTTTGTATGACCTAAAGACATGTTGAGATCCGCTATTCTATGGATTGTCTCAGGAAAATCCATAGAATACATTACACTAGGTAAATAAACTCGACACTGACAAAAATAGTCCCTGAAGAGGATTGATTGCCATAGTTAAGAAGACGAAAACCATTTACTTTAAGTTGAATTTAAAATTCCTATTTTCTTTAAGGCTGAAAGCTGAAACCTCATACCTAAATATAATTCATTAATCAAACACTCACCATCCAGGACATCCATTCCAATACCGCTGTCTGGTGTGCCACCTTCTATTTCACTTAGAGAGGGCTCCTTCATAATTATGGATTGCTCATGCTGTAACCAATCATAATTATTATAAAATGTATTCGTATCATTAAAATGTTAATGGAATATTTATTTATTTTTACGCCCATGCGCCAAGAGATGCAGTTCCTTAAACCCGGACTTAAATTCGGAAAGTCCGTCATGGAATTGACTGCACTGGGTCGTCTTTCAATACCAAAGTTTCTATTTTTATACATACACAGAAACAATATTAATTGCTATTATATGATACGCGACCCGCCTCGGGTTCGCAAGGGTTACACAAGACCTAAATGAATTATACATAAAAACGTTCCAATTTAATCACACTAAAAAAAAATCGCATCAAAATCCGGTGCTTAGTTTTAAAGATCTAAGCATAGGGACAGACAGACAGCGAGAAGCGACTTTATTTTATACTATGTAGTGAAGTTCGCTCAACCAATCATATTTGATTTACTAATAAATCTTTTTATTTATAAACGTTCAATCTGCAGATTTGTAAACTAATCTGAATTTAAGGGGTTAAATTTATGGAAATCTGTCGTGTGTTCGCACCTGATTCACTCTAGAACTGTTGGAATCTTCTTCATCTGAACTTAATGTAAGAATAACAGGTTCTGGGTCAGGTTGTTTCCCCCTCGGTTTTCGTACTCTGGGTGGTTTCTTATCTTGTATAAGCTGTAAAGCAAATTAATTTATTAATTAACAAAATTATTAATACTGACTGTTCACTAAAATTATTTTTTCAGCAATGTCAGGGCAGAATTAATTCACTTAGGAACTAAAAGTAAAGTGGATGGTCATGTACTTTACTTTAGGAAAAAAATATGTGGAAGCATGGTCTGTGGAAACTTGTATTCTTAATTTTCTCGCATCGATTTAAAAAATATTGTTATGTTAATAATAAGTTATCACTGAGCAATAACAATAATTTACGACAGTGTTGAATTCGAAATATCAATAGTCCAGCCCAAGTGCAGATAGTTTTTCAAAAATGTTATGTGGCTTTCAGAGCTACTTTTTAAAAAGTGCGCTTTTAGAGCGAGTACATAGCAAATTCAAATATTTTCAATTTAAATGTCTTAAAACGAGATAATTCGGTTCCAGATATTTTCTTCTGTGATTAGACATAACTTTGTTTTCACACGTCTGTCTTTGAGACAAACTTCTTTTTACTGTCTTAATTATCTGAATTTCATTACTACTCGGAAAGGCATCGGAACCCTACAAATATGCGTGCCGAGATACGCACTTGGCCAGTTTTATTTGATCCAAGCAATATAAAATAAAAGGGTTGCTTACGGTCTTATTATTCAATGTCTTCATAGTCTTCAAAAGATTTAGTTTTATACCATCTCCGCAAGTGCTGGAAATATAAAATGTATTTAGACTGTTGGTTACTAAATATTACTAGCACACGATTTACAATTATTTACCTTTGTTTTTCAATCATAATCTTTTCTGGTTCTTTCTTTTTTTGTTCTACTTTTTTACTAGCTATTGGTACACTCTTGGGTTCCTCAGTAAATACACGTTTACACCTACAAACAACAAAAAGTTAGTAAATACAAAGTATCAAAAATCTATACTAATATTAAAAAGAGAAAAGATTTGTATTTTAACAAATAAACTAAAAACTTCCAAACTGATTAAAAAAAATGTTTTAACAACAGAAAGCTATGTTATCGCTGAGTAATGTATATTTTGACTGTGTTAAAGTTAGTACCTTTCACAACGATTGAAGTTGTACCCTGTATAACCGCAACTCTTGCATAGTGCCAACATGCCGTCTACAAGCCTGGGAGGCGGCGACCGCTGCCCTGGAGATTCTGGACTATTGCTCCCTGCAATTGCAACATCAGGGTTAGTAAACAAATTTTCTGTAAGCTATGATGTATGTACAATATCGTAACTCACTGTTATCGGGACATTGAGATTTTTCAGGTGTAGACATTTCACTGCTATGTGGTTGAGACAAGGTACTCGGCGAGTTCCTATTATTTATATCTCCGACTAACATCTGCAATAAGAGTTATTGAGTTAAGTGTAAGAATACAAAGTTTTATTACAAAAAAATATGTAAAAGAATATGATACATACTGGGTGGTTTTCTAGCATTTCCTCTATCCGTATAGATGAACCAACTGATACAAAATAATCAATTTCACTGCTTGTATTTTGCATGCACTGTATATGTGTATCTGCAGAAAAGGGAACATGAACCTGCAACAAAATCGATTTTATAATACTTGCTATAGTCTTATAGTTTTGTTTGATTATATTTGTCTATTATCGTTGGTTTGTTGTTAGTCTATTAACACTGCACCTGTTCAAGAACTTCCTGAAGAGTACAACTTTCTTTAGGTAATGTGAAGGTGATGAGTCGCTGTTCTCCATTTTGTAGAAATATTAACATTTTAGCGGATTGTGGCTCCGTTGTTTGTTCGGCTGGTGCACCAGGGGATTCATTGTTTTCTAGAAGAAGAATTATGTTAAAAATACACACGCACTAAATTTATTGAATTGTTAATTACATAAATCAAAATAAATCTGAACATATACCTTGTAGAGGAACTGGTTGTTGTGTCTGCATCGGCGGCACTCGCTGTACAGGTCTTTGTGGCTCTTTACTTTTAACTAACGTCTGTCGCCCACTTTCCCTATCGATGAAAATATAAAGCTTAGTACATTCACTTCATGTATAAATAATACAAAGGGTACAAACAGTTATGCATGCCTTATTACGATTAATTGTTTGTGTAATTTAGCAGGTTGCAAGTTCAATTAACTTGTGAACATGCAACCTGCTAAATTACAGCCAATAATAACAGAGGGAGAATATATAAACGTAAACGTCTCTTACGACTTACGTCTACGATTATACATGTTTTGTTTGCAAGCACTACTACTGCCCGCCTGATAGTGAGCGGTCACCAAAGTCTATGGACGCTTACAACACCAGGGGTATCACTCGCTTTGCCTTCCCTAAAAACTGTAATTGAAATAAAATGATAACTCGTAAATAAGAATATAAGAGAATATGGGGTTCATTAACCTGGGCTGAGGGTGGTGTAGCAAGGGGGTCCGCAGCGGCTGCTGCATGCGTTTGTAATCAGCGAGAGAGATTCGCTGGCCCGTGGTGAGCGTGAGCAGCTGGCGCTCATCGTCAGGCTCGGCAGAATCAAGCAGCAGCTGCGATGAGGGCTGCTCGTACAGCGGGTAGCCGTAGCTCAGCGCGCCCGCTCCGCTAGAAGCGCCCGCCCCGCTAGAAGCGCCCGCTCCACTCGACGCGCCCGCCGCGTGGAACGCCGCGCCACCGCTCAAGTTCTCGTTCACTGGGTGCTTCTGAACTATCGCCGCCGTGATGCTCTCCTCCAGATCGTCCATGTCACTGGCGTTATTCGGCTGGACGACCACTTTCTTCACTTGCTGCACCTGTTGGAGGTGCGGTGAGGACCTTTGAGGAATGGCTGCTGAGGGCGTGTTCAGTTGAGATAGAGCTCCATTGTTTTGGTTCGTTGGAACGACTGAGTGTTGGGGCATTGGGGATTGTAAACTTTTCGCAACTATTGTGCCTTGAGGTGTTAGTATTCTCGCTGCCTGACTGGGTAGACCTTGTTGTGACCTTCCTATTTGGAAAAACTCCTGAAACAGATTATTATCTAAATTAATTCTAATCGATTTTGGTCAGTTGCACAGCAATATTAAGCATATAAACTGATTGTTTAGCTACTTTGTATCTAGGGTCGCCCGCCTTATTGATTTTGTTAACTTTTCTAAAACTGATAACAATTCAAAATATCCTTTTTGTTCACAATCTTAATTTTAAATGTACGTAATACTTTCCTCATTAGTTGACGTTTGTGCCTCACGGTATCAACCTGAAGCAATGCCAGAATTTCCACTCTGGTTTGATTGAGTGTGATCAAAAACATGTTAACAGAATGAATGACATGAAACAGAAGTACATGGCACATACTTGATGTGGACTTTTCAGTTGTATATGTTGCTGCTGCTGTTGTTGTTGTTGCACCTGCTGGCCTACTACGTGTTGCGCCAGCTGCTGCTGCTGCTGTTGCTGCTGCTGCGCATGCACCTGCTGCATATACATCATACATAACGTTACGTGACGTTACTTATAGTCGAACCATATGTAATTCGATAGTTTCGTTGCTAAGGAATTTCGTGTACACAGTGGTTAATTGACGGATCAGAAATGGTACAGGAAGATCTATCTGACTGAGAGGAGTGCGTGGTCGTGATAATCGTGGTTAAAGTGTTTCGTATAGGAAGTGATGGATCAGCAATGGTAAAGGAAGATGTATGTGACTGAGAGGAGTGTGTGGTCATGGTAATCGTGGTTAAAGTGTTTCGTATAGGAAGTGATGGATCAGCAATGGTAAAGGAAGATATACCTGACTGAGAGGAGTGTGTGGTCGTGGTAATCGTGGTTAAAGTGTTTCGTATAGGAAGTGATGGATCAGCAATGGTAAAGGAAGATGTATCTGACTGAGAGGAGTGTGTGGTCATGGTAATCGTGGTTAAAGTGTTTCGTATAGGAAGTGATGGATCAGCAATGGTAAAGGAAGATGCACCTGACTGAAAGGAGTGCGTGGTCGTGATAATCGTGGTTAAAGTGTTTCGTATAGGAAGTGATGGATCAGCAATGGTAAAGGAAGATGTATCTGACTGAGAGGAGTGTGTGGTCATGGTAATCGTGGTTAAAGTGTTTCTAATAGGAAGTGATGGATCAGCAATGGTAAAGGAAGATATACCTGACTGAGAGGAGTGTGTGGTCGTGGTAATCGTGGTTAAAGTGTTTCGTATAGGAAGTGATGGATCAGCAATGGTAAAGGAAGATGTATCTGACTGAGAGGAGTGTGTGGTCATGGTAATCGTGGTTAAAGTGTTTCGTATAGGAAGTGATGGATCAGCAATGGTAAAGGAAGATGCACCTGACTGAAAGGAGTGCGTGGTCGTGATAATCGTGGTTAAAGTGTTTCTAATAGGAAGTGATGGATCAGCAATGGTAAAGGAAGATGTACCTGACTGAGAGGAGTGTGTGGTCGTGGTAATCGTGGTTAAAGTGTTTTGTATAGGAAGTGATGGATCAGCAATGGTAAAGGAAGGTGTACCTGACTGAGAGGCGTGCGCGGTCTTGGCGGTCGTGGGGGTCGTGGTTGCGCGTGTGCCGCCTGAGGATTCAACACACGTGGCGCATTCACCCGCGGCCCCGCCCCTACGCCACCCGCCTGGTGGGTAACATATCAAATACATTTACTATGTATGCTTTGGTATTTGAATAAAATTGTTCTTCCAATGAATATATTATGTAATGAATGTGTAAGTAAGGATGCTTATTTGATACTCAATACACGTTCATTGATATTCGGCACAGAGACGATAGACCATGACCCGGAGTAAAAAAAAATACCGTAGGTTATTTTTTTTCATGCTGTGTCGCGGACATAAGCTATGGGTCATAAATATACAGCAAGCCACACATTATAACAGTAAATCTTTGAAACGTCAATAATTTTGTTTCACTTTATCGTGTTCCTGTAGTTTGTCCGAAAAGGAAGTAGTGTTCAGGCGGCTGCAAATTACACTCTTGACTTTCACACCTCCATTACATTTTTCAACATTCATCAATATATGCCCGCCGGATTAGAGACTCGACCGCCGGATTAGAGTACTCTTAACTTTTCCATCATTGAGTACTTTGGCAAATCATTGGTATTTGTGTTGTGTTGTATTGTTAATCCTTATTAACGTTCCCGATTATTGTAATGGATGTGCAACAAGTAACCTCAGAGTTGAGAAGGACAGCCCTTATGGAGGGGCTGGCGGCCTGGTGCGGGTTGAGAAGGCGCGCGGGGCGACGAGGGCGAAGTCCGCGAGCGGGCGCTCGGACCAGAGTCACGCCCGCGCCCGCCGCCGGGTTCAACAGCCGCGGCGGCGGCGCCCGGCTGCCAGACCCCTGCTGTAAGATTACATAACATAACCTACTAACATACTATCTTCACGTCTTCCCACAGAGACCCATGAGAGGTAGCCTGGGGTGTTACAACCAACTCACTTTTCACCGAAGATAATGGTGTTGATTATGTTGTACAAAATCTATTACAATTTTGAACAAAACTAATTTGACAGGACTAAAAGTCTTACTATCTCTTTTGCGTGTGCGAGGTATTATAAGGCTGGCAACTTTAATTAGTTTTATGATTTCGTTCAACAAAATTAGCACCACTTTAGTGCCAACGTGACAGATGGTAAGTCCGTTGTCGTCTCTTAGGCATTACATACATCCTTGGATTTCTACTAACACGTATACAAGTTTCCCAACGATGATTCTTTCACCTTAAAGCGCGCAGGGTGACTAATCAGTCCACGTAAGTTATTTTTGTAGATAAACTCATTGGTATAGACCATTGGGATTCAAACTTGCGTCACTATAATAGCAGTCAACGCTCATACCACACGCCACCACTGATGTTTCCTATATTTTTTATTCATCCTATATAGCACGACATATTAAAAATGTAATATAGAGCCAGTCAATCAGTGTTAGTGCCAGATGTTCGCTAAAGGTTACAGTATAATATTAAGAAATATTAGTAGTGTTTAGGGTGTTACCGTCTGATTAATGTAGGCCGCGTGCATGACGACCTGTTGATGTTGTAACTGCTGCGGCTGCATGTGTTGGTGCTGCTGCTGCTGCAACTGGTGCAGTCGTTGTTGCTGTAGCTGCTGCAACTGTTGGAACTGCTGCTGCTGCTGCTGGAGGTGTTGGATGAGCTGCGGCGACGCGCGCAACTGTTGTTGTTGGGGCTGCAAATACAAATACCATTTTCTTCATCTATTGTTATTGTAGAGGCTGTAGTCGTCTGCTCAAGGCCTTAAAGACATACCTCCTGGTGATTAAGCCAGATTTCTTGGCCCGGATATATGTGATATACATTTTTTTTATCTGTAAGCAGTTTTTGCTGTATATGTAAATATGTAGTTTAATTTATGAATTAAATTAGTTACCTTTAATATAATATTTTGGTCATTTGATTGACTTGACATGATTTTAAAATCATATTGTTGGTCCACACAGGTGTTATGCCAACTCAGATAGAAAATCATGAGTAATGAAAAGATGTACGAGTGGGATCCTTGTCATATTCACCATGTATGACATTGCCAAATTGATTAACCTAATATATTAAAAAAATACTTTGATTGGGACTTGATGTTTTGTTCATACGAGAAAGGACTACAAGAGAGATCAAAATGCTATTTTGCAATGTCACCAAAGATGTTTGGACATACAGTTTGTGGTGCATGTTGTGTCGGAGTTGTAGGCGGGGGCTGTGGCGGCGGCTGCTGGGCGGGGTGGATTACTGTGGGCTGCGACAACACATGCGCGGGATTCACCAGCTGTCAACCAACACATTATATTCATTACACACCACAGTACAATGTACATTTCCACAAAAATGAGGTAAGACCATGGATCATATCATAATCAAGTTGAAAAACATTAAATTGCTGGTTGCACAAACCAGTGACTCAATTTGAATGATTTGATAATATGCTAAGATCTACCTCGAATCAGTGCATCCCTTTATGTGTGCAGTTAATAAGCCTACATTACACATCAATAAGAACATTGATCTAGAAGAATAGGTAAAGGACATTTAAATGAAGAATAATACACTATGAATATACAACAAGCAAAGCATTCCATTTTGCTTAAGGAAGGAATGAGGCAAATACATTTTTTACAAGCGCTATGAAATTAAACCACATCCACAGTAACAATAAACAGATGTTAGTTTTGACAATAAGATAATTTTATAAACAAACATAATTTCTCATAAATATTTTTGTTACAAATATTAATTGTATTAATGGAATGGAACACCATTCTTGGGCTATTTTTAAAACTACATACATAATAGTACATCCATCTATGATCATGTTCTTGCGTCGTCTTTATTGCAAGGTGATAAACAAAAATATGTCATGTTGGTAGTTATTTTTTACAGAACTTAAGATAGTACAGTGAATACTGCAGTATCTTAAGTTCTGAGTTAGATCTGAGCGACCAAATTTACCAAAGGAACATAAGAATCAATACAGAAGGCCACCAATATTAAAGTGGAAGTATATTCCCAAATGGTAGGCTATGAGTTTCAGAAAATTATGCTTTGCCCTGCCTCATAAATATAAAAATTCCATTACCTATTTGCATTACTAAATAATCGGATTAGTTCCTTAACCTCTGAGGCGTCATGTATAAATTCAATAAAGTTAACCATTTCCAGCTGATACCATAAAGCTTAGTACAATTATGAATATATACAACTCTGTACTGCAACTATCAACCATTAAGATTGATGAATATCATTCGTGTTTTATGAAGGTTTCAACACAATATCTCTTTTTTGTCAATATTTTAGACCATCCAAAACGAAACTGGTGGTTAGATAGAAAATCCAGAGGATTCACCATATGAAAAAAACAACATAATAATTTTTAGCAAGGTTTTCAGGTAAGAATACATAACTTTATATTTTGGGATTATAAATCTAATCTCTTAGACTGTAATAAACACTTCTAAATGAGCAAATAATAATTATTAATGCATGCTGCTAAATGCAGCTCTACTTGGCAATCTCAAGGAACACATCAGCTCACAAGTAGTCTAAGAGAGTTCTTGCGGCACCTTTATCAGAGGCGGCCAGGGCCATAATTGGTCTGGTCGTAAATAGAAAATAAGTCTTAGTTATTGATGTTTTAGTGTTCTTTCATTATTACTTTGGGCTTTAATAAATAAAGAATATAGAAGTCGTGAGACATTTCTGGTATTCTAAATAAAATTCATGTGTCTCTAACAATATTGTATGCAAATTAACATCTTCTTTTTATTTATTTCTGTTGAGTGTTTATAAGACAAGTGTAACTATCTCATACTTGGCAAGTTAATACATAACGGACAAAGTCAATGCACAGCCTATACAGAATACAGATATACTACATCTGAATTATTGTTCCTAGATTTTTAAATAAATGCACTGATTGTAAAACACAAAGGCATTTGTTAAAACTAAAATAATAGTTCTTCCCATAAAATCTCCTTCTTGTCTTCTAAGGAAATGGTGGGTTACATAATACAACTATAAATTGTTCAGACTTAGCAATGTTCAGATAGTGCTTTATTTTGGCTTGGATAATGAATATGTAAAATGAAATGATCTAAACATGCTTTCAATTTAAAGATGAATTTGTATGCTTCTAAAAATATTTGTATATACACCCTTACCATTGTGTTCTTCAAAATATGCTTAATGGTATCATTTGTAATCAGTTCTGATTTAGTAAAAAAAACTTTACCAACTCTTAACAGACTTGTACCACCAATTTGATTTAGGATCACCATAATTAAAAAAACCGTAATTTTACTGCCTAATGCTATTTCTCAAATAAATATTTGTCTGATGCCCAAATGAAAATATTGTTACATAAACAAATGATAAAAATAATGTACCATGCTAAGCATAATTAAGAGAGTTGTACTCTGGCTATTGGCTATTGGTTCCTAATGTGCAGAGTAATATAGTAACACAATCATTTAGTCAGCAGACATACATGTTGTGGGCGTTGTGGGGATGACTGTTGCATCAGAGATGCATCAATGATCTGCTGAGCTTGTTGCAACACAACCTGAGCATCCACAGGTAAATCAGATGTGTAGTAAACCTATAAATAAATATTGTATCAAAAATACACGCCACATGTTGCCCTACATTATTGAGATATGTATTAGATTCCTATACTTCATCATTAATAAATAGATCCTAGCATGGTATTTTATTAAATATATATATGCAACAATTAAATTGAAAATACATGTAAGAAACATACTTGATGACTGTGTAAGACTTGTTGCTGCTGCTGCTGCTGTTGTTGTTGTTGCTGCTGTTGCTGTTGTTGTTGCTGTTGCTGTTGTTGTTGAAAGTCTGCATGCTGCTGTGGGGTCTCATGCCGAATAATATATTGTGGCTGATATGGTAAACCATCACTAACAACTAACTGCGGTTGGACTGTGTCACTAACTATGATATCATTTGGCTGCTCTGCTTGTTGAACCACCACCTTGAAAATGAGACACAAAGAAAATGGCATAAATCCCTATATCATTATAATGTTAGAGGAATTTGTGAAATGGTCTTAAGCTGTGTGGAAAGATACAGAGTTTGTAGTATGAGCTCAATACCACAATTTTATCAGAACTCGAATTAGAACGAGAGAGAACTCAAACTAGAATTTTATTTCAGTATTCAGACTTATGACATGTATGTCAATCAATGCATTACAGTTAACATTTAGCACAGGCATGTTTCAATTTTTTTGTGTAATTTTGGTCCACATCCAAACTATATATAAGCAAACCTACTTATATATAATGTAAAAGAAGCCTTTATAAAATAAAATTACCCTCGTCACTATGAGCAAGAGAAGGATGTAAGACTTGTGACCCCTCAGGAACATGATGATTATAATGCAGATGAATCACTGGTAGCTATTGTAATAATAAAATTTAGATTTTTATAGTATAATACCTGTTGGTGTGCATATTGCTGTTGGTCATCTTGATTGACTATTATCCCATCCAAACATAAATTAGGACAATATCTTTGTAAGTCTTCAATTGTAAGCTGATGTCCTTGTCCAACAATTTGGTAAAATTGAGCCATTACTAACTTTTAGGCTGAAATTAAATTGACAAATACTGTAAAATATGCTTATGCCATAATTATATTCAGAATTTAGCTTTATGAACAATCATGTGAAATGATGGGAAAATATATTATCCTAAAGCATGCTGTTGATAAAGTATATCTATCTATAGCAGTGTCAAAATTAAACTTGACTAACAGATATAATGGCCAATATGATACAATTACCTAATGAGAATAAAATATTGTAATACTCTCCATTTTATTGTTTCACTTACTAAGAATTTTACGAATTTGAGTTAGCTTTTTGGCATTTAGATCATTCTAAAGATTTGTTTTGTTTACAATATTACAATTCATCAATTTTGTTCTATGATCATGATTAAGTGATTTTGTGATTCACTGGATTTTTTTATACTTTAGAACTATAAAAGTATACAAAACATATTCAGTGTTCACGATTAAACATTTTATTTACACCTATTAAGCTTTGCACACATAATACAACATACGATCCAGTAACTAACAGCAATGACTTCCATCCTACGAGCACTTGAACTATGGCGACGATACGACCACCGCCTTTTAAATGTCTTTAAATCCTCATTTTGTATACGTTATCACTGCAGTTAAAGCACAAAATAAGCATTAGGAAATACACATTTGGTACCGTTTACATGAAACGAACGAAATGGCTTCGATTACTTTGGTCCAACCTAAATAATTTTCATGGACATTATTTCACTGGGTACGTACATAAGCTCTTGTTTTATTTCTTACCAATAATAACTAGGGACATTTTAAGTGTCTTGTCGTGTACTCAGTGTACATTTAAAATTGATTTTTCATCATTAAACTGTAGTTTTTAACTCAAACGCCAAAATGTAGAAGCAATTTACATTATGGCGTGTGTGTCACTTTTTTTATAATGTTTTTTTCTTCTATTTTAAAATGTAGCAAGCAACAAATATACCTACTTTTCCTGCGTTGTTCTTTCCTCAGAATAATATCCAAAGCTCTGAAAAAGTACTCTTATTGATACTTCTAAGGTCAACGACGGCATCGAGCAAAGTTGGTAGAATTTTATTCATAAACTTTCAGGCTATAAATGAAACTCAAAAGTAGTAATTACATCAGAATAATTATAAGGTAAAATAAACAAAAAGGCGTCAAAACACCAGACAGTAGCACTTTTCAGTTGTATTTTTCTTATTTTAGTAGGTACTTTTAATTAAATTATACATATAGGGGCAGACTTACAATATTATTGAATAAATATTCAAACGTGTATTTTTGGTGTCGTTATGTGCAGTCATGTTTCATTTAGTGACTTATTTATAGGAACATTGGAAATAATGTCATATTTTGTTCTGGGTTAAGTAATTTATCAGTTTGGTCAATAGGTTACCTCTGACTTAAAAGCATATTAAAATCTGCTACTGCCGTGGTTTTTTTTCCAGAATCTCCAATGGGCATTAGAATGCATGAGACTGCATGACACTAGGCATTTTAATATATCAAACACGAAATATTTGAGAAAATTTTAAATTCTCTAACACTCGACGTTGGCAAAAATAGTCCCTAAAGAGGATTGATTGCCATATTTAGGAAGAAGAAGAAGAAGAACTACGGCTCAGAATGATTGAACTTAGCAGCAGTCTGTCTGTGCAATTTGGCTTGGCTTATCTCTGTCTACAGTCTACACCTTAGACAAGGTACTTTGTCTAAGGTCTACACTATTCTACTCAAAAGTTGGACAGAGACTGCAACAACTACAGAGTACATAACCACTACGTTTGCAGCAACAAACCAACCAAAACGTAATGGTTAGGTACTCAGTGCAACCAACCAACGACTTTAAATTTTTCTTTCATTACTAACTACAGTACCCTTCTACCCATCCGTCGAATTGCATTTTTTATTATTTGTAGTTTGTACTTCGTAAAACAGCGGCTTAATTTATAAACGAACGATATATTGTTCTGATAATATTATATGCAGTTTTAGCAGCTTGATTTTAAATTTAAATTATATGACATTTTGTTGTCGTCCTCAAAACTCGTGCAAATGGATGAAACCGTGATTTCGCCAGGTACATCACCGACAGAATGATTTTCGTAAGTGTTTAAATCCTGTTTTTTGTGTAATTTATCCAGCTATTTGTCTTACTCAGGTAACAAGATGGGGGACTCTGCGTCTGAAAGTGACTCGGGATCTCTTGACGGCGGAGCAATGTTGCCTCCAAGCACCGTCTCTCGTGATCAGCTACAGAAAAGAATTGAATCTCTACAACAACAAAATAGGTCCGTATCACATACATTTTATAAGGACTTAATAATATACACAGAACCCACAGCCCATGCGACCTGGAGTCAAAGTAGGTACCAAGAAGGAAAATATATGAGGCATACCTGTATGTTTAAAATTTATAAAAATATTTAATCATTGTTAAAATCTATGTTGATTGTATTTTAATGGCACCAATTGCTCTATTTTAATTCTTATCATAGTTAAACAGTGTGATTTTGCTTTGATTATGTACATTGACAAGTTTATAATCAAAGGTTTCTTGGTTTGTCCTACATATTATAACAAAATTTGTGATGCTTTCATTTACAATAAGAATGGGCTGGAGAGTGGCATAAGGTTCTCCTTATTTTTAAAAAGATGCATGATTCCTTTGGGAATAGAATAGATTCATAAATAAAGTATGGTCTTTGAATGCTTAATATATTTAACATATAAAAAAGCATTCTCCATGTGATGTGGAGTCTTCTATTTCTAATGTGTTTGCCCTCTAAATGCATTTTTATATATTGGGAAAATGAATCAGTTAATTTTCTTAATGATATAAAACTGAATTTAATTATAATGTCCTTCCTAGTCCCAGTCTAAACTTAATATTTTTTATGTAGGGTATTAAAGGTGGAGTTAGATACCTATAAGCTTCGTGTGAAGGCACTGCAGGAGGAGAATCGTGCCTTGAGACAAGCTTCAGTGTCTATTGTGAGTCATAATATTTACTTCCAATATATTCAAGATTATTAGAAAAGAAAAGAAAGTAACATCATACTTCAATTATTTTATTGGTTTACTACTAATCATATTATAGTGCTTATTCTAAATGCTATTCATACAGTTTGGTAGATTTTCATTAAGAAAACTGGATGTGATTAGCTCATTTTATTTATTTACAGCAAGCAAAGGCTGAGCAAGAAGAGGAGTATATTTCAAATACATTGCTAAAGAAAATTCAAGCATTGAAGAAAGAGAAAGAGACATTAGCTCATCATTATGAAAGAGAAGAGGAATGCCTTACTAATGATCTTTCTAGAAAACTCAACCAGGTTATTGTTTTCCCTTGTTATCAGAGTAAGATGTACCTATTTTAGAGCTTATATTATATTCTTTATAGGCTAAATTATTTGTCATGGTATTCATTGGTATACTTGTAGACATAATAGCCATCATTCTGAAATAATTGTTATTGTTATTTGAAAAGTTTCTGTCTGATTTACATAGCTGCGTCAAGAGAAATGTCGCTTGGAACAGACACTAGAGCAGGAACAGGAATGTTTGGTGAACAAATTGATGCGAAAGATTGAAAAGCTTGAAGCCGAAACACTTGCAAAACAAACTAATTTGGAAAGACTGCGCAGAGAAAAGGTATCTATGCATGCAATGCTTGCTAGTATTGAACATTTACAATCCACTACATTAAATTTGTGTAATGAGCTTACCACTGTGGTTCCCAAGGAATTTTGAGTGGGATTCTTTGAGAGCAGTGGTTTACAGTCACTAACACCCTTGTCACACCCTGGTTTTACGAGATTTTCCGGGTATGCATAAAGCAATTAAATACCAATAATCCCTTACAGTGCAGTTCTGAATAAGTTTTTCAATCATTTATAAGAACAATAATGAAACAGTTTGTATTCATCATAATATCTGCACCAACTAATATATAATAATAATGTGAATGTTTTGTCCTAATTTATTAACTTACAAAAAGAACAGATGTGTGAAGATAATTATATTCTTAAAATAATTCCTAGCTCCTGTAATACAGTATTTTCATAAATAGACAAGACTATTCATGAGGTTTGCATTTTTGTTTTCTCTGTAAATGTGCACTTCCCACATCTCATTGATGTGTAGGGGCAAAAGAAAAACCACACTTACAGAAAAGTAGTTTTCCTGTATATATAAATATGTGCAGGTTGAGTTGGAGAACACTCTGGAACAGGAGCAGGAGGCATTAGTGAACCGCTTGTGGAAGCGAATGGACAAGCTAGAGGCTGAGAAGCGATCACTGCAAATTAGACTTGACCAGCCAGTGTCTGACCCAGCTAGTCCTAGGTGAAATTTTGAATAAATATTTTATATATATGTTATATTTATTAGTTTTGAAGTTTATATTTTTATGATTTTTATATCTATTGTTATATAATAAATATATTTTACAAAACAATATTTTTAGAATTGATTTTTAATAGGACCTTCAACCATGTCAGGTAAATAAACATAATTATATGTGTTTGAGTAAATAAATACCCCTGTAATTTAACCATACTAATAGTATAAAAACACAAGTTAAATCAAAATGTATTAAAAGTACTTCTTTTACTACGAGTTTGTTTTATGAATATAGTTAAATGGTTTATTCTCGCTAGGGACATTAGTAATGGTGACACCGCTTCAAATCTGAGCAGTCACATCCAGACCCTGCGCTCGGAGGTAGTCAAGCTAAGGTAATATATTTTTATAATGTAATATTGACAATCATAAAGTGATTCTTTGATGTTTGTTAAAATTTATATTTAATTTTCTTTTTTGCAGGAATCAATTGGCAGTGTCTCAAAATGAGAACAAAGAGAAAATGCAGCGTTTTGCGTTAGAGGAGAAACACATTCGGGAAGAGAATATGCGCTTGCAGCGTAAACTACAGCAAGAAGTGGAGCGGCGCGAGGCGCTGTGTCGCCATCTCTCCGAGAGCGAGTCCAGCCTCGAGATGGAAGAGGAAAGGCAGTTCAACGAAGCGCTCAGCGTATGTCCATTGCCTTGAAAACACTGCAGTGCAACGTCACCTCACCTACAAATACATTTTATTTTAGTTTACAAACATTTAAATACAACATTGACGCATCTTTAGTATTCAGGAGTTCTTTGAAAAAGTAATTCCATAAATTTATAAGCCTAGCTTTTCTCGATTGATCGCTCATCAAGTAGTTCATTAAACTTTAAACTCTTGACTATATAATTAGAATTTTCCTCTTGAATTATTACTAATGATTGTTGTCAGTTCTTATATTCTCAAGACTTTACAGCGGCAAATTCCATATACATATATATGGAATTTGCTGCTGTAAAGTCTATAAAGGACATCATGCATGTTTCGTAGAGATTTGGTCCAAATCCGAAAGTGCCGGCCAACGAGCTTGTCCGTCTGAAGATTTATTACTATGGCACTAAAGTTGGACATTACAGGAAACTTTCAGATTTGAACTAAAGTGAATGTCGTTTGTTAAATGTAAAGATTTGTAGTGTTAATTGTGTGTGTATGTTGTGTGCAGGCGCGATCGCGCTCGGTGTCGTCCCCGGGCGGGTCGCGGCCGCTGTCGCCGTACGCGCCGCCGCTGCTGCCCGCCGCCGGTCTGCCGCTGTCCAGACCCTCGCTTCACTTCAGTTCTCAAGTACCTACTTTACATATCATTACGCGGAGTCTCAGTAAACAGAGAGTATAGAGTGCCATTTGACTGTTTACTTGCCTACACCTCTTTTGCTTCTACTACATTAAATCAGTCTTTTCATACATTCCTGCCGATTAGATTACTTATTAGGGTTCCTTACTCGAAGGGTAGTGATCGGAACGCTATTACTAAGATTTCGCTCTCCGTCCGTCCGTCCCTCGTGTCTGTCAGCGGGCTGTATCTCATGATCCGTAATGGGTAGACAATTGAAATTTTGCACAGAATGTGTATTTCTATGGCCCCTATAATAATAATAAGCCATTTATTAATCCTAAATATTTTTTGCCATAAATAGAATATGTAGTTTAATAAATTTGTTTTCTTTTGTATAAGTTGACTTCTTATCGAGGTGAGGCCTCCTCCATTTTACTCCAAAGCTTCCTATCCTTGGCTTTTGACGTCCAGTTGTCTCCTGCTGCCTTTTTAATCTCATTCAGCCTATCAGGGGGCCTGATTTCGTTTTCCGTACGGGTCAGCCCAGTGCGATACTATGTTGGACCATCTATCTGTATTCATACGTACGACATGTCCTGACCATTGCCATTTTAGTTCTTTACAGTGGCTTAGAGCATCTATTACCCATTATTAACGGAATGTCTGTGTTTGTGTATGTGTCTGGTTTTTGTGAAGGATTTTTTTACCGAGGTATATGTATTCACATATTTTAATGGGCTATCATCCACTATAATTGGTTGTCTACCCTGTGTGTCATGACCTTGGTTTTAGTGGTGTTAAGCTCTAAGCCGATGCTACGACTGATCATCAGAGTATCTGAGATTACTAGCGGCCCGCCCCGGCTTCGCACGGGTAGACTTTTATATCAAATATTTTGTCTACCCGTGCAAAGCCGGGGCGGCTAAAAAATAAAAATAAAAATTTAGGGGTGGACTACCCCTAACATTGAGGGGGATGAAAAATAGATGTTAGCCGATTCTCATAGATACCGGATAAGCACAAAAAATTTCATCAAAATCGGTCAAGCCGTTTCGGAGGAGTATGGCAACGAAAACTAATACTAACTAATATATTAGATGTAGGTATTGTCCATTTAAAAAAAACCCTTTTAGTCCATTTTAGGCTCTTCATGATGATATTGAAGAAAAGTGATTGCTATAACAAACAATAATAAAAATTTAAATAAATAAAAATAAAATGGCTTCCCTATTAGAAACGTGTTTCTTTTCTTAGTATTGGCAACAAGAAAAACTTTCTCATAGTGTGTGTATTGCGTTATATTTTTTTTAAAAAAAGAGCGTACTTACTATTGCAAGCCTACTATTTACGGTGCAAAAGGTGTGTGTGTCTAGGGATCGAACGGCAAAATTAATTTTGTCAATTCACCTGTTTGTTTTTACTACGGAACCTACCCTCTCGGTGTGCGAGTCCAACTCGCATTTGGCCGATTTTTACCTAATTCTTTTTAATTTAACTTAAAAATTAGATCTGATTTTGTTTTTTGTTTTCCGCAGCTAAAATCGACATCAAAAAATGATTTATTCAGCTTAGGCCCTATTAAGGCACTTATGAAGGTCTACCACCGGTTCGGAAAAAAAAGCCGCCTGAGAAGATACGGCAAGAAACTTAGTGCTTTGTCTTTTTTTCATGTAACAATCATGATGTATTGTAACAAGATTAAGGTGTCTAGTCTTTCAAAATTAAGGTGTGTGTTGAAGTTGGTCTTTTTGTATTTCAGTCGCGGCGCACAAGCGACAGGTTCGTGAAGCCGGCACTGCCTCCGGGCGCGCTGCCCCCCGGCCCCCCGGTCGCGGCCGCGATGCCCCCCGGCCCCCCGGCCGCCGGCCCGCTGCCCCCCGGCCCGCTGCTGCAGCCCGCCAGTCCCATGGATACGTCCTCCAAGGACTAGGCCCGCTCCTCACCTCACCTAACCGACCGAGCGGGAGGCGCTGGGTCTAACACACATCGGCTGCTAAATTAGCGCTCCGCTGGAAAAGACAACGATAGAACGTAACCGAGCTCGTGGTCCTCCCGTGTTGAAGCGTATTGTATACCAACACCGTGCACTCTGCTCACTCGTGGCACTTCCTCTGTATATGGGCGCTTCGATTTGTCACCGATGTAATTGGTACATAAAGGAGAGTAGTCCGTTTGCGTTGTACCCACGCGACTGACATATTTTTTGCAGGGAGTTTGCGGGCGACATTCTAAGTATAGGATAGTTATAGCTAGTACTGATTAAAAATCAATTGGTTATGTAATTATCTGGGCTTAAGCATGCGGCGGTGGGTTTTATTTTATTTTAAGGCTGTGTATAAAATTCACATGTGAATGTTTGTAAGTGGACGAAGGATATAAAGATTGTAAAATTATATTGATATATTATAGCACTCGGTTGAGCGTACTACTCCTAATAATGTTACAGTGTAGGAATGTATGATTGTTGTTACGAATGTTGTTTTGGGCTCTCAAGAGCGATTTGTTCTATTCGTTTATATTGTGTACACTAGTGGGAGTAGTTATATCCCCAGACTCAATTCAATTATGCAAATTTTCACATACTTTTTTTTTCAATGTTATGATTAAAAAGAATATACGCATTAATATTACAATGAGTTTAATTTACGGTGCTATCCCAACGATTCCTCTGAATAAGAATTATTAATAAGTTAGGTAGTGCGATAGGGTGACCGCTTGATCACCGTAGTCTATGGACGCCTGCAATATCCTAGCAACTAACGACTAAGGTTTACCACGTGATGTTGCTTTGCATCACGCGCCGAAAGGTGGTGGACACCATATTTAGTGGTAGTATACAAAAATCTCACCATTTTTATATTCCAGTACCCTTGGCTAGTGACGTAACCAGTGGTAGTTACCAAACTATCAAATTTCACATAAGGCCGTAGTGGTCCGGGTGCGCGTAGTCTGGTTAACCGGACCACGAAGTATTTTTTTCTCCGTGTTCCTCAAGGTGGTCCGAATTTTACAGCTGAAGGTACGGAGTTCTAAATAAATTACCTACTAATTTGTGATTAATAATTTTAGTGATTCTATTTAAAATTGTGACATGTTTCGCTCGGAGTAATATATTAATTTATTTATCTTGGTATGTACGTACCTATCAGCAAAAAAAAATAACTTTATTTAAACACACATTCACATAATATTAGTTTACAAGTACTTTAGGACTTAAACTAGAAAGAGAAATATTATGCATAATTATAAAAAATAAGTAACTGAAATGGTGAATGATGTGAAGGGAGGATGATAGATATACCAGAGGTTCTCAAATTAGGCGAGGCCTGTATCTTGAGAAACCAGTTAAATATAAAATAAAGAATTAATTATGTGTGTGTGTGTGCTTGAAAATTGAAATGGGAAATATTTGGGTTAGAGTATTTAGGTTTGGTTATTGCGGTGTAAGTGATGAGTATATGTGCTGCTGTGGGGATGAAGGAGATCTTCAGTTTTATCATAATTTTGATTAAGGAGGAACAATTTGATTTGGATTTTAGCTTGTTTAACTGTGCAGTTTTTTATATTGCAGTATATGAGAACAGAATTGTAGATATTAAAGTAAGCAATCCTGGGAAATCGTTTAGCAAAATTAGATTTAACGGTGGGGACGGGTAAGCGGAAAACTCTTTTGCTACACAAATCAGGATAGTATTCGGAATTGAGAGCAATTCTGTGTGTAAGGAGGCAAACGGACAGGATATATAGTTGCCGGACGCGTAGAACGTTAGCCTCAGTGTACAGTTGATCTGTTGGAAATCGAAAAGGCTTATGTAGCATTCTCTTAAGTATAGCGCGTTGAGCTCGCTCTAGGTTTATTAGTATGCTTTTCGCGGCACAGCCCCAGATGTTGATACAATAGTTAATAATTGACTGACATATAGCAAAATACACTAGTTTTAGGGTATATACATCTGCGCAGTGGCGGAGCTTCGTCATTACACCTGAGAGCTTACGTACAGTGTATTAATGTGAAATTCAAATGTTAGGCGTTCGTCGAGATGGATGCCAAGATATTTCATTATTTTAGTACGTTGGATGGATGGACAATGGCATGGCAATGAATTGGAAGTCCTGGAAGAAGGGCAAGAATGAATCCTTATGTTCTCAAAATATTGGGGTGTGGATGCGGACGATTTGTGAAAACAGATAAATTTTGTTTTTGCTGTGTTCAAAGTAAGCAAATTTTGTTGTAGCCACTTAGATATCTTTGTCATGCCCTCTTCGGTGATTGTGCGCGTGCGAGACCAGTTCTTTGCATGGAACAAGATGGCAGTGTCATCAGCATAACATATTATTTCTGCTGATTGTAGGTTTAAGTTATGGATGTCATTCATATAGATGAGAAAAAGTGTGGGACCAAGAATGCTGCCCTGTGGTACTCCATATTTTACAGGCATGATATTGCTTTTATAGTGGTCTACTTTAACCAGCTGATTCCTGTCGGTGAGATAACTCCTAAACCAATCCAAGGCCAGACCGCGAATACCTAGAAGTTCCATTTTTCGAAGTAGAATTTGTATCGAAACGCTGTCAAAAGCCTTGGCTAAATCGAGGAACATTCCAATGCAAGCCGAACCATCATCAAGGCAGGAGGAAATTAGATTACTAAGGAGCGTAACTGCGTCTTGGGTGGATTTATTTCTTCTGAAACCAAATTGTCTATCAGATAGTAGCTGTTGCTCTTCAAGGAAAGATACTAATCGCCTGTTTATAATTTTTTCTAGTAGTTTTGAGAAAACGCTTAACAGGGAAATTGGTCTATAGTTATTTGGAACATTCTTTGGACCGTCTTTGTGTATAGGAATTACGGAGGCTAGTTTCCAGGTGGAAGGAAAACATCCGGTGGACAGACATAGGTTAAAAATGTATGTAAGAGGAGATAAAATATGAATCCTTACTACTTGAACTAACTTATTACTTATATTGTACTATACCAGGAGCACTGTCGGGCTTTAGTTGTTTTATCAAGGAATCGAGTTCAGACTCATCAGTAGGGGAAAGGAACAAAGAACTTTGTGATCCATTTGAAATATTATTTGTATTTATTTTAGACACCAGGCTGTCTACTAATTCATTGATATTAGTTAACGTTTCATTTGCTAATGTTTCACCTACAGAAGAGAAAAAAGTATTGCATAAATCTAAAGAATTGGTTGCAGTATCTGACGAAGTTAAAAGGTCTTTCGAGGGGTTATCTTTTTTAGATTTTATGTGACAGATATTCTTGATATTATCCCACAATTTCCTTGGATCATGTCTAGTATTTGTCAGGCCTTCTTTATCGTATTCAACTTTAACTTTATGTAGGAGGTTATTACAAAAGTTCCTATATCTTTTGTACGTGATTTTTAATATCTCATCAGTTGGATGTTGCTTCAAGACGCGGTATAAATGATCACGGTGACGGATGCAGCGGAGAAGTCCTGGAGTAATCCAAGGAGAAAGAGGGAACTTACTTCTGCTTATACGGATTGTGCGAGAGTTTTTACCAATTATATTAGTTATTGTATTAGTGAAGGTTAGTGCAGCGAGATTAACATTAGTTTCCGTCGTGACGTTACTCCAGTCAAGATTATCTAAGTCTTTTCTGACTCCCTCAAAGTCGATAATGGTTTGAAGTCTGTTTTTATAATGTCTTTTGTATGAAGTCTTGAAACCGGCTGTAGCAATGTAATGATCGGTGGTGTCTGTTTCGCAAACCGCAGCAACAGCATAGTTTTTAGATTTAATAAAAATATGGTCAATGCATGAATCAATTCGAGTAGGTATATAGCAGGCAAAAGGCCAGGCATTCTGGTCAATCTAAGGTACTCAGAGTGATCTTGGCTGGTTTTATTTGAGGGCATTATATCTATGTTAATATCACCTGCGATAGCTAGACAAGGTTTGTTTTGTAGTTCAGAGAGCGTCTCATCTAATGAGTTTAAAAAAATAGTAAGGCATCTGAAGGAAGGGGACCTGTATATTCCAAGAACTGTAATTACTTTAGGTATATCAATTAATAAGCAGCATGCTTCAGAAAATAACGGTTCTGAAACTACTGAATTCCAGGAGCTTTTAACATAGCCACAACACCGCCGTTTTGGTTTATAGTGTTACAAGTTGTATAAGATGTGTATCCATTTATTTGCCCTATAACAGTTGATTCACTAAGCCGGCATTCTGTTAATATCATTAAGTCAAAATCAATATTTAGACGCTGTAGAATAATTGCGAACGCGTCAAAGTTCTTAAAGCAGGTAGCTATCAGTCTCTGTCAACCACATTGTGTAGGATGCAGTATAAATAATACAATAGGTATAGCCATACAATTTCGCCTTGTAGATATTTGCTGTATGCTTGGCTAATAATGTAAAGGGTAAGTGACAGGTGATTGTCGTGTAATCACCAACAATGTTTGTTTAAACGTTTACCTAACACCTAAACACTTAAAGAAAGATCGTAAAAGTTTGACTTGGTAATAGGTAGCACTTTATTAAGTTAGAACGTTCGGGGATTGGAGGTCACAAACCAAGGTTGATGGACAATGGATATGCTTAGGACATCATACTTACATCTTAGAGTATATAATATACTACCTCAGATTAGATAATATACTACATACAACTTACATGTACTCAGTTTAAGCTACGCACTCAAAGATGTCAAACACAATATGACGGATATGGGAAGAGCACGATTTGTTTGAAATTACATGGTAAAAGATCTAATCTGAGGTAAAAGTTTATTCAATTTAGATCCCAATAAGAAACATAGGTAAGACAATCGTAAATCTTCATACAACAACGGCGGTGAACAAGCAATCGGCTCGCCGGCCGTCTTCATTTAGGTAGGTACCGTAAATTTATCTTTGCCTGCACAATACTAGGACAATCACCACATGTGCGTCATTTGATGAGAGAAATCACTGTACATATTTGTATTGACGAATAAGTATTATTAAGTATGACTACTCGCTAGCATAGCGCTTATCCTAGGAGCTGTCAAAGTTTTATTCGTAGTAGTTGTACGTAGTATAGGTATTATCTATTCTGACGTAGTAGGAACACAGTGGGTACGTAAGTACCTACTACACGCTACTAAATTAGAATTGTTATAACGCCGCCGATGGATATTCTGTACGCTGGAGGCACTATCCCAGCTCAGATCAAATAAAAAATGATTTTTATTCCTCAGGGTAGTTATGTTTTTTTATGGGTTCCCGCTCTGCCCTTTCTTTCTTGAATAAACTTGCCGATAAAATAGGTACATAAGTAGTAGGTATATTACATTGATCAACCACCGAAACCAACGGAAACGTTAATCGCAGTAGATAAAATATTATTTTTCGCATCGTGGTGTGAGAGAAACCGCACATAGGTAACAATAGCCCGTCGGTCGACTTGCGTCTGCGATGAGATTGTCGCCATTCGGCATATTCAATAGCAAAGAAGTAATCGCACTTTACACACGCACCATAAACCTAAGCAAACCTCCACTAGGGTAAGATAGGCATTCACTATTTATCTTGGACGCTGCTAGGGTTACAGGTAGAGTGATTTGCATAATACCTCCCACGGTGAATTGTCGGCTTCATTTAAATATTATTATTTTAACTAAACATATAACAATCAATAATGACGTTTCTAATATTCTGGTTTCGGCCGAAAGGTTTTTTTAAAGTTTTGAATTTGAATATTGACACTAAAGATAAAATTTAATTTACGTGTAGTACGTTAATAAAGATAGTGAAATAGATATATACTTATTATATTATTATACCATTTTAAAAAACAACGATTAAAACATGCACATACGTACTATTTAGTACATCTTCCGTTTTTAAGTCAGTTAAAAAATAAGCGGTAGCGATGAAAAGACTTCAACGCGTGTCGCACATAGGGCTACCTTTTTTTTTTTTTTTTTTTTTTTATTTGTTTTCGAGGGGGAAACCTTCAAAAGGTACCCGCCTGCTTTAGGGGAGCAGACGGGGTATGTGAGATTTTTACACACCAAAACCCCCCCGGTGGCCATCCTCCGTGCATATAGGAGGGCTCCGGGATCTCCAGTGGAACGCACCGGTGTAGCACTTTGCCTGAGCACGTCCCGGGGGCAGCCATGTCGCCGCCCCTGGAACCCTCGCGTGCTCTTGACAGCACTTGCCACGTCGTGCTGCCACCAGCCCCGGGCCCGCTTGAAGAGGCAGTCAGAGCCCCCACTCTGGCTGCCCACGGGCCCGTCGGCCCCCTTTTAGTCGCCTTTTACGACAGGCAGGGGATACCATAGCCAAATTCTTAGCGACCCTGGCTTATTGGCTACCTACACCTACCCAGCTAACCCGACTGTCCCAGAAGAACAGATTTTCCTTTTTAAGTGTATGTACTGTGTAGATATATATGTGCCTACGTATATATATATATAGGTAGTAAATACGCTTGATACATATAGGTGTGTTATAGGCCTCTCTCATAGTCGGATTGACAGGCTAGGATTTATTGAAATAACGATGATATGTCTGTACTTTGATATATTATTTTTATATAAACACTGTAGTATTGTATGTTTTTTCAACATAAGCAACTCCTTACAACTCCCTTTTTTCTGAAATATATATATAAAGAACACAAGCTTATAAGTCATGTTCATTATAATTCTAACAGGTACAATTGTTCGTAGGGCTTAATACAAAAAAAATACTAGTACCAACAGGCAACAGGCTGTTAATTTCTCTTCTGTCTCCATGAATACATGGAAACGGAAAACCCTCTAGATAGGTATAATTTTACACAATATTATATATAATTATAATTGTATTTATTTATTTAATAATAGGTTGCCCACAGCATGTTACATTTGACATTCTTATATCTATTCATTGATAATAACAAAACTTATTCTAATGTACATGCCAATTAAGGGCTAACACAGCTTCAGTAAAACGACAATAGTTATAGAACATATTACTAATAGTGAGGTGTAACTCTAATAATTATAATAGTTTGTATGGCTATTTGAGGAATATATGGTTCTCTACTTAAACGTATTTATAGCAGGATAATAATCTACTTATCCTATGTATGTTTGGAGGTTGTTCCCCAACACCTGCTCTGTTGTCACGCCGTTGACTTTGTATTAGTTTAAATAACATTGTAATTAACATTCAAATAGAAACGCAGAGCGTGGACCGTCGGCTCGGCGGCGTCGCGTCGGACGACGCTCATAAAATATGTTTACAGAGAAACAAAATAGCTGGCGTTGAGTTATTGATCCTTCCAATAATTATCGAACACGTTTTCATGTCACCATGTTTAAACACAAAAGTGGACGAGTATGGCGGATACACGGCGCGAGTCTTGTTTGTATGTTTACGTACAGAATCGTAAAGTAGAGGCATGCAGTAGGTAGAGCTAACAGAAACCAGAGACAGTGAGAACACCATTCGCCCGCGATCCAATGTTGGAGCCACGATATCGGGCAAGGGGGTTCTGTACCTTTGTTATTTATATATATATACATATTAAGTTTTTTTTTTATTCATAGAGTAATACATTTATATTTAAATTAATCACAAATGAAACACTATTATTTCAGAATGAAAATATTTATCTCGCGTAAGCATCATTAAATTAGATTTCACAAATGTATGCTTTGAAAAATCACATTACACCAATTTGACATAAGTTTGACCATATACTTTTACATATTCATTTTTATATTATATCTCAAAGATTTATTCTGATTACTGCAGAACTCTAAGCAAGTAAAGTTCGAAGTCATAGCTACATCTGGGAAGTAACAATTCAAAATGGGGTATGTAAATATTGATTTTCTATCAAGTCACTACGAAACTGCTATCTTTAGCGTTTTGTTAACGCTTGAAATGTCATTAAAATATTTAGTTGTTGCATTAAATAAGTTTGTAATTGTGCAAACATATTTCTACAGTAGGTACGTGTTCACATCGCTGGACCAAACTATTCAGACTTAGATAACAAGTTTTTTTTTTGGATTTTTGGGTTTACTTTACCTTCTCGGAGTGGAATTAACATTCAGATAAAAAACTAATGGTGCCTACCTATTCAACAATTTCAGGTTACCTCACGTGAGCTTACTTTGGTTATATTAGCTTACTAGCTATGCCCGCGACTTCGTACGCGTGGAATTAATAAAGTTAAAGCCTAAGTTATGCTTTACCTTTCAGTGAAAGTCCTGTTCAAATAATTCCCCCGGTCGGATGTTGTTCACAATTGTTTTTTGTCATTAGTACAGTGTTTACTTTCATATGCATATAGTAAAGAGCTGTAACTGTTAGTTTGACATTACAAACAGAATAGAATATTTCTAAAATTGTATTGTATTTATAGGTTTTATAATTAGGGTTCAGCAAAAAAAAAAAACATAAAATTTATAAGTATTTTTTCAAATTAAAGTAGCCTATGTTACGCCCAGTAAAATTAGCTATCTACCAGTGAACGTCTCGTTCAAATCGGTCCAGCCGTTTCGGAGATTACCCCAAACAAACAGACAGACAGACAAAAAAAAATTTAATTGCTTTTTTGTCATTAGAAGCGTGTTTACTTTCACATGCATTTCGTAAAAAGCTGTTATATTGATATTACAAACAGACACTTCAATTTTATTTATGTGTATAGATTGGTAAAGCATATGGAAATTACTACAGAGAACGAATAATTTAAAATTCAACAGTAATTTGAGAAAGAAATCGTAAATCCATCTCAACAAATATTGCTTTCTAGATTTGGCTGCAAGCAACATTTTATTTGCGTGTTTAATGATTGTAGTATTTGTAGTGCATGTTGTTATCTCTTAATATTGACGAGTGGGTATCTAATTAAGCCTCGTGGGTCAATTAAACCCGAACGCCGCCATAATCTGGTGGACCATAAACGACACGGTCATTCAACATTCAACAGAAGACAGATATGGTACGAGGTGTCGACACTAAATAGTATTTACGCCGAGGTGTTAATTTCAGGAGGTTAGAGTAGCGTGAATTTTATTTATATGAAAAGTTAATTCATGCCCTCCTAGCACATAGTGTTTAAACGGCGGAGTTAGCACGGGGATCCGAACAAACACCTGCGCCGAACTTTACGTGTACGCGTACTCCACGCGTGCTCTGTTTCATACCAAGTACCAACAACACCCATTTCTATCACAAGTAATGCAACAGTATCACTTCACCTGACACTTTTTACTTGCTATTTTATGTAGGTACTTGGTAGTATAGTTGGAGTCAATAAAAAAGGGGGAAGAATAGTATATCTGCGGAAGAAACAAGAAGTATAAAAAAAATCGGTCACGCAGGGTTAAGTCAAGCGTGATAACATGAGCTCTGCTTGTATCATTTAGGGGCGGTGTAATATCGGCACTCCTCCCTTCACACATTTCGTAATCATATCATCCATTATATAATTGATGTTACTCAATCATATGTTAAGTGTTTTATTTTAAACTAGCTTTTGCCCGCGACTTTTTCCGCATTAAATAATGTAGTGTAGCTTTAGTGTACAAAGCTCAGCATGTTTTATTGTTACCCAAAAAATGTCTTGTCATTTATTTAAATCGACTTTACATATCAAGTTATTAAAATATCGATCTGAGATGTTTGAATGTGTAAGACCTATTTTTCAATTAATCATTGCCTACTCCGTTACATTACGTAAAAGTAATCATTATTGCACGAAATCGGCGGATTTGGCGTCATGACTGTGGTATTTGATTGTCACAGCGACTAAATGCAGACCGATCTTGTTCAGAAATTGTCCAAACACACGGTATATTTCTGAGCTTATAGTAAAGGATCTTCTAAAGGACTGACCTTAAAATTTGGGAATGTTTCCATAGCACTTATTTTAGAAGTATACCCTGTGTAAGCAGGTTATAATCAGAAACTAAGCCTGTGGTGCTCTTGACTATATAATAGCTATATATTCCTACCACTAACTGGCCATATCACTGCGGAGTTGGCCAATGCTGTGGGTAAGGTCATAAATTTGTGTGCTGAATATGAATAGAAGGCGACATGCTGCGAATTCCTCACTATTGATGACTGTTCGATCTAGAGACAGTTTCCGCTTAGTAGCCCTCGATACTACTTATATTTCAGCACATGCTAAGATTGCTTCTCGCTGCATTTGACTCTTTAGAGACCTAAAGTAAGCTAGTATAGTAAATGGATTATGCTGGATATTGCTAAGGGAATATGAACTTGAAGAGTGTCTGAGAGCAAAACAATGGACCGACTGGGTCTAAGACAAAACTATACTCGCCACAAAATCAAAATTACAACGAATACCACCTTCATTTACCTTACTTCATTTAGTTTTTGTGTAAACCCGTGCGAACTGGGGCGGGTCGCTAATTTAATTTAAATTGTCCAGCAGCACACAATAAATAGTATATGATATTATTGTATTTAATAGAGGGGGGCTTCGCCCCCCAGCCCCCACCGGGGCTCCGCCCCTGGACCCCACGGGAACTACGCTTTTTTCAGCTCCAATTGACAAAAAGATTACTTTCATCAACATTTGCATAACATACATCAATATTATATCCCGAGTTATTTTAATATAGCAACACCACACAATAAATAACATGATATTATTGTGTTTAGGCGGGGGGCTTCGCCCCCCAACCCCCACCGGGGCTTCGCCCCTGGACCCCATAGGGCTTTGCTTCTTTCAACCTCGGTTGACAATAAAAATATGTACTTCCATCAATATTTGCATAGCATTATTATCAGTCAAGTAGTTTTGACCGAGTTATACATGCCAGGTCCGACTGGCTTTTTCCTGGTTTATCATGTCAAATTAAACTCATAGTCCGTTATTTACGTAATTAAACCGAAAAATCAAGATTTATGAGTTTGAGTTTAATCGTTTCATCTCATCTCATCGTTTCAAATTATAGCGGTTTAGATTTTAAAAATTTTCCCCTATCCCGTATCCCATGGGAAATTCGTGATTTCTTGGTCTGATCTTCGATATATATTACTTATAACCCGCTCGCGACATTGGCTACAGGAAATTAGAAAAAGCTACCTTTTCAAATTTTCAATCCCGTATCTTGCAGGAATCCCATGTTATCCCGTGATATCCCGGGATAAAAAGTATAAGTTGGACCTCAACAATTCCATCAGTGAAAACCGCATTCAAATCGGTTCAGTAGTTTTTGAGTGATGCTCGGACAAACAGACAAGAATTTCAAAAACCATAAATTCGGATTCTGGGACCTCATATTATCCTATTCCGCGTTTTTTTTTTTAAATATCGGATTTGAACAGACACGGCCGATTTACAATTTTATAATAGTATACCTACGTATACGTACATAAGTATGTATCATAAATGTAAAATGTACTGTATGTAACGAAATAGGTACGGTATTCTCCAAAATGTGTAATTGGAAATACTTACAATCCATTTGAATTTCAACGCAAACAGCGGTAACCAGAAATTCTGTCCAGTAGTTTCTGGGAAACGGCGGGCTAAGTTTAAACAGCTAGCTTTGGGTTAAGTTTTTATTAAAACGTAGAAATACACTTTTTAATAATATTAGCAAATATCTATTATATTGTCGTTGTGGAAAGATTTCTTTTGAGCATATGCATAATTGTATTATTCCTACTGTTAGCATAGGTATTGTATATTAACTTGTGGGTACTTTGTCGAGGACATGATAACATCACATGATCGGATACAGTTAAGTTAACGTACTAGACCTATCAGATGTAGGTGACTAGGTAGGTTTATTCGATCGGTAAACTGAAGTTCTTGCAAAGTCTGCCTCTAACTATCGGTTATAACGGTCACGGAGATGTTTAAAAATGAAACATTTCTGTAGAGAGCATTGAGCTCGGTCGTTGTTTGAGGTTTCCTTTTCCAATTAGCACTTGGTCGGGCGGCAGACCGTAACTGGGTGAGGTGGGCTCGATGCATTGGAATGCTGACTAGGTGTCTACGGCAGCTCCTCGCGGGAGGTACATTCACGCATATACTTACTGTGTCAACTAATCAGGACCATTCTACGTAAAACCTACCTGCACCCAATAATATTTTCCTAAGCTGATATTTAGAAATTTGTTAAATATTTCTCTACATACAGACCTTTTTCGAAATTATTTGCAGTCATAAAATATATAAACATCTAGGAATAGGCATGGGAATGTCATCTCCCATACGTCCATACAACACTCTTCAACTTCAAGTAGGCATGTTTCAAGTAAAGTTATCGATATTTCAGACTTAGGATTTTTTTCGCTACTATTGCAGGTAAGGCAACTTGGGATCTGTTCCTCTGAAAATCTGACGCGCTCGAGTATGCCCATGTGACTATATCTTTTACATTTTTCTAAAACTTGTAGATAGACAGACGATCCCCCATCAGCTTAGGGGTATAACATCATATAATTTTATTTTCTTTTTACTATCTAACCTTCAAATTCCAATAGGTCTCCATGACGCTCGAGTAAATCCCCAATTAGCATGGTGGGCGTAGTAGGGGTACTATAATAAATAAAAATAAATAGCATAATACAGCAAATTTTTTTGACTAAAGCGATGCTCGACTTAGAACAGAATTGTATGATTTTTTGTGACACTTTGGATCCAGTTCCGAATAAAGCTCGATAACCGTTCGCTAACGCTAGAGCAATATAACTAAAGCTAGTTACGCTAGGGCAATGCAATATCGTTTTTTTATGTATATTAATTTTGCGCGTCGTATGTAAGTAGGCAGTAAGAAGGTAGAGTGTACGTTAGAAAACAAAACGAACATTGGATCGGTGTTATTAAAATGAATAAAATAATTTATATCGATATTTTAATGCTGATGCGGTATCTCAATCTTAAACACAGATTGTGTATTTTTCTTCATTTATACTAAAAGCTTATAATAACATTTAATTAAAATAATCTGGGAACAAATGCCTTGTAAAAGCCATACGACATGCATTATTAAATTATAACTTGACTCTATATGTACTAGTATTGTGGGGAACCAATTAATTGGGCACCAGCAATAATACAAGTAGGTAGTTAGGTATATGTACGAATTTATAGGAAAACGGCAAGTATGTTATAAATTAGGAAAGTATTTAAAATAACAGATTTTAATAGCAGGTGCTACATGAAATACCACTTGAAGAATACCTCAATAAATTCTTGATCTTGGAGTCTTCATGACTTTGCCAGCTTATTTAAAATATTCCTATTAAACAGAATTGTATTTTTCAAATTCACTTCATTATAGTTTATGCCTCATAAATAATAGTTATTCGAGATTGGTGGCACCTTGATATAATTACTCTACCAAAATTTAAACCATGTAGTGTTAATCAAATGTATAGTAAAATGAATTGTAGTATTTTGCGGTATACATTAGAATGTAATATTAGGTATAAACTCAATATTATATTCGTGGCCTAAAAAAACTAGTTTTGCCCTATGGTATTTTTCTTCGCCAATGAGTAATTTATAATTTAATATTTTTTTACCTTACAACTCACATTACATAAGCAAAATTTGAGATACAATTTATGGAATTACAGATGGAACACAGTGACCGCCTCGACATTGCGCAGGATTGTCTCGAGTGTGCCGCGCTCACCCACCAATCGGTTTGTTTGTCAATACATCAGAGGCGGGGCCTAGCATAGTTTGTTTGAAACTTGGTGTCAGCACTATCTTAAACTCTTTTGTGTTCGTGTTAAAGCTCAAAATCGTTAGATAATGCATTCAATGGACTTAGACACATTACCAGAAATAAGCGTCGTACTGCAGTGTAATATGATTGAATATTGAGTATTGATGCTAAAAGGTAGTGGGTATGTTATTTTGTATACATGCTAATGAAGTGTGCGAGCGAGTTTGCGGTAGTTGCTCATCCAGATGGCACGCCAGCACTGATTTGTGATATGTGAAATAGAATAAATACATTCAGCGTAACATCGACAAATTATTTGTTACATCTTTATAAAATCCATGTGCTCATTGTGTCGTTAATTAAGCTTATCAATAGCATCTAGTGTGAAATAGTGCATTGTGGACTGGAGGTGTAGTTAAGTTCTATTTAAATGTGCATATCTAAGCCGGCGAAATTGAGGGAAAAATAACCAGTGAAGACAGGTAAGCAAAATATTTTATGTTAGATGAAAAAGGATGGATGGACGACTTAAAACACTGTAGGTGTGAATTTTCCTTAGAGGCACTTGGAACTTGGAATTAGATAAAAATGATAGTTTAATGTTTTATTGTGATTCAAGTTATCTAGTTAAGACCTACAAAGACTATAATAACTATAATTTATTGCAATAAAACATTGATTTAGAATCAATAGTAATACAATTGTATGTTGCAATCAAATTACAAACAACATGCTTAGTAAATGTGCACTCAATACTTTGTAACATTGACCATCACCGTAACTTGGAGTAGCTAGTCTCATAACATTTTTTTCAGCAGTTTTTTTTTCAATTATATTGTGGTTGACAAGAATACATAATCATGTAGGTGTCATACACAAAGCACGAGTGTTTTTTTTATAATCGTTCATACAAATTGTATTATATAACTTGGCTATTAACACAAGAAAATTACAATCCGATGTCCGTGGAAGTACATGAGCACACGCCGATTTTACGCAACAGCCTAAAATATTATGGAATTGTTATGGTACATTCTCCACAGTCTTATAGGTGTTCCACACTACTAAGGTGGTTAACAAGGATAGGTACGGTCTAATGGTAATCGAGTGAATGGTAGTAGGTAGTCTATGGAAGCTAGCATGCAAGAGAAAACCGAGTGTGGACGTGTCGACCGTCCATAAAAATCAGTATTCTATCAGTTGTCTGGTACCCATCGCATCTCTACAAGTTTTTCTCAGTTTGGGACCTCTCAGTTTAGAGCTCAGATAGCGCTGTGTGATATTGTCCGAACATTGTTTTTATTATTATGCACGCACCTAATTAGTGGACTAGAGACTGGCACATAAATAGTAGAGTGTGCATTACGCGATCGTTGTCCAGATGGCGAGGGAGTTCGCTCATCATTGTGCAGGCGCGGTGCGATGCGCAACACAAAGCGGCGGCAGCACAGGTTCCGTCATCGGGCACGAAGGCCTATCGGCGCGTCCGGCTCGCCACAAAGCCCTATAATAAACTTTTACAGCACACATAAAACCCTGACTTTTTAACCCGAGTTATTTGAATTAATATCAATTCGGAGTTTCTCAATGGGCTTTACTCGTCAAACTTTAAAGTTTTATGACAACCACAGAATTGAGGAATAAAATTTAATTGAAATGTAGCCCCAAAAAGTTTGATTGCGGTTATCAGCTTCCGAATTTGAATATTTACACTGAATTACATACATACCCTCCATTTTATTCTATTTTAAGGACTGTATTTTAACGGTAGATGCCCACGTCAATTTATACCGTGTGGTGTACTTACGTGAAAGTTACAATGTCGTTGGAGATAATTGGTTATATTTTTTAATGAAATATCGGTAAGGCAAGTACGTTTTGTTTTAAAGCTTATCTACTTTGAGCTACTGTATATAATATCTAGTCTAGGTTCTAAGTACTGTACTTCAAGTGTTATTGCTATATATGCTCTATACGTTAGGTACGCATATATCGATCATATAGAGCTTTTTTGTAAATGTTGAAATTGATAAAATAAAATATTTTATTATCGAGTAAAATACCAAAATATTTGCGTTTGTGTACAAGTCTATTAAAGAAAGCTATACCATATTAAGAACTACTACCGATCGTTTTTTTTTCGTAGGCGTACAGCTATATTGTTTTCTTTTATGGCACACTAGCGGACTGACGGGCTTCGCGTGGAATTAAGAGAAAAATCTCGCTACCATTCAAATACCATCATCTGTTATTTTCCAGGATAGAATGTACCTTAGATCACTCTCTGTAAAGTTATTTTAAATGACAGTGAAAGTGCAGTCAAAGTCTGTTCAGTCGTTGCGGAGATCGGCGCAATCAAACAAACAGACAAATGTGCACAATTTTAGCTTAGATGATCTCTACACCAACGATCACATATTTAAATCATTTATTGGGAACTAGCTGTGCCCGCGACTTCGTACGCGTGGAATTTTTATTTTTTGACAAACTCATTTGAACCGTACAATAATAAGTTATAAAAAAAATATGCCTAAGTTATGCTTATAGCATCAGTGAAAGTCCTGTTCAAATAATTCCCGCCGTTCGGATGTTGTTCACAATTGTTTTTGTCATTAGTACATTGTTTACTTTCATATGCATATAGTAAAGAGCTGTTAGTTTGACATTACAAACAGACATTTAAATTTTGTTTATTTGTATAGTTACTTTTTATTGACACAAAACAGATTAAACTATTTACAAAAACATATCTTAACCTACCTACTTATAGATAAAAGATCTGACCCAAACCGGAATCATGGGGTAGCGTGCCAAGAATGCTGGCAGCATTGCCACGCTGGATAGCAATGCTGATTCTCTGAGCGAGATATGTTCCAGCACGCCTGTCACGGGAGGCCTCAACCAGCCGACGTGAGACCTCCTTGAAAAGCTGAAGATCATCCGGGCCCCAGGGACCCAGAGTTTCAACCGCAAATGCAGAAAATACGTGCCCTGGACCAAGACATGCATATTTCCGGCGCTTGAGGCACTCCTGCTGAGCAGCAGCGGCGCCGGCCGCCACCGAGGTGCCAGGGAGATGAGACGGAGCCAGGGTATCGACACAAGTTGCATCCCACACCAGGGGCCGACCCAATCTCCATGGCACCAACGACATGCCATCCGGCCTCCGGCCATCGCCTCGCGCCAAGCCGACTGGTTCCAGTACAGCAGGTACTCCGGCGGTGACCAGAGCCCGGCGTAGCAGGTCATTTAGGGTCGAATGACGTGACAGACGACCGGCGCTACCGATACATGAAAGGCCATGGTGCCCAAACACGTCAACATTATCCCCGCAATGACACCGATGAGGAACAATACACTTTACACCTAAGCGCAAGCAAGCACACAGCCTGAAAGTTGCACCAACCAACAAGGTACCAATATTAAAAGAAGGCAGCGCATGAAGCCAGAGCCCGGACTCCCACTTAGCAACTGCCAGGAGACGTGCACGGTCAGCAGAATTGGAGGAACTCTCGAGAAGAGAATTATAAGTCATCCTGCTGACGGGCTCGTCCCACTGCTTCTGCGATTGTGGTCTCAGCGGAAAGTCTGAGCTTGGACAGGCCAATGCCCAAGCATCTCTGGCCTCAGTCAGGAACGAAACCTCACAGCCACTAAGTGACGGAGTGAGAATATTACCTATGAGATCTCGCACACTATGAACTGAAGCCAGAAATGCCGGTAGGGCCACGTCTGAAATTATGCGTATTCCCAAACCTCCAAACCGGATAGGGAGGGAAGCCTGGGACCACGTACGGTCATCCAAAGCTATATTAAATATAGATGAAATACTAGACCGAATGATCTCATCTAAATTTAGTAGAATAGAACGGGCTTTCCACATATGACTACTACGTAAAACGTAAGTAAATTTGGGGACAAAAAGACAATGCCTGATAATATAATATGCCATATGGCAATTAATATTTTTCAAATGTTCTGACGAACTACGGAAATTTGTATAGTTGTATTGTATTTATAGGTTATTTAATTAGGGTTCAGCAAAAAAAATAGACACACAAAATTGATAACTAATTTAATTCCACACGTACAAAGCCTATAAAGTTATTACAGTCCCGTATTTTCATTTTTAACCAAAATTAAAGTAAAGGTCTCGTTAAATCGGTCGAGCCGTTCGGATTTTTTTCACAATTTTATGGATTTTTATTCGTTGTGCGGAACCCTAATTATTTTTCCAAAATTAAAGTAGCCTATGTTACGCACAGTAAAATCAGATACCTACCAGTGAGGGTCTCGTTCAAATCGGTCTAGCCGTTTCGGAGATTACCCCAAACAAACAGACAGACAAAATTTTTTTTTATTGCTTTTTTCTCATTAGATGCGTGTTTACTTCCATATGCATTTCGTAAAAAGCTGTCATTTTGATATTACAAACAGACACTTCAATTTTGTTTTATGTGTAAAGATAAGACGTTGCTATACTACTAACTCACGAGTGTGACTTAAGTAGCTCTATAAATACTGGTGGATAAATAAAGGGAATTTACATTCAGGGAGTTACGATGATATCTCTGCGTTTATTGTGTCCAAAGTGTATTTTATTAGTAAGGTCGAGTATTATTGATCATGTGTTGCGGCTATTTGATGTTAGTCTATTGTTTGATTAACATATCAAGGCTGGTGGTTGTATACATGCAAAGTGATAATGAAAATTCAAGTTTGAAACAGCGATGACGCAAGACCATTAAAAATACTTACTTGAGTTTTCGGCATCGTTCCATTTGCATAGCCTTCTCGGCCTTCATTACGCAGCCATTCTGCAAACTTTGAAATTGGAAAAGACAACATGGGCCGTATTGTTTCAATGGTTTCAATATCGGTTTGGCTGCTCTTGCATTTGATAATTAGCACCTCTCGCCTCACATCGCGGCATCGGCGTGGTATAGCTGTAGACACACCTCGGGACAATCGCTCAACGCGCACACT
Source organism: Falcaria lacertinaria (assembly GCA_951449985.1). Lineage (NCBI taxonomy): Eukaryota > Metazoa > Arthropoda > Insecta > Lepidoptera > Drepanidae > Falcaria > Falcaria lacertinaria. Next base: position 5,921,888 of record OX602113.1, on the reverse strand, counting down.
CCGCTTACATTTATCGAAGCGAATGCCATAAACCTCCAATCACTGGACCCAGTCTCCTTTCGAAACAACGTTCAGAGCCACTCGTTGTTATCTTTGATATTTTATAGGGATCTGTAAAACGCCGGCACTGCAAAGCGATTAAGCGACATTCCATCACCCAAAAGAAGGCTTTGGACATCTTGTCAACTTCGTTTTAAGGGTAGAAGTTAGTGCACTTCGCAGCAATAGATAAGGAATGTTATTGCTTATAATTAAAATGTAATACTATCCATATTGTCGGGCACGCTTTCAATGCGTCAAAGCAAGACCTATGATACAGAGTTAAATCCAAAACCGGGGCCAATACTCACACATCGTATTTAACCTCGCCATTAAAAAGAAAATGTTCGCAATTCATCTATACGACTTAAGTTTAATATTTATACCTTATGGAGTCGTAAAATGATGAATAATGACGCTGCAGACGAGTGGGCTAGCGCTGTAATTACTTCGCCTTTATACATACTCGCTGGATGCTTTCTTGTTGTTTGGACTTAAATGTTGTACGAGCGCGATAGCGGCCTTCGTGTTCCTGGTGGTGGACGTAAAACCAAATTGCCAGTCCCTATGCCGCGGTGATGCCTTCGACGCTAATAAATAACAGTATTCAATAAAGTGCCCGCCGTCGCCCAGGCTTTTTTCGCAACAATGAACACATCATTTAATATTGTTTTTTCGTATTATTCTAACATTTCTATGAGACAATGTTCTTTATATAAGCCTGCTTAGGTAATATTGAGATATTTTAAATTATATTAGTAATTTTTTGCAGTAGCCTGACTGATAGTAAGCGAAATTTCAGCCAATTGTTGTTGAGAAGATTCACTTCACTAGCACCATTTCCCTGCTGTCAACACAGTTTATCCTTTTGTAGCTCTATGGAAATATTAGTTAACCAAGCAACTCAACACTATATCAGATTTGTTTATTTGACTACGATCGTATGAGTGATGAATGAAAATACAGGTAAAAAGATAAAGGTACTTCAATGTGAATGTGAGTCGAAGAAAAATCTGTGGAAGGCCAAAGATGGAAAGGTGAAGTGCTCGGAATCAGCGAGCATGTATTAAGAGATTGATGAATGTCAAAGAAGCATAGTTGCGGTAGTTAAGATTACTAGTGCTCTACGAGGATACGCTGCCAGTACAGTGAGTCCTTATAAACAACAGGGTCGGCAAAGCGCGAGTGATACCCCTGGTGTTGCAAGCGTCCATGTAATGTTCCGGCATAAAAAGAACTCTACAAAAATCATGTCAATTGGTTGTTTTGTTTCTTAGTCAGACAGACAGACGAAAGGCACATCAATAAACATATGTAGGGATCAAATGTCGAAAACGAAGTTTAGAAAGTTTTTTTTTATAATTTATTGCGCAAACTTCAGCGCTTGCGTTGAAGTCTTTTGTTCCTATAAAAAGCAGTGTTGTTTTATGTAATAGATTTTTATGATTTATGATTTTCCCTGTTTTTCTCCAAAGTGTACACTTGTGCGTGTAGTCTTTAATCATGTTTATTCGCGTGAAATGTAAACAAACTTTGACTGACTTTAATTTTTAATGTTATTAATTAATATTTTTTTTATTTATGAAAAAGTTTTTTTAACTTACATTAATTTTTAACAGTAATTTTATTAAAATTTAAGTAACTAACTAAATTAATTTTAAATTTTTCTATATCTGTTGAAGCTTCAATATATAAATTAACACAGTACCTACAGTCCCACTCAGTAACACAGTGAACAGGCTATGTATATTTTAATACTATAATTTTCAAATATAAATATTTGTTTGTTCTCTATGCGCTATTTCTTATACCAGTGATCCGGCTACGGCGAAACTTTGGTTGTTTGTGCTCGGCTACGAGTATGGCTTGTTCCCTGGAAATACCAAGACATACCGGCCACTCTTTGCCGGTACCTGTAAGTACCATAAACTCGACTCTCGGTACTCTCGGTTCTAACTTCGGATTACAAATTCGGTTTTGATAATTTGTCTACTGTCTGCTTCGACTGCTTGTAATCAGTGGCTCGAGATATGCATATCAATGGGTATTATCTAGCTCCCAGTAGATATTGGTACTCAAAATTTTCGAACCGGACTGGTTCTGCAATACCTTGCTGCGAGTATACCTGTTAGAAAAAACAAAAAGAATAAAACGTTGACCAATAAAAAGAAACACCAATTTCAAAGAAGAAATGTATTAAAAGGCTCAACACTAAGATCAAATAAAAAAGGTAGATGGAACTTTGCGAACAACGAAGTGACGCCGCCGCCGCTGGGTAAAACTACGCCTTTCAGTATACACAGTTACATGCACACACCTACAACTAATACAAAGAAACTGCGCCTTGCCTACGCACTACATGTTTAAATAACCGTTGTTCTTCACCTCGTTGTTCGTAAAGAAATTTATCTTTTTTATTTTATCTAAGGCTGCACAAATAGCCAGTGACAGCGAGTTGTGAAGGAAGAAAAAAATGCTCTTCGCCGTACAAGGGGGATTACCAGGCTTCTAATAATAATTAACTCAGCAAAAGAAAGCTAAATAAATCTTTCTTAAATGACGTAAGTGTGAATCTATCCCCTAAATGGAGGGTTGAAAGTTTGTATGACACTTCGTCATTTTTGATGTTAGAATTGTAAAAATTGGTAAACTGTAAGGCAATTGTCTTTTCTTTCACATATTGCAATTCAAATAACGATAAAAAGTATGATTTCAATATTGCAATATACGTGTGAATTATGCTTAATTTAACATGTTTTGTTGTTTTAATATTTTGTTGTTGGCCTATACCTATACTATAGAGTAGAGACCCCTTGTCGAATATAGGTTGCTGAAACTAAAGCAAACCACCTCAACGTTAACAAGTGGCATAACTTAATTGGAGGTCGATATCGTTTACAAAATACAACAATATACATTTTCCTTTAAAAGTTCCTTTAATTAGGTACCACCATGTAAACATACCGTCTATTTTGTAATATTCATTGGTTCCAAATTCAGTGCAGTTCAAATATATCCTTAGACTGCTTTCTAATTTACACAATTACACATTCTTACGAAAACTGGGGCAATCAGTTAACTGTGCATAGCTATATACTATTTTCAAAGAAAGCTGGCGCTAGCGCGCTATTAGGTATATGCCGACGAACTTCACAAATAGGCTAGTTTTGGACGAATTTGTTAGTTATGGACGAATTTGTATGAATGGAAAATAAATAGGTACTAAAATTGACAAAAAATGAGCATACCCGGGAGTGGCGGAGTGGCGGGACGTTGAACCGACGAAGCGAGCGATAATGGGTACAATAAACAGTGGACGCAGAGGTCGTGCTCGAGCCAAACTTACAATAAAATATCCGGCTTATTTGCCATTGCCATCGAATTTCGTGATGCTTTCGGTTTGCACAGTGCTGGTGTGTATTTCATAAAATGTATGTAATATGTCTATCCATATATTTATTTCATTATAAGAAAACCTTTGCCGTTAAATGTAGTAACTACCTGCATGTTTGAGAGGAACTTTTAAAGTATTCAAATTGTAAGTCCAACTTTTAATGTATTTATCGAGAGAGTATCATGATTCACGTGGGTATCTCACATTATTATAATTACCTCATAATTACTATCGTCTAATTAAAACCATTGCAGTTTTTTCTTTATCTGTAAAACTTTTTCCTCTGGTTAGTATACCTGACTGGTAGCTAGAGGTCGCAGGTTCGGTCCCCGCCGGGGTGAACGTTTCTGTGATAAACAATTGTGTTTGCCTTGCGTGTGGGTGTTTGGTATTTGTAATTAATATTTATTTAAAAAAATGTATATACGTATTATATAAAATATCACCTACTGGTTTCCATAGTGCAAGCTTTGCTTAGTTTGGGGGCCAGTTCATAGGTAGTACACTGGCCAGTTGGCGCTGTGTGATAATGTCCGAGCATTATATTTTATTATATATTTAATAAAATTATATACATACGGGTTACATACGTAAATAAAGGTTCATTCAGTGATTAGGGGCCAAGAGCTAATGAAATGCTTCTTATCTCATTTCATAATTCTTACTATCTCAATCTAAAAAATGTTTCTGTTATTTTAATTAAACGAACAGAAACCCCATTTTTACGACTACTTATTTATAAATATATATTTAATTTCGTAAATATATGCATGTTATTTTATATGTGTTATTTAGCAAGTTATTCGAAATCACACAACAGATTTTCATTTATATGTGAACGCCTATTTGTCGGTGTGATAGTGTGATTTTAATCTATATGATAGTAATATTTATTAATAGATTGAAGTTAAAATGTGTACAATGATTGTTTTGCAGCAGGATGGCCGCGTCGCACATCCTGAGCGCGGTAGAGCCGACGGTCGGTGGCGGCGGCACGCGCGGCGGCCGCGAGCGCGAGGTCAATGTGGCTCTCGATGACAGGGAGCTGTGGGTGCGCTTCCAGACCCTCACTAACGAGATGATCGTCACTAAGAATGGAAGGTAAGATAGTTCCTATACTCGCTTTCTAGTACGCTTTCCAGTGGCCTATATTCTGTTCAGATAGTTGCGGGCTCGATCCGCTCAGGATAAACTTTTGTGTGATGAGAATATTTATTTGTTCTACCTCTTTTTTTATCTCTAACTCTATCAATATATGTATATCAGGCTCGGTAACCATAGTGGCTATGCTTAATTTGGGTTCAAAAGGTTAAGCAAGTATAACCAAGTAGTTTTATTAATTTTATTTGAGAAGGTATCTCCTACCATTGAATACCTATTTAAAAAAAAAATTTCAAGTAAGCTGTAATTCTTAGTATCTCAGGATTCGTTTCTCTCGAGTGTAGTTATTTATAATATTTTATTTTATTTCATATTCAATAAAAATATATAATCTACGTAAAACAAAATTAAAGTTACAAATAAGAGTTACTTTTATACAACATAATTATGTTCTGTTGGACTAAGTTGTGAGGATCTAAGATAGAAGAAACCCCGCGCGCTCATTATCTTGAAACATTTTAGACTCTATCCCAGTATTTTCACTGGCTACGATGACCTTTAAACCGGAATACAGTAATGTTTACAGTTTACACACTACCCACCGTACCTGGCTTGTGTATAGTAATATTGGAACTGTCAATGTGAAAATAAAATTGTGTAAAAAGAAATAATTGAATGATGAAAAAAGGGTGAAAATAATATTTGTATAATTCCAGGCTTTAAATAATTTTCATTAAAAATATAATGTTTTTAATAAAGGCTAATAATTATTATACTCATACTAGAATATTCCCATAGATACCAGAGACGATATTCGCACTCGCTCCACACATCTCGCCCCTAATTTTATTGGCTCAATGTTACCTACCCACTCGCCTGTTTGAAGTTAAGATACTAAAACTTGTTGCTGGTAGCTTATCTTGAAAGTACAGCATTAAAGCATAGGGTCGATAACGCGTAAGTGATGCCGAGTTTAACAGACGTTCATAGGCTACGATAACCGCTTATAACCCCTTAGCCTTACTTGCCACCTTAGTGAAAAAAAAACAGAAGATTAGGCCACCAGGCTATCCATTACAACCTATCGCCGTCCTGCCTCAAAGCGTTATAGCAGCTGTAGCTGTAGCTTTAATGGTATGATCATCCACGCTGAAAAAATTACGTGCTATTCCCTACACTGATTTTGCCGTATAATAGCTGTTTAAGGAGGGAATAGGTACCTGCCAATAGGATACAGGCAGATCTAGCCGATCTAGGAATGCGTAAAAATCCGCCGATTCGCGATGAACGATACTTTTCCAAATATTGAAAACCTGGCGTAAAAAGGGCTTTTTCCCTTGACTGCATACAGCGACGTTATTTTTGTTGAAAATTTACACTCATCCAACAATAGAGTAGATACTATGGGCTGACACAACCTTACTAACTCTACCAGCTTTGAATCGATTTTAAACCTGAAAAGCTTTAGAAGCCTGAAGTCGTTTAATTTTCTACTATCGGAAAAATGAAGAAGAAGATTGACACGTTTTGCCTGAATTTAATTTATAATAACTTTTGATCTATCTGTTCACACTGCACTTTGGTGAGATGACAATAAATATTAAATTCAATATCAACTATGTTTTTACGACGTGAATTTTCAACTAATTGGCAGGTTTTATGAACATGTGATTGCTTGTTAAGCTGTTAAAGCATAGATTTAGAAATATGTCATTCATTCATTTTATTAATAGATATTTTAATGAGGATTTTTAAAAACGACATAATTATTGCTGTTTATATACGTGTCGCGGGACGACCAACGCGTCGGCGGCGCGCGTGGTGCCGTGTTGTTCAACAAAATTTGTAGACTTCCAGGAGGCTTTTGTCTGCTTGAATTTAAAATACTCAAAAACACCTGGATTGGTGCTGCAGTTCGTAGTTTATTGTCGTTAAATTTGACAATTCAATTTCACTCTCTTATTGTAAGTTTTTTGTGTATTATGTTGCCTAAGTATTTTCAATTTCTTATATTATTTATTCTTTACCAAATTTAATTGAGATCCATTTAGTCGTTTTATTTTAACTAGCTGTGCCCGCCCGCGACTTTGTATGCATGGAATGATTTTTTCATGGGCTTAATTAATATTTTTGCGTGGAACCCTAATATTTTTTACAAACTAAATGTAACGTTGTGCCGCCTATAGCATCGTCAGCAGAAAGAATTAGGAACTCCTGTGTGTTTTCCCATGAAATTGGAGCCGCTCGGCTGGGGACTGTACCTCTGCCTTACAGAAGTCTGCAGTCAAATAGCACTACTTATATGTAGTGTTGTGTTTCTGCGGTAAGTAAGGTTACTCGTGCTCCACGAGGATACGCTGGGCTAGTTGTAATGCTGCTAGCACAGTGAGTCCTCATCAACAACATGGTTGGCAACCCGTTAGTGATACCTATGGCATTGCTTACGTTCAGGTGGGCCGTATGCTTGTGTTAAAAAATTTTGCTAGGAACCCTGATTATTTTTCCAAAATAAATGTACCTTTCGTTACATCTTATAGCATCAGCTACCTTCCAGTGAGAGTCCTGTTGAAATCGGTCCAGCTGTTCGGTTATTACTATATCATGGGTTTTTTATTTGTTGCGCGGAACCCTAATTATTTTTCCACAATAAATGTAGCTGAAGTTACGTTATTAGCTACATGGCAGTGAAAGTTTCACCCAAATCGGTCCTGCCGTTTGGATTTTGTTCACAATTTCATGGGTTTTTTTTTGTTTCGCGGATTCCTAATATTTTTTGCAATCTAAAAGTAGTCTGTCTTTCGCCTTTTAGCATCAGCTATCTACCAGTGAAAGTTCAACCGTTCAGATTTTGTATACAATTTCATGGGTTTTGTATGTTGTGCGGAACCCCAAATTTTTTCCTAAAGATATTAAGCCTAAGCTACGAATTATAGCATCAGATATCTGTCTGGGAAATTCCTGTTCCAATCGGCCTTGCTCGGCTCGTGTTCGGGTGTTCGGATTTTGATCTACTTTCATAGGTTTTTTATTCGCTGCGCGGAACCCTAATTATTTCTCCAAAATAAAAGTAGCCCAAGTTACGCCCAGTAAAATCAACTGTCTGCCAGTGAAAGTCTTGCTCAAATCAGTCTAGCCGTTTCGGAGTTACAGCCATGTACACATTTTAGCTTTTATCCCCTATTCCTAGGGAACCGTGCTGAATTTCGGGATAAAAAGTATCCTATATGTTACCTAGGAGTATGAACTCAAATTGTGTCAAGTTTCATTGGATACAGACAGACAAAAATGAAAAAAAATACAGTTTTGGGTTCAGTATCGATTATAGAGAGCCCTCCAAAAAATATCTTTAATGTACAGAATTGGACCTGTTACAGTTTTATTATAAGTATAGATTAGTCAATTAGTACCTAGAAGAAAAATCAAGTAAATACCTACTTGATTTTTCTTCTAGAAAAATCTAGAAGATACCTACTTGATTTTTCCGTACACATTGATTCATCTCTGAAATTAGATGTCCGTCCGCCATTTTACTTCATTGTTAGAATTATCATTATCATTTTTATTTACTTATTATCCGTTGTTTCCACTGAAGGCTATAAGTCTCCTCCTACAGCTCATACCATGGAACTTATGTTATATGTATAAGAAAGTGCATGAAACAGTAACTATTGATGTCCGTTGTAGTGTATGTATTACTATATTCAGTTTAAGTGACATTGTACACATGCTATTCAGCCTTTATAGTTTGTATCCATAGATTGTTATTCTAGGAACAATATTAAACAAGGCTGCATTGTAAAGTACCTTATGACTTAAGATGATCGCTGATGAGCCTTTTGTTGTTTCGATGCAAAAAGTATCTATCTATGAGCATGCAGTAACTTTGAAGTAAACGAGAGAATAAAATGGAACAATACGTCTCGCAATATTGTAAGCGAAGTTGGCATCACTAGGTATGTCTTAAAAGTGGTCGTAAATATTTTGCTTAATAACAACGCCCTCATCAACTCGCTTTGTAATATAACAGTACCTACCTCAAGCTAATCCTTATTTTAAAGGTCGCATAATTTTGCGCTCTGCTTTATTCGTAAATAGGTATATTGTTATGTTTTTTGATAACTTAACTGTAGGCTTATTATATAGAATAATCCCTTCGAGAGCCAGTGATGAGTTCACATGTCTATATCGCCAGTCTGCCAATGCTAGACTGATTAAAAAAACAGCTGTAGCACCAGGAATTACTAGTTTTGTAGAGAGTTTAATTGAAATGGAAACAAACATTTAATTCCTTTGTTGTGGTTAAAGGATATTGTACATTTTAAGTAATGGCTTGATCGACACATCTGTGCTAGTTATGCTTAGACAGGCATAGCGGCGTAACCTTAGGTCATGGAAATGCCAAGGAGTAGGTTTTTTCAACAGCTCTTTGTGTCAAAACATGAAGTTTGAATAAGACATTGGCATGTTTGTTAATATAACACCCATATTTAAGTTACACACTTAAAGTTATACAAACTTCGTTAGATATATCATAAAAATATATAAATAGGTTGCTTCTTTATACTTAAAGGGCATCAAATTATAGAAAATTTTATAGTATAGTGTCGTCATGTCGTCATCCCTGATACGAAAGGCCACATAGCGACTACCCAATGTTGCTGGTAACCAATTAATATAGTGTAATATTTGTTCAATATCTGCTCGTGTGGACAAGCTCGCTATCTAAAGGAATAAGATCCCGTTCCAAGAAGATGATGTGATCTGCAAATACATATATTAAATATACTCTTCTTAGCTGGACACATTCGCTAGTGCTAAACACCCGCTGACCGGCGGCTGGTTTTCAGCTATTAACACGGTAGGCCCTACTCATTAACGGAAGGCAGCTAAATGATTCCGCCCGATATCCGATGAGCCATGAGGCGCCTCTACCCTTGAGTCGCTGACGACTGCTATTGTTCATATGCCCCTTTATGTATACTACAGCTTAGCTTACAATACAATTGCAATTCCATGCAAATTGTAATTTAATTTTCATTCCTTTCTTGACAGGCTTGTGTGTCTGTCCGTCGGTCTGTATGTCACATCACAGGCTCATCAATTGTTCCATCTAATGAGATGAAATTTGTCAGTAATTAAATTTGCAACAAGTACTATAAATTGTGCTCCACAACTTTTTATGCATAGCACTTATTTCAAGAATTCCGAACTCGAAGGGTAACCAACGGAACCCAATTACTAAGTTTTCACTGTAAATGTATATGTAGACTGTGTATTTCTGTTGCCGCTATAACAAAACATACAAAAATGAAAATAAATAAAAAATAAAGGGGGCACCCATAGTAGATACGAGATTTTTGGGTTTTTTACTCTATTTTTACTATTACAAACAGTACGGAACCCTAACAGAATTGTTATTTTCACATCGACATCGGAGTTTTTCTAACACTCACTTGTCTAACAGTTCATCTTGTAATTGATACATTGAAAAACTTACGCATAGTTCAACATATATATAGTAAAACATCTCAACGTTACGTAGACTTTAGCTTAAGTTGTTGTTTCAGACGCATGTTTCCTGTAGTTAAAGTAACAGCCAGTGGACTAGATCCTACCGCAATGTATACCGTACTTCTCGAGTTCGTGCAAGTCGACTCACACCGCTGGAAATACGTCAATGGAGAATGGGTATGTTGTAACAAATTATTAACTGTATGAAATATGTTTGAGCTATGTGATATATCATGATAATATCTTCGTTAAAGGTACCTGGTGGAAAAGCTGAAGTTCCTCCCTCAAATGCCATCTACATTCATCCAGAAAGTCCAAATTTCGGTGCGCATTGGATGAAAGAACCAATATCATTCGCTAAAGTGAAGCTCACCAATAAAACAAACGGCAATGGACAGGTATGTGGGGATTTTTATTATATGTATTTATTAATAATGATAAATTATGTTCCACTTACCATTAACCTTTTGTTATTATGTTGGCCGTAGATATATTCACCAACACACGCAAATATTTTTATTGTTCAGTAAAAACATTGTCTTTGTAAGACTACAACCTCTACAACGTTCGATAATAATATGCCAACACCTCAAATTATTATATTATATTTTTATACCAACTAGCGGCGCGCCCTGGCTTCGCACGGGTAGACAAAATATTTGATAACTGTCTACCCGTGCGAAGCCGGCGCGCCGCTAGTTGGTAATGTTTTTGTTTACATTTTGATTCAAATATTTTCATGGGATTTGGACATCTTTCTAGATTATTTTAACGTTAATCATTTCAATATTTTAATTCCTTAGAACAATATGTTCAAGTCATATAAATAAAATTTAAAATTCATTATTATTTATTCATAACATGGAAAGCATAATGCATTATTAGTTATAATGAAGCCTAACATAGAATAATTAGTTCACAACATAGACAAAATACAAGTTTAAAGTAGAAAGCTTATGTTAGGTGCTATGGTGCTACAGTTTTGGAGCTACTGCTTATTCGTGGTAGCCAGTTCTCACGGTTGAATGTGGTGCGAATGAATATGAAAGCAAACATCAGATACATCCAGATCCATATGTTGACGTCTCGGTGTGAAATCTGCAGCTTACCAACTGTTTAGCGAGTGCCGTACGCACTATCATTTGTAATAATTATTGTCTCTGCGCTATGTTTACATTACATTATAAGTTAGATGCCCCCTGGGCAGTGCTAATATTAATATAGCTCAATTTTATTGTGATGTTTATTGTTTCAGTACCTTATATTCTTTACACCTTTGTATTTCTAGTTCCGTTAGTCATATTTTGCTTTTGCAAATTTTGTAAGACAGGTTTTGTTCCATGCTTAAAATGATTTAGGTAATTAAGAATACAAAACGTTTGTTTTACATAAAGAGACGAGTTCATCGAAGGTGCAGTCCAACGATGCATTACAAATACTGCATATTATTCATTGATATGGGTATTTTTCACTAAAATATGGGTAATTTAAACTAAAACGTTATTAATGTAGTAGGTACCCTTTTTTATACCCATGGTGGCCTTGTGGTTGAAGCAACGGTCTGTCATCTGATAGACCCAGGTTCAAACCCCGGCTTATATCAATGAGTTTTTCTAAGCTTAAGTACAGTGCATAATCACACCACAAGCTTAAAAAGAGAGGTAGGGCGAATTGGGATCTCCCGTGGGCTTTCCCAATAAAATTGGAGCCGCCTGGGGACTGTACTGTACCTCCTCCTTACAGAAGACCGCAGTGAAATAGACTACTTTGATGTAGTGTTGTGTTTCTGCGGTAAGTAAGGTTGCCAGTGCTCCACGAGGATACGTTGCGCTAGTTGTAGTGATGCTCAAATTCAAACTCAAAATCATCTTCATTTGACTAGACTTTACAAGTATTGTCAAATGAAGATTTTTTGCATTAAATACTTTAAAAATATAATTTAAAATCACTTTAGCTATCCTAATGAAATTTTATATTTCTTTTGTAGATAATGTTAAACTCGTTGCATAAGTACGAGCCTCGGGTACACCTAGTGAAAGTTGGGACAGATCTACGGCGCATCATGACGTACCCGTTCCCGGAGACTCAGTTCATAGCCGTCACTGCGTATCAAAACGAAGAGGTGACGTCACTCAAGATCAAGTACAATCCATTCGCAAAAGCCTTTCTTGACGCTAAAGAACGGCCCGAGGGCTACTATCAGAGAGACTTCGTCGGCACACATTATCCACAGCAAAGTTCTTCGCCACATCAATATCCTCAATGTAAGTCATAAAATTGTTAACAATATTTTATCTATGAAGTTGTAGTCCTTATTACGCTCGGTATTCCGGATTGTGTTTAAGGACTAAACTAGAATTAATGGAAGTATTTATTAATGTTTAAAAAAAAATGACACAAGAAGATCTCATGTGAAATTGTTATGTACAAACCATTAAATATTAATTGTCTATTTAATAAACAACTTTCTTTTATGTACCTAGTTAAGACATATATTCAAATTAATGTTTGTTCAGAGGATAGCCGTGGTCATGTACCACTTTGTCTTGAAACTTATGATCGCTTATTACTGTTAGAATGTATTGTTTTATTAGGGTAGCCTATAACCAGTGGACAATCAAGACGCGTGCCTTATTGCCTACATACATTCCAGACGAAATTGCAGATGAAACACATTTTAATCTCCCTACTCTTTTCTGCAGTCGGCGGTTGGTTTGTAGCGTCTCAGTCTTTGTACGGAAGCAGTAATGCAGCTTCGCGAAGACCGGCGCCCTACCCGCCGCGGCCACCGTCGAGACCGCGCACTTTGTCACCTCCATGTATGATTCAAATCTATCTATTTATTATTGCGAAGCCGCTCTTAGTTTCATGATTAATAAATTGTTTCATCGATGTAGAGACGCTAGTTCATTTCCCACATAAAATAAGTAATATAGTATACCTACCTAGCTAACATGCATCTTCTATGAATCTGAATGTATTTTTTGTTGTATTGTATACATACCTACGTATGTTAACTGGCACTTAATAGGCTATTACAACCGCTTTGATATCAGAAAGGCCACATCAGTTGCATGAAACTGCAGGTGCTTCTGTATGTAGTAAAAAGTAACTATAGTCTATAACAATGTTCTCGTTGACAGCAACATACGGCAACTCTGAGCGGACAACGGCCGCGCCGAATGGCGGTGGGAGCTATACCTGGGCGAGCAGCAGTGGGTACTGGAGTGCTGCGCAGGGTAGCAGCCCGCCGCAGCCGAGCTCGTCGCCGGCGCCCTACCGCACGCCGCCGCACGCCTACCCCGCGCCGCTGGAGTATGCGCCGCCGCCACCGGCCACCTCGGCGCCTGCCACACCGCCCGCGCCGCTCTACCCTCTGCAGTATGAAACACCCGCCCAACACCATTCTCCATATTACCAACACGCATACGCGCCGTACGCTCATCATGCGATAGAAGATATTTCATATTGGCCGAATAGGTGAGAAAATTACGTGTAGTTTTCTAGTATAAAGACGAACATGATTCTTGGTGTTACTATGCACTGGTATATGGATTACATATAATGAAAAAGGCGTGGTGTGTAGTATTACAGGTAGTATTATATACAACCATGATATAAGTGTAGAAATATCATAATTATGAAATTGTTTACAGCTTATACCTACCAATTGTCAACATTTAAATTTAACTTATTGGACAGAACATTCAATTTCGACAGACTTATTTTATTGCTATATACGTATAAGTTGGAATCGGTATTACTTTTTATTACCTACAACAGGGCCAAGGTGGTTTTCGATAAAGTATTCCTACCACTGATTTTGATTAATTTTAACTACCCATAAATTTTACAATGAAAATGTATAAACTATTCAGTCGTCCATACATAATTTACTTGCAATAAGTAATAAAGTTGCGTCTTTGTTTCAGCCTAAACAGCTACGGCTATCAACCTTCGGAGTATGTCGGTACAGGCGAAGTGGCTTATGCGTCGGATGGAATATCGTTCGGGCCGACTGGGCCGACGCTGGAAGCAGCCGCCGCAAGCGAGGGGCGAGCTACGCCCTCGGGCTCAGAGCACCCTCCGGCTGATAGAGAATACAAGTTCAGTGCCGATGAAGACCGTCATTCCCCTTGCGAAGAACCCGCGTTACCACCGCGTTCACCCGCGCACTGATGGATGCTATTTATTTCTTTAGCTGCATAGCGTTGAGACTTATGCATAAGTTCAATGAAATATATTAATATTTACCTAATAAACAGTACGCTATTAAAAGGCGTGGGCCATGCCTTTCCTGATCGCAACTCTCTTATACGAAGAAGATAAACATGTACCTAATGATATATTTTTACCTATATAATTACTTCAGGGCGCTTTCTGAAGGTAAGGATAATGATGCGAACTTCAACATAGTCTATTCAATGGTATGATATTAAAATAAGAGATAGTAAATTTTTTATTTAACGGGATGCTAGAAATGTTTTATACCTAACTATTAAGAAATACAATTTTAAGTGCACATGTCATAAGTTCGTTTTGTAACTAATGTGTGCTTGCTATAAATACAAAAATATTAGGTACTTAGGTAAAATACATTTAAGTAATACTAAGTAGGACTAATATTTATTACAGTGAGATTTTTTTTGGGATTAAAGATTTAATTAATAGAAAATCCTCTTTACCTATATGATTAAATTGTAGAGCACAGCAGTTTTAAATATCTACATATACATTTGCATTATTATGTGGGATCAACAGAACATTATCATCACTAGGCATTAAAATGGTCAGGAAATCCTATTATAATTTAGACATCCATCGACAGGTCAAATAGTGGATAGGCTAAGGCGTTGTGGATGTGACTTGTATACCATGTTAATGTAATGCATATGATCAAACGAGATAAGAAAATTATTGGAAATGCCTCAGATTTTAAGCAGTACAGCATTAATTAAAATAGGCAGTTGGTTAAAAAAATAGCGTTACCTGGTAGCGGATTTAGATGTTATCCGGCCGCTCCACACACCTTGTGAAGTATGCTATCTTCAGTCAGTCAAGTACATCCATTCAGTAGGTACCTCATACAACACACATTACAACATGCGCACGTAGGTGGTATATATTATGTTATGTATTATAGTACCTCATGCACCGGAAAGTTAAATATGGTTATGTGCCTTAGTGGTGACTACTTGTACAGAAAGTATTGAAATAAATAATAAAACATTTAAAAGTTAATCCATTTCATATTATCACCTTATCAACCGACTTCAAAAAAGTAGTTCCCATGAACTAATGATGAAGCCGGAAGGTTTCATGTGGCTTTTGTGGTGTTTACGGTCACCATTGAACTGATGTTGTCGCCGGACGGAAACTGCCGGAACTCTCTTATAAAACAAATTTAACCGAGCCGCATTTGGGTTTCGTGGAATTGTCATGCCATGCATTTATTTCTTATCCTATCTTCACACCTTCCCACAAGGGGTAGGCAGGGGTGTTCAACACTCACTTTCCACCGAAGATAATTTGGTGCCAACGTGACAGATGGTGAGTCCATCGCCGTCTCTTAGGCGCTACATACGTGTTTGAATTTCTTCTCTGACGTACGCAGGTTTCCTCACGATGTTTTCCTTCACCATAAAGCTCGTGGTGTGACTTATAAGTGGTGTATTATGTGTGGCCTTGATAGATAGAAGACAGAATTCATAGTCTCATAAACGACAATTACTACTCAGTTGAAATAATCTTGGTTGAAGGAGCCACTGGTGATTAGACACGCGATTACCGTTGTTATGTCAAAATAACAGCTTTTTACTACATGCATATGAAGGTACACGCTACTGATAAAAAAACATTTTTTTTGTCTTTCTGTCTGTAATCCGGGTAATCTCCGAAACGGCTGAACCGATTTTAACCACCTTAAAGAAGACCGTAGTGAAATAGTGTTATTTCACTCATCATCATCAAAGTAGTGATACTTTAATGTAGTGATAATATGTTTCTGCGGTGAGTAATGTTGCCGGTGCTCCACGAGGATACGCTGGGCTAGTAGTAATGCTGCTAGCACAGCGACTCCTCTTTCGTTAATGATATCCCTGGTATTGCAAGCGGCTATAGGCTATGATGACTGCTTACCATCAGGTGGGCCAAATGCTTGCGTGACACTTGAGTGGTCTAAACAACATTTAAAAACAAGCCAAATTAATTCCACACGTACGAAGTCCCGGGCACAGCTAGCTTATATTTATACTAAAAATTAGAAAATAAAAACATTTTAATAAAAAAATATAACCGACTTCAAGAACAACACAAAGATACCTACTAAATATAATTAATTATAAATTCCAATGTGACAATTGCTGTCAACACCTGTTACCTATGATTTTAATGAAAATTTTTGAAAGCGTTACTCACTGATCTATTTGAGGTCGGTGCCAAGCCTGTAACTAAATTACTGAGCTATGTAGATAACGGATAAGCATGAGCGTCGCATAGGTTGGTCTTTCATAATTAACTAAATATTTCGTTAATATATACAATTAGTCATTGTGTTTTGGCGGCTTGGCACCGACTTGAAATAGATCAGTGAGTAGCGCTTTCAATAATATTCATTAAAATCACAGGTAACAGGTGTTGACAGCAATTGTCACATTGGAATTTATAATTAATTATTTTTAGTAGGTATCTTTGTGTTGCTCTTGAAGTCGGTTATATTTTTTATTAAAAAGTTTTTCTTCTTCTTCTTCTTCTTCCTAAGTATGGCAATCAATCCCTTCAGGGACTATTTTTGCCAGTGTCAAGTGTTAGAGAATTTTCATGTTGCAAAATTTCTCGTGTTTGCCGCATTAAGATGCCTAGTGTCATGCATTCTAACGCCCAATGGAGTTTCTGGAGACAACCCACGGCAGTAGCAGATCGTAACACGCCTTTAGATTAGAGGTAACCTATTGACCAAAATCATAAATCACTTAACCCAAAAGTCGTATTATGGCATTATTTCCAATGCTTCTATAAATCAGTCACTAAATGTTACTTTACTGCACATATCGACACCAAAAATACACATTAAAGATCACTATAACACAATTTACGACACACTGGAAAAAATCTCAACCGCTCCGCCTGATTCCCGCCAAAAACTCCTAAAAAAAAAAAAAAAAAGTTTTTATTTTACCTATGTATTTATCGCTCAGAATAAGGACTTCAGCTCTCGCTTAGTGTAAGCGACAGCTAAGTCCTTATTCTAAGATTTATCGCTATACCCAGAGGTTGTACCATCTACTTTGATTATATACACCACCTAGATCTATTATGAGGTTATACCAAGGAGGGTTATACGGAAGATGTAATCTGTCAAAAACCGGACCTTGGTTTTTAATATGTTTTACTTGTACGTAGTATATTATCTACTCTGAGGTTTTACTAAATAGATACTAGGTACATGTAAACAAAACAAATATTTTAGGTACTATTGAAAAATATGGAAGTTCAAAATTCCTAGTTAAATGCTGTTATAAGTACCAACATTAAAAGTTCGGTGATGTTGTACTTAAGTAAGTAAATTAATTGTGTATGTTAATATTAATACGGTATAGTTATATACTTACATTAATTAAATAGATAACTCTCTGCGTTATTCGGAAACCTACCCCAAAACCTCAGAGTAGATATTTTACTACGTCCAAAACGAAAGGAAGTTGACCCAGCGGGGCGTATTGCGTTGTCGGCGTCGTCGCCGTGGTAGGTACCTAATTAGGAATAAGTACCTATACCATTGGTCTGTTAGTTGCGCCGATCGGGGGCTATACATTTTCATTTGCTCTGCTGGTTGCTACCCAGTCGCAAGCTAAAATTCCCTACCGAATATATTTTATTTCGTGCACTTAAAAGACCGTATGCCCTTTCCAAGTTTATCATAACTTAGTGTCATACATTAGCTGCCAGTATCAGATTCGACCTTTGCGTTAATTCTTGGAACTAAAAAAAAAAAAAAATACATGTATACATTATAAAAAAACGTGTAGTTGAATACCTTTTTATCTCTTTGAATACCGAATAAACTGTTTCTGTTAATTAATGTGTTTGTTTAATTAAAATAAAATTGAATGTACTATTATTTGTAATGTTTATATTAACCAGTCACTAAATGTAACTTTACTGCACAAAATGACACCTAAATTACACACCAAAGATAACTTTAACAAAATTAAAATTTACGAGACACTGGAATAAATCTCAACCACTCTGCCATATTCCGGCTTAATAATAATAGTGTTTATTATTGGGATTTTGACAAGTTGACTAATGGTTACCTAATCCAAAGAGTTTATATTAATACGAGCATTGGAAACAATCCACAAACATTATTTAGGAAATAAAAATAATTTATAATTCTTTAACAATTGACACTGGCAAAAATAGTCCTTGAAATGTTTTGATTGCCATAGTTAAGAAGACGAAGAAGGCAATGACAGCGCCGTGACAGTTTATGACAGCACCTGAGGACAGAACAAATGTCAGTGGTGACACAAGACATAGTCGCCATAAACTTAAAGAAGAAGAACAATATAAAACGTAGTGGTTAAGTACTCTGTGAAACAAAATAAACGTAGTGGTTTATGACCTTGGTATAGTAGATTTAAAAATTATCAAAGCCGTAAATTTATCACAATCATTTCATGCATGAGACTTGGTCATTGTTTAGTTCCAACTCACCTAAATAGAATCAAGATCTACAGCAACTCCAACTGTTTACATTGTAATCAAGATAACGCCGATTTACAACACATCGTCTTCCACTGTGCGGCATTTAATTTGCAACGGTTAATTTTAGTCAGTGAACTTAATGAAACTGAAGAAGTTGAAAAACCTGTAAACATTGATAATGGCAGTAGTAGTTCAAGTGTTGCATCTAAAAGTATTCCCCGCAACATTAATGATTTATTAAGCGATTGTAAATATTTTATTCCATTATTTAATTATATTGTTAATACTGTTGAGAAAATTTAGATATTAAGGACGATTTTTTGTTTGTATTAGTTATTATAGATTTAACACTATGTAAATGTTAATATTCAAATATTGTAAATTTTAATATTGTATTATTGTGCTTCATTTGAGATATTGTTGTATTGAATAATTGAATTGAACTAAATTTTAATAAGTTATGAATTGTAATAAGTATGCGACTGAAGGATTGGTTTCCATGTCATGAATAAATAAATAAAAAAAATAAAAAAATAATTGTGGTTTATGTACTGTTACGGTTATGCCGTTGTTATATGCTATAACTACAAGTTTTTGAATTTGATTTAATTTGTTGAGGGATTTTGCTTCTGTTTGTTAAAAAATAGTTTCAATTTTAATTTTAAAATGTATTCCTTATTCACATACTAATTTATATCATAACCAAACTAATAATATAACCCGGTACAGGCATGCAAACCTAAAGTTGATAGTAGTATTCATGGATAGTATTTATTGAGCTAAAAAATTGTGTGTTGTTGAGCTAAAATAATAGTTTAATATCTGGCGCACAGAGTACATGACCACTACGTTTTGATCTGGCGTACAGATGGAATCCACTGTATCAGTTTCCAAGGTAAAAATAATACTGATTCCAATAAAGTTTCAAGACTCCTGGTTTAACAACTTTTAACGTAACCAAAAGTAAAACGTCATGTTTAAACATTATTTACATCCTAAAACGTTTTATTTGCCTCTGAGAAATTGACTTGTTTTTACAGGGAGTTTTCCTCTTTACCAATGGCTTTAAAAAATCAAAAACTTCAAGGAAGAAATCAAAACCAAATCTTTTTGAGAAAATGTTCTTGAAAGAGCCTTGGTACACAACTTTCAAAAGAAATTGGGAGAATATTGAAAATGAGCTAAAGGTAATAAAAAAATACCAGTTCCATTAAATTTTTACTTCATTCAAACATCATTGTTACTTAGAAACTTACCCATACATTGGGTAGTAATTTTAAAAGACCTGTCTATTGTTTCCAGGAGCTACACCAAAGATCATACAGTCTGTTGTTGAATGATGTTGTGAGCTATTTAAAGATGTTCTATTGTGACAGTGAACCTTTTACACTAGAAGGTGTTATACCCAGTGCCACACTGCTCACTGGAGTGAGCCAGCCGGATCATGTGTCACAGTTTACAGCATTGATTGGATTAATTAGGTATCCTATTTTATTACATGTAATAAAAGTAAAAAAATAATTTATGGAGCCTATATTCTCTTGCTTGATTGATGATTGAATGAAGTTAAAACTCTTTCATTGTTGTTCATGTGGAATACATACTTGTACCATAAAATATATTTCCTATATCTCCTTAAATTCCAAGAACCCACTAATCTCAATATATAGAAATTAATGTCTATTTCCCTTGGTCATAGCGTCACATGTGAATGGCTAGATTATTTAGCAAATTCTTTTTTATGTGGATGTTATTATCAGGAGAAGGTTCTTATGAGAAGAATAATTAAAAAACACTGAACATTTGTAATTTCGGTATAAACTAAAGGTAATTTTTATTGTGTGGTTGATAAGTTAATTCATACCTAAGACAAGACAATGTGTGTTGGAACAGCTAGTATAGATCGGTAGTGTAGTGTGTACAGCATAGAAATTAATGATGCATAGTTGCACTCGCTTCACATTTCAGGGTAGTCTGCACAGTGAGATATCTGAAGATGGACTTTAATTATATTTTGTTATATGAAATTATTATGTTTATGCTGTAAGTATATTCGGGCATTCATATTATGCATCATTGCTTATGTTTCCAGGGAAGAAGTAACCCCACATGTGGCTCTAGTTGATTCTCAGGATGGGCCAACTATCAAGCACCTAGTTGAAAATGTTGTATGGCAGCTTATCAATGGACAAGAAACATTGGTTAGTTAAACTTTCTAGAGCTTAGTTTAAGAAGGCTTCAGATTCAATCAAAAATGTTTTATGTATATGCAATCTTCAATTAATATTTATCCGATATACATGAGGCTATTGTTGGTAAGAAATAATATTATTGTTCTAAATTATAGTTGTTAATACTGTTTGCTGATAAAAAGACCTTAATAAATTTACCAAACCAGAGCACTACATGAAGATTGCAGTATGTTTTAAATGTAATTTTAAAGTCATTATGAGCACATATCATATTTCATCAGTCACATGTTCATTGCCACCGTAGCTGTTCAGCAATTTTTTTCCATTTGCAATATGTATCAAAATCCATTGTTTTAATGAATTCCATAGATCAACCACTTTATTCAGGTTATTTCTCAATCCTATAGTTTGTGTAGAAATACTTGGTATATGTATACCATTACTAAAGGTATCATACTATTGGTTTATTGTTGACGACATCCTAAATAGGCTTCTAATACTAATTTGAATTTATTTAAATATTTTCAGGAAGAAGATACTGAGGATGTTGTCATGGAAACCCAAACTAAGTTAAAAAAGAACCAGTGTACAATGAAAATGCTGAGAACTTGGTACCTCTCAAAGAACTCACATTCACCAAAGAAGAAGAGCCAAAATATACGAAATAGGAGTTTAGTTGTAATAATACCTGACTTTGAAAGCTTTAACTGCAATGTTTTGCAGGACTTTGTGATGATAGTAAGGTAAAGACGTAAACATACATTTATCATGTGGCAAACTTATTATCAAATTTGTATTTGTTTGCGCCGGTACAATGAAATCAGCCGATATATTCCTACAGACCTGTTCAGATTGGACTGTAAGTGCGAAACAGTCTAGCTACAAACACCTATATACACCCTTGGAGCTGAGTAGATATATACTAAGATCATCATTTGCCCCAGTTTTATTGATAAATCTGCCTTACGCTTTATGTTTATTTAAGGAAAAAACAATGTGGTTGATTTGATTAAATTTGTATGTTTTCAGTTCATATGTGTCAGCATTGCCACTAGTGCTTGTATTCGGAGTAGCGACGTCTGTGTCAGCTCTGCACAAGTCATTCCCTTACCAGGTTTCGTCTAAGTTGTTAATCAAAGTGTTTCATTCACACTCGTCTCCTGTATATATGAATCAGGTCAGTTTAAATGATTCAATTATTTAGCTATAAAAAGAAAAATAAGTCATTATACTCTCTTGTATACAAATTAATATACTTATGTATGTATTGTAAATTATTTAAATGTGTTAGCAAATCATGTCATATATTTTCTTAATTTTATTTCAGGTATTAGAAGATGTATTCTTGACACACACAAGTCCATTCCATTTGTCTGGGAAAACGTTTGAATTATTGACGGATGTGTTTTTATTCTATGACTTCTCCGTGGCGGGTCTCATTCAAAGTATCAAGGTAATAATATTATGCCCAAACCAATATTTGCGGTATTAGTCTATACTTTATATATATTATATTATATTATTATATATTAGGTCCTTACATATGAAATTGGCGTTTTGTATGGGAGGAACAAAAAGTCGAATATTTTTTAATATAATATATTTAATTAATCAAAGTATGAACCATTATTTTCTATGCACTTTTGCCATCTCATAGGTAGTTCATTGATCCCTTTACTAAAAAAACCAGTCGGACGGGAATCAATAAAATCTTTGAAGGCGATTTGGACTGCCCCATCGGAGTTGAATTTTTTCCCTTGCAAGAAGTTATCCAAATTTCGAAAAAAATGGTAATCTGTTGGAGCAAGGTCCGGGGAGTACGGAGGATGTCTTAGACTTTCCAATTGAAGCTCTTCTAATTTAGTAGCCGTCTGTAGCGCAGTGTGTGGTCTAGCGTTGTCGTGAAGCAGCAGTGGCGTGGAGCGATTGACCAGCCTAGGTTGTTTAGCCGCTAGCTTTTCCATCATGGTTTGCAATTCCTGACAATAGACATCAGCCGTAATAGTCTGGCCAGATTTGAAAAAACTGTAATGAACAATACCGGCACTAGTCCACCAAACGCTTACAAGTAACTTTTTTGGGGTTAATTTTCGCTTGGGGCAGGATTTGGCTGGCTGGCCAGGATCTAACCATTGCGCTGAGCGCTTCCGATTATCGTAAAGAACCCATTTTTCATCACAGGTAATGATTCGGTTTAAAATACCTTCATTATTGTGCCGGTTTAGTAATGTAACGCAGCAGTCGACGCGCGTTTGCCGGTTTGTTTCAGTCAATTCGTGAGGTACCCACCTTTCAAGCTTTTTAATCTTCCCAATTTGCTTCAAGTGAATTAAAACAGTTTTATCACTAACATTGCAGCCTGCAGCTAACTCGGACGTGGTTTGCGATGGATCCGCTTCCACAATAGCCTTCAACTCTTCATTATCAACTTGAGTCTCAGGCCGTCCACGGGGCTTGTTCTGCAGGTCGAAATTTCCAGAACGAAAACGTTGGAACCAAAAACGAACTGTGTTTTCTTTTGCAACACGACCGCCATACACATCATTCACCCTTCGAGTTGTTTCCGCAGCACTAGTGCCACGGCGGAACTCGTACTCGTAAATAATGCGATATTTAAGGTTTTCCATTTTGTAAAATGAGTGACGCAAACAGAAAAAAACAGAAGAAAAAAAACAAATGAATGACGATCATCGAAGCACAAATACATGAGTCTATAGCTGTACAAATTTGAATTTGGAATTCCTTACCAAAGAGGAGAAATTCGTGATTAAAGTGGCCAGTACGAAAAACGCCAATTTCATATGTAAGGACCTAATATAATATTATAAAGAGGAAAAATTTGTATTTTTTATGTGTGTATGTTTGTATTGAATAGACTCCGAAACTACTGGACCGATTTCAAAAATTCTTACACCATTACATAGCTACATTATTACTGAGTAACATAGACTATATTGCAAGGGTTGCAAAATATTTTATAAATGTCTACCCGTGCAAAGCCAGGGCGGGCCGCTAGTTTCTATTAAAATGTTTTATTTCAGTATTGTATGATGGATCATTACTATGGCGACAACACAAAAGCACTAAGTTGCCAAAAACACTTGTTGGAGGAGGCCATTATCAATTTGAGCGCAGAGGACCTTGAAAATGTGAGGAAATTAATGTCGTTCAGGCCTTTTTTGGAGTCCCAGGATTGCAGGACTAGGATAAGTTTATTAGAGGATGATAACTTCTTCAGAAATGCCTTGTACAAACAAATGCTTAGGCTACATGACTACCTGTACACGTTCTATATGTGTGTAAGAATATTAGCGGCCTTTGTCAAGGATTTGCCGAATAATGCACTCGGCAAGACAGTAAGTGTCAATCAGCGTCGATTTTAGATTTTAATTGGTATCTTTATGGATGTTATGAATATAAATTTATCGCCTTTTTAGGTGCGTGAAATCTATACCAAATGTGCGTCGGAATCCATAACTTCTACACCGGCCTTCACAGAATGTATGCAGTTGCTAAACTTTCAATCACAAGTGAAGTTAGTGGAGAGTATTAAGAATGCCTTGAAAGTAGTGAACTCATATTTGCAAACTGCTTCTCCCGTGAAGCCGCTTCGGTCAACCCCAACGAAGATTAATTTAAATAATAAGCTTGAAAACAGTGAGCTTGGAGAGAATTTTGCTAAAACAGTGAGAGTTCACTTACTTACGTTCTTGAGACAAATTGAAAACGCAAACACTGACACAACTGTTGCGGTGAATTCCATCGATGAAACAGAAAATGATATAAACATTGTCCCTGAAAGCCGGTATAAGCTGAAAGAGGTTTGTGTATAATTTGTACTTATTTTAACTTTAAAGTTTCCATTTACAAGTGTCATTGCAATAATATGTAATGTTGCTATATGTATTGCAAGCATTAGGTAAGAGAGCGTTCATTTCGTGTGTAAATTTTGTCGAGTGCCAAACGTTCAGTGGCGAGAAATACTCCTTGCCATTTGTTCATGGTTGAATTTCCGTGAAAATATCTGACAAGGTGTATGTATGCGTTGCATTAACTTGATGCCTTGCGTCATCTGCTTCCGCAAGCTTTGCCTCTTCAATGACGGCATATTCGGGAATCAAAATACATTTTGAAACTGAACGCCTGATATAAGTTACACGCATTCACGTCGCGCGATAAAATCTGTCTAAATATTAAGGTGGTGGCTTGAAAGTATAAGAACATGTGTTGTAGAAACTTCTGAAGGCAACCAGAGTGGAAAAGATCGAGTCGGAGTTGGAGCTGGTGCGGTCGCGGCTGGTGTGGTTCGTGCGCGGCGCGCTGTGCACCGGACTGGGCGCGCCGCCCTTCCCCGGGGAGCTGCTGCGAGCCGCGCCGCCCGCCTCGCTGCGCCGCCGCCTGCTGGGCGCGCCGCGCGCCGCGCTGCACACCGCGCTCACTGACCCCGCGCACTACCTGCAGGTTGCACCCTCCCCACATACACCACGCCCGCCGCGCTGCACACCGCGCTCACCGACCCCGCGCACTACCTGCAGGTTGCACCCTCCCCACATACACCACGCCCGCCGCGCTGCACACCGCGCTCACCGACCCCGCGCACTACCTGCAGGTTGCACCCTCCCCACATACACCACGCCCGCCGCGCTGCACACCGCGCTCACCGACCCCGCGCACTACCTGCAGGTTGCACCCTCCCCACATACACCACGCCCGCCGCGCTGCACACCGCGCTCACCGACCCCGCGCACTACCTGCAGGTTGCACCCTCCCCACATACACCACGCCCGCCGCGCTGCACACCGCACTCACCGACCCCGCGCACTACCTGCAGGTTGCACCCTCCCCACATACACCACGCCCGCCGCGCTGCACACCGCGCTCACCGACCCCGCGCACTACCTGCAGGTTGCACCCTCCCCACATACACCACGCCCGCCGCGCTGCACACCGCGCTCACCGACCCCGCGCACTACCTGCAGGTTGCACCCTCCCCACATACACCACGCCCGCCGCGCTGCACACCGCACTCACCGACCCCGCGCACTACCTGCAGGTTGCACCCTCCCCACATACACCACGCCCGCCGCGCTACACACCGCGCTCATCGACCCTGCGCTCTACCTGCAGGTCGCACCCTCCTCACATACCTACACAACGCAACGAGACCCATACAATCAATTCCTTGCATATACCATACGCGCTACCGATTTAAGTCTATTTTGAGGAGGTGCAGCGATGAAATTTTTGGTACAGAGGTAGGCCATAACTATATCTCTGGTTTAAATAAGGAGCTCAACGGTGACAGTACCTTTAACCTTACAGAGAACCAGTAAGTCACCCTTTGTATCGGTATATGTTGAGAGGAATCTCCGTGCCTAGAATAAGGGCAAATGGAGGACTGAGGAGCTCTTGAAAACCTACTCACATCAGGAACACGTCTCGACATTAATACATTATACACGTTTATAATATTTTATAAATTAACTTTGCAAATCTACCAACTTTTAGCATAATATATATTTTTGCATAATTTGCTTATAAATATGAGGTATTTTTACCTGAATGAGAATGGAACGATTATTCATTTTATATCTAATATATAAAATTCTCGTGTCACAGTTTTCGTTGCCATACTCCTCCGAAACGGCTTGACCGATTTTGATGAATTTTTTTGTGCTTATCCGGTATCTATGAGAATCGGCCAACATCTATTTTTCATCCCCCTAAATGTTAGGGGTAGTCCACCCCTAAATTTTATTTTTTATTTTTTAGACCGATTTCAAAAATTCTTTCACCGTTAGAAAGCTACATCATCACTGAGTAACATAGGCTATATATTATACTAGCTTCCCGCCCCGGCTTTGCACGGGTAGACAAAATATTTGATATAAAAGTCTACCCGTGCGAAGCCGGGGCGGGCCGCTAGTTCTCTATATTTTACAACCTCTTGTGCACAAGCTTTGATTTTTCGTTGTTGCGAACGGGTAAGGTGGGCATCAGTTATGTCTTAGTTTATGTTTTCACATAACTACGAGTGGTTTTTTATTGTACCATACCTTATATAATAATATCAATAGAATGGAGGGTTTGAGGTGATGTGGGATATATACATATATTGATATTTCAAAGATAGAATAGATTTTTATTGTTTACATTTTGGATTGGTTTGATAATTAACCACAGAGTTACTAATGTAGCAACAAGCTCATGACCCGTCTGATAGTAAGCTTACCGTTGCCTATGAGCGCTACCGCTAGCAACACAAAGAATGTCGCGCGTGTTGGAAATCCTACAATTACCTAGAAAACAAATCTTATATATAATATATTATGTGGAGATATATCGGAGATGTATCTCTTCATATTATCGGTATACATATGTATGTATTTATAAATATTTTTATATTAAGACTTCACTGTCTCACCGGTTCTGAGTTTCTTTATTTTCCCTTATCGACAGTAAAGTACTTCATAAGTGCACTGAGGGCCTAAAGTATTTTGATAATGTAAATGTGGAGTCTGTGATTTAATTTCCCCTATTATCCCTACCGGTGGTAAAGTACGAGTACAATTTCTTCCCTTCTTAGAGGTGCCTTCCTTATTAGGACCTTAAATGAATGAATAATTTGCATTGTGTGTGTGGACGTATATAAATGAGGAATGTGTGATTGTAGTGCTCGTGCTGCCAGCTGTGGTCGGCGGAGAGCACTGCGGGCTCGCTGCCGGACGTGTGTGTGGCCTACAAGCTGCACCGCGAGTGCGGCCGCCACATAAACCTATTCGACTGGCTACAAGCCTTCGCCGCTGTGCTGCGCCCCGACGACGACGACCAACACTATCACGACGCTGATATCCAGTAACTAACCTTTTACACACGTACTATACACTGGGTGCCCCTGTTGGTACTATTTAAGCCGAGACTATATTGAAGTAAATGCCATTCTGATCAATATTATGATATTTGAAATCTGAAATAAAAAAAAAAACTTGACTAATATTATTTTTAAGTAGGCAAAATAATACAAACTGATGTAGCGGGCCCACTCATCCCTTCATAGGTATGATGGTATAACTGGTATGGTCCGTCACTAGTTTCTTATCCCGCTTGCGCAGCCCAGTGATATAGTAGTTTTAACATCGCTCATCAAAAAGCACTGCAGGGATGCAAAGGATTGCAGTGTAAAACGGCCGTGTAACACAGATTTCACTGGTGTTAATATGAATTCCAAGTATTATTGTTTTACGTGAAAAAATAGCTGTAGTTCTGGTCATGGCGTCATAGGTCATAGGTGTGGCTTTACCTTTTTGTATCTATTGCTAGTGATGACTTCGCAACGAGAGATGCGACATCCTTGTGTTGCTCGCCGAAGGATCTATATTATCAAAGTTTTTGGCCTTTTCTCCTTTATGTGCTAACCACTTCAGTTCATGAATTGTTACAAGGCCGATTGGTGACCTCATCCTTTTCAAACTTACGCCTTATGATGTAACTCTGGCGACAATATTTTACATACCTCGTATATTAGTGGGAATGTTAATTGTAATCTTTCTCCCCAGATTACGATTCACCCGCGCTGTGTCGGAGCTCCAGTTCTTAGGCTTCATCAAGTCTTCTAAACGGAAAACTGATCATGTGATGCGCTTGACATGGTGATCTGAACTATATAATATCTTAATTTATTGTTATCCTTATTTAAAGTACATTACATTTTATGAACAACTGTACCTGTTTTATTCATGAGCAGCCTCGTAAATTTCGCTAACTTTGATACTGGTTGGTAAATTACCGGCCCCTAATAACAAAATTGTTGTGAGTAAAGCCGTAGGTCTGCATTAATGCAGAAAAGCTACTTTTATAACACTTTATCTGTGAGTTATTTGATTACCTTACCACATTCATAAGCATTGAAAAAAATAGAATACTCGGAAGTCTTGGAACCTACCGGCGACCAGGAATCCCGTGATATCCGTGGAAAAAGTATCGCGGGTTTTAAGTTGGGCCCTCACCATTCAAAATTTGAACAGTGAAAACCGCATTCAAATCGGTCCACGTAGTTTTTGAGTGATACTTGAGCAAACATCCAGACAGACAAACAGTCAACCGACAAGAATTCCAAAAACCATAAATTCTCATTCAGGGACCTCATATTTACCTACACTATCCCACGATTTATTTGTAATATCGGATTTGAACATACCCGGTTGATTTACAGTTTTATAATAGTATAGATAGATGTATGAATAAGAACGTGGACAGAACCTAGAACAATAATTAAATACCTGAAGTCGACATTAACTTGACATTATTTCACAACTATTTGTGCACATGCAAGTTGAATTGATAAATAAATAAATATGGTAATTTTTACAGAAAGTTGTTATAATGTAACTAAAGCCTAAAAAGTTGATCAAAAGATCAAAGTCAACAGGAATTTGACTATTCATGCCAATTCTCAAATAGGAACATGCAATGAATATTAAAATGGATAAAATATTTCAAACAGTGCCAAACGACAATCCACCGGATACCTTCAAATTAAATAACATTGGATTTCTCAGATGACACAAGTATAACTTGATATTTAATTAGTAGTTAATTAAATAATCACGTACGAATAACGAATACCTACAGACTTATAGGTGTGTTGTAAAAAAAACGACCTTTATTAATTAAAATTTCACGATGATGTATAAAGAATGCATCCGACCTCTGGAAAGGTTAAAGAGCACTTTTATTTGTGTCTTGCGCGCGGGACAAGTTCTAGCCTGTCTTTATTACCTATATTTTTTGTTTTAGTATACCTTGTTTTTATTAAGATGTTAGTTCCTAATAAATATTCCTTGACCTTTTACATTTCATCTAACTAAAGTGTTGTGTGTTTTATCATTATGACTCTACATCTCTATAACTTGAATTTATGGTAAGCTATATAAATTAACCGTTCGCCTGCGGCTTTGCCCGTGTTGAAATAGAATAAACGCCGAAACATCAATATTATAGCCATAGATAATACACTTACATAGGACAATTATAGCCTACAACACTACACAACACAGGGATAGCGTTGCTCTTTATAGTACCTATATTTTTTTATAATCGTGTCAGTAGTCCTAGAGGTTGTTTCATACCATACAAAAAGAACAAGTATCACCTATTTGGAGGTAATATTAGTAGGTACTTGTAGATTATTTATCAACATTTTATCGAAACGTTTACGCCTTTAAATGACTAAACTGAATTTGTCATCTCTAAGGTTATTTTCCAGGGATGTCTGGCCCTTGAGATGCGATGGCGATGAAGCTGAAGCCCGAATTGTAGATAGGTTGCCAAGTATCTTGGAGTAGGCACCAGTAAATTCTATATACCCACGCCAATGATGAATAGTTGTAGAGTTAGTGCTCGCTTGAAGGATCGCGATTCATCCATTAGGTACCGACTATAGTTATATTTATTGAACTCTTTCGAACTAACTAGAAACACTATAATCCAAAACTAGACCCGACTCGATATCGAGATAGAAACCGAGTTACAATGGATTTTAGCGTCGTGTGTAACACTCTGCTTTTTACTACGAATGCGAAAATTCAATATTACAAAACAATATTAAATAAATATGTATTTATTTAATAAAATCAACTCAATTTACAATTTGTTCCTACTATTCTGAATATCGATATAGCGATTTTTTTTCTCCGATAATTATTGATTCTGTATAAAAATATCTCATCAATGACGAACTTTTTGAGCATGAGGAGTAAAAATTGATTGAGTTCGGTTGGTAGTCGCTATCAAAAGTTCAAAGTTTATGCTAATTTTACATTCATGAGGATTACGTTATCAAAATACCGTACATCAAATTAATCAAATTAATTATTATTCAACGTACATATACATCTAACCCCAGCATGTGTGCGTGTGTTTAGATTTTTAACGTCTCACAGAACTTCGGCATACTATACACAATAAAGTATGTTTGTATGTAGATAGATGAGATAACTACGTATGTACCTATTAAAAAAAATACAAATGTAATGTTTTAAATCTACTATAAAAACATTGAATTTGGTGGACTATGCAAGAAGCATTTGAGGAACGTTAAAATACAATTTAAATTCTTTATGCGTAGATATTCTAAGCAGGCGTAGCCACTTGAATTATGTCCTGTACCTACGATTGCTAATAACTATTTGTGTTATTGTGGATTTTAGAAGCCACAATATAACTATGTGGATATTAGGATTCGAGAATGTGAAGTATATTTCAGTGGATAATACGTACATTTTTACTCACATTGAATAACGGTAAGTGTTCGATCGCCAAAAACCATACGTTCCGCCTGATGATAAGAGATCACTCCGTTTTTAATGGGAGATCCCATCGTGGCCTACTTCATATTCTTACAAACATTTTTTTTTTTGCGACCTAGCCGTAGCTAGGTCGCAAAACCGTAAAAAAAAACCGTAAAAGGTACGCCTTTTACGGTTCAGTTACTTTGCAGTAATGTACAGTAACAGAACAGTTAACAACTAAGACGTACTAGGTTAGGATACCGTTGGCGCTGTCCAAACATTTATTTCAGAAGCAGCACACTCAGACTCAAAACAATCTATATGTAGGTATTACGTATATTATCATAAAACATAATCAGAAACCTAAGGCAAAAGCTTTGAACTCTTTTTTACAAAAATTGGCCGGAGTTTATATGGAGACGGAACGTGGAAAGCTAATACTTTAGTTTAATAAAGGCATTAGAAATACATTACATTAATAAAAAACCGGCCAAGTGCGAGTCGGACTCGCGCACCGAGGGTTCTGTACACACTTGTAGGTAAAGTTAAGAGTAGGCGAACTTCATATGTGGTTATTATTCGTCTGTGACTCTCAACAACGTGATTCAGGAATATTTTTTTTAGTAAATTCGCATTAAATAAAACTAAACTAAATATTTACGGTTTTTCAATTTATTTCCTTTTCTTGTTTTATAAGACACTGCTTCTTGCCAAATTTGATGGTTCTAGGTCAACGGGAAGTACCCTGTAGGTTTTGATTCCCTTATTAAATCGCAAAATATGCGAAAATTTGCGACATAAACGGTCATATCTTGTCTTCATATTGACTTACAGGTTTAATTATTTTCCAGCTGAAAGAGACCATAGACCTGGGTATTTCATATTAATTTCAATTTGATAACTCCACGTTCTTGAGATAAAAAAATCTTGGCAGACACACAGACAGACGGACAACAAAGTGAACCAATAAGGGTTCCTTTTTCCTTTTAAGGTCCGTACCTTACGCTAAAAAAATTACGCTCACTAACATGTGTTTCACACACAATACTGCGTTTGACACAATTCTCACAGAATTTCATGTCAAAATTCGGTTATATTTCAAACTAGCTGTGCCCGCGACATCATACGCGTGAATTCGGAATTTGTTCACAATCTAAAGTAGTCCAGTTACGCCCAATAGCATCAGCTATTTACCAGTGTAAGTCTTGTTAGATTCGGTCCAGCCATTCGGTTATTGTCCAACCTTTTTGATTTTGTTCACAATCCATTGGGATTTTATTTGTTGCGCGGAAGCTCATATTTTTTCCAAAATAAAAGTAGCCTTTGTTACGCCTTTTAGCAGTTATCTACCAGTGAAAGTTCAACCGTTCAGAATTTGCTCACAATTTCATGGGTTCTACATGTTGCGCGGAACTCTAATATTTTTTCCAAAATAAAAGTAGTAATACAAATAAATACAGTTTTTTATTTCAAGTTCAATCCATCCAATTTTTTTCCAAATATCTTCTTCAGTGTACAGAATTGGACCGGTTACAGTTTTATTATAAGTATAGATAATCACTAGGCTAACCCTATTGTTTATATAATATGCATCAGAAAAACATTAAATTCATAAAAATACACATAAATATACACCGTATCATGCGTTTTGCACAAGTCTCATGGGATGTCGTTTAAAACAATAGTTTGTTCGTGTTGGTGATAGAATTTGTGTGAACATGTTTAGAAAGGTTATTATATTTTTTTCACAATATTGACTTCAAGCCAGGAAAAGGAACAAAAGCAAGAGCAAAGCATTACTACAGCATCCTAATCCTTGACCTTTTCCTGTAGGTGGTAAAGTTGAAGTATTTCAAGTGTTGTGACAAAATTATTAAGTAAATAGTTGGGATTACGAATAAAACCTTCGAGCGTATGCGTATGCCTGGGTACACACACATGTCCACGAGTGATCTAAGCTTACTTGTGGCACTGGTGCACACATGTGCAGCCGCTTGATCATCGATGACCGAATCCGGAATATCGACATCGTATGTTTGTTTCTTTTGACATTACGTTAGATCCCTGGAGAAATGTATATAAGACTTTGTCACGAGTGCTTAGACATCAGTCGCTCATCACGTAGCCACCCAAACATACCAAACTAATCAAGATGAAATTGGTACGTCAACATTCATACGATAACTTATTAAGATAATATCGTTTTTTTCTGTTATTTAATAAATGTTTGTTTGACATATTTTTAATTGGAGTATAATAATCAAATATGTAATTTAATTGTAGATAATTGTCGTCGCTTTCGCTCTCGTGGCCGTAGCCGTGGCTGCTCCACCAATCCCCGGACCCCCTCAGGATTTCAAGACCCTCCGATCTGACTTCGAAACAAAGCCCGACGGTGCATACGCTTACGGGTATGTAAACTTATGAGCCTTGTATGTGACAATTTAATATACTTCAATAATAAATAAATAAATCTCGATGCTATGATGCTATCTATATATTATCTACTCAGAAATGCACAAGTCACAAATTAATCAAACAGGTATATTTAATAATCAAAAAATATAGCATATATAATATACATAAGTGTTGCGGTATATTTAACATTACTTGACTTTTGGTGTTTCTTATAGATTCGAGACTGAAAATGGCATCAAACAAAGTGAGACCGCAGAATTGAAGGAGGTCGTCGACGAGGAGAACAAGCCCCACACCGTGTTAGTAGTCCGTGGCAGCTTCTCCTACCCCGATCCCGATGGCAAAGAACAGGTCATCACCTACTACGCTGACGAGAACGGCTTCCACGCCGAAGGTGACTCCGTCCCCAAGGCATAAGCTGCCCACGCCTCTTCTTCGATGAAATTATCAATTGTTTGATCAAGTCAATTGATTGATTTTTCATCGTCCCAAGTTGACTCTCTGAATAGACTTAGGATACGAACACATCGGTTTGTCAAAGCGTGAGGTGTGTGATGCAGCATCCATCGCATTTCCAGTTGCTTGTTATTAGTTGATGCTCACTGCCATATTTTGTACATTTTTATATTATTTGTTGTGTTTAAATAACGTGATTTGCATAGTACCTAATAAATTCATTTGAATAAATTTATCTTATTTTATCTCCATAAATCCGTTTATCTGATATAAATACCAATCACCTCAAATTTAATGAGTAAGGAGGTGGCAATCTAATGCATACAGGTTAAATATTTACGTTTACATTTTAAGATTTGTAATTTGGTTCACTTATTCATTTTTTTTATTATTTTATCAATATTATATGATTAAATAAATTACACTTTTATATAGGGGCCTCTAGGACGGTTACACCTCAGAGTAGATAATATACTACGTTAACCAAAATTGTAATGTATTATCTTAGAGTAGATAATGAATTAAATCAATTTGTTCCAAGAGTTATTTAAGGAAATAAGGTGTGACCTAAAAATATTTTTTTCGTTTTATTACACTTGTTAGGTACATGCTCAGAGTAGATAATATACTACGTGTACATGAAAACAGAACTAATCAGTACGAGATGATGACGATATTGTGGAACACATCTCTTTTTTAATCTTATTCTCATTATTTTATGATTTGACGTGACCGCTGGTCTAGTGGTTAGTATACCTGACTGCTGCGCTAGGGGTCGCGGGTTCGATTCCCGCCGGGGCAAACATTTATGTGACAAATATGTTTGCCTTGCGTCTGGGTGTTTGGTATGTATTATAAGTATGTATTTACAAACAAAAAGTATATAAGTATTATATCAGCTGCTGGTTCCCATAGTACAAGCTTTGCTTAGTTTGGGGCTAGATGGCGTTGTGTGATAATGTCCAAACATTATTATTGTTATTATTATTATACAACATTTAAATTAATGTGCGTAACAGCATTAGATTGACTCTGAGGTAGGTAATAATGTGTGGTACCAAGTGTACAAAGTACCATGTACGACGGCAGACATAGGAAAATTCTGCTGTCGTACATGGTACTACGAAGCTAATATTCTGGGCTTTACCAAAAATATTTGTCTACCAATCCTATCATAATATCTAGGGTAAGTTATCAAGAATTACTGATAAATATAGTGTACCCATTTGAAAGCTCCAACGGAGCTACTGCCGTAGGCGCGTTCGTCGAAGTCTAATCAACTGACAAATTAACGTATTGTGAAAAAATTAAGTCTGTTTTCATCATTAATGATATTTGATTGTATTTTTTTAGCTAATGGGTACTGTTATACAATTACCAACCTCGTATTCAGGAGAATTGCCACCACCTCCACTGTATTGGGGACAGTTCCCTAGTGGGAACACACAAGCTGATAGTTGTCTATCAGCGTAACGCTTCCCGAGTAGTTCTCTAAATCTCAATCATCACAGGGTTGAGTTATTTGGCTGCAATCCGTTAATACTGGAGGTACTACTCGAAGTTAGTCAGGTATTCATTTCAAATAAGTAATTCCATTAAGTTAATGTGTCTCTTGAATTCGCTCAGACACAACGAAACATTTTATTATATTTATATTGGTCAAATAATTTGTTGTATACTCGTTATTGAGCAAATGTTTGGTTTATTACGCAATAGTTGGTAAAACTGTAGGGTCTCATTATTTTATGATTACTTGTTGATGAATATGGTAAGTTAACACTTTTTATTCTGCACAATCTGTTTTTAATTAGATAAAAAATTGTTAATTTTAAGCCTTTTAAATAAAGCATTCTATATTAAGATATGTTTATCTGAATTACCTTTAATATGGAATGTGGTGTAATTCAAATTTAGTTTAGACAAATGAAATATAGAACGGGTATTTAGATCACGTGGGTCATTCTTGACTAGATTAGTATATAGCAAATAAATACAAAATCTAATAAATCTGTGATTTAAAATACCTACCATTATTTAAAGCCATAGTTCCAGACCCCTAAATAGTGGCACTGAATAGACCGTTACACGTGACCTCTGCTGACTACGCCACCCACTCCATCTTGATGAATTCAGACTGTCCTTCGTTTTTCCTGAGCCTTAATCGAACTACTTTTTTTTATACCTCACACAAGCATACGGCCCACCCGATGGTAAGCAGTCACCTATAGCCGCTACCAATACCAGGGGTATCAGTAACGGGTTGCCAACCATGTTGTTGATGAGGACACACTGTGCTAGCAGCATTACTACAAGCCCAGCGTATCCTCGTGGAGCACTGGCAACCTTACTCACCGCAGAAACACACTACATCAAGTATATTTCCAAGGCGGCTCCAATTTAAATGGGAAAACCCACGGGAAATCCCAAATCGCCCTACCTCTCCTTTTAAAAGCTAATGGTGTGATTAATCACTGTACTTAAGCTTAGGGAACTCATTGATACAGGCCATGATTTGAACCTGGGCCTATCAGATGACAGGCCGTTGCTTCTACCACAAGGCCACCACAGCTTTGAACTGCTGTCCCAACTATTGTCCACATAAAAAAATGCCGATATGCTGGCCGCCACACTACTCTACATAGATTCGGCAGTAAAATGCTACGGTGCAACACTAGTGTTATTTACAAGGACTGGGTTACAAGCACAGGATTTCCCGTAGGAACTTAAACTGGTCAAATCTTTGTATAGGTAGGTTGCAGTCGCTCCGGTATTATTGGATGTATGTTCAACATAACGTAAATTACCCATTACTTTTAGACTAAATGGTACCAACTAAAGCATCCTGTATATGATAGGTATTCGCAGCGGGCTAAGCGTGTATGAAGCGTTTTTACTTTTATACGGTTTATTAAGTTGCTATAGTAAGTAGTATCTATTTTCAGTCAGCTTTTGTAGGAAATCTCCATGCAAGGTCATTGCTACCTAATTATATATAGCTTTTATGCAATAATAATCGCATTAATTTTAATATTATTTCCCAATTACCTACTTCTTCAAAGGTAGAGATATCACAATCCGAAAAAACAGACGAGAATTTAATTATACTTGAAATGTAATGAATTGTATATTTCTTATATTTAGTAAAAAATAATCCATGTAATTTTAAAAGTTGAAATGAAACTAAGGTTGTTAGGAAGTCGTATATGGAAGCTTATGCCACTGATTGGGTATGTTTCACAAATAATGTCAATATACTCTCTAGAGAGGTACTTCGATACAATGTCGATTTTTCATCTGAAGCGTTTAACGTTTAAGAATAACCTGATGCTGATGATAGCATGAAACCAATTATCTCTATATATACTTGATTGTATATTTATAACATATAAACACATTAAAAAGAGAAAAAAGAAACCGTTTGATTTTGACACAAGTGTGGCAGAAGCCCGTTTTTCAGAACTAGAGAACAAAGAAAAAACACCCAGCGAGTGACGTATGAATCTGAACGTGGGAATTTGAACACGGATTTAATAATACCCTGAAGATGCTGTATTTAATCGTAGTTAAAAAACATTGCTGCTC
The DNA here is from genome assembly GCA_951449985.1 of Falcaria lacertinaria. NCBI lineage: Eukaryota > Metazoa > Arthropoda > Insecta > Lepidoptera > Drepanidae > Falcaria > Falcaria lacertinaria. The sequence continues at coordinate 5,884,197 of OX602113.1, read as the reverse complement.
ATATGCCTATAAATTGTTTGGAGTCGTTCACTTCACACTAAATAATAGCTATATTGAATAATTATCGGCTATCAGTAACTTTGGGGTTCTTCCTAAAAACTGTGTTATGAAGGAAAACTTGAATAGAGTATGTTAAGAGGGAATTACCAAAATAATTTGTAACGATTCATTTTTTAACTTGAATTATATTTGGAAATTATAGAAATATTGCGTGAAATTAATTTATACTTATTATTTTAAGGAATTATGATTATGAAAGCTTTGAAATAAATTAAAATATAAAACGAAATAAAATGTATCTCATCAACTTATGAATTAAATGTTATGTCGTTCCATTTTAATTCAGTTTTATTCTCTTTAAGAACATTGGATTTTAACTAAAATAAATAAATAATTGGTTTGGATTTACCTTTTGTCGAATTCCAGCTAAAATTTATATAGTAGTACCTACGATTAAAGTTAAGATATCTACGGAACCCGCTTTGCAAAAATATTAAGATCCGTTGGGTTTTGAATGTAGTAAATAAACCGAACTCACAATAATTTGCTGTGAAGCAGTTGAAATAAATGGTTGTAATAAGTAATTTAAAATAATTTATATCAGGCTTCCGCATAGATCCTGCCCATAATATAAATAACCCAAGTGTCGGTAATATGTGGGTAGCTAAATTTATTAACTCGAATACAAAAAGCCAATTATAAATCTGTAACAATAATACAGAAAAAAACCTATTATATGTAATTAAGTAACAAACAGTGATGTAACTTTGTAATTTACTTGATGAAGAGATCTGTATCTTGGTGTATAATATAATACAGGCTAATTTTTGGCCTTCTTTTGGTAATTTATGGACATGTTTACGACCCGTAGTTTGAACGGGCGTTACAGCTTGTTGAGTTACAAAGAATACGGTAACGCCCTGATTATGTAAATGTGACAAGAAATAACACATGTAAAAGCACTACAGGTGACTGTACTTTTTCATAATTAAAATATTAGCATTGGCAAATACACTACATTTCAAACAAAGCTTACGTATATTTGTCTTTATGATTTGTTACGTTTGAAGTATGCCGGTGGTAACAATGTTAGTCTAGTTTCTATTCTCCTCAAACATAAGATAACCCGTACCTTTGTTCAAGTTTTTGATTTTATCTCTTAACTAAGGAAAATTTTCGTGGGTCTTGCAAACTGAAATATAATGTGTTGCAGTTTTGGTTCAATCTCTCCCGATGCATATATTTTCCTTAATATACTTAAGGTTAAATTAGTTTACTAAAAGCCAGTGTGAAATTAAATCTTTTTTCATATTCTGCATTATAGAATGTAAATGTTAAAAAGTATTTAATCGATAAGTAGGCTCCTAAAATACCTTCTGGCTAATTTGAGGCTATTTTTTTATGTTCAACCGAAACTTGACCAATGACACACAGGTACCTGAAGAAATATTCATTTGGGCCCTCTGTTTAGACTTTAAACGTAAACCTCTGGCCTAAGAGGTAATAGATTTAATGAGGATAAAGTATGACAAATGGAACGATACTTCACACTCAAATAGGTGCAGAAACAAAAATTGTTCCAGGTTTCCTTCAAAGGAAGTGGTGAAGAAATAACACAGATAGCATTTTCAGCAATTAATTCCTAACTTTAAAAAAAAAAACTACTCAGAACAAACTGGCAATAGAGGGACAGGAATTCACGGCTATGGAGGTTGACAGAGAAGGACTTAGGTATGTATGGACCTAAAATCAAACACAAAAAAAGCCTATTTAAAAAGAATATTAATCAATCATTATGTTTTAGATAAAATATTTCAGTTGTTTTTATGAATCGTTGATTTTCACGGAAGGCAGCACTCTTACATATTTACCCTCGTTTCCAACAAGCTACATTATAAATGGAAATACTTAATCTTTAGTTAATAAACTGCAACAAAGTGTATAATAGACAACTAGCAGGTATTACAGTAATGAAATGAGTGGATAATTCGTGTACTAAAACCGCTAACATTTTACTGTAATTTCGGGTTGAAATTGCTAAATGGTTTCGACTCACCGCGTTCGTGCCGTACGAGCTTTGTGGAGTACGTAGAATACGTAGTAATCTAACTCGGCTAATAACAACGATGGGCAAAATAGACGTGTGTGAGCCTCACGATTGAGCGATGGCACAACAAAAAATATCAGCACAAAGCAACCCTGCTGCCTATAAATGGAATATTTGGATCCTACGGCAACAGTAGCATTTTAGAAATCAGTGCAGTCGGATTTGACGAATCACTTCTCTAAGGTAATATTTAAAAAACATATTTTATTACAATGATATACTTTTCTGATGGTGCTAATGAATAGCTTAGAATTACACGCAAGGATTTAAGTATCCCAAAACATAACAAGAAGTAAAAAGATTTTTAGACATTATTATTCGATTTATGGGGGAGTATCAATATTATTAGCAGATGATATATATTTCCATAATTACTAAAAAGCCTATATTTTCAGGATGTTTTGTATCACAGCGTGTGTGCTACTGTATGCAGTGGCGGTCGGCGCCCAAACTGCTGAAATACCCACTGTAGCCCCTGTTCCCACCACTTTCCCCTTCAACCCTACTAGCAATCCACTGCTATCTGGCTACGCAAACCCTTATTACAACCAGTATAAGGGTGCTGCTATACCAATCATTACCTATTCTAATGAGCACGCCGGTGATGGCACCTACTCCTTCAGGTTAGTAGTCACAGAACAGACTGTACAAATTGCATATTTAACACAAGACGTTTGAAGTAGATCAAAATTTGGTTTTACCCTTAAATATTTTTTTGCTATTAGGCCTTTATTTTGAAAAATAGTTATTATTTTGAGGAAAATGAATGTCAAAATCATAATGTAGGGTACCGCTCCGCGTACCTTCATAGTGACAAAAGTTGCAACTGAGCGGACACCGCAGTCCTCAGCACAGTCATGTGTCCTGAATATGATTTTTGTATTTACTTTTTAAGTTTCTCGACTGCTGATGGCAAGCAAGCGCAAGAAAATGGGTATCTAAAAGACGCTTACATCGACAACACTGGGGACCCTCAAGGAACTCAGGTAAATTATTAACATTTAATATTATGTGACGTGACCCCACCGATAACTCCACCAATAACCAATTGTCGATAAAGACAATAGTTTACTTGTCCCGGATAGACGGGGCAAGTAAACTATTGAACATAGGCAAATACATGAACCGTAGGCGCAGAATTACCTAACGACACAAACAACCCCTAATAACGCTGTACCTACCAATCGATGTTTATCTTCAGTCTTATGTTTTAGCTAAAGCCATTTTTAGATGTTATTGTTTAGAAGAAATAATTTAATATATATTTTAGATTCAAATACAACACGTTTTTTATTAGAGTCGCTAACATTCCGGGGACAAGTTATTGTTATACCAGGAAGACAAAAAGCAATACGAAAATAGCGCTAGTCAATTAAAAAAAGGTGTTTGTAGCTAAAATACAATTATAGATTTTATTTTTGACATAAGTTATTTCACCAAGATAAGGTTATTTCTTCTAAGCTGTAGCTTTTAATTTATATATTTTGTTTAAAACATGATAGACCACAAATTTATTCAGAAAACATTACAATAAAATAGCAATAAGACACTTGTGGTAAAATTATTAAAATGAAATAGAATAAATCTTTTAATATCTTTATTTTAAGGTACTTTTATATGCACCCGAACTTTTACCTAAGTAGATACGCTTAAAGGATCAGTTATGCTCTAAATAGGAAAATAAAAAACTAGTCTCAAACTGAGTGATATCTAATATCTAATACACGTTAAATATTTAAATAGTGAAAAAAGTCTTAAACGATATGAAATCCTAGATTTCCATAAAATACGTTCAATGGGACTATAAGTTCTTCATCTTGACAGTATATTCATTGATTTGACTGTCTGATTAATGTTTGTTACAGGTTGTTCAAGGTAGCTACTCGTACGTTTCACCTGAGGGAACTCCGATTCAAGTCAGCTATGTTGCTGATGAGAATGGTAAGAATAAAATCTATGTTAATTTACTATAACCTTAGGCATAAACTATACTTCCAATAATATTCACTCCTAGTGTAAGAAGCGTCCATCCATTCCATACCGATTCTGAGCCAGTCCAATCCAATAACTTCTAAATTGCCTCTCAATAAATCATCTGACCAGTGGTTTGATGGTTTGGCACTTAACTGGTATAAAATGTGTACAATTTGATGAATCGTTTATTCTGGTGTTGAGGAGATAGTCATAGTTATTTCAGGTTCAGCGACGCGAGTGATACCCCTCGTGTAGCAAGCGTCCATAGACTATGATAACCGCTTACTATCAGCCGGGTCGTATGGTTTGTTTGCCACCTCAGTGGTATAAAAATAGGTACATCATACTTGTTGTTGTATGACACTTTAATATTTTATACCCAAATATTTGCAGGATTCAGACCATCAGGCGTTCACATCCCGGCGGACGGTAAGGCGGTGATCCCTGCCATCGCCGACCTCAAAGACAGGCAGAACATTTTCGACCCGTACAGCCGGTACAACTCACTCAACTACCGCAACCGAGCCTTCGGCCAATACAACCGTCCCTATGACTCGAGGTACCCATATAATAACAACCTGAATAGGTACAACCCTTACAACAACAATTACAACCCATACTTATTCAACAAAGCCGTCAACCAAGAAGCCAAGAAAAATACAGCATAAAACTCTGATGCGTGTCATACATCAGCTGACTTATGGTTTCAGCATTGAGGAAATAATATAAGAGGCATGTTGGATATTATTTTATACTAATAAAGCCTGTGATATCATGAATACGTTGTAGTTATTATCCGTTAGCAATTTTTCCGACCTTTTGTTTATGAATATCCAAAAGTCACAGTGATGCGCAGTTTAAACTATATTCAGGCGCAATACGATAAAAGTCCACAAACTGATAGAGAGAAAGAAGCACACAATCTTGTCAGAAGCTTAGAGTATAGTATACTGGTACAATCATAAGAATGTATAATTTTGAACGAGGTAAAATTTACTTATAACCTTAGGTGATTGAAAACAGTGCAAGATGTATTAAACTATTACACCAAAATACTGAAACCGTTTCATTGGCATTTTTTTAGGCGGCTTAAGGGAATTAATTGTTCATTAAAAATATTTATAACTTAGTCATTTTTTTTTTTTGTTTTACGTATGTACATAAACATAAACTTAGTCAGTTTGAGTATTTTAGTAATATTCACTACTATAATTACTTATAATAAGTAAGTGCTTTCCGGGAGTGCAATGCAGTAGCCGTTGCAAAGTGACAAGAAGGTTACATCGACCTGTTTTTTTATGTTTCTTGTAATATTCGTATTGATAATATCTTATTCTGTTGAGTTATGTCAGAAAAAGACAAGAGACGAAAAAAAAACAACCATATTTATCCTCGTAATTATTAGTGTTTGTGACAGAGTTTAATCTAAATAATAATAATTATAATCGAACGGCCCTCTACGTGTTGGATATGTAGCCTCATGCAAGCCAGGAGCCATGAGTTTATACGAGATTCAAATAATAATAATAAAGTATTAAAAAAAAACACGCTTTAAATTTTTATGTTACCAAAAACCGATTGCTACTCGCTTTTACCGAGGAAGTTTGTCGCACTCGTTTTTCGTTTGAGCAACATTAATAAAAAGTAGGTAAATATGAACGTATTGTTAAATAGAATACAAAAGATATTATAATTTGCTTTGTCCGCTTAAATGAGTGTGATACGGTCGAACGGCCTGCGCCCAGGTGTGAGCTCAGGCGTGGTTTCTTCCGACACGTGTTTCAGAACTTCCACGTCCCATCATCAGGGTGCCGCTGCTCCAGCATCCGACCATCGTGCTGTGGCGCTGCTCCAGCATCCAGACCTCGATGTGACATCACGCTGCTCGACCAACGCAGCGGCACCCTGATGATGGGACGTGGAAGTCCTGAAACACGTGTCGGAAGAAACCACGCCTGAGCTCACACCTGGGCGCAGGCCATTCGACAGTATCACACTCATTTAAGCGGATAAAGCAAATTATAATTCTGTATTCTATAAATATGAATTTCCGCAAAGTTACACCTGAATCAATTCAATGTATTGTTAAATATTCTTCTGAGATATAACTATTCTCAGCAGCATGAGTCCTTCTTAAAGAGGTAAGAATAGAATTTATTTATTTATTACGCACAAAAAACAGAACACAATTATATAAAAACAAGTACAAAGTAAAATGGTTATAATCTGATCGGAACTGTGTTCCAAAATATTTGTGCACAGCATTACAAGTAGGCAAAACTAATTTAAATAAAATTGTAATGTAATAAAAAAAATATTAACAGTTACTTGCGGTGATAATGGTGAATAGAGGATATTTTTAAGGATTCTTATGTATTTGGGAAATTTATTTTTACAAATATGTCAAGGTCGGTACAGATTTTAGCCAAGTCGTTGTAGCATCGTTAATATATACATAATTTTCAACGTTCAATGCTGGGGATCAAAATAAAAAAATCTTATATACTTTATTCAGCTTAGGCCCTAATAAGGCACCTAAGAAAGTTTAATTTACCATCAGAATACCGGTCCATTCCATGATCTTCCGAAGACACTACAGTTCCCTATATTATATACTAGAAATATAATATAATACTAGCGGCCCGCCCCGGCTTCACACGGGTAGACTTTTATCAAATATTTTTTATACCCGTGGGAAGCCGGGGCGGGTAGCTAGTATAATATATTGAGTAACATAGGCTATAGCCTATGTTACTCCCTCTATTGAGTAACATAGGCTATAGCCTATGTTACTCAATGACTGATAATGTAACTTTCTAACGGTGTAAGAATTTATGAAATTGGCTAAGTAGTTTCGGAGCCTATTCAATACAAACATACACACATACAAAAATACAAATCTCTCCTCTTTATAATATTAGTATAGATATGATGTTATATACCTACTCGATAAAGGTTCTATACAATATACACAAAAATATTATTTCAATTCCAACCAGTAGTTCCTGAGATTAGAGCGTTCAACCAAACAATCAAGCTTTATAATATTTGTTAAGACTAAATTACATTAAATTCTTGAGTTGAGTACACGTTTATCGAGAGACCAGTAGCCCGAGAAAGAATAACATGCGACTACGTATTCAGAAACGTTACTCGCGCAATTTCAAAATTTTAATTTCACTGTTCACCGGCGCAGCTCTGTTAAGTTTTCAATAGTCGAAAGCGATACGAATACAAAGTCAAAATTTGTAGCTACTAGGGCTACAGGCTGATTTGTTGGTGTTAACAGACTAAAATAAACGTCTGTTGAAAAAGTTTATACATAACTTTACATTGAGAAATACAATTATATCTGTGCTAAATATTTCTGAATTTAACCTATTGTTGCATTGGGTGTAAAATATTGCTCAGGTGATAATGTTTCACAGCCAGAGGGCGTTTACAACGAAGTTAAATAGACAAAGCTCTGAGACGCGACGACCAAGGACATCAAAAACAAACCAAGCGCCTTTAAATTTTTATGGCGATTACCAGACTGTGTCATCGCTATCCTGCGGCGATGACATACTCGTACAAATTATATTATATACTTCGGCTATAACCAAAATCTAATCTAAAATCTAGCGAGGTGATAAAAATAGTAGAGTAGAGTCAGACAATAATAAGAGGAACTCATCGTTTCAATGGACAATTTAAATGTAAGCGTCGTAAATATGTAAATTTCTTTAGGATAGTGTAATAAAAGTCACATTAATTTATTAAGAGAGGTAGGGCGATTTGGGATTTCCCCTGGGTTTTCCCATTTAAATAGGAGCCGCCCGACTGGGGACTGTACCTCCACCTTACAGAAGACCGCTGTGAAATAACACAACTTGATGTAGTGTTGTGTTTCTGCGGTAAGTAAGGTTGCCAGTACTCCACGAGGATAGGCTGGGCTAGTAGTAATGCTGCTAGCACAGTGAGTCCTCATCAACCAAATGGTTGGCAACCCGTTAGTGATACCCCTTGTATTTCCAGTGGCTATAGGCTACGGTGACTGCATACCATCAGGTGGGCCGTATGCTTGTGTGCCACCTTAGTGGTATAAAAAAAACATATTAAAGGCCAGAGCTTTGATGTGCAAGTTTGGGTACTATACCTACATTATACATGTGTTTGTCTGAACCTTGTTGAATTATGCCACCAGCGGCCGCGGCGCGTTTTGTTCCAGCAACTGGTTTGCGTAGATCCGCTCATTGATGCGCCTACGGTGTTAAGGTTAAACTTTAAGGGGCACATCGCCTCCTTACATAACTTTTGATACAAACAGTCTGTGTTCTTAACTTTTAGAGTTCATAAATTGGCTGTAATAAGCTTCAAATTAAAAGCGATACATTTCTCATACCAAATTATTGTTATTATTAAATAAGCTCCACTTTAATATTGCCATATGATATTGCCGACCTGCTTATTGATTATTTTACATTGTTATTGCAGCTTAAAGTAAAAAAGAGAGTTTGTATGATATATGCTATGACTCAATTTACCAAGAGGAACCTCATAGGAATGCTTAGACTGCACACAGTCATTCGTTAGATAATTATTTTAACAATAATTTCATAACTATAATTTAGTGAACAATGATGATGGTGAACTTTTATCACGGAAAGTAGAATTCTTGCAGACGTATTATATTATTTCATCAATACCAGATGTAATCATCACTGATTCGTATCACTCCAAAGGTGGCAATGGACACTTGGTCGCATCCCGTATTGATTTTGGAAAAAAGTTGCATTTACTTCGATGGAAGAGATCATATTATATAATTTGCCCACCGAAATTAAGATGTTTATAAAACTGGAAAAGGCTCATATAACGATGTGCATCAGAATCATGTTTTAAATATATGCTGTTAATTTAATCTTACTAACAATTTGAATTGACATTAAATTTTACCTTGTGATTTACGAGAAAACCTGATTTATAACCCACAAGGTTACAAGTTCATGGTTTTTATTAGCAGACAGTAAAATATATGAGATAATCAACCACAGACATATTCACAGGCGATTAAATATTTCGGACCAGACACATTTTTTTTGTATAATTTAGGTTTCAATATATAATATGTATACAAATGGACTTAGCGGTTGCATCTACTGCATGCATCCGGATTGTAATGTACTGCTTCTATCTCTCTCATTGCAATATGAACGTAATGCTCAGTAAAATATCCGTGACATTTCTTCCGAATATTAATAAATTTATAGCTGTTGGATACTTTTTCGCTTATTTATTTATTAAACGTGTACAGCGATGCAACATCTTCAGAGCAAGTGAGTAAGGGATGCCAAGTATTGCCCTTCGCCATGCATACATGTGTAATTGCATTAAAAACGTATAAATACCTGGGGTGTACCCGAAATGCATCATTCCGCATCTTGTAAGCTCGAAACTGCAATCAACATGAAGAGCTTTGTGAGTATCCCTTAAATATTTATAAACATTTATTTTATAAGGCTATTGGAGGTGATAATAAAAACTTTCGTTCTATCATTTTGACGATGGAACTGAGCTGCGTTCGATTTCTAGCATTAAACAATTTGTATGACTTATATTTTCCCAAAGGCTTTGGCACAAGATGTGAAAACATTTGTTTTAAAGTCATCTATCTATATATAATTTTACTGAGTAACTTTACCATTCATGGAGCTCCAATCTAGCTTGACCTCTTTTTATCGCGTGTGCTGCACACACATGATAATTCCCCAGATTCGAAATAAATGCATGTGAGCCTAATGTACCTAATACATTAGTTCTATGCCGGAATAGCTATTCGTTGTTGCTTAATGTGAACATTTGGATATCTTCCAGGTGATTATAGTGTGTATCATCGGGGGTGCACTGGCAGACGTCAGTAGCTTCCAGCCGTTTCAGCCGACATACGCCCAACAACAACAATATACGACCGAAAATATTCCCATTATAAGCCAAGAACAAATTATCAACCCAGATGGCTCTTACAGATGGAGGTAAAAATATTTAAATTAAGCTAACCTAAGAGCTAACAGCCCTTATAGTTGCCATATAGCAGCAATTTAGGATTCATGCCCATATCGCTGATGCGGGTCGGCAATGCGCGATTGATACCCCTGGTGTTGCACGCGTCCATAGGCTACGGTGAGCACTTACCATCAGGTGGGCTGTATGCTTGTTTGCCAACTTAGTGGTATAAAAAAATATCTTTTATGGACGGGATTTTACTTAAAAATATATTCTACGCGTCTCAATTATGCATAAATTACAAATGAAAAATAAAATAAAAAAACAGACAAAAATTGCAAAATAGTCTTAAATTGATTGTACCCATCACATTAAATACAATTGATATCGTGTCTAAAAGCATCCATTTTATGCACTAATCAATGATTTTATGTTAAAAAAACATGATTATTTGGGCACTTAGACCACAATTCTCGTTTTCTTGGTTTGTTATTAACTTTGCCAAGACGTTTTTGAAGGATAAAAAATATGAAAAATAGTATATTTCACCTGATGTTCACAAAGTTCGAATTCCAACGAGAAAAAAAGGACAATCGCAATTTAATATATTATGCAATAAAGGCTATGAAATAAAATCTTTAATTGGTCCAGTAAAGTCGATTTCTGATGTTTTATATGAGTGCATCAGCGAACACATCGTTATTGTAAAATTAGCAGGCAATTGGTACTTACATAATTAAATCAAAATCAAAATTCATTTATTCAGTTTAAAGTAAAGAAAGTCTATGTTACCACTGGTTCGGAAAATACAATAATTATTTATTTAGTGATAGATTACATACGTACGGTAAAAAACCAAATATTAATTTGCCACTATAATTTTTTAACGTTGTTGTCTATTTCGTTTTAATAGTAAAGCAGCGAAATTATATTAAATAAGTCATTTAATATTGTTTAAGTATTTTTCAGTGTTGTAGAATCTTAATTTATTTTGACATTCATGTGTACGTTATGATTTAGTTATGAAACTGGTAACGGAATAACTGCGGAGGAACAAGGCTACGTCAAGAACCAGGGCGTGCCTGATCAGGAGGTGCAGACAGCGCAGGGCCAGTATCGGTACACCGCTCCCGATGGACAGGTACCACCAGAGACATGGTGTATTCTTAATTAAAGGGTACCACCCTCAATACTCACATTCATAATTGCTCAAAGTAGCAAATTTTCATTTTTTTTATTCTAGAGATATTATTTTTCAGATATGCTAAGGCATTACCGGTAGTTAATGTAATAGATTCTCATTACAATGAAAATAATCTGTCGAGGCTTTCCAACATGCACTTGTCTTATTAATACCGAATACTTACACGAAAACTGTGGGGTATCACCAAATCTGAGCTTCACAGACTGTAAGAGATATTTATTTAAAGTCATAAAAATTCCGTCCAAATGTGTTAAAATGATTACTAAAGAGAGAGTACTGTGAGTTTTCAAATTGTTATTTGAAAGTATCTTTATGACCGTAGAAGCCTTCACGGTTGTATACCACTAAATCATGATGAACCGAACCGCATTTAATTTAATGATAATGTTTATGTGTATACGTTCTGACTCTAAATGTAGGTTTACATGTTTGTTTGTTCATTCAGGTTATCCAACTGCAATACGTGGCAGATGAGAATGGGTTCCAGCCTCAAGGTGCCCATCTGCCCACCCCTCCCCCAGTTCCTCAGGAGATACAGAAATCACTCGACTTCCTGGCCACACTTCCCCCGCAAAACCTCGAACCAAGAGAATATATCAAGCTTAAGTAAAAATACCCAAATGCTAGAATTAAAAAATATGCCCAAACCTAGTCTAGTACGTTACCAATAAATTTGTGTTGCCAGGCATAAAAGAAACCTGAAAAAACTTAATTTATGTGAATTTATTTTTTGTACATCTATAGTTGTATCAAATAATACACAACATTTTTACTAGTTGATGATTTTTTTTTTTTTGTTCGCGTTTGGCCTTGAATTGGTCTTCAAACTAGTCAAAAGTTTATGGATAATTTGGCCTTTATTATATACATATATAATATTAATAATAATGATGTTAGTCACGTGTTTCGTAAGAACTTTAGGCATATGCTCATTGGTATGTAGGTGAAGAATCGTGCGCATTTACCCTTCGTGTGGGTTATAATTAATCATCTGTGGATTTCAAGACGACATCGCTAATTACACGCAGTATTGGTCGGAGATGAAAGGCGTGCAAGGAGTCTCATATGAATAGACGGACTGCGACCGGCACCCGACCCGGGTTGCTCAACAACCAGTCAGTTCACTTTCCCTACGACGCGTGTCAAGGTCGCATGAACATCGCCATAACCAACGCGATAACTAGGGAAAATAAAATAGTTAAATTTTCTCAGAAATATTCCGAATTATCATATATGTCGTACTTGATTTTAAAGGCCGCCTATGCAAGAGTAACTCTGACCCGTTCGGATGTTTGTATGTTTACTTATACACATATTTTTTTTTTATCTGAACTCAGAAGAGACGTTTTTAATTATTTTTTTTATAGGTTTATTGTATACTAGCGGCCCGCCCCGGCTTCGCACGGGTAAACATTTATCAAATATTTCGTCTACCCGTGCGAAACCGGGCCGGGCAGCTAGTATAATATTACAGCCGATGTGTATCAGTGATAATAAAACGGTAATTTTTGCGTCAATAAGTCAGATTTTTTTTATAGGGCAGAGGGACATCTCGAATTGGTCCCATCAATATAAATTTGTGAAAAGTTGATGAAGGTATTCTTCGGAGATAAAAAATAGCGAGCAACTCTTTGACGAATAAAAGTAAATAAACTGTTCAGTTGATAAGGTGTTTCTTGGCCCTAGCTTTCAAATAATTAATGTGTAAAGTAGGTTTATTTTCTTTTTTTAGATGTTAGATTTCTTCGTTTTATCCTTCTTGCTGGTATCTGTATCTTGTGTAATACCTATTATATTGTTATTCACATTCTAGTTTAGCATCGCATCATGTAATAGGTATTTGATAGTTAAGTAAATTACCAAACCAATAATTCGGAGGTGCTTAAGAGCATTAGATGATCAACAAATAAAGTGAGCTTAAAATGTCATGTGACCTCATCACATTATCATAGCCATACACCAGTCGGCTGCGCCACTCCCTATAAATATACAATGTTAATGCAGCAATACACATCACAAAGTGCCTGAAGACATCCTATTGACTAAAAGTGCCTACGATGTGATTTACATAACAGATATGAGTGAAATCCTTTGTTGTCTGAACATCTGTCCATATGGCTAACTATAATAAATACAAATTGCATAATATAGTGCCTATGAAACTCATCGATTCTGGTCAATACGAGCCTTAAATGATTTATGATTGGAAATTGTATTCATGTGTAACTTTGTCGTAAATTTTAATTGAACACTTTCACATTACATGTAAGACATATAATTAGATGTAATAAGTACCTACTTATTATAATATCTAGTTACATAGTAAGTTATATATGGAACCGTGGTGGCCTTGTGTACTGTACCTCCACCTTACAGAAGAAATAACACTACTTTAACGTAGTCTTGTGTTTCTGCGGTAAGGAAGGTTCCCAGTGCTACACGAGGATTCGCAGTTGTAATTCTATTAGCACAGTGAGCCCTCATCAAGAACAGGGTTGGCAATTCTATAGTGATATACCTGTTATTGCTAGCGTCTATTGGCTACGGTGACTGTTTACCATCAGGTGTGCCGTATGCTTGTCTACCTACCTTAGTGGTATAGCTTAATTTTTAGTACATCATTCGTGATTATATATTTATTAATACGAAAATATTGTATTTATACATCCAGCACATACAACCTTCCAAATCTGATAGTAGGTTCTGACGATTTGAAAGCACTTCGTTGTAGCGTGCGACATCAGTTAAAGTTTTTTTTTATCAAGTTATTTAACGAAACCATCAGCTAGAGAAACAATTTACGCTAAGGTGAATACGCAGTAGCTGTGTTGTTAAAGTAACCACTTACCGCTTGAGGTGGTCCGGACTCAAACTCTTGCCCGCATTTCAGTACAGCAATTCATCACATCATTAGCGTTGACGGTTGGACGTAATAGGATTTTTCATTCAAAACTGTATATTCTGAATGTTTGACTGGGGCCTTACACTTTTCATAAGAACGTAGCCTAATAAAATTACCCTGGAGTGCTGTGTTCCTGCGACGAGAAGGTCCTTGAGGATATGACGTGCCAGCTGAATGAAGACCATATACTGCTACCACATGAATCCCCTATTGATACTCTTGATATTGAAGGCACCTATAGGGTGACCTTAATATCTGTGATAATGGTAACTGTGTATGCTTTCTTGCCACCTTCGTAGTATAAAAAAACCGGCCAAGTGCGAGTTGGACTCACGCACCGATGGTTCCGTACTATTTCCAATACAAAAAATTCGCACTTTTTTTATAAAAGAAGCAGTGCGCGCTCTATGAACATTGCAAACATCTGCTTGTCACCATTATTAAGATAGAGCAAAGAAACCCGTTTCTAGTAAGGGAGCTAGAGGCTATTTTTTATTTTATTTGTTGTTAAAGTGGCAACAGTAATACATATTCTGTGAAAATTTCAGCTGTCTACCTATTACCATTAATAAGATAGAGCAAAACCCAAAGAAAATCACGTTTCTGGTATGGGAGCCCTTGTTTGGGTTTTTCATTTTTAGTATTTGTTGTTATCGTTTATAGCGGCGTCAGTGATTTCAGCGAGGCGTTTCCAATCATCTTGAGCTTGACATGCGCTGTACTAGAGGTAGAGATATCGTGTGTAGTTGACCAATGATAATATCATCGCCAGCCGTCGCAAACTTCACCCTCAGGACTTAGCCCATAAATTCAGAAAATAAATAATTGATGCTTCTAAATATGTTGTAAAAATGTATTCGTAATGTCATAAAGAAAGAACTTGAATAAGCTATTTTCTATATCTTATTACTTTATTATATTCTTCATCATATTATATTAAACATGAAAATTATGTTTTTTTTTATACCACTAAGGTGGCACACAAGCATACGGCCCACCTGATGGTAAGCAGTCTCCGTAGCCTATAGCCGCTAGCAATACCAGGGGTATCAGTAACGGGGTGCCCACCATGTTGTTGATGAGGACTCCCTGTGCTAGCAGCAATACTAATAGCCCAGCGTATCCTCATGGCACTGGCAACCTTACTTACCGCAGAAATACAACACTACATTTTATGTCAAGTAGTGTTATTTCACTGCGGTCTTTTGTAAACCTAAGATTCTCATAGCATCCGTCACCCTTTTAGGGTTGGCAGAGAAGATAGAGTGCCACTTGCCTATTAGGGCTTTCTCCAACAAATTTTGACCTTGAATGGACCATTTTATTTTAACAAAGCTGTAACATACTTTACTTACTTAAAATAGAATGTTAGGACATTGATAGTGTGATCTTTTTTTCTGTAGGTAGTTTAAGTTTTGCTTTTTGTAAATGGGCTAATATATTAAATGTCTTGGAAATAGGACCATGCAGGAATTACAATAAAATGTGTGTTTAATGATTACGATGATCACATGCATGTTATAAAGGTCTGAAAATAAATTATGAAACTACAAATTTCAAATGGGTAAAACATTATATTTGTTCTGGTGGCAATGGTTAAGGAATTCATATATTTATTAAAGATAGGTGTAAATTTGAGTGCAATTTTTAAATCAAATACTTACACTTTAGACTGATAGTAGCCAATGGAAAATCTGTTAGGTTTATTGACAACCATTACGTCGCCCCGCCAAGTTTACATACAACAGCCGAGGTAATGCATCTACTGTTTACTTATTTCATTTATTTTGCGACATCGCAGTGACTTGTGAAACTAGGAATGTAAGGGAGGTGGTCAAATGGATCTAACTATAAATACTGAAAATGTCAGGATGTAAGGCATCAGTCACACACAGTTTTCTACTGTTGTTTGATCACCTATCAACAAGTCTTTCAAAATGAAATCTATTGTAAGTGCTCGTTACAAAGTGTTTTCTAAGGACTTTCTGTTGGATCAGTTTTCATTCGTTTTATCGGTGACGTATTATACGAGTTCAGTGACACAAGACCACAAATCTTATACAAAGTGCTGTGCCTTGACATCTAAGTGCTAATATAATAGATCAATATATAAATCAATACCAATTAAGTCAAGCTGATTATATAATTTTCCAACGATTCGATTAAAAAATTATTCGTGAATTTTAGGCGTGATTCCTGTGAATTGGTGCTAACTTACAATTTATATATTTTGATTGTGGTACAGGTTTTGGTGTCGATGCTGGTAGCAGTTGCCTTCGCTGCACCGCAAGCTGCTCAGTCCCCCACCGAGCCGATCCCCATCGTTAAGGATGACAGCACCATCAACGGCGACGGCTCCTACCAGTACGCCTATGAGACCGGAAACGGCATCAGTGCTGACCAGAAGGGCGAGTTGAAGAAGGTCGGAGATGTTGAAGCTTTGGAGGTGCAAGGCCAGTTCCAGTACCCAGGAGAAAACGGAAACATCCAGCTGACGTATACCGCTGACGAGAATGGCTTCCAGCCACAGGGTGCCCACCTGCCCACCGCCCCCCCGGTACCCGAAGCCATCCAGCGCGCCTTAGCCTACCTCGCCACCGCACCACCCCAGCCTGAAGCCGCTGAAGCTCCCCAGAAACCATCTCAATAGATTCCTCATTTTGCCCTATAGTACTCATAGTCACTAACTAGTGATAAACATATTTTTTATTTTTTTTACCACAATATATATTTAGTTTTATTATAATGATATCTTTTATTTCCTCAAATAATAATATGTTGATTTACAAAACTGATACTTTATTATTTAATTCATTTAAATTATTATTTGATTGTTTATGTATGTACATGTGTCGATATACCTAGCTTGACCGACTACAACTTCAACAATTATTTAAAGCTGAAATCTTCGGCATTGACCATTTTGGTTGAGCTTTAGGAATAAACTAAGCATGTGCTCCGATTGTGATTCAAATTAGAAGTTATAGGTTATAAGGCTAGGCCACTTATTTTTTTTTTCTTTCACTTATTTACATCTAGCTCAAACAAGGCTCAGCCGCATTTTGTCTTATAGCCGTTCGTATTATAAGAATGAAGGTAAGCTACATACAACAAGCTCGAAATATCTATACATATAAAAGGCTTTGTCCTGAATGATTTACGGATCAGTTTTAGGTCTAAAACTAAAACTTGGAGGGGGTGTTCTGTGTATGTCGTGGGCATCCAATAAGAAAGGATTTTCCGAAATTCTACACCTAAGGGGGTGCAAAAAAGGGAGCAAATTTGCATAAACAGAATTTATGTTTCGTATCTATTTGAAATTCATCCCCTAATTGGTTTAAAAGGGGCAGAAAGTTACTTCGCTTTCGCTTTTCCACAGTTTGATCGTCCGCGGAAGGAATCTCATTTGATAACGCACAGTCGGAGATCAAATTGTATATCATCTTTGTACGTATATTTTGGGGTAAAAACTTGTACTTTACATTACATACTTCGTTCGAAATTGTGATTACAAGGCCAAGGCAACCGGACCAGCCTTATGTCGAATTCAAATTGAAGTATAATTACGTAAGTTTGTTAGTTACGGTATGTAAATGTTTTAAGATAATAACTCACAGTAGTATTTGTACATAAACCAATAGATTTGAGACTCTTAATTCATGTTAATTCAATTTCTTTAGAATGAGTATCCTTATGGCAAAAAAGGAATTATTCTAAGAACAGAATGTATTCCGACAGTCATCAGACGCTTACTAAATGAGGAGCGCATATCATAAAAGGTAGGTATTATTATCTAACAATTGATTTGTACGTCGGTAAAAAATACAATTTTTACAGCTTCGTAGTTCATTATCTGTATTGTTATATATTTTAGTGAAACTTATGGGTTGAACCTCAGTTTTGAACGAACGACCTTTCTTATGTAACCTTACCTATGTCCATAATCATTGTCAGTTGTAACTGGTAGAATAAAACAAAGTGATTTTTTTATGATTAACAGTACGTCACTTCACTCGCCGAGGTCAGAAATGCAGTTCGCGGCTCATCAAGTTACTCGTACTTTCGTAATAATTGTTAAAAAACCCTCAACACGCGACTCAAATTCGTACTTGACCGGTATTTTTAAATATTGATGATAAAATATACAGTTGTACTTTCAATGGATCCAACTTCTGAAATTATCACATTTAGTCATACAATTGAGACGAGTCCGCTTGTAACTATGGGTAAAATAGAGTGAATGAGGAAAATAATTTTAAAGTACATTAATCAAGCCTTTCTCTTTTAGCGCTTCCAGAAATTCAGCGAGACATTTTAATATTATATCAAGTAATCTTAATCTAGATAACAAGCTCCTAAGAATTGAGCCGTTAAGGCCGGCTCAACCTTTAATAGCAAACAATTGAGAGTTACGAGATATGTATCTGCTATAAATTCGTCTCTTCGTGTATATTTATCTAAAATGAAATTCTAAAATTAATTTAAAAATATAAAGTTGTCTTTTTTGAAATTAGGAGATGGCTTCATTTTTTTAATATGAAGCTCAATGCTTAAGATAACTGATTTATTGATTAGATACTATCGACCCGCCCGGTTTAGCACGGGTTTACACAAAACGTAAATGAATTATAAAGAAAATCATTTCTCGGGACTCAACCCGTCTATTGGTGAAAACCGCAATATAAATCCGTTACGTAGTTTCAAAGGTCAAAGCATACAAACAGCGGGAAGTGACTTTATTTTATACTATGTTAAGGTTTCACGCTTCAATTTTACCATTCAATTATAGCGTATGGCCTGCTTGATGATAAGCGGTCACCGTAACCTATATACTCTTCCGTTCCTTGGGGATTTATATTATTATCTATACCCTAAAGGCTTTTAGTCTTTTGCTCCTCGTCATCCAGTCTAATACAACATTTCTTTATTCATATTGCTTTCGCTTATAAATGTATATACGTAACATCTACCTACCTATGAAAATCCTGTCAAAATCGGTACAGCCGTTTCGGAGTTGAGCCGGAACAAATAGTAAAACGGACAGAATTTCTAAAATAGTTTTGTGCTATAAAATTGTTATAAGTAAATAACTTTTATATTCATCTTATTTACGCTTAAATTTTATTTACTTATATTTGTATAGATATGGTGTTAACAGAAATATAGTAATTGGTGTAAATCTAGAGGAACCATTTGTAGGGAAACGACAAAAAGTTAATTTTAGCTAACAATAGCGACGGCGAGGAGCGCTCAACATTAACTGAGCATCGATCAAAGGCATGATGCTGTATGAGCACATAACGCAAGCGCACGAATACAGTACGCACATATTTTGTCGAATTTATTCTGACGTCGAAATGGTGCAATACCATCCAGAGGTGGTAGGCGGCATGATGACCCGCCCGTATATATACCGATATAACTCAGCTAGAACAACATTGTCTAGTGCCTTCACCAACATACAAACATGAAGACCATTGTAAGTGTCAGTGAAAAAATATTCTTAAAGAATTACATGTGATATTCGTCTAAAGCTCTAAAGACAATTTTGAAATAAATATTTATTTGGATAATTTTAGTATTGAAAGCTTAATTTCTGATCATTGTAATTTGAGTTAAACTACATAGAATCATTAATTAAAATATAATCTGATCCAAATTAAACACAATTAACAAAGTTTTCTTATTTTAGATCTTCCTCGGACTTTTGTCGGTCGCCTGCGCCGCTCCCCAGGCACCCACTGAGCCCATTCCAATCCTGAGGCAAGAAAGCAACATCAACCCCGATGGCTCATACGGATATTCGTTTGAAACCGGAAATGGTATCTCAGCTGACGAGAACGGAAGTCTGAAGAACATCGGTGCCGAGGAGCCTGCTTTGCAAGTTCAGGGACAATTCCGGTACTCAGGTGATGACGGCGTCAACTACGAATTGAGTTACGTAGCTAACGAGAATGGCTTCCAGCCGCAAGGCGCCCACCTGCCCACTGCTCCCCCGGTACCCCAGGAGATCCAGCGCGCCCTCGCCTACCTCGCCACCGCGCCGCCCCAGCCTGAAAACAGTAGACGTTAAGTTTTCTAAGGAACTCGTCTTAAGTCTTAATTATTATTACATTTTATGTGCCATTGTTCGAGGAGGTTAAACACTGGTATTCATGTTTTAATGAGATTGTATATAAACTTTTTATATTTAGTGTAAATATATTTTACTTTTATACGAAGCTGAATAAGTGTTTTTTTTTTCAAAATTATGATTCATAAGATAACTGTGACATGGTATCATTATAATTTATGATAACAATACCCGAAATATCAAGATAAATCTGGATATAAAGCTTATATAATAGTGTGCTTTTAAATATTCCGAATAAAAATATGGGCCATTCCATATGCATCCTTTAATTCTGTTCCAGATATACCGAATTTTAAGCATTTTTAAATTAAATGTACAAAAAAGGAGTAGGTTTTGTACCTTTGATGTAATAAATGCATATCACTGTTCTCTTTTCATACATAATTTCTACTCTCAGGTAATACCAAATTATTGCCGTTTTCTAAACTCTTTACATACGTATTATTAACAATATGAATAAATTTGAAATCTTAATAATGCATAGTTATCTGCAACATTCAACTATCTTAATATATAACCTACAAGAATATCATATTTAACGTGCACTGCCTAGCCGGTATTACAAAATATACTTGCAGGTTATGTAAACTCGTAACAGCATAGACCATTCCGAAAAAACTTTCTCAGTGCTATAGATTATTTGTTATGTGGCTATATCTGTTGTATATAGTGGAAAGTAGTAAAATTATATTCACCTGTTTAATCCGTCAGAGACTCCGTGAGACATTACGAGTAAGAACAATTGTAAGTTGAGGCCGCCTTGGGGCTGCAAGACGAAGAAGCGTTAAGCAAATCTATTGAAATCAAACCATGTCATAATGGTTTTACTTTTTGTTAGCAAAAGAGCAAACGTAATTTCGATTGCATACAGTATGTGTAATGTAGGCGTTCATCTTTCCTCTTATGTGATTATCATTATATTATATTGTAGTTTTCGTAAACTTCTCTATGAACTCGATTTTGTAACCGCTTCATGATCATTATTGTTTGTGAAATAGTTAAAGACGTTATACGTATAAAAATATGAAGAAGAAAAATAGGTATTTTTTAACGATCAAAATAAATAAACAAGTATGGTTATTTATAGGCCGGCCGGACGGATTATAATGATCTCTGATTTATTAGATTCGTCTCCACGATTGTTTTGTAATACAAAAATTTGTGTACAAGTCGCCATCTTCCGCAATTGAGAGTCCACGTCACGCGCGCTTATAGCTTATTGTAATATATTTATTTTTTGATTTGCTCTTAGCAAAATCGTGTTGAATTTAAATCGATACTTATTTTAGATTTTTTTATAAGAATACTTTTAGAGTTATATTTATCTATTTAGCAGTAATATGTTCACGCCAAAGTGAACTGGAGCTGGACACGGCGGGACGCAAGAAAGAAGCGGCGGCGGGGCGAGCGTGCCTCCAATGAGGCAAGGCAATATAAATGATTAGTGTTTTAAATAATTATGGTGCCATGTTTAGCCATCTAGTGGCTGACCGACTAATTATAATTACTTTATACATGAAGTCTATAGTTATGAACGTTGTATATTATCTTCTCTGAGATATGGCTCCGATCAATATAGGCTCAGAGTAGATAATATACTACTGATATAGGCATTAGTTCAACCTATCAAAGTTAGATGGCGTTTGCTTGCGCTTTTTGTTAACTAACTTGTTTTAAAGCTCGTTAACGTGAAAACATTTTTAAGAACAGATTTATATCTTAGTTGGCGCGTTTTCTGAAAGTTTACCTAAAAATATGTCTTAGAAAATAGGTTGTTGGGTGTGAAGATGTTCGTTATTTTGCGTATGAAGTCACCGTTCACAAATATTGCTTTATAATAAATCTATAGACCTAAATACTTTAATTTATAGATATAATTGGATTTCTACTGGATACAGGGTTGTAAGTTGTAACAGAGTGTGCTGGTACAAACCAGTCATGTTCTACAATGTAATTTATTATAATTTAATTTATTTAAATTATTATGATAATAATCAATAAAAAATTAACATTCTTAGTTTTGATATGAATGTTTGATCCTACCACGTTAGCGATTATTATAGTGAGATCCACTCTTTAATATTTACACCCTTATAAAAGAATACCTAATATATAAAAGTTAGAACGTTTTGTAGGGTTTATTGGGAATATTGTAATACAACTGATATTACTAAAATAAAATACACAAATTATTAGGAAATCCCGAGTCTTGTGCTGATGAATATTATCTATTCTGATATATACTATAGCATCAGCTACCTGCCAATGAAAGTCTTGTTCAAATAGGTCACGTTGTTCGGATGTTGTTCACAATTTTAATGGTTTTTTATTTGTTACGCTGAACCATAATATTTTTTCCAAAATAATATAAGCTAGTGTTGCGTTCTATAGCATCAGCGACCTGCCAGTGAAAGTCCTCTTCAAATTAGTCCAGACGTTCAAATGTTGTTCACATTTGCATATTTTTTTATTAGTTGTGCGGAACCCTCATTACTTTTCCGAACAAATGTAGTTTTACTTACACCCAGTAAAATCAGCTATCTGCCAGTGACTCCCGTTCAAATCGGTCCAGCTGTTTCGGAGATTATCCCAAAAAACAGACAGACAAAAAAAAGTAATTGGTTTTTTGTCATTAGCATCGTGTTCACTTTCATATGCATTTAGCTGTTATTTAGACATTACAAACAGACATTACAAATTTATTTATTTATATAGATAGATGTATAGTATTGTTTTTAAGTGAGTTCAACTTTCTTTAAATAAAATCGTATTGAGTTTCCAACATGTGTCTTAAGGAGTATTGATATAAACTTCAAAGCAAATCACCGCCAAAATAACTTTCCACCACTTTTTAAGGGATGAACGTCAATAAAATACGAAACATG
Source organism: Falcaria lacertinaria (assembly GCA_951449985.1). NCBI lineage: Eukaryota > Metazoa > Arthropoda > Insecta > Lepidoptera > Drepanidae > Falcaria > Falcaria lacertinaria. The sequence goes on along the minus strand of OX602113.1, from coordinate 5,861,007 downwards.
TCTTCCATCTATTCTGTTAAAAAAGGTTTATGCAAAATTTTAAGTAGATTGGACCAAGGAATCACGCTGTTCCATACAAAATTTTCCCCCTTTTTCATCCTCTTAGGGGTAGAATATCGGAAACTCCTTTTTTATCGGATGCCTACCTCATACAAAGAACACACCCTCCAAGTTTCAGGTCTCTACGATCATCGGATTAGACTATGCGTTGATCCGTCAATCATAAAGGACAAATCCTTTTATATATGTATAGATAACGTCCTGAAGCGGTTAGAAAAGAAGAGTAAGAAAGTAAAATAAATTATAATATTAAGTCAAAAAGGCGCTAATATGTACTTATAAAAATGTTCCTGGTCAGGAAATAGGATGAAATTATTGTAATTACGAGTATGCATATGTAAACATATTTTTTTTATAATCTTTCTTAAATCACATACACAATGTTAATTAAATTAATGTTTTTCTTGGCGGGAATTGAACCCGCATGACGCATAGCAATCTAGCCAATGGATCAACGGTGTTGCCTTTATACTTTATATCTATAATAAAATAATTACGTGATCTTCGCCTGCACATGTTTGACCCTGATGACCTGCTATGCCGTGGAGGAGGTAATAATAGTCGTTGACATTTAACGAAGGCAACTAGTTTGATAGAGGCCCATACTCGTCTTCGATGTCAACGATATTGTAGAATTTAAATTTTATGGCTCTTTCCCAGACCCGTACACTACTGCCATGCCAAGGTCAACTGGGATGTTTCACGCCGGTGTCGTGTGCTCGTTAAGGTTTCATGCCATGCAAAATAGGGTTCCTTGGTTCATATTATTGACAAATGATACCTATTTAAAATAAATACTTATATAACATATACATTAATTAATACCTTCGAGCGCCACTTATGACTCGTGCATATCGCCAATTTGCGACATATTAACTCTAGAGATTATAAGATATATAAGACAATAACATACTGAAATCATAGCAATCTAAAATAAGCAAATATGCTACGAGTATGAAGGAGACAAAATTTATGCTAGATATTGTATGGAAGTCATATGGTCTTTAGTTAGTTAAAATTGGTATGTATTCAAACTAATGTAACGTAACACTTAAACAAAAATGGGATTTAATTGATTGTTATTATTCGTTCTCGAGCTAAGTGGCATCCGACGTGTTTCGGCGATTGTTTAATTGATTCCCGAGAGTGCACGAGTGGTATCATGTTTCAGATCTAATAAAGTAGGTAGATGAAACTTTGCGAACAACGGGGTGACGCCGGTTTTGCTGACTTCAAAGAAGGAGGAGGTTCTCAATTCGACTGTATATTTTTTAAACATGTAGTGCGTGGGCAAGATTTAGTTTCATTGTATTCCTTGTAGTGCACGTTTTTGTGTGTGTGTTATTGTGTATATCTCAGCTTCAAGGCGTAATTTTAATCGGTGGCGTCACTTCGTTGCTTGTAAAGTTCCATCTACCTTTTTATTTGATCTGAGTATCATGTGTTTTTTTTCTTTTCTAAAGGTACATGTGATGCCAGGGCGGGTCTCGTTCTTCGATATCATGCGAAATGCGAAAGTAACTATGTTTGTATGCTAGTTACTTTGTTTGCTATGTTTTCACGACTAAACAGCTAAACGGATCTTAATGAAATTTGGCAACCTGAGCAAGGAACAGGCTATCTTTATCTAGAACCACATGGGCGAAGCCGCGGGAAGAAGCTAGTAAATATATAAAAATGAATTCGTTATAACTTTATTATATTGAATTGATGAGGACTCACTGTGCTAGTAGCATACTACTAGCCCAGCGTATCCTCGTGGCGCACTGGTAACCTCACTTACCGCAGAAACACACCACAACATCAAAGTAGTCTTATATCACTGCGGTCTTCTGTAAGGTGGAGGTACGGTTCCCAGCCGCGCGGCTCCAAGATTAATGAGAAAACCCGCGGGAGATCCCAATTCACTCTACCTCTCTTTTTCAGCTCATGGTGTGATTCAACACTGTACTTAAGCTTAGAAAAACTCATTGGTCGGGCCTCAACTCAACTCAACTCAGGCCGCGATTTGAACCCCAGGCCCATCAGATGACTGGCCGTTGCTTCAACCATCAGGCTACCAAGGCATATAGGATCACTGAGTATCATAGGCTATTTAATTTGTTGATATGCGGGCGAAGTCACAGGGAAAAAAAACTAGTTTAACTATTAAGTTAGGTATATTACCACAATTTTCGCTTATACAAAAATATACAGATTTCTTGAAATATAAAATTTATTTAAATTGTACTAATCTAATGTTGCTTTTGTTAATTCTGGTTATAGGTATAATTTAAATGAGTTTGTCACTATTAAGCATCCACATGACATCGGGAAATTATTAAAAGATTTGGACAAGGCCATTATCGGGCGAGTCAACGCCCTAATACTAACTTACATATTTTTTGTTGACTTGTATTCCAATATAAAAAGGCAAAATTTTTCTAACACGGTACCTGTTTCCTCTGGTATTCGTACAGACACAGATCTCAGCAAAATGAAATTCTTGGTAAGCATTTTAGATCACAGATTGAATTTCTTTCTAGGATTTCAATAACACATTTTATTGTACTTATTAAATTATGCTAGGTTCTCGCCCTGTGTGTGTACGCTGCATCAGCAGCTCCTGAGCCGGAAGCGGAAGTCCGTGGTTCGTACAATCCCACATGGCAGTCAGCCAGGCCGGCCCAAGATTCCGTACCCATCGCACAGTTCCTGGCCAAGTCCGCTGTCAACACCATCGTCCAGCCCGCCGTTCTCGCTAAGAAGGTCTACGATGGCCAAGAAGTCAACGCTGTTGTCGTCAACAACGTCTACGATAACAACGTAGATAGCTTCAAGTCTGTGTAAGTAGCCCAATATGCTAGTTGTTTGTGTACATTATGCTTGTTAAAATCCACTTTAAATCATACATATTGTTGTTGTGCACGAATTAGGCCGCTGTTACATCAATATGTGATATATAAAGCTCTAGTCTAGAGTTGGATTCTTCAACCAATCATGCTCGTGGAAACGCAGTTGAATAAACGTTAAGGTATGTCTTGAACCAGGCTGTGGATATTTACCAATAATAAAAAAACCGTCTACGAAATACTTAAAATTTTAACTAAATGTTTATGTATGTGTTTTTGAAGTTTTTTGCATTTTTGGCGTTGCCTATATTTTGGGGAAAAAGGGATTTCAATTATACCATAAATGTAGATTTATAAGACCTGATGACATGTTTTTTGTTTTAGCTACGAAACTTCAAACGGCATCTCCGCACAGGCTGCTGGTTCCTTGAAAAAAGTTGGAGACGATGTGGCTTTCGTAAGTATTCCCTTATTATTAATCATGTCGAAAAAAAGTATGCCGCGCGGGTAAACTGGGCTAGCAAGCCGTCCCACACGTTGTTTATGCATTTAATAATTATTGCTTTTTCAAATAATTGCAGGGTTGCAAATGTATTAAGTATTAAAATATTCTTAATAGGATGAACATCAGTTACCTACATTTTAATCTAACCCACATTTCAATGCAACAGTTTAAAACAACAGCAACAAAAGTGGCGTATGTTCTATGCTACGGTACGAAGCCGGGAATATAATGTATATATTAATTAACGAGCCCGCTACACATTTGGTGCTCATACCGATTATCATAATTATTATTTGTACAGGTGACCCAGGGAGGCTACAGCTACAACGCCCCTGACGGCACCCCCATCAAGGTCGAATACATCGCTGATGAGAACGGTTTCCAAGCCAGGGTAAGAACGCAATATTATCTTAGTCCTATAAATGAGCGATAGTCGATGCTAAGCACGACATCGACGATTTTTAGGCTGGCTGGAAGATTCGTAAGCATAACACAGAACTCATCATCGTCCTAGTGACTATGTGGCAAAAAAGGGGCTTCCTGCGATAAGCCAGCTTCAGACTTTCTGCTTATGATAACCAGCCATAACGATTGCCATAGAAAACGCATACATTTATTAAGTTGTTTTGTTTAGGGTTCTCACATCCCCGTGGGTCCCCCGACCCCTGAGGCCATCCTCCGCAGCTTGGAGTACATCAGGACTCACCCCAACGTTGAGCAGCAATTGCAAAAGAAATTTTAAGTGCGCTCAATTGAAGTCACGACGACCACTGCCAAAGATACCACGGAAACTGAGCTAATAGCAACAATGTTAAATTGGTTATTGAAAATTTATTGAATCAATGTAAATGTAAATAAAATTGCGATTGTGCCATATTTACGTGTTCCAATTATTTATCTTACTTGTGAGTTTATAACATTACCATACCCTATTCTTCCAACCTATTCACATGTTTGTGGATGTTAACAAAAGAAAGCATTCAACATCAAAACATGTATTTACAAAAGCAAAGAAATTATCTGGGGGCACGCATTTTTGATATCCAATAACTAAATTTTGGAAAAAACAGAAGCCTGAATTTACCAAGCAAGCATTGTTTCAACACGGTATATTTCAAATTTCGTTCAATTTGAACCAGTTATATATATACCACCAGTTATATATATAGAACCAGTATAAGAATTATAACTAGTCAAAGTTTCTTAATTTTGTCACTCACTGACTGGCTGACCGATCATCAAAACTCTAAGGCACTTCTTGCAGTCACAGCAGCACCAAATTACATGTATAGGATTACAAAGTTACATTTGCAGTGAATGAATCAGCGTACCTGATGTATAATACCTACAAAAAGAAATGAGAAATGAGATGTCATCAAAACAAAATTGTAAAAAAACCCGCTTGTACCTCGTACGAGTACATTACCAAGTTACATTACCGGCAATGTACAAGGAAAAAATATTCTTCGTATATAACCGGGTAATGTACAAGGAATTATTTTTTCTTCGTACATAACCAGTTACATTACCGATACTGTGCAAGGAAAAAATATTCTTCATACAAAACCGGTCAAAAAATAAAAATTGTGTACTTTATAATTAACTTAAAAAAATGCTGAGCCTGCGTACGCGTGGAATTAATTTTGGTGACTATTTCATGATTTTTTTGATGTTGTGCGGAACTACATTTTTTTTTACAAAATAAAAGCAGCCTTGTACCATCAGCTATCTGCCAGTAAGGTCCTGATTTTTTGATTTGTACCCAGCTCTGCACTATCTGATCTCCGCGCTAAGAGCTTATATGCCTACCATATTTCTAGAAATAAACTTATCATTATGAATTACTTTTCCTGATAGGTACATCACTGCCATCCCTGGTAATTTGGTTTATTTTAAGGAATAAATAATTCCTGTTACCTACATTACCCGGTTTTGTATGAAGAATAGTTTTTCCTTGCACAGTACCGGTAATGTAACTGGTTATGTACGAAGAAAAAAATATTCCTTGTACATTACCCTGTTATGTACGAAGAATATTTTTTCCTTGTACATTGCCGGTAATGTAACTTGGTAATGTACGAGGAACAAGCGAAAAAACCACGTCTCGCAACTCAGTCCTTCTACCGTTAAAAGTTGTGAGATCCATTCAATACCAAATCTGTTGATTTATTCAATACCTACGTCTTATAGTGACCCTTTTTATATTAAAAACCTTTTACGTCTATACTATATTATTATTATTTTATTATTTATTATATATTATATTATATAATATTATAAAGAGGAAAGATTTGAATTTTTGTATTTTTGTGGGTTTGTATTGAATAGGCTCCGAAACCACTGGACCGATTTCAAAAATTCTTTCATCGTTAGAAAGCTAAATTATCACTGAGTAACATAGGCTATATATTATACTAGCTGCCCACCCCGGCTTCGCACGGGTAGACAAAATAAATGTCCACCCGTGCGAAGCCGGGGCGGGCAGCTAGTTTTACATAAAATAGATTAGACCCGTGCGAAGCTGGGGCGGGTCGCTAGTGTTATATAAATATGAAGTTTAGTAGGATTCAGTGGTAAAATATTATATTAATCATTACTAATTTTCAGTTTTAGAGCCTTAGTCTTGAGCAATATATTGAATTGATTCAGGTTTTACTTTGCGGAAATTCATATTTATAGAATACAAAATATATTATAATTTGCTTTGTCCGCTTAATGAGTGTGATACGGTCGAACGGCCTGCGCCCAGGTGAGCTCAGCCGTGGTTTCTTCCGACACGTGTTTCAGGACTTCCACGTCCCATCATCAGGGTGCCGCCGCGTTGGTCGAGCAGCGTGATGTCACATCGAGGTCTGGATGCTGTAGCAGCGCCGCAGCACGATGGTCGGACGCTGGAGCAGCGTCACAGGATGCTGGACCAGCGTCGCAGGATGCTGGAGCAGTCGTGGCGTCTCACGCCACCATCATGCTGTGACGCTGCTCCAGCATCCTGTGACGCTGCTCTTGTTAATGAGATATTTTGATTTATAGCCGTTACCCGCGTCTTCGTCTGCATTTGTTTAAAGACAAAAGATTGGTTTTGACCTTCACCGAGATATAATAATCTCTCCTTGTCAAATTTTATTACGATCCGTTCAGCCATTTAGTCCTGAAAAGGTAGCAAACAAACATATAGAGTTACTTTCGCATTTATAATAAGTATTACTATCGATTGAAACCCAACAAAGCGCCCAAACCCGTGCGAAAATACCTTTAAGAGGATGATCAATAATATCTCACTATTATACCAGTGGCACTACCATACCATTGATTTACTTGTTCATAATCAGTATTTTATTACAAACACTTCACTATACGATCTAGCCTTTTTCCGTGAATAAAGTGAAGTGTTAGTAGTTAGCAGAGTGAAGTTAAAATAATTGCTTTTAGAATTTATGTTAAGCAATCCTAACTGAATATACAAACAATTCACTCAATATACTGTTACATTCCATTATACAATACGATGGACGAATTATATCAAGAAAAGAAGAGACTTCATTGAACAATGAAGATAATTAAAAGCATGTTTGCGTTTTACTGCGTCTAATCTTTAACCGATAAAAAAGGTAGGTATATGTTACGGCTAAAAGTCGAAGTGTGGTTACAGTTAGATACTATGCAGTTAGCTTAGCTAGGCAGCCGTTGTGGGGAGGAAGGAGAGAGTGATATATTAATACTAGCTTTTTCCCGCGGCTTCGCACGCTTGGTAAAGTGAATAAATCAATATGTAAATATAAATTATAGCTGTTACCCGCGACTATATTTATGTAACTTTAGAAGTTACGGATTTTCATACAAATTTACATACCGTATTTTATCCTCTTAGGGGTGGAATTTCCAAAAATCCTGAAATATGTATTTTTTATTTTTAACTTGAAGATCAAAAACCAATTTTCATGCGTTTCACTTCAAAAATGACAGATTTTCATACAAACTTTCATCCCTAATTTTACCTCTTCAGGGGTGGAATTTCCAAAATACCCTTCCTTAGTGGATGCCTACGTCATAAAAGGTACTTGCTGTCAAAATGTCAAGTCTCTAGCCCAGCCTAAACGGCTGTGGTTAGAAGCCGTTAGGCTTTCTTCTTTTATATATACAGACTAACATTTGTTTCTTACATGTTTTTTATAATATGGAATGTTGTAATTCATAACCAAAATTTTCTAGTTCTAACCATTTCAAATTTCTAACTACGTAAAGTTAGAAATTTGAAATGGTTAGAACTAGAAAATTTTGAGGCCCTATGAGGCCGTGTTCTAAAAGTGCATAAACTCTTTAAGCTTGGTTTTCTATTTCGTTTTCGCTTTGAATATTTCCTGTTTTGTTTTACAGGAAAAGATGCGACTGCACTTATGTCAAAGTAAGAAAATATAATCTGTTGCTTTTGGAATTTAATCGTCATTATACGCAATAACGGCTGCTATTCTTCCATACGTGAATCTTCTTCTTCACTACACCGAACAACTACTATCACGGGGTACCTATCACGACTTCGTGTTAATATTGTATTCAATGATATTATATGGATATTATATGAAATATTATATGTTGTAATAGATTGTTGTAGCGTACACTTTGTACCCAGTTCTTGAATAATTTAAGCAAATTGTAAAAATATATGGTACTGGCTAGAGATAAATAAGGCGCCTTTTATTTGTTTATAGCTTGAAACTTTGAGGAGATTTGCCATCATATTTAGAGCAGGCAGTTATACGCACACCTAGAATTTTACGGCAAACAAACCGTGCACAGCTAATGGTCGCTGTAATATAAAGACATTAGGAGAATATAATTATGGCTGCCATCTATAATAAGGTGGTACCGACTATCCCAACCGGGCATTTTGGCCATTAATAAGAAAAAACTTATTGAAATACCTAATTATGTTAACGGGTACTAACCCAGTTACTACTAACTAACAGTGTTCAGGGGAATCGTTTGACATGATGCCCACGGCAAAATTTTACCATCGCACTTCTCGCCACCGGCGGGGAATTCATCCCCACACATTTGAACCAAAATGGTCCCGAACTGCGCGGTTTCAAAAGAGCTTCCTTCCGCGCACAAATAAACTTTGGAATGAACTCACCGCCGTGTATTTCCCAAAGGAGTTCAGCATGGGGGTCTTCAAGAAGGGTGTAAAGAGATTTCTGAAGGGTCGGCAACGCGCGAGTGATACCCCTGGTGTTGCAAGCGTCCATAAGCTGGGGTAACTGCTTACCATCAGGCGGGTTGTATGTATGTTTGCCACGTTGGTGCTATATAAAAAAAAACCTCTTTTGGTATTTTATTACACATGTCCAGAATTTAGCATGGTGTCTTAAATCTTAGAGTGCCAAATATTACCCCATACCTACATACCAACAGGCCAATTTTACACGTTATATAAGGAGCACCTGTGCCAAATTTCACTATTCTAGCCCCATTGGTTGGGAATGTGCTTTGTCTGTCTGTCAGTATTTAAAAGTTGCTACCACTTTATGAACATATAACTTTATAGTGGTAATGTCATACATTTAAGGATATGGTGGGCTAGCCAAGGCTGACGTAACACTTTGTTTAAATTATTAAATCCGCAACAGGTCGGTGTTGCTGTATTCGAGGATGTCAACCATCATTAGTATTGAATAGTAGTCATTAATTTGTTTGCAGGTGAACATTTGCATGCTGCTGCATAGAGATTGTTTAATAAAATTTACTCTTTATATTCAGTTCATAATTTAATCAAAACGATAATGGTATTTACATGCTATTCTGCATATTCCTACTCAACAGACATAAAGTATCGATAGTTTTGTTATCTTAAAATAATGTCCAAGCTATAGCACTCTACACTCCTGGGCGCAGAAATTAATAGGTAGGTATTAATTCCAGTTTCAAATTTCAAAGGAAATAATAGTTTTAGATGGTGTAACTGGTTTATAAATTTATCACCTTTATATGTAAATGTATTACGGGAGACTATTTTGGGTGGAATTAAAATGTTCACACCACAAGCGGATCTCGACTCGTCTGACTAATCAAATTTACAACTTATCGAAATGAAATATTACTGTGAGAAGAAAGCGTGCAATGCTTCAAGATATTATAATTTGATAAGAACATACAAATATTTTGATGGTAACCAGCAAGAATGTCACTGATGAACACACCTTGCTCACGAAGTATAAAAAACATTATCTTAAAAATATTTAATACATGCCTTTTGAATAGACACATTCATGTCATAATATGACTGCACGGACTTAATACATAGAATATCTATTGTCGAAATTGATTTTAAGGTTCCGTACCAAAAGGTACAAAAAGAACCCTCGTGATCTCGTTTCGGTGTGTCTGTCTTCACATCCGCTTATTTCGGGAACTTGCTACATTAAGTTATCGACTTGAAATTAGGCAGTTATTATTATATTCTATCTGTTTTTAAAGCATTGGTTTTTTATTTTGGGTCGAAATCTTAATATTGAAAAGAAATTGATTAGGACTTTAAACTGAAAACAACGTAGTTGTGTAAGGTATCATTCTAATAGGGTTTTTTACTAGTTTTTAGGGTTCTGTTCCTTAAAAGGAAAAAAGGAACCCTTATAGGATCAGGAGAAGATTTTTTATCTCAAGAACGCGAGGAGTTATCAAATTTAAATTTACTTAATAAACCCGGGTCTATAGTCTCTGTCAACTATAAAATAATCAAACCTGTGAGTAAATATGACAAAAAGATATGGCCGTTTATGTCGCAAAATTTCGCATATTTTGCGATTTCACAAGGGAATAAAACTTACAGGGTACTTCGCGTTAGCCTAGAACCATGAAATTTGGCAGGAAGTGACTTACAGCACAAGTAAAGGATAAAATCTGAAAACCATAAACATGTAGTTTGCTTTTTTTTTAAATGCGAATTTACTAAAAAATATTTCTGTATCGCGCTGTTGAGAGTCACCGACGAATAATGACCTCATTTGAAGTTTGCATATTTTTAATCATTTACAATTTTTATTTTTTTACAAGTGTGTACGGAACCCTCGGTGCGCGAGTTCGACTCGCACTTGGCCGGTTTTGTTGATTAAACTGCACAAAAGTATGTGGAATGTTACCGATCCCCTTTATCTACAATGCTTAAATAGTGTACATTCTAATTATAACTTTAATTAAACAAATAACATTTTCCAAATGATAACGAAACACAGGTTTTGAGATTTTTTTTAATGATGACTTCCATTTAAAATCTTACATACAAACACATAGTTTTGCGGACCTAAAACGAAACATTAAATAATAAAATGTTGTTGATTTTTTTTATTATTTGGGGCGGGACTCTAAGCGCACGCTTCAGACTCACAATAATTTACGTCAAGCGATTGAGATCATCCCATTCGTTATCACTAAATGAATAGGAAACTATTAATCTTTGTTTTCTCAGATTTAATAAAATAACGTTGGAAATCAATCACACTATTAGCGTTTAATATGAAATATTGATTATGAATATATTTCGACTGACCTTGGTGACAGTACAAACAAACACAGACAAAATATTATGCTTGTAGATGTCAAGATGAGTTCACTATACAACAGAAAATATATCTCATCACGATGATAAAATTAATTAGTATACTCAAAGGGTTCTCAAACTGTAACTAATGCCGTTTATTTTTTGTTCATCTGTTAACCTAATTATTTTATAAATACTTTTTTTAATATCAATCTTTTATTAAATTTGTATATGCCTATAGTTTATTTGTCTTCGTCTTACTGCTTCTTAATTAATTTTAAGTTCATAATATTACAAATGAGAATATTTACATGTTGTTTTTTTTGCATACACTCTTGCTTTGCTAACTCTGCAGAAAACTCTTCACATCCTTCATGAAAAACCCCATGCTTCCTTTGGAAATCCACGACGGGAAGCTCATTCCACAAATTAATTGTGCGCGGGAGGAAACTTTCCATAAGAGCTTCCTCCCGTGCAGTCCGAGACCATTTCGGTCGAGACCCATGTATGACTGACGGCATATAGTGTCGCATTGTACCTATTTTGTTTAAGGTCGTGTGGACTACGATAAACAATATCTAAATTTTACTTTAATTAAGATCAGGCTTTATTTCATACTATCAAAATATACAGACTAGTCAAGTCTGCCCCATATGGAGTACAGCTGCTGTCATCTGTCCATTACCTATGCCACCTTAGTCGTATAAAAATATCGGCATGGCCCATGATAATATTATCACTGACTGATATTTTTGGTAACCGTAACCCTAAACTTAGTTACCCCCTTCAATTCTTCATGGCGATAATAGCTTATAATTATTACTGTTCACTCGGCCAATGAGGCGAATCTAAGGTTGCTCTGCTACATGTTATAAATCCGGTACTTTTGTGTTTCGGCGACGATGCCATGACGTAAGGATAAGGCATCGAAGATTGAGAAACCCCGGTGATGAATAAACGTCAAACGACACATTATACATGACAAGAGGAGGAGCATATTATAAAATTAGATAAAAAAAGGTATAAATAGGCTTCGGTATAAAGAAGCGCACATTCAGGCAGTTAGATCCGCTTGATAGTAACGGAAATGCGCGTCTTTTTGGTAAGTGAGTGATCGTTATAAAGAGTGTACGAGTATATACAATTAGTGCAAGTGGATAACATCAACAAATTATTATCAAATCGGATGATCCGAATTATGGCTTGAGTTTTATGGATGAACAAGACACTTTAATCCAATTTACGAGCAAATAAATGTCGAGTAATAATGAACTTTGACGTGGTATTTAAGACTAATTAATAAATAAATATGTGTTATGATAAATTGATCTTTGATTTCAGGCAATTTGTTTGACCATCACGGTCGCTTTAGCGGCTGAAACTGGAAAGTAAGTAATTCTGGCAATATTAGCAATTTGGAGGAACTAAGTGTGCTAGGGATTTTGTCACAAATGAAAGTAATATGGTTCAAAATCACATGACACTTAAAATACAACTTTTTGAACGATCTAAAAGTTTTGACAATTTAGTTGATAATTTCGAAATGGTCATAATCAATTTCATTCATATGTTTATTTACTTTTTATTAATAATTTAGTATTAATTCTACCAGCTAATCTAAAAGATATAGTGTTAGAATGCTTTCGATATAGGTTTGTTTTCAAATACTGTCACCACTAATTAAACCAGAAACTGATCATTTTATGCGCAACTAGCGGCCCAGGCTTCGCACGTGTAGACATTATCAAATATTTTGTCTACTCGTTTTTAGACTTTTTCAGGCATTTTTATTATTTTTTTCTATCTGTAAGAACCATCCTCGTACTTCAAGGAATATTCTAAAAAAAGTGTTTGCGAAATCGGTTCAGCTGCTCTCGAGATTTGCGAGCAACTCATTCAGCGATTCATTTTTTATTATAGATATCTTAGAACATTTTTTTTTTAATTGCCTTGTGAATGTAATTACGATGGCAATTTAAGATTTTACCGGAAGCCTACACACAAAATCTCATCACACTATATATTACGGTACTTGATAATATGCTCTTCATATTTCAGATATAGCCCCTTCCAGTACAGTACCACTCAGGCGTCCGCTTTCTCTTACAACCCTGTCCGTTACGACCCTTACCGCTTCAACCCAGGACGCTATGACGCAAGCCAATACGACCCAAGCCGTTACGACCCCAGCCGCTACGACTCTAGCCGTTACAACCCTAGCTCCGACAACTCCGGCCGTTACGTCCCAGACAACACTGGGGCCTACAAGTAATTTATTTTCAAAACTAGCTTCTGCCCACGACTTCTTCCGCGTTGAGCCTAAAATCCCAGAGGAACCTAAAATGTTCACGGGATGATTTCTTTCCCGGAATAAAAGTATCCTATATGTTGGATAAGTGATCGGAATAATAAGAAATATGCTATTGCAGTGGCGACCGCGGTGACCGTGGATCTGCGGGTGGTTTCTACAGCGGCAGTAGCTCCGCTGGTGGTCCCGGAGGAGCCTACGCCGGCAGTGGCTCTGCCGGGGGTCCCGGAGGAGCCTACACCGGCAGTGGCAACGCTGGAGGCCCAGGAGGCCTCTACACTGGCAGTGGCGGTGACGCTGGCAAATACAAGCCTGACAACAGTGGCTCTTTCAAGTAACTACATCCTACTCTCGTACTTGTATCCTAATAATATTTTAAATGTCAAAGTTTGTAAGGATGGATGTATGGATGCTTGTTGCTCAATCACGCAAAAACTACTCAACGGATTTGTTTGAAATTTGGCACACGTATAGTTTATAACCTGCATGTATACGTTATCATAGAATACTTTTTATCCCGGTATAATGTTAGGGGTTCCTCTGACACAGATAATTTTATAATATGTATATGCTTAGGTACTATAATAACACGGATCATAATGTAGCCCCTACTACCTTGCTGTGCCGTATTAACAGGGTGTAAAGTTATGTTGTATAGTTGTTATTGTGTATAATGATGCCTGTACTAACATAATTATACTGCAATACATTTATTTGAATTTGACTCATAATTGTGTTCTAGCGGTGACCGCGGTTCATCTGGAGGTGCTTACACTGGCGATGCTAACGTGAACTCTGGAGCCGTTTCTGTCACCGCCAGCTTCCCTACCACTTTCTCTCCCGTGACGGCCGCCCCCCAAAAGGCATCCGTGAACTTCAACACAGGAAATACCTACACTGACTACAAATATAATTATGGAATCATCCGCCAGGAAAATGACGTTGACGCCGATGGCTACCACTACCTCTACGAGACAGAAAACAAGATCCTCGCTGAGGAAGCCGGCAAGTTGGAGAGGATCAGTAATGAGGAAGATGGTATCAAGGTGAAGGGATTCTACGAGTACGTTGGTCCCGATGGCATCACCTACAGAGTTGATTACACCGCTGATGAGAATGGCTTCAAACCCTCTGGTGCACACATTCCCCAATAAATCTAGACCCCATTAGATTTAAAGAAATTAAGTAAATCGATTAGTATTACACGATGTTTTTCCTTATAACCTTTTTCTAATAACATCCACCGTTATATTTATACATGCATAATTTATATTTTTTGGAATAATATACAACGTACACAACGTCAAAGCTAAGAAAGTTGTACTTCAGTTACAATTATATTATTAATGTATTAGTGGAAATAGAGAGCCAGAACTATAAGTACCTGAAAGTATCAAATAATTAAATTCGTGATCTTAAATAACCGTAGCGTTATTAATTATAGAAATATATATCATAAATACTTGAAACTTAACATTATCGACGACATATATATTTTTTCTAACACTTAACCTGCTATGTATATAATAACTTTATTCTAATACTCCGTGGTCACAACTTAATTAATTCATATACTAGTATTCGTATCAAAAGTCGTTAGTCTTGTAGTAATTAAGCCGATTTTAGAATATCGATTAAATAAGATGACGACAAACAGAAGATGAAATTTCTAATTTCGTCGGCGTGGAATAAAGAAAAGTATATCAGGTCGTCTTCATTTATTCGAAGAGTTGGTCGCGCATTATTTATTAAAAGCATGAATCAAATAAATGAATCTTGAACAGATTTTGAGTTATGCATGCTGTTTTCACGAAATACTCGTAAACTACTGATACATTTGAAGATTCTTAAAACTCAGAACGATTGGTTAGAAGCGAAATCAGATGAAATACATAGACATTTTGAATGAAATTTAAGATGTGCTAGATGTACATGCGGGAGTCGAGGAAGCCCCTTCACCTTCTTATAGGTGGAGCTGGGCGTTTGAGGTTGAACTCGCGAGGGTTTGTGGTGAGTTGCAGGGGTATGGTCTGTTTGTCTGCTTGGAAAGCGTGACCGAGTCACATCACCCGCGCGCAACGAGTGTTGGAAGCTACCGGCCTAAGGCAAACGGCTATCTGTGAGCAAATTGCAACATACCCGCTAGATTAGCTTTCCGGCCACCCAGCTGTAGGCTACGGCAAATGGGTGGATGCGCATCGCGAAGTGAGCGTGCCTTAACAGCTCCAGCTACCATTCCGGAGAAACGGGAGCCGGCGTCTCGGGCGTCCTGAGCGGGGATTGAACCGTTAGCACCAACAAGGTGCGTTTGTGCTTGTGCTTGACCTTGTGCTTGCACTGCGCTTGTACATTCGTGCTGGGGTGCGCGTGGTGAGCGACTCTATCTGCTCCGGCACCATTCTGGAAAAATGGTATTGAGTGATCACGGTGCTGCTCACACTATAAGTACAATGGCGAATGCCTTGGCGGCGAGACCTACCGCAGTCGGTCCTTGTATAGCGGTGGGAAAGGGGGCCACTATATAATAAATCTCTTGCGTTGAACCGGATACTGTTACGTAGAGTATTTTAAGAAAGTACTAAAGAAAGATAACCGCCACTGTAAAAAAAACAATTTAATGAATTATACTGTTGACCAATATTATTTAGCCTCAGCCATAAGAAAAGACAGTAATAAATGTTTGGTGTTTAAAGAATAAATAATTCCTCGTACATGACCCGGTTTTGTACGAAGAATATTTTTTCCTTGTACATTGCTGACAATGTACTCATAACTTGGTAATGTACTAGGAATATGCGGTTTGTACGCTTAGATCTTTTAAACTACCAAAATATTTTAATGCGGTTTTCAGTGATAGGCGAAGTAGTTCCTGATGAAGGTTTTTTTGTATAATGATCCCGTGCAAAGCTAGGGCGGGTCGTTAGTCTAATATAATTTACAGTTAATTTGTACGTAGTATATTATCTACTCTGAGATTTAAGTTTCACATATATTTTCATATATTTTTTCGTTCTCCTCTGGTTTGCAATTATAATGCCATCTACTGATCGATGAGGGAACTTTATTATTATTAAGATATATACTATATAATTGTTTTGGACCTGGCCGCCACGTGGCGCTAAATGAGATTATAAACTTTATTGAAATAAATTTGTTATTTATTTTCTGTGCTGTGTTAGTAAGGTTTATTATATCTCAGGGCAGATAATATACTAATATTAATTTCATTTTCATACTATTTCGATTAGGCTGGGAAAAGACGTTTCCGATGCTTTAATGAATATATTATCTACTCTAAGACTATATTATAATATACCTATGCCCTTTGAGAATCATTACACACCCTACCACTTTCCCACTATCTTGAAAATATTCTCATAATAATAACAAACAAAGGAATAGCAGGAAAGAGGCAGCAGGGTATCATTGCGAAAATCCTATTCTAACATGCAATTATGCGTACATACGTACCTTTTAGTTAAATAGCATTCATAGGTTTTCAATAGCCGTGGTGGCCTTGTGGTTGAAGCAACGGCCTGTCTTCTGATGGGCCCAGGTTAAAACTCCGGCTTGTACCAATGAGTTTTTCTAAGCTTAAGTACAGTGATTAATCACACCATGAGCTTTTAAAAAGAGAGGTAGGGCGATTTGGGATTTCCCGTGGGTTTTCTTATTTAAATTGGTGCCGCCTGACTGGGGACTGTACCTTCACCTTACAGAAGACCGCAGTGAAATAACACTACCTACTGATGTAGTGTTGTGTTTCTGCGGTAAGTAAGGTTGCCAGTGCTCCACGAGGATACGCTGGGCTAGTAGTATTGCTGCTGGCACAGTGAGTCCTCATCAACAATATGGTTGGCACCCCGTTAGTGATACCGCTGATATTGGTAGCGGCTATAGGCTACGGTGACTGCTTACCATCAGGTGGGCAGTATGCTTGTGTGCCACTTTAGTGGTACAAAAAAAAGGTGTATATGAGTACTCAAGTATTTATAACACTTTTAATTAATAAGAGCATCAAAAGCCACTTGCCATATATAGTCAACAATTAAATTCAAGTATGAAAATAAGTTCATAAAATAAATGAAAAAGGAATGTAAGTTTAATAGACCAGGAAGAGACAGTCACATCAATTATGATTTTATTTTCGTTTTAGCTAAATAAGGAATGCATAATGAATAAACAAGTTGTGATGTCTTAGATATACATAAAACATGGATGATTCATTCACATTAAGTACTAATTTTACCTATTGTTAATTTGACCTTTTTCTTTTGTAAATGGTCCAAAGTACGGAGGCGCTAATGATAAAACTGGATTAAATATAGATTGTTCCTCTAAATAAATAAATGTAAATGCATGGATATTTTTTATACTTAGGTATATAAATAAATTGTTTACGTATCCAAAATTACGAAGTTGCTAATAAAACAATTAAAAATCTATAAATGATCAACACAACACGTCAGAATTGAAGATGTAAATGGAATGAGGTCTCCATCTCACTGAACACACCAGTGTTCCATATTAATTTTATATAAATGACTTTATTGGTAAAATATATGGAATACGTACTTGGAATTAATTTTAATTACCACCCACCTAATGGCCCATATTACATATGCCACACATTGACCTTTTTGGTTATTATTTTAAAAACAAACTAACAGCTGTTCTCAAAGTGTTTGAAATTCGCAATAGCAAATTATAGCTCGTATATAAACCATATTATGTCAAATAAACCAATGTTCTTATAGTAAGCAGTGTGCACAACCTATGCATATCAGCGTAACAAAAAATATGTATCTATGGTAGATACGGGTAAATAATATATACAAATTTAGCATAAGCTTATTGAGTTCGCAGAACATCTAAATGCAAAATAATATAAGTTTTATGACGAGTGAGTGAACTTGTTGCACAAGACTCAGGTCATCAGTGCACTAGCATTAGTTATTATTCTTATGGTTCTATGTAGGTGTAACTGTCTTGTTACTGACCTCTAGGGCAATTAAATGATCTCACCACTTTAAATTTTGCTTTGCGTATCCACTATACAGCAACTAATATTATCTATGTATTGATATTAAAGTACAGTAGTACTCACTTTTTTTTATACCGCTAAGGTGCCACATAAGCATACGGCACACCTGATGGTAAGCAGTCACCGTAGGCTATAGCCGCTAGCAATACCAGGGGTATCACTAACGGGGTGCCAACCATGTTGTTGATGAGGACTCACTGTGCTAGCAGCAATACTGCTAGCTCAGCGTATCCTCGTGGAGCACTGGCAACCTTATTTACCGCGCAGAAACACAACACTACATCAAGTATTGTTATTTCACTGCGGTCTTCTGTAAGGCGGAGGTACAGTCCCCAGTCGGGCGGCTCCAATTTAAATAAGAAAACCCACGGGAAATCCCAAATCGCCCAACCTCTCTTTTTAAAAGCTCACGGTGTGATTAATCACTGTACTTAAGCTTAGAAAAACTCATTGGTACAGGCTGGGATTCGAACCTGGGCCCATCTGATGACAGTGCTGCTTCAACCACAAGGCCATCACTTACTCATCATTACATTTGAGGACGTAAATATAAAGCCAATAAGATACACTTGAGCAGAAATATTCCTTAAAGCGTGCAAGCATCCTTTTCCATTCCTGGTTTCGGTTAGTGGATAGTCTAATGTCGTATAACAGAGTATTAATCTAATAGAACTGATTATTGTTCTACAAGTATTTCATTAGGCAAAGAGTTCTTTCTCTTGTTAACCTTAAAGATGTCACAATATTAGTTTAATACTAAGTACCTACATGCTATAACGTCATTTTAGCGTACTAAAGTTTTTGCACAGTTACTTATCGATAGTTGTTAAAATGATAAAAAAAACTGCTACTTCTTACTTCTATATAACTACTTCTTACTTCTTTATAATTAAAATAAGTAATTTGAATAATATTAAAATTGTTTGGGAGTAAAGTGAACATTATCATTTATAGTATAATTGTATTGAATTCTTATCAAACATTTCAATAATAACATATGCTTATAGTTTAAAGATTGAGAAACTAATGCCGATGCATAAAACACAAGTCGCATATATTAAGTTAACTTATTCACTTGGGTTTGTTTGTCTTTTTATTTTATAAAACAGAAATAAATGTAAATTTGGTCGTTTTGTAATTTTATTACCGTGGGTCGAATACAAAAAATATAGTCTTTCAGAATAAATGAGCATGTAAAGGAAGCACTGAAAATGTTGTGATACTTTTATTGAAACACAAACAGAATTATACTTTAGACCATATATGTAATCTGAATGAGATGTACATATTACAAAATTAGATTAGATGGTATAAATAAGAAGTGATTTAAAGGAGCTCACATTCAAGTAGTTACCGTCGCTTGATGACAACAGAAATGAGGGTGTTTTTAGTAAGTGAAAACATATTGACGACTATTTTAGATCCCATATTATAACGCCTTAAATTGCTGTTTGCAATAATTTCGAATTATTATCGTGGAGTTGCAGACAGTGTCATATGCAGATTCTGAAGCTATGTCAATAATGGGTGCTCAATCGATTTGAATTCAGTTGTGATCTGTCAAAGAAGCAAATAGTGTGCCTAGTGGTTAAGCTTTATCTGTTTGTAAAATTAACGTGTGCAATTAAATTGTTTCAGGCATTATGTTTGACCCTGTCGGTCGCTTTGGCTGCTGATACTGGCAGGTAATGCACATTTTGAAATAGGTTAACTATAGAATTTTGTTTGGATCCGTTTGATCTGCTTTTAAGGACAATTTTATAGCGTTATAACTTTTATTGCCCTTTTTATATTTTTTATCTCCCGTTAATTTATATTGTGTTATAGTAATTTATTTTATTTTTTAATTCATTTATATATTAGACCACATTGACCGGCTCATATATAAGGTTTCATAAGTGTCCACAAAATTGAATTACATTGCGTTAGAGTGCAAAAGACTACGGTACAAGTAGAGTCTATACAACTGATGGGGATTATTTTTTATAAAATAAATCTACACGCCATTCCCAGAAGTGAAGATGTGAGTCCATCGCCGTCTTTTAGGCACTACACACGTCCTTGAATTTCATCTCGGACGTATCCCGGTTTTTCCACGATATTTCCCTTCACCGTAATGCACGTGGTGTGACTAATCACTGCACTTATGCTTTTTTTTTAGAAAAAAAATCGCTTATATAGAAAACATCGTGCAATTTTTTTAATCATAAATATTACAATTCATATCAAATAAAACGTGAATATCTTTTACCCATCCGCTAGTGACTTAGTATGACGCTAGACCACCATAATTTCATAAAAAACTAAAAAAGTTAGGTATTATAATACAATTTGTTATTTTAGTTTCTTGATCAAATGGAGTAGTTAAAATGTAAAGGTAACACGAAGTGTTACTATTATTATAAACTCTACAATATAATATAATATTATTATATTAAGCGCTGCGAAAAAGCCATATATACAATTGTGGCTGAATTCAGTTGATATATTCCTTCTTTTATTTCTTACATTTCAAAAGTTATTTTATACTTGTAAAAATACGCTTGAATTTAAGATGATCAAGTCAATTACGTTAAACTAATTGTTAGTTAATTTAACATCATTATTATTTTATGGGACTTGATGTCAACCTTCGAATATCCACTGCTGTCAAATACGGAATAAATGTGAAATAAAGCTGACATTTGCTTTTTATGTGCGTTTAAATTATGCGCATAATAACGAAGTGTTACAGTTTAGGTCATAAATATACAGTGTTTATTTATTCTAATCTGACCCAGGGACTTAACCACGAAATGCAACATTTTAAGAAGGGCGATATGCTGTCAGCGTTATCTTCATGCCGTTTAGTTAAGGTATCTACACACAGAACATGCCTATAAATATTTTATACTTGAGTTTTGATATTTCACAATTTCAGTTACACACCTTTCGCGTATGCAACTACACGGCGGCCGATCTACTATAGCACTACTCCCCGTGTCGATCCAGGCCGCTACGACGCCGGCCGCTACGACCCCGGCCGCTACGACCCTAACAGATACAGTTCCGGACAGTACATTCCCGATGACTCCGGACGTTACAAGTAAGCATACACACACAATATTAGTTAGAACACATCCATAATGAGATTTTGTTTAAAGAATGTACAATTATTATTATAGTTCCTGTCTTATAGCACAATGTTTACATAACACATGTATTATGTTAATGAGACGCAATATTAAGAAAATTATGACGATTATGGCTTTGTATGAACCTATCATATGTATCAGATTAAGAATTTTATAATGATGCACGCAAACTCGCGTACGCAGAGTTTAGTACTAAGTATAGTTATATTTAAGAGCAATGTTTAGAAGAAGTGTACTTTCAGCGGTGACCGTGGGGACCGTGGTAGTGCTGGAGGTTTCTACAAGGGTTCCGGAACTGCGGGAGGTCCTGGTGGCTTCTACACTGGCTCAGTATCGGTGGGCGGACCCGGAGGTCCTGGTGGACCTGGCAGTCCCTACTCCGGATCCGGAACTGCCGGAGGCCCCGGCGGCTTTTACACTGGCTCTAACGACAAGGGTCCCGGAAGGTAAATAAGTATCACGTATTTAATCCGAGTTGCGAGGAACTGCTGTGCAAGGACCATCAAGGACGAATAAGTTTTCTTAATACGAGCACAGCGCATACTATAAGTCCTCTGAGAACCTTACTAACCATAGAAACTTTTTGTTGGAACACCGATAAAATGTATAGGTTTATTATAGAGATAATAAGTATTTCTTCAGTATGTAAGATGTAGAATGTAGTCCTCCACCCTATAAGGGGTAGAAATATACCTCTACAAATATAATAAATAAGAGACCTAGTGTTGCTTTAATAAAGCTAATTGTACATTGTAGATAGCTCTCACGATGTTTTTTTTATATAATTTTATGCTATTCCATTAATGTGTGTGTCATCAAATAAATTATTTATTTAATTAATACAAATAAAAGTCCTCGGAGTGTAACTGTCTACATTTTGAGGATTTTTATACTTATATAGAATTGCATATATCTAATATCACATTAAACAGGTACTTTGTCTCTTTGTCCAGCGCCGCTGTGTTCTCCACCACTGCTTCTCCACCAAGGACTATCGCGGTTACCAAATATACTCCTCCAACCGCTTCTGTTGACTACAGAAACTATGAATATAAGTTCGGCCTCATCCGCCAGGAAGACGACAAGAACGCCGACGGCTACCACTACCTTTACGAGACTGAGAACAAGATTCTTGCTGAAGAATCCGGAAAGTTGGAAAGAGTTGACAACGAGAACGATGCCATCAGAGTGAAAGGATTCTTCGAGTTTGTTGCCCCTGATGGTATTACCTACAGAGTGGACTACACTGCTGACGAAAATGGATTTGTCGCATCTGGGGCCCACTTGCCGAAATAAATATGATTATTTATAGCGCAAACCTCGTACCTTATAAATCATAAGTTTAGATGTAAACCAGATATTACCTGCTTCTACAATAAAAAGGCTATTTCAGTTCATTAAGTTTATGGTTTTATTTAAATCCAGTACTGTCATTACCGAAGTGAAATAAATGCGTGTCGAATTCTTGTTTTATTATTCGAACATAAAACCAATATGAGAGTGGGTGTAACAATCTATACGGATGTGCAATAAAGATGGGAATTTTGTTGACTCATAAAATCGCAATGGTTAGAATCATCAAATGGATGGCAAAGTCAAGGTTCTGTTTAAGCTACTGCAACAGTAATATATTAAAATACTAAATATTCAAAAAAGGGCTATTTACGTTAAATGAAAAATATATCAGAAATAGTTTTAAATTTTTATATACCACTAAGGTGGCACATAAGGATACGGTCCACCTTATGGTAATAAGGTAATAATCATAATTAATTGGAGCCGCCCAGCAGGGAACTGTACCTCAGCTGTAGGTACAGAAGACCGCAGTCAAATAACACTGCTTTGATGTACTGTTGTATTTCTGCAGCAAACAACAGGGTTGGCAACGGGTTAGTGATACCCCTGGTATTCCTAGCGGCTATAGGCTACGGTGACTACTTACCATAAGGTGGTCCGTATCCTTATGTGCCACCTTAGTGGTATAAAAATATTTAAAACTATTTCTGATATATTTTATATATATATATTTATTTATATATATTTTATATATATATATATAGTTTCATATTTATTTTATGTATTGTTTTATTTTATATATATATAGTATAAGTATTATTATAAGTATATGTATTTATATTAGAGTCATTTCTCATCATCATCTCACTGACGCACCGGCCCTACCTCTCTATTCTCTTTCACTTCGTTCCTTTTGTACCCAAAGGCTGCCTGGAAGAGATCGCTCTAGCGATAAGGCCGCCTCTTGTTAACACTTGTCTCGCGCCTCGTTATCGGTGGCTTTCTATTTTTGGTGGATTCTTTATAATATCTGTTTTTTTAAGAATATTGTAAAAAAAATCACCTAGGCTAAGAATTCAAATAAATTATGGGAATAATAATAAAATACATGTGACAAATATTGTGGTTGAATTCATAGACTTCCGAACTAGTGATCTGTGTTTCAGGAGTCGTTGGCTTCTCAAAACTGAATGAGAACTATAATCTTATTATGTCTTAGATGACTAAACTTTGTTTTTTGTTATAACATGTACATTATTATGTAAAAATTTTAGAATGCTTATACAATATGACAATCTTTATTATAGTGTAAGGATTTAAAGGTGAAATAATAAAAAATAAAAATGAAATAAAAATAAAAATTTGTTACATTTCTCGACTTTTAATCTTGTGAATGTTACACGGGGGTATTATCTTTTTACAACAAAATCGAAATACACACCTACCGCAGTATTTCTTGGCACACAATATTTTTTGTTTTTCCGTCGAGAGCTAGAATCACCAGGCTACTCTGTGCGCTTAATCTGGAGCATGCCACATTCAACTTGAACTCTACGTCCCTATGAGGCCGTGACCTATGAGTGCATAATCTCTTTAAGCTTTTAAAACTTCAAATAATATATTAATACGGTATTGAGTTTCTAAACATGTGTCAATATAAAATGTAATTTAAATAAAATCCAAATCACTAGGAAATGAGTGCTAAACGTCCACTACGTTAGTATCAAGCGTAGCGGCTGTATTCTCAAGGTCTTAGTACTTATGTACTCTGTGCCTCCACGTGACATTGGCGGAATAGCTGTATTAGAGTGTGTGAGTGAGTGAGTGCTTTGTCCTGAATGACTGACGGATTAATGCACAGGCTAAACCGCCGATCGTAGAGATCTGAAACTTTGAGGGTGTGTTCTTTGTATGACGTAGGCATCCGACAAGAAAAGATTTTCCAAAATTCTACCCCTAAGAGGGTGAAAAAGGGGGGTAAAATTTGTATCTGACAACGTCATTCCTTGGTTTAATCTACTTTAAATTTTGTACAAACCTTTTTTAACAGAATTGATGGAAGATGTGTTTCGTATTTTATTGAAATTTACCCCCTACAGACATGGGGTGGAAAGTTATTCTGGCGGTGATTTGCTTCAAGGTTGATATCAATACTGCTTTTGATTTAAATTACATTTTATTTTGACACATGTTTGAAAACTCAATCAGATTTTTAAGTAAATACTCTTTTAAATTGGAATGTCTTCAAAGTCATCGTACCTTTAGTTACTCTCTCTACGCCGTGACTACCACATATATTAGTGCCTCAGTTGAAAGTTTTTAAGTTTAAAGAAGTTATGCCAGAGACATGTAATTAATCAAAGGGTTATGCTGACTGAAATATCAACGCACAGCCTAAACGCCTGGGCATAGAGAAATTTTGACAGTGGGCGGTCCATTGCATCAAGGCTCACGAATGGCGGAGAATAGAGATAGATAATAATAATAACGGGTCTCTACGTGTTGGATATATATCCCCACGCCAGCTTAGATAACAGACGGACCTTACAAGGCTCCGTGAATTTAAGAGAGACATAACATTGGTAAACGTTAATTTGTCGTAAAACAATACAAAATATAGGGGTATTTCTGTGACTCCCAAACTAGGCGAGCCTTTAATATGAGAGCCGGACTTGAGCGATCAAAATACATTGTTATACTACTACATGAGTTTTCAAATACAACGGAGTGGTTCTACTTGTTAAATAATAAATATCTAACTATAAGAACAATTGAGATGGTGGATTGTAAGGAATAAGGCGGTATTGTAAAGCGAGCTACATCCGCCCCTGACAAAACTACTTGATGACCACGACCGCTCTGACAAGAGCGCTCAAGCGCACCGACGGAGAAGGTTCACTTTGCCACGCGTGCGAAGCCGCGGAAAATAGCTAGAAGCCTATAATCATCGAGCCTGTTGATATCAGGTAACTATATACCTAAGCAGCATATGTGTCTTATAAACCCTCTATATAAATACTATTTAGAAGACTTTATACCTAAACATTTTTTGACGGATTTGGCATGCATAAATTATTTTGAATTCATACAAAGCTCTGCCTTCAATAAAGGGTTCCGTGCTCAACAAATATAGCGATATATGAAAATTACGTCCAAACAATACCACTTATATTATCAAATAATAAGTAGCTAAAAACGTTATTAACGTTATTATTAAAAAAACATGAATTAAGAGAAAAGAGGACACTCACAAGTGCTACTAATAAGATAATAATATTCTGAATGTCAAGCTTCCTGATAGCAAAGTTGTTTAGAATGTGGATACTGGCGATAAAATGTCACCTATATTGCTTATATAATACAACAAAACTAGACTAAACGAATTGGGGTTCGCTTTAAAATTACGAAAAAAATCTGGTAAAACGAGGAATCGTATGTTCTGCGAGAAGATTGAAACAAGTAGTATCAAAGTAATGCTCAATAAGTTTAAATTATATGTGCAAAATACGATGACGCCAATAACAATATTTTTTATGAGTGTATTATTTTGTAAACATTGTGTATACCTTAAAGTGGTACATGCATTAGACCTTATTCTTAAAACTATAATTTGTGTCACCTTTCAATATTTGTATTGTTGGTGTACCATAATAAAATAAATAAATAAAAGTAAAAAAATATGTACACAAATATGAAACCAATTTTAATTTTATTTTTGAGTTTGAGTTTGAGTAACTTCTTTGCATAAACCGGATCCTTAGTTTAATAAGAAGGTTTTACAGCAATGCGAAAAGATGTGGATGTTGAAATAGATAATTAAAATGATCTTTTTAAATTGCAACTAGGTACCGGGCCTATTTCATATTTTATTTGACTTGCTTTTTTTCAAACAAATTTTAACTGTATTGGTCACTGCTTAAGTAAATTAAAATGTTATGTTATTATTATATATTATATTAAGAAAAAAATACAGGTATAAAAAGCTTTCTAATCAGTAATACAAAAAGATGCTTGCGCTACACTATCCAATTCCATGCCGATGAAGTCACGGACCAAAGCTAGTTGCATTCATTTTTGTTTGTAGAACTGTCTAGAGTGTAGAACTAAAAAAATACTTTCCTTTTTATTTTATTTTTTGTGCTCCTGGTACTTTCATCGAGACGTACTGTGATTATTTGCAATAACAGATAAAATAATTTTACGAGGACGTTACGGGCGGCGATGTTAATATACTGTTCGGTGATGTTGTGAAGACTTCGGAACCCGAAATAATGCATGGCCCGGCAACCACTTGACGAGACCGCTGGTCTAGTGGTTAGTATACCTGACTGCTACGCTAGAGGTCGTGGGTTCGATTCCCGCCGGGGCAAAACATTTATGTGACAAATATGTTTGTCTTGCGTCTGGGTGTTTGGTATGTATTATAAGTATCTATTTACAAAAAAAAAGTATATAAGTATTATATCAGCTACTGGTTCCCATAGTACAAGCTTTGCTTAGTTTGGGGCCAGATGGCGCTTTGTGATAATGTCCAAACATTATTATTATTATTATTATTACTTGACCACTTCTGAATAAATGCTAATGCATGAATGTAGGAGTAAACAATAAATAATTTTGCAAGGTGAAGTGACTCGTCCTCATCGATATTTTACAGATCCGGCCGAGGAACTTCAAACTAGTTTTTAGCAGACTATATTAGTGGGCATAGTTGCTGTTAACGACATTATTATCCAGGATACAGCAATAATAACTGATACATAAATCCATCGAAGTCTATCTAATGAACGACCTTCACATTTAATAAGCTGTAGTAGCTATACCGAAGCGAAAAGATGCTCATCGACTGACGTTTGATGTCGGAATATTATTAATATTTTTAATTTCATCACTTCCAAAAGGTAAAGAAAATAAAAGGTTTGTTTTCCGTTATTCGTTGCCATTGCTTCTATATATCAACCCTGAAACATATTGATGATATGGTCACTTTCATGTATAGACTGTGCGAGTCTGAAGTAACTATTCAAACATAAAATTTTTGCGATGACCATTTGCCCTATGTGTATGATATTGACGAATTAAAGAATGCCCTATACCTCAGAGTAGATCTTATAGTATGTCCATATTACGACGATGTTTTATTGCATTGATATTCAAATGAAATTAGTATTATAATTTTAGTATGTTGAGCTTCTTGTCTTATAAGATTGGATAGAATTACAAGCCACGTTTGATCAGTCAATATGTTAATTACATGTAGTGTACGTGGAAAATCAAGGTTGTTTGGCCATATAAGATAACATATCTAATGTTAAAGTCAGCCATGCTGTGCCCGGCTTAAAGTTTGTCAATACTATCGAATCTTTTCTTTTTCGTATTTATTAGTCATTATTATTGTAACAGCCAAATACCACCTTAAGAAAGTAGGGTGACCAGTTTTTATTTTGTTAAAGTGAATTTTTCGTTTAACAAAGTAAAAATATCAAAGCATTTTTTTTTTCAATTGATTGCTTATTAATTATTCGTATCAAAAGATCTACTTCATAAAAATGTATATCCGGGTATTCTAAATTAGGTCAGGCAGTTATAACATTATAAAAGTGGAGAGTTTGTCTGTTTGTCCATTATACGTATTTAGTATGTGTCACGCACGGCTATGTTAATAGTTCCTTGCCTTATTGTATTTAAACCTCTTCGTAAGGTCGTATTTGATTTATGCAAATTGTAAAAATATTCTTATATTTAAGATCAAAAGTATAGTATGTACAGTGTCAGCAGTAGGAACACACGCGTCTCTGCCCATTATGGTAATAATATGGCTTAAGTATCATCAAAGATACCTCATGTTTCCGCGCCATTCAAAAATCAACTGGTTTATGAATATAATGTAGGTCACTTTGTATCCTTGTGAACGCTTATATTAGCTTCCTTTTGGAATGACCAGCTCAGTCTGATGTTTGAGTTCCCCAAATAGTATTTTAGACTTTGTAAAGTAAGTTAATATAAATAAAAGTTACAACAATGCTAAAGTCTCTATTTTAGTTTTTATATATTGTATAGTTTATTTTAAGGTATGCAATGACTATATGTTTCTAGTTAAGTTCATATTGTATTAAGTTAGTGATAGTAAAATGCATTACATTATTAAATTGGAATTTAATAACAGTTTAAAATGGGATTCAGAAAATTAGATTATATTTTACATATATATATATATATATATATATATATATATATATATACAGTAATTATATGCAGGCAGATATATTGAATTAGGGCTATAAATGAGCACCATATTTTGTAATTCAACAATGTAGATTAACTGGATTAAGTTATTCTGTCAGTCAATGCAGTAGGCATAAAATTGTTGCATACCAAACAAATTTCGTTTTATACAAATCGTTGTGTGAAGCGGATCCTCAAACATTCCTTAAGAAAATTACGACTCTCTTGGAAGTCGGTCGTCTCGAAACTACCCGCGTATGGAATCCTCCCGGGCTTTAAATAAATTCATTTTATACACATATTAATTAAAGTGCAAAAGTCAGTGATTAATATCCCAGTCGCAACGGAACTATTATAATTTTATAATCTATGCTAATTCATCGGCTTGACCTCGTCACACCTTGATTTAAGAATTCGGTTCTACATTTTGGTATGTTTTAAATAAAATTTATAGTTAATTTAAATGTAAATTAAATGTCAATGATGTATAAGATGAGACTAATAATGTTAGCTGAAACAGCTTCTAACCTATGACAAATTACTTGATCCAATTCCAGATTCAAAGCATAATTTGTGTTGTTCGCAGGCTAGCAAGCGGCCCAGGTGTAAATAGCATTATTATTATTATTGCTCCGGAGACTATTCTTCCCGGATATTTTTAGTTCAAACCAAATATGTTCAAAATTACTTCCGTTATGAAATTAGTAAGTGTTTATTAATTATAATTTATTTAAATTTAAGGTGTGTTTACAAGGTATTTTCAATTGATTCAGATAGAGAAGCTGTGCAGGTATGTGACGTGACTTTGTTTCATTCACTAATATGGTTAATAAATGATCTCTTTCTACAAGGTTACACCATCGAAGTGATGGAAGTATTATTGTTAAGAATGAATAAATTATTTGACAGTAGTTAATTTGTTACAAAAGCTTTCTGTTGTATTTTTTGACTTTTATATTTTGTATTTTTTGGATATAAGATGGTAGAACAATCGAAATACACAGTTCACATCGTATTTATATAATATAATTTTTTGACGTATAACACATATTTTTAACATTTAATTGAGCTGTTTCAATCGCAGCATGTTGTGACCTAAGGTATAATCGTTGCGGAGTGGGTATGACTAATGTTGTTCCTCTCCTTATGCCTTCGGATAACCTTTCTGGAAGTCGTGGCATGCTTTAACATCTTAAATTATATACTTTATAATCACGGTTCAATGACATTCTTTAGACATAATCTTATACTTCTGTTTCAGATTGTATTTATGTCATTATGGGCACTAATAGAGTGCAATCCATTCGACGACGGGAGGTACGATCCTAGAAAATATAGTATCTTTGATGATGGAAAATATGATCGACCACTGGATGAAGGCAAATACATACCAGGCGACGAGGGTAGATATAATTACACTATCGGTAATGCCTTGTACCCTGAAGATAATCGTATATACCCTTACATACACCAAGAAGGTCCTAATGGAGATTTCGGTGGGAATGGTGGTTATGGGGGGAATGGGGGGAACGGTGGCCCTGGTGGACCCGATGGCCCAGATGGCCCAGACGGCCCTGGTTGGCTGCCTACCAAAATCGATTACATAGGCAACAGAACGTATGCTCACCGTTACCCCCACATATTCAAAGTTATCGATTCAATTACCATGAAGTACGAGTCCATCAAGTTTGGTGAGTCTGAGAGCTCCATAAACTACGTAAGAAAAGTTTACCCGGACAATGAGATTGCCATGACATGTCAATACTTGCAACCTATGAAAAATGAGGTACAACCTAACAGCGAGTTTACATCACAGTAAGTGACTTCCTTAGATTATAAACTGAAGTAATATTTTTAATTTTTATTCGGTCACAGTTTATACTAATATTTTATGTATTGTTTGCAGATATCCTCCAACTCTTAAGCTTCCCAACGGCGAAAAATTCGGCTCTTATTATAGTCATAGAGGGACAAAAGTCCTTAAAACGGTGGCTGATGGTCATACAAATAAATTAAAATTAGAATATGAAGTATTCGTTAGGGTTGTAGATGTAGTTACGGAATAATCTTTTATTAATTTTTACCTTTTTAAGCCCCATTAAGGGCCACCAAGTTTGCTTGACTAATTCATATAAGTCATATATTTATGCCAACCCATATTTATTTATTTAAAAGAAAAATACAGTTCACGAATCACAGGACGGGATTGTGCTGTAAGCACCTAGGATTTTCGCTACGCTGGTTGTAAGTCTGATAGTAATACGGTGACCGGTATTAATAAAAAATATCTGTTGAACCTACCCTGATGGACTGTGTCAGGCAGATAGGAACGATTGTCAATATTTTATACCGCAAATGAAGAGGTCAGATAACTTAAAACATAGTTTCTATAAATATTTATGATATGAAGTAAAATATATTATTAGTTCAATTTTATTTTATAAATATGCGCACCTCTATGCATAATTTTTATATTTAAGATAATAAATAATAAATACAAAATAATGCTTTAATATTTTTTCTATTAGTTCCCTGCTGTCCTTTCTTTTAAAATAGAGATGAGAGATAACATTTAGTTAGTAATTAATACTAAAATATGTGTAGATTAAGAGGGAGCCGCCCGGCTGGGGACTGTACCTTCACCTTACAGAAGACCGTAATCAATGACACTACTTTTATGTAGTGTTGCTTCTGCGGTGAGAAAGGTTGCCAGTACTTCGCGAGGATACGCTGCGCCAGTAGT
The DNA here is from genome assembly GCA_951449985.1 of Falcaria lacertinaria. Lineage (NCBI taxonomy): Eukaryota > Metazoa > Arthropoda > Insecta > Lepidoptera > Drepanidae > Falcaria > Falcaria lacertinaria. The sequence goes on along the minus strand of OX602113.1, from coordinate 5,829,330 downwards.
AATGCTGCCAGTACAGTGATTCTTCATCAACAACAGGGCTGTTAAGCGTTAGTGATACGCCTGGTATTGCTAGCGGTTCTCGGCTACGGTGGCTGGTTACCTTCTGGTGGGCCGTAAGCTTGGGTGCCACCTTAGTAGTATAAAAAACTACAAAGCTCAGAAAGCATCCGATTCATAAACATATATAATTATCATAATATTAATACGTGAAGTCAAAACCTTGTAATTGCGCAGTCGGGGGAGTATGAAATTTAGCACAGCTATAGTGTAAATGGAGAAGGAGTGCAGGAAGTTAATAATTTTATACAGATATCCCCGGTTAGTACCATTTAAGCTAATCAAAGAATATGCGTAAGAAAACCATTAAATTATTAAAAACAAACATTTACACTGAGTTTGACATGTTTTACTGAATGTATGTGATGTCATTGCGTGTCATATAGATTGTGGTCGACTGTCGATCATTAGGAGACTGGTAGATAGTAAAACAGTGAGAAAAACGCTCACGCACTAAACAATACAAATAAAATCGAAACAAGACAAGTGTTCCATCTACACATCATATACATACATCTCTTTGATTTTTTCATCCACAATGCCTTCGAAGCTGTCCCTGTCATCTTCCAGCACAGACTAGAATTATATATCGATGTCTTAATGTTTAATTGTTTTGAACTGTATTGTTACAAATTATACGTTTGTGTTTCAAGTGGATTATTTCATAATTATCAGTGTTGTTATTCGTCGTGTTTTTGTTTGTATATATATTCTTTTAAAATTGTGAGTAGATTGATTGCTTACACGTTTTAATAGGATATGTACACCCTTTTTTAAACCAAACTTCACATTAATACAGGTAATTTACTATTATTATAAATTTTATGCACTATCTATCACTCACTATCACGAGTTGATGTCAGGTTGATAAACATGTACAGCAACAAGTGGTGCAGATAAGACAAAAGCTAACAGCGCAGGTTAGGAGGTTAGAGAGAAGTCGAGGTGATTCGAATAGCTAAGGGTAGTCCTTTCACCTTTTCTTAGCCTTGCGGCAGTGGGTGCACGGGTCACGACCCATTATAAGGTATAAGTTCTGTTTTATGTAAATATTTTAATCAGTTACTTAATATTATATTTTTCATTAGAATGAAAACAATGAATGTTGGTGAGGTTTGGATTTAAACACAATATCAGAATAAAAAGAAGAACATACCTATCTCCAAAGAAAACTTGCTTATCTTTGTTTTGGTGGGTTTTATTCACATTACATACTTACTAAGTATGCAATAAAGCGCTTAAATTTATCATTCTGTCAGATGAAACGATTTACTTGGCCGTATTTGTAGTATTATCATCACCAGATAATCTTCCACGTATCCGAATACAATCCGACTGAGGACAATGAAAATATTAATGCAACTGTTATTACTTGACTTACGATATGATAATATCAATGTACAGCTGTTACATACCTCAACCGGTGACATTAACATTTTTTTTAAATATAACCGAATTATGGTAATAGCATATCGTAAGCACTATAATAACAAAGTCTTCACAATAGTATATATCGTAAGCAGAATATATATTAAAACTTGAACACTATTAACAGATTGGACCCTTGAACAAGGCACGGTCAACCGATCACTCAGTTACCAGATCCCTGGCGTCACCATAATCAGAATAATTTTGGACTGGACAAAATAATATAGTTGGTGAATATTTTAAAAAAGCTTGGTCATCTGACGAACTATGCGAAGGACGAACAGTAGGTTTGTGTACAGAAGAGTGTTCAAATCGGGCATTGGGCGGTCACTTTGGTCCAATATATCACACTTCTACCCAAATATGCCGCCTTTAATGCCGCCTTACGAATAAAATTAGCATTTTCCACAATTTGGATCCATGTATTGTTGCAATAAATACTCCATTTTTGAATTGATCGAAGTATATAAAGAAACGATAGGCGTATACTTCTGTCATTCTATTGTATTCATTTCGGAGGAAAGAAAGACATGAAAGGGTTAGTGGTAAGTGCTAATTAATATTTTAATCATATTTATTTAGAGACAAAATTATGGAGCATTTTCTCAAGTCAGTCAATTTTGACGTAGTTTTCAGTTCTGGCTTTAGTGGCCATCAACTTCAGCGTTGCCGAGGACGATGGTCGCTACCACCCAGAGGTTCACGGCGGAAAAGACGGTAGATACGTCATCCCAGTCGACTATAAGCCGTACGACGGCAGGTACTACCAGAGCCTTGTCGATAATAATGGCAAATATAGTTCTATCTACAACGCGTATCAACCTTACTACAAGGCACTAGATAGGCAAATATTGGCACCATACGTCAATTTCGAGAACAGGTACTAAATATATATTGAAATAATGTGTTATTTAATACTAACTAATATTAATATAATTAATCACTGTATTAAAACAATTATTATATAATACCAACTTTTTATCAAGCCTACCTATTATTATTTTTAACCACAATAAATTATCAATTGAGACCAAGTCAAGCTCGAATATAGCAAGCATTAAAGTAAAAATAATGATTTAAGTAACATTTGGTAGTTTGCTTTGTTTCCTATTTTATGATGCGACGATCCCTCCAAATCCTTTGAAAAATTTTGGACTCGATACCCTATGTGTAGCATAGCATTCAAAGGTGACGGTAAATAGTAAGCTTGATTTTTATATTTATTATTACAATGATGGAAAATGTATATATAACCCGCCTTCTGGTAAGCGATAACATATTCTATGAATACCTAGTATCAAAAACACCACGGTTTCAGGAGCACCATCGTTCGTGTGCTGAAAGCGCGGCGTCTCTCAAACGGGCACTACATAGAGGGGAGAGGGCTATTTGCATGAGTTTTTTAAAGATTCCTTCTTCACTAGCTTCCGTGTAGAAGAGGAGATTCTGTTGTACTCTACCTGTTTTCATAATTGCGTTTCATGTTGATTATTATTATATTTATGTTTGTGAAAGTAGTAATACTTACCCCTAAACATATTGTTCATAGATTAAAAATATGAACTGATTTCACTTTAAACATACATATAATAAAATATGTATATGATATTTAAATCAAACTATTCCTGCTTTCTGAGTGGTGAAATAAATATAGTGTCAACGAACTTTTATAATTTGGGTGCCTTTTAGTATCGAGGTTCGAACAGACCGCACCCAAAACAACGAGTTAAATACTTAAGGTCTTAGTCATCACAACAACACGTCTGAGAGTATATTTTTTTCAGATTCGACCAAATTCCTTTTGCCTCTGCCCCGGTTACCGTTACGTACCGGCCTACCGTCGTGCCTGCTGTGTCAACTCTGCGTCCAATCGTGTACTCCTCGACTCCGTCACCTTTGCGCACTGCAGTGCCGGCTTACGCCAGGACTCAGTACATTGCCGACAAATCTGCTCACATCGTGGAGCAAGAGAGTGACTCTGATGGGAACAACTACCGGTTCTCTTACCAGACTGACAATGGCATCGCTGCTAGTGAAGCCGGGAGTGTGGATACATCGGCTAACGGCGGAGGCACCAGAGTCCGAGGATTCTATGAGTATATAGGAGATGATGGCCTGAAGTACAGAGTGGATTACACTGCTGACGAGAATGGATTCAGGCCTACAGGAGCACACTTACCCCAGTAATGACTTCTCCAGAAGTATAGATTTATTTAAATGAACATGGTCGAATAACGAAACGAAATAAATATATTAAAATATTGGAATATATAAAGTCCATGGTTTTCTTTATTCTCTTAGACAGTCCTTATATTTTTTGTTCGTTAATTTGACACCACACACCATTGATGTCTTACATTTTACATCCTTGCCAAATGTATTTACGATGCCTTCGTGGGCGGAGATATTTTTGGCAATTTGGTTACTCAGGTAATAGTTTCAAGTTGATTTTATAGTAGTCATTTTTATCCAACGAAAAAAACATCTATTGTTTTTATTTGCAATTAAATGTGGAAAGTAGTAAAACTTTATATTATCGGTAAATTACATGATATCACTAGTGTATTTGTACAAAATCGGCCAAGTGCGAGTTCGATTCACAAACCGAGGGTTCCATACTAAAAGATAATCTTAAATTTGCCGTTTGATCCCTAGACGCGGATATTGCATCAAGCGAAAATAATTAATATAATGTATCAGTAGATTAACTCTTTTATTAGGCAAATATGTGAGCAGTTCAAATGTCTACTTATTGTCATAATTAAGATCAAGCAATAAAAGCAAAAAACAACACGTTTCTAGTAGGGGAGCCCCCTTCAATTTTTTTTATTGCGGCAACAGAAATACACCTTCTGTGAAAATTATAACTGTCTTCCAATTACAGATTATGAGATACAGCCTTCTGACAGACGGACGGACACACGGACGTACAACGGAGTCTCAATAATAGGGTCATAATAACTAACGTAAGTTACCCTTCAGGTACGGAACCCTGAAAAACTAGTTCTTGTTCACGACTTATTGCACGTAAGGTAGGATAACGCAGTGGTATGAAAAAGTAAATAAATTTTTACCCGACTACGGCGAAGCAAAAAGGAGGGTTATGTATGTATGTATGTATGTATGTATGTATGTATGTATGTATGTATGTATGTATGTATGTATGCATGTATGTATGTTCCCTCATAACTTATCATAATTTGACAAATGAGGTATCGTTGGAAGCGTCTCGGTCGTCCGCTGGTTATAGGCTATGTGACGTCACATAATATTGAATGTGAAGTTCTCTAGAGGACATTAAGACAAGAACTAAATAAAAACAAACATATTTTCTCTCCAAACGTGCCCAAAATAGTGTAAGTATATATGTTGATATGTTAAGAGTGGGGTCTTCGACCCCCCACCCTCTACCGGGGCTTCGCCCCTGGACCCCACGACCTGTGCACCTCCACGTGGTTAAAACGGTAACAATAATATTACTGTAAAGCGACCCTGCCAATACTTTATCACGGAATTATAGCCCTAAAATAATTTCAATAAAAAAATAAGTTCAAAAACTAAAACCCGACTACGGAAAAATCACGCTCTAAAAAGTTGTAACAAGAAAATATTCTCATCTGATATATTTGAATGTATGTAATAATATTCATAGTGATTTTCAGAGGGTAGCCGTGGTCGTATGCCACGTACCCTAACAAAACAACTCTAACAGTAGAACCGAAACGATCATAAACTATAGGGCAAAGTGACAGACAGACAGACGGACAACAAAGTGATCCTATAAGGGTTCCTTTTTTCCTTTTAAGGAACGGAACCCTAAAAATGGAAACGCATCTTACAAGTACCTAGGTACTAGTTTTCTTTAGTTATTAAAAGCTTTATATGTTATATATAATTTTGTATGCAGATCTATTTCTGTATAACTTTAATGTCACCTCGCATCTTTATACATAATGTAATATACAAAAGCTAACTTATTATGACAATATCAATGTCAAATTACGCAAAAATAAACGTCGGACTAGTATATAAGAAAAAAATATCTTCAAGCATCATCAGTTACCATATAGATCTTGTCTTGTAAAAATGAAGTTGAGCGTGAGTTTACCATTGACTGAAATACAAACTATAATAATCTATATTTTATATGTGTAGATAGTGCATGATAGAGGTTTTTGTTCTAGCTTGTTTTTGCCGCCGTGTTGGCTGTAGCTACTGCTCAATTTGGCCGACCAACGGTATACCCACAGTTTCAAGTGTCTTCCACTCCTCGGCCTTTCGGTGCTATACCTGTTAACCGCGCTGTCAACAACGATCAAACCGCCAGCATCGTCCGATACGACAATGAAAGTGGTCCTGATGGTAGCTACAAATACACGTAAGATAAATTTTATATTATCCACTTACCAAATTGCAATCGTGACAAATTATCAATTGAACGGAGGTATTCAACTATTTAAAGCTATATTCAAATGTTGTATGGATTCAACCTAAGATAATAATATTCTTAGATACAAGCTTTTTTCCTTGAATAGGTAAAAGTATTTGACGTGACCTAACCCAGTTACATGATGTGGCTACAAGAAAAAAAAAATGAATTCGGTACATTAATTGATCAATCAGTGAATTCGTTACAACACACAAGAAAAAATAATATAAGGTTACAGTTCATGTGCACATGCTGATTATAAATTACATTTGCATTGGACTTTATTGAAATTTTCAAAAGAAGCTATATCTATACTTATAATAAAACTGTTACAGGTCAAATTCTGTACATTGAAGATATTTTGAAAAAATAATTTTGGAAGGCTCTCTGTAGTCGATACTGAACCCAAAACTGTATTTTTTTTTCATTTTTGTCTGTCTGTCTGTCCGTATCTTGGCCGCGCATCACGCCGAAACTACTGAATGGATTCAAATGAAACTTGACACAATTTGAGTTCATACTACGAGGTAACATATAGGATACTTTTATCCCGAAATTCAGCACGGTTCCCTTGGGATAGGGGATAATATGTAGGTACTTGGCTGTATCTCTGAAACGGCTGAACTGATTTGAGCAAGACTTTAACTGGCAGGCAGTTGATTTTACTGAGCGTACCTTGGCCTACTTTTAATTTGGAGTAATAATTAGGGTTCCGCGCAGCAAATAAAATTCCCATGTAATTTAGATCAAAATCCGAACGGCAAGACCGATTGGAACAGAACTTTCCCAGACGGGTAGCTGATGCTGATGATGATTCGTAACTTAGGCTTAAGTTCCGCGCAACATTATAAAGCCCATGAAATTGTATACAAAATCTGAACGGTTGAACTATCACTGAAACATAGCTAATGCTAAAAGGTGTAACATAGACTAATTTTAAATTGGAAAAATAATTTGGGTTCCGCGAAACAAAAAAAACCCCACGAAATTGTGAACAAAATCCGAACAGCAGGACCGATTTGAACGAAACTTTCACTGGCTGATATAGGTTGTTTTTATGCAGCACCCTTATTACCGCATAAACACAACACTACGTCAAAGTAGTGCTATTTGACTGCGATCTTCTGTAAGGCGGAGGTACAGTCCCCAGCCGGAAAACACACGGGAGTTCCAAATTTGTTCTACTGATGATGATGCTATAAGGCGACACTTACGTTACTTTTAGTTTGTAATAATAATAAGGGTTCCGCGCAAAAATATTATGCCCATGAAAATAATCATTCCACGAGTATGAAGTCGCGGGCACAGCTAGTTTGTCAATAAGTTTATTATGTAATTAATGTATATTTAAAACTTAGTGCTAAAAAGTTTTCTGGTCCACGTTTGTTTACAGGGTAGAAACCGACAACGGTATCTCCGTCCAAGCCGAAGGAGTACCTCGCGACTTCGGTGGCAACCCTCCCGTCGTTCCAGTTGTATCCCAGGGCTCGTTCTCGTGGGTAGCACCTGACGGTCAAACCAACACTATCACCTACAAAGCTGACGAGAACGGCTTCCAGCCTTCGGTAAATATTCTAGACCAATTTGTTACGTGACTTTTAAAAATGGCCAAGTGTTGTATGACTTTGATTGTTACAGGGTGACGCCATTCCTACTCCTCCTCCGATTCCAGAAGCCATTCTCAGGGCACTTCAGTATATTGCTAACAACCCTCCCCAGAAGATTTAAAAAGTATTATCTAAAGCTCATTTAAAATCTTATATTTATAATATATAAAATTTATCGAAAATTCATACTGTTTTTATTGAACTTCTTACTAGATGTTGTAATATGAAATGTGATGCTTATTCTTATAATATTCATATCACAATATAAGGGTCAACATTTTGTGTAAAATCTACAAAACCAGAGCGTCTATACGGTTTCCGTGATTAAAGTAATGACAAACAACATTACGTATTTTAGTAAATGTTCATATCATAATAATAGACTTAAACGCATGTAGAATAGTCAGAAAATTCATGCAGTTGGAGGAAAATATAATCTCACCATAAGACAAACACCCCACGTTACACTTACTTGGCTGAGCCCGTAAATGTTGCTAAAACTATTCGCTGTTAGGCTAATAGCGAAGAAAAAAACGCATGTTAAATAAAATAATATTTTTTATTTGCATAAAACATGGAAGGTATGGAAGATGTTACATAAGTTTAAAAGTACGTACATGTTTTGCCATGCAGTACATAGGATGCAAAATTCTTATATATCTAATATTGAAAAAATCCTCAATATTATAGAAATATAAATGTTTCGTTCAATGGTTTGTTCACTTTTAACTACAACACAATCTTTAAATTTTTTTTTTTTTTACTGAGTTTTAACAGAATATATTTTACTAAATTTTAATCGGGTTCCGGGATGTTTTATATATCAATTTGGTTGCGTGAGCAAATACGTATTTTATGGAACATTTGGTTAAAGAGATATTAAATATCTTGGAAATTACACAACTAAACAAATATAATATTTTATGACTAATAACGTTAATATATTTTAATATATAATTTAACACAATCCATTATTATTAAAGTTAATAATTTGTAACATTATTCATACTCAACTATGGTGTAATGGAATATTATAGTCTATTTGGCCTTCATTTATTGTGCAAAGTCAACAAATCATTACTATCGGATAATAAATGATCACTCCTAAACAATGCTGCAAATGCTGGAGAATAACAGTTTAATTATATGACACGTGGTTAGACTGATTTTAATTATCAGAAGATATCATATCAATTAGCTTTACATCAAAATGTGCAAAATACTTTTTAAAGGGGACGTCGTAATTAGAGTACCTACGCTAATACAGTAACATGTTGACGTTATTCTTTTTAACCAGCTACTGAATTATTGAATTAATGCCTACGTATGTACGTAAGTAGTAGCCAAGTTTATTTCAGGGTAGGCAAACAGCATTAAACTATTTTACTCCTGACTTGTCTCTTCTCTCTCCCTCTAATAAATTAATGCAAGAACCGCTTAGGTTTAAGGTAACACAATTAATTAAGTTCGATAGTAACGTCGCCGCGGCGGGCGTCGGCCTCGCTCGTATAAACAGACCTTATATGAGTTTGAGATAAGATCGAGTAACATGGTCTAAAAAATGTCATAATTATACTCTAAAAAAAATTATAAATATATAAATTACGATAATATAAAAATAAATATATAATAATAAAAATAAATATATAAAATACGATATTTTTTTATGACCCAGACAGGGATGTATGCGAGAATCACAAAAATACTTGATACACCATTCGGCTATTCGCTTTATACTTTGATGTAACTCCTGGAAGTACAATTTGATTTTGATCATGATAACTGTCAGAAATCGGCTAACTAAAAGTGTCTCTGTTTACAAAAAGCAAAGATCAGTGTTAAACTATATAAAATTTGATGCAAAACCATCAAATTTTATATAGAGACTGTGGTGCAAATGAATTTGTTTATAATTAATGTATAATAGATACATATAGGTACCTACCGTCGGTGAGGAAGTGTGCTGGCAGGGATTCGGGTTCCTCCAATATGCTGCAACAAAGATAAATAATAATAAAATGAATGCATAACCTACTACGAGACCTCGAGTTATTTAAAGATTTCGATGATAATGTGGTGGCCAAGACAGAGATGTAGAAGAAAAAGGGTAGTAGAAGAAGAAAGGTTAGAAGGGTAAAATTACAACAAAAATGAAGACATGCAAATCCCAAATTAAAAAAATCCGTTCTTGAATTTGGGATTAGGATCATTAAAAATAAATATATTAATGTGTTCGAAGAATGGGTAGTAGTTTTTTTTTTATACCACTAAGGTGGCACACAAGCATACGGCCCACCTGATGGTAAGCAGTCACCGTAGCCGCTAGCAATACCAGGGGTATCACTAACGGGGTGCCAACCATGTTGTTGATGAGGACTCACTGTGCTAACAGCATTACTACTAGCCCAGCGTATCCTCGTGGAGCAGTGGCAACCTTACTTACCTACCGTAGTTGTGTACGAGGTGAGGAATTGGGGCGGGCACACCAGCGTTCGAGTGGCAAGATATTGTAGCAAACATATTGTATGTGCGTGCTTCACGCCTATTTACAGTTCAAGGAATAACATAGATCTATGCAATCCAATCCAATTGGCGTCATGATCATCATCAGTATAGTAAACAACACGCTAGTGATAGCCAAGGTATTGAAAGCGTCAATACCATCTTAATACCATCAAGCGGGCGATCGGGATTGCTTGTCACCTGCGTAGTATTAAAAGCAAGCATTGATTGAATAAATCATTGCGATCTTAAGAGTCGGGGGTCTTTTGGAACCGGGACCACGGTCCTGAAAGCCATCTTACGTTTAATAATGGCTATGGATTTCAAATGTCTGAACCACGGTGTTACATGTGTTGTATAAATAAATACAGGGTTATACTTTCTTTAGTTGTTAGTTTACAGTCAGTTTGACATTACAACTAGACATGTGTTTATTGTCATATGCATTTCGTAAAAAGTTGTTAATTTGATATTACAAACAGACACTTCAATTTTATTTATGTGTATATATAAATAACATTGTATATTTATATACATATCAATACTACGAATAATGTTAAATTCCACAGTCCACTGCCACGTATGTGTAGCTTATATAATCACATTTATAATGATCTCTGTAATTTAATTTTAAGAATCAGCTTAACTCGTAATGCGAACTTTAAAATAGTATAAATAACTGTAATCGAACGTTGTGCGCAGTTGTCATCGACTTAGAAATTAATTAAGAGCATCCTCTCAAATTAAAACAAGTACATGTAATATTTGCATGTGTATTTTGTGACTGCCACATAAATAAATAAATCGCGGCAACTCCCTTTCAGGGAAGGCAAACATTATAGAGCGCTATTTCATATATTTTATGTATATGTTTTGTCAGTCATTCATCATTAATTCGTTCTATATATACAAATCAAATAGCATTCCATTTTTACAAGCTTTTGTTTAACTTGCAATGTTTGTTTGCTTAGGTAAAAATTAGCAAGCAGAATCAGAGAGATTAGCTCCAGATATAGAAACTCTTCAACGGTTCACAGCACAGATACGAAATTTTGTGTACACATTTTATAATGATTGCCGGTTTCCAGTTTTACCATGACATGTTGCTGCTCTCAGGATTGGATCCTTACTAGGGAACACCTCAATGAATAGCAGCACATACATGAAAGGCTGCAAAGACTTGTTATAAAAAATGTTTCTACTAGTAAAGTCCACGAGACAACTGGCCTACTGGTTAGTATACCTGACTGCTAAGTTAGAGGTCGCGGGTGCGATTCCCGCCGTGGAAAACATTTTTGTGACAAGCATGTTTGCCTTGCTTCTGGGTGATTGGTATGTATAGCAAGTATGTAATTACAAAAAAGAGAAGTATATAAGTGTTCTATCAGCTGCTGGTTTCCATAGTACAAGCTTTGTTTAGTTTGGGGCCAGGTGGCGCTGTGTGATAATGTTCAAGCATTATTAATATTATTAATAACAATAAAGTAATATTTTCATATTTACAATTGCAGCCAATTTTACTCTAGTTGTTTTACGAATATTTTACTGCGGATTCAATCCTAAATCGTCATGTTGCACATTTTTGGAAGCGATGGTATTTTATGTGCATTTACTTTACTTTCACACTTTTTCTGACATACCAGGAGGCGGGCTGTGCGCAGTGGATACCAATAATTATCTTCATGTTTGAAGTTCGCTTAAAAGTAATTATTGTTTGGTTTCCAATTAGTGTAATTGGCTCTGCCGTTCTATTCTAATAATAAATTAATCGCATTATGCACAGCTAGACATTACAGCTAGGCTTTTGCTGAAATATTCTTGTTGCTTACTAGCGCAGATATGACACTATTCACATGCCGGCAGCTATCCTCCTTTCTTTATCTGTTTCAAACTTGCCATCTCGTGTAAGCAGGTACAAATATGTTTAAGGGGCCATCCAAGAATTACGTCACACGTAAAGGGGGGAGGGAGTCGACAAAAGATTGACATATTGCGACAAGGAGTGGGAGTGGTCCTAAGTTTCGTGACGTCACATGTAAAATCGAAAATATCTAAGTATCAAGTATCAAACGCGGAAATTGAACTGATAAAGAAGTACCTACTTCATTATTTTTTCTTTTGTGCCATCCTGACGTGACCGTAGGGAATTATAAAATTCATGTGACGTAATTTATGGATGGCCATTAATTTCATTCACTATACTCATCATGACAACAAACAAATAAATAATGCCAGTATTATCTTGGTAACCTCGAAATACTCAAGAGTTCACATATAAATTATACTATCTAAGCATAGAATTATAGAGCTTTATTTATCTCACTGTTATTTGATCTAATCTAATGAAATGTTTAATTATAATACTATACAAAATGTAGTGGTCATGCTACTTAATCGTATTATATAAGTACAATAATCAATATCTTTCTCAATTCAGCAGGATCTTAGGACGTTAGGGCTAAACATAGAACTTTAGGAACTCTTTCGAATTATTTCACTTTGAAGCCATTCTAAATGTCATATTTTTTATTTTGTGTTCATAAGCCTTTTAGCCTTTGGGTCTTTGGGAGTCTGTAGTAACACTTTTTTTACATTTTGTTTTATTTCCATTTATAAATCGGTGTACAAGAATATTACCTATAATCCATTTTACCTGTTCTCAGCTGCCCTCGTCGGATATGTAACAATGCCTGTCCGGTGAAGTGGATTGAAAAAATCGGAAAACATACTTCTAAGATCCGATTAGAATGATACATAACTGACTTTTTTCTACTAAGACGCTACTTTATCCTTCAAAGAATTTTGAAAGGCGCGTTGTGAGTTACGGCTTACAGAATTCACAATGTATGAAAAAATTGTTTGAATTTAAAATACCTCACCTTGCTTCAAACTTAATTTATTTTCTATGAAAAACTTACAAATCGTGATCTTTTCAATCATTCTTAAATTACACACATAATACACAAATACGTAAAACTGGTAAAACCAAGCCATATGTTTGTTTCTATAAAGGTAGATTATGCCAGTCAGCATAAGGTAGGCCGCTTAAAAATTCATAAAAATTCAAAAGTATATATTCAAGATTATATTTAGAATGTACTTACTTTAATCGAAACAATATTATAACGCATCGAGTGAAAATAAGCCTATTTAATATTTTTATTAAAATAGACGTTAAAACGCGCATATAATCTGAATTGGCATAAACTAAAACTACTTACTAGTTGCTTAGTTTCCAAGAAGCAAGAACGCCTTCGAATATAAAAACTGCCAAGAAGTGATGATCCAATGAAACTTTATAGCTCTAATAGATGGATAGCCCAAGTGTTATTTTAAAACAATTTCTAGTCTCGCGTCAAATTATTTAAATGTTATTGCAGTTCTCTGTCTGAAGTGGGTGGTTCCTTGAGCGATATATAAGCCTGCGCGGATTTTTTTGATCCGCATTCTAACTAGTTCAACCAAGCTAGGCAATCTTAGAAATATTAAAAATGAAATTCGCAGTAAGTAAAGTTATTAAAATATTATTAAATAAATTTGACAAAATTAGTAGTATTCAATTAAATGTTCGTTTTGTTTGTGATGCAGATTGTGATACTCATGGTGATAGCCGCTGCACAGGCGCAGTTCGGCCGCCCTGAACCTCAATACAATCCCTTCGGAAACCAGTTCAACCGTTACAACAACTTCAACCGCTTTAACCAGAACCAGAACCGTTACAACTCTTACTTCAGTACCCAAGCACCCTACCGTCCCTACTCGACCATCACTCCCACTGTGGCCCCTTTGCCTGTCACTAGCACTAGCGCTCCCTTCTCTGTGACCACACCCACCCCGTTTGTCGATAATGTCGCCAGAATATCCACTGACGATGCTTCGGCTTTTATTGTAAAATCCGACAACGAGATCAATCCTGATGGCGGCTACTTTTACAAGTAAGTGATATCCCTCCCTAAAAATGTCAAGTCAAAATTCCAATATTAACATGCTCTATCTTTCAGCTACGAGACCAGCAACGGTATCGCAGGTCAAGAGCAGGGTACTCCCCGCAACTTTGGAGGCAACCCACCCGTTGTGCCTGATGTAGCTCAGGGCTCTTTCTCCTGGACCTCTCCCGAGGGTCAGCGTATCGTCATCTCATACATCGCCGACGAGAACGGCTACCAGCCTCAGGTAAGATATTCAATTACCATGGTAGGTAGCTGATTACAATAACCCGACACTTAGTTGTCACTTTTGTTGTTTATTTGGTAGGTTCTGTTCATAAATTGCTACATTTAAATAAACTACCAAATTTTGGTATTGGCTTTCAATGTCTAAATTACTGTCGAGAGATGCAGGCATGGTATACTAGAGAATAATGAACGTTTTCCAGGGCAACGCTATCCCTACCTCCCCGCCAGTGCCCGAGGCGATCCTTCGCTCCCTGGACTATATCGCGAGGACCACTGGCACCAAGCAGTAAGCACTGTCAACGAAGAATGTATCTCAACGCTGCCACCGTCGCCCACATCGTGGTCACCACACATGTCACGCAATGATTTAGTAAATTGATTTAAGTATGTAGTATTTGTTTGTTTCAATGAAACAAACGCATTGTGATATTTTCTTTAAAACCTTTGTTTGCTATATCTACAAGTGATATTTATATGTGCAAGTGTAAATAAAATTACAATTATATACAGTGTTATGTTTTTTCCTTCATATAAATGTTAAACTATATAAACTAAACTATATTATTTTATAATACGCGAAGTCAAAATCCTCATCAGAGTGATAAATTTAGCAGAAGCCTTAACATAATCATGGATTTGATTCTGTTTTAGATTCTATATATTATTTAAAATAAATAAAAGCGTATGTACACTAAACATATTTTAAATGCGACAAAAGTATATACTAAGAGTGGTTTCATGCAATCCTACTACCTCAGAGTACATGACATACTGCTACCACCGATGACTTCCATTGGACTCCCACACTCGTTGCACAAAGTGTCAACAAAATTATTTCATTTAATTACTTTAAGCACGCGTAATAGTTCAAAAATCCGATATTTAAAAATAGTTGATTGAATGCCGTAAACATACATATAGGTATATTTTAACACAAACTGACTGTCTTATCACGCTGTTCTGAAAAAGGTCAAACAATTCGAAATTCACACCCACTTTAATTTTCATAACGTTTGTGATTGCTTGCTGAGTGAAGCTTGGAATTTATTATAAATTGTTTCAATGCGTTATCTTAGTTCTATATTGAATAGCCTATTTGCTAAATGACTTCTGAATCTGTGGGTATATTAAAGGCTCATAGCGTTATAGAGTGATTACGGAAGTGAGACAAAATTCGCCGAGTGAGTCTTACGACACATTCAAAATAATATTATGTAGGTATATGAAACAAAAACAATCTATAGTAGGACTAAATGTTACTTTATTGGAGTAAAATCAACGCTAGCACTGTAAGTAATATTGAAGCGGCAACAAGTAAACACCAAATATCATCGGACAGAAAAAAAACGGAGGTATAAAAACCTATATATGTCTTAAATGGGTCTGTTTGGTAAATATGAGTATGAAAAGTGGTGTTCTTGCACTCTAAAAAGTTTTCAGTTCAATCTGACTTGATATTACATGTTTTACGGGTCGAATTCTCCTACATACCAGTTTATAAAATTAAATAAAGGTAACTTCTTAAAATTAACCCACACGATAGACAAAAACAATTGACATGAAAAATAGCACCATATTATTAATACTATGGATATATTCCATAAATTTTGTAATCAAGATAATTAGGTAATGCTACAGTTCTCGATTACAACAAAATAGGCACAAATTTTATTAAATTTTCTCACGTTTCCAAAAAAAAGGACGTCGTAGCTTCAAAACATGTTTGGTACCACATATACCACAGGCTCTTTAATTGAATAACTATAGCTTTGTCAGCAGTAATGTCTCACAAGTAAAAAAAAACGCAGCGTAGTTATGAGTCGGCATCATTGACACCATCATTCTATGAAGTCAATTCGTATTATTTTTATTGGATAACCTTTCCATTTTAGTGAGTTTTTTTTCAGGGAAAATGGATTACCTTTAATGCCAGTTGTAAAATTGTTTTTGCTTATAACAGACTTGCAAACGCTTGCCCATAATATTTTATTGGTAATTGATGTGCAGGACCGACGGCTTAAAGTGGACGGGGGAAGTACGGAATCATCCTACAATTGGCTTCAGTTAAGGCTACTTAACATGACAGATCGATCAATATTATAAGTATAAACTATGCCTTGAACACGCGCCTCAATTGATCAGAATTTCAAACGTTGTCCTTATCATTGGGTACACTTAAAACGTGAAAACATAATTTATCGTTACATTAGAATATTAATTCCAAATACTATGATTTTATATCATCTTGAATCCATTTTAATTTATCTCTTTAGCTAAGATAGTAGTAACTATTGTGGATAATCTTGAACACTTGAATGTAGTTATGGTCAATTAATTATATAATCTTGATCATGTTATTATCCTAAACAAGATTGTTCAAAGATAATTACAATGGCATTTTAGATTAGATTTATTAATTATTTTAACTTTTTATTAGGAACCGGATTTTATTTGGAGATGTATTCGTTTGATTGAAGTTAAATTTTAATTGAATAAGAATTGTTAATTGCAGAAACCACTCATCAGGTTCACCACCCTTCTACTTTTATTCAAATTCTCAAACACATATAATTTTAATGGTATAGTGTTTTTTTTATATAAATAACAAAAGTTTAGGTATTCTAATGTGGTACATCATTGAAAGGATTTTGTATTTTATTTGTTTGATATTCAATGTACTGGGATTTTAAGGTGAACATTAGAAGTAGGTTGGAATAATAGGAGGAAGGTACGCATTCTTTCCAGAAGGTTCAATCAAAGCGGTTGTAGTCTCTTCGATATTCATACGTTCTTTCTTAGGGCTTAATTAATGAAATAAAAACATTATATTATCATTTTCAAATCATATAGCCTTCTATAATATTTATCGAACTTTGAAAAATGAACCCAGTTAAAACATAAATCGGATTATTTATTCGTTTATTAAAGCAGATCACTTCCTCCTATTGCGGACACCATTTATTTATGGATTTGAAATGGTCATCGTGTGCTCATTATTCGTAATGGGATAATAAATCGATGAGAGACGGATCACAGCGCCTGTGATGGCTCAACGGCCTTGGTTTTTATAGGTGTCACATTAGTTCGGAATAGGAGGCGGACGAACCCACGCGATTGCGAGGTGCCATCCATCTAAACATTACGCAAACTCACTATATTAAAAGATAACAGGTTTCGTAGATTAATCTTCGTTACGACCTTAAGCGATTCTCCAAACAGAAATTTGTAAGCTCTTTTACTGGTCTGCTCTTGTTTATTGATCTCTCAAAAATGAACTTTATAATACGCTCATTTCCATTTCATATTGGTACATTTATATACGGATAAGTATCGCGTGACATTATTAATTTCGTTAGTATGGCCTGAGGTATGGCGTTTATGACCCCGACGATTGATTGTTTTATATTATTATTATAATGTATATACATTTACGCACGTCGTTCATACATTGATTATATTATACGTTTGCAATAATCTCGATTGGGTAGGCAGAGCCAACTTATTACCTACCAGTGGCTTTGATCTCAGTACAATTAGACCGCCTTATCTTCATTTATACATTGCTTGTAATTTCGTCCTTTGTACATATTATTGAATTTTATTTCAGGTTCGATCTGAAATATAATTGTCTTACTGTGTAGTTTTCCTCTTCGTTACTCTATGGCATCGCGATTTGTTCAGACACAAAAAAACTCAATTAATTACGTCACTTTTCTTTTCGCGATCATGTATTCTCTTGTTTCGCGATCTCGTAGGCATCGTGGTCAAATTTTAATCCTTAAATTTTAAAAGGGTTTTTTTCATTAAAAAAGATCCGTACGAGGTACGTTAAATCTCAGCAAAATAAGAATGTGCCCAGTACAGCTTTTTAAAACAATATCTATGTTGTTTCCATATATTGAATACAACGAAGCCCCAGATATACCTATAGAAATAGACACAACCCCAGATATCAATACACTTATTGACGCACAGAAGATCAATTTCAATGAGGAGGTCGTACTGGCTGAGCACCTCGAGGAGAACCACCCAGACCCAGTAGCCCCTTCCGAGAGGCACTGGGCATAGAATACGAAATAAACCCCAAATTCGAAAGAAATATACTATCGGACATTGGCAACCGCTGGGAACACATTTTAATTAACGGTCTTAATAAAGATGAAACGGATGGGATCCTCAAAAAATATATAAAATACCAGAAAATTGCCAGCTCCTATAAGCTCCTACATTAAATGATTAGATTCAAACAATATTAACAGAGAGCTCTAAAATAAGGGATAGGTCCCTAGTCACTGTCCAACACCAGCTGGGAGTTACAGCCGCCATTATGGGGAAAGTCATGACAGACCTCATCGAAGATGGGGCAGTAGAAAAAAAATGCCATTATAACAAAACTCAGCAATGCTTCAAAGCTTCTGACTGATGTACACTTCCAGAAATAAAGAATACGTCGTATGTCCCGTAATATCTCCTGCGCTTGACAAGAACTTCAATAACCTAATAGAGAAAGTTAAAAGAGGTGATCATCTATACGGCGGCGGCCTAGGAGCTATGATAAAGTCTAATCAAGAACTTCAAAAGTCATCTTCAAATAAAGAAGACATTTATAAAAGTAGGTGTTAACAAATCCAGTACAAAGCCAAGGACAACGGGAAACCGATATGGTCCACCTCCATCTCAAGCCCGACAGCAATCCAGGGCTATGGCACCTCGAGGTGGACTCAGGAATCGTGCCACACAGCCACCACCTCAGTACCAGGCCCCAGCCACTTTCCTTCCGAGAGAGCTGCACCACGAGGTGCCCCCAACAGGCGCTAGGAAACCAGGTTAATGCAAGCAATATAACAAATTATCTTCCTTGTTGGAAAAAACATTACTAAGGACCCAATAATGCTTCAGTGGGTTAAAGGGTATTACATACCCTTCTCAAATACACCAACACAAAAAATTGTCCCCAAAAACAATACAACTATAAAGGATCTTAGTAATATGCAAGAGGCCATTAGAAACTTATTAGAGTTTGGGGCTGTGCAAACATGTAACAAAAGTAAGGGTCAATTTATATCTACAATATTCTTAAGGCCAAAGCCCAACGGCAAGTTCAGATTTATTCTTAACTTAAAACCTCTGAATAAGTTTGTTAAAGTAGAACACTTCAAAATGGAAGACATTAGAACAGCACTAAAAAATATTGATAAGGAATATTATATGTGTTCCATAGATTAGAAAGAATCATATTTTCTAGTGCCGGTTGCCCTAGAACATAGAAAATACCTCCGTTTTGAACATGAAAACGTCTTATACCAATTTACCTCACTACCTTATAGCCTCTGTACAGCCCCTAGCGTTTTTACAAAGTCACTGAAACCAGTTATCTCCTTTTTTATCTCCGAAAACAAGGCTTTCTGTCAACTATATACCTTGATGACTACCTATGTATAGGACGTAGCTACAATGAATGCATAGCCAACAGAGATACAACACTTCATCTCTTTCAATGCCTGGGCCTCATTGTTAACCATGGAAAAAGTAACTTAACACCCAGTACATTATGTAAATTTCTAGGGTTTTATCATTTACTCAAATACACTGACACTTGAACTACCACAAGATAAAAGAGACTCCATGGAAGCATCAATATTGAAATTAAAAAGTAAAATTAGAGAGTTTGCAAAGATACTTGGAACTTTAGTTGCAGCTTGCCCGGCAATACCATATGGTCCAGTACATATAAAAATTATGGAAAGGGAAGGATACCTAGCCCTTTTAAATCACAATGATAACTATGATGCTACAATGGAAATACCTACCGACATCTTATCTGATATGAAGTGGTGGTTACATAATATACAATCTTCACAAAAGTATTTCTCCGAGACAATATATGCTAGAAATATTTTCAGATGCATCATTGTCAGGTTGGGGCGCACACTGCAATGGCGAGAGTGTTGGAGGCCTATGGTCAAAGGATGAGCAGCAATTCCATATTAGCCAGCTGGAAATTCTAGCAGCTTTTTTCAGCTTGAAATGTTTTGCAAATAAACTTAGCCAATGTGACATACTCTTAAGAATGGCAACACTACTGCCATTGCATGCATTAACAAAATGGGCGGTGTCCAGTTCCCACATCTAAATTACATTAGTAGAGAAATTTGGTGTTGGTGTGAAAAGCGAAATATTAATTTATATGCTTCATATATTGAATCTAAAGATAATACATTTGCTGATGAGGAATCTCGCAAAACAAACATAGTCACAGAGTGGGAATTGTGCGATAGGGCATTTTGCTTGATTCAAAATAGGTTTGGGACCCCACAAATTGACCTATTTGCATCTAGAATTAATAAAAAATGTGATGTTTATGTCTCTTGGAAAAGGGACCCCTATACATTTAACATTGATGCTTTCAAGATTCAATGGGGACAACACTTTTTTTACGCGATCCCAACGTTTGCCTTGCTTACAAAATGCCTACAAAAGATAAGAACTGATAAAGCCAAAGGCATTCTGGTTTACCCAGTCTGGGAATTACAGCCTTGGTATCCTTTAGCAATGAGCCTGATGATAACCAAGCCATTAATATTTGAACCAAGTACTAACCTTTTGACATCTCCTTTTAGAATGAAGCACCCGCTGAGCATTTACCTTACCCTGAGGGTGAGCATCTTCTGCGGACAGCATTCAGACGCAGAGGTTTGCCGGAGAGCTTATTGAAAATAATGCTAGCATCAATCTCATCAGGTACGATGAGGCAATACAGTACTACTTACAAAAATTGGTGGGACTTCTGTAAAATGCACAATCAGAACTCTTATCTATCGTCTGTTCCTTATATAATTAAATTTCTAACTGAAAAATTTGAAAGTGGAGCAGGTTACAATACCCTTAATTCTTATAAATCTGATCTTTCCCTTCTAATGGGAGAGAAGATAAGCACAGACGATAGAATTAGGCGTTTCTTGAGAGGTGTATTCATATTGAAATCAGCCATGGGACGATACTCTGAAACATGGAACCCGTCTACTGTATTGCATCATCTGGCTGAATTACCGGAAAACTCCGCTCTAAGTTTACAAATGCTCACCAAAAAGTTGGTAATTCTAATAGCCCTGGCAACTGCTCAACGGGTGCAAACCCTATCAGCCATAAAACTCAATGACCTTTCGACATCTAACAATAAGATCACCATTACTATCAGCGATATACTGAAAACATCAATTATTTCAAAGAGACATACTGTCATCAACTTACCATTCTACTCCTCAGAACCTAAAATATGTCCAGGCTGGTCTCTCCTTGATTACATCCAGCAAACGGCTAATATCAGAAACCAAGAAAAGTATCTTCTAATTACATTCAAGAAACCACATCGTAAAGCCTCTAAGCAGACCATCAGCAGATGGATCCAATGCACTCTGGCTGATAGCGGGATTGACACAAGTAAATACACATCACATAGTACTCGCCACTCTGCCACATCAACAGCTAGTAAGGCAGGAGTGTCCCTGGATGTAATCAGCAAGACAGCTGGCTGGTCAGAAAGCTCATTGACATTTGCAAAGTTTTATAAGCTACCTATCCGAAGCAAGGATAGTACTTTTGATTTTATAAACTCGATTTTCCAACAAAATCAATCTTAGTATTTAACTGGATAATTATACCCAATAAGGTTCGTATCATCGTACATACAATATATTAATAAATACATATATAGAAATAATGTGCCTTAAACTGTGATTACTAACTTAGTTTAAAAAATATTTTCTTAAAGTTATATGTACAAATCAGCTCTAACTGTGATTGTAAAAGGCTAATGGCCATTTTTATTTTCTTGTTCTCATGAAAAATTAGTTAATAAGTCAATGAGACTGTTTGTGCTAGTCTAGTATTACCTATTATGGTTAATATAGAGTAAGTACATACTACTTAATAAGTTGATTTAAATTAAACTAAAAAACAAAACAGCCTAAGTCAGACTAAATTAATGTTTTATTAAAATATATTATATACAAAAAAATATAACATATATCACTCATCTTACCAATTATGCAGATGACTCTAAACAACTACACAGTAAGACAATTATATTTCAGATCGAACCTGAAATAAAATTGAAAATTGGATGAACTTACCTAAGTGAAATCCAATTGTTATTTTATGAAGGTTCGATCTGAAATATAATCACCCACCCTTCCCATTATCAGCCACAGCTGATCCCATGCATAATAGGTACCCGCTTATCCTTACTCAGCTCTAAATTAGTGACGTAATGAATTGAGTTGCCACAGAGCAAAAAAAATATTTTTTTGTCTCTGTACAAATCGCGATGCCATAGAGTAACGAAGAGGAAAACTACACAGTAAGACAATTATATTTCAGATCGAACCTTCATAAAATAACAATTGGATTTCACTTAGGTAAGTTCATCAAATTTTCAATTTTATGATATATTCAACTCTAATATTAACCCCATGAAACCATAGTGGGTTATGCTAAGATATGCTATCTCAAGATCAAATGAGTTGATGTATTGTCAATATGACGACGACCCGTGTTGGTTTGATCGGTGACTTAGCAATTGATTCCACGAGCCTAGACTTGCAGAGTTAATCCCGAACATATTATGTATCTCAAAATGTGTTTGGTATAAATATGTATTAATGACAATCATAATAATGCTCATTGTCGCCAAGCGTTATAAGCAAAGCTTGTAAAAGTACTATGGGAAGCAGCAGCTGATGGAATACTTATATAGATTTTTCTTGTAAATACACTACTTATATTACATACTAAATACCCAGACACAACACAAATTTATCATATAAATGTTTGCCATGACAGGTATTGACACCTAGCGTAGCAGTCAGGTATAATAAAACCAGACAAGCGGTCTCGACTGTGAAATACATAGGGATGGTTGCATAAGTCGCGCCCCCTAAGGAAATTTCACTGCAAATTAAATTAAACATAATCTTCTACATCTTCTGAATCCTTATTTAATATGATTTTAATTAAAAATCATAGAAACTTGAATATATCTAATGAAAATAGGTAACTTAACGTTTTTCAAAACCATACCGGTATTGGGTACGATTAATTTACGCCTAATTCGTACCATGTATAGCTTTACTCGTACTCGTAAATTAAGTAAACATATTAAAAACTATGAAGAAAAATACTCAATAATCAGAGATCACATGAACAACTAAAAACGACAAACAATTTTTTCGAAATTTTGAGATGTTTTTTTGTTCGGTATAAAGTCGAAGCTAAAAATACTAAATAATAAAAAAGGTAAAATTATGAAATCTCTTAAAAGCTAAATAAAGCTTAATTAGAACCTTATTGAGATACAGAGATATCACAAATATTTTTTTTTAATTTTGCTTTCAACGCCATCACATATGCCATGTATCCAACCCTTACATTTTGTACACTGTATCATGTTTTCTTCACGATCTTCCTTACATAGTGGACACAGCCAACCACGATTAGCTTTTATTTTTTCGTTTTTCTTACATATTTCATCTGTATTATTTCTTTTGGTACTTATATTTATTCCTTTTTCTGTTTTGACTTTTTTGAAGACTTGTTTGTAGGAACTGGAAGTTAACTTGTTAACCATTGCTGGTTTAGTACCTTTCTTCATTTTACTAATTACCTACTGTTTTTATGCAAGGAACAAGTGATAAAATATTCAATTGAGACTTAATAAGTTGATGGCCATTGTGTGAAAATATCTTAATAACTAAGTCGTACCGGTACGAGTAAGGAATTTTGTACAGGTACGACTTAAGCAGCGAGGACTTGTAAGTTTAAAACTAAAACACTGACATAACTTAAAAAGTTCGACCGTTTGAATAAGCCTAAACGATTGCCAAATAAGTGTTACAAATTGTTGTAAATAAAGAAAAACGATCAATACCATAATCTTGCCATAAAAAGCTCACAAACTGAATCAGTTTTCTTTATGAAATTGTATAATAACCATACTTTTATATATTTTTGCTTCACGAAGGCAGCCGGCGGTCTATTTGTTTACGTTTGCTCACTCGACTGAAAAGTTCATGTTGGCAATACTAGATGGCACTATTTATAAGTATCAGACGAGATATTACCGGGGTACGACTTAGACTGTGGTACGACTTAAGCAACCTTACCCTAATCGTACGACACCCGTGATGCTGGGATCCATAGCGTAGGGCAGTGAAGTATATTTTTAAATTTATAAGAAACCGTTGTGAATAATGCGTAATAACATGTCATCAGAATGTTGTTCTCTCATGTAGATTCAATGTGGTGTGCGGACAACGGCATGTTCGACCTTAGCATTTGCGAAGACGCACCGCCACCGTCTACCTACTTACTTGTTAGTTAGCTGCAGTTAGGAGTGCATCAGTTCTTGATTAATGCACAATCTCAAAAATGACTCGTTATGTAACATATTAATATATGTATACATATAATTATTTATTATCTAAGCTACAATAATTGTTTTTAATCAATGAATAAATAAAATAAATTAATACACATTTTACCTCGCCCTTTTCGAGTTTTGTAATAAATTGATCTATCCTCTAAATGTGTACATATTTTATCACAATAATGTCAAAAGTTCGATTCATGCGTTTCAAAATCAGCGCAACTCATCTGATATTAAAATGAGTTGCGCTGTGTGTGTTTCTGTTGTTCCAAAATTGTTTAATCAAGTTTTTAACCAATGATGCTTATGTATCTATTTTAGATCCTCCTTCCATTTTGGTGTTTATAAAATTATAGTGTCAAGCAAGCGTGCCGCCCACCTGATGTTATTTGGTGTAATAGGCGTTATCAATACCTGGAGTATCCAGAGCGGTTTAACAATCTATTGTTGAGAATAAATAATAATTATAATTGAGCGCGGCATATTAACAGCACGGCATCCTCTTACGGGTACCTTACACATCACAGCGATACAACATCAGTCATTAGGCAAGAGTATAAACCCGGACCACTTCAAATGGCAGGTGGGTACACAACCACGAAGACTTATTGATATAAGCTTAAGCAGTATTCCGTGACCCGCGACGCCCTTAAAATCTCGCGCTTTTAGTCTCATACGTACTAAAATTAAGTAGCACTTGCGCATTACCAAGGCTGTATAAATCTCTACAGCCACTTTTTGATTTTATTACTAGCTCGCAATTTACTCCCTTGGAAAAACAGAGTGGAGAGATCATTCCACAATCTACGTGTGTGCGGAAGTACTATTTCGGTTCAAATAATGAGGATAAACTTCTCTACAATGGCGTGATAGTAGAATGTAGGTGAGGGAATAATTTCAAAGATTTTCTAAGCACACTGTCCGTTAAATAATGGTAGAAAACCCACAGGGAGGCACTTATGACACGGTTTTGAGTCTTATTGACTCACACTGCCCGCACATGGCTTTATTAAAGAAAAAAAAGGTAGCAAAACTAAGAGTCTCGTCACATAAAATCACTAGTGTTCTTGTCCAATAGACACTTTAGTTAATAACTAAGCAAAATGTCAGTACATATTATTTAATTTTTATTGGAATTAATATGCGCTACGACTCTAAGAATGAATAATTTAATTTAACCTTTGCACATTGCCAAGCATTGGATATGCAGTGAGTATAGAAATCATTATCAGCTTAAAGATGGAACATCTTAATTCTTTGAATTGGCAAAATATTATCATCCTGTTGGTTTCTTCAAAAGCTAGTAATTTGCACGAATTTATATTATTGAAAATTAATTTATCATGGACTTTTAACAGGGCCTTGTTATATATAAATATGTATGTATTGAAATGTTTGCTGTTAAAAAAACTTTAATGTATGTGCATGATTGATGAAGTCAAAAGTATAACTGCCTATATCCATAATTTCTGGGAAATTAAGCTCTAAAAATACATGTTCAAAAAGTCATAATAATGTTGATATTCAAAATAATTTATGTAATATTGCCCGTCCTAAGACCACATACCAAAGATAGTCCCGCAGCTTTGCGGGATTATCTTTGGTATGTGGTATTAATTTATAGCTTTAAAGCGTCCTTTTGTTCTGGTCATTTTACCGATTTAAGACGCACATTCCATTAAAACATGTATGTTATGTAGGTACTAGGAATTCATCATATGAGATCTTGAAGAATGTACTTTAAATTTGCAGTTACGTTAGTAGGTTAAATAATATTTGACATTTGAAAACATGTAAATAAATTTATTGCAAATGTACTCGTAGTTACATTGAATAAAATTGCCGAGAAGATGTGCAATAATAACTATGGAGTAGCTAGTAAGTCTGGTAGCAGCAATGAAGATGCAACTTAACTGCGCGGCAACGTCATACTGATGACACTGGCATTAAAAACAAGTCAACTACACCAGAAAAGTGTCAGAGTTCAGTTATCATCTGGGTTCATGTTTGACTTTAATTTAGTATACATTCGAATAAGAACGAAATATTTGCGAAAATTATAGGCAATTACAGTTTTAGTAGTTGATGGAATTCTAAAAATCTAATATAGGTAAGTTTCTAGCCATTAAAGACTCTTATGCTTAACATTTTGAATGTTCTGAGTTTGACCCGAAGTCACTCTAAAATGACACCGTTGTTAGCATGAAGCTTAGTAAAACGTATTGTGTTTATAGTATATCAATATTTTTTATGCCAATATGGTGATCCAGGATGTCCTTTATTGCTGGCGATAATAGTGAGCGGCGCATACTTGCTCATCTCAATATTCATTATAATGTTTAGTACTCCAGCTTGCGTGCGTAGTTACTTATTTTTTGCTGCAAATGCAAATATGGTACCTTACGATGCCTTGCGCTAATGATCACCAATAATAAACACCAATTACTTAGATTTTATCAACAGATTTTAGTCGATTACTAATCTAAGGCCAGGAAAGGTATTGGATGGCAAGTCATGGCATCAGAAATATTTACATTATATTTCCGTAGCAAAACTAGAACAATGTATGTGTACTGATATTTTGTTATTGTTATTTTATTTGCAATGAACTTATACATTGTATATTGCTAACTTTATCTAACAATAACGTCTATGAAATATGAAAAGGAAGTACACGAAGCGTTGCGTATACCTCCTATATAATTAACTATTCACTAATAATTTTACGCAATGAACAATATACTAACAAAAAGCGAAATTTCACACGTATGTGACAAGTGATTTGTTTAGCAAGTTGTCTTTAAGAAAATCTTGCTTATTGTTATCAGCGTCCCAATTTCTCCCATATCAAATGCTAGAGTTTGTTACTAATATGCCACGTGACAGTACTTTATGTAGGTAATTTAGACCTTCATAAGAGCCTTATTAGGGCCTAAACTGAATAAATGATTTAGATTGATTGATTTGAGTACTTGTTATAAAATTACTTTTTGACATCCTATTATTAAGTTCAGTTGTCCATTTGATTCCGATAAAGGATATAGTTTTTCGCGATATCATTTTTAAAGGCATTGAAGAATTAATTTGCTTACAATAATAAAGAAAGACCTAGCTGTTTTCTATTAGTTATAATGCCCATTTGCGGTAAACGGCTTAAACATAAAGTGCACTATTATATTTACTTTTATTAATTAATCAAGCATCTTTTCTTCTTTAATTTCATTCAAGTAACTAATACAATAGTAATGAGAGCTTACTAGTGCAAATCACAGTTTTTAAAACGACTTATGTGAGAGCCAGAGGTGCGCTACAAACATAAAGTGTGTGGAATTGTTTCAAACAATAGAACTCCCAAATCACACATCCACCTTTGAGATTAACCTCTAGTAGAATTCACATAAACGCTTACAATAATTGGTTTTTGTATACGAAAACAATACAATAATAGTTAATTGTCTAAATTTTGGTCCGATGACCTATAAAAATAATGAAGTTTACACAATTATGCAGTTTTTAAATAAAGGTTTTATTCAATTGTTATTTTATTGATAAAGCTTTACATATGGACATGTATATAATAAAATAATGGTAATAAAGCGATCTTTGCGCACATATTAAATAAAAGTATAACTACTCAAATAACACATTGTTCAAAACACATTCAACATTCGCATTTTCTTCTATTTTGGACGATAATAATGATGAAGATTTTTAATTTGACAATCAATTAGAATATATTTTTTACTGTTTCGATAACCTTCAAAATATAACGAATGGCTGCCAATAATAGTGATGGATTATCATGATAAATACGCTTAAAAAACGGAATACGCAAAAATCGTACTTTGACAGTATTATGTTACAAAACTTTGGTCTTTTACATCTAAATTGGCCGTGGTGGCCGTGTGGTATGAATCGTTGCCTGCTATTCTCGCGATACAAGTTCGAATCCCGCCGCTCTGTTACCAGTGAGGTTTTCTAACTTAAGTGCAGTGATTAGTAACAACACATAGTGAGGAAACCTGCACACGTCTGAGAAGAAATTCAAGGACGTATGTAGTGCGTAAGAAGACTCACCATTTGTCACGTTGGCACCAAATTATCTTCGGTGAAAAGTGAGTGTTGTAACACATCTGCCTACCTATTCGGGGACCCTTGAGGGAAGATCTGACGATATTATTTTATACATAAGTTTAATTGTTTTTGATAACACTAATATTATAAATGCGAAAGTTTGTGTATATGCGTGTGTCTGTGTTTGTTTGTATCTTCATCACGCCGCTACGATTGAATGGATTTGAATGAAATTTGGAATGAAAGTAGCTTGTATATAATATTTTCACGTGGGTCAATTTCGTTCAAACAAGTATTGGTCGCAATGGAAAGTATGACTGGGATTTGTTTGGAAGATACTAATCGTGATAATTATGATGTCTGTAATAGTTGTAATATGTTTAACTCTAACGTAACTGCGTTAATAATAAATTAAGTTTTAAATTTAATATTATGCACAAGAGAAAGACTTCAACGCGTTAGGACGCGTCTTTTTCTTCCACTGAAGAACCCTGTGATTGTGAATTTCATTAGAAAATAGTAAATCTTTGAAAAATATATACGGAATTCTGCACTTCTTTATGAAATTTTGTTCGTTTAAAGTAATGTGCTTCAATGAATGGAATATAATAATAATATTTAATGTAAAGTTATATTAACTTGCGTAACTATTACAAAATGGAATGCTGCCGTATTTAACCAAAATATATGTGTTTTAATAATTAAAAACTAGAAGGTTATAGTGTCACTTATTGAAATAAAGCATTTAAATAAAAAAATGTTTTACAAAAAATATCTAAATGCTAAATTCCAAAGCAATGTGACTAAATATTCTTATCTACATCCTTATACCAGCCAAATGTTATGGATGAGTAATAATTTATATATCGATTGAATAACAAATAAAATAAATATCGTCAAGGTCCAGTTGGACTCGCACACCGAGGGTTCCGTGCTAAAAGCAAACCAAGTTTAATGTTAAACTTAACATGGCCGTTCGATCCCCAGACACGGCTATTCCACCAACCGCAAATCAAATGTTTGTAATAATAAATTTGCTCTTTTTTTTAGAAAATATAGAAAGACAATCTGTTTCCGCATTTCAAGCATCAAGTTAAGCCATTATTAAGATAGAGCAAGAAAATAGTTTCTTGTAGGGGATACCCTATAATTAATTACTTACCATTTTTTGTTATAGGGGCAACTGAAATACATATTTAGGAAAATTTCAACTGTCTACCTATTCCGGATCATGAGATACAGCCCGCTGAATGATAGATGGACGGATGAATAGCGGAGTCTTAGTAATAGGGTTCCGTTGGTTAACCTTTGGGTAGGAAACCCTAAAGTGCAAAGAAATTTAATCTCTTGTCCAGTATACACCGAAATTTGTCATTCAATAAGCACGATAGCGTACAATTCGGCATAGGCTTACCAACGCTAATAAGGCGTGTAAGGCATTCACGCAATGTACAAAACATCGCGTAGTGTCTTCTTCACAGTTTGTAATGCGTTTGACATAAAGCGTGCGTACCATTTATGTGCGAAGTTGACTCGACGCTTTACGATAGAGTATCGACTAGTTATCCCATAGTACCTTGATGCAGATAATGTTGCATCCAAGGGCCGAATTGGGAAAACCAGTCAACAATATACTTGTTCAAATCTTTACTACTCTACAGAGATATTGTTCATGTTTTTTTATACTTGTTTAGTTTATTTATATTACTTGTTGTCTTATAATTTTCAATATTGATCATAAAAAACGTATAACCAAAAAATCTAGATCATACAATGTATTATCTCAAAACAATAGCCCTATTATGTATATATTATACAGACGGACTGAAACATACTTTTAATTTATATTACGTATAAAGCACTCGACTTTTATCCATAAATAAGACGCTATCAATATATTATAATGCTAAGGCACAACTTTGCTGCGAAAATTTAAATCAGTTAGTGAGTTTATACCTAGCACGTAACGCTGTGTGACTATTACGTTTGACTGGAAACAATATTAAAACCCAATGGTCTAAGTCCGGCCCTGCAATGAGCAACAGTGCAAGCTCCCCCTGCGGTGTGCAATGCCTAGACAAACCCACGTCTCTATAAAAGGGACAGATGATTAGACGGCTAAGTACAATCCGGCGCACACGCTGCCGACCGCCACCACAGGGAATTTTATCATTGTTGCATCACTGAATCCTGAGTTTTCCAACTGAAAAGTTCTGTAAGCAATAAATAAAGATGGTAAGTTTATTGTTTGAAACTTATTTCGTTGATATATCATTTACATATATGTGACATAGACATTACATTTGCATGTATGACCCTTTTGGGTAATTAATCAAGGTATAATATACCTAGGCGAAACACTGACTGACTTAATCACGACATCCCCAAAATTATAAGCCCGATTAGTGGCTTCCGTTAAGAAAGGTTTTTTTGTATATGCAACAATTAAAAATATAAAACCGTTAATAATTAAATTTTATAAATCAAAACCCAAATTAAATAAAAAAATGTTTATTTAATTTAGACCCTAGGAGGGCACATTTGAATGTTTACTTTACCACCTGAGAAGAATCCGCAAGATATTTATTACTGTGCTGTTTTACATAAAAAAAAAATCATAATTGTACAGAATAACAAAAAAAAAATTTAAACGTTCTTTAAAAATAAAAAGAATTGTTTGTAAGTATAACAATAACTCATTTACTAAATTTTATTCAACAAATTAGAATAAAATGCGTTCATAAATATCTTCAAAACATAAAGAACAAACGCAAAAATCATTATAAATTTTCCACGAACACGATGATCATGGAATCGCTATTGAAACAAGTTCTGGGTGTATATTTATCTTGTTTTAAGGGCGACCAAAGATGGCATAGGGCAAGGGTTCACGGGTCCCGCCTTATGCAATGGCTCGTGCATTTATTGCATCTCTTAACGCCTAACCTTTTGCGGAATGCATGTTTACCGCAGTGACAAATGTGTCATCCTCGCTGTGTGCCAGCCAGCCTAGTTAACATGACACCGATGATGGAATTATTGCCTTACGATTTGACATATTACCTTTTGATTATTTTGTTGGACCAAACGACAATTGAGTATGCACAACAATTGCATCTCATAATAACAATGTAGTATTTGATTTTGATGTAAGGTGGAGTGCCCAATGGGCGGTTCGATTATTTAAAAAAAATCGGTTCGGGTGTAAAACAAACACATAAGAGGCTCACAGTTTGCGAATATATCGGAATATACACAATAAATAATTAAATCCAGAATCCACTCTTTTTAGATGCTTAAAACATGTGTTTTGAGAAGCAATACAAGGACGTAGGTACTTGCCTATACGACGTGCAATCGCGTACTTTCGTTCTTTAAAATCCTGCAATTTTCCGAGAATAAAGGAGTGACGGCCGTATAGATTGGCTTATAAGTTTTTGAACTAACTTTAGATAACTTTCATTATCATTATAAACCTTCCAATACGTACAGAAAGCTTCTGGTTTGGTGTATATGTGTCTAATTTATTTATAAAATAATAATATTACTTATTATTATTTCAGTAATAAAAAATATAAAAACAATAGGAATCGATGTAGTGTATTTATATTAATATTTGTAGTTAGTTTTCTTTCTCTAAGTTCGTCTCTGGAATGTTCATGAGGCGTGCGAACATAGAATTAGGGGCACACCTTTGTTTTTGTAGGACATTGTGTTTCACGGCAACTCTCAAATACTATGAAATTTTCCCACAACTCAATAACTTACAAAATACTGAGTATTCCAACATATGCATACTTACGAATTACTAATATTGCTATCTCATTTGTATTGGTATTTTTATCTAAACTGTGTACTACCTAAAAAAACATAAGACGGAGTTTCCTTACATTTTATAGAACAACTAGCTGCGAAACTGCGGTTCGCAGGTTTTTTTGCAACCACCCTTTTTCACAAATGCAGACCAAGGGCGATCTATTACTATGTATAATCATAAGTGGGTGGCAACAAAGGGTTATAAATAAGGCTGAATTCACCCACAAACCCTTTCTTGTATGCATATTGATAAATATTCTTTCTAGATACACGGATATCGTGATAAAGGTCTGTTTACAATTTGGCTAATTTTTAAGAATGTTTTAAAATTTACAACTCTTCTGGGGATGTTGCTGTTTACGATGTTTCTGCAATTCGATGTACTCCAATAATTAACTCCGGTTTCGTAATCATCAACCCGTAGAAAAATATGCAGGTCCTTGTATTACGACTGTCATAAATTAGTCTATATTATTCGGCGGTTGAGACAGCTATAAATTACAATAATCAAATAATAACACAAATACTAAATTAGCACTAAATGTTGCATGTTTGCATGTCATATATCAAGGTGATGACACAATTTATATTGCATTATAAAGGACATCATCAATTCAGGTCCAAATCTGGAAGTGCCGGCCAACGCATTTTATTTTTATTAATCTTGAAACTTTTTTGTTGAAAATAGGAATACAAAATAACAAAAACAAATTAAATGTCCTGTAATGTCCAACTATGGGGCTATAGTAATAAATACTCAGACGGACAAGCTCTAACAGAATATTTAAAAAAAGCGTCGGTCGGCTCTTTTAGATTTGTACCATATCTCTATGAAACATGGATCTTTTATAGTGCATAAATAAGCTACCTTTGTTCCTAATTACCAAGAACAAGCGTAAAATGCAAACACTCATTATGTCAGAAGGCGAACGTACAATAAGTTAATGTAACTTATATTGTTTGATAAATTAATCCTTGCTAATTTGTGGAAGAAATGTATTATACCTACGGTTATATTAGGTCCTTACATATGAAATTGGCGTTTTGTATGGGAGGAACAAAAAGTCGAATATTTTTTAATATAATATATTTAATTAATCAAAGTATGAACCATTATTTTCTATGCACTTTTGCCATCTCATAGGTAGTTCATTGATCCCTTTACTAAAAAAACCAGTCGGACGGGAATCAATAAAATCTTTGAAGGCGATTTGGACTGCCCCATCGGAGTTGAATTTTTTCCCTTGCAAGAAGTTATCCAAATTTCGAAAAAAATGGTAATCTGTTGGAGCAAGGTCCGGGGAGTACGGAGGATGTCTTAGACTTTCCAATTGAAGCTCTTCTAATTTAGTAGCCGTCTGTAGCGCAGTGTGTGGTCTAGCGTTGTCGTGAAGCAGCAGTGGCGTGGAGCGATTGACCAGCCTAGGTTGTTTAGCCGCTAGCTTTTCCATCATGGTTTGCAATTCCTGACAATAGACATCAGCCGTAATAGTCTGGCCAGATTTGAAAAAACTGTAATGAACAATACCGGCACTAGTCCACCAAACGCTTACAAGTAACTTTTTTGGGGTTAATTTTCGCTTGGGGCAGGATTTGGCTGGCTGGCCAGGATCTAACCATTGCGCTGAGCGCTTCCGATTATCGTAAAGAACCCATTTTTCATCACAGGTAATGATTCGGTTTAAAATACCTTCATTATTGTGCCGGTTTAGTAATGTAACGCAGCAGTCGACGCGCGTTTGCCGGTTTGTTTCAGTCAATTCGTGAGGTACCCACCTTTCAAGCTTTTTAATCTTCCCAATTTGCTTCAAGTGAATTAAAACAGTTTTATCACTAACATTGCAGCCTGCAGCTAACTCGGACGTGGTTTGCGATGGATCCGCTTC
Organism: Falcaria lacertinaria; assembly: GCA_951449985.1. Taxonomy (NCBI): domain Eukaryota; kingdom Metazoa; phylum Arthropoda; class Insecta; order Lepidoptera; family Drepanidae; genus Falcaria; species Falcaria lacertinaria. Next base: position 5,794,933 of record OX602113.1, on the reverse strand, counting down.
CACAATAGCCTTCAACTCTTCATTATCAACTTGAGTCTCAGGCCGTCCACGGGGCTTGTTCTGCAGGTCGAAATTTCCAGAACGAAAACGTTGGAACCAAAAACGAACTGTGTTTTCTTTTGCAACACGACCGCCATACACATCATTCACCCTTCGAGTTGTTTCCGCAGCACTAGTGCCACGGCGGAACTCGTACTCGTAAATAATGCGATATTTAAGGTTTTCCATTTTGTAAAATGAGTGACGCAAACAGAAAAAAACAGAAGAAAAAAAACAAATGAATGACGATCATCGAAGCACAAATACATGAGTCTATAGCTGTACAAATTTGAATTTGGAATTCCTTACCAAAGAGGAGAAATTCGTGATTAAAGTGGCCAGTACGAAAAACGCCAATTTCATATGTAAGGACCTAATATAATATAAGAGGTAGGAATATAAACAAATACTACAATTTATAAAGAATAATGGTGTAAATATGAAATAAAAATCAAGCAAAGAACCGAAGCCCGTCAAAGTACTTACTAATAACTAACTAGGAAATATTGTATTTTAACTTCTTATTATTTAAATATAATTCATTTTTGACATTTAGTAATTGAATATCATATAATTAACATATTAATATGTTTTCTAAGCGAGCTGAGAACTTGTTTCGCGTTCCGTGACTAATAGGCACGACGAAGAAGCTACTCTGTATTACGATGACTACATAAAACACAAGTCTACAATAAATACTCGGTAAACAGTCATATAAAAATCTCGTAATGTAATAAATCTTATTACAAATCGTAAAATTATACTGTTTAGTAAAAAGATAAAGACAGAGGTGTACTTACATTTTAAAAATAGTCATCGGTAAGCCTTTGATATTTTAATCAACTATTTTATTGCAATAATTGCGTTAAAAGCTTCTTAATTTTGCGAGTCAGGCAATCACACAAATTTACATTTAGTATGAAACACAAAAGGGTATGCTGCAATGCAAATTCGGAATGTATTTAGTTTAGGGTCGACAACGCGCAAGTGGTATACCTGGCTGGTATTACAAGTGTCCATAAGCTATGCTAACCGCTTACCATCAGGCGGGCAATAACCTTGTTTGCCACCACAAAAAAAAAGGCAGCTCCATATTTTTTAGTATGGTACTACCTCAAATAAAGTAAAGATGACTTCAATTTAGGGCTCTTTTGTTACACCCTTCGAGTTTTTGACTCGTCGCGTGATTGTCACGCGAAGGCCGCGTGTAAATAAGGCCACAGAGCAGCTACACCGTCCAGCTAATTGTGTTTGTCTTCACTAGTGAAGAAAATTAGCAAGTAGACATAATTTGTTAATGTGATAACGCTTGACCTGTAAATGATTATTACAGGCGGATCTCCATTTATTTGGTACTAGCTACAAAGCCCGGCGCTACCTGGATCAGAAATTTAGCCATTTTCGTCCACCGAACTCGCTATAATGCATTCCAAGGGAAGGGATATCTACCACTACAACCATGAGTGGGTGGCCGTAGGTGGTTATAGGGCTGGACGAACAAAACCTTTTTTAGTTGATGAATATCAATTCATAATTCATAAAATTAATTTTGTTATTGAGTGAACATGTAAATGGTTGGTTTTAGTTTGTATTCGAGTTTATTATTTTCCGTCTAGATGCTATGCTAGTTTGCCAACAAAGTGGTTTAAATATGCCTAACTGATTCTACATAGTTTGACTGATCACAGTGTTTGCTTCACAAATACTACAGGCGGTGTTACGAATATAAATTTATCATCATGCCAATAATGCCAAGTCGTCGTTTGTTTTGGGAAACCATTCGTTACTTTAAATATATTCCCATGTTCGCGATAGTTAAACAATAATAGAAACCAGCAGCTCGGGATATAAAATGTAAAATACACTTTGAAGTGTCTGGTTTAAGTAAAGTTGGTGATTGTATCGAGCTATTTGTTTCTTGGTTGGCACTTGCTATAATGCAATCTCAGGCGCAAAAATAAAGCGAAATGGCGTGTGTTTTTATAATTCAGATTAAAATGTACATTATAATGTTATCTTGAAGTAAAATTATGTTGTAATTAGTCGAAGCTCAGTACGTAGGAAATATTTGATGTCGTCTTTACTAACTGACCTTATAGCTAATGATAAGTGCCTAAGTAAATTTAATCTTATTGCAAAAATAGCATACTGATAGCAAATATACCGAATATTTGAGTTATAAAATATGCATACATATTTTAAAATCAACAAATGACTTAGAAAAAAATATAATCAGCATTCATGTGTTTTTCAGAGGGTGCTTATATTATTCGGTGTGATCGCTGTAGCATTATCAGCGCCACAAAAGCCTTCAGATCAAGTCATAGCAATAGTCAAACAAGATTTTGACCAGCAAGCTGATGGATCCTACAGATATAGGTAAGTTATTTTGTATACCGTTAAGTTGGCAAACAAGCATTTGGACCGCCTGATGATAAGCGGTTACCGTAGCCTATGAACGCTTGCAACACCAGTTATCAGTCGGGTTGCGGCCCTAATATGTTATGTAGTAAAATATACACAGTAATAAATAAATATCAGCTAAAATTCCCATTAAGAGGATGTATAAATCTTTATTTGTTACATTAACATAATTATATTTTGGAACTGAAAGAAATGATATACTGAAAGGAATGATGCATTAAAATTGTATAAAAAGGGGTGCAGTTTTTTTTAAACTACGAATTGGTTCAGGTTTTTTTAACCGTAATATTGACAATATCTCAGAGTAGATAATATACTAACAATATTTTCCCCTGCGAGCGCAGCTAATTAGTTTACACGTGCAGATTGACGTCGCGAAACGGACAGCGCTCAAATGATTCTAACAAATTCCTTTGTTACATATAGTTTCTGATTGCCCTCCTTAGATAAATGTAACATCATCTTGTTCTTCTCTTACCGGTATATTGTACATGCTTTGTAATATTCCTCTATCTTTGAGGGTATTATTTAATATTTACAGTAAATTGATTAATTATGGCATTGTGTTGTACTATCCTTAGCCTTGCTTTACAGGGTTATTTTATGAGCAAGTATTTTACAATTACTGAAATATTAGTGTTTACCGTATATTTATAGTGCAGCGCATACAATTCAATGATAGGTCAGGATGACAAACAATAACTATAAGGTCACTTGTGAGCGGAAAGGTTAAGTACATCTCATGCAACGAGTGTTCTATCCTACTACAAAATACAAGGACATTTTTATTAAACTAAGTATTTATATTATTATTCAAATTTCTTAACTAGTTACATACTTACTTAGTTTAAACCGGCTGGAGGTGGACAAAAAAAAACAACGCCAGCTATATGCAGTGCCTTCTAACCTATCACGGCTGCCTATCCTGTCGGATTAAAAATGAGGTTCTAGCCGGTATGATGAAGGTTAAGTACAGCTTCATCTAGCTCCAGCCGGCTCAAACTAGATATCACTGCATTTCGGCGTTTAGATATAACCTATATAGATACAGTAACGGTAACACCGGCCTTTCTGGGTGTATTAAAGTAAGTTTCATAACAAAAGGGATGTTTTATTAAATAACCAGAACAAAATGATTTGCTGCTTTCATTTCTTAGCTGACGGTACAGTACAGTTCTGTTATTATATGTATCTATTGTCTACGTAATACGATGTTTTGTTGCATTTAGATTTATTCAAATATGTATGTTCTAAAATTATAGCTTTGAGACGGAGAATGGCATCAAGACAGAAGAAACGGGAACACTGAAGAAAGCGAGCAGCCCTGATAGTAGTGACGTCATCGTTGCGCAAGGGGGCTTCAGCTACACCGCCCCTGATGGCACTGTCATTAACCTCAACTATGTAGCCGATGATGACGGTGGATTCAAACCTGAGGTACATTAAATAATCAATTATATTTTATAAATACACTCATGTTACAGACCCTTTTTTACATAATGCTATTTCACCATGAGTATATTTCTTAGAATTGCTGTGCACACGTACCAAATGACAGCACCATAATATCAGTGGTTTGATTTATTTTTCATCTAAAACTCGCCAATAGCTAAGCAAACTTTATAATACTAAGAATTTAACCTTGTGTGTTCCTAAATTAGTCGTGTACATAACCGATGACTGCACGAGCATGACCCATTTCTTGATGCAATATTTTACAGACTTAGTTATTACTTAGCAAATTAAAGTTGATATAAAAGGAAAACATTCCAATTTTTGAAATTTGCACGAATCTGTAACTTGTGTTTGATATGAACGCACATTTATTTTATCTTTACTATATTACTCAGATATAGTCTAGAATTTTGGTAGACAAACATTTCTTTAAAATTGGTTAGTTGTTCCAGAGACTGTTCAAATAATATATGATATATTCTATAGAATAAGAACTATGAATATTATCTTAGAATAAATCTGTATATTTGAAAAATAATTTTGGAAAATGATTTGAAATCTTAATTACACTTTCTTTACCAATAAAAACGACAAAACAAATGTATCTGTGTTTGTACCTTTAGAGTTTAGACGCTAGGCTAGACTGAAACTACCAAACGGATCTTATTAAGTATTAGTTATAGCTTATACTGCGAAATAAAATATAGGATAGCTATTCAAATAAAATTTAAAAAAAACGTTGTCTATAATTAATTCATAGCAAAGGTCTTAAGCTTGTTATTCATAGTTTGGCCATTTACTTCACTCCTCTGTAAAAATGCCAATACGAATAGTTTTTAGACTTTGTCACCTAAGTAAACATACGTCGATTAATGGAATGTTAACTTAATAAATATTATCATGTTGTTGAGTAAGCCCATATCTTCAGTCAATTAACAATTTAAACGTAAATTAAGGTAGTTTTAACAATTTCGCGAACCTATCTTGATGTTGAAGGGTTACTTACATATGTTCAAATTTGCTGGTTTACTAGGTTGGTTTGTCGTAAAAAACTTTATTATATTTCAGGGAGCCCATCTACCTACGCCGCCTCCGATCCCACCAGAAATTCAGAAGGCTCTGGACTATCTTGCAACTCTTCCTCCACCACCACCATCCAGGAACTGAACAAACAACACGCCTAAGATGACCGTTGCTGACCCTTCGATGAACGTCCTTGCGCCATACTTAATAACTACCACATAAATACTCTTATCGTTTTGTGAACTTGTTCTCGCCCATGTTGTAGCATTCATGAAGTTCAGAAGAAGGAGTTTTTTTATTTTTATTTTGATCTGTTCACAAGACGGTATTGTTTACTAACACGTGTATATACTATGCAATAAAAAACCTTATAAAAATGAATGTACCACGACTGAACTGTGATAAAAAATATTGATGTTTACGTAAATTGTTTATATAATTTGTTAAATAAAAAGCATAATACAGTGCCAAAGATGCATTGTAAACTTTTATTCATTTATTTTCTTTTACAACGTTTTACCATAAGCAAATAAATATTAACCTATATATTACCAGAAAACAGTACCTATCTGAAATGAAATGAAATGATCTTTATTTCTGACATACACACACAATCCAAGAGAATACAACCGCCACACAATGTCACATAATTCATAGAGGATCAACACTGGTTGATCCGTTGACACACAAATTGAAGCACGATAAAATCATATCATGTGACATTGTGTGATGTCAGGAATAGGTCCCGACTCAGCATACAACTGAGACTGCGGGTAACATCCTCAGTTACTGATTTTCAGTCGAAACCTAGTTCATGACACCATGTACAAAAGATATGAAAACGAAATAAAACTTAGACAAAAAAACAAAAAAAAAATTAACACAACAAAAAAGAAACTTAATTTTACAAACAAAAAATGAGATTAGGCGAGTACGGCAACTCAGAGCCGATGTCATGTACTCATACGCAGTTTGACACTGACAGGATATTGACATGACACTTTGCCACGTAGGTAAGGTTACATAATTGTCCACGTGCCTCGCATACGCAATATGTAGTATCGGTAACCTATAATTACAATTAAAACAAATATAGCAAATCCAGAAATTCTGCAATACATAATACAATCAGTTAACAAAATAGCCATCACATAACAAGATACTAAACCAGCCAGCTATTGTGCATAGCCATCAGGCGAGTAAAGTAGTACAAAATGATATCGGAAGAAGATATCTAAACATGTATGGTGAATTAGAGGTTACAAATTTTGTAAAGAGCACTGCATAGTGCTTGAATACTTGAGCTAAAACCTCTATGCCGATCGTAGGGTAGGCCGATGCCCCCCTAGTGAAGATGATGAGGGCTTGTAACTCTAGCTTACTATTCTTGTAATTTGTCATTGACAACTTGAGGTTGTATCTGAAACAATAGCGCATAGCTGATTGATTAGCACATACCAATTCAAACTGTCATGCAGGTGTTAAAATGTTCAGTTGATGTCATTTCCTACAAATAGAATAGTATTAGACGTAGTATATTATCTACTCTGAGGTATCAGTGAGTGAAGTGATTATTTTAATAGTACATGTGATGCACTTGATAACATGAATATAGGCTCGACATCATTAATCTTTAAGCAGAAACCTTGACGTACCTAATTATGTGCAACTACTTATTTACTATTATGCCGAATTGCGTCGGCCGTTTGCGGCTTCGATTGGGAATTAAGACCATCGCTACCTTAATCGAGTGAAGCAAGCAAGTCAATAAGTTGGTAGGACCATTAATTACTTCTAATATATACAGCCATACAGATCACGTGGTACCTACACGTATATTTCATATTCATAATATTTTGCTTTTCTATACCTACGACTTTATATTCTATAATTTTCGACACACATCATTATATTCTTTATAACATTGGAAATGGGTACATATAGGTTTATTTATACTTTCATTACATCATTTATGATGAAGTGGAGCAACAGAATAAAAAGTTATGATGCCTTTATTAGAATTTATATCCATTAAGGCAGGTGTTTGATTGTGATAATAATGATAATGTTTATTTGGCATAAATAGAAAGTAGGTACTTGGGTGAATTCTATGAGGAGTCATCAACGCAAGCCACATGTACAATTTTGTTGATCCCGATGGTAAAAGTCTGCATTAGAACTCTGCGGATAACGATATTAGCTAGAAATCTGGATGTAAAGTGTAAAGTATAACTTGGGTACAATTCATGGAAACCCTGGGTACGGGGCTGCCAACCAACAATAAGCATTTATTCAAGAATGTAAATATTTCTAGATCAGAAAATTCATGCCTCAGATTTTCTAACTAAAAGTAAATAAATATAATATTGGTTTGAATTATCTAGGCAACACTTGTTTAATTAACTCAGATTGTTATAAATATGATTTTAACTTATCCTCGTAATATAACAACAATCGTTTAGAAAGCAAGAGTGGTATCGGTGGTTCAGTAAGTCAACATTCCCCAGGCAACCTGTTTGTTGGAGTGAGCGTCGGCTCAAGGTCACCGATGAGAGAACCACAAAACATGCCACTACGAGATAGGCTAGTCGTAGTGTGGGGACCACCCGCGCCAGTAAAATCATTAACTGGCGGTCCCCACACGTAGCGTGTTTTTTTTTACAAGAAAATATTTGTTAATAACAAATCTTTAAAATGTGTTCAACCTTCTCGCATGGTAGGATGTGCTATTTAATTATGCGCCAAAAAATTTACACTAAGTTTTATTATGAACCAATAACTTAGATTTACCTATGACGGGTATAATTTGACTTCAGCCAAACATTTTTAACGAATGTTTCATACGCGAGCAGGCATTCGTCGTGTATGTTTTACCGACTAGCTAGTATATATAATATATATACAGACATCCTGCAAAGACCCTTTTGGGGTAGACAGATAGTATAAGAGGGTGGATTAGGATAGAATTAAAATTGTATTAAAACCTTTTAATAAAAATAATGGAAATAATGAGAATAATCGGTACACATAAATAAAATTGAGGTAGACACCTTTTATTTTGACATTACAAACAGACGTTTGTAATGTCAAAATAACAGCTTTTTACGAAATGCATATGAAAGTAAACACGTCTCTAATGAAAAAAAAACAATTAAATAATGTTTTGTCTGTCTGTCTGTCTGTCTGTGTGTTTGGGGTAATCTCCGAAACGGCTTGACCGATTTGCACGAGACTTCACTGGTAGATAGCTATTTTTACTGGGCGTAACATAGGCCACTTTAATTTTGGAAAAATAATTAGGGTTCCGCACAACAAATAAAAAACCGTACAATTTTGAACAACATCCGAACGGCGGGAATTATTTGAACAGGACTTTCACTGAAAAGGTGAAAGGTAGCATAACTTAGGCATTAGTGCAAATGAAATTGTCATCAAAATTAATTCCACGCTTACGAAGTCGCGGGCACAGCTAGTAATATAATAAAGAAAAAAGATTGGTAATGAATAAGCTCAAGAACTATTTGTAAGATTTGAAAAATTCTTTCACCAACAAAATGCTACATTATCACTGAGTAACACAGGTTACAGAATATATTGCTACGCGGGCGAAGTCGCGGTGAAAAAGCTAGTAAAGAAGAAAGCGATGACAATATTCTTCATATAATTTATATTAATAACTTACGTGTAAAAGAATTAAGCCGGGGCGACCTATAGTTGGTAATAAATAATAATACTTTTATTTTCCGTATAGCATTATCATGAGCGTAGTTTATTTATTTTAATTTACTTGTGGCATTTATTGCCATTACCTATTCTGCCTATGTAGTTGACGACTATTAACTGACAACGGAATCAATGATGGGGATTAGTGGCAAGTCTCCAAATCCCCATTGACTTTCCCCATCAATTACCTATTATCTTAATTAGAAATAATGAGGATTAGAGGAACAAAGATCACAAGTCCTCATCAATGGGGAAAGACAAAGGGGTCAAGTGGAATAACCCATATATTCGGGTTCATTTTGCAGATTAAATAAAGTCTACACACAATTGAGTATCGACTTCAACTTATTAACAGATATACAAAGAGTTATTAGCGATTAAATAACAATCGGCATAACATTGATGTTACAACATTATATTTGAGTGGCAGATTTAACGCTTGGCCGACTAATGTAGTCCGCTGTCCGAAGTTACATTGAATATGAAAGATAGTTCTAGAATTGCCGTTTCGTTTTTGGTTTTGTTTTGAAATAAAGGTACTTTAAATTATTAGAAACTTATTAATAATCACTTTTTGATTTGAATAAAATTTTTCATCAACAATCACGTAATTAAGTGTAGCGTACTAATAACGCGATTATTTCAAAGAAGTATTAAACGTATTAGAAATAAAGATAAAACTATATCATCGTTTATTTAATTTTTATTCAATCAACAAAAAGATATAATTAACTTTCGATTTATAAACCAAGAAGGGTACATAAAAATACCTTACATTACAATAATATCAAAATTTGTAAGATTCTGTAATTGAATCACTGGGATCCGGAGTTTTCGTGGCCAAATACTTGAGCGCTCGTGCGATCGCTGGTGGTATAGGCGGCGGTGTTGGGAGGTGGGCGCCTACGGGTCGGTAGCCGTTCTCATCCGCTGTGTACGATAGCGCGAAATCATTTCCATCCTCGTCCTAAAACCCAACGGCCAATTATTAAATATAAATATATCCAAAACATTACGTTAGACAAAATAATAAAAATCACACTAACAAACAGTAGTAGCTAGTAAGAACCATGTAAAGAGCAAGAGCAAGAGCATAACGAGCAGAAGACATTTTTCACTCGCCGTACACGCCTAACAAGGCTGAAAGAATAGGCATGCTGGCTAGCAACGCAGCATCTAATACAAGACGCATGACATATACAACCATTCAACTTTTTTAAATTAATTTTATGCATTGCATATCTGGATTCGCGGCTTGCGCGGAGTATCGAACATCAATGATACACCAATTTAGTTACAATACATTGAAAAATATATACCTATACTTGCATAGCGACCAGATTAATTCATTTAGTATTTTCAGAAAATCAGGATAGGGATACTGAATAAGTAGCCGTAGTCGTCGACTTGGTTTAACGCTTAACTTGACGCCGGATGAAGTTCTGTGTTAGATGCCCAAGTCATGGTATATTTTTATAACTTTATTGTTTAGAATCGTTCATCTAGTTAGTTTTGCTGAAGTAGCCTAAGATTGCCTAAAGGTGGGACGTAAAGTATCCGGCGGAAAGTGAAGTGAAGTGGATGTTGGTTTATTGATTACACCTCTACCTACCTACCTACCTTTTCGAAAGTACTTTCGGGAAAGTGTAAAATACTTATTTACTAGCTTTTCAAATCGGTTAATGTTGACGGCGTAGGTATGCTATATCCGGAAGTACCGCAACAGGTTGCTACAACCACACTTGTCATCTTGTGTTTTAAATGTCAATTAAATTAGCAATATACTGAGAAGGTTGGTTTTAATTTGTCTTACAGTGACTAAATCACAAATAAAGGTAAATATTCAAACAAATAAATATTGCTCATCAAAACGAAAACTAAAAGAATACAATTGTATCCGGTCGTTGGTCACTATAATTTTTTTTTGATAATATAATTTTACAATGAAGTATAGTACATATGTAAAGTGTCATATTTCAATATTTGATTGCCTTAATAATGTCTAAGCATTTAAATACATAACATTATTTGATATAGCTATTATGGAATCCGACTTAGTTTACTCTGAATATTGTTATATAATGTAGCTAAGCTTTCGTAATTATACGTACTGTGTAGGAGAAGCCTCCGACAACTGATCCACCAATAGAGTCATCGTCCAATGTCTTTAACTCGCCTTTCTCAAAAGCTTTTGTGCCATCCCCGCCCTCGTAGCTGCAACATTTATGAGTTTAAAAGCAAGATTAAAACATTATACCTATAATCATATGTTTAAAAATTATTCAAATCCTTTGACCAACAAACTTACCTGTAATGAAAATTACCACTGTGTGAGAATACATAATTTTCAGATTCTATAATTGGTACTACAGGATCGCGACCTTGCCCTCTTTTTGGGAATGTGTGCGTGCTTTCCGTTTTATAGTTCAGGGGCTTCTCTTTCTGTGTCACTGCTTGCTCTTCTGTTACAGCAAACGTAGTGACTGATTCTTCAGTTGCACTTTGATTCATTTCTTGAACGGGCGTGACCACTTTCTTTTGAACTAGACGATTTCTTACTGGTCTTCTTGTTGAAGACTGAATTTCTTCATTACTGCGTAATTTTCGAGTTTCTGTGTCATAAGCTATTGATACTGGGATTTGAAAATCACTTAATGCACGAGTTTTAGGTAAAATCAGTTTGCGCTGTGAGTTGTGCTCCGAAGCATTGGTTACATTAATATTGTCATATGTTGATTGCACTTGATCTATATTCTTCTCAGCTGACACTTCTTTATCTGAGTTGTACTGAATCCTTTCATTTACAAGTGATTTACCTTTGGGTACTATGTTTTCGTCATACACTACTGCAACCGGTATAGGCTCGTATTCTTGTAATGAAGGCGGATGATTGTAATCGTATGTATCTCTTGCGATTCTCCTTACACTATTATAACTTATCTGCTCATTAGCATTTACGTTACTGTATGTCACACTAATGATAAATATTAACATACCGATTATGGTGAATTCGGCTCGTGTAATTATCATTCTGAATTAGTAAATAATCTACAACGCACCTAACTACTACTAACGCGTGTGAAATAGCAATGAAGATGAGTCAACAGTCTTAGTCCAGCTAAATTCATTTTATATTCGTAATCATACCACCAGTTTGACAAGAATGTATCTACTTTTATACAGCTTTAGACTAATATTCGATAGGGATATGCCACATTTAATGATGACCTCAGATGAAGATTATTCATAAAGAATCAATCGTTGCAGCATAATTTTAAGGTATCAATTTAAAATTGAGAAAAAACTTTATACAATGTTTACTGGATTAATATGCCTATTTAGATTAAAATTACCATTTTATGATAAACTTTTAAAAAAATAAAACAGACCTATTTTGACAGGTTCTTTTCTTACAGATAGTTGACATTATAAGGAGTAAATTATGCTCCTTATATTTTAGATAAATAATTAGGGTCCCTGAAAAAAATAAACCCATGAAATTGTGTACGAAATCCGATACAAATTGGGAAGACTCCTATTAAGGCAGCTTTATAAAACAAAAAAATATTCCACCCGTAGGAAGTCATGGGCAAATCTAGTATAAAATATAGTGGGTCTCAGGATAGCGTAGGTTATTATCCATTTAAGAATTGTTAATCGGTATAGGAGTTCATGCCATTTCATCATACATACAAAAACACTAATTCTACCTCTTTATAATATTTGTATAGATCAGTATAGATAACATCGGACTATTTACCAAGTCACCCACAATTCGACAATATATAACAAAAAGTGACTGCAAAAATAAATACTTACAATGCAACACTCGTCATTATGTAGACATGTATAGAAACGATCTTGTTGCGCATCACTCGCCAGCAAACATTGATGAGCCACGCATTACTGAAAATCTGAGTACTTAATATTACAGCGCATAGACCTTGTTAGGAGTGGACGACCATTTTAATCACAAAGAATTGTCACCAATCATGCCTCATTGTTGACACCTCGACGATTGTGCAATTTTCCGAAGAACACATCAGTCAAGCGCTAAGGTTGAAGTATTTAGCATCTGCTAAGGCTTGCTCCTTCGGAAGGCGGGGGGAGGATAGTGTAAATAGATGAGTCTTACATATAAGTGCTCAAGAAGTCTGGAGTATCACTCATCAATCCAAAAGTACAGAGAATACAGTAAAAATGTTGATAAAATTACTTTTAATATTTTCGGTAGCCAGCTACGTCTTTGCAGCACCCACAGGCGATGAGGTCCCTTTGGAGAAACAACAGCCCACAGTGATCCCTATTGTTTCACAATCTGAAGAATTGGAACCTAATGGAACTTATAAGTTTAGGTAAAAGTGCTGTGATATTAAATAAATATTAAATTAAATCAAATTTAAATAGTATGTGCAAACATTATATTATATTTCAGTTATGAAACGGGTAATGGTATCAAGCGTGAAGAAACTCAATACGACAAAGTGATTCCGAGATCGAAGAGCCGCTCATCCAGTGAGGAGGGTGGTGAGGACAGCAGTGACAGCGATGAGATCCACGTACAGCGGGGCTCTTACTCCTATACAGCACCCGACGGAACACTAATTAAAATAAGGTAAAAATATAGTTATTCTTGAAAATATAGTAAATTTTCAATAAAACGCTAACTGCAGATTATACTGTTTTTTGCAAAATATTTTAATTATTTATAATGAGTTAAATTGTATACAAGTTTAAATACAGTAAAATTAAAACCAATAACCTGTCACAACAATGAACTTATGCTTCATGGCTAAGCGGTCTACGTGTGTGGTAGCAACGTAATAAGCAAATAGCCCCTTTATTGTCAACAAAGCATCTCTCCAAGCTGGGTCTAGTATCCTAATACATTTCAGAAACTCAAACTGTTTACTATGAGGAAACTACAACCGGAGACATGGTTTTAATTTCTAATGTCATTCATCCTATTTGTATTACTGTTCGTTTTGATATTTAGGTAGTATTTGAAGGCAAATTGAGGTCCATTTGCCTTCAAATACTACAAAAGTCTTTAACAAACATATTTTTTATAGCACTGGTACATTTCTAATGAGAATGGCTTGCAACCACCTCTAAATCTTTATTAAACTATTTTTTTTTATCTATAGTTACATTGCTGACGAGAATGGCTTTCAACCCTTTGCTGTCCACTATCCCAAAGGACAACCTCTACCAGCTGGGGTAAGTTCAGGTGAAAAAGCTGGACGGGCACTATCAGCAGCGGATAATATCAAAGGTGGCTCTGCCTCTCCAGCTGCTATTACTTTATCAGCAAAAATATCCCAACCATCACCTCCAGTTAAAAGTGATCCTTCACCAATATCAGCCGCTGTCCCTGACTCAACAACACCTGTAGTAACTACTGCTGCTAAAGTCAATTCAGAGCTCTCACCAACAATCACAGAATCAAACTCAACAGATGCTACTACTGAATTAGCAAAATCTTCAGAGCTGTCATCGACACCACCACAAAGTGGAACAGTAAGGTCTTCAGATTCCACAACTGCTCAAAACGAACCTATGACACCAGGAGACATTGCTTCAACGGCAGCTCAAAATGAATCTACTTCTCCAAGTGAGTCTACTAAAGCTTCTGAGCCTGAGTCCACAACTGCACCAGGAGATTTAACTACTCCTTCTCAATCTTCAACCACAACTGTACAAGATGAGTCTACCACACCTTCTGAGGTGGCAACTTCCACGTCTCTAAGTGAGGCCAGCATATCGTCTGAGCAAGCATCTACAACAACCCAGAGTGAGTCCACCACAACTTCTGAGCTAGTTTCTACACCCGACACTACAGAGTCTACGTCAGAACAGATATCCACAGTAGCCCAAAATGAAGCAACCACATCTAATGACCTAGCGTCAACATCAATACCAGAGGCTACCACAGTTTCTGAACCAGAATCTACAAGTTCAGAATCACCATCGACAAAAAAATCTGTTGAATCCACTAACCACTTTCAGATGGTGCAACAACTGTAGGTTCTGATGCATTTATGACTTCTGAAACAACCACAACTGCTTCTAAAGTTTCGAGCACTGAAGATTCTACAGCTCAAGCTGGTACTACTGCCTAATTTTTGTTTGCAATACTTGTTTATAAAAAAAAACATGTACTTTAGGATTCCTGGATGTATTGATGATTTGTATCTTAAATTTTAATATTTGGTTAATGGCTTGATATAAAATATCACAAGTATAAAATTCATCCAACGAAAGACGACTTATCTGACAATACGGGTGATTTTATAAATATATTAATTTTACGTAAGTGAACAAAAAAATGTGATATATTGTTAGGCAGTCAACATATTTTTTTATTAATGTTGGCGATGTTTTGTAATGAAAAATAAATACGTTTATTTGAGGCCTGGTTTTAATTTTCACTTGGTAGGATAAATTAATTATTTTTCATTTTCATCTAAATCTCTTCATATACAAGTCATTGTCCTGAATTAAGGTTACTGACACTGGTTGATGCGAATGACGGCGTTCTACGGTCAGTCAGTTGTTGTAATCGAATTGATACCTATTAGTTAACCCATTGAACAAGTTATAATAATAATAAATGAACCTCTCCACACACCTATCTCTCCCGAGATACTTTTACTTCAGTATGACTGAATACTTTATAGGATACATATGGAATAAACGAACCGTAGCTGGAAAGAAAGTGCCCTAAATATTTAAGATATCAAATTTAACTCTAAAGAAACATTCCTTGATGTACATAAACAAAAATGCATTCATAGTTTTTCGAGAGAACGCGATCTTCAGTTAGTTACCATAAAAAAGAAATTAGAAAATCTGAAAGCATAAGACCCTAGTACACATCAGATCAGATCACATTAGACCTCAAAATAAAATTGTCACATTAGATAATTATGATAGGAACTGGTCTCTGCTGTTTGTTAATGCATAATATTGTTAATTATAGAATTAATTAATGATTTTGTTTACCTTCTAACAAAACTAGCGATCCGCGTAGGTTTATACAAATCGTAAAGAAATTAAACATAAAAAATCTTCCTCAGGAATCACTACGTCTATTAGTAAAACCGCATTAAAATCCGTTGCGTAGTTTACAAGTTCTAAGCGTACAAATGGCGGGAAGAGACTTTGTGTTATAATATGTTAGTTTTTTATCGCATACTGAACATTTGTATCGCATATACATTTGAAAAAAAGTATTAACATTACATACGGACCTTCGAATCAACCCCCCCCCATAGGTACTACGCTACGAATGAATGATATTAGGTAAGTGACCATCAGTTGTCGTTATTTACGCTTTTGTATTCAGTTTCGTGAGGTGTGTATAAATAATAAATTAAAAATATGAAAGTCAAGCAGTTGAATACTACCGATACAGGCATCTGAATCATGACATTGACATTCAGTAAGATTTACCTATTATTCTTTTTGGTTTAGAAATTCTGTTTATTCTCATGTCACCTTGAATGTCTTACTGTGATAACCAGCACTGGTAATACTGCCAGTTGTCTTGGTATGCTACCACATGATATTTAATTGGTAATCTGTTATTTCTTCATTAGTTTGAAATAGGCCGTGATGTCGTGGTGGCCGCTAAGAATTGCCTTCTATTCTTATAACGCAAGTCCGGATCCCACCGATCGTACCAATGTATGTTTCAAGAATCTTACGTGCAGTGAACACACTACAAGCTTAATGGTGAAGAAAAACATCGTGTGGAAACCTGGATGCGTTTGGAAATTGAAGGACGCGTATGTAGTGCCTGAGAGACAGCGCAAGCGACTCATCATCCGTCATGTTAGCACCAAATTATCTTTGGTGGAAAGTAGGTGTTGTAACACCTCTGCCTACATATTCGGGGACCCTTGTAAGAAGGTGTGCATGAATATGACGTTATTCTCATGCAAACGTAGCAATATACATTTCCTCGTAGCTCACGTAGTAGCGTAGTATTAGAGCTCTCAAGAAGTTGTTATATAAGTAGTTATTTACATTGAAATGGACCAGCAATATTACATATTCCACGTTAGTGTTCAGAGAATGCATTAAACACAATAATGTTGTATATTAATGTTCGGATATGCAATTAAACCCAAGAATTAAGCGCCATAACCTTAGTCACTAATTTAAAAATATTTCTAGGTACATGTTAGATATTTACTAGACCGCATCTTAATTTCACCTTTTCAATGCTACTTTGGTATAATTTACAAACCCGAAACCAATTCATGCAGATAATCAAATATTAATGTCCCCCGTCGTGTCTACCCATCCCTTCATCGGAATGTTCTATGCAATTACGGAAGTAATTTTTTTTCAGTTATTATTGATATTGGGGCTCGAGATCTAGGGGTTTTTTTGGTCATCTCACTTGAGAGTCGGGCAGGTAATAAATCACACGGATCAAGAGTTTTACTAAGTGAGTAAGTCACCGACTTCCTAGATGACTCAGTGATAAGATCAATTAATGAAAAGAAAAAGAGAACTCGCAACCGGAGAGCATGAAGAAAATATTGATTAATGTGGAAGAAGAAAAAGAGGTGGGATGGTCTCTATACTTTCTTCCTACCCCGAAAGAGACTTGATGTGATAATGTTATGTTTTTTTATGTAGGTGACCAATATTAGTAGACCAGTAGGTATATGAAAAACGCCTACCCTCTTGATCTTAATAATCAACATGCCTGATAAGTGATAATAAATCATTATTGCATACATAAGCAGACGCAATACAACGCACTTCTTATGTAACTACTACTAATAGTAGTCGCATAGCGCGATGCCGCGGTATCACTGTCTCTCTGTGGCCTGAAGCAGCATGTTAAATTGTTAATTTTAGAGTTCTATTTAAGTGAAACAATGGTACATCACATATATATGTATCAGTATTTGTGTAGTAATGAGGTCCGATGAAAGTTAGAATTATAACACTTTTGTGAGTTTATGATATAAAGGTATATTTTTTCCATTAATAATTTTTTTTTGTATCAAATTCACCTAATTAATATGAAAAAAAAACAACATTATAGCGTTATTATTCAAATTATTTTTAGTATTATTAAATTCAGTGAAATCCAGCGAGTGACCGCTTACCACTTGGCGAGCCACTTGATTGAAACCTTCGTTGCACATAGTTATCATCTTATTATTATATTATTGTATATAATATAATAATAATATTAATATACATAAAGTAAAATCTAGGCTTCCCTTTTTATGTACGGAATTCAGCACAGCGAATGTTTGTTTATACGGAAAAGCAGTTCAGAAAATTATTATCATGTTAATATTCATACAATAAGCTTTACAAATATAATAAATTAATAATAATATCATTCCACACACTACCACGAGTTTGATGCAAGTCTTTAATAGTCATAGTCATACTTTGTTTATATTTTGAATTGTGGTCGAATTTCAATCACTACGCGAACCTATAAAGAAATACGTATCGAAACGGCATGATTACAGTAGGTACTTTATTATAGTATGTTTAAGAACTCATAATATTAGTCATAATGCGAAGATGAGGATGTTAAGAGAACTACACCTCATTCATTTTGTAATTAGATTATTTTTCATACCACTAAGGTAGCACTCATGCATGCGGGCCACCTGATGGTAAGCAGTCACCGTAGCCTATAGCCGCTAGCAATACCAGGGATATCACTAACGCGATGCCAAACCTTTTGTTGGTGAGGACTCACTGTGCTAGGAGCATTTCTGCTAGCGCAGCGTATCCTCGTGGAGCACTGGCAACCTTACTCACCGCAGAAACACATTTACATTTAAGTTTACATTAAAGTTGTATTATTTCACTGCGATATTCTGTAAGGCGAAATAGTCCCCAGTCGTCCCCAATTCCAATTCGCTCTACCTCCCTTTTTTTTTAGCTCATTGTGTGATTCACCACTTTACTTGAGCACAGAAAAACTCGTAGGTACAAGCTGGTATTTGAACCTGAGCCCATCAGATGACAGACCGTTGCTTCAACGACAAGGCCACCACCTGTAATATGTACTTGGCTTGACACGCTACCGCGTGTCTAGATTTGTTGTAGCGGTGTGAAATCATGTAAAATGAGGGTTCCTTTAAGTAGGGAATGAATATGTTAAAAAATAATATGCTGCATAATAACAATCACTGTGTACCCGTACGCAGCACGCACTATGCACGGCTGCTTTATTCGATGTCATAGTGCTATGCTATGACATATAACGACATCATTCGTTATGCGGAGGAATTTGTAGGTGAAGGTCTTGTACGCGCCAAATAATTGAAATTTGCATATGACGTTCACAACTTAACATCCTCAACATTCAACAAGCTTTTATTAATCGAGATTTTACTTGTATTTAATAACGTCACCTTGTTTTCTATACAAAGTATTCATCGGTTAAGTTTTGAGCTTGTAATGTTTTTGTACAGTAAATATTTTTGAATGAAGCTGCGTGAAGCCGGATGCTGCATAAAATATACAAGTATGAGCCAACTGCTGCAATTCACTTGACATTCAAAAGAATGGCGTTTGTGTGTCTAATTTGACAACATCCAAAACGAATGTATACGACAAACAATTAATCGATTTTGCCACCATTTATGCAACTGACTGGCAGCAAAAGTTGGAATTAATCTCCTTAAAGTTCTTAATGTCTTGCAAAGAAATCAGTCATTTATGTAATGTTCAATTGGCAATATCGAGATACGAATGGGATGAAAATAAAGTGATATTGGGTATTTTTAAGTTCAAAAATACATTATTTGTATGTAAGTGAACTAATAAAATAAGAGATAACTAATTAATTGTGTCAAAGTATTTCATTCAATGTCATGTTTATTCGATATAGAAATTAAAATCATAAAGCCTGTAGATTGGTAGCGTATTGCGGCGGCAGGTCGGGCATGAAAGTGAGATGGCTCAGAGCAGTGCGAGTGGCAGGGGTGTAGTATAAAAGTGAGCGCCTACTTCCACTCTGACATAGTTCACAACTCCACGTGCCATCTCACTGCCGCTCGTCACACCACACACTTACCACAATGAAACTACTGGTGAGTAAAGAAAGCTTTGTCCTCTTCAATTTCTCCGGCTCTAAACATATCAATAGATTTAAGAAGAAATGGGGAGATAAAGCACTTAAAGAAAATATATTAATCTATAATGGTTATTTGAGATGAATGAGCATTACGCATTTCGTAGAAGGATCCCACAATTAGATGACGCAAAAGGCACCAAATAGGGTCGGGCGATAGATGCGAGTGACTGTTCAACTATGGCATTTAAATGTCAACATGTTTGAGGAGTTACATTTAATCACGTCGCTTCTTGATTTGAGTTTGGATTTAATTTTCAAGTTAGGAACTTTGTTTTTATAATGGTCCGATCATTATCATAGCTCCACGCAATAAATCGACAAGACGATCGTATTTGACGTGTGATGGACAAACATGTTTAATTATACGGATGTATCATAATTTTAGTTTTTCGTTCGGGCGTTCGGTATCAAGATACTATGAAGTAATGATATAATACATTATGATTAAAATTGGATCGAAAAGTACTTCAGTACTATCAATCCATAGCTAAGTTATTATTAAATTATATTATAAGAAAACACTAGTGATTATCATGTCTCGACTGCAAGCTAGCAGTGAATGAATCACAACACGGCAATAGCCTTTATCACGGACTTTTTATTATGATTGAAAAAACCAACGTTTCTAGAGCACCGTTCTAAATTGACAGCTTTTAATGCTTAACTGTTCAGCTACCAAAGTTTCATTTTTGTATTTAAGTATAAACAAAAGTATGACTTCATTTCGTTGTAAAGCATTATGCAAATTGCAACCATTAGTGAAATTACATAAGAAGTTAGTGCACATTACGTGAGGATAAGATAAATAACATGTTGGCCGTAAACATATGTACGGCTAATGCCACTAAGAAAAACGTATTACTTGCATTTTTCTACATTGACACACGTAGCCTCATTTTGCTAGACGTTCCGGCATATCTTTCATGTGTCAACTTGCATAACATTTCCTAGGTCAGTGTAAGACAAAATTCTAAGGAGTTAGATTGTATTACGCTTGGTTCATTTGAAGCTAACGTGATCCACTGATTTAATACTGATAGGGAAGCGAAAGCTTTTCAATTGCTATAACACGACGGTGCTGATCAAATGAGAGATTACGTGCATACTCAGTCAGTCATCTTTTTAATATTTAAGCTTTCCGCTTATTATTTTCTTCCTGTTTATTATTAAATATCGAATAGTATTTATTCTAAACCTTCAATGAATCTTTAGAAGTTTTATACATAAGTTGTATTATTATTTCGTTACTTCGTGAAATAAATGGTTGAACATTCATTTGTAACAGAACTTATGGCCGGACTAGATAGGTAGTTATAAATTACCAGTGTAAATGGTAGCAACAAGTAAGAATTTAGATAACTTGAAATTATTTATGTAAATGTAATGAAATAGCTAGATTCAATTATTACATCAACGAAACGAGTACCTACCAAACGTATAAATCATGTGTTTAATAACATTCATTACGTGATTAACGCTCGGCGTGTAAGTGTGCAACATATTGGTGAATGATAAAACGCAAAGGTCGGTAGGAGTTGCGTGATGATTTTATTACTTGATATGATGCTAATTCAGTTAGCTCATCTTTGCTCTAGACACTGCTATCACGAAATCTTGCATAATGTCAGAAATATGTGAGAAGTTAGCACATCAGTTTACCTTTGAACACGACATTCTTTAGCACAGACAGACGAAGTTACTGAAACAAAACTTGCCGAAACGAGTATTATATAACTTAATACAATAGAGATCCTCTTCTGTGACGAACCGTAACTTGAGTAGATCTTAATGAAAACAATGCTATAGTTATAGGCATATGTAAGTGCCAATATATGAAGTGTTTGGGCCCACTTTCGCCCAACCTGCGTGTCGAATGAACCGGTTTCACAAGATAGTGCCTATTGTATGCATGCATCTTACCTTGCGACATTACGAATATGATTAAGCTCTTTTGTCTGACCTCATCCCATTATTGTACAATTTCATGCATAAGGTTCGTCTTCGTTAAATAATACTTCTCAATAAATTCATATCGATCTTGGATTAAATAATATTTAATGATGTATTATATTTTTCCAGGTCGTTGTATCTGCGGCGCTGTCTTTAGCGGCAGCTCTTCCACAAAGGAGGGTGTCGCAAAAACCTGATGCGCAGGAGATCGACGATCAGCAGCTGGCTGAGCAGAACTACAACTTCCAGCCCCAGCCTCAGGCAGACTACAGAGCCCAGCCGGAGTACAGACAGCCCAAGCCCGTTGAAGATTTTCGTCCCAAAGTGCAGCTGGAGACCACCACCTACATACCTATCATCAGCTTTGACAAGCAGCAGGGTAACGATGGAAGCTACCAGACTTCGTAAGTTCACTTTACTCACATATAAGTAAATAATATATTATATATTCATTACACAATGATGCTTAAATATTATGCGCCAAATATTGCGATGCACTTATTTATATTGGCATAATGATGACATTGAAATGTATAAATGTGAGATGAGTCCATACATAAGTATAATAATTTGCTTATTTATGATTCCAGGTACGAAACAGGAAATAATATTCGTGCCCAAGAGGAAGGTCACCTGAAATCGGTTGGAGAAGACAATAACGCTCTTGTCCAGAGTGGGTCCTACTCGTACACCGCTCCCGACGGCCAGGTCATTAACGTCGAGTATACTGCCGATGAGTTCGGTTTCAAGGTCAAGGGTGATCACATCCCCACACCTCCCCCCGTCTCCCCCGAGATCCAGAAAGGTCTTGACCTTATCTACGCTGGAATTAAGGCTAACAAGGTAATATTACATTATTTCATCTATTATTAGAAAGCATTTTATGAACCATAAATTGAGATTTTAATAAGTGGCATTTATAGATTTTTAGGCAATTATAAATTCACCCGTGTTTAGTGTTTTTAATTGATCCCGTAGTAGCTACTAACCCACCCGGCTTTCGACAGACCCAATTTAATCCACATTTACGAAGGCTACGGTGGCTGTTGCAAAACGTTGCATTACGGTAGTATTTTAGGATAATATGCGTTAGAAATTAAACCATTACGCGCACTGCATTTTTGCGTTTGACACAAGTCTTACTGAATGTCATGTCAAAATTAGTAAATTTCAAATTGTGGTTCTAACACTAGGCGACCGTTAGTAGATAGGTTCGTCATGTATTAAATCACCTAGTGGACTTAATTCCCAATGAAACTTGCCAAAATAATAAAATATATGTGGGAAAAACTATACATTCAAGTGATGAAAGACTGACAAAAAAGTTATCCAATTCGAATCTGAGTGGTAGATGAAGCCGTGGAAGGTCAAGGTCCAACTTTCGAGATCAAATTACAAAATTATTCAAAGTATGAAGAAATTGCAATGATTATGTAAAATAAGCAAAAGAGGTGTGCAAGTCAAGAGTGAGATGGTGCTAACTAACCTCGTGAGGCACTTGGCATGATGATATGTGTGTATTATGCCGCGACCTAATTAAGCAAATAAATAATGAATTATCTCTAAAGTTTAAATGAACGCCTAATTCCATCCAGTATGTGTTACTAATTTTGGTTTAATATCTCCAGGAACGCGCGGAAATCGAGGCCAAGAACAATCCCCAAGCCGCCAGACAACAGGAAGAGAATGCAGCTCTTGACTATCAAGGATTCTACCACCAATAGACTTCATAGCGTACCGACTTAACTGTGAATTCTATGTGGCGGCACAGTCACACCTACAGAAATACTGTCTCTATTGGCGAAACTGATATGCCATAATATACCTATTCAAACTTTACATTTTGTCAAAGGCGACTTTGTTTCTGATCGATTTACAATTTCGTGACTAAATATTACCAATATGATTATGCCCGGTTGCAAAAATAATTAATTATTTGTTAAATGTCTCGATAAAACACAATTGGCTAGATCACATTCCGTTACGCAAAATACAGTATTCACTAGTTGTGGTTATCGGCTTTAATTTTTAGAGTTTACACGATTAAGGCAAAACTTTTTTGCAGGAAAATAAATACTCAGGGTGTCTCAATGATGATAGATATAATAGGAAATTAGGTATTATAAGTTTTATAATTACTAGACTTTAGCATGATTATTATTTGTAATATTAAATATACCATTCTGTCAATATATTTCCAGTATTCGTTTTGACTTCCGAGACACTCATCTACATCTCAGCTTAGCGTGGTTAATTTAATACAAATACTTATTTTTATACTTTTGTAAATAATTTATCTTCATTATTTTGTTTTGAATAAATGTTATGTATTTTTATTTGTGTTGTTGTGTGATTAATTGCCTGATTGTGTGTTACGCACCCCTAATATAAGGATAGTGCTGACTATGCAAGCCCGACTCACCACAGCAACAACGGGCAGCGGTAGAAACCTGAGGCGCTGACGCAGCTCCTTGGACGATTCCACGTTCCGTGGGAACCCGCGTCACTCCGTGTTCACCCATCGACTCGGTCTCACGCTTAAGTTAGAATATAAGTTATATTGTAATTTTTATTCTTTAATTAAATTAGTTAAAGCATTTTGGTTTTTTTTGAGACCTCCGGCCGCCACCCGCTTAATTGGCGCAGTCGGTAGGATACTCGAAAGCCGCGTCGTGTCAAGATCTCCGACCAAAAATCGGTCCGAGGCCCGCGTGGCTGCCGGTTATCAAGCCGAAATCGAGTATACAGAACGGGAGGAAGCCGAGGTGATCTGGACCTTGATCGTCAAAGATACCAAAATGCAGTGAGTACCTTGAATCTTCAAGTATTTGCTATTCCTAGTTCCTTACATTTCATTATCATTTATACGTCCTCGTTATAAGTGCGATATTATATACATATTATATACTAAAATTAAAATAAAAACTATTACATAGGTATATTCATTTTTTTTGTCGCAGTGTTAATATAAAGCTCAAAGATTTTCCACCCACGCGAGTTTATGAGTGCTAGTTATAGGAGTAGTAGTAATATTAGTAGGCACGCGTGTATGGACGAGCATAGGAATTTATCGGGTTTAGAAAGTCTAGAAAATTCAGATAGCTTAGAAATCATGGCTAGTGACTCGATTGATACCATATACAAATCCCTCCGATTATTGCCAGAATTCGATGGAAACCCGCATATACTAACCAGATTCATAAATCTGTGCGATCAGTTAGTGATAACACATTTTAAGGTAGGAGAAGGTCACGAATTATCAAACTTAGCATTATTGAATGGGATATTAAATAAAGTGACGGGACCTGCGGCTAGATTGATTAACTCAAATGGCATTCCAGAGAACTGGATCGGGATTCGAAATGCCCTGATAAATAATTTCGCTGACCATCGCGATGAAACCGCGTTGTATAATGACCTTTCCTTACAGACTCAAGGCTCTAGTAGCCCACAAGAATTTTATGAGCGGTGTCAGAGTTTGTTCAGTACGATTATGACGTACATCACATTACATGAACCTGTTCAGACCACTGTAGAAGCGAAGCGGTCCCTTTATCAAAAGTTAACGCTTCAGTGTTACTTGCGGGGTCTCAAAGACCCACTAGGGTCTAGAATACGTTGTATGCGTCCAGAAAGCATGGAAAAAGCATTGTGTTTCGTACAGGAGGAGCTTAACACCCTCTACATTCAGCAGCGCAACGAGGGTGGCCCCTCAAAGAAAGATTGGCAACCGCAACCGCCTGTGAGTACCTTTAATTTGCCCCTGAATAAATTTCATATGTCAAAACCTGTCGATCATCAAAATTTCAGTGTGCCAAGATTACAACATAATATAAATATGCCCGGTCCGTCGCGACAATTCATAAACCACCAGCCTTATCAAGGTTGGAGGCCTACACTAATGTCTCAGTTCCGTGGCCCTAGCCGGACCCAACAAATATTCCGTGCTCCGCCACCAAATTATAACCCGCAGAGCAATGTATTTAGGCTACCCCCTAGGCCACAACCACAGCCATCGACCTATAATAACTATCCGCGTCCTATGAGCGGTGTGAGCCACTTTGTCACAAAGCCCCTGCCACCATCTGGGCATGATTGGCGTAAATTTGGCAACCCGCCGCCTAATAACTATTTTAAATCACGTGAAGTTAATTTCAACGAACTTGACTATGGGTGTGACACTCCCGACTATGAATACGGCTATGTTGATGATTATTATGACGACTACTATAACTATGAACCACAGCCAATTTTTTGTAATTATAATTATGACCAACCAAATTATGCCGAAAATGTTTCTGTTGAGGAAGTCAATCAAAACTCTGAGCCTGATAGTAACGAAAATTTTCAAAAACGTTCGAAATCCGAAAAGCCAAAATAGAGGTTAACTTACATACGCAGCGACAACTTGTCTATATTCAGACAAGTAGCCCCTCATTAAAACTATTAATTGATACTGGGGCCAATCAGTCTTTTATTAGCCCTTCTGCTGTCGAAAAATACTTCAGTCACATTCCTTTAAATTATGATCCGTTCGAAGTGACGAATGTACATGCCACGAGTAAAAACGATTACTCAATAACTTTACCGTGTTTCTCAGAATTCAACGAAGAAGTTGACATTACATTATTCATTTATCAATTTCATAATTATTTCGACGGTTTGATAGGATTAGATCTGTTGAATAAATGGGAATCGAATATTGACCTTAAAAATAAAACTTTAGTTACACGAAACGCGGTGGTTCCGATACAAATGTATGATTCACGTAATGTCAACCTCTACGAAGATATTATACCGGCTCAATCGTCTAAGTTAGCCCGGTTGCCAATAAATTCAAAAGATGGGGAAGTGTTTGTACCCAACCAGACTTTGTGTAATTGTTTAATTTCGGATTGTTTAACAAAAGTAAAGAATAATCGGGGCTGGGTACAAGTGACAAACCCAACGCTTAATGACGTCATCTTTTCTATGGATCGTCCAGTATCATGTGAAGTTTTCAATGCCGAATGCGAACGTACACAATATTGTGATATGTCAGAACGTGCTAAGCATGTTGTTTCTCGACTTCGAACTGAACATTTAAATCAGGAGGAACTTGCTAATTTAACATCATTATGCGAACAATATGCTGACGTATTTTACCTTGAAGGTGAACCCCTTACATTCACTAACAAGATAAAACACAGCATTAAAACCACGGATGAAATTCCTGTCCATACTAAGAGCTATAGATACCCGCATATTCATAAACAAGAAGTTAAAGAGCAGATAGGCAAAATGTTGGAGCAGAACATTATACGACCTTCAGATTCTGCGTGGAGCTCTCCTATTTGGGTCGTGCCCAAAAAGGCTGATGCTTCCGGTAAGACTAAATGGCGCATTGTCATCGATTTCCGAAAAGTAAACGAAAAAACGGTTGATGATAAATACCCAATACCAAATATTACAGACGTCCTTGACAAACTTGGTAAATGTCAGTATTTTAGCACTCTAGATTTGGCTAGCGGCTTCTATCAAGTAGAAATGAGCCCCACAGATATACATAAGACAGCATTTAATGTAGAAAATGGGCATTACGAGTTCCTAAGAATGCCAATGGGTCTTAAAAACTCGCCTTCAACTTTTCAGAGAGTAATGGACAATGTCCTCAAAGACCTACAAAATGACGTCTGTTTAGTTTATTTAGATGACATCATTGTCTTCAGTACTTCTCTTCAAGAACACATAATTAATTTAGAAAAAGTCTTCAAAAAGTTACGAGATTCTAACTTTAAAATTCAGTTAGACAAATCCGAATTCTTAAAATTGGAAACCGAATTTCTTGGGCATGTCATTACTACAGAAGGCGTAAAGCCTAATCCTAACAAAATTAAAGCCATAGATAAATACCCGTTACCAAAAACTACTACGGAAATCAAGCGTTTTCTCGGTTTACTCGGGTACTACAGGAAATTCATCCCTGATTTCGCTCGCATAACGAAGCCGATGACTCAATGCCTGAAAAAAGGTAGTAAAATCACTTTAGACAAAAATTATATTAACTGTTTCGAACATTGTAAAACTTTACTAACAAACGATCCAATACTTCAGTATCCAGATTTTAATAAAGAATTCTTGCTAACAACTGACGCTTCCAATGTTGCAATAGGTGCTGTTTTATCGCAGGGTCCCGTTGGCACCGACAAGCCAATAGCATTCGCATCACGAACATTAAATTCCAGTGAATTAAACTATAGCACCATAGAAAAAGAGCTTCTTGCTATAGTTTGGGCAACAAAATATTTTAGACCGTATTTGTTTGGCCGTAAATTCAAAATTTTAACTGATCATAAGCCCCTACAGTGGGTTATGAATTTAAAAGAACCCAACTCTAGACTTACAAGATGGCGCTTAAAATTGTCAGAGTACGACTACACTGTAATTTATAAGCAGGGTAAATGCAACACTAATGCCGACGCCTTATCACGCGTTGAAATAAATAATGAAACCACAACTTCAATTGTAGTTAACCTTTCAGAAGAAGATCCCGATGATTCTAGAACCTTGACAGCAACGGAAAGTTTTGACGGTTCTAGAGACATGACAGCTCATACCGATGCTGAGAGCCCCATCCTGGAAATTCCGATCACAGATTATCCTCTTAATAAATTCACCAGACAGATAGTTATTACAGTAGTAGGTGACATCAAAGGAAGGCCAGTTGCTACCAAACCATTCGACACACATACGCGTACTGTAGTTCAGGTATCTGAATCCAATCTTAAGGAAGACGTCATTAATGCAATAAAGGAATTTGTTAATCCTAAAATCAAGACCGGCTTGTTAATCAATCCGCTTACTGCTATGAGTTCTATAGTACCAATTATACAAACCACGTTTAAAAATTCGGCGATGAATCTTACATTGGCTAAAAGCGAACTAGATAATGTTAGAGAATACTTACGACAGCAGGAAATCATAAGCAAATATCACGACGGTAAGACTAACCATCGGGGTATAAATGAGTGCTACTTGGCTTTGTCTCGCAAATACTTTTGGCCTAAAATGCGAGAGCATATTACAAAATTCGTAAACGATTGCACAATTTGTGGTCAAGCTAAGTACGACCGCAATCCAGTTAAACAACAATTTCGCATTGTTCCACCTGCTAGTAAGCCATTTGAATTAGTTCACATAGATTTGCTTACCATCGAGAGTGAAAAATTTCTGACAATAGTTGACGCTTTTTCTAAATATGCTCAAGCTTACTACCTGAGAGATGGCACTGCCGTGAGCGTAGTTCAAGCTTTACTTAAATTCTCCACTCATCATGGTATTCCAGTAACTCTAGTTTCCGATAATGGCCCAGAATTTACAAATCATTTATTTGCAGAATTTGTAAAGTTGCACAAAATACAGCACCACAAAATTGCACCACATACCCCTAATGAGAATGGAATCGTAGAGCGTTTTCACTCAACGATATTAGAGCACCTCCGTATATTGAAACTCGAGCGTAATAATGAACAGACTATCAATTTAATGCAGTACGCCCTTCTGGCCTATAACCATTCAATTCATAGCTTCACGCGATGCAAACCGATAGAGGTAGTCACGGGGCATTTTGATCCTCGTGATCCCTTTGACGTAGATCTTTCATCCCATCTTTTGCAACAGTACATAACAGATCATAAAAATCGCATGAGTATAACTTATAACTTAATTCATGAAGCAGGCATCTCTCAACGAACTGAAATAACTAACAATCGTAATACAAATCGCGAAGTAGAAGCAGAATATTCCCCAGATCAACAAATCTTTGTAAGAAATCCACTCGCTTCGCGAAGGAAACTAGCTCCACGTTTTACTTACGATAAAGTAATGGCAGATCTTCCGATTCATATTTACACTAGGAAGAAACGCGGACCTGTTGCTAAGTCTAGATTAAAGAGAGTACCCAAAACTGCAAATTTGTTGCAGGACCCTCCTCGTGATTCACCTACTCCTGGGCCCAGCTCTATCGCAAGAGATAATACTTGAAAACCTTGGAAACGGCCCCGGCATACTTCCCTTTAAACTAGGCCCTACACGCATAGTATCGCATTATCATTCATTTGTGCAAGCCGTGAATCTTCAAGAATTACAAACTAAATTGAATTTGATCAAGGAGCAACTACACAATGCTAGCCCTGAAATTCATGACAAAACTTCATTTTTATTTGAGCCACATATGAATTACCTAAAGAATAAGCTTCAAAGTGTGTCTGACCAGATAGAAACTTTTCAATTAAACCGCGTTAAAAGAGGACTTGTGGATGGTCTCGGGTCTGTAGTGAAAAGCATTACTGGCAACCTTGATTATACTGACGCCTTACGGTATAATCAAGCCATAAAAGATCTACAGGACACTGAAAAAAAGGTGATAAATGAGTATAATAGCCATGTCAGTGTTACAAAAGACTGGATGGCTCATTACTCCAAAATACTGGATAGAGTAGTTGAAAATCAAAATAAAACAGAATATTTTATGAATCAAATTGTTCAAAGCGAAACAACTAGGGATAATGATATGGTTAAGTATGCGCACCTCGCGCAGGTATTTCTAATTTTAGAAGATAACGTCGATTATATTTCTCAAGAGCTATATAGATTAGAAAACGTATTGGCTTTCATTAGAACTTCTACAATGCATCATTCGGTTTTAAAAATAAATTCAATTAAAGATTTAATTAGTAAATTGCAACATTTATATGGTAAGGATAAAATAGTAGATGTAGATATTAGAGAGTATTATAACATTATTCAAGTAGGATCATACTACGTGGATAATGAAATTATTATAGTATTTAAATTTCCCGTTGTCGTTGCCCAAGTATATGATATGTATAAATTATCCATAGTCCCAAATAATAATTTTGAAATACTAACGCCACCTTTCCCTTTCCTGGCAATATACGGACAAGATTTCAAGTACATAGAGGCTGAATGCCCGAAGATCAATAAATGGTATCTATGTTATAACAACCGCAACATGCAAAGCAGATTACCTGAAGACTGTATCCAGCATCTGATCACCACCCAACAACGGAAAGAAACCTGCAATCCAATCAAAATCTCGCTACAGAAACCGGCGCTTGAAGAACTTGATGACAGACACTTCACTCTTTGCTTCCCCAACCTCACCAGAGTACATCTCTCCTGCGGTCAAGATCTCTACAAAGTTATTCAAGGCAGTTATCTCGCCATTATTCCGCATAATTGCTACCTAGAAACATCAGACTTCATTATCACAAACGTCCATGACCATCTGAAAGGACAAGCACTCAAAATTATGGACATACCTGAAAGCCGTATAACGTCGTCGCAGTCGCCAGCAATCAAATTAAATACCATAAATCTTAACGAATTGCACGCAGTCAACGCAAGGGTAGCTACACAACCGGCACTAGAGATGAAGAAGGCAGAGATCGACTACAGCATTTATCATACAACGATCCCGATATACATAATCATATTAACTATAAGCGCAGTCGCTGTGTTCCTGGCGTACCGCAGATACAGCATGAAGAGGGTGAAGATTACTAGCAACCATGAGAAGAATCAAATCGAACTAAGAACAGTGTATGCTATTCCCAGCAGCTCTAAGGACAATCCTGAGCAGCCTCCAGCTCCATTTCTGACTAAAGTCTTCAATAGTCGCTGTACTACGGGGGGAGGTGTTACGCACCCCTAATATAAGGATAGTGCTGACTATGCAAGCCCGACTCACCACAGCAACAACGGGCAGCGGTAGAAACCTGAGGCGCTGACGCAGCTCCTTGGACGATTCCACGTTCCGTGGGAACCCGCGTCACTCCGTGTTCACCCATCGACTCGGTCTCACGCTTAAGTTAGAATATAAGTTATATTGTAATTTTTATTCTTTAATTAAATTAGTTAAAGCATTTTGGTTTTTTTTGAGACCTCCGGCCGCCACCCGCTTAATTTGTGCATTATAGCACCGAAAACATACACAAAGTCTGTCAATACTCAATCATTACCGCTTGCTTATCTTCAAAAATAACAATACACTGAGTGCTCTAATACTACCAACTTTGAACTTTGAACTTGACATACCTATTCATGTCCTTCATAACATCAATATTGAAAGTAATTATTTTATTTATTAACGTTTCTTTTAACGTACCCAACATAATTCTAAAAAAGTATTTTCAAAATGTCTGAGTACCTACTGAATAGTATATTACTTTTTAATATAAACGTTACCAAGGACGTCAAAAGTTACCTAAATGACATTTACCACTAAAATTGTACGTTCTACATAGTTAAGATATTCAGTACCGGGCTTAACTTCCAGGTTCAGTAAACTATCTACACTAATATTATAAAGAGGAAAGATTTGTATTTTTGTATGTAACGAATAAACTCAAAATGTACTAGACCGATTTCAAAAATTCTTTCACCGTTAGAAAGCTAAATTATCACTGAGTAACATAGGCATACTAGCTGCCCGCCCCGGTTTCGCTCGGGTAGACAAAATATTTGGTAATTGTCTATAGGCTCCGAAACTACTGGACCGATTTCAAAAATTCTTTCACACTTAGAAAGCTACATTATCTCTGAGTAACATTGGCTATATAGTATACTAGCTGCCCACCCCGGCTCCGCACGGATGGACACAATATTTGATAAATGTCTATGCTCCGAAACTAATGTCTACCCGTGCGAAGCCGGGGCGGGCTGCTAGTAACTTATATAATGTTTTAGGCATAGAACATTAGCGTGAAACATAGTAAAATATTACACACAGAAAATGATTATTAAAAAAAGCGGGATGAATATTGTAATTAATGTTACTTTAAGTTGTACATAGTATATATTATGTACTCTGAGCTTTAATTAAAATTCCGTGTACTTTATTTTTATTATTCCCATTATTTGTTTATTTTTAACAATATTTACAAACATATAAACCTACCTCATTATTTTGTATTATTAGATATTTAGCTACCTTATTATTTACTTTTGACATCGAAATGGTTCACGTCATACTATTTCTTGTTCATTAAACTTAGGAAGAAATCTTAGCAAAGTTAGGTAGAAGGCCTATAAGTTTAAAGCATCGGTATGATAACAACTTTAGTAATAGTTCATAGTTGACGGAAATTAATTTGTTACTGCCTGCCTGCACAGCTGCATAAAAGTTAAATAAAAGCGCCTACAGCAAAATTCATAGCAATACCTTCATTTTAATAGTATGATGACAAAATAATAATCGAACATCCGAACGCATATTATGCCTTCGGATGTTCGATTAAGCATATTAAATATTTAAATTCATACGAATTCATATGGATTTGAGATCTTTTTGATCTTTCAGGATTGTATATAGGGATTAATAAAAATATTTAGTCAAGTAGGTAGGTCCATAATTTTATTCTCAACTCTTTGTGTAGCGGTTGCCCAGACTGACATAATATCATCAACAACCGTTGTATACTTAAACACCTTGTAAAAAAGATCCCTAATAAATTATCTAAGTATGTTTTGACTAAACATGTAGCAGGTACATACAACAAATTTAATTACCTACTTAGAACTAACAATGATTCAAATTTCACACATTGCTTATTATCTATTCGTGCAAAAACTTAAGTTGTAACGTAGTCAACGTCAATGGCTAACCATTGAAACAGAAAATGTACGCAACACAACCATAAAGCACAAGGAACAACAACATACATCCGTAGTAATAAAAAAATATATATTTACGTTGTTAGACAATTAATCGGGCATATTACATCCAGTGACCGATATTTAGCCATAATCTAATTCAAATACATCATGTATTCATCAGACCTAAACAGTGAATGAATAGATTTTTTTATTTTTCTGTATGTCACTTTAAATGCAATAGGTTCTAAAAATTGAATAGAATACGATGAAACTTGGTTTGGCGTAGCTTATAGCGACGACATAAGGAAGCCAACTACATAAGGAGGTAGTTTCAAGTGGGCTATTTTTAATGTACTCCGATATCCCCGGCGTTTGTGAGCTGATTTGGATGATCCTTTGATTAACAAGCTCCAAGCGGTCCCACTAAGTATGTGAAAATCAGTTGAAGGTGTTAGGAGATTATAACTCCTAAACAAACAACAGCAAATCATGTTCCTTTATTATCATTCATCAATGCATGATCTCCAGTATCGAGTACTTTTTATCAGTCCATAATTTTATAAATAATATAGGGTATTAGTGCGATTTGTTATGCACGTGAAAAGTCAGAGCATAATAAATTAGCTAGTATGAAATAAAGCTGCAACACCGTGCTTGGTGATGTTGCCATCGGAATATTCTTAGCAGTCAACCATCCTGTACGTACTTTAGCATTTCACTAGCGATGTTTTGGCATGAATGCGCATGGTCGAGAAAATTAAGAAGCTCTTAGTTATTTGTATAGTGGTTGCAGGTAATATGGTTAGAGTTTTATGAGTATGTACCATTAAATACCACGTGTTTAACAGGATCGACAGGGGTCAACGTGTGCGGCACGCCACCTGAAGTTGCAAAACCGTCGGCCTCCCCTATCGGACATCGCGCTGTCTAATGTACGACAGCTTTGTGCAATTTTACCGACACCTAATATTTGTATGTGGCTTACTCAAATGTTGAAAGCGTATAATTAAAGTCTATGCCAGCTTATTTCAATGCAAGTTATGACAGAAACCGAATCGATGTAACGAAGCAGGCGATGCTCGTGTGTTTCTCTTCTAGTTTTTATTAGGTAGGTTTATTGAATAATTTTCATTCAATTAACTAAAGGTAAAAATAATAAGTAAGTAGGTAAATACAAACCAATCAACTACAAGTAAATCAAAATTAGCTGATTTCTGCATGTTTTCTTGTAACGCCAGTAATTCTCATGTAATCTCGTATTATAGATAGATAGATAGATAGATAACTCTTTATTGTACACCAAAATCAATAACTGAAGAACATAAAATACATTATAAATCGGTACAATTGTATTATGTGACTACAATGATATTATGTTATAATATCATTGTGTGACTACAATAAATCGTGTGTCCTGTATTTCTGCACCTTGCGCGAGACTTTTATGGTTACTAACTTCATTTATCGTCTTTAATTATTATTAGTATCATAATTATCAGAAATAATAAAGAATATTAAATTAACGATTTCTTCAAAAGGTTACCAAAATGTTAAGGTGGTCAACTTTATGTAAACAATAGAAATAAGGAGAAGCTAAAATTGTTTTTCGAAGAGGTACAATATCTTATACCTACACGGTCCCGAAAGCCCCACGACTCATAGCTGTTTCTTTTGATATAGATATAGCTCTCTTTTGTATGTTTTCGTATGATAGTAATTACTTACAACCATAAGTAAACTTCACGACGTCATGCGGCACGAACTAAGAACTGAAATCGCAATGGTGGTGGTGAAAGTTCAGTTTTAAGGCTCATCACCACCATAGATATTCATATTATATTCACCATAGATAAACACTAGAAAAGAGTACCTACTGAATAGTATATTACTTTTTAATATAAACGTTACCAAGGACGTCAAAAGTTACCTAAATGACATTTACCACTAAAATTGTACGTTCTACATAGTTAAGATATTCAGTACCGGGCTTAACTTCCAGGTTCAGTAAACTATCTACACTAATATTATAAAGAGGAAAGATTTGTATTTTTGTATGTAACGAATAAACTCAAAATGTACTAGACCGATTTCAAAAATTCTTTCACCGTTAGAAAGCTAAATTATCACTGAGTAACATAGGCATACTAGCTGCCCGCCCCGGTTTCGCTCGGGTAGACAAAATATTTGGTAATTGTCTATAGGCTCCGAAACTACTGGACCGATTTCAAAAATTCTTTCACACTTAGAAAGCTACATTATCTCTGAGTAACATTGGCTATATAGTATACTAGCTGCCCACCCCGGCTCCGCACGGATGGACACAATATTTGATAAATGTCTATGCTCCGAAACTAATGTCTACCCGTGCGAAGCCGGGGCGGGCTGCTAGTAACTTATATAATGTTTTAGGCATAGAACATTAGCGTGAACATAGTAAAATATTACACACAGAAAATGATTATTAAAAAAAGCGGGATGAATATTGTAATTAATGTTACTTTAAGTTGTACATAGTATATATTATGTACTCTGAGCTTTAATTAAAATTCCGTGTACTTTATTTTTATTATTCCCATTATTTGTTTATTTTTAACAATATTTACAAACATATAAACCTACCTCATTATTTTGTATTATTAGATATTTAGCTACCTTATTATTTACTTTTGACATCGAAATGGTTCACGTCATACTATTTCTTGTTCATTAAACTTAGGAAGAAATCTTAGCAAAGTTAGGTAGAAGGCCTATAAGTTTAAAGCATCGGTATGATAACAACTTTAGTAATAGTTCATAGTTGACGGAAATTAATTTGTTACTGCCTGCCTGCACAGCTGCATAAAAGTTAAATAAAAGCGCCTACAGCAAAATTCATAGCAATACCTTCATTTTAATAGTATGATGACAAAATAATAATCGAACATCCGAACGCATATTATGCCTTCGGATGTTCGATTAAGCATATTAAATATTTAAATTCATACGAATTCATATGGATTTGAGATCTTTTTGATCTTTCAGGATTGTATATAGGGATTAATAAAAATATTTAGTCAAGTAGGTAGGTCCATAATTTTATTCTCAACTCTTTGTGTAGCGGTTGCCCAGACTGACATAATATCATCAACAACCGTTGTATACTTAAACACCTTGTAAAAAAGATCCCTAATAAATTATCTAAGTATGTTTTGACTAAACATGTAGCAGGTACATACAACAAATTTAATTACCTACTTAGAACTAACAATGATTCAAATTTCACACATTGCTTATTATCTATTCGTGCAAAAACTTAAGTTGTAACGTAGTCAACGTCAATGGCTAACCATTGAAACAGAAAATGTACGCAACACAACCATAAAGCACAAGGAACAACAACATACATCCGTAGTAATAAAAAAATATATATTTACGTTGTTAGACAATTAATCGGGCATATTACATCCAGTGACCGATATTTAGCCATAATCTAATTCAAATACATCATGTATTCATCAGACCTAAACAGTGAATGAATAGATTTTTTTATTTTTCTGTATGTCACTTTAAATGCAATAGGTTCTAAAAATTGAATAGAATACGATGAAACTTGGTTTGGCGTAGCTTATAGCGACGACATAAGGAAGCCAACTACATAAGGAGGTAGTTTCAAGTGGGCTATTTTTAATGTACTCCGATATCCCCGGCGTTTGTGAGCTGATTTGGATGATCCTTTGATTAACAAGCTCCAAGCGGTCCCACTAAGTATGTGAAAATCAGTTGAAGGTGTTAGGAGATTATAACTCCTAAACAAACAACAGCAAATCATGTTCCTTTATTATCATTCATCAATGCATGATCTCCAGTATCGAGTACTTTTTATCAGTCCATAATTTTATAAATAATATAGGGTATTAGTGCGATTTGTTATGCACGTGAAAAGTCAGAGCATAATAAATTAGCTAGTATGAAATAAAGCTGCAACACCGTGCTTGGTGATGTTGCCATCGGAATATTCTTAGCAGTCAACCATCCTGTACGTACTTTAGCATTTCACTAGCGATGTTTTGGCATGAATGCGCATGGTCGAGAAAATTAAGAAGCTCTTAGTTATTTGTATAGTGGTTGCAGGTAATATGGTTAGAGTTTTATGAGTATGTACCATTAAATACCACGTGTTTAACAGGATCGACAGGGGTCAACGTGTGCGGCACGCCACCTGAAGTTGCAAAACCGTCGGCCTCCCCTATCGGACATCGCGCTGTCTAATGTACGACAGCTTTGTGCAATTTTACCGACACCTAATATTTGTATGTGGCTTACTCAAATGTTGAAAGCGTATAATTAAAGTCTATGCCAGCTTATTTCAATGCAAGTTATGACAGAAACCGAATCGATGTAACGAAGCAGGCGATGCTCGTGTGTTTCTCTTCTAGTTTTTATTAGGTAGGTTTATTGAATAATTTTCATTCAATTAACTAAAGGTAAAAATAATAAGTAAGTAGGTAAATACAAACCAATCAACTACAAGTAAATCAAAATTAGCTGATTTCTGCATGTTTTCTTGTAACGCCAGTAATTCTCATGTAATCTCGTATTATAGATAGATAGATAGATAGATAACTCTTTATTGTACACCAAAATCAATAACTGAAGAACATAAAATACATTATAAATCGGTACAATTGTATTATGTGACTACAATGATATTATGTTATAATATCATTGTGTGACTACAATAAATCGTGTGTCCTGTATTTCTGCACCTTGCGCGAGACTTTTATGGTTACTAACTTCATTTATCGTCTTTAATTATTATTAGTATCATAATTATCAGAAATAATAAAGAATATTAAATTAACGATTTCTTCAAAAGGTTACCAAAATGTTAAGGTGGTCAACTTTATGTAAACAATAGAAATAAGGAGAAGCTAAAATTGTTTTTCGAAGAGGTACAATATCTTATACCTACACGGTCCCGAAAGCCCCACGACTCATAGCTGTTTCTTTTGATATAGATATAGCTCTCTTTTGTATGTTTTCGTATGATAGTAATTACTTACAACCATAAGTAAACTTCACGACGTCATGCGGCACGAACTAAGAACTGAAATCGCAATGGTGGTGGTGAAAGTTCAGTTTTAAGGCTCATCACCACCATAGATATTCATATTATATTCACCATAGATAAACACTAGAAAAGAGTACCTACTGAATAGTATATTACTTTTTAATATAAACGTTACCAAGGACGTCAAAAGTTACCTAAATGACATTTACCACTAAAATTGTACGTTCTACATAGTTAAGATATTCAGTACCGGGCTTAACTTCCAGGTTCAGTAAACTATCTACACTAATATTATAAAGAGGAAAGATTTGTATTTTTGTATGTAACGAATAAACTCAAAATGTACTAGACCGATTTCAAAAATTCTTTCACCGTTAGAAAGCTAAATTATCACTGAGTAACATAGGCATACTAGCTGCCCGCCCCGGTTTCGCTCGGGTAGACAAAATATTTGGTAATTGTCTATAGGCTCCGAAACTACTGGACCGATTTCAAAAATTCTTTCACACTTAGAAAGCTACATTATCTCTGAGTAACATTGGCTATATAGTATACTAGCTGCCCACCCCGGCTCCGCACGGATGGACACAATATTTGATAAATGTCTATGCTCCGAAACTAATGTCTACCCGTGCGAAGCCGGGGCGGGCTGCTAGTAACTTATATAATGTTTTAGGCATAGAACATTAGCGTGAACATAGTAAAATATTACACACAGAAAATGATTATTAAAAAAAGCGGGATGAATATTGTAATTAATGTTACTTTAAGTTGTACATAGTATATATTATGTACTCTGAGCTTTAATTAAAATTCCGTGTACTTTATTTTTATTATTCCCATTATTTGTTTATTTTTAACAATATTTACAAACATATAAACCTACCTCATTATTTTGTATTATTAGATATTTAGCTACCTTATTATTTACTTTTGACATCGAAATGGTTCACGTCATACTATTTCTTGTTCATTAAACTTAGGAAGAAATCTTAGCAAAGTTAGGTAGAAGGCCTATAAGTTTAAAGCATCGGTATGATAACAACTTTAGTAATAGTTCATAGTTGACGGAAATTAATTTGTTACTGCCTGCCTGCACAGCTGCATAAAAGTTAAATAAAAGCGCCTACAGCAAAATTCATAGCAATACCTTCATTTTAATAGTATGATGACAAAATAATAATCGAACATCCGAACGCATATTATGCCTTCGGATGTTCGATTAAGCATATTAAATATTTAAATTCATACGAATTCATATGGATTTGAGATCTTTTTGATCTTTCAGGATTGTATATAGGGATTAATAAAAATATTTAGTCAAGTAGGTAGGTCCATAATTTTATTCTCAACTCTTTGTGTAGCGGTTGCCCAGACTGACATAATATCATCAACAACCGTTGTATACTTAAACACCTTGTAAAAAAGATCCCTAATAAATTATCTAAGTATGTTTTGACTAAACATGTAGCAGGTACATACAACAAATTTAATTACCTACTTAGAACTAACAATGATTCAAATTTCACACATTGCTTATTATCTATTCGTGCAAAAACTTAAGTTGTAACGTAGTCAACGTCAATGGCTAACCATTGAAACAGAAAATGTACGCAACACAACCATAAAGCACAAGGAACAACAACATACATCCGTAGTAATAAAAAAATATATATTTACGTTGTTAGACAATTAATCGGGCATATTACATCCAGTGACCGATATTTAGCCATAATCTAATTCAAATACATCATGTATTCATCAGACCTAAACAGTGAATGAATAGATTTTTTTATTTTTCTGTATGTCACTTTAAATGCAATAGGTTCTAAAAATTGAATAGAATACGATGAAACTTGGTTTGGCGTAGCTTATAGCGACGACATAAGGAAGCCAACTACATAAGGAGGTAGTTTCAAGTGGGCTATTTTTAATGTACTCCGATATCCCCGGCGTTTGTGAGCTGATTTGGATGATCCTTTGATTAACAAGCTCCAAGCGGTCCCACTAAGTATGTGAAAATCAGTTGAAGGTGTTAGGAGATTATAACTCCTAAACAAACAACAGCAAATCATGTTCCTTTATTATCATTCATCAATGCATGATCTCCAGTATCGAGTACTTTTTATCAGTCCATAATTTTATAAATAATATAGGGTATTAGTGCGATTTGTTATGCACGTGAAAAGTCAGAGCATAATAAATTAGCTAGTATGAAATAAAGCTGCAACACCGTGCTTGGTGATGTTGCCATCGGAATATTCTTAGCAGTCAACCATCCTGTACGTACTTTAGCATTTCACTAGCGATGTTTTGGCATGAATGCGCATGGTCGAGAAAATTAAGAAGCTCTTAGTTATTTGTATAGTGGTTGCAGGTAATATGGTTAGAGTTTTATGAGTATGTACCATTAAATACCACGTGTTTAACAGGATCGACAGGGGTCAACGTGTGCGGCACGCCACCTGAAGTTGCAAAACCGTCGGCCTCCCCTATCGGACATCGCGCTGTCTAATGTACGACAGCTTTGTGCAATTTTACCGACACCTAATATTTGTATGTGGCTTACTCAAATGTTGAAAGCGTATAATTAAAGTCTATGCCAGCTTATTTCAATGCAAGTTATGACAGAAACCGAATCGATGTAACGAAGCAGGCGATGCTCGTGTGTTTCTCTTCTAGTTTTTATTAGGTAGGTTTATTGAATAATTTTCATTCAATTAACTAAAGGTAAAAATAATAAGTAAGTAGGTAAATACAAACCAATCAACTACAAGTAAATCAAAATTAGCTGATTTCTGCATGTTTTCTTGTAACGCCAGTAATTCTCATGTAATCTCGTATTATAGATAGATAGATAGATAGATAACTCTTTATTGTACACCAAAATCAATAACTGAAGAACATAAAATACATTATAAATCGGTACAATTGTATTATGTGACTACAATGATATTATGTTATAATATCATTGTGTGACTACAATAAATCGTGTGTCCTGTATTTCTGCACCTTGCGCGAGACTTTTATGGTTACTAACTTCATTTATCGTCTTTAATTATTATTAGTATCATAATTATCAGAAATAATAAAGAATATTAAATTAACGATTTCTTCAAAAGGTTACCAAAATGTTAAGGTGGTCAACTTTATGTAAACAATAGAAATAAGGAGAAGCTAAAATTGTTTTTCGAAGAGGTACAATATCTTATACCTACACGGTCCCGAAAGCCCCACGACTCATAGCTGTTTCTTTTGATATAGATATAGCTCTCTTTTGTATGTTTTCGTATGATAGTAATTACTTACAACCATAAGTAAACTTCACGACGTCATGCGGCACGAACTAAGAACTGAAATCGCAATGGTGGTGGTGAAAGTTCAGTTTTAAGGCTCATCACCACCATAGATATTCATATTATATTCACCATAGATAAACACTAGAAAAGAGTACCTAGGTTTTTGACTGCAGTGGGCCATCCTGCTGTGTATCTTCCTATATCCTAAATACTGCACGTTAAATAATTTCAAAAGACTTAACTGCAATTAAGATACTCGCTCTCTGAAAATAGCGTTCTGAACCTTTACGAAAACTTTTAAGTTTCTAATAGCACGTAAATATCTATTATATTTATATAGTTGTGTCTTATGGTACATCGCGACCGGCCCAATCCCTTATGAGCAAAAGGCTATTAGACTGTACCTACATAAAATGGACAAAGGTTATAAGTTATAACCTTCGTGAGCTCCAGTGTAGGTACTTATAAGGTATCTAACGTATTCTGTTAAATAGGCTAACACTATTAATTTATAATGTGCTAAATTTAAAAATAATAAATCTACAAACATTTTAACTAATTTTGAATTTCCAATAACAATGGTCTTAAATTAATATTTAAATATATAGTTAGCTACACATAATTATAAATGGAAAGATAATGTTTGACATATAGCCACTGCGGTGCATATAGCTTACTTGTTTCATTGTTTGTTACTCATAAAATATTGTGATTGATACGACACAAGTTTCCTCAAGATTTAATATAGGTATTTTTATTTACCTTCACTGTCAACCCTTGAAAAAATTATGCTGACTAAT
This sequence comes from Falcaria lacertinaria, assembly GCA_951449985.1. Taxonomy (NCBI): domain Eukaryota; kingdom Metazoa; phylum Arthropoda; class Insecta; order Lepidoptera; family Drepanidae; genus Falcaria; species Falcaria lacertinaria. The sequence continues at coordinate 5,752,381 of OX602113.1, read as the reverse complement.
TGAATAATTAATGAATACGAAACTATTGGTCGATTTGATACTTTATACCAGGAGTTCCTAAACTTTTCAGGTAATTGATCCTTCACGAAATCCCTTTTCTTCTAAGGAGGCTCCACAAGTAGGTACCAATGAAAAATGTTGCAAATAAAACATAAACAAAAACATGTATTGCCTCAGGGGAGCAATGATGAAAAAGCCTTCACATTATTTATTTACGCTATTTATAAAAAATATATTTCACAGACAAAAATAAATAATTTCGCGGAACCCTGGTGACCCCTTCGGTTCTACGGAGCCCACTTTAGAAATCGCCGCTATTTACTACTTACTTATTTTACCTTTGTGTACGTACGGCTAACTTACTGAACTTTATTATTCCTTAAGGTTTTGACGATTATCTGCAAGGTTATTGTTGTAAGGGCTTGCAAAATAATTATTTTTGGTGATTGCATAATATTGTAAGACAAACAATATTATTACATTCACAACTTTTGTAGACATATAAATTCTCCTTGTAGCAAGTTATGATATTGTTACAGAGTGAGATGTATTTATGTGGCATATATGGCTGTATACTTGTCATGATCCAAGATTACCATCATCTCTGAACTAAAGGCTGGCAGCAGAAGTAACAGTGAAACAGACTTTCCCTATTCTTTTAAGAGAAGCAATTGTTTGCATTGCATTTTTATTTTGGAAATACTTTTATTTTGAAGCAATCAACTAACATAATGTGCCTATTGTTATGATCCAACTAATATAAATCCTAGACATCAGACTCTATTGCAATACGTTTCATATCATTATTTATTTCAAGATTTTGTTATTAGGGTTTCGTACCTCAATAGGAAAAAACGTAACCCTTTTAAGATCCCCTTGTAGTTTGTCTGCCATCTCTCTTTTTGGCTGCTTTCCTCAATAGTGACTAATGGAGGCATAATGTTTAATTTTTAACAAAATATTACGTACCGTTTGAACTAGTTTAGAGTGTAAAAAATCAAGCTTCTTCAACAATATGTTAAGACCAGTTACCTCTCATTTATTCGATAGTTGCAAATTCTCTCATCAAAAGCTATCGAGTACTTTTCGTTGACTTAGAATCTTAAATGTAACTAAAATAAAATGCAATCATTTTTAAATTACTATGTACTTCCTTATATCGCATGAAAAATGGTATGTAGCGAACGATTTTTTTCCTTAGCACCCGATGCTCGAAATATTACACAGTACAAACTCTATACGAATCATTAAAACCGACAACGTGAGTCGTATCGCTAAGGAGGGAAATTATATATTCTATTTTGTTAAATACATCAAACAACATATGTGTACCTGTACCCTGTACGTATGTGTGTGTAGTACCTAGTTGATACGGGATCCTCGGCACGCGATTCCGAATTGGACTTGGTTAGTTTCTTGACGGTGACAAACACTTCGACTATAACTTATATTTTGTCATGTAACGTTTCTATCGATTAAAATTAAATGACTTCACATCCAATATGTGACATTAATGACATAATATTTTCTTTGATAATACAAAATTATTTATGTGGCTATTATTGTGCTGACATCACGTTAATGAAGTTTGTCATATATTACTATATTATATAACTGTGGAGCCGTTGTGTCTGTCCATTGAAATTATTTGCCAAGTACTGATTGCACTGAAATAAAGTGGTAGAATAAAGGAGGCCCATTATTAAAAGCTTTGTATCTTTGAACACGCTGGAGCAACAAAAAGGCTTTCATCAAAATCAGATTCAGAAAACAAATATATCTTATTTTAATATTTTAAATCTGCTCAGCTTAGGACGGATAGCGCTTGGTGGATTTATTAGCTTTATGTCTTTATTTGACAAAAATAAATTTCATCTGTTCAAAGTCGCGCGCAAAGCTGATAATAAGAAATTAAAATATTTAATTGTATCCTCACGGTATTATATAACATAATTTGATTTCCATTAGTGTGATTGTCTAAAGAGCGGTGTGCGCGAGCGCCGGGCGGCGAGGAGCGATGAGTCGCCGGGATGCAGCGGGTCGCACGAAGTTCATAGGTAAACATGCCGGGTATATAAACCCATTGCAGTGTCACACACCACACATATTTGTGTTGCCTGTGATTGCATCCAGAGCCTCGGTGCACCTCCTTCACACAGTTACAATGGTAAGGCTTATTTATTCTTTTGTATAAGTTTATGATGGTACTTACATATTTTTTAATATCTGACCTGAATGATTTGTAACAATAAAAGTAGAAAAAAGAAAAATACATTTTGCATGTGTGCAATACAAAAGAAAAAGCTGTATTAAAAACGAGCCAAGTTCGTGTCGTACGTATCATCAAACAGTAAAGAATTCAGGTACAAAATATATAGGCAAACTAAAACTACATTTTAAATGGAAGTTCAATGATGTTTTTACAGACCACCCAAATACCCACCCGCACCAACTATTAAATTATATCTAGCGACCACTGCAAGGAAACCTGCATGTATTGATTTAACATTTAAGTTCAAGATGTATGAGACGTAAGCCGGGTCCCAATTAACAATTTGTTATTGCCGTGCCGTGACACATGATTAACGCAACTGCGTATCCATGAATGAAATTCCAGTACAATATCTATGAAACTTTGGAACGCAATAGAATAATTACAACATTTATAAAAAAAAATAGAAGAAACAAACGAAATGACAATTTAAAAACTGATAGAACAGATAGTCGACTAAAATGAAATTGTTGAATTTATATTCTTAGCTAGTGTGATAATCAACTCGTCTTTTCATTGGTATTTCAACACGATTTTGTAATGTTGGAAATTGTTACTTGATTAAATAGAGTCGTAGAAAGGTATGTCTTTGAATAAGAAAGTCCTATTTCCATCATGAAAGACTAGTAGATAATATTAAACATGCGATGTAATATAAATATTATTTATTTAGCGTAATAAAACCCACCGTATATTCACTACCATGCTCGTAAGCTTCCACGTTGCAGTTTAAAATAAGTAAATTCATGCAAATATGATTCCGTTACGTTGATATCACTCGGGTCGTAAGTCGGCCCGTGTTTTATGCACGGGAGTGCAAGCGCAGCCTGTCTTCACTTACCGAGATCTTTGTCAGGTCACGGAGTCCTTTCTTTCTTCGTCTGACAGTTTCTACTAAATATCACGTTTCCACTGGAACAAATAAATGCAACATTTACACTTTTGCACAATTCTCATTCATAAAACGTAATGTATTCGCAGCGCAACAAAGACCTATTGAAACTTGCAACATAACGAGAAGCATGCGTGACGTATCGACAAAACGAAGCTTTCAGTGTTGTTGCAATAGCAAAGAATGGATAGGAACGTCATTCACTAATTGATACTATACACTTCGTATAAATGTACTCAATAATGCATAATCAGCGCGATAGTCATTTCATTTCTAACATCTGTTTCCTTGATGTGAATGTTATTTCTCTAGCTGATTGCCTGATTACACAAGGTAAAGCAGGAATATTCCTATCGTAATAATAAAATAAATTTACTATTTTAAGCAAAATGTGAAAATATTTGATTTGTTCATAAGTAAAAAGTGTGACAAATTTGCTTAATGTGAATTGTTCGAGAAAATTGAGACGATAATTTGCGAATTTTAACGGAAATTAGGTAGTACCTGCTTGAAAATAAATGCACGAAATGTTTGCTCGTATGCTTTCTAAAATAATTGTCTTTTATAACATAATGCTACCAAAGAACAATGAACAGGAGCTATCTTTGTTCAAATGTTAAGGAGCTCTCCATTGAGTTCTTCAACTAAAGTGGGACGTTTTATATCTTTACATCGATGAAATGGGTTATTTACGAGTAGGCCACGCTTAAATAACTTATAGAGTAATTTATTGTGTGTGGTTAGCGGTTGCATACGAATTCTATAAAGTTATCTCATTGTTCACGAAGAAAACGCTTTCGACTCTCCCCGAGTCTTCCGCACTGTGGATCCGCATGTTGCACGTTGCTTGCATTTTTTTGTGTTACTCATTTGTCCATCCAGGTAGGATATGCCTATCTTGTAAATTCAATAGGTGTTTCAGACTAACTCCGTTAACCTGGAGGAGAGGAAAGACCAAAAAGACCTCTTGGTCTTCTCCTCTAATTATAATAAGAGACGGTATTGTATCTCGTGAAATTAGAGGTATAGGTACCTACGTGAGACCTATAGGGAATAATGATCCGAACGCGGTGTTCTGCTAGACGAAGACTATACTGAACAGTAATGTAGTCCATCAAAAGTAATTAAACCTATTTTCCACTATACACAAATTGAAATCTCAAACCAAGTCAGAGCAATTAAATAGATTTAGAATGTATTGCTAGTGCTTAGAAAAAGCGCCTGATATATTTTTTTGTTAATATGCTACAATATGATTGCTAAGTAAAAATGCCAGGGGCTTACATTGGAGAAAAATCGTTAGTCTTCAAAATGTATAAGAAATGGTTGAGTAGAAAAATATTGTATTCTGCCATACTAGGAATAGCTCACGTGTATGAAAGAGGTGGAGCTTATTGTGGGTTATTCGTGGGATTCGATATGTCGAAAACAATTTCACCTTACAATCTTCATGTTTGTCGATTTTAACGTAATCTTATGATCCTCATTCGGTAGATCCTAGAATTCCAATAGATATATCGACGACTCCGCTTTTTTTAAAACTATTATATAAGTTAGTTAAATAAATATATATTTCATACTGTTTGTTTCAGATCTCCTATATATTAATTTTCCTGGTGGCAGCTACCTTAGCGCAAGCGCAGGTGCAGCAACCAAATGAACAAATACCAATCATTCGCTTCGAATCCGACGGGCCTAATGCAGATGGCTCTTACAAATGGCTGTAAGCAAGCTTTCCTTTATTATTTTGTTAAATAATGCTTTATATTTTTAGGTTTCTGGTTCTGCCTCGTTAATAATTTTATGCGTTATTATGTTTATGCCCAAGCTGTCATTGATTCGAAGACAAAACTATACCTATATATATAATCTTTTAAAAGCTTATAATAGTCATATCGTATCCATCCTGTTTTAATGATTCGTCTGGGTAATATGTAATAGTAACTGCACGTACGGAATACTAACGTGCATCTGTCTGTCGGATATCTATCTAAACTACTCTAGATATGTTAGAACATACGAGACAAAATTGTTTAAAACAGATGGTTAGCTCAAGACACTACTATACGTACAGTGACCATAAAATTAAGTTAGTACCTACGTTTCAAGGATGTACATAATGTCATGTAATAGTTTACTACAGATGAAGTGCTTGCGGTTTGCCTGTGGTGCGTCAACCAGATTTTATCTTCATGACATTTTGAGGAGTTTGTGCATAACTACATACAATTTGCAGACAGACAATAATGTTTATGTGTATTTTACACAAGATAATCTCCGAATAATCCATTTATGTTTATACAAAAATTAATAAATCCGTTTTTTAACAACGTTTTTATATTATTATTCAGGCTAAGCTATCCAGCTATTAATGTATTTAAATAAAACTGCGTATGTCACGGTGTTTTGCATGTCATATTTAATTTCTATTGGATCAAAGTTACCCATTGAAGCAGAAGACAAATTTACAATAATATAATAAACTTAATTAATAATTATGGCGCCAAACGTTACCCACTTTCTTACACTTTTTACTGAGTTGGCTTACAGTACTGATTAAGATACCCATGTGCCAAGCCAAGCCAAATTAAATCCTTGAGCAAGTTTAACTTTATTTTTATATAAAAGAGTGGATTTCAGTTTAAAGTAAGTGGATTTGTATATTTTTTCAGATATGAAACTGGCAACGAAATTAATGCTGAGGAGTCAGGCTACGTGAAGAACTTTGGTAAAGGGGAAGGGCAGGAGATCCAAGTTGCAGAGGGCAAATTCAGCTACAAATCCCCGGACGGTACTCCCATAGCTCTGTCTTACATTGCTGACGAGAATGGCTTCCAGCCACAGGTATAGCACAAAATTATTAACCATATTTTAGTTACTTTTGGGGTCGGCAACGCGTCTCAGACAAGTCTCGTCTCAGGTACCAACGGCTCTTCCTAGTTTGAAGTAAGTTGTACATTGTACTAGAGGCCCAAAATAATAATGTATAAAAAAATATTTACTAACTTATAGTGCATCCGCGAAGCAACTCGTTCTTAGATGTATTATTTTTGTTAAATGACGCATTTTTTTTCTACGGAATAACATGGATTTGACCATATCAATTATATTTGTAAACCGATTTCTATGCTAAACAGTCGTTTTTATAACTAAATAGTATATAACTAGATTGTAGATATACCGAAGATTGGGCTCTAAAATGTATTACACAAATAATCAACATTGACCCAGAAAACAAATATAATACAGCAGATCCATCTTAGAATTCCGTCCTTGCTGGACGTAATTCTAAAATGGATCTGCTTAGAAAGGTGCTAATGACAAGTCTATTCACATCGCATAAATTTCACCCACGCAAACCATAACACTCCTTTATTTTAACGCGTCCAGTGGATTGATCATCTATGACTATATGTCCATGTGCTTGTACATGCAACTATAGACACATTTATGTAATGCGATGGCACTATCAAAATGTCAGGTTAATTGATTACCCAAGGCTCGTGAGGTCCGCTTAGGTACAATGATTTATATTCCGTTGTAATTCTCATTTCACAAGTTTGTATATTTTTAGCATTGATATTTTGATCCAACATATGGCAAATTGGGTTTTCGTAAAGCTGTACATTGATTATATTATTAGCCACGTATTTAACGTGTACATTTTAATGTTAACGCGGAAAACTGTGACGGGATTATCGTGTAAGATTGACTTACACTGTAGCAAGAAAAGATAAATAACGAGAGAAAAAACGAAAGATAAAAAGAGCAAAGAACGAGGATCGTCATGGTTTACCTTTCGAGGCATACGGAAAGCATCTCGAGACAGGAGTCGAATCATGTAGATATATTGCGTAAAACTTGAGGAAGATGTCTGTGTGGCTCGTGCGGGGCGCGTGTGGGTTTGGTTGGCCAACGTGTGAGCAAATGTCGCTGCAAAATATCAACCGTCGACCCGTGACCCGCTCTTAGGAAATGGGAAACCTTTAAGATAACAAAATTGATATGACTTTGGATTAAATTACGACTATTAAGTAAATTTAAATTAATTAAGAAATAAGTCGGAGGTAAAGTTTATCCACAATTATTTTGTATTTTGTTCCTCAAGCTTTGTTTGAGGTGTTGTTAGTGACGCAATTAATCTTGGCAGAAAACCGTGGATAAAGGTACCTACAACAACAGCAATCTGTACTTGATTACAGTTACATATTTTTCAATGGCAAGCTAGTTCAGTTAATCGCGAGTTAGAAAAGAAGAAATTGACGAGTCTGACAACTCTTCAAGACCACCTATTTATTTATGCGTATAAATAGTATAATACTAATTTTGCCAATCCGAATGTTTGAGAACTGATTCTTTGTAACTGGGACAGATTGGGGAAATCCGAATCCATAGGAGGTACGGAGGAACTGTTTTAGAGTGGGTCTTTTTTATTGCAACTATTCTGGCATTACTCAGTTTTTGTCTTGTGCAAATTGTGCATAAATAATATTAGAATCTACTATTTATTTTTAATGCGAATTAAGCTCATTTATCTAAGAAGCATAACATTGTGTTAAAATTAAAAGAAATGTACTATATGGCTCCCCATGGAGATCCATTTTGCTGTATATACATTTTATAAGTCTAATAATATCTTTTTTTTTTCAGGGAGATCATCTGCCGACTCCTCCTCCTATCCCGCCTGCGATCCAAAAAGCCCTTGACTACTTGAAGACCCTACCTCCAACTCCGGAAGGCCTCGCGTCAAACATCCAACCTCAATATCAAGCTTCTCCGTTCAAAAGAGGGAAATATTAATCAAAGCTTTTATGAATATAAGTTACGCTCAATGTACTTCACAAAAACAATAAACTGCAAGTTAGTGAGCCGTTTGATATACTGCTTTTATATGCATAATATGGGTGTAAATATTATAGTTAATATGATGTATCTGCTATTTAATAACTGAAACAACAACGTAGGGCAGGGCAACAGGGCATATTCATGAAACCAATTTAATGGGTTGATGATCTCTATTTTGTAAGGGTTGATTCAAGTGTATTTAAAAACACCTGATATGAAAATTTGGCTTCTCTAATTACATAGGTACATATTTTGATGTAGGAGTTTTGTTTAGTTCCAGTCAATCGAAATAATGTTTCCAGCGCTATGCGTTGTGTGAACTTACTTAATTACCTACTTATAAATATAATTCATAAGTCGGATTTGTAATGTTAAGTAAATGATACGTCCTATATTAAGTAATACATATGCCTATATATTTTTAAGTGTTCTTACATAAATTATGTACAATACTGCATTTGTTTTTTATTTTTTACTTATTTAACTAATATATTATTTAAAAATATTTTTTATAAATAGGTCTAATATTTTTATTATACCTATTTGTAAAAAATGTTAGTTGTAGACAATATTTTTGACCATGCTCATAGTAATTAGACAGACTCAATAACTATTTTATTTAGTCTTGGTTGTAACAACTATAAAACCGACATAAAGTAACCTTCAAACACGCCGCCAATGCGTGGAGTGCACTGAATACATGCACTGCGGAACCTCCTAATCAATTTGAACTATTAACGCGTACGCGTATTGTTAATCATGAATAATTATAAAATTAATATTATCATCTCCATTTTTACGCCTTTTCATATGATCGTTGAGTATCGAGCACCATTTTCACGTTCATCAATCGAGCGGTGTTTCCATGTAGCACTGAGAACTCTGTGATTTGATCTATAAAATTAGAACAGCATTGCTTCTCCTCGGCTTCTTCTTCTAATCCTAAGCAACGAAGCATACCCTTTTTAATATTTATAATGACACCCTTTTTAAGGTTCCTTACCCGAACAATAACAGAAACGAACGGGTCCCTATTATTAAGACTTTGCTGTCTGTCATGAGCCGCAATAGGCAGTTGAAATTTTCACAGAATGTGTATTTATGTAAGCCGTGGTGGTATTGAGGTTGAAGCAACGGCCTATCATCTGATGGGTCTAGGTTCAAACCCCGGCCTTGCTTGTGTGCCACCTTAGTGGTATAAAAAAAACTGGAAGATTTTTCACGTTCATTTCTGTTACGATAGACGTACGTCATACCGCGATTGTTTCACTATTTTGGCCGACCTGGCTTAATCATAATAATACGCGAAGCAAAAACTTTGTACGTGTATATTTAATGTAATAAAGTGCTTAGAAATACAAAGATTATAAAACGAACCAATACACACACTACCGTGTTGACACAATATACTTAGGGCTCATAATCATAGGTTGTTTATATTTCGAATTTTAGTCGAATTTCGATTACTAGGCGACCGCTAGTTTATATAAATGGACGTGATACATATTATTTCAAAAGTTGAGCATTAATCTTATTGACACATCTGTGGCCATACAACTGACCTTAGTTTAATTTCACAATGCCTAAATATTTAAATTATTTATCATTATCATTAATGGATAAAGTTATGTGTGGAATTAAGTATTTTATTTAACTTAGTTTTAGAGTTCGCAAGATAATAAATTGACAACTATTTACAAAATAAAGAAAATTAATCTGCGGGAGGATTATTTATTGCATTTTTTTTCTACATGAGCAATTTAAGTTTTGTTTATTTTAAATTTTATATCGAATTAAGAAAGTTTGAATATTGATTTGAAAAAATGTTTACTTATTGATGCAGCTAAACTGCATGAACTATTAAATCATCTTGAAACATCATCTCGAAGAGACTACAAAACTTCAGTATTTAGTCAAAGTATTTGATATAGTTACATACGAACATTGTTGATTTGTCGTTTGTGATACTGACGGACACGGAACAATAATAATATTTTTTTATCATACTCAAAAATTAATACACACTAAGCGTGGTTTTTACCCTGGGTTTTTACCCGTTAAAATTTTCTATTGAAAATTATATACTTTATGGAACATCGTTTTAATATGAGCAATCAAATCACTGATTGTTTTGCCGGCTTTTATTGTCTTATACGCTATTGATTTTAAAAGATATCTATTATTATAAAAATCTTTGTATCTTAAAAACAAAGTCCATTTAAATATGACCTGTGTCTAATATTATGCTGTATAATAGTTAAGGCCGTTTTTATGTTCCGTCTAACTTATGAAATCTAAGGTCAAGTATGAAACGAAAATGTTGAGATGATTCCGTCAATATTTTCGAGACTTGAAAAGCAGATACTTGTTTCTTAAAGCACAGCGAAAAGGTAACGGGTATGGGTATAGTAACATAATTAGAATTACCTTGGTTGACATACAGTCCCGTGATCCACAGTTCTAGCTTGAGCGAGAGCTTTTGCAGGTTGTCAATGATGGAAAGCAGAACAAAGAGTACTCAGAATCGGCGGGCTTGTATGAAAAGATTGATGAATGTAAAAGAAGCAATAGAAGTGGCGCTCTATACTCTCTGCTTACCTGGTGAAGGACTTGGTGTGATGTTATGTATGTTTTTTATGATGTCAATGGGAGCTTCGACAATAATGGTAGCATTACGAGGTTATTAAAGTTTTTAAAAATATATAACATTACTAACAACAAAAAACATCCATAAGCATATTTTCCCATGTAAATACTCAAACGGACTCTAAAAAAAAATAAAAGGTTACGGATAAAGCAAATTCCAAAGCAATAAATGTTACGAGTAATGAGTCAATTTATCTATCAAAATATCAATTTTGGAGGACTCGGCCACAACGCGGAACATCACCGGAGATAAGCATCAAAAGGAGGATTATGATTCCTAGAATTCGTAACTTGTCTCTATATCAAGAATTTTGTGGATACTTACATGGATTTTATTAGATTCTACAACGGAAACAATGCAGGTAGCATAAATTCCCACACAAGGTTGTTGCAAAATTATGTGCATACTATACATTTGTCAGGCAATTTGGTAACATAACTAGTTTTTAAACTAGATACCGTGTAAATTTATTGAACATAATAATATGACCAAAAATTTTACTTCTGACCGGTGACAATATGCCTATTTTTTTAAAAAATATTTATGAATTCGTGATAAATTATAGTTATTACCAACTTATATCCATTTTCATGTATATTTACGTTTCAGCTAAACCATAGTAACAAAGTAATTGGCATGTCATTCGAAAACTATATAATGGAGAATATTCAGGTTTGTTAACATGTCTGTCGTAGCGGGATTTCTGTCAACTTCGTTCACCCTTTTTTACTTAGTTGGCTTATATGTATAACTAGCTATTGCTCGTGGCTTCGCACGCGTGGTAAAGAGAATAAGTCAACATGTACCTATATCAAAATATCTATATTTTTCTATCAATTTTAATGGATTTAACTTAAAAAAATACGGATTTTCATACAAACTTTCATCACCTATTTTACCCCTTTAGGGGTGGAATTTCCAATAATCTCCAGTAACGTATTTGTTTTTTGTTAACTGAAAGGCCAAATACCAATTAACATGCGTTTAACTTCAAAAACGACTGATTTTCATACAAACTTTCAACCCCTATTTTACCCCCTTGGGGGTAGAATTAATCAAAATCCTTCTTAGCGGATGCCTACGTCATAACATCTACCTGCATGCCAAATTTCAGCCCGATCCATCCAGTGGTTTGGGCTGTGCGTTGATAGATCACTATGTCAGTCAGTCAGTCAGTCACCTTTGAGTTATATATATTTAGATTAGAATTATTATTATTATTATTTGTATGTTTTCGCTTTATATGACGCTTAATATATTTGATTGTTTAATAACTATTAATAGTTGACATTCATCATACACAATTATAAAAAAATATAATTAAAATTATGGTGTTGCAGTTAATTATATTTTGAGAGCTTTAATATCGTTCCGGCTCAAAGAAAAGTCAGAACATCAGGGCTGTATAAAATATTAAATTCTGTTCATATTATTTTTTTATTAATTACATATACTACGCAGTAAGTTGATGGTTTGAATACATTCAGTTTTAATAGGTTCATTTTAAAATAATTATGTATGTTCGCGCCTTTCCTGTAGATGTTACAACATCTACTTTCCAGCGATCATAATTTGGTGCCAACGTGACAGATTGTGAGTCCGTTGCCGCGTCGTCTCTTAGGCACATAAGTTCTTGAATTTCTTCTCAGATGTATGCAGGTTTCCGCACGATATTTTCTTTTGCCGTAAAGCTTGTGGTGTTACAGATCGGTGAGATTCGAACTTGCGTCGCTAGAATAGCAGGGAATATTTTGAACACTTAATAGCACACGGCCACCATGGCTAGATTCATACGAAATTAAAACTTAATATTTATCCTCGGTGTTACGTAACTCTAAAAAGAGCACTTAAGTGTTTCTAAGAATTTTCTTGTCCAACTGTAGAATTCTAGTGTGAACATTAAGTTGAGTGTTTGATAGCAATCTACTAACATAAAGATGTTCATGCGGTGTAGTCCAGGCAATTTGAGTAAAAAATACGTTCCTGTTAATAAAACTCATAAAGAACAAATAGCTATGCTGAAAGCTCAGGTAGTTTATATATCGAAATTTTGGGCCACAATTGAAATTTAATGAAAACAGTTGACAGAAAATGAAATATATTTGCCTTCTTACTCTTATTGCCGTACTAAATATACGGAACAGCTGGGTGTGACGATGAATTTGACGACGTTATTAATTGGGCGTAGAGCTCGGGACGCCACTTGGTACGCCACTAGGAATGATAGCCATATATGAACGAACAAAATATGAACATATATTATCAAAAAATTTAACTCATTCAAGAAAATTGACGGTAAATTACAGAAAAACATCATGACAAACGTAATTTTTATAAGCGAAAATATATACCTTCGCCTTAAAATCTTCCTAGTTTTATTTAAAAGCATCTGTAATTTTCTTTTAACCTTATCTCCGACTTTGTCTGTGACATGACTCCGGTTTGCGCGTGCGCAAACCGGAGTCATGTCACATATGCGCCTATTTCTGATTCTTGATGATTGATGAATTATTTTACATCTGTTAATATTTTATGCTGCATATGATTAAAATAATGAACACCCTAGATTATTAACAAGCTGTGCGTGCTAATTCCTGCTATGAATAATGGTATAATGAAATATCTATTACAAAGCTTGGCTTGTAAGATAACTATGAAATTGATATATAAATGAAGAGTTGGAGCATGAAATAACTCTCAGACGCTTAAGATATTTTGTTGACACAAAACAGATTAAACTATTTTCAAAAACATATCTTAACCTACCTACTTATAGATAACAGATCTGACCCAAACCAGAATATTGATATTTTGTTTATACACACAGGTTTAATTTAATTAGATTCTTGCCAATTTTAGAAATCGAACATTATTTGAATCAAGTAATGCACCTTCCACTTATCTAGTTTTATATTTAATCAACTTCGTACCTATGGCGTTCCCATATATTATTATTTTCCTTCCCTTTTTTATTGTTATACGTTCTTATACTTACTTACATTATACAGGATATGTCATGATAGTCATTCGGTACACGAAACAAGTTTATAATGTAAAATGTAGAGGATGATAGGTCATACCGTATACGGACATTTTAACAGTTGGTGTTTTACGAATGTCTTAGCAGAGAGATAAAGTAATAATTCTGAATAACCATTAAAAATTGGCATTTGAATTACTGAAGTGCAATTTTACTAGTTTTGTTGCACTTAAAAGCCCAAAAATATTTCTGTAGTATACAAAAAAAATATACAACTAGGTTAGTTTATTTAGCATAACCCCAGAGTAGATAATATACTACGTACGCATAACCAAGCAAATGTAAAATTATTCAAATAACTACTGACATTGTGCTCTTGACTCGTACATAATTAAATTAAACGATACGTCATGCCAGAAAACGACTAAAAAAGTCTAATATTTATCCATACTAATATTATAAATGCGATAGTAAATTTTGTTTGTTTGTTTGCTACCTTTTCAGGACTCAGGCTAACAATAATAAACTAGTACATTACATCCTGTGGAAGGAAATTTCGTCACAAATGCAGACAAATTCGCAGGTAGCAGCTAGTTCCTCATTAATAAATGTCCATTGCTGAGCGATGCAGAGGTGATTCGGGAAAAAACGTTTATTATGTATATTTATTTGTATTCAGTATTTTGCATATTTTAAAGTTATGCATATTTAAAATTTTAGCAGAATATTATTATGCTTTATCATAATATCCTTGCACTGCCATTATTTGGGTCAAATGTGTCTTATAGTTTAATAACCGATATACCAATCACGACTCATGCAACAATTTATCTACGTGAAAAAAGCAGTTTTCATAGCTTTCATTTCAGTAGCGAAAATACTTCAATTTTGATATAAGTCATATTTTTATTAAACACTCTATCCGCTTATAACTTTTTTATTAACTAGCTGCATACATTTCAAACTTGTAAAAAATCAACAGGGAATTTATGGATTTCCCCCTATAAATATCGCAGCGAGTTGTTATAACTCACATCACAGCGATATTTATTAATAATAATATGTTCTGCATCTTACAATTTACCACTCTTAATATTAATTGACAATTTATTGTCACGGGTGTGGTCGCTTGCATTAACTATTTTATGTCTTTCGCCTTGGCGTGCTTGGAATAAACTTTTAAATCATTGAAATGAACTGACATATTCATTATAAACAAAATATTGTATTGAAAAGAGATGTAGTACTAAATGAGATCTCTCGTGGATTTTTCCATTATAGTGGAGCCAGGGGACTGTACCTGTCAAATAACACTACTCTAATGGAGTTTTGTGTTTCTGCGGTGAATACGGTTGCCAGTGCTCCACACAGATACACTGCGATAGTAGTAATACTGCTAGCACAGTGAGTCCTCATCAACAAGAGAGTTAGCAACGCATTAGTGATACCCCTGGTATTGCTAGCAGCTATAAGCTACGGTGACTGCTTACCATCAAGTAGGCCGTACGCTTGTGTAACACCATAGTAGTAGTTATACAAAAATAAACAATAAGACAACCTGTCTTAAGAACATTATTTCTAACATTTAGTGTCAAATAAGCTCACCGTGTAATTGTATAAGACCTACATACTAACTATAGCATCCTTGGTTCCTGTAACCGGTACCTATGTCACTGAGGGATAGTATAGCTTACCATTAGTTGTAGATTTTTTATGATCGGTCCAACAGTTCCAGAGATTACCCACACATATAAACAAGCCAATATGCAAAGTTTTCCTTTTTATAAAATCTTTTACTTTATTAGAAGGTACTCAGAGATACAAATGTAAATTCCTTTCATATACAGGTGGTTTAATTTTATCAGTCTTATTACTTGAGATTCCTTATAGACCTAATAGTGCTAATAGAGACACAGCTGAAGCTTAATATGTACGCGGGGTTAGTTCTAGTGACCTATTCCGAAGTATGAGCAATAATCTTCAAGCATGTTGCTCTTTATGTAGATATAACATTCACACGAGTGAAGGAAATTATCATTTCAATCTTGATTAACGACTGTGATCTTATATTTGGTACAAATATCTATGGGTGTTGAACGCTTTGCCATGAAAGGAACCGACGGAGCACATGAACTATAGTTTTTTAAGCGTTCAGGGTTAATTATATGACGTCGTATATATATTATACATAATTAATGAAGGCAACAGCTAAAATAGAATCTCACGGTATGGCTACGCAACTCATCTAAAATAGTATACAAAGAAGTAAATAATATAAATTAGGTTGTAAATGTTAAATTAATACTATTGAAGTTCTCAAACAAAGCTTGTATAAGAAGTTTTATTGTACTTGTAGTTCACAGAACAAGTATTATCATACAGTCTGCCATTCAATGGAATAGACAGAATAAATTTGCGATGTTTTATGTTTCGAATTTCTAAACTAAAAATATTGCGGTGCATAATGAATGGTGTGGTGTGGGAGTAAATAGTCAAAAGGCGCTCATTACTCTTTGTCTACCCCGAAAGTAAGTTCGCGTGACGATATGTGTGTATGTATAAAAGTAATATAATATAAACAATAACATTTATTACGTTGAATATATTTGTTTTGTTATAAACTAAAATGTCTGTTATACCTTATAACGAACATTTTGCGAGAGGGCGGGCGGCGATCACTTTGATGTGTACGCGTCAAGCCGTTCCGCCGTACTCCAATTTCACGATGTGCGCTGACGCCGCATCGTATAAAAGCCGCAGCGGACGATCTGAAAAATCATTCCAGCCAGTCACATCCACCGTAGATCATCACATCTGCATCTTAAAAAATACTAAACATGAGATCGGTGAGTGAATTGTGTAACTAATCAGTAACAAAGGTTAATTAATTGAGGCCGAAGTTTGTACTTATTTCCTAGAAAAAAATATTTTTTTAGTTTGATTAATACTCCCGGTGTAATATCATACCAAAAAAAAAGACCATTGCATAATGTAAACGAATAATTAATTAATTTAAGTAGGAGTACCATGTCGATCTCTATATTAACAATTGCTCGCAATGTGCAATGTGCAAATTGCGAGCAATTGTTCCGAGTGAGGACTACCGACAATCCTTCTTTTTCCGTCTTCTATTAGTTCCTTCGTGTTCTACAAAACTCATTAAAAAATATTGGTTAAAGGCCCCGCCACCACAGGATAATTTTAAGCACACAATTTAATCTTTTTTAGAGCGTCTTGCAGAAACCATGAGAGCTAATTAATTTAATTTTTTCCTGTTTAAATAAACCCTGATCTATTTAACAACCGTATTAAGGTAATCATGTTCTATTTGAACATAATTAATTATATGAAGTAATTTATTAGTATAATAACATACGAGCATAATGGTATTAAAACAACGGATTTAAGATTACAATGCCACTTTGAATGTCACTTCAAAGGAACTATCATCATCAATAACTATCCTGTTAAGTGTTATGTCGAAAGTCAGTCGTAGATGACAATTTCGTATAACACCAGACGAGTGGGCTAACATATGTAAATATCTGTCGAGCTGTTTAGAAACAATCTTCCGATGAAACATTTTGCAAGCGTGGTCAATTCCAAAACGAACTCTAAATTTCAAAGGTCAATTAGAAAATAATAAACATATTTTGACACGATGATATATTGTTTGAGAAATAGCTCATAAATTATACCAACCTCGACAGAAACTTCGTAACAAGTGATTTATGCTTGAACAAATTTCATCAGCGTTTCATTTACTATACAAAATGCTTGTTTCAGTTCTTCGTTTTATCCGCCCTAGTGGCTATGACCTGCGCTGCCCCTCAGTTCCAGTATCAGAACCAGCCCCAATACCAGGAGCAGATCCCAATCGTCAGACAAGCACAGGAGGTCAATCCCGACGGATCATACCAATTCAGGTAATCTCTTACAATTGTAAACTACAAGTACCACCTACATAATATATATACTACACATTTATAGATCGAAATCCTGTCTGATCATCACGATACAATATCTCTGAAAACATACGATTGACTTGAAATTTTGTATAGGTACTGCTTTCTAGTTGCTGACACCTAAGATCAGATTTTGAGCCTATCCTGTATCTGTGAGGTCTCGGAGTAAAATCTAGTATTACCCTAAATATGGTAGCTACCAGAAATATTTTATTAATAATAATAACATACAGGTGTTCAAAGGTAATCATAATAATAATAATAATCGCAGCCATTTGCACATGGCAGATTTATATCCGGGTGCATCAGAATCCATTTGGGAAAACGATTCGTCAGGTGTATTAATATTCTTGGACAGGCTTATCCGCGTTGTATATTCCCACGCAAGTCTTCATAAAGGACCGGCTCCGTAAACTTATGAGTGACATCATTAAATTGAATGTGGTTTCGCACTGTAGGGTGTGTACGTATAGCACGGGGTTTTATCATATAGGATGTGTAGATCACAGCTTAGGGTCGACAAAGCGCGAATGATACGAGCAACTTTACTGTATGGGAGCCAGACGTTTGTTAGTCAACCACGTTAAATTATTTGAATTTCCTAGTGTTAATCGAAATTTAGTTACTGGCTTCACTGTGCTTTATTCAAGTAATAGTATAAAAGTTGCTCTAAATTGAACGTCACAGTTGATATTGCACATTATACAATCCTCTTTAGGTAATTCCAGTGTTTCTGAATTGCGTGTAGCTAACTGTGTTGTACCTTGTTTGTTAGGTGTAATTATTTCTAAAATAGCCTTTTAGGTATTTCTTCTTGCTTTTTCCGATACAAGGTTAAAACAAATACTTGTCTTAAGTTATTATGGTAAACGTCACAGTATAGTCATCAAATATACTAATTTACCAAAACATTGTTTCGTTGTTAAATTCTTTATAAACCTATTTCATAAGTGCCTTTGGCTTGTGATCGCCCGTTATACTTTATGGCCAAGTTCGCCTTCACCTATAGAGTTTCGTCAAAAATGCCTTAAGAACTCAAGTATTGAATACTTCAATCCCATAAGGCGCAATGCTCTGATCGATCAAACGTGAGTTTTGCAACCAATAGTGAAATCGAAATGGGAATACCTTCAGTGTAAAAGATATTAAATGCTAAATTTATAGGAGTCATCGCACACATGTTTCTAATCAACTCTGGTTGTGCAACACATAGGCGTATGCGCATAAACATCTACACATAGACTCGACCATTAACTTAGTCAATCTAGGTTTATTAATACTTAGGCTAATTAATACTTCGTAAAAAAAAAATCAATTTCGGATTATGCTAGCAGTGATTTGTGACTTCATATACTTAGATTGCAACAGCATTACTAAAACACCCGTTGCTGATGCAGAAACAAAAGATTCCCAAGAGCAAAGGATTGACAATGTATCATGATTTCACGACCTGAAAACATTTTGGTGAAACCTCTCATCAGATTCGATCTTTGCTGGCGATTTTCTGTGTGCCGCAGGCTGTGCCTCACTAGTTTAGTTCGGCCCACGCTTATATTTACTCACCAGCAGTCCATATCTACTGCCTAAATTGCATTTAATTATCATGTGGCAAGTAAAATCTTTTGATCAAACAAAAGAAATACATTGCCGTTTCATTAAAACTTGAACTTGAATATAATTCGATCCCCTTTTTACAACACAGGGAATTTTTCGTTCATCCTTACAATTTTATTATAATCATGTTATCATGTTCAGGTGTTATTACTAATTTATTTTATGATCTTTTTAGTTATGAGACTGGAAACGGTATCACTGCCCAAGAACAGGGATACTTGAAGAACCCTGGGTCCAAGGATGCCGAAGCGCAGGTTGCTCAGGGCTCCTTCAGCTACACTTCTCCCGAGGGCATCCCGATTGCCCTCACATACATTGCTGACGAAAACGGTAAGAATGTGCATTTTCAAATGCAGTATACAGATGAGCCTTAAACATACACCAATATTATAAAACGGGCAAAAAAAAACAATGACTGCAATTAATTATATAAACGATCATAAATCTCATGTTTAAAACTGGAACGACAATCATGCATAGCAAGAGATGCCTACATAACAACATACATTCGTCCATCTACACAACTACGTACTATTAGGTTTATCATGATTATGAAAATTAAGTTAATGATATTCTAGTTTCGTACGCTTCTTGTGTGTATGCGATAATAATTTTTTTTTTCTTTGTCGCAGGTTTCCGCGCTGAAGGAGCCCATCTCCCCACTCCTCCCCCCATTCCCGAGGCCATCCTGCGCTCCCTTCAGTTCATCGCATCCCGGCCCCAGAACCAATTACAACAGACCTACGAACCCCAACAATTCCGCGGCTAAGCCTAAGCCCAAACGACCCTGAACAATACTCACTTACGCACCTATAAACACAACGTAGATAGTTTAAGAACTTCTCTAATAGCGATTGTTACTGTGATTTATTATAATTTATAATAAGAGAAATATATGATTCTAAGTATTTTAATATAAATACGAAAGATAAATAAAGCGACTTTCATTACCAAACAAGTACATTCAATGTCCCCAGCGTTCAAATAATATTATCCCAACATAACCTGTGTTTATATTTTATAAGCCATATATTTGCAGTGTTTGTGTAGTTCAAATTATGTGTGAGCCGGAATGGCCAAAGATAAAGATAAAGATGCCTGACAGGCGGGCTGGAAAATATGTTACCCCGTTGTACCATTCATACGCAGTATATAATGATCTACTCAGAGGTTATACTTACCTACCAATTTGGATCAGTTTTCCATCTGTAAATAGTTATTTATTTTGTTATAAAATTTAAGATGGGTTATTTTAAAATACATATAAAATGCTCAGCTTAATGATATATTTGTAAGTCAAAATTAAAAATTGTACAAAATTTTGCAAAATTTATTGAATATAAATAATTATCCTTGAAATTTACATTACTATTGTTCTCAGTTGGTCAATCATGATGTACCTAATTAATATTTTCCTGGAACAGGTACCTAGTTGTTCTTGAGAATTGTTTACAAATTTAATAATTATTCAAATTAAATTAAATGGTCAAGTGTTTAGTACTGTAGTTTTTTTTAATGCTTTTGCAAAACTTGGGAATGTAAATAAATAATTCAGAGCGATTACAGAGCCAGATTACAGCTTACTAACCGGTGATTGAGGTACATTTTGCTGGCTTTGTTGTTGAAAGCTCATCCGTAATGAGAGGGTCTACAAAAAAAAACGAGTGAGCCGTAGAGTACTCTCGTATAATATGATATGTAACATCTGACAACTTTGCCTCTTTTTTTGTCACTATGGCATAAACAAAACTCGTCACTCCTAGCGACGAAGTCGCTTAATTGGCAGCACAGTTGCCCGGCTTCCTGTGTGTATATTATATAAGAAATGTATAGGTACAGGTACCTGCTTAAAAAAAACAAAGTAAACCTACCTATTGTCCGGAGACCAGAACAAGCTAACTAAACACTCTGTATGAACCGAGAGATTTTGAATTTACACTCTTTACTTATAGCATATATTATCTACTCTGAACTTATAGTGTCTACCACAACAAAAGGTATACTGTGTGTACATTTATGTACGTGTAATTTTACTATTTTATAATTGGCTTGCTTTTGCCCACGACTTCGTTTGCGTGGAATTCACAATTTGCAATGACTTGACTGTTTAAGCGATGGTTCGGACATCTAAAGCTAGATTAAAATATATTATTTTTATTTGAGATATGGGATATTTTGGTAGTGTCTGTTGAGACGTGTGAATAGCGCAGTCACCACGCGAGCATCGCAACCGTGGTGAATCCTCAATATCCTTATTTGGGGTAAAGCTTGAATCTTTTTTCTCGTCTGTGAAAACATGGGCATATAAAACATATGTATTACAACCATATTCGGCTAATCTACGAATTCTTAATTTAAGAGACATAATTCGCACTTCTTCATCCAACCTGTTAATAAAGCTGTTAATTTTACCTAGAGCAAGTTATATAAACAATATACGTTTTAAAATAAGCAGAAGATTGGAAGTAATCATACAAATAAGTCGTGTATCAAAGTAATAACGAAGGCAATTTGATTGCTACATTCAACGGGTTTACCGAAATAACGCTTGACCTTCGATCTCTTTATTAGGATAAATATCCGGAAATAAGTTTATCATGATGTACCGAAACCTGTTGCTTTGTGCACTGCTGGCATATTGTGGAGCCGTCCCATTACCTGAAGATGCCCAAGCAACTGTCATAAAATATGAGAATACTAATGATGGACATGGAAACTATAAATTTAGGTATGTACTATTTCTATTTTGTGTGTTTACCAGGTCAAAAATAAGTCTACGTACAGGCCATTTGATAAGTTAAATTATTTTGCCACGTTGTAGTCAAGTTTTATACAATCTTAATTATTTACTCTGAGATACAATATTTAAGTCAGTCGAAGGTGAAACTGCCATTACACTTTATCAAAGACATTACATTGGTATGGAATATTTGCTACTATAAATTGAGTTGAATATTCTTCACTGAGCAGCTTTAAAGCTATATTGACAAGTGCACGTGCGCGTTTAACGCTTGAAAGGAATACAAGAAGTCGGAAATGCAGTTAAATGTTTGATGTTAAGTCTTATAAATTAAAAGTGCAGATTAAGAGTAAAATAATTATAGGATGATGTACATTGATCAGGAACCGACTTCAGATCGAACAGAAAAGGAATGCATATTCTGAGACTTTATGTAACTTGGAGTATAATTTAATTACTTACACATGATAACACTCAAAGTTCAACTCATATAAATTATGCTGTCCCAAAAGGCACGAAATCAAGTCATAAGGAGCAAATCTCAGCCATTCATTGAGCACCGTAGAGGGAGTAATTGAGCACCTAATCTTGCTTAATCTCTCGAGCCATTGGACTATACTAATTATAAGTTAATTGTATTTCCAATGGAAATAGTTTGCTTGCGGGTGTAGGTAGTTTGCAGCAGTTACTGCTGAAATTGTAAACGCATGTTAATTCCATCAACAATTATTTCGGCACTGTTCTATAATTCATTTTATATATTTTACGAGACTTTAATATATTTCTACAGTTACGAGACATCTAATGGTATAACTCGTGAAGAATCTGGTCAACTAGTAAACGTGGGTCTACCCGACGAGCATATGGTGGTCCAAGGAGATTACTCATATATCGACACTAATGGTGAAAGAATAACCGTCCATTATACTGCTGATCAAAATGGCTACCACGTCAATGAACCAACCGTCGATTTTCCTCCCCTCACTTCAGTAAGTATTATCCAACTCTCTTAGTATACCTTATTGCGAAAGAAGATGGTAAATATGTAAAACCTATCCTGCTAAATTGTAACAATTTTAGTGTAATAAAAAGTTTCTAGTCTATTTGGTTGTGGAGCGAATTTTAATTGTAGGTAAGTTTTTGTTTCTGTCTAAGTCTACCCCATCTACGAAAAAGGTGAAATAAGAGAAAACCATGGGTAAAGATCCTGGAGCATATCAATTTTATAATAATAACATTTATTTTGTATGTTTTCTACCTCGCCTTACATATAGTACCTATACAGAGTAAAAGAGTTATTTATAATGGTATATTAAAATATTACTTCACTTCAGTAAGTATTATCCACCACACAACCACCATAATCAATATACCAGTATTGATAGCAAAAACACACTTTGACTACGTGTTCAAAAACTGTTAGATACTACCCCGGTAGTTTATATTCTGGTTTGCGAGGTTTCCTATCTGCTAGTCTTTTCAGTGTGTTGCATCAAAAAGTATGGTGTATCAACGTATGTGAAATAGCTTTATAATGATAAAGAACTGTGTATGCAGTGATTTTATTTCTTCAAATCCTTTATTTGAAATTTCAGATTGCCTTCGGGGGTGTTTCACCAAACGTCGTAGCATCTTTACTGGGCAAATAAGGATTTTTTATAATATAGTAAATTTTAGGAGTATTTTGCTTATTATGTTTATTTGTAAGCGTATCCTAAAAATATACATACATAAATAGGTTACTGATGAAATAAATGGTCATCGGGTCGGGTATAACCTTCACGAAAAAATTACCGAGGCTCATCTATATGAACTTGGATAGGTACAAAATATACCTACTCAAAATTAAGTTTACTCTCACACAGCATAATTTTGCTTTTGCCAATGAACAAACACAGACTGGCACGCGATTATCATGTAATCGCATTTCGAAGAGTTTTTATTCCGGTCACTTCTGAGTGCAAACCCGAAGTCCATTTATTATTAGGTCAGTGATCATTCACCGTCTGTGGTTGCCTAAAAAAGTTTAAGTATAAATAATTTTCATTTCTGTTTTGTTTTTAATTTTTCATTTAGACCTGAGATTTAGATACTGAATAGAACATAACCGCAAGAGCCATCTGTGGACGCGGACCGAAACTTACTGAGCTTATACTCAACTTGAAAGCTATTTTACCATACTGCCTGCTTCACGCTATCCACCTAATTTAAAGCATTGATGAATTTGCTTAATTTAGTTGCTTTATCTCAGGCTTTATAATTCGAATAAGATTTAAAAGCTATACGCTAGATGGCGCTTTATGAATGGTAACAAAAAAGTTGGTAAAGTAATAAGGAAACTTGACTCCTACGCCAGATATCGCGGGTTCGATCCCCGCGTCAAAGCTAACCTTTATTGCGATTAATATTGATTTTATCCGCATTGAGTATGCGTGAAAACAATCTTATTGATTACTTGTGAGATGCATTGTGTTTTCATGCGATGGCCAAGTAATTTATTTTATTTAAAACATAAAATATTTTTAAAATTGATATGTTCACTATAAGCTGTTATTAGGTTACCTAATTACGTAATTACTTAAGACAAAGGGTCCCTTAAGTAGGGACTGAATAAATCAACTGACTTGGTATTAAATGGATCTCACAACTTTTTACGGTATAAGAACTGAGTTGCGATGGCATCTTAATTATTATTATCTATTTTAAATATTTCGTGATTATCTGGTACCCAAAGTGCAAACCTATGCTAAGTTCTGAACAAGATATACAGTCATTACTATTAATTGTAATGCTTAAAGGGTTCAATCGGGGATCAATAACAAAATTAGTTAACAATAATTTTATCTTTTCTTGTACTTGTATGACATAATGAAATCTTGCTGCTATTGTATCTACTGCATAACTCAAACTTACATACAAAGAACAATTTTAAGCACTCAAGAATGATAGTATTGATAGTACTAGCACATAGGTACATTAAATTATTACTCATCTTTTCATATACCAAATTACAAGTAATGCTTTCAACAGCGTAATGTTTACAAATTATTTCGTCAGTCACACTGTCATACAAAACGTAAAAGGTCCCCTGTATACTGAAATTTCTTTCAAAACGATCGCCTTTTTGTTATTTATTGCATTGGTATAAATGTAAGTCATTTGGCTATTTATGCAATACTGGGATCAAACGAACATCTCGGGCTAGTTACCTTTGCACCGGTGTGTCATCCGTCACCTTACATAACTATCGAAATCACAGGTAACTAAGCACGATTCTGCACACGTGAACGTTTCGACATGATTATATGACATACCATAAATCAATGGTTGGACGGCAATTAACACTTCATTACAAACAATACATTTGGCCAATTTTAATCAAGAATCATTGTTACTGTGTAACGTAAATACACAGTAGCAACTTAACAAGTCAACAAATAATGTTATAATGCTTTGATTACATGTTAATGGTTAGATTATAACCTCTATCAGAAAGGGGTTACGGACAAAAATTGCTTTCCTCAGAAATCATTTTAAGTCTGGCTTATTTAGTATGTATGTTCTTGGTGTGGTTTTAAGAAAAATAAAAATTTTACATGGTCATCATGGCATCTGCATTAAAGCTTTTATGACTGGACCACTAGACCAACACTATGAATCGACAATTAAAATATTTCCGCCGTAATCTCGCAAACACAAAGTCGATTTGGATGAAAATTTTCGCCACTAAATAGTCAGTTTTTCGAAAAAGGTTAACTTTTCAAATTTACTTATGTATTATTAAATTCCGTGCAAAGCCTCATTGCTCAAATATTACACTAGATACTTAATGGAAATAAGGGATTTTTATTGTCACGGAACTCATTTAGTTACAACTATTCAAATTAATATAATTATGTATTCAGAGGTAAAGTCTGAAATAGGTTGCTCGTGTAAGCAAACACAGCAACCGAACAACTAAAACTGGATATCTTGTTTACATTTATCTATTTAGTGAATACTATATAGCCTGAATCAATTATATATCATCAAGCGGAATTCCTTTTGATGTAGGCAATGAGCGCAGCGTTTTTAACACACTTAACGTACACGTCAACGAGTATATTAAGAATGATTTTTAACATAAAAAATCGCTTGTAAAATAGCGTAAGAAAAAAGTTATCTGCAAACGGGGGCAAACCCATCAGACGATAATTTTATGCAATTTAAATGATTTATTGGGTACATCCAAACTGCATTTCAGGTTAGAAAATTCATATTTTCAATAATGTTATTTAATTATTTTAAAATATAATAACTAATTATTGCAGCCATGTGGTCTACATACATACATTGTATAATAGCATTCGATGTGCGCTTATTCTCTACAATTTCATACTTGTCCTCATGTCCCCTATAATTTATAAAGTACATTATACAGCATTACATCTACGTGGGATTAGGTATCTATATCTCCGTGGGTATATCCTTTCACTTCCCGAAATAAAAATTAAAGCAGTTGTTTTAAATAAAAAAAAATAACTGTCAACGGACAGTTTCATGTTCGCGAAATAAATAAAAAATAACTCGTTTGATTTAATATAGTTTCATTAATATCTTGCTTGCTTGGCATGTCTATCTTGAGTATTATGTATTTAATTTCACGTCCATGCATCAGCCACCAAAACTAAGTGACTTTCATTAGCTTAGAGTTTTTTTTTTTATATTATCTTTTATTTTTTAGGAACGTAGTCGCTCTGCGACTATGTCAGCTCCATTATGCATACACTTTTTAATTCAACTTAAAACTATTACACAGTAACTTAAAGAGTACCCGTGCTACTTCGCTCAATGGGTCTGACAGTACACTTTGAATCGTACCGATATCCAGAAAATTAGAACCATACTGAGTGAGCATGACCGATCTCACAGACTGCGTCCGCGAACACTCCACCAGTACATGATAAACATCCTCGGTGCGTCCACATACTTCGCAGTGGTCAGATGGTGCTAGCTTCATCATGTACTAAACTTTAAAACTTGTTAACTTTTTAACGTGCAAATATGCTGTCTTGACGATAACCAGAAACGGTTGTTTATGTTTCGTCCTTGCTGAGCTCCTAATTGTATTATAGTACTTACTACATACATATAGGGCACGTGCATTGTTTTTTATTCATCTTTTACCTGCAACCAGTAGGAGTGTACTATGGCACGTGAGAAGGAAAGGATCTTGACTATTGGGACTCCAAAAATTGAAGTAATAATTTAAACCCTTGGAATAGAAATGATTATTCCTCGGCAATGAACAAAAATCTGGACTATTTTAAAACCAACAATATACCCAGGCGACTTTAGCAATAGTAGCTAGCAGCTACATTGTAATAGATGTTTACTGTTTATACATAGCCATTATAGACCCAGTTAAGGGAGATAAAAAATGTTTGTAAGTTTTAAAGTTGGTACTTAAATACCAAGCGCCCTTTACTTAATATTATTGATTACTTGTTTAATGACTAATTGAAGCGATGATGCCAACAACCGTATGAAGTGTTTATTTATTATTGCTTCCTATAATCGAAGTGTAATTGAAGGTCTGCATGGACTAAAAAATCGGTTAAGAACGAGTTAGACTCGCACACCGTGGGTTCCGTAATAAAAACAAACTAGTTTAAATTACTATTTAATAATAATTTAATTTAATAATAATTTATGTACACACAACAAATTAAAAAGAACAAAATTACAAGAAGGAAATAGATAGTACAAGGGCACTATCTTAACTTTTCGCCACGGCTATTGCATAAACCGCAAATAATAAGTATTTGATTGTAAATTCGCATTCGCAAAACAAACTGTATGGGCATTTCAAGTGTCGACTTGTTGTTATTATTGAGATAGCTCAAAGAAGAAAAATAACACGTTACTAGGTAGGGGTGCCCCATTTTTTTTTTATTGGCGGCAACTGAAAAACTTATTCTGTGAATATTTCACCTATTACGGATCACGAGACCGACGGACGGATGGACAGCAAATCCTTAGTAATAGGGTTGCTTTGGTTACCCCTCGGGTACGGAACCCTAAAAAGATGACTAAAGCTTTTTGTTCTATTTTATTAATATTCCAAGACAGTAAGTTAATATCATTATTTATTTTAAAACAAAGCTTACACATACACCACAAAGCTGGGTTTAGCAATACGTGGCAGCTGAATATACGCAAACTCGTGAGAGCAACATTACCGCTTGAGGTTTTCAGACAACTAGAGTCATATGTCATGAGACACCCACACAGAATAAATAAGACAAAGTACATTTACTAAAGGCACTCTTTGTAATTAGCTCGTGAAATTACTGGGTATAAGAACTGGTTTTTTCATAGCTAGCATTGAGTATTAATACTTAAATTTACTGACAAACTCGTTCAAGACACCTAGTATTACTACACCGAATATGGACCGAATTAAAATTCTCAACCATATACAGATAGTTGATATAAATAAAATAGAAAATATATATGTATCTTCAAACAACAACTATTATCTCTTATTAATATTTGTGTTGATATGACCCGCGTAATTCCAATCCTATAAACCTTAGGGATGCGTGTATCACGGATATACCTGCAATACAAATTGAATCAGGATGCCTGCAGGCATCAGCACACGAGGAGCATGGCCTGTTCTACTACCAGCAGGCACAGGGGGTATCTATACTAAATACTAAGATAAGGAGCTTTGAAAAATTACACATCGTAAAAGTAAAAACACTACAATAAAAATCTAGCGTGGTGATTATTTTGTAAGATAATGATATTTTGACAATACATACTTACCAAGTCCACATAAATATATCACTATCCTATAGCGATTCTTACTAATGTAATATATAAAATTCTCGTGTCACAGTTTTCGTTGCCATACTCCTCCGAAACGGCTAGACCGATTTTGATGAAATTTTTTGTGCTTATCCGGTATCTATGAGAATCGGCCAACATCTATTTTTCATCCCCCTAAATGTTAGGGGTAGTCCACCCCTAAATTTATTTTTTTTATTTTTTAGACCGATTTCAAAAATTCTTTCACCGTTAGAAAGCTACATCATCACTGAGTAACATAGGCTATATATTATACTAGCTTCCCGCCCCGGCTTTGCACGGGTAGACAAAATATTTGATATAAAAGTCTACCCGTGCGAAGCCGGGGCGAGCCGCTAGTAGACTATAAAGATACTTACGTATTCGTCACAATGGAATCATAATGAGACCACTGGAAGAACATTATAAAAATTTAATTAGAAAAGTCGAAGGCCAGTCTGACTTCTCAAATTTTGAATAAAAAAAACCTTTGCTTCTCTCACCTTTCTTAATTACGCACATTCAGAACACTTGTAATTATTATATTACTGTTTGTTTCCTTGTTTAAGCTCATATGAGTATTTAATTGCGCATTTAATTTCAATGCCACCGTTATTACATAGGTATGCAGTTACCTTTTTGTACATCTGAGCGTTTTTTTTTACTTATTAAATTTCACAATTTTAAAGATTTTTTAGCCGTACACGTATAGCATCACGGCTTGAAAAATCAAGGCTCCATTTGTTTTAACTAAGTGAAGCAGCGTGTACCATAATGTATTGAACGTCATTATTTCAATTGCCACAGTTGTTGTTAACACGTAATATTACATAATGAAAATAACAAAGTATACAAGTAGATATCAATTAATATTCAAAACCTTTGAGATCAATGGCTCTATTCTGAAAGGTCAGTATCAAAATGAGCGATATAATAAACCGCATCCGAAGAAAATAAACAATCAGAAACAGTGTAGCCTCGTATTTATCTCTTTAGTTTACATTATAATGAATACTGCATTCCTGATGGCTGCTTAAATATGATATTATGAAATCAGAATTGCTTTAAAGCCGGAAGGCGACTTCATGTCTTAATTTCTGAATAAATCCAAGGTTGATTGCTTTGCTATCGATTTCAAAGTTTAAGTAAAAGGGCTTCTACACCAATGACCGAGATTAAGTGATTGGGATGCCTTAATGTGAGGAAGCTCTAAGAAATATATAGAAACGTTAAATATAGTATAGTACGACTTTATTTAACCCTGCAATTTTTAACTCGAGTTAAAAAAATATTTAGTACAATAAGAATGTTTTCAGATACATTTAAATTTAAACAATATGCGTGTTCGTCGCTCGCGTTATGTCGGTTTCGCGCTTAAAAAGCTTCGTATTTTATGACTCGTTATTTTATACCAAAATTCAGCAGCTAGCGAGTGAAAAGCGGCGGCGGCGGCGTCACATACCTATTGATTATCATATCGAAACATCGGAGGTTTAAACGGCGACCAACTTGTGAGGTAGTATCGTACCCACGACCTTATAAATCGGATTCGTAAAATAGATAAAAGCGTAGTTTGCGACATACATAACAAGTTTTTCTCCAAACCCTCACGTTTACATAATTTATGTTATGAGGTCAGCGACTTGATGGGTACTTGACGTCACTTGTACGAGATACTAAGGAATGAAGTCCAGACTTGTCATTCTTGAGGAACTGGATATAAAGTGTGGGCAGTGATCCTTTAGACGCAGTCCACTTATATATCGACTCTCCTATGAAGAACATTGGCAATGACGGTAAGTTGATTAACTGGTTTTACTTCTTATTTAAGTTTAATAATATAATATAGTTGCTTTAAATTTGAATCGGATTAGGTACAGATATAATATTAGAAAATTACTAACAAAATTGGATCCTCGTATTGATCTATGTCTAACTTGTTACTAATTTAGTCTTGTCTCGTTTTTAAATATATGTTTGTACATTTGTTAGTTACCTTATAAAGTGAAACCAATGAAAACTCATTGATATTTCACTGTAAAGCTCCATATCACCCGGCGAACGAACCTATCTCCATGTTGCTATACGTAGGTATAAGGTGGCGAGGCAAAAAGTTTGTTATCTATATGTATATCATCTATAGCATTGAGAAGATTTCGTTCCTCTAGAGATAGACCCTCACGCCTTCCCAAGAAGGAGCAGAGAGACCACACGCATAATTCACCGAATATCAGCTGTGTAATTCTGAACAAGTAATTCACTTCAAATGTCAAGTCGCCAGTCACATCGCAACTACGCTGTCTTAATTTTTCGTTTCGTTTGTGGTGAGTGAAGCGAGTTTCAAGAATGCACGCAAAATTGATCTATATCTAAGAATTTTATGCTATTCTGAAAGGTTCATCTACAGAATTCCTTGAGAACCAATATTAAACATCTCAATTTTGATAAACCTAGCTCCACAATTATGAGAAGAACATTTTATAAATCGCAGAAAGTTCAAAATGTACCAGCTTTCTGCGGTTTCACCTGCTGTCTTCTATAACCCTATTCTACCATCTCGGAGCAAAATGTATCCTGCATTACAACCCCAAATAAAGTCAACTGATGTTTTGTACATCTAGCCGTGATTGCGAAACAAATATTCAAATTTATTAGGTTTATACCTACAATAATAATTAGAATAATTTGCAGACAGTTAAGGAGGACAAAAACTGATTAGATACCTGCTTAATTTATTTCTTAGCACTGAACTTGACTCCATATCATACTGGTTTTATAATGCAGAAAGATGTCAGTTGATAAACTACTTTTTCTGGTCTGGGTCTAGATCAAGGTGCACTTGTAAGAAATTCCTATTAAATTAAGAAACACTCCAATTGTATGAATGAATTTGTTTAAGAACATGAAGCATATTGCATTAAATACACACATTAGCTGCATTAAAATAAAGCGGTCTATTATTGTACATGCTTATTTTTATTCTCTTCTAAATGTGAAAGCAATAGAATTAAATAAAGTTCTTGTACCTATTACCTATACTGAAATTGTATCATCAATAATTTGTTTACGTTACATATAAATAAATAAATACAATGGGTATTATATAATAAAATACTTCAACAAATTGATTGCAGTTGCTTACGTGTTGACACCGTAACAGAACAAATTTTGATGGATCCCTAAAACACATGCTCACATGTATATACACTTATGCAACCATAATATACCTTATTTTACCATATTATGTAGGGTTTATTGTAATGCAGTTAAATTTAATAATTATTGTGATCGGGCACCCTAGCTAGTGTTACTACCTACTAATAGGCCCGATTCCTAGTAGGTCATGAGCGCGGTGCAATGTGTGAATAGCCATTTGCTTACCACTAGACGTATGACTTGCTCGTATTTTCTCTGAGATCTATGAATTAAATCATGGTGCAAGTTATATATATCTCCTAGTAATACTTTATTGGTCGAATATTGAAACGCCACTCAAATCTAATGCCCTTATTTTCTGTTTTTACATGCAAAATTGTACTTACTTGATGTTGTCATCAAACAGTTGCTTGGACGTTCAAACTTTGAATTTCGTTTCAGTATTCAGCCGTGAATCACTAGTCTGTAAGTTGAATCATAACAGTGGTAGTGGGTTATTCCTAATATGTTTTATTTTATCCTAATGATAAAATATAATCTAAATCATAAAACATCAGGTGGCGTCTACGTCATTAAATAAAGAAAATAATAAATACATATAACAAAACAAATTTTCAATATTGTGTTGCTTAATAATACCTTTCGTTATAGTGCCCAAACCAGTTTTTTATCTGTCTCCATTATGAAAAAAATTGCGAATAGATTATGTCGAAACTTGGCATATAGTAGTAAGTAACACACAGACTTTCGGATACTTTATATCTCGTAAAATTAAGACTTGTCTCCGTTGATAATTTGCGGAATAGGAGGTAATGTTTTGTTAGTTTGGAAGTAAAATAATAGGAAAGTTATTGAAATAAAAAAAAAGTACATTGAATGGGTAACAAAAACAGTGTACTATATCAAGTAGGATAAATCTTTTTGACTACGGAGAGATTTTTTCTTTCGACCTAATTTGGAAGTATCGGCTGCAATGCAATATATTTGTCGTGTACATATTCGAACTAGTAATGCCAGGCGACAGCCTTACCTCAACTTAGTAACCTTTAAGAAGTGGACAAAAAATATTTTATATTATCAAATTCAACCTTTCATAGCTCATGCGAAGCCGGGGCGGGTCAGCTAGGATTAAATTATTCATTTCATTATACGTATTTCGTTTGACCTTGACATTACGATTACACATCCGCAGGTAAAAGGAGCTCATCTTTGCGTCTTAGCATCTATAGTCTTCACGACAATAGTCCCGGCGCTTTTGATCTACGGCCATGAGACGCAAATAAAAAAAAATACGCATAACAACAATGGACTTGGGACGTACAGTTTTGAGTGAGTCCTGCTTTATACAAATTTTAATTTGTTTTTAACGATGTTGCAATATAGCACGTCATAATAACATAATTGGCGACTGGATTTTAATACAATAAGAATTTTATAGCCATTTATGAGTCAAAGTTAAACGCTTTAAGCGTTTAACTAATACAAAGGTTACGTGTATTATTAACATCGTATTGGAGTTGAATGAACCACATGCTCGAACTATTTGATGAAGGTTACAGAGCATAATGTTGACAGGTAGATCAATATATGTATATATCTTATTTAAGTTATTTCCTGCACGGAAGGCTGTTATTTTAAATCTTTATGATAACTAAATTAATATCTAGAACTAGTAATATTACGCTAACATATAGCTCTACAATAGAATTACTTGTCTTTTGGGTGCTTAATTATTTACTTAATTACTTTAATAATACATACAGAGTCAGGAGTCGTACTGCATCCTTTAGCGGGTTGTGTAGTTGACTGAAAGCTGCAATTATAAGCCAATCATCAAAAATAATACAATTTATGTTGGTGCTACCAACACAACCATAATATGGCGCTGCGGGTCAATTTCTTGAACAAAATATGTATAATAATATATATTTCGAAAATGCTCTGACGATATTTAATGAGTAAATAATTATTGAATTTTAAGTATTAAAAAATCCTTCGAATTGTTAATAGCATATTGTTATTACCGATTCGATTGTTAATAAGTTTATCTCAAAGGCACAATTATTTGTTTTTTAGATACGAGACGTCAGATGGTACATACAGAAGAGAAGAGGGTGGCATCTTATCAGGGCCGAGTGGGGACAGTTTGGTTGTTCGGGGAGAGTACGGATATGTCGACCCCGAAGGTGGTCAACACTCCATACGTTACGTAGCTGACACTAACGGCTTCCAACCACAGCGAAGCGAACCCGATTCTAGGTATAACGATAGAAGAATAATTTAGCTCATTAATAAATATCATAACATAAAAATGGTGTCTTTGATATTTCATATATAATATTCTTATAGACTTTCATGGTAAAACACAGCTGAAGTCAAAAAGTCCTTGAAATCTTATTTGTTTGTGAAATACTACTCACATCGCAATAATGTTAATGGGGTTCTCGAAGCGGTATTGCACATGCTTATTAGTTTATTGATACCGGAGCTGACATTGTGATAAGATCAGTTAATTAGAATAATATCTAGTGAAACTAACTTTCAAAAATAGTCCTGGCTCACGATTTGCAATCTACAGGAAATCTGTAATCTCAAGAACGCTCACTAATTAGATTATGATGTGGTTTTCTTTGTCACGAATTAGGTACCTAGATGTATTTCAACGATAAGACAGAAAAAGTGAGAGAAAATAATTATATACAAAAACTTCAGAAGAATATAAAATTATCTATGTATTTTGATGATAGAAAATAAGTATATAGTACAACTCAAACAAATTTAATCTTGAAAATGCGAGCAATCTCTTAAATATCCTGGTTATGTATTATAATATATCTTCCTTATTTATAACTAACAAAATAGTTCCGGCGTATGTCAAATCAGATCCAGTGACCTTCCAAGAATTAGAATTTTACAACGTGAGCAACCCGGAATTTCCCTTTCCCTCCAACTAAATTAAGATTAATATAGGTCGCGGCACGAAACTCTAGCGCTGACCGTTATTGCGCAGAAGTAAAAAATAAGGTGTCTTGGCGGGGTACAGGGGTGAAGGGCGAGCGTGCGTTGCGCCGATTGGCTCTCCAGTCGTACTCCGTCCCCCGTGCCGATACGACGCTCCGCGCACTTCCAGTGTACAGTCGCGTTCTGAATTGTTTTGTTGTCATCGTTAATTTTTGTTGTTGTTTTTTGTTAAGTTTGTTTTGTTGATTTGTTTGTTGTGTTTGTTAGTTTATTCACTGTTTGATTAAGTTTGAACAGTTTTTAAACAGTGAAAATGCCGAGGCCGAGAAGGAATACTGTTTTGAAAAGACAGGCACGGAAAATGGTGTTTGACGTGCATTGTTTTCTGAAAAGGGAATCGAATGATTTCATTAATTCCCTGAAACAAATTCAAAGTGAAATTGGCGAAGCTGCGAGTATTTTACTCGATTCTGACCGCAGCACTGTAGATATAAGTGAAATAAAACAAACTGCAGAAGTTATTCAGGCGGGAAATATAAAATTAAATAGTATAATTAGTGACTTACAGAAAATTCAGAAAAGGACAGCTGAATCTACAAAGACGTCCATAGCAACGGTAAGGAAAATCTCCACTGAAGCCAATAATTCCGACTTATTATCAGTATTTAGAACACCAGGCAAAAAACGCTCCAGATCAAAACCGGTCACAGATATTGATAACTTTGATCAAGGATTAATAAAGAGGTGCATACATAACTTTCATAGGACAAATAATGAACTTCCCACCGTCGGAAAGTTGAGAAAGAAGCTAGAGGAAGATATAAATTTCAAAGGCTCAGAACGAAGTCTTCGACGAATAATTAAGAGTTTAGGGTTTCGGTGGAAAAATACTGAAAACAATCGAAAAGTACTGATTGAAAGTTCAAATATACGTTTACTACGTATCGAATACTTACGCAAAATAAAACAATATCGCCAAGAGGGAAGGCCCATCGTATATACAGATGAATCTTACGTAGATTCATCGCACTCTGCTCCAAAAGCCTGGACCGATGGTACTACAAAAGGTCTCAAAAAACCTATCTCCAAAGGACAGCGGGTGGTCATTGTCCACGCAGGATCAGAGGCTGGGTTCATACCGAACGCACTGTTAACTTTTAAAGCTGGTGCGAAATCAGGCGACTACCACGACAATATGAACTACGACAACTACGAAAAATGGCTGAGGACACAGTTATTGCCGAACTTACCGCCTAATTCTGTCGTGGTAGTCGACAACGCATCATACCATAATAAACAATGGGACCTTGCACCCACTTCTAATTCCAAAAAAGCTGACATGCAGGGTTGGCTTACTGAAAAGGGCATACAATATGAGGAAACTCTACTAAAACCTCAACTATACAATTTAATACGGGCTAACAAAGATAGATTTAAAACATTTTCAATTGACAGGATACTAGCAGAGCAAGGACATCAAGTGCTAAGACTGCCACCATACCACCCAGATCTAAATCCAATCGAAATGGCATGGTCTGACATAAAGCAATATGTAGGCAGTAAAAATGTGAAGTGGAGTGTTGCTAAATGTATAGAACTAATTCAAGAAAAAGTTTTGCTGATGGGTGCTTGGGATTGGGGAAAGTTATGCCAAAAGGTAAAGGACATAGAAGAGCAATATGTCAAGAGTGACCATGTCGTGGATTTGGTTACAGAAGAATTCATCATTCGCGTTGATGGTGACAGTTCAGAGGATAGCCTTGGTGAGTCTGATGACGATGACGCTGTTAGTGCCGACGACCGAAGCAGCCCTGAGCCGGGGCCCTCAGTAAGCAAAAGGCCCTGTTGGGATACTATTGAAGGTGTAAGACCATTGTCTGATTCGGACTAGATATCGGAAAGGAGAATGCGGTGTCTGATGTCCACACCCTGCCGAACTCGCAGGTTTCTTCTATCCTGAGAAGAAACTTCAGTAGGTTCTTATGTAATTCGGACTTAATATAATTTTTTTTATTATTTGGTATTTAATATAAAAATTTACAAATCCGATAGTGTATTTATTTTTCTACTCCCCATAAACTTGTTAAAAATTATATTGTAGGTAACATGAAGTAATATTTGCGTGCGTGACAGTACCCATACGCAGTTAAGTTCCACATTTTGTTCACCGCTAGACTTACTATTTGACTTTACATTAAAACATTATTTTGCTGTTTTTAACTAAGCAATTAAATTACTAATTTGTATTGCGTGCGCGATGGTACCCATGCGCAGCTATCCCCTCCACGTTTCGCTCAGCGCTAGAGTTTCGTGCCGCGACCTGTAACGACGCGCGGCGACTCAGTTAGGAGTGATGGTTATTTCTTCAAGTCCTTCTTACTAAGAAATGGCGCGGGTGGGTTTTCTGTTTGTGTTTGTAATAAATTTATCTGAAGTATTTTTTGGGTATTTCCTCAATTTGGGGGAGTTATTTAAACAATTTCATACTTCATTGGTCCAGTATGTAGGAAATTCCCATTTGGACCATTCGCTGCTGACGTATTTCTTCAAGGAGAATGTACTTTATTAATAAAGCGAACAATAAATCACGCGAACTACTCTTATTTTTTTAATCTTATTTATCTGTTATACTTTTGCATTCCAGTCAAACAAGTTTAGCACTGAAATGTCAAGTTTGTTAATATAAATAGGCAATACTTCTGTTGTACTTGTGCGTTTAACTATAACAAAATATGTAATAATAATCTCTATACTTACATACTCGTAGTTGCGTGCATGTCGTTTTGAGTAACCTTTTGCATATACATACAGTAACATGGGCGATTTGCACCGGGGTCAGAAGTTTTAACTTAGCACACGAAATGGGTAATTTGTGCTAACTACTCATATGCGAAATGCGAATGGAGGGCAGGCCAAACATTTGAATGTTTATGACAAACATGACAAACAGTATTAGATATAATGAATTATTTTGTATTAAAATACATTTAAAAATAAACTCTGTTCACTGAAATGTTATTTATGTATTTTTACGATATGGTGAGGTGATAAGATTTTATGATATAAAAATACAATCTGTCATGACTTATGCTTTACAAAATATATAGAGTTGTTCTTGATGTTATTACAGAAACAGAACACAGATAATTATATGATTTGAACATGTAGAAATTATTTATTTTCTAAGTTTTACTAAAGAAATACTGAAGATATAATAAAATATAGATACCTAGAAATATGAATATTATTCTGTCATATCTAAATGTCCTATTATTTAACAATAGTTATGAATATTAACTACAAGGAAAATAAACCAATTTAAAGTGATTTTAGAGTACAGGTTTGCCTGAGATTATATCAAACACGTTATCATGAACAATTTTTCATTTTATGACTATTGAATTTCACAAGTCCACGTTTAATTTTATTACTAACACAACACAGTTACGTGAGAAAATGTAATGTATCGTGACCTTTCCGAAACAACACCGCTAATGTTTATTACAACTTGGGTTTCAATTATCGTAAGTCAAAATTATATTAGTTCTAACGTTAAGCGCATTATGATAGATAATGATATTAATGATGAGCTGGTATTTTAGGTGGTACACAACCTTATTGGGCCGAGTGACGCAGTAATTTATACATAGTAAGTAAATGGCGACATAATCCTTGACCCGCGGGCTGTTTGATGCGATATCTTAATACCATGGTACGTATATACCTAGTTCAATGTACGCAACATAACAGGTATTGAGTTGCAGCGATTTTAATTGAATGGATAATCCGTATTAAGTAGTTAATGAATTGGTAGTTGCAGTTACATGTTTTGCTCAACAAAGTTTTGAATTAACATAAATACTAAAAAAAATATGGTGTATAGATACAAACGAAGTATTTTTAATAATAGTCATTTATAAACTGGTACAATTTCACATTATAAACAAAACCGCCTGAAATTTTGCAGTAATATTTATGTTATTTTGGTGATAATATACGCGTTTGCAATTTACGTATTTTTAAAACATTTATAACATTCTAACGTTTATGTTTTACAGCGAAGATGTAGAACTGAGACGCATTTTTCCGGGTGAATTTCCGCAAGACACGATAAGAAGGAGTGGCTC
Organism: Falcaria lacertinaria; assembly: GCA_951449985.1. NCBI lineage: Eukaryota > Metazoa > Arthropoda > Insecta > Lepidoptera > Drepanidae > Falcaria > Falcaria lacertinaria. Next base: position 5,713,348 of record OX602113.1, on the reverse strand, counting down.
TGTGGATCCTGAAGTAATTAATATACATATAATGATTTCTATGCATAGCTGACTGCCATTGCAATATCTGACCCTAATTGCTAGTTTGTTCAAACAATTTCGTATAAAACAACCTTGCAAACTTTTCTTAAAAGCTAGGTTTAGTCGAAATATAAAGGACTTAATGCTAATATGCAATAATTTCGCTCCTTAGACAATGACACCTGAATGAAATATTCTACTGATTCACATATTATTTGTCTTATAACTTGTCGCATTACTAAAAAACTAATCATTATAAAACATAGTCCACCTGTCCGAACGCAATAAACTCAAAAACTAGATTGTCTTAAGGTTCACACAAATGGACAAAGTGTAAATTAGCGTGGCGTGGATTAACTTCGGCCAGCAAGCCCAAGTCCCACACCGTCGCAATTTGAAGCAACGCAATTACGCAACAGGCTAATACGACATAAAAATATGTAGCCGTATATAAACGCCGCGTACGAGATACTTGAAGCGATAATACCATTATACTTTTATTTATAGCATTTAGGTCGCTATGCAGAACTTAAGAGTTATTTTAAATACCCAAAAAAGAAAATTAATAGCCATTTCGAGGAATTGATATGTTACAGTGAAGGAAAAATTAAGGTAAGAATAACGAACAAGTATTATTATTTATTTGATATTTTATAATGTGATTTATCAAATTAATATTATTCTAAAAAGAGTTGGTATTTACTTAAATTTTGAGAACATATGATAATACATATAACACAAAAAAAGCTCAAAATATCTGGTTTCCAATGTCATTCAATACCAGCAGAGATCTCTGTATTTGCTGCATTATTTTTTAGCAAAAATTTATCATGTTTTACACAGTTCATCATTTGTCTCGATAATATTATATTGAATGATGCAAATATTTTAAGCGCTGTACGATTGACTACGGGCGGTATTCTCCGGAAGAGAACAATTATTATACGTCGGTAGACCAGAAAAGCTACGTGGATCGCAGAAGAGTGTACTGCATCATGCTTATATGCTTCACAGAAGACGAACTGGACAGAGAAGTGGCTTCCTTTTGAATTTCAATAAAGTTTCCAATGGTGTCAAAAACGTACGTTCACCTTTGTAGAGCGGTTTTATTATTTTAGCCATTATTAATACAGATAAAAGTAATTGGGTACAATGGGCTAACACTGCCTTATGAAAAAAATATCCTAGACCTCAGAGATAGGATGTACATAAGTTTCACAAATGTATCTGGCCCGGCGGCCAAACCTGGAACCGTAACGAGTTGAACTGGTAATTAATCATTTTGATAACTCATTTAGAACTAGATCTCATAGTTCAAAAAGAAGAAGAAATTATTGAGTAGACATTTGAGGCACCGTGAAAATTAGTGCAAAACTTACATTGCATGTCTGTATACAAAAACGCTCCAAGGGGAGCCGGGCTAAGTCAAGCCGTGAAGTTTTGATATGTGGTTTTGTTTTTTTCTCCAAACCATTTTTGTCTTTCATAGAACAATCACTTTTTTATTTTATAAACATTTTATGAATACCCCTTTATGATAATGTATTAATTCATTTTATTAACACGGAAAAATAGATTAATATGTGTGAAAAATGCATTTAACCTCATTATTAGCTTTTTACCACCTTCGGTGCTCATCAGCCTATTAGCGAACCCGCTTATTTAAATGCTACTGGCAGCTGACTGATTCAGTTCAATATTTAATTGTCCTTTTTATCTTATGTATGTATAATATCTCCGAGTCTCAATTTATGATTTCGAGTTCAATAAGTATACAATACATTAATGGTGTGAGGTGGACTCAGTAATGTATCAAAAGAGGTCTGTGGGAGGCCAAAGAAAGGCTGGTCTTAACGTAATGAGTTGCGAAGGTTGGACGCAAAAAGGTGGTAACCGCACCAGCTACCAACTCATACATACATAATTGAGTCTGACGAATTAAACGAGGGAACACAGCCAGTCAATATGAAAATCAACCATTAGTGGTCTCGATTGCCGATATATTGTTTACAAGTGTATTGATGTTCCGCCTATTATTGTGTATAGATTGTCTGATATTTATCGATCACGCCTAGATCATAACATCCATACAATAGGAATTATATAATCTAAATAGACGAAACACAGTGCTACATTTTAGGCTTTCGTTTCACCCGGATGCTTTGCTGTAGATCGGTTTATTCACCGCACGATAAGGCCCATCAATGTAATTGGATTGCTACAAACAAAAGATAATTTGATGCAATTTAAAGAGATAATATTATACATAAATCATGCTGTCCCACCTCCCATCTACTTATTCGTATAGGTTTAGTGCCCTAGGTTCCTAGGTTTGGTGTAACTTACATTTGTTTAACACATTTCAAGTAAATAGATAAAATGTATATTATAACATACCGGGTGGTTAGGCCTCATATTGCAAGATGCCAGCTAGGTGGGTAGCACTGCAGAGTCTGGTAGTCTGCAGCAAACAAGCAAGATATGTACTAAGTGGTAATCCTAAAGTTTTTAATAGATCAAACGATGTCTAAGTGCTTTCTTATGTATTTTTATGGAAAATAAGCTTATGTGGACATAAAATGCAGTGTGCTTAGGTAAACGTTCCACGACAGAGGTATGGAATTTGGTTCTAATCTATGTCAGATCAGACTGTAGGTAATTGCATAGATATTAATATACACTGATAAATCTTTGACTTTTCAACATCTTTCGTTCCCATGACCAATAAGGTTTGGCATATCTCGATCTGTCTATGGATCACGGATAGTGAGGTAATACAGTTTCTTCACGTTCAGAAGTGAATAAATAAAATAGAACAACATAGTAATAATTTATTTGCATAATACAAAATTATGAAACTAAATATATCGTCCTACTCGTGTTGTTTATGTACCTACAACAAGAAAAGCAGGATGAAGACACCAAGGTCACCAAATACAAGTTCAATATCATTTTTTCTAATAATATAGGAAACTTGACCCACACACACATTGGAATGTAACTATTTACGTAACGTAATTATGCGATGTCACCGCGATACCTCAAAGTATTATGTCACTTAGGTAACCTTGTTCTTAAAAAAATATCAAAATGGTTATTAACACTGCGTTTCCGTCGACTTTTCGATTTAAAATATCAACTTAAAGGCTAAAACTGGCAGAATAAGTTCTGCTAAGGAAAGCGACTGGTGTCGGAGGTCAACGTTGCGGTGTCGTCTCGGTTCAACATACTGTGTGTGACGTAAGCCGCCAGGCTGGGACCTAACCTCTTCCACGATCGACTATGCGATTGGATTTATTCACTGAATTTCGTAACAATATCACGTTCAGAAAACTGCTTGGGTGAAGTTCTTCATAAAAGGATTGAAGTCTCACCTTGCATGTATAACTACCGCTTTCAAAGTACATTAATTTATGAGATGACCTTTAATCTGGTCTGGTGATCTACCATGTGGCCTAATGCCATCGACTTTACTCTGCATCACCGGGCGTTATATGTATACATTGCTTGCCACGTCGCGATCCGTGCCCAAAGATGGTAAAACTACGAGAATGTAGAACAGAAGATGGATGGTACTTATTTAAGTGTGGTCATATTGAATTGATTCAGGTTTTACTTTGCGGAAATTCATATTTATAGAATACAAAATATATTATAATTTGCTTTTTCCGCTTAATGGGTGTGATATGGTCGAACGGCCTGCGCCCAGGTGTGAGCTCAGGCGTGGTTTCTTCCGACACGTGTTTCAGGACTTCCACGTCCCATCATCAGGGTGCCGCCGCGTTGGTCGAGCAGCGTGATGTCACATCTCCATAATATATTTCGTATTCTATTAAGTGTGGTCGCCTAATTACGGAACTGCGTCTACGACATCTATAGTATTTATCTTCAATACACCTGTTAGAGAGTATCTATTGTCCTCTTTTCGCTCTTTCTCAGGGACCTTAGATTCGCTGCAGAGACAAATATTTTTATCAAAAGTGCTTTGACCAGCCTGCTTTGTTGAGGTTTTCTCATAGTAGCCGTAGCCTAGCATCGCATTCCATTCATGAAATAAAACCTTTTCTTCTTCAGGTCTGCAATATTTTAATTCAACAAAACATATATGATAGGTATAGTCTCATTTCCTGGGTACGCTGCTTGCGTAATTTCCTTGGATAAGCTAGGTACTTACTGTTACATAGTATAATAAAGTGTACTATAACAGTGTTATATTCATAACAATTAAATATTATCATATCAATAATTCATAATTTACCTAAATCAATCGCTTAACTTGTCTTAACAAGAGGTAATAAATCAATAAATGATGTAACTGAAGGGTAAAGTTAATTGAATTTCTATTGTCAATTATTATGAAATCTTTAACGATTATATCATGTGAGTATTACGGCTGTCTGTGTAATTTCCCAGCGAGTCTCATCAGAAACCAATTGGACACAAATTATTCAGCGCAAAATGTAAAACCTTGGCCTTTTCCATACGGTTGTCGACTATAGCTTAGTGGTCTATACATTTATTGTATACCCATCATATATCACACACAGTATAGACTTTATGTTTATGAGCATAAAAACTGTTTTAGCGTTGTATGCTAATGAAATACATCATCTTCCAAATAACGTGGGTCAATTGAGAATGTTAAAGGCCGAGCTTTTTGCTTGAGCTGATTGACATTCCCATAACCTTACAAGAATGCCGCATCCATAATAGTTATAAGTATTTCTTGATTTGATTATGTAAATTGTGCATTTAAAGTTTACAATAAATTATGAAGATTGTCTACGTCCTTGAACATAAATACTGCCATACATATTTTGCGGTGGATTACTATTAAATATATAAATACTATAAGAATTTAATTAATAAAAATACAAATACATATATTATCATTAAATTATTCCATCTTTTGATATGCATATCCATAATTGATGTAGTTTATGCCATAGTTGTCCCAATATACAATTTTATCATAGATCTAAAGAGGCCATTTAATCAGTACTTTGTCCAATTGAGCTACCTTATTTTAGTTAGGGCTGTTAAAATGGTATACTTTGATAGTAAAAAGACTTTAAAATTAGGAATGACAATCACATGCATCGTAATAAAATTAATTAATTCGTAAGGATAATAAATTACTTAATGCCTATTATTATCTTACTCTTTTTTTTACTTGGATGAAGTCGCATGTTTATCATAAAAGCTTGTATATAATAATACAAAAAAATAACAATACTAGAATAGCATATGTCAATGGTCCAAATTAAATTAGATAACCTTTTGAGATGCGACAATCAATTTTCTATGTTATAACAATATTGTCTTCAATTAATTATTAAGTGATATAAAAGCTATTGCGATTTACACAAAAGCTTCGCGCTCTCAGCCACGGGCAAAGTAATGATTTGGAACCGAGTTCTTCAATGTATTCATTTGGCTGTCTTACGTTATATACTAATTGTCGCCGAGCCATTACTCACACTTTGAGCGTATTGTTCAATACTTGAATCAGACAATACACGGAACAAACGACTAGTATATGGCAAACATATTGCATCAACGTTGGAGATTTGTCAAAATGTGCTCCACCCAACCGATGTCCTGTCCATTTTTATTGTAAAGAAAGCAGACGCAATGTTTGTGAAACATACATATTTAAAAACTGTGTGAGCTAACTACCTAATTTGCATAGTTAGCGCATAATACATGTAATAAAAGCATAACATCGCGGCATTAGATGTCTCGACTACTGGGCGTACACGAGAGTTTGTTACTTTCTCAAACTTACAAATTTTGACAATATCTTCGTATACGAATGAGTTCGTGCCTCCTCCCCGTTAAGTTGTTTAAATGAATTGTCTAAAGAGGTAGGCAGAGGTTTTATAACACCCACTTTCCACCGTAGATAATTTGGTACCAACGTGACAGATGATGAGAATTAGGCACTACCTGCACGTCCTTGAATTTCTTTTCAGATGTGTGACTTGTTGTGTGTGTAATCACACTGCACTTAAGTTGAAAAAAAATATTGGTACACACCGATGGAATTTGAACTTGCGTCGCTAGAATAGCAGGCAGCACTTCATACCACAAGGCCATCACGGCTCTTTGTACGTGTAAAGAACAGTGATAAACATAATACATTATTATTATTATTGCAGGTTGAACCCGATTTGAACTTGATGATGTGACTCTTGTAACATCTAACTATATTTTACCCAATCCGCAATTTGTCATTTGCTTAAAAGAAAAGCAGCACCTAATCTGGGTCAAAATATTTGTCAGACTCGTAAGGCTCCTAACGGTCATAATAATGCCTGCTTGTGCTTGGAACCCTCGCCAGAGTATAGACTATTCACTTAAATAATAGAAGAACAAAGCCTCACGTATATATCTTCATAAACATGCATATGGGTATTATTAATATATATGTCTCAGTGTGGCCAATAAAAAAAAATAAAGCCAGCAGAGGAGGGCTGAATCATGAGACATTTTTTTTTTTTAGTGAACTCTTGATCTATACGATAAGTTTTGAAGAATATTTTGACAATATTAAATATAAGTCTTTACAATTTTTTCTTGTTCCCAATATTCGGTCCCTGTCCTTGCTCTAACTCCGTCTCGGATACAGCCTAAGTCGAATAATGTGTTTGCAGAAGGATGGAAGACCAGTGTAATACTATAAGAATAGTAAATACTTAGCTCTATGATTACAGTATTGTCAAAGATGAGAGAGCGCGATTAAACCAATGATATCAAACACGTTCATTTGACAATCGTGTGCTCGCTAAAGCTACTACGAGCATCTGAAAAGTATATGCATATATCTATTGCCTAGGCATATACATTTTTATGAAAAAGAATACAGCAAAAATGACTATATTTTATACTAGTATTCACGTATTTTAGTAATAAATTATTAATATTAGGTCCTTACATATGAAATTGGCGTTTTGTATGGGAGGAACAAAAAGTCGAATATTTTTTAATATAATATATTTAATTAATCAAAGTATGAACCATTATTTTCTATGCACTTTTGCCATCTCATAGGTAGTTCATTGATTCCTTTACTAAAAAAACCAGTCGGACGGGAATCAATAAAATCTTTGAAGGCGATTTGGACTGCCCCATCGGAGTTGAATTTTTTCCCTTGCAAGAAGTTATCCAAATTTCGAAAAAAATGGTAATCTGTTGGAGCAAGGTCCGGGGAGTACGGAGGATGTCTTAGACTTTCCAATTGAAGCTCTTCTAATTTAGTAGCCGTCTGTAGCGCAGTGTGTGGTCTAGCGTTGTCGTGAAGCAGCAGTGGCGTGGAGCGATTGACCAGCCTAGGTTGTTTAGCCGCTAGCTTTTCCATCATGGTTTGCAATTCCTGACAATAGACATCAGCCGTAATAGTCTGGCCAGATTTGAAAAAACTGTAATGAACAATACCGGCACTAGTCCACCAAACGCTTACAAGTAACTTTTTTGGGGTTAATTTTCGCTTGGGGCAGGATTTGGCTGGCTGGCCAGGATCTAACCATTGCGCTGAGCGCTTCCGATTATCGTAAAGAACCCATTTTTCATCACAGGTAATGATTCGGTTTAAAATACCTTCATTATTGTGCCGGTTTAGTAATGTAACGCAGCAGTCGACGCGCGTTTGCCGGTTTGTTTCAGTCAATTCGTGAGGTACCCACCTTTCAAGCTTTTTAATCTTCCCAATTTGCTTCAAGTGAATTAAAACAGTTTTATCACTAACATTGCAGCCTGCAGCTAACTCGGACGTGGTTTGCGATGGATCCGCTTCCACAATAGCCTTCAACTCTTCATTATCAACTTGAGTCTCAGGCCGTCCACGGGGCTTGTTCTGCAGGTCGAAATTTCCAGAACGAAAACGTTGGAACCAAAAACGAACTGTGTTTTCTTTTGCAACACGACCGCCATACACATCATTCACCCTTCGAGTTGTTTCCGCAGCACTAGTGCCACGGCGGAACTCGTACTCGTAAATAATGCGATATTTAAGGTTTTCCATTTTGTAAAATGAGTGACGCAAACAGAAAAAAACAGAAGAAAAAAAACAAATGAATGACGATCATCGAAGCACAAATACATGAGTCTATAGCTGTACAAATTTGAATTTGGAATTCCTTACCAAAGAGAAGAAATTCGTGATTAAAGTGGCCAGTACGAAAAACGCCAATTTCATATGTAAGGACCTAATATAACAAAACGTCTGAAATCTAGTGTCGTAAATGAACATATAATTACTATCTTTAGTACGGTTATTTTAATTTAATGTAAGTAATTGTATTAAATGTAACATTCATGTAACTTCAGTATTTGGATTATGTAATTGTTGCCCATAAATCAGAAGCTGCATAACTTGAGCCTCTAGTTTCTTCCGTAATAAAGGGTATCAGGTCACTGGCAAGTCGTTTATCATTGTTATACAAAAAAACTATGCGTTACACTTCACGCACATAATAATATCGTACATTTATTTTCATCAGTCAGTTTGTTACCTTAATTCATTTTTTAGTTTAAATGCAGAAAATTAAATTATTGTTTCTATCAAATAGATCAGAAGAGTTGTTTTTTTACAAAATATATAAATTATGAATCCATTTTTACAAATGTATATAAATAAAATATAAATAAATAATAAATGGAAAAGTTAATTACGTTTTTAAAACTATTATTAATAACATTGACATTTCGTACTACGATTATTACTTAACAATTTTGTTGCATGGGTCAAGTCAAGTTTTCAAAGTATGTACAAGCTACAAGCATTAGGAGTTAGATGTAGGTATGTAGCATACACGCTCACTCGAATGTGTGCATTTGGAATTCGCTTCATCTTGTGCCTTACTGAAGCCCCGCACCGCGCTGTTGTGTTGCAACTGGGCATTAGAAGAAGTACATCGTATATAAGAGAACAGCTTGGACACGTAATCATCCCACATACCAAGTGTTCTTTGCAGAGGACGGCCGCTGGAATACAATAAACAATCAAAATGAAATTGGTCGGTACCTTTATACCTACATAGTGAAGTGTTAGAATCAGTGACGTGAACAGTGTTAAACAATGTCATTTAAAACCAAATCAAAGGAGCACATTGATGACTTTCAGGTCTTGTTTCAGTTCGCCGTGCTCGCTCTGGTCGCCACCGCAGCCGCCGCCCCTCAAAACCCACAAGATGTCCAAATTCTACGCTACGATATCAATAACAGTGGTCTTGACTCATATAATTTCGCGTAAGGTTTATTTAATATTTAAACATAAGATTTTTTTTTAATTTGTTTTGTTATTGTAAATAATGGTGTCTCCAGGTGGGAACTATCAGACGGCAGTAAGCACGAAGAACAAGGACAGCTGAAGAACCAGGGCACTGATAACGAGGCCATCGCAGTCCAAGGCCAATACTCTTGGGTTGGCCCTGACGGCGTAGTTTATACCGTGACATACATCGCCGACGAGAATGGATTCCAGCCCCAGATTCAGCAAGGACCTGGAGGAACCATATCGTCGGCTGTCATTTCCTCGCTCCTCGGTTAACAAGACCGCATTAATCTCTTAAATTATATTAGCTCATTGTAAATAAATCAATACTCATTGAACTGTATATAATATTTATGTACTGTTCTAATTAATGTTAAGTGATTATAATAGAAAATAAATGCGTGAAATATAAACATACAATATGAATATTTAATATACCTATCGATAATATATAATTTTCTTTAAATTTATTTATATGTCCCCAATGCACATATTCACATGAAATGAGATTATTGCACTATCCAAGCTTATAAAAGCCTAATAAAAATATGTGATTAAAAAAAAATGGTGTTCTTAATAATGAAGAGAACTAAAATGAGCCATTATAACGCGGATTTTTTAAGTACTCCTCAAAAAATACCTATATAATGGGTCATTTTAGCCCCTTGTATAACAGTCTACTATTTCAACAAATTGAATAGAATAATTTTAAATGTAGAATCTTTTAAATCTTTTTATACCAATATGGTGGCGCACAAGCATACGGCCCACCTGATGGTAAGCAGACACCGTAGCCTATAGCCGCTAGTAATACCAGGACTATCACTAACGAGTTTCCAACCCCGTTGTTTATGAGGAGTCACTGTGCTAGCAGCATTGCTACTAGCCCAGCGTATCCTCGTGGAGCACTGGCAAGCTTACTTATCGCAGAAACACAACACTACATCACAGTAGTGTTATTTGTATGGTAGAGTCACAGTCCCCAGCCGGGGGGCTCCTCATTCAAAAACTAATTGGTATAAGCCGGGGTTTGAAACTGGGCCCATCAGGTGACAGGCCGTTGCTTCAACCACAAGGCCCCCACGGCTAGACCATGGAGGGAATATCATTAATGGAAAGTTATTTCCAAGGAAAGGCTGAAGATAGTACAGCCGGAATACAAAGGCACCTTAATATAAAAAATGTGGATATTACTAAATGAAAGTCAAATATGTAGGTACATTTGGGGAAGGCTGCTAATAATGCTACATTTATATGCTTTCCTAATTATTACAAAACAATACCTATTAACATTGGTAAACGATCATACTACCACGGCTATCCTCATTATGAATATGTACCTATTAAATACATTAAAATTTGTTTATAAGAATATTCTTGCATTATAAACGGTGATATAGAAAGCTTAAAAGTAAAGCTTATAGATAAGTGTTTGTGGTGGCGCAGGGTGGCTGTTTGTTTTGCTTGCCTCTGCGGGCCACTACATATGCATGACACATAATCTGAACAGGGTCTATCTAGACCTAAGTAAAAATATTTTATTTGAAAGGTATGTGAATTAATTATGTGAACTTATCTGTGTTACACATGACACAAAAAATACAATATGCAAGTAGGTATAAAATAAACAGATTTCTGCTCCCTTCGTCAGTTCTACTTCGACGTTCACTCCAATACAAATGAGACTGGTTCGTTTGAATGTCGAACTTTTTTAATTAGTGTTCCTATTGGTAGCCTAAACATTCTTTTTATTTAACGTTATGTTAACAGTGAATGATAAAATTTGTGTTGTTGTTCCCAAGGTTCCCACTTGGATGTGGTGTATATTATTAGATTAGAATATTGCAATGTGTGTTACAGTTACTGTGCCTGTCCTTGGCGGCGGCAATTGCTGCAGCACCCGCGGCGTCGCCTGCGTCCCGCTACTCTTCAGACGACGACGTCCGAGTCTTGCGATATGAAATTGACAACAAAGAACTTGGAAACTACAGCTACTCGTCAGTATTGTCTGATTAGAACTTAAAAAGCTTCAGTTTAAAAATAGAAACGACCTGGGTAAATGAGATAAGATCTCATTTATGTACAGCACGTTTTTAATTCTTATATCTAATTGCCAAAAGATCAAAAAGTATTTTTGTACATCTTGAAGATCGAGTCCAGGAACTGAACACTTCTTGCCAATCGTAATAACGAAATTATGGGCGTCGTGATAAAATTATATGAAGTACTTCAACCTTTTATATCGCTTATTCCTTCCTAGGTACGAGTTATCGGACGGCACTAGACAAGAGCAACGTGGGGAGCTGAAGAACTTGGGTCAAGAGGACGAGTCCCTAGCGGTGCAGGGCTTTTTCTCGTGGTTTGGGCCGGATGGTGTCCAATACAATACCACCTACACCGCCGACGAGAACGGTTACAAGCCTCAGATTGAGCAGGGGCCTGGAGGGGCTGTTCCTGCAGCAGTTGTGGCTTCTCTTGTTGGATAAATAAGTTTAAAACTCATTATTAGAAAAAAAATACTTTGGCGACTTTAAAAAAATAAAAGTCGGTTTTTTTTTTACATTACTTGTGTTGGCCCATATTTAAATACAGGCGGTCTGTATCAATAAGTTTTTTTAAGCTTATGTTGAGTGATGATTCACACCGCAATAATCACCGGATTGGGGACTGTACCTCCTCCATTTTACTAAAGAACGCTGGCAAACACAACACTACTCTGATATAGCGTTGTGTTCCTATGGTGGCTAAAGTATCTAGAGCTACTTGACACTTAATATACATTATAGAAATCATTTATAACACAGTTTTAAATTCATAATAAATTAACTTAACTTCTAACAATAATACAAATAAGTAATCTTAGTTGTGGCAAACAAACTATTACTCACGAATGAATGTCTATTTAACGTTAATTGCTTTAAAAACTGACTTAGAATATAAGCTTATCCTAGTTACGAAGTAGTTTGAACAAAATAAAGTGTCATCGATATTATTAATATGTTATTTAAATAACACTTAGGTATATTTTGTAACTTTATCATATATAGAACAAACAATAATAAACTTTTTATCAATGACTAGAGTGTGTTCATGCACTAATGGATGTACTAATCACTCATTTTTTGCTTTCCAAACTCGGCTGTACAATTTCAAAACCTAGTAAGGGACACCTCCATGAAAAACGTGTCTGCATTTTGTCACTTATTAGGCCATGCATGCCATGCATTGATTTGCATTGTCAATATGTCCAATATGACCTTAGAAATAAGATTTAGAAATTTAAAAAGGGGGTTTTTAATTTTCTAAATGCACAGTCAGACAGGCAAGTGCACAGTCTTCATGCCCAAGAGTGGAAAAAAATATTCAAAAACCTAGCAAGTCGCACGACAACTTCAAAACCCTATTTAGGGATGCCCTAGGCTTTTAAAGTTGTTGTGCTATTTGCTACATTTTTGAAGATGCCGACAGCGGTGGAATTTCGCGTGCCTACGACAGTAAGTGACAAGACGTCTTCGTCACCTCCGCTTTGTTGGATTGGTTTTGTTAAAAAATGGCCTAATACTATTTAATAAAAATATTATGTTCCATTTAAAATTCGTATTTACTCATCATTCTCCTGCCCTTGTTATAGTGGTCGACGGAATATCCGTTTCCTTCCATTCTTCTCTATCAGTAGTCATCTCTGTATTTACCTCCTTTCCGGCCATGTCATCTTTCACACAGTCCATCTATCTCTTCTTAGGTCTACCTCGACCCCTCACCCATACACATTCTTTTTAAACCACGTTTTCTTTATTCATCCGCATGACATGCCCTTACCCATACCATGACAAATGCTTGCTTTACAACTTTTCTATCATAAGAGCGACTTTCAAACTTCCTCTAATATACTCCTTTCTTACCTTGTCCATTTTCGTTACGCTACACATCCATCGCAACATTCGGATCTCAGTTGCACGCAGTGTTGTTTCATTCGTCGCCTTTGTGGCCCAACATTCTGATCCATACATGACACCAGGCTTTATCAATTCGTACATAAAATTTGCAATTTTTATGTTACACTTATTATGGTAGGTCAAACAGGATTAAGGAAAAAATATTAATCATTAGAAAGTGCTATAAAACAGGATCTATTATTTATACGTGAAACTGATAACTCCGTGCAAAGCCAAGGCTGTCTAACTCTCATCTCTGTCGCTCTTATAGTCTCGGTGCGGCAAGTTCTCAAAGTGACCAACTCGTCTTGGCTCTCCTGTAAAATTTGTCTCGAGTCCGGTTATGAAATTGTACAGCCGAACTGAGATCGCAATTATATCGCGTGGTCGCAATATTCTCTACCAGTGAGTGCACAATCTTCTAAAATGTTGTTCAAGTTGCTATTTCAGTCTCATCGTTGCAGCACGGCACTATATGTTATGATTTGACTCCGTTCAAACTGTCCCCCGCACTACCTCCGAAACTTACGGTTTTCTACACGCAAATCCTAAACGGTCAGAATTAATAGATGAATATCTTGACAGTATGTTTGAAGTACAGAACTGGTATAAATCGTATTATTATGTATATTACCTGATATTAAAAAATGAAATAAATATTAAATGACTAACACGGATTGTCAAATACGTGCCTTTTTTACATATGTAAAAAGGCTCAGTCCACATAAAGTGGTTGACCCTCGCAAATGTGAATAGAATAGATATAAGGATTTGCATTTATATCACGTCGTCATTTTTTTTGGGATTTGCGATAGCGTAACTTCATCGGATTCCACAATGAAATTGGTATGTTCAATAATACATTAATTTTATTGACCTATTTTAGGGCACTGTTGTGTGATTGTTAAATAAGCATCTGTATGAGTAGTTTAGAAGCATTGAAAGTAAATCAATGATTGTGTTTGTGACTGTGGAGTGATAAAAGACTGACAATGTTACTTTATCAAATTGCCAAAGTACTCAACGATGGAAAGGTAAATAGTACTCGGAACTATGTATGAAGAAATTATTGAATGAAAAAAAGCAGTAGACGGTGTGCAGTGCAAGTCAAGAGTAAAATTACACTCTATACTCTCTACCTACCCCGAAAGGAACTAGGCCCCGATCATAGAGATAACTTATTTTTGCTTTTTTGCCGGTACTTATTATATAATAAGTTACGTCATTAATAGTACCGGATTGTGACCATCTGTTGTAGTTACTATGTCTGTGCATGACGGTTGCGGCTGTGGCTGTGGTTTCAGCGGCTCCTGCGCGCGCTGTGAACTACAATTTCAGCGATGACGATGACGTGCTGGTCTTGCGCTATTTAAATGACAACGATGGAACAGGAAACTACCAATACGGGTGGGTAAGCGTAAGCTACTTAATAAAGCAAACCTTAAAATTATTTACATGGTAGTTACTAGTAAATTAAAATAGCATTTGCAATGTTAAATTTTATAGTTAAAATCACAGGTAGAGTACAATATTTTTAGACTCGTAGTTCTATTTGAAATTATAAATGTTTTTATTATTTCATTTGAATTATTCGATCTTAAGTTAGAAACTTAGAGTCAAATGCATTAAATTGTTGTGCTACATGGTAGTAAGATTCAACAAAGACAAGCAGTGGTTATCAACAAAAAATATTACAGCATTCGAATTCAAATTTCAAAATCGAAAATAAAACATTCAGTAATAACAAATCCGCACACTGTTACAGATATTTTAAATATTTATTCTACATAAACTCAGTTCTAGCTACCAAAACACGCTCCAAAAGAATGAAACAATAAAATATTCTTATAATAATGTACAGACTTTTCAATATTTTCCATAAGAACAACTTTTACAATATTATTATATTACCAAACTAACCTTTTTTTAGAGTACGGCACGAACTACACGACAACAACAACCAGAACATGATGATAGGAAATTTGTGCGTCGTCGTAACTTACCGGTATCTTATCTATCGTTTTATTCTAGGTACGAGTTATCAGACGGCACCAGACAAGAGCAGCGCGGGGAGCTGAAGAACAAGGGCCGTGAGGACGAGTCCCTGGTTGTGCAGGGGTTCTTCTCATGGATAGCTCCCAACGGCATCCAATACAATACTACCTACACCGTCGACGCTGAGCACGGATACCAACCTGAGACTGAAGAGGGGCCTGGAGCATGTCTCCCAGCACACATTTTGGGTTCAGTCTGTGGATGAATCAAAACTTTATTAATATAGATTTTTTTTTTAAGCCAAATGTCTTAAATACTGTGCCTTATTTTATCCCATGTGATATGACAAGGCCTGATTTGTATTTTTCATTAGAGAGCCATGCTGGATAGATAGGATAATGAAAGGAGTTAGTAATTATGTTAACCTGTACATTCAGGTTTACTTTGATCACTGTGAAAGAATATGGTGGCCTCATTTTGACTAGTAATCGAAGTTGTATTTGTGTTAATATTTGATAATACTATGTTCTATCACCTGCACCCCCGAAGAGCCAACGCGACGCTCGGAACAGATAAAAACCTGTAGGTGAAGAGCTTAACCTCCAAATGTGTCGGTTTTATGACCGGAGTAATCTTATCCTAACCTAACTAAAATAAAAACGTATGTCACTTCATAACGTCTGCCACTTTACAAGGTTTTATTTAGTTTTACTTGTCCAGGGTTGTACGAGTATGTGTGTGTATTTGACCCACTTCCCAGGGTCCGATTGAGCTGAAATTTCGTGTACACGTTTGGTTTCGGTAATAATGAAAGATTATCTAAATATCGCCATTATTAAATGAATAAGGCGGACGTCACAAGTTGAAGATTAATCATTTCCACAATAATAGTTTTTTTTTATTACCAACAATAATAGCTTGTTACAAAAAACCTTATCTTTGCAAGCTTGTGCTAAGATCTGCAGAATAGTGGGGTCAGATTTGTCCATGATATTGGTCTGTGAAGATGCGCTGTACTCACCATCACAGCCCCTCAGTTATTACGTTTCATATAGGGTTCCAAAACCGACGCTGAAAAATAAATAATTTAGATGAGAAGAATGCAGACACAGTTGACGTTAATAAGTTGATTTCGCACAAGGGTTTCGAGTCAAATGCAAATTCACAAGCTAATTTTTAAGGGCTCGCATATTAAGGATCTATCAAAAAGGTACGTATCTCCGTTATTTAATCATATAAACTTTAACTCGGCCGTATTACTTTCGCTGTTTATAAATAAAAACAAAATGCAGGGGAGTATAAAATAAACAGATTTCTGCGCCTTTAGTCAGTTTAGTTTTGCCGTATGCCCCTTCACTGCAACCCAAATGAAACTGGTGTGTTCAAAAGTCGAACTTTTTTAAAACAGTGTTCTTATTTGTGGTTTAAAAATTGTGGAATGATACAATTTGTGCTCAAAGTGCCCTCTTCGATGCTATTTATAATGTGAGGTAGCAAAATCACAAAATCACAATGTGTGTTACAGTTATTATGCCTGTACTTGGCGGCGGTGGTTGCTGCGGCGCCTGCGTCTCGCTACTCTTCCGACGATGACGTCCGGGTCTTGCGCTATGAAGTTGATAACAAAGGCCAAGGCAAATACAGCTACTTGTCAGTACCACGATTTTATTATAACTTTATAAAAAGAAAATATAACTTTTAGGTCAGTCCTATGCCAGTATGGCGCTCGGATAAACGAGATAAGACCTATTGATAAAAAATATTAAAGTTTTGCATAGCAGTAGCACCTCGCGATCAAAAATTATACGACAAAAACAGTCAAAACAAGATCATATCTCTATTCTCAGGTACGAGTTATCAGACGGCACCAGACAAGAGCAGAGCGGGGAGCTGAAGAACAAGGGCCGTGAGGACGAGTCCCTGGTTGTGAAGGGCTTCTTCTCATGGATAGCTCCCAACGGCATCCAATACAATACTACCTACACTGCCGACGCCGAGAACGGATACCAACCTGAGACTGAAGAAGGGCCTGGAGCATGTGTCCCAGGAAACGTGTTGGCTTCACTATGCGGATAAATTAATTGATTAAAACCTGCCATCCAAATGTGTTTCTGTCTGTGCCTTCTTTTTTACCATGTTCGTCACACCATAATAGAGCCGTGTATTATAGAACCTATGGGCCACATTACGCTGCACTTTCCGCATACAATACTTCCTTAGTTTAGATTTTAATATAGCTCAGAGTAGATAATATACTTCGTGTGATAGGAAGGTACATATGTTGTTGTTAAGAAGTATCAGGTAGGTACATAGGTAGGATCAATGAAATTGTACCTATTCGATTTTTTAAATTTATCTTTTCATTAACTTTTATTGTTTTTATGATAGGCTTTTTCTTTTACACAGCACGGCACTACATCAGATATATTTGGTAGACGGATCCTGCTACTAATTACACGTAATACGGTAATACCTGAGTGGTAATTGAATGGAATCAGGTGCTTCTACATAAGTACATAGATAATTTAGTCATGATGTATATACATTTTGTATGTGTAGGCAAAATTCCTTCTGTAATTTGGGAGATTATTGTGGATGAACAAGGTAACAGACAAATATAATCGCATGTTTATGACTTTATACATTGCAAATAACCGCATACGAACGTGCAACCTCTATATACCGAAATCAGAGACTCTTAAATTGTATGTATTTATATGTAGGAATAGGTAGATACTTATTTTAATAAATTATAAATTCCTGCGATAAAGAAATAAAGATGCGGGCGTGATGGTTTTATTTTTTAAAACTACTAATGTGGCAAAAAAGCGTACGGCTCGCCTGATGGTAAGCGGTTACCGTAGCCTATGGACTTTACAAGAACACCAGGTGTATCACCCGCGCGTTACTGAACGTAAATAGTAAATACGACCGATAGTAATGTATGTACATATATAATAAGTATGCTGTGTTAAAGTTTAACTAGGAATAAATAAATTAAGAATCTTTCATATGCTTTAGTTCATTAACTTGTATCCTCGATAGGGCAAATGGTATTTCTGTGATTTTGTAATATACCTATACCTAAAGAGAAAATTAAACGACATCATGATTTGAATAAATTTCGATGTCAACTGGTTGACCTTCGCCTATAGTATGTGCTTAAAAAAAATAAAACTGTTAGTAACATATAAGGCATCGGTTTTAGGTTCGGTAAGTCAGTTCTATCAAGATTTTCATAGCTGGCGCTATTAGCCTTTATCGGATTCCACAATGAAATTGGTGCTCTTTAACTTTTATCCAATTTAGTGAAGTTTTCTTCTTTCTGATTTAAATTACATGAAAATAATCAAATTGAAAGTTAATTTTGTTATAATTATAATGGAAAGCCACTTGACGTACGATATTATGAATCTACTTTGTGTTGTGAGTGTGACGCCTATGTTAATAGATGGCAATGTGTATGTTGCAGCTGTGTCTATGCTTGGTACTGGCGGTAGCTGTGACGGCGGCGCCTCCCTCCCGAAACACAAATTACTCTACCGACGACGTCCAAGTGCTACGCTATGACAATGAGCACACTGGATTTGGCAACTACCAATACGGGTGCAGTATTTTACTCAGTATTTCTTCCGCATAATGTTCAGTTAATAATTAGGTTTAATCTACCATCACTCCGTATACCTACAATTTTAATTGGTAATGTAACAGGTCGATTCAGTTTATATTTTTATACCTAAAATCAAATTATGGTGAATTCAATCAATGTCCGTTTGAAGTGATACATTTGCAAACTGCTCATACTTCAACTCAACGACCCTTTTACTTTTTCAATCTTTATAAATTTAATAATAACTTTTAACATAGACAGGAAAAATATACACAGTTTTACAAGAAAGATAAGAGTCTAGAATATGGCTATTCTATAACTATGGCACGGGATTCATGCCAAGTTGCACAAACAAGTGTAACAATCCCTTTAATCGATTACAACTGTATATAACTAAATATGTTAACACTTAACCCTGAATGAAATGAAAATTCAGTATATCTTAATCGCCAGAGGATACCTTCCAAGGTAAAAACGATGGGCAAGAACATATCAATAAACTAATCACGTAAATAGATATTGTAAGCTGTTCTAGCCCACTAGCGGAAACGTTGCATTTGTTAATACTATATGTAAGGAAGCATATCAATAACAAACTTTTTTTATCCTCAGAATTATGTTTTTTTTTTTTTTTATAAAATATAAAGGACGAAGCACTGAGTCTCTTGCCGGCTTTAATTCTTAACCGGTGGTAATATTAGGAAATTCATAAGGGTCTTATCAAACTGAATAAACAATTTTAATTTCAGATATGAACAAACAGACGGTACCAGACAAGAGCAGCGCGGGGTGCTGAGGAACGAGGGTCGTGAGGACGAGTCCTTGGCGGTTCAGGGAAGCTTTTCATGGGTTGGACCGGATGGCGTCACCTACACTGTTACCTACACCGCCGACGAGAACGGATACAAACCAGAGATTGAACAGGGTCCAGGAGGCGGCGTTCCTCCATCCGTTGTGGCTTCTCTTCTCGGATAAATAATTGTTTACCTACTAATTATAAATAAAAAATACCAAACCACTTGTGTCTTTATTATTAACTTTTAAGCACTTATGGAAGTTTGCGACATTCTTAGATATTATTATTCGTTATTTAATAACATGGTCGGCTCTTGAACGCGATATTAACTTGTTTATTTGCTTCGGCGTTTCGAGGTTAAGATTCGTCTTTATGTTAATAGAACGTATTAATACCGCGCAAGTTTGATAAATATGATTCCTTACATACTCTCTTTGTTGTTGCTCTTAAAAAATTGCCAAATATATTGTTATTGCCCAAGACAGATATTCAGCCTCAAAATCTTTGTGTATTTACTGCTTAATATATAACTGAGCTGACAATATAAGCTGCCATAAATTTTGCTCTCAATAGTATTCCTGAAATAGAAAAAAGTCGCCTTGGCACATTTTAAATTTTTTGGGAATGTTGCATCGTGATGTAATAATAATAATAATTGCACCTCGCCCCCCCATTGCCTCTGTAGCTGTATAATAATGTATAAAATAATTAAATTATGGGAATAATAATGATAATAGCCATCACTACATAAGCGAAAATGTATCCTACTAATATTATAACTGCGAAAGTTTGTGAGTATGGATGTTTGACATCCATATAATGTCCAAGCATTATATTCTTATTTATGTAGATATTATTAAAAGTGAAGATATTCATGTAAAAAAAGCAAAAGAGGTTTGCAAGTCAAAATTTAAATGACGCTCTATACTCTCTGCCCACCCCGACAGGTACTTGGCGTAATACACCCAACACTGGCAAAAATAGTCCATGAAGAGGATCGATTTCCATAGTTAGGAAGAAGAAGAAAGTACCATCTATTTCTATGCAGATCTAACTACAACATATTGATAATTTTTATTAATATATAATAATAATAAAAAAATCTTAACACATTACAAAAACGAATTTTACTTAACAAACAGGTTCTAAACTTCTAAAAATTGAAATTCGACAAAAATATTTTGCACATTTCATTTGACCTACCTTAATAATTAATGAACGGCAAAAATGTTTATAATCCGATCGCAAATGAATATGTTTTTTAATGAAATATAAACGTTTAAAATATAAATTCGGATGGTCAATTTAAAGGTCATTTTATAGTAGGACGACGAAATATTCCTCAGGTTTCCTTTCTAAGTTAACAAAATACATTTAATAGCTGAAATTAAACTACTTGCATGCTAAAATAAAAAGATAGATCTGATAATCTACAATTTTAAAATAACTCTACTCCCGCGGATTTAAACGCATAATGTAATAACTTTTACTTAAGATTTTTTACTCACAATTTCCCTGATGGGCTGAACTTAGAAAAATGATCCAATCACCTAATTGACATAAAAGTACAACAGAGCGGGATTACTATTCAATTAATTATGTACACAGCGCAGCGTAGCTATTATTAAGAGCAAGTTAACAAAAAATATTACAATAAGTGAAATGGAGACATAAAAAATGATCCATATTGATTGACGATTATTTTGGTAAATATAAATTTCTGAGCTATGCGGCTGGCAGGCGCTGGTTTTCTTATTGCTTTATATTATCTTTATATTAGCTATATATATTTTCATCATGTATCGTAAATATCGGTCGATATAGTCAACAACCTAGAGGTAGAACTTCCGAAAATCCTTTACAAGGTGCTTACGTATAAAACGTTGCCTACTGATAAATTCAAGTTTCAAGAGCTTTTTCTGGTCGATATAAAATAATATACCATTAAGACTTATTTTTATTTTATAATATGAAGGCGTGGATTATAAAGACAATACGCATTATATTTTATTTCAACTGGATAAAACCCTAAACCTAAAGGACTCGCTATATGCACGTGCATGCTCATGAGGATATTTAATGTAAATAAAATTTTATAAATAAACTATTTAAAAGCAAAATATGTTTAACAAGAAATAACAGAATAATAACCCACTACATAAGAAACCTTACCAGCGGATCTTTAACACGACCCGTACAAAAAAATAAACAAATTAAAATAACATAGTCAATTCTTCTCAATTTTTACAATGTATAATTTAAAGTATCTGCATATTATATTGCACATCCCTAAATTCACCATTAATATTAAAATAACAACGCGTAACAAAATGCTTAATTGCCATCAATCAAACAAAACTATGGTTAACAAATCACTATATACGCATATAATTAAAATTAAACGTATTTCGAAAGGTTTCAATCACGGATGTCCTCAGAAGATGCGCGGCTTACCTTCGCCGTGTCGTAGGAGTGGTCAAATACAAAAAACATTGTAACGAGCTTTGTACGTCAACTAATAACGCGGTGTTGCAATACAATATTTCGGAAAGTATAAAACATGGGTTAAGGTAATTCGTGCAAACACATTCAAAGTTAAGTCGTTACGGACAAACGTTTAAGCGAAATTGAAGATGAAACTAGTTAGTTTTTTTTAATAAGTGTAGTTTAAAGTGCCAGTGAGTTTCAGTGTTACTGACGTTGTGTTTTGCTTTCAGTTTGTTGTGCTTGCGATTTTGGGTGTGGTGGCGTCGGCCCCGCAGCAGGCCCCCGCCGGGAACTACCAGGATGTGCAACTTCTGCGATATGACAATGACAACGATGGTCTTGGAACTTACTCCTTTGCGTATGTGCAATTAAATATTATATAATCGATTCAAATTAATGAGTGGTCACCAAGATAAATATTGAGTCCCTAAACACAAATTATCGAGTGACCAAGCAATACCAATCATTAGGTAGACCTTTCCTTTGGTGCTGATTTAAATTTTTGGATAAAGATATTTTTATGTCCTAATTTAATATTTGGTTAGGATGACGAAAACACAATTCGATTAAAAATGTTGGCGCCCACGTACGGTTAATGTGAAGTTAAAGTATTTTTTGATATAATATAAATAAATATGTATCAAATGTATTTTTAGTGAGCAGATACAGATTGCAGATATACCTGATTATTATATTGTGAACATATTTAATCTTTATATTGATATTTATTTTGAAATTACATAAGTACGAAGCATTATTTAGGTGTACCTAATGCTGATTGTGTTTATCCTTAAATTAAATATATTTTAAAGGAAATCTGAAAAAATGTTGCTCATCAATTATATAAATGATAGTTCATACAGGACCCTGCTATGCTGCGATTCTATTTACCTTTTTTTAACAGGTTTGAGCAAAGCGACGGTACGAAACGTTCTGAGCAGGGAGAGCTGCGGAATGCAGGCACCGATGAGGAGGCTGTTGTCATGAGGGGTTCATACGCATGGGTGGGCCCTGACGGCGTCACGTACATCGTCAACTACATCGCTGATGAGAATGGCTTCCAGCCGACCATCGAACAAGGCCCCGGCGGCGGCGTACCATCATCTGTAGTCGCTTCACTTCTCGGTTAAATAGTTAAACAGCCCTAGTCTAATAAAAAAGTACAAACACTTTTGTTTTTGTTTTTATATATAAGTGGAGATCAAACTCTCTGTTATTAATTATCCCGCAACTATAATCATAAGATCTGTCTTGGATAATCTGCATTCCATAGTAATTTAAAAAAAATAATGATCTACTTTGTCGCCTTCAGATTTATGTATGTAGTGTGATCACATTCTCTCGTCATTTCACTCCATCATTGTCTATATGCACATAGAATACATTATTTAATTTAAACTGTATTGTTACTACACAAATAATGTATTTCCATCCTTGTTGGATGATTTTTGTTCCTAAATTCTTGCATAATACAATTTACCAAATACCAACCGCCTGCCACAAAGATATTTTAATTATGATACAAAGTAACAATGCTATGCGGCATTATGACTGAGCCTGACAGAAAAGACTTACCTATATGCATAAATAAATAATATGTCCGCAATTATATGCCAAAATTAACGCAACAAGTTACGGTCACACATGCTATTGAATTTTCATAAAAAGGTTTTGCAGTTGATTTAAATATTTAATTAAATAATATTTCCCTGTTATGCATATTAATATGAAATCGCCTGTGTGACTGCGTGACTGCTGATTTGAACGACGGAAAAGTACAGACAAATAAAAAATTGTATTGATTAATTAACTATCGACTCCCTTTGTAATAATGGTAAATGAGTAAAGCCTCCTAAATTAATGCTCGAGATACTCCAAGAGAATGCAACCCTACATACTAGTCTCGAGCATACATTTTCATATCAATAGAGAACTGAATAGGGGCAAGTTGCAGTGTTCTATTTATGTTTGTTCTATTTTTTTAATAATTGTGCTCTGGTTTCGATTCAGTTCTTCAAAATTACTAAACTTAACTAATTTGACAGGTCTTAAAGTCTTGCTATCCCTTTCTCATGTCCAGGGTTAAATTATAAGGATGGCAATATTTTTAGACCTGTCAAATTAGTTCAGTTTAGTAATTTTGAACAGAAGTGGCACCATTATTACAGTTCTATTTAATTCAAGTCATACCTACTCCAAGAGAATACAACCGCTAGTCATACTATTTTGTCTTTAGTAGTCCCTCTCGGTAACAACGGTCCTCGGTAACTGCTCGGCCCGCCGTAAGATTACCTAGATTAATATACTGCACCGCAGACTGAATTTACAGGTTTTTTCACTAATACCCGTGGAGTGTATTTACCAATTTCTAAAAACCGGCTACAGTACACGCAAATTAAATACTGTAAGTCAAACAAGGCATTTGAGCATTCGTATCGCAATCGGTTCCTGTCTACGATAGATGAATGTCTGCGATTCTGATACGTTGTTAAGTATCAACTAGGTATCAACGTAATAACGACTCAAACTTTGCAATGCATTTTCTATCAATATTCCGGACATAAATATAAAAAAAACACAGGTAACCATGGGTATGTACGTTAACGATACTTTATTTATCAAATAAAATATAGCATACCAGATAGTATGTAAGCTTTTTTAATGTTTCTTGCCGGTTGTTCTAATTATATGGAACCATTAAAAACACATCCATAAATAAAAAAAATACAAAGTGACGAACATAGAACCTCCGCCTTTTTTTAAATCGGTTATCATGTCTTTTTAAGAAAATAATTGCACTTTTGTTCACAGTGACACTTAATTCCTTTATTAGATACCTAACATCTTGAGGCTTAATATTGACAAAGAAAAATGACTAATGTATTGACGCGGACAACGTTTAGGGGTGGACTAACCTGCGCAACTGCGTTTTGAACGTAGTATCTATTCTGAGGTTTTGATATCATAAAGTCTAAAAACTTTCAACTTTTTGAATTTCAAAGACTGAATGCAGAATATCCTAATTATACCTTTTTTGAAAGCTCGCAAATTTATTCATAATTGTGTTTTGTGTCCTTGGCATTTTGTATGACATATTTAATTTAAATGCATCAGTCAAAAATTCTTCTCTTTTATTTTCTAAATGAATCCAGTTGTTAGAAAATAGGAGTGACAATATAAATGTAGTCAACAATAGGAAAGATTTTATTTTTATGTGCACAAATATAATTTACCTCTCGATCAAACTTATAAAATTCAATTGTGTTTAAAAGTAACAACAATCAATTTCAAAATTGGTTAAATTGTAAGTTAATTATTGTATTGTATTTTATATAATCAAAGTATTTTTTTATTGTTTGGCTTTAGTCTGCTAATCAAACGGCTAATACAGACACACAGACGCAAATCGTGAAACTTAAGTTTGTAAAAGTTCCTTAGCTTAATTTAGGAGCCCTTTGTGGTGCCACTAAATAAAGACTAATAATTGTAAATTGATAAAAAAATATATGAGTGCCTTTTATGGCGAACATAAGGTATGATTGGTATATTGCACATACAATCATTATTCGCCCCACAAACCTCCAAAACGACTGAAATTATGGATTGCGATGAAGCTAAGAGTTATCGATAGTTATATTAATTTAAATCTATCTTTTAAATGTTTCAAATAAATCCTTTATTTTCATTTGATGACGAGATCGCTGGTCAAGTGGTTAGTAAACCTGTCTGCTACGCTGAGGGTTTTGACTAACATGATGCATAGCGTGTGGGTGTGTGTATGCATTATAATTATGTACTTACAAAAAATAGTGTATAAGTATCATATCAGCTGCTGTTTAACATGTTACAAGCTTTGCTTAGTTTTGGCCCAGATGGTGCTGTGCGATAATGTCCGAGCATTATTATTATTATTTCAGCGTGCAGCAGTTATATTATAGCGCTGACCAGAATGGGAAAGACAAACAATGTAAATACAGGAGAAATTGTTTTATCAGCAATCAAAAGATTAACCAGGAATACTGGTTGGACGACAAGAACAATAATTAAATTCATTAAGATGGAATACAACATTTGCGACCCCAGCATAAATAGAAAAGTCTCAAGGTACTCTTAGCTTTAACAATTAATTTTTTGGATGCATTGCATGCCCTCGGTGTTCTTTCACGCTTTAATATATATTTTCAACACTCGTTGTGTGTGATTTGATTATTGGGACGTATTGTATATTTTGCAAATAAATTGCAGTAGGTTTATAATGCAATTTGACATGCCTCAACTTCTCTGTGGCTGTATCTAATAAGCTTAAGCGTATTTCGAAACCATCGAATGCACAGTTTAAAGCTATATTTAAATAAATATTCAGTGGATTAGGCAACGTACACCACGAAATGTAACATCATACTAATATTATAAATACGAAAGTTTAGTTTGTGCGTGTGTGTCTTCACGCCCTCAACGGCTGATTGGACTTGAAACTTAAAATGTGGATAGTTTATATGCTAGATTAATATTCAGGATACTTTTTGACCAACTTCAGACTCGGAAGTATCTCAATTCAACTGTTTTTTTTTGTTATCTAGATTTTTTAGTCTAGCTCTAGCTAGGACAACGTGTGCGTAGTCGCGGGCTTGGGCTAGTCGGCTATAGTGTTCATTATTATTTTCAAAATGGTTATTATCTTTAGAATGGTATTTAATAAATATTATGCCTCATTTATTAGACAACCTAAGAAGATTTGCAACGCACTCCTTCAAAAAAAACTACTAAATTAGCTTGACTTGATGCGATATGTCAGAATCAATATCATCTGTTATATTGATTTAAGATAATCGGATTATGGTGTGTCCTATTTAAAACTTCATCTTGAATCATTCATTCTAACTAAAAATAACGCATCAAAATCCGTTCCGCAGTTTTAAAGATCTAAGCATACATAGGGACAGACAGACAGCGAGAAACGACTTTGTTTTACACTATTTAATGTATTTCACAAGATAACTTATCAGATACAAGTTTGTGTCGAAAAAGTACTTAAAGTTACAGTAATGTATAAACCTTGATTAATGTCTTTGAACTAATTATCCGTCATTATTTCCTTGTCGTGACCCTTGTGACTACTGCCACCGGAGTCCATTGACCAATTCGAATTAACAAATCTATGGTTACATAAAAGCAACCGGTGAATTTAACTAGATAAGTATGTTAGATATCGTTAACTATGGTTTCTCAATTAAAGATAATATTATGAGTTTTTAAGCTAGTCACATTCGTTTAAATTCGTTCAGTTTGGATATTTACTTACCTACTATGTCTTTCGTGGTCCTCTGTATTTAGGCTCCCACGGTTGGAAATGTTAAATCCCTAAATAACTTCGAGATCATAAAATAAAATACATGATAAAATGTCGAAAAGATTAATTAACACAGCTTACAGTAAAACTATTGTGGTTGTATTCATTTCCCACTATAATATTCCCTCGACCTAACATTTGCACGTGTTTAGAGTTGGTATTCACTATACATATCTACCACAATATAACGACAATCTGTTCATCACATAAGGCTTGTGCATTTGATTCCCGAACGGCACAAAATACCAAAATCAACAGATCTTGGTATGAGTCTTCATGTTTTATGTGAGCTATGAACGCAGCACTCACATGATGTATAGTGAAAATCCATGAAACAACTAGCTGTACCCGCGACTTTGTACGAATGGAATTAATTTTGGTCCCATTCCGCTGGAAAAAAAGGATCCTATATGTTAATCTAGCCTATAAGCTACCTCCATTGCAAATTTTATACAAATCCATTCAGCGGTTGAAGCGTGTAGATTTTACCTACAAACACACACACAAACATTCGCATTTATAATATTAGTAAGATGTTATTATTTTATGTTTAGAGCATTGAAGCGAGGAGTGAAATTGGGCTTGCTCCAAATGGAAAGCGGCCGCTACCGATTGAATGACATGTCCCGGCTCGCACGGCCGGTGAGTGCCAGAACCTTCAACAAACGCCAGCAACTTCGCCTATGCCACCGCGAGCGCCCGTTGCGCCTCCGTAGCCGTACGCCCTCCCCCCGGTCTTATAATAACAAGAGAAGAAAATCTTGAGTCAAGATCATGATAATAATAATCATAATTATGTGAATAAACTTATTCAGTTCGTTTTTTTAGTATTCGCTTTGACATTACAAACGGACACTTCAATTTTTAGATGTAGATTATTTGTCGAATTTCGGTTAGATTTAGAGGGGGCAATGTACACACCAAAATTACTATCTACTGCAGCATCAGGTCAAATTAATCATGTTATTGTATTCATTGAGACCTTTGCAATGAATCCAAGCACGAAATATTTGCTGAAAGTTGGTAAGGAGATGATGCTGCAGCATCAGGTTCAGGTCACCATGTCATTGTATTCATTGACACCTTCGCAATGACCCCAAGCACGATATATTTTACTATAAGTTAGTGAGGAGTTGAGAGTGCTGGTCTCCAAATAGCTGGTCAGATTTTCTTTATGTATAGCCAAGAGCACCCTCGATCAAGTCGCTTTTCAAACAAAAAAATCAAAATCAAAATCGGTAGATACATCCGTTCGGGAGCTACTATGCCACAGACAGACACACAGATACACACTACAAACTTATAACACCCTTCGTTTTTGCGTCAGGGGTTTAAAAAGGGTACGTTAGGGGATACCACAATAACCGGCTTCAGTAGGTATGTACAAAAAATATTCTTAACCACCTACCTAAAAGTATAAAGCGCCTTCTGCTTTGCATAAGCCTTTGCTAAGTGTG
The DNA here is from genome assembly GCA_951449985.1 of Falcaria lacertinaria. Taxonomy (NCBI): domain Eukaryota; kingdom Metazoa; phylum Arthropoda; class Insecta; order Lepidoptera; family Drepanidae; genus Falcaria; species Falcaria lacertinaria. The sequence goes on along the minus strand of OX602113.1, from coordinate 5,684,423 downwards.
CAACAACAACACTATTTCTTGGCAGGCACTTGCTCCTTAGGTAACTGCCGAAAGACCCAAGCCATTTTTTTTTATTTTTTTTATTCTTTATTTTTAAGGGGCTTTAAAACAAAGTTTATGCCAGCCCCATCGTATCTTAATTATAACAAAATTAACTTAATTAAACTAAAGACTAAGCTATCATTAATTAACCACTGACAAGGCGTATCAAATTATGTATGATTTATGGACTGGAGACAGGGAGTCACCAGTCCATAAATCATTTGGGCTTCATTTGAAGCTGGACGTGACAAAATAACTTGTAAGACGCCCACACTGTATTCATTCACTCCTAGGTCCTCAAACACTTGTCGTCTCTCTGCTTGGTTCCGGACACATTCCATCAGTACGTGATACACATCCTCCGGTTTGTCGCACACCTCACAGTTAGGCGAAGCTACTTTACCCATCATATGTGCAAATATCGCGAGTGGAATGTGTCCGGAACGTAATCTGTGAGCAATGACAACCAGTTTTCGACTCACGTCGCCTATAAACCACGGCGAACGATGAGGTTGGCTCTGCATTATTCGATACCAAATACCCTTGGTTTGAGACCGTCTATCAAAATACTCTCGCCAGTTCTCAAAACATACACTTTTATATTTGGGTAATAATTCTGAATACGATGGCGACCCAAGCCATTATAAGTATGTTTTGACAAAATTTGTTAATGAAGGCGTTATAATAGCAGTGGGTCTAATACGCGATTCGTTGCAATTAGGCCATTGTACCTCTCTGTAATATAATACACTTCAAAAAATTATGTTCAAATTCTTTTACTTGTTTTGAAAAAAAAATATAATATTTCTACATTCTACATCTACACTTGTAATAAAAATGTAAAGAAGAAGGCATTCAGTTTTGTTTTGGAATATTCGATACTGAACGCAAAACTGTATTTTTTGTTTTTTCTCTGTCTGTCTGTCTGTTTCTAGGCCGCATGACGTTGAAACTACTAAATAGATTCTTATTAGAGTTGGCACAATTTGAGTTCATACTACGAGAAGACTACGAAGTAAAACTTATGAAACTTTTATCCCGAATTCAGCATGGTTCCCTTGGGAACTTCGAAACGGTTGGACCGATTAAACGAGACTCACTGGAAGATAGACTGACTTGAAGCGGACCTACACTGGCAGGTAACTTAGGCTACATTTATTTAGGATAAATAAGTAGGGTTCCACGCAAAAAATCACCCATGATAAATATTATTCCACGTTTACGAAGTCGCGGGCACAGCTACTAGATAATAAAAAAAAGAAACTCTGACTGATTGACTGACATAATATGCACAGCCTAAAGGGCTTGGGTTAGAGACTTCTAATATTTAAAGTAGGTATCTTTTATTACGTAGGCATCCACAAAGGATTTTTTGAAAATTCCAACCCTAAGGGGGTAAAATAGGGGATGAAATTATTTATGAAAATCCGTCACGTTTAAAGTTAAATTCATGAAAATAGGTAGTCACGGGCAAAAGCTATCATTTAAATATAGGTACATGTTGACTTATCCACTTTACCATGCGTTCGAAGCCGCGGGCAAAAGCTATCAAGATGAGTTTATGACGTGATATTCATATTCGATAATGGACGCTGTTTCCTATTTTAGTATCCGCAGCGTAAGTAAGTAAGTCAGAGTTATGCGTGATCTTAGTAAATAAACCTGTCAAGCCAGTTAACTATATTTTTTTAAATATTATTGTCGCAGGGTCATTTGTAGACCTCTACTGGCAACAGAAAGTAGCTCACGGAAGTTTTGAGTATGTAACTATATAAGTTCGTAATTATCTTCCATTGTGCACGGTTGTGTATTGTTTTTGTTATTTAGATAAATACATAATAAGTAAGGTTAGTCATAAAGAAACGACAAAAAACTACCGCTGGTACCTACCTAATCTGTTCTGAGAACGGTACCGGGTAGGAACTGCTAACATTGCTACTCATTCATTGTTTTGGAAACCAGTGAAGAGAAGCCACGTTATTAGAACGCTAGCAACTTCTGTGCTTAAAAGTGTTTGTCTCCTCAGTGCAGTATTTTTTGTGCTACAGAACGACTTTCGTGAACATGATGAGGTGTCGTCGATTGCTACTAGTAAGTGTAATGGACTGTCTAAGTATAAATTGTTCCATAAGCTAATTATGATCAAAACAGCGGATCTTTTGAACGTACCGTGGTGGGGATAATCAGTGTAGCGGGTATCTATCTACAGAAATGTTCGATTGCAGCCATAAAACCATTAGATATGTTCAAAAAATGGGTTGGTTCCAATTGCTAACTAACATTTCCAACAATTAAGCCGTGGTGCCCTTATGGTTGAAGAAACAGCCTGTCATCTGATGTGCCCAGATTAAAACCCAAGCCTGTACTAATGAGTTTTTCTAAGATTTAGTACAGTGATTAATCACACCATGAGCTAAAGCATGAGGTAGAGCGAATTGGTATCAGAAAAATTGAATTGGAAAAATTGGGATGGGAAAAATTTTAGTCTGAGAGACTGAGAACTGTACCTCCTAGACCTTATAGAATACTGCTGTCAAATTGCACTAGTTTTATTTAGTTTTGTGTTTCTGCGGTAAGTAAGGTTGCCAGTGCTCCACGAGGATATGCTGCGTTAGTAGTAATGCTGCTAGCACAGTGAATCCTCATGAACAACAAGGCTGGCAACTCGTTAATTATATCTCTGGTATTGCTAGCGTTTATAGATAGGGTACACTGTGACTGCTTACCATCAGGTGGGCTGTACGCTTGTGTGCCATCTTAGTGGTATAAAAAAACTGTGCAAAATCCCTTCAATCCATACAGAATTAAATAATTTCCAGTGATATGAATATTTTTCCCTTTTATTTTGGAACGATATGGATTTATTCATTATGGAAATTGCTTCAGCTGTATTTTTGCGTTACGCCAAACAGCAAAACAACCAAAAAAAAGATCAAGGGCATTTAGTACCCAATTACCTACATTTTCTGAGATATAATTAAATAACAGATGCGACTTACTTACATTTTGTAGCAGCGTAAACAAGTATTTTTATAGTGCAGATCTCATCAGGTTTATTCCATTGTTAATTTTATTAAAACTCAGGTTTTTAAAACGTTTACAGTAGTAATTAAGGTTTCCAATTCTACCCTTATCATTCTCTAAGATATGTTTTTTGGTGATTTCCCACTAAATACTACTTATCGGACTTCGGTGTTCTGTATACTAACACTCGGAGATTAAGGTGAGTACCTTGAACCCCGGCTTCTTTTTTATAGCATAATCAGGTAAATGGTCATCACGGCTTTGATTGGAACAAACAAATCTGATTACTAAGCCGAGAACGATAAACTATCATTAGTATCATCACGCATTCAGCATCTCGTCCTGTATGACATGAGGCACCGTCTTATCCTGCTAATCCATTCGGCCATATTATCTATATTTTTTTCACAATATACCTACAAAAATAAACAGCGTTCATCAATAGTGCACTGCTAATTTCGTGTAGCTCTCCATTTTTAAAAACCCTGAACTATCAGGCGTCACGATTTGTTCATTTGCAACTAATTACCGCACAAACGGCGTAAAAAAATATATCCTACATTTTGGGACTGCCGTTATACGCCTTCAAGCAAAGAGAATACAGTAATTACCGTGAGACCTAGAAACATCTCACTCCAACACAATATATATCCATTCACCTAAAGTATTCAAAGCATTTATGTAAAAAAGTGGCTTCGTGTAAAATTAGAGAACTAGAACAGTTTTCCCATTCAGTTTAGTCACACTACGATATAGTTGTAACACGACGATAATAAATCCTGAATATGAAGACGTTTCAATTTCAGTTTCGTTAGTTTGGCTAATTATATGATGAAGATATTTTAAGGGGATTTATGCCATAAACATTCTTTGAAACATGTATTATTATATGGATATTAATAGCAATAGCTAATGAAATCCCCAAGAGTGACTTGCCCTTGGCTAGTTATTTTAAACTGTATCAATTGTATGTGCCTATTTCCTTGCAGATCGTAGCATGCACAATTCTGAGCAGTACCACTATTATGTTCGCGTCAGCACAAAACAGACCCAGATTTCTTTCAATAAGACGGACACTGCCATCAGCTGATAATAGAATCGCTTCGAGCCTTCGATTTATTGGTGACCAGCTACCTTCGTAAGTGACTTTCACGAAATACGGAAATAATATTTTTTTTATAAATGCCTACCTTCTCGCTTCCCGAAGATTTCCAGAAGATAGAGGTGTGACCTCAGTGAACACCGACTTCTTACAAAAGGTTCCTTACATAAAGTCCATCGCCGTTCTTCGGGCATGTTGCAATTTAAGGCCAATCTATACATATATCAAAAAGATAACCATCTCTATATATAAAAATGAATCCCTATTTCCCTTGGTCACGGCAACACGCGTGAACGGCAGAACCGATTTCTTTTTTATTTGTGTTTGATATTGTCAGGTTCTTATTTAAAAAAATGAAAAAAAAAACCGGAACTAAAGATCTTTTTTGCAATGGTGTTTTTGTCATAAATGTATCATAGCTAAGACAAGACATCGCCTGTCGGGTCAGCTAGTTTACAATGTAGAACAGTCTATAATATCATTAAAAAAATCTTTAGCACAAGGTCCACCATTTTAATCTTGCGACCTCTGACCCAAAAAAGTTATTTAAGTTTTTCTATGTGAGCATATTTAATACTATTTCAGGCCGTTCGCTGGTGCTCAAATATTAGACGTTCTTAGTAAATTTACTAAGCGTGGTGGCGAAGATACAAAATGCTCGAGTTCGTCGACAGGGAAATGTAATACTTATAAAAATATTAATATTAAACCTAATTTGATTGAACAAGACCAATTTACTGCGCCTTCTGCGAAGGAAATCGACACACCAAACATAAATACTACAGAGGTCTCACCTGATTCAACTACAGAAGTAACCGAAGAATATGAAACCGTGAGTTAAGCCATAAAAATACACTTTGTCAAAATTCTGTTACATTAAACCGTGAACACATTGTTTTTTGTATTCGCAGACTACATACGAAGATGATGACTTCAATCGTATGGCTAATCCATCTCATGTCGTAGCTTCGCTGATTGGATAAATTTACACAAAAAAGCTCTAAGAAGAATAAAAGCACTCATTTTGTGTCTATTTCCAACACTGAGAAGTATAGTCTTTTCAGTGTTGGATTTGTATGGCATTGACGTCAATGCATTAAGAATAGGTCTGATGCGAGTGATAGAGATGCAACAATATCTATAGGACTTTTCTAAAATGATTTAATTCCTCTGCGGATTGGAGCGAAATTTGTAACTGTATGTGGTGTCAATAGATGGAGACTAATAAAGTGTTGTGTTGTGGTATGGGTAGTACGTGCACATTCTTTAACATCGAATTTTTAAGATTGATTTAGTATAATAAATAAGTGTGTTTATAATATTGTATTAATTTTAATTTATATTAATGCTGTCTTTAATACTTAATCATGGTATTCCTGATTGTATTTAGCACGTACATACATGATCAGATCAGATCAATATAAGAATAGGAGCAGCAATATGGTTGTAGCTTATTTTATCTAATTTATTCCCAACTGGGGCAATACCTTATAATAGATTGCAGTTAAATCACACATCTTCAATGAAATGGTGTTCCTTCCCGTGTTAAATCTGCTCAAGGATACGCTTTGCTGACAGTAAGATGACTTGTTCGTCTCTTACTCTGCTATCCACGTGCCGCAGATACCTCCAGCCCTGGGTATTATAGACATCCATGGGCTATCGGTGCGATGAACGTTTACAATCAAGCAAGGCGTACACTAGTTCACCAGGATTGTGGTAAACAACAGATATCTATATATTTATCTGATTTAGGCTATATTTTTATAAATACAATAACTTAGACTAGACTTAGACTTTCCTTGTCACATTCTCGAATATTATCATCACAAATAATAAATTTAAGAGTTGTGCTCTTGTTATTAAATGTGTCTGTTATGGAAATATACTGTGATGTATCCAATTTAAAATAAGCCTTTAGTGAATAAAATCGAAACATATGACCAACCAACCAAATACATACCTACTGAAGAATCTGTACCAACTAAAAAAATTATGGATAACTACCAAATTGCATGATAGTAGGTTTTCAAATTAATATTCTGAAGTTAGTATAAATATGTATATTTAATTCATAGTCTACAATAGATGGTGACGTAATCAATCGAGGTTATACTCATCATCACAGAATGGATACTAGTATGACATCACGTCATCACGTCGTTACTCATATAACTTTTAATCCTCACATTGTACGTGACAAATCTCGGTATGCAGGAAGTTTTCGAAGAAATCTGCCACATCTTGTAGGTTATACATCATGACGGAGTTTATCTTATTGCCATCACTGTCGATTTCTTCATACAAAAGACTTTCCACCTTCTTAATAAGTTTCGCGTTGGTTCGGAGCACGTTACCCCCATTTATAACTAATACTGCTCGTCGCTTTGAAGCCAATATGTAGTGGACAGTTTGATTTACAGATTTTGTAGTATTTTCAGTACTGTAAGAGTTTTTTTTTAACTTTACAATGTTTCTTTAGGGCCCACTGACGTAATAATACATGGACTTTGGGTCTGTGCTCAAAAGTGTCCGCAGCTATAAGTATCTAAAATGCGAATGCAACAGCTCCGGTTGGTCGACTGACTTCAGCTGATACATTTTTGCACGCATTTTTAACGGTGCGCTAATAGGATAAAATTGATTAATTAATTTTAGGTTTATACAATTTTTAACCTTCAGATTCGGACATAATTTTCGTGAATTTTAGACCCGACGTCCATGTATTGCTTTGGGGCCAGATTAATTCAATATTATGATTTTTACTAATTAGTTTTACTGGGACATAACTGCAGCACATCCCTACAATTCCCATTCAAGAGAATTATTATTGACATTGTCGTTCCCTATGGACTCGTTAGCATTTTTGATTCTGAACTAGCCGCTTAAAGAAAAGTTAATCAAAAAGCAAAGCAGGCAATATACCCTTTGATCTCGACTGTTCCATTAGGATTCAAATCGCAATATGCAACCATTACGATACCGCATAAAACCTGCAAAAAAGACACTGTAAAAAATGTCTTCAATGTAACCATTTTGTAAAATAAACGATGATTTCATTTTGATGATGTGTTAGGTTTAAAAAGTACTCACGGCTACACAATGTAAAACGAACATATTGAATGATCGACTATTTGTATGAAGTGTGTAAGAACAATAAATGGTTTTAGATGTTCCGCTTATTTATCACACTAATGAATCATAGCAAAACATTTAAACTGGTAATTACCCACGTAACGTAATTAGGAATTATAACGACCATGGTTTTTAGGTATATGCGCCTCAATACTAGCAATGCGCGTCAATCTGAAAACGTCTAAACGAACATGATGTAAAATTACCTAATATCAGGATTTTCATCTACATGTACAACGAAATGAACAAAAATGAAAAGATGTAGGATAGGACGAACTCTACGAAATCTCTTGTTTGAAATCATATCAATATATCGTAACATATTAATCATCTGGAATTAGTACCTCCACTGTATACAGGTCATAGCAGCCCAGAAACGCATAGCTGCAAAGTATTATGGTCCTACTAGATACGGTTTCCGAGCTCCTAAAGGAAATTCTGTTTCTTATACTACAGCGATTCCATTTAACATAAGGTTGATAATACCATAACAATTTTCGATTTGTACAGCAAGCAAAAAACAACACAGTATACTTTTGTTTGTACCTACGTCATTGTGTTTCCCACATACTTGGCCGAACAACTTAGCTATAACTTTTAACAAAGGCGTTTCAAAAAGTATTGCATGTTTAAAATATTGTTCCAAAGCAATTTGTGATTTAACTTCCCTGCTGCTGCTCTTCCCTATGTAACCTTAACCGCTGAAAAGTGAGACTTTGCAGCTAGATAGACCTATATAAAACCTACTAAAACTAGTAGCAAGATAGGTACTTATTTATCATGATATAACGATTTATATACAGGAATGTTGCGGTTAAAGAAAGGGTAGGTCCCTTAAAAATAAATAATATTAATTGATCTTCTATGTAGGAACCAATTAGTGCCTCCATAGGTATCAAATCAACTTTTTTTTACGGTAGACCAATTTCAGGGGACCAATACGTTTTGATCAGTATTCAACATCATAATCAAAAATCAATATATTATATAATAAAAAGGGCCCTGTCTGTACATGAAAGATACATAAGTAAAACTATTATATTATTGTTAGATTTTTTTACTGTTACTTGTCTATTAATCTGTGCGAGCTAATCTCAGAATGTGCAATGTGCAAAGCCGATTTGTATGCGGATTTCACTCATTTATTGAGTATGTAAACAACACGCACTTAATTTGAAATGAATCTTCATTTCAAATTAAGTGCGTGTTGTTTACTTCAATCAGGTTGTAAATAAAAAAGTTAAGGTCGTTGAAATAAATTCCACGCGTACAAAGGCGCGGGCACAGCCAGTCACTATCACTACATAGTATGAAACAAAGTCGCATCCCGCTGTCTGTCTGTCCCTATGTTTGTTTAGATTGTTACAAAACAAGTATGGAAAGGATCCAAATAAGCAAGTGTTAATAATGTGAGTCAATGTGGCTACTAGCGTATAGTTATCTCGTGTCGAACTACTCACCATAGAAAAATGTACACCCGTGCCATAATTATTTAATGATTTAAGACAACATCCTAGCTCCTTATAATAGGTAAAGTCATCAGCACAACAGAAGCGTCCAAGGTTCCCAGTTTCGTAAAAACCCTCTTTAAATAGTGCTAAGTTAATAAACCTTAGCATGTTCTTCTGCATGAGATACCTTTATTGAATTTCGTGATATTAGTGCAAAGTGAAAACTTATACACTTGTTATCCTTGGCATAATATCCGTAACGAATGCACTTAGTATTGCAATTAGATTAGGTTATAATGTGTCTACCTATAATACTCGTACGTACCAAAGGTCAATGAAATGGAGGTAAAATGTCACAACCTAACATTATCCATCTTTAACTTTAACATAACCTACCAACTTAAATTACTACTTTCTTTAGGTCACGTGGTCAGGTGCCATGTCCATTTCAGAGGATAAATATAAACAAACTGTAAACTGACCACAGACTTAAAATATGCGTGAGATCGCGTACTTTATATTTATTTGTCCTGCTTGTACAGTTAGCAGCAAAAAAGATTCACTCTTCGTCAAGCTACATAAATATTCCTAAGCCAGAAACAAAGCGTACTTTAGCATTAAGATATAACCTCTCTATTAGGCATGCGAACAAAAAACAGAGATTCGAGAACTATGTTAGTGGAATCATTGGTACTAAGCACATCCCTGGTCCCATAACCTGCACAATGCGGCCGCGCATTGAGGCAGTAAACCTAAACGCACGTAAAAGTTACCTGATAAAGACAATGGTGACACGATACATTATTTTATTCACTTTGAAGCTTATTTAGTTTTAATCAATTTATATCCTGTTTAAATATATCTGTCAGATTAATTACCTTTCATGCCTTGTTTAAGTTAATTGAAAGGAAAAGAGCGGTATGCCATATTAACGATATCATGAGACACGTTACACGACCCACTTCTGTTGTCACTTCGATTTAATACTAGCTGTGCCCGCGACTTCGTACGCGTGGAATTTATTTTTGACAATTTTTTATTTGTAAAGCTAATGAAGCGCCATCATTTAAATTTTATACGTACATAACTATTTTATTCATGATCTGATTGAAATAAAACAAGTAAATGTTAAGTGAAGCTTACCACAGTACATTAGTAAAAACCGCGTCCAAATCGTTTAAGCCGTTTCGATAAGTTCTCACAAACGCACAGATGAATATACAAAAATCTAACAATGATTGTTTTGGGCTATATAGCGTTGATAAACGCTCCCAGTAATAGTTTTTCTCATATATTTTCCAGGAAAAGACTGAGAGACCTACGCCATACCTACATACACAGTCGCGTCAATCACGTTAATGATGTTGTGTGTGTGTGCGAGTGAAGAATGTAACACATTTGCATGCTTGCGGTTGGTTGCACGACAGGTTCATTACCGTATAGGCACGTAGGAAGGGTGACAAATCTATTATATAGTTGTGCTTGATCATGAATTTCAAGTCAAGATATTAGTTAATTCACACAAGTTGTGACATAACTCTGCATGAAGGGTCGACAGAATGGATAACTTAGCGTCCGAAATCTAAGAGTCCGTTCTTTATTTGAACTTTGAAATACTGCAAAAAATAAGTTACGAAAATTTAAGAAAAAGTATTTTATGACCCTTTTAAGTTGGTGTTTCTGATATAGCGGGAAAGTGGCGAACGAAATATACAGTGGGTCACCGCGAATAAATCAAGTAACCAAGGCCATTAACTGTTTTTAGCATTCCCAGTGACAGTATTAATTTATCATGAAAACAGTTTTAAAATATAACTCTGAAACCTTTATAAATAAGCCGTATTCGATATTAAACTTTCTCCAATTTATTAAATACTTTTAGTATCATATCTTATACAAACGCGATTTGGACCCTAAAATTAATTGCCAGTGCATCAATGAAGTTTTGCGAAGAAATTTGAGATGCCAACTGATTAGTATTCATCATATTCACAGACTGCCATTACTTCAGACATTTTAGTTAACAAGGCTAATTTATTTATCGCATCTCAAACAAACACGTAGGTACAAATTTTAATAGGATCTGTAATAATATTAATCGATGTTCGTTACTTAACTAACTTAACGTTAACTTACTATACACAACTTTAAATGTAACCTTTTGGTAGTCTTAACACTTATTTCATTACGTCAGTAAAATAAAATATATTTAATTTGTACCATCACACTGTTGCCAATTTTCTTGTCACCTAGAAGAATTTAACTTTCAACTTTAACTTTAATTTTACGCAGCTTAAATTAATCATAATTATTTTAGTTAAGTGCTGTCAAAACCAAGTAAATTGCTGCCAAGTCGTTGATTATATTTAATTCAATTAAAAAAACAGAATAGCATACATATTTTAGTTAATTTTAGTCTAGCTAGGCAGATGAACAAGAGAATTGGCACCTTTATGTCACTAAAATAACGAGGTCAAACAGACCAATTTCCAATGTCATCAAGTTTTCCCAACATAGACTTCTCGATCTAAACAACAAATTCACAATTTTAAAATTATTCATAATATCAACAGATAGATAGAGGACGACAGGTATATTTTACCAGAAGATAACCTATGTAAGGCTTATGGCTTATATTACTTGTATATTTAAACAAAACGTTGACCCGAAAGGAACAGAATATGAAAATTACAAGGAGAACACAGTTACGAATATTATGATAAAATTATGCAGTCATAACACAACACATTTATTTACCGTTGCGCATTCAATAGGCTTCTAAAACGCATTATATTTTACATATTATTTATATGTTACTGAATAAAAAACGCAATCAATAACCCAATGCACGTTGAATTTTATTAATAGTCAGATAAAATTGCTAATGTCAAGAGGTTACCTTGTACCTACCACAGAGTTGTTTTTAATAATATTATAATAATTATTAAACAATGTCACCTACTTTTCTTTTAACAAAGGATTCTTTAAGCATTTTTTTTCAACCCAAAGCCTAGAACTGCATTGACTTTTAATGAAACACCAAATGTTTAATTATTAGCCCATTATTTCAAGTTTAGTACTGTATACAGTATAGAATTAATCTTTTGCTTGAACCATACATTTGCTTAGTGTTAGTACCAAAACAAACTACTCGACATCCTTCAACTCAGGTAAATAGAAAAGCCAATGCTTTTGCAATCTTTAGGTACTCATACATACACCAATATACATAGGTACATATATTAAGCCAAACGAACAAACAATGTTACTTAAGAAAAGCATGAAATAAAAACAAATGAATTTCACAACATTAATCTATTGGTTAGTTAGGCATGCTATTTTACAAATATATTAGATTTATGTGTTCTATCAGTTGTCTGGTGTATAAATCTGATAGCTCACGGAGTAGGTGCATTTTCTCGCTCTTTTTTGTCATGTTTGTTTTGTTCGTTTATAGAACGCAGTATAAGAGATGAGAAAGTCAGAGAAAAAATAATGATTATAAGTACGATTGAATATAGGGGCAACATGATTGGCCATTTGCTACGACATGACGCATTTATACGAAATATCATTGAGGGAAAGATCGAAGGATGCGTGATAAGGCCAATGATAAGTTACCTGCAACAGATAAAGACGAAGGTGAACGGTATGTCGTACCAAGACGTCAAATATATAGCTTTATAGAACGGCTTGGCGATTGCTCCACCGACAAGAACCTAGCTCTTAAATAAACGATGATGATAAGAGATGCGCAATTAAAGTTAATACGGGGTGTTATCAGATGTGTCACTTGCATTACTAAAAGCCGCCGGCGCCGGTATCACCCTCGTTAGTATATTATATTTTTGCACGCAAGAAATTCTTAAGTATTTTTTTTTTTGCATAAGGAAGCTGGCATAATAAATCAGAAACTAATCGAAATAATTTTAAGATATGGCTGTTATTTTTACCTTTTAACTCATTTAATGAACCATTTGCTGTAAATCATTCTGTATGACGCTGTTTTTGTCCGATGATATTAGATATTTGACAAATCAAAATAATGATGTTCCCTTTATGGATATGGGTTCTACATGCGACTGTCCGAAATACGGTTGAGATTCGCTTCAAAATATCTACAATTCTAAATGCCTCTGGAATATGCTTGGACATTATCACAAAGCGCCGTCTGGTCCCATTCTAAGCAATGCTTATTCTATGAAAATACTGATAGAATACTTTTTAAGGTCCCGTACCTCAAAAGGAACTCTTATAGGGTAACTCTTATAGGGTCCGTCTGTCTGTCTGTCTGTCTGTCAAGAATTTTATTCTCAAGAACGCGTGGAGTTATGTACTTGAAATTAATATGAAATATGGTCTATGGTCACATTCAACTGTAAAAATATCAAACCTGTAAGTCAATATAAAGAAAAGATATGACCATTTATGTTGCAAATTTTCGCATATATTACGATTTTACAAGGGAATCAAAACCTATAGGGTACTTCCCGTTGACCTAGAAACATGAAATTTGGCAAGAAGCAGTGACTTATAGCACAAGTAAAAGAACTAATAAAACATGAAAACCAGAAATATGTGTTTTTTAAAGGCGAATTTTCTAAAAAAAAACTTTAATGGCGCTGTCGTGAGTCACCGACGAATTATGACCTCATTTGAAATTGTCCTAGTTTTACCTTACCTACGGTGTACGGAACCCTAGTTGCGCGAATCCCTTGACTCGCACTTGGCCGGTATTTTTTTTGTAAATACATACTTAAATACATTGTAATACAAAGCAAACACCCAGACGCAAAGCAAACACAAACGTCTATCACATAATTTTTGCCCCGGTGGGAATCGAACCCGCAACCTCGAGCGTAGCAGTCGCGTAAACTAACCAGTTAACACAATACCATTACATTGGAAAATAAAATGTCACATCTGCTTCCTAACAGTGATAAACGCATTAAAATCGGCTCATTAGTGTTTACATGTTCTCTACCAAACAAAAGAAATCATGATCAATCAATATTTTTTTTAGAGAAATTGATGTACTGACTCTGAGTCCGCGTTACTTTATCAGTTTCCTAACAACTATTATAATAGTAAACAATGTATATGATGGTACGCATATAATATTGCCTACGTGTCTGTCTATATAATAAGTCTGTCCACGTGTCAGACTGAGTTACCCAAAATAGATCAAATTGGTTATTTACTTAGGCGTCTTTTTATTCACACTTAATCGCAAAGAGCTAATTCATATAGTTAGATTTAGTAGGAAGATACTATATTTAAAAGAGAAATATAAGTGTAAATATTGTTGACAGGCTATACAGTATCTCCGGATGAGTCATGTCCTGGTAAGCGTCGCGGCTTTACAAATTGAGAACCTAGTTTTTTCTAATGGAAACATTGTCGATTTGACACATTATTAATGTAATGTTTAATAAACTTGTGCTAGATGACAAATTACTTGGCTATTCCCCTGTATCGGTACCTACTCTATAATATGGTTATGAATCTTTGAAGCTTAAAGTTCGTAATTTAATTTAAGGTCGTTCACCCGTACCCGTACCACCTTTGAAGTAATACATCTGTTAATTATAATTAAATGAATAAGTGTGTGTTCACTATATTATTGTAATAGTTTGTAATTTTAGTTTTGTCATAATATTTTCAACATTTTCCATGCGCTTTGAAATCTCATCGTATCCAAAATTGTATAATTTGTTAATAAGTATTTTTTTTTTATTTGATAAAATCGTTAACTTCGTTCCTTTACCTAAGCAATGAGACAATAGTTGTTTTAATTTGGTCGCACCGCAGTGCGGAACTATTGAGGATATTGTATTGTTGTTTCGTTGCAAGTAGAACATGTTAGGATGTCATGTCACTACGTAGTGATCCGTGACGTACTATGTTAGTATCCATTCATGTGTCTATGATAATGGCCAGCTAGAATTGGCTCAGTTTCAGCTCAAGCGGGACTGAGCGCGCTTGTATGCGGCCGGGAGGCGCACGCACTGACCACACTATATATAAGGACATCTTGCGAAACCGTTAGCGCATTCGGAGTACAACCGGAGTGACCAGGAAGTTATCTGCTTCTTTTGTATTCTACGATATCGTCATGCTGATCGCTCTGGTAACTATTTACATAATTATATAAACGTTAAGTGCTATTTCGGGAAGTTATATTTCGAACAGTATCAAAATTTAAAATAATAACAATGTGTGTTACTTATAAAATTCAGTTGGTGACCTTCCTGTGATTGCCTGCACGGTTTCGTTAAAGACATGATGTCGCAACCCTGGTGCTTAGTGCACAAATCTCCAAGATCGCTCAGTTTAAGCGCGAATGTTGTTAGTCCGACATATGACCTTTACTTTGCCCACACCTCCTATATTTATGTTGTCTCACGTTAAAATTTAATCACTATAGTCCGATTATGTTTTTAATGTAATGTGTGATGTTCAAAATCATAATATCATGAAGATTTACACCTACTAACTTTATACCGCCCGCAAACTTAACAGAGGTCTTATCATGGCTAAAATGGTGCACCGCATCTTGCAGATAAATTATCCAAGCTTACATATAATATCATTGATCCCAAGCAATTTTCGATCACTGTACCCACTGTCACGTAACGTATTATGTATTCTGTGCTGTAACCCGTACAACGTTTTATAAATTCCCTTTAAAAACTTTTTTAATATATTAAGAAGCGATTCAAAATCAATTTTAGTACCTCTCTGTATGATCTTTAGATTAATATTTTCTACGATTATAAAACCCGATAGTAAATATACATCATTCTATATTTTATTACTAGCAGGAAGAAGCATTTGAATCTAATTCACAATTAATATGGTATGCACATAATTAACGAAATTATAAAGTATGATAAAGCATACAATTATGCGTATTTTTGCTACATTTACGTGAATTTTAACAATACAATTATTGCACTTATCTTACAATAAAAAAAGTTATAAGAACAGAAAATAAATAAAATAACATGTTAGGACAAAAAATAATGAGATAAGCTTATTTACATTTTAAAATATATAAATAAAGAGTCATAAAACCAATTAGATTTGGAGCAGCCATTTGCTCGCGGACATCCTTGGTAAAGGTAACAAAATATGCTCTTAAGCAATTTACCGCCAACATAGAGGGCAAAAAAAAACCATTTACAATTTGATACAGGTTATCCGTTAATTGACAGGCTTAAGTTAGCGTAATGCGAGCGTGGTTCATTAATTCCCTTCGACCAGCTTTCGAGAATGGTAATGATAATAATTTGAGGTTGGATTAAGGTTTGTTTATACGGTGCTATACCATCGTCGTCAAACCAAAATAGACATACTATACCTACTCCTAGATCAATAAAAAAAGGAAAATTCCGCTCACGATATCACCGTTCTACCGTAATCTGATATACCTAACCTACCCTCATATCCACATCATGCAAAATTCAAATATTCAAAATTCAAAAAGATCTTTATTTGAATAGACTTTACAGGCAAGCACTTTCAAATCGTCAGAATCTACCACCGGATTCGGAATCTCGGTTTTGCTGAGAAGAATCCGGCAAGAAACTCAGCAATTACTCTTTTAAAAACCAAAAGAATTACATAAAATTTACATTTCAAATACTAACTTAACATGGATACCTATTTCTCAAAATAATATATAAAAATGATTGTTGAATCTGCATTTGCGGTTGAAACTCTGGCTCCCTGGGGCCCGGATGCTCTTCAGCTTTTAAAGGAGGTCTCACGTCGGCTGGTTGAGGCCTCCCGTGACAGACGTGCTGGAACATATCTCGCTCAGAGAATCAGCATTGCTATCCAGCGTGGCAATGCTGCCAGCATTCTTGGCACGCTACCGCATGATTCCGGTTTGGGTCAGATCTTTTATCTATAAGTAGGTAGGTTAAGATATATTTTTGTAAATAGTTTAATCTGTTTTGTGTCAATAAAATATTTTGTTTTTGATGTATTCTATATATAAAAAACAATTGATAACACTAAAAAATAATATTAACACATAGACAAGTATTATCTACTAGGATTACTTATTCTTATGTGCAAGGTTCCATATAGCTTTTATGTGATTCCAATTGTCAGGGCATCGCCGTTCCATATAATCCAACCGTTAAGTGGCAACAGTATCGGTAGTTAATTATTTGTTTTAAATCATACTAATGTGTGACGTGTTCGATTGCAGATACTTGGTGCGCTGGCAGCGAGGCACATGGTCTCCGCCAGCCCGTACGTAGACAGTCAAGCGAATTCACAAGTCCTGCAGTTTGACACCAGCAATTTACCCAATTCATATAATTTCCAGTAAGTTATCATAATACCTATGCTTTATGCCAGTTCCAGTTCTGTTCTAAATAATTAATATTTACCTCAAAAATGAAAGCCATAATCACCAATCAACTATATTATACTTTACTATTAAAATAATAGTTTGTTCGTATGCATGTAAGGGGTAATATGTAGTACCTACCTACATAAGACTGACACGATTTAAAAAATCATTCTCTAATGAAAAGAAGCGCTATCCCTGATTAGCACAGACGTTATAATTTTTTTACAACGTAACGTTACGTTAGTTATGTATGAATATCCTATTTTTACGCGGGCAAAGTCGGAAACAAAATCTAGCAGTACCTACCGTATGTAAAATTTTAGTTTTTTTACCCTCTACTGTTAACTTCAGATGCATAATAACTAGGTCCTATTTCGTGTTAGGTCAGATATAATTGACGTGAATAAATAACTCCACCAAAACATCAGACCTAAATATCATTAATTCAATGTTATTATAAAGTTACTAAATTGCGGTGAACTGTCAAAAATGCGCCGAAAATAAGCACGTGCCATTATAGAGGTACTAAGAAATATCTAGGCTCAGAATAGATAATATCTCAGAGTAGATAATATACTACGTACATCTAGGGAACTGTTCTGCGCGACTACCGCCAACAATTCCCTGTCAGTGTCAACATCAAAAAAACTTATTGATCAAATAAAATAACCCGTTTAACTAATTACTGTAATCATTTTTTATTTCGCAGGAACAAATTCTCTATAATGCCATAACAGGACAATTATTAAAACTGGACTTAATAATGTAACTACGTGTATATTTAAAGTCCAATTATATATTTATTCCGACCGGTACAAAGTAAGATGTTTGTTATCTGATAAGTCCGCATTAACTTTTCCCAAAATGTAATAACGCGTTAATATTTATATCTTGAAGGACTTACTTTTTTTATTATCATAATATTTATAGCAATGAACGTGTATTATAAACAAA
The DNA here is from genome assembly GCA_951449985.1 of Falcaria lacertinaria. Classification (NCBI taxonomy): domain Eukaryota; kingdom Metazoa; phylum Arthropoda; class Insecta; order Lepidoptera; family Drepanidae; genus Falcaria; species Falcaria lacertinaria. The sequence continues at coordinate 5,666,347 of OX602113.1, read as the reverse complement.
TTCTTTTTCAAATCGTCATCATTATTTTGGCAGCAGTATCTGCTGGTTTTAATTTGTAAGTGCCCGTCCACAACGTACGCAATGACGTGTAGGTGTACCAGATTTAGTCGTATCTCGGCGGCAGCATTATTCCTTTTATTTCCTGTATTATCCACCAGACTGAACTAAGCGATGTACATATAGGGGACAGCACATGCATGCCGTCACATCTCCACCAATGAATAAAATAGACATTTCGAGGTATCAATTTGGCTTTTCTTATTTATTTGGATCACTAACAGGTGAAAACACTACACAACATTATAATAGGGAAGAAAAATCATAAGTAAGTGATTTTCAGGGCATTATTGCGTGTAGGGTTTTTAAACAATGTCGACAGCATTGATTAAAATTGCATTTTGAGAATATATTACAAAGTGAAATCCTATTAAACAGTCATAACATGGAAAAAAATAAAATAAGTATTTCGTACCATTATATTATATTTCACACTCGATTCACAGCTTCTTCATGGCCGTTAGGTTATAAACCTTAAACTATCCGTTACCAAAAAGTTAATTACTTATGTATGACATAATCATTGTTATGGTATTGAATGTACTTCCTATTATTTGCTTAGTTCTAATAACGTAAAAAAATATAAAATAAGAATGATTAACTGGTGTCATCGTGTCGATTGCAAGATTACGACTTCAGAAAATACTTACAACTTATAAAAATAGGTATCTCCTCGAAATGCGCGGCATATTTTTTGGTTGAACTTAAGTAGTAATGTACTTACATATAAATAAAATATTTAAGAAATAAAAGCATCCTTGTAAACACGAATAAACGTACAGACCTTAATATTTACACTTCAAAAAAAAAGAAAACAAACTACAAGAGTCCTTTAACAAATATTTTTTGAAAGTGTCTACCATTTAGATAAGTGCATACAAAATTTCACGCCTGTATCCAAGGGAGATATACACTATACATACAGAGCCACATGCTTTGATCCGTACACATCTTCCACTTGATTCACATTTATCAGCACTTCTGACAGTTATATCTAGTATCAATCTGATCTATCTTGATAAGAATAATGAAATAGAAGAGTTGTTGAACAGGTTATTCAAACATCTATAAGCATGGATACACTATTTGCGAACGACAAGATATATTTATTCATTCAATATTCCAATTTTATAATTGGCAGTTCATGGTTCTTCAGAACCAATACTGCCGATACATCTAAAATCCATGAGGGATGTTAATACTATTTGGGTGCGTCGCAATCAAAGTGCATTGCAAAGGAACGAGATCTCCATTCCGATAGAAATGCGAGGTAGTTATCAAAAAACACACTATATTATGCAGGTATGTACTTATATTTTGATCGTCGACATTCCTTAAGATAATCGTCATGAACTTTCAATGCACTCATAGAATGTTATGGTTGTCCTATAATTCACCGCATTTATTTATTTAATCGCTTAAATTAAAGCAAGTACAAGTGCTATATTCGATATCACTATTTAGATTTTAACTTCATCATGTCACAGAATTAATTTATCCACCCACGCTGCTTTGAACCAGTTCTAAGTCATCAAAGCATATCCTAGTCTGACATTTCAGACTATTTAAAAGTAATTTATTCCTTTTAAAGATTACGATTACTTAAGTGAGTATGTATGCCAAGTTTAAATTATCTCCATCTATTTGAAGCGTTTTATGTTCGACTTTCAACTATAGGTACTTCCCAAGAGAATACAACCGCTCATCAACCTCATTGTACATGTATATGTGTACGAAATATATAGGTAATATATGAAACGTTAACTGAATTGATCATTATATTCTTGACAGTGAGGTTGCCAAATAAGTATGTTCTGTGAAATTCTCACTAGCTTCCTCCTTTTTAAATGTATATCATTTTACGTAATATATACTTACAATACAACTGTAACGGGTCCAATTCAGTACATTGAAGATATTTTGAAAAAAATTTTAGCCTCTATATTCGATACTGAACCCAAATCTGTACTTTTTTCATTTTTGTTTGTCTGTCTGTTTCTAAACCGCGCATCACGCCGAAACTACTAAACGGATTCAAATGAAACTAGGCACGAAATGAGTTGATACTACGAGGTATAACATAGGATACTTTTTATCCCGAAATTCAACACGGTTCCCCTGGGATAGGGGATAAAAGTCAAAATGTGTGTGGCTTTGACCGAAACAGCTAAACCAATTTGAAAGGGACTTTCACTGGCAGATAGCTGATTTTACTGGGCATAACTTGAGCAACTTTTATTTTGGAAAAATAATTAGGGTTCCGCAAAAAATAAAAAACCCATGAATCAAAATCTGAACAGCAGCACCGATATGAAGAGGACTTTAACTGGAAGGTAGCTGATGCTATAAGACGTTACTTAGGCTACATTTATTTGGAAAATAGTTTTAGGGTTCCACGCAACAAATATATAAACCGATGAAATTGTGATCAGTAACCGAACGGCGGAACCAATTTGTTCACTGGCAGGTACCTGATGCTATACTTCGTAATTTAGGCTTAATTTATTTTGGTATTTTTCCAAAAATTAGGGATCCGCGTAACACATAAAAATCATGAAATTGTGAACAAAATCTGAATGGTTGAACTTTCAGAGCTGATGCTAGAAGGCGTAAAATAGGATACCTACCTCTTTTTTGAAAAAATAATTAGGGTACCGCGCAACAATAAAGCCCTAAATTGCGAACAAAATCCGAATGGAAAATAAACAGAACTTCTACTGCCAGATAACTGATGCTATAAGGCGGCACTCGGTGACTTTTAGTTTAGAAAAAATATTAGGGTTCCGCGCAAAAAACATTAAACCCATGAAAATACTTCAATCCACACGTACGAAGTCGTGAGCACAGCTAGTATTTATATATTTATTTAATTAATAGTCTGACGTAAACATTGATTTGGATAAATTCCATATAAATCTTTACTAGTAGTAGATGGCAGGGGGTAGATAAAGATTTGTTTGCAAAATGATTTGCTCTAATTTCGTTATCCAGGGAGAAAAAATGGTTGTACGTTTATATGGTCTAAAAGCTGAAAGCATTTCGTTATAAAAAACAATCACATTATAAACAAGATGAATACATAATAACAACAATACATAATAATAACAAAAACCTTTCAATAGCGCCAAAGCGTAAAGTACCTAAACGTCGCCGCGTCGGATAACAAACATAAGCATTTAGAATACTAAGCGAAAAGAAAAGCACGTTGATGATTCATTCTCGTCTCTGTATATTGGTAAAATATTTGTCGAACAAACATCGAGGAATGTCATGTTTATGTAAATTGGCCTTTATATTGTCCTTACGAGTACGTTTCTAACCTGATTAACTAAATACGTGACTCCAGAGCTTTATAGGCACACATTTTACCGGCATTGTTTTTGTTTAAAGCAAATATTTTTAAATCAGCCTTCCGCATAGGTCCCACTGTTGGCTTTCTGCCACAAGGATGTGACCTGTTTTGGTCTGCTAAGGTGTCCGCTTACATCTTACTCTAGCCATCGAATTAAAACAGTTGGATGTTCTACAGAGTGCAAATAGTATTTAATTAACCCGCCTTTATTAGCTTAACTGTATACATCTATCTATCAATGTAATGAAATCTTTCAACGTGATTTTCGCCGAATTTAAGTCGTCTGATAATTTCGCAAATTTGCACACGTTTGGACCAATGACAATACGATAATTGCATTACTTTATTCTAGTGGTGGCCTTGTGGTTAAAGCAACGACCTGTCTTCTGATGGGCCCAGGTTCGAACCCCGGTCATGTACCAATGAGTTTTTCTAAGCTTAAGTACAGTGATTAATCACACCATGAGCTTTTAAAAAGAGAGGTAGGGTTATTTGGGATTTTCCGTGGGTTTTCCCATTTAAATTGGAGCCGCCTTGCCTGTACCTCCTTACATAAAACCGCAGTCAAATACCACTACTTTGATGTAGTGTTCTATTTCTGCAGTGAGTAATGTTGCTAGTGCTCCACGAGGATACGCTGCGCTAGTAGTGCTGCTAGCACAGTGACTCCTCATCAACAATAGGGTTCGCAACGCGTTAGTGATAACCCTGGTATTGCTAGCGGTTATAGGTTACGGTGACTGCTTACCATTAGGCGGACCGTACGATTGAGTGCCACCTAAGTGGTATAAAAGAAATTAAAGAGCCTAATTTTAGGTAGAGCACCAGTTATACACTAATTTCAAATGAAATGTGACAAAAGCTATAATTGTGATATGTAATAAATCCACTTTAATGTTCAGTGCCGGTAACAGGAACATGGTCGACAACGTATTAGAAAACGTAACTCGCGAAATGTCAAAATTGTCATACTAATTTTTAGTTCCACTTTTCACCGCCGCAGCGCTGTTCATTTTTCAATACAAAAATAGTCGCAGGCGATACGAAAACGTCGAAAAAGTTCATGCTACCGGCACTGGGCAGAGTTCGTGTCCAACGTCAATGTCGAAAGTATGATTTGCATTTGTATTATCATTTTACACTCGCGATGGAGGACAGATAAGCTATACAATATATATATATATATATAGTTATACCAATCCGTCAATTGTTGATCATGCGTGCTATCTGGCGAGCACTTTGCTGATCTGAAAACCTATGTTGATCCGGGTGGTTTTTGTTGATCCAATGTAATATTTTTCATACAAATGTGGTTCCGGCCGGATCAACGATTTACTCCGTTGAAATTTAGGAAACGCAACCGAAATGTTGATCCAATATACAAATCCACTCCGATAGTTGTTGATCCGATTCAAACGGGCCAATCAGAAAGCAGCAAGTCCTCCTACTGGACATACCTTAGATAAATGGATGGTTTAATTCCTATAATTTATTGCAAGACCACCTAATCATTAACTTTTCTTTATTTATTAAGTTTTTATGTTTATAGGTATGATATATGTATGGTAAGGAAATTTGTTGACGACACGAGCTTGTCGCTTACCCGATGTTAAGCTTCGTGCCCAGCTGCATGCATGCCAGCAGCTCAATGTCTGACATTGTATCGCACTCAGTACCCTGAGATATAAGATCTAGAGTCTCGAAGCTCTGTTATTACCCCGCAAACAATCCTCTTCAACCCGGAACACCGTAGCGTTGATTAGCTACTGCCATTCCTCAGACTGACCCTCGCAAGAGTCCTACCAATACTAGATATAGTCGTACTAGCTTTTGCCCGGGGCTTTGCACGCGTGGTAAATAAGTCAACATGTACCTATATCTGAAATTCTAAATGATAGCTTTTGCCCACTGTTAATTTTTTTTATGGATTTACCTTCAAAAATTACGGATTTTCATACAAAACTTTCATCCCCTTTTATATCTTGGGGTGGAATTTCCAATAATCCTCAAATACGTAATTTTTAAATATATTTTTTTAACTGATAGGCCCAAATACCAATTTTCATGCGTTTAACTTAAAAAACGACGAATTTTCATACAAACTTTCAACCCCTATTTTACCCCTTAGGGGTGGAATATAAATGCTTTCTTAGTGGATGCCTACGTCATAAAAGGTACGTACTGTAAAAAAATCAAGTCTGTAACCCTAGCCGTTTAGGCTGTGCGTTGATATGTCAGTCAGTCAGTCAGTCAGCTTACATACAGAAGATATAAGGACAATTTCTAATTGTTATTATAATGTTTAAGTAGTATGGATACATACATTCCCTCGGATCAACGTTAGTTAGTAAGATTGCGCATGAGCATGAATATAAAACGGATGCACATTTGACTCGTCGGTATAATTTTTGCGACCGTTACGGATCAACAAAAACATTTTGTTAATGTATTTTTTGATGGCAAGTATGTTACAAAGCGACCGATGCAGATCCCCAAATGACCCTTCCATTTCAAATTCGGATCAAAGTATATCAGTTATATTTGTATCAACCTGTACATAGAACGGATAATTATATATATATATATATATATATATATATATATATATATCCGTTCTATGTACAGGTTGATCCAGTAAGATATTAAAAGAAATGTTGATCCACCTTTTTGCAGTGTAGAATTGGCTCGTGCTCGGTCACGTTATTTTTTGCCACAAGATTGATGTGCGAAGCAACCGTCAATTATAATCCTATTACTCGTACATATTCTGATATTGGTCATACAAAAGTCTCACAAGTGACAATGTCAGGAGGACGACAAAAACAAAATATCTATACGATATATTCAGGTTGAATGCCCGTTTATGGTTCGTTTATCCTCAGATCTGTTATCTACAGGATACATACAGGCCCTAAAACCATTGCACTTACATATATTAACACTTGAAAATTTTACAAATACTTAATATACCTACATATTAGTTGTGGTTTATTTGTGATCATGTAATTTTGTTACAATGTTATTCCATTAAATTATGATCACCTTATTGAAATATAACTACCGGTTGCATAGTGTTCGAAATTTCATCGACAATTTTGAATTTTCTTTGACATGGCATTTAAAGTATTGAATGATGAGAGTAGTTGTGCCAAACGTATAAACGCGTAGTAGTGTGCATGATGGTTATTCTTTTATGATAATAATGCATGTTTTCAAAAAATATTAGCGTTATGTACTCCATATAATCCTTAACTGTGCCAAATTTAATTCTCCTCGGTCCGCGCAATATTCGTAAAAACGGGTATAACGTTTTTGTTTCACGTAATTTCATGATTATGGTTATAATAACACTATTAGGTATTAGGTGGTTGGCCGGAATTACAAGCTATATATTTTTAAATACAGAATACCCCAATTTAGATCATTTTAGATCAACAGCAGAAATTATGGTGACCGTGGTAACCATCATTTTTAATGAGAATGATTGCAATTTTCTTACCCCAAATTTTAAGCGGAATAAGTCCTGTTTTGCTGCTACAGCAGTTAAAGCAAATCATAAACAAAATAAACATAAACTCACCTGCATACTGCCAGCATAAAAAGGCAAAATATAATAAGATTTATATGTAGGTAATTATGATACGTGAATCAATTAATCTTATATTACAACCCGACCCCTGCTGCATTAAAATATATACCTATATTGGATGAAACTGAATATCTCCCTGTAATAATTACTGAATAATTATGGTATGAGGATAACACAGCCGGAAAGATTTTATCAAGTGTAGTTCCTATCTGAATAGCAAGAAAGTTTAATATTCTAAAGCTACAACGTAGTTAGTTTCGATAGCGCCTGTTATTGTATACGCGCTAAATAAATGTCGATACCTACTGGCAGACAATTTCCATAAAGGCGCAATGCAAACCTCATTTTAAATCGAATGTTCAGATTCGTATTTATATTTACAGGAGCTAAGTATATATATCGAAATAATATTTCATTGCAGTTCAATAACAATATGACGCCGCGGAATCACCAAACACTTACCGAAACTTCATATATCAGCCAATAATATTAATCGTTTATTTCAGGTAAGTTACAATGAGAGTCGCGTGAAGTTTTATTTTGATAGATAGGTATATTATTATTAACTTGCTGACCCGACAGGCGATGTCCTGTATTAGCTATGAATTCATATGACAAATACACCATAGCAAAAAGGACCTTTATTAATCGCGAAATTAAAAAGATTCCGGTTTTTTTTCAAATGCATTTCTCATAAGAACCATCTCCTGATAATAACAAGCACAAATAAGAAAGAATTAGCGAAATCGGTCCAGCCATTCACGCGTGATACCAAGGGAATGGGGATTCATTTTTATTTACAGAGATTTGCGTCTGGTACAGGTTTCGTAACTTTGGTTTGGTGTTGACGATACCATAAAAAAACATTTCCTGTATCATATTCAAGTAAAAGTAATCATATTCAAGTTAAATGTAATGAAATATTTATGTATACACAGGTATAACTTTAAGTACATACTTACATTTATTATGTGCAAATTACATCCCGATTTATCCCCAAATGTGCACTAACCACAAAAAGTTACTTGTCAAAAGTTATTCCAGTATCTTTAAGTGTAGATAATAACCGTGTATCCAAAGGTAACGTACAAAATGGTAATTCAAACTTTACAGCTTTATTTTACAGTCATAATTAAAGTTTCATGTGTGTAGGTAGGTACGTAGTTATCCTAAAATTTGTTCATTTTCTGCTATTTATTTCATGAGGCATAATTTAATTGTATTTAAATTAGTCAGAAATGTAAAACAAATCGAGCATTGAAATTGGTGTCTTTTTGTATTTCAGTTACGACTCTAGCGACGGGTCATCACGAACGGAGCAGGGAGTAATCCAGAGTGCCGGGACAGATGAGGCCAACCTCCAGGTGCAAGGCTCAGTTCGCTGGTACGACGACAAGGGTGATCTTTATGAAATGACCTACAAGGCTGGAAAAAGAGGATACAGAACAATTATAAAGAAACTTTCCTAATATTATTTACAATAGTTATAGGCGAAAAGGCGATTGGTAGAGACGAGCTGAAAATACATTATTTGTATTTAAAATGTGATTCTCGTGTTGGATAATTTTGAAACATAGGAATAATGAGGACAGACTATTGATTAGCAAACGTGATATTACTATTAATAGATATCTATCCTCTCATAATATCCGCCGTTATTTTTAATTATAGTTTTCTGCACTTGTATATTTTACATACACTACAAACAATTTCAGTATTTTTTATATTTGTGCCAGGTCCATTGCTGTGGAATACGTCCACCAGATGTGTATTTAAAATATTGCAATAACTTATTCACTACAAATAATGGAAGAACAACTTCTAAGCTTTTCAAGATAGGTATTTAAAATAAAAATAACTACTAAAAATATTATCCTCCTGTGATCACCACTAAGTACATCTTTTTTTTGTTACTTACATACATTTTTATCTTTACTTATCAGTGTATTATTTGAAATTAGTATACGTATCAAAGTATACTCTGTAGTCCAGATATTAATCAATACAATGCCGAGCAGTCTAAAATATAATATTAGTAATTTATTTAATTATTAAAAAATATTTGAAAATAAGGTACGCGCTTATTATTTATCTTACGGCGTAAAATAAGTTTATACGGTTTCTCAAAAAAGAAACAATTACGTACCCACCCATCCAATACAACAGTGTGATTGATTGTCTTCACTGGCAAGTGCCTAAGATATAGACTATCCGCTACCACGTGAGGCTTAAGCTTATTTGCCGCTATGGTCGTATTAAAATTATTTGTTTATGATATAATTATTCAAATAAATAAAACCTTCTAGTATCTGTGTCAGTAGTTCATTGGCGTGTTAACAAGGCAAGTTCTGAAACCAAAAAATTGTATGTACACCCTTTCTCCGTAGTTTAGCAATCCCACAAACAGCTTAGAATAAGTTCCGAGTATCTGCTCTTCTGAGCATCATAATTTACCAGCTAGACAGATCTTCAACTAAGCATAAAAAAGAAATTCGATCCATTGTTCTCCTTTTATCGAGTGTTATATAAGACTGTCTCTAAAGGATATGTAACCAAAGACTTATAACACTTTAAATATAATTAAGAACGGGAGAAAAACTGAAATTAAGAAATCTAAAATCAACTAAAATCAAACATGAGGTACCTAAAGCTAGAGTGCTTGCTTGGAGTGCGACTCGCGCTTATTTTGCGAATGTCTCAATTTGTGCGTTAGACCCGGCATTTCATCACTTGATTCGTGTTATCACCTCTCTTACATACGGCACATACTTCGACCATTGTAGTAATATCGACAAACAATGGCCGTATTTAAGATGAAGCTACTGATTTTTTCATCAGTATCTTCCACTCAACGAAGTAACTTGCATCTCCACTCTCTCACCATGTTCTCCTTGGTAAGTATTTGAAATTTATTGATTTTTAATAACACATCAAATTTTCAAATATGCTAACAAATGTAGTTTTTGTTAAAAGGAAAGTCATTTTCTCCATTTCTCTTATAGGTAGATCCATGCTTTTTAATATTTGATGATGTTAAATGTTCATATCGTTACTAATGCGCTGAGACGTAAACACGAAACGTCATACTAGTAATAAATAGAATACCATGGGACTAGTAAGGCCTCCAGACTTCCTTGAGGAGGTGTCGCACTGGCAGAAGCGAGACAGACCTGTTTGCCCCCTATGCTTCTGGCAAAGAGATACCTCGTAATACGAGTACAGCATGGAGTTCTTCAAGAAGGTTCTGAAGAGATTTCTTAAGAGTCGGCAACTTGCGAGTGATACCCCTGGAGTTGCAAGCGTCCATAGGCTACGGTAACCGCTTACCATCAAGTGCGTCGTATGCTAGTTTGTCACTTTAGTGGTATATAAAAAATATAATTGCGGCAACGTGCAATAACCCCATATTACGAGCATCTTTAGACTATAATAACCCCATTCCAGGGTGGGCCGCATAGTTTCTAACCACTTTGACGGGAAAAATATTGATTAATAAGTAAAAAAATATTTTTATTACATTAGCTCTAATTCAGTTTTCACTCTTTCAGAAACTATTCATCTTTGGCGCTGTCTTAGCCGCTGTTGCTGCTCAGGAAACAACAGAGAAACCTGTCGCTGAAATCATCACAGAGAGAACCATCGTCAGAGAGGATGGATATGACTTCGTGTAAGTTAAGATCTCTCTTCAGCGTGACTGTTTTCGGTTCCGCCGCTTCACTCTTATCTCACACGTCTCTTGTATACTAGGTAGATGCATCTTTCTCTCTTGAATACTTAACAATGTTGTACACTGGATGGAGCAACAGATCCGGGTCATCAAAAGTCTTAATATCTCGGATACTAAGAGAGCGAATTTGTTAAATTAAAAAGTACTTTGTTTAGCATATAATAATATTAAATTAAAATATATATATACTGTTTACTTTACTTTTAATTTGAATAAAACAGTAATGTTTGTTTCTGCGATAGTAAGGTTTAAGTTGGTGACGTGACCCGCTTTACAGCCGAATGTAGGTATTTCTATATTCGAAAGTGTGAGGACTTGTAGAAAAGTAATCATAAAATAATTGATTTCAGCTTCAAGACCAGCGACGGTGTATCCCGTCACGAGGAAGCTAACCTGATAACTGTTGGCAACCACACGGGCATCGCTGTGAGGGGCTCCTACTCGTACACCGCTCCCGACGGCCAGGAGTACGAAGTCACCTTCACCGCTGACGATAAAGGATACAAGCCCCAGATCCGAGTGGTCAATGGAAGCCAATAAATAAACATGCCAAAACAATTTTTACTTTTCTACTTATTAAAGTGATTTTTACTTACATCTTATGCAGTATTTTTTGTTCCGTGCTGAAAGGTGCAAACTTAATTATCATATTCTCGCTGCGGTTGTCTATATCTCGGCCTGCTTATTTCGGGAACCAGCATAAACTATTGATTACAACTTTGCTCAACATAGTGAATAAAATATATAAAATTTGTATACCACTAAGGTGGCACACAAGCATGACGCCCACCTGATGGTAAGCAGTAGCCTATAGCCGCTAGCAATAAGCTTTTTCACCGCGACTTTGCCCGCGTAGCAATATAATATGGCATATGTAACTAAGTGATAATATAGCAATCTGCTGGTGAAACAATTTTTAAGACCGGTTCTAATAACTTTTGAGTTTATGTTTTGATTCTAGTAACTTTTGAATTTATTAATTATAAACGAAAATACAAATCATACTCTTTCTAGGTAGATATAAATAAACCAGCCAAGTGCGTGTCGGACTCGCGCAACGAGGGTTCCGTACGCACTTCTAAGTAGGGTTAAAGTATGATCATTATTCGTCGGTGACTCAACAGCGCGACTCAGGAATCATTTAAAATATGCAGCGACACATTTTTTTATAAGTCTTATAAATTCGCATTTTTTTGTTATTAAGCTATATTTTTACGGTTTTCAGATTTTTCCCTTTACTCTGTGCTGTAAGACACTGCTCCTTGCCAAATTTCATGATTCTAGGTCAACGGGAAGTACCCTACATGTCTTGATTCCCTAGTGAAAGGTCAAAATTTGCGAAAATTCGCAACATAAACGGTCATATCTTTTTGTCACGTCAACTTAAAATTTTGATATTGTCAAAGAAGAGACCATAGACCCGGGTATTTGAAATCAATTTCAACTTGACTCCACGCGTTCCTGAGAAAAAAGGTCTTGACAGACATACAGACAGACAGACTTACAACAAAGTGACCTGATAAGGGTTTCTTTTTTTACCCTAAAAATACAATAATACCTTAAATAAAGTAAACAGTCTCTTAAAACAACAAAAAGGTATTAACTTACGTACCATAGCAAAATTATACAATTGTTGTCCGAAGTTGTGACCTACTAATGTGAGTAGATTTTTTATTATTATAAGCAATACGGCGATACTAACTGATCTATTTGAATTCGGTGCCAAGAACGTAACACAATTACCAGGATACACTTTTAATTCTTTGACTTATGCACTTTTTTTAGGTCTGATCTGGTCACAAACCTAGGATTTTTTTATCTATGGGTCTGGTCTATGGTTTCTTGCAGAATATTTAGGTTTTCCTTTGGAATTTCCATTCTGTTAGTATAAAACTGTTTATATGTACATTTATACATATTTTTTGTTTCATCCGTTTAAGTAAGGCGTGTCATCAATACGTAGTTATAAATTAATTTTACTGAATAACAAATGATATTATAAATTATTCTTTTAGGTTTTTAACTTTTTTAATTCTTCGTACGAATTCGTTTTAGTTACTATATAATAATAAAAGTAATATTTCTAAATTAATAAAAGAAATTGTAATGCATAATTTTGATTATATTTTTTTCAATATTTTTGGGCTGAGAAGTTTAAAAAAAAAATGTACGTCTGAAATAATTTTGGTACGATTATATCATGCAACTATATGGCTAATAACCAATGGTATTATAGTAGAAGATATATTTTACTTATAATATTAGGTCCTTACATATGAAATTGGCGTTTTTCGTACTGGCCACTTTAATCACGAATTTCTCCTCTTTGGTAAGGAATTCCAAATTCAAATTTGTACAGCTATAGACTCATGTATTTGTGCTTCGATGATCGTCATTCATTTGTTTTTTTTCTTCTGTTTTTTTCTGTTTGCGTCACTCATTTTACAAAATGGAAAACCTTAAATATCGCATTATTTACGAGTACGAGTTCCGCCGTGGCACTAGTGCTGCGGAAACAACTCGAAGGGTGAATGATGTGTATGGCGGTCGTGTTGCAAAAGAAAACACAGTTCGTTTTTGGTTCCAACGTTTTCGTTCTGGAAATTTCGACCTGCAGAACAAGCCCCATGGACGGCCTGAGACTCAAGTTGATAATGAAGAGTTGAAGGCTATTGTGGAAGCGGATCCATCGCAAACCACGTCCGAGTTAGCTGCAGGCTGCAATGTTAGTGATAAAACTGTTTTAATTCACTTGAAGCAAATTGGGAAGATTAAAAAGCTTGAAAGGTGGGTACCTCACGAATTGACTGAAACAAACCGGCAAACGCGCGTCGACTGCTGCGTTACATTACTAAACCGGCACAATAATGAAGGTATTTTAAACCGAATCATTACCTGTGATGAAAAATGGGTTCTTTACGATAATCGGAAGCGCTCAGCGCAATGGTTAGATCCTGGCCAGCCAGCCAAATCCTGCCCCAAGCGAAAATTAACCCCAAAAAAGTTACTTGTAAGCGTTTGGTGGACTAGTGCCGGTATTGTTCATTACAGTTTTTTCAAATCTGGCCAGACTATTACGGCTGATGTCTATTGTCAGGAATTGCAAACCATGATGGAAAAGCTAGCGGCTAAACAACCTAGGCTGGTCAATCGCTCCACGCCACTGCTGCTTCACGACAACGCTAGACCACACACTGCACTACAGACGGCTACTAAATTAGAAGAGCTTCAATTGGAAAGTCTAAGACATCCTCCGTACTCCCCGGACCTTGCTCCAACAGATTACCATTTTTTTCGAAATTTGGATAACTTCTTGCAAGGGAAAAAATTCAACTCCGATGGGGCAGTCCAAATCGCCTTCAAAGATTTTATTGATTCCCGTCCGACTGGTTTTTTTAGTAAAGGGATCAATGAACTACCTATGAGATGGCAAAAGTGCATAGAAAATAATGGTTCATACTTTGATTAATTAAATATATTATATTAAAAAATATTCGACTTTTTGTTCCTCCCATACAAAACGCCAATTTCATATGTAAGGACCTAATATTTGCTAATGACATAATAATACTATCTAGTGGTGTTTATGGTAGCAGAAACATATGATTATTGTTTAACAATCCAAAACTGAACGTAATTTCTGTTGACGAAACCTTCACGATGATGCAAAAACTGTGGTGCAACTTCCTTTTATGCATTAATTTAAAAATTCAATCAATTTTTTTTTCAGTTTTCTGAGTGGGAGATATATCAAGTTTTTTTAAATAAGGTAGGTATACTGCAAAGCCAATTCTGTATCCATGATGAGGCTTTGTGTTAGATATTCAGAAACTTAATTAAACATTATTGCACTAATACGTATTCACTTAATTCTTAAATTCAAAATATTTAGAATAGGTAGGTATTATAAATACTTGTTACAAAGATTTAAATAGCAGACATGTTATATAGCAATTTTATTTTGGCAGTGTATTCAGCATCTGTTTTAAGACTAGATAATATAATGGTCTAGCTTAAAGATATTTGGTTTTTAGCAGCAAAGATGACACAGCGAATCCATTAAGATATTCTACGAGGAGTCCTTATGCTTGGGCAGCAGGCGCTGGTGGGGCAGCGGGTTTCTGTTCGTCGGGTTTCTCCTCAATGGGCTGGTAGCCGTTCTTGTCAGCGACGAAGGTAACTGAGATGTGCTGGCCATCGGGAGCGACGTACTTGTAGCTGCCTTTCACGAGGAGCCCTTGCTGGTCTGTGTCGTTCTTATACTCGCCCTGCTCCTGGCGGGAGGTTCCGTCGCTCGTCTCAAACCTGTAATAACGTTGCAATTTTAGCGTCATTTATATTAGACAATATCTATACTAATATTATAGAGAGTTATTTTTGTTTGTTTGCAGGAAGAAACAAAAGCTCCCATTTAAATTGGAACCTCCGCCTTACAGAAGACCGCAGTGAAATAACACTACTTGATGTAGTGTTGTGTTTCTGCGGTAAGTAAGGTTGCCAGTGCTCCACGAGGATACGCTGGGTTAGTAGTATTGCTGCTAGCACAGCGAGTCCTCATCAACAATATGGTTGGCACCCCGTTAGTAATACCCCTGGTATTGCTAGCGGCTATAGGCTACGGTGACTGCTTACCATCAGGTGGGCCGTATGCTGGTGTGCCACCTTAGTGGTATAAAAAAAAAAGCTGCTTGGCTGCTTCCCAGACATGCGCTGACTAAATGGTTATAAGGCTTATCACCTGAGTATAGTAAAATTATATGAAAGTAACTTGTGGTTAACAAAATTATACGGATACCTGTCACATATTGGCTTATCTGGAATATCGATATTAAATTGGGTTATGAAATTTTTTAACCCACGCAAGTTGTCTACGTCTGAAATATTAATGAACCCAGAAAGTCTTCAAATTTAAATACCATAACATATTTATCATTGTGAACCTCAATGATTAAGAGATTAAAAATTAACACATAATATGATACATATTTGAGTTTCAATAACTATGTATCAAAAATATAATTTATTGTTTTAAGTGTAGAGTCTGTCTATTTCATTATTAATTCAGAATTCCAAACCGATGGTTAATTTCTTGACCTTCATAAGTGCCTTAATAGGGCCTAAACTGATTAAAGATTCAAAGCAAATATATAAAATTGTGAGCAGAAATATAAAAAAAAAAGATATTAATTAATCTCTAAAATATAATTAAAATAAAATTAAACAATCTTATGATTAAATCTATCAAGCGCCTGTATCTCACACAATAGCAGTATTTTTGTTACGTAGTTCGTCTTTTTTTTTTTAAAAGGCAATACTATGGAAACTATTCAATGTAGTATACGTAGTCAGTCGATCTATTCGTAAATACAGAGGCCTAATATTTTACAATGTGTAAATTTTAAAGCCGTCTGTGGTCCGATGTGGTTTGATAGAGTACCTACGAGGTGTGCAATGAAATATGTGAGTAAGCTCAAAATTCTCTGCTAATCCAGAAGGATCTTAGCTTAAGGGAGAGATGTTTGTATTTATACACTATAAAAGCCTTTATAAACAGAAACTTAATCCGTTATCCGTTAGTTGTTATCTATAGACCACGAATAATTCCGAACCCTATATAGCCATTTAAGTAGGTTATTTTTTTTTACAACTGCCATTACAGAAACATTTATTTACGTAAATTACAACATATTATCATCTCTAATTATGGGTATCAGAACCTAAAACTAAAAACCTTAAAAGTATAATATTAGGTAATATAATAGTAGCTTATTAGAAAACTCACTCGAAGTTGTATCCGTTGACATCGACCTCAGAGTCTTGCTTGACGATTTCTACAGTAGGCTTGGCCGGGTCCTTTGCGGGTTCCTGAGGGATGGCGCATACTAAGGCCAGGGCGGAGAGGGCGAAGAGAGTCTTGAAAAAAAGATAACGAAGAAGAGATCAGTTACACTTTTCACTTCCAAACCGAGATTCAATACAATTATTGTTTAATAATAACTCAAAAACTTTTTTCTCGAATCTTATAAAAAAGGTCGGCACATTTTATAATTCCTCGTTTGTTAATACACTAATTTAAAAGAAAAACTACCACTAAAAATAAATGTTCACTTACTATTTTCATCATTTTTGCAGTTTATTTTTTTAACACAGATTGGAAGGATGTGCTTGTCGCTGGACGGGTCCTGAACGTCTATGCTCTGAAGTGACAACCCAGGCTATAAATATCGTTACTTTGTATTGACAATGCGACGTTTCAAAGTTTCATTGGGAGTCAAGGTGTTAATCACAATCAAACAGTTTATTTAAGGTGATCCACGAAAATGTTACGGGGATTTGTCAATTGTGTAAATTGTTTGCCTGACGGCGGCGCGTGTATCACTTAGCCCACATATCTTGCAAGTCTTGCAACGGCTGACGTTTTTTTTAATCCTATAAAGAATATATGTAAATATGTGTATCGCACATAGTTTGGTAAGCGATTTTTTTTAACATACTCCTCAATTAAAAATATACACAATGGTGTCCATACTCGAGAACTTCTTATCTTTTGCTATCAGTTAAATTTAAATTTTCGAGCTATTACTTCTCAATACTTGCCCGCAATATGTCTGTTTTATATTCTACTAGGTTAGCAGGTAAGCACGCAAGCGTACGGCCCACCTGATAGTAAACAGTCACTTTAGCTTATAGACGCCAGCAATACCAGGGGTAAAACTAACGCGTTGCCAACCCTGCTGTTAAGAAATCACTGTGCCAACAGGATAGCCTTCTTCTAGGCCAGCGTATCCTCATGGAGCTCTGGCAACCTTATTTACCGCAGAAACACAATACTACATCAAAGTAGTGTTATTTGACTGTGGTCTTCTGTAAAGTGGCTCCAATTTTACTCACGGAAAATATACTCATGGGAGGACGCTTTCCCCCAACCTCTCTTTTTAAACTCATGTTGTTATTGATCACTTTTACACTCACTGTAATTAAGCTTATAGCACAGATCTATCGAGCACAAAATAGTTCTAGCTTTCAATAGTGGTTTAAATTTATTAAAACATTTTTTAAAGATTTTTCCTAATTATCTAAGTTCATCCATGATCTTCTCAATTCAACCACATTGCCTCCACGGCTATAAAATGCAATTTATTGTGAATATAAGTTTACAAAAGACGCACAATATCTAAAAAAAAAATCACGTTGATAATGGGAATGGTTTAAAGAAATGGATAGGATATACATAAATCCACTCTGATTGATAACAGTGCTTACATATATTCATCGCTGCGTTAAATTATATCAGGTCTATGAAACTGCCGTTTTCTATTAAAGGTGTATATTATATAAAGTTAACGTTGACCTGCCAGAACTTATACGTTCTGTCCTTAGACTGACTTAACATTGCAAATTATATTTTCTTCTTCAATTGTTCTCTCTTTATCGGCTATCATCTTAGTATTGAGTTGCGTTCTTAGCATGTATAATTGTCACAAATTTTACATGCTTAGAAAGCTTGAAAGCTTTATAGTAGTAGTTGATGTCATCAGACATAATTATAACGATCATTTTAACTGAGGTGGAGTATATCTACCGTACAGAAGATCGTATCTTAAATAACACTAATCTAACGGTGCAGTGTGTTGTCCGTAAATATGACTCACAGTGACAGCCGAGGCAGTGCGTAATTGCTTATTGAACAATAACGTACCGATATCACTACTCACAAGTATCAAGAAAAGTATATATTTATAATTAGAGAAACGTTAGAGAACTAACTAGAGTATAAAGCTGTTTTTTTAATCCGCTTGAGCTTTGTGTCACCGACAACTGCGTTTGTTGAAAAAAGAAAATATTTATTATTACTATTATTACAGGGCTTAACACGCGCTTAATATAATTATCCCTAATTGTTCAGTTGTTTCAGCCGCATTGAATATCAAACATAGTAATTTCCATAGAAGTTTGGTTTTAAATTTTCTTAGTACTTAACTATAGACTTAATTCACATAGATGTAAGGTAAACTTTTGCATATTCATGATTATAACAATGATGTGCGCTGTCCGTATTCACAGACATTGACTTGTCTCGCCAGTTATTGGTTCCATGAAAAAACAAAAGTAGTATGTTAGTTAACATTACTAACGCTCTTTTTCACTTACTTCCCAATGACAAAGTCTCACAGTCATCAATCAAATACTGATGTATCGTCGAGGTTGCTACTAGAACTCATTTCCTCTATTAGTTCAAGCCGTCACTCGCATTAAACAAAACAATAGGAAGTTAGTTTAGCTTGTGGTCAGAGGATTCTGTAACAATAGTGTTAGGTACCTACTTTTAAAATACGAATTATAATAAACCAAACAAAATATTATAGCACATTGTTAAAATTAACTTTTTTATACTTGTATAATTCGCGTGAATCCTTATACGTTAAAGCCATATACATATAGGGCAACAATTAAATATTAACACATTAATGATGAAAAACCCCAAAATAAAGTGACACATTCATATCGAAATGTATACTAATAATACTACATACAGGGTGGAATAAAGGTAGCCTGCTTGGAGGGAAAGTACCCTAAATTCTAGCCTAGATCTGACCATCACCATAAGAATAAATAATTATTCTTATGCCATCGCAACCGATTTTGCAGTGACAATCAGGTACCTGGATTAAACCAATGTCAGACTATCTGCCTTTGACAGACCTCTAAAGATTGCCAAAGATACAAATTGGCAACCAGGACCGACGGCCAGCTAATAATTTATGCATTTAATTTACAAAATATGTCCACGCGGCTTTTCATTATTATTCTTTAATCAAGCGCAGCCTTTACCCCAATTTAAGCGTGGCTATTAAATGTTCAATAAATATTTGTATAAACAACACACAAAGGGAAAGATTAAACATCCTTAAGATGCCAACATATCTGAGTGAGGTCAGTTGAATGTACTTACGGATACGTTAAACATTATGTAAGGTTGCGGTAACCCGAGCCGCGCAATATGTCATTGTACATGTTCAATAGAACACCTAATAACTTCAAGTTAATCTTGTAATTGTATTGAATAACCTTCTGATGGTACGCAAATGAAAATGCTTCGTTTTACTGCAAACTTTAGATTTTTATGCAATTTTCCAAATTTATAATGTTTACAGCTGGATTGGCAGTAGAATTATGTTATTATTCATAAAAATAAACGATTATATCAGTACTAGTAGTACTGGTATTATTCTTATCAATAAATTTGAGAGAAGAAGCATTTTAGTTATTCGGAAAGGGATGAATAAGACGTGGACGAAATTAAAAGGGTTTCCTGTTAACCATTTCATTACGTAGCCTTGAAATAAATATGCATTGCATATGCATCGTAGGTGCCAGTCATACATATTCACTTATACCTACTAGAAACTAGAAATCAATTGGTACCTAAAAGTCCTAAAACCCGTACAATCGAACCTGCGACCCCGGAGCTAAGGTAAACCAAACGTCATCCCACCAATTGGAATTAGTATGATTTTTAGGGTTCCGTACTACAAAAAAACAAGAAACACTTATAAGAACACTTTGTTGTCCGTCTGTCTGTCTATATGTCTGCTGTCAAGACCTTTCTCGGATATTCTATTACATGGCTAAGAATAAAAATTATCTAGGTGTATTGTTAAACAGAAGTATTAATACATTCATACATTAGTCAAGGTTATGTTAATTTTTTCTTATGTTTCTTCGGCATTGGTAAATTGTTAAATACATGTCATTATCGTATTTTGATAGTAGTACCTATAATCTAAACAATATACACTAATTGCAGGTCAAAGCAGATAATAAACAAGTATTATACCGTAGCTTCTATAAAAACCTATTTATACTTTAATAAAAAATACATAACATGCTTTTATACATTTGAATCTCAGCAGAATCATAGACAGTGAAAACCGATATGTGGGTAAGACAAAGTATCCAGATTCTCCATTAGCTTTTATTGAGTATGCGATCCGCTGGTAACCTGTCTTCGGCCGCTATGCTGCTAGTATAGCAATTCCACTTGACTCAAGGTCGGCAACACGCGAGTGATATCCCCGGTGCTCTCGTCCGGCATAACATGCTACGGTAACTACTTAACATTAAGCGACCGTTTGTATTCCATTCATTAGTACCTAGGTAATTTTGACTCCTTTGACAAACGTTATAGGCCTGTAAAGTAACAATCCTCATTACTGATAACGATTTTAACTTATTGTTTTCGCCATGTCGACTAATCAGGTAAATAGTTTGGTCTGTATTTTATTTTATTTTTAAAGATCTCCAAAATATGACATACATTTTGCTTAGCATAATGTGAATTTAATGAGACTTAAAATTAAATGCTACCACAATCATAGGCAACCACGGCGATTATTATGGGCACATAAATCGTTATTTATTGCTTGTAGTGTTTATTATAACTGAGATTATAATGTAACAGTCGATCAAAATGGTTTGTGAAATGTCAGACTGCAGTCGCTTCATAAAAGATTTGCTTGCTAGGTGGTAGGAGGTATTGGTGGCTGAGCCTCAGGACATTTAAACTTTATAATACTATTTATTTACTATATAGAAGGAATTGGTTCACATACTTACTTACTTCATGTTTTCATGATGTGACATTTCCGCTGATTACAAGTATAATACTTAGTTCACATAGTTCTTGGTCTTTACGATAATTATAACCGTTAATCATTTTGGCATTATCAATGCGTGGCGTGACCACTCGTTTACGTACAAAATAATATTACCTCAAGTTTCTTCGCCTTGACATTACAAATTACAATCGTAAAGATCTGCTCATTAGGATGAGAATCATATATTTATAATGTAAGCACTGTAATTCTTTTAACTTCACCGTTTTAATACAATTCGTTTTTGGCCTTTCTATAACATCTGAGACGTAGGGCGAATTGGGATCCCCCAAAGGCTTTCCCATTAAAATTGGAGACTAGGGACTGTACCACCACATTTCAAAAGACCGCAGTCAATTAACACTAATTTAATGTAGTATTGTGTTTGTGCGGAAGTAAGGTTGCCAGTGCTCCACGAGGATTCGCTACTCCTAGCACCGTGAGTCCTCATCAAAGAAACCTGGTTGGCAACTAGTTAGTGATATGGTATTGCTAGCGGCTATAGGCTACGGTGACTGCTTACCATCAGGTGGGCCGTATGCTTGTGTGCCACCTTAGTGGTATAAAAACAAACATCAAGTGAAAAACAGATCATATCGAGATGCAATCACATAAACGTTCAAGCTACGAACGAGTTCCTTAGATATAATTATGTTATTAATTCCCAAATATTATTACTATACTTCTAACTGTACTCATTAGAATTAACATGTACTATCCTTATGAATACAAAAGAGTGTTAGAAAAAGCAACTCGTCTAGTCACGAGATCTCATAGAGTCTCACTTATCCATAGTATTTATTTGAATTAAGTGACCTATGGGTTTTATTGTTTTTATTATTTTATGTTTATTTGTATATTTCAAATAACAAATAATTTAACAATAATATGATAGATAGGACTTCATACTAGACAATAAAAATAATATAATTACCTTCGAACCTTATCGTAATTTATTTGAAAGTATAAATTGTACAGTTAATAAACAACTAATAACAATTTAAATCAATAACTCGGAAATCGTAGCGGATATTCTTCAAAATGCGTCTTGCTTCTTTCTTCCAAATTAATCATAGAGCCAACATTTAAATGAGCAGAGTCAATTGCAATAATCATTTTGATATTTTTATATGCCTTAAATCTTCCATTTATTTTTTTTACTGCTCAGTGATGTCAAGATAACGTTTTGATATTCGACACGCACTTGGCCAAGTTTTTTCAAGCAGTTACTGAGAATAATATTATTCAAGATCATTTCAAGAGCGTATCGAATGGTTTTAATAAATTAACTTATTATTTTGCGAACACAAAGCCATGCCAGAGCAAGATGTACACACGGATGCAATTAATGAAGCTGGGTCACCTATATAAAATGGGAAATCCAGGATTCTAAAAGATATATAAATCAAAATAATAATTGATGTTTTATTAATTTTATTGAAATTATATTAAATAAACTCCTAATATGTTTTATTAAATTATTTAATTGTTTAGTTTTCAAAATATTCATTATTAAAGTTAGTGACCCAGATTAAATGCTCTCGAATGTATTATTATTATAGGAAGTAATATAATTTTATCATATTAATCAATGCAATGAGTTCATCCTCAGTTATTCGCTTCAAAGTGGTGACCCTGAGCTCAGTAGGGGTTGCATTGTCATATAAAACTAGCCCAAAATATTCGTTATATAAGACCGATTTGGACGGTTTCAGCGCGGATTGGCCAAGAGAAGCACAACACCGAGGCAATTAGAAAAAGGGGAGAGAAGTTTTTGTCCAGCAATGGAACAGTAATGGCTTAATATTATAGGATAGAATATATAAAACCTAACCCTTCGGTTATCTACTAAACCTCATGATTCGAAAATCAGTTATTTAATTCCGTCTAAATAAACAAATAATCATCCGCTTGAGGATATTTTTTCCGACAAGAGTTTCCATCGTCAGATCCACGTCGTAATATTGACCGATCTTTTACCTATGGTCAATTAAACATAGTATTATCTCATCATTTTATGTATAAATAAAAATATCGTGGTGGCCGCTTGGTTGAAGTGACTGCCTGCCATTTGATATGGTCGGTCGGGTCAAACCCCGGCGGCCTATATGTACCAATAACATTTTCTAAGTTTAAGTACATATGTTGCAAGAATACCATATGCTAACACAATGAGCTGTCTCCAACAATTGGGCTAGTTACGCGCGTGTTGCTCCTGGTATTGTAAGCTTCTATATTTCTATAATCGACGGTGAACGCTTGCCATCAGTCCGGCTATACGCTTGTTTGTCTGTGATCTACGCAATAAAACCGGCATGTTAGTTATTTGCCATGAGAAACAACATTCAAAACTTTGTTTATAATAAAATGTGCAAGGGTTCGAGCGAATGTAAATGATAGATGTATAATATAATTTGTGGATATGTAATTTAGTAAACATATAATTTTACTCGTTTCAGAAATGTGCGTAATAGCCACCGTTTGTTTATATTTTTTCATTTGTTTTGTTAATGAGTCTTTTACATGGTTATACCTCAGAGTAGATAATATACTACGTATTATACTATGGTAAAGTCGTCAAAATATCGCGTTAGGTATAAACATTAAGAGAATGTATATTTTCTAGTGCCTTCTTCATGCTATGGCTATTTGCAAATGCATGGCTTCTCTATAATCTAAAAACAGTTGTCACTTCATAGAACTTTTGCAAACGCAAGGCTCCGTAACACTAAAGTATAAAGCTTTCAAATGAACGCATTCTGATTTCACTCACGTATTATTTCTTAATCTGTTTGTCGTGAGTCCAATTTTTGTTATGCTTTTAATTGTGTTTTAGAAGCCATCTTAATACTTTCGTTCTGCTATATTTATAAATATATGACAGAAAATTTAATTTGGCACACATTTGTATACAATTTCTCAATCTGAAAATATACAGAAAATTTGGATATCGTCAATCAAAATGATCACCGTATTGTCCATTCAAACCAAGAAACCAGCTTTCCCAGCTTTTGGCGCGTGACTTACCCCGTGTAGAAGTAACACACAGTCTTAAAATAAAAAATATACCCTGTGCTACTCAGGGATAGACAAGCCTTCGATTAGTGTTCTTTACAATCCAGACTCCCAAAGATTACCCATTCATACAAACATACAAATTTAAATTAATGATATTAGTATACATAAATATTATTTCTGTACCATTTACCAATCAAGTATTGTTGGATACTTTGTGGTCCTGTGTCCAACCAAAGCTAACTAAAAATGTTAAGGTCTCTTGAGTTGCGAGTGGTTGGAGCAACGCGTCATTCGACCCATCCTCACATGATGTCAGCCTCTGCAAGTGCTGCACCACGGAACATATATAAAATGGACGAGCTTACACTAGTTACTCATTCGTTAGTTTGAACTCCACACGAATACTAAGCACCATCATGCTCAAATACGTGAGTCTTTATTAATATTTTAATTATTGTTATCCACCGCAATGAGCAGAGATCTCAGTAATGTGTGTTTATGTATAATTTATAATTATTTCTCACCAATATTGCTTAAGCGGCTTGAGTAATGTTTCACTGTATTACGTATTAAACATTAATTATTTTACAACACATTCATAGAGGTATCTTCATTATAATGAAGGTTTTCTGACCTTTGACTTCGTTAAAATATGTTCTTTACAATAGACGTAGACGACTTAGTTAGTATTATTGGCAACTTCTTATTCTGAAAAACTATGCTAATTGGCTATTCTGTGTTAGGCGTTTATTTATGTGATTTTTTTTAAATATATATCAATTAAATAACATATTGTACTAAAAGGATGTGATGTGAATAGTGAAAGGGAACTACTGCTAATGTCAACCATGCGAATAACCTTTGTGAGTAATTAAACGTCGTGTATTCCTAAACAAGCCTGTGGATACAACAGTTGAACTGACCAAAGAACACTTTCAATTTTACTCATATTTTTAATATTATCCACATTGACTTAGACTAACGCGTCTTCATATTCATAGAGAAGATTATCAGAGGAAATGTAGTTGTTGACCGGAACATAATATTAATGGTTTAGTTAGCAAATGCCGTATTCTTTAATATGTTTATATTCTTATATATATATATTGAATGAAATCAGGTGACAGTCATCTGCGTACTAGCCTCGCTGTGTGCAGGCCAACCCCAACAAAATCCTCAAGATGTGCAGATTCTACGCTACGACAGCAACGTAGAGACCGATGGTTACAGTTTCGCGTAAGTTAAGGTTTTCTTACTATTTTTAATATGACAGGCCAATATTAAATACAATATAATCCCCTCAAAGTAAGATCAACCCTATCGCCTAAACATGAACAATATTTCCCTTATAACATAACTGTATGTTTATATGTGAATAACATTTAACCCGTAGCATACGTTTAGCTTTATCCATATAACTAACAAGATATATAGCATAGGGTATAGGCATAGCTGATTATTTATCCTATCTTTTAACCGAAGCTAATTTAACTTTGATGTACGCTGGCTGTCGCGGATAAATATGTAACTAACAGTTCTTACAGAACATTAAAAATTTATTGCTATAAATTTTGAAATCAGAGAAAAAGAACATGTAATTAGGCACAAATATTTCGATTTCAGTTTCTATTACTGCAGTGATCAAAGAGTGCAAAACAATTTTTCACTTAAATTCACTTACATGAACAACAAAAAGTCTTTCACCTGTTGATCCTCCTCCATTTCAATACCTACCTTTTTTTTTCTGAATATTCCTAACATCCAAACAATTTTTGTTTGACGTTTATTTTCCAGCCTTGAATCAATAGGATCCTAACACATTAATTAATACTTGGGAGTCTGGACACCTTTATGTTCGTGAAACTGTTATTTATTCCAAAAATTATGGAAAATATGAAAACTGTTACTAAGAATTTTTATACTTTAACTTTTCTTTATTGTATGTAAAGTCGAGCGATAGCCGTTATACCAGCCGCTACCGATCCGTTGAAGGCAAAAAACATGTGTAATCCCTTTTGGGATAGCTCGAGAATATAGAACTAGGTTTAGTTTTAATTTATCTATATACAAACTCTTTTGAAAGTTTATTTATTTTTTAAAGGTACGAGACCAGCGATGGCACGTCCAGACAAGAGGAGGGCAAGCTCGACAACCCTGGATCTGAGAACGCAGCCCTGACTGTCAGCGGGCAGTACGCCTTCACCGCGCCCGATGGCAAGCAGTACACGGTCATCTTCACCGCCGGGCCTAATGGATACCAACCGAAAACCTCTCTAGGACAAAAATAATTCCTTGTTACTGTTTCTGTAAATAGCTGAAAACTCTACTTCGATGCCCATAAATTATTGATAGGACACCGTCAGTCTGCCTGAAGGTTACAATATCAGTGATGCTCGGTAACTATCATGATTGATCATGCAGAAGATCCCTTAATTCTTCGCCAATAGCATCTAATGCTCTTCGTTTGATACCCGAGTGAACTCGATCTCATAATCACCACGTGCTTCGCACATGCAACAAGGGATCATTGTAACTAAATTCTTGTGCCATAAGGTTGTGTCTCTTTGTATTTTTATACTACTTTTGTAAAAAAAACATACAATAAAAAATCTTCATGATAGACACATACTTATTATTTAACCCAAACAGCTAAAAACTTTTGAAAAAGACTCAGGCGACAAGAAAAACATGTTTATTGTAATATAGTGTTACTCAACATTAGATAATTATTTTAATAACACACATATATTTTTTTTGAGTAAATAAACCTATTTACCTATGGACAATTGAGGAAGTCATCCTCACAAGTTGAAACCTACATGATCTCGCGCTGTGCAGCTCCAAAGGAGCTCCTTTCCACGAAGCACGATCAAATAGTGGAATAGGCTGGCTGTAGTGTCGGCAACAGGCTGGTCGTATGCGTGTTTACCACTTTAGTGGTATAAAGAACTATAAAATCCAACTCTAGTTTTAGTTCCAATCAATTTTAGGAAAAACAATTTACTTGTCTGAAACTGTAATTGGAAATGAGATTGCTTTATATCAGAGGTCAAGTTACTTACGCATATATCACCAAACAATCAAAATTTACTACGTAGACCGAATAGTAAGAAAATTCAATGAACTATATTAACATCTACATTTGAAATGCGCAGATTCTTGAATAAATAACCGAAGTAACACTAAAAATTATAAATATGCGTAAAAATAATTATATTCATTAAATATTATTTCTCGACTAAAGTGGACACAAACAATCAATAGTCAAGCGTTTGTATATTCATTTAGTATCTTTCTATTATCTTTTTATTACCTTAATTTGGTTATCTATATATAATATCACATTAGATATTTTTTTACTAGATTACAAAATAATGATTAAACCTTTAAATTTATTGGTGAATAATAAATTATAATATATAACTTATTTTGTAACTAAACTTTTGGCATCTAATATTACAATCATAAAACCCTTATCACCAGTTAATTATACACTTGTATTAAACATATACGTGTATATATTCATATGTCATATTTTAATAACTGTCACAGTCTAGAAATTAAATAGATTTAATTTTGAAATCTTCTGCTGCTTCTCTCTCTTTTCTTACTGCTAGTAAGATATTTAACCTTATGCAACTGAGTTTAGTGGAGCGGCTGTAGTATTCCTAACTATATGTGAACATAGCCCTAAAAATATGAGGTATAAATGCGAAAGTGTGCTTGTTAGTATGTGTTTCTTTCACTCTACACAGCAGCGGAGCAAAGGATGGTAGTAATTACAAGCTTTTATTAAACTTGCAATGATTTAAATTCAAAAATCTACGGAATAGATCTATTTATTCTAGATAAAAGACAAATAAAAGGTTCTAATCTAAAACCGTGAACAAAGCAAGTTTATTTCGTGTAAAATAGATGTTTTTATACAAAGCTAGCGGCCCGCCACGGCTTAGGCACGGGTAGACATTTATCAAAATTTTCAGGCAAATTCTTATTTTTTTCTCTCCATAAGAACCATCCTCGTACTTTTTATTTTATTTATTTATTTTATTAGGCCACCAACATAGTCAACACTGTAACAATCACACAGACACATTATTACAATATATTATAATAGTTAAGTGTCACTACAATTACAGGCAGCGACAGCATGCGTAATACAGAACAACTTATTTCGCTAGTTCTTATAAGTTAAGTATATACATCAAATTAATTAACAAAGCACAAAAATAAAATAATAATAATAATAATAAAATGGTACTAACATTACATGCAGTGTGCATGCAGTTTAGATGCTTTTCATACTTCAAGGAATATTAAAAAAAATAAGCCACAACGGTTCAGCTGCTCTCGAGATTTGCGCATATCGACACATTCAGCGATTCATTTTGATATTATAGAAGATAGGTAGTTATAAATAATGTTGGGTAATTTGTAGTAACTACAATCGGTAAAAAAGGGAATTGTAATGAGTATATCTTTGGAAAACGTATGAAACTAATAAGTACTTAAATTGCACAAGGAATAACACTTTGTGAGACATTCTAGGTTTCCACTAGACGTTCATCACTATCACTACATAGTAAAAAAAAAGTCGCTTCCCGCTGTCTGTCTGTCCTTATATATGTATGCTTAAATATTTAAAACTGCGCGGATGTTTTTGTTACGTTTTTTTTTAATAGATAGAGTGGTTCAAGGGGAGGTGTATGTGTGTATAATTTTGTGTTTTGTAGGTATTTGACTTATATGGCTTACGCTGGCCGTGCGAAGCCGGGGCGGGTCGCTAGTTGAAAATAATTTACACTTCGGCGTAACAACATTAGGCTTAGTTTCACACGGCAAATGTTCAAGCGCTCATTGCATATTTCGTAAAACTAACTAAATGGCAGCGCACACATGTCGCGAAGGCTTATTGAAATTGTGTGTGCGTTTGTCTGCATATATTCGTTGTTACATGTAACATTATGAATGCTGATTGTAATGAGGCTTTTGTTGTGATTTCTAAATGTAAACTAATCATTAAGGATATGCCTCTGTAGCTCAGCGGAATAACGTCTAGATTGAGATGAGGAGGCCCTACCAAGTCGTGGTAAAATAAATGGTTGATGACCTTTCCGTGATCCTTATAATTGTTCATACGATTGATATAGGTAGCCCAGTGCTCTACTTGAAGAACGGCATTCATTGCATTTGAAATATCTTCAGAAAGAAGTAATTTTTGACTAGTGTAAAGATATTTATCATATCACTGATTAAAATCAACATTACATAATTCCAACACCATATACTGCTACTATTTTTAGTGAGATAATCAATGTTACGGAGTACTGATGACTCTATAAGTACATGGTCAAATAAGTAAGTAGTATCTAGAATCCATCTGTGCTGAATAAATTGCGAAATAGTTAAGCATTGTCAAAGAGCCACAATGCGCGCGGCGCTGCCTCGAGTGTTTGTGAACCTTCGTTATGTCAGATTTGTTTAAAATGGTTACAAAATAGTTGTGACGAAACATGTGACCTTTCGTACATCAAACGTCAAAGGGGTCACCACTGATGCCTAGGAGTTGCATGGCTAATTTATAGCTTATGATCTTTTTGTGTATAAACTTATCTGGAATAAGCATTAAATTTAGGTATCTTGTGTTCATTATTTTTATTATCGAATTTAAAGTTGAAGTAAATTTATATTTTTATTGTTTTAAGACATTGTCTTGACGAAATTCTGGAGCCATCTATGTTTTTATTCTTTATATATTCATCCATATTGTTAGTAATAAGCCCTTACACTTAGGATTTCTGGAAACCTCACATACCACAGAGAAAAACATGAAATTAAAGTAAAGTAATCTAGCGGCAGTCATCTCTGAGTTGAAGATACGAGGTTGGCACATTTGATAATTTTGCGAAAAATTATTCGGACCGCATTGTGTCCTAATTTATTAGTAGTAGTATGAAGCTTACAAACTCGTACGGTTAATATTCATATGGACAAATTGTTGCCCACCGTAAGGTTATAGGAGCTAAGCTCGGTTACAGTAATAATGTTCATACAAAAGACTTCAACGCGCATGCAGTTACCATTGCTATGTAAAATTGGTAAGGAAATAGAAAAATCATTTTTTACTCAGGTTATTTTAAGATTTTACTATTATATTATGTTTAATTCATATTTACTAAGCCTCTATCCTACTTCTTTGTTGGCTCAATGATCCTAAGAGAATCTTGACATCCGACCATAAAAGCCGCCACTCGCTTCTATTCTGCACCAGTTCACCATAATTATCTTTTTGAGGAATTTGTTTTTAAATTTATATTTAGGATGATACAAATGCAAAACTATTTAAAAATCTATTTGTAAGGTTGCTTTTTTACAACATATAAAAAGTATTTAATATTAAAAAATATGTGCACCTAGAGTGCGTTACAGTACTTTTCATCTTAACATAGATTAAAACCAAGTCTCTTTCCGCCTCGTCTGTACACTTAGATCTTTTAAACGGATATTAATGCAGTTTTTACTAATAGATGGAGTGTTTCCTGAGGAAAGTTTCTATGTATAATTCGTTTTGTGTAAGCCCGTGCAAAGCCGGGGCGGGTCGCTAGTAACCTCAAAAGATAAGAGCCGTGCGAAATTTCACACCGATGGCTTCAGTGGCTTGCCGGGTTAAAATGACAGATAATGAGCTGTATGGAGTTACTTTACTATTTATACCAACTATTGATTTAATAGAGGTTTAATTATTGAATCATCTTCTAATAAATTATGTGCAGTCGTGAAGGATGTCAACAGTTTGCGTGACTGACTTAGATCCTGCACATCGCACAGTTCGCTCGTGATCGGTGATAAATACCGCGATCCGCGGGAGCTCTTTTAATGTATGCCAATAAGATATATATATCTTATTGTTAGCTTACCGTTACATGCTTATGTTTGTTTGTTAGCCAATTATACACGCTAATACGATTAAACAGATTTATATTGTACTAGCTGCCCGCCCCGGCTTCGCTCGTGTGGACAATTGTTTTTTGCATTTATGGGGATGAAAAATAAATGTTGGCCGATTCTCATAGATACCGGATAAGCACAAAAAATTTCATCAAAATCGGTCAAGCCGTTTCGGGGGAGTATGGCAACGAAAACTGTGACACGAGAATTTTAAATATTAGATTTGGTACCAAATTTAGAACAAACATTTTGAGGTTGGCTTTGTTAGGCTATCTTTTTTTCCAAAACTCTTCTTCTAATTAGATGTAATGCTAAAATGTGAATAAAATTCCACATATGTAATCACGGGACGCTTTCTATATCTTTTCGAAATAATTAATTGCTATCAATGTATAAAATTACTTTGTAATAAGCGCTGAGGTATTGATCAATGTATGTTAATTACTTACTTTATACAAAAGATACTAGTTAAGATTATACACACAAACATGTTCACAGATTATATTAGAATATATTGCAGTTTTAAATGATAAATTTAATACTGAACTATGAATAAGCAAACTGATAATAAGATGGATTGATGTACAGAGCGCAATGTATTTCCGCATTTCCATAATGAAACATATTTAACGAGCGTTCGTTAAATGCTTATAGAAAAATACTTAAAGATGAATTAATTAAACAGCGATTGAATAACGTGATTATCATTAATTTTCGGTTAACATCCCAATTCCTCCGAGAACCGCTTCTTTTAAGGCACGGCTATATAGCACGTGTGTAAAATTTGTGTATAGAAAATATGTGTCTTATCGGTAAAACAATTGTACCTACAACAAGAGAACCATTTTAGTTCCAGGTGTTAAATACATTGCATGTGAACTAATAGGCTTCTTAAAATGACAGTGCAGAGTTCTACGAGGTCCTACGGAATAATTTCTTGAATATCTTGAAGGTACAAGTACGACCCTTATACTGTTCTTAACTATTACGAATTACGTTGTTGTTTATTTAAAGTATTACTATGTTAATGGCAATGGCCAAAACATAATATCTTACGTTAATAGTTTTATATGTAAATTATGCATTATAAAATATGCAAACTATCGACAAGTACCGTTAACAGCAAATGAATTATCTACATTATTTTATACGAACAAACTTAATAAAGTACTCCGGAAATCGGGAATGTTATAAACTATTTAGTAAATCAAACAAAATTGCAATAAATACCCAACTGTTAGTCTATTTGTAACCATAGCACTGCTAAGTCAATGAAGTTAATGTTCACGAAAAACCAAAAAGGTTTATTTGTTTCATATTTATTTAATTGCTTGGGAATGTATTTACAGTTGAAGTTGCGGACTAAAAGATGTAAAATATTGCAAAGACAAAAGTTAATCCAATCTTAATAGCGAACAGATACAGTATATTTATTTTTAATTATTATTAGTATAAAGATCAAAGAAATTACGATATTTTATCTGGTGTACGCGGCATACCGGCCTACTAATGACCCCATCGTAGATTTTCTACTGTACTCTTGATACCCGATTTATAAAAATAACAACATTTGAATGAAACATCAAAACCATTTGAACGCGTGTCCTTGATTACAGTGGTAATTGTAAGATAAACATTTAACACTCCACACTGACCTTTGGCAATTAGTTAAAGTACCTATACTATTTGGCTGTCAAGATCGAGACGCATGAATGTTTCGGAAACTAGGTCTACCAAATCAAATGTGTCGTTCCGTACATAATCGTACCGTATTTAAAAAAAGTATTTTTCGCGTAAAAATAATAATTGAAATTCACAGTTCGTAAAATACGTAGGGCGATATGGTATCTCCAGTGAGATTCCAATTAAATTTGGAGCCGCCCGACTGAGGACTGTACCTCCACCAGACTGAACACCGCAGCCAAATAACTTTATTTGCTTGCAATTATTTGGCTGCGGACTTCTACACAACAACACAAGACTAAGGTTTTATGTTTCGCGAGGACGATGTTGCCGATGTGGACGAGCTTCACAAAGGTACGCTGCACTGGTAATGAGTATATGCTGCTAGTACAGTGAGTCCTTAAAAACCATAGGGTTGGGAACGCATTAATGATACCCCTAGTATTGTCAGCGTCTATAGGCTAGGGTGACCACTCGCCATCAGGTGGGCCGAACACATGCGTACCAACTTAGTAGAATAAAAAACAGTAGGTACCAAAACTATACTCAAACAAATAATATTATAAAACCCGACTTGCCATCTACTACTAAACTTACAGGCTAAACTTAATAAAAAACTATACATTAACATATTCCTATAAAAATCATCAGTGATTTCAACATGATTATGTATAACGCGGTAGGCGTGCGACGACGCTTCGAATAATTCCACATTGAGCATATATGTAAATATAATAAGGTGTCTTAATTTTCAAGAGGCGGAAAATATAACAAGTAGATATGTAAATATTAAATCATTTATCTTAATAGCTACTGAATCACCAAATAAGTTGGTATATGCAGTTTACACGATTATAAAAAGCATTTTAAACTTTTATGTTATATGAATTTATTTTAAAGCAGATATATAGACTATTTACAAAGAAGAGAACTTAACCTAACTACTTATAGCTAAAGATCTAACCCAAGCCAGCATCATACGGGAGCGTGTCAGGAATGCTGGCAGCATTGCCATGCTGGATAGCAATGCTGATTCTCTGAGCAAGATATGTTCCAGCACGCCTGTCACGGGAGGCCGCAACCAGCCGACGTGAGACATCCTCAAAAAGCTGAAGAGCATTCGGGCCCCAGGGACCCAGAGTCTCCACCGCAAATGCGGAAAATATGTGCCCTGGACCAAGACAGGCATATTTCCGGCACTTGAGGCACTCCTGCTGAACAGCAGCGGTGCCAGCCGCCACCGAGGTGCCAGAGAGATGAGACGGAGCCAGGGTATCTGGCTTGCATCCCACACCAAGGGCCAACCCAATATCATGGCTCCAATGACATGATGGCCACCCGGCCTCCGGCAATCGCCCCACGCTAAGCCGGCTGGTTTCAGTACAACAGGCACTCCGGCGGTGACCAGAGCCCAGCGCAGGTCATTTAGGGTCGAATGTCGAGATAGATGACCGGCGCTACCGATATATGAAGGCCATGGTGCCCAAACACGTCAACATTATCCGCAATGACACCGATGTGGGTCAATACACCTAAACGCAAGCAAGCACACAGCCTGAAAGTTGCACAAACCAACAAGGTACCAAGATTAAAAGAAGGCAGAGCATGGAGCCAGAGCCCGACGTTCCACTTAGCATCTGCCAGGAGACAAGCACGGTCAGCAGAAGTGGAGGAACTCTCTAGGAGAATATTACCTATGAGATCCCGCACACTATGAACTGAAGCCAGAAATGCTGGAAGGGCCACATCTGAAATTTTGCGTATTCCCAACCCTTCAAATTGGATAGGGAGGTAAGCCTGGGAGCACGTATAGTCATCCAAAGCTAAATTAAATATAGATAAAAGACTTGACCGAATGATCTCATCTAAATTTAGTAGAATAGAACGGGCTTTCCAAATTATGACTACTATGAAAAATAGAATTTTAAGTTATATTTATTGTAATTTTATTTAAAACTGGTATGCCATATTGTCTCATATGCATTTTGTATACTTAAAGGCAGTCTTAAAGTCCTGGATGATCACTATGAGTCCCGTGGGTTGTGGCTATAAACAATAACACGGAGAGATTTTTTTTCCCGTTGTCCACCAGTGGTTGACTGAAAGAGAGCCAAAAATACAAAACGTACTGAACAAATAACGATGCTTTTGTGAAAATACAATTAACTTTTTGGTTTTCTTATATATAAAAATTACTAACTGAGCCCGCGTCATCGTACGCGTGGAGTTATTTTAGTGGCGTGAAATATTAATACTTTACGACCTATTCTCATACCTACCAAATATACATATTATATAAATTTAAAAAATCGGTCGAGCTATTCTGGAGAAGTGTGACCACAAACACCATGACCCGAGATTTTTATATATAAGATATTATGTATTTATTATTTGTTTATAAAGGTAATACGTAATAACCTTATGCGAAAGCCTTGATTATAATTGCCAAAGAAGTAATAGACTAATGACTCGAGTGAGTAGATTTTATTAACTTGAGTATCGTTATTTATATAAACTGAGTGCGCAGCTTTCAATAATTATTTGGTTATAAAGTAAATTTACGTACGCCATTTAGTAAGTAATTGGCAATATTTAAACCTATTAATATTATGAATCTTTACATATTTTGAATCTAGATAGCCGGCCCCCACTAGTGGCGAGGCTGTCTATGAAGAAGAAAAAGTTAGAATATCAGGAGATATCTGACGCTTATCTGATGATTACTCGAGGTACAGAGAACGGAAAACTATTGATTTGTTTTACTGTATTTTAGACTTCCTGTAATAATAATATCACAGTATAGGATTACCTGCACGCTGATGAATTTGCGGATGGGATACATGATTTTAAATAATTATTTAATGTGCGTATGCATTATTTATAACTTAAAATAATTATCACCCTAATTTAGTAGGGGTATACACTTGTTGTTAGTACTTATTTTATTAAATTTAATTCTAGCCGCACGTGATGACTACCGACTTGAATATATTCAGAGCATTAAATATGCATGGATTTGTCGAGACAAAACAAATACAAGCCCTCTGTTAAGTGTGTTCGTGGTGATTATACAATTGAACAGAAGTGACAATCGATATTATAAATGTTGGTGGTCTGATTAAATATTTACTCAAATCGCACACAAAATATATTAATGTGTATGTATTAGTTAATTAAGGGGTATTGTATTAATCGTTGAATTACCTAGATGCCTAGACATATAGTTCAACTGTAAAAAACATACGTCAATCATCCCTTGGATTAATTTAATTGCTTTTCCTTCAATTACTGATAATCGACTGTGGCTAGTATTTTAAAGTAAGGCCTTTGAAAGAACAAAGATTCGTGGTAATGATGTCTCATTACTAAGCATCGACTTTTATTTTAAATGCTGTCATGTTTTTACACTGATGTTAATAATTGCCAAAAATTATAAGTGGTATGAGATTGTCGTGTTTATATGTAATCATTTTTAATACTTAGTTATATGTGTTATTTGACATATTATATGCTCGGTTATAATTATATTGATGCACAGTGAGAATTGATATGTGCGTTAGCTGCTTAAATCCGGTAGTTAATGTTCATATATTCGAATTCAATAAATTTGCGTTTACTTTCAAACACTTTGTCTTCTTCATCTTTGTCTTCTTCAGTCAGATCCAACCACACATTATAATAAACGCATAAGAATATTTATGATCGAGTTTGACTGCGTAAGAAGCAGAATCAACCCCGGAAGCTGCGCAGTGTCACGCTTCATGCTGCTATAAACATGTCGATAGGTAAGTATTTTCATATTAACATAACATCTACAGTATCTGCACCGTACATCATCTGTGAACAAGTTTAATAAATTACGTGAACTAAAGAATCGGCACAGTCTCGTGCGAACTCTTGCACAACAGGCCGCGAGCCGGCCGATACTTGACCACGCCCTACTCCGAGGAAAGGCAAGGTAATATCCTGGATTTTTTATATATTGGAAGTATAGAAATAACTTAATTAATTTTAATATTTTTAAATTTAATATTAATTTTGCATGGATAATAATTATACAAGTTTGTATAATTATTTCAGTACTAATGCAATTAATGCAACCTTTATTAAATTATGTATTTTTTAAATATAACCAATAAACTACGAGTTTGTAAGAGATTTCATTTCAGTTATCAAGTAACCGAAAAACAAATTAAGCTTGAAAAGTATGGTTTTGAAATAAAAAAAAAACTTGAAAATTGTTTATTTTTATGAGTCAAACGTCGCTGAACACAAAGTAACAAATGATTTATATTAAACTGCATTTCTAACTTATTATATTTTATATTAGAGTTTCAATTATGAAAGCTTTTAAGTAGACAACTAAGAATGGGAAAATATGCATATCTAAACTGCGGATATGACGCATTGTTGGTTTACATTTATATGACTCGTAAATTGGCGTTATTATTTGTTATGAAAAATAAAAACAAATTAAGAAAAGCTCATTTAAAAGATTGTTTTATATCTCTACATTCCGAAACCATGTAATTTTAAGCAACGCAAATATAAGTTTGTAATGAAATAGTTTGAAGCCAGCGTTCCCAAATTTGAATTATGCAAATATTTATGCACGCTAATAAAATAAACAAACAGAAGTAATGTAATAATAACACAGCGGAGATGATACTTCGCGTACAAATTATTAAATATAATCTTATTTACCTATATCCAAATAAAATAAAATATTTAAAAATAAATATTACTTCGGCATAGTGTCGATTTTTACTAGAGAAATATTTTTTTGCCTCGGCTCGGAAGTTCCAAAGTTTGACTTCTACATAACAACAACTCAAAACTGATTTGTGTCTCATTTTAGATATCATATACATAACCAATCCATAAAGGTATATAAAAAGAGTCTAGACTCAGTCGAGGGTCAGGCAAGGTTTACTTAAATAGATAAATTATAAAATATGTACTTGTGTAAAATTGAATTTTCCGGCTATGAAATGAAAGGTCATCGAGTTGAATTTGAATATTACTTAAAATATACATTAATTACGAATTATAATTTTATCATTGGTAATCAAAATATATATTTCATAATGCAGCAACGATAAAATATAATTATTTTAAATTAATATAATGTACTTCAAAGTAATAAACTCGCTAGGTGTCGAACTACTTCATCATGTATATTTAGGTACCATAGGGAACGATATGAAAGGAGGCACAAAATCATTAGCGGGATCGCTTTACTGCGTTAATATTCGAATTAATTAAACAATAACTCTTTTACAATATCTTTCCTCTGACAGGAGTCTAACGTCAATATACAAATTGTACTTTTTTTAATACCACTAAGGTGGCAAACAAGATTATGGCGCTTCTTATGGTAAGCGGTTACTGTAGCCTATGGACGCTTGCAGTACCAGGAGCATCAAATGCGCGTTGCCGACCCTTCGTGAATCTCTTCACACTCTTCTTGAAGAACCCCATGTACTCCTTTGTACTATTAAAATTATGAGTATGGTATTGCTTTGTTCATGACCAGCTATATTTTATGTCCACTAGGCGTTACACAGTATCTATAAAATTGTGCCCTAGTCTAGTACAATTGTGATAAGATTGGTAAAAGCCATCTTGAAACATAAAGATGATATTTATTTACGCCATTGCACATCTTGGAATATGTCAGGAATTAAGAATAAGGACCAGCTACCATCATTAAATACCGTACGATTCCATGTATGTAGCTTTAGAATTAATGTATTTTGGGCATAACAAAAGCATAGAGATTTATTTTCAGGGTAGCATTTTTTCTACACGAGCAGTTATTATTTTCTGATTTATTATTAATGACATCACTATTAAATGTTTAACACCTGTAGACACCATAATAATTTAGTCACGAGCAGTACTTTCATGTGTTTAGGGTAATTTTAAAAAACCGGATTAACTGGTATTTTGATTAAATATATCTTCAAACAGCATAATTCACACATAAATCATCTCGTTTCCAAATGAGCACCATTCATTCCCATCATACAGTCTACAGTTTAGTAGCTTTTCAAGTAACGACTATATAACGATTCTTGCGCTTTATGATCACATTCTAAAAATTACTTCTTATTCATTCCATTTTACCTTCCATAGTCCATTTTACCACAGACAACAAAAGCTTTTAATTGCACTTTACTCAATTAAATTTG
This sequence comes from Falcaria lacertinaria, assembly GCA_951449985.1. Lineage (NCBI taxonomy): Eukaryota > Metazoa > Arthropoda > Insecta > Lepidoptera > Drepanidae > Falcaria > Falcaria lacertinaria. The sequence goes on along the minus strand of OX602113.1, from coordinate 5,627,124 downwards.
TTTTTAATACCAGTAATGTGGCACACAAGCATACGGCCCACCTGATGGCAAAGCAGTTACCGTAGCCTATAGCTGCTAGCAATAGTAGGGGTATCACTAACGAGTTACCAACCATGTTTTTGATGAGGACTCACTGTGCTAGCAGCATTACTACTAGCCCAGCGTATCATCGTGGAGCAGTGGCAACCTTACTTACCGCAGAAACACAACACTACACAAGTAGTGTTATTTCACTGCGGTCTTCTGTAAGGTGGAGGTACAGTCCCCAGTCGGGCGGCTCCAATTTAAATGGGAAAACCCACGGGAAATCCCAAATCGCTCTACCTCTCATAAAATTAATTATATTAATAATGATGGTGTCCAACAAGTGCTTGAAGGTGCTTTTAAATTTATGAAATGTTCAAATTATGTGTTCGAGACCCGCATAACGCTCATACTCGGGTAGGTATTCTAAACCTGAGCCAAATCATAATTTGTGGCTGTATCCTTGAACTATCAACCGATGTCCATTTCGATAAAACTATATAAAATTATAATGATTGTTAAAACGAAGCATGTAATTTTATTCATAGCCAATGATACGCTAAGAACCAAAGGTGGGTTTTTTAAAGAATAAGTACATATTGAAAACTAATCAGACAGTATCTTTTGTTTTTCCTAATTGAAGAATTTATTTACGAGTATCTCCAAAATATATGTAAATAAAAAATATTATTCAAATAGTGGCCGGGAGATCCTTTTAAAATAAGTAATAAAATATTTCATCTTAATAATAAACACTTACTATAGAGTCGTAAAGTTTAACAGAAGTAGAAGATAATTTTGAAATTTGAATAATTTTTATGCCAGTTTAGGATTCACAATGATTATCTGAATAATAAAAATTATATATTCATTATAAAACCGAATCTCACAATCGAATAATTGAGTTCCGATATGACTTCATGTCAGAACGTTTTATTTATCAAAGCACGCGGTAGACAAATACATGCCGAAGCAAATATTTGGAAAATTACAATTATGTGTAAATCTGAACTATAATGGTAGGAAGGCTTCACTCCACTTCATAGCAAGTACACAAGAAATTATCTACTCGATTTGAGTGTACGATAATTATCAAAATCTTTGCAAATGTATGGTACTCCCAATGAATCCTTGTAATGGAACGTTTTACTTTTTCACTGCGTAAACAGCAATGGCATTATAATATTAGAAAAGTACATATTTATTCTCTTGTAGCTTTATAATTTTGGCAAATATACTTAGATCATGCTGCATATCCTGGACGGGCACGTGTTTTTCATTTTATGATATTCAGCAATACTTGCACTTTAAATAGCTTGTAATATGAGAATAGCGAATCGCAACGACTTCACCAGAAAAATAAATAATATTTTAACAACTATTTATCGAACTAGTACTAACTCTTAGATCATACCAGCAATCGGGTCACTAATTGATTTACATGTTTTCCTCAGGCATGTTGTTACATCACAATGTGCCTTAGATTAGCCATCGAGGATTAGTTCCCACTCATTGGAAGCCTTATGGTCTCGCACTGTATCATTTCGAAGGAGTTTTCTGCCACGAGCACATTATATAATGAGTACTATATAACACGGGTGTTAGAAAAGTTAAGAGATTATTGACTGGATAACAATAGCTCACCGTTACACGAAAACGCTTACCATCAAGCGGCGATATACTTATTTAGCATCTTGGTGCTATAAAATATTTACCATCTTCTACTGAAATACTTTAGAAGCTGTGTGTCATTATTTTAATTTTAAGATAATTCATTCCCTAGGCTCATATTGACACATACTATTGTCATCTACACAGAAGGCTTGACATAAGCCTACAACTTTTAACACCTCAGTTATTTTGGTTGACCTTATATTGCTATTATCATTTATTATGAAATATTACTTAGTGGGTATTATTTATATGAATACATCAATATCTTAGAACCTCCTAAACCAGAGCTTCTTAAAGGTTAAAATTACCTATGTGGTTCTCTAATTACGTCACTAAAATTATTGATGCTTAGGATACAGACAAATATGATTGTATGCATTAACATTTTAATTTTAACAGCACCTATACGTTTCTCGATATATCTGAAAATTATACAAATATTATTATTGATGTTTTTAAAATTAGCATTGTTTATGTTTTATATATTATATCTTATGTTTTATATATTATATCTCCCGCCGCTAATTGCCCCTTATCAATACATTATCGATAATAAATTATCTACTGAAGCTTTTTTATATTCTTGCGCATCTTTTATTTTGATTAGATTAAACATATGAATATGAGATAAGAAAGTTGAAGTAACTTTTCGTATATGCCTACATATGGTCACGTAAATATATATGTGTGTATATATATATATATATACTCCAGCTCTGCTTGAAATACGACCTCTTCATCCTTTATTACAGTACTCTTCGTAAACAGGACATAGGTACATCTGTAAAATGGGACCCCGGATAAGCCTTTGTCAAGTTTTGTATTATAATTTAAATATATGTTTATTTAATTTAATTTAGTATTCAATTTCATGAAGAGGGAAAAATAACATGTCCATTTCGTCGTTATTATAATAAAAATAGGCTTATGTATATTCATTGTAAATAAAATATACATTCAAGGGTAAGCACATGTAGTTAAGAACCGAAACTCTAAATAAACTTTACCTATCAAATCTAACATTAGTGTGCGCTTCTATTTAAGTTGATATAATTTAAGTTTATATAACTCTTTATTTATGAAAATGGATAATTCATTGGCCTAATAACTGACAGGCACAAAATGGTACAGCTATTTATTAACCCGACATCTTAATGGTAGAGACTGATAGCTTCTAATTTGATTTGATTTTACTAATAGGTCGATTATATTTTAGACGACTTAAATATTAGGTCCTTACATATGAAATTGGCGTTTTGTATGGGAGGAACAAAAAGTCGAATATTTTTTAATATAATATATTTAATTAATCAAAGTATGAACCATTATTTTCTATGCACTTTTGCCATCTCATAGGTAGTTCATTGATCCCTTTACTAAAAAAACCAGTCGGACGGGAATCAATAAAATCTTTGAAGGCGATTTGGACTGCCCCATCGGAGTTGAATTTTTTCCCTTGCAAGAAGTTATCCAAATTTCGAAAAAAATGGTAATCTGTTGGAGCAAGGTCCGGGGAGTACGGAGGATGTCTTAGACTTTCCAATTGAAGCTCTTCTAATGTAGTAGCCGTCTGTAGCGCAGTGTGTGGTCTAGCGTTGTCGTGAAGCAGCAGTGGCGTGGAGCGATTGACCAGCCTAGGTTGTTTAGCCGCTAGCTTTTCCATCATGGTTTGCAATTCCTGACAATAGACATCAGCCGTAATAGTCTGGCCAGATTTGAAAAAACTGTAATGAACAATACCGGCACTAGTCCACCAAACGCTTACAAGTAACTTTTTTGGGGTTAATTTTCGCTTGGGGCAGGATTTGGCTGGCTGGCCAGGATCTAACCATTGCGCTGAGCGCTTCCGATTATCGTAAAGAACCCATTTTTCATCACAGGTAATGATTCGGTTTAAAATACCTTCATTATTGTGCCGGTTTAGTAATGTAACGCAGCAGTCGACGCGCGTTTGCCGGTTTGTTTCAGTCAATTCGTGAGGTACCCACCTTTCAAGCTTTTTAATCTTCCCAATTTGCTTCAAGTGAATTAAAACAGTTTTATCACTAACATTGCAGCCTGCAGCTAACTCGGACGTGGTTTGCGATGGATCCGCTTCCACAATAGCCTTCAACTCTTCATTATCAACTTGAGTCTCAGGCCGTCCACGGGGCTTGTTCTGCAGGTCGAAATTTCCAGAACGAAAACGTTGGAACCAAAAACGAACTGTGTTTTCTTTTGCAACACAACCGCCATACACATCATTCACCCTTCGAGTTGTTTCCGCAGCACTAGTGCCACGGCGGAACTCGTACTCGTAAATAATGCGATATTTAAGGTTTTCCATTTTGTAAAATGAGTGACGCAAACAGAAAAAAACAGAAGAAAAAAAACAAATGAATGACGATCATCGAAGCACAAATACATGAGTCTATAGCTGTACAAATTTGAATTTGGAATTCCTTACCAAAGAGGAGAAATTCGTGATTAAAGTGGCCAGTACGAAAAACGCCAATTTCATATGTAAGGACCTAATAATACATCGAAAAATTATCTATCGGATTAAGTAATATTAATCGTTAATATTAAAATAAATTAATAACTATCCGAAAATTCATATAGTTATAAATAGACCATAGTATTGTAGATGCAAATGCTTTAACCACAATTTTCTAACTTATTATACTTTATAAGCATAATATTGTTCTAGTAATGTCGCCTACTATGGTCTGCTAATGATCATTTTCTGTATTTTCAGATGAATCAAACGAGAAGTACTTTATTTATGATCATTGGGATAATAACATGCTTTCTGCTCCAAACACAAGGCGCGGATAAATACACAGATGAAAACAGACCGTACGAGTTTGGATTTACCATCGATGGAGAACAACATAGGCACGAAACAAAAGGTGAATACATTCGCAATCTTGAGCGCATTGCAGCTGCAAATATTATAAAAAAAGATGATGATAATGATATAGTATTTGCCGACATCTATTTGGAACTTCCTCAATCGTTCAACTCATAGACTAATCCAATTTGTATCTAAGTACCTACAACAATTAGTACAATAACATTTTTTTCGTATTCAGATTACGCTTTTAATCGAAAGGGAAAGGAACGTCCTGTCGTCGACGAATCCTATATTGGATTTTTTTCAGCAATTTGTATATTGAAAAGTAGCCTTTAAACACCGATGCCAAATAGAGAATAAACATATTTTTCCGTTATCACTACCTCATAAAATATTAACAAAAGTCAAGAAGAATAAAAACCGTTTCTAACCAGTTTCTTTTTAGTTTCGTTGCAGCTTATTAGCATTAATAATACATAAACTGTGTTGAGTATGCTCGTTGGATACCGAATATTTATGTGAAGTTTTGATTTTCTTGGCTATTATTCAATATTATAACTATCGCAGTCATTTGGTAGAAATATAGTATCCAACCAATGATCAGATCTTCCGTTTAAATTATTATTAAGCTCATATAGACGTTCATTATTTCCATAATCAACACATAATACTCATGAAATAAATATATAATGAAGTCGTCCATAATATTGTAATATGATAAGCAAGAAATAATGTAAGTATGTAACTTTGAATAGCATTTACATAGTAATATAAGCATTTAATCAGAAAATTCATCAATTAATTCATAAGTTTTTCACGCACTCAAGATCAAAATTAAAATAAAAAATCATTTAATAAGTTATTAGGAATTTGGATCTCGGCAACAGCACTTGCACTACAATTATCTACTCTGTGGCACTACCTACCGGGTCAATAAGAAACATAAGAAGATCCCTTAAGTAACCAAAACATCAAAAGTGTTAAGACATACGCACACCGCATTAATATTTTTGTTTATTCGATGTACTTTTTCTCACAATTTTCAATGTTGATCGTTTCAGACAAAAATGGCATAATTCAAGGCGAATTCGGATTTATCACTGCCGATGGAGTATACCACGTCACCGTATACGCTACAGACGAACAAGGACGATTCAAAATATTGTCTATGAAAAATATTCGTGTCAAACCTTGTAAGTAGTCTTGAGTTTATAAAAAAAACTAGCGTCCCGCCCCGGCTTCGCACGGGTAGCCATTTATCAAATATTTTGTCTACTCGTTTTTAAACCTTTTCAGGCATTATTTTTTTCTAACCGTAAATACCATCCTCACACTTAAAGGAATATTCTAAAAAAAGAATTAGCGAAATTGGTTCAGCTGCTCTTGAGATTTGCACTTAGCAACACATTCAGCGATTCATTTTTATATTAAAAGATGTTAAGAACTCTTCCGTGTAATGATATTTAGGATGTGATTATAACAATCTTAAGGTATAGATTTTAATAAGGTATTGTGTTTCATGCATGAGATTAAAGATATGCCTTACTTACACAAATTCCCGGAATCAGGCGTAGTTACTCTTGTCACAATTTATTTTATGGACGCGATAAAATTAGGTGTATATATTTTAATTTTTATTTCAGATCCGTCGGGAGCAACGAGACAAGGTCACTCTCTATCACTCCCATCTACAGCTAATGCTGTTGCGCCAGCTAAAACACTAGCTCCACCTCCTCAAGTTCAATCAAAACCAGTTTCCAATGAACCACCAACGAAGTCTTGTTCCCATTGCAGTATACCTACAACGACACCACGAGCCCCTCCACCGGCACCTCCCTCTTACAATAATGCAGGTGCACTAGGTTCAACTGGAATAAGCTATCAAAATCAACAGGGTACACTTCCATCACCAAATTATCAGCAGAACAATGCTCCAAATAATATTGGAGGCAAATTAGGATTTGTACCTCCCAGCCAGATAAATAACATCAACGGTCCACAAGCCTTTCCACAACAAGGCGTTACATCTGTTCAAGGATCACCTCAGCAATACCCAGAACAACAAAATGATGCACAAGGCCAAACTTCTGGATTCCCTCAAATTAATCCCGGTCAACAATTCAATCCTCAAGTAAGCAGTTACGATGATCAGCAGAATAATTTAAGACAAAATGGCGGTATCAATGAAAGTCCACAATTCCAAACAAATGGCCCTAGCAGTTCTCAAGCATATCCCCAACACAATGCAGCCGGTTTTCCGCCTCAGGGTGAAACAGGATCTCCACAATATCCTGTTCCAAATGCTCAATTCCAACCAGAAACTAGCTCATCCCCCGGAAATCCAAATAAAAACGCTGAACGAACACCAAAACAATTCAACCCCAGTCAACAGCCAAGTTTTCCTGGATTGGAAGAAGCCGTGAAAGGCCAGTCACCTGAAGGAAACCAACTCCCCACTAGAGAGCCCAAACTGATAGCAGCACAAATGCAAATTGTTGATAAAAATACAGATATTTATAGCAAGAGGCCAGGAGAGAAGGATGGTTTGCCAGAGGGCTTAAACAAGAGTGATATGGAACAACTTCTATACACTTTTAATTATACAGTAGGGTTCCATGGGCACTTTGAAGAAGGATATAGAAATGGTGCAAAACAAGGCTACTACTTCGTCACTGGACGGAATGGAGTGCGGACGAGAGTAGATTACGTAGCAGATAGCACAGGATTTCACCCTAAAATTAGTCAGGAGGTTTTAGACGTATCATCTGATGCCGTGCCTAAGTCGGAAACTGAAAAAGACGCGAAATATGGTCTCAAAGGCTACGAGTTCAAATGGTTGTATTACCCCGTGGGATCATAAACTTATAGCTGAGCTTATAGTAATTAATTGTTTAAGATATTAATATTATGTTTTATTAAGATTTAAGTCTAATTCCAAAGTATAATGGATACAAATATAATGTACAAATGTATAGTGCTTAAATTTAGTTAATAAACATTGCCTACTCCATAGTGCCATGAAATTAATGCTAGGGCATAGAAGTAAAGTTGTATGATAGATTAAAATAAATAAAAGATAAAATGTAACCTTCAAAGATTTGTTAACCTATTTGTTTCATTTAAAAAAAATATATAATATTTTCTTTTTACCCTTTAGAGAAAAATTTCAACACTCATTCCGTAGATTCCGAAGATTCCGTACTGTTTATAATAGTAACATGACGTGGTTACCATCCCACCTAGACCAGATTATTGTAATGAACAGTAAATACAAAATCTTTGTAAGTATAATGCCGAAGTAAATTATCTACTCTGAGATAAAGACAAGCAAATTCTATTGTGCAGACAGTGTGCGCAGATATAAGTGTGGCACGCCATCTAGTTGTATTTCGCAGAACTACTTCGTATTTATATTTGTGACTAAGATAAAATATGGATTGATGGAATTTACAACAAACAGGTATTATAATGCTGCATATAAAGTTCACTAGATGGCCCTAACTTTTGTAATGGATTAACGAGCTTTATATACGTAGTGTCCTCCTGCCCTTATCCAATATTATTTGGGGTCGGCTCAATATGTATTTTTCTTCCATCCTTCTGCTGATAGATCAGCCGTCATCTCTGTATTCACTTCCTTCCTGGCCATGTCATCTTTCACACCATCCATCCATCTTTCTTTAGGTCTACCTCGACACCTGTACCCGTCCACATTCATACATAAAACCTTTCTTACCACGTTATCTTCATTCCTCCGCATAATAGGCCCATACCATGACTATGACAAGACAAACGCTTGCTCCTCAACTTTAGATATATAATATGCTTCTCAATATATTTTTTAACACTGCAATGACCTTGGGCTTGGCTTATGAAATGATTTAAAAGTCAAAATTAGCAAAATTTCGGAATATTACTTTCCGAAATATTGCCAGAAGACTAAGACATACTGCATGTTGCTATTGTTTGTGTGTGGTGCTATTGCTCATTATTATCAGCGCTAGTAACAAGTGAATGTTTATTTCGGTAATTTACCACTTTTAGTACGTAAACGCCAAAAATTAAATCCTAATAATTAGTTTGTCCGTCCGCGTCCATCCGGCCGCCCATTTCAATGCAATAATATTACGAATGAGAAAAAAGATAGGGTAGCTATTGCACGGAATATGGTGTCCATGTAGATATATCAGAATGATACACAAACAATAATACGATATACGGCTCATAAATGCTCATAATTGGGTGTTAGAAACCAACGGCTGGAATATGACTAGCTTTTCATCTAGATCTATATTTGTATATAATATATGTCATCCTAAATGCTATTGTTTGTATGAAAATCATGTTTTTTAGGGTTCCGTACCTTAAAAGGAAAAAGGAACCCTTATATCACTTTGATGTCCGTCTGTCTGTATGTCAAGAATTTTTATTTCAAGAACGCGTGGAGTTATCAAATTTAAATTAATATTAAATAGTCGGGTCTATGATCTCTTTTGGCTGTAAAATAATCAAATCTGTAAGTCAATATAAAGAAAAGATATGACTGTTTATGTCGCAAATTTTCGCATATTTTGCGATTTCACAAGGGACAAAACCTACAGGGTGCTTCCCGTTGACCTAGAAATTTGACAAGAAAAAAATAAATTTGACAAGAAGCAGTTTCTTACAACACAAGTAAAGGGAAAAATCTGAAAACCGTAAAAAAACGTTTTTTTTATGCGAATTTACTCAAAAATATTCGTGTTTCGCGCTGTTGAGAATCACCGACGAAAAATGACCTCATTTGAAGTACGCCTACTTTTAACCTTACCTACAAGTGTATACGGAACCCTCGGTGTGCGAATCCGCTCGCACTTAGCCGTATTTTTTTTCAAGAAGCGGGTGGGTGTGTGTCGTCATCCATAATATGATACATCTTAGAAGTTATTTTTTAGTAGTTTTTTATTTAACTGGTACACCATGAATACAAGAATTATACAAAATAAAACGCAGATAAAAAAGGTGTTATCTAAACACAAAAAAGGCCAGCGGGGATATTTCAACAGAGCACTAAATAATATGAAATGTATAAAGGATGATCAATCGAGAGAGAGTGTCGTGACTCCAACTAATTCAATTGTAGCTATAACGATTCATTGTTACAGGGGATAATTGCATAATATAATTCATGAATGAATATAAACTGCTACCTAAAGATACTATCTCCGCGTGCTTTTGGCGGGAATCCGCAAGGCAGCAGTCTTACCAAAGCAGGCGCGTGCGCTACACGCGTACCATATTCAAATTCAAGCTCTATGCGATCGCGAGCGCGGCGTTTTGTCTCCAACACTTTGTTCTAACTATTCGTTTAAATGGAAGTATTGAGGACACACCTCGTTTCCTATTGTAACGATTCTCTATAATATGGTGTGAATATGCATTGTTAGCCAATAAAAGAAGTGTTAGTTCTACTTTCTCAAACTCCAAACAAAACAAGCCCATGTGTATGTCAAATTAAGTAATTAAATTGATGTTGGACTTTTGTTAAATAGCGAAGTTTCATATCATCGATGTAAGTAGGAATTCCTATGGACTATATTTGCTATAAACATAACATTTACACTAAGTAATATAAAAGCAACCTGCACAACCTTTACCTAACAAAGTAATAAATCTTTACGTATACAATAATCAGGCTTATTATTTACAGCTTAAGCTTTAAACAATGTATGCTTTCTTTAAAAACCTTCATAAAATCTGATCACTGCGTAACAAGCTCTAAACTAACGAGTACAAACTAACATACATACATTAAAAGCTCAGCGTTATCATCTAACTGTAAATACAAGACCTTGTCATAAATAGCAAAGTTGATGATGTAAGAAATTATAGGAGCATTATTTTGCCCTCTTATGACAAGGCTAAAGTCATACTTAACTACAATTAATAATGTAATTATGTTACAGTCAAGGATGCGTTTAGATTAGTGCAAGTTCGTAGTTTAATTGCACGAAAACATCATATGATCTCATTTAGCTTACAATTGCGACTATTTTCCTTATTATGTATTATATTAACCTTAAAAATATATTTAACTAACTCTGCGGCTATTGTATCATACCAATGAGTAATAAATAATGTGTACGTTTTAAATATTGTATATGTGCAAAATGCCATTATATAGCCCTTAGTTTTATAAATATTCACTCCACAATGTACAAAACCTTTTTAAAGAAAAGTAAAGTTATCGAAAACATAACTCGCGAAATGTCATAAGTTTAGTTAGTTCCACTTTTCACCGGCACAGCGCTGTTCATTTTCCAATACAAAAGTAGTCGAAGACCATTCGAATACGTAGTAGCAAATTATTCTTGCTCGGGCTCTAGTGCTAGTTCAGATTCACCGAAGGCATCACCGCCAGCAATAAGATGGAGAAAGGGGATCAAAGATGTTGCCCAGTCGTGTACACTATTTTGAGCACTATGGGCTGCATAAGATGACATGAGATTATTTTCTTTGTGTCATCTATATATATATTGACATTTCCTATCCGGCTTTTGATTAAGTATAAGTACTTAATCAAAATCCGGACAGGAAACTTTAATATGGCACGCAATACGATCAATCATAATTCATTAGGCACCACATAACAGATTATATAAGAGAGTAATGTACAATTATATCATAGAAACTATAATAGTGTTCTAACCATATTGAATTGAAAGGTCACTAACACAGAGCATATAATATTGAAAGTATGATTAATTTCCTACTCCTATTACTAATTTATTTAGTACACTTTTTAAATAGATTTCAATCTAGACCAATATTTAATCATGTACGTAGACAAATGGACGAAGAGTGTAAATAAATAATTATTATATACACATTTTGGCCAGAATGTGACACACGATCAATATTTAGAATATTCATGTGGTGAGTTTCCTTTTATTCAATCGCACTCTGGAAATACTGAAAACGCCGAAGTAAGTTGTCGCCTTCAACTTAATACAATTAGTAAACCTTGTTTGAACCTTGATCTTTGATCTTTTTTTCCGAAACAAGGAGTCGGAAATTATCAATATTAACATTGGTGCCAATTCTGTTGTTAAAAATTACTAAACTTAACTAATTTGACAGGTCTAAAAATATTGCCATCCTTATTTAACCCCGCATATGAGAAAGGGATAGCAAGACTTTAAGAACTGTCAAATTAGTATAGTTTAGTAATTTTGTGCAACAGAATTGGCACCACCATCAACATTATTAACATTATCAATTAAAGCATAATACTTAGTAAAATATGTAGAAATACAATGCGTGGCAATTAATAAAATTGTGTGAACTAAATACTACGTATGTAGTTACTTATTTTAATAAATTGAGATGACAATGTGATAAGAAATATTACTTAAAAAGCAAGTCTAATATATTTGTAGCTTGACCCACTGGAGAGAGCTAACTGTTCACTAGAACATGACGCGGAAATCTTTTTCGCAAGTGTCGGCGAAATACTGAAACACAATAGGAGCTATACGGAAAGGATTTTTACACGGAACTTCTACGGCTTATATTCTCTAATTACCGTTAAATAGAACAATATACAATACAAGCGCCACATACATCGCATGACATCGGTTCGGAAATACAGGTTTTCATAACAGAGTGTTTCATATATATGAAGTAATCAGGAAACTGCTTGCAATCTTCGGTAATAACTTCATAATCATATCATACTACATTCAGTGCGCTTATACAATGTTTTAATTACAAACGATCTTTGAAATCGCAATTTTTTCTTCGTAGTGTTTATAGTACCTAATCATAACCTCTTCAAGCGTAACTTGACTCCAGACTGAGTTTTGACCAAGTACTTATTACATTACCTGCCTACTGTCTGCCAGGCATCGAGTAAGAATGTATTACATCAAACTTCAGTAACTTTAGATACCACTAATGTGACAAACAAAACTACGCCCCCTGATGCATCAATCGCGCGTTGCCGACGGTGTAATAATATTTTCACATCCTTCTTGAAAACTGTCATACTGTACATTGGTAAGACTACGGCAGATAGCTTATAGGTACAGTCATAGTTCTCTTACATAATGGACAAAGTTAGATAAAAACACAATGCACTTGACATTTGACCTCTAACCTTTGCTGTAGTTTTAATAACTATTAAATATAAGTGTTAGTAAATAAAAAATGATGAAAATTATAATAGGTCAGCTACAAGCTACAACTTGTTTTGTGGCAGTTATGAGACCATAAATTTATAAGCAAAGCTTACATTCTTTGATAACTACATCACCACCAATCCACGAATGACTCCGGTTTTTTTAAGTAAAACTACGTTCAATAACTATGACATTACACATCTTCAAATGATATAGATAAATAATTAAGCACGTGCCTTTTTTAATACTTTTTTCAAGAAACTGTATGTTTAAAATAGTTGTTAACTTCGTAGGATATGTAGGTATTCAGAAGTGAGCGACGAAAAAGTAGCCAACCACAGCTGCTACCACAGCATGCTTCCTTCACTATCGGGTTGCATTTCCGACTTTACTTTACAGTTATACATTTGTACATGTCTGTCCGTCGGTGAAATAAATCTTTGAAAAATCCTTAAACTTGAAGGTTTTTATGAAATATTTTTCTTTGTTTTTTGGTTAATATGTTGTGAGAACTCTCAAAGTCACCAAGACAATAACTCTTCCAGTTTACATTATGTTGAATATGTTAAGATATTTCTTTTAGTGTTTTGGCTTCCATATTCACAATTTTAATAATATAAATATACTAGCGGCCCGCCCCGGCTTCGCACGGGTAGACTTTTATATCAAATATTTTGTCTACCCGTGCAAAGCCGGGGCGGGCAGGTAGCCTATGTTACTCAGTGATGATGTAGCTTTCTAACGGTGAAAGAATTTTTGAAATCGGTCTAAAAAATAAAAAAATAAATTTAGGGGTGGACTACCCCTAACATTTAGGTGGATGGAAAATTGATGTTGGCCGATTCTCATAGATACCGGATAAGCACAAAAAATTTCATCAAAATCGGTCAAGCCGTTTCGGAGGAGTATGGCAACGAAAACTGTGACACGAGAATTTTATATATTAGATATTTTGTCTACCCGTGCAAAGCCGGGGCGGGCAGGTAGCCTATGTTACTCAGTGATGATGTAGCTTTATAACGGTGAAAGAATTTTTGAAATCGGTCTAAAAAATAAAATAAAAAATTTAGGGGTGGACTACCCCTAACATTTAGGGGGATGAAAAATAGATGTTGGCCGATTCTCATAGATACCGGATAAGCACAAAAAATTTCATCAAAATCGGTCAAGCCGTTTCGGAGGAGTATGGCAACGAAAACTGTGACACGAGAATTTTATATATTAGATAGTTACATAATTATTTTACCTTATCTGTATTGACTGTCTTTAGGGGTCTAACTTTACATAAAACCTTTCTTAACCTACATGCAAAATTTAGAGTATTTATTTATTTAGGCACTATTGTGTATTGTGCACTCTGTAATCTAGGCTTTATAGTTCCTGATATACCTTCTGTAGTGCAAGTGAGTAGTATTTCGTTTATACAATCTACTTTATATAGCTTACTTATATTGAGGCTAGACTTTATTAAGAAACAATGAAAGCTATTACATTGGTGTAACATCAAATTGATAATGCGACCAATTATGGTAAGCCTTAGCTATGACATACCAATATAATATATATAGCATCTGCTGTCACTGAACAATCATACCTCAAGCCATAATAAAATAGCTGGTTGATATGCAAAGGACGTATACATTTTCACTATCGTTCAATGTGTCATTGTACTGACACTTTCTATATTAAGCTTCGCCTTAATATATTGAATCCATAAACATTACGTATTCGCCTTGTTTACGCGTGCATTATTTGATGTCATGATGTTGATAGCGCTAATTAAAATACCAATGTCGTTTACATTGGATGGTATATCTTAATTTCCTTCAGATTTAAGCTATTTGTACTTGCATCGTTTATCATTCATCGATCACTGATAAATAATAACTGGATATAAATAAATAACGTCAATTGATGTAATCAGTTTACGATGGAATTAGCATCAGTTACAATAGCAGAACGTAGAATGTTTTATATAAAAGAGATCATAAACAACCTTCCTAGCTTCTCTAACTGCGGGCAATTGTGGTATTTAAAAATATACACAAGGAAAAAACATATAAGATTTAATTGAAGTATCGGATACCTGGCCGATCATTGGTATTGTTGTGTATACAAATAACACAATGCATTTAACTGAGTAATTATTAAATTTGCATAGGCATTAGAGTGTCAAATTTCATAAACGGCATCTCAATGCCACCTTGTGAGTGACGATAGTAATCAACGCATGTAGTATTGATGGACGCCGACGCATAACCTTGTCAAAAACTAGAGCGCGTGAGCACGTACGTACCTGCTAGGTACAAAATTTTCCTTCCGAATCGCCCACATGCATTCTAAAGACCGTATGACAGGTTATCATTATCCTCCCAACATTTATTAGAGGTCTTTTGCTCAAATCTTAAAAAATGAGCTTGTTGATAAATGCACATTCCACCAGATCCAAGACCTAGCAGATATTTAATAATAATAAACACGAAATAAAGTTTTGTGATGATGATGATAATGATGAACTAAAGATATGAAACAATTTAAACCAAAAAATATTTCAACACGTTTTTCTCAACTGTTTCAGTTAACAATTTTGAAGTGTGCACAAAAACTATTTCACCTAAATTACCGATGCTCTTATATAAGTAAAAACTAGTCAAATACAATACTTAAATAGGTAAGAAGCCTAGTGGTTACTAAGAGTTGGCACATGTTACATCAGATGACAAACAGTAAGGTAGACTTATCCTACTAATATTATAAATGCGAAAGTTTGTATGGATGGATGGATGTTTGTTACTCTTTCACGCAAAAACTACTTAACGGATTTGGATAAAATTTGGAACACAGATAGTTTATAACCTGGATTAACACATAGGATACTTTTTATCCCGGGAAAATGTTTTTATCCCGGGATAATTTTACTTTGTCTCTGAGATTCTAAGCTCAACGCGGACGTAGTCGCGGGCAGAAGCTAGTTTTTTATAAATATTTGTTTTCTTTTTCTTTTCAGAAGCAGGTCACCTTGTGATGAAAAATGTTTAAACAAGAACTTCTTTTGTTGGTAAGTACAAGTTAATTTTACATACGTATTGTACTTTTAAGTGATTCAAGTCCAGAAATTGTATGATGAGTAATGTCATTGTGAACCAACTTACTTCCATTTTATGTGTTAAGTGCAATGATATTATGCGTAAAATATAATATCATTGGTTAATTGCATGTGTTATAAAAATGGCAATGTGGAGCAATTACCTCTGAACCTTTACTTACATCTGAAATTAAAATTTTATTTAAAATAGTTTGAAGTCGTTATATTTGTAAACAATGAATATAATACTGTTTGCAATAATATAGAGCCAAGATATTACAACAATGGTGCTGTAAAGCTGTAATAGATCAACAATCACAAGAACAACTCACACAAATACAAATTATGCAAATGTTTAAGCATTCGTTGAAATTCGTTCGCGGTAATCTAGTCTAGCGGGTAACGAAGTAAAACCATCGCGTTATGTTAATTTCCTTTAGCGCCCATTTCTCCGGATTTACGTAAACAGTGATTTGTTATCAAGTGCGTACCTGTAACGTTTTCAATTTGCTTCACCATTACTGTGCATTGAACCAGAGAGCAGTTAACATTTTATTACACATTGACTTCCGTGACATTTACAGATTCTTTTCATGCGTGATGCAATATATTAGACATGAATTTCACTTTATTGTGTTTGGTC
This sequence comes from Falcaria lacertinaria, assembly GCA_951449985.1. Classification (NCBI taxonomy): domain Eukaryota; kingdom Metazoa; phylum Arthropoda; class Insecta; order Lepidoptera; family Drepanidae; genus Falcaria; species Falcaria lacertinaria. Next base: position 5,610,703 of record OX602113.1, on the reverse strand, counting down.
ATCCTACATTACTTTTTATGCAGCGTTCATGCGGTAAGTTTGATTGATTCATCTATAAGAGCCGGTAGTCGACCAGTAGGTAGAAATTTATATTGCTACAGCTGAGCACTGAAAAAACGGAAGAAGAGAACTGAGTAAGATCATTAGCTAGTCTTTTCAAGACAAAATGAAATAACAGAAATGCACATGTGTCATATATATTTTCTAAATTGAATACTCCTTATTTTCAGACCTATAACATGGATGTCACTTGCATAATTGACAAGGTAACATTCTGCTCCACTTCACTGAATCACTTCATAATACTTATCTATTGTTACTTCATATTCGTTAACTAGCGAGAACATCAATTATTGAAAAAACTAGAGATATATACATACTTATTATACATACCAAACAACCAGACCTTTGCCCCCGGCTACGCGGCGGAAATCAAACTTGTGACACCTAGCGCAGCAGTCGGGTACACTAACCACTAGACCAACAGTGTTGTTTATTTATTGATTTTGGTTCTTGTACGTTGACTAGGTATATTTAAAATTTCTCAGAACATGGATTTTGTCATAATATACATAGGCTACAAACCTGATATTATATATAATATTGGCACAAGACGTAAATTGTAGTCAATAGTAAATATATTTTACAGGGAGAAGCACCTGTCTGTGAGAAACATCCCAAACCCGGTCGACGAAACGTCAACGTTAACTGGCCATCGCACGATCCCTACATACCACGGCATAACGGCGTTATTTATAGTTGCACTAGTTTAGAATGTGAATTATTGACACCAGACTCCTTCACACAGATAATACATCCGGCCCTAAAGCTAAAGTTATGCTACCAACACAATTCTGGCAAGCACAAATGTGAACACATAAGATACAACTATTTGAAAAATATTGACAAACTATTGTTTTTACAACATTACATACCGAACAAAACGTTTTACTTGGCAGATTGCTTAGTTTATTCAGATGGTGGGCGATTGTGTCATAGGAAGGACGACGTTGATTCATACACCAAATTGATTGATATGGGTATTCTTGTAAGACCAAACGAAGATAATGTCTATATGCAGGATGAGTTCATATGTGAAGAAAGTCCTGAAAAAGAAATACATTGCGATCAGGATACTTTCATTCCGCGTAATAACTATCTAACTGTCAAAGAAATGGCTAAAATCAAAGGTGACATTCTTCTGAAAACCGGTACATTTGTTGTGATATTAGGTCACAACTGTATTGACCGTTGGTGCGGGTTTAGTGGACGGCTGTCTCATTTGCCACCGACTAGAAGACACATTCCTCGATACGAGCCCCCAGGAGGCAAGGTATATCGGTGCTATTACGCAAAGAAACAGCAAGTATGCAAGGAGATAACAGAGACAGACAAACGTATGTACGGTAAATTGGGCTGGGGGAACTATCGCTGAAAACACTTTTCAAACCAAAATATTTGGACATGTCATCGTCGCTGCCAAAACAATTATTATAATATTATTTATCAACGTAAGTTAATCATAATTCACATCATGTCGTCGAATTGAATAGGACAGTATAATTAAATCCATTGTTTTCACAGCCAATTAGAATTAAAATGTGTTCGGGAATATATTTTTATTGGGGCAGTTAACAATAAATACGGTGTAAGATATGCTACGACGTAATCAAAGGCGTCAGTATCTCTTGATGTGATCAGCTGAGGCTATATCAACTTGAAACAGACAGTGACGTAACATAGGACAATAGGTATTACATTTTGTGCCATTACTATTTATATTATCTTGAGCTATTGGCAACGGCGCATTCTGTACACCTATCATATCCCGGTACTGAGGTATTTTATCTTAATAAATGATATCATTACTTCGTAATAAGCTTAAGTGACCAATGACGCAATAAAGCATGACCAGCGACTCAATTAATGTAACCAATTAACAAATAGTTGTACACATACGTAGATCTATAATATACATATAAGCAAAACAATTCAAACAGATGAAAAGTTGTAGCAAAGATCGTTTCATTTTAAATAACCGTCATATACACAAGAATGAAAGCTATGAATTTGCATACTTGAATAGGTATTATTAAAAGCAAAACTTAATTTCCTGAAATTACTGGCGTACTTAAATAATCTTGAACGAACAGTACATAGCCGGATGTACCTAAAATCTTCTTATGAAGTAAATTCCATCATCTATACCTACGCTCACTACTTTTTGTTACTAGACAAGAACTGTATCTTTACGGATCTCCACAAATATCTTGAGTTTGTAAGTACCTAAAAACAAAAACTAATTTAATAGGCACAATTTTTATAAAATTTACGTTAAATTGTAAGACATACGTTCAAAGAGATTTCACACATTTAATTTAATCTAAAATAAAACAAAACCCCATTTACTACGTTCTCATCAACAACTTTACAACTTTTTAGATTACATCACATTGAATGGAAGTAACTAGGTACTATTAAGAAAACATTCTACTTTCATAAATACAAATAGGCACGAGACATTAATTTCATTGTGTTTTGCGACTGGAAACCCAAATAAATTCTAAGACTTCGTTTATAGTCTTGATAAGAATAATACTCGTACTTTATACGCTCTGAAAACTTAACGAACAGGTAACTTTATGATCTATTAAGTTTTATTTGCCATGCCATATGATCATATTATTTTAAAGCAAAGCAATAACGGTAGGTTGCAGATTTCAGAAGAGAGAATCTTGGTTTGTTGTTATTATTACCAATACCAATGGTCCTTAGAAGAGTTCTAGAAACGTTCATAAAGAGTTCATAAAGAAGTAGCGTAATTTTTCTACAATCTTCTGTGTAGTGGAGAGTCGTTCAAAGTGCAGTGCAGTTCTTATTTCCAACTAGCGATACTGTTACCTAGTTCTCCTAGCCAGGCTTTCAGCCTCCGGCCTACAGCTCCGTTAGAAGACTATTGTCGGCTGGTGTCCAGGGTGCCACGATTATATTCACGCTATTCGCAATTATTACTGGTACTTTGGTACGCATTCTTGTTGGTACTTTCAACGCGTCGAATATGACACCTCCAATGTTATCTCACACAATAGTACAGCAGAACTAATTACGCTGCTTGTAAGCGTAGACTCAGAACAATGGATAGGCAAGAAAGAAGTTTTCGCACTAATTTACTCTCGACTATAAATCGGAAGTATGGACGAAACGCGTATTGTGGACACAATGCACATTCTTATTAGATAATTAAAACTGGGGAACTGATTATGTGGCAGAGAATAATCGAATAAACTCCGCGACATAGACATATACGCGATATAGTATAACTCAAATTAATTCAAATTAATTAGTTGTAAATAACTACTTACACTTACTGGACATACGCGTACCTAATAGTGACGAGTGATTCCAGTTTTAATCTTGAGTTAGAGATCAGAGACAATTGACGAAAAATCGATGGACATACGTAAATAAAAAAAAACAAACAGACGAATATTTCGACGGAATTTGACCTCCACCTTTTTAGAAGTCAGTTATCATGTCTATTAAACAGCTTTAAAAGTAAAGAATATAAATACACTTTTGTGCTCGGTAATACTTTAATTTTATAATTACATACCTAACATCTTGGGTTTTATATGGACAAAGACAAATGACCAATGTATTGAAATCTACGTTCTACCCCCAGGATCGAACGTCGACAACGTTTAGGGGTCGAACATGGACAGGGCTAGAAAATATATGGGTTGAACGTGGACTAAACCACTGAAACTGCTTCGGCTCATTTCAGGTAGTGCCGTTGATTGATCCTGATAACTTAACTGACATATATACCTTTTTTATACATATAATAAATACATGCATAGACAAAGATTTTAAATCTAAAATGAAGGCTAAAATTTTATTTTGACATAGAATGTGGTTATATTAACAACCTGCAGCATGACCCGGTTTCAAAATTACATAGAATTTATCAATAAATTATAACTTACTGGCTCCTGCCCGCAAATTCGTCCGCGTTGAGCTTAGAATACACTATTTTCCCGGGATAAAAAGTTCTATCCTATAAGTTAACCCATAGGACCTCTCCCTGCCACGCGTAGTAGCGGCTATGCTGGCAGAGAAGGAGGCTTGGAAGGCCGTGGTCTCCTTCTGTGAGACTGTCATGTCCCAGAAGGAGGCCACCGAGCGGGATCGGGAGAGAGCCGATCCCTCTCGGAGACGGCGACGGCGGGGCGGTGGCAACAGACGCCCCAGACCGTTGACCCAATAAGCCAGGGTCGCTAAGAATTTGGCTATGGTATCCCCTGCCTGTCGTAAAAGGCGACTTAAAGGGGGCCGACGGGCCCTTGGGCAGCCAGAGTGGGGGCTCTGACTGCCCCTTCAAACGGGCCCGGGGCTGGTGGCAGCACGACGTGGCAAGTGCTGTCAAGAGCACGCGAGGGTTCCAGGGGCGGCGACATGGCTGCCCCCGGGACGTGCTCAGGCAAAGTGCAGGAGGGCACCGGTGCGTTCCACTGGAGATCCCGGAGCCTATAGCACGGAGGATGGCCACCGGGGTGGTTTTAGTGACTCAAAATCTCACATACCCCGTCTGCTCCCCTTAAGCAGGCGGGTACCTTTAGAAGGTTTCACCCTCGTCAACAAAAAAAATGTTATAAACTATACGTGTAGCAAATTTCATAAACATCCGTTGTGCCGTTTTTACGTGATTGAGCAAACATTCGTCCATCCTTACGAACTTTCACATTTATAATATTAGTAAGGTTGTGAGATATGTGGGAGACTGATTGATTATGCGATTAAAAGCTTAACGCCAGTTGATGAAGGTATATAACCATTCTCCATAAATATGTAAATGTATAATTTCTGTGGGAGATAGCGTAGGTGGTACAGCTGTAGATGCTACGGCAGTAGGTGGTAAAACTTATCTTCTCTTCCTTTCTTATTATTTTACGAAAACACAAGGGTTCTGTCTGAGACCTGGCCTATGCACCACGTGTCCCGTATCCTCGTATCCCGGGGGAAAAATTATTGCAAGGAAGATAAGTTCATATTATTTATTAACATTATATCCATATGAATGGTTAGAGTGATATTTAAATCTTAATGATAAAAAAAACATGACGAGTTTTCTTGTGTACAGAAACCTACAAACTCTGTTCAATTAGGAAGCCTCAAAAAAAGCTTAAATAATTTTATCTACTTAGAGTATGTAAGTAAAATTATTATGTAAGAAGAATAAGGAAGAGGCGGAGGTAGTAAATGTCAATAAATAGGGCAGCAGTAAAACCAGTGACCACAGTTTACTGGCGCAAGTGGCTTGGCAAGACAAAGAGCGAATGTGGAGCAAGTTATCGAGCGAGTAACTTGCTTGCGTAATGCACGACTATGACCAGATTAGGGCTGCGCTTACACAAATTATCTTCTTATTATCCTCTCAATGGTAATATATAATAGTTTAATGCTTTATAATTATATATCTTTTTTAACTTATTATCAGCAAATGGATAAGTGATAATATAATGTATATTCAGTTAAGGAAAGACACGACTTGGGTTCATGAGTTGTTAGAATATTTTAAAAAATACATGCAATATTAGGGCAAGATATATTATTAAAAGAAAGTTAATTTTATCACATCATTAGTCGAAAGAAAACGTCGTCAGGATGCCCTGCATACATTATATAAGAAACCTACTACGTCTTAGAGAAATTCGAACTCTATCTAATCTATCGAAGTGACGAACTCACTATTGGTCAAGTTGGCATCAAAAAAATCTTCGTTGAAAGATGGGTGTTTGAAACACCTTTGCCTACTTCGGGGACCTTTGTGACAAGGCGTGAAGATATATTATAATTATTATAGGTTTATGATTTTTTTTAATAAGTTGTGAGTTTGAAGAGTGACAACCCTACGTGTTACCTCTAGATCGACACACTGCGACCTCAGCCGCCGCCAGTTCTTTACTCTCACGATGACCATTAGGATACACCCACTAATTTGACGTAAAACACTTATCTTATGGGTATATATTGCATTGACCTAGTTGCCAAACCCCGACTTTGCTGGATTTCACCAATTAAATAATACAATTTGCCTAAGACCTCATTATCATAACTGTCTACTATAAAATAATGATTTGATAAAACGTCAACCTCGGCTGAACATACGTATGCAAATTGTATAGTTATTAGTTATTTAGTTTAGCTAATGGAAAAAGAAGCCGTGCTAGGCTAAGGTTTCAATTTCTAGACCAAATTAATAAAGTACTCAATGATGGAAGGGTAAAGTAAAGAGTACTCGAAACCGGCGGGCATGTAAAAAAATATTGATGAATGTAAAAGAAGAAAAAAAATGGTGTTCTATACTTTCTGTCTACTCCGTGAAGAACTTGGCGTGATGATAAAATGTATATATCTGTAACGGTTTTTTTTAATATGAATCGTCAACATACAAATAGGCTTATACCCGCGATTTCGTTCGCGTAACATTATAGCTTTAAATTCATTAAAAATATTTTTTTTACTTTATCAAATAATGTGGCAAGCATGTACGCCTAATTTGATGTCTTAAATTTGGTAAGGCATTATTTATTCAGCTAACAGTGATTTGGAAGTTATCTTCAAACAGGTATTTTTATTAACATTGTGCTGGAGGTATTCAAATCAAGTTACAAGTACGTAAGCTAACAAACCCTCCTTCCTTAGGGGCTGAATTTTAAATATTCGTGCATCTAACTCTCTATACCATGGACAAATCGTTAAAGAAAGCTATCCGATCTTAAACAGCTATAAAGCTGTCAGGTCGTATACTTTTATATATAAATAGATAAGCGTATCTTAAATATTTGATAAACATTTAGATATTGGTCGCTTATCTTTTATTTTATGTCTTTATATAGCTAGAATAATAATCCAATATGCCTTTGGAGGTCCTCACAAAATGTTGTACGCCGTGATTTTAGTAACGATGTTTAGTTGTTTTCAACGACTCCAAGGAGAACCAAGAATAGATCCTTTAGTGAACTCCAATTTGGGGTTGATTCGAGGATTGAAGGCAGATGACGGTGGATACTCCATGTTCATGGGAATACCTTACGCTCGAGTTGATGAAGCAAATCCCTTTGGTGTATGTATTAATTAACTATTTCTAATTACAATAAATCACTTCATAATCTAAATAATTTCAAATACGATATAGCATTAAACAAAAACCTATGTATACATATAAAATTACAAATAAATACGCAATATTTTTAGGAAGCAATACCACAATCTGCATTTTACGAAATCTTCGAGGCATACGATGATACGGCAATATGTCCACAAATAGAAGAATTCAACAATACTATAGTTGGAAACCTGGACTGTCTACATATTAACATTTACGTCCCAGATTCGGCTAACTCCAGAAGCCCTTTACCGGTGTTGGTTTGGATTCACGGGGGTGGCTTTCGATATGGATACTCGGGCAGATATATTCATGGCCCTAAATATTTTATGAATCAGGATGTTATCTTAGTCACATTAAACTATCGCTTAGGCCCGTACGGGTTCATGTGCCTAGATATTCCTGAAGTTCCTGGAAATCAAGGTCTCAAGGATCAACTTCTTGCACTTAGATGGATCAAAGAAAACATACAAGCGTTTGGAGGAAATTCCAACAAAATAACATTATTTGGGGAAAGCGCTGGAGGAATTTCGGTAGATCTACATTTAGTATCTCCGCAAGATAAACTCTATAACCAAGCAATTATTCAAAGTGGAACATCTTTATCACATGTATTTTACGAGCCTGTTAAAACTGCACCGATTGAATTAGGAAGAAAGCTTGGCTATACAACAGATAATATTTACGATGCCTTGGAATTTATAGCTACTGTCAACACAGATTTAATCATTGCAGCAGTGCATGATTTGGGATTAGAAACAAAATTTAGACCTTGCGTAGAAAAGCAATTTGATAATGTAGTGAGCTTCATATCGGAAGACTGGAGTAATTCCGTCGCATCAAAATATAAAAATATGCCAGTTCTTTTAGGCTTTAATGATGATGAAAGACTGCCTTTATATTATAATAGAGATGACGACTTTTTTAAGAACCTGGATATTGTAAATACACGATTACCAGATGCTTTTGATACTGACAGTGAAAACTTTCAGGGAATGGAAAATATTGTAAATCAATTCTATTTTGGGGACAAAATCATAACAAGCGAAATGTTTTCAAAAGTGGCAAACTTTGACTCGGATTTTGTGTATAACCATCCAACTCACAGAACTATAAGTAGACTTCTAGAGAATGACTCCGGAAATATTTACTACTATGTATTTTCTTATGTAGGAGACAGAAATTGGGTGAAACCACGCCTTAACATAACTAGCGGTGGTGCAGCTCACGCAGATGAATTATCATATTTGTTTGATATATCTTTTTGGAAAGACGAAATTCCCACACCTCAGGATCAAGTTATTATCGATAGGATGACAAGCATGTGGGCAAATTTTGTGAAATATAGGTACGTACAATTTGCTACTCTGCAAACCTTCACTAAATATAATACACATTTTTCATAAAATAATATAATTCTAAGTATAAAATTAATCATGTGCTGTGCAGAATACTTTGTAAAATTTACTGTCACTTAATTTCAGCAATCCAACGCCAGAAACATCCGACTTATTGCCAGTGAATTGGAACCCAATTACAAAAGGTTCCCGGCACCATTGCTTGATAATAGACTCTGAACTTAGTATGATGAGCAGACCCTTGACCGACAGAATGAGTTTTTGGGACCTATTTTATAAAACCAATAGAGATCTTCAAAGATTATACGTGGGCTTTTCGTATAGTTTTCGATGTACAGATAAACAGATAAAGTAATTTTGTTTTTCATTATTTGTTTAGTCTCTTTAACTAGGATAAAACAGATTTAACTATTTACAAAATAAAATAATTTATTAAACTACCTACTCATAGTAAAAAGATATGCACTTTTATATTGTTGGGGAACTCGTCCGATATACTAAAATGAAGCTGATCGCGCACAATCTTTCAATTGAAGTACTCAACTTTGTTGAATTTTGTAATTTACGCTAATTACTTACGAGCCAATGGGTCGTATTGTTATTATTTTACTACCTCCGTGGTACCGAAGATATTGTCGGCAAGAAACATGAACCCATTTATATGCTTATGTTCAATCAACTATTAAATGGAACACAAAACCAGCTATCGCAAATCATACGAACCTACATGGAACTAGATCCTTAATATTAATGATAGTAGACTAAAAGTCGCAATTGGTAGACTGCTTATACAAAAAATATTCACAATCAAACACAACATGAAAGGAAATGCCAGTTATCTTCATCATACGTATAGGTACTTTCGGGTCATGTTGTTACTCAAACTGAGCAACCGATCTTATATAACTTTTAAACAGCCTTAAATCAGGTAATATATTTAATAACGAGTAATTTAAGGTCTTTTCATGACTCATGTGACTTGCACCGTTACTTTAATCAAGATCACTTTGAGTATAGATTTCAATAAAATTACGATTATTTCATCTTTCTTCAAACCATCATATCATATTATTTATCTCACAATAAATTTATGCTCAACGGAATGCCAATGGATATCTTCATTTCTTTTATCCACTTGAAATGATATCCGTACTTATCAAGTTATAATATGCGTTTATATATGTTTGATATGAAATGATAAAAGTCACTTCATACATAAACAAGAGAAAATCAACCATCCGTAACCGTTTTATTATGCTCTCAAGATATTACTCTTATTTATATTACAAGCCGCATTTAGTTTTCGACTAATACAATTAATACCAGGAATCTTTTAGTAGACTCGAAGTTAGGATTGATACGAGGACTGAAGGCAGATGACGGTGAGTACTCTATGTTCTTAGGAATACCTTACGCACAGGTTGTAAAAGCAAACCGCTTTGGTGTACCTACGTATTAACCGTTTTTACAAAAACACTTAATTAACGCGATTCAAAGAAAAAAAACGTGCTGAACTCAATCAAAATAACAATCATTTGTTTTTATTTGTATAAAAAACCATATTCAACTTAATTTTATTCTTAATGTATGTACCAATATAATTCGTAGTTATAGGAAGCATTGCCTCAGTCGACATTTGACGAACTCTTCGATGCGTACGCTGATACTTCAATATGTCCACAAACAGAAGAATTCAACAATACGGTAGCTGGAAGTCTTGACTGTTTGCATAGTAACATTTATGTGCCGGCTGATTCCAGGAACCCTTTGCCCGTAATGGTTTGGGTACATGGGGGTGAGATGGATATTCTGGCAGATATGTTTATGGCCCCAAATAAGAAGTAATTTTAGTAACCTTAAATTATTGTTTAGGCGCATATGGATTTATGTGCCTAGATATTCCTGAAGTTCCTGGAAATCAAGGTCTCAAAGATCAACTTCTGGCTCTTAGATGGATCAAGGAAAACATAGAAGTCTTTGGAGGCAATATCAATAAAATAATATTGTTTGGGGAAAGCGCTGCAGGAATATCGGTAGATCTACATTTAGTACATCCGCAAGAGCTCCAGAAGATATCCAGTGCCATTGATTTTATTTCTTCAGTAAAGACAGATTTCATTATATATATATTCATCTTGTATCTTACATAGTAAAATGTCATATTACCAAGATTGCTATGGCCCCTTATAACGTATAACTTATAAATTATTTCTTATGCGATCTATTCTCTTCTCATGTGAGCTGGTGGTAAAATAGTTTTTAAGGAATGCATTTCGGATTTTATCTTAACGGTATATGATAAAAAAATGACATTTCATATTATTGTAACAATTGAGTCCATAAGTCCACTTAGTGTTTTCTTATGGAGCCTTTGATCCCCCAGAATACAACAATAATACGTAAAATTTTCAGTTGCCCCGCCGTCTATATGGCTGATAAACAAGTCTCTCAACGCCATTATTATTCATGGTGTGAAATATCGTACAAAAACAAGAGCCATGAAACGTCCATTGCAATGAAACGAGCGCATTTTCTCATGGTCACTAACTCTTATTCGAGAGATCTCAATTTATGGGTGCTGTGGTAATTAACATTTTAAACTGATTAAACTACTTGTTGATTACACCAATTTTACCTATACATACCTATTGCAAAAATCTGATAATAAATATATTAACTTCTACACAATATTTCCACCATGACTTAGCGGCTATGCATTAGACTCACTGACTAGACTAGAAACGTTATCAGGTTCGATTTTTTTGGATCGGGTTGATTTTTAAACCGTTAGAATCTGCGGAAAGATGTAGGGGGGGATAAATAGTATTTTAACTGCTTTTGTCGAAACATCTTATGCGACATTATAAAGGTGTTTCCTTTCCAAATTTGTTATTCTGTAGCTGTTGCTTCCTTGTCAATACATAGTACATTGTTAAGCTGACCGTAGCACCTATTTGTATGTGCTTTTTAAAGGTTTTAATTTTCTACACTTTCACTAGTCACAGCTTAAAATTGATTTCCATACACCAATTTTTAAATCTTTAAGTGATCATGGTATGTTTTACAACTTTGTGTGTTATATCGCATGAATCTTTTTTCTATTTGTCAGCTTCGTTGGTATTTTGCACCTGGTGTTTCTAAAGTAATTAATGCAATGTCACAATTGAAATGACTATCGTATTTATGTAATATTTATTCAATTATTTAGTAATTATTTGCAAATGAAATAAGGAAGCGTGTCAATGTCATTCTTAGTGCTTTGTTAGTAAATGTGGGCAGCAAAAGTATAACGTAAATTCGGCTTCTCATTCCATCCTTACAATACCTTTCTCCTTGCGATATAATTCGCAAGACACAGACCTAACGTTGCCAAACCAACCTTTACATAATCACCTGCTTAAACATACAAATCGCTATTATTAAAATATGCACATGTAATATTATCATGTCTGATCTTATATTCAAACTCCACTTGCACTTGAAATCATGTTGTCGTCCCTATATAAATTGAAAGCTATGACCACTGGATGTCGGTCTAGGTCGAGTGATAAAAAATGGCTCAAGTCATAAACGCAAGCAGGTTATTATGCCATTTCTTTGTATCGATTTTTTATAGTTGTATTGTATTTAATAAAGCCAAACTAATGAATATCGATTATGACAAGCCACCAGAAAAGTATAGGGGACCATCGAAACACCCAAAACGACTTGTTTTCTAACGCTATTCTCAAATTAAAAACATGTTATCAACCATAACTTTATCCTTTCTATGTCGATAAAAACGGTACCTTGGCGAAAAAGGTAGTTAGATCTGTTATAGGTAATAACGGTGCTATGCCTATTGGATATTATATTCGAATGCTTTTATAAACATATAGTCATTGTCATAAACATCTATGATTACCTTGAATCTAGGTGTCCGTGTATTAGCAAAAAAATATTACATATTCAATCACTTATCTCGTACCTACGGGGGTATCTAGACATTTACGATAAATATATAACGCATTGTTTGTTTTCTTTTATTCAGTTCATGACATGCCCCAAATTAAATTGTGGATCTTACGACTGGTGTAGTATCTAACAGCTGGTATATTTGAACAAGTAAGGGACCCAGAAGGAATGCAGGCAAGGCCGCCCACGATACCTAAACAACAATTCATTTGTTATGAACAATGCAAACTTGACAAAGTGTAGGTACTATAACATTAAAGCAGCGTTGCGAAGCAAATCTTAAGAACTTGTTTGTTCAAGTAAAAATAAAAATATCTTTTTCTAGCCTCATTTCCAATTCTGTAGGGATTACCGCACGCTGACTTCATTTGGAAAGGTCAGAAATGGTTTTGTATTTCGTCTACTTGCTGACTTTTTCTTTCATTTGCTTATTATTTTTATTTACCGAAAAGTACCTATATTTTAAACATCGAATTAGACAAGGTGCAGGACATTAGATTACAGGATGAGGGACAGTGTAGAGCGTACGCATACCTTCACTTATCAGGATTTTATGTCTATTATTAACGTCCATGTGAAGAACGTCTGGGTAATTAATAGGTTAAAAACCCGCGTTTTTGCAACGAAAGATCAAGTCAAGGTCTCCACCTGCGACAGACGTATGCGCATCAACGCGGCGGGCGCGGCGGCGTGACGAACACGCAATATATATCCATGAGACACAACATCTTAGCCCAATTCTATTCTTAACAAACAGTATAAAAGAAGACCTCATTATCGGTAATAATGCCAATTACCAATGTTTAATGACATCAAGCCGTGTTATAACTTGTAAATCATTAATGTCTGGGATGCAGCAAACATTCTAACTACACACGACTTTAGTAAAGATTTCAACTTCAATGATGATTGGTCCAATATTTGTAAGATGTATTCTCGTTCACCGGTATTCATTAAGTCGTATAGTTTGACTATTAGCGACCCAAAATAAAATACTGTGATCTATCTAGATAGATCACAGTATTTTTATTCCATAATTTCATGCTAGCATGAAATTATGGAAATATTATAAATACCGATACCTATAAAAGTTTTAACACCTATCAAAGCAGTCTTTTTGTGTCTCTATTTTTCAATGTCACTGATATTCGTTACGGCAATTGATTAGGCAAGTCTTTATAGGTATATAATTGTGCATTTTGCACTTGTCGAAGCGATAAGGCGGTCAATGGACCAAGACAGTAACAACTCTATCGACGACCACGTACTCCGTCAAGCACGATGGCAAGCCACGATGCAACGATGACACAAATTATTTCATCCTATTTAAATTTATAATAATCGGTAGACATATATATTAATGTCATAGGCTATTTTATAATACAAATTATGATACTCTTTCCGTAATCGTCAAAAAATAAAATCGCAACTTTGGTAAAAAAAACAACTGTAGCAATACATAATATTCGAGGGAAGATAGACAGGAATGCTTTATTAATATTTTATTTGTCATCTCATCATCGTCGCTCTAGCCTTATAATAAATTTATTATTGGAAGGATCGGCACTAATCTGACCCCATTTCGTTGGTTAGACGGACGAGCCTCAACTGTTACTGTTACTGTCAGCATGGTACGTCCCACTGCTGGGAAAAGGCCTCCCTCCATGACTTCCAAGAATGTCTGTCCAACGCTAGTGTTGTCCAGTCTGTTATTGTGCTGTCCAGTTAGTCTCGCCATCTCCTCCGTGGTTCACCGCGACGCCATCTTGCTGTGTCAGGGCTGGACTGTGTGATGTTTGAGCCTTCAAAGATTGGCTTTATTTAATTTTGTTCTCTGTGGTAAATATAAATTATTTGAAACGCTTTGTAGTCATGAAGCTTAAATGAACACTTCATCACTTAGATTGATTTTTTGTCTGGTAATGTAATGTAATAATCGAGAGCGCGATGACAACACCAAAATTAATAAAACATTTGCCTTGGATTATATTACCTATCTGAGTGCAAACGCCTCACCAAGGAGTATACACACAATAGATTATTTAGACAAGGTCTCGCCAAATGTACCCACGTTCAATCAGACCACGACAGTTGCAATTTATTTAGCGCCCACAAATGTACATAGAATAACAATATAGGTACATCTACCTGTAAATTGCTAGTGTGACAAACAAAATATAGTAACATAATTTGATTATTATATTTTTGATTTGAAATGGCCCGGGGTCAAAACCCGGTTTGTAATGAGATTTTTCAACATAAGTACAGTAATTAATCTCACCGCGAGTTCAGTGAAGGAAATTTTTTAAGTAAAGCACGTCATAAAAGATTATTTTGTTAATTTAGTCCTAAAAAATGTTAATTTTATGATTTCGACTATCTATTGAATTAACGCCACTCAGACTAATACAAAGTTTCCGACGATGGCACCGATGTGATGCCATGAAAACAACAAAATAATGATATGCGATGGCACTCCAGTCTATTTATTTACCTTCTCCGAGATGGACTTGGCACATGGCGTGCTGAGGGGATAGCACCTCCATCTAATAGAAGATCGCAGCCAAATAGCGCTACATCGTCATAATGTTGTGTTTCTACGTCGAGTAACTACCTAGATTTGAATTAGTGCCACCAGGGGCAAGTAAAAATACCATCTTGGGGAGAACGTTTTTATTTATTTTTGAACTACTATTTTTTTACCTTTAATACTGCATTCGTAAAATACATGCAAGAATTATGTATCAATAAAATACACACTGGAAATAAGAACTTTTCATGACACATGTGCCATGGGCAAATCGCCCTGATTTGCAATTGAATTTCAAAATCAGTTCCAAGCTCATCTACCGTGGATCAATCGACTAACTTTAGCAATCTTGCCTGGATTACCAAAATCTTCAACAACCTCATTGACGATTCGTAATAATTAATGTTTCACATATAATCAATTATAACGTACACCAAAAATAAAAATCAAGCCAAATCAGGTAATTTATGCATTATTATGAATATTGTATTTTTTTACTTTTACGCTCCATATTCTAAGATTTCATTATGCCAAAGGGTTTTCCCAGATAACAAGGAAAACCATAGCAAATCGCTGCTTTAATTATTTGGATTCGTTCACGCCATTACGAATTTACGATGACTGAGCGTTGCAACCGGACTATTTTAGGTAGCTGACTATAACAAAGAGCCCGTAATAACTTTAATAAAACATAAACTATGTGTTTAAAAACAATGCTATCAATGATGCGACCGCGCCGTAGCTGTAGGTCGGTGAGTAACAATACAAAACAATACGAAAGCCTTGTTCACAATATTCACCCATATAGCATTCAAGGCTCATTCGCAACTGAGAACGTCGGGCTCAATGTCGCATGGTCGAAACTAATGATTAACTCACACAGCTCCAAGTGTCAGGCTCAAATGCAAATCTAATCACATGTCCAACTCAAGGCTAAAATAATAAGTTCCTATTTGCTGAACACAGTACCGACAATTATTCCAGAATTGGATATCAATAATTTCAATTACTTGTGAATGCAGATCGATCTCAAAATCTACCACAATGGAGTGGAGAGGTTTCATTATGTACCAGATATGGTAGTTATATTTTAAAATGTTTGGGCAAAATATTACCTCTGAGAAATACTTAAACATGATACCTGTTACAAAGTTGAAAAACCAAACTATGCCATTTCCTATCAGTATGTAAAAAACAGCACAATGAGTCATATTATTAAACATCTGGTTTTATTGATTACTGTGAACCGCCCACATGTAATTGAGAGCACAGAAATATAAAATTATGCAATATTTTATCGCACTCCCTTCGCATTTTCAGTTTCTTAGTTAAACTAAAGCACTATATGCTACCTACGTTGCGCAGTAAGCGGAACCAAATGTAAAGATAAGATATGAGATCTACAGATGTAAATGGATCCAATATTTCGATAATTTCCCACGTGTGGTGTCGCAACAGCCAGGATATACGTTGTTAAAACACAACGGATGTGAAATAAACCTAATTACCAATAAATTTTCCCTAACTTGATAATCATGAGCTTTATTGCGTTTAATTTAAGTGAACCAACTGTTATGTAATAGTATTTTGACATGCTCGAGTACATCAGATGAAAGTAAGGGTACCCGAACTGTTGCTATAACGTAATTTACTTAAATTCAACGCTGCGTTTTGTGCGTTAGCTTATGAAACCCCAACCATAAGTTGTTTGAAAATATAATAATTGACAACCTGACTGCTACGCCAGCTGGGTGCAATTCCCGCATTAGGGCTAAATTGTTTATATTATGTTACGAATATTTTGTATGAATTATATGTGCATATTTCCAAAAAAGAAGTATGTAATTTAGACAAGCGTTTATAGGCTACGGTAACCGCTAACTACCGGCATGTGGTCCGTAATTTTAATACTGGTGCACTATACCCGGATTAATGCCACACAATGCCTTGTTTAGTGATTCCAAACAGGATGTCTAGCTGATTTAGTACTACAATTAAACAGTCAAGCGTAACATTGCCTTATTGCCACATGGAATCTAACAGTTTAAATCATTTGTCATTTTGGCTTGTAAAAGCTTTAGATATGCAAGTTTCTTCATCGGTCATTTTGATCGATTTGCCAATATCTTGATACACACGTCGCAATACCACGGTGCTATTTCTAAATTATAACGTGAAAAGATATCTTATATTTCTAATATCGTAATAATAATCTTTCTCTTAATTGGTGTAGAAGTAGACCAGTTGCTTGTACTGAATTGTATCGCAAGATATTAATGTACAGGCAAGTACTAGCCGTGACTAAACGTTGTTAGTTGTTACATTTAACTGCAATATTTGTATCGGTAATTACAATTCAATGATTGATTACCTTCCATCATTGCAACGATTCGTTTATCGCCACTCAAATATCCCAATGATGTGGAAGTAGGTAGTTGTCTGCGTGGGTGAAAGTGCCTCTTCCTTCGCAACTCGCCCTTTCTTGACCCGATAAGGCAACTTGTATAACTAATATCTCATTTTATATGGCTTGGTAATGTGATTTATTACCGTGTCTTTGCCTATCATATTGACTAGTATTGCTTAAACTAAAAGGACATTGGCCCAGAGTTGCACTGTACTTGCGTCCCGACTAAATCATTAAGGATATACTCACTCTAAAAATAGATAAGGTATTCAATAAGAGTGTTTAGCGCGAGCTCCCCATAGCTCAATATTTTTAAATCAATTTTTCCTTGCTGTAAACACCCTTTAAGGTAAAAACGAGTAAATTAGTTTACTTTAGTTTAGTTTATATTGTAAGAAGTTTAATTGAAGTCAATTCTAAATATTGTGTGTATATCAAATGCAATCGATATGTACCCTTTGAACTATGATTATCGAAATTTGAGTAGATGTTACAGACTGGACATTCGATTAGAAAGCCTTGCGCATGAGTTTTCGGTACATACCGAAGTGTCGCGGGTTGTGTAACAGGGTGATTGTGTAACTGATGCAGTACATGTTAATGTCGGACTTCCGAACGGACTTGTCAATTCAATTTGGTAGCATGATCTCAAGCGCATTGTTTTATTGGAAAAGTGGCGCTTCGTCACAGAAATGAATTTATATTTATATTCCTACATAATACCCACATTGTAATCCTCACATAGGATTTTTTAACTGTTAAAGGTCTAAAAATATATTAAATACTGAACTTTCCGGTTTTCAATTTATTCTATTATAAGCAAGCGTAAAGCGCAAATAAAATTTACAATTGGGGACAAAATGGACAGCAAAAAATGAGATCCATGCAGGTGTTCAAGTTAAACTACTTTATACTGTGAACTGTAATGGGTAGGCACGGCAAGGGCCATACCGCACACAAAAATATTTTACTTACCAGTTGACCTAAAACGCCTAAGCTCAATATTCACTTACACATTTCCAAGGCTGTACAGTCTAAAACTACGAGTACAATGAAATGTGTTAGTATGGTAGTCAGTTCTGACGTAGTAATCTTATCGTTAGAAAATTACTAATCTTATCTTATCTCACCATATGGAGCCGGTGCTGTCCCACTGCTGAGTCTTTGGCCAAAAGATGAGGTTCTACCTCTTTCCCCTATTTCCAGTAGACTAACTCCTGTGATTTCTGTTAAATGTTTCGAAAAGTATTTAGGTAAAAGATGAGGATAATATAATTATGGCAGTTTAATAACAAAATAATTGATATAAACACATTGCATAAATATTGCAACGAATATTTTCATGTTATTAGGCCAAGATAATTTGTATAGGAATTAGGGACCATTATAGCGAATAGTTTGGTGATTAGCAACTATTTCCAAAATTCATTTTTCATCCCACTTACCTACAATACAGACTATTCCAATCAAATCAAATAATCACATAGTATTCAGTTTAGGCCCTAGGCACTTATGAAGGTCTAAATTACCACCAATGTGCAATAGGCAAAGGCACTTGATACAATAGTATGCTATGTATGTGGTTACGTCACTTGTGTACGTCCTCCATTATACCATCGTCATTTTAATTTTATAATGCAACTTAATAGTCTACAATTATTAAAGTTAATAAGCTGTGAGGTTTTTATGCGTCTCTCAAGAATTTCCATTAAATTATAAAAACAATTTTTGAGAAATTACCGTCTTAATTGTTACGAATATAATGTATAAATTAGAACAATGAAGCTTTAATGTTCTCTAGTATTTTTTAAATGATCATTAACGCAATGCTTGGAATGTCAACAACTAGAAGTCTTTCCCTTTAGTCTGTTTGCCGAAACAAGTGTTATACAAATTGGCAAATAAGCATGCGACCCACCTTATAGTAAGCGGTTAATGCAACTTGTAGTTGTTTCGAAAATCAGTGACATAAACCGTGCGTTGATATAATGCACACAATATGTATTCCTACGTACCATATATATTAAATGACATCGATAGTAGTGGTCATCAATTGGAATTTTCCTCGGGAAGTAAATTTGCAGTACTATCAGCACCTGCGACACATTGCTCTGTCACACACGATTACGTCACGCGGCTTTCATCGCGTGAGAACCTTCGCATGCTTCGCGCATTCACGCATTGTAGCCGCGCACCACTTTCATTGCCCGCGCGGAACTCAGGGCACGCAATGAACTCTCATCCGGATACAAAAAGAACACCCATACTTGTGCAATTTTTTGGCACCTTGCCTAATGGCACTATTACACGTTATTATTATTATATTATCTTACTTGGCATAATTGCCAAGTAAGATAATATAATAATAATAATGCTTGGACATGTAGTTGGACATTGTCGCACAGCGCAATCTGGCCCCAAACTAAGCAAAGCTTGTACTATGGGAACCAGTACCTAGCTGAAATAACATTTAATATTTTTCTAAATACCTACTTATAATACATACCAAACACCCAGACGCTAGGAAATATTTTTTTTACTCCGGCGAAAATCGTACCCACGACTCCTAGCATAACAGTCAAGTATACTAACCACTGGACCAGCAGTCTCGTCAGTAAATAGGATTATATAGGTACTCTACACATTTACAAGCCTTCATATCTAAACTCTCCCGTTTTAATTTCATTAGTGATCATCATAACGTAACATTAACAGATAGCACAATAATATACTTATTACTTAGTATTTTAAAGATATATCATATATGGTAGAGTGAATAGAATATTATTGATGTGTCTTATACAAATAATTATAACCTAAAAATCCTTATCCAACTCTAACGGGTATTATGCACTGCATTCGCAATGCAGAGAGGGCAGCAGCACAGTTATAATAGCGACGCGAGAGCTACACAAACATGCATGTACAGTGGGAATAGGAATGCCAGTACGACTCTATAGCAACGCCGACCACCGGTGACCATCTAAATCTAACGACGCAGCAGATACCATACCATTATGAACATCCGACTAATGAGCTGTTTAACTGTTCTTGGTACCTTTTTAAAGATAAACAGAAACTTCCTAAAATATTTTAGTTACGGTTCTTTGTTCCTAATAGAATAATGAATGGATTCAAAAATCTTTTGTAACACTTTATCTATTTGTAACCACATAGTTGCAGGTAACATGTCGTGAAGCAGTTACGTTTAGTTCATACTTGTCTAATTCGTAGAGGCAGTAGTTTCTGATTGCATCAATATTACGTTTGATATCCAAATTTAAAAAACCCAAACCTACTAACCTCAATAATTTCATAATATCATCCAGCCTTTCCAGTTTATTAATATTAAAATTAAATATGTAATATAGCCCAAGGCAGTATAATGATCTAAGATTAATTTAAAGGCAGTCCCAGTTTAACTCAATGTATCATCGTCCTAGCCTTACCCAAATATTGTTGGGGTCGGCATGACAGATCTAATCCAATGTGGATGGTTACCCGATTTTTACACAAAAGGACTGGTATCTAACCTTGTCAACCCAGAGAAAATCGTTTATCCCGGTAAACTAATTGCTTTCTGCTTTTGACAGGCTTTATTGATCATTATTTACCTCTATTTTTTTATACAACTAAAGTGGCACACAACCCTGAAGCCGTCACGCCGTCAAGCAGTCACCGTAGTCTATAGCCGCTAGCAATTCCAGGGGTAACCCGTTGACTACCCTAATTTGGATTAGGACTCACTGTGCTAGCAGCATTACTACTAGCGCAGTTTCCGCCCTTACTTAACGCAGAAGCACAACAGTACATCAAAGTAGTGTTATATGAATTAGGTCTTCTGTGAGGTGGAGGTATAGTCCCCAGCCGAGCTGCACCAATTTTAATGGGAGAACCCAAGGGAGAAACCATTTCACCCCACCTCTTTTTCATGGTCATTTATATTTTAGTTCATACACATAACTACGCCTTCCTAAATTAGTCTTTAATTTGAACCATACACGGGCGTCCTATTGCTTATAAGGAATGCAAATTACCAGTGACAAATAAGGTTATAATAATTTTGCTCAATGCGGATTTGCACTCCCTGCGAGCCCACACGCCTGTGGGCGACTCCCACGCCACTAGGTATCGCCAGTTGACACAAGTTAAGCGAACTTGAATCTTACCGATAAGGTTACACCGATATTACACCCTATACCCAACTTGCAACTTGTACGCAAATAAATAAATAATATCGCCCACTCTTGGACTCCAACTACGCTGATCTCATATCTCAACATTCCTGTCTTAATGATAGTCAGAATAATTATTCCGAACATTGATATTTTAATTGTAAATTGATCACCATGATGAATTAAGTCGCCTGATTGCAAAAACCTATGACAAAGAACACGGAAGTTACCTCTATGTTTGTCTACTTATGTACTGTGGACATGTATTGTGTTACACGATATTATATACAACTCTGGATTAAGAAAAATCGTACGAAGGTAAGTAACCTTAAAAAAACGCGATTCTTATTTAGTTCAAACTTTACGTAACATCATCGCTCTGGCCTTTATACGTTATAAACAAGTTTAATTTCACATCTTACCTACTCGATACATCAAGTAGGTAAGATGTGAAATTACCAGCTACGGCCGGTTACCATATTTTTAGGCTAGCTGTCTAATTGCAACCCATTTCACAATGAACATCGGTTACCTTTCTAGGTTGACCAAGATTCCAAAGTTTCTTACATTTTGACAATGAAATATATTTTTTGAAAGACTTTGGGCGCGTGATTTTCTATAAATATTCTTGAACAAATCCCTTGACAATATCGAGCATGTAGGCGTGCAATACAACACAGCCAGACGCGTTGTTCTGCAACAACGAAACTAAACGCATATCCAGTAGGTACAAATTTCAAAACCATTTATGGACACACCGGCCGCGCCGTAAAGATACAAACAATAGCGTCATTTCGTATGACTGAGTCAGAAGGTTTTTTTAAATATGCAGCAAAGTGAGGGTTGAATACT
The DNA here is from genome assembly GCA_951449985.1 of Falcaria lacertinaria. Taxonomy (NCBI): domain Eukaryota; kingdom Metazoa; phylum Arthropoda; class Insecta; order Lepidoptera; family Drepanidae; genus Falcaria; species Falcaria lacertinaria. The sequence continues at coordinate 5,588,259 of OX602113.1, read as the reverse complement.
GACGTCAGTCTGATCTATAAAAAACGATGACTACCTTCACACATGAGGGAGTAGCAGATGCCAGGGGAATAATAAAGTAAAGTAAAGTAGTTGCTAATTTATTGCGAGTGAGGAACTGGATCGGCTACGGATACGGGTAAATGCGCGCCTTCGACGTGAGTCCCATCTAAGCCTGCGCTATACTTGGTTACGTATGTTTTGCCATCGTCACCAATGTATGATGTTTCTCCTTCAACGACGAGAACGTAGGCACGTCCGTCGGCTGTGGGAACCAGCTTGCCCCGCTCTGAAACGATGGTGCCCTCAGCCGTGACGTACCGAAGGGCGTACTGGCCAAACTCGTCGTGGATCTCTTCGTGTTGGATGGCAGGCATGGCGCGGCGCGCAGCTGTTTCCGCAGGACTGCTCGGTGCCGCCCATGCAGCGGCGAACAGGCATAATGCTACCAAAAACTGCAAACACAAAGAATTGACTAAATTAAGTATACAAGCAAGAATAAATCTGATAAAAAATCAATGAAATAAATAAAAAGTATGACATACCACTTTCATTTCGAAAACGATAGCTTTTCTCGTAGAGTACGCTATAGAATAAAAAGTTAACTGAATAATTTCGGTACATTGCATATCTTATTTATAGTGCTATATTGTGGAATGTGAGACCAAAATTACCAATTACCTTAATCATCTCATTGTAAGTAAACAGGATAAACAAGTAGGTACCAGACACTAATGTAAGTGGATAATTAATGATTGGCTAATGCTAATGCATCATTCAATTATCGTAGTATTATTCAATAGACATTATAACATAATCTGACTACCACCATACCTACACGGTACTACAGGTACAACACGCAAGATCTTTTATTTACAAAAATATTAATTTTACTTACATCAAAGAACTTTAATAGAATACAAAAACGAGATTAAAAATCTAACAAATCATTTGTCACCACAGCACAAATATATATACATGCATAATTTTTATATGAACCTTTTTATATGCAACCTAAACTACTAAAGCATAAATATTTTGTATCTCAATGAACAATAACTCTCAGCTCACTGTTTTGTTATAGGAACCTACATTTTGTGCATAATAAATTCATTTTTATAACGTAATGATTAGGTGTTTTTATAACGTAATGATTAGGTGTTTTTATAAGCTTCTCATCAAATGAATATTAATGTTATTTCTTTGTTAGAAAATCATGCAAATGAAAATGAATAAGCATTTTATAATTGTATGGTACATCTTAATTAGCTACCAGACATTAATCAATATGTGTCTACCATTATCCATCACATGAACTTTGGTCAGATTATTAACTTTTTGCTGAAATATCATATTTTTTAATACAATATTATACGGCATACCTACCTTGACGTGACATCATGATGAACACGTGAAGATTGTTTGAGTGAGTTTCCACAATATCCTAGTTTGTGTCTAATTACATTACGATTTGAAGCAATCCAGTAAAAAATAATTTATATGCCAATTCATTCAGAATGGAGCAAACAGAAATAGGATCCTACAATTAGGAGCAATTCATTTCAACGCCTCCTAATACCTGCCATTTTTATGTAAATCAAAGCATGTTATAATTTGAGTTTTTAAATAAAGCTGTTATCGTAAAATGACACGGGCATAATTACTTTACTGGCCACATACCAATTAGTATGCGTCATGCTCCTATATGTGTATATTGTTTTTTTTTGCATTTACACCATATGCAATATTGACTACATTGAAAAGAAATCTCACTCTTAAATCCATCCAAGAAGTTATATTGGAATTGAGGCATTTATAGCTTTGAACATCCAATTTTGTGTTGGAGGAAAACTTGTGTCAATCGCGTGTATGAATCAAAATACCACATATATCAATCGCATATTACTGACTGACCTTTAAAAATTTCAATACATCATTGAGACAATCCAGAGAAATCTATTTCTTACTTACCTTAATTCCCTAAATAATATTCCATCATTCATAATTCAATCAACTCTTACGTTTTCGCAATCGTGACTCATACGCTCATATACTGCGTAAATATAATAAGAAATTAAGTGCTTGTCAATCAAATTGCTCATGAAGTTAATTTGTTTAATGGGCATCTAGAACTAAACGCTGAAATATATCGTGACCATATTTCCTATGTTTGCATGAATATTCATACAAACATGGGAGGTAAAACAGACTTTGTCTATACATTATCGAAAACATATCATTGTCGAAAAAAAAATTAGCTTACGGAAATGTATGAGTAACGCGACGTAAGTACAAATAAGAACATTTAAGGACTAGGTTTGTGGCTAATCTGCTATGCATGAGAGCGTTTCCGCGTAGGTCCTTAGTGATCGACCCACGTATGCCGCGAGGCTGTTCAAGACCAGCCTCCCATCCATATCAATAAATACTCATGTGTGTACCCACATTATTATTCCGTAAGGCTGACCATGGCAGCTATACGAACTTGGCACATCCATCAATGTCTATTATTCTTGAACATTTCCTTATCGAAAAGTAATTTGACATATTTCTCGATTTCTATTAATCATCTGATACTTTTTAATTCAACAAAATGCTTTTTTACAATTTTTTTATAAACATAGGTTAAAGGTTAATATTTTTGGTGACCTCTAATCAGATTATTTACAAAGCTATTTGTAAATACATAGTATAAAAGACAGGGATTCAATTAAAGGCTTTATATTGCAGCAATTTCAATACATCCTAGGTGCATTACGAACATTTTACTAATCATAAAAATTATATTGAGTGTTAACAAAGAAATAACCAAATTTACCAAGTGCGTCTTATTACAAGAGATCGTCTATAGGGTTACCCTACCTACAGTCAAAGTATACATGTGTATAAAGTGTATTATGTATAACTGAAACAAGCGGGTAAATAAATTAAACAATTGTATCATGCCAGCGAGCGCAGTGAAGTGCCACGCAGTACAGTAAGGGGGTGCTTACTATCAGGCTTATAACATACTCTCACCACCGATATGATAAATCACTTCTTTAAATAATAAGTCTAAGTAACATCAATAAGCCTAGATTATATCCTTTCAACGAAAACCTTAGAGATTCTATGTACTTTTTAATACCTTACTCTTATATCGTATAATATTACTAGCGAAGGTAAAACAAGCCAACAGGTAGTGTATCTAGGAGAACATGAATGGGGTTTCCACGGGCCATCAAATTACGTTACGAGACACGCGATGTCGCCAACTAATTTAACTTTCATAGTATTTTTGCCATATCAATGGAAGGTCTACATGTTTTTGTTGCCTCATCTCGGCCTTCGGGGCTCAGTTAACATCTATTGTTCAGCAAATTACAGATTCTGTCTCTAATTCGTGGCAAAACTATTGTTTCACACAATCGAATGCCTGATTTAACGGGTAGTGCACATTGAGAGAGCAGTCACATACTGAGCAAGCATATACCTAATATAAATTAATCTAAGCCGTATAAGTAATTAATTTATATTTTTTTTACTTATTTGTAGGATTCAGTAGGTAAAAGATTTAAAAATAATAATATTAAATGAAGGGAGAATTGCAATTTAAGCCGTCTCTAGAAATTATAAGGTAACGATATAAAATAATTAATTGTAATATGTATTTCTTTGTATAGACGATTTGTATCGTCCCTGACACCATCGCTGATGAACAGTTGCCATAAACAATCCCGACTCCCACGCTCGTCTAACCTGCGATTTATAACCTCAATAGTCATTATTGTAGTCAGACCTTGTCTCGCCCTACCAATTCTAGTTACTAAAAAAGTTAAAATAAATATGAAAATATTTCTCTTCTTTAAAGTTTTTAAACTTAGTATGAATTGTTCCTGAACGTTTCAAATATAGGTAAAGTCAAGATCATTAGTCAAAATATAAACAAAAACACTTTCGCCTCTTAATGTATTAGTTTATGAAATAATCGTATATGTTGATCAAACGCAATAGCGTTTGCTCAACATATACGATTATTTCCTAAAATATGTACTAATTAAATTATTTGTGCCTTTGCAGGTATGTGCGTGCGGCGCCCTAGCGGCCCTCGATGGCTACAGTCCCCAGCAGGATCCCGATCAATTCCACATTCAGACAGATGACGAGGATGAGCGCTACTTCTTGTATCAGACACACAACGGCCAGTATCGCAAGGAAAGAAGACTCAAAGACGGCTCTGTAGTTGGTAAGTGTGAATCCATACATTCACTAAATCACAACTATACGAAATACAAACGTCATTTATATTAATTTGGAAAAACACTGCGTTTCAGGGACAACTGGTTGGGTCGGAGCAGACGGCTTCTTACGACTTCAAGACTATATTGCTGATGATCAAGGATACAGGATACACAAATCTAAAACTGTTTACGTGGGACAAAACCGACCAATCGGAGTATGTTACCAGTGTTTCTTTTTATTGTACAAAAAAATATTCATAGGTAAAACTTGTATTTTTTTGTATGTATGGGGTAATCACTGGACCAATGTAGGGATTTAGATTTCCTTCGAGAAACAAAGGCTATACTTTTTATCCTATTTATACGCGGGCAATATAACGATAAACAGTTTGTTATAAATATTAATACTAGATGTTGAACGACAATTGTCCTTGAAGTCACATAACTGATGATTTATATTTTCAGGAGTCATTGAATATCGCCAAAACAGCGCCAACAGATTCTGGGTACGGAGTAACGCCTGCACCAGCACCTGCAATTAATCGAAATAGGGGACCACCGCGCGTCAGCACGACACCAACCCCACCTCTCCTTTCCTCCACATTTGAACCACCCTACTCGTTCCCATCGGAAGTATCAGTAACGCCTCCACCACCAACCTACCCAAGTCCAACTCCAACTCCAAACGTATACGTATCACCTAACTCTATTGACTCATCCACCAAATACGATTACAGGTCAACCATTCCACCCACCACATCCAGTGAGGTGACGTCCACTCCAAATCCTTATGATTATGATCCGTCCCAATCAAACACTATCGACGACGGCTACTATGGCAGTGACAGCACCCAGTACAGAAGATATGATGTGTACAACCCTAACTCTTACAGACATGCCGATGACTGGCAGCGTCGTCAACGTCCTGGAGTACAGCTGGGCGACGGTTATACGCCTCAATTCCCTACGTATGATGGTGTAGCCTTCAAACAGAACGGTTTCCGCTATTACCTTCCCAAACAATACCACGAGGAACAGACAGTAGATTCAAATGAGCGAACTGGCAGTTTCGGTTACATAGATCCCTTCGGTATACGTCGAGTAATTTATTACAATACAGTACCCGGTGAGGGTTTCCAAATTCGTAAGAACAATAGGTATGTTGGCCATGACGCAACCCCATATGATCCTAGGCCGATTCAGTGAAGTAAGATAGTGTAGTATTTCTAAATGTGTGAAACTGAAGTTACCTAATTATTTATTCAACAGTATTGTTAGTTCCAGTGCCTACTGGAAATTATAGAAGGAGACAAAACAAAACGATTTAATTTTATCGAACGAAGCGAACACATAGTTATAAGATGTACAATATTACTAAAGCGTACTTAAAAAATCTCATCATTAGTTATTAAGTTCAAATTAATAATCGAAATATTTTATATAATGTGAGCGAGAAAACTTTGCCCAAGTTATCTGTAGGATACATTTATATAGTGCCATTGTATACTGGATGGGTGAATTATAGTCATCAAATCCATGTAAGGTTTATATTTATTTGACATTCATTTTAAAATTCCACTGGTGTCAATGTGCTCATACATATATAAGCATTGCGTCCTACACATTATGATAGGAAATATATAAATAGGACGACCAGCTACAAAGATTTAGATATTCATCTTTTATTTATTTATGTACCGTTATTTCATTTAAATATCAAAACAGAAAAATACAGATATGGTAAGCCATAATGTCTTTACGTGATCAGAGGTCCTTAAACTATATAAACTTCTCAGTGATTTGTCTTTTAGGACTGACGCGCGTAGGCGCTGTGCTGCCATTTGTATAGGTCTTTGACAGAGTAAATGGCCCACTGTATTGCCTTATGAGGTCTGTCACTACATGACAGGTACAAGATCAAGGTTAGAAGATAACATTGTCATCTGGATATTAGGTGCTATCCATCTTATTATACTCTTACGAGCATAATACAGTGTTTTACCTGCGTATACATTACTTACACGTCATATAACCTTTAAATAAACGTGTTCAAAATATGTTATTTCCTTTTTACTGTGTGAATCTACAATCAACTTTTCTCTAAAATACTCTAAATCAAAATAAAACAATAGCGATCACACAATTTTGTATAATAACATATTGTAACAAATATATGTGTTTGTTTATTATTTTGTATGTAACTTGTATAGTTATTTGCCTTGTAAATTATTCTAAGACAGGTGTAAGTTTTCTGTGGTCGTAGCGAATAATTTGCCATTAATGGACTAAGTTAAAATTTAAAATAGTCGCAATGGCAACTTGTTGCAATGACTTGTAATGGGGTTTAATTTATATTGCACTAGACTATTTTTTTATCCTTGAATTCGTATCGTATAAGTTATACTCCAATATATATTTATTGCACTGCATGTATCAAAACTAATTATTGTTATTTAACAATTACAATAAACAATTCGTTAACTGCTCGTGTTGTGTCATTACATTCCTAAAAGTACTTCGCAAGCCCTAACGAGCCAATGCGGATCACCATTAATTTGCATTGCATAGCAGAATGAATTACGTAAGTATGAGTTAATTTCTCCACTACAAGTATTACATATATAATATAGAGCGTTTACGAATGTATCAGATCAATTTGGAAACCAAGATACATTTTACAACACAATAAAAGTTATTATAACACAAACACACAACAGTGAGATAAAATAAATATCAGGTATGAATGTATCTTCGTCGAATTTTTCAGACACATTAACTGAGATTAGAAAAAATAAATCTATGAATATTCAAATAATTAAAGTACCTACATAACTAAGCCAAATAAATATTGTCATATTCTTCAGATACAGGAAAATTGTCGTTTTCATTTGCCTGTTATAGGCTCAAGCCTTGGCAATCGACCACTACAGGATACGTACGTTCAGGATACTTTCTGAACAACTCGGGCGTCCGGACCTTACCCTGGGCCGTACCCAACAGAGGATAACGTTTTCAACAGGTATCCTATCATCCCAATAAGAACACTATATACAATTTAAACAGACCAAAAGAGGCCAACCACCCCAAAGTGAAGAAAATATTGGCATGCCTCGACTGGTCGTCCGTAACCCTCCCAGTGTTCCTGTTCAAAACACTATGAGTACAGAGTAATCTAACAATTATTTTGCAGTACACTCGCAGCCACACTACTATAAAAGTCCGATATGGAATCAACATGACTGTATTCCCAGCTATGCTTGCATCTTCTACCATGAGGTGGCAAGAATTAACTGATAACCCAACCTTCACATCTTTTCCAAGGTAGTATTAGAATGTTGCCCCGGAAGAAAACTATCCTGTACACCAAACTTACCAACAACAACACCAATTAAGTATTTCTTCAATGCCTATAGATCAGTGGACACCACCTAGTTTAACCCAAGTAATAAATAGTATCCTACCCTACCGTATCCCCTCAAACTATTGTTCAGCCATCGCTAACCACACAGGAGACTCAAGCAGCTCAGCCGCAACTACAGTAGTTTTAACAGAGCCATCCACAGGTTCAGCTGGAACGAGTCGGAAAAGGCTACCGAAACCAGAGAGTAATCCATTCAAGACACTACAGGGGAGTCACAGTGTTCGAACTTCCTCCAGTCCCTACGTGGCAGGGTGATAATTTCGGTAAATACACAATTAATCACGCATCTGACTTCCAACGATTGGCTACAAGCAAATTGCTTGCATCCTTGCTTGAAGCAAGATTTGTAAGTAAAATGAACTGTTCCACGATCCACTCTTATATCTGCCATGTCTACCAACATATTTATGAAATAAAATAATACTACTTGTAATTCAAAACAGTTTTATTTTACTTTAAATAACAAACTGTATGTATTAAAGTAAATAGTTTGATACAAAAATAATTAATAATAAATATTTGTAAAACTAAGCTGGTAACAAAAATGGCATATGGACAGTTGGACTCAATCGCAATTTATTTTGCACTTGCTCAATAAGGCATGATGTGATTAATTTTCATAAAGGAATAAGTACTCTAAATGTGACGAAAATAATCTTTACTACTGAGGAATAATATAATTTCTGGTACCATGAGAGCCACACAGAGAGGGTGTCGTAGTAGGGATAAGAAATATAAATAAACTAGAAGACTTGACCAATGATACAAAGAAAAATATTTCGGCCGACAAATGTTTACCTTATTGCAGGTTATTTAGTTAATTTTAATTTATAGGAATATGGATATCTAGGATAATAAGAGTATCTAGGATAAACATATCTTGGCTTGGAGAAAATGGAAGGAAATGAAAACGGTATGTGGATGTTTGGTAAGGGGAATGGGAGCGGTATGGTAAATTTAGCTACAGGTTTATTGACCATCCAAAAAATTACCTTATCTTCATTGGAGTTATTATTTTCTGATCCACCATTTATATTATAACCTGACTCATTTTCGGACTCTAACTCGTATGATCGTACAAAAATAGAATCATCCAATGGATCTAGTTCAGGTGGTGGTGGTATAGAATATAGTACCTTTACATCTCTCTTTTCTAAGTACTTTTCCTTTACAGGCTCTGATTCGTGAACCTCTTTTACCTTCAGGGTAGAATCATTACTCGGATACATTACTTCCTTATAGGGTAAAGCTATAGCAGATGAAAACAAACAAAGTAGTCCCAGTAAAATCATCTGAAATTTAATTAGAATTAATACATGATAATTCCACGTACCTTAATTACAATATTATATTAAGCGTGTGACAAAATAGTTACTATGAGATATTATTTACCGTCAATTCAATAAGTTATAGAGAAATATTCTTACCTTCGCAGGTAATCCAAATGTATCTTGATACGACAACCTTTTGACAAGCACGAATAGCAAGTTCTCTTTTATATTTTCAATATATATTAAGGATGATGGTTAAAACTATTAAAAGGATATCAAAATATACTTAAGAATGTGATTTGGTCCGTCAGAAGTGTGGTAAGTACGAATAGTATTTTAATCTATTATTCAATAAGATAAACCTATCTTTATTGTAAAGAGGAAAGATTTACCTTGCATGTATCCGTTGAAAAAGAATAATTATTATCATTTTAGAAATCATATTTTTCCCACTTATATACTATTCACAGTATGTAAACGATTATAAACAAACAAGAAATAATGCGTAGACCTTATTTTATTATAGCAGCATTAGTCAGTCTCTTGCATACATATAGTCTTAACAGTTGCAAGTTATGCCCGCAAATTCAATTTTCATTTTATTTTTTGCAGTAGTCAATATTATAGAATTAGGTAGTAAGGTAACCTACGTTGCGAACATAGTCTAACCCGATTACGAGATGCAAAAGGTTAAATAAAATATTAAGTAATAGACTCAGTAAAATCTCATATATATTTTTATTTTGTTGTTAATTTTACGGGTGTAGGGATAGTTGTGACTGGTAGATGATCGCCTTCAGCTTGAAATCCACCTGGTCCTGCGGTATACTTCGTGACGTACATTTTACCATCGTCGCCAACGTACGACACCTGTCCATCCATGATCATCACTTTCCCTTTCCCATCAGGAGTGGAAATGATATGACCATTCTCGACAACAATAATGGTACCATTTGCAGTGACGTACCGGAGTGTGTACTGTCCCATTGAGTCCTGAAATTCCTCGTGCTGCACAGCTGAGAGCGTTCTTGTATCCGGAGCCGCCACTGTATATGATACAGTGCATACAGTAAATATAAGCGCAATCTGAAAATTATATTTACATTAACTAATCATACTTGCAGCTCACAGACATATTCCCATATACGCAAGGATTCACTGAGACAGCATATATACACGCGTATTAAATTCAAATAAAATGCACTCGTAGCAGCACATCTAATGGTCACCAGATCAAGTGAGTCGCCTCCAAGTGTACAAACTCAAAATTTACAATTGTAAAGATTTTAACTAACATTATCGAGGGCATCTGCTCTAATGAACTTACTAGTATGTTTATTCTAAATATATTATTCTCAAAGCTAACACAACATTTTCAAGAAGGTACCTACACTGATAAATTTGAATAAATATATACTTACGATATTCATATCGGTTGGTAGATCGCACACAATGGAAAAGACATATATAAGTGAGCTTGTGCAAAATTATCTCAAATTTATGTACTGAGTAAGTGGAGTAAAGTAAGCACATTACATTAATCTTAAATTAGGGAACAAGTTAGGTACTCTACAGACTAATATTTAACGTTCCGTAATGGGTTTATTATTATTTACGAAATAATTCGTTAACAGGTTTAACAAAATAATTAATTAAATCAGGTATTTAATTTAGATAATTTTATGAACCTGCCTTCTGCTAGTTCTATAAATTGGTGGTATACTTTTATTCCTATATCATTGTGTGTTCATTATTCAGCAAAAATGGTACAAAATTATATTTTTTGCTATATTCTACAGACAATTTTTATTCTTTGATGTGTATTTAATAAAATTTGTAATGAAGTAAGTTGATATTATATTGTACTGCTTTATAAAAAAGAAGTAATTTTTGTATTTCAGATCATTGCTGGGTTATTGTTACTGCTGGGATCAAACATTTTTGTATATTCTTATACAATATCTGAAGAATCTGCAGAAATTTCAATCAATGAAAACAATTATTATAAGCCCATTGTGCAGTCATTTGGCTTGGGTCATGGAGTACCGCCCTTTATAAATAACTTCATACACCAAGGAACAAATCTTTTCTTGAAGCCATCATTTATGATGCCATCTACGAATGTCATACCATCAATTGAAGGAGAAGTTGGATCTGTAGCACATGTCGAACCAAACCAAGTTCTAATCGAGGCAACGATACCCGAAATGGATGAAGAAGTAAATATTCCTGACACACCAATCTTTGAAGGAGTTATAGTTAATTTACCATCAGCTGTGCCGTGTTCACCGAAAGTTCCCGAAGCTCCGATATTGATTGAGCATGTGCCTGAAGAAGTGGAAATTTCAGTAATACCAAATATACCAGAAGCACCTGTGTTACCACCATTAGAACTTCCTGAATTACCTGTATTGTCACAAGGACCTGAAGTGGAAAGTACAGTGCCCTGTGTTCAAGGAGAAATTTCTACCAACCCCGAAATAACAGAAGTATTTTTTCCGAGCCAACAGCCAATTGAAATAGTTCAAAAGGTAGTAATTTGTCAACCTCCACAACTACCTTTGGTACCTATACCTGAACATCCAATTAAAGTTGCAATACAGGAACCCTGTTCAGAAGTATCAATCATTAAAGTAGAATGTAACCCTCAGGTGTTACTCGATAATTTACCTTATAAAGAAACAAATAAAACTATTGTAGCGATTCCTTCACCTCCATCTGATGAATTGGAAAGTACTGTAATTTTTGATATTCCACCTGCACCTGTTTTGCCTCCATTTGAACTTCCTGAATTACCTGTATTGATAGAAGAATCCAAAGCCAAAATTACAGAACCATCTGTACAAGAAGTAATTTGTACAAGCCCGAAAATAACAGAAGTTATTATTCCAAGCTATTTACCAATTGAAACAATTGTTAATAAGGTTGTAATTCCTCAGCCTCCAAAATTACCGCTCGTACCCATACCTGATCATCAGTTTGCAAGACAGGAACCATGTCCAGAAGTATCGACTGTTGAAGTAGAAAAATTGCCCACAACCCTAGAATTCGACACTCAGTTATTTTCCGATCATTTACCTTATATAGAAGAACCAACTAAAACTGTTATACTAATTCCTCCACCCCCAGAGATACCACTTATTACACTTCCTAAATTACCACTTCATGTTATTGTTCCTGAAAAAGTTGAAAAACCCGAAACGATTACAATTGAACCCAACATTTGTGTGCATAATATAGTTATAGAGCGAGTCATTCCCAACATATTTTTTAATAACAAAGGCCCAGTCGTATTAAATAAATTATGAATCGGGAAAAAATAAACTGCATTAAACAATAAGTATTTTTTTATTCCATTACCCTTGAATCAATGTCTTGGACGAAATGACAACAGCACTGGTTGGTCCGGTTTATTTATTAGATGAGTACGAACACAGAGGTCTTTCCCCATCCATTTTACATCGAAAAATTGTATAAGCTGAAAACAAACATATTTTTATTACATTACAATGACTTTAATATTGTTTGTGTTAAATAATGTTTGATACATCGCCATCGCCTTTATCCCAAATTATGTAAAACTGTCTACACATCTAAAGTTGATCACAAAATCTACCTTCCTTCCCACCAAAATGGAGCCATTTCAATGAGAAAGCCTAGGTACTTTTAAGAAAGTAAAAATTTTAAACTTGGACCAATGGCCTTTATGTGCCTGGCCAAGGTAATGGAAAGAAAATGGTACGATATAAATAAGCTGTCACATATCCAATCTCTGCGAACATAATTATTATTTCAGATGGTAGTGAATAAATTATTATGAATAGTTCCAGCCGCTACAACGCAATGTATATAGGTAGTAAAATAATAGGTAGTAGTAGTAAAACAATAGGTGTAATAAATTACCCGAATTAGAAAAATAGTTATATTTTGTTCAGCCAATCTCCTTGCAATACATGATCGGGGCCCAAATCCAAAGGGTAAACTTAGAAAAGGATGAATATTATCATACTGTGCTGAGCCTCGCAACCATCGCTCAGGCTTAAAGACTAGAGGCTCGTTAACATACTGCGGTAAACGAGATGCAATCATATTCTGAGTTACAATGACAGTCTGAAACATATGAAGATATCATAATTAAAAGTATATTAAGATATCATAATAAAAAGTAAGAAAAAAATTGTATAGTAAAGAGTGTTTTTAGGAGATTTCAAAGCACTATAATAGAGCTTGACGCTATTATCTACGTCTACGTACCCCTTTTGGTATCAAGTATTGTTTTAGAACAATATCTTTTTGTAATATCCGCCCTACTCCAATAGATACAGGGTTAAGTCTCAAACTTTCTTTAACACAACTTCGTACGTACACAGCTTTTGTCAATATTTCAGATGTTATCGGTGAATTTTTGGTAGGGAGTAGAGTTTCAATTTCTTCAAACATTTTTTGTTGACTGTCTGGAGTGCGAGCCAAATGGTAAAGAGCAAAACTTGTTGTATACGCTGTCTGTAACATAAAATTGAAATTTGAATTGATTTGATGTATGGTATGAACTATGGTTCTCGCAGGGAAAACAGCTTAAAAGGTGGTTGAAACAAAATTTCCCCAATAGGAGAATATGAATCAGTTTTGTAGGTAAATTTGTGTACTAAATTTAGTGCTGTTTTTACGTATTATGAGTGGAATATTTATCTATCTAAGTGTACGGGATAAGGATGTCCTACAAAAACGGAAAAAGGTCATACCGTATCGATAGAAGCCATTAAAATGTCGACCATCATTCCTACGATATCCTTGATGTCAATACCAGGCTGTTTTAAGAACGACTGTAATAGGGATTTATCATATATATTATTTCCATCTTCAAATAATCTCATCTTGTTTATTAAAATATCTAAAGACACTCTGAAACAAAAACATAGCAGTGAAGTACACTAATACTATAAGAAAATAAAACTATTATAATTAAATTGTACTTTTCCAGATATTCCTGGGAGCGGGCCAATTTTTTGTAGAGTGGTGTCTTAAATATTTTCCAAAGGAATCCTTTATCCAATTTCATTATACCGCAATTGGAACCAAAAGCGGCTGCTATTGTCTTACTGCTTCGTGAATTTGGATCTCCTTCACTTTCAGAAAAACTCTTGAACTTTTCATCGAAAGCTACCTTCCCAATTACTGGAAATTTATAATTTTGAACTGCAATTATTCGCTTGTGTAAGATTGAATAGAGGCATTTTATAAAGCTACAGTTACCAATGAGCAAGTGGCATAAACATTGTGATTATGACAGTAATATTTGGACGTAGTATATTTATCAACTCGGGGGTAATAGCAAGTCTATAGACGTTTTTAGTGCCAATCAATTTATGAAATGTAAAAGTTTTCCGTAAGAGTCCGTCTACGTTACCTTCCAAATTCAGTCGATTCAGATAACTCAGAAAGTCTTCATCATGTGAAATATTTTTTTCTAGAATCCATTTGATGAATTCTCTTACAATGGCATCCGTGCTCTCTACATGTTCTTTTACACTTTGAGGACTGGTGAAATTTTTTTGGAATGAACTTCTCAACTTCCACCAGTCTGCTCCGTTGCTGAAACCATGCTTAACAATGAGTTAAAAATTAAGGGACTACATAGTCCCTTATTTTATATACTTTATTAGTAGTATATAAGTATGTACACACATATGAGCAAAGAAAATGAGTACATACGTATTGAAAATTAGTATTTACATACACACATAATATCATCACGGCAAGTCCCTCACAGGGTAGGCAGAGAGTATAGCAGAGAGCGCCCTTTCACTCATGATTTACACACCTCTTTTGCTTATTTTATATTCATCAACTTTTTTATACAAGCCCGCAGATTTTGAGTACTCTTTACCTTTCCATCATTTAGAACTGGGGTAATTTTATATAGAAAGTTTGACCTTGGCCTTCAAGGCTTCTTCTTCCACTCACATTTGCTTTGTATTTCTTTTTTTCAGTCTTTTATTTAACATTTTTGAATAAAATTATTATTATGATATTATATTACCTAAATTAGTAAAAATGTCGCTGACTTTAAACAAGTGTATTATTATTGATATATAGGTCTTCCACGAAACTGTTACGAAAGCTTGAAACTGAATAAATCAATACCTACATCTGTTATTGTTCGTACTAAAAAGGTTTTTTGAGATCCCTGCAGAGGTATATAAGGTCAGGCAAGCTCTGTACATATTTGTTTTTAGTCCGGTTAAGCAGTAAAACTTCCCTCGAACTAACTGCGAGAGACCATATCCCAAAAAAAAAAAAAAATGTACATATTTGCTTATTAACATAATAATCTACCAATCGAACGGTTAGTAGGATCTTTATCCAATTTTGTAGTGTAAAAGAACTATATATTTAGGTCTTACTAAAATTATTACATGATATAACATAACAATTATTATGTTAATTTTGGGGTCGTGGCCCGTGCACCCACTGGCATCGCCCACCGGCGGGTGCACGGGTTAGGTTACCCGTTCGTCCACTACATCAAGGCTTTTACGTTCGTTAAACATCATACTTACTTAAACATCCATAAGTTAAAAAATTGAATACATTACGTGGAAAGCAGCCCGCCAGTATTGTAAATATGTTTTTTGTTAATTCGATAATGGAACATGGCAACATGGCTTCTCCTGGCTGGATATCGATCATCTTGCCGGAACACAGCCTCTATATCGTCAGGGTCAAACACGTGGAGCACCCTGACGCCGGGTGTTTCTCTGACTAGCTCACCGTACCGACGCCAATTCAGCCATGCATTTTTATCTAAGGCTTCAGCATTATAGTCCCCTATAAAAATATGCTTTGTTAAGCAGTTAGTATTTACTATGCAATATAACCATTAAATTTATTGGCATTTATAATATTAGTATTAAATATATAATTATTACATAACCTAAAACTAAAAACCTTAAAAATATAATATAAATATTAAAACATATTATTAAACGGAGTCCCTGTGGACAAGGTTCCGAAGATACTGGCAGCGTTCCCCCTCTGAACAGCAAGACTTAATCTTTGTCCGAGGTAGCTGCCAGCTCTTCGGTCTCCTGTGATGTCGACTAACCTTTTTGCTATTTCCTTAAAAAGCCTTATAGCGCTAGGACCCCACGGACCAAGGGTCTCAACACCGAATGGTGCAAAATCATATTCGGAGCCTAGACCCCTGTATTTGCACGCTTTAGCTATGCAATATGTTTTCTGCAGCATCGCATATTATAAATACTCACCCGAGCATACAATACACACTGCTCCCCATTTTTATAATTACGTTTGCGAAGTGCGTTTGCATATTAGAGGATGATTATTTTTTCTAAACGTATTATAACCATACGGTATAACTTGTACCATAAAACTCGAGTTACTTACCTACGAATGGGAAATACTTATGTAAAGTGCCAATGACTGGATAACACTTCGGTCCCGGTAAATCATCAAAATTCAAATGCTTCTCCTCGATCGCGTTTCCACTTCGATAACGTTTAGTGATGCTGACGCTGATGATGTTTACGCATGGTATTAACTTTCGCCCACCACGTTTATAAATTTTAGTATTATTTCCTAACAGTTTGTACATAATGCAATTCTATGCAACAGGACTAAAATAGCCAGCAGTGCGGACGAATCGTATCACATCACTGAGCATCGCATTACGATAAAAATACAGGCCACTCGCTGGTAATTAGATGCACATAACATAAGCAAAAGAAGTTGATAAAAAAGCAACTTGGGACAAGATGTAGGTTGGTACGCGTACCTACGTATAATATTGTGAATCCCAGTCATTAAAACTTGTTTTAAAACCTTTCCATGGGTTGTGGATTGATGATATTTTATTAAAATTAAAATAAAATTCCTTGAATAGAATATATTCATCATCTGAAACAAGCTGTAATGTAGGAACCGTACAATAACTAGTACTTATCTCAGAGTAGATTATAATATAATATACTGCTAGTACCATAAGAATATGGAGTACTTTTGTAGGTACTAGACCTACAAAAGTCAGGTTTAGGGTCGGCAACGCGCGAGTGATACCCCTGATGTTGCAAGCGTCCATAGGCTACGGTGACCGCTTACCATCAGGTGGGCCGTATGCTTGCTTGCACTTTAGTGGTATACATAAAAGTCATGGTCTTTCAGACAGCATTCAATAACATCCGCTTAGCCATTGATTTAGATGTTATGGGGATATTGAGTAACAAAAAAAAATTTAAACTTTTTTCAAAAATCTTATCGCATGACATACTTATTTGCTACTATACGTAGTAGAGTACCTCAGAATAGATAATATATTACGTATAAATAATACCATTGATACACAAAATACGTACGTCCGCAAAAACGATCCGAATGGAATACCTCATCCTTTTAGAAGTTGATTTAAAGTAGAATTCCATTCAAAAGGAATATTTTTCAGATAATTTGTAGTTTGAAGCGGGAATGTAGGTATTTTTCGCGTCATTGTCTAACTTTGCTTAAGTTCCATTTGTAATTTAAAATAAAAGGATAATTTATCTATTTATTAAAATAAATTAGCGCTGACCTAGAGAGCTTACGGATTCAGTTTTCTATGCCACTCCATAAAACGTGTCATTTATTCAATTTAATGCAAATTTAAAATAATTAATGACTTTCTCAAAAGAGCTTGTATCCAGAGACGTAAATAGAACTACATTTACTGTCAGTCTCTAATGTAATGTCAAATTTTATTATCAATGTCAAATCAATGTTGCTGCTTATTGGTTGTATGTGCCATTAAATAAATAAATACTTGGTTGTATGTAAGTTATCAAAAATACTATTTTTATGTTCTACAATGATTTGTTTATCTCGATTGAATTTCAAAAATGTTATTTACATCTCAAGAAAGGCTACATTATTTTCACAGAAGCTTACAAATATCAAATATAAGGACAGAAAATATTATTCGATTAATATACTTGGAATAGAAACATCTTGCGATGATACTGGCTGCGCAATAATCAATGAAAATGGAGTAGTACTATCTGAGACGATTCATTCCCAGAACTTGGTGCATCTTCGAAATGGGGGCATCATTCCTGACGTCGCGCAAGACCTTCATCGTACTTATATTGAACCTACAGTTTCAGAAGCTTTACATAAAGCTAAACTAAGTATGAGAAATATATCAGCCATAGCAGTTACACTGAAACCTGGCTTACCACTTAGTCTTGCAGTGGGAATGAAGTATGCTAAACATCTAGCTCGTCAATTTAAAACGCCCATTATTCCCATTCATCATATGCAAGCACATGCATTAATAGCTAGAATGCAAAACAATATCACATTTCCATTCCTTGTTCTATTAATATCAGGTGGGCATTGCTTACTAGCTCTAGTGCAAGATGTAGATACTTTTCAACTACTTGGTGAAAGCATTGACTGCGCTCCTGGGGAAATGTTTGATAAAGTTGCCAGGAGGATGAAATTAAGAAATGTACCTGACTATGCAAAACTTTGTGGAGGACAGGCAGTGGAACTAGCAGCATCTAAGGCAACAAATCCTCAAAGATTTAATTTATCTCTGCCTCTTGCTGATTACAAGGATTGTAACTTCAGCTTCAATGGCCTGAAAACATCAACACTGCTTCAACTGCATAGAAAAGAGACTGAACATAGTATTGTAGCTGATGGACTTATACCTGAAACCAATGACCTTTGTGCAGCATTGCTCATGGCTGCCACAAAACATTTAATTCATAGAACTCAGAGAGCTATGGAATTCTGTCAGATAAATAGCTTATTACCTAAAAACTGTAAGCAGTTAGTTGTATCTGGGGGGGTAGCATGTAATAATTATATATTCAAAGCTTTGGAAGTATTATGTAATGAAAGTGAATATAAAATATACAGACCTCCACCTAACTTATGTACTGATAATGGGGTGATGATAGCCTGGAATGGGCTTGAGAAATGGAAAAAAGGAATAGATATAAGAACAGATTATGATTCACTAGATATAGAAGCCACTAGTCCTCTGGGTGAAAACTTAACTGATAAAGTTTTAAATGCCAAAATCCCTATGAAATTAATGAAAATTAAATTAAAACCCTAAAAAAGAAAATGCCTATTTTTTCATATTTTTACGCCTTGTTTAGAAGAATATAATATTCAAAGACACGGCGTAAAAATAGATTTAGATAATAATTAAAATTCTTTAGTGCCCTTTTTTTTTTATTGGTTCATAACACAGAATTACTTCAATATGTAAGATAGAGAAGTTTTAAAAATATTTTGATTATATATATACAGTAGGTCATTTAAAAAAAATCTAAGTAAAAAAACCTATTAAATCTGATACTGGTTTGGAAAAAACCATTTCATAAGGCATTTGTGAAACAAATTAAAATTTGTACAATTAAGTTGTTAAAGATGCCAACCTCATCTACACTCGATAGTGGCAGATACAATTTCTATCAAGGAAGCGGAGTTAATTGCCATGATACAATTTTAAAAAAGATTTACTTTTTATCGAAATAGGTAGTTCATAAAATAATGGGATTCTCAATTTTTACACTCGGTAATCCTATTGTTTTACATAATAGAATGTATTCCAAGTATTAATAATCATGCATGTTGCCCAGCTGTGGAACAGCAATGGCTGATTAAAATAGAATAGAATATAGGTAGGTAGGAAGAAGAAGAATCATGCATTTAAAACTATTAAAGGTACTATTTATTCATTTATTATCCTGTTTGTCTTCTTCTTCTTCTTCTTCCTAAGTATGGCAATCAATCCCTTCAGGGACTATTTTTGCCAGTGTCGAGTGTTAGAGAATTTTCATGTTGCAAAATTTCTCGTGTTTGCCGCATTAAAATGCCTAGTGTCATGCATTCTAACGCCCAAAGGAGTTTCTGGAGACAACCCACGGCAGTAGCAGATCGTAACACGCTTTTGGATTAGAGGTAACCTATTGACCAAAATGATAAATCACTTAACCCAAAAGTCGTATTATGGCATTATTTCCAATGCTCCTATAAATCAGTCACTAAATGAAACTTTACTGCACATATCGACACCGAAAATACACATTAAAGATCACTATAACACAATTTACGACACACTGGAAAAAATCTCAACCGCTCCGCCTGATTCCCGCCAAAAACTCCCATCCTGTTTGTCAGCTCTCTACGGTTTGTCGCTGACGCTAACGCTATCTTCTTTTCTTCTTCTTTTTTTTTTCCCTATGGCAATCAATCCTTTGATTCTAAGGACAAACCTTAGCATATGGACTTCGCTAATCGCCAGCTGATGTCCTTATTCTAAGGGTTGGTCCTAGCGTAAGTCATTATTCTAAGGTTTGTTCCTTAGAATAAGGACATCGCTTCGCTTAGTTGTAAGTCCTTATTCTACGGCTTAAGCGGACTACACACCTTCAGTTTTAACTGTGCAGTTACATCGTATTTGTAATCGGCAAAGCTGACAACTGTGCAGTTGAACTGACGATCGTGATCGATCGTGCTTAGACACTAGGGCCATCAATTAAAACTGCACAGTTCGACTACATAGTGGTTCAACTGTACAGTTAAAACTGAAGGTGCGTAGCCCGCTTTAGTTTGTCCTGCGGGTTTGTCTGTCACCACAGAGTACATACATAGTCACTACGTGTTTGTCACTACCAAGACCAACTGTCAGTCAAAATAAATATGAAGCTTGCCTGTCTTGTCTGTCTGTCAGTCAGTAATTCATCCATCGTTTGCAGTTCAGTTGTATTTTGCAATCAAAAATGATATAAGTCTATAATGATTAAATTATAGTTAATATTATATCACAAACCTTAACACTTGCCAAATAATGTGTGCGACGTAACTATAAGAAAGTTAGCGCGGGTATAGAGTGCACCAATTCATTCTCAAGAATCGAGAAGTTACTTCGATAATGGACTATATTGAAAGGATTTACCGAAACGCTAAACGGCAGTTGACAAGCCTTCCTGCATCTGTACCGAAAACCATTGAATATGTTAATAAATCAATGAACAGTGTGAGGCTACCGCCGCTCACTAAGGATAACGTCCTGTATTATTATTTGCCTATACAAGGACTGGTTAGTTACACAACATTGTCAATAGGAGTAATGAACCCTCATGTAATGATCAGGTAATACATTGTTGATAAACACATAATCGAGTGGGAATACATACAATTTTAATTTAATTTTTGATCTCTATACCATGTTTGTATTATGTTTACAGATTGTTTCCAAAGCGGGATATTACAGATGTGTTATTCCTGTCTGCGGGTAGCGGCGCAGGACTGTGGCTCTGGGCGAGGCCGCACATGGCAGCGGCAGCTCCGGCACGTCGCTTCTCATGGGCATTTCTTGGGGGCTGTCTTTGGCCATTGGGCTCTATATTTTTGTGGGCCATTTTAAGAAGTTCAGTTGGTCAAAGGCCCATTTTAGGCACAATACTAGGAGTAACAACTGGGGCCATGCTTACAAATATTGCTGTAGACTATTTCCATTATGTAGAATTAATGTTTTGTGGTGAAGTGCATTTGCCTGAAGAAGTATACAGCCCCAATAGTGATGATGAAAAGTATGACATTGATATTTAAATTTATTATTTATAATAGCTTGTCTTTGTTGAAATTTTAGTTTTTTTTTAGTGGATTAATGTATGTATATGTAAGTAAAGTTGATTGATGGCAGGTTATGCATTCTATTTAAAACAAACATTATTTTTTCTACACATACTGTAGTATATCCATGATGTCGTTATTTAAATTTTCTAGCTAGTTTGTAACTATATACTGCTTGGATTAAATGATTTCACTGTGTTAATTATTGCACTTGTTTAATAATATTCCTACCTCTAATGATGTGTTAACCTAGACATTGTTAGTTACATTGGAGAAATACATAAGTTATTTATTATTATTTAACATAATTAAACTGCAACTAGTGACTGCAACACATACAAACAAAACAATAAATAATTCATTGTAAATGTTAGTTCCTATATAGACCTTGACATAACAGGTGTTGACAGCAATTGTGACATTGGCATTTATAATTGACTAGCTTTTTCCTGAGGCTTCGCAGGCGTGTTAAATAAGAACATGTACCTATATCTAAAATTCAAAATAATAGCTTTTGCTCACTTCTACCTATTTTAATAGATTTAACTCCAAAAAGTACGGATTTTCATACAAACTTTCATCCCCTATTGGTAGTTGGTGGAATTTCCAATTATGCCTTAGGGGTGGAATTTTCAATAATCCTCAAATACCTATTGATTTATTGTTAACTGAAAGGCCAAATACCAATATTCATGCGTTTATCTTAAAAAATGATAAATTTTCATACAAATTTACACCCCTTATCTTATACCTTAGGGGTGGAATTTCCAATAATCCTGAAATACGTATTTATTTATTTCTAACTGAAAGGTCAAATACCAATTATCATGCTTTAATCTTTAAAAATGACGGATTTGCATACACATCTTTCATCCCCTAGTTTACCCCTTCTTAGGGGTGGAATTTCCAAAAATTCTGAAATACGTATTTATTTATTTCTAACTGAAAGGCCAAATACCAATTTTCATGCGCTTTACTTAAAAAACGACAGATTTTCATACAAACGTTCAACCCCTATTTTACCCCCTTAGGGGTGGAATTTCCTAAAACGCTTTCGTAGCGGTTGCCTACGTCATTACATCTACCTGCATGCCAAATTTCAGCCCGATCCGTCCAGTGGTTTGGGCTGTGCGTTGATAGATCACTATGTCAGTCAGTCAGTCACCTTTGAGTTATATAGGTATAATACTAGCGGCCCGCCCCGGCTTCGCACGGGTAGACTTTTATATCAAATATTTTGTCTACCCGTGCAAAGCCGGGGCGGGCAAGTAGCCTATGTTAATCAGTAATAGTGTAGCTTTCTAACGGTGAAAGAATTTTTTAAATCGGTCCAGTAGTTTCGGAGCTTATAGACATTCAAATATTTTGTCTACCCGAGCGAAGCCGGGGCGGGAAGCTAGTATAATATATAGCCTATGTTACTCAGTGATGATGTAGCTTTCTAACGGTGAAAGAATTTTTGAAATCGATCTTAAAAAAAAAAAAAATTTAGGGGTGGACTACCCCTAACATTTAGGGGGATGAAAAATAGATGTTGGCCGATTCTCATAGATACCGGATAAGCACAAAAAAATTCATCAAAATCGGTCAAGCCGTTTCGGAGGAGTATGGCAACGAAAACTGAGACACGAGAATTTTATATATTAGATTTAGATAGCGAAATAATTCCTAAAAGCTTTATTTAATTATTTTGCGCTTTCTACATAGTATATTTTTGTTGTTTTTGAAGTTGGTTTTATTTTTTTATTAAAAGTTTTTATTTGCTCATTTTTAGTGTAAGCTACCTGTGCCCGCGAATTCGTATGCGTGGAATTAATTTGGCTTTCTTTATACCACTAAGAATACGGCCCACCTGATGGTAAGCAGTCAACGTAGCTAGTAGCAATTCCCGGGATATCACTAAGGAGTTTCCAACCCTGTTGTTGATGAGGAGTCACTGTGCTAGCAGCATTACTACTAGCCGAGAGTATCCTCGTGGACCACTGGCAATCTTACTAACTGCAAAAACACAACACTAAAATCAAAGTAGTACACTACTTTTAACAAAACCACTCCTTTTTACAAAAAGGAGTGGTTATGTACTCTGAGGTAGTGTTATTTCACTGCGGTCTTGTGTAATGTGGAGGTACAGTCTCCAGTCGGGCGGCTCCAATATAGATGGGACCACGGGAGATCCCAATTCGCCCTACCTCTCTTTTTAAGCTCATGCTGAACTTAAGCTGAAAAACTCATTAGTACAGGCCAGCGTTTGAACCTGGGCTCATCAGATGACAGGCCGTTGCTTCAACCACAAGGCCATCACACCACGGCTAGTTAATATTGGCTTAGAATTACAATACTATACAATTTATTTGTTGCGCGGAACCCTAATACCGATTTTTCCAAAATAAATTAAGCCCGATTTACGTCTTACAGCACCAGCTACTTGCCAGTGATAGTCCTGTTCAAATCCGTTCGGCCGTTCGTATTTTGTTCACAATTTCATGGGATTTGTATTTATAGTGCAGATCATCGCAAAACATCTAGTCCGATCTGAAGTTGCACCATGGCGGCCCGCGACGGTACAGTCAAGTGCAACAACATTATGTACGAATTATATTTTTTATAATCAATTATAAAAAATATAATTTTATTTTTCTTATTTATTTATTAACATTTTTATTATTCCTGCAACCACAACTAGTCAAATGACAATATATTTAGAGAAATAAATAAATACTTGAAAGTGACCTTGTAAGTTTATTAAAATTTGGAAAACAATACATGAAAATGGAATTAATTGTTGGCGGGGGGTTTAGACCACTCCACGTTTAGAATCAAATGGTCATATCCGTGTCCATTCAATGTTTGAATCGCCTTTGCGGCATCTGCACGAAACTTGAAGTGAACATATGCAAATCCCTTGCAAAGACCAGTGCTCTGAAACAGTACAATCATTGTTATGAATTAAAATATTGAAACTGAGTATCAACAGCAAGGAGATAATGGAAAATACAACACACCTTTTCCTTGGCAAGGTATAGTTTCTGAACTGGGCCAAATCCTTTGACCAAGTCATCCAAATCAGCTTCGACAGCGAAGTTACTGAGGTTGGAGATACGAATAGCAGCAACGTCGTCACGGCGCGCGCCTGGGGGCTCGCGGCCTGTACCACGGCCAGCCCCGCCATCGCGAAGATATGGCGCAACATACTTGTTAGTTGGTGCTGATTTCGAATCTGGAACATTAAATAATGTAGCAATGCAATAATAGTTTTACAATATTAATCAACAGCAACATGAGCAGCAGGAGCGCAACACTTATAGTGTTGCACTCCAAAACCAGGATCACCAACATTATTCAAGCAGCTTCTAAGCTCAAATGGAACTGGATCGGCCATGTTGTGGGAAGCCAGACTTTTGATTTTGATGGAACCTATTGTGCAAAAAAGACTTTCTGTTGCCCTACCTATCTATGTATTTTATCGGATGGTGAATTGTTTTTGTATTCATGGTGGAACTCCAGACTATATGGTATAGACAACAATATTGGGAATTTTCCTACCTGTACCAACTTTAGAAGCTTCACTGGCCTTAGTCTGAGCCATCTGTGTATGCTTGAATGGACAGCTCAGAGTCCAATGGTCTCCTTGACAAGTACGGCACTTGAAGATCACACTGCTACTTGGAGGCTGAAAATCAATAAATCCATTTAAAAAACATAGTATCAGAGATATACGTGTGAGAACATCTGGACAATTTTATACATACATATCATAATATCATCACACTAAGTGTCTTTCAAGGTACACAACCCACCACCTCCTCAAGTTTTATATATGCGAAGCTGAGGAGGGTCAGCTAAGATCCATAGAAATATGACAAACAAGCATTTTCACCACAACTTCACTAGCATAGCAATATAGTGAGCTTATTATTTCACTCAGAAATAATGTAGTTTTTAAGTGGTAAAAAATTTCAAAATTGGTTCAGCAATTCAAGATGTTACTTCCTACATACAAATATTGTACATATACATATAAGCGAGAAGAAGAATATCAAAATTAAATTTGATATTATCATATCAAATTAGGATTTTAAAACCTTAATCATGTGGTGGGGGTCACAGACAAAGACAACACAGTTGGATGAAATTTTGTTCTAGCTTTTATTTTAAAATTAACATAAATTTACTAATTTCAATGCTCTGATAAAGCTCAGATAGAATTAAGGTTTTGAAAGTAAGTAAATGAGTATGATTTCCTACCTTCAAACCATCCAACTCCCCATCATCAGGGCGTTGGCTCTCTTCCTTGCTTGTAATGAACTGCATATACACATCTTCAGACACCATAGTAGTGGCTGGGTTGGGGCCAAGCTTGTCACTTGCAGAGTCTCCAAATTTGCTCCAAGTCTTACGCTTGGCAATGCTCTGAAATACATTTATTCAGAATTATATTCAGTACCTATGTGTCTACCACTTACAATTGACACTTGAGACATTTATTGCTTGCATTTAATTTAGATTTGATAATTTCTCTTCAGAACATTGTTTTTGTTTTAGATTGACACAGTAGGTATTTAAACAGCAGGCATATAAATCTGTAAAATGTACTTTATCAATAAATTAACATTTAATATATAACATAGGTAATTATTATCTACATGAAATGGTCGAAACTTCATTTTGTAAATTGTCAATTTTTTTAATGGTTATATTAAACCTTTGTTGCACCAATGTGCTGGAAAAGTCCATAGTCCTTAATCAGGAGGACTTGCACTAGTTAATGGCTGATTATGACTGGCAGTGCATAATGTATATAATGGGTATGTAAGTTTTATTAAAATAAATAATTGACTGTTACCTTTGAGACTACACGCTTCTCAATCTTATAGGTGCGAACAATCTTCACTTTCTTGTTATCATTGTCATATTTATACTCTGTAACAACCTTCAATCCATTTTCTACGATTTCTGAAGGAGGTGGTAGAGCTCCCTGGTCAATTTCAACCTCATCAGCCCAAGAAGACTGGATTTCTTCAGCAACTGGCATCTGAGTAAGCATATGAAACAGAGTAATCAAATAATTGAGAATCTCTGCTGACTAAATTTAAATGAATAGAGAGTAGATTAAAGTAAATCAGACAATGATATTTATTTTTAACTAACAGATTATTATGTTGCGCGTAAAAGTAATAACCAATAGAAAGCACCTTTAATACACGTTGTGAAAAGACGTACAAGGATCCACCGCCACACAGACCATACCGACCAAACCAGACTTGACAACTAGTACCTACATCTGTTCTTCGTTAAACGTAAAGCCAAAAAAGAATCTCATTAGGAATTGTGAATAGAACATAACTAATGTATTGTACTTACAGCTGATATTGATTATTAGTGCAATTTTTTTATTAATTTCTGTATTTGCTGGAAAATAATGTAGGAAATTCACGCGCTTTAGTGTATGATCTATGCTCAGCGCTGTCCACTTTCCACAGATAAAATATCCACAGAGTACATAATCCCTAATATCTACTCCTTCTTCTTCTTCTTCTTCCTAAGTATGGCAATCAATCCCTTCAGGGACTATTTTTGCCAGTGTCGAGTGTTAGAGAATTTTCATGTTGCAAAATTTCTCGTGTTTGCCGCATTAAAATGCCTAGTGTCATGCATTCTAACGCCCAATGGAGTTTCTGGAGACAACCCACGGCAGTAGCAGATCGTAACACGCCTTTAGATTAGAGGTAACCTATTGACCAAAATGATAAATCACTTAACCCAAAAGTCGTATTATGGCATTATTTCCAATGCTCCTATAAATCAGTCACTAAATGAAACTTTACTGCACATATCGACACCAAAAATACACATTAAAGATCACTATAACACAATTTACGACACACTGGAAAAAATCTCAACCGCTCCGCCTGATTCCCGCCAAAAACTCCCTACTCCTTCTCCGACTAACTAGACTAGGCGCTGTAGTGTTGTTGCGATAGCGATAGTCTATCGATAGCATCGTGATACTATCGTGACCTCGAAAATCAATTAGGTACTCTATGGATAGTATAGTTGTGGTTGAAGCAACAGGCCTGTCATGTGATGGGCCCAGGTTCGAGTCCCGGCCTGTACCAATGAGTTTTTCTAAGCTTAACTACAGTGATTAATCACACCATGAGCTTTTAAAAAGAGAGGTAGGGTGATTTGGGATTTCCCGTGGGTTATCCCATTTAAATTGGAGCCGCCCGACTGGGGACTGTACCTCCGCCTTACAGAAGACCGCAGTGAAATAACACTACTTGATGTAGTGTTGTGTTTCTGCGGTAAGTAAGGTTGCCAGTGCTCCACGAGGATACGCTGGGCTAGTAGTATTGCTGCAAGCACAGTGAGTCCTCATCAGCAACATGGTTGGCACCCCGTAGTGATACCCCTGGTATTGCTAGCGGCTATAGGCTACGGTGACTGCTTACCATCAGGTGGGCCGTATGCTTGTGTGCCACCTTAGTGGTATAAATGTCAACACGCGGCGCGGAGCCGGCTTGAATGTGTCGGCGGTGAGTTTCGCGTCAGCAGTTTTGTCGTCGCCGACACCGTCGTCGCACGAGTGCACCGACCGCGCGCCCCGCAGCCCCGCGCCGGCCCTCGCCCCCTCGGTCCCTCCCCGCAGCGCCGCGCGCCCGCATGGACCGACCGACCCGCTGCCCGAGCCTGCAGCCCCTGCAAAACCTCGCCCAACACCTTGTCGAGATTTTGCACCAATTACCGGGAGCACCTCTGCCGCTCCCTATACGAAGCCCATGCCTAAGATGGCATCGAACCGGGCAAATAAAGACGATGGGTTTGTGATGGTGCAAAGAAGGAAGCGCCGTCAACAAATGAGTCGGAACCTCTGTGGCAAGGCACCTGCCGAGCCCAACGTAACGCTGCGTGCCGCGCAGCCGAACACACCGGTGTACATCTCCCGGCTACATTACTCAGTCAAGGCGGAGGATATAGTAGAGTACGTGCACCGGAAGCTCAAGTACCGGCCGAGAGTGCAGCTGCTGGAGTCGCGCCGCAACGTCAACTTTAAGGCGTTTGTGGTGCGAGTCCCTAATTGCTACCTGCACCTCGCCATGCAAGAGGACTTCTGGCCGCAGGACGTGGTGTTCCGTCGCTTCCGCGGAACAGTGCCACACGAACCATTAGTGAAGTGATATAATATGTATGTTAGTCTGTAAGGTATTTGTTATATTTCTTATATGTATGTTAGTCTGTAAGATATATGTAATATGGGCCTCGTAGCCTGACTTAAATTGAAATAAAAAGAAAAAAAAAAAAAAAAAAAAAAAAAAAAAAAAGTCCTATCGAAACTATCTAATTTTGGCAATACTATCGATAGAATCGTATTTCGATAGAATCGATAGGACTACTCGCGCTATCGACAATTTTTCGAGGTCAACTATCGATAGCGAAACTATCGCCATTGCACAACACTAAGGCGCTGTCAGTTGATGAGTATGATGGATGTGAGCAAAGACTACAAAACGACTTAGAAGTTGAGTGAGTGAAGTGAAGTGAATGAATGAAGAAAGGGGAGTTTTTGGCGGGAATCAGGCGGAGCGGTTGAGATTTTTTCCAGTGTGTCGTAAATTGTGTTATAGTGATCTTTAATGTGTATTTTTGGTGTCGATATGTGCAGTAAAGTTTCATTTAGTGACTGATTTATAGGAGTATTGGAAATAATGCCATAATACGACTTTTGGGTTAAGTGATTTATCATTTTGGTCAATAGGTTACCTCTAATCTAAAGGCGTGTTACGATCTGCTACTGCCGTGGGTTGTCTCCAGAAACTCCATTGGGCGTTAGAATGCATGACACTAGGCATTTTAATGCGGCAAACACGAGAAATTTTGCAACATGAAAATTCTCTAACACTCGACACTGGCAAAAATAGTCCCTGAAGGGATTGATTGCCATACTTAGGAAGAAGAAGAAGAAGAATGAAGAAAGACAGAATGACATGACGTCACACCTACATGAGCACCTGATGTGACAGTGACAGTTGCGTGTGACATGACATTTGATGACATGATTTTACACCGTACCTATGCCAAGAAGGACGTTGCCAACCTTCTTGTGGTTATGCCACCGTAAGATGTTGCTAAGAGGATCCTCTCTATTATCATCTACATGACATTGGCGAAATACGAAATGTTCTTTTTAGTGCTGCCATTAAATAAAAAATTGAATTGAATTGACATGACTGTCGAACCTACATAAGTTGAAATTTAGATTCCTCGTACAAACACAAGATTTTTGGTCTGGTGTAGAACTTCAATTTTGACAATCAAAGGTAAATGTTGTCTTGATCTTGTCTTGATATTGTTTCATTTATTATGTGAGATATACAGTGTTTTTATTCTATTATATAGGCAACGTTTAATGTGATCAAAATTCCACAATGTGTTCAACAAAAGTAAATCGTATAATATTGTTAATTATCAAAATGAAGAAATGTTTCTGGTGATTGGTGAAATGGAGTCCATAGACTGCCAAGAAGGACGTTGCCAACCATCTTGATGGTTATCCCACCGCACGATGTTGCCAAGAGGATCCTCTCTATTATCTACATGACATTGGCAAAATACGAATTGTAATTTTTTGTGTTGCCATTAAATAAATAATTGATTGATTGATTGATTGGTCTGGTGTACGATGTACGAGGACACAAAAAATTGCAAGAAGTTTATTTAAAATTATTGTTTTCTGTAACATTATTGTTGAATAATAAAGCAAAAAAGGGTAAATTTACGACGTCTGATACATTCGCGTTCCAATCATGCGTTTAAGTTGCGGTTGTATTCCAGCAAATTCCAAGAGAATACAACCGCTACGCTAGAGTTGTATTCTCTTGGACGTTTACCACGTTTACAAAACAAACTTGCGGATAAAATATTTTTTTATCGTTCATATTTACTCTATGAGTACGACACAACCAAACAGCTATGAATGAGGATATAAGTTAAACGTAGTGTTTATTTACTCTGTGATTTAAGGTTCTATTTACGGTTCACGGTTGGCAGCCCTGCTGCTATCTACCTACCTATTTTTATTATTATTATTTTGTAAGGAAAAGTTTGTTTGCTACTCGTAATTCTTTCTCCTGGTATTTAGTTTAAATTTTAATTAATTGTTTTACAATTACTAATTCAATACGGAAATACGTTGTGATGCGAGTGTGGTTTAGTAGGTAAGAGTTTTCAAAAGATTTTCATACTTACTTGCTTTTGATAAATTATTGTGCCACTGTCTGTACCTACCTGAAGTAGTAAACCATCGAACATTGCTAAGCAAGCCAGTTTACACAATAGCCATCGAGTTTTTCCCATCAAACCTAGCAGTGCGTTTTCTTGAACATATATATATATATATTGTCTGTAAATGTCAGCAGGCTCAGTCAAAGTAACTTAGTTAATTTAATTAAAGTGTGTGATACTGAATAATAGGGACAATTTGATAATTGTAGATACTTACCTGAATGTACAAGTCAAAATATCTGGCATTTTGGCCCTTTGAAATTCCACAAATTTCTATTGTTGCTTACAAGTACTATGCCTACAGTAAGTAGGTACTTAGCTTGTTATTGTAGGCATGGATTTAAGTTAGGGCATTTCTAGCTATGTGTTCATTAGGAGTTCATCATACAAACTGCCTATCTACATCTGATTTGTAAAAACAAAACTTGGCTGGAAACACTTATGTGTCAATAACTAATTACACTTTGATAAAATAATAGAAATGTAACATAAAAAGTACATATTTAAAGGTTAGTATTTAGGGTACTTGTAGGTACACATTTAATTACACATGTGATTTTAGCAATAGCATTCCTTGTTATCATGGGCATTTTTGGTAATGTCCTTGTTAATCAAATGGTCTGCATTACATCATTTAAATTGCCATATTATGAATTGCAACAATTTATTTGGTTGGTTGGAGTATAGTGTCATTCTGGGAATTTACACAATTTATAATATAATATCATCGAATGTACCTATTACTTATTCACCTACTAACACTTAGTGTGCTATTATTTTACTTTATAGCTCTACAGCTAATGTTTGAATAGATCAAGGATAGGTAGTTTATTCACATGATTAAGTAATCAAATTGAGAGTAAAGTAGGTATTTTAAGTTTTTTTTACAATTTGCTTGATTCTAGAACATCACAGGTAAACAGTTTTCAACATCATACTCGTAACTCATAGTCATCAATTTGTAGATGCTTAAAACTAATGTAAATAGTTGCTTCAAAGAGAAAAAAGCTGTGATAATCAGGTGCACATACAGACAGACATGGTGAAATGATAAGTATCTCCAAACTTATGCTTCAGATTAAAATCTTTAAGGATTTTATTATTATTTATTTATTATTTGAACTGTTAATAAAATAGCATCTATTTTACCCGATTAAATATTTGCACCATGAGAACTGAAACTATACTATTATAATAGTTGCAACTTACAACATAGGTACACAAATTACTCATTATTGAAATGAAATACTGTATCAATAAACTGTTATCATAACACTTTGCTATGAGATAAAACATTTGTGATGATGATGATGGGCCTGCTGTTGATAAAAGCAAATAACTAAATTGTTCTAAATGTCTCCATATAACTTTTGTTTTATTACAACTGAATGTCACCAATTTTTCCTTTATAAGTTAGGCCACCAATATTTTTGATTTTTTTGTGTGTCATTTTTGTCATTAAGTTTTACCATTACACATATGTAACCCAAAAGTAACACAATATTATTTTATAAAACCTGCTATAAAAATGGTGTTACGATTTTTTACCATAACGCTACTATTTAAAGAGCCAAAATGCAAAACGCAGTATTAATATGGCAGCACTTTAAACTATAAAATAGCAGGCGCTATACTATCACTGGCATATAACTTGGCATAGTGGGGATGAGTCTGGTCATAGTGCACTTAATGCAACAAAAAATGGTCATGTTTATTGCTTCTCATTGGTTACTATGGCTATTGCAATCAGTGAATTTTAAAAATGTTTTCTTAGAATAAAGTAGATGAATTCGTGAAGTTAATTAAGTGTTATAAATAAAATACACGCAGTTACTAGTTAAGTAATGTATTATATTTAATATTAACAATTGTATATCGTCATCATCGCTATAATTTTCTAAAAGTGCTACCCCTCCTGGCATTAAATTGATGAGTGCATTAAGTTGACAGATCAGTCACTAATGGTTGCCTTTTATATATACAGATATATACTCAAAAATGTATACCATTAATATTTGTATGATTGTAAAAGTTGTTATTAAAATAGATTTCTTGATGGAGTAACTTTTCTACACAGTATCATAATGTTTTGGTTACAGGTATTAATTTCAAGAAGAAAAAATGTTGCGATTTTTGAGTAGGCGGGGCAGATCATCAAGTCAAAACCGCAATAAACAAGGACAAAAATCTTCCATCAATAAGAATTTAATACAATGCAAGGTAGTGTTACTTGATGACACCGATATTTCCATTAATCTGTCTAAAAAAGCGAGTGCTGGAGACCTTTATGAACAAGTTTTTTACTCATTGGATCTTATAGAAAAAGATTACTTTGGTCTCCAGTTCACTGATACTAATAATGTGAAACATTGGTTAGATCCTACTAAAACAATAAAGAAGCAAGTTAAAATAGGACCACCATATACATTAAGATTGAAAGTTAAATTCTACTCATCTGAACCAAATAATCTAAGAGAAGAGTTGACCAGATATCAATTCTTCCTACAACTGAAGAAAGATATTTTGGAAAGCAAGTTAGAATGCCCACATTCTACAGCTGTAGAGTTAGCTGCCCTGGCTTTGCAATCTGAGCTAGGGGATTTTGATGAAACAATACACACACCTGCTACTGTTTCTGAATTTAGATTTGTCCCCAACCAAACTGAGGAAATGGAAATCGAAATACTGGAGGAATTTAAGAAATGCAAGGGTCTTACTCCAGCTCAAGCTGAAGTCAACTATCTGAATAAAGCTAAGTGGTTAGAAATGTATGGAGTTGACATGCACATTGTCCTGGGCAAAGATGGATGTGAGTACCATTTAGGACTGACACCAACAGGAATACTGGTTTTCGAAGGACCACAAAAGATTGGTCTTTTCTTTTGGCCAAAGATCAGCAAGTTAGATTTCAAGAAAAAGAAATTGACCTTAGTCGTAGTTGAAGATGATGATCAAGGACGTGAACAGGAACACACCTTTGTTTTCCGGTTGCACAATGAAAAAGCTTGTAAACATCTTTGGAAATGTGCTGTTGAACATCACACTTTCTTCCGCTTAAGAGCACCAGTCAAAGGGCCGTCAGCTCGACAGAACTTCTTCAGAATGGGTTCAAGATTCCAATACTCTGGAAAAACGGAATATCAAACTACTCAGCAAAATAGAGCTCGTCGTACAGTTCAATTTGAAAGGAGACCTAGTCAACGTTTTGCACGAAGACAGAGCCATGTCTTAAGAGAACGCGAAAAACAAAACACTTTGCCGAAAACTGAACCTACTGCATCACCAGATGCAAGTAATGAGATACCCAGTACATCATCTGACACCGCTGTGCTCATTCCAGATGTTGATAATCTTTCAAGGAAGAGCAGTGCCAAGTCTCAGAAATCAACTTTATTAGATTGTGATTCCAAGACAGTTGAAGTTGGTGAACATTCCACTAAGAATTTCTTAAACGAAGAAACCCGTGAAGAAGTGGTTATGTCAAAAGATGATGCTATCAGTAATAAGGTCTTGTTCAAAGTTGATAAGCCTGTTATTGAAGAAAAGAAAAGTAACTTAACTCAGCTTGTAATAAGTAAACCATCATGCACTTGCTCACCAGTATCAGAATTAAATCCACTGAATGACCTTCTTATGAGTTTAGTAAAGGAAAAATTGAATAATGATGATTCAAAGAATGAAGTTAAGAGAGATGAGTCGGATTCTGCTGGTGACAGGGAAGTACCTAACAACCAAGCTAAATGCTATTTATCGTCCACTAAGGCACTTCCTCCAGGTCAATTAAAGTGCAATAATATACTGAAGGCCAGAGAAAACGAGGTTAAAATAATCAATGAGTCTACAAATATAAACCTGTCTATACCATCCACACCATCTCCAAAGATATTGAATGAACCACATTCAACCAGTACAAATAGCTCCCAATATGTCTCTATTGTAGTAGTTGAGCCACCACATAATCAAGCGAAAATTGCTTCACCTAAACAACAAGAAAAGAAGGAAGATGTCACTCCAAAATCGCAACCTATCTCTTCACTATCACCATGGCTGGTGACTTCCGAACCCAGCTCCCCATCTGGAATAGGTGAGAAAGAAATTACTATAATCCATCGCAAATCTGTCATCACTACGCAATTGTAGAAAAGAAAGTGATTACTTACAAGGCAAGACAAAAAATATCGACTTGTGAACATCCTTTTTGAATTCGGTTGAATGTATATTTTTTTAAACATTAATATTTCCCGTTTAATTATTGTTATGGAATTATTCCGATATTTGTTTTATTAAATATCAAGTTCAGTTCTGACAGCTGTCATTCCAGAACACATTCCACAGAACAGAAGCTGCAAAATATTTCAATACAGAGTAAATTTTGCAAGTCTGCTAAAGTTACAGCTAAGACCTTGTCGCTTGCATATGAGTATGTACTTAAACGTATTATTTGATGTCGTTTTCATTGTTAGTAGACCGTTAATATATTAGAAAAATTGATAGGTGAAGTTAAGTTAGAAGTAGGCCCCCAATTTTAAATTAGAAGATCTCTGCCTCCATTTCCAGAAGATTTTGACATTGTGCTTATGTCGTTTGGATAAGTTATAAGATAATACTTGACACAATTCGAAATTATAGCGCATGTAACATGTGTTTACGTACGTATATAAATCTTAACCTATCTTGAATTTGAATAAATTTTGACTTGGCTAAGCTCATTATTTCAATGTTGTAGCAGTTGTAGATAGTTAGTTCATTAGTGATCAAGTCAAAAAAGGCCAAAAGACCATTTTGGCTGCAAAATTATAAACAAGTGAAAATCATGGGATGTAGCACTCTTTTTACCCGACTATCCCAGAATAAGGTGGAAGATTGAATGTATGTATATTTCTTTGATATTTAATATAGGTATTTATAATATGAATTAAATTATAATTGATCGATCATATTTTCAATAGTAGTGTAATGACAAAGCTTTCTGGCAGATCATCGTAACTTTATATATTTTGGGGTGTTCTGAAATTATTTCGTAATTTCAGTTTTAATGCCTCTTCTAGATCTCACTTCTCTGTACTTAAAATAAACCTTGCTCTTTTCGCTTTCAAAGTTTCTCCAGAAACCTAAAGCGAGATGTAGTTTCATTTCCAATACGAATATTTAATGTTTTGGAAAACCCATTGGTACCGTAGGTTCATAATACTGTCAACGGTGCCACTGGGCTATTTTTGTATTATATTACTCTCAGCCTAATGATAACATTAGGTACCGTAAATGCATACAACATGAGACAGGTTTAAATTTCAATTCACAGTATAAGGTGTAATTCTTAATAATTATGGTTTGAAATTTTACTAGAACATGAGTCTCTATCTATGGTAATAGCAGCATATTGCAATATTGAGCCAATCAATGTAGTTTTTTTTATATATATTTATTTCGTCATGTCTCAATTTACCTGCAACATGCGGTAAACATAAGACACCTTATAAAAGTCATGGTTTCCCATGTAGAATTTCAATGTTTGTTAATTGAGACGTTAAAATATAACAAAATATTGAATTTGCGCAAATTAAAACAATAATAAATCAGTTATAACTAGAGGTATTAAATAAAAAAAAATATTATCTCCAAATCTTACCAGATCTTTTACTAGTTCTTCAAAAATCAAATAAAAATTATATAAAATCAAAAACAAAAAACTAACTTCTTCATAAATCGTCAAAAAATAAATCAATTTTGAGACCGAAGGTAATTTGAGATCTCAATTTGCCCACATGTCTCAAATTAGCCTTTAACACTAAGTAAATTAATAACATTTGCAACTTATAATAAAATTTAAACATTGAGATCAAAATTGGAGTCTAAGCTATTAGGAACGTTTTATTGCGATACATAGGCTATACCTAGGCATACCTACGCTTTGAAGTGCGCAAAAAAATATTATTTTACACAATTTTATTAGTCTTATAATTAAATATTAATATTAAAAATGTATTTTCCCCTTTTCACTTGAGTGGGCTTAATTGTATTTATTATTCGAGAAGTGTCAATTGTCATCATGTCATCCACTGCTGGAAATATGTAAATACCCTTTGTAGCTGAAAAACATCTCATGAAGCGACAGGTCACTTTTCCGTCGCTAACCATGTTCGTAACTTGAGCAATATGCATCTTTTCAGTTTGTTTTTTCGTATTCTCATTGTAGAGTAATTCCACAACAACAAAAGAATCTGGTGAAATCTCCGAATTATTTACAATTTCTGTATCGATATCTTTAGAGCAACCAGCACCACCATCACTAGGTACAGAAACTTTAAATTGTTCGTCAGTATAGACCGATTGGTCTACATTGAGTGGATCTTCATTTTCTTGGTTCTCATTATGTGGGATGTTAGTTATACGTGGTGACGCCGATCTTTCATCATCATCAGGAAACATGTCATGAACATCATCAAAAAACACTGTGTCGAACTCATTATTGTCATCGGATGATGAGTTTGCAGTGTTCAAAACTGCTTCCCTCCATTCTTCTAAATCACTGCAGGAAGTGCTTTCATCATCGACGATCTTTTTTTTTTGTTTTTTCGTTTTATTACGTTTCGTCTTAGTCTTTAATGATTCGGATAAGTCCTCCACTGTTACACCTTTACCTGGAATAACTGCCACCTTTTTTTTCTTCGGGGCTGTGCTGCATTCTTTTGTTCGCATATCTTCGAGATACATTTTAAACGTTTCTAACCATTGCTGAGATGCATTATTATGGATTTCTGGATCTTCCTGTGTAGGCAATATATCTAAGACTCTTTTTTCATTAATTGGATAAATCCCAGCTGCTTCAAATCCGGACTTCATATTTTTTCCCATATTTTCTATATTATCCAGAGTTTGCTTCAAAAGCCTCGGAAAAACATGCTTCGGCATTACTCCTCTATTTTTTTCCTTCCAAGACAGCAGAACAGACCTCCATTTTATTTTTAATGGTCGAAACACTGCTACATCGAGGGGTTGGCACAACCCCGTACTATTTGCCGGTAAACAAACAAATTTAATATTATAGTCAGTACACTTATGTATCACATCTAATGAAAAATTACTGCTCAGATTGTCACCAATTACAACCACGGGTCCTCTGCCATTAAACGATTCAACATAAGGAATAATGACCTTCAAAAACCAATCCTCAAATATTGTAGTGTCAAACCATCCACTCCGAGATCGGTTGTAAACTGTATTTGGAGGTCCTCCTTCCGTCCAAGTATTATATAAATGTTCCGCTTTATAAACGACGTACGGTGGAAGCAGAACACCTGAGGCTGTCCCAGCAAACATTACGGAGGTACTTGATTTTGATGAGTCAATGATTTTATGAGCATGCTTGATACCTCGACGTACCAACACTTTCTGGCGTCCCGGGTCATCAGACATATTAGTCTCGTCAAAATTTACTATTGCGGCCGGATCTACATCCTCCAAGGTGGTTTTAAATTCTTGGAAGTATGATTATGTCTCCTGCGTAACTCCAGCTCTTTGGCGTTTAATATTTTCTGAGAGCCTTACAGATAAAGTGCTTTTATGGCGCCGTAGAAAACCTTCCAGCCAATATCGTCCCGGTAAGTTACCTTTGAAACGTGTCTCATTTAGACCTAGCCTATCTAGATGTGATTTCACGAGTAAAGATAGGTCTAAACCTGATAGTGGATATCCCCAAGCAGCAGCTGTAATGATTGATTGCACAAAGACTTCCTCCAGAGCTTCACTGAAAACTTTAGGACGGCCGACTTTGTTTAATTGTAGCCTTCGGTGTTTTCTATTTAAAGATGCTCGAGGTATTTTAAATTTTTCTTCCGCTTCCCTCAAAGTCATGCCAGTGTCAACTGCTGCCATAGCAGCTTTCAAAGTGTCCTCACTATAATTTCGGTAGGGTTTCGCCCCGAGAACTCTTCGTCTTCGCGAAGTCATAATTACTGAAAAAAAATATATATATCATCAATAATTATCATAATTACTTGAAATTGAACCACTAACGATTTGAATAAAATTTGAGACATATGCACCTAATTTGACTCATAAGCACCTAATTTGAGACATGGTCTCAATTTTCCATCATAAAAATAAAATGCGTCCAGTTTGAGGAAATTTTAAATTTATTCTGGCAACATTTAACAAATAGTCTAAAACATGGAGTTTTTTTTGTCTATGGGAACATGCTTCACATGATGGGATTGATTAATCGATTTAAATCACAGTACTTATTAGTCAACTATCAGAGTTCTGAGGTATATGTAGTACAACAATATATTTCACAAACAAATTAATGTCTATTTCTCAAAAAATACTACTTACCTGGTAAAAAATCCTTCACGACAGCAAGTATGGAACCTCACACAACAAATTTGAAACTGAACTGTCAGTGTTGCCAAAATAATAATGATACTACATGTAATAATATATGCCATGGAAGTTTAGTCTCAGTTTACCTTCGAGTCTCATGTTGTACGCATTTACGGTAGATGTTAAAAAAGCATACCTCCTCCTGACTAAACTAAACATAAGTAAACTGTAACATAAGTTTGTATTTTGTTTGTTATTTAATCGTAATGCTAATTGAATATTACAATGTGTAAGTTATAATATGCGTGTTAAATTGGGTACAGATACGGATAGTATCTGTACCCAATTTGACGCGAGTAGCTATTGATAGCGTTAAGACTGCCTTTTGACATATGCGCGTGCGCTTGAAGGGTCAGTGATTGATTATATATCATAGGTACTGATTATACATACATATACAGTATGTATCATCAGTACCTAATTCAGCCGTCCTTTTACTATCAGTTCAAATATTTTTTACATATTAAATAAAATATTTTTTGTCATTCCATTTTAATGTAGCTTAGTAATTAGAAGGTACAAACGTGATAACAGTATTATGAAACATCTAATAGAGGTGCCATAGATAATAATTGTAATATTTTTCACCGCCTTTTTGCAACGCCTCTGTCGAGAGATCGATGAAGTAGGGAAATTATCGAATATAGTATAAATAAGTATTTCGTTGCATAGGCCATAAAAAAACATACATGTTTTTACATTACCGTCACGTCATGAAGGAGCAGTTTTGACAAAACAAATACTCAAGAACACAGAATTAATTATGTAGGTACTAAAATACTTTTGAAGATCTTAAACTTATCTAAGACTTCGGAAATGACTGAACAGTAAACTAAACTAGCAATAATGTGTACAAAATGTTTTTCGGTAAATATCGGATGTTCTATACAAATTATATTACTAGTTAACGGTCATAATCAATTAATCACATCAAATTAAAGTTTATTTGTATATATTTAAGTCCTTAACTGACTTTAGAGAACATTATCTATGTAGGTATTTTAGTTATAGTTTTTTATGAATGGACAAATATTATATTGTGCCAATAGATTGGTAATATGACAAAGGTGCTTGGGAGTAATTTAACTATATAAAAATTTATTAAAGATTATACCTTTTTAACTATAAATAGATTATATTATAGAATAAAATGGAATCTCTGTGATTACTTCGTCCCTTATTATTATAAGTAACGATTGTTTAATAATATTTCAATTAATGTACCACGCATGTACTTACATCAATTTAGTATTTATATTTAATATATGCGAAGAAATATAATGATTTAACATTAGATAAGTGCCTTAATGAATTATCATATGTAATGTAATTCGCCTTAATGAGAATAGGCCGGTGCTAACCAAGGAAGCAATGGTACGGCAAATATTTTTTTTATCAAATTTAAATAAATTTTAATTATATTATTTTATATGCCTGTCAAATAAATCACATAATTTACTTATATGTACCTTTATTCACATCGAATGTTATTTTATTTACTTGTACTTAATTCTGTTAATTAATATTAAATATTATTTCCGCTTCACTATTGTTTTATTTAACTTTTCCCATCGCATTCAACCAATCGGAATTTCGAAGAATATTTAAGTCTATTCCAAACTTCTCGCAGTGTTTTCAACCATGTTTGAGAAATCATAAATTTTTGAAGCCATTCTACAAGTCAAAACAAAGAATCGAATTGTCATAAAGTTGTGACTGACGTAATGTGCTCTACGACAAATAACGTGTATAAGTTAGTTATTTTATACTCTGATATTTTATTAGTGGTTATTTAATAAATATGAAGAAATCCACAGAGAAGATCTCTTCGTCGTCTTCTTCAGAGATTCAAAATTTGTTTTCTTTCAAACGTTACTTTATTAATAATTTAGACTCTTATCACGGGGAATATATCTTAAAGGATGTGTCTAAGATTTTGGAGAAGAATGCTGAATCGACGAGGGAAACCTCTCAGACTGCGATCGTGGGCGAAGACATGGAGGTGGCTGGTCCTCCGCCGCCTATGCAGCTCTACGAAATCATTGGTATGTATGTAAATAACACTTCATAAATGAATATGACTTGGAATGTATGTTTATGAAGTAGGTAGACTATGCGCTTTGATTATAGGATATCAAAGGCGTTACTGATACCTTTTTTACATTAAAAACGGTCACTGGAATCGTCAACCATATGCCTATTTGTCATGAAATTAACGTCTATAAGCTACCAACTTATTACAGAGTAATTTTGTTTTTAGGTACTGTGGTCGATCCGAAAATCAAAACGTTGGATAATGTTGCACGAATCATACCGAAATCTGAGTGCTTATCACAAATGCTGACATCCGGTACCGTAATCCTTGACATTAGCTACGACAGAGATGAACTAAAAATTGCCATGGACTACATGAAGCGTTAGTTTAGCTTTTATAATACACCTCTCTGATATTATGAAGTCATATACTTTCGTTTAGTAATTTGACAGAAAAAGAATTTGATTTATTTCCGCAGTTCTAAAAGAATTGTTGGAGAAACAGGCGCCTAGTGTGACGATGGCTGGCGATGCCGGTGCTGGGGAGTCTAAGAAGCGGTACCTTATACTGATTTCGACAGTAATGACTTGGGCCGTTACTAAGCCATTAGATCCGGTAAGTTACAGATGCTAGTTATATTACCTACATCTATCTGTACCAAATATTCACTCCACACTTAAAGAAGACTTACTTTGTTCCCTAAATGTGTTCTCAGGATACCCCAGATTTACCTTTTGTAGAAACTGATTTTCGCAAAAGGAAGCCACATCCCAATTATAAAATGCATTACGATGTTGAAAACGAAGTCATTGGACTCGCCAGAAAATATAGGTCACAGATCGGGTGGGTACTTCACAATTTTGTTTAATATTTTCCTGGTTTAATACGCTAATATTGGTTTTTCCCCAAATATATAAATATTCTTGCTCATTGCCTACCTTACATTATGCTGACCTATAAGTATCAATCACCAATGACTATTATCGTTTTTCCCAGAGCAATAGTTGTGGCGTCCGGTGTTACTTACGGTGGAAAGGAAGACGTACTATTCTATTGGTTTCAAAAAGCTTGGGAATGTGAACGCCTACTACCGATATTCGGTCGCGGTAGTAATATTGTACCGCTTATCAACGTTCTCGATCTAGCCCAGTTAGTACCTACCTACCCACATTTATAATTACTCCATTGTAACTATTGAGTTGTGTACCTATAATCCCTATGATAGTAATTTATATACAAATTTTCTAGAATTGCTTACAACCTTATTACTGACTTCCCGAAAAAGCTCTACATTCTTGCCGTTGAACAAAACGTAACGAAACAAAGAGAGGTTAGTGTTATACCGAACCGAGCGTGTTATCCACTTGTTAAAGGTTAGTCATGGTTGCATAGCATAGATAAATTGCCCTTGCAGATAATAAAACCGCTCGGCAGGCAAGTGGGCTCTGGTATGTTCAAATGCATTCCGCCGGAGGATGCCTTCTTGATACCGGAAATGGACGTAAGTAAAATATAAGTGGCAATAAAAAAAAACTGATCTGAATTGACAACCTTGCTTATGGTATTGTAACCTTTTTCGTAGCAAAGAATATTTGATCTAATGACTCTAAATTTGACTATGGAGCCGACTTTTATAGTGGAGACAATGGCTCTACAGTGGACCTCGGAACTTACATTTTCGGAAAACGTACCTACGCTTATCAAGCAATTTAAAAAAGAGAGAACCTTGAAATCCTTTAAGGTAAATACCTAAGTTATGTAGGATATAGGTAAGTACCTATCGAGCATAAAGGTTAAAGTAATATGCAGATAGATGTTTTTCTTTATTTCTATTGGAATTCTATGATTTCTACACCGAGACAATTTTATTCCAGATTCTTATTTATGGACCGCCAATTGTCGGAAAGACGACCTTATCAAAATTAATTTGCGAAGCTTATGGACTTGTGTACATTTCACCCGAAACCGTAGCGCAAGACGTGTTGGAAGACTTGGTTAGTACCTGTGCATAGGAACTTGCTTCTAAGAAAAACATTGTAGTAACACTGTGAAGTCCAGTACCTAAAAATGTTAGTTACTCACCTACTTATGTCCCAGTTGCGATGAATTAACTTTGTTTACGCCTATATGAATGAGCGGATGAATGTTATGTTACGGTATTCCTGGAATACAGTGAGATCTTGATCGGTAAGCTATTATAATTTAGTCGAAAGGCTTGCATTGCAGCAATTCCAATAAGAAAAACATGTAGGAAGCA
The DNA here is from genome assembly GCA_951449985.1 of Falcaria lacertinaria. NCBI lineage: Eukaryota > Metazoa > Arthropoda > Insecta > Lepidoptera > Drepanidae > Falcaria > Falcaria lacertinaria. The sequence continues at coordinate 5,544,749 of OX602113.1, read as the reverse complement.
GTTTAATGAAAGTTATCATGAGTAGGAATGGCGAGTAGCCCACTGGGACACGGGTGAGACGGCTGCGCTCGGCATGCCGACAGGAGAAGAGGAAGAGGTGGCCGCGGCTGATACTGAAGACGACACTGGTGAGGAAGAAGGCGTCCAGGAGGCGGCGCGCCAGAACCTCACTCTCATGCGCTCCGGCCGGCCTCTCAATGAAGAAGATATTATGGGGTAGGTTCTGGGCACTCGTCATGCATTCAGTTCAGATTGTCTTGTCTCGAATCGACGCTGCGACTATACGCTGATTTTACGCTGCGTTTGTAGTAATGCTGCTAGCACAGTGAGTCCTCATCAACAACAGGGTTGGCAACTCGTTAGTGATACCTCCGATATTGCTAGCGGCTATAGGGGGTTGACATTTGAAGATTTTGGTGAAACCAAAACTGTGGGAGGGTCGAAGGGGTTTGTTTGTAACGTATTTATAACATTTTAGCTGCCAGAGCCGCGCCAAAATAGTGTAATATATTTTTTTTTTAGTTTCATTCAAATAGGTTATGAAATTGAGTAAAGAAACCTTTTAGTTAACGTTTGGACTGTTTGTTAGTATAAATGCGTGAAACGAAACGTTTCGCCATGATTTTGATAATTCTTAGGGCAGATTCTTCCTGCTGGTTTCCCTGATGTTAAATTGATGCTCACAGTGCTGCTTCCTTAAAACGGAAAACAAAGTGTATATAATATGTGGGCATGACATAGTTAGAGTATTCATAATGTATACTTACGGTATACCTACTTACAAAAACAATGTAACATTTTCACAGTTACATTCGCCAAAGATTGATATGTCGCGAAGCCCAAAATCGTGGATGGGTCCTGGATGGTTTCCCCACCAACCTAGCTCAATGCTCGATGAGTAAGACTGCATTTACATAAATTCTCAACCAAACTCCAAGTAGTTGGCATATATTAATATTAAAATGTTTCCGGTCTTAGTATTTGAAAAAGGCGACGAACCCGACTCTGAGGGAGAAGAGGAGCATGATGATGATCAATTTGATGAAGACATGGATTTGTATAGTAGCGTTCTAAAGAAGATATTGCCAGGTACCTCCTATATATACCAACACCTAAGCCAACTTCTCTAGATATATTATATTTAAGTAAGTAAGGATGAAAAAGACGCAAAAGTTTTATTCTCACTTCTCAAAGGATCTGTTTACTTCCCCATATATACAAACATCTATGTTAATGGAAGCGCCACAACATAGGCATACATTCCTTAGATAGATATTTAGTTAAGTGGCGCCGCCAGTGTGGTGTGAGGGTCACACCACACTGGCGGCGCCAGGTGGGTAGAAAGAGAGCATAGACTATTTGATTCCTGTCTTATTCCTACATTTCCTTCGTTGTCTTTAAACTTATCAATAACATTTCAGATATAGTAGTATCTTTAGACGCGACAGACGACTTAATTTGCGAAAAAGCTATGCGTCAGCCTGAAGATGACTCGCGTTTAGATGAAGAGACAGTGCTCAAGCGTCTCAGTGAATTCCGCGCAGGAGACACTCGGGAGCTCACTCCGCTGAACTTCTTCGACGAGCTAGATATTCACCCTCTGGTTGTACACGTCAAGGAGCATACTGACTATTCCATGAATAAATCATACGCCTCCGTAGCGCTGCGGATGGGGAGACCATGTCGATACGGAAAACTTATGGGTAAAACATTTTAGAAGTCGTCTTCTACTAAATGGAACGCACATGTTATGCAGTCTTTTATCTTTTATAGCTCAAATCGAGGCTGCTGAAAAGAAAGAAAAAGTAGAGAAAGAAACCTTACGTGCTAAGGAATTTAAGGCTCTGAAGGAGCTCGAAAAGAAATTAAAGGAAGAACGTGAAGATAAAATGGAATATTGGGTAAACAGCTCAAACATTCTATGTTGTTTCTTATTGCATTCAAATATTGATAGTTGCTATATAAAACACTGCAAATAAATTATAATATGCCAGGAAGTATTTTGATCTAGAGTATAGGGAAATACTCGAACAATATTTCAGTAAAATACTTTAAATCATTCCAAAAAATTACAAATAATTTCCAGTCCGAGCTTTACGCGTTACTTCGCGAGGAGGAGGAAACAGCCTTGGCGGCGGCGGGCGAGCCCATGCGCCACTACCTGGTGCAACACATATTCCCCACTCTCACTCCCGCGCTGCTCGAAGTGGCAAAACTGCGGCCTCAGGACCCTATCGACTTCCTTGTTAGTTGATTTATTTTTAAATCTTAGAAGGAAAAGGGGTTACGATTTTATTAAAATTGTGTGCTGTTCTAGTTTTATTTTTAAAGGAGGGCGAATTCCAAGTTACTAGAGATGTAATTTTATGTACTAGGATGTAATTTTATGTATATACGACCGATATAAAAGATGATTGATGATGCATGCAACTACCTGGTAGGCAACCCTTCTTTAAAACGACCTTTGATTTAAAAGCTAGTACATACTTCTTTATACATAATTATATTCGATGCCGTTTTCGGTTCCCTCACATGCAGAAGTTTATATACAGGGTGTCTCTGACGTTAACGTCACCTGATTCTGCTGCCTTTTCCAGGCTGAGTACTTGTTCAAGTTGAATCCGAGCGGTAAGATGTTGGAACCTGGGTACAACCTTCAGGCTGAGAAGCTACTGGGCAAGATCAAGATTCTCGACGACGCACTCAAAGACCTCGACATCAAGATTGACCCACTGCTGCCGCCAGAAGCTGACGTCGATGATCCTAATAAGAAGAGCATCAATACTATGAGCGCCTTGTAATTTCCTGGTATAATTATGGATTATGTAATGATACAAATTTGAGGCTATGGATAAGTAGGCACGCTGAGCTGAAGGTAAGTACTGTCTGTGAATTTTATTAAATATTTTGGTTTTTGCCAAACATTGTTTCATTATTTTTTTAAGCATGCTAATTACGATAATGTTTAGATGATGGTATATCTCGGTTTGCATATTATTACCTCGTAAATAAATAAAAAGGTTTTATCAATACTCAAATATTCGTATTCCTACCTATACTCTTTGAACTACCAATTTGTTTTTTAATGTTAGGTACCTATGTCTAGAAAAGAATTATTTCGTGATTCATGATACAAATCACATTACAACTACTAACATAATTTCAATTCTTTATGAAGGGCGAGATAAATGAAAACAATTAGGTAATCAGTCATATCATATTCTATTATATTATGAATAATACACTGGAGAAAAGAATCTGGGTTTAGATAAAAAAAAATACGTACAAATATAATTTTGGATCTTGGTACATAACCAATAGGTGTGTATCACATCTTGTCACTGTTTTACGATTCCTGTAACCCTGCCCTACGAATGTACGTACGTAGGTATGTGATACTTATAAAGAGTTGGCTTTTGGTTGCAGTAAGTAGGTACCTAAGTATGTATCTCCTCCAAAGCGAAAAAGTAATCACATCGATTTGTCGACTTACCTAATAAAATATTGAAATTGAACTTAAATCTTTAATGATTAATTCGGATAATTGTCAACATGTCACGCAAAGGGTGGTCGATAAAAAGATGCTATCAACGTTGCGTGATTTAGTATACTCACAGCCTTCACAAACTACACAAATAAATAACATTCACATGGAAACATGTAAGAGAATACTATGAAAGTTTATCCTGTAACTAGTTCAAAGATTGTACGGGAAAGGTGTAGTAAAAAGGAGACGTCAGAAAATGGAGGTTTGAGTTTATTAGCATCCAGTCTACGTCACCAGACAACTGAGTTCTTCAATAACTCGACATTGCACGGTGTACGGTATATCGCCGAGAAGGAAAGACCTTTTTGCGAGAAGTAAGTGATTTTGAATAAGTATGTAAACCACTAAAGTATTAATATATTATTACTTATATATGAAAAAAAACTACTTTTAGGGCTCAGGGTGACGAGCTAACAAAGTGTCCGATCACCTAAATATTGTGTAGAATAATATTGATTTGAATTAGCTTTTCATAGTTATAATTTAACGATAACGAGATAAACGTTTGTTTCAGGTTTATGTGGTTCAGTTTCACTGCCGTAGGCGCTGTTACGACATGCATCATAATAGTGAGCCTATGGGAAAAGTTTCAAACTAATCCAACTATTACTGGTAAGGAAAACAAAAAATAGGCTGCTCTGAATTTGCATTCAATTAGGATCAGTAGTTTTGAAGTAGGTAATGCGTGTAGAACCATACTGTACCTATTTGTCATCCTATGGTTTATTTGCAAATATTTTGAACTGCCACAGTGACAAATGTTTATTCATTAATTTATATTTTTGGCAACGCGCGAGTGATACCCCTGGTGTTGCAAGCGTCCATAGGCTGCGGTAACCGCTTACCATCAGGCGGGCCGTATGCTTGTTTGCCACTTTAGTGGTATAAAAAAAAGTGTATAGATAAAGATTGAGCTGTCCACAGGCTTAGATACGGACTTTCACAACTGGGATGTGCCATTCCCAGCAGTTACGATTTGCGACCTGAATCCAGTTGATGAAGAGTTGCTCGAGGAATACATTGAAAAGTGAGCCAAAGCCATTACTAGTATTAATGTTTCAAGCATCTACTACAATTTAACTACAATTCGTGTTTAAATTGTAGAGTATGGGGCTCGAAGCCCCCTAACCGCGCGATTGATCTGATGCGTTGGCTCGCAACACTTAGCTATAAATCCATAGCCGAGCATGCCATAGAATTTCTTAGTGACCCGGAGCTAATCGCGCCTAGTGACAACAATGCACCAGCTAAAGATACGAAGGAAGCCGTGTTTAGTGTAAGTTTCTGTATTCGAAGATACCTAGTAGCAATAGTTTTTGTTCCAAATATTGCTTTGGCGCTTGCCACCAAACATGAATACGTTGACAATGCTGACGCTCTGATCTGACTGATCAGGCTGAATTAAATTGAGGCAGAGTGCCCCTAATAGACAATTGGGCTTTGCTTCACCTACTGGGAATCTTAACTCTATCGAAGTTCCCTGTTAGTAATCAACACAAACATTTGATTTAAGAGGCTATTCAAATGTATACTGAGAGGCCTTATTATACAGTAAAATTTTAATCGATTCAAAATTTCTCTTCTAACCTTTTCAAACAGGTTGTACGACATTGCGAAAATTTATTTTACGATTGCGAGTGGAAAGGAGATTCCGAGGAATGCTGCGATCTCCTAATGCCCGTGTTCACTGAAATGGGCTTTTGTTATGCTTTCAATTCTCGACACGCAGAAAAGATATGGCCATGGTAATATTAATAAGTAACACCGAACTTGTAGGTATAGATGCTGTATTCTTTTATTTTAAAGGCACAATTTCAACTTTATTTATCTAATTAAATAGTTTGATAGGGCAGCATTAATTTCTAACTTTTACAGGCAGTCACAAACCCAAGCAGATTTTTTTACAGAAGCATTTATCCACGAAACGGATGCAAAGTGGTCGTTCTTGTTCAATTCCGACCATAAAAATACCACTATTGATGTGAGTAGAATGGCACCTGCGTCAATTTGGGCAAATATATAAGCCTAATGGCTTTTGGTCATTACAGATATACATCCATTCTACAGAAGAAATGGCTGGCTTAGAGCAAAGCGCACAGCATTCCTGGGATCGTCGCGTCGAGAAAGTTTCTTTCTCTGTGAAGCACACGTACACCACGGAAGATGCTCGTCAACTGTCAATCCGTCAGCGGCGTTGCGTATTTGCTGACGAACTGAATTTGGAGACCTCCAACATTTACACATATTCGGCTTGTATGAGACAGTGCCGCATGCAAAGGAGTAGATCTTTTTGTAAATGTGTACCGCATTTTTATCCAGCATTAAGTACGTAGAGATCGTCTCACTTTTTCATGTTCATCGTACCTAGTTAATGTTATATTATTCATCTATTCGTTCGATTTAACATGATTCAAGTGCGTGACTGGCTATATGGCTTGTACTTACGTAGTAGGTGGGTAGTTATCTACATGAAGCAAACCGAGTGACTCTAACGAAGCGAGCCAGTGTAGACAGCAATGTGCTGTCTGAATGCATGATGTTGAAATTATAAATACCTATTACAGAACGCTACAGACAATGCACACTACAAGAACTAGCATGTATCGCTAAATACGCAGAAACTATAACTGACGTCACAAAATGCTCCTGTGAGCTTGGGTGCTCGCATACCGTGTATGAGGTTGAAAAGTTATCAGAGATTGAGTAAGATTTCATTTTATTAAATCACCTATAGTAGTAACTCTAGTTACTGTTGCGGATAAGATCATGTACTTAATTGAATGTTTCAGCACCTCAAAGGGCTCTGGTACAAGCTCTTTAGAAACAGAGTTCGTTTCGTGGCCAATGGTGCGATACAAGCGAGAGGTGCTCTTCGGTTGGGTTGATTTGTTGGGTAAGATTATTATTGTTGTTATTACATCAAATCACCAATGAAGAGATTCATATAACTGGCTTATAAGAGTGTAGTAAAATTGTAAAGATGAAAAAGGGTGCGCTACGTTGGTTTGATTGGTCATTTAGTAAGAATGAGCGATGATAGACTGACAGACAATAAACATAATGCGAATTTGAATATATATATATATCAATCTAGAATTTCTTATCTAGATCAATTTAAAAATGTACTGCTTAGTGAAAATGTTAAAACTAAAGAGACTGCGTTGATGGTAATTGTTTTCTTTGTTTTTTTTTCCAAAGTATCATTCGGCGGCATTGCCGGACTGTTCCTCGGTTTCTCCTTACTGTCTGGGGTAGAGTTACTGTACTACTTTACATTACGTGCGTGCTGCGCAATGGTCCGTGACGCGGATATGCTGCGCCGAGAGCGAGCTGAAAGACTGGCTCGACCAAAGCCACCGCACAATCTCAGTCTTGTACCTTGGTAAGTAAAACGTCCTTGTCAACCAATTGTAATGCCGTCTTGTTTGTGTCACATACCTACAATAATTGAAAGATGAAAGTCATAAAATGACAAAATATTGTATTTCAGTTGTTTTAAAAAAATGATCTGTACATTATTACAGGTGGAAAGATCCCCCGGGTACCAGCAAGGTGACACCCATCACAGTGCTAGAAAAACATTCGCAACCGCCGCAGTATTCACCGCCTCCGGGTTATACTACATTTTTGCCGTAATATTTCAAATGTGTCACGAAATACGTTAATATAGTTTAGTTGAAGTAATTGGAAAACAGAAAAGCAAAATTTCAAGAATCACTTTTATTCGATTAGTTATTTTGGTCACATCCATCAGTGTCGCGAACAGTAAAATTATTTATCAAACTACATTATTGTGATTAATTGGACACAAAACAGTCAACAAGTTCCAAAAATTCGAGAATAGACCATACATAGTCTAAAAAACAACCACAATAACGCAGTTCAATTAATATAACAAGTTTACAAAAAATACAAAATCCAAAACTTGTATAGTACATTCGTCACTAAAATGCGTTAAGAGGTCGTCCAAACTAAAATGCAGGGCCTATCTTACTACGTTTCCGTACAAATCAATACGATTCACGAAATCGACTGGCCTCAATTTTAGTTCAGACGATGATAGCGAAGAAAAATCGTTTCATCTTACGAAACTAAAACAAACGCAGCACCAAACATCTAATTACTACTCGTTAGGAATGGTTACTCCAAACTGGCTACAAAAACAATAAGCCTACCTAATATTGCAACCTAAATTAACCTCAAGTATTACAAATACATACTATTTTTCATAGATTATTCAAAATTGTAAAACAACGATTCGATCGACTTCTAATGCCTTTCATGTAAATTTTCACAATGGTATGTTATTGCACTTTTTATCAATGCAATGACAAGTTTGTCGCCAATAATCTACTCACAAAAATAACCATCGGGATTCCAATTATAAATGGTCTTCCCCATTACGACAAAATAAATCTAAGATATGCTAATTAAAAATCGAAATAAATTCTCTTACGTCTTATTCTAGCCAAAACCTACAAGTTTATGATTATACGATATATAAATAAGAGGCTTTGGTGCAATTAATACTATTTTGGAAAGCAAGATTAAACGCGTGTTCTGAATGACATAATGGTTTGAAACTTATGGGAATAAAAGACAAAGTTTTAAGCACACACGAGTTCAAATATACTTTGTAATATTGTGAGCACATGAGTGCATTTGTTTTTATTTGAATGAGCGCGTAATGGAAAATTAAAATATGTTTAAAACATCGAGAAACAAACCAACAAGATATGTATTACCGATTCATCCAGCTCCGCGTTTAAAAAAACTATGTAAAAAATTGCGATTACATTTACTTTTCCCAAAAAAGGTCGTATTGTAGAGATACATAAGGCGCGTCCGACCATATGTATTTCTACAACCAACGTATCTCTAAAATCACCCAAAACGGTGGAACTGAGTTTTATGAGAAGAGCTCTTAACAGGTAGGAGATGACTTTTCAGAGAGTAATTTAGGTATTTCGTATCCCGAGACCTCATTCACCCTAGTTTGATGGGCTTTAAATATATCATTACGACTCTTGTTTGCTTTGTAGATCGAACATAATAATTTCGGTGAAATGAGAATCACATCAAATAACGATTTACATATTTGACTCGGCTATTATCACTGTCCAAATAATTTTCAAATAAATATGAATTTAAATTTCATTAAGTACTGGTAAATTTTGAGATGAGTTACTATGTTTTTTGGAAGTGTTATATTCCAACGAATAAAATAAATACCAATAATTCTAATTAAGTAATAATATCAACATAATTGTATCATATGTATTTATTACATAATAACATAGTATGCAAGCAACTCATAAAAATGTCTAGTTTGTGCACGTTTAGATGTATTTATGATGGTTACATACAATTGTCATACACCACAATATATATATTTAGATTGTAGTCATACACAATTAAAATACTTTAAGTACGCAATCACACAAAAAATACTGAATCTAAATCGCAAAAAGAGCGTAAATAAATAAGTACTAAAACGAAATATCGAGAAAATGCAAAGCTTTGATTCACTAAATAAATATGTCTAACGGAGCTTTAGCAAGTGTAAGCGATTCGATTTAATTCTATTTACAGTACAATTAAGTAGGATTTTGACTTAATAATATGTATCTAAGTAAGTATCTTCATAATTATAGTTACACTACTATTCTAATAATTGTATTATCAAATAAAATAATTTAAACTTGTAAAATATAAATATAAATATTTTCAAAGAAATATTCTCACAAAAGTAAGGTAACCGTTTGGGATACATTTCATAGTATGAAACATAGTGGCCACTACAAATTATGTAAGACAGCAGAGGACACTGGGAACTCAGTAGCATTAGCAAGAAAACGTATACGTATTGTTTTCGACTATTTTTGTATGGGAAAATGAAGAGCTCTGCGCCGGCGAAAAGTGAAACTAAAAATTCGTATGAAAATTTTGTCATTTGGAGAGTTTACGTTTTTGAAAGTTGTTGTTGCTAAGGCTACTGATATACGTCACACGTATTTATTGGAGAGCTGGAATACATTTAGACTAACAGATAAATATATTAATAGATGCTAACTTACTATAGTAACTCAACGACAGGCATACACAATATCGAATCATAATCTATTATAAGAAAATATTTGAATCCATATATGGTCATCCCACAGTAGTATGGTGTCCTTTCAGTGTTACATAATCCATTCGTACATCGATATTTAACTACAGTTTATTGTTACCGCATTAAGGTACACACAATAATGACATTGCACTACTAAAAGATACAATATTTTTAATTATCTCTATAAAAAAGACAGTGTTGTCGATTCTGTTGTACAAACTCACAAGACTAAACTAATTTATCTGGACTAAAAGATTCCCTTTCACATTTGCGGCGCAATAATTTTTGTCCTGTCAAATTAGTTTGATGATTTCGTACAACTGCATTAGCACAATTATCTACGACGTTATAAATCCGAACTACTTTTAAAACAAAATAGCACATACAAATATGACATAGTGTCCCCGGGTCCGGTGTCCATCCTTACATATCACAGATGTCACGCAGCGGATCCCAATAATCGCGCTGACGGCGTGACAAAGATGGCACCGAGGGACAAGACACGGGAGTACCACTCGACAACGAACAGTAAACAAGTAATCACTATACAATACTATAGACCTCTGAACAATTTATAACATCAATATTGCTGTCGAACATGTTGCGGAACATTTGAAACGGAATAGATGACACATACGTCTTGATTATTTAAGTACGTAACAATTGAATGGAATGAATTTTGATATGAGAAATGAGAAAATAGACGCACTATTATTATAGCATTTCAAAAACTGGCTTAATTAAAAACTGTTTTTTAAATGCTATGTAAATAATCGATTAAGTATTGGGGCATCAGTGCGGCCTAAATACACACAATATGTTACTATATCATAAATACACCCATATCTCATGTTGAAGTGACGGAACAAAGTATGTACCGTTAACATGATTTAACCATTCACTGAGATTTATAGCAAAAATTGTAATTAACGATCCGCCGTAAGATTTTTCGGATTAATATTCAGCTCTGTCATAAATTAGTGTATCATAAATATCTAGCACTTGGAATTGATTAACGTTCAAATCTGTGGTTCAGATTCGGCGAGAACTGGAGAATCTTAGTACGACGAAATCTTCATTCGAGAATGTTCCTATGCACATTTAACGTCGATACGATACCTACCTGTCTTTCGTCTTGGGTCGAGTTCGAGAATAGAGTATATAAAAAACCGACCGAGGCGTACAATAGTTATGACGTGTAACATCTAGTAACTTTACTTTTTATAGCTAAGACTTAAGTCGTCATTTCTCGCTACATAATCGTTAATTTGGCAACACTGTTCCCCGGCTTCCTATAACGTATTTGCGTCCCTTTTTACGAAATCACTCCCAAGAAAGCGAAAGGAAACACATCAATAAAGAGGTAGAAGGTATGGGGGTATAGTGGTACTGGTAGTCAGCAAACAAGCGCGGGCTCGCGAGGGTAGAGCGGGCGCTCCGCGTCGCCGGGCGGCGGCTTGCGCGCGCATCGCCGCCGCACCGCATCTCCCACGCGTTGCAGTGCGTCCGTGTCCGACAGCGTCGCCTGCACACAACATAGTATACAATCTCACACACATCAAGGGCAAATACAATCAAACTCATGGGCGTGCCGAGACGGGATACAATCGTATTTTCCTAAAATCAAAAATATCCAAAGAAACGAGATGGGGCTGTATTGCCAATACTAGTCCAATTCTAGTTTCCAATCTTAAAAATATCTAGGAACTTCTTGATCTATGTTGTTTGTATGGTACAGCATGCCAAAGAAATATACATACATAGCTACATGCTTTCGAAAATCATAACCCTCCTTGGTGCAGTCAGGCAAAAGGCGTACGTACCGTCGAGTAAGTAGAATAAAATAATACAGCATGGGGTTCTTCTAGAAGGGTGTAAAGAGATTTCTGAAGGGTCGGCAACGCGTGAGTGATACCCCTGCCCTGGTGTTGCACGTGTACATAGGCTGCGGTAACCGCTTACCATCAGGCGGTCGTATGTTTGTTTGCCACCTTAGTGGTATAAAAGAGATAACTGTGCCGGTCGCAAGAACATCTTTCGACTCGTATTCGAAAACATAACTCAAAATATTCATAAGAAATTTTAGGTCCACTTTTCACCGCCGCAGAGCTGTGCATTTTCCCACAAAAATATTCTAAGGCGATACGAATACGTAGTCGCAAGTTATTCTCGCTCGGGCTACTGACCTCAATAGCGATGGCGAGAATGAGTTGCAAGACTGGTATGAGCAGCAAGTAGACGCGGAACATGTTCTGGTCGACGTCCTGCGGCCGCAACACCTCGATCTCCATGTAGTCCGCGAGCCCCTGCCACGGGCACAGGAGCAACACCACCACGAATACCGCTTGCGTCACCAACGTTATCACCATATAATCTAAAACAACAACAAATAATTAAATTAATCTACATTATATACAGTCTAGCGTTATCGTGTCTCAGACTCGCGATTTGCCCGCGCAAACTCATTAGTGAAGTTCAAAAGAATTTAGAATTTATAGTTTGCTAGCGACCCCCCGGCTTCGCTCGGCCAGCGTTAGCCATATAAGTTAAAAACCTACAAAGCACAAATTAATTATACACATATACCTTCCATCGGAAGCACTCTATCTATTAAAAGAAACGCATCAAAATTTATTGCGTCGTTATAAAGATCTAAGCATACATAGGGACAGACAGACAACGGGGCGACTATGTTTTATACTATGTAGTGATTCTTATGTATATTATCTACCTTACCTTATACCTTATTAGGTATAGGTACCTGAATGTAGGCTCTAGTCGGTGGCTAGAGGGGCTCGTGGCAGAGTTAAGAAGATAAAATAAGTTAAATGAATCATAATTAATACTTACAGTTAGCACAAAAGGGTTGACGGAAAGGCCAGCCTTTCGCGTACACGCAAGCCATAATTAAATACTGGAACGATGTGATGATGAAGATAACTGTGTTCTCCCAACACAATACTTGCTCAACATCTGGACCACCTTTCACTGGGGTGAACCTGAACAAAAAACATAATAAACATAGTTCCTACATAATGTCGCACACACACTTCTAAAACACACAGACTGGTTAAATGACCTGCTACTACCGGTAGCGCCGGCCTTAGTTCATGATCAGGGAAGAGCGAGATTGACACAAGAAAAAGCGAGTGAGAGGGCAAAAAGAGGTCAGTGTTATGTGTGCTGCGACCAGCGACCCGGCCGGGCAGTGTGTAATGTGTATGGTGAGCAAGGCCATCTTAGGGTACCGGGCCCTTGAGCACACACAATTTTGGGGTCCCCTTGAAGAGTAATAAAACGTTTACCTTCACTTTAGTGTCCACAGCTAATATTTCAATCGAAATGTTGACGGTAATAAATTTGCAATTTAGGACAAGTTATATTGTCCTTCCGGGGACCCCGTGCGGTCGGGGGCCCTGGGTACCATTATGGAAAAGAGAGCGCTGATGGTGAGTGGTGTGTGTGTGGTGTTACCAGGGCTGCGCGTAGAGCAGGTAGACGGTGAGCAGCTGCGTGGCGAGCACGAGCGCGACCTGCGCCAGCAGCGGCACCAGGCTGCTCGCGGCCACCAGCGACACGGGCGGGCAGCGCGGGGTCAGTGACCCGCCCGGCGCCGCGCGCCCCAGAGACAGCGCCAGCAGCGTCGTCAGCACCAGGTCAATGTACAGGAACTGGTTGTTGCCCAGGATCGAGTAGAACTACGCACAATACATTCATACATTAATTTGGGTATAAGTTACCAGGCCATTAAATTAAATCTCAATTTATATCTTGATTGAAAATAAAGAATCACAGTTGACTCTAGTAGGTAGTGTTGCTTTTTTGAACTCCTCGTGTCAAAAAACATCGGAATGTATTAGATAAATTCATGGTCAGTTGCCTATACATTTAACGTGGTTGTCACACAACGTTCAAAGACCCTCGTTCCTGCCCCTGAGACCTGTTCGAAGTGCGCCACAAAAATTAAAGAAGCATTAGATTTGACTGGCGTTTCAGTTCAGCATTTGACATAACAACGTCTTACACTAAAAGTAAAAATGTATTGAATACTTACATTATAAAGAATGAGGATGGAGAAAAACTGTATTAGGGAGTAGAGAGCCATGTATTTGAAAATCGCAAACGACGTGCTCAATGCGCAACGACCTTCCAGCGCGAGCAGTTTCACGCACTTTATATTCTGTTCTTGGGACGTGAATGGCGCCGCCACTATTAAAAAAACAATTATTTTAGTACTCCAAGCACTGTTACATGATTCATACTCCGTTAGACTCGTTTATATCTGGACCAACTTGTTGCCTACGTTTAGGCTGGTTCAATTAGTTAAAGATTATATCGGAGGAAATGAAAGATATTTTCAAGAGAAGATAAAATCAACTGACATTGAATAGAGAATTAAGAAAATATATAGACCAAAAAGTATTAAAAGAATGTAGTTTGTAAGCCTGTCGCGGCTGTCGCTAACATTCCCCACTACACATTAATTAATTGAATTATTAGTTATTTTAATGTAAACACAGTGTAGATACTTGGTACATCAAGTAAATATTTCTATATTTCTTCTCTAGTGACACGTTACAACTTCGTATCGCGTGCTCACTACTATCATTCATTATTAACACAAGTATATGTGAAAATACATTACGCTAGACGAATTAGAGAAAAATCTACTAGTGAGACAACTCGGTTGCCAGACAGGGCGTGCGGCATGAAGGAAGGAGGCGTCCCAATCCTGCCACTGGTACCGTCCGGCTTCCTTGCGCATAGGTTCCCCCTTTTTTTTGCCTCGTTTATGTTCATCAGTAACTACGCGCATGTCGCATGTTTTGCCGTGTCCAACTCACTATTAGTACCAGCGCTCGGCAAGTGATCAAATTCGATCACAATATAAACATAATATGACTACGACATTCAGTAAGATTTGTGTCAAACACATCGCTGTGTTTGACACAAACACCTTTGTACACACTGCTGTGTATAAAGGATTTATTTTAATTAAAAAAATCCCATGCATATAATATTTAAATATTTGCTTTCAGTACTCCTTCTCCATTAAAACTTTATTTGTATTAAATTTCATATACTCCTCCGTCCGCACAATTTTAGTAAGAAGAGGTACATTTTTGTGTGACGTATTAATATTATGATGACTAGTGTGCTGTGATGGCTCGTGGTGTTACCTGAGGCGTCTGCCTCCGAGAGAGAGATGCCGACGTGTGCGGCTTTGAGCGCGCCGCAGTCGTTGGCGCCGTCGCCGCACATGCCGACCACGAGCTCCTCGTCTTGCAGCGCCGTTATCAGCTGCGTCTTCTGGTCCGGACCGAACCGACCGAACACCATCCCTACATTGTACATATTATATACAAAATTATATAAAAAAAGGGTTATCAAAGCTGAACCATATTATAGTGCCGATGATTACGAACAACTTTTCTATATTCAACTTTCCTCAAGGTCGATAGTTTTAGAGTAATATGTCTAAAGATTTATGTAAAAAATAAGCTAACGCAAACCTATCATCAGCTGTGTTAGTTGCGCTTACTAACTGAGGTCATATTTGGGGTTTTAGACCGCGCTGCATTCATGAGTGATATATCTACATATAATAGGTCAAAAGGATTGTGTGTGACTATTATGAAATAAATTGTATAAGTTAATTTTAGTATGAAAATAAAAACACGCTTTTCGAGTGGGGACTTCGGTTAAGTAACAATCTTAAGTAACACATTGCATTGCCGAAAGATTTTAAAATCCTTTCCGAATAACCTTGTATATACCCCCTCAATATACACGATCCTACAGGAATCGCTACGGTTCACCACAGTAATTTTTGCTATGTCATTATTGTTTATGTTATTTTTCGAAATCGAAGAGCATGTAATAGATTGATGAATATACTAGAATAAGTTAATAGGGAGTGCAATTCAAGAGTAAAATGGCGCTTTATATTATGTCTACTCCGAAAGGGACATGGCGTGATGATATGTAATTTATTTCATCACTACAATTCAATTGACATTAATGATTGAGAAAAACTGTATGTGATTCAAATATTCAGGCCACGAATAGAGTACACAAGGTCGTTATATAACTATTATGACAATAAAGAATTCACCTTTACTTAATACTGTAGGCAATAATTCTTGATAATGGGCGCGAATCACCGCCCACGTCCTTCCTTCCAGCGCTAATACGTAAGATTCGTTTGGCAACTTGATAGGGCCACTTTGTGGTCCGCTTTCGCCAACTACCTACAATATCATAATACGAATAAATTACGTGAGTTTCCCAAGCAAGCAGAGAATAAACAATTCTATGACAACACTGATGTACCAATACATGGACATTGGGTCTAGTGCAAAATTCTAAATAAAAGTGTACGAAACTCACCTATAAGAACTAATAAGGATACAGGTATATTATTATACAAATATAAAACACTCAAGATTCAATCTATCTCATTACCGTACGGCTTAATTTTGCATGCAAGAAAATATAGGCAGTCACCAAATTGGGATTACTCGTGGGTTTTCCCATTAATATTGGAGCCGCCCGACTGGGAACCTGTAACTCCACCTTACAGCAGACTGCAGTGAAATAACACTACTTTGATGTAGTGTTGTGTTTCTGCAGTAAGGTCGTCAGTGCTCCACGAGGATACGCGCGCTAGTAGTAATGCTGCTAGCACAGTGACTTCTCATCAATAACAGGGTTGGCAACTCGTTAGTGATATCCCTGGTATTGCTAGCGGCTAAAGTCTAACTGATTACCATCAGGTGGGTCATATGCTTGTATGCCACCTAAGTGGTATAAAAAAATTGACAATACATTCAAATAGAGGCTTATAAATGGTTAAAAGGCAATAAAGTTACCTCCATAATGAGAGGCGGTCGCGAGTCGTTCGTGTGCTGCTGCCCCACGGTAATGAGCACAATTTTCTGATGTGACTGCACCATTGAACACCCTCGAGCCACCGACATCGCGGTCATTATATTGTCTCCTGAAATAATTATAGCATACAGTCTACACCTCATTACAAAAAACCCTATACGTCAGATTACAATCTATTGTGTAATATCAGTATTTTATACAGCGACATCGGTCTTATAATAATAATTAATCATCGACGAATCTGGCAAAAATGTTGAGTTATTCCGTAATATCATAATATATATAAATCTCGTGTCACAATGTTTGTCCTCAATGGACTCCTAAACCACTTAACCGATTATAATAAAATTCGCACACCATGTGCAGTTCGATCCAACTTGAGAGATAGGATAGTTTAAATAGACAAAATATTTGATATAAAAGTCTACCCGTGCGAAGCCGGGGCGGGCCGCTAGTATAATTTATAAATAACATATCTATAGGTAATCTTAATATATATAAATCTCGTGTCACAGTGTTTGTCCTCAATGGACTCCTAAACCACTTAACCGATTATAATAAAATTCGCACACCATGTGCAGTTCGATCCAACATGAGAGATAGGATAGTTTAAATAGACAAAATATTTGATATAAAAGTCTACCCGTGCGAAGCCGGGGCGGGCCGCTAGTATAATTTATAAATAACATATCTATAGGTAAAACAAGTAATGATATAAGTTACCATGGATTTGCAAGCGTATCTATATTACGTGACCGCGTACCATAATGCGGCCCGCACGCTTGCTAAACAACTTAATGACATTAAAACAATTCGAGGCACAAGTATTTTACACTCCTCTTGCTCAAAAATCATCTTCGTAGCGTACCAGAACGGGGAAAAATTGATTATCATGCTCTAGGGAAAAAGTATTAAGTATCGTGTTAAAAATATCGCTATAACGATAATATTTTTTTCTCAAGCCATGCTGTGCCGGTAGCAGGAACATTGTCGACAACGTTTTCGTATCGCCTTCGACTATTTTTGTATTGGAAAATGAACAGCGCTGCGGCGGTGAAAAGTGGAACTAAAAATTAGTATGACAATTTTGACATTTCTCGAGTTACGTTTTTGAATACGTTGTCGACAATGTTCCTGCTACCGGCACTGGTTAACTAGCCAGAATAGTAAAAAAAAATACATATTACTATTGTATTGGATTATATTACGGCGCTAAAACCCGTTGTAACTCGGTTTCTATTTACTATTTTAGCACCTTGTATAACAATCTACCATGTTATACTATTCAGTTGGCAAACAAGCATTCGGCCTGCCTGATGGTAGGCGGTTACCGTAGCTGGTGGATGCTTGCAACACCAGGGGGTTCACTCGTGCGTTGCCAAACCTAATACAATATAGATAAATAGCTTATAAAAAAACCCAATTGATCCACAGCTTTACCTGTCACCATAATCTGGCGCATGTTCGCGTCGTGTAGATCCTTGATGACTTGGGTCGTCTCTGGCTTCAGGCTATTTTGCATGACTAGAAAGCCTAGGAACACCATGTCGCACTCCAGAGTCTCTCTTTTGATCCTCTGAGCGTCGACCCACTTCATCTTGCGGTCCAGTTTCTTGTGCGCGAGGCCGATGACGCGGAAGCCGTTCGAGGTGTACTCGTTCAGTATCATACTGAAGTTTTCCGGTAATGTATCAGGTCTGCACATACCCGCGACCTTAAAAGTAACTGGTTTTTTAATTCAAAGCGCGATTTACATGAAAAGTTTATAAAAGCTTTTGATGGGATCAAATTTCCATCGGTATCACATCTGCAAGCTTTTTTGTTCGCGCCATCGTCAGTGTGAATGGTAGGACAGAAAAGGCATTTGAGCCATTCCGTTTTTATTTCCGGGATAAACGTATCTTATATTATATTGACGAGACCGCTGGTCTAGTGGTTAGTGTACCTGACTGCTGCGCTAGAGGTCGCGGGTTCGATTCCCGCCAGGGCAAACATTTATGAGGCAAATATGTTTGCCTTGCGTCTGGGTGTTGGTATGTATTATAAGTATGTATTTACAAACAAAAAGTATATAAGTATTGTATCAGCTGCTGGTCCTCATAGTACAAGCTTTGCTTAGTTTGGGGCCAGATGGCGCTGTGTGATAATGTCCAAGCATTATTATTATTATGTTTTAAACTAGGTCTAGGTCTAGGTGAATAACATTAATCTAAGCATCCAAACATTAACATTTGCTAAATAAAAAAAATTGCTATGTTTATAAAGTCTTCCTCTCTACTCTTATTACTAGAATTAACAGCTTTTAGTTAAAACTGCTGTAATTATTATAAATAAGCTAATTTTCAATATTACCTTCTCGGGAGCACCTTTAACGAAGTATACCATTTGAGGTTGACCGAGAACTCTCGCAATCACACCCATCGATTGCTGCGATGACGAAAAGTGAAAACGCCGTAATAACCCAATCTGAAATAGATGAAATAACTTTAATAGTTACAAAGTTTTGTTAGATGGCAAACAATCATGCGACCCGCTTAATATTAAGCGGTTACCGCAACCTTTCAACCTTAGTAGCTCATTTCTCCCAGAACGTCTTCACTCTGGAAATCATCTGTCAGCTTAAATGACAGTGCGGATTATGAATAAAAATATCCTGTTGATCACTACTAGTCTAAATAATAATATGCCTTACCCACTTTTTCACAAGATGTTTATATACCTTAACCTAATTTATAAAGTCGTCCTTTTATAAGCACCTCATATGGGATCTCCATAGTGAAGGGGTCATAGTTGTCCAAGTTCTGAAGATCCTCGTCGTGAGTGGTGGCGGGCTTTACTATCGCCGGTGTGAGATTATCGTAGCGAGTGTTCTCTGGACCGGGCTCCTCCAGTACCTGCCACAAAAATAACATCACTCATTTATTTTACACAACATGCTTGGAGTTTGGTAAAATAATATTATATGATAATTCTCTGAAAGAATTACAAACTTTCGTCTTTTCCCATTTGTTCAGTTGTAATAATGTTTTTTTTTTCTCGATTGTTCAATTAACTGAACTTTAGGTTACTGAATTTCATATTTCACCAAAAAGAAGAGTCTAAATTTACCAAATTTCAGATTAGTACAAACGAATACACTTACCCACTGTGTGAACTCGAACATTTTCAGGTCTAGAGGGTCGCCTTTCAGCTGTCCTTGGATACTGGTGAGCGAATGGCATGACGCCAGAGCTTGCACAAGGGGGCTACTCGGCGGGAGCGCACTAACATCTTCCACACCATCGCCGAATTTCTCCGCCGTTATCGCAGGGATCACTGTGTAGAAATCTAGCCCGTCTTCCGTCAGAGTACCAGTCTAGAAGGTAGAGGAAAGCAAAAGCTATAACACTAATAACAACTTCCGCCATTCTTGCAGATGCAACCCTAAATATGCAAGTGGCTGGTTTTAATACTCGCAACCCATTTACTATGAAAACCGCTAACCTAGATTATACCAGTATATTAAGTATTGGTAATGATTGTAAAAGTTGTTAAATTGGTGAACAGGCTCCAGCCCTTAACATGCCCTATGCGGTACCACGAAGATTCAATATAGCTCGAGTGGCCTTTCCTTCCAGTGCGTATTCAATCGTACGACGTCGCCACGAGTCCCCATATCTCCTAATACACGTGATTCATACGTAATGGTTTATTTTTCTATTTGCGGTCTATCAGAATTCTCAAAATAAACCATAAATATTTGAAATGGGTACTAATTGACAAAAGTTGATTTCGCAACCGTATATCAACGTTATGGAGATAATGTTAAATGAATAACTAGTACACTTACAATAGTATTATTCATAACAAATCTTATATGATTAAAGCGACAATAAACCGATTCATAAAGCACCAAATAAATCAGTTTGTAGTCAAAGTAAAAATATCCATAATTACCTTATCGAAGCACATGACTTGTAGTTTCCCACATATAATGATCCTGGGCGGGGAGACGCAGAATATTTTGTTTTTGCGCAAGCGCTGCTGGCTGTAGACGATCCCGGCCGTCATGGCGGCGGGCAGCGCGGGCGGCACCACGATCGTGATGATGTCCAGCGTGCGCAGTACTATCGTACCCGCCAAGCTCTACAACACCACGAAATAATATCATTTACCCAGTGACCTAATTCAGTCACCTAATTAACCAAAATTTACGAAGAAAGTGTCCGGAGCACACCTAACTAAACTTCGATACTTGTATATTATTATAAAGATCTAAAACACGTAAAATGAAATTTTATCTCATTAACACAGTGGAATTTTGCTTGCTACAATTAATCGATTCAGCACCAATTGGGACAGGCGGGCGCTGTCTTATATTGGCATTTTGTAGTGTTTTAGCTCCAGGCACATTTGAGCGCAGACCCGAAATTAGTTCATTTACCTCGTAAGTTTTTTGTCTTGTTATAATTGTTTTAAAGGAATAGTTTTATTATTAGTTCGTATTATCTTAATGATCTATGATTTTTGTACAGTCACCCGCTCATGACTGTTTATCTTTGTACGTACATTATGATTCAAAGATGAAATATGTGTATTTTGGACAATACGTAAATATACAATTAAACGGGATGGTTTATTTGTTCGTTTCGGTCGCGGCAAATTCGTAGATATATGACAATATAACATCACACGAGCCTAGCGCGTTTACTTTACGTAAACATTAACGTGAATCTGTTGTTGGTTCTACCATTTCCATGTTACATAATTTAGCCGTGACATAAAGCTATAAATACTAACGCGTCTACAGCAGCTAACTATCTTATATTAAATGACATTATGTATCTGAACGTATGGGCTCCTGTTTCCTAGAGATAAGATGAATGCGTTTGTATAAATATTACAATCATCTTATCGGATTTTGTAACGTCACGCTCATATCTTTAGCATTTTGAGTTCTAGTTCTTCTACACTCTCAGATAAATGATGACTCAACAATAGTAATAATATCTTATCTCACGTATCGTCAAATAATACAATCAGTTCAATATCAAATGCAAATAAACTCACCCCTCTGAGCACATAGAGCCAGATAGAATAAGCCATTCCAACAGCGGCAATGCAGAACATGAAGATGACGAATTTGACGGCATCTTTGTAGAATTGGAAGCTGAATCTTTTAGGGAACAGGATACTCTTTATAAGCTCGCCTTTAGCCGTGTAAAAGCCTGTGCGTACCACTTTGGCGAGGACCTGCGAATAAGTCACTCTATGAATAAAAAAATACGATATAAATAGATCGAAGAGTCTATACAAATTGTTTGTGTTACCTGATTATTTCCGTAGAAGCGTGTTTGAATAACGTGTGTTCCGGCGAACAGCGTGTGCCTCTTGTGCGTCTCTGTGGAGTACACCTCGGGGGACACGCACGGGGGGCCTTTCATCACGGGTACACTTTCACCTGCGATAATAATCTCATTGAGCCCCAAGTATTTTCTACAATTATATTTCTATATCTACCACTTAGTCAAGTCTAGTGACGTAGTGACTGATCGGTAGGTAGCGCAGCCGCTGACGAGGTTTAAAAAATAATCCATGGTTCGAATCGACTAAAAGGGGGAAGGCGAGCCATTAGTAGAATCGAGCTCTGACTATTCAATAGAAGATATTCTCCTTTAAAAATAAAATTCTTCATAACAGTAAAGCAAAACGAAGAGAGTTCCAGATTTTTTCAATGTTGTGAGTACTTAAAGAACTGTATTTGTAATTACCATGAAAATGTATTTGCAATAATTGTTTTGTTATGAAGATTGCATTACATTACAAATAAACCTTACATTGTAAATAATTGAATAGCAAGCAGGTTTGTAAATGTGAGAAAAATTGCATTACGTCACTTACTGATAAAAATTACATGGCGTAAAAAATAGGAATGTGACATGGCGTAAAAATAGGAATGACGTAAATGTATAAAGTAAAATAAAATGAATACGTAGATATCTGAAAATGACATCCCGTCACCATAACTTAGACTTGTATTCTGTAATGTTTGTTTGTAGAACCAGACGGATGCTCTCGTTGTCAATGCAAGTCCCGTTGAGCAGCCGCGCGTCGCAGGGCATGACGCAGTCGTCGTATGCAGGGAGGAGCGGGCATCTAGAATACCGAGAACGGTACCCACCAATGAGCATGCTCTCGTTGATAATGCAAGTGCCAGTGAACAACAGCGTGTCGAAGAGCATGACGCAGCTGTTGGATGGAGGGAGGGGCGGGCATCTAGACTAGTCTAGGCTAGAACGGTACCTACCAGTGAGCATGCTCTCGTTGACAATGCAAGTGCCAGTGAGCAGCAGCGCGTCGCAAGGCATAACGCAGCCGTCGGGCGGCAGCACCAGTACGTCCCCAGGCACGAGGCGGCGCGCGCCCACCACGCACTCTTCGCGCCCCGCCCGCGACACCGTCACGCTGGACGCACTCGTCGACCCCGCCATATTGTGCAGGTTGATGCTCATCTACATACAATAGCGCATTAATAAATCATTACATCTGGGCACAGCGCCATATCGTCTCGCCATATAGTCTCAAAGTAAGCAAAGTTTTAACTAAGGTTACCAGAGGGCTTATTCCGTATAACGGTTGCACGACGGCATCGCGATCGATGCTTGAGTCGCCTTTTCCATAGTTGGGTATAAGTTACCAGTTATAATTTAATTAATAACAAAGTTCTTAGTGATTTTCATATGATATCCTTACCTGCTTAGTTTGGTACAAAGCCAACATGCACGACGCTGTAGATAGGAAGAACACGCATGTTGCATACTGGTAGTACTCGTCCAATGACCAAAGTACTATTGAGAATACTTGGAACAGGTAGAACGGGTTGAATACTTCATTTACAAATAAGGTCCAGTAGGTCTTCACTTCTACTTCCACCGAATTGGGACCATAAAGCTTGATCCTAGAAATAGTACAAATATTCACATATAATATTAAATAGTTGAACTTTTAATTTTTTTTTAATATTTTTTGAGTGGGCATTCATTGTCCACCCGAAACTAGGAAACAGTAAAAGAAAATTAAAACCGGTTAATCCTTTCTCGGTATTAAAAGTATCATAATATTATGTTGCGCTCCAGGTCATAGTGTGCGAAATTTAAATAAAATCTACATCCGTTTTGCGTGATTGAGTAAGAAACAAACATACAAACTTTAAATTTATTACATGAATAATAGGATAGCATAGCACTTACAATTCATTTTGCTGTCTCTTATTAATCCCAGACATGTTCTCCATGAGGAGACTGATGGTGAGTTTTTCATTGAGAGCAAGAACATGCACAAATGTCCCCTGATCATGGAGCCAGATGAAGCGGCTATGTTGGTAGATAAAGTAACGAAGTTTGTTGTCTCGGTGGTTCAAAAGATTGAGATCAATTTCCTGAACGTTCTCTATTGCGAATAGTCCATCCGAGTCGGTAACTAAAACATAATTTATGTTATGAATTCAACTATGTGGCGGATTATTCGTAAGGATGTAAATGAAAGAGACTTACCACAAATCTGTTCAGCCGTTTTCAAACTGCATTTTAAGTATTTGAATCTGTTGAGCGAGGGATAATAAGCGAATGCAAAATACGGCAGCCCACATAGTAATATGCACACAGTGTGAAATAATGCGGCGCGGAGTTTGGAATACTTCAGTCCGTAGATTTTAAGGTTTTGCTCATCACCAGTGTTCTCCAACATCTGCCACTGATACTCGCCGATAACTTCATATTCGTCTGCAACATAGAGAGACAGGTCTGCAAACTTACCGGGGACACCGCTGGACGTTGTGACCACAATGTGTTTGCAACCAATTTATCTGTCATCAACTCTAGGTGATATAAAATATGGTTACATAAAAAAACATGTTAAGTTTAATGATAAGCTCTGCATGCTGTTAATCGTTGGTCAACAATTTGAATAACTAAGCTTGCAAAGCTAACTCAACTTGAAGTGTACTATCAAAATCATTCAGTCAAAAATAATTTATAGAGTTTACGCCACAATATGGCATGTATGAAGCTTTGGAAAAAAAACACATGAGAAGAACCTATACTATAAAAAAATGAGGCAGTTCATGTCGAAATTACTTGATAGGACCTTTGATTATATAATTAATATAATCTGAGTATAGGACATCGATTAAATACCTATGTATTACTTATTCTAATGCCTATGTATAAGAGCAACCATTTTTTGTATTTATCTAATTTAAGACCAAAATAAAATACTTGTAGTTTAATATTGTATGGATAAGACATATATTGTATTAAAGAAATAGTTTATGTCAGTTAATCATTCAACATCTTTATTTTTGTCAAACTTACATGATCACTGATACACACCGTACTGTGTAATTCAGTAGCAGTCAAAGAGGCTAATAGTTCGATGATTCAATGGAATGAGCCCATATCAATTGAATGTGAAGCAACAGTTAGTGTTAGCATGTACAGTTACAAGCATATTTTTTTATGTATCCACTTGATAGTGCCCTGTCCCCTTGTGGGTTTCCTTGCATTTGGCGCAACTAAGTAATAGACAGACATCGAAACGTTGATCTAATCAGGGGGATAATGATAATCCAGAAATATAGGTGATAGTTCTGTGGGCAAGTTGTACATAATATTCATGTCCAGACAGTCATGCCCAAACTAAGCTAAGCTTGTTATGAGTCCAGTGTAAACATAATTAAATTTTTGAGGGTGTACAATTTTATGCGCATGAGTGTACTTCTAAAATATTTTTTGTCATATAATAGTGTTGGGGGACGATGTTGTTCGCGTCCGTAGGAAATGCCCTTTGTTACCCTACACGTGTCCCCTGGGTGGCGCCAATCGAACAACCAACGCCGAGTAACGGGCGGCGGTTAAATAACCTGTGTAAATGGTCACCACAGACCAAGGAGAACTAAATACTCCCTGAAAGAGTGGACCTTGGGAAAGTGCTATGAATAAAACTTCCCGACCCCTCGTAACATGGAAAGTAATGATAATGAGATTGATATGTCGTGCGATCCGGCTAACCCCCGGCGCTCACTGGTACCCGGGCCAGAGAGTGGGAAATATGCTACCGAAGACACTGCAGGAGTAGGTGACCTCCTGTAGCAGTAAATGCTACTGGAAACAAGAAATATGTTCAGCAAGCGTTCCATCCAAGCTTGTTTCAAACGAGACCAAGAAGCTCTTCCCTGGGTACAATGACTATTAAGCCCAATACACAAAACCCGGAAATCCGCTTACAATGTGACGTGACTACTCAGATATCTGGTAAGGAGACAAATATAACCTGTCCCCCAACCTGGCAGAGAGTCCCAACAGTGAGAAATCCTAAGAGACGAAAACTATCAGACCCCTCACCAGACATCACTATCGAAACATCAAACCGGTATGATGTCCTACCGATAGACTCACAAGACATACGCGAAACAAGCACTAAAAAGCCTAGCAAGCCACCCCCCATAATTCTATATGGCATTGATGATATGAACAAATTAACTCAACTCCTTGAAACGGCTGCTGAGCGAAATGAGTTCACATACAAAATAGTTAATAGAAACCAACTCCGAATTAACACTGCAAGAGTTGAGGTTCATAAAAAACTCATCTCACTCATAAGAGAGAATAGCCTTATAGGACATACGTTTAACAGAAAAGATGAAAGATGCTACAGAATTGTAATTAAAAATCTACACCACTCTACCCCACACAGTGCCATAAAAGAAGACATAGAACGAACTGGAAATACAGTTAGTGGAGAAATCATCAACGTCAGATACGGTCCCGAAAAGAAACCGACCTCGACCTTTTTCGTGAATCTCACCCCAAGCTCTAACAACATTGCCATTAAGGAATTAAAGTACATATACCATCAAGCCGTGAAAATAGAAGATCCCAAAAAAAGGCGCACTATATTGCAATGCCAGAGGTGCCAGCAGTATGGACATTCCAAAAACTACTGTATGAGGCCATACAGGTGTGTGAAATGTGGCCAAGGTCACAAAACATCCGACTGTCCCAAGACGGATCGTAATACCCCAGCTATATGTGCGTTGTGTCAAGGTCCTCATCCTGCTAATTACAAGGGCTGCGAAGTGTACAGGGAAATTCTTGCGAGAAAAATACCCCGACGAGTTAGACAACTAGGTAACACAGAAAACCCCAGACCTAATCTACGAGACAAGACGTCCACTATAAAGCAACACGTACCGCCAAACCAACAAAAGTGCGCACCAAATGACACAGCAACAGCATCTTATGCAGACATCCTAAAAGGTGAAATCCCACACACTGATCCCGAAGCAGTAAATAATCATAAAGTGGACAGGCAAATTATTGAACAAATACTTCATAAACAATCAGAAAAGTTCGAACTACTCCTACAACAAATGAGTACCTTAATGGGTATCTTAGCAACACTTGTCGACAAGTTAGCAAAATGAACATACTCAGAATTGCCACTTGGAATTCAAATGGTCTAGCACCAAATAAGGACGTAATACAAATACTTATGGACGGGCACAAACTCGACATAGTATTGATATCAGAAGCCCACTGCACAAGCTCAACAAGCGTTAATTTTGATAAATGCCACACCTATATAACCATTCATCCTGATGGAACTGGTCATGCTGGAACAGCTATTATCGTACGAAAGACTATAAAACATCATTTACTCCCGGAATATAGGACAAAACACATACAGGCGACATCAATAGCTGTCGAAGACGAATGCGGTTACTACAAAAGAGCGTCAGTAAACTGTCCACCAAAACACAAAATAGACAGCTCCATGTTCTCCCAGTTCTTTTCAACACTTGGAAGCCGATTCATAGCTGGTGGTGACTGGAACTCCAAGCACACGCATTGGGGTACTAGATTGTGCACAACCAGAGGAAGACAACTAAAATCATGTATGGATACTAACAGTTTGTGTGCTGTAACAACATGTGAACCTACATATTGGCCAACCGATCCTAAAAAAATCCCAGATTTGTTGGACTTTTTCATCACTAAAGGACTATCAAAAAACTATATGAGAGCTGAATCTTGTCTCGATGGCTCCTCAGACCACACACCGGTGCTACTTGATGTGAGTACAAGTTTAATAGCGTATGAAAAGCCGGATTCCCTCTACAATAGCCGGACTGACTGGAACTCGTTTAGGGAATACGTTAGTAGTAAAATTTAACTAACAGTCGCCCTTAAGACACCCGAGGAAATAGACAATGTTACACGTAGCTTTACAAGGCTGATTCAAGAAGCTTGCTGGAAAAGTACACCAGTCTTGAACGCGAAACATTCTTCTACCAACCATGGTCTGGAAATAAAACAAAAAGTACAAGAAAAGCGGAGACTACGTAGAATTTGGCACTCAAGCAGAGATAAGGCTGATAAAACTGCACTAAATAAAGCGATAATAGACTTAAAGGACCTAATACGCAAGGAAAATGATAACACTCTCCAAGAAAAGATTGAATCACTAAATGCAACCGCTGCGACTAACCATTCACTGTGGAAATTCACAGCGACATACAACAGACCAGAAGTACCAAAACCTCCAATAAGACGCGGCTCACACGGCTGGGCAAGAACAAACCAGGAGAAATCTAATACTTTTGCTGAACACCTCTTCGAAGTATTCTCTCCAAACCAGACTGATAACAATGACCACAAAAATGCAATTGATAAAGGGTTAAGTGAGGATCTCCAGTTAGACCTACCGTTAAAAGCTGTCACAGTTCAAGAAGTTAGATGGTTGATAAAACAACTCCATAATAAAAAAGCTCCAGGATATGATCTTATCACCAAGGAAGTATTAATTAACTTGCCTAAAAAAGCTATAGTACTATTAACTATGTTGTTTAATGGGATCTTTAGGGTGCAGCACTTTCCAGACCTCTGGAAGGTGTCACAGATATTAATGATACACAAGAGTGGAAAACCCTTCGATCAAGTGTCATCATACAGACCTATTAGCTTACTCCCACTAATATCAAGTCTTCGAAAAGATTATTCTAAGAAGAATCTTACCAATCTTGTTAGAAAACAAAATAATACCAAACCACCAATTTGGCTTCCGACCAGAACACTCCACTATTGAGCAGGTGCATAGAGTGTATAAAAAAGTAAGAGGATCGCTCGAAAATAAGGAATACTGTGCCTCTGTATTTCTTGATATCCAACAAGCGTTTGATAAGGTATGGCATAAAGGATTACTGTATAAAATCAAAAAGTTCCTGCCTCATAGCATGTACCTCCTAATGAAGTCGTATCTAGACAACAGAATATTCCAGGTAAAAGAAGCAGACGCCACATCTGAATTCCTTGACATAAGGGCTGGAGTTCCACAAGGATCAGTTTTGGGTCCAATATTATATACTATTTATACATCAGCTTCAAAAGTGGCGAATAAAAACAAGTGCGTCAAAATCTGTTCAGGTCACGTTCACATTAAAAAAAGGTAATTGCCCACCTGTTAGCCTCGGTGAAAACATACTGCCTCATAGCGACAGTGTAAGGTACCTTGGACTACACCTAGATAGAAGACTAACCTGGAAAAAACATATAAAAACCAAAAGAGAAGAGCTTAATATTCGCTATAAAAACCTCCTTTGGCTAGTTGGCCGAAACTCAAAATTATCTATGGACAACAAACTGCTAATCTACAAAGCAGTCCTTAAGCCAGTGTGGCACTACGGCATACAACTATGGGGAAGTACATGTAAATCGAACATCAGTATGCTGCAAAGAATGCAAAATATAATTCTCAGAACAATATCAAATGTGCCATGGTTCATTACCAACTCAGAAATTCACGAACACCTTGATATTACTACCGTGAAGGAGGAAATTGATAAAACTTCAATAAAGTACAGGCACCGCCTGCTTAACCATCCAAATGAACTTGCTGTCCAGCTAACGAATGCATCATACGTCAGACGCCTCAAAAGGCATGACATTCTAACACTCGACAATTGAGAATGGAAAATAAATTAGGGGTTGTTGACATTACTGAATGACACACCCTGCCCGAAACTAATAACCCACACAAAAAATATATATATATATATATATATAATAGTGTTGATTCTGTTGTTCAAAATTACTAAACTTAACTAATTTGACAGGTGTAAAAATGCTATCCCTTTGTCATGTGCGGGGTTAAATAAGGATGGCAATATTTTTAGACCTGTCAAATTAGTTTAGTTTAGTCATTTTGAACAACAGAATCGGCACCAATATATTATGCAATAATCAAACTATAAACTTATTAAATTATATTGCTTTCATTATTTACTTGTCAGTATATAATCAAAGTTGTATTGTATAAATGTAATGTTGTAGATTAGTTGTGTAAAATTTAGTTTTAGTAAAATGTTATTGTATATCAATATTAATACATAACTTATTCCAACCAAGTGGGTCACAGAGAGTCTGCTAAGTATAGATATGTACTTTATATGAGGTATAATTTGTGGCCAATAAATTATTTTCAGTATTATAGATGTGTTAAGGAGAGGTCTCAGTTAGTAGGTATTAAAATTATAGGGATTAAAAATGTTAAGCTTTATTTTATTTTAGATGTATAATAACTAGATTCAAAGTTAGTGACCGGCAACATTGACAAATAAATGCTAAAGTTGTATTTAAGCTACATCTTAGAATAATTTAAAATCAGATTTGAAATAGTGCTTAGACCTCACATTAACATTGAAAAGCTTTTAATTTATATGCTAATAAACACAGGTAATTTCCCATACAACACAAAAGCTGTCTGAGTACATTACATAATACTATTAAATTTTAAACTGTGCAAACACACTGTGCAATCACAAGCCTGACAAAAATAAGCACACTATGGTTAAATGTATGGAAATTTGAATAATATATATATATATATTACTTACACAAATATAAGTTTGAAATTATTTTTTTATTTGCATGGTATGCTTAGATTTATCCCAGCAGTATCCCCAGCAAAACATAATAGAGACAAAACAATGCATGAAGAATTTGTGGATATGATAAAAGATTATGTCAAATTATTGGTGGCAAATTTTATACAGAAATAAGCAAAACTTTGTGTACCAATTATGATGTATAAACTGTAATTTTGATAAGTTTTTATTAGGAAACTGAGAGTCAGTACCTATATTGTTTGTTAATAAGTTTGCTTGTTTATTATGGAAGACGATAGTTTTACATATAAAATTATAAGATAAATGAGCCGGTGTAACAACCTACATGAGGATGATTTTATATGTTAATACCCAATAGATATAAAGATGCATACATTAAATATAAATAGAATAAAACACATACAATTTTATAAGTGGCTATTAAAGAATCATATTAAAGTACCCTTTTTTTAATCCAGGTTAAAGTCTATTTCTGTCCCAACTTTCATTCAAATTCATCAGCCATTTATGAGAGCCAGTTATTAAGTTTCTGCTAAATAGTTATCCTACAGAAACTGTACATAAGGACAAACCCAGATTTATAATATTAAGAGGCATTATGGAAGTGGATAAAATATTAAAGTAATCATTATCTAGGTGTTTAATTTTTATGACTTAATAGTGAGTTACAGTTGGTACCTTATCCCATAAACTACACAATTTGTATTAATATCGCTCATACAATTTGAATGTGATGTAATAAATAAATAAGATATAGATGTATTGTGAAAAGGTGAAATCTATTTCCAGCGTATTATGTCAATATCTGATAAAGAATGGGTTAGCATATTTATCATATAAAGTAAATAACAATTTCCTGACAAACCAAGTAAAAGCCACATGCATAACCTGCTTGACAATTTAATTAAATATGTGTGCAAATTCTCCTCAAGCAAATTGTGTACTATTAAAGAAGTTATTTTATATGAGGCAATTTGTGAGACCCTTCATTTGTATCATCAGATATTTAATTATGAGAACCAGCATTCCAGATATAATAACAATTAAATAGACTGATTTATTGACTCTTTGATGTCAAGGTGATTACAACCGGTGAGATGAACACTGTCCAATCGCACGAAGCCCTTGTGAAAGTTAGCATGTATAAAAATCGAATGTAATAGAAAATTTGGAGGGCAGATCTACATTTTATTTTAATTAGAACTCGTGTGTGTTAGTACGATATTTAAGGGATATTAAATGAGTCACAAGGTATTTAATCAAGTGTATCTCACTTACCATTCGCGACGGCAGCATTGTTAATGTTAGGCATTCCCGTATATCCCGAAATTCTTGATTTATAACACAAAAAGTTAAGGCATATTACTTAGATGTTATTATTTAATTTATTAGTGTCCTATGCTACCTCATTGCAAATTAATATATAAAATTGTGGTATAGAGAACTCTCTACTCAACCACACAACCTACGTACGAGAATGAATTAATGTCATTTTTAATACATGTGACATTTAGGATGACATGACAGCGCATGACAGTCATATTCTCAAGCCAAGTGTCACACTACTGGACTTTGTCAACGTTGCGTTGGAAGGACGTTGCCAACCTTCTTGGTGGTTATCCCACCATACGACGTTGCCAAGAGGATCAGTTTCTAATGTCTCTATTATCTAGGTGCAGGAACTACAGGACATTGGCAAAATACGAAATGTTTTTTTTTGTGTTGCCATTAAATAAATAACGAACTGGACTTCTACTGGATGACATGACATGTATGACAATTAAGTTTTTCTTTCTTAGCATAGGTTCTTCTTCTTCTACTTCTTAAGTATGGCAATTAATCCCTTCAGGGACTATTTTTGCTATTGTCGAGTGTTAGAGGATTTTCAAGTTACAAAATTCGTGTTTTCTGCATTTAAATGCCTAGTGTCATGCATTCTAATGCTTATTGGAGTTTCTGGAGACAATCCACGGCAGTAGCAGATCGCAACACGCCTTTAGGTCAGAGGTAACCTATTGACCAAAATGAAAATCAAATCGCTAAACCCAAAAGTCGTATTATAGCATTATTTCCAATGTTCCTATAAGTCAGTCACTAAATGAAATTTACTGCACATAATGATACCAAAAATACACATTAAAGATCACTATAACACTATTTCCCAGACACTGGAAAAACTTTCAACCGCTCCACCTGATTCCCTCCAAAAACTCCATCTATCTATAGTATGTTTACTTTTTAAAAGTTTTACTTTGTGCTATACTGTACGTTACACGACTTGGGCATTTAATCGATATACTATTAAAAGTAAAAATGCTTCCATATATATCTATACTTCTATCTATACTATCTATATCTATACTATACTTACTATTACTATATTACTATTTACTATAATATTAATAAAGAGGAAAGATTTGTATTTTTGTGGGTTTGTATTGAATAGGCTCCGAAACTACTGGACCGATTTCAAAAATTCTTTCACCTTTAGAAAGCTACATTATCACTGAGTAACATAGGCTATATATTATACTAGCTGGCCGCCCCGGCTTTGCTCGGGTAGACAAAATTATTTGAATAATGTCTACCCGTGCGAAGCCGGGGCGGGCAACTAGTTTGTTATATATTTGTAAGTACATGGAAAAGATTAAAATAAAAGCCCGAATTGCGAGTGATATAGATGATTCTAAGCAACCCCCTATAATATCGCTGTGGGTTTGATATGGTATGTAAATTATTCTCTCCTACTCCGAGGATTTTATGTAGTGTAGTGGTTCAGAGATATTGTAGGTATTGCAAAAAAAATGCGTGTAAATAGACAATACACAATTAATTTTTAGGCGTCGCTGACAAAAGACTTGTATCCTTAATGGAAAAATAATTGGTAACAAAAAACACTAGATGGCGTTGCTTACGAAAGAAAAGCGGATGCTATTGATTTGAGTTGGTGCTTTTGGTGCGGAAGAGTGAGAGAGTACAGAGAGAGAGGACATGACCGAAGGCAGCATGTCGTGAAATAATTGTTTACAGTGTTTACAAATAATTTCAGTCCAGTCGATCCTTTATTGTAAGTTATGTCACACAGTGGGTTATCGGTAAAAAAGCCAGATTATTTAGAAATCAGCGAATATAATTTTTCGTGGCCTGGAGAAAATGGGACCTTTCAAGATTTTGGTTCTATAAATTATACAATGCCCTCAGGTAATTATGCTTAAAATTTAGTATGTTGCATGCATAGTACCCGAATACCTCAGAGTAAATATTAATCTCTGTAAACCTACTAAACTTAATTTCTCTTAGGTCCATGGTACTGGCCTTGGTGTCCATCATGGAGAATAACTCAACATCCCCTATTCCAGGTAATATTATTTAATTTATTGTACCTTCGAGATGTGAAATTAATGGTAGTGATTTGTTTCAGCTGTCAAACATGCTCTTTGTGGCTTCCTATTGTGCTCCAAGCACGAAGAAGGGGCAACTGTGGATGCACACAATCTTGATATTTGGTAAATAAATACACACGTGTGCACTGTGCATACACCATATTATTCTGGCATATTCATTCAATCGTGGATATCTTTTTGACTAGGTTAATAAACGGTACCCGTTATTATGGCACGCTTCTTCTTGTTCTGCCGAACTATGGCAATCAATCCCCTTCAAGGACAATTTTTGCCAGGGTCGTGTAGAAGATCAAGGTTCTCAAATATAACTTGTTTGGTATTAAAATGCCTCGTATCTTGCATTCTAACGCTTCTTGAAGTTTCTGGAGATCCACGGTAGTAGCTCGTAACAGGTCTTGAGGTCAGAGGTAACCTATTGACAAAATGATAAATCATTTCACCCAAAAATCATATAACAGTATTATTTTCAATGTTCCTATAAATCTGTTACTAAATAAAACTTTACTGCACATAATGACACCCTAAATACACACTAAAAATCATTATTAAAAACCATTTATGACACTAGTAAAAACTCTAACCGCTCTTCCCGATTCCCGCCAAAAACTCGTACACTTCATTAAACACGGTTTTTGTATAGAATAACAATAATGTGTTGTCAGTACCGTCACAATTTTTGTCCAATGTTGTTTTAAGGGAAACTAAGCTTAGACCTTTGATTATAAGTATATACCTAATCAAAGGCTTAGACTTACTGAGCCCATGTGGCAGTAACTAACGCTTGCTTTTCGGATTTATCATTCATGAAATAATTAATGCTTTGTTCTCTACTTTGATTATATACTACTTAATATATTTTTTGTTCACACGGTTATATTATATTTTAACGGTTCTCGATAAAGCTCTCACTTATCTTTTTTAACAAGCCATTTCATTGTCAGGGCTGCTTATAAATGAAACCTATCTTGCCAATAACTCGGGACTTAAGTTTCAAACAAGGATTTTTTTAATGTATACCTACTTAATGACGCGATAGAAACACGTGTCGATTTGATACCCGTATGTTATTTAATAAAAAAACATATTTACCTATATGAGTAGCTTTAGGCTTTACTGACTAGGGCATTAGGTAATTAATGAATTGAATGCAGGCTTCATGATGTACTCTATTTGGGCGTGGCATGTGATATGCTCGCCGGATGCATTCTCGTGGAACTTCGGCTTCGTGTTCCTGAACTTAGGGCAGGTGGTGTACCTTGTGTACGAGATGCGCCCTGTCAAATTTGACCCCGAGCTCGAAGAAGTCTACCACACGCTCTTCGATCCTTTCAAAGTTAGTATTGCTTACATATGTGTTTTTTTGGGTTTTATTAGGGTGTATATAATGTAAGGGGGCGTCCATAAATTACGTGAGGTGTTTATTTAAATATTCTGTCCCTCCCCCCTGGTGAGATGTCGTGAGATTTTATTCAACCCCCTCCGCCAACCCCCAATCTTACGTGAGATTTTTCAAAATGTGAGTTTCTTACGTAAACGCGTTGGATTGTTATTGTAGAAAGAAAAAAAAATGCTTCGTGCTTTTGAACGAATTAGTGAATGATCTTAATCGTATTACGATAACGCTTAAGATTAAATCTTAAGCATGTTGAATCTGGATTAAATGGACCAAAATCGTTTTTTTTTTTGTTTCAAACAGAAAAATAATTAGATTAGAAAAGATTAGATGAGATTTGACTCGACCCACTCCCCCCCTCATCTCACGTAATTTATGAACGCCCCCTAATGTACTCTGTGGAGGTGCTGTTAGACAGCTGTGTACCCCAAAAATGTCGTCAGTAAACCCAATACGCTCTTTGACTGTGACTATTGGCGATAAGGATGAGAAAAATTGGTGATAGGTGTCAAGGCTGCAGTTCAAGCGAATGGTGTCCCCGGACTTCGCGCACGTGATGTCGCTCCACGCTGGGGAAGCGTATGCCATGCAGAACCTCACCAAAACCGACCGTCTGGGACTACTGCTTGCTGGGAAGGTAATGTATATCAATAATCAATCATACATATCGCTAGCAGCCTCACAGCCCACGCTATAATTCCTTGTAAACATACGCACACTCATGTCTTAAATATATAATTGTTTTTTGTCAGAAAGTTCACCACAGTGACTTAATGCCCGCGTAAGCCTGACCACAATATTTTTATTAATATCTCCTCTACCGGCAAGTACAATAGGTACTTTATTTAATAAATAAAAAATAATATTACTTCATTCATCTTATAAGCTTTCCTACGTCTTATACCATCAATCCATCTTTGCCATTGAGGTCATTCATTAATACTAAGAAAGATGAAGAGGAATTGCAGGTCTATTTTAGTGTATTATATTTATTCGATTTACGTTGCCTATAAGTATGCCAAACATACTCACTATACCTACAGATAGCTAGCTAATTGACCAACCTAGAAACACGTTATATGCATTATTAAAAAGTGTGATCTATCACAAGATTACGGGTAAAGAGAAGATCTGAGACGATGTTTGACTATCAAAGAGGAACACGATTTCAACCTGTAGCACTTTACTTCCCTTTGTGGGAAATACACTGCTAAATGTTATATCCTCAACGACACAGATTATGTAAATGAAATGTTTATATTCCACCATCATACGGGAGGAGTTTAAAATAAAATATTTTTGTTCACGCACGTCTCAATGCTTGCAATCAATACAGTTTACATGCTCACCGAACGACTTGTATGTGCTCACGTCCACCAAAAAGCACAACGCTATAATTCAATAAATATGTATATCTTTTGTATCGTGAGTACTCCTGCGTACCTACATCTAATTCAATCATTTTCGATAGATGGAAAAAAGTATTCTTTATATTCTTCGTACAAGCAATTTATCTCTGAAAAAATGGTTAAAAATTCGGTTACTTAGAGGATTACCTACCGAATAGGAGTTGTCGTCACAATCATACTTCAATACTATAGAAATTCCAGCAGTTAATTTCTCTGGTCTATATACTTCTTAGTCTTCCTGTCCTGACCAATTGGCACGCGAGTCGTAGGTAACGCTCTTGTACTACAGAAACAATCAATCTAATTCCAACGCTATGATTTTGTTATTTGCGCTTGCGTGGTCCGCAGACTTAAAGTTTACGCATTAGTTATTATTAGGGAAACCTAACATAAAAGAAAATGTTTATGAGTGGGAAACTAATGACATCATTATAATTAACATTTGTTTCGTAGTTTGCGTAACTGGATTTTTTGATATAAAAAGAAATTGCACGTTGTTGACCCCCACCCATTTCAACTCGAAATTGAGATTGCTCTTAATTGTAAATGAAAATTACCCCATAAATAGCAATATTTTTAGCGCTTTTAATTAGTAGATAGAATGATTAACGTAAATATTAACGTAATAACGTAAACGTACACAATGATCAAACCAGTCTAGGACATTCATCTCAAAGAGTCCTAGGTCCAACAAATATATGTATAATATTAAAAAGAGAGGTAAGGCGAATTGGGATCTCCCGTGGGGGTTTCCCATTAATATTGGAGCCGTCCGACTGGGGACTGTACCTCCACATTACAGAAGACCGCAGTGAAATAACATTACATACTTTGATGTGATGTTGTGTTTCTGCGGTAAGTAAGGTTGCCAGTGCTCCACGAGGATACACCGGGCTAGTAGTAATGCTGCTAGCACAGTGACTCCTCATCAACGGGATGGTGGCAACTCGTTAGTGATACTGATATCCCTGGTATTGCTAGCGACTACAGCTACGGTGGATGCTTACCATCAGGTGGGCCGTATGCGTGTGTGCCACCTTATTGGTATAAAAAAAGGGTAACTATAATCTCTATGAATGCATACAGACGAAATTTTATTGTTGTAATAAAGTTCGAGCCAATGTGTATGAAAGACGACGAATACTCGCCAACTGTCGCATTGCCACATTTGCCACATAAATATCTCCGACGTGCGGGTGTTGTTACACCTCTGCTTCCCGGAACGAGAACATTTTCATTATTTAAGGATGTAATGGCAGGACTATACATATTTATATTGGCAGGCATCTATTATGAAAAATTGTAAATCAATATGTACCTATAATCAATTTTATAAAATAAGGTGAACGTGATGAGCGGTCACCAGTTTCTGCACCCGATCATGCCGTGCGAGTTTTTGGACTCGCCCGAGTTCGAGTCAAGTCGAGCTACTATAGATGAAAAATTTAAGGTGAGTATTTTTTATTATTTGTTGTTTTATGCGATCGCTATTTATGTAGTTTGCTGAATAAAACTTATATCATACTTGCCTCCCCTTAATCTCAAGTTATAAAATATCTGTGCCAAATTTCATCATATCAAGGTTGTTTAGTAGTGAAAATGTAACAATCAGATGAAAAAAGAGTTACCAATGTTCGCCATTTATCAAAGATGTAATACTTAAATAAATAATGTGCAAACTAATTCCAAACTAGGCGGAATCTGTTCTATGGATTCCTGAGACTAATTTATGTAAAAATATATATAATAATAATAACAGAGATACATATTAGACGCACATACAGAGCGAGCATAATATTAGACTGTGGTCCAACCCGCTGTGTATTTATTACAGAATTTGTACTTCGAAAACGAAG
Source organism: Falcaria lacertinaria (assembly GCA_951449985.1). Lineage (NCBI taxonomy): Eukaryota > Metazoa > Arthropoda > Insecta > Lepidoptera > Drepanidae > Falcaria > Falcaria lacertinaria. The sequence continues at coordinate 5,506,192 of OX602113.1, read as the reverse complement.
AAATGACACTTACTTTACTTAGGCGGTAGGAATACGGCACAGCAATAATAATTACTTGTCGCTCTCCCCGAGTTCGGCGCCAGCTGGATATCTTGAACGATACGAGGCCCAATAAAAACTTCGACAATTAAACTAAAAATACTACTTGCAATAAACTTGTTTATATCCTCTTATTACTTGCAATAAACGGGTTTCATTTCCTCACAGGAAGATGCTTTTGATCATTTATCATTTTCGATGTACCTACTTTCTAGGTTCATGTAAATTTAAGTAAAAGTGCCAACTAAATTCACATGTCCATCGTAAAATATTATACGAGTAGAGTATATAACATACTGATTGTAAGCTGTGTGACAGTTGTTTCACGCTGCTTAAATATACCCCCCACAATACGGAATACGAAATTCAGAAGATATATTCTGGGGCTTACGTCATCTTGTTAAGTAAGGCAATGGGGCTAACTAACACGCCCCACCGGCGTTGATGACTTCATTATTCGAGGAACGCTCGTACACCCGCGCGCTCCTGAGCCCACTAACCTATTTAGAGAATGTTACAAAGGGTCTCCCCCATAAAGGTCGCGCGCGCACTGAAATGCCAAACCGACGGTGGATAGACAAATACATATAAAGACAATAAGTCCCATAGCTTGACACCTCTGCCAAATAAAATATATTTCTTATTTATTTAAAAGGTACGTGGTGCAGTTCTCTTAACCCCTATAAATCGATCCATGGACATACCTTAATAAAACTCATGTCACGGTATGGACGCCCATTATCATACTCTCCTCGGCCCTTTACGCTATTGATCTCAGTTGCTAAGTGAAATCTTTTTAATAGTTTCAGGTAAAGTCTGACAACTAGAATTCGGTAACCATTTTTTTTGTAATGACCTCAAACAGTTCGGGATAAGGCCAGGACAATTTAACAAAATGTGGAGCACACAAGATGTAATAAACCAAATACAGTACCTACTTCATATTTTGGGAAATTCGTAACAATCGTAAATTTTTAATGAAGAATGATGAATGGATAAAGTAGAATATTTTTTTCAATTTAGCCATACTATTTCAATTTTTTTAAAAGTGCTTGATATCCCCCCTAGGCATGAACGCATTGGTATTTTACATCTTGTTTGTATACAGTACAGATCGTAGCTGAAATTAATAAAACGAGAGCACAAGTTAACGTATGATGCAGGTCATAAGCTACGGGAAGTTAAATTGCATAAATCGTTCGTAGCGTCCCACGAACCCGGAGTGCCTTACCGGACAGCATAACATTGCCAACAATGTTCAAATGTTCGAAGCAATAGCGTTTTTGCATGCGATCGGCTTACTCGTAGATCACAGTTCACTTTGGCATTACCTACCATATTCCGGTGACCTAATTGTTGTCTGATGTGGGTGTATAACAGCCAAAGTGGCTATAAATGCAAGAAACTGGGTTAAATATCGATGTAGTCTAAACAGGCTAGCTGGGGCAAACCTTCCAAACTTAAGTAAATTGCTTCTTTTTGCGTGAACCTGTCAGTGAAATATTGGCAGGCATGAACTTTGGAATTTTGTTTGCTTGCAGGTATTTTATTCGAAGCATATTTTCACAGTAAATGAGCAGCAGGGAAACCCCTGCTGCTCATTTACTTAAGTGCAGGGATAAATTTCAAGTATTATAAGCCACCTAGTTACTCCATAGATAGCTGGCTTAGACAACATGTTACACCTCACTGTATATTGTTTTCTGAAGTATTTTAACTCTAACTATGTAAGTCAAGCCTTTATTATTGATACAGGTATCAATAGTGGCAGCATCATCGTGCCGCTACGTGTATTGGCAACGGAGTTCCCTTGAATACCTTTTTGTGAAGGAGCCATATTTAGCTAGCGTGGTCACCACGTTGATAGCGCGAGACATCACTACCAAGTTGTACGCGATGAACAACAAAATAGTGACGGAGAGGGGTTCTCATTTGGACATAAGGCTGCCTAGTATCTCGCATGCACTGGCTCGCAGCCCCAGGAGGCTGCGAGCAGCGAGCAAATTGCCTCCGCCAACCACCGTGCAGCCGGTCCCGCCTGAGAAACGACCCAGTGAGTACTTGAAAAAACTTAAAAGCTGTATTTTCTATTACAGGCCTCATATCCAACATACAAGTATTTATGCGCTTAGGGCGCGTCAGAAACTAGAAAATGAAACTGAGGGCTTACATTTTCTACTTTGGTCATTTAGCGATACCAATTCCCTTAAACGCCATAGAATTACTAGTCTTCAGTAAAACTTTATTATTATCCTAAAAACATGTTATTTTTATTTGTGTGTATGTATGTACACTACAATTTGTGCAACAATTCCTGAGAGCACAGCGATCGCATTCCACAATATGTTCAAACTATTTAGAAATATTGCGTCGCACACTGTCGATGCTTATAATCAGTGTCGATGATGCAGTTACAAATTAATTTACTTGACTTAATTTGCTATTGTGTTATATGATTAGTTTCGTAAATTATAATATATATACTTGAATAGTTTCATGCAATTATTTGCTGCTGATGAATTGCATTCAATTTTCCTGTATAAAGCCATTGAAAAGCCTGTGACAGATGGCAGGCGTGCGCGTGATAGTACTGCAATGTAACAGATGAATAAAGTAAAATTAATGTCATGAATCAACATGAAGCATGAACTATAAAGATATATATACATTTATTATACCACTAAGGTGGCAAATAAGATACGACCTGCCTGATGGTAAGCGGTTACCGTAGCTTACGATTCCAAGGGTATTATTTATAACTCGCATTGCCGACCCTACAAAAATCTCTTCACACCTAGTTATTTCATTCCTAACTGGCAATTTAATACGACCATACATAAAATCGCTTCATAATTTGATAAATAGTGGAATACATTATTATATCTTAAAGCTTCAATTGAGATGAGAGCACTTAACATAACATCAAGAAGATTTTCTTAATACATATTTTTTAGATAGTATGTGAACCCGAATGCAACGGTTACAAGTGTCACGTGGTTTTCAATTTAATTTGTCAGTACTTAAGCCCTTCGCCCGGATCCTACCCTTCCATTAATTCCAATTACACAGGAAATAAATTATCCCCTATTTAACAGTATTTATGTACGTACCGCTAAAGTATTTTTGTATTGGATAAGCTCTTATTTCTAAAAGTCGTAGTCATCCTTTGTAATTATTACGCAGGCCCAAACTAAGGACGCATATTATGGCCAGTGGCCCCTATTTAATAATATAAGTTATCTACTCTGAGATATGAGTAACCATAAAGTTCTAAACGTAAAATGTGTGTGTGTTACTTATTTGTAATCTAATATATAAAATTCTCGTGTCACAGTTTTCGTTGCCATACTCCTCCGAAACGGCTTGACCGATTTTGATGAAATTTTTTGTGCTTATCCGGTATCTATGAGAATCGGCCAACATCTATTTTTCATTATACTAGCTTCCCGCCCCGGCTTCGCTCGGGTAGACAAAACCGAAACTACTCGACCGATTTCAAAAATTCTTTCACCGTTAGAAAGCTACACTATTACTGATTAACATAGGCTACCTGCCCGCCCCGGCTTTGCACGGGTAGACAAAATATTTGATATAAAAGTCTACCCGTGCGAAGCCGGGGCGGGCCGCTAGTTTTAAATATATAAAGGTGTCGAGGAGAACGGACTGAAACTGGGATAAAATGTTTTAGCAACCCCTAACTTTTTATTATTCAGTGATCATATGAATGTACGTGGTAGGCGCAAGATACCATGAAGATTGACAATCTACCCTACATATTATCCAAAAATATACCTTTCGACTTTATTCCCATCCAATATATCTTAGCATCTTCTCTTTTCTTTTTTGTTATAACTACATAACTCTTTAGTAAACTTTTACCTTATGAGCGCAAACAAAAAAAAACTACGCTGAAGAATTAAATAGGTATAACAACAACGAGTTTATATAAAGAGTAGAAAATAAAATATTGTAGAAATTCCGATATTTGCCATTGGTTGTGTACGAAGAATATTTTGTTCCATGTACATTGCTGGTAATGTACGAGGAACAAGTGAAATATTTGTACATTTTCATGTCAGCATGTTGGGCGCGCGACATGGATGTTACGAGCACGGTGAAGCGGAACTGCGTAGCGCCGTACAGTGGGGGCGACGAAGAGCTCATGCCCCTCGCCGCGCACGAGGCACCGGCTTCCTCCGACGACCTCTCCGTGGCCGACAGCTTCCCCGATACCTCCTCCAAATACCACAGCTGTGAAGCGGTGGAGACTGACGACGAACTCAGACACTAGACTGGTATGATCACACAGCGCTCTCTGATCTCAAACTAAGCAAAGCTTGTAGTATGGAATTACGCAGTCAATAGGTATCTGTATCTGAAAGTATCTGCATATAATACTAACCAATAATACTTAGTAAACACTACACAAACCAATATCAAAAGTGCTTATGACCACATAGATGTACGTTCTGGCGGGAATCGAATTCGCCACTCCTAGCATAGCAGTCAGGCTTGCTAACTACTTGCTAAAGGGTGTCATGGACATGCTCCATGTATTATTGTTATATGATACTTAACTCAAAAACGATAAACGCTTGTTAATCAATAGAAAAAAGATATTGATATTTATTTGATATTAAAAATAAAAATTATCGGTAATACAATCGTTTTATTTCATTTATAACCTACTCCCTCAAAAAATACTGTATTAGTTCACTTTTCGTAATGAAGTCAAATTACCATTAGTAACCACATAGTATAAGGTTCATACTGAGATTGAGTCTATAACTTTATAGTTAATTCTCTTTCAGTATTAAAACTTTATTATTTGCTATTTGGCTTAAAGAATTAGGTATGTATATTTATCATTCACGAAACACCGTTGGAAAATCCAACTCCTTAGAACAAGAATAAATATGGAACTTTGTAATTCTTCCAAGGTTCAAGACATCAAGTTCAAGTGTTACATTTTAGTTCGTAACCCAAGAATGTAGTGTAATAAGGAACTAGCTTGGTTTCATCATTAATGAGTACAGCTGTAGGAGGGCAGCGTAGCAATAAAGCCACATAACGAGTGGACACCGGCAGGTCGCCGGCTCGACACCGGCCGATCAATCAGCCGGAACCAATCCAGTTATCGTTTCAATATACGCTAGGCCGCCGGATATTTATTTCTTGCTTATTGAATATATCAACTAACTATATTAAGCACGCGAAAATGCTATAAATACCTCCTTACTATACTTATACGTCTTTATACCCAACAACGCCTAGGGAGTTTTTGGCGGGAATCAGGCGGAGCGGTTGAGATTTTTTCCAGTGTGTCGTAAATTGTGTTATAGTGATCTTTAATGTGTATTTTTGGTGTCGATATGTGCAGTAAAGTTTCATTTAGTAACTGATTTATAGGAGCATTGGAAATAATGCCATAATACGACTTTTGGGTTAAGTGATTTATCATTTTGGTCAATAGGTTACCTCTAATCTAAAGGCGTGTTACGATCTGCTACTGCCGTGAGTTGTCTCCAGAAACTCCATTGGGCGTTAGAATGCATGACACTAGGCATTTTAATGCGGCAAGCACGAGAAATTTTGCAACATGAAAATTCTCTAACACTCGACACTGGCAAAAATAGTCCCTGAAGGGATTGATTGCCATACTTAGGAAGAAGAAGAAGAACAACGCCTAATATTAGAATTGGTTTGTTTTACACATGGTGTTTTCATGGAAGGTAGAGATTTTGCTTAATATTTGGAACTATTCCAGTTCCCATTTGAATGCCGAATTTTGTAATTAGCTGATGGAACATTCGCTGCTATTATTAATCTTTCAGATTTGCTTCGGCTTGCTCTACCTACAATCATGTTATCTGGCTGAACTTATTATAATTCTCTTCGAATCAAAAGTAGATTGTTTTAATTTTGCGACGCATTTGTCAAGTTTTGCGTTGTTATAAAATGTTCAAGTGTGCCAACCTTCAAATCCTTTGCCGTCTGCCGTATGAAACTCGTCAACTGGAACCGTTTGGCGCCCGTCCGGCATCATATTGCCAGCAAAAGCTTCAGATATCCGTCCCAGCCTGCCAAACACTTTCAGCCGCAGATGCTACCTCTCCAGCCAAATTAACCTCATCTAACTGAACTGCAAGTATTTTGGCCAACACAGTTTTGGCGACAACTCTACATTAAATCGACACGCGAAGAACGATAACTGTATGTTGATGTTTAGAAAACTATGCGAAGTTTTATCGAGATATTTATCATATCTATGTGAGGTGAAAGCTTCGCGACAAAAAAATAATGATACATGCTTTAGGCCGTATGCTTTTGCTTTGTAAAATAAATAAATATCTGCACATGTCTCGTGCATACATGTATACGAAAAACGAGCGAAGTGTTTCATCATAATCACCTGTGAGCTTATTGATTTCGAAGACCACCGCACCGTATATTAGGTCCTTACATATGAAATTGGCGTTTTTCGTACTGGCCACTTTAATCACGAATTTCTCCTCTTTGGTAAGGAATTCCAAATCCAAATTTGTACAGCTATAGACTCATGTATTTGTGCTTCGATGATCGTCATTCATTTGTTTTTTTTCTTCTGTTTTTTTCTGTTTGCGTCACTCATTTTACAAAATGGAAAACCTTAAATATCGCATTATTTACGAGTACGAGTTCCGCCGTGGCACTAGTGCTGCGGAAACAACTCGAAGGGTGAATGATGTGTATGGCGGTCGTGTTGCAAAAGAAAACACAGTTCGTTTTTGGTTCCAACGTTTTCGTTCTGGAAATTTCGACCTGCAGAACAAGCCCCGTGGACGGCCTGAGACTCAAGTTGATAATGAAGAGTTGAAGGCTATTGTGGAAGCGGATCCATCGCAAACCACGTCCGAGTTAGCTGCAGGCTGCAATGTTAGTGGTAAAACTGTTTTAATTCACTTGAAGCAAATTGGGAAGATTAAAAAGCTTGAAAGGTGGGTACCTCACGAATTGACTGAAACAAACCGGCAAACGCGCGTCGACTGCTGCGTTACATTACTAAACCGGCACAATAATGAAGGTATTTTAAACCGAATCATTACCTGTGATGAAAAATGGGTTCTTTACGATAATCGGAAGCGCTCAGGGCAATGGTTAGATCCTGGCCAGCCAGCCAAATCCTGCCCCAAGCGAAAATTAACCCCAAAAAAGTTACTTGTAAGCGTTTGGTGGACTAGTGCCGGTATTGTTCATTACAGTTTTTTCAAATCTGGCCAGACTATTACGGCTGATGTCTATTGTCAGGAATTGCAAACCATGATGGAAAAGCTAGCGGCTAAACAACCTAGGCTGGTCAATCGCTCCACGCCACTGCTGCTTCACGACAACGCTAGACCACACACTGCGCTACAGACGGCTACTAAATTAGAAGAGCTTCAATTGGAAAGTCTAAGACATCCTCCGTACTCCCCGGACCTTGCTCCAACAGATTACCATTTTTTTCGAAATTTGGATAACTTCTTGCAAGGGAAAAAATTCAACTCCGATGGGGCAGTCCAAAGATTTTATTGATTCCCGTCCGACTGGTTTTTTTAGTAAAGGGATCAATGAACTACCTATGAGATGGCAAAAGTGCATAGAAAATAATGGTTCATACTTTGATTAATTAAATATATTATATTAAAAAATATTCGACTTTTTGTTCCTCCCATACAAAACGCCAATTTCATATGTAAGGACCTAATATATTACGGTAAAATATTTGTATACTCATGTCACTACTATAGTTAGTGCTTAATAATGCAACTATTAAGCAAGCATGTTATTTAGTATGGGGATTACCTAGTTGTAAACTACACATTATAATGATTACACTAATAACTCGGGTTTTGCTTGCGTGACTGTGCTTGTCATGTTTGAACAACAAATTTCAAAGTGGACTCTTTCACAGTAGGCAATAAGCATAACTATGTGTGCGTATGTAATTGTATATTAAATATTATGAATCTCATAACTTGCTACGAGAACTTCACACTCAATACATCTCAGATACATTCAAATGGACAGTTAAGGCTTTTTTTAAAAGTTTAGCAGTATTTTATTATTTGAACGAGCACGTCATTATTAGGCATAGGCAGGTAAGTATAATCTCAAAATAGATACTATAAGTATAATGTACAAATAAAAATGCATGTTACTTATTTACGGAAATTAACGCGTGGCCTTACAGCACAGGTGAGTCAATAAGGCGATAGTGAAAGATACCATCGAATCACCTGCAAGCTGGTCAAGGCCTGACCTGGCGCAAGCGGCCTGCTAGCTACGAACCTTTATCCATACCTACATCACACTTATTCTTGAGCATTACGTGCGATTAACCATTTGAGCCGTTATCTGATGGCCTACGACGCCAACAAAGACCTCTGAATAATGTTCAAGAAGATCGATACGCTCGACCAACCAATCCCAAGGGAAATTACTTTTTAACAACTTATAAGCGCAATTACACGTTGCTGTTCTTTCATTAAGTTTAGGAAAACATTTTGCGCTCGTAAACCAAGTCGTAAGTTCGTACTTACCGAAGTGTGTTCATCCGCATAGACAGGTCATTAATCTGGTTACACCCTTTTTCGAGTAAATAGTGAGGACGACAGCTATGCAGTAATGCTCCTTATCATTTTCCATTTCCAAAATGAACCATATAACTCGTCTCTATTAATAAAATGACTTGGACATGCACAAAAGGCACAACTAATTCGAAAATACATTCATATTTTCTATTATTTGTAATTCAACATTTTAATTGTATTTGTATTTTAATATATAATAGTATCTTAATCTGCTTCATGTAAATCTAATTAATTCATGAAATGGATGAACATTAACCGAGATTCAAATTGTACACGTAACAGTGATTCAGTTCGTAACATCGTAGCAGCTACGAGTGCTACGATGCTCAATGCAATCGGAACTTGGAACTTGGAACTTGGATAAATAGTGCTACGAACAGACGATTACAATTTCATTGTTATTTCAATTCAATTGTTACTTGTACGTATGTACTAAATATCGATATCTTAATGGAAAATCAGGATAAGCCAAGTGCACATTATTATGATACTATGCGGCCCTATTATATTATATTATGATACTTGACTGTACACAAGTGTCATCACTCTGACCTGACCGCAAACTCAGAAAACCTGTCTTTCACAATAACTTTACGATAAATTGAAAGTAAGCCTGTTCTAAGAAATAAAAACCAAATATGGCAGAAATTACTATAGACAGAGAAGCCTGATAACATATTTATGAAGTTGAGAGGTATTTATAAAAAAATTACTATAATTGTTTTATTAAATGGTACAATACTATCAAATTTATGTTTATGTGACCTTTACAGCCCTAAAAATAGACACAAAGCTTATTCCACTCAGATACAGGGAAACTTTAAAAACACAAGGTCGACGAAATACTGTACAAGGGTAGTTACTAGTTAGCAGAAAAATAATATCAATTACTAAACGAGATTGCGTAAAGCCGGAGCGGAGTTACCTTAACAATCATAGCAAATGTAGGTATATGACGTAGTAGATTATCTACTCTGAGGTATAAGCGATGACCCATCAATTGTTTATACGGGTTGGAATTATTTTTTATGAAATTTCACACAATTTTTTTTAACTAGTCATTTTTTTAACGATTTCACTACGTTAATCCTACTTAGAAGTAAGAGCAAGGAGTCGTGCGTTTGTTGTATACAATTTACAAATGCAATTTTGAGCATTTATTTCGATTAAATAAAATAAATATCCTTTGAAGAGTGTAGTATTTTCCCTTAACCCGCCTCAGGTAGTACTACGGTAGTACTACTACCTAACCTACATATAATTTACGGTCAGAATTTCCAAGACTCGCTTAGAATGCATAAGCATGCATTAATCGTTGACGCTGATAGATACCATTAAACCTGAAAGTAACGAAAATGGGGCTCGCTATGAAAGAGCAATATATCGAAATATATTTTTAGGATATTTAAAATAATCCTTCGCTAGTGAGCACCCAATCTGAAGTATAATTAATTTTATGTTTTAATGTATCATAGGTTGGCGCTCTTGGATTTCCGGAGACGGAAGTATTGGGTCGTTGCAACATCCCGCCACTACCGGCCTTTCTTCGCGCTGGAGAGCTGCCAATAGTTAATCGCCGCACGGTTATACATTCAATCTTAGGGGCTGGTCCACGTTATCTATTCAATTAATTCACAAATGAATGCCCCCATAAATACGGCAATAGAGAATTAGTAGTAGGTATTCAACGTAGATACATATGATTTTATTTTGTATCGATTTATTGATAACAATAGTTAACTGTATCAGGTAGTTGTTCTTACTTCATTAATCAGTGACAAGTTTAGTAATGGTATTGGGTGGCAAAGAATGCCAACTAATAGGATTGTTGCAAACGAGATAAAACTAGGTTATAAATATCACTCTATTCAATAACTTAACTGCATAACTCCCAAGTCAAACTCAAACATACAATAAATACTTCCTCCTTACTAGTGTAGCTAGTAAGGAGGAAGTATTTATTGTAGCTAGCTTCTTATCTAATCAACCAGACTTATAGGCTACAAGCTATGCACGCCTAAATGCTGAACAAGCTTAGGGCATATCGTAGGCACTATCACGATTTTTTTATATATATTAATTGTTGGCGAGGGCGAACCGCCATTTATGGCGGACATTGTACTAAAATCATGGTCATTATAATCAGGTAAATAAAGACAATGGTTTAATGTGAGGCAAGTCATGAACTTCTGAGTGTAGCTCCAAGTAAAAAAATATATATAGAAAAATGAGCTTGTCCATTTTATCCCTTGATTTTTATTGACGTTACACGCGTATGCTGAAACCTCAGAATAATAACGAATGCTCACAGTTATTGTTTGTAGGCTGAAATCATCTCAAACTATGCCAGCCTTCTTATTAACAAAGATTAGAAATCAGCACGTCCATAGTAATTGTATTCTATTTTGTGAAATGTAACAACCTTCTGATTTGGTATTACATATGTATTGAGATTCAAATATCGCTAAGCCATGTAATTCCTCAGCAAAACACTCAATTTCACGCTCAATAAATGACACAATTGGCAGGCTGCGGTTATTAGACAAGTTGATGTGGTACAATAATTTTATTGATAATATCTATGTAGGTAGGTAGTAGCGAGATGGGAGTAGGGGAGCGATCGGGTTGACAGCGGGGGGGAGTGGCGGTGGCGCGCGTGCGTGCGGCGGCGTCCGCCGCGCCCGTCTCCGGCGAGCCGAGAGCAGTCGCTAGTGCCGCGCTCCCTGCCACCAGCGCCCAGCGCGCCGCACGTGCCCAGCCTCTACTATGCCACTCGCGTGCCGCGCTCGTTCGTGTTGTGGTGCTTTATGATGGTGCGGCATGAGGATGCAAGATATGCGGACGTTCCGTGACCGACACGCTGCCGAACTCACCACCGCCACAAGTGGGCGGAGAGACGGGACGCGTCCCAAGCTGCTCAGGTGAGCGGCCCTTTATATCTCACACCGCTGCACGTTGGTTAAAGACGCTGCGATATCAGGGTCGATAAGGTGCTTTGTTGATTGAACTTATCTATTCAACCATGTAACAAGAACCCGTAGCACTGTACTACGAAATGCGTAGACATCGCCACGCGCGACTATGTATAATGTTCTCGTTCGAAATCTGTTTAAGCGTGGCAGAATGTGATATTTGGACATTGCAACAAATTCGTCACGTTGGACGTAGGTGTAATGAAGCACGTCGAACATTAGGTAAGTATAAGCTCAGAGTTGATAATATACTACGTACAAGTATAAGGTAGGTATAAAAGTTTTCATGTCCTTAACCTCTATGAAATTTCTAGTACGTAGGTACTTCTAGTACAGTTCAGCAACTTTTGAAACAATGATAACGGCTTCTCATATTTGTATCAGTTGTAGTTGTGTTATGGGCTTGGAATAGTTTTATAATCTTACTAATCTGTACTAATATTATAAAGAGGAAAGATTTGTATTTTTGTATGTATTGAATAGGCTCCGAAACTACTAGACCGATTTCGATAATTCTTTCACCGTTAGAAAGCTATATCATCACTGAGTAACATAGGCTATATATTATATTAGCTTCCCGCCGCGGCTTCGCTCGGGTAGACAAAATATTTGACAAATGTCTATAGGCTCCGAAACTACTGGACCGATTTCAAAAATTCTTTCACCGTTAGAAAGCTACACTATCACTGATTAACATAGGCTAGCTGCCCGCCCCGGCTTTGCACGGGTAGACAAAATATTTGATATAAATGTCTACCCGTGCGAAGCCGGGGCGGGCCGCTAGTGATCTATATTTTAATTAAGATGTGTTGAGATGTATAAGTATCGTGTAAAATGATACTATCAAAGTAAACTACAACACTGTTGTGTATATAGCCCTTTTACACATATAATATTATTGGTGTATATAACATTTACAAAATAAATCCAAAAGCAAATTAATTTTATTCTCAAAAGTAGATTTCATTATTTTTGTCGTAGCTAGGCTGTCATGATAATTTTCTTCTAACTCGCACGGCTACAGCCAAGCCAGCGCATGTCGCTGATATGACAGACATTCAAAAAGACTTCAACCTCCTTGCCACTTTATGAAACTATATTGTGGCTTCACTGGTGGCTTCGCCACAAATGTAAGGTACGTATTTGTTTCGGAAAACTACGTGTGCGGTAAAATTAAACTCTCGTAGTCGTCTCTAACAAAATGCGAACAATAATGTAATGGACAACTATCTATATATGTGTTGTGTGTACTTTTCAGAACGATAATAACAGACTGGTAGTATGTCTAGGTAGGTGGAGTATACCAAACACTGAAAACATATTTAGACATCTACTGTCCAAACACAAAAAACGTGGATAATTTTTATTACATGGACCAGAATAATATCGGCGCTTGTAGGTCAATAAAATCTAAAAGCATATTCGTCGAAGGGCTTTGAATCGTGACTTTGTGAGTCGTCACGCAACATCGAGAATATAGCTTATCTTTGAGGCGGAAAGCCTTCGAGCCAACGTCATCAATCTCACGCCGCAGAGCTCGACAGCTCATGTACACTGCGCTGCATTAAGCCTTTGGCCAACTATTATATTCTTCTTTGGAAACACATTTCCGTCACGTATTCATAAATGAAGCTAACGCCCGAATACATTAAGCTATAATTTTCTTTTATTAAAACCACCGTTGGGACCATTTTGTTATATATTCAGAAATTTTTGTACTGTACCACAATCGATTTGTTCGAATAGATTGGTTTGAAGTAGTAAGTTATTGGAATAATATGTATTTTAAACTCATATAACTCATTTCGTACCTTTTAATCACCTCAGCTATCAAAGTTCTCAACTAAGTAGTACATACCTACATTTTCGATAAACAAACTTAAGCCCTTTATTATTCGGTTTGTGGCGGATATCGGTGGAAGGCGGGCGAGACGGGCGCGACTCAGCGTCGCCGAACTCGAAGCCAGTGCCAGCTGGGCCTGCACTCATACACATTACACATTATATACAAATGTCGACAAACACCACTTTGGCACAAATATGAATCTAGTATGAGACATAATGCTTAACTTATCATTTCAAAAAGGATCCGTTTCTACTCATAACAACGGCTAAGTTATTAATGTGCGGTTGTGCAGCTTCATGTTGCCGTTGCATTGGAGCTACATTACATAAAAGATATTAAATATATTCCAATAGGTACAAATGAATTGCTTTGTTTTATGGAAACACTTTAATGGATTATTGAAAAAATATACAATTTCTTTATAATAAAGTTCTTCCTGGAGAAATCGACTGCACAAGAATCGACGAAGACTTGAAAAGAGCTCTTCAATGCGGGCTCGAAACTTAAGTTTAAACAAAATAACCTGAGTTGTAATATAAGCCAATGACATTACGGTGGATGAGAAAGGGTATCCAGTTTAACTCAGAGCAGTTAGTTTGAACCCGATGACATGACGATTTAATAAATAACACTGTCCACAACTGTTTTTCTAGCTTAGCTCGCATTTCGGCCACTGTTTGGCTTGGGCAACTGGTATTTAACCACTGGTTCATTAGCACGATTATCGTCGTTTAGGATCCACTATTTCAGCTCAAAGTTCGACTAATAATCCGCAAATATTGCAAATTCCGATAATATCAAAATTATTTGATGTCGATTTAACAGCTTGGACGCAGACCTCGCTGAGGGTGTCGGTTGGTTCGTGGGATAACTATCTTAACAAATGAATCTTCTTTATGGTAATAAAAATCTGGCTCTAGCTCAATTTTTATTTAAGATAGATTCCACAGATTTAAGAGAGGTAGGGCTTTTTGGGATTTCCTGTGGGTTTTCGCATTTAAATTGGAGCCGCCCGACTGGGGACTGTACCTCCACCTTACAGAAGACCGTAGTGAAATAACACTACTTGATGTAGTGTTGTTTCTGCGGTAAGTAAGGTTGCCAGTGCTCCACGAGGATTCGCTGGGCTAGTAGTAATGCTGCTAGCACAGTGAGTCCTCATCAACAACATGGTTGGCTACCCGTTAGTGATAACCCTGTTATTGCTAGCGGCTATAGGCTACGGTGACTACTTACCATCATGTGGGCCGTATGCTTGTGTGCCACCTGTGGTATATAAAAAAAAGCTTCTATTGCTTTTGTTTGGTCATCTTCAACCTTGTTATCCGGGTACCCTTCATGGTGTGAGACCAAAATTTTCCGAGCAGAAGCGATTGAATGAAATAAATAACGCACTGTTCGAACATTTGTAGTGTTAGATCCATACACGTCGTCAATATTGCGTGCTGTATTGTATCCACTTCGAATCTCATATTCGAAAATAACACGTATGGTACGGTAAGTGACTTTTGGATAAGGTTGTTATCGCCGATTTAAGCATGCAAATAACCCGTAACGATAGGTACCTATTTTCAAAATTTATGGTCACGTGTCGGCCGCTCGGTTGCATAACATTTCACGATATGCATATACATATTTTGCTCAAATATTTTGCAGTGTAATGCATACCACATACTTGAGGAAAAACAGTGCCAAATTCATATTCGCCCGTAATTTTCGTAAGGTGTAAAAAAAAATAGGTTCACGTATTAGTATTATAATAATAATATGGAAAAATCTATGCCTTATATATATAAAAATCTATAATGCCTTATATATATTAATTTATGCCTATATTCTTATTATCTCTGTTGTATTATTATAGAATAACTCACGCGTTATCAATTAGATGTTTGTTTATGGAGTAAAGTCTGGGATTTTGTTGTGTTTACATTGAGGTTGGCCACTAACACTGAATGAGAATTTTGAATGAGCTGCCAAGTTCAAGCGAGTTAACTATTTCAATAACTACTGCTAGTAAACTGAATCCACAGTGTTAATTAAACTTTTCTACTGTAGGCATAGTTGTGGAATTGTTTTACATTACGAATGTATGTTCACACGTTGTATAAAACTTTATTAAATGCCGACAGCTCTGGTCATCATGTTGTTTGAAGTAAGAAGCTTCAGTTTATATATTTATAATAAATATATTATAATTCTAGACTCTAGAGTAACATACGAACTATTGGCAAAAACTACTTAGATCCAGCAGCTTAAGATTCTTGAAGAGTATATTAATTAAGTCTTAAGTTAATAATAACAGCACACTTGAAGGAGAATGAGGTTTATTATGAAAGTTCACGCGCATGTCCTTAATCTAGAACTAGTTTTATTCTTTCTGTAGAAGAATTTTTCTTTCCTGTTGTGAAGGTAAGTATTCCAATTTGACGTCAAAACTTGTCTAAAAGAGATTTAACATTATTTGATGTTAAATTTAATATAAATTTAGTAATTTATGAATTTTATTTGTTTTATAAAATATGTATATTCGAAATTAATACAGTAAACCTATCTGAATGTGGAACTTATATCATACAACATTATGTTTTAAAATGTCTATAATATGCGGGCTACATCTATTTTCATCATCATCTTCTTTCATCATCATCATCATCGTCATCTATTTTCGGTCACACAAATACAAGATGTGTTTAAATTACTAACGTATTCTGAGCACGAACGAACCGAATGGACGGGCGTGGAGAGGGAACAGCTAACAAAACTAATGGCTTCTTTGGTATTTCGATAAAATGCTGCCTACACATAAATTAATAAGAAATTAAGGACCAAAAACTTGAAGTCGGACATAATACTCGTCGTTTTTACCTTCGTTTAACCTAACCTAACCCATAAACATGTAATTTAAAGATCCCGCGGTTTGGGACATTTATGTAACGTGTAGTTAATTAAATTTTGTACACTTTCGTTTAGTTTATTTTAAGTACTATAAAATAAATCTAAATGTACCTTTGAGTAAATTGCCATTTAGAATGCATAGCAAAAATAGCCTGAGCATACTCGTTCCTCTCAATAAGCATTGTATAGAATTACACACCTTAGTGTGGCGTCCATACCGCTACGGTAACCTCGGAGCACCGGGGACCGTTCGCTTTCTTGTAACCACTGTGTGCAAACATTGTAATGGCACTAGCCGCATAGACTATTAAAAATACATGTTTTTTTGTTTTTATAAAAGTTGTAGGAAATTTTGACATTAATTGAGTTCCGCACGACTCTATGTTGCTCCATTAGGGGTTCATAAAGATTTCATATAGGGGTGTTACGTAGACATAATCACATCATCACCCACAGTGGGTATACTCAAATACATTGTTTTTATGTACATTTGTGTGCGCCTTTATGAATAATGCAGACGTTTTTATATACTGGGATGTAAGGTAAAATAGGGTAACATTCTGATGACATTATAAAGAAATGGTCGTCAGACAGACGAATTGATTTAAATAACGGAGTTCATAGTTGCATTATACCTTATTGCCTCATATATAATATAACATAAGCCTATTTTTATAGCATTAAGGGTTGTTTAAAAATTACAATTCTATGAATATAATGTATACAAGATTTTGGATAATTGTTGGTTACACAATGACGCTAAGACGACTGAACGGTTTTTTATTTGGCACAAGAATTGGCTATATTTAGGGCTGTAAAGAAATATAATATATCTTTTTTATTCCAATTTTTTTTTCTACCTTTAAAAGAGTATTAATTTACGTGGTTTATCATAATGCCTCGGCTAACTTTAATTAATTTGACTTTATCGTTATCTACATGTCATGGGTAACTACAAAGCCACGTTCCCTTTGAAAATCCGAGGCCTTACTAAATGCAGATTACATGGCCACCAGGGGTTTTTATAAAGTAAATATATACCACATGAACCAGCTGTTCTCTTTAAACGGTCGGGTATATATGAAAGATTTCCCCTTATTAAGCCGTGGTGGCCTTGTGGTTGAAGCAACAGGCCTGTCATCTGATGGGCCCAGGTTCGAGTCCCGGCCTGTACCAATGAGTTTTTCTAAGCTTAAGTACAGTGATTAATCACACCATGAGCTTATAAAAAGAGACGTAGGGCGATTTGGGATTTTCCCGTGGGTTATCCCATTTAAATTGGAGCCGCCCGACTGGGGACTGTACCTCCGCCTTACAGAAGACCGCAGTGAAATAACACTACTTGATGTATTGTTGTGTTTCTGCGGTAAGTAAGGTTGCCAGTGCTCCACGAGGATACGCTGGGCTAGTAGTATTGCTGCTAGCACAGTGAGTCCTTATCAACAACATGGTTGGCACCCCGTAGTGATACCCCTGTTATTGCTAGCGGCTATAGGCTACGGTGACTGCTTACCATCCGGTGGGCCGTATGCTTGTGTGTGTGTGTTAGTGGTATAAAAAAAATACCTTAGGTGTAATGCTTAAATAATAAGCTCTTCACTTATAATCTTAAGTACTTAACAAAACAACCAGCTTTTATAAGTGTGAGTTGAACTTGTACACAGACGGCTCTTTGCCTACATACATTACTTGTAAAGTTTACAAAAACTTCATTCTATTCAGGCAGTATCATCAGCGCACTTGATCTTCTACTTTAGAGTTTACACAACGAAATTAAGCCACGTTTTACGTTAAAATAGACACGACAATTGTATTGGAAACCGTGATGTTTATTTATTTTGTAACTTATGAATTACTCGTCGAAGTCTACGTAAAATATACAATTTTAAGACTTATTCTTCTACAGTGTAGAACGCTTTCTCTGCGAACAACATTTAAACTGTAGTTCAAAAGCGCTTAGACTGAATCACAGTCTGAACAACTGACCGAAGGAGATTATTGTAGATCGCTGGCCCTATACGACCTTAATTTGTTACTAATTGTTTTCATTCATTTTTATTGTGATATCCGCCATAATACGAGTAACAGCATATATCTGTCAATTTAAACCGGCCACCTACTATAGCAGGCGGCTACATAATTACATATGGCTTGTACGTAGTGTATTATCTACTCTGACATATGGCGTAGGTTTAGTAACGGGGTCTCGAACGGAACTCTAAAAATAATACATTTTAATATCATATTTGCGCCAACCTACTAATATAAAATACCTTTACACATACGAGTAAGTCTACATTTTTGGTACGTTTGCATATTTTATTCAGGTTTATATCACATCTCGAGAGCGAGAGCTTTACGACGTTGAACTGTTTTCTGGTAGGTTGTATTAGTTGTATATTATGTACACTTATAATAGTAAAGAGCTAAAGTGCATATACCTAAGCTATAAACTTGTAACTGTCGCAACGCGCCTTTGTAGGTGCTTAATATTTAAATCTGACTTCAGAGGCTGTGTCTTCCGTTGCAGTATATCGTTGCAAAATAAATAAGGAGTCAAGCGAATGTTGAGTATTTCGCTCAAATATTATTTTTACATAAATGTTACTTGTTTTATAACGCTGAACTATATTGTTTGAATTTTGAAACATATTATCCGTTAATTTGTAATGTAAACAAGACGCAGAAAATGTAATTAGTACTGATTACTTTGAATACGGTCTAACAATTGAAGTGATTTTTGTCACCAATATAGTACAAGTTGTACGCAGTATGTTATCTATTCTGAGGTGCATGTAAATAAAAACTATTAATTATAGTATAGGTTATCGGTACTAACTGAAAGTTCGACAAATATAAAATAAAAAAATAACGCAGCCTGATGAAGACGATTAAGAGTATTTATACTCTGATCAAAATTACTTATGGACATAGTTCCTAGGACGAAGAAAACTAATATCGTGGCGAGTGAAGCGCGCTGAACGTTGCAACTAGCTACGAGGGCTTCGGGTGGCTACACCACACCAGCAACGTGGTTGAGATATTTATGAACCTCTCCTACATTACTTACTTCTGTTGTTTTATGACCTGGAAGAAGCCAGATGCGTTTCGTTGAATAAATTGTGCTTCTATACTTTGTTCACGACCTTATAAGTTACAGCAAAAAAGTTAAGTTATATGATATACCTAAACTGTTTTGTTGGACTTGGTATTAAGCGCAACCTTCGTTCTAAGTTTGTGCAAGTAGACCGGCCCCTAATAGTAATGCACATTTACAAAGTATCCGCGACCGTTATTTTACTTGCAATATCGATTTTTGCAACTATTTAAGCTTTTAAAGTGGTCGTCGAGGTTTCGATACCTACATGCAATTTATTTTTATTGCATCTTCGGTAAAGTCGACAGCTTTGTATAACAAATGGTTTGTCATACCTACACACATACTACTTGTCTGGATCGATTTTGAACCTATAAATATGTGTACGAGGAACGGTTGCGTCTCCTTACCTGAAATATAAATATTGTATTGCAGGTAGTGTGGGCTCGAGCACGCAGTGTGTGCCAGTGTGTGGTGATGGAGTTGGTAATACTAAAGGCGCGAGCCCAGCTGAATCGTCTCGTGTCCGGTGAGAGGCGTAGGGGCGGCGGCGAGGGGGAGGCGCGCGCGGGCGGCGGGCGGCCGGGGGCTCGCGAGCGCTCCGCCATGGCGCCCGCGCCGCCCGCGCCACCGCCCTGGCTCAACGCCACGCTCGGCTACAACACCACCATCAACAATACCTTCGACACCGACTACGAGCTCCTTAACGGCACCGCCACCGATGAACACGACAACCATTGGTTCTGCGCTAAATGGACTAACGCGCAACAGGACCTTTTCCAGGTGGGGTAATTACGAAAAACAATCATTTTTCCTGATTATATTATGCTATAATAACACTACGAGTATATTGAAGAATATACGATTTACGAAGTGTCGTGAGGTTCATGTTATATGTGAGCCGTTAGGTTCCTAGTGCTTTTTCTTTTATGTCGACAAAAATAGTTTCTTACCGCCTTCTGAAGAAGTTCACCTTCATATATTTATAACACTGTGCAGATGCTAATGAGTAGTTTGCGTGGCAGGCAGCGAATCTGTGCTTCGCGATCGCGTTCCTGGCGCCGAAAAGCTTCAAGCAGAGTATCCTGGTGCTTCGCGCGCTGGCGGCGGCGGGCGCGGTGCTGATGGGCATGTGGGCGGGCGCGGAGGTGTGCGCGCCCGACGTGCTCGCCTGGAGCTTAGCCCTCGTGCTCGTCAACTCTTTACACACCATCTTCTTGGTCATAAGGCAAGCCACTTTCCCGCTGCAACATTTCCTTTAGATTATCCTATATATTTTTTAGATTATCCTGCTATCCGCTCAAGTATTGATAAGTTTTTGTTAATTACATTATTTGAGGTGTTCATCACATTCCATAGATTCCTCCCACCAGCGCTGTCGTTGGAGCTGACAGAACTATACTTGAAGTTGTTCAAGCCACTGAAAGTGAATAAGAAGCACTTTCAGGAATTAACACGCGAAGCGAGGATCGTGCGCCTGGACCCAGGCGAGGCCTACGCGGTCGAGGAGGTCACCCCCGCAGATGAGAGACTTTCTATACTTTTGAAGGGCAAGTAAGTTGAGAATATCCAAATCACACTTCCTTATTTAAGCTAAGAGCGTTATTCCTCGATACATCATAAATACAGCGAATAACTTTCTTACATCACATTACGTATATTACCCAATTCGTTTCTTTGTGTAGAAGTTTTATTCTCTTCACGAAACTAAAAGCATACAAATGACTTGCATTAGCTAAGTACGCTTTATGTTATTAATGTGAGCATTATGGTCGTCGTGTTAGTAATTCAACATAGCTCCATAAAAATGTTATACGTGACCAAGGCGCAAGCAAGGAAGTTTAAATATTGCTTTGTGGAAACGTCCGTATGGCAGCTTGAATGGCATTCTAAGCACAATGTGTACGGTGGTATACCTAAGTGGAGCCTAGGGCTACATGGGGCAACGGGTATATAAGATACTTCAAGTCAATTCATTCCTATCTGGGAAGGCATTTTAATAGTAGATTGTTATACAAGGTCCTTAAAATGATCCATTGTATGCGAGGTAGTTTTATTATATTTATAGTAAACTAGCTGCCCGCCCCGGCTTCGCTCGTGTGGACAATTTTTTTTTGCATTTATGGGGATGAAAAATAGATGTTGGCCGATTCTCATAGACATCGACAATTATTATCGATATAAAAGTCAATCCGATGCATCACATCGGAGAATATGTTTTTTATTGTTAGAAGTTGATAAATAAATCTTTTGGTTCGCCGTATTCGGGGTAAAAGGGATAATGAGGACTAATAATTTTTCATAATATATATATAGAATACAGGATTGTTTACCTTGAACATAAAGAATTCAGTAAAAGTGATGACACCGTATACCTTCTTCAATTATATTATTCAACATGAATAAATGCATGCCTTTATTTAATAGGTTTTTTACACATCTTTACCATTCGTGTTTTCTTTCGCAAATATATCTTTTCGCTTGTGTTTTTCACTACAACAAAAGAGTCTTTTCCAAGGATACCTTGTTATACATAGTACAGTACTGGTATTTCATACTTTGTATAGAATATATTTGTAGAAAATATTATTAGCCCTACGTGAAGGTAATTCGGATACTGTATTGAAATAGGTATATGGTTTTATGTGTTTGCCATGTGATTGTCATGATATTTTTGTGTGTGTGCGAATTTGTAATTAATATTTTTAGTTGAAAATGTCTATGCTGTCTTGTCGGTACATAGCTTAAATACAGCCCTCTGTGTCCTGACTAACGTTATATTGAAATCTAATGATTTTAATCCACTACTTACCATGTTTATTATAAAATACAGATACATACACATGGGTAGGTACACGTAAAAGTATATACACGTAAAGTGCTTATGGATATACTTTATGGATATATTTTATGTATGAATGTGGATGGGTACAGGGTCGAGGTAGACCTAAGAAAAGATGGATGGACTGTGTGAAAGATGACATGGCCAGAAAGGAAGTGAATACAGAGATGACGGCTGATAGAGAAGTATGGAAGAGAAATACATATTGCGGCGACCTCAAATAATATGGGATAAGGGCAGGAGAATTATGATATACATGTAAAGTGGATACTGGTATACTAAAAATTCCATGACGAGCATAAATAAAGGCTCGATTAGGTACAAAGTCGAAATAATTCTGTATACAATATAGCTTCTTAATATAAAATATACTGACCATAAACAGGGCTATTTCATCATACTAAGTAAATACATGTAACGCTTATAGCCACCGATGCACCCGTTAAGTAAAAAGTACATATTGATTGCTTTAATATGGGCTTGGTCGTGCTCTAATGCACGAAGAATATGGCTATCAGGGGAATTGAAGTAGTCAGGCGACTACCTACTTGAATTCCCCTGCAAGCCATAACGCGGTACAGGCGACTATGGCTGTTGAAATTAATAATGTTTACAGACAATATGCAATTAATTAATAACATTACCTACTTACAAGGACACCTATACATGGAGTAGTAGGTGCTGTTTTACTATTAATAAAAGGTGTAATATACACCATAATATTGTAGATTAAATAATTGTTTTTAGTTATTATTCCAAACTATTTAAAATTAAGAACTAATGTTTTTAATTGAGTGTGTGGTGTCATCAGGTTGCGGGTGAGCTGTGACGAAACACACCTGCATTGCATACAGCCGTACCAGTTCGTGGACTCTCCGGAGTGGGAGGCCAACAGGGAACAATCTGACGACGTGTTCCAGGTACGAGCCACGACTATATACCCAGTATATACAGGACAGACCAAACATTCCCATTAAAATTGGAGCCGCCTGGCGGGGGACTGTACCTACACCTTACAGAAAACCGCATTCAAATAATACTACTTTAATGTAGTAGTATGTATCTGCGGTAAGTAAGGTTGCCAGTGCTCCACGAGGATACGCTGCGCTTGTAGGAATACTGCTAGCACAGTGACACTCATCAACAACATGGTTGGCAACACCTTAATGATACCCCTGTTATTGCTAGCGGCTATAGGCTACGATGACTGCATACCATCAGGTGGGCCGTATGCTTTGTGCTCAGTAACGAACGCAATTGTGTTTTTGTCATTAACAAAGATATGACTAACTATAAGGAGTCCTCTTAACAATAAGGATTGGAAAGAAATTGTTTATATTGATACATTTTATTCTTGTATCTTGCCAGGTGACCGTGATAGCGGAGGAAGTGAGCACGTGCGTGTGCTGGTCGCGCATGCGTTTGGAGCGCGTGCTACGTCACCGCCCGGCTCTTAAAGTTGTGCTCGACTGTCTTATAGGTTGGTCGCTCAGCTCTCTGCATTTTACTTTTAGCTTAGAGTTTCTGATATACTGTGATAGAAACCGCAGTCCTTAACTATTTTTGGTACATATTACTTGTCCTTTCTCTGCGACTCTATTTCAACTATACAGTATCCATTTATTGAGCTGTAGGGAATTTAAATTACCTGCGACTCACTGGTAGTCTCGTATTTGTGCTATAGGTCAAGAAAGATGCTGTGTACGTGGCTTTATTGAAGTAAATGTCATGCAGGATATTATTATGATTATATACATATCAAATCAATTGGGCATTCTGTATGAGGCAGGCTAGACAAACTACAATTTAAGTTTCCAAACGTATTTCCGTTTAGTAGATTTTCTAAAATTCACTGAATTATTGTTTGTGTTCCCTCAAATAACCTAAATTACCAAATTAAACGTTGAATGCATACCAATTTACAAAGTGCTATTCGTGTTCCCCCGATGCTTTATCGTTCTTTATATTTCCCTTCGTGGGAATAATAAGTAATCTAAATAAGTTACTGATACAATCACCGGCACTTGTTCACGATTGTTCCGAGGTGACGAAGCAATCTTAACTAGAGGGTAGGCCAACGTTTCAAACAAAAAATCCACAATAGCTTTTCCACGTCATATAGGTACAGGTGTAAAAACCAAACTCCAGATAAAAATGAGCCAACGGGCGTTGAAAATCCACTTTTTGTTGTTATTCTTCTTACAAATATGGTTACATCACTTTCTATTTCTATGGGAGTCATATAGTTTTTCAATATTGTACGACGATTTTAAAAACAGGGCTGTTTGAATTTGTTACATCCTGCATTAATATAATTTGCGGTACTGTCGTCCCTTTTTACCTCCTCCAGTGAGCTAAATACTTTAAATTAATATTATTGGTTATATACTTTCAGGTAAGGATATAACACATAAGCTTTACTCTGTGAGTGAGGGGCTGGGCACCGGGACGGGCGTGGAGCGCGACGGCACTCCGGCGCACCTGACGCGCTCCGCCAGCGTGGACGCAGTGCACGAGGGGGCGCGAGGACGACTGCGCAGCGTCGCCTGGCGAGCGAGGTCCACTCCTTCACGAGGTGACTACAAAAACCCTACTTATTGCCGACTATATAACGACTTAAGATTAATCAGACCAAAGATAATAAAAGGAAGAAAACAATGGATCCTGACGATCCTGTTAATGGTTTTAGTGGATCATGGTAGTACATAAAATCCGATTGCCACAAGAAAGAATTGTTGCTTGAATTGAAGTTGGGTTAAGCCCAACGGATCTTTATTTATTATCATTTAGCACAAAAAAGATTACAATCAATGAAAAACTTCTGTAAAACCAAATTAAACCGAAAGTATCATCTATTTGGTTGATCGTTTTCCTGCTCGTTCTTGACATCTTGAACTACTTACCTAATAGAATTTCGAATTGCAGAAGACGAGAGAAACCATTAATGTTATTCTTGACTTCAAATTAACTATCTACTAGGGATATTAACTTCCGTACACCATAATATAATTACAGCAACATCCTACTGGCAACCGATGGTGGCTCGTCAATTTCTGCGGCAGTCACCATTCAGCGGGCGCGTGTCACAGCCGCCGCGGCTGCTGACGCAGGCCTCGTCGGCCAGCCTGCAGCCGCCCGTGCGCCAGCGCAGCCCGCCGCAGCGCAGTGCGTCCTACCGGCGGGGGCGCGAGGTGAAGTTCGCAGAGATGCCGTCGCCCGAGCCCGCCGTGTGACGCGGGCCGCGGCTCCAGCCCGAGCTGGTGCCGCTCGTCTCGCCGCCCTTCTCCCCCGCGACCTCCCCGATCTACACGAGACCCTGACCCAGGAGTGAGCGAACGACCACGCCTCACACTACTGACTTCTAACACGACGCTTTTCTACTGGCGCTGCCAACACACATCTCGCGCGTGAACGTGACGTTCATCTGATCATTAGTGGCAATTAAAAGTTAAAGTTGCAGTTATTTGAAAAAAGAGCTTCCTGTTACAGATTCAAATATTTATTTTATTAAATCTATGAGTGTATTACATTAGGGTCCTCGTTCGCTCTAAAATGAAAAACAAAACAAAAGTAACATTGTGCCCTGGTGAACAGTGGCAAATATTGAATTGACTAGGCAATAAAAATCGTATATAAGTGACTACGATATTGTAATAACTGTGTGAGGACTGAGGACGTAGCCTTAAACTAGTGGTAAATAATATGTTTGTGGTGTGTTAACAACAAAACGCTCAAGTACCCTAAAAACACTATCCCGAAGTGCTAATACATGGCGCGATCTAGCATCAAATATGTACGATCACGGCGCAAACAGTTCCAAGAAGTATGTAATTGTAATGAAATTTATATAGGTAATTTTGCATTTAATAATTAAGTCTACTTTATTAAAATGTGGAATTCTAAAAGTATTTTAATGTTAACATAATTAATTGTTTATTAGTATTAAGGTGTGTTACATTCGTGATAAAATATTTAAATTATCTACTGCGCGGATTTATAAATTACATATATATTATTGTTCAATCAAAACTGTTGTATTATAAATTGTACCAAAAACAATACTACAAATCTACATTATCCTTGTCGTAAAGCCGTTAAGACCGTAAACATAATGTTACAGCATTGAAAACTTTTGTTGAAGATTAATAAAATCGGCCGAAAAAACAAACTCTCAAAGTTTCAATGATGTTATCGCTAAAAATGTAAAAAAAGACTGTTGTGAAGGAATTTAATTAAACTTACGTATTCATGATGTTGCTACATGTGGATGTTAGAGCGTTATTGATATTCTCCTTTGAAACAGTCATCTTGAAAACTATATTATGGTAGTTAAAGTAATATAATATCTATAAAGCAGTTATTTTGACAAATTTACACAAGAGACCTCTACGAAACACCATTACTATGTATTGAATAATACTTTAAATTAAGAAGCACGAGTAGACATCTTTACAACGAAAAACTATGTGACGTATCATGTGTTATGTGGTAGAGTAGCTTAACAAATGACCCTGGTTTACTCCCTCCTCGATATTTTAATAATAATTGAAATACACAAAAAATACTTATTATGCATTCACACTTTATGTCGTAAATGTCAATGAAATATGTACTTAATTGCTACAGGCCGAGCTTTAGTAAATTAGTTGCATCGTATCATGCGAACAAAGTTTACATCAGCGTAATACTAGGCTATTAAATGTACCTATCTCTCTTGAATGTTTAGTTGATGTTGTCGCTTCGTTACTAAATGTACTATGTCAGACTAGATAAGCAAGTAGTGTTTTCCTATCGTATTAAAAGCTGGTTAAAAATACGCAATCGATTAAAAAGACCGTACAAATAGGAGGTCAATAAATAAATGTTTTCATTTGATTGGTGCTACCCACTGTCCCATGTACAGTTTGATAAATAATGTGTATCAGCTGTTACACTGAATTATAGTTCGCTGGTTATTTTTTTCATCGTATCACATAATGTATCAGCTCCTTACCTATGAATCTGCTGTTTTGTATCAGAAACCTTAAACTAAACTGGTATACTTATTTATAAATAATATATTTATTTAGTAACAATATTTAGGTTTGCACACTTTCTTCACATTCACACATTCTTGCCTTTTGCCAGTTTTTTGATTCCCGAGAAAGTTACAAATTATTTTGAAGGAAAATTTAAACACGCAAATGATTAATTGTTGTTTTAAATTATCATTAAAAAATAAATTTATAAAAAGTCTAATACTATAACAGTGTCACCTGGCACATCTGGTCCTAAGCAAATTGTACTCAGTAAATAAAATACTTTTTGTAACAACTTTTTGTTACTCGTACATACTTATAATATCTACCAACTAACTCCCAGACTCATGGCAAATACAACTAGTTTAGTTATTAATTTATTACACCGCTGATGATTCCGTTGAAAACGGTTCGAGAAAGCGGCAATTTCATAGGTAAAGACCATTCTATTCTGTACATAAGTTCTACTTAATGCTAACATACAATTTACAATAACTGAACTGTCCTGATTGTACGGTGACTCTTTCGAATACATATCGTTCTTCGAATTGACGCGTCTAGTTAGTTATTTCTTTTATGATGTAGACATTGTTGACCCAGGTGATGTGAGTTGTGATGTCACTCCGGAGCACATAGTGAAATAAAACGTAGTGAGTGTCATCGGTGGGCTGCATTTTGTATCGCGTTAGATTGTATATTAAGACACTTATATGTTATATGTTACAAATATTCGTACAATCGTGGTAAAATTGATTAATTAAAGGCTTCGCTAATGACTTATGAATGCTATGTAACTTGCTATCAGCTGGTTCGTTACGACAATGTCGCAGAAACTTGTCTATCGGAACGACTAGAGATCGGATTAGAGTACTTTAATTAATAGTAGGGTCTCTATTCTCAAAGACTAGCCGCGTTCCCACTCCGTTCTCTGCGTTGTTGGTTTAATGATTCTACAAAATGGATGGCCTTGCTCTTATGGTGTAATAAAATAGCATTATAAAAGGCTAGTGAATTTTGATAACAAAATAACAACTAGACTTGAAATAAAAAAGTTACTAAACAATATTGTTAACGAGAAATATGTAGTTATTCATATTGAAATGCTTTTTATATTTTGTGAAGATTCAAATTTATTGTGTGAATTACGAATTCACGAGTAACACGTCTTGCACTCGTTGAGATTATATTAAAGAAGCGATAATTTAACCGATACGCTTTATAATATAAGAAAAAATACTTTCGGAAACCGCACCGAGTATTTCAATATTAAAAATAATACCTACTATAACTGCAATAATTTCTAGGGGAAATACTATCACGTCTTCCATTCTCGCTGAAAATACTTCATTCTGTGTTGTGACTTAATTCAAACTTTCTTCCAAATAACGCAGTAGGTAAATCATAAACTTGTGTGTCCAGTGGCGTAATTAGCTACTTCAACATTAAGAAAGGCCCGGCAATATTAAACCAAATATATTTATTAGCTAGGTACATCATTTTCAAGCGACTCTAGAATCTAGTCCGGGTTGATTGGATTGGATTGCTTTAATGTTCGTAAGCTATAGAAAGTTGTAGGATGATTACCATTGTTTTTTTTTTTAAGTAGATAGAAACAATAAGTTTTCTGTCTAAGTGTAGTGCAAACTCAAAACTAAAAGAATATTCCAGTTAAGCAAATTATCTGAATAAACACAAAAAATCTATCTGTGACCAGCACCGATCCATGGCGCGAATATTTTATATTTGTCGCAAGTAGCTTAATTTTATAGCCTAGATCCATTACAGAAGCAGTTTAAGCGAAGATTGCAATTAATTAAACTACTCGTATGACTGAACAAGTCGACGGTTGGATCACCTGTATTTCAATCTTGTTATTTTCTATTTAAGTTGCCCCCTGCCTCTCGTAATGCATGACATTGTTGCAAGTACCTGCATAGTCAAATGATTGATTATATTGTATTTATTCACTTTATTAACATGTTTATTATGTCTTTAATAAAACAATTGCTTATTCTTTCGTTTCATTTACATTCAGTCTGACTTAACCTTACACTTGAGAGCTGTACCAAACGCGAACTAATATGGATTGAATATACATAATACATTGTGATGTTGTTGCAATAATTGCGGTCGTTATTATGTACCTACCGTACTATATGCAACAAAAGATGATGAAGAAGGAGGGGATATATTATTTAACAAATACATTTGAAGCAAATATAAAGAAATACAGTAGGAACGTTGACCTATTGCACTGAAGTGAAGTATACGAAGCAAACGTATTGAACATTATTTTAATTTATTCAAAATGTTAATCGATGCCGTAAGCCACTGATAATGAGACGATAACCCAGTAGTGCGGCCACGCTCGCTCGCGACATGCGTGTGGCGCCTAGCTCCTTGAAATATATTTCTTGCCAATGTCTTTTTAAATAATAATATCTGTATGCCTTATCAAAATGGCGTTATTGTTGAGAAAGTGCCTAGTGAACCTTAGGAGTTTTAATAATTGTCGCAGTATATGTGCCCTGATACAAAATGTAAGTGTACAGAACTTAATACAGGTGCCTCATTATAAATACTACTTACACATACTCCGGTTACTTGTTAGTTGGGTTGAGTCATGATGGACTTGCCATTGTAGGCATGTTATGATATTTCCTAGGCTCCTCATATGGATTACTATTTCGAAACTTCTACTTTATTACGGCAGACAGGTACCTATCCGTAGTCCTGTTAACGTATTAAAATATTAAGTTATTTAATATTTTATTTTTGTAATAATCAACTGTGATTAAAATTAAAATCGATCAGTGTTGCGTAGATAGCGATTGAATTAAAATGAAATCTGTGTATCATACGAAACGTTTTATCATTTATAAACATGCCTACTTAGCAATAAGATAGTACAAATGATGAAAGGTTTTATCAGCAAATAACAGCTTGTGTCGACAATTAGGAATAAGATAAGAGTAAATTATTGAACAACACACAAATAGCGAATCAAAGATTCATGTTACTAATAATAAACACCATAAAATGTCATACACAATTAAGCAAATGACACAGTCAAAGACAATATTATACTATACAGGTTGCCCCAATTTTACTGGTACCATTTAAGCGCAAACTATAGTACCTACATAGATGTAGCTTATTTAAAATAAATAAACTGCCATACGCTTTTTATAAAATTTTGATATATTGATGACGCCTTAGACCGTATAGGTATATAAGTAAGACAGACAGTAGGAACAGTAGGAATTAGGATAGTCGTCTTTTATTAACTAACTAAATTGTTGAATCTTATTCACAGGAAAGACATCGGCTGAAGAAGTCTACAAATAATAACTTTAAATACCGTCATGTTGAATGTTACTTGTCATGTCGGACCACCCAAAGACGAATCAATACAAGTCTTGTAACGAATAAAATTGTAGCTTTCAAATTGTCCGACATCGGGGAGGGAATACGAGAAGTGGTTATAAAAGAGTGGTAAGTTGCACCACACGGACTAAAAGTGTAAAACACTACTTGTGTTTTTGTTATCGGGGGGCACGGCAGTGCCCCCGCCGAGTCGAGCGCTAAGCAAACACTGCCGTACCATCCTTTACTGGAACCATAACGCCGCATTTTCAGGCCCCTATTTGAGAACCTCTGGATAAGACCAGAACGCAGAAATTTTCGTCATCCAGTATGCTACAAAATCATACTTGTACCCACTAACGTATAAAGAATGTTCAACGGCCAAGTCTCACAACATTAACTATAATAATAAAGAAATCGCAGTAAGGAACCTTAGACTTGACACGACTTTGTCTAGATTTCATTACTTTTTCGAGATAAACAAGCAGCTCCATCGAGACTTAGCTAGTTTTTTACATAATGTTTTTGGTGGGATCTAATTTACTCTGTTTTACTAGTCAGTAGTTAGGTATTTACAATACACGTAAGTATATAATCAGGTGTATTCATTACTAAAGGTCTGGACATTGAGCCAAATAACAAATTGAACATATAATGGATGTAAAACAAAGTGAACATTTACCTGATCATAACTTTCAAGCTTAGGAAGAGTCTGTCTATCCGTCAATGTATACTTCACCGATAGAGCACGACGCTTGTTAAGGAAATGATCTGGTAATTGATAAATTACTAAATAAAATATGTTAGATGCCAAATTAACTTTGGTACTCAATTTGTGTAATCCGCTAACAATACAATGTATTTATATTATACGTTATGGCCTCGACCGACGACGTGGACAATGAATATTTCCACGACATTCTACCTATATATAGGTACATAGAGGGGAGAATAGAATCATGTTGGAATATAAGACCATTACTTCAACATTTTACCAGTATTATATGCTCTTTTAATAGGAGCCTTGATTTTGAGCTATGGTTACCGAACATCCAACATGTCAATTCTTAGATGCCTCATGTCGATGAAGAATATTTTGGTGTCATACATACCAACTTATATAAAGATTATATTCATTCAATATTTTACACTTAAATGTCTCTAATTACGTAAATTGTAAGCGGAAGTAGCAAACTAAATAGGGTTGTTACCCTTACATTACTCGATACGATTTTTGGGTTAGTACGACGGATGCTTCGATTAATACCTCGAATGTATGTGTAGTTCTAATAGCATTTAGCATCGAACGAACATTGTGATTCTATACATTTTAATTGCTTTATAAATCCATACAGGTTCGTAAAAGTTGGCGACAAGGTACAACAATTCGAGAACATCTGTGAGGTGCAAAGCGATAAGGCGGCTGTGACAATCACAAGTAGATACGACGGAGTCATCACCCGCCTCTACCATCAAGTTGACCAGACCGCCCTTGTCGGCAATCCACTAGTCGATATCGAAGTAGAGAACGACGATGAAGGTGATTTATATATTTACGTTAAAGCTAAGCAATTCAGCTAAACTAAACTAAAAATCATTTGTATACATACATTATGAAGACGGACTTCATCAAAACGAATCCCAAAATTCCTATATATATAAACGCTTTCGGCTTGTGAAATTGTGAACAGTAATATTTTATTCAACAGGTGCAGAGCCTGAAGCAGTATCGTCCGTCGAAAAAGTTCCTAAATCTGATTCAAATTCAAGCCAAAGAGTGAAAGTACTGACAACACCAGCCGTTAGAAGAATTGCGGCACAATTCAAAGTTTGTATATAAATTGAGTCAATCACACATTATAAATAATTTATTGGTAAATTACATACATATTGGTGTCAATTCTGTTGTACGAAATCTTTGAACTAAACAAATTTCACAGCTCTAAAAATATTTTTAAGACCTGTCTAATTAGTAACTAGTAATTTTGAACAACAGAATCGTCACCATTACCTACATACATTATAGCGAGGATTGGGACTAACAGTTTGCCCATAACGCCCCAGCAAACTAAAACTAATCTAGGTCGCAGAGTAGGAGTAATATAAATAGTGTCAGTCATAGGCGTACTCAGTTTTTGTTCTAGAGGGGGCAACGTCAAAATTCTAAGCAATGGTTAACGTCCTTTATGTTGCATTTCATCGTCCATCAGAAGAATCAGAAATGACCTGTTCTTATTTAAACTAACGTGTTTGAACATACCTATTTTTTACTGAATACTTTTGTTTTAAGGTAGATTTGAGCAGGGTAAAAGCTACAGGAAGAAATGGTAGAATCCTTAAGGAAGATATGCTGTCACATTTGAATATTGATGCAGACGATTCTAACGAAATCCCAGACATGACCAGTGTTAAAGCAATGGAAATACCAATGACGCGAGCACGAGCAACTGTTGAAGTTTTATGCGAGGATAGAGTAGTTCCTGTTACTGGTTTTACGAAAGCTATGATTAAGTCGATGACTGAAGCTATGGTAAGGCCAATACTAGCAATATTTTAAATATTTTTATAAAAAGATCTTATGTTACGAAATCTTTCAGAAAATACCGCATTTTGGGTTTAGTGATGAATACGATGTCACAAAGTTAGTAGAATCGCGACAGCTGCTCAAGAAATTAGCTCAAGATCGAGGAGTAAAGCTAACATATATGCCGATAATCATCAAAGCTGCTTCGTTGAGTCTAAATTTCCATCCTATACTCAATAGTAGTCTCGACAGTTCTGGTGAAAATATCATATACAAAGCGAGCCATAACATCGGTGTTGCAATGGATACACCCAACGGCCTAGTTGTTCCAGTAATCAAGGTAAATTACCAATATTACTTAAAAGCAAGAAATACGCAGTCTTGAATTAGGGTGCTTAAAAACTTCTTTTTTTCAGAACGTGCAAAGCAAAACTATAATAGAAATAGCGCGTGAACTCAATATCCTTCAAGAAAAGGGATCGAAAGGACAGCTAGGTCTTAACGACGTATCAGGAGGGACATTCACGATTTCAAATATAGGCATTGTAAGTGAAAAATACGTATAAGTAGCTCATGTTATAAAAGTAACAACAATCAATATTCACGATCACGATATATCGATTTCAGAACATCAACCATCAAATATTTAAGTGTTTTTTTTTTATTTCAGGTTGGTGGAACGTATACCAAGCCAGTGATACTTCCTCCACAAGTATCAATAGGGGCTTTAGGAAAAATACAGGTAGGCGCTTGTTATTGCGTTAATATGGATTTACATTCAGCGGGTGTCGCCGATCTATAGTATTTTAAATCAATGGCGGGTGTGACATATTTCCCATGTTTACAGGTGCTTCCGCGATTCAACGCTGAAGGCAGCGTGGTTAAGGCTCATATCCTGACAGCAAGCTTTTCCGCTGACCACAGGGTCATAGATGGGGTTACCATGGCGCGTTTCTCGAATCACATCAAGACATATCTTGAAAATCCTACTTCGCTGCTTCTTGATTTATAATATTAAACTTTTATAAAATTGTTATGTATTATTGACGTATTTATTAAAACAAAACATTGTTATATTTATGTTAACTTTACTTTCATTAACAATAAAAAATTGCATTTTTTAATGGCTTGAAGTAAGTACCTTCATTCCCTTTGCTTTTAAATTTAGTCTTAAATTTTAAGGGTATAGTTATTTAAGCACATAATTTAAATTCAATAGATATAATTTACAATTGGCACCCAATTTCATTGCAGGTTATGTTTATGGTGCTGATGGCAACTTTTTTTGTGATTTTTACATCTTTCAAATATGGATTGCCATTAGGAAAATAGTCTTCATTTCACCTGCGTAGGACTTCAAATCGAGTAACTTTGAAATATGCAATAGTCCACTCCGGTATACAGTGAGGTGTGTACTCACGATGGAACCTGGCGAATATTTCCGTGAATATTAACGCTTCTATGCTATTGATCGGAGCCCATTTAAGAGCCAAGAATGCCATGTCTACGTCACAAAACTTTTTATCTGCAAACAAAAGAAAATATAGGGTACTTAATTAATTTACCACAATAACAAATCTGTACATTAAAAATGGACTCATATTACAAGATAAATTCTGATTAAGATTTCAGATTCATAATCATAGCGTCCGTCGTAATTTATAGTTTTATGTCGCTCGCCGCTATAGCTACCGCCTGTACCATAGTAGGAAGACAAAGTTCCCTTTCGGAACGAAATCCAAAATCCCAGAATCACATCCAAATATCCTTAGGTACACTCATGTAGTACTGTGTTCCCGCAGTGAGTAAGGTAGAGCTCCTTGGGAAAGCGCTGCTTTGAAAGTATGGAGACCTACTTCCGATATGCTGATTTCTTTCGATATAGGGCTTGTAACGCGCTAGTTATGTTCTTGGTTTTTCCACGCATCCTTAGGTGAGTGTTCGCATACCACAATACACTTTTTGCTACCTTTTTATTATTTACCGGGACCACACCTAATGGTAGATAAACTCAAACTCAAAAAGATCTTTATTTGACTAGACTTTACAGGCAAGCACTTTTAAAATATTAATATCTTTAATAATAATGTGGTCAATTATAATTTGTGCATTTTTCTTTATATTGCAATGATCGATAAGAATTCTACGTTTTTAAGTGTCCTAATAAATCTGATTACCTATAATATTTGTCCACGCAATAATACAGGGATAATAAAAATACTTAATTATCTTATCGTACAAAAATAATACGGAGAAGTGTTCTATAGTAAAATTATAGCTATGTTACCAGCTATCCTGATGAAGTAAACTTTCCTTGGAGATGATATTTGTATGTCTTCATTCTTAAGCGCCAACAGTCCTCGTTGCTTTTCACTCCAATTGCGATCCAATTCCCGCATCAAGCTCAGTCTGGCTGCCTTCGTTAGGAGACCGTTCAGCTCTGCGTACTGGCCATCGCTTATAACGTGAGTCACTCGGGATATTGCCTGTGGACATCATTAAAACAAACATATTGAACTAATTTTCTACTTGTTTATGAAAAATAGTTAATTGAAGTGGGGACTGACTACCGTAGAGTCACCAATTGTCCCCGTCATGTTCCCGCCGACTGCTAGCGGACGGCTTATGTTTTCTATCATCAAGAATAAGTAGACATACAGACATGCACGCAAGACATTAATGAGTAAATGATGTGCTTGAACACTAAGTAGTAACATTAAGTAGGCACTGATTACAGTGCCTACTTAATAAATCAAGAATTCCAGAACAAACGGAAAATTAGCCAAAACGATGTTAATGTTTATGTGGGCACAGTGTTCCTTATAAAATAAACTACGAGAGTAGGATATAAGAAGGTACCTGCTTTGTACCGAACTTGAATTCCTTCTCCGCAAAAGATGGATCCCAGATATTTCTTAGAACGCTGAAGTCGATCTTAATCATCAACCACGTCAGAGGATTCTGTACCAATATCAATTTAGGAACTCGTCTCTTTGTATTCTTCGGTTTATCATTTCTTTTTCTAAAGAAGAATGATCGCGGAAGACCTCTAATAAAACTCAAAGAAGTTTTTGAATTTTGTAACAAATTTGGGTAGTCGTTTTCGCTTCTCTGGGGGTTAAGTTGGTGAAAATTAACAGGAAGGTCATGGCCAAAACTTGAGACACTTCTTACAAAATTTGTGAGTAGAAGAGGGTTAGAACGAATCTGAGCATTATACAACGTTGCACCTATACATCGAGTTGCAAGAACACGAACATTTACCATGAATGCCATTACAATTTTGATTTTGTAATTTAATGTTAAATTTTATTGACTACAGAGGTAAATTACTATTTACCACATTCCTATGACAATACATGTATTTATATATTTAATATTTTTGTATCACTTGTAAATTTTTGCCATGTTTTTTTACTATTTACATTTTATTATTACAGAAAATACCTATGGCTTGTTTGATTGACGTGAGAAAAATACTTTTCGACCTGTCAAGGCTTTATTGCATAAAAAGGTTGCAGGCACGTCGACAAAATTAAATAGATCAATAATAAGTACTGCTTTTCAAATATAATAGTGGTGATGAAACACCTAATGCAACGTACAGTTGTGAAATATTTTGATACTCTAAGGACTAAGGATGTATAATTGCACAGTCACATTATGAAGTCACGACGGTAATAATAATAATATGTCGCAGTCGTTTAGTGTCGCTGTAGGGGAAATTAAGATGTCTGTGAAAGAGCGTTTCTTTTACCGCCGCACAAAAGTTCTTAACAGTCTTCGGTCTGGTGGCAATACGGAGTGCACTTTCAATGGCTGGGTAATTCCCTTACAAAGATACTCCTTCGGCATATTAAGATGGACTCAGACTGAGTTAGACGCCTTGGATAGGAGGGTCCGTCAACTGCTCACCACACACCGCATGCTGCACCCGCGCTCGTCAGTTATGAGACTGACATATCCGCCGGAGGTGGGGGCGACGTGGATTTTTAATACACGCTGCTGCTTCTTTAAAGTCAAACGCTAGCTTGTAACTGTTTTGAGGTTTTTATAAGAAAATATTATTGTTACTTTATAAAACAAATTTGACCAGGCAGAGATAGGTAGGAAGGTAAGGGGCGGCGGCCTTACCCTTGATAAAAATCGCAATATTATTTAAAGTTAAGGTTACAACGATCTACAATTTTTTAAATGGTAATCAATATAATAACTTATAATAAAATAGTAACAGTTCCAATTCTGTACATTGAAAAAAAATTTTTTGGAGCCCACTATATTTGATAAGTACCTAAAACTGTATTGTTTTTTTTTTTTTTTGATCTGTCTATTTCTTGTACCGCGCCTCACGCCGAAACTACTGAATGGATTCTAATGAATCTTAGCACAATTTGATTTCATACTACATACTAAAAACATTTTATTCCGAAATTCAGCACGGCTCCCTTGGGATAGGGGATAAAAGTCAAAATTGAACTTGCCTGTAACTCCAAAACTACGAAAACAACAAAATCTGAACGGTTGAACTTTCACTGGTAGATATATATTAAGAAGCCGTGGTGGCCGTAGTTGAAGCATCGGCCGGTCTGTCATCTGATGGGCCCAGGTTCAAATCCCGACCTGTAACAACCGGTTTTCTAAGCTTAAGTACAGTGACTAATCACACCATGAGCTAAAAAAGTGAGGTAGGGCGAATTAGGATCTCCTGTGCTGTGGGTTTGCCCATTATTATTGGAGCCGCCCGACTTGGGACTGTAGTACCTCCGCCTTACAGAAGACCGCACACAAATAACACTACTTTGATGGAGTGTTGTGTTTCTGCGATAAGAAAGGTTGCCAGTGCTCCACAGGATACGTTGGGCTAGTAATGATGCTAGCACAGTGAGTCCTCATCAACAATAGGAATGGCAACTCGTTAGTACGGCGACTGCTTAAGGTTCCGCACAACAAAAACAAAGCCTATGAAATTGTGAACAAAATCCGAACGATTGGACCGATTTGAACGGATTTTTCACTGGCAGCAAAACTGATACTATATGGCGGCACTTAGTTAACCTGTAGTTTGGAAAAACCATTAGGGTTCCACGCAAAAAAAATGAAACCCATAAAAAAAAAAACATTCCCCGCGTACGAAGTCGCGGGCAGAGCTAGTCTATGATAAACTGGATATATGTACATAACCAGTCTAATATCAAGTAATAATTTTGAAGTGGCAATACCACGATTCGCTCTATCACGTAACATTGTAACCGAAGACTAGTTTAGTAGATACCTATCTGTGATCGTAACCTCGGCCTTAGTCTACTCTAAGTACCTAATATCACCTTGATTTTGTATAAATTACGTCTAGTATAAAATTTAATTCAATCTAAACTCAACATTGCAAAATTCAACAACTGTGTAGGTAAGTTAGACAATATTCCTGCCGAAAAAATAATATATAGTTTTGGGTTCACTTTAATTTGTCTATTACAAACTTGAAATCAATATAGGTATATCCGATATTGATATTATACCTACTGAATCTAAAGGACTCTCCTAAAAGCTATATTTTATGTACATACGTATTTAAGTATAAGTTGTTCAACCTAGTCTTAATAAAACGACTTCCTTTTGTCAACTTTTGTGATCGACCTCTATGAATATAATTTTGTAAGAACCGCGTAGGTATTTACCATAATCCAAACTAATATTATTAATACGGAAGAAACTCTGTCTGTTTGTTTGCTACCATTTAGGGGCTGAATGGATCGTAATGGAATTTGGTAGGTAATGTGATAGATTATAACCTGGGGAAGGATATACGTAGACTATCTTTATCTTGAACCACGCGGGCAAAGCCGCTAGTTATATAAATAGACATCTTAACTATGTCACTTTCTAAACAATTCTAGTCATTTGTTTATATTGTCATCAAGCTTAGCGTCAGTCATCAACTTAAAAACAAATTATCATTTAATTTAAAATATCACACACAGCGTTCTTTATTCGCTACTCTTATTGGTCTCGCAAGATCCATTCTAATCTACGTTCTAATTGTTCGTAGAGTCAAATTTAATCAAGCTTCGAGTTCTCAAAATGTATTCTAAGTACTCACTTAGAAGGTTAGGTACTCACCTAACTACCAATTTCGCCATAGTTCCCTGTATCATGTGGACGTTATTGGTGAGCGTTGCGACGCTAGTGTCGTCGATCACGGCGTGTACACCGAGCGTCACTGCCGTAAGCGGGACACACGCCCCTAACATTGTGTGCTCTGGGGAACTCATCTTCAACGAAGACTTCGAGAAGTTTGACCTCGAGAAATGGCAACACGAAAACACTCTAGCAGGTGGTGGGGTATGATTTTTTTATGTAATAATAGGTATTACCAAGTACCTACGTTTTTTATTATTATTATTATTTTATACCACTAAGGTGGCAAACAAGCATACGGCCCGCCTGATGGTAAGCGGTTACCGCAGCTTATGGACGCTTGCAACACCAGGGGTATCACTCGCGCGTTGCCGACCCTTCAAAAATCTCTTCACACCCTTCTTGAAGAACCCCATGCTGTACTCCTTTGGGAAAACCACGGCGGGTAGTTCATTCCACAGTTTAATTGTGCAGTTCGGGACCATTTTGGTTCCAACTTGTGCGATGGTAAAATGTTGCCGTGGGCATCATGTCAAACAATTCCTCGGAACACTGCCCGTTATACAAGCGGTAGAACACACACAGGGAGGCAAAATCTCTCCTAAGACTTAGTGGTTCTAAGCCGCTTGAGAGCTTGGGATCGTCGACAATTCTTACAGCGCGCCTTTGAACCGAGTCAAAAGGCGCAAGCTGGCATCCAGGTGCCCCCGCCCACAGATGACAGCAGTACTCCATATGGGGTCGGACTTGCGACTTGTAAAGTTAAAGTTGTTGTTATTTCCAAATTAAAGTAAAGTAGACACAAATTTTGGTGTTTCTTTTCTTCACTATATAGATAACTAGCGACCCGCCCCGGCTTCCCGCGGCCGGCCATTTAAATTAAATACCTACAAAACACAAATGAATTATAGATATAAAGCAACCTCTTGAATTGAATCACTAATAAGAATGAACAAACAAAATTGGGGTTATTTTTGTATCTGTAAGCGTTAGTCTAGTGGTGGACTACCTACTTGTTAAATAAATAAATAAAATAATCAAATTGAATCTTGTAACAACCTGTAGGTATATATAGGATGCTATTAAAAACGCATCAAATTCCGAAGCGTAGTTTTAGAGATCTAAGCATAGGTAGTACAAATGGACAGACAGACAGCGAGAAGCGATCTGTTTTATACTATGTATTGATAATACCAAGAACCTACGTTAATTCCAATTGAAAGTAAAGTACACAAACATTTCTGGTGTTTCTGTTCCTTACTATATCGATAATGGTGTCGATTCTGTTGTACAAAATCACTAAACTACACTAATTTGACATTACTAAAAGTCTTATGGGCGGGGTTAAATAAGAATGGCAATAAATACTATAGTGCTGTAAAATTATATAGTAGGTATAGTTATTTCATACAACAGAGTAAGCACCGATGTTTGTGTATATTTAGCACATTTTAGAAACATTTGAACAACAGAAATCAATGTTATTTTGCAGAACTGGGAATTCCAATACGACAGCAACAACCGTACTAATTCATTCACCCACAGCGGACATCTTTACATCCGGCCTTCGTTGACGTCAGATCAGTTTGGCCAATCTTTCCTATCCAGTGGCAAACTAAATGTTGAAGGAGGAGCACCAGCTGATAGGTTTTACATTTCAAAGCTAATGAAATTACTAATATTATGTACCCATACGTACCAACTAATCTAACATACCTGTCTTTTCCTAGGTGTACAAATCCGCAATGGTGGGGCTGCGAGCGAACGGGAACGCGTGCAAACATAATCAACCCGATCAAGAGTGCTAGAATCCGAACTGTTAATTCTTTTATTTTCCGCTATGGTAAAGTTGAGGTACGAGCTAAGATGCCCGCCGGAGACTGGTTATGGCCCGGTGAGTTAACACCATTAGTTTAGTATTTTTTCGTATTGTAAGCAAAACTTAATACAGGTACTATCTATTTCCAGCTATCTTTCTTATGCCAGCGTTCAACAGCTATGGCACTTGGCCGTCGTCAGGTGAAATCGATCTGGTTGAATCGCGAGGAAACCGAAACATGCTCCAAAATGGTTTACATATCGGGACTCAAGTAACTAATTAAACTAAACCATACATGTTTACTTTAAAATTATAAATACTAATACGTAATTAAATAATAGGTATCATCAGCTTGTTGCAGTTAAATTCGTCAAGATATTTATATATTTTAAAGGAAGCCGGATCTACTCTGCACTACGGGCCTTACCCACAGCTAAATGGATGGGAAAGCGCTCACTGGGCTAGAAGAGATAGTGCTGGCTATGACACGGCGTTCCATCGTTACCAACTCGAGTGGACCTCAGGTAAAGATCGATAGACAGAGAGGAATGGGATCCGTTATTTCAGGCTTTATTTATGGTTAGGTACTTACTGTTTTGTCCAACAGATTTCCTTAAATTTAGCATTGACGACGTAGAACTCGGCCGAGTGACGCCCGACGACGGTGGCTTCTGGGAGTACGGGAATTTCAATAGTAATCCCAATATTCTCAACCCATGGCGCTACGGAACAAAGATGGCACCCTTTGACCAAAAGGTGAACCAACATAATCTTATGTCCTGACAGACCCTGTCTATAAAGGTTAACTTTTACCATCGAACGGAACGAAAATCCTGTTACTACAATTCTACTTCCTACTAGTTCCTCCCTACTAGTTTTTAGACTGAATGTTTGGATGTATGTTCGTTGCTCAATCACGTAAAAACGGAACTTTGGCACACAATATGTAGTTTTTAGCTTGGATACACTGGAACACTTGAGATACTTATTATACCGGAAGATGTTGTTTCCTCTGGGATTCAAAGCTCAACGCGGACGAAGTCGCTGGCAGAATCATAAGAATAAGTAATAACTGAGGTAGAAGCTAGTTATAAATATAATAATTAATTACTCTATACATCAATCAGATTTAAAATATCTTCGGTGAGAAATGATGTTGAGTGATGGAGCCCTTCGGGGAACCATTAGAAAACGCGTGAAGATAATAGTTCACAAGAAGCTATCATCTATCATAAAGATTTTACCCGATTTATGCTACGTATCGTTTTGTTTTACACAGTTCTATATCATCATCAAATTGGCTGTTGGTGGCACTAACGGGTACTTTCCGGACGGGGTTACTAATCCCACTCCTAAGCCCTGGTCGAACGGATCTCCAACGGTGAGTAATAAGCTAATTTATTTAGGTTTTGTTAAATAGATTGACGCACTGGTCACATTACGATTTTTCTAAAATATATTTAGATCAATATCTTTTCCTATCGTTGAATTGAACCATAATTGATGTATTCTAAAGTGAGTGATTTTGATGCTGTTACATTTAGGAACGTAAGTGAAACAAACCGTAGCTGTAGGCACTGCCGCGCATTATTTTATTCGTCATCGCGCCATTATGACAGTTATCATGTTTAGCCGACAGGTGGCGCTAGTTGATACATACACATAACACAACAGATACTAAATAGATACCTACTACTTGTACGTAGTATATTTTCTACTCTGAGCTATTACCTACATGAGCAAATGTAAAAAGTGGCATGCTAGAGACGCGGTCTATGCTTTGAAATTCATCGGAATTTATGTATGCACACTGGTCACATTACGATTTTTCTATAATATATTTACATCAATATTTTTTCCTATCGTTGAATTGAACCATAATTGATGTATTCTAAAGTGATTTTGATACTGTTACATTTAGGAACATAAGTGAAACAAACCGTAGCTGTAGGCACTGT
Source organism: Falcaria lacertinaria (assembly GCA_951449985.1). NCBI lineage: Eukaryota > Metazoa > Arthropoda > Insecta > Lepidoptera > Drepanidae > Falcaria > Falcaria lacertinaria. Next base: position 5,463,066 of record OX602113.1, on the reverse strand, counting down.
CGCGCATTATTTTATTCGTCATCGCGCCATTATGACAGTTTTCAGGTTTAGCCGACAGGTGGCGCTAGTTGATACATACACATAACACAACAGATACTAAATAGATACCTACTACTTTTACGTAGTATATTTTCTACTCTGAGCTATTACCTACATGAGCAAATGTAAAAAGTGGCATGCTAGAGACGCGGTCTATGCTTTGAAATTCATCGGAATTTATGTATGCACAACGTTATTTTTCAGGCTGCCACTGACTTCTGGAACGGCCAGGCGTCATGGCTACCGACTTGGAACCTGAACTCCAACGATGGACAAGATGCATCGCTTCAAGTTGACTACGTACGTGTTTGGGCACTATAAAATTATTACTAGTTGTACCTAGTAATATTCTTTAAAACAACCTTCCTGAATATAACTGTTTGCAAACACTTAAATACCTAGGTTGTTATACAAATACAGCAATACACACTCTATTGAGCAATTGAGCATTTCAAACGTCTAATTGTATTATTTTTTGCTATAGCTGCAACAGAAATACACATTCTGTGAAAATTCCAACTGTCTACCTATTACGGTTCATTAGATACAACCCGCTGACAGACAGACGGACGGACGGACAGCGAAGTCATAGTAATAGTCCTTGCAGAGGATTAATTGCTATAGTTAGGTTAGGAAGAAGAAGCCACACGCACGTAGCTGTAACGCTTTTAAACCAGCCTTAAACCGATATTCGGCAACCAATATCAATACCAAATATTGGTTAGATAACCGTTGCCATTTGCCGATAACGCCCATGTCTGCTACAATGACGAGACTATGAGATACAGTGAGAATAAATGTAATTACTGGAAATACCTGTTCATTCAAAAATGGTAAAAATTATACCAGTTTTAGAATATAACTTACACAAATAATGATATCTAGAATAAAGAACAAAGCCGAATATATAGTCGAATAAACTTTAATTCAGCTTAACATTTGGAATGGCGAGCTGTCTGCTCTTCTCAGGCCGTTTAAAATAAGGAATAATAACATAAATATGTGTCTATAAAGATAAACAGACATAAGGTAAAAATCAATCCATATGGTAGAATCTAGGGCTCATGTACTGGTTGGGCCTGTTGTTCGCGGAGAGAGGCGTCGAGGAAGCCATTATATACGGAGGTATACGTCTCTTGTCCGAGAATGGACTGGCACGTGAGTAATACCGTCGCTCTATCACCTGGAATAGTAATATTTGTATATAAATCCTACCTTATTTTCTTTATAACCGAACCCTGAGGGTAAATCCAGGTTAGAGAATAGTTTTAATGCTAACCCCTATTTTTGCGGATAAAAACATGGTTTCTTTACTTAAATGCATACTATTTTACAGAACTAGTATATATACCTACGAGCCGTTGATTTTATGAGTGGTGGTGGCCTTGTGGTTGAAGCAACGGCCTGTCATCGGATGGGCCCAGGTTCAAATCCCGGTCAATACCAACCAATGAGTTTTTCTAAGCTAAGTACAGTGATTAATCTCACCAGGAGCCTTTAAAAAGAGAGGTAAGGCGATTTGGGATTTCACGTGGGTTTTCCCATTTAAATTGGGAGCCGCCCGACTGGTGACCTTACAGAACTCAGAAGACCGAAGTGAAATAACACTACTTGATGTAGTGTTGTGTTTCTGCGGTGAACAAACAAGCAAAGGCAATATACCTTTATTATCAACTAGCGATTATTATGTTAAATAAGTTTTGCAGACAGATAGCATTAATTAACTCAACGCGAACGAAGTTGCACGTTACAGCTAGTATCATTACTATTTCCCCTGCTGTTGAATGCTTTATTTATTTATTTGGTCTTCGACATTAGTAACTGTTTAAACCTCGACGGTTTGAAATATCACGCCACAGAAAGGGATGAACTAATCTAACCCTAAATCATGTATTCAACATTCATAAGTAGGTACTAATATGTAGAGGAAACCTACCTTGTCAAAGAATCTCGTTAATTTGACAGAGTTCCCTGTTCCTGGTGCTAATGATCTGAGAGAAATAGAAATATATTTATTTCTGAGTGAAAATAAAAAGCAGTTACTAACTAGGGTACTGTCAACTCTAGCCTACCTCGCTTGATGACAATTAACAAATATTTCATCCGCACCACATTGCTCAGCTATGCTACTGGCCAATCTTCTGTACTGATTCTTTCTTTGCTTTTCTTCAGCCATATCAAATTTGGTGCCGATAACTAAAATTGGAATCTGAAAATAGATTATGAGGTCTGTCATATTCATTTATATGCATACAGATATGACCAGCAGGGTCGTGTGTAGCAGCCTAACTTTTATGTAGATTAAAGAATATACATTTTATTATAATTATAGTAAAACAACAAGATACACTAATTTTATTAATGAGGCAGGAAGGCCCATAGATATATTTAATAATAATAATAATGTTTGGACATTATCACACAGCGCCATCTAGCCCCAAACTAAGCAAAGCTTGTACTATGGGAACCAGCAGCTGATACAATTCTTATATACTCTTTGTTTGTAAATACATACTTATTATACATACCAAACACCCAGACGCAAGGCAAACATATTTGTCACCCGCGACCCCTAGCGCGGCAGTCAGGTACACTAACCACTTGACCAGCGGTCTCGTATATATATATATATATATATATATATATATACGAGACATTATATTTTTACACTAATGAGAAAGCTCACCTGTGTAGATCCTAAAAACTGTTCAGGATCCACATCCACATGTTGCAAAGTAGGATTTGAACTGTCCTGATTGAGGATCTCTGATAGCCATTTCTGCAAATTTACTTGACTTTTCCTATTTGTTAAGTCATGCACCAGTATTATACCTGCAATTATTCATAAAAACTAAACCAGATAATAAGCAGATAAAATCTGTGTAACAGCTACCTAATATACTACATCTACATAGTGAAATTAGCGAAAAAAATCATTGTTTGTGCAGTGAAGTGTTCCATAAAACAAAATATATATTAATTGGGGAATGTTATTTTCAACTCATATTACCTTTACCATTAAATTGCCAAGTTTTAGAAATCAATGATATAGAAAAAGAATACCTGAAGTAAGCATACATTTTGTAGACAAGACATTATATTCCCCCAAATATTTTTAGAATAAGTCCTGGAATGTTATACTTTTTTTGTGGCTTGAAAATGCAAGATAAAATACAATGCAGCTAAGTTTGCAAGACATTCATGTTTCACAGTCTCAGGATCACTTTACAATTATGATATGTTCCTTAATGTTAAAGTATGCATATTATTTGAAATTACTAAGTTATTTTTGCAGTTGGCTGAACCTATTATTTATGGTGAGATTATCTTAAATGCTGTTGCAAGAACCAAATTGGGCTCGAATGATTATGCTTGTCTGTGCTTGCCTCCCAGTGGTTAGGTACTTTTTACGCATAAGTGGAGTATTTTTTTATTCCGCATTTATAAAAATATAGAAGATTCACCATGAGTAGGCTGATAAAACACATTTCTTGTATTTCTGTGTCCATTAGAACCACCAACATCCCAAAACTCCACAAAGAATGTATTTTGCGCCTGAGTTCCTTCTTTGTACCGATGTAGTTTCACTTCCACTGAACAACCCACTGTCCATCCTGGAGATAGTAGAGGCTTGTTGTGTGCGATTAAATATGTTAATGATGTCTTACCCACACCTATAAAACATACAATTGGATTTTAAAACATAAATAAAGGTGCTACAAAATAATTTTATTGAGGCAGCACCACATTTGCAATGCATGCTGAGCACAGATATATATGTAGTATTGACCCCATAAGTAGTCAATTAGTCTGAACAGATCTGCATTTCTCCTAAAACCAAGAAGGAATCTGCTCCTATACCATAAATCCACCAATATTATAACTTTTAATATATACTTGTACTATAACATGATTGCATATTAGAAAAACAAATTGATTATACAATGTAACACAGTTTTTTATGGAAGCAAAAAATCTATGCAACCTTAAGTTAGGTATATAATGTTCGGCGGGCCCGTGGGCATCCAGAGTAGGGGCTCTGACTGTCCCTTCAAGCGAGCCTGGGGCAGGTAGCAGCATGACGTGGCAAGTGCTGTCAAGAGCATGCGAGGGTTCTAGGGGCGGCGACATGGCTGCCCCAGGGACGGGCAAATTGCAGGAGGGCACGGACCGGAGCGTTCCACCAGAGATTCCGGAGCCCTCTAGATACACGGAGGATTGCCACTGGGGGCTTTTAGTGAATAAAATATCGCACACCTCTAAATAGCAGGCGAGCAAGTTTTAAAGGTTTCACCCTCATCATCAAAAAAAGGAAAATAAGGTTTATATAATATAACCATACGTTTGCGGTTCCAAAAACTTATCATTATGAAAATGTTGTGCATAAAAACATACGGAATAGACACAATCCTTGTCGTTTAACAAAGTCAGATCAGACCAGAATTGAGAATATGCATGCAGTCAGTCATGCAGTGTATTTATATCTGGAAAACCAGCGAATTTGAAATCGTAAAACTTTTGATACGAGTAGTCAAACCAAATTACTATCCTACTATGTCAAGGCCGAACGTGCGAGTAGCGTGACGTTTAATTAGATTGTTATAGTAACATAGATCAATTAGATCATACACTAATACTAATAATATCAAACTAGTAACTAAAGTAAACTACTCTTACACACGAACAGCTTGAAACAAACATAGCTGTATTTCAATTAATACCCACTATGTAAATAGCTCTACAAAAATAATTTGTTTACACTTGCTTGACTATGATTGCCTTGGACACTGTAGTAGTTCCTTCATTCATTGGACACAAATGGTAATTGGAGTTAGTTAGGACACACAACACAAGTCTTTCAAGTTTCAAATTTATTTTACCGCCTAAACTGTGTGATTGTGGAAAATTTTATGTTGAATGTTGCCTAATTTAAGTGTCATGGCCGCGGTCATGTTGTCAAACGGAGAAGCTAAACGTAGTTTTACAGTGATTTAAAATAAATACGATCGAAACTTTTCGTTAAAAACGTGTAGTTATTTTGATACAGTTTTTATTTACCTGAATCGCCAAGAACGACGACCTTTACTTTCTCAATTGCAGCCATACATGTAAATTCGCACTCGGTAAGTTTATTTTATTTTGACGTACGCTGCCCGCTAGCCTGCTGGTAACAGTAACATTGCCAACATGACGGAACTTCTTCTTCTTCTTATTCCTAACTATGGCAATCAATCCACCTCAAATACTATATTTGCCAGTGTGGAGTGTAAGAGAAATATTTATTTAGTAGGAGTTTTTGGCGGGAATCAGGCGGAGCGGTGGAGATTTTTTCCAGTGTCTCGTAAATTGTGTTATAGAAATCTTAAATCTGTAATTTTGGTGTCGTTAAGTGCAGTAAAGTTTCATTTAGTGACTCATTTATAGGAACATTGGAAATAATGCTATAATACGACTTTTGGGTTAAGTGATTTATCATTTTAGTCAATAGGTTACCTCTGGCCTAAAGGCGTGTTACGATCTGCTACTGCCGTGGATTGTCTCCAGAAACTCCATTAAGCATTAGAATGCATAACACTACGCATTTTAATGCGGCAAACACGAAAACTTAAAAATTCCTTAAACACTCGATACTGACTAAAATAGCCCGTCATGGGATTGATTTCCATACTTCGGAAAAAGAAGAAGAAGGTATTCTTACTCTATGGTTCAGTCTACCAATGCTACGGCTACCTACGCCTTTTGCTTAGCCATTCATAAAGAAGTTGAAGTGTAGTAGATATCTGTGGTTGAAGTTAGTGGTTGTATTCTCTTGGGTTGAAGCAACATTGTGAATTTCATGAAAACTCAAAATCAATAAATAATACATCCGCCATTGTTTGAGTGTCGTATTTATATTTGAGTTTAGTTTTCTATAAAATGCAACGAGCTAATGCTATGTACATCGAAACACTGACTCCTTTTTCGTAATATGACAATGAACCAGGTGTACACAATATTTATTGTACTTCTCTTTATTAAATCAGTGCGTCTCTATTGTGGCCCATACAATGGACAAATATGTAAGAATTATTCAAAAGGCTACGTTTGGTACAATGAAACTGGCGGCCTGGATAATGAGAAAATCACGACTGGACTATGGCAGGAAATGATATCTACTCTCAAGGAGCCCTGTAGAAGTAGGGCTGAAAAGTTACTCTGTGCTTACGCTTTCCCTAAATGTATAAATAAAGACGGTGTTGGATATTTTGCCTTGCCACTATGTTATGAAGACTGTATTGCAGTTAGAATGCAATTTTGTTACAACGATTGGATTGTTGTTGAGGAGCAAAAACGTCGTGGTGTATTTTTCCAATCTAGAGGGCACTTCCGATTTCCAGATTGCGATAACCTCGAAAGGTTTTCAGGGAAAGGATCACAAGTGTCTTGCAATAATGTAGGTATAACCAACATGGACTACAGCGAAGTTACCACTAAATGTTACAAGGGAAATGGCCGCTACTATCAAGGAACCATGAACACGACAGAAACTGGTCGAACTTGCCAAGCGTGGGAGTCCCAGTTCCCTCATCAGCATACAAGACCACCATTAGTGTTCCCAGAATTAAAAAATTCTACTAACTACTGCAGGAATGCAGGAGGTGAAGAGCGCAAGCCCTGGTGCTACACTATGGACCCTAATGTAAGGTGGGAACTCTGTGATATACCAGCATGTGCCAACTCTACTGAAGACATGGACAGTATAATTGGGTCGAATATAGTCATGGAAACCTATTTTACACCTACTTTTGTTTTGTTGCTTTCTGTTGGTGGTCTTGGGTGTGTTTTGGGAATAGCATCTTTAGCGTTACTTTGCCATTACTTTGTGAAGAACCATTATTCCAAATGTAATGTTTCAAATCGCAGAAATGTACAAAATGTTGATATTGACTTGGATAAATTACCAAGTAATCTAGCTTACCATACAACTGGGGCACAACTTAATCCGAAATTAGAGAAATTGGAATTTCCCAGGAACAACATCATTTACATTCGAGACCTAGGACAGGGTGCATTTGGTAGAGTTTTTCAGGCAAAAGCTCCAGGATTGGTACCTGAAGATGAATTTACTATTGTTGCAGTAAAAATGCTTAAGGATGAGGCGTCTCATGATTTGCAACTGGATTTTGAAAGAGAGGCCTGCTTACTTGCAGACTTTGACCATCCAAATATTGTAAAGTTGCTCGGTGTTTGTGCTATTGGACGTCCAATGTGTTTATTATTTGAATTTATGGGGAAAGGAGACCTAAATGAATACCTGAGGGCTTGCAGCACTGCTACAAATTTTGTACCAGCAGTAGAGAACAGAGAAGACCTTAGGTTACTAGCTACTCCTCTCAGCCACTTAGATTTGTTGCACATATCTAGGCAGATTGCCTCTGGAATGGTCTATTTATCGGATAGAAAGTTTGTACACAGAGATTTAGCTACCAGAAATTGTCTTATCAATGATGACATGGTTGTAAAGATAGCAGACTTTGGTTTGTCACACAAAATATATTTACAGGACTACTACAAAGGGGATGAACATGATGCTATACCAGTGCGGTGGATGCCTTTGGAGAGTATACTGTATAATAAGTATACTCTAGAGTCTGATGTATGGGCCTATGGTGTCTGTCTTTGGGAAATATTCTCATTTGCTTTGCAACCATATTTTGGTATGACTCATGAGGAGGTAGTGAAATTTCTTAAGGATGGTAATGTACTTGCATGCCCAGACAATACACCTCGCTGTGTGTATGAACTGATGAAACAATGTTGGAATCATCACCCAAGTGACCGTCCCAACTTTAGAATCATTTATCAAACCTTGGATAATATTCAATTGGTTCTAGAAAGAACTCACTCTGAATAATGATTTAATGTCCACAATTAATTATTACTATTGTGCTTTAGTCCACAAATTGTTGTATCATTAATAATTGGAATGGGTTCAAAATAATTAAAGGAAATGTTAAAAGTGTGTTCAAAGTGCTCATTATGTTTTCCACATGAAACCACCATGAGAATACAAAAATGATCTTGTTAAATTGTATTCTTAAAATTATGATAATGAATTGAGCAACATTAGGATGTTATTAAGTCAATTTAAATGCAAAGCAATATGATGTTTTATGTTCTGTCTATGCAAATCAATGTCAATATCTTTCTTGTATCATACATTTTAAAGACTGAATTTTGTTAGATATTAAGAATTATTTAAAACATTTAGGAATAAAAATCATTATTATTTTCTATCAAAGTATGATTTAATTTTTCATCAATGTTTTTACCCATTAAGTTTGTGGGATGCATTGTGATTGTGAAGTGTGAAATGGTTTTGTGTCTGGTATTATAGGCCTTGAAATATTTTTAAAAAGAACTGTAACATACATAGTTTAAGTTGCTATTAAATTCCTTATTATTTTAAATTTTATCATATGTAGCTATAGAGTTTACAAAGTATTGTTTTGGACTGTATTTAAACCACTGCCAATGTAAATACCTGAGTTTTGTAAAATAAAATATAGCTTTTAATCACTTAGTAATTATTGTTATAGGTTTATGTGGTTACCTGAGTTAATATGAAAACCTCATTTTACACAAATAATGAAACATTTCGCAGACCACCCTAAATGAATATAAGTATTGCCTGCCACTGTGTTGCCAATGTATTGTATTGAAATATTTAAACAGATATATTTTCATAATGTATTGAACTGATATTGGTAATCATCAATTGCTATGCAGGTATATTCATGTACATGGGTCAAACTCGGAGGTTATTTATAATTGCTTACAGAATATGATGATGGATATTAAGAAATGCCCTGGAAATATTAAAATAATAAAAAATATAAATTGCAACAAATTTAAATACAAAAGTGGACGACCACGGTTATTAATTAACTTTGTATATTATGTATAAAATATACATGTTTATTTAAGTACCTAATTCTTGATTAATGTTAGATATATAATAAATAATTTGTCACGGATAATAAAATAAGTGGTCTTAATATATTGGTTTCAATTATTTACGCAAACAGCAGATCTTTAAGTTTGTATCACTGTTTTTATGTAATTTTTTATTGATGTTCGGTACGGCAATGTCCGTTGTATAACGTCACAATAAAACAAAGTTGATTCCCACCGCCGCCGCGCCGTTTATACGCATAGATCTTTTAAACTACGCAACTGATTTAAATGCGGTTTTCACTAATTGACAGTGATTCCTGAGGATAGTTTTATGTTTCAATTAGATTTTCTGTAAACCCGTGTGAAACCGGGGCGGATCGCATGTAAACACTACAGCGAAAAATAATTCTGAATCACAGCTCACTTAAAAATATCTTATCGAATTTATAGTAAAAATACACCTATCTACAAACGGATGTTGATTCATTTTTGAATTTTTTATTTAGGTAGGAGATACTAAGAAAAAAGATAAGGACATCGAACATGAATTGATAATGATATGTGATCTTATTAACATGAATAAAAAAATCGTTTCGTAATAGTAACGCTCTATAACTAATGTAGGGTCGGCAACGCGCGAGTGATACCTCTGGTGTTGCAATCGTCCGTAGGCTACGGTGACCGCTTACCATCAAGCGGGTCGTATGTTGGATTGCCATCTTATTGGTTTAAGAAAACTGCCAGCTTCAATCCTTTCGATACCATCCTGATGATCACCGCCTGTTCCACCTATCTATACTGGCTTAAACCTACCTACTACTACCTATGGAGGAACGCAATATTTTCTCCAAGGATATTGTCAATTGAGTATAAAATGTTATGAAAGAATTTGCAGGTTTATTTGACTCACATTCTATCGCTTGTTAGTTCTTAGGGAGCGGTATATTAATAGTAGTATGGCGCAATGGGTTGGGATATTCCATTCATAATTTTATTGTAGGTACATTTATTGTAGCCCCAAGAGGGTGTAGTATGCCCACCTTATAAATTGCGTCCAAATTACACTACATACTCAGAATGTTCGTTGTTTCTGCGGTGGCCGGTGCGTAGGGATTCCAGCCCTCGCGCCTCGTCGAGCACGCGCTGTGATTGTAGTAAGCGGTGCTGCTTTTAGCACATGAGTAATTTCTCTCAAAATGAGGTTGGCATCGAACACTGTTTATCATCAGGCGGCCATTCGCTTGTTTGTTACCTCTATAGTATAAAAACTAGAGTGGTTCTCAACCCTTTTTCATGATGGCCCCTTTCGTATGAACTAATATTACGCGACCCTACTTTTAAACTGATAAAATGCATAATTTACAGCATAATGACAGAAGAACGTCTTGTAACGGAAGTTCCCAGTAGCCTGAAGCAACTAGCTCGACTGGTGGTAAGAGGCTTTTACACAATCGAAGATGCACTTATAGTAGACATGCTCGTTAGAAATCCTTGTAAGTACAACGGTCAAAAGTTTTTCACTGAATATAATTTATGCATATTAGTTACAATTTCTAATTTAATCTCGAAATAATGAAGTTAATACCTATCTTTTTTCTAGGTATGAAAGAAGATGATATCTGCGAACTTTTGAAATTTGAAAGGAAAATGTTAAGAGCCCGAATAGCTACACTAAAAAATGACAAGTTTATCCAAGTGAGATTAAAAATGGAAACAGGTTTGTACCTAATGTAATATCTACATACCTATTAAAGACACCTTAACTTTAAAGACACTGATTTAAAATAATAAATTACAAATCACGTAGCGTAATACGGGTAGTAGGTCGCAGGATCTTAGGCTGGGGGCCTGGTGGGGGCGCTTCGCCGCTGGTGTCAGCAGAATAGCTGGCGATGACGTCGAAATTATGCCGTTTAATCAACTTAGGTACCTACTTTTAACAAAAAAAGGTGGAACATAATTTCTCTCCATACAACATAATAATACTCCATAAAAAATAATAAGTCTGTTCGATACAAAGTCACATCACCGCCGGTTTTATTTTTTTCTTGTTTTTGGTCCTTTGATTTGCATTCTTGGGGATACCATGGATATCGCCCCGGGTGTCTAACGTTCTTATTTATATTATCAAACTTAGGTCCGGACGGCAAGGCACAAAAAGTAAACTATTACTTTATAAACTACAAAACATTCGTGAACGTCGTCAAGTATAAACTAGATCTGATGCGCAAACGCATGGAAACAGAGGAGCGAGACGCCACCAGCCGCGCCAGCTTCAAATGTCCATCATGCGGGAAAACGTTCACAGATCTCGAAGTAAGTTACTTTATGTTTTATTTATACTTAAAAGATTGCATTGAAGTATATTTAGGGCTCGCCGGGCTAAACGGTCACCGTTGCTTAAAGAGACTTGCAATACCAGTGGCTTATGACATATAAAGTTTGCAAGGATTCCAGACTTTATATTAGAAATTCTTTTGACATTAGTAACCAAAATCAGACGTCAGAATTGTCCCTATATTACTGCACGCATCCAACTTTATCGTTGAGATGACTGGACTATCCTTACTTCCTATGATATGTAGGTATGTAGATCAAAGTACCGTTATTTTGGCTCTTGAGGTATATTCCGCTAAGGTAAATAAAATATGACCTAACCCCTAACCTTGAACCCTAGGAATCATTAGTACTATATTTTATTACAGGCCGACCAGCTTTACGACATGATGACACAAGAATTCCGTTGCACATTTTGTAACCAAGTTGTTGAGGAGGACCAATCGGCACTTCCCAAAAAGGATTCTAGACTATTATTGGCTAAGTTTAACGAACAGTTGGAAACCCTCTACATATTACTGCGAGAAGTGGAGGGTATCAAATTGTCGCCGGAAATATTGGAACCTGAGCCAGTGGATATCAACACTATACGAGGGTAAGTTGTACGAAGTATGTGGTCAGCTTTGTTAGGTAGGTAAATACTCAGTTTCTCTTTGAATAAGTCTCAGTGGTCGAACCACTATTGATGTTCCAAACTTTAGTTTAGGGTGATGATGCTAGAATCGTACAGAGCGGCTGTAGCTCAAATAGTAGGTACAGTTTAATTTGATAACCTTATTTATCATCATTGTTTAATAATATTATTTACTTAGATCATTTAGTTTTAGCTGATTCCGGAAGCTAGTCACAGTAGAATAGATTAACACAGACAGATACATGTAATCAAACCATTCAAGATCTTAGTCTTATTAGTCGAGTATTTTTTTTATTAAGTTTATAAATAGTAAATATTTTTTTACGAGCAATTTCAATGCTTCCTCAAACATTGCAATTGCGTGTAAGTACCTAGTATCTCATCTGGATCCAACCCAAGTACTTTTACCAAGAAAAACGTAGGGGGGGGGGTGCTGTGCCGTATTCTGCAATGGCAAGGTAGTATGCAGAGTTTATATGAGCAAAAAAAACTTAACATGACCCACTCTCGGGCTGCCCTTCGACGTCTGTAACCCAATAGTTAAAAAAAGATTTATGTTATTGTTTTTTTTATACACTACATTTAAGAATGTAGGTAGATGGTATTCGCGCGTTGGGTTCCCAAATGCTCATAGATCAAGGCAACGCAGCTGGTCACTAGTCTGCACCAATCAAAGACGCTGGCTTCGAAATCATTGCAAACCCCCATCTTCACCAGACGTAGCTCCTAGTGATTTTTATTTATTTGCTCAGCTAAGGGATACTAAGGAGGCAAAAAGATTGGAGGTGACGAAGAAGTGATAGCCATTATAAGGATTTTTTTAGTGTCCTAGAAGAATGTTTTTAGTAAAAAAAAATTGCAGTGCTAAGCTAAAGGATGATTATGTAGATAAAGATTATATTATTTGGAAGATTTTTATTTTGGTATTTGATTTTTGTGGGAAGCTTTAATTGTATTGTAAGATCGATGTAATGGTTTGGTCAGGCTGACGCAGAAGCAAGTGGCGCGCGGCGCGGGCGAGCAGTGGTCGGGCGAGGCGACGCGCAGCCAGGGCATGCTGGTGGAGGAGACGCGCGTCGACGTCACCATCGGCGAGCCGGACGCGGCGGCCGGCGGCGTGCAGCGCAAGGAACGCCCCGTCTGGATGGTCGAGAGCACCATCCTCGCCAACGAACAGGTTCACACTACACAAAAATAATTGTATCACAAAATATTATTAGGGGGTCAACTCGGCCGTTAGACAGGGCAACGCAGCGGCACAGCGGCATGAAGATCTTCGTCCCCCTCTTGTCCTTTCTGGCTCGCTCGCTAACCGGTACGCCTCGTTCACATCGCCCGTTAAGTTAGTACTGTACATTTAATTTACAAGTAATTATGATTTATTCTTGGTGTTTATATCATGTTTGGCGCGTCAAGGAAGTTGGCTCACTAGTAGCTCAGAGTAGAGAGAAAGAGTAGTATATAACTCTTTTCTTTGCATATATAATGACATACACGTCTCTCTGGATAGGGTCGTAGCGGTTGTATTCCCTTGGGATACAGTTTCATTGGGGTCGATTATAGTCGTCGGACTTCTGTTCAAGGACCAATAGCAGATACAATAGCGGACCAATAGAAAACATAACCACGCTCTAGTTATTTGGATCGCCATACCTTTGGGTTTCTCCCTTCATTTAGAACGGCATTGAACGTCGGAGTTTCTTTGGGACAAGGATGCATACCGCCTTCAGAAATTCGGAATGGATGGTGAATTCCAAGGACATAATACCGATACTCCCAGAGAGTTCCTGATACTCCCTAGTGACAATGCGCTATGAAAATATATCAGCATATACATATTTATTTTATTTTATAAATTATATTACAGAGCGACAGTGTACATTCCACGGACGCAGCACTTGAAAAGGCGGCCAGCAATGCAAGTAATGCTAAGACTGCAGGGAAGGAAAAGAACGACGATATTATGTCTGTTCTTCTCGCTCATGAAAAACAGAATACAGGTATATTATTATTTAAAAAAATCAATGGGAGTCTTACACAGCTTTATGTATCATAATATTATTACGTACCTAAAGCAAAAACGTTTAAGCACTTTTTACGAAAATTAAGCGGGTGGAGGGTATGAAATTGTAATGGTTACATAGATTATATTTTTATATAATAATGCATTACAAATACATTAAATTAATTTAAAAAAGAACATTGCGCACACTGTCATGCGTTTTTCAAGTCTTATTTTGGTTATATGTCGAAATATGATCACTAAAGGCGACCGCTAGTAACTATCAAGATCTAATGGGGCTGTCCATGTAACTAAATGAGCCGTGTAGTTATATGACATACTTCACAAAGTCAAAGTAGGTAATATTTGCATTTGGTATTTTGTTCTTCTAGACAATACAATACAAGTTTTTATTTGTGAATTTTCGGTACATGCCGAGTAGTAGGTAATCAGTAATTAATATTTTTCCTCTTTCCTTGCGTTTAGTAATGTTTGCAATTCTAAAATAATATTTTTTATTTCATGAATATCCCAAGAAAATCTTTTAAACGAGACATGTAGGTATGCTTGATGTTACCAAGTGGCAAGTACCGCATGATCTCCTAGTCAAACCCTAATAGAGTGAGATATCGCCTATTTTAAACCTCTATTTTTTTGTATAATTTCAGGTAACGTAGCATCGAATGCAATAAAAGGCTTGGAGCCGGAGAGCTCTGACTCGAGCGACAACGAGTCGAAGGATCCGTACAAACTCAAGGACGAACTGGCTGCTGTTGGTAAGTTATAATTAAGATTATCCAGAGTAGATAGGTATAGGTAACTCGTTATTTTGTGTTCTTTAGCTAACCTATCATTTTTATTAATTTTAAGCTGAAATGGAAAGTGAAGATTCAGATTCAGATGACAATGCGCCAACAGTGTTGGTAAGCGGTAAGACAGTGCCGCTGACGAGTATAGACGATGACGTCATCGCACAAATGACGCCCTCCGAAAAGGAGACATACATACAGGTGTACCAGGAGTACTACAGTCACATGTACGATTAAACTATCTAATAAGTATATAAATAAATCATCTGTCCATGTATGTTTGTCTTTTAATTTAATCCTGCTTAAGGTATAATTCGAGGAAACTAAGATTTTATTGACTTCAGTGAAATTACAGAATTTAAATAAAATATTTACTGGAAATCTAAAGTGAAGGTCAATTTTTGTGGGCCTCTTTAAATGGTGCAAAATAAAAATACACAAAGCTAATAAATAATCATTCTATTTACAAACAATAAACTAATAACAAAATAAAAATTTGGTATATATACATTAACATTATTATAATCATATAATGCACATAAATTATTACAAAATACAGTGCCCTGTTGCAACAACTTCAGGACGAAACAATTGAGAATGTTAACTAATACTGTTGTCTATTAAAAAACAAACTAGCCTCCTATGTCGCTCTCGGTGACTAAATGACAAGTGTTGGAGCTCTACATATATCTGGCTTCAACAAAACAGATATACCTAATTGAATGAAAGGCCTATACACAACATTTTTTACAATTCCTAAAATATTGTCGTTGATTTTAATGGATGTCTATATTGCATTAACAGTTCAGTAAATGGCAAATATATTTTCTAGTTACAACAAAATGTATACTATAGTCATGTCATATAATATTATTGATTTGTGATCTTTGTACTGTATATGAACACAAAATAGAACACAATAGTTCTGTGCGAAAAAGCACGTCAAATAAATATTAGCACATTCTAGTTAATGTGCTTGCCCCACCGGTCCCAGTATTCGTCGGTTTGCATCTCCATGATGCGCGAGATACATCTATCGCAAGCAAACATCTCTTCTTCACCAGTAAATATGGCCGCCTTCGCATCTTCCTACAACACAAGGAGCATATTATTAGGAATGTCAAGAATTCTCGGCCAAAATCCAAATGAACCTGAAAATATTAAATACTAGCGCCCCGCCCCGGCTTCTCACGGATTGACATTTATCAAATATTTTATCTACTCGTGCGAAGCCGGGGCGGACAACTAGTATAATATATAGCCGTCAGTGGTAATGTAGCTTTCTAACAATGAAAGATTTTTTTAAATCGGTCCAGTAGTTTCGGAGCCTATTCAATACAAATATACACACAAAAATATCCTCTTTATAATATTAGTATAGAAAACTATTATTATTATTATTATATTACATAAACAGTTTTATAAAAACCTAAAAAAATATGTATGTATGTGATTGATGATAGTAAAAGACGCAAAAGTAATGTACAAGTCGACAGTGAAATGGCGCTCTATACTCTCTGATTACCGCGGGAGGGATATGTGGTATGTCTTTGCATTATTCAAATTCCTTTTATGACATGTATATGGTTGGTTCTGTTATACTTACTGAATCTTTAGTGATTTTCAAATCATCCATGAGAGCTCTATCTGCATCACCAAACTCAGTTTCATCCAACTTCATAAATTCCTTTGGTTCACAATCTGCTGCTATGACAACCTGCAAATATTGAATTGAATCTAATTGTAAATAATAATCTAAGTCATTGTTGCCAACCTCTTTGTTAAGTTTTCTTTTTTATATTTATTTTATTGTTCTTTTTAGTTTTATGACAGATGTCAATAAATTGGTAAGAAATGTAGTCTCTTCACGGGCGTTTTATTTTATTTAAATTAATAGTCATATTCCACACTAGCTACACCCCGGCCAGCGTTAGCCATATAAGTTAAATACCTACAAAACACTACTGAATTATACATAAAAACATTCCTCTTGAATGCTATCTATCAGATAAACGCATCAAAATCTGTTGCATAGTTTTAAAGATCTAAGCATACATACAGACAGACAGACAGTGGGAAGCGACT
This sequence comes from Falcaria lacertinaria, assembly GCA_951449985.1. Lineage (NCBI taxonomy): Eukaryota > Metazoa > Arthropoda > Insecta > Lepidoptera > Drepanidae > Falcaria > Falcaria lacertinaria. The sequence continues at coordinate 5,446,223 of OX602113.1, read as the reverse complement.
TTATGTTATACTATGTAGTCATGTTGATTCCACAGCTTTGTATATGCATGCAGGTCATTTAATGCCATGGTGTAAGTATTTAGTTGAAACGGGTGTTGCTTCATAAAAATATTATTAATGCTTTCAGGAGTTTTAAATCTGAATGGTGGTGATTCTAATGATTTTCAAATACATGTCCAATTACTTTAACTTACCCGAACTCTATTATCATACAGTGTATCAATAAGAGTAATAAATCTTCTCAGCTGTGATCTGTGCTTGGATATTGATAATTGAGGCAAGTTCCTTATGAACACAGTGTGAAAAGTCTTGGATATAATTAAGTAATCACTCGCTCCCAAGGGCTGCAAAAAGTATATCAATCAATCATACATGATTTATTTGCTCAAAAATACTCCAGTAAGTAAACTTACTCTGTCACATAGCTCCTCAAAGGTGGAATCCAAAACTCGTCCACATGATTTGGCAAACTTCACATTTCTGCCCATAATGTTTATAACCCTCGGTCTTACAGTATCAGTCTCCTTAGATATGAGAAATTTAAATAAATTATCTACAGTGTTGTTGTCAGGTGTTAACTCTGAGTTACTGAAATGAAAAAAATACGGAATAAATGTATAAAGACTATGTATATCATTTGAACATAGTTTAAATGAAAATTGGTCAAAATAATAAAAATTTTGAATCTATTATACATTTAATTATTAATATCTTCCTTATTAAAGTTGTTTAAAACAAAAATATTCCACTGCAGATCATACTTACATAAAATATTTGCTATATTTGCTGCCACATGCCCGTAGTCTATAGTCAATCCCAGAGTCTAGTTGGACCACATTGCAGTGTGCTTTGAGTACAGGAATGAATGGCAAGAAATTAGATCTCTGCAATCCATTCTTATAGAGATCATCTGGCTTTCTGTTACTGGTTGCTATAACAACACAACCATTGTAAAAAAGTTGTGTGAATAGTCGCTTTAAAATCATAGCATCTCCAATATCAGTTACCTACAAATTGCAATATGTGAATGAATGTGTGCCATCAAGGTCTCATTTTAAAGTACTATGTGTTGTGGCAATTCATTAAAGATAACAGAAAGACATAAACACCTCAGCTACATGCCAGTCACTTAATAGCTTTACTCTTTACTTTAACTTAGAACTTTTTGAAGATATATTTCTCATAATCCATTTATACAGTAGCTTCTCATGTTTGTTTGGTTCTCATGGATCATGTAAAGCAAGTTCCTGGATAGATTTTTGTGAAATGTGAGTGTAAGCATGTTGTGGGGCTGTGTTTTATACACCTTGTGAAGTGTGATAATATCCAAAATACTATAAAATATCACATATGGAAACACTTACTTGAAATTCATCAAAACAAATGAGCCAAGACTCCTGAGTAATGTCAGATGCTACTGGTGGTATTGGGTCAAAAGGCTTAGATCCTTCATCTCGAAAAGAGCTTGCCCCTTTTCCAGACTTGATTTTCAGCTCATGTATTCTGGCATGGATGTTTAACATGAATGAGTTAAAGTGCACTCTTAACTTTTCTTTAATCTTAAACCAAAAACATCACATGTAAAGTTGTCATCAATGTGTTTCATGAAATTAACACATTGGTAAGCAGTCACAAAATATAAGACACGACAAATTTTACCGGTATTGTTTCAAAAAATAGATCCATTAGCATAGTCTTCCCCCCACCAACACTACCATGGATGTAAAGCCCTTTAGGTGCTATAATTTTCTGAGGTTCAGGTTTTTTAAATAAATTAAAAAATGACAAAGATTGATTCCTAAGCACAGGTCGTTCATATGCTATAACTTCTTCATAAACCTGCTGCAGGTGCTTCACTACATTCTCTTGATATGAATCATTACTTAAAATTCCATCTGACACTTTCTCAGAATAGACTTGCAAAGGTCCTTCATTGCTTATTGTTTGTTCTTGGGTTTGTGAAGAAAATAACTTTATGCATTGATTACATCGTTTCCAATGGTACGTTACAAGAGAAGAAACGTGAAAGCACGTCTTATTAACATACATCTTGCTAGATTAAATTATCGTCAGCTGATTGTGGCAAAAACAAATATTTTCATTATATAACTTCAAAATGTACTTCTTATAACCTTGATAGTGGCTTAGTTATAAATTTACTCTTTACGTTACAGCTTATTGATCAAAGGGATTATTTTTATTTTGTTTGATTTCAATTTAAATTAATTTATTTTACGTTTGGAACACAGATAATAAACGTAGTGATGTACTCTCAACTCTGTTAGCGGTTGTAGATTCACTTGGGTTGTAGTCACAGAGTACATAGTTGTAGTATTCTCTTGGGTACTCTGTGTTCTTCTTCTTCTTCTTCCTAAGTATGGCAATCAATCCCTTCAGGGACTATTTTTGCCAGTGTCGAGTGTTAGAGAATTTTCATGTTGCAAAATTTCTCGTGTTTGCCGCATTAAAATGCCTAGTGTCATGCATTCTAACGCCCAATGGAGTTTCTGGAGACAACCCACGGCAGTAGCAGATCGTAACACGCCTTTAGATGAGAGGTAACCTATTGACCAAAATGATAAATCACTTAACCCAAAAGTCGTATTATGGCATTATTTCCAATGCTCCTATAAATCAGTCACTAAATGAAACTTTACTGCACATATCGACACCAAAAATACACATTAAAGATCACTATAACACAATTTACGACACACTGGAAAAAATCTCAACCGCTCCGCCTGATTCCCGCCAAAAACTCCCTACTCTGTGTTCGCTAGTTTGGATCGTCATCGACTTCAGGAAGGACGTTGCCAACCTTCTTGGTGGCTATCCCACCGTACGAAGTTGCCAAGAGGATCCTCTCTATTATCTACTTGACATTGGCAAAATACGAAATGTACTTTTTTGTGATGCCATTAAATAAATAAATAATAATAATAACTTTACAAGCATAGCATTATTCTTATTTTTAGTGATAGTAATCAAATATTCTTCCTGAACTAACTCCGCCAGTATCAAGTTGGTTATAAAATATTAGTTTTTAAAATATTTTTATTTTACCTACCTTTATAATGCATTTGGGGAGTTTTTAGCGGGAATTAGGCGGAATGGTTGATTTTTTCAAGTGCCTTGTAAATTTTGTTATAGTGATCTATAATGTACATTTTTAGTGTCATTATGTACAGTAAAGTTTCCAATTGGTTACCTCTGATTTAAAGGCATGTTACGATCTGCACTGCCATGGATTGTCTCCAGAAACTCCAATAAGCATTAGAATACATGACACTAGGAATTTAATGCAACAAGCACGAACAATTGAGAAACTAGAAGGAGTTTTTGGCGGGAATCAGGCGGAGCGGTTGAGATTTTTTCCAGTGTGTCGTAAATTGTGGTATAGTGATCTTTAATGTGTATTTTTGGTGTCAATATGTGCAGTAAAGTTTCATTTAGTGACTGATTTATAGGAGCATTGGAAATAATGCCATAATACGACTTTTGGGTTAAGTGATTTATCATTTTGGTCAATAGGTTACCTCTAATCTAAAGGCGTGTTACGATCTGCTACTGCCGTGGGTTGTCTCCAGAAACTCCATTGGACGTTAGAATGCATGACACTAGGCATTTTAATGCGGCAAACACGAGAAATTTTGCAACATGAAAATTCTCTAACACTCGACACTGGCAAAAATAGTCCCTGAAGGGATTGATTGCCATACTTAGGAAGAAGAAGAAGAAGAGGAACTAGAAAGTTCTCTAACAATCAACAAAAGTGCCTAAAATAGTCCCTGAATTGAATTGATTGCCATAGTTAGGAAGAAGAAGAAGAATTAATTTTAGTATTCCAGTTTTTGGCGGGAATTAGTTATTTAACTTTTGAGTGTCTCGTAAATTTGGGTTATAATGATCTCTTTATTGTGTATTTTCGGTGTCTTTATGTGCAGTGCTTTATTTCATTTAGTGACTAATTTATAGGAACGTTGGCAATAATGTAATATAGCTTTCGGGTAAAGTGATTAATCATTTTCTTCTTCTTCTTCTTCTTCCTAAGTATGGCAATCAATCCCTTCAGGGACTATTTTTGCCAGTGTCGAGTGTTAGAGAATTTTCATGTTGCAAAATTTCTCGTGTTTGCCGCATTAAAATGCCTAGTGTCATGCATTCTAACGCCCAATGGAGTTTCTGGAGACAACCCACGGCAGTAGCAGATCGTAACACGCCTTTAGATTAGAGGTGACCTATTGACCAAAATGATAAATCACTTAACCCAAAAGTCGTATTATGGCATTATTTCCAATGCTCCTATAAATCAGTCACTAAATGAAACTTTACTGCACATATCGACACCAAAAATACACATTAAAGATCACTATAACACAATTTACGACACACTGGAAAAAATCTCAACCGCTCCGCCTGATTCCCGCCAAAAACTCCTAATCATTTTCTATCAGTAGGTTACACCTGTGCCGGTAGCATGAACTTTTTCGACAACGTTTTCGTATCGCTTTCGACTATTGTTGTATTGATAAAAGGAACAGCGCTGCGGTGGTGAAAAGTGGAACTAAAATTCGTATGTCAATTTTGACATTTCGCGAGTTACGTTTTCGAATACGTTGTCGACAATATTCCTGCAACGTAGTGGTTATGTACTCTGTGATTCCTGCTACCGGCACTGAACATGCTTTTAGATGTTATGACCTGCTACTGACAAGGATTATGTCCAGAAACCCCATTAAAGATTAGAAATTAGAATGCATGACACTAGGAATTTATGCAAAAAACACGAAAATATGGAAAATGTATACTTTTCGAATACTCGACACTGGCAAAAATAATCCTTGAAGAGAAGTCATTGCCATACTTAGGAAGAAGAATAATGCATTTACACAAACGTAATAATAGTCGTTTACGGAAAGCCCACTCACTACCTACATAAACGTAAACTACTATAATATTAGGTATTAAAAATATCAAAAATCTAACTTTTATAGTGCCTGTTCAAGCTGAAATCTCTGCAAAGTACCAGTACCTAGCTTTTGCAGACCTAGGTTGGATACCAACTGTGAATATTTGATTATATAAATAAATACCTGTCTATACTATAATCAATGCTTTGAATACTGTCTCTGAGATTTAGGTACCTACCACACAGGTTTATGCCTTTGATCAACCTATAATCAAAGGTATATGCATGATTCAGTAGTCTGTTTGTAGTTATTCTTTTGGTAATTCAATTTATATTTACGATACTGAAAATCTAAAATAAACACTTGGTTTATAACTATAAAACTTGTGCTTGGTGCCTTCCTTCATGCACGTCATGGACCGAAATTTAAAGCACTCTTTGTGTTCTTCGTTATGAAACAATTTTATTAGATAGATAGATAACTCCTTATTGTACCCGAAAATAAATTATACTTTTATTTAAAATTGTATCGGGCTGGAAATGAAATGGGCGGAAATATTTAGGCAAGCGGACCTAAGTAGGTATTGCCAAGAAGCGGTAAAAATTCCACCCCTCTGAAGACCATGAATAATGATGAATGACAATGCTTGCATCTTGAGAAAGCAGGATGTGGTCAAATTGTAATCGACGTCCTGACTGAATTGATGCAAAGTAACTGCATAATGCAATCAACAATCAAGTATTTACTGTGTCATATTCTTTTTCTTGTCCGGTGTGAAATAGGGACGACAGAATGAGGACAAGGGAAATATTCTTTATATTTTTATTTCGCACTTGGGACATATAATCACATTTTTGATAAGCAATATGTTTTTTCATAAGCCATTTCAGAGTTACCAATTCACAGCCGAATGTACATACCAGTACATACATAATATCACGCCAAGTCTCTCACGGGGCGGGGTAGGCAGAGAGTATAGATAGAGCGCCATTTCACTCTTGACCTACACACACACCTCTTTTTGCTTCTTTTACATTCATCAAGATACCGTAAGTTGTGTATATTTACCTTACCCTCATCTTAAAAAAAAAACTATCCTATAATAACTTCCAATACTAGGTACACCAAATTGGTTAAATATATTTGTTGTGTTAGTTATTGTTAGGTGAGGACAAGGTTTGTATAAGAAAATATTTAATAATCAACTGGATAGTTTTAAAATCTCATAATATGAAAAGTAAATGTTCAAATTGTAATTCTATTTCATTATAATATGCTTTGATTATATACAAGTACATAATCAGTAAACGGAAGATTATGTCTTATTTTTATCTCACGAAACCGTGAAGCTATCAAATTGAAATTAATATTAAATACCCGTGACTGTGGTCCTTTCGGCTGTAAAATAATAAAACCTGTTAGTCAATATGAAGAAAAGATATTGCCATTTATGTCGCAAAATTTCGCATTTTTGCAATTTCACAAGGGAATCAAAACCTACAGGGTACTACTACCCGTTAACCTAGAACCATGAAATTTGGCAGGAAGCAGTGTCTTACAGCACAAGTAAAGGATAAAATCTGAAAACCATAAATATGAAGCTTTTTTTTAAATGCGAATTTACTAAAAATATTCTTGAATCGCGCTGTTGAGAGTCACCGACGAATAATGACCTCATTTCAAGTTTGCCTACTTTTAATCTTACCTACAAGTGGGTACGGAACCCTCGGTGCGCGAGTCCAACTCGCACTTGGCCAGTTTTTTTTTGCATTAGTTACACATGTAGGTGAATTATAGATAAAAACCCTCTTGAATCACTTTCTACTAAAAAACTTAATCAAAATTCATTGCGTAGTTTTAAGGATCTAAGAATACATAGGAGCAGGAAGCGACTTTGCGACGTTGACAATTTATACTATGTAGTGATTTAGGTTATCTTAATACCGGTTAGTAAAGAATAACTTTATCTATTTTATGGTAATAGTACTGACTCTTCACTTGTAACTACCTGTATTTCCCGGGATTTTCAGAACTGCAAATTCCCGTGTGCAATCCCTAGGTACACCATCCGTACGAAATCGGGGTGGGCAGCTAGTTATAAATATGTACTACAATAGTACATAACTACACACATAATATATTAATAGTTGGTAGACTATATATGTTTACATGTATATTACTAGTACTAACTATGAACTCATTAATTACATTATTACAGATACAACAAGAACAGACCAGGCGAGGTGAGTATGATAGCTAACATACTAACAACCAAGTGGCGTCTCCCGGCCGTCGGGCCGTCGCGCCGTCGCGCCGCCGCCCGCGCCGCCCGCGCCGCGCCGCCGCCGTCAGTTTATTACAAAAGGCAGTTCCTTTTTTTCTGTGTGTCGCTTCTGTCTCCTGGACATCAGTCGCGACATATGCAGCACTCGTGCTATTTCCAACCATCACTTCATCTTAAAAGAAATTATAAAATTACTGTCTATCGAGGAAGGTATGTATGTACGTACATATGTACTTGCACTCTGTAAGTTCCCGCTCCTGCAGCTTATAAATAACCAACTGTTCCCTCCACAACGTTGGCAGTGTCTTGTCTTTATCATTGCACCGAGTACCGAGTCCAGCAATATTGTCAATAGTTCACCTATAGTAGAATATGTAATCTACATTCTATTTATATACATTTTAACTAAAGAACTTTAACTAACTAGAGTAATAATGCTTGGCGTGTCGGTCAATTTGTATTGCCTCTGTTCGAAATTAGTGGCGAAGTATAAAGTCTCTTTGTGATTTAGTAGGTTGCTAATTGAAATATAATATGTTGTAAGTATATATTTCGGGTTGTTAAAAATGTTTAGTGGGTCATACAATGAATGGCTATAGATATAGATATGTAGATAAGTTGTAAGTATAATTACCTAAATAGCAAGCATTTTGATCCCGATAAATACAAATGTCAAATAGCCAAAAAATTATAAGTACCGACTGCTTTATTTATTTTAAAAAAAATATTAGCTTACCATTGCGATGTCATCCACTCGACCCGACAAAAAAGCTTGAATTAAACAACTAACATCTACTTTAATAACTAGTGATTCTGATTAAGTGAGTCGATAGGCTATTCTACGTTCCTATTAAAAAACTGTTTGATTAACTTTAATAATTTACCGTCACTAGTACCTATTCGTGTATTACTTCATTCTGGATCCGATATGATATAGCTACTTACCTACCTATCTGCTTTACATATATGGCAGTGAACGCCACGTAGTTTTTTTCAGCTCTATTTATAGGTAGGTTTATGCATCTAATTGCGAAATTGTACCTCAACTTAGTAGGCAAGTAATTAACGCCTAACACTCACACTAGGGTTTCCGCAGTAATTACTAGACACGTTATGTTTTTATCAATCGGCAAAATCTGTTTCCCGGGTGGAACTATTGTAGTCAACGTCAAGGTTACCTTCGGCGAACTGACCTACGGAACCTAAATTGCTCTTGAACTCGCTCACACACTGGCCTCAATTGTGCCCCATCTAATGCACCGGTTAACAACCTCTAATGTCAAGGTGCCTGCTGTGTTTGCATAGCGAGAGGAAGTCACAAACATTAACTTACTCTTATTGGCCCCGCTGCTGCGCCATACACTTTCACGTCAGTCGTCACTTATTTTAAGCATCTTGTGTGACAGTCTAAAGTCTACTACAGTCTACAAAGAGGATGGGAATACATATTTCATTTGGTGTCAGCTCTAGTCGTACCGTGAAGTTACTATACTGATAAAAAGTTGCAGGCTTTTCTGGTGTTGCAAATTGGATTAGGTAAACTATTTATATTTAATTTAGATTTCGTCGCTAGCTCGTCCGTTTCGCACACTTGCTAGAGATATTCATATGTAGGTAAGTATATTTTGTTATCTTATCACTGCCAAGGTTGAATTGTCGGACATTTTAATGTTTAGCAGGATTGAAAAAGACCTCAGTTTTTTTTATAAGTAGGTAACCTACAATTTATTAAGCCTTTAATTATATCATCAGCATCATTACACGTTATGATAAATATTTGATTACAACGTTTTTCTTTACGAAATGGAACGATGCATAGAACTTCGATGGTAATTATTTGTATTAGACTTCGTTTTTAACTCTTTAGAGTTTTATTCTAGGTTTATCATGGCTGGGGCCTTTTTAGGGTTCCGTACCTTAAAAGGAAAAAAGGAACCCTTATAGGATCACTATGTTGTCCGTCTGTCTGTCTGTCTGTCTGTCAAGATTTTTTATCTCAAGAACGCCTGGAGTTATAAAATTGAAATTAATATGAAATACTCGGGTCTCTTTCGACTGTAAAATAATCAAACCTGTAAGTCCATATGAAGAAAAGATATAACCGTTTATGTCGCAAAATTCGCATATTTTGCGAGTTCACAAGGGGATCAAAACCTATAGGGTACTTCCCGTTGACCTAGAATCATTAAATTTGGCAAGAAGCTGTATCTTACAGCACCAGTAATAGAAAAATCTGAAAACCGTATATTTATAGTTTATTTTTTTAAATGCGATATTACTAAAAAATATTCCTGAAGCATACTAATTTCGGCTACTTTTAACCTTACCTACAAGTGGTACTTTTTTTTAAACAGTTGGCCTGTATTTAAACAGGAAATGCGTTTTTATACTAGTATTGAATAGATCAAGCTCAGAGTAGATAATGTACTACGTACAAAATCAAGTTTTGGGAAATAAATCTAATAAATCCTTCAATCAATAATGCATTTATTTATCGAAGAATAAATGTAATGATTGTATATGTGGTCGTAGGTATGTTGTAGGTATGTAGAGTGATCCACGTCTCCTTATATCTATTTATCTTTCTTTAACCTCATGCGTGTCCATCCCGTATAATTTGTCCGTATTATATTTATGAACCCTACGGTAATCAGTAATACCTATTATGTTGCAAAAACTCGGGGTGGTCGCGATGCGGGCTCAGCTGCGAGGCGATCACAATACCTATATATGACCACGATTGTCCTCGCAATCTCGAATCCTGTCACTATTGAACTCGCGGATACAATGTCCTCAAGATATCCGCAGCACATTACATTTTCATTATGAACTACTACATTATTTACTATATTATATAAGTATTCAATATTTTACATCATACATTATATCATTAGTACAGTGTACGCTAAATTTCGGTCCCGCACGCCTGAAGCATGCTAGCTTGACGACAGAAAGACAAAAATGAGACATATTGAAAAGATTTATGGGAGACAAAAATTAGATTGTATGGTCTTATCTCAATGGGGTTCACGGACATGGTTAATTAACAATAGTGTATAAGTTAAGAGTTTCATATCTGTGCTTACGCACGATTATCGGTATAACTACCATTCATTATACGGACCGTATGATGGACTAAGTGCTATTAGTCTTGAGTAATTAACGACCAACTTGGTTGAGTTTAACACCGCGATAACTCAGGCGTTTCTATTCACTGCAAAACGGAGTCCATTCGATCTAACTCCCACCGTTGGCGTCTTAAATAAGGTTAGGTGGTACTTTTCACCTGGACTGCTTCTAAAGCTAAACAAAGCTCAGATCCGTTCGTGTACGAAGTACTGCTGCCACCACTGGGACGGCTTCGCCAAATATCAGCTTGCAGCACTCGACTCGGTGGAGCGCCGAGCCAAAAAACTCATCGGTGATAAATCTCTGGTCGAAACCAAACTTCAGAGTCTCGAGCACCGACGCAGAATTGGCTGCCTCTACATTTTGGAGACTATGCACAGGAACTTCACGCCTTAGTTCCTCCATCACCTTTTCGTCATCGGACTACTAGGCGTGAGAAGAGCTTTCACCCATACGTTGTGGACATACCACCAATACGCACTAAGCGTTTTGCATCATCTTACATAATGCGTACAAAAAAAACTATGTAGAGTTCTGAACTAAATCAAGGAACCCATAAAGTTTCGCCAAGTTCCTATCTTTATTTGACTAGACTTTACAAGTACTTTCAAATTTGCTGAGAAGAATCCGGTAAGAAACTTAGCAATTACCTACTCTTTTCAAATAAAATACATAATTTACATTTAAATTACTTACATGACAAGAATATGTCACATAAACAAGGATATTATGCTTGAATTACAAATCTAAGCTAGTAGTTAATAAATAAAAGTCTTGATGTAGCTTCCACAAGCAGCACCTGTTCACAAGTATGACGCGAATGCAGCCATCACCCTCTTCAACCATTAGGGAGTGAAGTGAGCGACCCGTCTTCCGGACGCCGCCGCAAGCATATATACCTATATAAATACAAAATATGTACTTATAAATATTTCTGTTCAGTGTACTTAACTTAACATCATTGTAAAGTAATAAATGAGCATTTCTATTCGTATAACTGACACCATAAACTTATTCTGGCGAATCTTGCGTTTCAGGCACAGAAACTTTTGACTATGTCACCTTGGATTTAACCAATGTGACTATCGTATAGGATCAAAAGGATTCAATAAAATTCTCATATCATGTAACAGTGCGCCTCAAGCAAAACCCTCTCACTTCTATTTGAGTTCGATTCAGAAATACCATGCAGGCCATGTAGCCATGCACGCGGACCTTTTAGCTTATTATCGCTTAGGTTCGCCCAATTCGTGGGGACATCTTCTTATTATCGCCCGTGCACCACATTTAGCAGATTTTGTTATAAAAATATAATAGGCGTACCGAGGGCCGCTGAGCCCGCTGACCCTATGCACCTGAGCTGGTACCCCTGATCCACAACATTTCCCATACATTAATCTAAAGCTAGGTAACTACGTATTTAAAGAAAATCTTGATTTAAAGACTTCACCTTCGCTCCCGACCCCCCAAACCAAAGCTCGGTGCAGGTCCATGCAGCTATGACAGAAAAGGTTTAAAATAATATTCAAAAGAATATTAGTTCCGTATTCTAGCACTAGATGGCGTTAGTAGGCATACGGAAATAATATTATGTACTGTGGAAATTTGGGTACGTCTCCACGACACGAGAGCGTAGCGGTTGTATTATCTTGGGACACGAGTCGACCTCGCACACCGTTGATTCTGTACCACCACAAAGTGCAATATTTACCAGATTATTAAATTATAAAATACGATAAAATAGCCGAAGTATTTAATTATGTTTCCCTTATTTCAGTTTGGAATTCTTTAGCGCAAGTCCGACTTACACATGACCGGGTTGGGCATAAGGGCGCACAATTTTGTTATTTTAGTTATTCCTCATATACCATATGGAAGGAAATTTGTAGATAAATGAAGGAGATTATTTAATGGAGGAGATATCTGTATTCGCTGTTCTTTGGGTACAATGCAACTAGTGACATTAAGATGCTGAATATTTCCTTATCTTCTAAAATAAAATACATATACACAGAATACCAACTCGTGCTACTTACTTGATTTAAATGCTTATCTAACATGTATGTTTTGTATGTTGTATGTACCAATAAGTCGCAAGTAACAGTGTTTTAGTTATATGCATGCCCGTAAGATGTTGGTACTTATATTCAATTCAGATATATAAAATGGGTGTGTGCCGGCCGGGTGTGCAGGCCGCCGGTCGGTCACCCAAAATACAGGGAAAGCTAGTGTAAGACTTAGGTTGCGGTCTAGAAAGCGTGCTGACTTATGCTTTGTAATATTAAGTGTTTGCTTGAGCAAAAAGTGTCTGAAATTATATTGACATAATCTCAGGTTAGTAATGAATACCTAGTTGTCTGGTTCAAAATAACCTGAGTCAAGCCCCTGAGTAAAGTCATTTATAGATGTTTCGAAAGGTTCTATTTTAATTAATGTATTAAAAAACGTATTATGAGTAACACATTTATTACTGAATTCTTCGGTATAGGCTTAATTTTGACAACAACTTCTCCGTAAGAAATCCGTACCGCCGACTTGGACTTGCCTGAGCAGCAATCGGTTAAGAACTAAAGGAGGACTATACATTTAATCTCGATTATAGCTGTCTAAACAAAGCCTAAGTTCGCTCCATTGCTTTTGCTCTGCGAGAAGATTCAGTATAAATAAAGGTGAGGTGGTGAAGATTAATGTTAGCATATAGGAAATACCATGACTTGATCCAAGTGCTGAGGTCTGTGCTGAAAACTTGTGTATATACCCATTTAAACTTGTCAGAAATTATCACTTCCTGGTTAGGTGTACATACATGAACAAGTCTAATGCTGTTCGTTCCACACAAAAGCGCTCAAGTCATCTTGATTCGTGAGCAATTAAGGTGACTGCCAGCAGCCAAAACAATCGATCGCTGCAAATGGCCGTCTCGTTGTCAAACGAGCGGCCCGCTCTCGACTCTACACGACAGACTGGCACTCACACTCATACGATACAATACAACTGCTCTTAGCACTTTTAGCTTTACCCTTTAAAACTATTATTGTTAAGACAAATATAGTATTATATAAATATGTAGTTATAAAACATCGTTTATGCCTAATATCATATCTAAGTAGAATTAGGGTACCTACTGGAAGTTTACACATTGTGAAACTCCAAGAAACTATCCACTTATGATATATATGATGGACCTACTATCTAATGAGATAAAATCTAGAAGGAAGTTATGAAAGAAGGAGGGTATACCAATATTATATACCTAAGTACTAATTGAACGTACAAAAGTGCAGAGGCCGTATGAAACATTGCGTACCTACAGTATTATCGCGTCCTCGGTTCAAATGATAAGAAATGGTTATAAATAAAAATGAATAATTGTACAATTTAAATAATGAGGATTTACCAATTGTATAGTGATGAATATCTGTGATGAAAGCTAGACCACTGCTACCACGTAGTCTCAGCACTTTCGAAACGTTGCTTGTCTTTTGGTATATTCCATTTCATTAAAGGCATTTTGGCTTGGTATTTATCTACTCAATCCGGTGACCAGTTAATGTTCGAAAATTCTATTTATTTCTATCACTCTCCGTATTACAACTGAGTGTCAGCTATTGACATACAATTTGTTGGAAGGGTGTAAAAGTTATACATTTTGGATATATCGTGCGGACAATAAATCATAATAATCGTTGGAGGGAGATCTGAGGATACGATAAAAGATTACAGAATTAGTGTCCATGATTTGGCAGGATGTTCCGTTTACTTCATAATAACTTATGCAGGTCATGATGAAATTGCGATTTGATGTATATGAAGTATTTCAGTAGTTCCTTCTCCCCTTATTGTACCAACTACTGGTTCTGTTTCCACACCACCTGAGAGGTAAGAACCTTAGGTGCGCTTTTTTTAAAGAGGTCTCCCCTGTAGGCCTAATCCTCTCTGATTTAGGAGAGAGAAATATTGTACATAGAGATATATAAAGTCACTGGTGATAGTTGTACGTAGTATATTATCTACACTGAGGTGATAGTCTCCCGAAATTTGAGCAAAATTGTCCGACCAATCACATCTGGGAACGACAGAGGTCCGAAACAGTGGTAACGTACGTCGAAATTAGGTAATGTGTCAGGAATTGTGTCATTCGGTTGATTCAGTGAAACGGAGGCGGTACGTTTGCTTTGCACCTCGATTACTGTCAGTCGAGGGCGGCCACGGAATGGCAGACAGACCGACGGCAAACGCCTACTACTTTATATGAGATACAAAATGTTACTTCACGCATTCCTTGATAATAAATGATTTGAGTATAAAGCCCCTCTCAAATAATAGAATGTGTTTAAAACTAATGATCTTTTTTTGTTTATAGCATATATCTTCGTTAAACGATTAAATTAAAATAATTTTAACATACGTTAGCATGTTAAAAAACTTAACTAGCTAACTAAAAATAAGGAGTTATTCGATTTGTAAACGGAGGACGTTGAAGGCAAAAGTTCGTAATATTGTAAACAACAACTGCTGTTATAATAAGTATTTTGTAAGTAGATATTTACTTGGAAAGTACACTGAATGCTCATGATATACTAGGTACCTACCTACTTATTAAAAATGTATATTATTGATTCAAAATAATACCTAATCATATAAACAAAATATAGACAACATAATATGGATTAAAAATCTATACTTATAATAAAACTGTAACAGGGCAATTTATTTTTATTCTACTCAGGTCCAATTTCCTATAGAAAAGGGGATAAAAGTCAAAACAAGTACTTAGTTGTAAGTTTGTAGCTTATATACGCATACCTAGTCCGAATTCATTAATTCTATTTGTTATATAGGAGATACTTTAAAGATTGTCCTGTAAAAAATTCAAGATCATCGGTTTTGTAGTTCAGAAATTACAATCCTCAGTAAGAGGTCCAAATAACTTGAACCCCGGAATGTACAGGAACCTTTGACCGTACTGCTTATCTTAAGCTGGCGTGCGCACTTTATTCTAAAAGCTTCGTCAAAAACTGATAGCGGGCGATGATTTAAAAACTTTGTTAGGATTGCCTGTTTTGGGTGTACACAGGTAACCAGGGGCAACATTTCATTTTTCGGCATAGGCTTTATTTCATCACAGTTGGCTGACCGGAGATACACTCATTGTAATGTTTTAGGAGTCTGCTTAATAGGTAGAAAAATCAAACGAAGGCGCTTAGCGTCGTTAGCTTTAAAATAAGATAAAATAATATAAGATTAAAAGCTAGTTATTTGTGAGAATATGGTTAATACTATATTTCAGTCCTTAATTGAGAAGGTAAAATCATATAATCATCTTCCTTCATCACTCACTTCCAACTCAAGCTCATCTGTGTCCATCAGCCTCAATGAAGATTTCACTCGACAATTTTGCGAAAAGGCAATAAAGTTTTGTGGTGGCGGCCACGCACTCTAACCCGATTAGCAAAATTGCAAATCTCTTACTTAAATCAAGCACATCATCAAATATCAACACACTTCAAACTTTCGTACACAAAACATAAACCATGATAATGGAGACCCCACAATGCAACTATTTTTATTAAGTTAATTCCCTAAAAAGCGATAAACCAACGGCCAAATACATTTCATAAAACAAGTTATTCATTCCACTAGATACTAGGAGAGGTTTTTATTCTATTTTTGCATGAATATCCGTAATGAAATCTTATTTTCGTTTCGAGTGTATAAAATTCCTTGAATAGGTACTAAAATAATCACATGGACAAAGTGCGCAGTAGGTAGGTAGGTACCTACATCAATTACATTCGATGCGGGGCGCTTGCCCCTGGTGCTAGTTTCAGGGGGCGCCAAAAGCATACATTCAATTTAATTAAATTCATGTGTCTGTTTGTAATGTCAAAATAACAGCTTTTTACTAAATGCATATAAAGTAAACACGAACTAAAACCAAATAATCAACTTAAAAAAAAGTCTGTCTGTCTGTCTGTGAAACGGCTGGAGCTGATTTTACTGGGCGTAACTTAGGCTATATTTATTTTGGAAAAATAATTAGGGTTCTGCGCAACAAATAAAAAACTTATGAAATTGCGAACAAAATTTCTGCCCGGGTTCGAAAAATTCGTAGATCTGGGGCTGGTTACATTATTGATAGATAGACTTAGCGTGTTATTAACCATTGGAGGCCTGCAGATTCATAAGGCACATAGCACGTGTATTTTTATTTCCCCCCCGAAGATATGAGACTTTGACTCTTCTTGTATTGCAAACGAGCAAAACGTATATGACGGCATTAATTGTATCCCCTAAGAAACCCTAAAGGTGGTAAGAAGTTTTGGTGTGAACATGGCGTTTGCCAATAAATAATTATGTATTTCCTGAGTACTTTATTTAGCCGTGCGAAGGCGCAGCGGATCCGTTAGTATTTGATAATTCTGACAAATACGTGAACAAGACGTGCTATACATAGAAGACATCGGCAATACACCGTTTCTTTACATGATCAAGAGAATATTAACTACACACTTAGATATTGCTGGTGTAAAGTTTATCAACATTACGCTAAAAATAAATTGATGAGGCTATTTACTAAACGGACTTGTGGGAATATTTGATACACACGCATCAGCTAATTAGATGTTATAATTATTATTCCTACCTTTGTTTGTTGTATTAAAAAAGTAAATAGTCAAAGTTTGCTTATCTAAGGTAAAATACCTACCCCATTTGTAGATCATACAGGGTGATTTTGCCAAGAGGCGTGGATGGCCAATTCCAAAACTATCAGGAATAGGTAGCGAAAAGTGCTCAAACAGCCCGATTTTAATAAAAACTAAAACTGCATCATAGGATTTTTGAAAAATATTAAGTCGTAGACGTGCATTTTGGAAAACAAAAACAAAAACATCGCTTGTATTATTACACCATTTGATAGTGTCGCTAATAGAAGTACCGAATTCTGGTAAGTAATGACTGTATGAATCCATCAAATATGAAGTAATGACAATGAACTAAACTTTACTTTACTTATGAAAGTTTACTTTATTCTCATTACATATACTACAATTCGATACTTATTAGCGACACTATCGAATGGAGATACCACGGCCGCTTGAAAAAATCGCATGTATACAGTGTATACTTTAAAACCAGATAGATATTAAGATACTCAAAGTACTGTCGGAAGTCATGGCACATTTTTTTTTTTTATAAATCAAACCAAATGATTATCTTCATGTAAACTTAGCCTTCTTCCAATCTATGGAAAACTCATGTTAACCTTATTCTAGCGAGATGAAATTTAATAGAGATTATAATTGTATTTGCGTTTTAAAAACACATCGCGTCTTCATTGTGGAAATGGCGTAGCAGCAAAAACAACTTTGTTTTACCAAGCAGTTTTTTCTGTCGCGCTATTTCGCAGTCTGCTGGTGGCGGGTTTTATGTTTTTGGAACGAAAATAAATAAAGTTGATAATAGCTGCTACTTTCAACTGGAATAAGGAACATATAGGTTCATACATTACTAGGACGGCGAAAGGCTGATAATCTTGCTATGTAGATACGAATGTTATCAATAGTGACTTGTACCATTATATGTGCATTTAATAAAACCTTTTCTAGTAAACTATATAGCTTATGTCAGCTTGGCGGATAGAGTTAACGTTATCATCAGCGGTCGAAGCCCCTTGTTCACGTTACCGATTACATTCTCGTCTGAACCTAGATACCCTCGTTTTTGCAACATGCGCATCTATATTATCAGGTAAGTATACATTTACTTAAGATTATGCGACTTATATATTATTATATTCTATAAGATATTCCAGAAAGCTCTCTTTATATTCGCGGTGGGAATAATTTATATGAGCTGGTAAAATTTGAATTTCCTATGCAACGTATTTAGAACCTATGTACAAAAAACGTAAATGTTAACCGTTGTAGACTTTATTATTCCAAGAGTGTTGGAGGCGATCGCGATTGATATCTGCAAGATGTCATGGTTCTATAGACAATGGTACATAATAAACCCGTTGAAGTTGAAGCAATCATTGCCTAATTAAAATTTGCTGTGCGTGACGCGACCATGGAGTGCCTTACTCACTTATAGGCTGCACACGTGCCTGTCAATGAACTTCGCAAAGCAAGCCAATAGCCTGCCACCAGAACACTCGAGACAGACGATCTAGCTTTAATAATAGACGCATTAATCTAGTACATAACCTAAGCGCGATGTATATCGCGAATTTGACTTTCAATGCCATCGCCTTAAATCAAATCGAAGGTATGTTCACTTCTTACATTAATCAATGATTTTTTTGACTTAACTTTCACTGAGACCTAAAGTTGTCCCTGTTTAGTAAACCATTTTGAATCTACCTGTGTGTGACTTTGCAGCTGAGATATTGAAACTTGGTACCTTAGTAGTTAGTACCTACTTGGATTTATATAAAAAATAGCAATGATTAAAATGCTTTTACAACTTAGGGCATCGAACTTTTATTCTTGAAAAATTTAAGTACCTATCCGATAAAGGATCAAGAATTTACTTATTCTGATATGTACTAACGGGCAAATATGAAGACGTTGTCGGTGCGAGCCAGGAAGTCGTCCTGTTCGGTGTGAGTGACAAAGGTACGCGACGCTGGTGCATCTGCTTGGACGCCCGAAGTTGGCCTCTGGCGCTCGTAGTCGTACCGCTCCATGATATCTGCCGGTACGTCGGGCAGCTCTCGCCCCGTCGTGTTTGGGGCTTGCTTGAACCCAAGCTTCGCAAGCAGACTTTCGCGGATCACTCGCAGGCTGTGTTCGCGGGCGTCTTCGTAGGAGCGGCAGGTGGCACAGGCGAGCTGTGCCACCGGAGGGTCCTGCGGGCAGGCCACGTCGGCAGTGACGGCCGCCAGCCACGCGGCCAGCAGCAGCAGGCTCGCGGGCCTGGCCCGCGGCCCGCGCGACGCGCCCAGCGGACGCGTGGTGCGGCAGAGCGGGGAGGCGGCGGCGTAGCGCGATGAGCGATGTGCGGCCGCGGGCGGCGCGTGCTACACTGCACAGTGCACACGACTCGCGCCACGCGGCGCGGCCCGGCACGCTGCAGCCGCCCCGCGCCACAGCCGCCCGCTGCTAGCTGCCCGCTGACTCATCGCGGAACCCTCCCGGTGCCAGCGGCGCGGGCGCCAGGGCTTCACCGGAAAAGCGCCTTCTAACAGTTTCCGCCCGCCCTGACATTCCTATGAACTACACACTTAAACCAAAAAAACGAGCGGGTCATATACAACACCTGACTACTCAACCTCCTTTTTAGTCGCTTATACTTAAATAAAAGTCTTTACTTCTAGCGAGCGAAAGTCACTAAAGTGGCGAAACTGTTCCACGGCCCCTATTCCCAGGCCCCTGTTCCTGTAATGCATTTCCGTCCTATTTCTGGAAATCACTCGAGGGAAAGCGAGAGGAAAGATGTATAACACAGTAATAATAGGAACTAGGTCGGTAGATAGGTACTGAAGTACTCCATATTTATTAAAACAAATCATATATTTTTGACAAAGTTATTGCCTAAGTAGGTAATTCAAGGAAAGACTGGATTGTTAGTAGTGTAAGAGTTTTTAGCATAGGTAGGCTTAGAAGTTCCAAAAGCTATAATCCTAGGGTGAAATCCATAGAACGAGACTTAGACTCCTTAATCTCAGATTAGCAATTTAGATGATTTCAATATCAAACCTAAGTATTATGGTCTATATAGAATCCCTATCAGAAAAGACGTACACTATAACGTATATTAATACAATGTATAAGCCGGTCACATTGTTAATAGGAAGGACCTTGTCTTGTCGCAGTTAGCTAGAGCTAGAACATTTACTATTTACTGCTACAAGGTTCCTTCCCATTATCAATTGTCCCGGCTATAACGGGCCTATCATTAGTGAATAAACTTTCTAAGTTATTCAGTGCTAGCTTTTACCCCACGACTTCGCCCGCGTAGCAATATATAGCCTATGTGATGCTGTGTTACTCAGGGATACCTAATGCAGAATTCTAATGGTGAAAGTATTTTTAAAATCAGTCAAGTAGTTTTAACTTTATTTATTACAAACAAAAAATTTTATATATTCGTCAATACATACCTACAAATGTGTGTGAATAACACACTCTTTATAATATTAGTATAGAAAATAAGCACCATGTCATTCATTGTCGTTGGCCTATGGTATGCCTCAATATTAAAAAACCATCGTTAAAAGTTTTTAAAAAGAAACTTAGGAAAGTCACTGAGTGCAAGCTGTAAAGGTTAAAATAAAACGTACTTACATAGTTTTAGTTAGCCAGTGTTAGATTCCTAAATATATTTCGACTGTTTTAGCGCGGTTTTAGCGTTCCGTAAGAGCGCCCATGAAATGGTCTGTTGGTTCCATAATTTTCATTTTGTGAGTGTAAGTCTCATCCGTGCTCTTGTCCAGTTATTTTCACTACAAGAATAGTATATTACCCACCTGCTGGTAAGCGGCACTATAGTCTATGGGCGCCTTCAAAACACGGGGTATCACTAGGGCTAGCGCGTTGCCCACACAAGTTTCAAATAAGGACTAACTTCCTACGCTTGCTTTAGTCCCTATTCTAAGCAACAAGCCAACAAGCGACTCTCACGTAAGTTGAGAGCTTTAGAAGAATCGTTGTGATGGTAACTTATAACGAACAGACATGTATTTTCTACCTGCGCAACGCGTCTTAATGGAAGCCTGGAATCTTACTCGTCACAGAAACATGATATAAAATACATACAAATAAGTAGCTTTGTTGGGTGCGATCTACTGTGAAGGAAGGAGGAACCATCTTAACAATTGTACCATTGTGTACCTACAACTTTTCTGTTTTTGAATACTTTTCTCCCCCTAGGCAGGCTATCAGCCACATCACATATCCTCCAACCTCCCCTCCACCCTCGTTATAAGAGTGTTATCGGCCGGTGCTCGGTGCACCACCCAGGTGTCAACTGTGAAGCATACACACCCATCAAGACAGAATTATTTTATTTATATTTTTAGGTTGACACAACAGACACAGATAGATAGAAGACGTCGCTCTGGAAATTCCTTCTCGCACTTGACCGGCTTTATTTGTTTATTTAATTTTTCAGCGCGCCGGTGTACTATTATTTGTTTCTTTATGTCGGCCAAAGTAAAATGTTTCGGCACTTCGACAGCGTGTTTGCGAACGATTATGTAGATTAATTATTCTTTAGGAATCTCAACCAAGCTGCTTTAGCCTTGTCTTGCCCATAAACAAACAAGCATATAAATTTACATAATTTATTGTTAGGTTTATTTTTAGCAAATGAAAACTTCATTATTTTACGGTTTTTTTAATAGTTTTTTAATCATTTCATTTTTAGGCCTCTACCAAACCCGCATACGCAAACGTTTACGTTATTATGTAGGTATGTTACCGATCAATATTCAATATCAAAGTTGGAGTGGTACTGCAAACAAACCAAATGGTGCGTATTGGTGTGTTATACTAGTGTGTTACCCAATCCGAGCGGGATTGGGAGAGAGCCGATCCCGCCAGAGACAGCGGCGGCGGGGCGGTGGCAACGGACAGTGGACACCCAGACCGTTGCCCCAATAAGCCAGGGTCGCTAAGAATTTGGATTCACGTTACAGCAAATTAATATTTTTGTTACAGCAAATAAACATTCTTAGCGGTCGCTCCCTCTACGTTAGCGGTGCACGGCGTAGCGGTTGTGTTCTCTTGGGGTGCACTCGTTGATTTAATCTTAGGATTTAAATTACCAATCGGTTAAAAGTTTTTTTTACAAAATTTAGAATTTGAATGGCCGGTTGGTTATATTAAGTTCATAGACCGTTTCCGACCTTGGCTGTCTGTTATACATCTTAAGTAGGTACTAAAAAGTGTTTACATTATTATTTTTATAGTTATTCGAAAATATAAGTATCTTTTTGCGGTGCCAATAATAAAGGATATATATATATAATGAATTCAATTAAATTAAAGAAAAGTAGTTTGGTATTTAAACTCATTTTTTAGAGTTCCGTTCCTTAATAGTAAAAAAAGAACCCTTATAGGATCACTTTGTTGGCAGTCTGTCTGTCAAGATTTTTTATCTCAAGAACGCGTGGAGTAATCAAATTGAAATTAATATGAAATAGCTGGGTCTATGGTCTCTTTCGGTCGTAAAATAAACGAACCTGTAAGTCAAGATGAAGAAAAGATATGACCGTTTATGTCGCAAATTTTCGCATGTATTGCGATTTCAAAAGGGAATCAAAACCTACAGGCTCAAAGTAGATAATATACTACGTACAGGGTACCGTTGACCTAGAACCATGAAATTTGGCAGGAAGACTGCTTCCGATTTTTTCCTTCACTTGTGCTGTAAGGCACTGGCCTTACAGCACAAGTGAAGGAAAAAATCGGAAATCCGTAAATATGTACCTTTTTAAAAAATGCGAATTCACTAAATAATATTCCATTTTCGCGCTGTTTTGAGTCACCGATGAATAATGACCTCATTTGAAGTTCGCCTACTTTTAACCTTACCTACAAGTGTGTACGGAACCCTTGGTGCGCGAGTCTGACTCGCACTTGGCCGGTTTTTATTTACCTACGTCTAATTTATTTTGGATTATATAAATGCATAAGATCCTATTAAATCATTAGATTATGACAAATAATTTCATGTAGTTGGTGACACCAAAAATTTATTTTTTGCGGGAATCAGGTAGTTTGAGATTATTGAGAGAAAATACCAAAAATGCTGAAATCAAATTTTATTGGATTTCGTCGATAGAATAAGGTCTTACGCTAGTCCTTATTCTAAGATTTCCACATATATATAGTCTGACAAAAAAGTCTAGAAACCGTGGGCTACAAAAGGAACTAAATTTTGAGCTACTGGCAACCTTCACAAAACAGAATACAGTCATGTCATGATAAGACGTTTACTGTAAACAAACAAATAAATCATATAACCACCACAAACAATCCGTAAACAAACCAATCAAGGCGGTTGATGCTCTTTAATACGACTATTATTTTTATGGCATAGCTTTTTTTTTGTTCTGCCATGCCAGTTACTCCCTCTACCGCGCTCCTGCCGTGGAGCGAGTAACTAACCAAGAATATACAACCGCGTAAAAACTAGCATGGCAATTCTATCTATCTGCCAAAGACAAAGTAATGTCAATCTCATCAAAGTCATGTCAATCAAGATGTCATGTACCTAGTGTCCCTAGTACGTTTTAAACGGAGTGAAATTGCGAATAGCGTCCGATTCTAGCCACTGAAGATAAAACTCATTTTCTCGTCTTTTAATTAACTCTGCAGAATACAATAATAACAACATAATACGTTTCCTCCTAAAATTATGTAAAAATGGAGAAGTGTCGGATATGCCTAAAAAACAGAAAGAAATTGGATTCAATTTTTGATATAGTTCGTGATATTTCTTTTGCCGAAATGATTTATTCAATTTCAAGCATAAAGGTGATATTTCATTGAGATATCTCACGTTTATTATTTTATTTTATTAAATAGACACTTCACAGTTCACACCTTACGCATCTACAATTTCAGATTCAGATTATTGTTTACTTGATTCAAACATGATCAAATATATGTACTTCTTTCTATAGATTCTGAACCAAGATGATGTCAACAATAAAATATGTAGAATATGTAGAAGAAAGCTTGAAGACTCTTATGAATTTGTAAAGATAATTCAAAGGTAAAGATATTTTGTAAAGTAGCATTGTGCACCAGCATTGTGCTAGTTGTTGCAAGTATTCAAAAATAACACAAATACCATTATAGGTCTAATGCTAGTCTGCAACAGACAGCTGATGTCAAAAGGGTATATTTTGATAACATAAATGATGTAAAATTTGAAATAGAATTATTTAACAATGACATCAATATTCCAAATGAATTACTCTTCAAGAATGGTGAATCTGTAGTCAGCTACAATGACACTGTAATAAAAAGAATAGATGCCAGCAATAGTAGTGATAAAACTCAAACAGAAAACAAACCTATAAATGTGTTGGATTTTCTTGAAACTATCAAGAATGAGACAGATTGTGACAGTGTAAGTTGTGGAGTAAGTACATATTAGTCTTTATTCAACAATCAACTTTTGAGAGAGTAGTTATGGTTGATTTTAATATTATGTTGGTTTATTAGACAATAGCAGGTAATTAACAAAACTAAGCTGTATCTTGTCTGTCATATTTTTTGTATGCAGGATAATATTTGTGACTCCTGTACGTTACCAATACAATAAAATTAAATATAATCTAACTACTCTCCATGTTCTCAAAGGGTAAACCATCACCCAATACATTTTGAACCATCACTCTTCTTAGGTAAACAGTTTTGATAAAACAATCTCCTATTACATGAACAACTACCACTATCATAAATTTGACTAGATTATAATCATATCAAATATGTTTTTTCAGGATTCTTTATATCATGATATTGGATCCAACACTGATGAGGAGTATGATCAGCCTCTACAACAAATAAAAAGAAGAAAGGCTAAAATAGAAACATACAGTAGCAATGGTAAGTATTAGCATATTTCAACAAGATGTGATTAAAAAAAAACCAATCCATTAATTTTAGTTTACATTTTTTTTGGTGTCACCACTTTAACTTAACTGATGTGTCTGGTAACTTAGTCTGCATATATATTACTTATTTTTTATTATTATCTTATAGCCATTCAGACCTCTGAAAATTATGAAGTACCAAATTTTAAGCCAATAAAACCAGTATTATTGAAGGATATAAGAGTAATGGCTGCAAATAGAATCATAACTAAAACCCAACGTAAATATAAATATGGAAAGAGAAAAGAAATATGTCCCTATTGTGGGAAAATTACTTCAACCTTAACTGCCCATATGTTGGTACATACAGGTAAGGAAATCAGTGTATTTTTGGCCAGAATTGCAATGAAATTAGACTAAATATGCACAAAAATACATTACTTATTTATAACATGTTTCAAATTGATAACATTCTCCTAGTTAGTTAATTTCTAATATAAATTGATTTGTAATTGCGCATTCAAAACTCTATTCAATGTACATTGTAAATTATTGCCCAGCCTTGGTTGGGACATATTCTGCCAAAAGAATGCCTCCCAGAAACGTAACTAGAGGGGGCGAAGGGGGCGGTCCGTCCCGCGGGTACCAACAGTAGAGGGGGTGACGCGAGTTGAAAATATGACATATTAAGAAAAATACATAAAAGGTTATTACCGCTAACGAAAAACTTAAAGTACATTATTTAACATAAATTTATTTAAATCCTCAATCTTCTTTCTATTTTAGGGGAGAGGAAATTTAAATGTGATTCTTGTGATAAGGGATTTTATACAAAAAAAATGTTAGCAAACCATCTAAGAATACATTCAGCAATTAAAAACTTTAAATGTGATCAGTGTGTAGCAAGCTTTACCATCAAAGAATCACTAAAGAGGTGTGTATATTGCATCATAATTATTGAAATATTGCAATAATAGCAGGAGGCACTAAATCGCAATTATTCTTGTTACAGTCACATGTTATCTCATACTAGTGAAAGGAAACATATTTGTGATATATGCAGGAAAGCTTTCAAGAGGGTATGCACTATGTCTAATAGAATGCAATACAACTTTCAGAATAGTCATAATTTTCATGGCAAAGATATATGTTATGTTTCAGAAATCGACTCTTTCGAGGCATGTCATGATACACAGTTTTAGTTGCAAGACTGTCAAGTGTGAGCTATGTACTATGTCATTTTTGACTAAGTATAGTTTGAAACATCACATGCGAGTACATACTGGAGAGCGACCTTACAGGTGTGAGGTATGTTATTTATCCAATGGACTGACATTTTTTTAAAAAAAGGAATGAAAATAAAAGACAGACACTGAGTTTCTTCTCAGGTGGCTTTTTTCCGAACCGGTGGTAATTTAGACCTTCATAAGTGCCTTATTAGGGCCTAAACTGAATAAATTATTTTTGATTTTGATTTTGACTAATATCACACTGTTATCATCAGATAAGGGTTGCTTCATACTCTTTTTAAAATTACTTTTGAGATCTGGTATATCCTCATTGAAATCATTATAAAGATAACACAGCTATGGGCCTCAACGCGAACTTCACTAATCACTGCGGATTGCCGGAGTTCGCGTATTAATATATGATATAAGTGAAGAAAAATATTTACTTCATTTAATTTGAATGTTATCTCTTGTTCCAGATTTGTTCACAGCCATACAGCTACAAGCACGACTTTAATCGACACTGTTTTAAGAAACACGGTATTTTTCTCAAGCGGAGGTCCGTTAATATAATGAATGAAGAAGTATTAAAGCAAGAGCGCTTGCTTATGAGAAACTTAATGTTACAAACACATGGCGTCATAGACGAAAACACAGGGATTAACCCGTTCGAAGGGCCCCAAGCGGCGCAAGCCTTTGAACAGGTTGTTAAAGCATTACAGGACAAAGAGATACAATATATTTAATTGTCTAAAACTTAATTTATTAGAGGGTATTCTTATTTCAGTTTAGATTTTCTGAAGTGTTGAGTTTTTGACTGTTGATATTTTAAGGTAATAAATAAATGCATAAAACATTATTTGCTTTCGTTGTTTCATAAACTCCAATACTTTGATTAAAAAAGCTCCAATAGTATAATCTAAGGCAAGGGCTCTTAAACTTTTAAGGTAATAGAACAATCACCAATCCCTTTTATAGCCCACACAATAGGAAAAACCTCACAAGTTACTAATTGCAATTAAATTAAGAACAAAAACTTGTACAGTAGACCGGCGGTAATTCGAAAAAAACGTTTTGCAAGGCAGTGGCGATTTTGTCGGATTATAGCATACTGCCTAAGAGAATCCGTACAGTACGGTTTTTTTTTTCCTTCTAATCTACATAAGCGAAGAATGACAAAAAATAATAATATACAATATGTCGGATTACAAGGGGTACCGGATTAGACACTGTCCGGATAACCGCGGGTCCACTCACCACTGTTGACAAAGGACAGCAAAGTTGCTACTTGAAGGGAAGTATTTACTCTTTACATCTACTTACGAAACAGTAAAGGGTTTTCGTCTCATATTTTACGCTATTTAAAAAAAGTATTAACATTTCAGTCAAAATCAAAGATTTTCGGGGCACTTTCATGACGGTTCGCGAAACTCAATTTAGGAACCGCTGATGTAGGGTATGGCTTTAAGATCCTTTGTAGTCTGTCAATGTGCGCTATGCACTTTATTTTTTTGCTTACTTTACTTTATATATTTTTGCACTTTTAATTTAAATTATATTAATATTAGGTATTATATAGCCTAGCATCATA
This sequence comes from Falcaria lacertinaria, assembly GCA_951449985.1. NCBI lineage: Eukaryota > Metazoa > Arthropoda > Insecta > Lepidoptera > Drepanidae > Falcaria > Falcaria lacertinaria. Next base: position 5,418,526 of record OX602113.1, on the reverse strand, counting down.
TTTCGATTTCGCACAAAGTATTCCGCCCGCGCGCATATAGAACAAATATTTTCTTCAACTTACCAAAAACAATGTGAGGGGATCGAACCCGTGACCATCGGCACAAAAGACAAGGCTATTATATATGTGAGTCAAAAGCCTAGTCAATTGTAAAATTTTGTTTTCCCTAATGGGGCGATATTTCAATCGTCTATCTATAGGCTACGATGACCGCTTAGTAGTATAAAAAACAACTACCATCCTTCAAATCGAGACATCTATGTAATGTATACCAACCAGTTCCCGGCGTTACCAATAGAGGAGGTAGCAGCAGTCCTGGATTTCTCAATATGCCGTATAAGCCGCGGCCCAAGGGCGGCAGCGTCCTAGGGACGGCAGATTTCAGAGGAATTAATTAATCTTAGGTCTTAGACTTAAAATTCCGTACAATTTTTTTATTCTAGTTTCTTTTTAGTGAATGTTTATGACCAATTCACTCGTTTATTTAACTTTACTACAAATATATTATTTTATAAAGGTACACGAGGTGGCGGAAATAAAGTGGCCTGCACTCATAAAAAACTAAAATCCGGCACTTAGCAGTCGTCTAATAGTTATCCTACGCGTTCTCACACAACACTTCTATTTCGATAGAATACCAACTAACAATATTAATCTATTTGTTTACTAATCTTAGCCACCCACATCTCTTCGTTGTCATCGTTACTGTATGTGGTGTATATCGTGATGGTGGCATGAAGGGGGTGGTGGCATTGTCTTATTTAATTGAAGACATGAAAGCCTTTGTCACCCACTCACAACACCTGATACTACAGAAAGCTACATGTTACGTGAATAGACAATAGGTAACACAATATTATTTTGTTTCCAGTTAATGGACCTGTCAATAAATTTCTCGTATATAAGCAGGTAAAAATTATTACCAATATTAGTCTTCCTCGGTAACTGCTCACAAAACCATCATGGTAAGATCTTTCTCTATTTCCAAAACTGTACCTTGAGCTTTTCTATTCGATTTACTATTTTTGTTGAATTAAATGTGTATCTGCTTAAAACCGCTGAAAAAGCCAATAACATATTTATATCCTTTCTTGTTTCAGATCTCAACCCATCCTCTAGTTGTTGTATTATTATGTTCGGGCGTTTTAATATTGCTTCCCAAAGCAATAGCCCAGAAAAAGTTATCCAATATGAAAGAGTTTTTGTTAGAAGATCAAATACACAAAAGACAAAACGATGTGCAGAAATCATACAATGATGAAATATTACGGAATATGGAAAACACCGGTGTGATATACGACATCGAGCCATATGAACCAGAGAACACGCCTGACGAGCTGTCAGCCTTCATGGTGGACTATGCCAATATGAGGAACGACGTAATATTGCTCGACAACTCCGTTGAAACGAGAACTAGGAAACGGGGCAATTTTAAAGTCAAGAAAAATGTAAGTCACTTTTATGACCGTTGCATCGCATATACACTGGCGGACTAAGAAATCGAACCACCGGCAATTTTGCAGTCCAAAAACAATTTGAGGCCGAACTTTGGGCTCAATTAAAAAAAATGTAGTATGGTTGGATATAGGTTTTTATACTCTTTATAATTTTATCAATACATACTGATAAAAGCAGTAGTTTGGCTCCAGTCGTTAAAACTCGCAGATAAGTCGTTATTAACGTTTGTTAAAAATAAACAAAAACAACAACTTAAAAACCATTGTGGGACAAATAATGTGTTAGTAGTTTCTGCCTAAGTGTGGATGGAGCTTTAGCGTTTTAATTCGTCCCAGAGATGCTCAATGGGATTCAAGTCCGGGCACCGAACTGGTCAAGCCATAGCTCGAATACCAACCTAAGATTATTGATCCCTATGATATTGAGTGATGATTCCCGCTGCGCCAGTGTACTTATTTTCCTAGTTTTATATTAATAGTTTTTGTGTTCATGCCAGCAAGCAATTCCGGATCCTCCTTGTAGCTGCGTATTTAGTGTAAGTAAACAATCTGCGTACTGAAGTAGAGTTAATTTTAATACGTCACGATTGTGATATTTATTTCTATAATTTTAGGAAAAAACTGAAGATCTCGGTGAAAATTTCTACCCACGGTACATAGAAACGCGGAACTGCAATGGATCTCGGCAACAGAAGTGCTTCCATCCATATGTTTGCAAAGAAAGTTGGTACAATGTAAGTATTCATTATTACATAACTAGGTAAATATTTCATAATGAAATTCTCATTTAATTTTATTATCTACATACTTTCAGTTAACTATATTGAAGGTGAGGGAGCAACATGAACCAATTTTGACCCAATTACCGAATAAGTTGGGGCACCACTGGGTCGCTGGGACGCTTCCAGTCAGCGTCGGATGCGTCTGCACTAGCGAGTATCAAGCTCAACTGACTCACGACTCGCAGAATAGCCTGAAATGGATACACTAGGCAATGCTACATATTATAGTATCTACACTCTACACACGAACTCTCGGCAATTATTCCATTTCGATGAATCTAGTTAATTTAATGCACAACTTTTATATAAGAATTAGATAATGGTTTAAAATAACGAACGTTATTTAAGTAATGTATACTAAGTTGTAAAATGTATTTAAGGAAAACAAAGTAGGTATTAATCTCATGTGAGTAGGTAGTAAAGTCGATAGTAATATACAGATTTGAGCACTTAGTTGTTTTTATCCATCCTACTAATTTAATAAATACGAAAGTATAGAGGTATGTTATTTCAACGAATCCACAAAAGTGCACAGCACAGTTTACATTATTCTAAAAACAGAATAATTGTTGAAAATACTTGCGTACTAAACAAAACAAATCAACCAGTCTTATCCATGAATGGGAAAGTGAAAGTAAAACTAGATAATTATGAAAGTACTTCTAAACTCATCTTATTAATTCGGAATATACATACAACTGCTGAGTATAAAGGTCCAGATAGCACATGTGTACTGTCTAAATTCTAACAATAGGATTTGAATCTTTACTAAGTCCGAACATCATGCAAATCGACGCCAGAATAAATTACCGCGCATCGCTAATGCCCTCCGTTCATTCTCTTGACGCGTAGTAATCTCATTAATTTTTTAAATCAATAGGTATAAAAACAGCGAGTACATTTAATCTCGGGAAATCAAAGGTTTTTGATCCATAAACTAAAAACACAATTAATTTTAGTTATTATTTAATTGGTTTTATAGAACAAAATACCTATATGTACAACGAATCCACTACAATAATACTATAAAAAAAACAAATAATAGATCAAACTAAACTCATTCATAGTAATTGTCAAAGAACAAAACTTTAAATAAAATAGAAAACAAACCCACTTCACTTCATTTTGTGTGTGTTGTGTCTACACCGCATATTCAGTGGAGTGATGGGGCACGGTCTCGTGAGCGGCGGGCGTGGGCACGTCTCCCATCTGCGGCAATATGTGTCCGATGGCGATGCGCTCCTCGTTACTCATCCCCATCTCGCGGCGAAGCACCTCCTCTGTCACGGTGTGAATAGACTTGAACTTCAAGTTGATTCCGTGTACTTTAAGAACATGATTGTTCAAATTCACTTTGTAACTAAATGCAACGTTGCACACCTGAAAAGAAAAAATATTTTTGAGTATAATATGAGACTCGTATATTCAAATATTTTAATAGACTATATGAAGAACAAAGTGTATTACACTAAATTTAAGCTTAGAACTGTCAAATGGAGTTTTAGAGCTATCATATCAAGTCCTGTCAAAACGATAAATATTTTCGTTTCAATGAACGACAGAATAGGGTAAATATTTCGTTTAGATAGGTTGAAAAGACAATTGGCACCATTATCAGTACTAATATTTTCGTCCATCATTGCGTCTGACGTCTGACAGCTGCGCCTGCGTACGCTTTAAGGGTCATAAAAATCTTTAAATAAAACATTTCGAATAACAAAGGACTAAGAACTTGTAATTCAGAAAATACTATTATGAACTGCCATATTGAGGCTAGTGTCCCACAGTTAGGACGCATCTAACAACTCCACATATTATGTTAAAATCTAATCTAAAGTAGCTTAGGCTACTGTGTGCTAAATAAATGGACATACATGAAAATCATGACCTTCCCTAGGGCACTCGGATAAAATGCATACTCATCATCATACATGGCAAAAGTGTCTTAAACTCGGCTATCATAGGGCATGAGGTTACGTATCTTAGAAACGTGAAGAGCAAAGATCAATTAGGGTCGGGTAAAACGCTATAGAGGTCGGCGCAAGGGTACTGACCTCGCAAGAGTACGGCCTAACGCCAGTGTGAGTGAGCACGTGATTCTGCAGATGATGGCTTTGCGTAAAGCTCTTAGAGCAAACGGTACAGACGAATCTTTTGTCACCGGTGTGGATCTTCATGTGGCGGCGCAGGCCGGTCATCTGCAACGAAACGATACGGTGAGGCACGCACCTGGCAGGAGTAGGGCCGTTCACCGGTGTGCATTCGCTCGTGGTTTTGCAACTGATGTTTCGCGTTGAACGACATGGTGCAAGTGGCGCATTTGAACGGTTTGTAACCGGAGTGTATGCGCAGGTGCCGGTTCAAATCGCAACGCTGAAATACATCAATCGCTGGTTTACACTGCCATATTTTTATAGCAATCACAAGTCATTATTATTAATCCAGTACTTCCTTATTGTACGGAATTTACATAACATTTATTTTATTAGATTTGGAGCCATGGCTTTGTGGTATGAAGCGTTGCCTGCTATTCTAGCGACGCAATGGATGGAATAAGTTCTTCTCGCTTAAGTGCAGTGATTAGACACACCACAAGCTTTACGATGAAGAAAAATATCGTGAGGAAACCGGCATACGTCCGAGACGAAATTCAAGACGTATGGAGTGCCTAAAAGACGGAATCTCCATCTTTCACATTGGCACCAAATTATCTTCGGTAGAGCACTCTCTACCGAAGATAATTTGGTGTCTTGTAGCACCTATGCCTCTTCGGGGACCCTTGTGGGAAGATATATTATTATTATTATTATTTATAACTATTATTATAATGTTTGGTTACTTACTGCAATGAATTTCTTGGTGCATAAGGTGCAAGAAAATGGTCTTTCACCTTTGTGAATTAAATTGTGCCTGAAAATATAAATCATTCAATTAGGCATCAATAACAAATATGTAATACTAATATTGCTAGGAATTATAGTATACATTCAAATGAAGAATTTGTGAAATTACCTCACTAAAGATTTCTGTGTGTAAAAGCCAGCACCACATATTTCACAGATTTGGTCCTTTACACCAGTATGTTGCTTTGCATGGGCCAACAAGTTACTCTTCTGTGCAAATGTCCTTGGACATTGACTACAGGTATAGCGTTTTTTCTCTGTAAAAGCAAACAACAATTTTATTGAATAACTCTCCAAGATATAAATACTTATATGCGCAATCTGCATAACATGGTAATGAATAGACTGTTTGTATGTTCGCCTCTTTTATCTTGAATTGGGGATGGAACAAACACTATTATGATCTACTTCCATAAGGTCAAAATAAAAATTAGTCTCGAATACAGCAGATACATCTTGAGATAAATCGTGATGCGCCTGATCCGTCGCAGTCATACAGCTCCTACATAGCAAGTGGTCTATCTATACAGGTCACGAGCTGACGGTCATAGTAAGAGCATTTTAGCAGTGCCGGTAGCAGGAACATTGTCGACTACGTTTTTCGTAAACGTAACTCGCGAAATGTCATAATTGTCATACTAATTTTTAGTTCCACTTTTCACCGCCGCAGCGCTGTTCATTTTTTAATACAGAAATAGTCGAAGGCGATACGAAAACGTTGTTGAAAAAATTCATGCTACCGGCACAGTATTTACATTTAGATAAATTACATGTGAATGACAGGCAATACTGTAGACAAAAAATATTTAAGTCACTGTTTGAAAAAAAAAGTAATGTATTACTCTCTTTTTGCTTCAAAATCTAATTTGATGGAACAAAAGGCAGCCTTTGCACGACCTCCTTCATGAGTACAATTTTGTGGACATTGTTATCTTTACTATAATAAAATTATTACACTCTGTGCTTATTGCATATTGAAATTGTATATTTGATTTGATAGAAGATTGATAGAGAAAATAAAAATGTTCAGCAAGCATTATCACCTTGATGAGTAGCAATATGGTTCCCTAATGTGTATGTAAGAATACCACAGACAGGGCACACTAGTTTCTCTCTTTGTTTAGCCACAGCTGTCTTCACCATCCTTAGAGGCTTCTCTTTGCGCACTCTATTTCCTTCAAATGCTATGGAAGAATTTGATATTCTTGGATAATTGGTGTGGACTTTAAGCACTGTAGCATCTTTTGGCCTTTTCAGAAGTATAGGTGAACCTCTTGATCCATTTTTCAGGATTGGATCTGTGTATCCAAAATAAATATCATTATAATTTAGTGCAAAGGAGAATATTCTCATATTCCTAACAGAACACAATCATCCAACATGATTGTGTCTACAGAATATTAAGGAAATCTTCCAACATGATTGTGTATACAAAATATTTAGGAAATTGATGACAATAAAAGTGGTTTTGACCAACAATAATGCAAACATTTGGCGGAAATTATGGACAAGATTAACTGAGCCATGAACAATATGCATCTGTTTAGAAGTAAAAAAAATACTTACAGCATGTAATTGTTGTAGCAGCTTTTGCTCGACCATCACTCCTTACTTTAATCCTTTTATCACCTTCATCTTTGATTTTGTTAATAATCTTTATCTTTCTTAAAACAGGTTTACCTTTAAACACTTTAATATCCGACAATTTAGGCTTCTTAAATTTTGTCTTTACTTTTTCAGTAGATGGCACATAATCATCATCATCATCATCTTGAAAAATATCATCATCTAAGTATTCCTCCTGGAATAAATAAATATGTAAATTTTGATTCTTTATACATATATCAATAAGGTAGCAAGCTTACATTTGACTTGGAATTTGTTGGAGCATTAACGGCTTTTTATATGCTCACATAAATAAAATTATAGTTGCCTTGGTATTTATTTCTTGTGTCAATTTGATAGATTAATTAAGACATTGTTTATATCCATTTGTTGTTAACTCAAGGAAGCATTAAAACTAAAAACTGTGACTCCATTTCTAAAGTGAAATTTCTGCCACCAGATTATAGACAATTTAGAAATATTTTGACAACACCTTAGATGTATTTCAATAAACTTCCTTAATAAAACTGAAAATGAAGAAAAGGATTTTGATCATACATACCTGTTCATTTATATCAGAAGATACTTTAGATGACTTCCAAACAATATCAGCCTCTTCACTATTGTTCTCAGGTTTGGTTTCTTCAGAGTTAGGGTCCACCTTCCTGATGACTGTATTTGCTATAACTATGTCCTTGCCTTCAATTGTTTCCACTGAGCTTTCATATTTCCTCTCAGAATCTTGTAAATCTATCTCCATTTCCCATTTAGGTTCTGATTTTATTGTAAGAGGTCCTATTTCACTTTTTATGTCAGTAAAAGAATCAAATGCTATTTTCTTTGTTGGAACCTGGCTTCTAGTCTTTGCTATCATTTTCCTAAGCTTTCTATCCGACCTGGATTATAAAAGAGTGTGGATAGTTTTAGCAGGATTGAAAACAAAATTTGGACTATGGTGGTGAACTATGGGATGAGCCTACAGCTGTCTACCATGCAATAAGTCTCTATAAAATATTATTTTACATTCAATACAAAATTGATATAGGTACCTTTCAGCCACAGTTTTGAGTAGATATGCCTTTTCCAAAGTAGTGCAACATTTGGGACATATTTTTTCAGGAAGTCCATCATTAGAAGATACCTGAAAGCAAAATGAAGCAATTCAGTTTCATATTAATATTAAACAAATTAAATTGGCTACTGAAGAACACAAGTAATCTAAGGGAGGTCTAATCTAATTTATCACATACACAAGTCAAACTAATGAAAAAACTAAACTTTGTTGCGTTTGTTTTGTATTCTCTGCGAAACGAAACTAATTTTATGCCTAGTGTCCACTGCAATAACATTAAATCGAAGATTTACAATAAACAAATCAACAACAACCTCTATTACCTTGACATCGGCAATCGCTGTAAGCATTTCAGCATAATTGCCAGATAATTTATATCTGAAAAGAGGGCACAATGGTTTCTTGTTTGTCAAACATATACGACATGATTTCATGTCGATAATATCATTGGAATCCAACATTTTCCAACACTCTCGTTTCGTTTGAGTGATGATACCAATCCGCTAAATATCGAACTTCTTTCTGCCAGTGTTAGTTCGTTGTCAACAGAAAATCGTAGTTTGTATTTCAATATCCGCGTGCACCTCACTATACGAACGAAGCACATAGAGGAGTGACGTTACGAATTACGAATCACACGACACGAATCGTTGTCCGTCCATGAATATTATAATGATAGGATACGACACAGACAACATAACCAGTTAACCACTACGTTTTAGGATACGATCGAGTCGAGTTACGATACTGTTGTAGGTAAAACCTACGGTAATAACGTAATAACGTAAAACCTGACTTACGATCCAAGAGATGAGAACCACAGAGTTGCGACCTTTGGTTGCGAACATAGGTTGCGGTTGCAAGCACTGTTTATTTTCTTCTCTATAACAGCACGACGGAGTTTGGCGGGAATCAGGCGGAGCGGTTGGGATTTTTCCAGTGTCTCGTAAATTGTGTTAAAGTGATCTTTAATGTGTATTTTTGGTGTCATTATGTGCAATAAAGTTTCATTTAGTGACTGATTTATAGGAACATTGGAAATAATGCTATAATATGACTAGGCTAAGTGACTTATCATTTTGGTCAATAGGTTACCTCTGACCTAAACGCATGTTATGAACTGTTAATGCCGTGGATTATCTCCATAAACTCCAATAAGCATCAGAATTCATGCACCAATAATTTTAATGCATCAAACACGAAAAATTGGGAAACTAGCAAATTCTCACACGACACTGGCAAAAAAAGACAATAACGAGAATTGATTGCCATAGTTAGGAAGAAGAAGAAGAAGACAGCACGACTGCTGGTATCCCTCAGAATAATGACTAGCTTGCTCGCTACACGATAAGTCTATTGAGGCGTGACGTATGACGTTAGGAGTATTTGGCGGGAATCGGGCAGAGCATTAGAAAAAATCTCAACCGCTCTGCATTTTTTCTGATGTTTCGTAAATTGTGTTGTAGTATTAGTAGTTTCGTAATTTATTGTGTATTTTTTTCTGTTACACTATTGATTTCCATATTTAGGAAGGAGAAGATGAAGAAGAAGAAGCTTGAATTGAAAGGTTAGTATGCATGTCATAAAATACTAATGAAATAAAATTATATTGCATAATCTGTCAGTGGCAGCTGTCACACCAGTCTTATTCGGGGACGGAACGGAAGTCAAGCAAGTAAAATCAAATCGCAAATGTGTGGTGTTGGTGTGTGAGGAAAACAGGGTTGAATTACTTCTACAACTTGGAGTTTGTCGCAAGATTATATATTGTAGAATGCACCTATGTTATATTTTCATATACTGTTTTTTATAGACAAGATTTAACAACTGTTGCGTAAAAATGTTATAATGGCTACCTCCGAGAATTGGTTCAATCGTAGGAAAGGTAAATACTTAAAAATACAATTAAAATTATCAAAACCATAACTTAAAAAATCTAATATTTTCGTACACAACATAATTGTAAAATGGTTAGGATATATATAAATTCTATCTTACAGGTAAACCTGGTGGAGACTTGTTTAAGCTAGATACTAAGAATAAGTCACCTGAGGAGAACATCAAAGAGATTATACAGGGTCTATACACTAAGACACCATTCCCTAATGATACCTCACCCACAAAAAAACATGTGCCAACTGAGAACAGGTCAGGGTTAAGAAGCATGCAAAAATATGGCTCTGACAGCCGTAGACTGTCCTACTTAAATGCCTTAGTCACACTTTTAAGTAAGGAAGATAGAAGTAATTTGGGTTTTACAGCCCATGAAATAATGACATGGTGAGTTGAATGGTTACTGCATTGTAATATAAATTATTCTACTTGTAAAACACATTTTGTTAATACTGTGTTGTGTGTAAAATTAGCAAAATTAGGTTACAAGATCTGCATGCTCCTGGTTCTTTTATTTTTATAATTTCGACTTGTATGTTGGTTTTCAACTCAATAATTTTACATGGCATACAAATTGAATGTAAGTTTTACTTTATTGCATACTCATCAGAAAATGGGGAATGTAATAAGCATAAGCTAATATATACTTTTCTGTATGCAAACAATATTTTAGATAGCCACCCATTAGAAAGGTTTGAACTGGTTCATCAAATGATGCATTAATAAGTCTCAAGGAAGAATTGTATCAGGCAGGCAATAAGTATGAAAACTATGAACCAGAATTAAATTAAGTATTATATTGATTTAATAATGTTTTACAGTTCATAGCAGCATCTATACATATAGTAACATACATAAATTATACAAAAGGAATAACAATAACTTTAAGTAACTCAATATATTTATGACTTAATTTACAGCATCAGAGTGAGCCTTGTAGATGATTCTATGGTTATGAGAGTTGCCGCCTTGAGAGTGCTGCGCTACCTAATTAAGACTGAAAGTGATGTTGCTACATTCAACTACTTAAAATTGCCATACCTCGTTATTAGGTAAGTACTTATCATGTAGTTATTTGTATTGATAGTTAATATAGATATGTAGAATTTAATTTCCCAATTAAACTATTTTTTGACAGTTCACCTCTCATTGAGTTCAAATTAATGTTTATGTCAGGTCGATGGACTTAAATCTTCGGAATGAGGAAGAGCGAGCACAGGCACTCCGTGTAGTTCGGCGTGTGATTGCGGCTGTGGGCGCAGCTGGGGTGGGGTCGGGGGTGTTGCGGCGCCGCGCATACGTAGACCTGGGTCTGCTGCGCTGCCTAGCTGCCGTGGCCCGGGCCGGCAGCGCGGGGGACGGTTCGGGGGACAGGCTCTCGCGACCCGCTATTGCGACTCTTGCCGAGATATGTAAGTACTCATATAATAAGCCTAATATGGCCTGCCTGTAGCTTACATATGCTTACAATAACCATGGGTATCACTATCTTGCCACCCTTGTTTTTCTCTGCTTGAACAGGTTTTTTTTTTCAAATGCAATTTCTTTACTTCACCACTTATTTATGTGTACTTATTATGATGCAGAGTATTGTGAATCTTATTGCTTAAAATAATTACAAATGTGAATGTTTCACTAAAATTTTTTGGATGTTTAGTTCAGAAGATTATTATTCAATCACTTGGAATAATCACTCAATGGAGATCAATGATCATACCAGAGTTGATTCATACCTTGCCATACTTGACTTGCCTGTGCCGGTAGCAACAACATTTTTCGACTACGTATTTGAAAACATAACTCGCGAAATGTCAAAATTTTCATTCCTATTTTTAGTTCCACTTTTCACCGCTGCGCTGTTCAATTTTCCATACAAAAATAGTCGAAGGCGATACGAATTAGAGTCGCAATTTATGAATGCTCAGGCTACTGAGTGTAAATGCGTGGTGTAGTAACAATGTATTGTGTCAGGCGTGTTGAACGGCGAGCTGTTCGTGGGGTGCGGCGGCGTGGGCGCGGTGGCGCGGCAGCTGGCGGAGTGCGCCACGCCGCGCATGGCGGAGGCGCTGTGCGGCGTGCTGCTGCACGCGCTGGACCGGCCCGCGCCGCGCCGCGCCGCGCGCCTCGACCTCACCTGCCTCAGCGAGCCCTACACCGACTTCCACTTCCGACCCGCCGGCACCACCACCAGCCGGTACCACACATTATCTTTCACTACAAAGGGACCCAAAATTTGTCTTGGCCTTCGATAATGAAAGTCTCCAATTGGGTTTGTCTTGCACCATTTCCTTTCAGTCTTGAAAAAACTGTGATCTCTTAAAAGTATTTCCTATACAATTCAAATCATCAGGTAGTATCACTAGATAGTATAAAACGAAGTAGCTTCCCTCTGTCTGTCCCTATGTATGCTTATCTTTAAAACTACGCAACGGATTTTGATGCGGTTTTTTTAATAGATAGAGTGATTCAAGAGGATTTTTTTATGTATAATTCATTTGTAGCTTGAAGGTATTAAACTTATTTTGCTAACCCTGGCCGTGCAAAGCCGGGGCGGGTCGCTAGTAAATCCTACTAACTTGTTGTTATTTTTGCTAAAAACCGCGGAATTTGAAAGCCTGTATTAGCTCCTGGCACAAAAAGATGAGCGTTATAAGTTTTACGTGTGTGTCTGTATCATCGTAATTCCTAAACGGATGAACCGATTTCGATTTATTTTTTTTGTTTCAAATGTTACTTAATCAAAGTAGACCTGTCAAATTATTTAAGTTGAATTATTTCGTAATACATAATTATGTGGCGAATGCAGGGACGAGCGCGAGATGCGGTTCACGTGCAGCCGGCTGGCGTTGCTGTGTGTGCTGCGCAGCTGGCCCGGGCTGCTGCACTTCTGCCATCCGCGCTCTGCGGGCGGGCTCCGGGCGCTAGTCGCAGCCCTGTACCTGCCGCGGTTGGAAGTACGAGTGAGTACCAATTAATTACAGAATATCTATCTATCTATGTATATAAAATGAATCCCTATTTCCCATGGTCACGGCATCACGCGTGAACGGCTAGACAGATTTCGCTAATACTTTTTTGTGTTTGTTCTTGTGAGGAGAAAGTTCTTATGTACAGAAAAAAAAAAAAAAAGAACTGGAATAATTTCGGAAATTTGCACACGGACCATTGACAATACAATAATTTTATAACTTCGTTCTTATTTATATCCAACCAGGATGATCAGAATAAATACATTTTGAAGTGTGTTTTATAGTTTTCCTAACTGGTAACTTTTTTTTCATATTATCAGAAAGCCATTTTGGATCTACTATACGAACTGGTTGGACTACCTCAGCCTGAATGGACAGACGAGATTTCTGTAGCCTTAGACGCCGTCGACCCTTGTGATTTTCAGGTAAGATATTATGTTAAATTTTCCAATTATTCAAATAAAAACATAAGTATGTTCTTTACTAAGGTTATTTCTATATCAATAGGATTCTTGGCGATTGAACGAAGGTTTCGTCGCCGCTGAAGGAACTGCCATATTACCTCATTTGGCCGCCACTGGCTCTGATATTACGGAGATACACCTAGCTCTCTTACTTCAATGTTTTCTAGAGGTATGTATGTTTTGTCATCCTGTAGTCAAATTTTTATGACATGCTTATTGCTAGTTGATACCATTTAACTTTGCTGTCTTATAGATTTTTGATGAGCGTACATTTTTTGAATAACGAATGTCAATTTCTTTAGGGACAAAATTACATTTTCACGCATTGTACCTACACATCTCAGTTCTTGAAATGCGACTATACATTACAGTCAAGTCATTAGACTGTAATGTATAATAGTACAGATTGTGGTGTGTATTATAGTGAAGGTGTGACTATGTGTGTGTGTGTGTGTGTGTGTGTGTGTGTGTGTGCAGGCAGGGCTGGTGGAGGGCTTGGCGGAGGTGATAGTGAGCAGCGACACGTTCATCTCGGTGCGCGCCACGGTGCTGGTGGGGCAGCTGGCGGGGCTGGCGGGCGCGCTGGTGCCGGGCGCGGCGGGCGCGGGCGCGCTGGCGCCGCTGCTGGCGGGCGCGGCGGCGGGCGGCGCGCGCGCGCTGGCGGCCGTGGCGGCGCTGCGCCGGCTGCACGCGCGCGCCGCCGCCCGCCCCGCCGCCGCCAGCCTGTTCCTCGACCACCAGCTGGCCTGCTGCAGCGGCGTCTATCGCCGCGCGCCGCGCCGCGCCGCCTCCCCCTCCCCCGCCCCGGCCCCCGAGCCCAGCCGCTTCCTCGACGACTCCGACATCGAGAGCGAGCCGAAGAGGCACAGCGTCGGCTCGCGTGCCGACGTCGCCGCCAGGAACGTGAGCGCCCTCGTCAAGAGCAAGAGCGTCACCTCGCGGACCAGCGCCGCGGTCACAAAGGTCTCCAAGACGGCCAAGTTTTTCAATCTGTTCGAACGAGACGGTGATAGTTTAATCAGAGGTACGCTGGTAATGCAGAACAAGGATGGTAACACGTGGAACTGGGAGATAATCCGAACAATTTTAAAGGTATGTATTATTTTGTTTCACGTCACCTGGCTTTCTCGTCTATACCACTGATTAATTTATTTTGTTTTGTTTAGGAAAACGACGACACTCCGTTGCTAAATCTGAATGACAGTGGGCACAAGGCGTGGGTTGGCCGCATAATCAACTACCTCAAGCCTTCATCCAATAAGTACTCTCATGCAGACCTGTCCAGTTCATGCCACGGACACACGGCTACGCGCGCCGGGTGCCAACTGATTCGTCATCTATTAAAACACGACGACGTGAGTAAAAATATTACAAAAAAGTTTGTACCTGTAAAGATTACGTCATTGCAGAGCGATCCGAGAGAAATCTAATTATTTGGTTGTCGGTTGTGTACATATTTGTGAAGACGAATAAACATTGCAGACTGACTCTCGGAGGCTCCTGGAGGATTTGTTCCTGGACGTGAGCCGACAGATCGAAGCCATTGAGACCGGCCTGAAGGCACACGAGTGCCTGTTCAGTCCGCAGCACATGTGCAACACCATGTGTCAGATGTACTTCCTATTCATTGGACAACTGTGCCACTCGCACGCCGGCTTGACTCTGTTCAAACAGACAGGCTTGTATGACAAGTAAGATGATTTTTTGTTGTTGAATATCTATTTATGCAACATAAGTATTAATACAAATTACTAAGATGTATTTGTGTAATTAATGTTTCTTAGAGTATGTATTACTACTGAGTCACTTGGAACGCGGAAAAACTGCAATACTTTTTAGTTTACTCCGTATTTAACAGGCTTTTACTTAATGGACTTAGAAATGCCAGTTTCAAAGACTCATTTACGCATCCTATACAAGAAATAAAATTGTACAGTTTATTTTAATAATCTAATCTAATGTTATTATTATTGACATTCACTTGTTTTATTTATTTGTAGCCTCCTAGAATTGTCGACAAAAACTCACCATAGCTGCTACGTGAAGCTAGTTATCTCGAGTTTAGACTATACGTTGGATTCATACCCTCGCGACATTCTTGCCAAGACATTGACGTGTAATATTCAAGCGTCAAGACTGTACACGACACAGTTCCTTAACGTTTTGCTGCGGGCATCGCGCAAGTCGCGTGATCTCGTGAGGAGGAAAGCTAAACTGAAAAAGTGCTTCGCGCAAGAGTTTAGGAGAGATGATAATGATTCTACAGTTGGCGTGGATATGGACTCGTGGATATTGCAAGTTTTGGTCGGGCAAGTGAAGGATGAGTCCAAAGCAATTGCCAAAATTGCGCTCACCATTTTGGAGGAAGCCCACAGCGTGCCTGTATGTTTTGACTAACATTATTAATAGATAAAAGATATCTAGCGACTGTTGGAAAAATAAGGTTAACATTGGTGCCAATTCTGTTGTTGAAATTACTAAACATAATAAATTTGACAGGTCTAAAAATATTGCGATCCTTATTTATCCGCGCACGTGAGAAAGCGATAGCAAGACTTTTAGACCAGTCAAATTAGTTAGTCCTCGCCGAGGTTTTCCTAAAGGAAGTACAGCATGGGGTTCTTCAAGAGGGTATGAAGAGATTTTTGAAGGGTCGGCAACGCGCGAGCACTACTCCTGGTGTTGCAAGCGTCCATAGGCTACGGTTACCGCTTACCATCAGGTGGCCGTATGCTTGTTTGCCACTTAAGTGGTATAAATAAAAAAGTTAAGTCTACTGGCTGCTCTTTGTTTTTCAGAAGAGGACTATTAATTTTGTCTTTTATTTTACAGGCCTATGCAGAAAAGTTAATGACAATGAGAGATACGCTATGCCAGAATTGTCGGCTTGATAAGAATGCAGACCCGGCGACGTTTGACTTGAGTGCGGTTGGGGATCGGGGGTACCTCCTGTGGCTCAGCTTGGAAGTAACGGCTGCGGCTCAGTCGGCGGATTCTAACTCGATGGCATTTATCAACAGACATCTCGACTTTTGGACGAAGTCTTATAACTTTAGGTAACATAATCATGGTATATTATAATTTAAGCGACTGAATGATGATTAAACTTTATATTAGCAATTTTAATCATTGACATATAGAAGGAGGTATAGAGATGTGTCTGTGTGTAGGTACGTGCGTGTGGTGGAGAGTGCGGTGCAGGAGGCATTGTCACTGGGCGCGGGCGGGCGCTGGGCGGGGAGACGCGCCGTGCGGCCCCCGCCGCATCTGCATCGCGCGCTGGCCGCACCCGCGCACCGCCCGCACCCACACCCACACCCACACCCACACTCATACCCACACCAAAACCCACACCCGAATCGAGCCCGCGCCGCGCTCGCCGCCGTGCTGCCCGCGCACTACAAGGTACCGTTCACAAGAGGGGACCAAAAAAGCACGAGCTGGCCGGGTTGGTAACGCCTTGGGTATCTATCAATGTACGACGACGTCGAGGCACGCCCAGGATAAGGTGACTTGACGAGATGGATGCATTTCAGGATAATTGGGCAGGCTTTGCCGGGGATAGGCATTAGTGGAGGGAATTGGGGGAGACCTTTGCCACAAGCGCAGCAGTGGTACAATATAGGTTAATAAAAAAGAAAAACTGAAAAGGAGACGGTAGTGTGGGTGTGTACCCAAAACGGAAGCAACTGTTGTATATATTATATTATAGATTGCACTCATCACCATACGGATGAACCTTACAACAGTGAACATCCAATATAAGCAGTTGCCGAGTATAGCATACATTATCAATACAATTAGCGAATTTGTGATATAAGTTATTTAATTCGCGCAGGTGGTGCAACGCAAGAAATGGTCGAACGCGCAGGAGATAGCGGAACTGAAGGCATCGCTTTGGGCTTTGGGCAGCGCGGGTGCAGTGCCGGCGGGGCTGACGCTAGTGCTAGGTCTGGGCGCGGGGCCGGGGCCGGGGCCGCTGTCGGGGGACGTGGCCCGCCTGGCCGCGGGGCTGGCCCAGCACTGCCCGGTGTACTCGGTGCGAGCCGCCGCCTTCTACATGCTCTCGTTGCTCGCATCTACGCACCAGGGGGCCAATGTGCTCGCAGAAATGGGTAACGAAACTACTTAAATTATATCCAACTAGACTAGATGCAGAAATTTGCTTAGAGATTAATTGTACGTAAGAATTTAAATTTCTAATTTTATAATAATCAAGCCAACGCGCAATGTAATTGTATTGGTATTTTTAGGCTGGTTGAGTGTTCGGCATACGAGACACGATCAGTTCCCATTGATACCGGATGAGGTGTTTCAACCAGATGGAAACCCAGACTACTTGGTGACGTCACCGGAGACCAGGTACAACGCATACGAGGGCGAGATGAGTGAACACTCCGACCATACTGACCAAAGCATGATCGACAGCACCCACTCGGACACAGCCCGACATTTGAATCAATCCTTCCTGGACCACTCTGACTTGAAGGAACAGGATGTCGTAGATTACAAATCTGCCTACATAGAGGTGCGCCGGGAGCCGGACAAGAGGAAGTCTCATACTCTACCATCTCATGGGTGCTCGAGTTCCCTCGATCGCGCTACGCTATCCGAGTCCAGAACAGTAGACATACTCAAGGATTATACGAGCTATGAGCGCTCCGGCCCACATCGAACAGCCGTCGCTGAGAACCGGCTGCTACTGGCCCGAATGAATTCAATGGAGCACGCGCATGAAGGCCGCGTGAGGAACACTAGCGAGTCCAGTACCAGCGGCGTGAGCAGCTGTGACTCATTTCTGGGAAAATATGCTATTCCGTGAGTACACTATAGTCACATTATTATACTTTAAAGGCTTACTGATTTACAATTAAGAACATTTTAATCTAGCGCAATTCAGGAAATGTTTGTCATCTCTTATTCATGAAACATATGAGGGCTGGCTGTGTTCTTATTGTTTGATATGGCTTTCAGTGACCGAGTGCTGACTCTCAGTCCAATTCCTAGTTCATCGAGTTTATACGGTATGAAGAGTAGCAATAGTTCACAAAGGCCGAGGATTCCAGAGATGCAGAGGCGTACCTCCACTTCCAGTGAGTTGATTCTATATACATTTGCGCTTATCCTGAATGTAAGTGTTGGAATTACTACCAACTACCTATATATTTACTTGATTATAGGCTTCGCTGGACATGAAGTGGCTAGCTCACCGCCCACTCAATTGGACATGACTGGATACGCTACACTGAAGTCTATAAGTAGACGGTAATACAATTGTGCATTTCCTTTTTAAATTACAATATTGTAGACTATTTATTCAGTTAGTCATTATGTTACTGATTTATTCATCAGGCCGCACTTGTCGGAGAGTGCTGTGTCCGGATCTAGCGACATGGATGATCTGAGTTGGTTGCTCACGGATACAGATCGACGGACTAAACCATTTTCTTCGCTGCGGGATCGTGGCAAGACGTGTAGAGAGAGAGCAGTTAAGATGAGGTAACCACTGATAAATATAACGTAAGGTCAAACAATTTGGATTTTTTTTATTGTTAAAAGAAAAGGTGGCCGTTTACTCTCAGGCGGACTGTACGTACGTACTGTACTGTACCTACAGTACAGTACGTTTACTACCTAGTAAGAAATTAGGTAAGTAGGTACATGGTAGTTTTAAATAGTTATTTATTTTTAAGCAGGCGAGACTTTTATTTTTGGTCACATATGCTTATTTCAGAGCTGACCTTATATGGGGTCCACGTTCAAAAGTGTCCGAAGCTAATCGAAACCAAATTAGAATAATAAAAATAATTAATGGTAAAAATAAATAATAATAAAACAATTAATGGTGTGAAAATAAACAAATATTCGTAAGCCGACGATTTGTAGAAATTTAAGTTAAATTGTGCTGGTATGAGACAGGACTTAAAATCGAACTTTTGTGAATACAGGCCTCAGTTTCGTAAATTTTGTATAAGAACCGAAGTCTATTTGCTATTAGATCATTGTTTTAGATTGTAATTTTTATTTTTGCTTTAATATACACGGTATACCAATTACATAAATTAAATACAATATTGCGTACAATTTAATTTGTCTCGCTCGCAGAACTTCTTGTATTCTGACAAAACCTGTCCTTTCATCTACAAATATATCGCACTAAGGGTTGTAGTTCAAGAGATCGTTGAGTTATTGATATTGTTTATTGTTTGTAGTACAGTAATCATAATAATAATTTATTTATTTGCCATAATACATGTGACAAATATTGGTGTTGAATCCATAGAGTCCCAAACTAGTATTCTTTATTTCAGGAGTCGTTGGCTTCTCCAAACTGAATGAGAACTATTATTGTATTATGACTTGGATGACAGGAGTCGTTGACTTCTCCAACCTGAATGAGAACTATAATTTTATTATGTCTTAGATGACTAAACAGTTTTTTCTTTGTATATGATATATTAGTAATAAGTGTATAGATACAGAGTGTGTGTGTTCAGTCTGCTGGAGTACGACTGGCGGCCGCTGGGCGGGGCGGCGCGCGCGGGGGGCGCGGCGGCGCGGCGGGGGGCGCCGCTGCCGCCCGCGCCCGCCGCGCCGCACCCCGCGTACATCGGCATCTGCCTGCCGAGGGACCTCGCGCAACTCTTCCCCAGGTACACGCACCGTATACATGACTAAACAATACTAATCGAGGCCGGATCCAGGCCCTCCCTGGGCTAGGTCTACCCATTCAACTGGTACTAGTAACTCGTTTCGATAAAATAAAAATTACATTTGGATATTAATTAATATATAGATTTTTGCTTTATTTTATTGGAATCGATATTTGAGCCTGTCCTGACTAGACCTCGACTTTAGGACTCCCTCCTGACTTGAAATCTAGATCCGTCCTTGATACAACTGTTTCACTTGAGTACAATACTGATAACTTTATTAAATGAATAATGATAAAGCTTTTATTGTTGATGTTGTATTGTATCATCTTTTCTCTCGCTTTCCTTGGAGTTTCACTCCCAGGAATTCTAGTGACAAGGGACGGGAATGCTTTATAGGAAGCCGGGAACAGTGTTGCCAATTAACCGACTTTGTAGCTAGAAGTCACGACTTTTGTTTAAGTCATAGCAACAAAAAAAGACGTAGAGTTGTCAGATGTCAACATATACGACTACTACGGGGCTCGCTCGTTGTTTTATTAAATTCCATGTTCCACCAGTGATTCGATGTGTATTAACATAGTATAAAACAAACTAGCTTCCCGCCGTCTGTATGCTTAGATCATTTAAACTACGCAACGGATTTAAATGCGGTTTTCACTAATACACGGAATGATTCCTGAGGCTGATTTTTATGTATAATTTATTTAGGTTTAGTGTAAGCCCGTGATAAGCCGGGCGGGTCGCTAGTATATTGACATACAATTTTATCGTACTTTTTCTGGTCCAGCGACCAAGGATAATCTAGGCCACCGACACTAAAGGCCGCCACTCCTATCCTGCACTACTTCACCTCAATTGGCTCACACAATAATATTATTTTATGCATTGGTGGAATTCATTGTTCGTTTTCCTGATAGTGACGAAGAGCTGCCTGAAGAAGAGGAGGCGGAGAGGAGCGAGTCCTCGAAGCGGCATCGACTACCATCCTTGCTGATGGACTCCAGCACGGCTAGTATCGAGAACAGGTCTCGCGCCACTCCCGACAGCCAGAAATTGGCCGCGTATAAAGGTAATAATATAAAAAATCTGTGTAAAGGAATCAATCGTCACTTCATATTAACATATTAAACTCTTCTTTATTTCCTAAATTATTGTATCTCTATTATGTAGTTAAGCTAGTGTAAGTATTAATTTAAAATATATATTCTTGTAAGGAGCAGAGATCAACGTCCGCGGAACGTATACTGCGACGATGAACGCGATCGCAGTCGCTATAACTGGCGTAAACCCGAGTACGAGCACGGCGGCCGTCACCAACAATACGAGTACCACCGAGGGAAGCTCCGGCACGCAGCTTCCAACAACACCTAGAGCAAAGACCGCATTAGGCGCACCCAAGGATAAAGAGAGAACTACACCTATACTAACAACAGCAATAAGTTCAGATAAACTGAACACCAGTGCTTCGGCGGCAGTAAGACCTATTAATGATAAGCGTAATGCTAAGCCAGAAGCGAGTACAGTTGGTGTGGGGAACAATGTGTCGGCTAAAGAAGAGCTAGAGTGTATTGAGGCGGAAGATGTGAGTGTGAAAGAGTCTTTACCGGCGAACGCCCACGCAGATGTGGAGGCGGGCAGCAAGTGGCGTCACGTGACCGCCGACTGTTTGGCCTGTGTGCGTACACGACCACCCTCTTCGCACGAGCTGCGAGAAGACTTCTTTGCTGGTAAGTTACATCGATCACTTCTGCCTTAATACGTATTGCTGATGTGTTACATCCTTCCCCTCGTTTCACTGCAATATCAACATATTATAGTGAAGTCGTGGAAAAGGACGGAAGTGTGTAATAGGAAGCGGTGGATGTGTGCGCTCGCTTTTAGAGTTGGCCGACCGATGTCAGGTACATATTATATGTGACTACTGTAAAGACTTGCTATTTTTTTATCAAAGCTAATTGATATTAGCAACGACATAACTTTAGAATTTGTAAGGCAAACAGTAATAGTAAACAAAACTAAGTGCGAGTCGGACTCGTGCGGGGAAGGTTCAGTATCCCGTACCACCAATCAATATATTATTATTGTTATTCTTTATTATTATCTTTTGTCTGTATATCAAATAGTCACACGAAATTGGAGACTTGAATGCATCGCCTATTTACGATAAAAGTATAATAAAAGAAAAAAATATTTATCGACGAATCAATGAGGACTTTCGCGGGAAGATAGTCTTCGTAGGAAGTTGATACTGCAAAAAACATCAGAATCTCAAAAAACTCAGTTTAATTTTCGTTTTTACACGCTCCCGATTTACATATTGAGAGTTGGCTGAACTATCATTGTAAGCTTTACTTACTCGTGCGATTTCATGTGCTTTTGACCTTTATATACCTCCTATATGTATATTTGAAAACATTGAAGGTATAAAAACCACGGCTGGCGGTACGTCGGAAGCTCGGAATGCGACCGGTAGCCCCGTAGCCGCAGACAAGCGCTCGCCACAGGCTGAGCTCCTACACCACGTGCACTTTATGGCCAATCCGATACATATGAAACAGGTTGGTTATAACAAATACTCATTATCATGGACATATTCCTTGGTAATTAGACTTTACAATACAACTATTTCATTGAACACACAAACCCATATTCCGGCAAAGTTCGTTTATAATAAAAACTTTTATTTCATAGTTGTGGTAGCATATCATGGCCATGACTTCAATAAAAAATATCAATTTTTTTCTTAAGCTTCATCTGTATGCATGTGATGGAATGTTTCAACAAAATTTTCACAGTCAACATCTAGACGTCTGATCATATTTAAAATCGGCAGACTGATGACAATATAATAATTTTATCCTAATATCCTGACCACAATCAGCAGGCGTTTTAAGCGTGTTTTTTGAACTGCGAAATTATAAATGTACGCGAAGGTAAAATATCTAAACCACCTTAAAATACTTGTACTATCGAAGCTTTTGCCAAAAAAAACCAGCACAAATGTATTTTACATTGCAGAGTCGGTCGGTGCTGGTGTCGCTGAAGCAGCGGCACCCGGAGGTGTTCCGCAGCGCGTGCGTGTACTCGGAGGTGTGCGCGCTGCTGGGCCGCGACACCTACATGCTGTGCGCGCGCCGCTTCCTGCAGGAGATGTTCCTGGACGCCAGCTTCGATTGCTTCACGGCCGAGCCCGCCGCCGTGCTCGCGCGCCACTAGCGCACACTTTCTTCGCCTGCTACTTTTACTCAACACGCTTTCTTTTCACTCTCTTTCCCTCACAAACCACCAAACATTATTATCATATGGGATTTCGTATAGCTCTATTGAACTAATCCAAATGATGTGGAAGATTTCGTTGGAAGCGTCTTTCCCACGTAAGTCTGTGCATGTATATCTTGTTCTTATTGAAAAAGGAAAAGTAAAGTAACACCATAGACACTGTAAAAAATATGTTTTTTTTTTCTGGGTACAGTATCTTAACAGCTAATTTGTACACTTACTTCATAGTAAGTTTTTCGGATCACATACCTTTTTTAATTTGACCTTTCTAAATAAAAAAATATAAAACTGATTAGCTACGTCACTGGAAGTCCACTCACATAACCGCTGCTGGCTGTTGAGACGCTGCTGCTGGTTTAGATATGGTGATCTGCTAGATCGTATAAAATTACATCTGAATAACGAGCCATAAAGAATTGTTCATGGTTTGGTTGAACTCATGTTTTGCACGGTAACCAATACGCAAATGTATATGCGCCTCTCAAATTATAAATAACACAATTGTTTGTAACATTGAATAATATTCACGTATAAATTGTTTTATGAGTAGGTATATAAGATAACCAATATTACATGATTAAAATACAATGCGTTTGACGAAAAAACATTTTTTTTAATACATAAGTATTTGTTATAACTTTACAAGGCAATGTCTTGGAAACAGTTTCTACACCCATTATGATATTCTAAATATTTTTTGTTGAAAATAGTTTGAAACCAAAATACACCAACATACACGGCCGTGTTGCAACATATACTGACTGCATGGTAAGTTATAGTTAATTGTGTTTGTTTTTAAGATAAGTTATAACTTTTTTGGTTATTTGCTCCATTTGTATCCAAATAAATCTATGAACATTCATTTGATTTATAATGGTTTCTTATATTTTTGTTCCTTTGTTATATGAACTTGTTTGTGCCCTCAAACTAAAAATATGTACAGCTGCATTTATATTATTTTTAGATTGATTTAAACATAATTATTATAGTATTACTTACATTATTGTAGTCAATAGTTTAATATTATCAGCTGCAGATCTGGCCGATGGAGAGAGCATGGGTCTGTTCCTCCACTGACAATACTTATATTTCTGACTGAACATATCATCCAACCATTCCCACTGACACCACTAGTTAATTTAAGTTATCCTATTTTCGTTCTATTCACCTAAGAAACAAATAATATAAATATTTAAGGTATTAATATTGAATTATTATATTCATTATGTTATTACTGAAACACTGCATTTAGTTTGTTTTTGTTGTTCAACATTTATGATAATATGAACCAAATAACAATTTCGTGTCTTATGATATTATGAGTATTATTTATTAATAATGCATGCTGGATATAATATATATTAAAAAAATTCAACAAATTGTTCATATTGAAGAGTAACTAATAAACATAAATTAGTTAATACAAATACATTATTTTAAGAATAATGTTGCAGTATTCTGTAATCATACCTACTATATTGGTTTATTTATTTAATTTAATGTCTTACATGAATTGTTTTCTATTTTTAGCGATACATAAAATACTAGTGCGTAATAAACACATCGCAACCTGTAAATAAAAAGCAACAGTTTGAAAACTCTAACGTAATGTAACCAAGTGTTTTGGACGATATTTCATCGGTTAGGATTTTTCAGTAACTAGATTATTGTGTAAGTTTTTGTGTGAATTTTTGATCTAATTTATACAGTGAAGCTGGTTTCAATGTCTATAAAAAGCAATATTTTACTTCGAGGCAAAGTGATTTGTCAATTAAATTACTCATTAAACACAGCTGCTTCTGCTTCAGATGGTCTCCAGATACTCCAGGAAGTATTAAACACCGCACGCTTACGCATTTGTGTGCAGAATATACCAATTGAGAAATAATAAAATGTGTGTACAGTGTGTGCTTGAATGGATTAAAACCATGTCATTAATAATGTTACCTCACTACAATAGTAAATAAGCCTCATGAATTTGTGGGATTTGGTTTTTGAATTAGGAGAATTTAACTATCATGTATTCAAATTATCATTTATAAATATTTAACCTACTTGTATGTTCCTGTTTACATTCAACTTTCATTTTATAAAAAATATACCCAACTGAAATTATAGTGCCATCATACCTACTTAGGTTCCTAACTGCCTATAATAAATTGTAATTTACAGTGTTGCATTATTAAATAAGTACCGAATTTCAATATTGTCACTTCAAGATAAATATATATATTGTTTTATACCATAGCCTTTGGATTTTTCATCTCTCTACACCACTATCCTGTTTGAATTTATTTTGTGGGTATAAATGTAAACCATCCCATACCCATATAAGCGAGTGCCAAATTATTGATGTATGATATAAATACCCAAGCTTAGGTTGTTTGTGGGTTAGCCTGTGTTGTTTATATAGCATGTAGAAGTTTTTGGCGGGAATCTGGCGAAGCGGTTGAGATTTTTCCCAGTGTCTCGTAAATTGTGTTGTAGTGATCTTTAATTTGTAATTTTGGTGTCCTTATGTGCAGTAAAGTTTTATTTAGTGACTGATTTATAGGAACATTGGAAATAATGCCATAATACGACTTTTAGGTTAAGTGATTTATCATTTTGGTTAATAGGTTATCTCTGACCTAAAGGCGTGTTACGATCTGCTACTGCCGTGGATTGTCTCCAGAAACTCCATTAAGCATTAGAATGCATGACACTAGGTATTTTAATGCGGCAAACATGAGAAATTTTGAGTCTTGACAATTCTCTAACACTCGACACTGGCAGAAATGGCCCGTGAAGGGATTGATTGCCATACTTAGGAAGAAGAAGAAGAAGTAGGTTAGGGACCTATCTTACCATTTCCGAGGTAGTGGTTATTAGACTTGCCCACCTATCGATGGTTCCGCTATCGATAGATGACCTTGAAAAATAGTAACAATATCGATAGTGCTATCGATAATATCGATATTACAAATCAAATAATACTATTGGTTGGAAGCAATAGTATCAAATTGGCCTCCAGATGAACACCTCTAAAACGAAAATAATGAGCAAGGATCCATCCTTAAGGCATATCAATATTGACGGCAGAAACATCGAGCGTGTGGATAAGTATATCTATCTCGGCCAACAACTCACCCTAGACAAACGAGGGCAGACTCAAGAGGTAGATCGCCGTATCAGACTAGGCTGGGCTGCGTTCAGTAAACTGTCAGACATATTTAAATCGACAATGTCCATTTCAATTAAAAGACGAGCTTTTGAGATGTGCATCCTACCAGTCTTAGTATATGAAGCAGAAACTTTGACTCTGACAAATACCCTGATCCATAAACTCCAAGTTGCCCAAAGGAAAATGGAACGGACTATTCTCGGAATTACACTGCGAGATAAAGTGAGGAACAGCGAAATCCGCAGGCGTACTAAATTCACCGATATAGCTGTTACTATTGCACAAAGAAAATGGAGGTGGGCGGGGCACTTGAGTCTTAGAACCGATGGCAGGTGGAGCCGAAAGGTGGTAGAATGGAGACCTAGACAGGGCCGACGGAGCGTGGGACGGCAACCGGCGAGGTGGGCGGACGATATAGCCAAAGTGGCTGGCAAGAGCTGGACGCGGAGAGCTCAAGACCGAGGAGAGTGGCGTGCATATGAGGAGACCTATACTCAACAGTGGGTGAATCCTGGTTGAAGAAGAAGAAGAATAGTATCAATTTTTTTATGTAGTACTTAACTAAACGAATGGTAGGTAGTTTTCCTTTACCTTTGTAAAGGCAGAAAAGGAAATCATGAAAAATCGTTGAGTATCGATAGTATTACACAATCGATAGTTTTATAACCACCGATAGTATCTTTCCCCAGTTATGGCTTCCGTAGCAAGTAGTCTAAAACATTCTGACTCACTGTGCATTACCCACTCGCTTCACTGTAGTTTAAAAAGTATAGAAAACAAACATTGACGGGGGCAAGTGTTCCCTTTTACTAACTATGTAGTTGATTTTTGGAAGGCAATACTATCGCAGTTTATTAAACTATCGATAGTGCGAGCTATCGATAGGCTCTCGATACTATTGATATGACGCCTAACATTTTGTGGCGTAAAATGTACTACCCGTAAATAATGTTTCTTATTGACATTGTTCACAGAGTACATAATCACTACGTTTTAATATTGTTCTAGCGTAGCGAAACGTAGTGCTTATGTACTCTGTGGAGCGTAGCGTAGCGGTTGTATTCTTGGATTATTGTTGTATCTTACTAATGAAATTTGAGGTGTCATTTTTCGGAAAGCGTAGACATTATAATATTAAATAAAAATAGCGCTTTAGGTGCGTCGGTCTGTGCCATGGAACAGAATCAACTGGTACATGAAGAGAGAGATCCAGTTGAAGGATGGTCTAAAGAAGAAAAATTCAACCTACTTCAAAGTATAAAAGCTTTTGGGTCAAATGATTTTGAACAAATACATGTCAATATTCCCACGAAAAGTGAAGATGAGATAGCAAGTGTCATTGAATTTTATAAAAAGAAGATTAAGTTTTTGGACCAACCTATACTGAAAAAAAAAGGACACAATAGTAGGCAAACATTTTTGCCTCGAATACCATTAGCTAGTTGGGCTAAATATTTAACCAACAGGCTTACTTATGAAGAACTTCAAACGGAAACATCAGCTGCACTCAGATTGATTGCTGACCTAGAGGATATACCTTCACCAATTTTCACAGATAACATAGATTTCAGAAATATATATCATCAAATTGCGAATGCAATGGATGGGAAGGAGCTAATGGAAGATAAAGGGATTGATGCTGTGCTAACCAAATGTATTATTGAGACAGCTCTAACTAGTAAAGCATTTATCAGAAGTTCTATACTCAAAAATATTGCAGCTAATTTTAACATCTCAGTTACAGACATGAATGTTTATCCAAAGCCTACAAATGACAATGAAATTGTCACTCTTCGCCACTTGACTTCTCAAAGAAATTATAATCCATTCAATGTGGCTGAAGAGCACCTAATACCTTCTGTCCATCAAAAGCAATAAATTACTTATATGTTTTCAGTATGTTTCATGTTCTTACAGAAATCATTTATTGCATCACTACAAGTCAATAATTTTTTTTTCATCACATTGGTGAGGTAGGTATAGATACTTAGATATGTCATAATGTTGCTGTATACATTGAGACTACATAAAGGATTTTGCAAACAAAACATTTAAATTGAGTTTGTCCATTAAACAAATGAATACTTTTATTCACTCACAATTAATTAAATATATATTTTATTTGACAAATATATATTTTTTTGTAATGAAGAATCCATTTTTTTTTATTTTTATACATACAAAATGATTGAAGATTAATTGTCTTGTATTGTAAACTAGTTAAGAATTCAACCATTCTACAAATTTGCTAAATAACTTAAGTGCTACTTTGACCACCCTATCCCAAAAGCTTGGCTCCTCTTGGGCATCTTGATTTGAAGCTGTTGGATATTCACCACTATCAAAGTTTTCCAATTGCCGCTTTTCGCGTTGAAGTTTTACTTGGTCATCTATGTCTTCTCTTACGTCTGAAAAAAAAATTTTGTTCATGAAACCTCAGTTTTGATTCTGTTTAGGTAGGTACATGCTTGTCACACTTACTTGATAAACTCGAAACTTCTTGCGGTATCTGAAATATAGATAACTATAAGTATTTATTGGACATAATAATACAGTATATTATTTTACTTTCACTAGCCATGGTTATTTAATTTTTATTAATTAACTACCTAAATCACAATACATCCTATACTCTTATCTACTGCTCTGTTAATTAGTGTAATAGTATTATTTTATATCACTAAGTTGGTAAACAAGCATGGTCCCCTGATGAAAAGCGGTTACCATAGCCATATTGACGCTTGCAATATCAGGTAAATCACTCGCGCGTTGCCATCTTCATGTTGAGAAAATCTCTGTGCTAGTAGTTTGGTGACGAATGGGTCCACCTACTGCTAGCACAGTGCTTACTCAAATAAATTGTATATACCTATGAACCTATGAATTAATATCGTAACGGAGTGGTGTCTAATTATTATTGAAGGTAGAACGTATAATTTAAACTTTAAAGGTAATATAAGTATATTACTTGTTTTCCATGGGAAATACACAATATTGTCACAAATGCAAGAAGCGACAAAACGTGAACACTGATTGATCGCATGTCGCTATCAAATTACCACATCACATTGACTTCCCATGACTGTGAACTTGCCTTTTATACGAGGGCGTGGTTTTCAATGAATCTAGCGGAAAATCATGCTTCGTTCGTAATTACAGGTGACACAACAAGTGTTTGCATCTCTTATTTAATGCCTTACCAGTTTTTGTTAGTTAATGAGACAATAGGCTCAATTATCAGTCAATCTTAATTGTTTAAATTGGACAAGTCAGCTAACTAATAGGTACTATTAGTCTACGCTGAGGTATCAGCGTACATTAATATACTGCATGCATTCAACTAGGATAAGAAATGCTGCATACTTACTTCGGTGGTAATAGGTAGGTAGGTATAACACTTTGTTTAAAATTAGTTTACTATACCTAACTAATCAATCAGATAGGAAAAATTATGCGATTTAAATAATTATCAAAAACTTACGTTCTCGATTGTACATGAGACATGAGTGCAGCCTAGCCTATACATGCTATGTTGTGTGATATTGCTGTAACGACCTTGTCGATTCTGCAGCATGTTCCGCATGAAAGCTGGCGTACAATACCACACTGGGATTTGGTAAGCACAGGCTTGCCGAGTCATCTTTGAAAAGGTTAATTGTTGTGGCCCTATAGGTACCTACACTAGCTTTGATTGGTGCAGATGGTGGTTTGAAAATTAGAGGTACTCGTAGGTACACGTAAAAAAACAAATCAGGTGTGGAGTGTTTTTATTTGAAATCTTTTGATACCTCATTTAAGGTACAAGACAGCATTAGGTTTTTTATTCTACGAAGGTTACAATTAATGGTACAGCCCGCATGATGGCAAGCGGTCACTGAAAATCCAAAGTTAAAGCTAAGGTGTTGTTGACCCATTGTTGTTTAAACGCTCTGCGCTAGCTGCATGTACTTACTTACTGCCAGCTCAGCGTAGAGCGGTGGCATTAATCACTACTTTTTATACTCATTTGAACACAGGCACTCAGCTCAGACCACCTCAAATAGCAAGTGATCATTCCGACCACCACAGCTTCTCCGACTATTAGCAGGGAATTTAAAAACTACCTATATAGTATATACGTTTGTTTGCGAGGCAATACTAAAATAATCTATACATACTATGTCGTGCCCTAGACTGCTTGGAACTAAGACTAAGTCTAGTTAGTACACAGTTTTTGTATTTTCATTGTCAATGATAGGCAGGCGTGATTCGTGATGCTATGAGGCGAAAGACTGCTCGCCTATTACAGATATCGGATTATGCTCCACGTTTACGCTAGGTACCCTTCCCTTACTTCCTCAATTTAAAGAGTTTGGTAAATAAGCTTATGAGCTCAAGAAAACTCAGGTTTATTGAAATACACTTAAATTTTGTTTATTTATAGGTATGGTACAGACCATAGAGTAATTGGAACCATTTTTTGTTAAAACTATTAGAGGGCAGCTGCTTAGAACCTTTAGAACCTTATAAGTATTTAAATATGTAAAATCAGAACACTAGCAGGTATTATTATTATATAAATGTATTTAAAGTCATTTTTTAGATGCCCCAAACCCAGAGAATCCCATAATCTGAGCAAGTTCTGACTGAGCAGGTGACTCTTCAGCTTCCTCATTGTCCATCAGCTTGCGTTTCTTGTCGCGGCGTCTCTCTCTCCTGAGTTCCTTTACCCTGGCTTCTTCTTCAGCAGCTTCTCTTAGTCTCGTATCCAGTTCATATTCACTCTTTTTTTCTTCCAGTTTGCGTTTATTCAATTGAAATCGTGCCTTGACCTGGAACAGGATGAATTAAAGAAAAGTTAATTTGAGCTAGATTTATCAGAATGATACTGGTTACATTACAATTTAATTGATAATTATTAACAATTTTATTTTACTAACAAACTGCAGATTGTGCTGTTTGAAATTGTATTAACCAAAAATTGCCACTAGATTTAGCCAATAAGCTTTTCTAGTTAGTCTCCAATCCCTAACTGGTATAATTTAACTGGAGAAATGGACCAAGACCTTTTCTCAATCAAAGAATCAAACACAGGTCTCTACTTAATATGGAGTGTAGATATTAATATAACATTTAGTTTACACTATGCATGACATAGAAAAGGTGTCATTGGTAATTCAAGAAAATATTATATTATTTAAATAAATACTTAAGTATACATACTTACTACTTAAAAGAGTGGTAAACATACCACTGAGAAAACCCACAGGAGACAGGAGTAGGTCTCCTGTGGGTTTTCTCATTAAAATTGGAGTTGGCCCACTGGGAACTGTACCACTACAGTTTACTAACTACTAAGTGCATAAGGTTGCCAGTGTTCCACAAGGACACACAATGCTAGTGTGTTCTTACTACTAAGTAAGGATATACTACTAGAGAATGAGTCCTCAACAACAACACGGTTGGCAACACATTTGTAATATCTCTGGTATTACTAGCTACACAGCTGTTTATACCATGTTTTTATGCAAATAAAGATATTATTATTATTATTATTACAGTGACTGCTTTATACCATTGGTGGGCTATACACTTGTGTACCACCTTGGTGGTATAAAAAAACATTTGGTGTTGTGTTTAAATCAAGAAGGTTGAGAATCAAGAGATTGAGTTACATTTACATATTGGTGATAATTTTTTACTAACCTGATCCAGTGAGCTCCGTTCAATTTTCATGGACATACCAAGATTCCTCTGGTGCTTTTTTCCATTGATGTGATCCAAAAAGTTAATAGAGTCTTTAACCACACAATCACAAACATTGCAGTAATATCCTCCAGATTGTGAGGTTGGTGTGTTCTTTGTGATGACAACACTCTTTCCTAGCTTAGAATCTAAGTCAACTTTGTATTCTCGTTGCTTAAGAAGCTCTCTTTTAATAGGTGGTGCTGAAAACAATGTTATTTCTTGTATAAATAACCTGCTTTACGGACATTAAATATACTTATTTCTTATATGCTATTACCTTTCTTTTTAGATCGTTCTTCTTCTTCTATTTCTGCTTTTAATCTTTCTGCAGCGATTTTCTCAAACTCATCTGTGTCCCATTTTCGACGATGGTCATCAGGTCTTAAACTCATCTTGGTAGATATTTCGGGATCCGTTTTTATAGATAGAAATGTAGTGCAGAAACTGTAATAAAATGTATGAAGATTAGTAACACTTTGAAAATAATCTTTCTCGCTACTTTATTTACATAAAGGCAGAATTAGCTATACAAACTGAACAAACTGCAGGAGCAGAAATTAATCATGGAGGTAATTACACAGGAAAATTCAATTGAATTTCTATTAGTAATGTAAATACCTGATAAAATTAAACTAAATTATGTTTGTTTTATGAATAAATAAAATTGCATTTACATTTATTTATTGTGACTGACTCGATGTGACTACATGACCTGACGTAACTGACAGGCAATAAAGGCATAAGCTTATATACTCTGTGGCTATCCACAGAGTATATAACTACTACGTTTTGACATGGCATGACAATGACAGTCTTCTTCTTCTTCCTAAGTATGGCAATCAATCCCTTCAGGGACTATTTTTGCCAGTGTCGAGTGTTAGAGAATTTTCATGTTGCAAAATTTCTCGTGTTTGCCGCATTAAAATGCCTAGTGTCATGCATTCTAACGCCCAATGGAGTTTCTGGAGACAACCCACGGCAGTAGCAGATCGTAACACGCCTTTAGATTAGAGGTAACCTATTGACCAAAATGATAAATCACTTAACCCAAAAGTCGTATTATGGCATTATTTCCAATGCTCCTATAAATCAGTCACTAAATGAAACTTTACTGCACATATCGACACCAAAAATACACATTAAAGATCACTATAACACAATTTACGACACACTGGAAAAAATCTCAACCGCTCCGCCTGATTCCCGCCAAAAACTCCGACAATGACAGTCATGACACTGACATGAGACTAACACACCAGTTTTGTACAATTTGACGTTTGTATTTTGGTGTTGCTCTCTTCATTATATTTTTTAATGGATGATATTCTCGGATGTATATAGTAATTATTCGAACACCTAACTTCGTGTCTACAATCAAACAAGTCGAAAGTGTAATTAAGGTTTCTAGGTGTAGTGATTTATCCATGGATCTAGTGTGATACTAATAGATTTTGGTCACGTTTTGGACCATTTTGGTCGATTGCCAAAAAAACGTTGATTACCTCCCTAGAACCTTCAATAACGAAGTACGAACCTACAATAATTCAAATGAATGCATGACACTAAGAACACAAGTTATTATTGAGAAATTTGATAATTATCTTACACTCGAAACTGGCAAAAATTGTCTTTGAAGAGGTTTGACTGCCATAGCTAGGAAGAAGAAAGAAAATACAATTCGCTACGTTTTGAGCACTGGATTATTTACATTTTATGCATGAAGCATATATAGGCCAGAAGTATATTATACTCAAAGATTGCTGTGTGAATTATAACACACATTCACATTTACTAAATATAAAAAAATCCATCTCTTCTAGTACATAAATAACCTCACTCCAAATGATTCCTCTATGAGAGGACGGAAATGCTTGTCAGGAAGTAGAACCAAAGGAATACAACCGCTACGTACTATTTAACAGCGTAGCGGTTGTATTCTGTTGGTATTAACTAACTGTCTAGCGTATATTGTATGGTTTATTCTTTTGGGTTACAGATGTAACCGAGAGTAGTTTAAGTGGTTTATTGTTGCTATTTATATTTGTCATAATTATTGTAATTTGATAATAAAAATAAATTAATAATAAAATTTATTCATATTTGCTCCAAGTTATTCAGGAAAGCAATTCATATTTTTCCAGCTTATATGCACCCTTTTAAAATTTTTCGACTGCAACCAGCTCATTATAAAATTATAATAAACATTCTACACTTTGATTATATACTTGATTATATATAATCAAAGATTCTACATTACATTATTTATGTTAGGTATATTTAATTGGGCAAACCTGGGGCCTAGGAGGTAAACTTTAAATTTCAAACAAAACTCACTAGATAGGTATTTCTAACCACATAAGTTGCGTAATTTCACATTTAATTCTTTATCTGCGAAAATCTTGCGACCCATCTCAAACCACAATAGTCATAGACAAGCATGGGTTAATGCGACGCTATTTGGAGCAAGGAGCTTGACGAAGTGGTGTCATGATGAAAATGAGCCCGGCCTCCCGACTGTGACACATGGCACGGCTATAACATTATTATGACGAGAAATTTCTTCATTTTGCCCTTTTTGCCGCTGGGGTAGCAGCTATCTATCACGGTCCTTTGTTGCTTCGCTAGCTACTCGGATTTGTGCACACACAGTGTACCTACCTATATCTACTTACATACTATAGTGTAGGGTAGATATAGTGTGGTGTAGCGCTGCCTAAAACACTCATTTAAATGAAATTAAAAAATCAACATTTTCAGTCATGATAGAAGCCAACAAAAAAAATATATCTGCTTTATTCTAATAACGGCCCATCTTATTTTTTTTTTATATACAGCGGGCATCTAGCCGTTACAATAATACTGCCTGCCTTTTAATAGAAACTCATATAAAGCTATTGACGTAGTAATGTTATGTATTGAAATACCTAATATAAAACATGTCAACTACTTGAGATACCGAAGCCCAACAGCTATCTAATCCCTATGTAATAACATAAATTCGAAGTACGTTTGAGAAGAAAAAACACGTACCTATAGATAAACATATATCTCCGTAGCAGCCTCACCTGCTGCCATATACCCGAAATTTTATCATAAAAATGCGTAACCTCGAACTGGAGATGCTACATATGTAGTGAGGAGGAGTAGGAGAGTAGGAAACTATAACCACTAACGATACAAGGAAGAAAAGTTATTGAAGTTATAAAAACACATGTAAACTGGTAAGAACACTTTATATAGAATGGAAATATAAAAACAATGATGAAAACTACTATTATTTACTTAACAACATAGCGCGAGCTTTATTTCAGTACCGTTCAATGTTAATGGCATCGGTCTCGTGAGGCGAACAAAGCCTGACGGACGTCGGAGGGCGCGCCGGAAAAGCAAAGTGTATGTTTATTTACAGCGCCTGAACGTATTTGATGGATATTATTATATTACGTTTTTTTATTAGATGCTTGTATGATATTATATTAGATTAGATGTCGTATATGTAGGAATAGGTGTATATTAAACGAGTACTTTGTCAGATGTTTTAGAAACATTATTTGATGTCATCAATGAATTCCCATTTAGGGTCTCCACATAGATTTTCCAAAATCAATGTTGTAGGTACCTAAGTTAATTTTTGGGGTTCCGTACCTTAAAAGGAAAAAAGGAACCCTTATAGGATCACTTTGTTGTCCGTCCGTCTGTCTGTCAAGATTTTTTTAAGAACGCGCGGAGATATCTAATTGAAATGAATATGAAATACCCGGGTCTATGGTCACTGTCAAACCTGTAAGCTAATATGAAGAAAATATATGACCGTTTATGTCGCAAATTTTCGCAAGTTTTGCGATTTCACAAGGGAATCAAAACCTATAGGGTACTTCCTGTTGACCTAGAATCATTTAATTTGACAAGAAGCATTGTCGTGCAGCACAAGAAAAGGAAAAATCTGAAAACCGTAAATATGTATTTTTTTTAATGCGAATTTACTGAAAAAAGTCTGAATCACGATGTTGAGAGTCACAGACAGAATAATGACCTCATTTGAAGTTCGCCTACTTTTAACCTTACCTACAAAATATGTGTAGGAACTCTCGGTGCGCAAGTCCGACTCGCACTTGGCCGGTTTTTCTATATATATGTATATTATAATAAATGTTACAAATTCCGAATTCTCCGCAGTTTTCTTTTTCCGAAATGAGACTACCATTAGGTATCTGAATTTGGCCAATTACACAGTTTGAAACATAAAGCCAAATAAATACATTTTGATGTAACAGAAGTAAAACATTTAATCTTCTAGGTTTTTGCTTTCTTACTCCGAGTGCTCAGCGACCCAAAATGTGTCTCTCTGAGAATGCAGTATAGCAATGATAGAAATAATTTACCGAGTAGTTTCATTACAGTCACTTTTCGTCCGAATAGATTGCGCTAAGTGAATTCAGTAAGTTGTATTCGAAATTCCCTCTATAAAGTCGCATATCGCTATCGCATTCCGACCCGATAAAAGATATTGAAAACAATTTGTGATGGAATTTTCCCGACAGCTCCGGCTGTGTGAGAAAAATTGCTCCTAAAACCGTTCGTTCACATTTTCGATAAACTGTAAGTTATCTCTCACGTGTAGTTTATACTAATATTACTTCGGTCGATAATTTTGTTAAATCCATATTTTTTTATATATTTACTTAGGTATTTATATTCAATATATTTAGGTATCTCTAAAGCGCTTTTATAGTTATACAATTTCGCCTAAAACATATTTATCCCGTATTGACTTTTGTTGACAAAATCAATTATTTTATTATCTATCAGCCTTATTACACAGATACCTAGTTAGGCCATGATCACGATTTTGCCGTAGGGAACTTATTACTCCAGAAATTCAGAGGGTATTCGACGGTATAGGCTCTACTCTACCTACACCTACCTACGTAAATAAAAAAATAATTTTTTTTGACACAGATAGGTTTATGTTTACCGCTGTCGGCACAGACGCAAGCGAGGAAAGCAATTTTCAATAAGAGAACGTGCCTAATAGCCGTCGATAACAAGTCGAAGGTCCTATCAAGTGATATATTGCTCACAAAAGTGAAATCCAATAAGTATAAAATGCAATAGACAGAATGGCGATAAAAAACAAATGAAACTGTTCGCAAAAACGTCGAATTTGTACGAATCCCTCGTCAACAGAGTAGGTTTTACAATTACGAAACGGACCAATTTGTATTTTACCGATGGTATAAAACGAATGTTTGTGCTTAATTTTTAGGATCCTAAATCAAAATGTATCTTTGATGCAACCGTGATATTTCCGCTGAATTCTAATGAAAGCTTGGCTGGGTGGGATAGGCACTACGATTAACTTTATATTTATTATTTACCGACTCACACTTACTACATACTTTATAAACAATATGTCGGAGGCAGTGATAGTTATGGCAGAAAGCATCGAAGCGGCACTAATGGCCCGTGGACCGAGCGTCATCGTGCTTCGTCGGACGGTACTTTTCCGTTACCGAGTTCCCCTTCCTACTGACGCCTATAAAAAGGCCTGCGCTATTGTATCGGCACGCATTTCCAATGATTGCGTCTCTGTGCACGGACCACTGTCTAGTACGGTAACTGTCACTGGCTTCTTTCACTGATGTTTACGCGAGTAGATAATCAGTTAGAGAGAGGTTTCCTCTTATTGTGTAAATCGCTAATGTTTAATTAACGTTACATTGCTATTTTATATCGGTTATGACCTTTCGGTCCTAAAAGAGTAATTGCCGAGTTTCTTGCCGGATTCTTCTCAGCAAAAACAACCTTCCGAACCGGTGGTAGATTCTGACGTTTTGAAAGTACTTGTCTAGTCAAATAAAGATCATTTTGAGTTTAAAGTATTAGCTATAACCCTCGTTTCACTTCTGATGTCATACCCCCGCCGCACCTGCGTTCCGACAAATACAAAGTCTGTGTTTTCTTTATTTTATTTTTATTTTCAGCAGAAAACAAATCACAATCGTTTTAAAGGTGTGTAACGGGGTTAGTTAATAGGTCTACAGAGAAGACTATTATATTTTATATTACTGGAAAAAATAAAAATGCATATTGGTGCCAATTTTGTTGTTCAAAATGACTAAACTTAACAAATTTGATAGGTCTAAAAATATTGCCATCCTTATTTAACCCCGCTCATGAGAAAGGGATAGCAAGACTTTAAGATCTGTCAAATTAGTTAAGTTTAGTAATTTTGAACAACAGAATTGGCACAATATTGGCTTAACACTATTAATTAAAATTTCGTACGTTAATAAGTACATTTGTTTGTTATCTAAGTAAAATACGGATATAAGTATATACGTTGTACGTTGTTTGCAAAACGATACTGTCATGTATTGGGATTGTGGTATTTCAATTTTCTCTTCAATGTTGGCCGCACATAATGTAGATGAAGCATCGGTATAAAACATACAGTATGTAACAGAACATATTACAACGCCAGAGACATTATTCAGCTTATTTCCCAACGGCTCCTGTCCATATTTCCGAGCACACACCATGTGTAAAAGCATTGTTTGCCTAAAATGATTCGGAAACATGTAGATCTGTAAACAATTTAGAGGTGAATGTGGACGTTTTGCATAATATCATCTATTGAATGAATATGGAAGCTGAATCAGTTAAGAAGCTACCACTAAGTTGGCACACAAGCATACGGCCCACCTGATGGTAAGCAGTCACCGTAGCCTATAGCCGCTAGCATTACCAGGGGTATCACTACAGGGTGCCAACCATGTTGCTGATGAGGACTCACTGTGCTAGCAGCAATACTACTAGCCCAGCAGTATCCTCGTGGAGCACTGGCAACCTTACTTACCGCAGAAACACAACACTACATCAAGTAGTGTTATTTCACTGCGGTCTTCTGTAAGGCGGAGGTACAGTCCTCAGTCGGGCGGCTCCAATTTAAATGGGATTACCCACGGGAAATCACAAATCGCCCTACCTCTCTTTTATTTATTAAGCTATTTCCATGCTAAGTCATATGAATCTGGAAATAAACTGACCTGCGTAGGTAATCATAATATGAATCGTTTTAGATTCCTGCCTAATTAGCAAGATTGATATCAGCAAATATGAATTTATAAGAAACTGAGAAACTTTCAATGTGACGAAAGCTTTATATGGATTTGATGGTAACGTTTTGCTTTTTTATAACTACTAAGAATTATAATACATATAGTTGACACATAACTATGACAGTGGGGGCTAAAGCCGTCTATTCCTTACTCAAAAGGATCATGACGTTGATAAATGAATAAAATCCATTTCTTAAAGTGCGTGGCGCATTCAATTGAACATTTCCATAAATTACTGTTAGACAAGGGTTTGTATGTACATAGCTACGGAAGTTCATTGTACTTAATTTTTAAAAGCTGAGATGGGTATTTCGATTTCTTGATATAGGTAGGCCTACCTAGCTAGATTCCTTTTATGATTTACAAAGCTGAGAACGGAACTCTGGAGAAGAGGAAGCAACCATCGTTTCCCGTTTGTCAGGAACTGCATTCTTGTATTACCTTATAATTTTCGTCGAGGGTGCAATTCTGTGTATAACGAGTTATTGTTTGTCTTCTATCCTATCCTTGCTAGGCTCCTGAGCCCCGAGCTAGCCGCTGCACCTCAAAATAGGATTACGGTTTGCCTTGCAGCGGGGCTTCGTCCTTATGGAACTTGCGCTTTTAGCTGTGACATATACATTTACATAAATAGATCGTATCAAATAGATCGCAAGTTCACTGATTCACATTCGCAACCAATTTAGGTCATGGCGTACCTATAGTAAGATTTTTTCAAACATAAAATTTAAATCATATTGTAATTCTATATATTATTATAGGCCAGCACTCCAGCGGAGTAGAATGTTTATTCTTTACCCATATGCTTTGTTCGTATGTCTGTCAACAACCCATTTCTATAGTGAGGCCGGATTTAAAGATTCATCCATTTGGACTTTCTTTTGCACCTTAGGTATCATAGATTCTTTGCTATTTTTATATATTTAGGCCGCGTCAGAACAAGATTTAATTTAATTTTCGCCGATATAGGTACTACGTTTTTTATTTCGTAATATTCAATATTTAATATAGCTGCAAATTGAAATAACGGGTCACTTGGTACGAGTTCCTGAAAGGAGCGGTAGGTGCAAATAAAATATTATTTGGCATCGAGCATTTTTTTAGCATAATGTTCAGTATGGGGCTAGCCCCTCCGCGCCCGGCGGCTATTTCACAATATTATTGTATTTAAGATTGAGAAATATAATCAAAATCATTACATTAGTAACAGTAAAATCCAAAAACAGTGTTTGAATACCCTCTAATTTCATTTGTTCCAGATACGCTTCCTAAGAGGCTATTTTTATTGGAAAATATTGGAGAAATACTAATTTTACAATATGTTAGGTATAAATTATTGCCATTCAATAGCCAAAGCTAAAATGAAAAAGTACCTATGGTATCGTATGTTTTGTATTTTCCATTAATTAATAAATAGGTGCCTGATGGTAGCGAGAGCTACGGATTATTGTTCAAATAATCAAGAAAAAAATGTTATTAAGGTAAAAAGGAATTGAGAACCGTTTTGAAATTAATGAAAAGTAAAATTTGAAAATAATTAGAACAAACAAATTAAGGCAAAGGGAATACAACATCGTTTGTTATTTAATTTGCTTCAAAGATAATATTAAAGCACATTCATGTGACGTTGAAAAGCATGAAAGTTGACGGGGAAACATTTAATTTTTTTTTTGCACACGATTTGATGGTAAGTGATTTAATACCATTTTATAGTTTACGAATTTGTCTATCAGTCTATCTGTTGCCTCTTTTAATTGGGAAGACAATTTGAGTAAGAAATATAAATATCTCAATTATCAAGTCTGAACGCGGGGTACTCGAGATATGCGATTTCATCGTACGAAATATATTTCGAATCACCATTGTACGGCAATATAACAAGACAATTGAAAAAATATAGTTTGCTACGAAAACGAACACGAACAAAATATAATATGCCCCAGTGAAGCTAGCTTCAACGTATGTACCTACTAGTGTTATGCTTGTTGTGTTGTATAATGCCTTTCTCGTTTAAATTCACTTTGATGAAAGCATCTAGTAAAAGCTGCTGTCAAGTAAGCCTATTTTTAAGTCCCTATAATATATCTATAGTCTATAGTTGAGATACATAACTTTATCTTGACTATCATTTTGTTCAGTTCTAGAGTAAAGTTTTACTCGTCATCTTTCTTCGAACGCAGTGGAAAACAAAGCAATCACAAGTTTGTGACAGAGCCGAGGAAACTTTCGGTCGAGTTTGCACCAAATTGGCTACATTGTGTTAGTAGCCAGAAGAATTTACAGCACTATGAAATGACAATATGACTGCGCCTGGTTTTGATGGATAGTTTTCAATGTCTAACATTAGTTTGAATGTTAGTGTAAGTAAATTATGGAAATTAAAAATATTACAAATTAAAATATATATAGGTATCATCCGTCATGCGTAAAGGGTAGGGAACTTGGAAGTGAGAGAAGCTAAGAATACGGAATGCTCAAAGAACGTTTCGTGTTTGTCGAGGTGTAACTACACTACGCCTACATACTACGAGGAGGTAAGCCTGTTGCGATCTCTCAGGCACACTTCTAGTCCAGCATTAAATGTAAGTATTGTATATGGCCCATATATGAATAATTCCTAAACATACAAATGCCATAGTTTTCATCTGTGAACGTTTATTTAAATTATTTATAAAAATGTTATTATATTTGCAAGCATTAATTTATATTCTTCGGTTCGTCACACGCTTGTTTCTTCGAACCGGTGCCGCGGTGGTGCTAAATTAGACCTTTATAAGTGTCTTATTAGAGCCAAAATTAAATGATTGATTTTTTTATTTTGATTTATATATTAGGTCCTTACATATGAAATTGGCGTTTTGTATGGGAGGAACAAAAAGTCGAATATTTTTTAATATAATATATTTAATTAATCAAAGTATGAACCATTATTTTCTATGCACTTTTGCCATCTCATAGGTAGTTCATTGATCCCTTTACTAAAAAAACCAGTCGGACGGGAATCAATAAAATCTTTGAAGGCGATTTGGACTGCCCCATCGGAGTTGAATTTTTTCCCTTGCAAGAAGTTATCCAAATTTCGAAAAAAATGGTAATCTGTTGGAGCAAGGTCCGGGGAGTACGGAGGATGTCTTAGACTTTCCAATTGAAGCTCTTCTAATTTAGTAGCCGTCTGTAGCGCAGTGTGTGGTCTAGCGTTGTCGTGAAGCAGCAGTGGCGTGGAGCGATTGACCAGCCTAGGTTGTTTAGCCGCTAGCTTTTCCATCATGGTTTGCAATTCCTGACAATAGACATCAGCCGTAATAGTCTGGCCAGATTTGAAAAAACTGTAATGAACAATACCGGCACTAGTCCACCAAACGCTTACAAGTAACTTTTTTGGGGTTAATTTTCGCTTGGGGCAGGATTTGGCTGGCTGGCCAGGGTCTAACCATTGCGCTGAGCGCTTCCGATTATCGTAAAGAACCCATTTTTCATCACAGGTAATGATTCGGTTTAAAATACCTTCATTATTGTGCCGGTTTAGTAATGTAACGCAGCAGTCGACGCGCGTTTGCCGGTTTGTTTCAGTCAATTCGTGAGGTACCCACCTTTCAAGCTTTTTAATCTTCCCAATTTGCTTCAAGTGAATTAAAACAGTTTTATCACTAACATTGCAGCCTGTAGCTAACTCGGACGTGGTTTGCGATGGATCCGCTTCCACAATAGCCTTCAACTCTTCATTATCAACTTGAGTCTCAGGCCGTCCACGGGGCTTGTTCTGCAG
Source organism: Falcaria lacertinaria (assembly GCA_951449985.1). NCBI lineage: Eukaryota > Metazoa > Arthropoda > Insecta > Lepidoptera > Drepanidae > Falcaria > Falcaria lacertinaria. Next base: position 5,375,669 of record OX602113.1, on the reverse strand, counting down.
GTCGAAATTTCCAGAACGAAAACGTTGGAACCAAAAACGAACTGTGTTTTCTTTTGCAACACGACCGCCATACACATCATTCACCCTTCGAGTTGTTTCCGCAGCACTAGTGCCACGGCGGAACTCGTACTCGTAAATAATGCGATATTTAAGGTTTTCCATTTTGTAAAATGAGTGACGCAAACAGAAAAAAACAGAAGAAAAAAAACAAATGAATGACGATCATCGAAGCACAAATACATGAGTCTATAGCTGTACAAATTTGAATTTGGAATTCCTTACCAAAGAGGAGAAATTCGTGATTAAAGTGGCCAGTACGAAAAACGCCAATTTCATATGTAAGGACCTAATATAAACTGAAATAGAGACATATATGAGATGATACATATGTAGTAGACAATTCCACACAGAAGATGTTTTAAAAATTAAAGTATTTTGTATTCTTTAGAAACTGTCTGACTGATTATGTAAAAAGAAATATTTTTAACTTAGCCTTTTGTAAGCTTAGTTTAAAAGTTCTTTAGTCTTAAATTGAAAAGAGCGGGTCGTCTCGCCAATTCAACACTTCAACAATTTTAAGCATAAATGTTACGATGTCACTGACTAGATATAATCCATAATGAGTCCAGATAATTACATACATATATTATTAACTAGGTAGATAATTTGTATTAAATACTTTTTGTTGGTAGTACATAATTTATTAAGCCTATTAAAGCAGGCTATAAAGACACTACTAATATTATACAAAAAAAAATATAAACAGATTAAAAATAATAATAATAAGCCAAGTCGTCACTTTTAGGATAGTTACAATATAGGTATAGCTTTTGATGAGCGACGAAGGTTACCGTGTAAATGGATTGGCGATGTAATTGCACGTATAAAATACCAATTTGGCGGGTGCTCGTCACCTGCGACCCGAGGATTAAGGATTCCATGCAATATCTGTTAATATGTAAATTAAGCAGTTACTTTAGGCGCCCTCTTACCTGTCTAAATTCCAAGCAATGGAGTTAAATTCGAGAAAGAGAGAAAATAAATTGGATGTTAGAATATTTAGGTACGAGAATTTTATGGTTATTAACTTAAAAAATAATAATAGTCGCATTAAAGAAAAATGCGTTTTGCATACCTAACATAAATGTTCGTAACAGTTCTCATTAGCTCAAACATAAAATAGCCACATTAATTTTAAGTCTGTTAATCATACATTTATGAACTTTGTCTAGTAGTGTATGTCATGTCAAAATTACCTGTATGTTAAAAGTTGTTGGAATGAGAAGTAGAATGTATGGTTTTCTGAATGTGGCAAACTATTTGTGTACGGCGCGCGGTAATGTACTTGGAAGATACCTACGTACTTAAAAGGTTTCTACCGCTATCCAGAGGATGACGATCGATACCTGGCCTGGCTGCCTACTCGTAAACACTTAAGCAGTTACGAATTTTGCACATGTGCCCAATCACAAGACCCAAGACAGTTAAACTAGTATATTAATTAACTATATTTTGTACAAATTATTTATTATTTACTGAAGTGTAAAAAAGGTATATAAAAAATTACGAATGAAAATCGATTAGTAGGTTATTAGTATTATGTTTAATAGGGATATATTGAATTGATTCAGGTTTTACTTTGCGGAAATTCATATTTATAGAATACAAAATATATTATAATTTGCTTTGTCTTCTTGAGCTCAGGTGTGGTTTCTTCCAAACCACACCTGAGCTCACACCTGGGCGCAGGCCGTTCGACCGTATCACACTCATTTAAGCGGACAAAGCAAATTATAATATATTTTGTATTGTTTAATAGGGGGTTGATCCACGCCTTTACTTCTACTCGTTATCGTTAATAATCCGTGAATAATCTCAGGAATAAGCCGTGAATAATGTCAGGCATAAGGAAAGTACATTGTTGTAACCAGCACAATGAGAATACCTTAGTAGTTGCTAAAACGTTGTATATAATGTATCGGAATGCCGCACATTCCCCAGGATCTATGGGCAATAGAAATCAAATGATTTACGTTCTCTCGCGGTAACATTCCAACAAATACCTTAACAAAACTTTTACACAATACTGCATTTACACTTGAGGTGGTGACTGTTGATTGAACTGCAGCTGTATATTATATCGAATGAGTGATGAAATATTGACAAAAAAGATATAAAATGCGTCTGTGATTGGAAAAAGAAGCCGTAGAAGGCCAAGGTCCAAATTTCTAGATCAAATTACCAAAGTAAGTACTCAATGATGTAAGGGTAGAGTGCTCAGAACCGGCGGATATGTATGAAACGACTAATGAATGTAAAAGAAGCAAAAGTGGTGTGTAGGTATGGAGTGAAATAACGTTCAACATCACTGATCTATTGAATCCTCTCTGCCTACCCCGTGAGACGCCAGGCGTGATAATGAATGTATGTGCATTATATAAATGTTGCACACTACTGAATAAAATATTAATGACATTATTATTAGTACCCAGTGCTTGTAAAATATTTACTGCTATATGATTGTAGTAATTCCAGTAAACATTCAGATGGAATGTATTAATTTCAGTTTGCATTACTGATTGTTTGCCGTATAGTTCTGTAAATATTCCATTATTAATGTGTGGAATAACTGTATATGTTTATCCTCTAATAGCTATCCATCCCGTGTGAACAATAAAGACTTTGGGCCTAAGGTAAAGGTATTGGTAACTATCTATTGATTACACGAACGGATGGAGAATAGTGGAATATTTTGGTCAGAATCCGTGTTACGTGCTTTGTAAGCGTGTTCTGTGAGACACACAAGTTGCTAAACCAATATTTGGTAGCTGACAGAGGGTCTGTATATACCTACTTGTGTGTATACAATAGTATACACACCCTGAGAGGAATACCTCAGGGTGGTGCTTATACGACACGAGATCATATACTGCAACAAGGTGTTTGTTTAATTGTATGTAAATAACTGTTTTTTTTTTCATTTCAGCCATCCAAAATATACCTAAATGAAAGAAAGGTCCATAAGCAATATTTCACACAACAACAACCAGCTAGATCTTCTTAGCCTACAGATTACTGAAGGCTAAGAAAATCTAGCCTAATGGACTAAAAATGAATTTTCCCAACAATGTTATTAGATTAATTTTTAGTATGACAATCCACTTTCGAGGCTGTGGGTCGAAATTGTATTTACCGTAGATTCCCTGTCCGTAGCTGCAACAAAAGTTGAAAGATTACCTGCGTATAAATAACACCACGTGGAAAATAACAATATCGCTTGGAGGTTGGAACTTGGCAATTTTTCACTTGACTGTCAAATGCTCATAAAATATTATTGGAAGCAATTTGGACGATATCATATCTTATGCCAGGGCCTGTGGCCATGGGCGTATATACAAAAGAACCTTATGAAAAATAAACAATATCCTGAATTGGAAACATTCATTCCGACGTGACAGCAAAGCTATACTTTGACAAATTACTGAAATTGCGGGTCGTGACCCGTCCACCCACTGCCTTCACCTACCAGTGGGGCGACTGAAAGTAGTAATTTTTTTGCACTAGCTGTGCCTGCAACTACGTACAGCGGTTTCGGAGATTAGCCAGAACTAACAAACAAACAGACAAAAAAAAAGTTTTTTTTAGTGGTATCGTATTATGTAGTATATTATCTACTCTGAGGTATTATCTTCTTTCATACATTATGCATTTAGTAAAAAGCTGTTATTTTGATATTAAAAACACACTTCAATTATTAATTAGTATTTATTACGCTATGACGCTTCATAACTTTATTTTTTTTTCCCATGGGTCGTGGTCCTGTGAGCTTTAAATTTTCATACTTGCAGTTCGGAACACTACCATTAACTTTTTACTGTACCTAAGGTTCTTTAATTATATTTATACATTTCATACTACCTACTACGGTCCTAAAAAAACAGCAATCCCTTGATATCATCAAGTTGTGCCGAGGGGCAGAGCGCGTTGTTTATTTATGTGATTGCTGTAGTTCATTTCTGCTTTCTGAAAAACCGCGTCTCCCTCCTCGTTGATCTTATTTATTTTTTATTTTTAGGTGCCTTTGGTTACCTCATTTATACTTTCAGGGTACAAATGCTTGATTACACGAGTATGTTCCCTTATACCTTGAACATGTAATTTCATTTTATATCTTATGTAATATTCCTTTGCTTGTTTGGTAACAATAAAAGCTTCATAATCTTGAACAGACACTTTTAAGTAAAGTGATGATGAAGCACTACTAACTTAGTAAGTTTATTCCTCAAATCTGAGCTGATTTATTACAAACTTTTCATAAGTATGAATCAGCTTACATTCAGTGCCAATTTAAATTAGAATGGATGAAGAAGGATGGATCAAGAAAATTTTGAATCATTGGCTGAGAACCGTAACGGTTAAGATCAAATAACCCTTGTTTTGGCTCGGTGGTGTGCCTTGGGCATGGTGATGTAATGTGGCACATTAATATCAGTAATGTCGAAGCCGTGTAGCGGCGCGCGGCCGCGTGCGAGTGGCGCGCCCGGCCCAGACCGGCCTCATTAATCCTCTCGGCCAACAACTCGCCAGCGCTGTGTGAGAATGACAGCACTCGTTAGTTATCCAACCGTTTGTTATGTTGTTATGACTCCAACACTATCTACCTATTAGCACCCGTTGATATAGTAATTTACGACGCCATTACTGGACCTAGTTTCAACAACACTGTATTACATTATAATGGGAAGCATGGTTAGGTCGTAACAAATGCAAACATAAACTAAGTTCAAAATGGGTGTTCACGTTCACGTTACAGCTCAACGATGCTATCAGTTGGAAGTGTTATTTGAACCGTCAACTGGAGATGAGAGTGCAGTGCCAGGGTAGTGAAGGCCGTTACTTTGCAGCACCAATAGGCCTCTGAGCCGGGTGCCAACTGTGACGGTAGCGCCTCGCTTGTTCCTGACAGCCTACGTTACTGGCGTCGCGCCGTTATGAACACTTTAGATTTGTTCATTCTTAATGTAATTTTCTATCGGTGTGAATAAAATATGTAGTCCATATTATTTTTTATTCCTTTGAACAAATTGAAATTATACAATTGAAATCAAGACCCAATTTTTGGGGACACGTGATTGTTACTGCCATTAGGCAGCAAGAGATCACATTAAAATTATTGGTCACAAATTGGATGTAATGGATGTGTAATCCTAAAATCATACCTGTGAACGACTATGCCACACATATAACACTTTTGATGACAAAAATTGGTTTGGAGAAATTTATATTTGAGTATTCTAAAATAAATAATCTAATTAAATTTTATTTATTTAGCATACATGTTGCCCCACTGTGATGAGTAATTAATTTCTCAGTATTTTTTTTATCGTCATAGTCGCGTATTACTATTTTAAATGACGTCTTGTTCAAGAAATCGTCTATCACCCTCAATATTATAATTATATTAAAACAATGCTGAATCCGTTAGCTGGCTAAGCTCTATAATGCAGCCGGTTGGTCCGAAAATTGTTCAACCCCTTAAAGTAATTGCATTTGTTAAACTTTAGGCTCCAAATTATTAAAGGGTCTTGAGAAAAACTGTTTCCCTTTACGATTACGATATATACAAACTTTTTAGATAATAGCCAGTATCCTCCAATAAACGCAGTGATTACTTTACCAAGTGCTCCTTTCGTTGTAAAACGACCTTACAACGGCATGTTAATTGCTTACGCTGTTTCTAAGCACTTTTTATTTTAAACCATTACAAAACTGTTTTTTATCATTACAATATTTTTAATGGAAAATGTTACAAACAATTCTATGTAATATTACAATTTGTAAGGCGTAAATTTTGCCATAATATCATACCAGTGTGCGTGAGAGTATGTGTGTGGAACTTGAGGGCAGTATAGTGTGTAAGCTGCAAAGTGTACGTACAAGCAATTACAACGGCTCCCCACCCGCCTCCAAAGGTTCTCTGGGATATATCTAAGTAAATAATTAACGAACTCTGCTTGAATTAGGGCAGGCACGCTTGTTCTCATAGACCTCTGCTCATTTTATGTTTATAGTGACATATATGGGCTTGCAAGCCCACATTAATGGTTATACAACGGCGTCTGAACTCACTTCGCACTAGAAGGGACGACAATTTGGTCATTATTTATTTATAACTTACGAACTATGTATATAACTCACGTATTGAACAAGCACAGAAGCAGTTGCTTCTTTCCTAGTATGTTAATTTGGAGAGCAATTTCCCTAATAGGTAAGCTCCGAGAGCACGTACCTACAAAGGAAATTGGGGACCCGCGCTCAGGACACTTTGATCCTACAGGAATGTGGACCCACGGGACAATGGTTGGGAAGCGCCTACTTAGTACCTGCACTTATAAACCTACCTTAATAAAACAAACTGTCTAGTAATGTCTTGGAACAACGCTATATTAATGTGTACTGAACATTTCTACAATACCATTACAAGCTATTAAACTAGAGTCTGTCAGTAATGTCGCTTCTTATTATAGGCCGTGACTTTTGAATTATTCAGCAATTGCTGTTTATCTGCTAAAGCAAGATTGTGTCAGTCAAATGATGAGCTCTATTCGTCTTAGGCTAAATTACAGACGAATTCCTTGTGGAAATTGTTGAGAAATACAGATCTTCGACACAATGGAGTGGATCTTGAGTAATGTGTAATCAGCGTAGTAAAATCTAAAGCGGGTCTGTTCAAACAACGTCATCCTTTTGTTCTCGTAATAAACTGTCAGAGCACAAAAGAAAGTCACTGAAATCGGATGTCGTCCTAAATTTCGAGGTTTTCTCACATGCTAACGGTCATGTCCTATTCACTCAAATATGGTTTACGAAATGAGACCTCCGTCACACTTGTATGTGGAGTTATTTCCGAACATAAAATCTAGGACAGCACACTCGTAGCTTTTATTTATGAGTCCATGTAATTTACAGTTATATAGGTATATACGTTCAAGGCTTGCAAAATCTAAGTAAATATAAAAACGTAACTTTGACCACCGAATAAATATCAATAGTCCTTAGTTTAACAAAAAAAATATGATTGTGGTAAATAAATAAGAATTGGAATAATCTTTTGTTTATCTTAAGTTATTTAGAAAATAAATAGTAAGCCACTATGGATGATCAAATACTTTGAGCCACTGGCTCATAAACGTGTTCACTTACTACTGCTACTGTACTAATTGAGCGGTATAAAAAATGAAGCAATTTAGACCCCGGAAGGCTCTCAATGTCGCAGTAGTAAGTGAAAGAAGTTGATACCACGGACTAACTTTTCAGATCAAAATAACAAAGTAGTTTGCCATTGCCAGTCAGTTTTGTAATGTGAAGACTAGTATGAAGAGAAGGGATTGATGAATGTGGGATAACCGAAAGAGAAGTGTGCAAGTCGAGAGAGAAATAGCGCTTTTGACTCTCAGTCTACTTTCGGCTGAAATACCCACCATGAAGAGGTACAAACAATGCACCCGCGGACAGTTCGGACTTCATCCATCCAATACCCACACACGAAATATATAATGTTACACACACATATTTGCCCTAATGTGGAGATCGAACACGCGGCACCTAGCTTAGCAGTCAGGTTCACTAATCACTAAACAAACGGTGTCGTTGTACTACTATTGCAAATTTGCAACAGAATACCAAGTTCGGCTTTTCGGTTCGTCGGAACCATCATTATAATTACGTATTAAGGGAGCCTTTATCAACAAAATAGAACCCACAACAAAGATTGTTAGATTTTGTTATAGACGTTATAGTTGTCTGTTTGTGCGCGCTAATCTCAGACATGGATGATTTGGATGCGGTTTTCACTAAATTTTTGTGGTAAGCAGCACTGAACATTTAGTGTTTGTTTGTTTGTGGTTTTATATCAATCAGATCATGAATACAAAAAGTTATGTACGTTGAATAATCAATCTTTCGCGCTTCATTAGCCTTATAAGTCAACAATCAATTCCACGCTTATGAAGTCGCGGGCACAGCTAGTGTATGAATACGTATCGAATGTCCCTCATGTACGCTTGAAAATGCTTTACCCAGTATTTTTGATTTGACGCTGCTAATTGACTTGTGATGTATGTGAACGAATTTAATTCCTGCCTCTCGTATGCGCAAGTGTTGTGCGTCAATTTTATCAATCATTGTACACATTGTAGGAACATTACCTACTACAAATTAAAAAATAAATGTGTTCACATCACGATACTGACAACAAATAAACCTAATGTACTTATTATGTTAAAACGATGGTAAAATCTGTCTGACTATTTGAAATTTCCTTTGATAAAGAAATATCTAGAACAAAGTGTGTATCGTAGTGAGGAAATATAAAAGGGAATCGTTTACCCTGCAGTAGCGATGAGACGGAGGTGGGAAATCACTGGCCGTTTCCGAATGAACCCTCTTCAGGAAATTGGGAAAGTCTCCTGCGGGCCGAGGCCACATCACGTTGAAACAAAAGGCGCTGATGTGCCACGTTACGACCCGTCATCATCATAAACAAAAATGTTTACGAATAACAACAACGACCTTCATGATGCTGTTTTGTCGCAATTCACTGATTTATTAAAGAAGATTAAAACCGGTGGTTCTATATTTTATGAGCTATTATTATGAAGAATCAACAACGTAATGAGCAAATATGTTAAAAATATTTTCTGTACTATGTTTTTTCTGTTTAGGCCTACGTAATTAATGAAGAAGAAATTTATTATTAAAAGTTTGTTGATTAAGCGACCTAAATGACTCTCACTTAGGTCAAAGACAAGAGAATATTACTAAGCAATCCTGTGGCAAGTATCTCCATGTGAAAGGCGCTATTGTTGTGCAAATTCTCATTAATTATTAATGCCTTCGTCCATTGGCGCGGTCGCTATCGCTTCTCGCTCAAATACATTAGGTATCTGTAGGCTTGTATGACTATAAGCAAATACCGTAAATTCACTATTGATTTCGAATTCTGTCCTCTATTAACATTTAAAAGACCTTTATTGAAGGCCTTTATAACTTTTTATATAGATACCAGTTTATTACTTTAAAATCTCCCAGAATATTAGTCGTAATTGTTTACGACACGAATAATAAAATAACTTTTACAGCGGACTTTGAGAGAAAGGAAGCTCAGTAATGATATCAAAGTAATAAATTAATGGACCTTTAAAATTTTCAAAGGCAAAAACGATCTCGAGGGAAGGTTAAATTAAGGTTGCATGATTTTTTGGTGAAAATGGGTTTGAGTGAAGTTAGGAACGATCAGGTGTCCCAGTGGGGCCGGCAGTGACTAATGAGCGGTCAGAGCGCCGACTGCTATCCTGAGGGAGCCTCGGCCCTAATACCTTGCCTACACCAAAAACAAACGTTCATGCTGACACATCCATTAAAAATTAAAGCCCTCGAAAGAAGATAAATCACTTCAAATACAGATTAAATATTTGTCATAGTATCGTTAAATTATGAACGTACCTACGTTTATCAGACCATTTTGAGAACATCGAAGAGTGAGATACATATTCTTAATACGGGAATTACGTCAACTCAAGAGCTATGAGAGACGGTTAACGAAATACCTGTAGCGTAGTATATTATCTACTTTGAGCCTGTAGTTAGGGTAGGGATATTTCTGGCGGACATACAGTTCTGTCGGTGTTCGATTGACAGTCGCCTAGAGAGCGGCTTGTTTATGGCTCAGATACCTACGATTTATAACCACTTGGTTTGTGCTTGTAATAAACCCGATAACTTAATTTATGGTACTAAAACGTCGGCTGTGTCGCCTTCCGTACTTCTGTATCTACATCATCTTGAGTAATGCCGACCACTGCAGCTCCCTACTGGTGCAGCCGTGTTTTGTAAAGATTTAACACATAAGATATTACTAGATATTAGTATAATAACCTGAAAGTGCTTAAGAAAAAATATGTTTATTCGGTTATGGCTCCAATAAGGCAATAATTACCGATTAGTTACATTCATTTAAGACCAAATAAATTACAAAAAGGGTAAACCTACTAAAATTTTATTTTCGTCTATTTGTGCCCGCGTCTTTTTACGCGTGAAACCAGATTCACAATTTTAGAGGGTTTTTCTTGCGCAAAACCTTATTATTAACAAAAATAAAACTTTATTTAAAAAATAAATTTAGCTAAAATTACTCCTTATAACATCAGCAATGTGCCTGTGAAAATCAGTCTAGCCGTTTTGGAGATTGGTTTCAAACAGTCACTTAAATTGTATTTATTTGTATGCATATATATATAATTGGTGAGTTTAATTTTGAACGAACAGAGAGAAACATCATTAGTTGGAACACGTAAATGTTATAAAATATATTATATACCGTATCACTGAAATTATAACATATAATTGTAACTAATATTTCATTTTTTTATACAGACATAAAATTTATATAAATGTTTTTATAATTATATTAATTTTTCAATTGTGCCTAGTTAGTAAAATGTAACATATGTAAATAGCTTAAAACTTCGTTAAGAGCCTTCATCAAAAGGTGGGGACGTGAGCCCCTAGCTATACTCGTTATGAAGGCAAATCTAATATACCTAATATAATAACTAGAAACCCATTAATCAGCAAATTTTTCTTTAACCTTAAAAACGGGACGGATGTGTTTGTGTTGAGTGAGTAAAGGCTCGGGGGTAAATTGATTTCAAAGCCGTTCTATTTTTTTCCTTTGAGCCTTGTGCGGTCTGTAATAATAGGGGATATAAAATATTCAGAAGAATATTTGTTTGCACTGGGTGTGGTACGTATGACGAAGCATATCCCTGATCACTTCTTAATAGTATATAATTATAATCAATTATTTACCAAAAACCAAATTTAGCACAAAAACTGCGGCGTTCCCTGCACTAAGCAGCTTGTGTCGCACGAGACCAGAATGAAGTATAGGTATATATTTAGACGAATCCTGCGTTGGAGATATTAATCTGTTTATTTCAGCTTTTGCTCACAATAAAATATCACGATAATGTATTTAGTCTAGAGTTGACTGGGCCTACTTTTATAGTTCTGATGCATATTTTTAAACGATTTAAATCATGTTTATTTAGAAATAGTTTCTAATATTCAGAGATGGATCAGTAACGGTGTTAGTTCTATAAGTACTTAAATAATTCCCATGTCTGAGATGAAAGGAACAAATTATCGAAAAGATTAGGCGCTCAAACTTTTTCACGGAAAATTGAGTCACACACAAATCCAAAGTACTTCAGGAAAATCAGTTAACATAGGAAATTAAAAGAAAGCCAGGCGACGCTCCGTATTTTGTGGTCGGTCGTCTGTACCCGACAGACGGATGAGCACACGATAACATTGAAATAAGACTTCGACCTCCACATGCCTCAACTTTTAAATTACGAGCAGTTTTCCTCACAGTATTATAAAATATTCAACTGTTTTAACTCCCGGCCTTCTTCTTTAAAGTACGCTGTGTTTATTAGATTTGTAATAAATATATTATGTTTTCTTTGAAATAAACTTCGAAACTGAATTTTTAGGTTAGGTAGATAGTCAGTTTAGTATCTCTGACAGTTTACTCAGTGTATTGTTTGGAAATTAGAAGCAAAATGTTAATATTTTTTACCTAGCCTATGTCTAAACTAAAATATTACCCAATTCGGTCCTTATTGAAAAATCAATGAACTACAATTTTCATCTTTTGACATGACTTTCTGATTTGACAGCACTAAAACTTAATTTTGTCAGTTCTAAGCCTAAATTTAGTGTAATTTTGACTAATAAACAGAGGGATTATAAGTTTAGGCTTAGGTGACTTATTTTTGGCCGTTATGAAATATCGCTAATGTAATGTGAATTAAGGATCGTATGATTTGAACACTTCAAAGTCCCACGTTACTTATTTATGAAGACTTATTCTTGGAGAATTAACATTAAATATCTTAAGCTAAGAAGCGAACTTTCTATATTGCTTATTTAAATTAATTTCGATTTGTATATTTGAATGTTTTAAAGATAGTCGCATAAACCATATTCCCTAACTTACAATATTTATTTCAAAATGTGCATAATATGATGTACAAAAGAATATGGTACAGGTTCGGGGTGAGCGGAGATAAAACAATTATATTTGAATGGGTTGCTTAGAATAAAACTGTCATATGGTTTTATATATGGAAGGGAGCAGTGGATAACGGAATTTCGCACCTTTTCCATTTTAGTACTAGTATGACTATAGGTAATCGTATTTAAAAAAAACGAATGCTTGAAGTACTTGCTCGTTAAATTTTTGTTTTTAAACTGATAACATTTATGAGCCGTGGTGGCCTAGCGGCGCAAGTTCCAATACAACCGATCTGTTTGAATGAGTTTTCCTAACTTAAGTGCAGAGATTACTCACACCACGAGCTTTACAGTGAAGGAAAAGCATCGTGAGGAAACTTCCATGCATACGTCTGAGAAGAAATTGATAGACGTAAGTAATGCCTAAGAGACGGCGAAAGAATCACCATCTGTCACTTAAGTAACTTATCTTCGGTGTAAAGTGGGTGCTGTGGGTAACACCTATGCCTACTTCTTCGGGAACCTTGTGAAGGCGTGATGATATGAAGTTAAATTTGTATTGGTGCTGAGAACGAAATCTTCAAATTTGACTAAATTATGTTAATTAAAGTGCTTCATAATTAGAGCAGTATTAACACAAATAGTATTTTTCCATTTAGACACTATTATTAATATACCTAGAAAATCCATGTATTTTCTAGGTATATTATAAATATTAATCTTCGCTGTAATTTGAATAAATATGAAGGAATATTGAAATGACTAAGACAACACCAAGGGTATCACTCGCGCGTTGCCGACCCCTAAAACTACCATTATTATTCCCCTAAGACTCGCTGCGACACGTTGTTTTATTTGACACCGTTCCTCGTAACCATTTCACCTTATATGTTGAAGTTTATTATCTATACACGCATTCAGAGATTTTAACGTGATTGAATACAAAAACTAAGAGCTAAGCGCTATATTAAAAGGACAGAATAGTAGGTACCTACCTAAGTAAGAAGACGGGAAAGTATACAAAGCCGCAGTACACCATTTTTATGTCATAACGGATGATTTTCGTTAGTCCTCCGTCAGGGCTTTAGGCTTTCTGTCAGTTACAAACAATGTATCATATTTTTATTAAAGTAAATTTGTCCGAATCCGTGTGGAGTGTGGTAGAAGGGAACAATACATGTAATGTGATGTAGAAATATCACTGGCCAGAGGGCTGCGTGGGCAATGTGTCCCCCGCGCCGCCCCCGACCCACGCGGGTGGCCACCGATCAAATTGGAAATTGGATCAACGAGCTAATAGTAAATAAAATATATCCGAACCAATTTCATTATTGACAGCTCATAATAAAAGTTGTTGCTGCGACACACGACACGTACCTGACGTTGTTGATTTAATCATACCATAAAATATATGGCAATTTTCAATTTACTTAGCCTCCATTTGAAGTCCATTTGTATGTGTACATAATTCCACATAATAGTGGTAGAAGTGGCATGTAGAACCGTAATGTCCACAGAATACCTTTTTATCCCGGCGACGTGCTATCACATATTGATTTCAATCGACGGTCGAAGTCTTAAACCCAAGTTTGTTACAATAATATTACTGTATTGATCTAGTAACTTTGGTTTCTGGCATTAAAAAAAGATTGAATACATTCAGAGATATCTGTTAGATAACACGGCAAAATTCAAAAGCATTGTTTTAAAATATGTTATTGATAGCAAGAATATTTGTAAAATAAGTTCAAAAACTAAAACCCGACTATGGAATAGGCTCTAAAAAGTATGAGACCAAAAAATATTCTCGCTTGAAATTGTTATGTACAAACTATTCAATATTTGATCAGGTATGTATTGCTTGAAAGATGATTTAAGTGAAAAGCGGTATCGTTCTCAGAAGAATCGAGCACAAATTTGGGATGTGTAGGTACTAGCCGACAACCTACGGCGGGAGATACATAAAGAGCTGTCAGGTAACGAGAGGACACCAAGACGAGGCGGTTACACGCCATTATTCCATCGCAGTCTCAGGAAGCTATTACGAGTAATGTAGTGGCGACGGCGCACCGTCGCTTTTTGTTGCGCGGACAAAGAACCGCGCAACTAGATTGTTTCTTACGAGCAAACAATGCAAACTCTTTCCGTTGTCTCCACAGGATCCTCTATCAGGAACACTTTATGTAAGGTACCTATTCCGTTTATCCTACTTATTAGTTAGTTTTTAACAAAGATTTACTTGAGGACGGTGAATATATGGAATTTCATTAATTGGAAGGACATGTTGCACAAAGGGTTCATAAGAACCCCACTGGACAGTAATTAAACGGGAGAGAAGGAATGTTTTAAATTGAGGAAAAAAGGTTTCCATTGCAGCCAATGAGCTAAGAGCACATTCTGATCTGAAGAAGTTGGGACTTATACAAATTATTGGCATTTTAAAGATACCAGTAATTAACAATAATAGTTAAGCCTGAAATCTCGTCTGCCCTAACGCTCCTAAGATGGTATTGTATTAATTTTGTATATTTACGCCTTCCTTTCCGAAACAACCACTTTCTAGTTTCAGTTCTCACGTTTTAAACTCCCTGTCTAAGCATGATTAGTGGTGACCCATCGCCATGCTTCAGCAACATTCAAATCCCCAGCTTAATTAAATTATGTAGATAAAAAAAATCAAAAATGAAAACGTCATATATATTTAGATAGACTCGGAAAACGAATAATGATCTCACGACTCAAGTCAATATTTTAACCGATTCGCCCGCCAGAGCAATGAAATTAAATTTACTATTATTTCGTTTGTGAGCGTTGCGTTCTTATAAATACAAAGGTTTATCCGCAAATAATAAATGGTTCGTTCGATAGCCTTGTCCTACGCATGTGCCACCCTTATAAAACGTGCAGGTGTTTGTAGTGTGTGGTGCGGCCCTAACTTTATGCCAGTAAAGCATTGCCTTTTGTCGTCTGGTGTTTGATTTTATGTGTTACTGTGAAATTATTGTTCCCACGCTAGTTTATGAAGTACTTAACCACTTTTAACATATACAATGTTACTGATCGTGTTTTGAAGAATTGATTGTAGGTCAGTTAGTTGTAGAATGACATTATTGATACCTTATATACTATTGTGGAGTAAAATAAAATCTTAATTGTTTGAAAATCAATACTAAGACTGAGGTTTGGATCAGTCGCAAATTGCTATCACGATAATTTTAATAAGTAGCCTGCGGCGAGGACCAGTTTTGTATTTTCATCTCGTGTTTTTGTAATTGCCCTCAATATAAATTAAAGACTGTTATACAAAATTAAATTCCAATATTCTAGAGATGCTGTAGGTATCAGTAGAATTTGATTAATGATTAGACAATAAAGCAGAATCTCTTTATCTAACAGACTCTATAGGCACTCTACGATAAAAATTAAAGCAGGCAAATTAAAATTAAAGGGGTGGCATTAGAGTTAATGTATGTAAGGATGTGTTGTAAAGTCGTGTAAGGCTGACGGAATGTGATTCTCTTAAGCATTGAGGGTGAAAGTGGCGCGGATTAAATCCGAGGTAGATGTGTTTGAGCCGAGGTTATGCTTTGAATAAATCAGGGCGGAGAGGTCGCAAGGTGAGCGTTTGCTGGACCTCTCTAGTCCGCGGTGAGCAATATCGCATTTATATGAGTTCGTTACGTGTCCGCTCCAAATATGCTATCCCGTTATCCTATCGAACTCTAGTCATCATCCCTACCCAACTTTTCGACAGACCACTTGGGACCTACTAACGGGACGCTATCATTCATATTTCATTTCAATCTTTACATAGTATACTATGAAGTCACATCCGCTATCTGTTCGCTTTAATCCTTTAAACTACTTTACGGATTTGAATGTTTTTTTCAGCAATAGAGTGAGTGATTCAAGAGGCAAGTTTTATGTACAATTTATTTAGGTTTTGTGTAACCTTTGCGTAGGATGGATCTTTAGTTACGTATAAAATTAAAAGGATTTTTTTATTTACTTTCAATAGTTTAGAATTAAATGTAATAGAATAGTTTATGTATTGTAGGTACCTTTTGAAATTAATAAAGGCAGTGAATGAGCTAAATTACAAATCACATCAACTGGTTTGCCCTCTCATTAGACCCAGGCTTAGTTTAATCGTTCATTCATAATATCCACGATTTACGGGGTCAATCGCTTAGATATATTTTCTGAAATATTTATTATAATGATAATGTAAAAACAGTAAATGTTAATTTATGTATTCTATGTATTCCATGTATTAATGTACTGGTTATAATGTATGGTGGGTTGTGAGTGAGCGATGTTTTGAATATTATGGTTTTAGGGGACCATAGTAAGACTTTACTGTCAGGCTTTCCTATAAATTATATCCACCCTTTTTTTTGAATAGATTGTCATCTGAATATCCAAAATTTTCCGACCTTAATAAAAATTCTATTTTACACACAAACTACAATTAACACATCACGTCTAGTAGTTTAATAATTTTATCTAAACCGTGGACACTATGGCTATTGTATCGATTGAGTTATAAGTAGTTAATGAGCGAAACATAATAAATTAATTAATATATTAACAAAACATAATTTATTTCAAACCATATCAACCCCTAGGAAACAATATACAATACCTAATGAACGTGCCAAAAACTTCATGAAAAGCTCAGAGTAGATAATATACTACATCATGAAAAGTTAATATTGATCACGATCACGATATTACGCTGATATTACCTGTATGTAATTACGTTCTTAAATCTGACTAGCATATTTAGAGAAAATAATAGTCTGCATTGAAGGATAAGGTTTAAAATAAAGCTATTCGTATTGGTAAAGTCGTAGAGAAGGATACCGCTAACGTTCTCCTTACATATAACCTAAGCTTGACGAGACCGCTGGTCTAGTGGTTACTATATACCTGACTGCTAAGCTAAAGGTCGCGGGTTCGATTTCGGCAAAAAATACATGTTTTTCATGCGTGTTTGCATTTGGTATGGCATTATAAGTATGTATTTATAAAAACGTATATAAGTATTCGAACAGCTGCTGGTTCCCATCGTACAAGCTTTGTTTAGTTTGGGACCAGATGGCGCTGTGCGATAATATCCAAGAAAAAAAGCTAATACGTATAGTGATATTTTCAAATAACATAAAAGCATGGTATGAGGCTTATGAGATATCGCGGCGTGACTTAGCGGGAGGCTCTGAAATAAAAGAGCTAATGAGCCGCGACAGTCACCTGCGACTCGCGGTGATAATATATTACTAGCTTATTTTGCTTACAGCGTTACTCGAAGGCGACGTCTCATTAAAAGTTAACACCCTGAATTTTGCCCCTTCGAGTCCCGCTCTCAAATTGTATTATATCAACGAGTTTAGTCGTTTTTCTTTGTTTCCTCGCAGCGAAATTTTCAATTTACATACTTATGAAAGGTTTTCATAACAAAAATCCCGGGTGCGGAACCGGTCGTCCCGGAAAATCCCTTTTGTGTTTGCCAATGAACGAAACCGTTTTCCGTGAGAACGAGAGAAGTTTAAGTTTGTTTCTTTTGTGTCTTTTATGGGATGTATGTACTGTGAAGATGTGATGGTTCAGTGAATTCACTTATTATATCCGTGTAATACATTCTAGTCTAGCCTTCTAGCTTAATAGTATGTAGGTTATTGAATAATATATTTCGTATGTTTAAAGTCAGTGACTAGCTCCTAGATAAGTTGTTAGATTGCAGATAATTACCTAGATTGTCTATACCTAGATGTATATACAGTTATTTTAACAGCTTCTTATTTTGGCAACTCCACACAAAGTAAGGAACAAAATATAGAACACGCATCCAGTCAGGTTCAGAATGCTTTGCATTTTATTGTTATAACTATTTAACCTAATAAAGTGAATATTTATGATTCGTCAGTCACGTGCTATGACTTTGTGGCAGCATAAAAAAATGATCTATGTCCGTTCCGCAACCATAAGGAACTTGAAAACCTTACTCTCTTCAGAAGCTTATGACTAAATTAATTAAATAATGTTTGCTACGGTCGTCTGCTATTCCTACCATATGTGGCGATTTTGAAAGTGAGTTTCAGCTGTATCCTTTCACTATTACATTTACTACATTACTTTGTACAGTAGCATTTTGCGTAAACAGAGTTCTAAAGTTGGTTAGAATGTTGAAATTCTAGGAAATAGTAATGAAATGATGGCATTAGACATGAGAGGGTTCTCTACGCTTGGTTTGCGTTAAAGCTCGGGCTTAAATAAGTCAGGAGCTTCCACGTAGTTAGAGTAGGTTGCCGCTCATACAGATAACTACATACATATACATATATTAGAACGTGTATTTCTACAAATATTATTGAGTGATTTTACTGTATATGTATCCGATAAAAAAAAAATGTTAACATATCTTATAAAGCCAATTTATTATTTGTCTGTGCAGTCTTGTGTTGTGGCCGCATCTAAAAAGAAGGTAGGTTAATTCGTTTTTTTATGTATGAACACCGTAGACACCGCCATTTCTAGGTCAATTGGCATGATCATTTTTCATTCCGTATAAAATGTCCTACGGGTGGATCATTGTAATAAAAAAAAATTACGAAGGTCGCATAGCTATAGAAAGGTTCTCCGATGCAATGATAGCAAATCACGTGCTTAGTGGATAAATAAATTATACTACTCGTACAATGGAATTCAAATTGAGAACCTTCTCCTACACGTAGCTTGAACAAATAATAGCTAGGTAACTCTAGGCATATACCGAAAAGAATATTCTTCAAAAATCTGATCAGTGTTTGGTAACTAAACGAGATATGTTTGGTGACTTGATATTTTTCCCATTCCGAGGAAACTTGTAGTAACAAGACCAAGCTTAGGGGTATTTGCGAGATTTGTAGCGGGATTTCTGCTTTACCTGTTGTTGTAATATATGGAGATACCCTTCGTCGGCAAATTGGGTACTGTATCGAGACAAAATCGCATTGTATATTTACCAAGACATATTTTACTTGCGATAGTAAAAGTTGAAATTTTACTTTGTTAATCAGTCCTATTCAGTCAAACCCATTTCATATCTTCAAAATTAGACTGTTCCACCTTAGGTAAAACCACAGTCACACCACAACTTTGATGTTGTGTTGTATTTCTACGGTAAGTAAGATTGCTAGAGCTTCGCGATGACACGCTGTGCTGGCTTGATCGTAAAAGGACTCACTATGCTGTCATTTTAATAAACAATGGGTAAGTGTTATCACTAACACGTCGCCAACCAACTGGTATTGTAAGAGCTACGATAACCGCTTACCATGGCTTATATATAAAAAAAGATAGAAAATGAATGGTAACACCAGCTGCAATAAGTTTACGATAACCAATAAAACGATACGGGTGCCCAGCCCGGCGACAGTCGGCATCTATATGTCCTCTATTTGCCACTGGATTATACATATAGGGGACCCCTCCGTGAATGTATGGCAAATGATGATGATGGCTTCCGGCTTCTGCGCGGTACAGTCGGATAATATATAATATATTGACGGAACATATTGCCTCGTAAAATGTTGGGGTTAAATTGGAACGATTTGAATATACTTAAGTTCTAATAAATTTGACTCCATTGTGTCTCCAAAGGAATTCTAAGCCTCTTCTAAACATTAATAACCGTTTATTTTAATAAAAGACAATCAGAATAGAATCCTGACCTTATATAGTCTTTAGCACCAGTAATCCCAGTGGGTTCGATCCGATCGGCGACCTCTGAAAGTTGGTTTTCACTCATTATTCTTGAGTTTGTCACACTCACGGGATTCGGTAGCGCGACAACTTTTCCCCAACTCATTGTCTCGTTATGTTAATCTCCTGTGGGAAATTGGCCATTAATGTTATTATTGCGCAGTGACCGCGACATTGCTAAGTGCCCTCAGCGGGCTACCACATGCCTGAGGACGGCTGTCTAATATTATTGAAATGTTCCTACCAGAGCAACTGCTGTATAATATAATAGATTACTATGTATCGGTACAGAATTGTAAAATATTTATTATACTAATATATTCGTTTTATAAGCGTCTCTTTAGGCACTCATTCCTGATCTACTTACTATTCAATATAATAACATTTTAATACAATTATATTCAAAGATGTTGATGTACTCTAAATATTTGTCATTCAAATCATACACGAAAAGCTTCATATTTTATTATTTATATTACTATATTGCAATTAGAAACCTGAAATAGAAAATTAATATTATTACAACACGCACGTAATTATAGTTTGCGAAACGCAAATATATTCAATTTAGAATATAAAATTGTATCGTGTTCCGCGATTTGGAATACCAACCGGCAGCAGCTTTGTTATTGATTTACGTATTTGCGTGGGTGAATCTGTTTGTGGTCCAAATAAATAATAATACAAAGGGAAACTGATGAAAGGAAAAGAGAGCGGCTGCGGTGTACACGGTCAGTTAAGCAATCGCTTTGGGGACCTATTGATTTTTATTATTACGTATACGACAGAGGTAAAGAAATCCTATTTACCTGTAAACAGGTGAATAACCAACTTATCGAGTACTCAAGAAAAAAATAGCAACATATTCGTTTGACTTAAGTGAAAAAACCTTGTTCATTAAACCTAATCCTACTAATATGATAAAAGCGAAAGTTTCTGAGTATGGATGGATGGATGGATGTTTGTTACTCTTTCACGCAAAATCTGCTCAACGGATTTGGATGAAATTTGGAACAAAAATAATTTACAAACTGGATTAACACATAGGATTTATTTCTTTTTATCCCGAGAAAAGTTTAGGTTCCTCTGAGATTCTGAACTCAACGCGGACGTAGTCGCGGGCAGAAGATAGTGTCCCATAATTTAAAAATATATATCTAAGTGATACACTACAACATTTAGTATCCTTTGGTTTTGAAGGCTCGCTTACGTAGTATTGATAACATTATAATACATATCAATAACACATTTATTTCCTTGTCATGTCCAACCAACAGCAAATGCAATCAAGATAACTTTCCCGCCAGTTAGTGTAATTATTTATCCGTTAGTAGAGGTGCAGAAAGGTCTTGAGGATGTTTGACTGTGGCGATTTATTTAACGAGTAGCTTTATTTGTTTGTTACGGGGCTGGGCGGCGGGCACCCTAATGCTGTCCTATTAACTTCATGCCTCCTCTGAATTACACAATTTTCAACTCTATCGCAGACAAGTTAAGACCTTCGATGTAAATTCGCCGTCCTCGTTGTTTAATTAATGACTTAATAGTGGTCATGTCATGTGTACGCAGTGGTTGATGTATAGTGTTAACTCAAGACTGTCACGTTAATTCGGTCGGGTTAAACACAATTATTACTCACACACTGTTTTATACACTGTTTCTATAGATACGAAGTGTATGTTATGTATGAAGAGATTGATGATTGTAGAAGATTTAAAAGTGGTGTGCAATTCATGAGTGAAACGGCGAAATATCTGTTGTTTGCCTATCCCGAAAGAAATATATGTTTATCGTATGTATAATTTAAATCATAATCTATAAAGTTTCTTTCTTTCACAATCTTCTTGAGAAAGACTTCATAGTAAGTAATACCAAGAGCTTTATTCAAATTGGTACAAATGTAGAAATATGATAAACATAATATTTTATATGCATCAAAATGTAGGTAAAGTGGAAAAGGGTGTTTTCGAACAGCGGACCCGACGTTTTACGTTAAAGTGAAATTGAAGAAGAATACATTCGTGTGAGCCGGGTATGTGTAGGTACCTACCTACCTATTTCAAAGGGTTGTTCTCACGAAATTTATTATCGTATCGTTTTTGTAACACGTGACATGATTTGGTAAAATGGTTTCATCGTCTATGTCTCAGAATTTTCTGTTTTGCACACGTGAAACTCTCAATCTAGTTTCATGTAAAATGTTTTATACATTAATAAAATCACTTTACAACTACCGTGAGCCGAAGCAACGCTTTTAATACAGTCGAAGATCATTATTACATTAACAAAGATATACCAAAAAAAATTCCTTCTTGGTTAAACAAATGATTTCTAGTTTTGACAACATTTATTTGGTCTGTGTACACGTATATGGTGCTTACAGCCTTAACTTAGTTGTTCCCGGAATTATTCCTTTCTTTTTATCTATTCAATTTCAAAGCTTCCATCAGAAACTCTGAAAATGCGTTTTTTTATTGTTTTAATTCGATGCGTATATACCAGTCATATACCAACTAATAAAATTAATAGCTAAAGCATACAAGCAAGCAAAAATGGAATCCTATTTTTCTGTTAAAAAAACCAACACCAAATATTTTATAAAATTAAATTTCAGAGATGGTTTGGCGTCGAATAAATTGATGTGGTTGAGAGCGTCATCGGCAAAACTCTTGAAATCTAATAAGTTAGAGAGCCGCCCGGGAAGCCAGTATACATAAGAAAACGGATAAGTAGGACTTGAACGAGTATGATGCATTACCAATCAAACTAAGCCTGCTGCATAGCTTATGGTGTCAATAAATTTAGCAAATTAGTATTATTTAAACTACAACATGAAATATTTTAATAATAAATATAAAAATTGAAGTAGGTACTCCGGTGTAGACTTTGTAATTTTATAAAAATTTCTTAAAGCCTCAAAACACACCTTGCAACTTTCTTTAATGCTTCGGCTACATTAGCGGGCGAAGATTCGTGTCGAGTTGACGCGATGCATCGTGCTCTCAGTTTCATAAAATTGTATAAATTCTATCACTTTTTCGTTACTCCACTCCATAGTGTAAAAAAATAAATGCACGTCCGTCTCGCTTCAAAGTCTGGACGACACTGAATTGACGTAGATGTAGCCACCTAAGCGAATATTGGTGCGAAAAATCCCTTTGTTTCGCGCCAGTTTACCGACAACTCCCCGATACTACATCGTCTTCGCCCGAATACTACGCGATGACACGATGTACCCGGCCACATACATCGCGTTAACACGAATATTCGCCGTAGCCCGCTAATGTAACCCCAGCATAAAAAAAATAAAGGCATAAGTCGATATTTTTTTAAGTGATCTAATTCGTTGTATTTATTTATACCTCTAAGGTGGCACACAAGCATACGACCCACCTGATGGTAAGCAGTCACCGTAGCCTATATCCGCGAGCATTACCAGGGATATCACTAACGAGTTGCCAACCCCGTTGTAGATGAGGAGTCACTGTGCTCGCAGCATTACTAGCCCAGCGTACACTCGAGGAGGATTAGCAACCATATTTACAACAGCTCGAATATAAAAATAGACACGATTTAGATCATAAATAATATTGGAATTATTTAAATCCAGAACTTCCCATATTCTGTAGCCGTATTATAATTGTAACATACATAAAACTATTTAACGAACGACCGACGTCCGGTATAAATATGTCCCTCAACCGCACTTTATTTATATAATTATGCATATTAACAAGCGATCAAAATTTCTGGGAACAAATTGTGTTGATTTATGGCGGTCGCGCCACCCATCTCGCCGACGGATATAGAATGCAGTGTGGGGTCTTTAGACCATGTGTTCCAATTATGACTTTATTATATACGCTTCCCCATTCATTCTTCTTTGGCAGCCTGTCGTACGTCCACTAGTTTTAAACGCCTGTTTGTAAGTGGCAATGCTTATTGTTAATTTTAGTTGATACTTTATTACCAGGTTGATCACGAGAATTGAGTAGGTAATACTAGAGTGGGCAGGCGTGGGTATTCACACTGTCGTTGTGGATATACCAACAATAAGCACAAAGCGCTTTGCGTCATCTTTTATAATACGCACAGCAAAGAAACAATTCTCTCCGAGGGGAGAAAATTCTGACTGGGGATCCCTGAATCCTACAACGTGGGACTCTTTAAGACTATAGTGAATAGCTCCACCTTCGACCACATCTGTGTGTGTGTGTGTCCGTATCAAATAAAAATATAAGAGTACTATTTCACCAATGTCCCATAAACTTCAGTATATGCCATATACCAACATACATTTATTCCATTCCAATGTGCCGACGGGCACATGTGATTTCGATGGACTTCATCTCGTGTTATATGATAAGTTTTAACTTCCACCTCAAGATAGTGGTTGTTTCGAACAAGTGCCATGTTCTCGCGCCCAACTTAGCAGATGAAATATGTGGCGTGTATAAGCGGAGCTGGTTGGAAATAAACAGTGTAAAAAGGTACTTATGTAATAAGATAGATTATAATAGCAAGGAGCTGTTAAGGGTAGCATCAAATATTTACAAAGACGAACGCCGCGTCCACCTGCGCCCTGTGTTCAGATAAGGGACTGTCCATAATCTATGTGGTGCTTTCTACGTAATGTTTCCCGGAGTACAATGGCCTCTGTTTTAGGACTTAATTTTGGTATTTAATAAATTATGAACGAAAGAAAGTTAATATTTTGCACATAAGTGTTTATTTATATTCAGAGGCTGTAGAGGTTAGTTCCAGGGATTGCTTTTTACAAATAATTGTCAACACAGAACTTGATTGCAGACTACTGTCTAGATAGGGTGAATAAGGGACCTTATTTAATAACGAACAGTGTCACGTATATGTCACAGACGTTCGTCAACTGAATAACTATAAGGTTTGTTAATATTTAAATGTAGTTTTTATTTATTTATTTATTTATTTATTAAGAAACACCAACAGTATACATATTAAGAAATATTAAGGAAACACTCTTAATCAAACAAGTTCTGATATGTAAACCCATTACAGGTGTTTACAACATTCACCATTATGAGTGGTGGTAATACAAAAAAGGGTTAAAAACACAAAAAAAACTTTACAAATACCTATCTGTAAAACTAAATTAATTAAAATTGTAAAAATAAAAATATAATAACTAAAAAAACAATTTAAATGGTCTTAATGTTAGTAAAAATATTTATACCTTTACTTGTTAAGTAACATGCCTTAATATTAAGTCTAAATAAGTCTAATAATAATAATATGGCTATAATCAAGCAATAACAGTAGTAAATAAGGATATACATACAAAAAAAAATGCTTATGGGTAGTGCCAGAACATTAATCATTTGAGTTAATATTATTCAAAAAATTGACAATTTTATACCTGAATACATTAAATGAATCGTGAAAGATATCAAGATCAGTTAAGGATGCATTAAGTTCGTTGTATGTACGACATATTCTTAGAAGAGGAGAGTTATACCCTAAGTTGGTTTTAGCATAAGTTATATGAAGAGGTTTTAAAATTCATTTTATTATTATAGTTTCATGAAAAATATAACTAATATGTAGTAGATACATATTTCTTTGTTGCCGTGTCTCATTAATATTCCTTCACCTTTGTAAAGAGTTGTTTGTGTTGGGATTAAATTTCTTCTTGAACAGTATACGGCTATACGCTACACACAAACCGCTTTGGATTAGGGAGAACCAAGGGCAATTTCAGGATCAATTGGCTTTACGAGCCATAAAACCTTTTACCATATATACGAGTATGTGTGAAATTCAAACATGCGGAATATTACCCTGGCATCTATATCATGTTGTTATCACATTATCCTTAAGTGTACGAATATTTTCCGAACAATTAACTTAATGGTACTCATTTTCGTTCACGAAATTTGCTGTTCACCTTAAATAATTTACAAGCCATGTTAATCTTCCGGTAATTAGGTACTCTAGCAGCCTTTAATGTTTAACTCTGAATATTATTCCCAGCCCTTTCTTAGTACACTGAACTCCGCTTTGGTTTCCTCTGTCGTGGTTGACTACGAGGTAATATTGGAGAAACAGGAACCTGGTTGCTATCTTACTGGCTTAATTAGCAATAGGTTTGAGAATTTGTATCATCTATTACATTGATGTCTGTAACGATTGATTGTAACGTTAACCGAGAGAATATATTTGAGACTCGCCTAGAAACTGTCCATGTCGGTTAGAACTATGTGTAGCTATAGTCCGGGGAATATTTGTCACGCCCCTTCTCCATGTTCTACAAGTAACGACGACGTGACGAAGTACAAGGTGAAATAAAGTGACATTCTAGAACGGGGCAGTAAATATAAATAACTAGCTTTTGCCCGCGGCTTCGCACGCGTGGTAAATAAGTCAACATGTACCTATATCTAAAATTCTAAATGATAGCTTTTGCCCACTGCTGACTATTTTTATGGATTTAACTTCAGAATGACGGATTTTCATACGAACCTTCATCCCCTATTTATGCCTTAGGAGTGGAATTTCCAATAATCCTAAAATACGTATTTATTTATTTTTAACTGAAAGGCCAAATACCAATTTTTCATGCCTTTAACTTAAAAAAAAATTGATTTTCATACAAACTTTCAACCCCTATTTACCCCCTTAGGGGTGGAATTTCCAAAAATGCTTACTTGGTGGATGCCTACGTCATAAAAGGTACGTACTGTCAAAATTTCAAATCTGTAACCCCAGCCGCTTAGGCTGTGCGTTGATATGTCAGTCAGTCAACTTCTTCTTTTATATATACAGATAAAGAAATAACATTATTTGCACTGTCTCCAAGATGAGCTAATGTAAGGTCTAATTTTCAACCAATAATAAAATCATTCTTTTTAAATTACAAGTATGTACATAACAGTCATAATAGCTGGCAATATCTTCCATCTTACTTAGCTTAGTGGCGAGGTCGATATGCTGCAAAAGTTGCTAAGGCAAACTAATCGAGCCATCCACATCCCATATTCTCATTTCCTTCCTTAACTTTATCCCGTCTGCATAAGCGGTGAATTTTCCCTCGATATCCTATTGAAGCTCAGACTGACAAAGTAACTCCAACCTAAAATTCAGTCTAACTTCAAGTACATATCGAACCGTTTTATGTTTAAGTCAAATACTGCTTAATTTAACTTAGTCTTAGATTCTCATTCTTATGTTTGATGAAAGATAAGAATGAGAATCTAACTATAAGTAAAACTTCATGTCATGTTAAGTATGAAGTTTTGCTTATGGTTAATATATATAAAAATAAAGTTACTTTGACGTATTCATGCACTTTATTAGTTGCAATAATTAAATAAATTTATATATGAATTTGTTATTCATTATACGCACGTTTAACACATGTCGTTCTTTTTCTCTTCTGGCCTCGGACCATGCAACATTTATGATTTAAAAATAGGTCAGTATCATGTCCTAATTAATTTGGGTACGCCATTCGTTCGCATTAGTAAAATGCTAATGACTAGGAAGGATATTTAAACGATGGCCATAAACTACGAACTAATTCATAAAAATTGTCTAAACGTTGGTTAAGTGGTTGTTGTGCATGTAGTAAACGTAAAATATATGTAGTTAGCGTATATACTTACACAATATATAGTGGCAAATAAAGTAAACAAATCTTCAAGTGAAAGGACGTCAGAAGTAACCTTTTCTCTAAATATTAATAACGAATATTCCTAAAGACACCTACATGATGTTATCATGCATCAAAGGCCTGGTAAGCCCGCTTTATACTGTTTTATACTGCTTATATTACTGTATATATTGTTTGTTTGGTTTCGCTAACTTCAAGGGGTATTCCGTGCCAAACTTACACACGTAAGCAACTATGGAGTATGTGCTTAATCCCTTGCGGCAGTTAACATACTGAAGTTAGCGTCAATTTTGTAATATGGCCTGAACAAGAAGCAAAAACATAACATAATATTATTCTTAATTAACTGAAAAAATTGAATATTAGACCAATGTTTCGGTAATGAATATAATATGTAATTAGTTATTAAATGTTTTCGACCGTATTGTAAACATGTATTATACCCGCATAACCCTTTTCAAGGTGTCAGCCACTTTCTATTTATGTGAGTGCGAGCTGGGTGGCGTGCCCTCAATAAATCAGAGCCGTTTTGTTCGGGACCATTACACCATTTTACCGCCTTCCTACTGAGACAAAATTAGATCATACCGA
The DNA here is from genome assembly GCA_951449985.1 of Falcaria lacertinaria. Classification (NCBI taxonomy): domain Eukaryota; kingdom Metazoa; phylum Arthropoda; class Insecta; order Lepidoptera; family Drepanidae; genus Falcaria; species Falcaria lacertinaria. The sequence goes on along the minus strand of OX602113.1, from coordinate 5,347,606 downwards.
AGGGAAAACTCGGTTTCTGTCCATGCATAACTTTTGTTGTAAAACCTTACTTACTCTCGTAGTTACGCTACGTGCCATGCCGGCCCAACATTTGTTCCACGAAGCGGTCCCCTTCTAGCTTAAATTCCAAGTGTTTATCTATTTGTTCGAGAGAAACAACAACAATCTACTTTTAATACAATTCAGTATCGCTCGCAGCCACATCATGCTATTGAAGCGATTACTCGGAAAGTTTTGTTGTTGTTAATTAAACAATCGACGGCTTAATAATGTATGTCCCATCAAATTTACAAGCTCAGCTAAGATTCAAAGTATTAATCTTTAAAAAAATAAAAACCATTATAATGTTTTCTTGTAAATATAGTTGTAATTATGCGTAGATTATAGTGGATAACACTGCTTATTGCATAGCAAATTATAATATAATACATACCTACCTTAAGTACCTATTTTTTTTGTATGTCCCTGAATGCTTTCATAAAACACATCGATACGTTCAATAACGGTTGTATGGTTAAGAAGTATTGGTTAAGAAGGGTTAACATTTTTATTAGTTTAGTTGATATTCAATGAGATTTTAATCAGAATTGCGTTTGTATCTAAAATTCAACAATTTCCATACGTTTACAAGCTAAAAGCTCATCTGGTGTCAATAAGCATAATTATCTACGTGATACCCACTCCGAAAGGCACTTGGCGTAGATGATGTACTTACGTATAAATATTTAATTACGATCATTTTATCATGAATGTCTTTATTTCTTTATAAGCATGTTTCTCACTGGTTCTTAACTTTACACGATACTTTCATCTTCTTTAAATTATTTTGTTATTAAAATGATTGATCTTGATTACTAATATAATGTATATTTGTGCTTTGTCCTTTTTAATGTATATTTTTGCGCGATAACAATCCTGATGTGCCCCAGAGCGTGGAGACCATGCGTATGAAGTGGTAAATAAAAGATTTACGAACGTCACAATATTTAAGGGACTTCGGAGAATAGCTCCTTCAGGCGTTATAAATATTATGTTATCCACAGTAATATGACCACTAGGGTAAAGATTGAAACAACTGTTGATATTTTGTAAAAAATATCGAATTTGAATGAATATACTGATTCACAGCGGAATTAAATATTATTGTATTTGTATACACATTTGTAAAGCTACTGAATTTAGCGATATAACTAGATTTATATAATTTTAATTAATATTCTTTAATTACCTACTGTTAAAATACATCAATTCCTCGCAAGGAAGAGTAATAGGTAATCCACGACACAGGACGCGGGATGACGCAGGAAAAGAACCACTACCGCTTTTGTTTTCGCGCTTTGAATAGTAATTTTACAGGCGATGATCCATTTAGTCCGGAGATAATTTATTTAGGTTAGTGTAACAGGGGGTGGATGATTATGGGAGAGGCGGGCTGCTTAATTGGGTTTGTTTCAAGATCTGTTCCTCCCCGCTGGCCGCCGGGCCCCATCTCTAATATTAATATGATCAGAGTAGCTCAAGAAGAGCAATCATAAATCCTATCCTTCACTACTGCCTCCTGTTTTAAATATCGTTATAATTATTTTATTGCTGACTATTTTGAGACTTATTTATGTTCCTACAAATTTAAGCAGAGGGTTAACTTTTTTAAGCCGTACGAATGATAAAATAATATGTTTGTTTGTAGTTCATTCGTTACCGTTAATATGACACCAGGATTTCATTAAGAGCGCTTAAAATGACGTATTATTTTTAGAAATAAGTAGGTTTATATAATATATACTTATTTATATATTATTATGTATGTTAGCATCTAATTTTTGTTTTGTTTTTTTAACACTTTAATGACACAAAACAGATTAAACTATTTACTAAAAAGGACCTTAACCTACCTACTTATAGAAAGATTATTGTTTAATTTAACAAATGTATCCGAGGTTTTTAAACATGGTCTAAGAGTCCCGAAATCATTCATTAAAGACTAACTGCGCTACCATGCTTAGATGCGCAACGGATGGGTAGATAACTGACACTGACACATATGTACTATACACGTAGTATTTCGTATAAATACTTATCATCGTGTAAGAATGTAGAAAAATAATAGTACCGTCTTTTGATTCTGTAAATCTTTAGCAGATGCGTAAAATTCTTAAATCACAAATTAGATAGTCCATTGCTCTCGAACGTAATGGATCGTACTAAATGCGGTTAATATATAAACTGGGAAGCACATTAAATTTCAAAATCGTATACAGACAAGAGTATTCACTTAAATGGTTACAGAATTCCAAGCGGAATCAAATTAACAACTAATCAAACCATAGTACCGGGACGGATGTTTTCCCGGGATGTGACGGCACGTGTGAAGACGTCTCTCTAAGTTGTCATGACGTCACCCGCGCCTCACGTGTTCACAGAACTCTTTCCCGTCATCGATCACTTAACACGCACTAGATACATTATTTAAAACGATTTCACGCTCGCCTGAAGCTAATTTTGTTAGCAATGGGAAAAAGAGTTGATTTGTTACTTCCCGCTTAACAGAGTTGCCGAGTGGGCTGTGCAGCATCATGTGGTCTTTATCGCTATAACAAACACACATCGGCCGGAACATTTGTATCATCGGACTAAATAAGGAGCTCGACCTCGTGGAGTTATACTTGTGGGCCTTGTTGTAGCTAGCCTGGATATAACTAAGTTTTAATTTAAATAAGCAAAGTCAGAATTTACGTTCGACCGCAACTCTCTATAAATTAAGTGTCAGGCTAACAGCTTATTTTGAAATTGTTGTAAGATAAAGAAGATAGTGCCAATATAATAATGCCTTTTTAAACACAGTAGGTATCTAATAACAATAAAAACTGATTATAAATATTATCCAAGACAGCGTGCAGTAGAGATTATATTGTATATGTATTAAATTTATAACAACTAAACTGATTTCAAGACTTTTCGTATAAGAATACCTAAAGAGATGTCTTACTTAGAAATTCCAATAGGCATTAAATACACCGCGATTAACGGGTTATGGAAATTTAAGTTTTAATTGCGTGTTATTTCCGAATCTTAATAAGAAAGACGATCCCTTTTAATGCTTTTTGAAACTGAATCATTCTTAAGAAATCATTTAATGTTCGACGAAATTGGAATTAAAATCTCCGTTTTGACGGACGTTGATGTGGATTTGGGAGAAGATTTATTTTTAATTAAGGGAATACATTTTTACATTTAATATTCCTCTTGTAGAAGGTATGGTAAATCTTCATCAACTAAAATAGCGATTCCAGTCGACCTTAATGGAATTTTCATGACTAATACATTGTGTCACCCGCAGGATCAAGATGGATTTAACGTATTTTTTAAGATCAATGGCCGCGTTGAATCTCCACGAAAGTGTTACGGATTTACGGGAAAATAACGTTTTTAATATATTCACATCTTTGATAAATTTAGTTTTAAGTAAACTTATCTGCGCACTAGCGTAATTGCGTACTAACGCAACAAGAATATATCCGCCAAGGCACGTCTTGCTGTACATAATGAGATAATGGGGCCCACCCTATGCGGCTGTGAATCCTAGGTATGTCAGAAGGAAAATGAAAGAAGAACTGGAGTGAAAGAGGGTGTGATTATAAAGATGAAAGAGGAAATGTTAAGTTGGTTTGTACATATAGACCGAATGAGTGATGAAACACTTACTAATAAAATAATACAATTAGCATGTGCGTGGTAGACAAAGCCGTGGAAGGCCGAGGTCTAATTTTCTATTTATCAAAGTACCTACTCAATGTGGAAAGGTAAAGAGAACTTGGAATTGGTGGGCATGTACCATGAAACGATGGATGAATGTAAAAGAAGCAACAGAAGTGTGTAAGTCAAGAGTGAATTGTAACTATACTTTCTGCCTACCCCGTAAGTGACTGGCTGCCTACTCCGTAAGTGACAGTGATGATATGGATGCTTGTAAGTACACTTACGTCGTATATGTCTATTTCACATTGCTTTTTCATACAATATTGAATATAGTCCATTAGAAAAAGTAAGTACCTATTGTAATCCATATTCTATTTATTTAATTAATAAATTTAATTCATTTGGTAAAAGCATTTTCCTAATAGTTCGAAGGTAATTAATAATAGATGTTCTCAGAATACACTACATTGAGATAATCCAAGCAGAGATACCTGTACCTCCCCATGACCTAATTTTGTTATTGGATACAATCACTTTCAATTAAGACGTGGTTACGAATTTGCTAATATAGTTCTCGTTTGAACACACTGAGTGCGGAGATCACAAGGCGTAACTACCAGTATACATACATATCCTAGTCTAGTAGTCCTATCTCATAAACTTATGAGATAGGTCATATTAAATAATTATAAATTTTTGGAACCATAATGCGATACGCTAATTAATTACAATTATTATTATTGTACTTGTATGAAGTCTAATAAAACACACAATAGATGAAATGTATGATGCACCATAAACACACATGATACATGCTGTAGCATGTGATAGTTAGTATACTCGTATATTACTCGTTAATACTTTAGGGAGTCGCTTAGATTCGCAGTATAAGCACGTTTCATTATGTATAAACATATATTATATATTTATTTATTCGTATAAATTCGATCACTTTTTTGTATGATTGTAAATCTTGAAAAATCGATTAATTATTCATTGATATGACATGACAAGAAGATAATTCTATGCAATTTCGCAAAATGGGTGTATTGGTCTATTAATTCCACTAAATATTAATTATTGTTATTTTTTTAGAGAGTAATACAAGAAGGGATTATTATATCCACATACAAAATAAAATTGGGCCACACATTTTCACGTGAAACCGATTGCATTTCACGATCTCTATCCATCTAGAGATTATCTCACTTTTTTTTTGTTAGTAACTGACCCACTTTACTCGTTTAGAATACGAATTAGGAAAACACCAAAACATTTTCATAGTTTTTTGTGGATGATATGACGTGTATACATCAACAAATATGTAAAGCTGGCGGATTCCAATAGCGGTGTTAGAGTTTGTTAACTGTTGGTCATATCCCTGTCCCTGTCATCGTATGGTATGATGTATGTTATGTGGTGGCCGGCTCTATCTGATATTTTCTATTTCTGTCACGACGCGGGTGGCGTCCGTAAATCCTGCAATATGTTTGTTAGGTATATTATCCACATTTTTTCGTTAAGGGAATTTGACCACATGCTGATAAATGTCCCCGCGGAACATGGACAATATGTGTAACGTGTTTTTACTGAGATCTCTGGATAAATGGATATCTAAAATAAAATACGAAAAAGTAATTTTTTATGCAGATTTATATAGATAGCCAATATCAAACTTGAGAATAATGCAATCATATACATCTCTACAGCCTCTGAATGATTAATGGCCATAAATTCACTATACCATCTTTTGATAGATGGTTTAGCGCTGAAAATTGAATAAATCTTTACAATGGAAAAGTTGTTTGTTAGAGCTAGGGGCATGGGACCGCAATAATGACTGTCTGCTACGTTTCCCGAGACAGCGTCACAGCGGGACAGAGATTTTTATGCAGGCATTTACAATTAAAGGCTCTGCTTCATTATAATTACACATGGACACATTGCGTTGCACCTAGCATTCAAAGAAAAATAGCTCTTGCGTTATAGGTTTTATTTTTTATAGGTTAATGTTTTTCACATTAATCAAATTTAATAGTTGGACTAAGTAATGCGCTTATATTTTATTCTAATTTTATAGTTAGACTAAGACTTTAACTTCTAAATCAACTTGCAAATTTTAGAGCGCCCTTTTTTTATTATGCATCACCTCCCAATGTGTGAAGCTTATTGTGGGACGAGCTTTGCGTATTCTTTCTCACTTCAAAGAACCTACAGGTCAAATTTTAAGCTTCTAGGCTTTGTCCTTAGATTTCGTGAAGAGGCACTGAGGCCGGTCTAAAATTAGCAAGCTGGTTTAGAAGTTATTGTTTATTTTCTGAGATAGTCAATATAATATATATTTTTATACACTTGCAAGGCCTGGGTCAGTCAATGCTATTTTAATTTCTGTATTTGTTTTGAGTTACTTCAAGATTATCATCCGGTACCTCTTATCCTGTTCCTGTGCTCTAATAATGAGTCATTTTACAAAGCTCTTCGATAAAAAAGGTAACAACAAACAATATTATTATATGAATTTAGGATTGACTCAGAAAGTTCTAAAATGAATATTTGATATTAGTTTGTGAGTAAAAGTTGTAATTATCTGGACCGCCACGTATACCACAGAACAGGGATAACATTATTATGATCTGATTTATTTAAGAGCGTAAATAACCTGAAATATACCAAAGGCTTTCAACAGAAATAATACATTAACATAAAGGTATTAATTTATAAACGATCAAATTCAAATAAATTTATTGCAGTAAAATTATGTTAGTACAGGCATGCACAATAATAACTATACATGCAATTATGGTGCCAATTCTGTTGTTCAAAATTACTAAACTTAATTAATTTGACAGGTCTCAAGGTTTGTTAGGTTATCCAGTTTTTTGTATACTTTATGTAAAGCGCTTGCTCTGCGTTGTACATTTTACAAAGGAGATTTCACTCTTTGTATCGGTCTAAAGCAATGTATATAGGTAACTTAAGGCTCAGAGTAGATAATATACTACATACAACTTAAGGTAAAGGTAATATAGCTATGATGAAAACTTTAAGTCGAAAAGACATCACAAAAATCTGTATTCTACGCGGTCTTAGGCGAGGTTTTTCAGCAAATTTCTCAATTTGGTTCGAGGCTTGGCAGTTTTACGACTCCCGGGGGAAACCCGATCGCTTTGCCTACAAAGTATTATTTCATATGAATTCCCCCAGCCGGTAGGTATATAACATTAGGCCGAGGTAGTTTTTCCGTTCTTTGCCATATCAGCGGTTTGGTCGAGACCAAAAGTCCCATATTCTTATTCAGTGGACAGTTACTGCTGCTGCCATAACAATTCCTACAAATTGGATTTGAACCAACAAAAAGTAGTAAACTTTTCTATAAGCTTAGTTTGACGGCTACGCACAATATCTTGAAACTTTGTAGTTTCCGTCTTTATTTATGTGATGTGAATGTATTATCTAGAGCTGTCAATCTTTTAAGTTTAGTAAGGCGAGACTCAGACATACAGTAACACCCATTGTTGTTATACAAGTATTTACCCAACAAAGGTTAGTACAAAATTTAAAGAAATTTTAGCACGTCGTAATAGTTGTCGTAAGTGTTAATTCTGAATCTATACTGAGAAAAAAATATTTAGAACTACAATATTACCTCCCATCTATTATTACGTGGTCGTATTTGCGTTTCAACTTTCCTTTGAAAAATATAAAATAAACAACCACTTCCTTGCCACGTATTTGTGAATGCATTTAAATATAGTTTCATGAATCGCGCGAGGACCATCCGGTTCTTGCTCAGCGCATTGGAATGAACGTCATTTTAACATGTTTAAGTATTTGTCACCGTTCATAAAACATTTGATGAATTGCAAAATAAAATATACAGAGATTAAATCTCGTGGTATGTGAGATATTGCTGGTATTTCTGTTCTCGCGGTTGTATAAAGCTAATATATTTAGCGTACCTTGAAGTTTTAATCGAATACAATATTTCATTTGCGGAATAACTCTAATCTTAATCTTGAAATAGTTCGTGACTTATGGAATGTTCGCTTTGTATCAATTATACTGCGAGTAACCTTTTTCTATCTTGAACTTGAACAATATAATTTGAGAAAGAGGCTCATGTCGACAATTTAATTTGGTGGAGAGAGATTGTGTGAAGTGTCAGCAGCGAGCGGCGCGGCGTCATATTAACGGAGTGGACAGCTGGCGGAAGCGCTCGAAATAACCCCTCTTACTACAGGTGCCACTTGGGCGTGCATCATACTTCATATGTCATTAACGTCGAACTACGCTAGGGGACGTTGGGGTGACGACGCTTTATTATGGGATTTTAATTAGTATACCTTTTGATTTTAATAAGGAAGGAATGGGTACACAAACTTCTTTCGAACAATGAAAGAGTTTCGTTAATTTAAATTAAAATACACCGTAGATGACATTTCACATCCGTAGTGTATTTTACGAGCAAACATTGGATTTCGACAACTCTAAATCCATGTAAAGTCAGAACGAAAATTGGAATTCTCCGTGTAACGCGCGCGCATCCATTATGATCCATATTTTATCACTTCGGGCCGATACCTTTCACAAAAGCTCCACGTGGCAAACTTACCCCGCTTGTTTCTCGTAAATACAAGTACCTAGGATAAATATTTTGTTACAATTCGAAATGTTTATAACAATTACACACATGTATAATGCGGTGAAAAAATAAGTATATGTCTACGGTGGGTATATTATTATTTTGTTTCATTAACAAAACCAAGAGTATTTGAAAATTTGTGCAATATTCTAGTTTTTTGATTCTTTGATTCGAACCACCATGATTTATTCAAATACGGAATGAGCCTACTACAACGGAAACATGAATGTAAATTAAAAGTCTTAACAGCAAAACATAATTGCATTATTAATATGAAAATCAACTTCGACAACTTAGTTAAAAATGTTAAGAATTATTTCATATTATTATGTGTTTAATATGAATTTAAATGGAACTGAAAATTGGCATATCACAAAACTGGCAAGTGTCAGGTAATGTTAGCTATAGGCTCAGAGTAGATATACTATGCTTTAGATATATTGCAGTTGTTATTTATTTAAGCGCTTTATGGCTTAAGTAGCCTAGAGCTGGAAATATTAAAACAGAGGCAATATATTTTCCATGTATCTTTTTTTTATCTTATATTATGGAACCCTGTCATAAAACCATGAATTATACCGGGAGCAATTACTTTCCTAATACGGTTTCAAAAATCTTCTCATAGTTTTTGTGAAGTCAATGAGCCATAGAAGGTCAAGACACGCGCGCAACGTGTCACTTTATGACTTAATATCGATAATACAATAATGTTACGTCACAATACTAACAATCGAGAGTATCTTGATTGTTTATTTAAAGGTATTGAGATTTCACGTGATAATATATGATCAAGAAAAAACAGGAAATGCTTGGGGAAGTTAGATTTAATCTGTGCTTAAATGCTCTCGACATGTGTCAGGATTGCGTGATGTAGGATACGATGCTACTGGTGCCTCAGAAACTGGGTGTTTACACAGTTGGGGCGGTTGAAACCTTGTTAATACAATTCAATGACATTAATTCACTTTACGCGAATGTTGACACATAAAAAGTACTTGTTAAATCGATGACGTATCCAATATTAATATAATTGATTCTTTTAAAGCGAAGTCTGCAATCTCTCTGAGCTTATAAAATACATGCGCTTTACGGATTAGTCGCCTGGCAAAATCCTGAGCTGAAATCAAAGCGGGGAAAAATTACGATTCGAGCTTTCGAACCGCATCGGTTGAAGAATATGGTGTGAAAAAACCGTAGGTACTACCAAAGCTAGTAGTTAAGCCTGTTTTAATGTAATCATATAACCATCTATAAATCGGATCCATGTTTTTTTTTTATATATCACTAAGGTGGCACACAAGCATACGGCCCACCTGATGGTAAGCAGTCACCGTAGCCTATAGCCGCTAGCAATACCAGGGGTATCACTAACGGGGTGCCAACCATGTTGTTGATGAGGACTCACTGTGCAAGCAGCAATACTAATAGCTCAGCGTATCCTCGTGGAGCACTGGCAAGCTTACTTACCGCAGAAAAACAACACTACATCGAGTAGTGTTATTTCACTGCGGTCTTCTGTAAGGCGGAGGTGCAGTCCCCAGTCGGGCGGCTCCAATTTAAATGGGATAACCCACTGGATATTCCAAATCGCCCTACCTCTCTTTTTTAAAGCTCATGGTGTGATTAATCACTGTACTTAAGCTTAGAAAAACTCATTGGTACACGCTGGGATTCGAACCTGGGCCCATCAGATGACAAGCCTGTTGCTTCAACCACAAGGCCACCACGGCTTTAAAATGTGAAGGATATTTAAATGATTCTTGGTTCTCGACTGTCAGTCAAGTAAAATAAGATATGCAGTGTTATTATGTAAGTATGTACTTACTTAATAGTAAGTATATTTCACATTTTTAATTGTCATGAGATTTCGTCAGACTCAGAGGTACTGAAAATATTTGAGATTGGTGTTATACCAGGGCTTATTAAAAAAAAGACTACGTTACATACATACATAATCCCGGGCTTTCGTGCCACTCACGGGATCTGTGCTACGCGACTGCACGGATGTCGCCGTTCCATCAAAATTTCACCAAAAGCTCGCGCAACTTTATATTCTGGCTTCACTGTAACCTCAACTGACTCTGCCGTATTACGCCTGCATCTTTTAGCAGATAAGTTTTTCAATGCAAACTTATTATTTTAAATTAACTTCTCTGTGCAGCGGTTTATTATTTGTGTAGTTTTTCGCATGTGAATTTCTGACGTCCTTAACTTATTGTGTTACGATGATGATAAAGTTAGTAAAAGTGAAGTCAAACTTTAAATGAAAGTACAAGTGTGAGCATAAAAAATGTAATGAGGATGTCGGACAGCTGGGTGCGTGGGGCCGGCCGCTCTAGCGCCATTAATCTCAGCTTTATTATAAACACAGGCGGACTAAATCATAAATACGTTTAACGCGCCCTTTCGTTCGTTTTATATAAAGTGTTCATTGAACTATTTACTGAACTTCCTTCCCCCTCACTCGCAAAGCGTTGAATTATGTTTTTAAACATAAATGTGACCAATATGAAGAGCTTTAATGAAACATTGAAAACAATAGGCTTTTCTGTATAAACACAAATTAATTATGACGGATTCGTAGCAGATTTACAAGATTTTAACTTTCACAAACACGTTGAAAATTATATATGTATGTATTTATATACCAGATATATTATTTTCATTTTACATTGAAAGGCGAAACGTTATTTTTTTTAGAAAAGATAATATGAAGAACCTATAAATAAATATTATTATTATTTGTAGCGAAGAACTGAAATACTGCAATAGAACTGAAATATTGTAATTAGTCTCCAGGAAGTTCCATCCCTTTACCGCTAAAGTATAAATTGTATATTTGGCTTATCGTTATTTATAGAGCTTTGGTTCCTAAACACTTAGCAGCGACTTACTGCGATGTCGCTCTGTGGTCTAAATGACCTTCAGACCCTGTGGGTGGCAACACAATTAGGTTAAGCACTTCGGCTGAATAGGATTACATTACGATGTAGCTTTCTAAATGTATAAATGCAGTAGTTATATAGTGCACTACCGATTATATAAAAATATTAAAAGCGATTTGATATTAGTTTACCCTAATTAGTAAAGTAAGTCAATTAAGATGTTTCACATAATTATCCTTTAAATTTTTGATACCATATAATCAATGGACTTTTTGAGTTATATAATATAATAGTTTTTTTCATTATACAGGTAGTATCATCTATTCAGACATATTTTGTAGCGTTCTTTAAAATCACCGTATGACAATTAACGTGACAAAATACACAATTTTTATTCAAAACAAATAATAAAGTGGTTATACAGTACACTTTGCATGGGAAGCTTGAAAATAAAGTCAGAATTTTCGATGTAGAAATGATTACTCTCCAAAAGTAAACTGTGAGTGAATATGACAATTAAATGATACGAATTTCAAGCATAACACATTGTTTTTATTCTGGTAAAATGATAGCGTATGCATTGGTTTAAAAAATAACATTTTAAAATATACTGGCAAATAATGACATTAGTAACCCGTGCCTACAATGACCGATGCGTGTTAAATTCCTTAACGTAACGTAATACACATTATTAACTAAATTCACTACTGCAGTAGCTCTGAACACTTCGCCGTTTGGAGAGGTGTCAGTTATCTCATAGACTCAAAGGTTTGATACCGATTAGAAGGTCGCGGATCGTTTCACAGGTCGATGGAATGTTCAACATTGGGATCAAGTCCATTACTTACTTTATCACAACCCCGACTGATATAATTCTAATGTTTTCACTGTCGGTAACTACTCATTTACACCAACTCGTTGTTTCTTTTACATTTTAGAAATTTTTAGTTAGCGGTTTTTTTTTGTTTTTAATAACAAATACGACTGCATAGGTTTTAATTTAAATTTGGTATACAGTTAAACTAGCCTGGAATCAAATATTCTACTTTTTATCCCGGAAAAAGAAAACGTTCTCTCAATTAAAAGTATTTTTTAATCAACGCGGACGAAGTTGCGGGCAGAAGACAGTCACTAAAAATATATCTCTTGTATACCTACCTCCTCATACCTTTTTGTTTTAAATTCAAATTGTGACTAAAATACTAGATCATTATTTAAATACTTTTGAAATTGAAAAACTTGAATTGATTTGAAAACTACACGCTAGCTAAACTACAAAAGAAACTATAAACTGTTCCTTACATCTTCCTTCATCCACGTGGAACAAGTTTAGTTTTACAAAGCTTAGACCAAGAAAAGGTGGACAGATAGTCACACAAAGGTAGATTTGCATTTATATTTTTTTTACATACAGTTTGTGTACTTTGAACGAAATATGAAATAAGTTTTATTATTTTGTATTTTTCGATGCGATAACTGACAGTATTGTTTTACTACACACAACATTTGTATATAAATGTGTTGAATACTTTATTGCCATAAATACAAGTTATAAGTTATATTTACGCAATCTGTCGATACATCAAAAGTGGATCGGAGCCCTCGCTGAACGTCAATCTCTTCATATAATAATCCACTTCACTTATTCCGCAAACATTATTATTTGGACAGAATCACTGTTTTCCTTGCAGAAATGTATTCTTCTAACTACAAGGCAATGTTACTTGATTTGGTCTTGCTTAATATAACATACTGTTTTAATTTACGTTATTTCCTTAATTGGTGTATACACACACAGTATGTATAAAAGGCTTGATAAAGAAATAATTTCTACGTTCACAAAAATATTACGACTTCGGCAAGTTCCTAAACAAACAAATGTATATTATCTAATGGAAAGTAAAGTCCTGCGCGTTTAATTTGAACCATCTTGTCGTTCCTTGGTCAAATAAATTATTTTTCATTAAAATAGTTATTGTTACTTACTGCTTCAATTATTCAAAGTTTGAGAGCCTATAGGTACATTTAGTAATATGTAGCCTATTATGTAACATAAATGTTTTTTTACCGCTTTATATGAGCTGTTTGCATGGGTTCCTGTTCTAAACACGGTGATTCACCTGATATAATCTAGAAAATCTAAAAACCTAAAAATTTATCCAACACTGATAAAAAGGTAACGTAGATGGTTTATATTTCGACTGTTAGTTTTTCTTCTGACTTGGTGATATTTGCGAAGTACGTATAAAAGACCCATTCTTATATCATTAATAAGTATATACACTTGGAATCGTGTGTGTGAATCTATAATAGTAGTAGATATATGTCCATAATTTTTGCGCCTAATTTTGAGTAAATGGTAAAACCCGTAGAACAATATAGTAAATATGTTGGTGACACAAATAACGATTTAGAAAATTAATTTTAATATACAATTTAAACCTTAATAACAGGCATGAGCAAACTTTTCACAACCCCCTTATGACCAATAATCCTCGCACAAAACGACATAAATCTAAGTTAAAAGTTAATTTTGTCAATCCGGATAATTCCTCAAGGTTTAATCAGACTAAGTTGGGTGTAATTAATGTTCACTAAGGCCACACAATCTAGGAAAGCTTCGGCTTAGTCCGCTACGGAAATCGGAGTTTGGAATGGAGAGGGCGGGCGGTGGCGAGCGGTGCCGGGCGGCCGCTAGCGTCGACAAGCGTCGGCGCGGGCTAGAGCGGGAGCGCGGGATCGCACGCCGCAGCCGCCGCGCCGTCCTGCGACCCGCGCCAGCTCGCCAGTGCAATGGGGGCGGGCGCCGGCTTGGAACGTGTCACGTGCCAATATCCACTCATCAGCCCCTTTATTAAAATTTACGTCACTCGCTTGTCAAAACTCAGCCAAACAAATACTCCGGCGGACCTAATTAACGAGACGCGTCCTCGGCCGGGAATTTTAATATATTAATTTTGAAAGCACTCAGGACGTGAAAGTGATTTTGTTTGCCGCTTTTTGTGAACTTTGAAGAATTGGAAAACTTTTGCGAGGAGTTGACGGTAATACGGAAATGAGTAACATTTCAAAGTGTCTTTATATGTATAATAATTAGTAATAACATGTTTAGGGGAAACCACATGTGCCTAATGTAAATATTGTCAGCTTCACATTGACAATTAATCATTCTATTCTGAGATGGACGGCACTGTGCTAATACGCTGATATCATAGCTTTATTTGCATTATTATCACACGAAAAGGTTACTTGTGTCATTTTAAAATACTTACGTTTATCTATTTATCTACGGATATTAATCACGCGAATCATTTCAAGGTTATATTATATACTGGAAAAGATTAAATTATCGATCATGATATCCGAATGTGGCACAACATTCCTTTTAGCTGCGTAAATTTATGCGCTTGTAGGGCATAGAATGCGCATGTTTAGGAACTCCCAATTTCAATAAAAATATAAGTCTTGATTGCTTGTTGGAGTGCAAATAACACCCGTCGGTGAAGTGAGAGATCACTGAGGGTAGTACAGTAATTCCTCTAAAAAAGGTGGACTACACCCTTGTGATATTGCAGGTGTCCTATTAAGTATATGTAAATATAAGTATAAGGCATATCGTAATTCGGTAATTGTGGAATTCTATGGCAGAATTTTTTGTTGAGCAAAGGACGTCTTCTGGTCATGATGAGACGGCTGCTGGTCATGATGATGATAAGGCTATGATAACTACTCACCATTAGCCTGCTTGATTGCCACCTTTGGAGTATGAAAACAAAGACACCTCAAGTCTATGTCTATATCTATGTAATGAATAATATTTTCAAGAAACATCTTTTATACCATTTCGTTGACTGTTATATAGTGACCGACCGAAGCTTCGGCTTACATTCGGCCACCTCAGCGACAACTGTAGCTATGACCCAAACGGCTCAAAGTTTTGGCTAAAGCCGAAGGTTTCTAGCAAGCGAAGAAATTTAACAAATTACGAATGAACGACAGCGCGATGGACGCGCGGGGGTGTCACACTGCATTGATATTAGGATTTCTAAGCTTTCGGTGTCAGCTTCGGCCGAAGAAGGCTGAGACGAATGCCAATAAATTCGCTTCGGCTTCAGATTCGGCCAGTATTAGACCTTCGACACTATTGTTATACCACCACTAGACTAAAAAACGATTATATCAAAAAAAAATATAAGAGATTAAGAGAATGTTAAACAAAAATGAATTAATCTGGTAAGCGGTCACTGTAGCTTATGAAGCCAGCAATACTACGGATATAGCCAATTAGGCAACCTTTCTGTTGAGAGGACTCACTGTGCTAGCAGTATTAAAAAAGTAGACACAACTTTTATTTTGTCACTCTCTCTAACGTTTCTTGGCATCGGTATATGTATATAAACTATAGTTTGTGAGATAACTTTATTAAAGTGCAGTAGATAAGCCTTTTGCTGATGGTTGTTGCGAGTTTTCTAATGTTCTACCGTCATAAATCAGAAATTAATATATTATGTTTAAGTAATACTGAGAATCCTTTGCTTTTGTAAGTTATGGTTGTCTGCTAATTCATAGAATATCGAATATTATAGTTATGTTGCGGCAGAATGGTTTATCAATTAAGGAGAATTAAGATCAGGATTTAGTTAGACCAACTCAGATAACCCTACAGTCTAGGGTAACATGTGTAAGTAAATATTGAATTATATCGTATATAATTTACTAAGATTGTATACCTCAGGTATAATAAAAGCATTTGCCTCAATGTATGCAATACACTGATATAGGTGCTTAATTTCTGTTTTGAAGAAGTCAAATCGATTTGTACTTTATGCAGAATTCTCAACAGTTAAAAATCAATAAATTATCATAAGAATTGTCATGTTTGCGCAAGACAATAACATTACATAATAAACTGTGGAACGGGTTAAAACAGATGTAGGATATTATAAAGAGCCAATTCGTTGTAACCTTGCGTTGTAGGTACCTACTTCGATGCTTGGAAACTAACATGATGTCACAGAACACGGAATGCAATAACTTTCCTTGTTTTGTTCTAGATGTAGGGCATCTAGAATCTTGCTTTTCAATAGACTGACTGGATTTTGAGTACTCATACATATGTGATACTTGGCGATGCTGATGAGTTTTCTCATAACACATTCGTCGTGTCATTCATGTACTTTGAGAATAACACTTACCATAGGTATATACATTTTTAAACAATTGAGGTATACCAATCTTGAGTGAAATGGCGCTCTATGCCCCTTGCCTACCCGTGAGGGACTTGGATTATGATACGCATGTATAGTATGACTTTTCGTCGAATGGAACTGGTATATTACTAAGCAGTAGCGACAGTTAAGATAAACGACGGTAATCAGATTTATTGGTTGCAAATTGTGCTCCTAAGAGGCATAATATATGTATATTAAGATACACAACACAACAAGGGCATTATATATACAAGAAACAGTTACTGAATTGAATCTTCCAGTATTCCATTTTGATATTACTACCAATTTAAGATTAATTAATATTTTCATCTTACATTTACGTTGTCTCTGACGTTTTCTGATCTGCTACTGCTTTGGAATGTCAACAGAAATCCTAGGAAACGTTGGAAGTATTATACTTGTAAAATATCTCAAAAACTATTTAAACAATGGTCTCACCCATTCAAACTTCAAAAAATTTCAGTGCACAGTCAAAGCTTAGCTGAACTAAAAAACTGCGTTAGCTAAGGAGCTTAGTTTGCAAGTGCATACTAAACTGCTGGGGTTAGAGAATTGAAATGTTGATAGTACGTACCTTTTATGACATAGGCATCCACTAAGGAAGGATTTTAAGGATTTAAGGAAGTAAAATAGGGGATGAAAATTTGCATGAAAATCCGTCATTTTTGAAGTTAAACGCTAGAAACTTGGTATTTGGCCTTTCAGTTTAAAATAAATATACACGTACTTCAGGACTTTTGGAAAGGGGGTAAATTAAGGGATGAAAGTTTGTATGAAAATCCATAATTTTTGAAGTTAAACGCGTTAAAATCGGTAACTATATTATAAGCTGCGGGCAAATTTAATCATTTATATGTAGGTATATGTTGACTAATTCACTTAATCACGCGTGCAAAGCCGCGGGCAAAAGCTAGTTTAGGTATAAAAACTAAACATCCGTAACGAGTGAAAAAACATGCTTTAATTAAGTGCAGTAACAAACAATGCGTAGCTAGGAGGGCGCACGAGCGCGAGAACCGTGTTTAAAATAAAATACTATAGAATTTTATTTATACAAGGAAAATGCATTGGTACTGCAATTCACATGAATGCATGCAGAATAAACGTTGGCATATCATCTCGTTACAAAATATGGGACACGTTGCGAGTGTTGCGACGCGCTCAGCAAAATGTGTTCCATTGCTCTTTGTGTCGCCTTCTTTTGTTCCGTGATCTACCCGCATGCCGGCAAGTTGGTGCCTTTGCGAGCTATGCTATGCTAAGCTATCCTCTCGCATTAAAGTTTATATACTAACTAAAATTTACTACATTTCCCTTACCTATCTTATATGGTTATGTCAGAATAACCATTTATGATGGGCTTACGAATTGGCAATGTACGACACGATATCTTCAGTTATACTCAATTGTATTATATTGTTTTATCGAATCACATATATTTATGTAATAAGTTATTTTATTCCACTACAAGAAATATTCATTGAATAATACCAGATTACAAAAACGAGTTAATGTTATTGCTTCATGTTAGAGTTCCATAATTACCCATCAAAATAATTTGAGTTACATACTACACATTCAGTAGGTAAGTCTGCATATGACGAACATTTTTCAAAGGGATCTGTATCATTTGTCCTTCTAGGTGTTTCAATTAACCTTTTAACTTATTAACTAAATTAAAATTTGTTTGAAATTTGATGTAATAAATTACATCCAAATTAGTTTAGAATTTTAGTAATTGGAGAGTCACATTAATATGCCTTATTGAAAAATAACTAACCATGTAAATCAGAAATACTTTATAATATTGAAGATAAAGAATTTAATGATAATAAGCCCTTAACGCATTTAAGTACTATATATAGGTACCTACTTAGTACTTGAAAGCTTTCAGGGTTCATTGTCATATTATGATGATTTTATTTTAGACAACCACAGGAATAGCCTTGTAAAAATGGAGTAGAAGATTCAGATTCTAATGTTTTGATAATAATAATTGAACTTTTTATATTTCATGAAATATATTGTAAACGCACGAATGTCACCCCTAGAGTTACAAGCGTCCATAGGCTACGGTAACCGATTACCATCAGGTGGGCTATTTCCCTTGTAATAAATAAAAAGAATAAACTTGTGCGGGACTTACCGTGAAGATATTATGTACGTATTTATCTTTATTTTTATTATACTTGTTGTGGTTTATTTACAGACGATAGTCATGAAAGCTTCACACCTTCCATTCTGTTAAACTGTGTTCCTACACGAATTTGCCTAATTTTGTTGCAATATAGTAATAGTAGTAATATTAAGAATCTGGAACAATTTATTGTTTTACTTAGCTGGGACTCGATTAGTGAGACAGCGATTCCATTTCATAATAATTGCGGATTGGATAATCTATCTAGATACATATCTAGTATACATAGAAGTGAAGTGTATTTCGGGAGAAAAAAAATCTGCGTTCAAAGGCGTTATATACCTAAGTGATCATTATAATGCTCCGATTCATTATAAGCTAAACACATTTTACTACACTTTAAATACAATTAATAGCTTAGAAATTAATTATAAATTTGCGTAACATAAAATAATGAATGGACAGTCATAATAGGAAGCTGATAAATAACCATTAATTCGAGCAAGCGCTCCGTGCTTAAGATACTTTCATTTATTATAATAACTAAAAATGGCTCTTTCCTTGAGAAATTCATCTCGTATTTCAATATCCTGTAATATTGGATGGCTGACTAAATTGAAGGATTAAACATTTTGTCTGTGTCAATACGATAAGAGAAGGCAAAGGCGCCGCCTGCAAACGTAACATAGCAACACAACACAAAGAACTTCATCAAGTTTGGTAAGAACATCGATGTGATTAAAAATAGGCTGCGATTCTCGTAATACATCTCTCTTGGCTTGATGACCTGAGCCTACAGGTGCTGCGCGCCGTCTGGAAACTAGCAAACCAGTTGAAAAATGATTACTACAAGCAATTTGATAGAAGAATAATTGATAAATTGACTGAGCAAGTGCGCGTTGTACCATACAAATTCTTCGGTTACGAAAATTTTACATCCTCGAACAACAACAATTCTAATTCTTTTACCGGCAGAAAAAAAATTATAAACATTTATCGCGTGCCACCAGAAATACAATAATATCTGCCGTAATTGCACTGCACCATTAAGTAGCAGTTCATAGACTGGCACCGTACCATATTGAACTACTTGAAAACAGGTTTTTGTTTCTATATTAACTTTATTGTAACCAAACAACAGACAGCACGACACTGATATAAGAACATAATAAAACCAGCCCCAAACTTGGAGCAACATTTGGGGAGAAAAACTTGAATTGCGAGCATAAGTTGCGCGGGTTACTTGAGACCTACATAACATTACATAAAATATTATTTTGCCGGCGCCGCCACTTTTACAACAACAGCTTTAAGAATGGTTTTGAAAAATACACATAAAACTGTATTCAATATTAGCTTACGTAAATCAAAAATATTAAATGCATACATACTTGTCATCCCGCTAAGCCAAGACCATTTCAGGGTAGGCAGAACCATTTCACTGGTTTTGTGTGCATGCTTGTGAAATTCACTGGAAAAATATGTTTTTTTCTCGCACCATTGAGGGTCATTAACTACTTACTTAGAAAAAAAGGGAAAATGTTTTTATTTATTTTAATTTTAATAATAATACAATCTAAAACTAAAGGAAAAAAACGAACCTAATGTGTTTATTTTATTTTATTTAATTGTACAACACCATACAATATAATACATGAATACAGTGTGACATAGTATAGTACAAATGGCGGCCTTATCACACTCGGCGATCTCTTCCAGGCAAACTTGGGATGGAATTAATTTATGATACATCTTAACGGGCAGTTAGTTGTTGGTGTAACTAATAAGGTTTAAAAACGAGAAATAATATAATACTAATGATATTTAAAATAAACACATAATAAATATGTGTAAGTACATATTATACGCATATATATTTACAGTTATATTCTTAAAACAGCTTATAAAAATTAAGGATGATACCCCGTAAAACAGGATACTTCACTTGAATCTGCTTATTTAGCTAGTTAAGTAATCTTTAAGTTCACGTTTCTTACTGTTCCTACTTTAATTGAACCATAACAAAAAGTAGATATCACAATGGTTTATACTACCGAATTCCGGAAGTTATATCCGGTAGGTTTAGTACTGACATCATTAAAAATCTCTCGCTTGGCCTGTAAGTGAGCCTGTCAGCCGACCCGGAACATCAATGCTCAAAATACGGAACAAGTACAACCATTCGCCCAGAAGCAGCTGCCGGAAAACTTATTATTACAAATCGTTTGATCTACGCGTTCGCAATTCGACTATACCTTCTTGAAATCCCCTTACTAAAACGTTAATTAACACTTAAAGTCAAAACCTGATGATACTTACACCGCTATATCTACGCCTGTTAATTACGTTATTGGATCTATAGAGTATTGTATGATATTAAAATTTACTTATGAGTGAACACTGACAATAATAATAATCAAGAATGCTGGAACCTTTTACCGCTTTGGCTATAATGACCGTAATATTGTATAAGCCTCCTAATTTTTTTCTTATAATAATGGATTCCACATAGTTCTTTGATGTTTGTTAGCGTATATTTGTTGATCAGAAAATTTAAGAGATTAATTATTACTGTTTTGCAGGTAGAGCGAAGGTGGTGTGACGTAAAATGTGCGTGTGTGCGTGGCGAACTAATCACAGTTATATTGTGTGTTAAAAGACCATACCAGTGTGTGCGGCGTCGTAGACTGAACAGTGAGTGCTATATGTGAAACGTGCTTCGGTTACGCATAGCAGGTGGCATGGAGGTGATTCCGTCGACGGGGAGCCGCATTTTCGTGGCATTCTTCGCTACTGTCTTCTGGGGTATGGGTGAGTCAAATTACAAATGTGTAGATTCGTGTACAAATCTTGTTTGCTCTCTTTATTGTTCACAATTGAGGGTCAATGGTTATATTCAGTGTTTACCTACTTTTAATAAAAGCTAAACACTTTGTTCTATTTGCTTCACTTCATAAATGTATAAATGCTATTTCTATGGATCAACTGTTACGAAGCAGGCCGTAGCAGCTACGTAGCAAGGCGTAGCGCAACGTTGCTTTACCCACCTAGTAGATCGTATGAATTCAGCTTTAGTATCCACCAATCAAATCAATATTAAAACGATATTTACAAAATGTTAGTATACCTTTACTATATCAACTTAATAACACATAATAATTTCTAACAATCATAAAGCCTTTACCAATAACCTGTATGACATAGAAAATAAGCTGTCGTAATATACCAAACTACTGTGGCTATTTTAAATATGTATCTATGAAGACTATATACATTTTTATACGTTACTGGTAAGCTAGTTATGTAACAGATTGTTGAATTATTATTTGCTAACTAACGTTCCAGCTAGCGTTCCAGCTAATTTGGGTAGGAAGTTAGTCATATATGTATTTAAAAATAATAGAAAGCTTAAAGCCAGGTTGAATAGATGACAAGATTATAATAACCTATAGTTTACTTTTTAGGCAGAAAAGAAATACCTAAACAACCTCAATATTATACACCAAAGCTATAACATTATATTAAAAAAATACTTTCTTACTTCAATAAAGAGCTGAGGCTGCGCTTAGTTTCAAATTCATGATAAAAGTTACAATTTTATTCTGAAAGGCTTCTTATACTTTGTAGCTCATAATTGAATTCATAATTACTTAAAAATATTTTTTATAATGCTCTTTAAAAATTAAATTTCGTGGAAGTAATTTGAAGAAAATCTTGGATTTCTCCGTTTGATATTGAACTCAACCTTTATCATGATTTCTCAAAGGGAGCGAAAATTTAAGTAAGGAGAGTTGAAGCGTGACGGAAAAACTAAATTAGAACAAAGCGAGCCTTGCATCCTGTTTTGTGGAAAGATTTGTCCTGTTTTTATCATCATAATAATACTAATACGTATAGGTAAACTTTCGTCGGCGTTTCACGAAAATTGACCGGACAGAGTATGAAATTTAAATGCCAAAAGGAAATACGAAAAGCTTTTTTTTATTTTTAGAAATAATGTATTTTTTTAATAAATTAATCCATTACGAATACTACAAACAAAATACCAAGTTCTTTGATTGTATTATATTCAACAAGCTGTGCCCGTGAATTAGTGTAATGTTGTTTTTGCGGTTCAACCATTTGTTTTTTATTTTCTGCACGGAACCCTAATTGCTTTTCCAAATTAAAAGTACTAAGTTGCGCCCAGTAATGTCAGCTATCTGCCAGTGAAATTCCCGTTTAAATTGGTCTAACCACTTCGGAGTTACAACCATGTACAGAATTTGACTTTTATGCCCTATCCAAAGAGAACTAGGTAAGCTGAATTTCTGGATAAAAAGTATCTTATTTTTTACCTCGTAGCATGAAATCAAATTTTGCCAAGTTTCATTTGAATCCATTTAGGAGTTTCGGCGTGATTCGCGACCATGAAACAGACAGACAGACAAAAATAAAAAAAAATACAGGTTTGGGTTCAGCAACGAATATAGAGTGCACTACGAATTTTTTTTTCTAAATGTTTTTAAATGTACAGAATTGGACCTGTTACAGTTTTATTATAAGTAAAGAAGACAACCTGACAGACATTGCGCGTTGTAATATCCAAATTTCAGAATACAATTTTCTTTTAAATCTTAAAAGAGTACGCTATGTGTAGATTGCCGTTATATTTTGATCACTAGGCGACCTTTAATTTGCATAAATCGGTTCAAGTTCAATTCATCAATGCTTCATCAATGTAATCGCGTCAGATTTTTATATACCAACATTATAACTCCATAAAAATCTTATATAATTTCTGATTTCATAGATATTTAATGACTACATCAGGATTGATTTAATTCTAAGACTGGTCACATGGTAATATATAATATATCTACTGATAAAGAAGAAATACGTAAATAGTAAGATCTCAGAGTAGATAATATACGTATTAACATCAAATTTCGCAGATGAGTGACAGATACAGTGAGGTAGTGAGTCCTATAATTTTAGATACGTATTTATCGTCCATATAGATATCTCATCTTATGGCAATGTTATGAGTCTTATGTTATTATATAACGCAAATGCAACCTAATCGTGTCAATCAAGGAGCGCAAGGAGAGGATGTCTCACTCATAGTGTAGTTTGCAGATTATTGAACCCTAGCAATAAAAGCTGTTATAACATGATGTTGTGTCACTCCACAGTCGACAGGAAACGGACAATAAGACTCTGACAAGTCCAATTGATTTAAAGTGACATTAGTGTTAGAACAAAGACTAGTAAATTTATAGTTAAAATGAATACAATATTTTATTTTATTATGAATATTAATATTGCGAGGGACTTAAGAGCGTGATGATCTGTAAGTCTTGTATGTATTAATATAGTTGCCGTGTGGTTCATGTGACTGTGGGTCGGGGACACACCCCGGCTTATATCAATGAGTAGAACTGAGGGGTAATAAGATGTCCCATTTAAAACATATTCCCGCCCAACTGGGGAAAAAACTAATATAGCAGTCAAATAACACATATCGGATGTAGTGTTCTTACTCCAGAGAGTAATGTTCCCAGAGCGCTCGAGGATACGCTGTGATGGCAGCTATATATAATATACCAATTCAGCTAAAATTACTTGTAGCTTTGTCTGTTGTCTTTGAGTAATTGGCAAAAAATATGTATCCAGAGTACATTGATTTAACAAATAATAATGAATACGCAATGAATGGTAGGAAGTCTGTAATTTATTTCTTTGACAAGGTTTAAATAACGTTGTTTGAACGGTAAAATTCAATAGGGTCGTTGGGTACCCAATTCTTGCTGTGTAGGTAGATAATGGAATATTCTGAGGAAGAAATAAATACATATTTTTAAAGGCAGGTAACTAGGACCAATTTTATACTAAAGAACTAATTAATGAGTAATGTACTTTATGGGCCGCTCAAAAATATTATTGGTTGGAATAATAGTTAGACTGGGTTCATCGAACTATATATTCAACTTACCATACTATGATTACCTAAAGCGCTCACTGGCATCTGCTGTCTTTATGTTGGAGTAGTAACTTACTTAGTTAAGGTCTCCATCTAGATGTTAGCGAGCCAAGTCCAAGTTTGTTTAACAAAGGGCAGGAGTTGTTCCACGCAGTTTCTTACTAGCGACAGTAAGTTGATTTCATCAATCTTGTTCTGCCCCCTCCGCAACAACCCGCACAAAAGGGATTGCTGATTAATGGAAATGGAATAAAAAATGTTTTCTTGGAAACTCTGTAACAATTTGTAAAAAGTAGAGTCTTCGGTTTTGAGAAAATGCTGGAACAAAGAGCTCAACGCTTTATGCTGAATAATAGCATTGTAATTAATTTCTAACACGGTTTTATCAAAGCAATGTCTATTGAAGGATTATATACCTTACAAAGATTTAACTCACACAAATGTTAATGTGTTAAGCTCAAATCGGGATGAATAAATAAAAAGGAACAATCAAAATGATGTTTGTAAAAGGTCAGTAAATTTGTTTATTATTCATCGTTACTAATATTAGAACATGCATGATTGCAAATTTACTCGTTTTAGTAGAGAAAATGTACTACGCAAATATACTATTTTATATTATGATAAAACGTTGCAATTCATGTTGCCGAATTCCGTAAAATTTTAACAATGTTTGATGAATTTTCGGGTTACACCTGTGAAAAAATATCACTACTGAATGTAATTTCTAAGCCGAATGGCACGCAGTATTGGATAAATAAGCTTTAAGCACGGTTTATACACTAACCAGGTAATTGAATGAGGCAAACAGCGCGGGCCGAGGCGGTGTCGGAGTGAGCCACGTTGCGCGCTGCTCTCTGAGCGAACGTCATTGATATCTCGCTAAAGTGTCCAGTGCATGATTGATCGATGGTGGGGCACCCCATTCAACTTACGCACAGCTATATCATGCAATATTTTATCACCTGTTTGGCTTTGAAGTATTAAAAAACTATATTATACTCTATACTCTTATCGGAGTAAGAGACATCATACAAATCACGGTCGCGTTACTTTTCCATTTAATCAAACACTTATTGACCAACGCGCAGCCTAAACTTGGTTAGGAATTTATAAGCGCAAGTTCAATCGCGGTTTGCAGCTAAATATATAAAAGAACATAATAATATTAAAATCCCACGACTTACTATTAATGTCTGGAAGTCTAATTAATACGAGTTATTGAAACCCCATACCTCGGTAATTGTAAATGGACATATATGACTAGTATTTTTATAATAATTCGCGGTATTATTACTTTTTTACAGCCAACGCCACAGCAGCCAGCTGAGGCTCTTATTTCCCTCCGTTTTTGTTGATAACGACAGCCTGCGGTTACGAACTGGCGGTGTTACGATGCTATATTGCGAACGAAATTGCAATAACTTTTAGGAAAATGTTGGATAATTACAAAAAGTGTATTAATTAGTTGTCGACCGGCTCATTTGTGTTTGTGTATTTTATAGTACTGCATAAGGATAAATTAAATTACGAATTGTTTAGGTGTAGTGTGCATTGTGCCCTACCTAATAAATAAGGCTAACGGACGTGCTATTACCTAAAACACTTGATGCATCAAATTCATGTGGTACCAATTGTTGGTTTAAACCTACAAATTTTATTAAACTTACTTAAAATATATCCAACACGAGCCGCGTCGTCGCCACGCCGACGTGGTGTGGCGTATCATAATATTCTTATTTTTGGTATGTGAGCATTTATGAAAGAGCAAGATAAAATAAGAATAGTATATCTTTATTGAGCTACGTAAAGGGCACCGTTACAAGGCGAATTTGATATGGATTAAGCGAGTCAAGGAAAATGAACTTTCACAGAGGATATTTTGTTTGAGCTCTTTTACATTAAACGACTACATTTTCAACCTCGGGCCAGGGCTCTTTGAGCTTGATCCCTGGATTTCTCTTATTTAACCGAGCGCACGTTATTACACTTTCGGTGCGCTTTTATTATTTATTCCTTCTTAATTTTGCAATTGTTCTGCGATCTCTCAGGACGCTGATTTTATTAAGGAACGTTTAAACATAACATACGTAATACGTATATACCTATTCTCTGTCAAGATATTTAATTGTACCGCAACTTTTTGTGCTCATTTAACTACTATTATTATTATCAATGTCTTTATATGGTACACAATTGAAGCTACGAAGTGCTGGAGATCCCGGAGTTCTGTTTCATGCACCAAGCCTCCGATGAGGCTTAGGCGGAAATAATCTCCAACTAGTCTCATTTCCGTTTAGAAAAGGTATTGCAAAAAAGCTTTGGATAGAAAATAATATTCTCATTCGAAGAAGTATTTGATTTATCACTATGAACTATTTTCAATTTGGTATCTACTTTATCTTTTACCGTATACCTTTGGCAGGGGTCCGAGGTCTACACAACTTGGAGATTATCGTCCCCAATGCTGTTCTGGTCGGGGAGACAGTGACGTTGGAATGCAGCT
The DNA here is from genome assembly GCA_951449985.1 of Falcaria lacertinaria. NCBI lineage: Eukaryota > Metazoa > Arthropoda > Insecta > Lepidoptera > Drepanidae > Falcaria > Falcaria lacertinaria. The sequence continues at coordinate 5,320,547 of OX602113.1, read as the reverse complement.
GGCAACTGGAAGATGAGGAGGCCTTGTACAGCGTGAAATGGTACAGGGGCCGAGAAGAGTTCTACAGATATATACCCAAAGAACTGCCACATACTAGAGTCTTCCCACTGCCTGGAATCGAAGTTGACGTAAGTTTGAAATTTGGATTTATCAGATATCACACGGTTATGTATGAAATTAAATAGTTGTCCTGATGAGCTATGATGTCCTGATAACATTTTTCTTTTTTTTGGCTTATCTACCTCGGACACAATATTTTAAAAATATCAACATACGGATTTCTTTAGAATCTTGGGCTATTAATCTCAATACAAAAATGCTCTCAAATATTTTAAACAATAGCATTTTGATAGCGTTATAATTTGTCATAACATTTTGAGAAGTAATATATTATTATCATATGGATAGTGTGATTAGACCAAGAACAAACATCTGTTGACCATTGATGTATATTATTTGTGAATCTAGGTAGTTTATCCCTCGCCAATGGCAAATCCACGATTACTAAGTCCGCTACGTAGAATTTGTAGATCAAATAAAACCTAGACTGGAAAAACATTTCACGTCTCTACTTATTTAGGTGTGAGATAAGTGGATAAAATCAATTTGGAAGGGACTCTTTTTTGGCTGTATTAAATGGTAAAAGCGTCTTACGAATATTGATCAAATTGACCATGCTTATTGGAGCAAAAACAATGCCGTAACCGTTATTACCCGCTATTGGACATTTTTATTTGATTAAAATCTAGCGGTTTCATCAGTCTAAATGAAAGCAGAACTAAGTTCTGTATCGCGAGAGACAAGCAAGGTCTTAAATTTCCCTATTGCAATGAAGCATTTAGGAATATATACTCCGTTAGCAGATTACATAAATAATGTGTTGTTCTGCATATCTAAACTTATGCTTAGATTAATTGCATAAAATAAAATACTACATGTCTTCTCGCTAGTCGTAAAGATAGAATAGCGCATGATGATAAATAACTACGCTTAAATTTGTATGTCTGAAGCTGCAGTGAAAATTATTCCTCTAAAATACACAGATTTTGGTTCCATTATCTCAAGAAAAGCGTTGCTTGGATATGTTACAATTTCCAATTTAGTCTTCCATGATCACGAACTTGAGTTGCTCAAGACAGTATTTCTTTATTCTCTAATTTCCTAACTTTAATAACTACAATGCTCTTCAAAGTGGTCATGTCTAAGCACTAGTGTATGGGGGGCGGTTTTTTGCCACTGCTACTTCCTAGGAAGGAAGGGCGAAGTAAAAAAGACGAAACAGGCCAGATATTAGACCCATCCATAGTAGACCAAAATTGGATGAGATGATTATATCAATAATAATTTTATTGTGAGGAGAGCCCTCCGGACGCGATTCAAGTGTTTTTTCCTAAAATGGTTAATAAGTTTGACTGCTGCATCAAGCTTCGCAGGTTTAATCCCCATATGGCGGCAAACGTTTGGCAAAGTGATGGATGCATTTCCCTTGGGTGTTTATTACCTGTAATGTAAGCTTAATGTAATGTCCGAACATTATATTGTTGTGTTTTGTGGTCGTGTAGATATCTCGGTCGGGCGCGCGGCGCGTGGTGCTGCAGCAGTCCACGCCAGCCATGGCGGGCCGCTTCCGATGTGAGGTATCCGCTGACGCGCCTACATTTCACACAGAAATTAGATCGGCACCTCTTGAAGTTGTTGGTAAGTATCACTATTCTCTATAGACCTACAAATTGAGTGGGAGTGATTTTATTGCTATTCAGTTTAATTTAATTTATTTTTCTCTTCAACCGTCGCAAATCTGTCACAATCCACACAAAATGAAATCAAGGATTACCAATATATGGAATGTGGCATAAACACGTATGTAGTTGTAGCCAAGTATAAATCAATTTATAAAATTAATGGGATGGAATACAAATACTTCACGATAATACATTACTCGTATTGTTTGATTTACAAAAACATACGTGACGATGACACAGCAAGCATTGCTTTTATTAGAGATTCCGTTTGTATAACCAAACAAACGTTTTTCATTACTTTGTTACTCCTCAGGCGAAAAAATATAAGAAACTTAATTCTGAACTGTTATCTTTTTTATTAAATCCATTGCGGGTTCCAAGACAAAGTGGATTTACCAAGGACGCACGGGGCTTAATCGGAAGAGGAAATTTTGTAATAGTTGCCTTCATCTTCACTAGAATATGTCAAAAAATCCACAGGTCTTACTTAAAGTAGATTCATAAATTGTCAATAAATTTCCAAAACGCAGACTTGCAGCTTAGACAATTTAAAAAAGAAAATGTATGCCCACTGGAGCTGAAAATAGACTTACTTAGGTAGTAAATCACAAATGATTTTATTATTGCTTCATTATTTTCATAAATGGAGTTTCAATCTGTTATGAATAGTAAAAGAAAATTCTTGGAAGAGTTATTATTTAAATTGCCAAATTATATTATTTATCAACGAAAGGGCGGCTCTTGATTGAAACCTAGGCACAATATAAGAGAAGGTATATGTATAACGTTTCATAAATATTGTAGCGTGTAGGTACTACGACGTTGCTGGGTAGGTGCTATAATAAAATATATACGTGCGGTGGTTATGAAATACGTACACCTGTATTAAGATAAATATGAGATAGCTACGACTACTTTGATACACGAACAGAAAATAATTACCTTGCGAAAATAGGTAGATGTGTCTGTTTACTCGCAATGTAAACAAACAGGATGTGTGGAAATATTCGGACGTGAACCTTCGGGAGTAAATATTGCTCATATCATGTATGAGTAATTTGAAGAAACGTATATAAGTAAATATTAACGGTTTTCAGATTTTCCCTTTACATGTGCTGCAAGATAATGCTTCTTGCGAAATTTTATGATTCTAGGTCAACGGGAAGTACCCTTATAGGTTTTAATTCCCTTTGTGAAATCACTAAATATGCGAAAATTTGCGATATAAACGGGCATATCTTTTCTACACGTGGACTTAAAAGTTTGATATTTTCACAGCTAAAAGAGACCCGTGTATTTGATAATAAATTTCAACTTGATAAACCCACGCGTTCTTGAGAAAAAAGTTGTGACTGACAGATAGACGGACAACAAAGTGATCATTACAAGGGTTCCTTTTTTCTTTTGTGGTACGGAAGCCTAAAAATGAAGTTCATGAAGTTACTTGATATAATACTTATACCTTCATTTTATAGCGAATCCTAGTTTTCCGTCAATATACTGAATGTGTTGGATTTCCATTTATCGATTCTATTCAAGAACGTGTAAACAGAGTTCGTTTATAGCCTTTGATCACGCAACTATTGTCATGCGAGTGTAGTGCCGAAATAATACTGCTTATAATTTATATATATTTTAAACAAACATAATTCGATTGAAACAATATATATATACTGCTTAGGGCGAGCATTATTCGATGTTATAGTATGTAGTTAACGAGCTGCGTAAGCACGAAAATTATAGGAGAGTGTTTGTGTCAGGTTATGACATGATACATGTGCCGCTTACAACGCTTGTCGGCTCATTTGTGCTACGTTAATGAAACCAAACAAAAGGTAGAATAATTGCTTTAAGTGCTATACATCACTGCAGAACCTTCACTGTCGGAATACGCTTTTGAAATAATATATAGGTAATGTATCTCATGTGCCACCTTGGCAGTTTTATTATCGATAAAAACTCCTTCACACTTTATTATGCTCTCTCAACATCAATGGCGTACACAATACGAGTGTTTATGTTAAGATAAGAGATGCGCAGCTCTGGGCTTTATACGGTTCATAGAACGTATATCGACACTTTGTGTTAAAATGAATAAGATGGTAGTTTTAGCGAGAATGTTTTTGTGAATAACCTTAAATTACAAGGTTAACCTTTTTAACCAACCTAGATAAAGTTAGTGTTTTGTGTTTATTATCTTTCTAAAAACGCCCTTGTCAATTAATTCTTGTATTAGCTACGCTATTTCAAAAACATTAAATTGTCTTACGTTGCACGTTTCAGAAATTCACTGTCCATAGTAATTATCATAATGCCGTAAAGAAAATCCATCTGCAGTACTTAGATTTGATTGGCATTGGATATTATTAGTATTATATCTTTCTGTATCAAATACGGGTGTATTCCTGGAATAAAAACAAACGGACGTGCCATAAACAGAATGGCTAGCATTAGCGTGATGTGAACGAACTTCGCCTTTAAGTAAAAATGGATATAGCGTAATTTACTAACGAATTATTATATGTATTGAAATTGTGCGAGTAAATATCAATTATACTGTGACTATTGTGATATTTAATGTTAATTTGATCTTGCGACGTAAAATGACAGGAGGACTCTCGTAGCGGTCCGTAGCTGTTTCGTAGACTATTGTATCTAGTAGTAAAGTGGCTACGAAGCAGCCTTTGTTCTATCAGTATGAGCCCTACCATAGAATTAGAATCTATGAAATTAAATTGATGCTGAATAACATTGTTTACCACCATCGCTACGTTATGTACGTAACGTTACATTTTTAATATATTTGAATGTCTTTCATTGTTTCTAGTCTATCGTTAACCTTATGAAATGCACGCACAAAATATAGACGTTGAGACTATATAATAATATTAATTGAAATGATCTTCTATATTATTTACTATTATTAATGCAGACCCACCAGAATGGGGTCCGAAGTTGGTATCAGACCGCTCTTGGTACGGCGTGGGGTCCAGTCTCCGTGCAACCTGTGCCTCGCCCCCTGCGCACCCACCCGCAAACCTGACCTTTGCGCTAAATGGAAGAGAGGTATAATATCTTCGGTGTTATTAATTGTTATATCTATTTACTAATCCCAAGTATTGATACTTCAAATTTATAATTTACAATTCTGTGTAATACTGCAATAGTAATTACGATACCAACATTGCTGTAACATTTTCACATTATCAGTTATTATTACAGCAGAATTTATTGATAAGAAACCTTTTTGAAGCAGATGAAAAAAGTGAAAAGGAACTTTGAATAATTGTATCTTAAGTAACTTAAACCTAATAAAATAATTTCAATGATGCAAATCGCGATGAAATGCTCATCTCATCAGATCAAAATGGATAAGATTGAATGATTCGTTAGATTCATTAGATTCATCAGTCATCTAGAACATTCATACAGTTCTATGCTATGTTACAATATTAGTATACATTGTTTTAAAAAAAAATGGAATATAGTAAAATGCATAATTATAAATATAAGGGCGTTGACACATCACCACTGTCACCGTGAATCGTCATGTCGCGGCATGCCGTACCGCAGTACGGTACCGTGTTCTTGCGTGTTTATTTTTTTGTACCGCGCCACGACGTCGTGTCGTGTCGTTCCACGTTGACGGCGCCGCACCGAGGTAATGTGTCCACGCCCTAAGGCCTTGAGTATTGCGTTGCCGTGGGCCCCAGCTTGAGACAGTTGCAGTATGCAAATAATTTCAGAAAGACAAGGCACGTGTTATCCAAAAGTAAACCAACACTCACACACACACATACTCATGTATTATTTATTTATCATCTCCACGTATTCCTTATATAGCTACAGTCTTCCTTGATCTGAAGAATATATTATGTAGCTTAAGTGAAAGCTTTATCTCATAGATATAGATCCCGAATTTAATATAAGCTGTTTCAAACTGGCTAGTGTAGCAATTGGAAACATGATTGCATAGGTAGCATTTTCTTTTCAGTATATTTAATTTGACATGCCGCCGGGCAACTACCGGACAGGGTCGACGGAGTATCCACGAGAAAACAATAGCACTGTAACTACCAAGTTGGTTCATTTTGACACAACCGTTGTTTTTGCTCGCTGCCAGTACCCGCTGCGTAGGAGAGTTCATTAATCACAAAGCAGGCCGATGCTAGATAAGCCAAATGAACCTCTTTTATCATTTATGACGTCACGTTATATGTAGCTATAAAGGTTATTATCTTATCCTAGATCGACATGGACTCATTCATACACAAGTTGCCCGAGTGGTTCAAGTGGGACCCGCCTCCCAAAGCTGAAACCACCACCACTGAGCTCCCCGATGACGACGTAAACTTTAATATTTTCCACGACGAGAGTAATATTCAGTATCTGGACGAATCTTACATAAATTTACATAAAGAAGAGATAAGGAGACCTCCTAAAGAAAGCATTAAACTCACATTCGAGAGGACAGGGCCCGATAACAGGCTGCCTTCTGTGGGCGAGGTGTCGTTCGTGGTGCGGAACGAGGCGTTCGAGCGCGGCAGTCTCCGGCTGACCTGCATAGCGAGTATATACAACTTGTATGCGGCACGCTCCGAGCTAATTTTCGATATGGAGCAGCCAGAAGTTGCTTCCGTACTCGGCGTACGCAATAGTGCCGTAGGTAAGTGCAATCGATACTGGGATTGTAAGCGGGCCGTAAATTTTGCAAAATGGACTTTCGTTAGAAGTTATTTGATCTTACCCCTAATTAAAGCCTAAAACTAGCAAATGGGTGTCATACGCATATCAAAAAGAAATCTAGATATACCTAACAAAAGTTTTAAACGTGATGTGAATTTTTGTTCCAGATTCAACTTATTGCAGCGTTTGGAGAATAGTGACGTCTCTTGTGCCATTTCTGTACAGTATCCGGTAGTTTATTAAACGTTACTCAACGTACAAATTAATAATTTAAGAAATTAGGTATCATAGATATATAACAATTACGAGTCTCATTTTGTACAAACTCATTATACATATCCAACGAGAATTTATTTACGTTCCATCATTGTATTATCGCTGATGGATTTTAAGGGTCGGGGGAAAATTTGAAACACGGTGTAATATATTTTTATTTCTTAATGGAATCTAAAACGCGGTAATAAAATAAATAACGTGTCCGTACAACGAGGTTAAAATTGTATTTGTTGGTTACGCATATGGCATACTGTGAAGTATACGCCTTTTGGAAGGATATGCCTAATACTTATAATTTATAGGAAAAATAATTCTGGCCAAACTCTTAGACTAATGAAAGATTTAAGTGGATCCACAAATGATATAGATAATTTGTATATAGATCTGTATGAAAGAGAATATGAATGGAAGTAATAAATGAAATTCTGATTATGTTATGAGTAGCGACGGATTCTTATCTGAAATTCTTTCTGATTTATTAGAGCAGGCGCCTTTTGAAAGACAAAATATTAACACAGAAAGAGAGAATATTTATATTTTGTAAGAAAAAGATCGAATACTTGTGAAAGACTGAAGAAAAATGGTTATAGTATGAATAAATCCTCCTGACTATAAATAGTGTGTCCGAACCCTACAAGGATATTTGTCTTTATCAACGTAGTTTCGTGATGTTTTCAGGCGTTATTTTATTACCAGGCAATTTCGACGGTTCATAAAGTTTATAATTTGTTGCTAACATTTTGTAAATAATTAACTGATAATGATTAAAACGATGTTAAAACTTGACTTAGTTGTTTAATTTATGGAACATGGTTCCAGATCTGGGGATGCCGTCCGTTGCTGGTGGGAGTGGGAACTCCTGATAAATACGTTTTGAAGTCCTACTTATTTGTTGACACGTTGGGCAAACGTATTATTTTCGCAGTACTTACGTGACGGTCTCTCAACATATCGTACATTTATTATATTTTTATAGGCATTGCATTTGGAGGAGAATGGAGAGAATAAGTTGCACAGATATGGTAACAACGAATGACGATTTGAAGAGAGTAGGAGAAAAAAGAATGATTTTATAAGTACAATTGAAAATAGGAGGGGCAACATGGCCCTTTGCTTCGACATGACGCATTTATACGAAATATCATAGAGGTAAAGATCGAAGGAAAGCGTGGTAGAGGAAGGTCAAGGATCAGTTACCTGCAACAGATAAAGACAGGCTAACGTTATGTCGTACCAAGAGGTCAAAGATATGGCTATGGATAGAAGACAAGAGCCTAGCTCCGAAATGAATGATGATGATTGCAATAGTATACACAAACCTGCGCTCTGCCTGATAGTAAGTATATAGATGCTAACAGTATTAAGGATGATCATAACATATATCCTTACTGCCAGCTCAGGAACAACAGAAACACAACTGAGTTGTCTGACTGCGATTACTCTAACTTTGAATAGGAAATCGCCCCACCTTTGTTCAAATTACAGGTCACTCACTAATAAACTATTTTAGCCATGGTGATTTTGTGAGTGAATCTACGTACGACCTGTCATTTGATTGGCCGAGGTTCCTACCCCAGTCTGTACCAATGTGTTTTTCTAAGCTTAAGTACTGTGAATAATCACACCACGAGCTTAAAAAAAGAGGTAGAGTGAATTGGATCTCCCGTGGGTTTTCCATTTGATTGCGGTCTTCTGTAAGGTGGAGGTACAGTCCCCAGCCGCGGCTCCAATTAAAATTGGAGCCGCGGCTGGGGACTGTACCTCCATCTTACAGAAGACCGCAATCAAATAACACTACTTTGATGTAGCGTTGTGTTTCTGTGATAAGTAAGGTTGCCAGTGCTCTACGAGGATACGCTGCACTAGTAGTAGACCGTTAGTGATAACCCTGGTTTTGCAAGCGGCTATGGGCTACGGTGACTGCTTACCATCAGGTTGGCCGTACCTTGTGTGCCACCTTAGCAGTATATAAAAAAAAACACCCAATACATAATACTTTCTCAAAAATCCACATAACATATTTACCCTTGTCTCAGTCTTCCAATTCATCTACCAGATTTGTTGTAAAGGTCTATTCTCCCTCTTGAAGAGAAGGCATATTTACTATTCTAAATACGTTCACTAAATGGTGTTTCAAAGGCATATTCGAAGGTATTGTTATCTGTTATAACAACTTTGTCATACAACTATATCAAACAAACAATAACGATCTTAAGAAATGTGTATACTTTATGATATGACACAAGCTCGACGATACATACGAAAATAACGAAGCAATTTCTCTTTGGAAGAGTTCCACTAAGTCTTAATCAATCATACTTCGAGATGGAGTCCACAATAAACAGTAGAAAATCCACCCATTATCCTTATGGAGAAAATCATTTATTGAGCAGTTATATTGTTGGGGAAATGGATTGTTCAACTCTGAATCCAGCATGACGTATTAGTTGTATTCCTACGTACAGTTTGCCACATTTTGCGTGTAGCTTTTACAAAGGCAAAACTTTTCTCACAAGCGGTACGAATACGTTACAGCTTATAAAATACCATTCTGATATAGGTTATATAACGTATTGGACATTTTAAAATGTGAATGTGCAATGCAAATATTTACGTCTACGTGAAATACATTTGCGGACAATTTCGATTTGCTACCATAATACATTATGTGGCCACATTCCCGCGGCCTCTGAGTATAGAGCAAAGCCAACAATTTATTTTTCAGCATTAGCCATTATCTGCGGTTGCAGTGGCATTTCAAAACCAATAACAATCTTTTACACTGTGCTAAGGCCGTAGCCGCCTCTATTGTCTACGTTGTTCGTTAGGACGCTCTTTTCATTTACTCAGTCACGTTGATTGGACAAAATCCATCACGGTCCATAGACTCCCCGGACCGCCAGCCGTTGATTACTGCTCGGTTTAATTCACGTTCGTGGAAATTAAAGTTTCTTGAATTGAAGAATGAAGATGGAGTTTTATGGCCCGCTTTGACCAACTTCGCCTCAATAGCTACGAATTGAATGGCAAGGTCACGTAACAAATATAAAATCATAAATCATGTTGAGAATGTAGGAAGTAAATCATTATTATAACACGATGCTAATACACAAAGTGTCGGCAATAGGTGCTATAAATTTACTTACTTCGGTAAACGTTATTATGAATACGTACATATTTCAATTGTTTTGACTTAAGTATGTAGCGGATGCAGATTTTATTTACTGAAATCAATGAATTGATGCTTAGTTAAACATCTTTGGTAAAAAGGCTCGTTCTGTTATCATAAATCAAAATCTCCATCCAAAAGCATCCTCAGCTAATTTGTTACTTTACCTCACCTCACAGGCAAGGTAGAGAGTTGTACACGGCATTAAAGTTGATAAAATCTATTTTCAGCACACGGTAGGTAGATCATGGTTAAAGAAGGTGTATACAAATTATGCAGTTGGAAATAAAGGGATGTTCGTTTACCTAAGGAAGCAAAGTTCGAAAATGTGTTTGGTGGCCGCAAGCTCCATAAGGGGGTCCCTTAGTTAGTGTTATGTTTTTAGTTAGTGTATTTTTAGACGATACCGGTTTGTATGGATGTTTGTTTATTACTAAAATATGACGAGACTTCCAAATAGATTATGATTAAATTAAGCATGAAGAAGTATTGCCGTCGAATGAACCCGGAGATTTTTTTTAGTGCCATTTATAAAAATTACAACAGGATCCAAACCTATTTAATTTAAGGCTTATAATGTAACTTGTAATATCTAATATATAAAATTCTCGGGTCACAGTTTTCGTTACCATACTTTGATGAAATTTTGACTGATGGCTTGACCGATTTTGATGAAATTTTTTGTGCTTATCCGGTATCTATGAGAATCGGCCAACATCTATTTTTCATCCCTATAAATGCAAAAAAAAATTGTCCACACGAGCGAAGCCGGGGCGGGCAGCTAGTTAATTAATATTATTGAATTCGCGTTTGTACATTATTTTTTACCTCGAGCGATTTTTAACTAAAATCATTAATCGACCTATTCTGAATGCAAAGTTGTGGTTTCAAAATTGCTAGTTTGACAGCTCGATGGGTGGTGCCGTTATTGTGTATTAGGTATACTTGCACCGAGTGTACACATATAACAGATACTCTTATTCTAAGTTGGAGTGCTGTTGTAGAGAGACAAGTAACAAATAACTTTTCCATTAAAGTTCTTGAAAATTTTCCTTCATAGTATGTCAGAGTAGATAATATACTATGTACAAATTCGAGACTTAATGTTAACCAATTAAAAGGAAACTTCACTGAGAGCTGTTTTAGTATACGATTATGTTTCAAAATTGTTATTGTATATTGACGAGTTAGCCTTAAGGTTTGCAAATTGAGTTTTGAGCGCTTAAGTCAACCTCAGAGGCCACTCGAAGCCATTCAAGGACGAGCGCTCTTTAAACTGAAAGAAAATCCCTCAGAGCGATGAATTAATCCGTGTTCCATGAGAATTTCTTCTTTACATAAAACGCCTATTATTTTACCCTTTGTAGCTCCAATGGGCTACGAAAACTTTGTAACTATGTCTCACAATGTATATGTATTGTATCTGGTTATATAATAATATATAACTCCCGTCATGCTCTAATTATTATATTTTCTGTTCATTTGACATCTGAATGCTGCGTACGACTAATATCTGAGCTAACTTCAAGATGCCTGGGAAAGAAGTAAGTACACATATTTTATTTTTAGAATTAATATTCGTTAAAATCATAGGTAGCAGCAGGTGTTGACAGCAATCGTCACATTATAATTTATAATTATTTATTTTACGCATTTTAGTATCTATTTATTGATTTGAAGTCAGTTTATTTTTTTCTTAAAAAGTGTTTATTTAAGTACTTAGCTGCCCACGTGAAAGCATTTTATGAATGTTTACTGTATAGGTACTGGCCGCTGATAACAAATATAATATTATCATTATCATGTCCTACGTATATTCTGGTAATAAACGAAACGGGCAACTCGCTTCACTGGTAAACAGCGACCCGGTTGGAACGAGCTGACTGAAGAAGCAATTTAGCATCTGATTAGCGTTCGCGTTCAGTCATGGTTTGCCTAGCATATAGCTTTTGACTAATTATAGACCATGATATTGGTTGTATGTTATTGGTCGAGTGATATACGTGGCCACAACTCTGCTAGGCCTTTTGGCATCATAAATTAATATATAGTTTTGTTATTTAAATAGGTAACATGAATATTTGATGTCCATCTGAAATAAAATGGAGGCATTTTGCAAACTTTTTGCTTCCATTTTATTCGATCCCATGATTTAATTAGTCTGACTGGGTGAATCTTTGAAAGGACTGAACTGAATTTTAAAGTATTGGGGTGGTAAAATTTAAAGATTATCTCTCGCACCCCGTGTATTTTAATTAGATTTTAGCGATTTTCAAACATTTCTACAATATTAATACAAGGGCTACTTTAAAAGAAATGGCTCGGCAGATTCGTGTTTCGAATCGCTCGGTTTCAAGACAGCAAAGGGCCCGCCTGGATCAACTTAGAGATTTGCAATTTCCGCCGTTATGTCGAAGGTAAATTAGATTCAAGTATTAATTGTGCTATATTCATTGACAGGGCTTAAATTTCTTATTAGCCTTATTATATTATTGCCGGTGATCAGTTGGCGAACTATATAATTTGGTTGACACTTTTTATGTTGGATGTAAAATAAGGTATAAGTTATTCCTCCGAATTAATTTGATATTAAAGACACGAAATTTTCTGTAGGTACTTTTATGCAGTACTTTAACGAGTAATTAAAAGAGCTAGTACGTTTAATTTTAAGTAAAAGTGAGTACTGGCATACACTACACAGTTTTGTTGGATGGTGGAGTTCCGTTCTTAGATAGCTAATACCCTCGCTACTTCGACCAAGCTCAGTAATATGCTCCCCTAGTTCAAGATTTATGACCATGGACGTATATATTCCGGGTATAACGACTTAATGTTACGAATACAATTGGTAGCCAGATTTCTCATAGTTTTATTTGCTTAATTATCTAACATCATTCTCATTATTAGGAATACTTGATGTGAACTGAGTAATGATGTAATAATTAGGATGGTATAACACATAAAAACATCTAAGATGTTTTTTGTGTGTGTAAACGTAGGTAAAGAACTAGTCTGATGACTAGCTTTAGGCAGTTCAGGTCAAACTTTAATACATTTTACCTTTTGACTTTATGCATTTATGTTAATATGTAGCAAACTACATATTTTTTTAATATGTAGGAACAGACAAGCTTTATATATCATCAATATATTCTAAGAATTAATGCTGACTGTTTTATTTGGGTCTATAAATATAATGTAGCTCAAAACGGGGGTAACGAGCATAGTTGACATGAAACATCGCCAGTTTTCTGTCAATCTACATTGTATTGTATGAGTGATACGCTTTCATCGACATCTACGACACGCAAAGGATCGAAGCAAAGCCTTTCCTCATGCCTTAGTTAAAAAGGTACAGCTGAAAATACGAAGGCATTGTGTATAGCACTGCTTTCATCTACTCACATATCTCCGTTCCCAGTTCCTAATACCAATTATTCATCTTATTAATCTTAATCCTTTTGTCAAAATAATTTTTTTCTGTCATCACTGTTAGTTTTTAAGCTATTGCATAGCTTTTATCGCGGGCCTTGAGGGTGGGGACCAAATCCAGAAATTCCGTAACGAAAAAACCTAACACCCCTCACTCCGATCGGCACAGCGGTGATACTTTTTAGTTCCATCTATCGATAAATACCAGAACTATTAATTACTTTTTGAAATATCACGCTTGTCTCTTTAGTTCAGCAACCCGCCTTTAGGTGGCATTGCTTGTATTGGAAAACTACCGTAATCAGCTGTTTGTGAGAAAGTATATAGGTATATAAAAAAATACTGCATTAATAAAATAAATAAATAATTATAATTGCATAAGTTGATAAAAAATGCTATGCAATAGCTTTACCGCGGCAGTCTCCGAGTGCCACACCAAATTTTATAGTCAGTCATCGCACGATAGTCACATAAGTTATTTATAGGTCTATAAATAAATCAGTCGCCCATTAGGTAGTAATTAAAAAATATATATATTTAAGGCCAGGTCTTATTAATAAATTTAAACAACGCCTTTATTTTATCAAAACGTTGAAGTCCGTACGTAAAAGCCTTATAATACTGGCGTTACAAAGTGACCCCTTTAAATTGTTCATGAGGTAGAACTTTCAACAATCACGTAATAGCCGGAGGACAAATCACTCCTTGTGAGCAGTAAATGTTTGTATTTCATCCCAGAGAAGGTTAAATGGGCGTTGTTTATCACTTTATTTACGTTACGTTTGATGGGGTGACTTCTTAAAGCAGTCATAACCTAATTCCGGCCCTGTAACTCATTTAATATTAATACATTTTTAACGAAATATCTCCTCGATAATGTACATGTCGTAATTCGTTTCCTTACTGGTTCGATATAATATATGTGAGTATCGTATTTTCATTATTTTTGATATGTCTTCAATATTGAACTTCATCACACTTCTCAAGCAGCATGATGAAATAAGATAAAAATTATAAGTACGTAACTAATAATAATTAGGATAGGAAACATAATTTTGCCATCGGATATTTGTAACCCATCGCAAGCTTCTCGGCGATAATAATGCCGTAGCATACGTGTAGGTAAAAAGGTGTACCTACTTTGAGGCTAGGTTGGTCATTTTTTGACGTATATAATATAATAATAATAATGTTTGGACATTATCACACAACGCCATCTAGCCCCAAACTAAGCAAAGCTTGTACTATGGGAACCAGCAGCTGATATAATACTTATATACTTTTTGTTTGTAAATACATACTTATAATACGTACCAAACACCCAGACGCAGGGCAAACATATTTGTCACATAAATGTCTGCCCCGGCGGGAATCGAACCCGCGACCCCTAGCGCAGCAGTCAGGTATACTAACCACTAGACCAGAGGTCTCGTCTATATAAGTACTGCAAACAACTGCGGACATACTTCTTCTGGCAGTAGCTGCGGTGGTATGTTTATTTCATTAATATACGTCTTATCTTATTTTCAATCTGATATTTGTCACCAATGTTTTATCGAATCGGAGCATACTGAATTTAACTTTTAAAAAAAATCTTAACTAGGTTTAAGTATCTGTTCCTGTATTTTTACGAGGTTTACAGAGTTTGAGTCAAAAGTTGTGTTCACGCAACAAGCACGACCGACAGGAATTCTCCAACTATCTTACCTATCTTATTAATTCCAAAATCCGTAGCAACGTAATTCCTTCCGTCCTAAGCATGTGGCGGTAATTTTAATGCTGATATAAATTTAATGATAACTTGTCATAATTAGCATAATTAAAACTGTCCTTATCTCACTATTAAAAACTCCCTACCTAAATTTCAAGTTATCAACAAAAGAGATCCACGTCCAATCATTCATTAGCAACCAAAGTGACGTCAAAGCCATTTATTATTCCACGATAATGCGGTTGATAAGTTGACAGTGCAGCAGTAAACAAGTGATAACAATTTGACAACACAACAACAAATTCTTCTTCAAGCGCAGAGGGGTCTACAATTATTTGAAGTACACACATACGTACAGTAAAACACACACTTTTTCTTACGCACGTAAGCCCTAATATAAAATATATATAAATGTGCCAGAAGTTCAGTAAGAAAAAACATGACTATTTCATTAAACATATGCATATATATATGCATAAGATGCAAGTTAATTGTTTTTAGTAAATTTCGAATTGCTTGCTAATCTTACTATCAATAATTTTATAATGAAATACTTACATTTTGTATGTATTTACAGGGTAATCAGTCAGGAATTACCGAAACGTTTTTCTTTCACTGATGGAAAACTACTATTACTGAATAACAGGCTTAGTCACGTCATAAACATGTTAATTATGTTAACTGAGTTTTTAAAAGAGTCACCTTTTATCTAAAGATAAACTAAGATATCGATTCGTAAACTTATCTAGTTGTTTTTTTTATTTAACGCACAAACAATTAGTCTTATTACGTATTTTGATTAAAAATCTATTAGTAACATAATATACAGAAATAATATTTAACGCTCTTCATTATAAAGAAGCGAACTCTTGTCAATGGCAGTCAAAGTATGTTTATACAAAAACTGACATAAGAAGACATATGCTGATAAAACGGTATAATTTCTTCATCGCGCACGACAATCTTGATATTCATTCATCAAGATCATGATGTTTCCAAATGAACGCAATAAAAGTTTATCATCGCACAAATGGGCTTCGTCTATATTTGCCCGGTCGTTATTGGTATTATCAATCTCTGGCGCTTTCGCTAGGCTATTTATTATAAAGAAAGTTTTCTTATGGGAGCACAAGCGGTGGCAGACACAATAACGGGGTACAAGTTAGTAAATTGGATTCGCGCCCTCGGGGACGGGGACGGCTGACGACATCGGCGTGAGCGCGGCGGAATAATCACGTCACGCCGCATGTTGCTCTACATCCTTCATAATAATATCTTTAGGTGACCTTTGGGTGCGATGGCAATGTAATGAACGAAAATTAAACTGAGCCCGCGAGACCGATCATCTCTTTTTGTATGATCGATATATACGAGAGGTACTTTCTTGTCAAATCTTAATAATAGCACTCCACTTGAACATAGGTAGGTATGTCTAAGTAATAGACACTTATTCAAAATTAACAAAATGTAGGTTGGTTATGTTTAAGCGTTCTTCTACTGAAACAAAGGTCCATCAACGTATGTGACACGATATTTTTAATCGAGACGTCGATTTATCAACATATTGTATTTCTGAACACAAATATTATTTCTTACAATGTAAAAACATAATACTACATATAATTACAAGAATAAAACATAATACAACAGCTATATTAGGTATCTATTGCTACAGTTTTCCTTATTTCGTTGGGAATAATTAACAAGTGTATTGTTGTGACTGTCAACACAACTGTTTTACCCTAATATAATTTTATGAGCGATAACTTTGGGAATAACTGTTGGATACTCTGAACTGACTTTAAGTCGGTAAATTTTATTAATATAATCGCACAGGTTGTGGTATTATTAAAATAAGCAATTTCCTATAGTCAGCTTGGAATAACTTTGGCAATATTGCTTCCAGTTCGCGCGACAATATCCAATAACTGTACTCATACATCATGAAGTAATGTACGTAAGTATTTATTTATGACATTTTGTCCCGTGTCGAAGTTTCCTATGTAAACAGCTATATATATTGTGAAAGCTAAAACCGGTGCTTAAAGTGAAGTATTTGTTTAATAATAACAATTTTAACAAGAACCGTTGGATCTGCTCGGAGGGCCCGGGCTCGGAAATTGATGTCCACGATCAGTCGCTGTCTAATCAGATTATCGATAATTAGTAATTTTAAACTTTTAATGTTTTTTTTGTGCTATTTCAAGAAGACTTAAGACAATAGTGAATAAACCAAATAAAGAGATGGAGTAATTTGGTGCATATTTAGGTACTATAATATATAAATACACAAATAAGCTTTTGTCGTCAAGAGCTACAAACTATTATTTTTAATTATATGACGTTATATTCAGTAATTATTTCAGAAGTCTCAATCAACTGAGCGAAGAAACAAAAGGTGCGCAATAAATGGTAATGTTGCGAATGCGATTCATTGCTTGCAGTCGGAACAGAACAATGACTGTTCGAGCTAATGGACATTGTCCAGCACCGAATCCCTTCTGTCTCGATGAACTTGTTTCTTACATTACTGCATGAGGTATTAAACTTCATATATGACAACGTAACTAGGCGTTGATGTTACGTTTAAGTTACTACTGTAGGAATAAGTTTATACTGAATATATGTAACTGAGATGAAACCATGATATTGTATATATCCAACCGAGACAAGATCGCGATTCAAAATATATATATTTTTTTAATTTAAATAAAATTTAAATATATTTATAAACAAGGTTTAATCGAATCAATTTAATATTTTTTGAACTGATTAATCAGTTCAAAAATATTAAATGATAATCTTGTGGGCTTATTTAATATTCCTATCTATATTCACATTAGATAGGGGTAATACAAATAATATTAGACAAGCAATCCATCACGGGCTTGTGATAACAGTGATTGATACTTACTTCTGAATTCCGAGAAATACTATTTAACTGGTAAAATTTACTTTCAGGTCACGATAGTTACTTATAAGAAGTCCAATTTATTCTGGAAATGAAAGGTTTGACTGAAATATGCTATTATTGAAGCAGCCATCATACAGTCATCAGACAGTTTTGATTCTGAGCTTAGGTATTTGCACTCGTTGCTTTTACCAAGTATTTTGAAGTTTGTTTGTACACTATGACGGATTATTAATGGGGACAGGTCAGCTATGGCTTTGCTGGAATTCGTACTACGAGAAAAAGCTATGGAATGGAATATAATCAAGAATTCCTCAAATAAGACCGTTTATGTAATATTGAATGTTGAAGACGAAGCATGTATCTTCAGGAACGTTATAGTGCAGTAGCAAATGTTAGCAGTGGAGGGCACTCAGCGAAGCCAGGGGGAATGTCCGTGTCTACACTTCGCTTTTTGCACGAAACGAGTTGCCTCTGAGAGCTCTCCGACCAGTGAGGCACCCCACTCGACATTAATGCATTCCATTAGCAGTTATGCTACGTTCAAATTAATTCTACATTCAAATTCTTCATTACTTCCTGTCTTCAACGTACATAGTACTACACGCGAGTGATTCAAAAATTCGGAAAACAAAATTTAAGGGATTGGCATCGTACCTAAGTGTATAACCAAATTGTGTAAGTCGAAGCGGAGTTTACCTGGATACTGTATTTACAATCTATCCACGTATCTGCATTCGATGTACGTTCATTGAGATGAACGTACATCGAATACAGATATTCACATCGTTGTTGTTATTACAGTGTTTGTTTCAAGTATCGCTAATAAAACTGGTTCATTGATCAATCATTTTTCATTTCATCAGATACACGTCTACCCTTTAATCTATTTTGATGTTAAAACTCTCGAGTTCTTAGGACTCGATTCTTGCTATTTAAGAGCTTAATTCTCTTCAAAGTGTAAATGATTGTTTGAAACATGTTGGGCGCCCTTGTCATGCTCTTAAGACAGAGATAAAAAATATGAATCAAGAATAATTAAATATTAACAAATGCATTTATAAACAAGAATTACGTAAACAATTAAGAGAGTGAGGCTCTGCTAAGGAACAAAGGGTGGCACCTTGATGCGGTGTGTGAATGCTTCAGGAGCTGGAGTTTGAGAAGAATCGCGGAAATGAAAACCTTTCGACACTTTGAGCACAGAACAGAAATACAACACCACAAAGGAGTAGTGTTACTGGCTGAGATCTTCAGTATGGGAGAAGGTACTGCCCATTCGGGCGACCCTCATTTAGAATTGCACCCTACCTCTCTTAATTTGCTTTCTACTGATAAATTAGTCTCAAATATGATTATCTAATGCAGATGAGATAAGATCGACTGTTTGCCGCCAACTCTTAGCTTCGAACATAAAACTTTAATGAGTTTCACCGCTTCTTGTTATCTTAAGCCAGGTTCAACAAAGTTTCGCCTTATTCTGTTTATTGAACATAGAACAGTTTGCCCAAAGCTCAATATGAAATTATGTTTAAGTTTAAATTGACGGTCATCGGGTTTGGGCCGAGTACCGTGTTGTGCTTCACTAATATATATAGCTGTGACATTAAGGTTATATAAGGCTGGCTATAGTTTGAAAGATATTTACGAATACCGGAGGAATCTGAACATCAAATAATTAATGCAAAAACAACCCTTAAAACGCCACACCACCGTGTCTCGTATAGTAGTGACATAAGTACCTACTTAATAATATAGGACAAAAACACTAGAGTTTTCTCTTATACCTTTAAATCACACTCGCATAAGCAATGATGCTGGCTGGTTTTGTGTGCATGAAATGGTAATTGAAAGATAAAGAACTTATAAACAGATTATATTATATTTTTTACGAATTCAATGCCTTATTATTTAGGATTCTGCAGCTGCATTTTTACAGCATTAGAGCGTAATCGCTTCAGGGCCTTAATAGAGTAAATACCTGCCTATTACTATCAGTATAACCTCCGATCCATAATTGGAATATGTGTTTTATTGTCACTTAAGCTACATACATTAGATGATAATCGTCAATGACCTCGATAGGTATTTCGCAATAAAATGCACCAACTTTGCTCGACCGCTATATTTTTTTGGGAATTTGTAATAGATACTCCCCTATCTACTTAGCTAAAGAAAAAATCGCAGTGTCTGTTTAGAGATATATTTATTTACTTGTGGTAAAATACTAAAAAACATATAATTAAAGGGCAAAATGTTTGAATGTTTTATTTTTCAGGTACTTTTAACTAACAGGGGCACTACATTATTGTTCTTCCAATACCAATTAGGTTAAAACCATTTTTCTTTACTCTTTTTTATCTTAACCTAATAAAAATTTCATTTCAGCGAAGACATACATGAACGCATAATATATGAACACAGAAATATTATCACGTAAGTCTTGGCAGCAGAGTTAGTTAAAATCAAAGCAGGTGCTTTAGGGTTATGACTTCACAAGCAATTTATAAAATAACATAATGCGCTATTTACATAATCAACATTAATATTCAAAAGCTTTACTTGGCAGGAGATTAATGTTATGGCTGTCGTCTATAGGTGTTATTATAAGTTTATTGTTGACATTTGGGTTGAAAATTTGCGTAAGTATCTTAGAAATGTTCAGTTTGACAGCCTTATAAATATAAATAGGTCAAGAGTAAGTAACTTGTACTTACTCTTGACCTATACGGTATTTCAAGATTTGTATTGTAAAACATTTTTGTGTGGCCATTACATTTATACAAAAAAATAATTGTTATCTAAGTGTTCAATGAATATAATTTCTATGTACACACTTAAATACAAATTAAATTGACCTCATCAGAATCCGTGCAAAAACAAAATTCGAATATGATGCTTATAATTTAATATATTTTATGAAATGAGTAGGAAAATACCGGAATGAAATAGTAATTAATAAGAATATCGCACATTTTGTTTGTTTTTCCTAATTAAATCAAGTAAGTAGAGTGTACGTGGCGGTGCCGTAGCTAGGTGGCGGGCGGCGCGCCAGCAGCGCGGCAAAGTTAAGTGGCGTTCTTTCAGTTGCAGTCACTGAATTAGCGGACGTTACGTACGTAAAATTATTAACAGTAACAGGATTATTTGTATTAATAGTAAAGAATCAAAATTATAATTTGATTGCATTTTTGACCGAATTTTCGTAGCTCTGGATTCGTGTCGTAACTACAATGTACACTGGAACCTTGAAAGGAAAGTACATTGGTAGGTAAGATTGTTCGATCTAGTTCCTTTACTCACTTTTACTATTTTCAGTGCTTCATTTTGAACATAATTAATTGCAATGTTTCTAAAAAACGCATATCATTCCTCTATAGTACATAAAACTTACTAAAGCCAGTGTCTTATTGGTAATGAACACTAACATAATAAAATCAGACAGAAGAAACCGGTAAGAAAACAATTATGTCATTTTAATATTAATAGAATATAATATATATATATCCTAACATGAGAAATCAATTAAATTTCTTAGATCAGGTGAAATCCAATTTAGCAATTCGATTGGGGTAGGTAGTAGAGTCTCGAAAAGTTGATAATATTCGGCAATGTGGAGGGCAGGCGCCAACGTGGCAGATCGCCGATTAGATGGACGGACCAAATCCAAGAGAAGGGCGCCACGTTCTACGAGGTGGTGAAGATGGCCACAAACCGGGATCGTTGGAGACAAGCTGTTCTCTCCACGTGAAATTGGTGATCACGATCTTCAGACATGAAGGAACGACCACAAAGAAGGTAGTAGACATTAGCCACGCTGAACTAGGAGCGGCGGCGCCGCGCCGTGGCCCCAAGTTTACACGCTCACATGAATACTATCGCGCTCTGCCCGCGGAATATCAACGAGCCACTTACTGTAACTGCTCAAAAACTCCCCCACCAATTTTTACCTTCCACATCTATAAAAAGAGAAATATTTCGATTCTCAATCAAAAATATTATCCACCGACCCAGTATTTTTAAGCATAAAAATATATGATTATTGGGCCTATTGGTTTTTCATCTGAGTGAAAGCGGTTACATCATTTTATATTTCTTCAAACATACTTCCCTAAACAATTTATGTAAGCATTTTTTTATTATTTAACTTAACTTGGTAGAAGCTTATGCTCAGTTTGAGCCCCTCCATAGGCGAGAGTATTTGACACGGGGAAAACAAATAAACCTACACATAAAATGGTATTCCTGTACTCATAATCATGAGAGTCATAAAGGACGTATTGTAATATGAGCATAAAAGTTAATGTTAAGATTGTTATGTAGTGAACCCTTACCTACAGTCCAGCCAACGACTGTGTTTGAATCGCGTTGCCAATATTATCGCGCGCCCTACTTTGACGCCCGCCCTGTGGGAAAACTGCCAGCATTATATTTGTATCAAATAAATACACGGGTTTAGAAGTTTTCCCCTGACATACCTTACTTAATCCAGCTAACCAACCGTTAAATGTAGCAATAAATAATGTACTACTAAGCAGCAGTACTATGACCTAAGACCAAATCGCATTATTACAACTATTACTACCCACTCAACAGCAACATTAAAAATCGTATATATATATCTATAATATAAAAATGAATCGCTGAATGTGTTGCTAAGCGCAAATCTCGAGAGCAGCTGAACCGACTGATCAATTCGCTAATACTTTTTTTAGAATATTCCTTGAAGTACGAGGATGGTTCTTACGGAGAGAAAAAATTCAACAATTGCCTTAAAAAAACTAAAAACGTGTAGACAAAATATTTGATAAATGTCTACTGTGATATATAAAATTCGATATTTAGTTTTGAAGCCTTTATTTATATACTCGTACAATTACAGTTACTTTCTGTTAGCGCAAATGGACCACCACCTTAACGAAGTAAAGGTCGACGGTGGCAGTGTGATTTATAGTTGTACCTGCATTTCGAACGAGTAACTACGTTAGAAAAAAATGGTCGGCCGCTACGGCCAGACTGAACGTTGCAGTTGGCTACAACTGCTGTTTTCAATTTCAAATCAGGCTCTCTAACAACAATGATATTGCAGCATTTTATATGATATTATTATTTTGAGATATATCTTAATAACGTTTTCATATACCGTTAAATATTGTTTCACCTGTAATTATATTTCGATACATATACTTGTACATCATAAGAAATAATGAAGCTGTTTATTTATTAATGCAAGATGCTGCAAGTGTTCAGAGATCTACTCATATAATCTCAAAGATTTATAGCAAAAATAATATAAAATGTGTAAACCATAAGTTTTAGGTACCCTACCTGAATAAGAGTATTTGAAATGACCTCTAAATCGGTATTAGGAGTGAAAAGCTAGTAAACGTTAACGAGAAACCATAGGAATTATTCATATAAAAGATATTTTCTAAGACTTGAGCGCTGAGGTTGAGGTGTAAGATCACAGGCGGCAATCGCCCTCGAACTCGATGTCTAAGTACATTCAATTCTAAACGAGTATAAATTTACAAACACGCGTCTAAACTAAGTAAAATTTGACTATAGGGAACACTTTGAAATCTTTTCAACAGGAAGTCGGCAGTTGAAAATATAATTTGTTGGAGTGGAGTCGAGCAGCGCAGTCGGCGGAGGTGCGTGACAGTCTTGCGGCAATTCTGCTCGTACGTGAGCTCTAATCACCCTCTTTAAACCAAGACTCACGTTCCCAGCCCGAGGAAACGTTTATTTTAATTCCCCACAAATGCGTGTCTAATTTCAAAGGATGTGTTTTGTTTAATTTCAAAGTATTGTTATTGCCCAGATGTGGATTTGGTATGGTACTATACCCTTTGAGCGGCTGTTCTTGAAGTAGGTAGCCCACCCGTGAGCTCGCATATAACACGTGCATAGATTTCATTATATATATTCTATAATCTATAAACAAACATTATAAAAATGTAAGTGTTTCAGTACAATATTCTTATTAATTGTAAAATCAGGAACTACTCGTGGTGGCTCCTAACCTAAAGTGCAAAAAGACTTTTTGAACCTTCAGTCCCAGCTGCTGCCGTAATTTTTTTTAACAATTCGTGATCGTTGGCAATTGTTTGGTACAAATCTGTCGAGAGCCTAAAACAATTTCTCAACTGAACCTGTAGCCATGTCTTACTATTTATTGTTAAAGCTATACTCGTATAAAACGACAGAAATGTGTGGGAATTAATAAACATGGCTAAGCCTGCAGCTCTAGCTAGGCGAATTTGTTTTGTTTTCTTTTTAATTGTATATAAAATTATTCTCAATTTTCTAGTTGTTTGTTGGTAACCCGAATTAATTCCTCCCGAGTTTATCTTATAAAGGAATAAATAATTAATTGATTGAACTCATAATAAGTTAAATAATTCAAATTAGTTCATACTACATATTTAAATTATTACAAATTATTGTTTTTTAATATTATCACTTTAGATCATCGTAACAGAATGTAATCTGGAACTATAATTATCTGATAAAGTATGTCTAAAAATGTTCACTGATAGTGTAGATATTATATGATATACATCTGCTACATCAAATGAAATAAAATGGAACGGAAAGACGTAGTTTGTTGTGGCGTGTTAAATTTATAATTTATCAATGATTCATTTGGTTAACACTACACAATACACGACATGGATGAGTAATATAGACGTAGATTGCGGAACACATCTGCCTGCATTAGGTAATTACAAACAATAGCCCTTTCCATCTACAGAAAGCGAGCCTGTAGCTTCAGTCTATAGCGTAAATTGTGCCGCGTCATTGTTTTGCTTAAAACTTTGGCAGTGACTACTGGGAAAAGGTAAGCGGCGTTGTACTTAGTTTGAATTGAATAGTATTCAGAGCGAAACAATTGAATGAATGACTTGATTTTAATGTCGTTGGGGGTGACCAATTCTAAAAAAAAACTTACATTGACTTTTAATAATTTCAAAACTAACAAGTTCAGCGTGGTAATGCCGCCATCCCCTGACAGTGATTTGGGACATTTATTTTGTAATTAGTAACTATTTAAAAACATTAAATATCGAGTAGTATGTCACGTATCTGAATATGGTTATTTCACTAACCAAATAAAAAGCTGGAATATTTTTATCCCGTAAAAATTAGAGGATATTATCAATAGAATTTTGATGGATAAGCAAAGCGTTACGCAAAGGGAATTCGCGCGGTATCGCATGGACCATCAGGAGCTTGACATGACAGACAGACAGACCGCAAAAAGACACGATAAAATCCGTCGTCGCTGCGCGCCGTTCCCGCTTTTCATAGCCTTTTTCAAGCTTTTCCTTTATACCCATTACAAAACTCATTGGGCCCATAGTCATGTAAGCACTAAAACCGAATAAGCAGCGCCTGTCTTGCTTCGTCATTTGATTTGTTGAGTTGTGTAATTTTTTTACTGTTAGGAACCGTTCGTCACTGATCTTCGAAATCCCTGCGTATTCGATATACAGAGAAAGCCTAAAGGAATGCCACACTGCTTCTCACGATATAGGTATTTTGCAATTCTGATTGTACTAGCTTAAAGTAGATAATACTGCGTACAAGTCCTAGTATGAAAATATTATAATGCATCCGATCGACGCTTTCTAATATTGGTCGAATTTTAATAAAGAGTATGTTGGTTTCTGATAGCCCTGCAGACTTCGACCACTCGACCCCCGCGTGGCTTCGCGTGGTCTCTGTCGGTGGTGGTAATTGTTTATATAATATCATTGGAGCAATTAATAGAAATGGGACATAATTGAGACGAGATCCCACTGATTGATTAATGTAAAATACGGGGATATCGGTCCCAGTTTGAGCTTTGTTAAAAATACCCAAAAATTTAATTATATTCAGTTCATAATAATAATCAATTAAAACGTCATCTAAATAATCAAGAAAGATATTTTATATAGCTTTTCCCGACCACGCTTGACTGTGGCAAAGAAATTTTTTTTTTTATAAAAATAAAAAAAACACAAACTGAAGAAAAAATTGTAATAAACTGTTTTGTGGTCACCTTTACTATTTTGTGTACATGTAGATTACCAAATCAAAATGAAATAAATTAATGTATACTTGTAAATAAAGAGCTATATAGTAGCATAGTAAGCTGAATTTAAAATTTTCACAATGAAGAAATACAATTTTGAATGTCGTATTGTTATTCAAAGTTTAGAATTTTGTTTACAACATTTTAATCGCTCGAAAACCAGTGAATGTCTGTTCTTGAATACACTGAATAGGTGCTCTGTTCGGAACGTCCGGTAGTTTTCGGGCTTCAGAAGCCCTTAGGTGGTATTTCCTTTTCCACATCGCCCTGCTGTTGATGTGGTAATATGTATATTGAGACATATACATACTTTAAGCTAGATCGTTCACATCTATTGGAATCATTTTAATCTATTAAAGCGATTTGGTCGATGTAGATGGTCGTAGAAGGCTGCAAAGTTGAAAATGGCGATTTTCGTCGTCGGCGCTCTTGATCTTGGTTAACCTAGTTCGAGCTGGTCTCATTTATCCGGGCTTCTTTCTTCCATAATCGATAGAGGTGTGAGTGAGCGCTCCGCATAGGAATGTGAGTTTGTTTGGTTGCAATCGGGTTTTAGTTTTCTTTGTATCAGCTTTGTCTTTTGCACGGGACCAATCTTTGTCATTTGGACGATTTTATTAGATTGCCAAACTGTTTCGTAACTGAATTGAATTGCGAAGAATTAATCCAAAAAATCTGCTGTTTCGTTATTTGTTATTCAAACATCCAAATGCGGATAAGCAGATTTGAATTCAACAAAGGCAAACATTTTTAAACACAATTTTTATAGCGGCAACACGAAGCATTTCCTGCGATCATCATCTTTGGCTTACAATCTGTCCAGTAGTTTTAACCCTAGCTCAATTCGAAACTGAGCAGTGATCGCACAACATTTCATTACAACTTCATTAATTTGATTTATTACGATTTTTTTCCTTAGATTTACGATGCAGTGGTATTATTGTATTATTGATGGTATTATTCATGTAACTTATTTTTTTACAACATACTTGTTGTAAAGAACTCGTTGTAAAGTTGTTCTAGAAAATTCATTTCAATTCACACCAGCTTCCATTATAATCGTGAAAATGAAAAATACAATTACAACTAGATCCAATACAATATTTGAAACTATTTTAATTATAAAAATTAGGGTATTTTTTGTTTTAGTATATTTTTAAGATTCCATATTTTAAGAAATGTTTTTTATATGCTACATAGTTTCTCACGTGCGTTGTTACCTAGGTTTCACCGCTACAAATGTAAGAAGTCATCAAAAGACACCCTGGCGTAGCCGACACTTATTTTCTTACGAGGCGGGCGTGAGGATAACTAAGGAGGAAGTGTTTGAAGAAATACCTAATACTCTTATTGTTTTTATTACAGATGCCTTACCCGATGGGAAACAGCGTGGACTATTCTTCGTAGACGAGCTCCCAGAAACACCTTCAAGCAAAATCCACCGAGCCGAGGTGGCATTGAGATGGCATTGAGCGCAGAGCGTAACATCCCTAAAAAAATAGGTCATGCCACAACGAATATAATGGATTAAAAGAGCTAAATGTATACTTCGACTAATGTTATAAAAATTGTGACGTTTGATAACAGAAGGAAGTTTGATTTAGTAAAAATTTCTTTGATGTAACATTTCCAAGGAACGTGAATTGTAAATATGTAGATTTAACATTATTACATAGCCCGCGTTCATTAGCTTAAGACATTACAAATCTCTTTAATGTATGAAGTGTGTCAGAACTCAAGAGATTATTAAGAGTAATACTCAACACCGCATACAAAATTTCTAAAGAGATTTACCATTTTTTTTTTATTTTATAGTTTATTGAAAGGTATTTAAAGAATAAATCTGATGAAAAGTCATTGTTTTTATATAAAAAAATATCATCTTTGGATGATTTGCTCAATTTACCGACATTCGATAAAATAATTGATCATAAGTAGGTACGAGACACTTACAGATATTAATATTATAATATACTAGCGAGCCCCCCGTCTTCGCAAGGGTGGGTGGCAGAGTAAATAAGTACGCCTCTTTGATTTTATTATATAATCAGAGGTATACCTATTATTTTCTGACGTAGTATCGTATACGCGTGGAGCATGTGGGTTAGATGAATATGTAACGGATTATACAGGATTACATTAAAATGGAGCAATAATTTACCTATGAATGTATGGCATTGCACAATATAATCTTTGATAGTGAATTAACTTTGATTTTGAACAAGTACTAAATAGACAAAATTAAGTAAGTAGCATTTAAAATTACTCGCATGAGAATTGTTTACAATGCTGAGATACTTTTTAAAAGCACCCGAAGGTTTAATAGTAAAATATCCGAACCAAAACAAAGTTATTTTATAAATGCTTGTTATATTTCTGCTTGTTTTCCCTATTAGTTGAAGATTTAACAAATTTGAAGTATATTATATGTATAAGGCTGATCATATCTTTCCCGTAAAATATTTGTATCATGTGGCAGAGATGTGGTCAGCATGATCCTAAGTCTACGTGAAATAGTCGTAAGAACTGCTAGTCTTCTTGAAAATACGTACCATTATAATAAAAACAGTACTAAAACGAACCCCTTATGAATTAAAGTTAGGTGAATTAGGCTAATCAAAGTTTTAAATATCGATGATCGAACGAATTCATACGTGCTCTGTCTTTGTGCAAGGAGATCAGACGTTTCTAAGTAAACTAAATAAAACCAAATAAGACCAAAAGTCCTTTTAGATTTTCTGTTAAGGACCCGAAAATAATAAAGCGATAAAATGATTAATTTAAATTTCATAGAGCCACTAGCACGTCCCTCTAGTAAGTGCGTAATAAACTGCATGAAAGAGAAATGCGTAAGCCATAAACAAGATGGGGAAGTGGCGAACGTGAACAGGTGTTACACAACATGATAAATAATATTATCTCTGCAGTCTTCGAACACCGTCAAAGAATATACATGCATAGTACAGAATTATAATATTTTACTAGCATCGGTGGCCTAGATGGGAGCTGCGGATGCGTGTGACGACTCGCGGGCGCGAGACGTTGTTTAGTGAGAAGCTGACGTCACAGTTCTCTTGCGCCCCTTCCAGAACGCCACACCACACACCAACCTTACGCCGTATGCCGTATTCATTTTCGTTTCATTCCGTAACCTCTCTTTATGATTCTACAATGCATTTGTAATCTATTTACAAATGTATTTATCCACATGATTCCATACAACGATACTCTTTTATTATTCGCAATAAGAATATTTTATCCAACGTGATTTTATTTAATCATTTAGCTCAATATTTCCTTTGATCGAATGTAACATTTTACGTGTAAATTTGATAGCTGAACGAAATTCGCATTAGAACCAATGTACGCTGCAACTACAACAATTCCTCCTCTAAAAATCAGCTGCAACATATAGCGTAAGACATGTTTTGATTATTGAAAAATTATGAAACAAAAATGAGGAAACAGAAGCCATAATATCACAATAACTAACTATTCAGTTTTTGAGAACGCGTCTTTATAAGATTTATTACATTGCTTATTTATTTAGATTAGAAGAATTTATATTACTTTTGAAAATAAAGTATTCGTGATAAACGAATACTTTATTTGAGAGAGAGAATTTGAGTTTTAAGATTCCTGCCCTTTGAAAAGACAAAATATATTAAACAAGTTAGGAACAAATCCATCAAACTTTATTGCGTACTTCACTGCTTATCGTTGATTAGCAAACTATTATTTTATAAAGAGAATTTACATTTATAACATTAGTAATCTATTAGAATACAAATCACTGCTATCAGTTAAAAATATAAAATTGATTAAATTTGGTAAAACTTATCAAGAGTTTAGGCGAATTGTAATGCACATACTTATATCTCTTGGATACCTTGCAAATATTATCTGACAACATCTATACATCTATCTATACAAATAAATAAAATTTAAGTGTCTGTTTCTTTCGTCAAAATATCAGCTTTTTACTAAATGCATATGAAAGTAAACACGATACTAATAACAGAACACCAAAAAAAAAATATTGTCTGTCTGTTTGTTCCGGGTAATCTCCGAAACGGTTGGACTGGGCGATTACTTTTACTTTACTACGATACTTTTATTTAAAAATAGTAATAAGGGATCCGCACAAGAAATAAAAAATCCAAATATGAACAAAATCCGATTTTACGCCTACGAAGTCGGGGACACATCTAGTACCACATAAAATATGATTAAAATAATTTATTAGTACTATTGATAATAATAATAATAATTACTAATAGTACTACTGATACGTCGAGATCGCTGTGCTGTGCCAAGTTTCATTTGAATCCGTTCATTACTCTCGGCGTGATGCGCGACCAAAAAAAAGACGTCTGTCTGTTTCTTGGCCGCACATCACCTCTAGCTAGACGGACAAAAATAAAAAAGCAGGTTTTGGTTCAGTATCGAATTATATGAGCCTGCCAAAAAACAAATTACATGGACCTGTAGCATTTTTATTATAAGTATAGATAGGTACATTTTTCGCACTTTCAAACCACGTGAGTGGCTCGCCTTAATACTTGCGACACGACCTGTACATTTAAATTGATAATTATGTTATGTATGTTAGGTTGCAAAGATAACTGCGGCGAATATCTATATAAACTACTGGAGCAGAGATAATTGTCAATTATCTAATTGATCTGGGTAGTGGTAGCTCCACTGGTATTGTGCAGACAGTAAGTAGCTAGTGACAATGGTGGCCAGGACTTACAAGAAGTTAGCTGAGGTTCACATCACGAATCATGTAAACGCTCTGAAATTCAAAGCTGTTGAAAGGCTGAACATATCACCACAGAGATGCCACATCGGACACATTGCCTTACAGGGCATGCTGGAAGCTCCACAACAATACAACCAGGTACGATTCACTATTCAAGCGAGTTTAATTTTCATAAGTTCAGTAAGACGCTAGTCTCTTGAGTTCGTTTTCCTAAACTTCTTTTTCTTTCAATAGTTTTTTGTAACCGATGAGCATAAATAATGATATTGATGAATTAACCATATGAATCACATAGACAACTTTGCTTCGGCTTGAATAAACTTTTTAAATCTCATGCTCACTAAACTGCCTTTACTTGCGGCGGCGTCCGAAAGACGGGTCGCTTACTTCCCTGCATAATGGTTGAAGAAGGCGACGGCTGCATTCGCGTCATACTTGTGAACAGGTGCTGCTTGTGGAGGCCGGTCATCAAGCCTTTTTATTATCTAGCTTAGATTTTAATTTTAAGCGTTATATCTTTGTCTATGTGTTAATGTTATGGTTAATTTATTTTGTTGGGACTTGTTTGTTGTCGAAATTGTTCCGCAACCTTATATAGGAAGGCGAGAAGATTTTTTATTATTACCATAGTGTCAAACAGTTTAAAACACTGCGTGTTTGGTGTTTAGTCTACTTTTGACTTGGTTCGTTTCTCGCTAAGATTGCCTTCGCGGGTGATGAATATTTGCGTATATACGAATATTTGAATAAGCAAAAGTTATGTTAACTGTTGCCTGGTAATCATAGTTCAAACTGGCTTTTTTTTATTATTTAACTACTTATTTACGGTTTTCAGACTTATACACTGCTTCTTGCCAAATTGTATGATCCTAGGTCAACGGGAAATACCCTATAGGTGTTTATTCCCTTGTGAAATCACAAAATATGCGATAATTGGCCACATAAACGTTCATATCTTTTCTTCACGTTGACTTACAGATTTGATATTATTACAGCTGAAAGAGGCAATAGACCCGGGTATTTGACATTAATTACAATTTAATAACTCCACGCGTTCTTGAGAAAAAATCTTGACAGACAATCAGACGGACAGCAAAGTGTGATAAAATCTGTTGTAACAGAACGACTAAAACCCCAACTTTGGTTAGTGGATCATGTTAATGTATGTTTTTGGGTATGGAACACTTAAAATTACTATTTAATGCGTTTAGATATAATTTGATTTCAGTCATTATCGCAAATCAAATCAGCAGGTCTGTTGCTGCTGTCTCACGGATATCCGTGTTAGTGTCTGATAAGCAGTTTGATAAAAGTATAAAATACTCCTACTACTATTACTAACTATACATATCAAAGTTTGGATGCTTGTTTGTTTACTTTAAATTCAATCATACCAAAACAACGTATACATTATTTAAAAACAGCATACATTTATTCTAGTTATGTGTGTAGTTTATGCAATTGGCGTTAAGATTGAAATAAACGAAGTAACGAGCTCAGATCAAAGAAACTGAACAGTTCATTTTTATAAAGGCATAACACATTTTTTGTAAAATATAAATAATCTATTTGTAAATAAATTTCTCAAAACCTATAATCGGGATAGACAAATTATTTCAGATTGTTCACTTTGAAAGCATCTGACCGAGGGTCAAGGGACGGTCATCTTCCTTTAATAAAATAATGCAATATTATAACTCGGTTTCCATTTACTCCGTTTTCCCCAATAACAATCTAGAATTGTAATAACTATTAAAGCTTATCTTTACACATACTTTACTCTCGAATCGACATGAATATTGCGTTTTGCCACCGAACCAGTGCTTACAAGTATGGGCGTACCGACAGAGGTCGGGAGGGGCCGCTGCACCCTGGACCTGAGCCGCTACGCCTGGTTCTGGTGGCCAGATTAGCAAATATCCTATTCAAGAATCGAAATGCGTACTACTACTTAAATCAAAATAACTACCTATATTTATTTATTTCATTTTTATATATAGATAAATAGACTATTATTAGAATGCAAGTATTACATGAATAGAAAATTCAAACTGTTTTGATTTTCAATTTACTTTTTATTCGTTTATTTTGCCACGACAAATATTTCAAAAAATATTCCAAACTAATTAGTATTTGGGTTCTAGATTGATGCAGCTACTGGCGAGGCCGAAACCAATTTATCCGTGGCTACGCGGACATGTCGCCTCGCCAGTGCCATGACCAACTATGGCCTTATGCCTGGAGACCCAGTGGTCTTAATGGGAAACAATCATTTGGATCTGGCCATACCCTTCTACGCATGTCATTTTAATGGATACCCTATGTGTGCCATTGACCCCAGTATCCAACCTGGTAAGCTTCTTTTAGAAATATATCATATTTAAGAACCATAGCTCAGATCAAATAAAAAAGGTTGATGGAGCTTTGCGGATAACAAAGTGACGCCGGCTTTATATATATAAGTAGTGCGTAGGTAAGGCGTAGTTTCTTTGTATTCGTTGCGAAATGGGCGTGTAACTGTGTATATGTACCCACACTGCAAGGCGTAGTTTTAACCGGCGTCACTTTGTTGTTCGCAAAGTTTCTATCTTTCCTATTTGATCTGAGACCATAAATAATACAAACGAAAATCGCAATTAATACTTTATCGCGCTATATAATCCTCAAATGCCACCTGTGCGTTAGATACAGCACAGGTGTAAAGAACAATATCGATCAATAAATAATCATAGTGTTTGATTTATTGACATTATCGTTCTTTTATCACTATAAGCATATTTTTAATTGATGAACTTTCCAATTACAATTAATATGTACCTACCTAAAACAAACAAAAAAAATGTAAGTGCAAATAACTCTTATTTCATATAGCAGAAATAAACATTTGATTATAATATTGTTTAATTTTACTAGTACTTACTACATATTTCTTTCTGTTGCAGCCGACCTTCTGTCCATCTTCCCCTACATCAAGCCGAAGATGGTATTTTGTCAAAAGTCCTGTGAGGAAAAGGTTAAACAAGCCTTTATGTCGATCAACACAGAGGGTAAAATAGTTATGTTCGATGATAGAGATACAGATTTGGAGGCTTTTGTGAAAACATACAATGGCACCGAAATCGGTTATATGTAAGTATATACTAAAATGCGTAGATAGTAATGTTTTAATTGACAAGCCTTTTGAAGTACCACCGTATATAGTCATAACAATAAAGTGAAGAATTTATCGTAGAAGTCTCTAAATTGGCCTTCGGTTGGTCGGTTTTTATTGAAAATTCGTATTTCTATTTCTGAATGTGGTATGTCTAGGCAGGCCGTCGATACATAAATTACATTCTTGGTCGACGTAGACTGCAATTAGATTTTGTTTTCAGTAGGTACGACTTAGTACTGGAGATAAAGCAACTTATAAATGAATAATGCGTTCTAAGAAAGATAAAATAACTCGTTTAAATAGACAACATGTATGTTAACACCTTAAAATTTGCATAAGGTGAATTAAGTTTATTAATTTACAGACTGTAATGGAATGAACTAAGTTAAAGACTCTATGCACTATACAATATATTAGGTGCATATTTAATGTATAGAAAGGTTGCACGTAGTATATTATCTACTCTGAGGTAAAGGAATAGAAGTAGCAGACCCCAATAGAAAGTGCAGTAAAGCAGTGGCATGTGCTGTTTAGTTTTACAAATTCCAGTAAATTATCATGACAAAGTTCAACTTTTTCATTACATAGGCTCAAAAATTAGGTGAAAAATGAAATATCACAATAAATCTAATGAATAATAATACTACAATATTTATTGACTAACTTGAAAACGTTACAATGCCCTCGAGGCTCTTTAATAATGGTAGAATTTCAATATTTAATAAATACAATAAATAAACATTGGTTTGTAACAGCCCTGCGGACTTCGACCACTCGACCCCCGCGTGGCTGATGTTGACCAGCGGCACTACCGGGCTACCCAAAGTTGCTGTAATCCCTTACGATACACTGCTCAACGGCCTTTGTCGGTGGTGGTAAGTGTAAATCATATATAAATATATTATGAAAATGTAATTGCAAAACTTAAAGAATTCGATAAATAATTGAAAATTATCAAAACACGTAATGAAATACATGTACCATACATATACTAATGTATGTATACATTATTATGTAAGGTTAATATAAAAGGTAATCCTTTTATGACGACGGAACTCGGAATCAACTATGGAAGGATTTTTTAATCCGTTTTTGAAAACTTTCATCCCCTATTTTACAAGTAAAGGGAGGAATGTTTGTATGAAAGTCCGTCATCTTTTAAATTAAAAGCATCAAACTTAGTATTTGGCTTTTCAGTTAAAAATACACAAGTACGTATTTCAGGATTTATGGAAATTTCACCCCTAAGGGGGTAAAATAGGGGATGAAACTTTGTATGAAAATCCTTAATTTTTCAAGTTAAATCCATGAAAATAGGTATTTACATTATAAGCCGCGGTTAAAAGCTATCATTCATATATGGTACATGTTGACTTATTCCCTTACTACGCGTGCGAAGCCGCGGGCAAAATCGATTAAATTGTATCTAAATGAAAACATATTTTAAATGTAGGTATAGTGAGGTTGGAGATATCAATTGAAGTACTCAAAATAAAACAATCATACCACTTATTTTGAGTACCTACATTCATTGGAAAAAGTTTATGGTATTTTGAAAGTTTCTTATCTCCTCAATATAGGACCCCGTTCACGGCAAAGTTTGAACTGACAATGGCAATGGCGACTCTACAATGGTTGTCTTCATTGATATTCTTTATGTCTGGACCTCTGAGAGGCTACACAAGAGTACAGTCTTCAGTGCCACTCACACCACAGCTTTTAGTTGCACTGATCAACAAATACAAGGTAAATTATCTCCTACGAACAAAATGATACACTACACTACTACACAAAGAGACAGTACCTTACTACACAAAGAGACAGTACAGTACTACACAAAGATACAAATAACTTTATTTGTAGTACATAATTGTTTCTGTTAAACTTACAATAGATTTAACAGTATACTAGCGGCCCGGCCCGGCCCGGCCAGCCAAGGCAAGCAGCTAGTATAATAGATAGCCTATGGTACTCAGTGATATATAATGTAGCTTTCTAACGGTGAAAGATTTTTTGAAATCGGTCCAGTAGTTTCGGAACCTATTCGATACAAACATACACACAAAAATGCAAATATTTCTTCTTTATAATATTAGGTAGTATAGATTGAGAATATTAAATGTATTGGAGATCTAAGCTTTGAAGGCTTTTAAATCCAGAAGAATCTCTTAAAGAAATCAATATTTTCACTCAACTGTCGGTTTATATTTGTGAGAAAATAAATACTTTAATTATTTCAGCCGAACGTGACCGCATGGACGCCGTATTTATTGGGTCAGTTTCTTGGAGCGGCTGAAAAGGTTTGTGACTTATCGTCCTTCAAATACATCGCTATTGGAGGCAGCGCCATCGAAAAACCATTGCTGGACAGATTTAGAGTAAGTGTACTTGTATACTTCCCAGTAGTCATATATGTATATATTTTATGTATTAACAGAATTTTTGGAAGAAGGCTAGACAAACTAATCGGGTGTGTAGGTGTTCCCTTTTGACAGTTTAAGCTTAAAGCTTGAAGAAAATTATTATCTTGAATTCAGTACAAATGTGATGTATATTTTTAGAATTCTACCAAGCCTCTTCAATATTCAATCTGATGATATATACAAATAAATTGCTAACATGCGTTAGTCATGCATTACCCATTATATATCAAGCACTTAACAATATTTTACTAAAGATTAATTCATATTTTTATTTCAGACTAAGTGTGGAGCTTTTCTTTATTTGGTTTATGGAATGACGGAACTGCTGGTGCCAATTTTCGAGTTTTTGAAAAGCACACCTTTTGGGTCGACTGGCAAACCTTTTGAAAATTATCAATACAGGGTTAGTTAAAATTCGTGTAGGTACCTATAACTGAACTGACATCACCTTTGCTATATACATTATTAAGTCTAAATTATATTTCAGATTGTTGATGATGACGGCCATAATTTAAATAAGCCTTACAAAACAGGAGAGCTCTGGGTTAAAGGCGACGATTTCTTTAAGGTGAGCTAGTAATTTACTGTTGCTTACATATTGCATAAAATAAAAACTAGATTTTAATCATGTATGGTACCTCTTTTGTATATTTAAAACAAAGTATTTCTGTCCGTCTAACTATGTGTGTATGTTAGTAAGTTTTTAGTTGTACTGCACTAAATTAGAAGAACAACTTATGTCATATTTATTCATAACGTGCACAACAACTAATTAATTACTACGATATAATTTTTGTCCGTTGAATTTTATATATCTAGGCGGGGATAAAAGCGTCATAAAGATAAGTATATCTCCCCTAGAAATGGTTTTCGGAAATCCAATCCCTAAAAAGGTAAACGGAAAGCCGCAGGATGGGACGATAATTCCGTTACCAGCGAAAATACATTACCCACACACAGGACCTTTGTACTAACATGCTTATTATATTTTTAAAGAGTTCTCCTATTATTGTCGATGCCATTACAATATATTAAAAATATATGTTCCAGGGATATTTGAACAATCCAGAGGAAACCAGAACCATGCTAACTGAAGACGGTTGGGTCAAAACAGGCGATATGTTCTACAGAGACGACCAAGACAATTATTACTTCGTCGAGAGAAAGAGACTTCTAATTAAGCACTTCGGGTTCTTGGTAATGACCATATTTTTTTAATACCAGCTCCAATCACAATTATTTTCCCATTAGGTCCATTTGTCTAATTAAATATTTCAGTGACTCGCGTAAAATCACGCCGTAATTAACTAAAATTCAAAATAAGTTACGATAGTATCCATAAATTAATGTAGCCTTCACAGGTTTGAACAAAAAAGGCGCTATAAAACTGACGAGAATTTTTCATTTCCGCTATCTCTACACCTTCAGATATAGTGAAATATATTGTTATATTTCCTTCGAAATGCGATTTACCAGGTAAGACGAACATAAAGCTAGCGAGAAGCCAGCTAGCACCGGTCATCATTTAGACTCCCACACTACAAGCATTAGCGATATACGACACAACCTAAATTGTTAATACGCTTAAATATTGTTGTCTTCTTCATGTATGTATGCAGGATTTTTTTTGTATTCAGATTTCACCGCTTCAAATGGAAGAAGTCATTAAGCGACACCCCGGCGTATCCGAAGCGTGTGTCGTAGGCATCCCCGATCCGGAATACATGGAGCTGCCGATCGCAGCTGTCTTAAGAAAATACGGAAAGACGGTCGACCCGGAAGAGATCTTCGCCTTAATGAAAGGTATAATTAAAACTTTATAATGTAACTCCATAAATTAGTATTGGTTTTATATATTACCCACACTTTTGTAACGAAGTAAAAGAGGTGTGTAATTCAAGGGTGAAATTACGCTCTATACACTGATCATCACGAAAGGGACACGGCGTGGTGATATGTACGGACTTTACTAGTGCTATGGTAGGGGTTCTATTTCAATCGAAGTCTAGCGGAAAATGGGCCAGAATATCACAAAGAACTGAACATAAAACATGGTATATGCATACCTTATTATTGTTTCAGGCGCCCTACCTGATGGAAAGCAACTTCGTGGCGGGCTGTTCTTCGTAGATGTTCTCCCAGAAACACCGTCAGGCAAAATCCACAGAGCCAAAGTGAAGGAGATGGCATTCACTGCAAAGCGTGTCTTGCCCAAGATGTAGACTTTATAATTAAGTTAATTGTTAATAGAGATAAGTGTGTGTACATGACTTAAAGAAATAATACTCGCGTTTGTTAATACATTAAATTATTCTTTGTACAAAATCGTGAAGTTTGCAAACAGAAGGAGATTTGATCAAAGACTCTTTCTTTATATGATGTAGTATTTTTTGATGTAATGTTTCTTAGCAACGTAGATTTTTAGACGTTTAAGATTATTAGATAATCCATTTTCATTAGCTTAAGATATTTCAAATCTCTTTAATTGAACACGTATGAAGTGTATCCCTTAAAATTGAGTTATCGGAAGCTAATACTAGAAGCTATCGTACACATGTTTTGAGGAACAAATATGACGTTTGTTAGATAAATATAACATTTAAAACCGTAATTAAATATATCTTTATCATCGTCATACAGATCTTATTAAAAGATAAAAAAGATTTCTAGAAGAAAATTATACCTATAGAGAATAAATAGTTCCTTAAAAATACAAAATATTTTTTATTTATCCCGCATTCAATCATGTGTGGTATCTAGCAACGTGTGCCGCTTTAGATCTTGCCTTTCAAATATGTAGGAACTCATCTCCAATAACTGAAAAAGACACCTTTGGGAGGGCTCATATCAGGCCAAAAGGGTGAATGATGTGCTATTACCGAGACGCATTGCTATAAAATTTATAGGACCGGAAAGCTGACTAACAGTGCTTTTCGCTTTCTTTCAGTACAAAATTAGCTCACATTAGTATTGGAATATTTATGGGTTTTCGAACACAAACGATCCGAGCTTGATTGTTTTAATTTTTCGACCTTATTTAAAGACTACCAAATGGCGAGAAGGGAAAAGCAATAATTATCCTAGTAAGATTTATAATGGTACGGCCATCTCGTATAGTGAAAAATTCAATCAGTCCCAACAGACAAAAAGTGGAATTGAACTTGCCGGATGCGTCTAATTAATTACCCGGCTACCAGGCGTCTAATCAATCCGGCTAAAAGGATGAACCTGATGCTGTCGAATTAAGTTCTATCCTTGTTTTTATTTCACTTCTGTGTTTCGCAGAAAGTGATCAGACGCTACGAATCAAAGCTTTATTTGGGTCCCTGCCAGAAGTTCAAGAAAACAATAAAACTTCAAATAAATAAATATATTTTATCACATTTATATTTAAGCTTAAAAAAATTGGCTAAATCATCATAACCAAACTAAAGAGTCCTCTTAATTTATTTAAGGGCCCTCAACAACATAGGTACAGATAAAAACCTTAGGTAATTTACATTTTCATACAACTAAAAGATCGTCAACTTCATCCCTATATTAAGTGGGTAATAAACTTCACAGAAATACGTAAGCCATAAACAAGATAGGGTAGTGACGAGCGTAAACAGGTGTTGTGCGATTTTCCTTGAAACTATAGCTATCGATATATAAATGTTCGTCCCGGTCTTAAAAAACTGTCACAAGGAATTCATAGTACAGACTATATTTTGCTAACATTGATGGCCTAGATGTGAGCTCCGGATGCGTGTGGCGGGCATCGCGGGACGCGAGACGTTTTCGTGAGGAGCCTAGTCGCTGACGTCATACAGATCCGCCCCAGAGAGCTGCACACCAAACTTCCGCCAGTGGTTTTCCTCGGTCCATTATAGTATTCTACAATGCATCTGAGAATCTATTTACCTACAGTTACTATATCCACATAGCGTTCATAGCAGCAAGGTCCTTAGGTTTTGTATTACCCTCGGTGAGCAACTTTTATCCTTTGTAATGTTATTTAATCTATAACTCATTGTAGATAATAGTACTTTGCTTTTATCAATATTTCGGTGATTATAGAAAAGGTACTATATTACACAAGTATACTTTGTTAATAATAGTCAATATAAAAACTTTTTACATTTATACTTTGGCTTTCTAGAACCTTATTCGTACTAAAACTTTTTTTTTTATACATATGCAGATGTAATTATCAAAGGGAATCTTTTAATTACGATGTTATACCAAAGTTAAATAAATATGTAAACTATTACAATAGGTATGCAATACAAAGAATACCCTTAGGAAATTTGAACATACAAGCATTGAATACATAGTCCTATTAATTTACGAGAGCCTTTGAAAAGCAGAAAGACTTTGGCGAACTTAATTATTCCACAGCCTGCACTCTGGTAGGGAAAACTCATTTAAATAATTTAATTAACAAAGAATACAAAGTTTCAGCGATTATTCAGTATTTAAAAAATAATAATTAAGGTTTGTGTACATTTAAAACCAGAGTTAGAAGTTTCTTCCTGAAAGAAGTATAGCATGACATTTCTTTAAAGTGCAGATGTCGATGATGTAAGCAAATGCCACGAATGTTTCAAATAGAAGTTCCAAAGGCGTAAATCACGTTATTCTTGGAGATAGGAAGCCACAGGAGTGCCGTAATGTAAAAAATATCCCCTGCCTGCTGCACCCGGCTTAGGCGCCTGATAGTAATAAATACACTCACGAATTTTCAGCGGAAATTATATTATTCAACATTTGGTAAACATTCTCAATTTAACATGTAGGCATGTAGTCAATGAATTTAAAACTTCGTGTAATAAAATAATCATGTTCGGACATAATCATTAAATCATAAATCCCTCACGGGAGTCGATCCTGCTCTTCATAAGTAGTATTTAATGTTTTTTAGAATTCTATGAGATTCTACCCCTAACTAAGAGAATGAAATTAATAATTTCCTAATGCGAAAGAACTCGCGGGCCTTCACCTACACTTACATTGGTAGGAGAGGTTCCACAACTAGCGAAAAACCAAAACTATAGACGAAAATTCATAATAGAATATGGTAAATAGCATATATTAAAACCGGTACTTCTAGTTATATGTAATTTTCGAGCTTTTGGAACGTATTTAGAATTTGTAGGGGCTTTGTATATATAGCAAACTCTGACTGTACGCTCGTTA
Source organism: Falcaria lacertinaria (assembly GCA_951449985.1). Classification (NCBI taxonomy): domain Eukaryota; kingdom Metazoa; phylum Arthropoda; class Insecta; order Lepidoptera; family Drepanidae; genus Falcaria; species Falcaria lacertinaria. The sequence goes on along the minus strand of OX602113.1, from coordinate 5,279,017 downwards.
GCACTAATTAGTCAACTTAAATAGTGAAACATTCTCAGGTCTAGAGGTGATTAAATACGTACAAGCTTGTGCAATTAGCTCTCTTTATACAGGTTTGCTGTGTCGCGATGAATTGCTACAGAACGACCGGAAAAGATGAGGAAATACATATCTCCACTATAAAACAGAATTTCCTTTCTATAGACTCATGATAACTTTATTGAAAAAAATTGCGAAACAGAGATAAAATCAAAATCATTTATTCAGTTTAGGCCCTAATAAGGCACTTATGAAGGTCTAAAATTATTATTATATTACACGTTAACATTATAACGTGTTTACGTACACGTAAAATTACCACAGATGATGATAATAATAATCTGTTTTGTGTTAATAAAGTTTATGACTATTATCACAGATGAAAGTTGATGGAAATAAAGAATTCATGGGTCCAATGCAATTGAGTACTAAAAAGTTAACCACGTTTATAAAACTGTAAGTTAATTAAAAACTGTGTAGACTGACGACGTCGTAAATGACCAAACGAGCAACAGAAATACATTGGCGTTTATATTGTTGCCATTTGGCTTTTATATTTTAATTTACATAATCACAAAATGGTGTCTAATTAAAAGCATTTGTACTAATCAAGTTCTTATTCCGCTAGCTCTTTATCTTTAATATATTTATTTGTTTAATAATTATTACGAGTATCATACCATATCACACAAGGAAGTCTTCGTCAGCAAATGAAATCTATAAATGTACCTGTAATAAATATATTACTTTAAATTTCAGATTCAATGCAATGCGACACCAATATCAATAGTGAACGCGCCTTGCTAGTAAATAGTGAGCAACGAATAGTCTGGCGGCAACCATTTGCTTCGCTTGCCAGTTGCCAGCACATCATGAATATGGAAGGCGCGGAACTCGCGCTAAACTGTGGTGCGACGTCGCATCACATGTGCCCCAAGTGCGCCATCGTGCGTTTCCATATTCATCACACTACCAACATGGTGCTAATTACCTGGAAGTATTTAGTTATTGCATATTGACTCAGAAAGGCCCTCTTTTGTATATATGGAATAAGTGTCATATCTGTATATAAAAATGTATGTCAGTTGTCACATTATGCAAAAAAAATGCATTTGGTGTGATTTTTTTCTTTTTAAACGACGCATGACGAGAGGACCATGTCGTTAGCTTGATAAGCGAGGGTTCTATTCAGTAGCCCTTGCAACAAAAAAATTCAACCACGTATTCGTATCGCTTTCGACTACTTTTGTATGGGAAATGAACAGCGTTGCGCCGGTGAAAACTGAAATTAAAAATTGGTATGAAATTTGTAACATTTCGCGAGTTACGTTTTCGTATTATTATTGCTCGGGCTACTGAACCTTTATTGCACTACGCTCGTCTTCCAGGACGTTTAGTTCCTTAGGCTTTCTTGTCTAGTAACTCCACTAGGTAAAGTTCCCTTCTACAAACCGGACGCAGCAATGCATACACACTACTAATCGCCGAATATAATAGAATATCTGACACACACCTAGCTGACCTGAAACCTTTCACCTGGTGAATATGGATATGGTCTACAACTTTGTCTTTTTTTTCCGAACCGGTGGTAATTTAGACCTTCATAAGCACTTATTAGGGCCTAAACTGAATAAATGATTTTGATTTTGACTTCTACAGCAGAAGATAATATCCCGACCGATATAAGAAAACCAAGTTTCGGGTTGAGAGGGATAATCGTGAATCATAAAAATGCAGAGATATTAAATATTTACAACTTCGCAATACTACAAAACTTAAAGCAATCTTGTTTAATTCAGTACTTAATTGTATTATTATCGAACGACGTGATGCGTTGGTTTGAATTACTTTACTCGCAGCTAAATTATCAAGCAAGCGAGGCTGGCTTTAATTCCACTTCCGCTAATGGAATTCATTCACTTTTCAACAATTCACTGTCCACTTTGTTTCTAAAGGGCTTTAGGGAGCGTTTTGCTTGTGACACTTAATCAGATCCACGATTGTTACGGTCAAATTATGGATCTCAATTCAACCACAAGCTGAAGATAATAAACCAAGTTTAAAAACTTGCTTTATTACTTTCTTTAAAACTCGGTTAATTTTCAGTTGAAGCTTAATTTTTTTGGAAAGTTTATATACAAAGGCTCCACATAGGATCATACAAAAAATAATTAATTCACAACGAAAAATTTAAAATATAATGAACTCACAGATATAATATTTTTAAACCTTTTTTCACCGTATAAAATGTAGCCTATCCGCAGAAACAGGTAAATATTAAGTGTAGGGGCTCCCAGAGACCGCCGAATGTTTTCACATACGTTTACAATTTCACACCCCGCTGGTTCTCTTAATTAACCCGTTCAGTGTATTTTAAATGAGTTGAGACTCACAGACAAAATTGTCCTAATTTGAAACTTATGTCTTCTTGAACTAAAATCGTTTGGTCGGCCCAAGCTGGTCTTGTTTACACGTTACAACTTTTATCCCCTTCGGAGTTAAAGTTTGAGCCGTATTCGTTGTAATTGGGAATCCATGCAAAACTAAAAAGTAATTTCGTTTCATATGACCGTAGATACCTACTACGCCATTTTGTGTAATAGCTGAATCCCGTGACAATTTGCAATTTATTATCGTAATAACAGGTACAACATGTTAATCAACCATTATGTAGGTGGAACATTCACAATTTCTTTTCAATTACAAGCTTTGGAACGGCGATGGTAGCTACTATTTGCCAGGTTTGTGAAGAAAATTTAAGCCAATAAAGCTTAAATGGTTTTAATGAAAATATTAAATTTGTAGGAAGTTAAAAACTTTTATTCTCTGATTAGTCTTTATGAGGTCTACACATTTTCAACGTAGATAATGAATTTATTTTAATCGCGGGACATAAGGTATTGCCGCGGTCTCTTGCAGAGGTTGAGAAGGCTATATGGTCTATAGGTCAGGTATGTTATAATGATTTGAGTTTATTAGAGCATTGTATATAGATAGGGTGAATCGTATCAAGGTTATGGTCTCTTCGGCCTATTTCTACGACCATTACTTACGACCCTTAAAATAAGTAAGCAAAGAGAAATATCCAAGTTTCACACTTGGGTGAATTCGAAAAGAGTTAAAAGTCATAGAAGCTACGTGACTTTAAAAGAGCAAAAGTCGCCTCTGCTTTACATTAAGTTTCGGTTAACGGGTCTAATTACGGAAGTTTCCACGAGAGATTGCTCATATTATAAATGAAGAGGAAAGATGCTAAATTCCCGCTCGCCTCTGACTGTAATGACATTTCTTCTTGCACTTCGGGCTAAAGTTTTGAGTAAACTTGCTATCGTGTTTCTTCAGTTTGTATCGAAACAATTGAGAACTTTCGTTTTACAGCGTGTTTCTTGCAGATGCAATTTAATTAAAAGCTGCTCGAAATAAATACTATTTGTAACAACCGTATATTTCGTAAAAATACATTACATATCATCACGCTGAGTCCCTCACAGAGAGTATAGAGTGGCATTTCACTCTTAACTTACACACCTCATTTGCTTGTTTTACATTCATCATACTCTCCATATTATTATTTTTTTTATACGACTAAGTTGGCAAACAAGCATACGGCCCCCTCCTGATGGTAAGCGGTCACCGTAGCCTATGGACGCTTGCAAGATGTATATACATTCCTTCATGAAATATTGGACCACTATCACTTCATAAGATATGGTCGAAGATATTCTGTAACTGTTCTGGAATATAATATTGTTTTATTTTTATACTATCTGATGATTTATCATTACTATTTTGTGTATTATATGTGTAGGTATATTACATAAATGGATGTGAATAAATGACAAATAAGTGAAATGAAACTAAATTCATTGCAAACAATAAAGATTTTCCACGTATAAGAGAACTTACTAATGCAAAGAAAAGTATTTCTCAAATTAAAATTCTCAAAACACTTCACATAAACGTATAGGGAGAGAGCGAAAACTCATTCATTGTGGCATTTTTATTGTGTAATAAGACGGAATTCATGGATAATCTCTGACCGTAAACGAGCAGAAGAGCACGAGAGTCATGTTTGATATGACTTTTCCATATAAATAAAAATCGGATAATGGAGTTATTTTCCGGTCACAAAGTAAGCCTCAATAAAATTTATGAAATTACGTTTCCGTTGATGTTTAGGCTACCACAATTATATGGTGTGTACAGACCAGCGAAGGTAAAATAGAGTTAATATGTTTTCTAGGAACCTGTGAAACTGCCGCATTTCACTTTACATGAATGCAGCTGAGAAAAGTTAATCCAATACAGTTTTTTCAGCGACTTAATCAATTATTCGTTCCTACGTAGTAAAACTAAAAGAGACGCTTATGTAGGTACGTAAACTAGGTAATGCATCTGCTTGGGAAGTCATGATCGAAGTGTTATACTCTCATAGGGTAGTGGTGCTCTGCAACACGCTAGACTTTCCGGTCCAATTGTCTTCTAGCCAGGGTACACATGTCTATCAATTTATGTAAAAAAGATAGGTAGGACGGCAGCTTTAGCTTGGCGATACAATGAGTTTATTGTATACAACAAAGGCGGTATTACGTAGTCCCTTACATTTCGTACATGGATTAATGAACAAGCATCATAAAGGCACAAAGAAGCGTAACGAGCCTTCCCTGCGTAGGGTAAGCTGTGAGCATGAGGAGTCATGGAGATGAAAGTGTTGAAACTAAAGTGGATGAATTACCCCCCTTGCGTCGACCCACTCGCTGTCTCTGACGCGCATGCAATGACTTGCGATCTTGTTGTTCGACTTGCTAATGAGTTCTCGATTTAGCTCGAGGTCGGCATCTCCAAGTCTCATGTATTTTCCCTCTCATTACTTAAAACGTGTCTTAACATGCCTACTCAAAATGTCTTCTGTTTATTATTATTTATTGATTATATACATAAAAATCATGTTATAATGTTCATTGCCCTCTTCATAATTGTAAAGGTTAGAGCGTTATTTTTCCTTAATTTAAGGAATATGGTGCCATGTTGTTATGAAGGAGACTTTTCTGTGATAAGATTTCCCTCCTGCAGAAGCTATTCCGTCGATAATATTCCGTCCGATTACGGAGGAGACAATGGGTATTGTGTTGTGGACCGATATTGTCACGGAAAGGTGCGACATGCTATTTCCGAGGATTCATGCTAATCGCCTTAATATATATTATCTTGTATTTTGAGAATATAATATTTTATTCAAATTTTATCAAACATCTCGCTTAGTCAGTCAGATTATTTTATCCAAAGATAAAGAATACTTAAGTAAATTAGTTTTTTTTTTATACCACTAAGGTGGCACACAAGAATACGGCCCACGTGATGGTAAGCAGTCACCGTAGCCAATAGTCGCTAGCAATACCAGGGGTATCACTAACGGGGTGCCAACCATGTTGTTGGTGAGGACTCACTGTGCTAGCAGCAATACTACTAGCCCGGCGTATCCTCGTGGAGCACTGGCAACCTTATTTACCGCAGAAACACAACACTACATCAAGTAGTGTTATTTCACTGCGGTCTACTGTAAGGCGGAGGTACAGTCCCCAGGCGGGCGGCAGTTTAATTGGGATAACCCACGGGAAATCCCAAATCACCCTACCTCTCTTTTTAAAAGCTCATGGTGTGATTAATCACTGTACTTAAGCTTTGAAAAACTCATTGGGTCAGGCCGGGATTCAAACCTGGGCCCATCAGATGACAGGCCGTTGCTTCAACCACAAGGTCACCACGGCTTATTTTTAAATTATCACTTACATAGGTACACCGACTGAGGGAAGTTTATTTAGTTTACTATATATGTCTTTGTAAACAATGATATTACAAGTAGAAAGACATTTAATATCAATGATTGTAAATCAATACCTACACATTTACTTGTGAACGGATCCATATCACGTGTACTGGAGGATACTATTTGGGCTTGGGGCCTATTTAGAGGATGAGAATGCAATCAACGTGACCAAAGTATGGTTTTGTTCCGAAAAAACAGTGGTTTTAAGTAACATTCAAAAATAATTTTACTACAATTAGTGATGATTTTGTGCAGTCTGTTCAGTCAATATATATATATATTTTAGTTTTATATTATTCTAATATTCTATATATGAACCGGCTAGTAGGTTAGGTATATTGTCTATCTATTATTCCATTCACGGTGCATGGTGGTAAACAAAGATAACATTTAAAAACCTTTCGGAGAAGAGTGAACACTGAACATCTGCTAATAAATAATCCCAATTAAAAACAACATAATCTGATTACATTATGACGTCAATCATGATTAAGGAGGTATATGTGTATTGCACCTGGGTTATGTGATTGTACATTGCTAGAATTAACGTTATTGTGAATGGACATTTGTTCATTCCAATAACTTTATTATGGCTATAATTTGGTACAAATAGGAATGTCAAACTGTATTGGACCCATGTAGAGTTTCTGAGGCAACGGCATTGTCTCATCTAAGGAGTGAAACCTCGAGGTAGAGAACGGATATATATGCAGTGTATAGCGTGACCTATCACCAAGTCATATTGTGTTTCTTGGTATTTACCACCACGCTTCCATAACATACGAGTATTTTATCGACATTCAAAATAGTGTGAATATGACTACTGTGAAATTACTGGGCATACAAGACTTTTCTCGTACGAATATCTCGAACACGAGCGCAGTGCAATGCCACGCGGGACTGATTTAGGACTTTGCCTGAAGGTAATAGTCCCATGCCTGTTATCCGAGCAACTGTCAAAACGGTACGACTACGATCACAAGACTTACACGCAAATGGGTTTACCCTCAGGCTAAAAGGGGTTTACTATTTAGAGGCAGCGCATATTAGCGAATACCCACAACAATTGCATTTACTGTCCATTAATTACATTGTCTTTCCCAATTACGCTAACTTACAGACATAGAACTACTAACTATTTGTATAATACAGGCCTAGAACACTAATTAGTTCAACTACATGGAAATTCTAGGTAATTGCGCACGTGATGTTGTTCGTATCGTGATTATCCCTGCCTGATAAAGATATAAAGATGTGGCAATATAATGATAATATTACTAGCCAGTATATATATCTACTCTGAGCTATAACCTAACAATATTTACAAGAACAGCTATCCGTGGATTAAATAAAAATATTCACCCATGTCCTGGGGCCATACATTTTATCTGTTTATCCATACAAACCTTTGACCAGACCGCGGGTCGAGTGGTTAGAATACCTGGATGCTATACTAAGTCGGGTTCGTTTTCGACTGGGCAAATATTTAAGAGAGTTTTGCGTTTGCCTTGCCTTTCGGTATTAAGTATAAGTAAATTTACTTTATTTAAAATTTTAGTTAACAAAATAAATAAACCATTTATTAAGTTACAGAAATTTGACTAAAATTTATTAAAGGCCTCTAGTACATGTACCTATTGCTTTAGGAGTATGACAAACCATAAATACATAATTTTGGAGTTGGCTTAAAATAATCGCATGCTAATAATGCATGCCAATTTAAATCAGAAAATTCAGTTTTTTTCCTTTAGCCCTAATAGTTGTAGTCATTAAATATTATTTGTATACATGATAATAAATTAATGGCGCTACTTAACATCCCCTCAAATTGACATCTAAATAACAACGAGAGTACGTGGAGACTACGATCATCTTCAAATTTACAGAGGTAATGCCTCTTCAAATTTAATTAACAAATTTCTACTCTAAAACAATGGGACCATTTATAGTTTTGAATAGTATTCGATATATAAATTGTGGAATGGTAATTAAACAGTTTGGTATCGGGTGCAGGCGGCACAACGCGTCATTATTTACTCGTCTCGCGCCATGCTAACTGTGTATTTTCTATATTTATAGGTATATAACACGTTCACAGCTGAATTAGTTATACAAGGTTTTCATGCCGAAACACATAACAACATACAATTCACATAATCGTAAAACGTAATTAGGAATAACTAATATTATCTTATCCACTAAGGAATCTTGAGGGAAATCTCAGATCACGGGGTGATCTGTATCTGACCTAATTGAGAAATATGTTTGTACCTTTTCTATTAACCTTCAAGCGTTCTACGATTTGACGAAGTTGTTATTATCAATTGGTTCGTGTATGATAAGGTCAAGTTACATACTCACACATTTGTTCAAAGATTTTCTATAAGTCATAATTATACTAATGTTTTATTGTATGTACATCTTACATAAATGTAAATAATTCAATTCTTTGGATGTATACGTTCCGCAGTGAGTGCCATCTCTTTGACCTTGGCTCGATGTATTTTACCCGATGGCGTGACGGGGAATGCTTCTACGAAAAATATACTGAGAATGTGTTTCCTTTCTGGTAGAGCACCTGTTAAATATGAAATATAAATATATTTTACGACTTTCTTCGTGCATTGGATTAGTTAAATTGAGCAAGGATAATAAAATAATAATGTTTTCTTATATAAGTGAAATTGACAAACATATTTTTTTAAGCCGACTAGATGTGATAACTTTTATCATTATAACACATAAAATTAGTAACCAATTTTATTAACTGTAGTAATTAGGCTGTAGCAATTCAAAAATGTTAAACGTAGTTTTCGTGTGCAAACAGATCGGTTATTGATCCCTTACGTCATCACGATCAATACGTACCTCTAAGTAATGTGAAGATCTCTTCTGGGTCAACACTGACTCCCTCTTTCCGTGAAACAGCTACAATGGGTAGTTCCATACATTGTGAGTCAGGGATGCTGAGAGCACACGCTTCATCTACGCCTGGGTGACGTTTGACCGCTTCTTCTAATTGCAGTGGCGATATCTAATAATATTTAAGTACTAACTGAAAATGCTATCGTCAAACGTGAAAATACCAAACTGCCTTGAATTTTCAAATCTGCATAAATACTAAGTAACTCAAAATGTTTACAAATCATGTTTTATATACACACTAGCTTTTACCTGCGGCGTCGCCCGTAGGATTCTACTATCCTTCGGGAACCACTCAATTTTTAATCCAGCTTATAAGCTACCCCCATCCAAATATTATAAGAATTAATTCAGCCGTTGAGGCGTAAAGAGGGTACAAACACACACAAACTTTTGTAATAATATATATCTCACGAGTGATGTGAATCTCAATAAGCGAGTCTACCGCACGTACCCAAAATCCGAAGTGTCTAATCAAAAGTTTCTTCCTCTCGACGAAATAGTAAAAATCTTGTTCATCTTTGTAAAATATGTCGCCTGTTTTGATCCAACCATCGTCTGTTAACGTAGCTCTTGTTTCTTCTGGATTGTTCAAATATCCCTGGAGAGCAAAAGGCATAATATACCTATATATCTACCTAAATACTTAAAAAAATACTCGAATTTGATAACTTTAACCTTGTTGCTAGGCTTCATATTATTTCCAGAAGGCTATTGCTTAAATTATTTAATTTGAATTCAATTTTTATAACTTTACACTCACCTTAAAGAACGCGTCGCCTTTCACCCAAAGCTCTCCGGTCTTATAAGGCTTATCTAAAACATGGCCGTCATCATCGACAATCTGAAATATAATTTATGGTTAAATTTTCGCTATTACAATACCCTTATTGCTAGTCCACAGAATTAAACTGACCCTGTACTGGAAACATTCAAAAGGCGAGCCGGTCGATCCAAAAGGTGTGCTATTTGAGAATTCGAAAATTGGTACTAGCAGTTCTGTCGCCCCATAAACTAAATATAAGAAAGCGTCGCAAATTTTCTGAAATGAAAATAATATTTTTTATTAAATGTAATAATATGGGAACTAGCAGTGTGTTAATTTATTATCAAACATTATATTTGAACGTATTTTGAGATCGGTGAGGTTGCTAATGGCGCTCGCCGAGAGTCAATCCCAGAGGGAATATAACAGAGAGCGGTATTCTGTTAAAGTGTGTCCTAAGCTTTTTCTTTTTTTGTTGTCGACGGGGAAACCTTTAAAAGGTACCCACTTGCTTAAGGAGAGCAGACAGGGTATGTTAGATTTTTGCCCACTAAAACCCACCCGGAGGCCATCCTCCGTGCATATAGGAGGGCTCCGGGATCTCCAGTAGAATGCACCGGTGCCCTCCTGCACTTTGCCTGAGCACGTCCCGGGGGCAGCCATGTCGGACATCACCTAACTAATGCTAAGTAAACTATGTTTCAGAACTTCATAGGATAATACTCACTCTAAATTTGTCGACTATTGGTTTTTCAATGGCACTGCCGCCAATAGCAATGTATTTGAAGGATGATAAGTCACACGCCCCATTATTGGCCGCTACAAGAAACTGGCCCATTAAATATGGTGTCCATGCTGTTACATGCGGCTAAAATAATAACATTTGGATATATTATTTACGCAAATGTACATATTCATACGTGGTGGATTATTCTTCTGTATGTATGGAATAATAATGACTAAAGGAAAATAATTAGTCGTTTTCAATCTATTAGCTTAATAGCTTTGATATTGATATACAACAAAAAAATATATTTTACCTTGTACTTATTTATAAGATTAACAAGAAGGTGCGGAGTAAGGGCCACTGAGGACTGGACTCTCGTAAAACCTCTAATTGGTCCCCCAATGTAGCCCATTAAGGAAGACAGCCATTGGAGTGTTGCCATGATCATTAATGACTCTACCTTGTCAGTAAACGGCATCCTGAGAATAAAAAAAATATATCTTTTAATCTTATTAACATGAAATAATAATTAAATATTATTATTTGACATGAGTACATAACAAAGATTTACTTATAAACATTCCAATGAACCAGGTGTGTGCCGTGTTTCGAAGTAAAGACTAAACAGACATTCGGTAGAAAAATTATCTTAATTTTTTTCTACCCTATAATTACAATCACTATCTTTATAAAGTCGTGCAATAACCTCAATAAATTAGAAAAATAATATGTATTACCGTATATACCCCCAAAGTGACTTAAAACTTACCACCACCGACAAAGGCCGTTGAGCAGTGTATCGTAAGGGATTACAGCAACTTTGGGTAGCCCGGTAGTGCCGCTGGTCAACATCAGCCACGCGGGGGTCGAGTGTTCGAAGTCCGCAGGGCTGTGAGTGATGGTGTTAAAAAAAATCTATTGCATTCACTGCACTGCTACTGAGGTATACAAGAAAGATTTGGTTTATCATAACATGTTCTTCTTCATCGAGATTCATAAAGACCTTTGTAGCACTGGTACCAGTAAAGTATCGACATAATAAAATTAATAAAATATGAATATTATAATACAGACGAATGATTTATGTTGATAAAGAAAAATCTAAATTGTGACACGTGTTGTGTGTGAAACGAAAACACTCGAATTCACATGGAAATAACTGTATATTCAGTATTATGATTCACCAGGTTTCACCTTCATAAGAGACTTATTAGGGCCTAAGCAGAATAAATGCTTTTTTGATTTTGTTTAAACTCTGGCCAGAAACCTAGAAATTGTTTAGCATTAAATCAAAAGTTTATTCTGTTGCATATATATGTAACTCTATAAATTTCTATCTTGGTTTTAAAAAAAAACAATGCCAAATTGAAAATTATCTTCTAACTAGAGGCTAAATGGCCGATAGATTGTACCACTACAAGACTTACTGTTACCCTGTATTTTGTCTACTCTGAGCCGTTACCAACAAATGAGCAAAGGAAATTCAATCGTCACAACTGAACCTAACTGGTTCAAATCATCCAAAACATCATATATTACACATTACATACATATCAAATGTTCAATACTATTGTTTGTGGTTTGGTTTGAAGCGATCTATTTGTTCATTCAATTCCAGTATATTATCTACTCTGGGATTCAAATCAAACAACAGTAAATGTTAAGATTATGGGTACAAAGGGATACCTGTAATATAAGGGATTTCACATTTCGAATACATCCAATCTAATGGTACCTATTAAATTTAATCAAAAGCATTATCTATTCGTATGTTTAAAATTTGGTCATAATACTCACACGAATCCAATTTCGCAACCTTTGTGTTTTTGTATGAAAGTCTCCAAATTTGCAGTTTCCTCGTCAAATATAACTATCTCCCCCTCGATCTTGTTTACCGCATAGGCAATCTTGACCTTCTCTTCGCAAGACTTGGGACAGAAAACCATTTTGGGGCGAACGTAGGGGAATAGTGCGTTGAGATCGGCTGTTGAAAAATTAACGACTTGTTTGTTATCTAGGAATTCTTCCGCCCGTTTTTCTTACCCTGTTTCTGTCCCTTTCTAATTTCATGACAATTAATTCAGCGTCTTATCCATTAATAAACAGGCCGCTTTCACAATTAAAAAACATGACCTGACTAAATGCCGCAGAAAACTCTACATGCTACAGAAAGCCTGCAAGAAATTCGACGTAGTGCCGTAAAGTGCATTATATATCCGTCTAGTTTGCACCATAGGAAACCATTTTATTTCCAAGTATATATTGGAGGCTTACCAGGTGGTGAACTCGGATCAATGGCGCACATGGAGTATCCATTGTAATGACACGCGAAGTAGGGTATGGCCACGTCCATGTGATTTAGGTCCATGATGACAACAGCGTTCGCAGGCTGTAAGCCATAATTCCTCATAGCACTGGCGAGGCGGCATGACCGCGTAGCGACTGATAAATTTGTTTCCTTTGCACCAGTGGCTGCATCGATCTAACCAAACATAAAAACGAAGTGTAAGTGAAAGCTCGCCAGGGCTATCAGTGGTAGTGCTCGTAAATATGGTGTACTGGAAGTGCTCGTAACGAATAACTTGACCATCGTAAGATTTTATAAGCTATTTTTACTTGGTGCTATTGCTTATTCACGTTTCAATTAGAACACTCCACAACGAATGATGTTACTATCTAACTATGCTAACAAGAAATGAAGCGACGTTATAATATTATGTAGTGTAGTTGTACCTGGTTATATGCGTTTGGTGCTTCCAACATGCCCTGTAAGGCAATGTGTCCGATGTGGCATCGTTGTGGCGCTACGTTGTGCTTCTCGAATGCTTTAAATTTCAATGCAGATACCCTATTCGTAATGTAAATCTTATTCGACGTCTCATAATTTCTTATGACCATCTTTGTAGATTGGATGGTTCTACCTTGCGTACAACCTGTTATAAGATTACTCGTGATCTGAGCACAGATTGTTTAAATATACCTGTTTATTTTATCTTTGCAGTGATTTTAATAACGACTAAGGCATAGACCGCGACTCTCCCTAAGTGACATAGTGTTATGCGTTATTATATGCATACTATAGTCAGCGTACTTTATAAAGAAGTTTATCAATACATATTAATTATTATTATTTATCATTGTTTTTTAGCATATTACGCGAAAGGTCTTACTTAAGTACAAACATACAAGCGTTTTTTTAATTTGTTGAAAATAAATCGATAAGTTCCAAAGGATCACAAATGAATTTATTCAGAGACTTTTAATCTGGAACTTACAGACAGTTTTCATAGTTATCACTATATATATATATTGATGTTGCTAACGCATTTTAAATGATAACTGATGAGGTATTATAATCTATTTATCAAAGTAATCAATGACGATTGTCTATTTGTTTTAGTTATTAGCTTATATCCTACTAATATTATAAATACGAAAATTTGTGAGTATGGATGGATGGATGTTTGTTACTCTTCACGCAAAAACTACTCAACGGATTTGGATGAAATTTGGAACACAGATAATTTATAACCTGGATTAACACATAGGATGCTTTTCATCCCGGGAAAATTTTAGGTTCCTCTGAGATTCTAAGGTCAACGCGGACGTAGTAGCGGGCAGAAACTAGTAAATCTATAATACTTGTATCTAACCTATGTGGTTCGTGTGTGGTATCTAAGCTAGGGGAATGTAATGTAAAATAATCAAATCTGTAAGGCAATATGCAGAAAAAATATGACTGTTTATGGCGCAAATTTTGCGATTTCACAAGGGAATCAAAACCTATACTTACAACGGGTACTTCCCGTTGACTTAGAACCATGAAAAAAGAATGGCAAGAAGCAGTGTCTTACAGCAAAATTAAAGGAAAAAATCTGAAAACTATTTTCTACTTTTACCTCATTCATGTGCCATGGTGACCGCATTATATCTGGCGGACCTAAGATCACTAGCCACCTACACCGCAAAATTATATTAATTCGCTAGTAGTAATGCTGCTAGCACCACTTTGCTGGATGAGGACTCACTAGTCCTCATCAACAACAGGGTTGGCAACTCGTTAGTGATAATCCTGGTATTGCTTGCGGCTATAGGCTACGGTAACTGCTTGCCGTACGCTTGTGTGCCACTGAGTGGTATAAAAATAATAATAATAATTCTAATTTTCCCAGTCAAAGGATACTTACCGTATCCGATTAACACTCGTATCAATTACACAATTTTTATCAACTCAATTCACAACACGAAATGTATCTATATAAATACATAATTATGAATGATGGCCATCGATTAATCTTCCATACTACCCTAATTTATGTATCTTCACGCCTTTCCACAAGGGTCCCCGAAGGGTTAGGCAAAGGTGTTACAACACCCACTTTCCACCGAAGATAATTTGGTGCCAACGTGACGGATGGTGAGTCCGTCGCCGTCTCTTAGGCACAACTTTGAGTTTCTTCTCCCTACCCTATTTTAATAACGGCTAGTTTCAGGAAATTAAGATGAAGAGCGCGCTGCTGTGGACGTCAAATAGCTCCTTATTAATCTGTTTTACCGCACAGTACTGGAAGATCACTGACCTAATGCCTGGTCTATCTAAATCTATTCGTTTGATTTAGTCAGTGAATTTAGAGCATAGTGTTTTAAATAATATTAGGATTGGGTAGGTGTGTCTTAGTTCAGTGCATATCTCACAAGTTAAGTATTTTCACCTTATCAATTATTTAAATATTAGATATATATTTGCCCAGATACTTAGAATTAAATAATGCTCGTAAATCATTTTTTTACAAAATTGCTTTGAACTTCTTATTAATTAGGTAAACAATTTTAGTTGTATTATTCTGACCATTGTTGTCAAAAAATGAAGATCAAGGTTTTACCTAAAACATCATTGTCCAAAGAGCCCAGGTTCGTCTTTATCATAAGACAAAAATCTATTTAAATAAGCTGAACCCTCATTGTTCAACTCTGACACAAAAATATGAAAACGTAACAACATCAGTATATCAAATTGTTTGGGTTCCGGACTAGTTTAATTGCCTGCAATTTATCTCGACATAAAATCGTCTATCCTTATTTTCTCATAAATTTCCAAATTGCAAGGTATGTACCTAGCTAAATAATAGCACGAGTAAGTTACCTCGTGCTATTTTATAGCTAGGTACATACTTTCATTGCGGAAAATAAAAAAACTTCTGCTACATGGGCTGTAATCTACGCTAAGCAATGTTATCGGTGCTTTTCATAGGACTTATAATATATTTGGGGTCAATTAATCACAGTTGATTATGTTCATAAATCAATTATCATCAAATTAATTCACCAGCTATTTCCATTGTGTGAATAAATCGATTTTATAATTCAAAGAATCTATCGTCCTTTGCTTCATCTTGGCCGTAATTTACTTCTGAATCTAATTGAGTAAATGATTGTTCCAATAATGTTACGCTGAGATTTGCATTATCTTACTGGTATCAGGTTAAGGTACCTTTTGTAAGGAGATCCCTTAATAGAAATATAAATCTCCAACTCCGTAGGCTTACGATTTATTGAGCCCCAAGACTTACCCTTTTTATTAGTCACGTTTGCAACATGAAAATTCTTCTCTCTGTCACTACTGTATCCCAGTTAGTATCGCGTACATTTACAACTAAATTTATGTATATCAGCAAAGCAGTATGTTTAGACCCAAATAGTAATTTACCAAATACGCTCTCATTTCTTTTAAGTGAATATTTATCTCTTTGTCATACGTTTCCAAAATTCATTGAAGAACTTGATGGATTGAAGAGTATATCGCAGGCGTACGCAAAGTTACCTTCTACCACAGCCTTACTACTCAAGGATATTTTATCACAATCAGTCTTCTTTACAAATACTTCTTTAAATATAGAGATAATATCTGCTTGATTGTTTATATGTATGCGGTAACCACTGAACAATGGGTTTTAATGGGCGTGATGTACAACACTGCATTTCTTGTTTCTCGAAATTGATAAGTATAATTATCTGCGTGGTAATATATAATAATAGCTTTAAGTTCAAAGTATTTTCGCTAAGTGAACATTCAAACAAGAGTAATTCCTTTAAAGCTTTGTAAGCAACGGTTCTTTGATTATATACCAACAGTTGTTTCCTCATTGGTACGAGTCTAGTGTAATGCTCAGCTGAAATATTAGGTCCTTACATATGAAATTGGCGTTTTGTATGGGAGGAACAAAAAGTCGAATATTTTTTAATATAATATATTTAATTAATCAAAGTATGAACCATTATTTTCTATGCACTTTTGCCATCTCATAGGTAGTTCATTGATCCCTTTACTAAAAAAACCAGTCGGACGGGAATCAATAAAATCTTTGAAGGCGATTTGGACTGCCCCATCGGAGTTGAATTTTTTCCCTTGCAAGAAGTTATCCAAATTTCGAAAAAAATGGTAATCTGTTGGAGCAAGGTCCGGGGAGTACGGAGGATGTCTTAGACTTTCCAATTGAAGCTCTTCTAATTTAGTAGCCGTCTGTAGCGCAGTGTGTGGTCTAGCGTTGTCGTGAAGCAGCAGTGGCGTGGAGCGATTGACCAGCCTAGGTTGTTTAGCCGCTAGCTTTTCCATCATGGTTTGCAATTCCTGACAATAGACATCAGCCGTAATAGTCTGGCCAGATTTGAAAAAACTGTAATGAACAATACCGGCACTAGTCCACCAAACGCTTACAAGTAACTTTTTTGGGGTTAATTTTCGCTTGGGGCAGGATTTGGCTGGCTGGCCAGGATCTAACCATTGCGCTGAGCGCTTCCGATTATCGTAAAGAACCCATTTTTCATCACAGGTAATGATTCGGTTTAAAATACCTTCATTATTGTGCCGGTTTAGTAATGTAACGCAGCAGTCGACGCGCGTTTGCCGGTTTGTTTCAGTCAATTCGTGAGGTACCCACCTTTCAAGCTTTTTAATCTTCCCAATTTGCTTCAAGTGAATTAAAACAGTTTTATCACTAACATTGCAGCCCGCAGCTAACTCGGACGTGGTTTGCGATGGATCCGCTTCCACAATTGCCTTCAACTCTTCATTATCAACTTGAGTCTCAGGCCGTCCACGGGGCTTGTTCTGCAGGTCGAAATTTCCAGAACGAAAACGTTGGAACCAAAAACGAACTGTGTTTTCTTTTGCAACACGACCGCCATACACATCATTCACCCTTCGAGTTGTTTCCGCAGCACTAGTGCCACGGCGGAACTCGTACTCGTAAATAATGCGATATTTAAGGTTTTCCATTTTGTAAAATGAGTGACGCAAACAGAAAAAAACAGAAGAAAAAAAACAAATGAATGACGATCATCGAAGCACAAATACATGAGTCTATAGCTGTACAAATTTGAATTTGGAATTCCTTACCAAAGAGGAGAAATTCGTGATTAAAGTGGCCAGTACGAAAAACGCCAATTTCATATGTAAGGACCTAATATTTATAGCGCTTCGAGTCCTGCCAGAAAAGAACAAATCTGATCGCAATAAATAGTACCCGGTGTGTATCGTGATTTATTCTTTGATTAGCGTCGCTTTATTTACCAAATGCGTAAACAATATTACACATAATAGAATAGGTATTGTTAAACACAAAAGAAAGCAATCTAGTTATAGGAGTGTTCATCGTCTCACGATAAGAAACTAATGGCGGTCCAGACTATTCTTTCTATCAAATGCTAGACCGGGATTGTTTTCAGCGGCCCTTTATTCCGGTCGGCCTTGAGAATTCATTGTTATTTGTTATACATTACCTTAAGTGCACCGGAAAATATATATCTACGTATTGTTCTCCCGTGTAATATTTTACAAGACATCGAGTATTCTTTTCCTAGCATACTTCAATGGTAACCGATATCGTGGAAACAATTATTCCTTAACTACTAAATTAAATTTAGATAAATCTACTTCTTCTTCATTCTTATTTTAATCATACGAATGTATCTACAAAATATAAATTCATTATCTAAACTGAAAGCCTTGACCGTTGACATTGTACATTGATAAGCGTGGTCGGCAAAAGGAGATTCGCTTAGTAAGATTTGTATGTAGTAGTATAATATTATCTACTCTGGGGTAAAATACAGCTAACTTTTAGTTCGACGGTAGTAGACGGTAGAAGGTACATCGAGTGGACAACAGCTGTCTACTTATATACATGTCCAGTGTTTGCATTTAATCAGCTCGATACCGGATCGTTTCATTCCTGCAAGCGTTTTATCACAATTTCCCTTGCCGACGAGGACCAACTGATAAAGCAAAGTAGTTAAGTTGGTTCTCTTTCGTATTTGTATAGAATCATAATCTAATCTTAAATTACGTGCCACCTGCACATAATTACGCAATGCGCACTTTTATGCGGCTTCCTTTAATCTACTAACTGCATACCGCGGTTTTACTCGGGCTTTTTTTATATAACACTAAGGCGGCACACAAGCTTACGGCCCACCTGATGGCAAGTAGTCACCGTAGCCTATAGCCGCATGCAATACCAGGTGTATCACTAACGCGTTGCTAACCGTGATAGATGACAGGCCGTAGCCTCAATCAATCACAAGACCACCACGGCTATGCATAAAAGCTCCAAACCCCTTTTTACCGCCATTTTAATACAATGTTCATGCGCCTAGACCCAACCATTCGTTATTATATTCATTGTGATTTGTCTATCAGTCAGTCAGTCTTATTTAGAAGTACTTTTTTCATCTATGTACAACGTAGATGTAGTACAGCGGATGTCATTATTCTAAGGCAACAACCGTGTTGATTAGTTTATTCCTCAGAATAAGGACTAACTTGCTGCTCTTAGTCCTTCTTCTTCTTCTTCATCGTAACTATGGGAATCAGACCTCTTTAGGGACTATTTTCGCCAGTGTGGTGATCACAGACCTAGGATTTTTTAAATTTATAGGATTTTTTTCGCTTCGCTAAATCTATGGTAGTGATAGAGAAATTTCAAGTTTCTAAAATGTTCGTGTATTGTTGCATTAAAATCCCTTGTGCCATGCATTCTAATGCGTATTGGAGTTGCAGGAGACAAACGGCAGTAGCAAATCGTAACATGCCTTCAGGTCAGAGGCAACCAAAATGATAAATCACATAACCCAAAGGCATTATAGCATTATTTACAATGTTCCTATAAATCAGGCAAAAGATAACTTTATAACAATTGACGAGATACTGGAAAAAATCTCAACCGCTCGGCCTGATTCCCGCCAATTGTTCATTTAGGTGTCTATATAGATAAGAATACCAATATAACTATCTCTCGCTATCGTTGGGAAACCACGTAGGCATTAGAAACTTACCTACTGATAGTGGCCTTCCGTACATATTTACGCCGGCAGGTGGTACTAATTACCTACTCAGATCCATTAAATACCTTACTGATAAATTGACTGATTATCCATAAATCAATTCAATTGCACAATAAATATCATGCGTATATCTAATCATAATTTCTTGATGGTACCTAAGTATCACAATATTTATAAGTAAATGAAAGATAAATTATTTACAAACTACATAATATAGTACATACCTACCTACTCTGATTAATAGGAACATTGGAAATAATGTTATAATCAGGTTATAATATGACTTTTGGGTTAAGTGATTTATCATTTTGGTCAATAGGTTACCTCTGACCTTTGATTATATAAAGGCTTGTTACGATCTGCTACTGCCGTGGATTGTCTCCAGAAATTCCAATAAGTGTCGGAATTCGATGAACCTCTATGGTTTATTTTTATAATTCGATCTTCCGAGTTTTTTCCTTTTACCGTTTTGTGTTACTTTTGTGGCACTCTACTTTTGTCAAATTGAAAATATACAGTTTTTTCATCCGAATGTCAATGCTGCTTAATTTATAAAATACCCACTAACGGCTATAGTTCTTCGTCCTACACATCTTCCACTTAATCGGTGGACCTGATAGGGGAGTACCCAACAATAAGTATTAGAATGCACAACACTAGGCATTTAAGTACAACAAACACGAAAAATTGAGAAACTTGAAAATTCTCTTACACTCGACACTGGCAAACATAGTCCATAAAGAAGATTGATTGCCATAGAAGAATTGTCAATTTTTGACAGACAAGAGACAAGTCAAACTTTGACTTGTCTCCTTGTCCTTGACTTACGCTAGTTTGAAGTTTGAACACTTGGGTTCTAACAGTAGCGTATATATTTTCTTTTACATTCCACTTTCCAGATAATTTAGATTTTAAACTCCTTGTGTTTGAATTCAGTTGGCGTTTCAGTTCGAATTCAATAATGGCGCGAATCCTACCTGATAAACTTGGTAAGTTCGACTTTATATAAGCCTTTCCTAGCTCTACATACCTAATTATAAAAAGGTTAATTTGCTTTATTATTATTATGGCTCAAATGCTGATGTAAGAGCTGACAGTCGAAAAAAAAATTAGTCAAGAACCCATCAAAATAGTCTTATAATGAAAAGCACTCACTGCCACAAGTCCTGGAAGGTATCTAACTCTAAATATTTTTCAGATCCCAGTTTATTGAAAAATATTCACATAAACAAACATAGTGTGGACATGCAAGTCACACAGATACTGAGATCGAATGAAATTAGTAAGCCGAGAACTAAGGCACAGTGGCTGCTTCGAGCTATATCTGTAGTTGATTTAACTACTCTAAGTGCTGATGACACTGCTTCTAATGTTAATAGATTGTGCATTAAGGTTTGTGTTCATATAATTATATTCTGAACAGTTAAATTATTGCACCTTTCACAATGATTCACAATGACCAAAGCTATGGTTTATCAATTAAATTAAATTACGTATTTGCCCTACTCACAATAACTTTGGAAAATAGTGTCACTAGTAGTTTTTACCCGACTGCCAAAAAGGAGGGTTTTGTTTTACAGTAATTTGTTTTTAGAGGGAAACTAGATGTCATTACCAACATTTTTTTGAGTAAATTGAAAAAGCTAAAATCCAAGTTGTTTTAGAAAAAAATAACATTATTACGATAAAATGTAGTAAGTGTAATAGCATTTTAGAAAGCCCACTAAATGCGCCATCTTAATGCCATGTGCTGAAATAGTGTAGTACATTTTTTTCAGCACAGCCAGTCAAAGTTGAATGATGTAATAATTTTGAATAGATGTTTGGTCAAATTAGGGATATTTCCTCTGAAACCAAATTAGTTGTGTTCAAATTTTGAATTGTAATTTCATACTAGCATTATTCAGTAACAATTCCCCCCCAAAATAATTAAGCTAAGTAAACATTTTGTAGTCAAACCCTTATAATTTTATAAGGGTTTTGTTTTTGAAAGAGTGCCCTAAAAACCCAATTGACATTTCATGGAGTTTTTTATTACAGGCGGGAAATCCATTACCACAAGAACTCCTGGATAAAATAAATAGGAAAGATTACAACATTCCAACAGCCGCTGTTTGTGTATACCCCAATCGTGTTGCTGATGCAGTCGCATCCTTGGGGCGTATTAACATTTGTAAAGACATACCAATAAATATTGCTGCTGGTAAGAATGGAATTATGTAGCAAAAATCAAGTGATTACAGTCTATTAAGTCCCAAATGTCACTCCAAACCAAAACACCTTACATTATCAATTTCAATTATTTAACTGTATTTTTTTACATTGGAGCCATTTTAGATTTAAATGCACCAGTAAGTAACATCCCATAATCAGTAAATGGTTGCCATAGCTAATTGCATCGTGAACTTTATTATCATGCTAGTAGCCGTTGTCATATACATTAATCCCAATGTATAATCATGCTATCCTTTTCACCGTGATGTTGACCATGCTTTAATATAATATTATATAGCCTATTCAGTATTAATATAGCATGCTACTGTAGAAATAATTTTTAATTGAAATTGGTAGTGATTGAGTTTATTCATTACAAACATAATGTAAATGATATTAAATTTTAATATGAAAATTCAAATTTTCGACCCCAAATAAAATCAACTACAATTG
The DNA here is from genome assembly GCA_951449985.1 of Falcaria lacertinaria. Classification (NCBI taxonomy): domain Eukaryota; kingdom Metazoa; phylum Arthropoda; class Insecta; order Lepidoptera; family Drepanidae; genus Falcaria; species Falcaria lacertinaria. The sequence goes on along the minus strand of OX602113.1, from coordinate 5,256,748 downwards.
GTGCCTCAGTAAAAAAATGTTTAGAAGTAATATTAAACAAGATTTTGATTTCAATGTCTATCACACTTTAGCCCTATGATATAAATTAGCCTGCCCGAGTTTCTTGCCAATTCTTCTTCGAACTCTTATTTTTTTCCGAACCATTAGTAATTTAGACCTTGTAGTGTAAGCATAAGTGTCTTATTAGGGCCTAAACTGAGTATATTTTTTTTTTATTTTGAAATACTTTTCTTAACTATATTAAATTTCAGTTGCAACTGGTTTCCCCTCTGGACTGTACCCTCTTGAATCAAAGTTGCAGGAGATTAAGTTTGCCAAAGCTTGTGGAGCCACAGAGATTGATGTAGTGTTGGACCGCAGCCTAATACTGATGGGGAAATGGGACGACCTGTTTAATGAAGTAAGGCAGATGCAAACAGCCTGTGGTGATGCACATCTGAAGGTCATATTAGGAGTTGGTGATCTGGGATCATACGAAAATGTAAGTATAAAAATATTATTCAAGCACTTTAAAGTAAACATTGTTTTTAAACAAATGCAGACGAAGTCGCGGGAACAGCTACTACCTAATATATAAAAATACTTATGTCGTTTGTTGTAGGTGTACAAGGCTTCTATGGTTGCAATGTCAGCCGGAGCAGACTTCATCAAAACATCAACAGGAAAAGAAGCCGTGAACGCCACGCTTCCTATTGGCTTGATCATGTGCAGAGCAATACGGAAATTTTACCATATGACCAATGTCAAGGTATGTGCTATCTTTATCTTTACTTCAAAATATGCGTAAAGAGTTTTTATACTAAGGTCTCAAACAAGCATGTAAAAATGGTCCGCCTGATGGTAAGCGGTTACCATAGCTTATGAACTCCAGCAATACCAGGAGTATTACTGGGACTTTATTACCTAGTGCTAAATAGTGGTAAGTTAATATTGTCCTATGAATTGCTGTTTGTGTCCCAATAAAAATTAAATAAATAAATGAAATTACTTCGATAACCCAGCAGTACCTATCCACAATAGGTTCTGGAAACCTTATCAAGGATTCAATAACACGGCAATAAAGAGTAGCGTTATTTAGCTGCAATCTTCCGCAAGGTAGCGTATGGACGTTTGCAATACCAGGGGTATCACTTGCGCGTTGCTGACCCTAAGTCGACAATCGAACTTCTAATTATTATTTCGAATTTTTAAATTAAACTTAATCAACAGATTGGCTTAAAGCCAGCTGGTGGGATAAAAACCTCACGCGACGCTCTTGATTGGTGTATGTTGGTACGACATGAGCTGGGTGACGAATGGTTGACACCACAACTGTTTCGCATTGGCGCCTCCAGTTTACTAGATGAATTAGTAAATCATCTAGTGACGCTTTACAAGGGTTTTGAAGTATCAGACACTATTCCAGGTGTATCTATAATGGTAACATAGTGTATTTATATGTCTGTCATATTTACGTTTATTATTTATAAGTAACGTTATACAGAACTTATTTTTAAATACTCATCCACTATTTTTATTAATATTTTGTTATTCTCTTGGATTTTTATATTATATAGATTAAGTGTACTTTTATATTTTTATAAATAACATTATATTATAGATATGTTTATTATTTATTCACACTGATGAGCTTTAAAAGAACTACATTATTTTATCTCTATATCTAGTTAGTCGAGTTCTATTATACTCTGCCCACGCTGAAAGGGGCACAGCGTGATATAATGATAAGTAAGCAATAGTAAGTACATACATTTATTAATAAAGTACAAAACTAAATTAACTTAAATTACTACCTTACAGGACTATATGACACTTAAGGTAACAAAACCAACAATTATCTAGTAGGCTTAACAATACAAGCTTAGGCCGAATATGAATGAATGAACTGTATTGCAACACACAATTCAGTGTTTCATTTGTTATAATTTCATTTATACCAAAACTAGATGTAGTTTGACATATTACTGAATTATACACTAGTTATTTACAAATATTACTAAATATTTACACTGCTAAATTGCTTAAAGGGGATCGAATCTAAAATGTATGAGCTTTTACTGCACTTAATAATAAACGACAGGATGCAACGGGCACCAGCACAATAACAATTCAGTGTAAACCTTCCAGAATACAAAAGTTTTCAGAATCTCAAGACAATAAATACTTACTTAGATTACTACTTAGTTATTGCCTTCAGCTAGCTGAATTCATTTACAATTACAAAGATTCCTCCATAAGTTATGCTTGGTCTTGTTCGACGGGCGCCTCCGCGTGGAAGCCGTGCTCTGGGTGTGCGCTGTAGTTGACGACTCGCAGTTTCCCGCGCTTATCCATATAACCGTAGTGGCCGCGCACTAGACCATCGTTGTCCCGCTCTTCGAAACGGAACTGACGATTTTTCCTGGAAATGCAATAATGTTTTTTTTACCATTTTATCTTCATATCATAAAATGTCCAGATTGATTTAAAAATAATAACTATCATCAATTGTATCCCCTTAGAAATTAATGTTAGACGTTTTAAAGGAACGGAAGCTGATTGGATTTAAATAAGTTGGCACGCAAATAGACTAAATACCACTAGCGTTGGATAGACACTGTTGGAAGTCCTGGAGGGAGGTCTTTACCCAGTAGTGGGGTGTACCAAGCTGACAGTAGCAGTAACACGGGCAGATCATGCATAGGTTACTTTTTATTCAGAAAAAACAAAGGGCTCTCACGTGAATAAAAAACAGTTTTTTTTTATCCTAGATCCATGCAGACAGATGCTGTACAGGTTTACAATAAAGTACATGGGCCTACCCTTTGCCAGTGTCATATCCGAACTGATAGCTGTGAGGGCCCTTCATCCCGTGCATACGGAACTCGGTGCGTCCGTCGGGTGCAGGCGCGGCGATATTAGCACTTCGTTGAGGGACCGTAGGCGGCGCTTGCCTCAAGGGAGCGGAATACGCGTTACCTACAAACGAAAATTATCACGCATTCGACATTGAAATTTGGATTGCATTACATGTTACTTTAAGTAACATTTAAAATAGTAAATAATAATAATTAAAGTAACTTATAAATCTCTTAGGTTCTTACGTCCTGGGTATCTGTAGGTTGTTTCCGAAGCCTCCTGCTCACTAGGCGCAGACCCTCTAATGCTCTCTTCAGTTGCACCTACTTCTGCTGGCTGTTGCTGAAAACATAAGTATTTATTTTATAAAATTGATAAAATCAAAATAGATGTAAGTTTAAAGAAGGCATCTAGATTGAATGGCGTTCCTCTTTCTCGCTTATATAATATTACAGTCTATAGTCGTAGACGCACAGGCGTGTGCGTTGTTGCCGATACGTATCGGGAACAATACAACCATATTAAACAATTATTTGATTTGATCCAAGAGAATTTTACGTTAGTTACGATAGTAGATACGTTATAACCTTCCCACGTTATAAACACTTGGTACTCTTGATATTCTAATAGTTAAGATATAAAATATTAGAACCTCACCTGTTGAGCTTGATATTCACCCTTTAAAATGCGTTTCTGTTCGGCATTTTGATAAAGGTATACTTCTTTCTCGTCAAGGGGTTCTGTAATTTCGGTCTCCACGCTGGACGCAGGCTTAAAATATTTCAGAGGCTTTGCTCTTGGTATTTCTTGTGTATCTTCAGCGAATTGTGCTATAGGAATAGGCACTGTCTTGAATCCTACCGAATATTTTTTCGGGTACAACTTTGTTGGAGTTTTATGTTTATGGAATTGCTGTTTTGGCGGCGTAAGATGCAGAGCTAGAGTTGGCTCTGGTGACTCGGGATTATGATGGCCGGGAAAATTTTCTGTTGGCTTTTTCATCTTAAGTTCCTGGTAAGAATGTTGGTAATTTTTGGGTTGCGATTTCCTTATTGGGTGATGTATTTCCTCAGCCGGGAGCTCAAGCTCCTCAGCTGGAGATGACAGTACGTAATCATTTGAAGCACTCACGGACGGAGGTTCCAGATGAGTTGAAGGCACTGGAATTAATGTCCCTTCTGCAGTAAGCCTTTTTCCTGTTCTTGTATTCTCAATAAATTTTACTCGTGTGTTCTTGTCATTGGCAATTACGACGGGCAGAGGTTCAGTTGAATCTGGTTCTTCTTGATTTTGAGCTATTGGATACCAATCTGATTGTTCCCCAGCCTCTGTCGGATTGTTGTAGAAATCTTGTTGCTTATTCGGTGATGGCGGCAATAGGTACGTGGCTGGAGTGATTAACCCTCCGGAATATTCCTCGTCAGGCTTGTGAGGGTCCGGTGGAACGAGATAGCTATCTAGATTAGCATCATCTGTTATATAGTAAATGGGTCTTTCAGAGTCTTCATTATTTACTGGTGCACTTTCTGTAGAGGGCTCCTCATCATTGTAGACTGGCACTTTAATTGCCTTTGTTGCAAGCAGTAGCGGTATAATCTGAAATATTTTACAAATATTGATAAGCTTATGAAATCTATAATTTCGATTATAATATCCAAATTTAAATCAGAGTCAATATTAAAAAATAATTAAAGGATGTGATACATAATTGACATTATTATAACGTTTCTTTTATGAGTTAGGTACAAATATATTGATAAGCATATCAGTAGGTCGGTACGTAGGTTTTACCCAGCTTTTTTAATCATAAATTAAGATTAAAAAAGTCAAAATTATTATATTTAATATCAACCTAAGTACATTGCATCCTTACGAGTACAAGCCTTTCAACCTCGCTATCTCTTGTGTCGAGATTGAGGCAATCATAATGTAATTAGGTATTTCTAATTTATTTCATAACAATACAAAAAGTTTATGGAGTCAATCACTAAACTGCTATCTTAATAATAAATGAGAAAAAGAAATGCGGTCTCTACTATTACATCATATCACGTAATCAGTAATCTAGTATTGTCAGGAAACTGTGTCACAATAACAGAACAAGTATCACAATAACAAATAAAAAGTATCAATTACACCCAATATTATATGGTAGAATCCTTTAAGGTTTCCAAAGGCTACAGCGGCAGACTTCCACCACTTTTCTTCTCTTTAAGAATCCAACTAACTAACTTAACGCATTAGCTTAAATTCAGATCGAATTGGCAATTGGGCCCAAATGCTGCTCATGCGGCATCATCCTTCAGAGAATCTTCATTATCAGGTATATATACCTACCTCAATTTCGTAAAGAAAATATCCAGAAGAGAAGACGAAGAGTAGGTCATCAATAAAGAACGCAGAAAGACGCATCCACAAATATCTACTATACAACCTGCACAACGACTGAACGGTAATGTGCTTCGTTAGTAGTGAGTAGATATAAGATATTGTGCACCATGCGGCCCACTCTAATGTACTCTAAGCTTTACGATTCCAAGTAAAGAATGAAGTGTAATTGCTCAGCGCCGTTAAGTAGAGCGTGACGGACGACGCCAGTTTTTATTGATCTTGTCTACCTGCTGTATAATAGCTGCCTGCACTATCACACGTAGCTACTGATTATATTATGGAAGGAATCAACCTACTCTTTCTGAAAGGTTGGGTTCCGGTTGGAAGCTGATTTCTTCTAGCTAGGTAACCTTCCTATTTCCTAGAATAGATGTAACAGCGTGCCTAATAAAAATTTGAATTTCTAAATTTTTTCAAAGGCGATAATGATAAAGTACCTAAATGATGTCAAGAATTATTTATCACTTTTCTCGTAACCAACATTCGTCGGATTACTAAATCGGACTAGCCTTAATGTAGAATATTAACTACTTAGAATATTTTTCTAAAACAAAACTGTCAAGTCCTAACTGGCTACACCGGTACCTACCTTTATAAGTTACATCAAGGTGGATATAGTTCTTATTTAATTCTAATTAGTGACACATCTTTTGTCACTTCTACAGAACACGAATCACTAAATCACTCCGATATCCAACGCGAACAGGAAATCGATATCGTTCAAAACCGGAGTACCTACATATCTCAGGAAACTAATAATCTCGTCCATACCTCCGAAGTTCGATGCAACTTACCTACACATCAACCAGGAACCGATAACGAGAAATCTCATTCCTCGTAAAACTCGTACCTAATCACATGAACTGGAACATTACATGTTAGTAGGAACATGGTACCTTCCTTACATGTCTATACAAAAGTTGTGCAACGTCTGTCTATGCATAGTGCCTATTTGAGAGTAATCGTTAAAAAAAATTACTGCAATGATCTCGATTGATAAATCAATGAACCGTGTACGGCTACGGAAGCAAATTTTACTTTTTACTTTCAATCGTCTTTGAAGTCGAAAGAAAGTAACAAATTAATGTTGCAATAGGTACCCCACATAAATAAACTTGACCGAATTTTTATCTGATTTTGTACAGATACTATTTTTTACATAAAATTTTTATTAGGCACAATAAAATATGTGATATAATTTAGTAATAATTATACTCAGTGCAGGATACAAACGAGTCTAACTATGACGTAGCCCTTACTTTTATGATAAAAAGCATTACTTACGTTACCGAGCTTGGTTCCAGCCACTACACAGTGTCAGATAAGCATTTGCCACCTGAGCACAGATACCTATTAAACCAGAGGCAGGTGTGGCAGGCGCTTAACCGTCAGGCGTATGACTTACATACTACATCTCGTTAGATTAAATTATATGTATAGAGTATCAACAACTTATAATAATAATAAACAAAATTAAACTGAATAATCAAATATGGGAACAACCGCATATCCTGGGTTGCCTTAAAAATTACGAAATAAATAAGCATCCTTAGCTTAATTAGAAAGAGAGATCGTCTTAAATTGTAAATAACATTTTAATGCAAATTACTTTACATATTTACATGTTCCAAATTATAATAAGTTCGAGTTAAATTAGTTTTAACAGTAGTAAAATAATAATAACATTTATGGCCTAGGTCTGGGCGTGTCCTAACCAGCCCACCAACAGTTTATGGTTCATGTTTACTCACACCCACCTACATCACCGTACAACCAAATATTACTAACGCTTTTTGTGCTTCGTTAATTTTGACTATATTTCGGTCCAAACGAGATCCAATTTGTCAAGTAGGTACGAGAATCTCACCCGCCTGGCTAAGTGAACTAGTCCCTTATTCAAAATGGGATGGACTTGTTTCATGCGAAGGCCGCGCAATATTTTCATGATTGTAGGTATTCTGTATAGGTACGGTCAGTAAATAGAAATGTTACCCTTCGTGGTCTACGGTCACGGCTGAGCCCGTTCTTTCTATTACCTTACAGTTACTTTCCAGGCCGTTCATCTAACTAGAAAGCCTAGCTTTCCATAAAAAATATTGTAACGTGGTACCTTTGCGGTGCCGCCGTGCCAGGAGTCAAATGTCAAGATTGTATTACACACTAGTCCTCATTCATAGCCTAGCTCTTCGTAGCTGCGCTACGTTTTAATGTGGGTATGTAATTTAATTACCTATATGCTCTACTTACCTATACGTTAAAATTATTAGGAGAATTACTAACATTTATACTTATGAACTAGTTTTTTGCCCGTGGCTTTATCCGCGAGGAAATAGTATTTTCTTTTTCTTTAATGCATTCTTTATTTCATAAATTTTAGCTCACTAACACCTAATCGGCTAGTCTAATCGTTGCATATAATAATAATAATGCTTGGACATTATCACACATCGCCAGCCAACTCCAAACTAAGTAAAGCGTGTTCTATTCTATGGGAACCAGCAGCTGATATAATAGGTACTTATATACTTTCTTTTTTGTAAATACATACCATGCATCCAGACGCAAGGAAAAAATGTGGGGTTAGGTTGCAAAAATATCGATAAGGTATGAAATAATTAAAATTTTCAAAAAACATTCAATGTCTGTAGGTACAGATTTTGTCTAAGAAAATTTTGATTAATTAATAGAAGATGATAGATCTAACTCATAGTTTGTAAATTACACCTATAGACCTTTATGGAATGGTTTCGATAATTTCCCGATCTAAGTCGTAACAGATTGCTAACAGGAAGCTAAAGCGAAGTTAAACAAGTAATGGTAACTTTGATTACATATTTAAGTATTATCAAAGAATTAACATCGGCATCAACCTATAGACGTCCACTGCTGAACAAAGGTCTCCCCCATAGATTTCCAGAATGACCGATTCATTGTGACCCACATCCAACGCTTGCAAGCGACCTTTATCAGGTAATTGGTCCATCTAGTGAGGGCCGTCCGACGCTGCGTTTTCCAGTGCGTGGTTCTCTAGAACTTTTTGGCCTCATCGGCCATCCGTTCTACGAGCTATCAGCTATGTGCCCATTGCCACTTAAACTGGCTAATCCGTTGAGCTATATCAGTAACTTAAGTTCTTCTGCGAATCTCCTAATTTGATCTCGAAAAACACCCAGCATAGCCCTCTCCATAGCTCGTTGAGTGACTCTGAGCTTTCTTATAGGGCCCACGTTTCTGTGCCGTATGTCATCACTGGACACACACTGTAGGTTCGACGAAAAGACGTTGCGAATCAAAAAATAGCAAGTATTAATGAGCTTTCGCTTTAGCGATCGCAGTTGATATTGAAACGAAAGTGAGACTAATAGTGAGTAGCGGATAAATTGCTGAGAAAAAATCTCACCTTCAGTAAATTCGATTAACTAATCTAATTTAATCTAGCGGCACCGAGTGATGGCACTTGTTTACTGTATGATATATATACCTAACTGCGATATTTAGGTAAATGCATAACTTGCGCTTGGATCATCATTAGCCTGTCTTAGAAGTCTTATACAAAAAATAACTTAGTTAAACCCAGACTCAACCAGAACAAAATAAAATTATGTAAGACAGAAACATCGTTTAAGCCTTTGCCCAGCAGTGGGTTGCACCAGGCTGACAATAATAGACATCGTTTTATATTAAAGCGATGTAATTATCTATTTTATTCTTTGATCTGTTGTTTCCTGAGGCCAGGATATAAGCCTAGCGTGCTCATTCCTGAAGATGAGCCTAAGTGGATGCAAGCTTTCATAACTTATCGAGTTATATGTTGGTAGTAGCTAAACAGATGTCAAATCCACAGTGAAATGGCGCTCTATAATCTGTTTTTCTGAAAGGAACTCGACGTAATGTTATGTATGAACATAGGATACCTACCTACTGGTACTTCGGTGATGCACTAAAGATATCTACACCCTGTGAGGCTGGCACACACGTCCATCACTAAGTTTGCAGTCGATTTAAGTCTGTAATTACTAACAATAGGAACTGAACTAGTAAGAATAGGCTAAACCTAGCGACCCTAAAATTACCCAATAGATTTGTAAATGGCAGTCGACGAAGATCTGGATCACATAATGAAAACCTATATGTGTAAAAATGGATTTTGGTATTCCGAAATCGCATGCCAAAAGTTAGTATTTTGTGATGATTTTAACGTACTATAGGTTTCTACTTAGGTAATGAAATAGTAGGTATCGGCTAAATTGAATCTCAATACATTTCCATTTGTTCTTTTTTTCAATTAGTTAGGTGTATAAAATATTGTTATTCTCTATGAATTCAATTTTTATCAATAACGGCAATACGAACGAAATACAAAATAGATTTCAGATATTATGATTTGTACCTACTTACTGATAGCTGATAGTATAGATTGCTTAATTAATACAATTATAAATAAGTACGAATCGAATCCATTATTTACACAATAATAAAAAATAATATGCAAATTTTATAAAAATCTAGTTAGTAGGTACTCACATAAAGGACCTTCCGCAACATCTTGAAAGAGTTTATATATATATTATTTAAACCACTGTAACTCAAAAATATCCTTCTTTATCGTTATTTAGGAGCAATGTGAGAGCACCACACTTTGCTTTATGATAAATAAATCGGTTGTCGCTGCAACTTGCCGGTCAGCACTGCGCTCGCGCTTCCCCTACCGGTCATAATAATGGAGGCGAATGGTGGCCACGCTCGCGTTTTATATAACATCGACAACCACTGCACAATATATAACTAAAGTTAAACTCTACGTAGTTTTGTTTTACACAAGTTAGATAAGTCTAAACCGGGGCACCATCATAATTTACACAACAATTCATGCGTGAAATGATCGGTCTTTGTGGGTGTTAAGACTAACAATTGACGGCCTCATTAAAAAGTGCGTCAAAAATAATTATCCCCAAGGCAGCCCTAAACCAACGTTGCGGTATCCTGAAACTATCTAATCTTTTTATAAAATACTTTGTACCTGCCTAACTATTTTTATTCCAGTGATAGTCGACATCACATTTATATTACTATCTTCATATTACACCAAGCTTAGTTTAGGCAATTGCCAAAAATATCGTCAAGCGCTCAAAGTGCAACAAAAATAAAAACCATATTAATTGATAAGAATTCCAGAGTTCGAACAATAAAAAAATGCAGTCCACTTAGGTATATTAATCTAACTGTCAAAAATGGCATGTGATCTACAGGCTTCGTGGTAAAGAATAGTAAATCGGTCGGGCACGACGCGACTATTATTGTAACATTACAGATATTAAGACACCGTTAACTTGTACACCTTTTGTCACCGAATCCCTGGTCATTGCCCTCGTGCGCCCTAGAAAATTCCAGGACTTATATTTAGGGAAACATCATATTTAATGACTCATCGAAAGGATGTTTTTTTTTACCAAGTTAAGGAAGGAAGGGTCCGTTGATAATTATATAATTTATAAACATTACCTTACCCATTATCATTGTCTGTGTCATTGAAGCAGTGTATTGTAGTACACACATGTTTATCTCGAAATAACCATAATAAAATTGACCTCTGTAATTATACATAAATACATAGAAACAAGACATAAAACCTACATTAATTAAACACATCGTGACTGCTACACAAGCAGGTAGGTACTCATCATTTGTTTTTATCCCATCGTATTCTCATGATTACGGTATAATCAAGTCAATCTCTCAGCGTCACAACAAAATACACAAGTTATAATTATATCTAATTACATACATACACAATATCAATATGCGTTCGGTTCTGTCGTCATGTTTTAGCAGCCTTATGTACTTCTCATTTGTAATTCGTGGCAGAGAAGTAAATGAAGTGACAAAACCGGTTACAGGTGTAAAAATCAAGGGGCCAAATATTTGCAATTGCCTATTGCCTAGATAATAACAATAGATTGAACTTTTCACAATATCTTTGGTTGTGTAAATACTTTTTCATCAATAAGAATTAATTCAAGGTTAATTCATCGGTCGTTCTTATGTACTCGCCATAGTTTCTTCATTTCAGTAAGTGAACTGGTGATATTGTAATTAAATTCTATTGATCTTATAATATAACTAGCTGCCCGCCCCGGCTTCGCTCGTGTGGACAATTTTTTTTTGCATTTATGGGGATGAAAAATAGATGTTGGCCGATTCTCATAGATACCGGATAAGCACAAGCGGTCAAGCCGTTTCGGAGGAGTATGGCAACGAAAACTGTGACACGAGAATTTTATATATTAGATTGGTGCCAAATGTAAAATGAAAGTAAAGTACTGTTTAGTTTTTACTGATTGCTTTATTAGATATCGCCGGTACAGTACACTTGAACCTGTTTGAAATGCAATGTCTATGTATATTGTTGTACCAATTCGAACAGTAGTTCCAAATGCTATTTGTACACAGGACAACATATACATGTAGGAAGTCATAAAAATCTACGTTATAAATATTACATAAGATTATTTCTACTTTTCATCTGGTGTGAAGATGGGTTTATTACTTTACAGATTTGTTTATTATAATCAAATTAAAAGTCTAAAATCGATACATATTAAAATAAGTAAAAATTGTACAAAATGTTGCCCATCAAGTACCTATGAAAATAATAGGGAAATAAGCTTTAACACATTGTTTGAACTCACCCTTATCCGCTACATTTATTTAATCTCTTACATTCGATAATAATTATCTACATTTAAAAAGGAAATAATACTGCTTATTAAACTTACACAGATTGTGACAAATTCACCAATATTGGTATGTAGGTGTTAAAATAAATTCTTATATCTTGTACAGCATGGAACTTCAGTTCAAATGACGAAATATAAGCTTGGCAGTTAAAGACATTTGTATTGGGATAAAAAACGTACTAACTAACCCGGCACAGTTAATCACAACGTAGGAGGTTTAATATCGAGGACTATTTGAGCTGCACAGGCTTGTAGTCAGCATGGTTTAACGATTCTTAATTTACCGAAAACACACCAAATTAAAAATAGAAAATTAAGCTAAAAGTGTCGCTGGTTTCAATCGCTTCAGATCGTATTTAAAATACATTTGAAATGAGATAAATATAGTTATAATAATTGCATACACAGTACTATAGCTATCATGAACCGTAAGAAACATGTAAACACATTGTTACTGACTTGATATTTAAATGAGAACCTAAAGTGAGTAAGAGACTATTTGGACGCCTATCTAAGCTAATTTTACGATTGATAAATACTTCATACATCTACATTCGACTTATACCTAGTTAGCGACGTATCACATACATTGAACAATTCATAGCCACAGTATTAAAAACATACTGACTCCGACCAATCACTCGTTTGACAATGAATACATATTATAATGGAAAGTGTATTTCTACATTCACTTAGTATACATTTAATTGGGACATACGTAATGTCACATTAGTTATTATTGTTCATTGAAAACAATATACTTAGCGTATACTTGTTTTAAATAACTTACATCAAATCTTTTTTGATAAGTACTCAAATAGTTAAGAGTTATTCCAACCTTCGCTCCAACACCGTGAGTGAACATGAGACAAAAAGCATTACAAAAATTAAACGTTATAATTATCTACAACCGGTATTTGTATAAGTATCCACAAATTTTTTGACTGACAGTCGGCGAACATAATTATTTAAATACATTAAGAAGGAAACCGTATTTAAGACTAGCCTTTGCATGTAAAAGAATGTATATCGCAAGGATGAACAAAATCCGTTCCAACATTTCCAATACGATTTAGAAAACCACATATATCAGTCATATAAAATTGATAATCGGATAATACACTCACGAATGCCCGAATGCATTCTGCCAACTGCGACCGCTGCATTAATTATATTTATACACAACATAAGTAATCACAATAAAATATATTTAAAGCCACACTACTCACTCGGACGAAATGTGTCTAACCTCACCGTTCACACCGAGTTCTCCACATAATTTTCACACGCAATAAAAGAACATCTAAAACTGTATACGATATTTGAGTGTATGTTGGCGGGGGTTTACCACTGGGGGTTGGGAGGCGGGTAGGGCTCGGGCGGCGCGGCCGGGAACTGGGGCGCGCCAGTTGCGCCGTACGCGCCGTAGTACGCGCTCCCGTACCCGCCGTAGTACGCCGGGTTCCCGTACGCGCCGTACCCCATGCCGTAACCTGACCAAAATACACTTATTAACACGCTAGTGAACCTTCGTATCATGACACTAGCATACCATACCATTTTTAACGAGCTTATGTTTATGCTTTGCGAAATATTATACTATACATATTCTTATCTAAGAAGTCAAATTGTTTCTCACCTGGATATTGACTATAAGGTCCATCCGTCGGTGGGTTTGAAGGGTATCCATGGGCGGGGTTGGCCATGGGGTTAGGGGGGATTGTACTGGAAGAATGTGGGACAGGAGCTCCTGGAAGCTTCGCCATATCTACGCCTGGTGGCGGCGATCCCACACCCATCATGCCAGTATGACTCATATTTATAGGCAATGAGGGTTGAACTTTGCCTGGAAGTTGATGTGACTGTGGGTGAGGCATTACACCCATTGGCACTTCATGAGTCACTCCAGGCATACTTGTTCTATTCATTAGTCTGCTTTGGAGGCCTGCATTTTCTATGGGCGATATCGAGGCAGTACTTGGCTGAGGGAGTTCAGGTTTCCTAAGTTTTTGATTCCCCGATCCCAGGAGACTGGATACACTGTGGGACATACTAGAACCACTTACAGATTGCCTTTCACTATTTAGAGATTCTGAAACTCCTTCCGGTTTGTTAGGTGACTTTTTCTTTTTAGTTTTGGAGGTCAGTTTTTCTTCATTGCTTGGGGAGTACGACTGTGTTATATCGTCTAAATTTCTCCGAAAATCCGGCATTCCTTCACTATTCAATGCTATTGCTGTCTTTTCTAACCGACTTAAACTGGATTCTATTTGTGGCCGACTGCCGGCTCGTTGATGCCTATAGTTTTTTAATAAATTAATTTTCCTTTCAACTGGTTCCGTTCGTGCGACGTCCACCTGTTCCGAAATTGGTCCGTCTCTACGTCTGGAGATATTCACCGAGCTTTGCTCTGTGGTTCTGTTTTCTAAAACCTCTTCAGACGGTAATTTTTCATCAGTTGTAAGCACAATATTTTCTCGTTCCGATTTTGATTCCTGTTCAGAACTAACTCTATCATCAGTTTGTTGAACGCCTTTCGAGGACTCACTTGTGTTTTGCTCCGTCACAGGACTCTCAGACGTAACTTTGGAATGGTCCTTGGAATTTCGCTCACTCCCTTCATCGTCACTATCTAAGACTTGTGTTTCGTCATCTGTATCGAGGTCCATTTTACTTCCTGGATTAGAATCACTATTTTCATTGTCAGACCTCTTAATCTCTTTGGGCACTTTGGTAATACTGAGAGATCCGGGCAAGTTAGGCCGCAGCAATCTACTTGGATGCACAGGAGACTTCGGCCGCATAGATGAGTAAGATCTTAGTTCGCCCAACCTACTTCGAATATCAGCTATTTTTTGACCTGGCATCACTGGTCGGGCCATTTTATTTTGCCCCATCATCGGCCTCATTACTCTGTGATAGCCTGGCCGAGGCCCACTTTTTGATGTAATAGTAATTGCGGAATTATTTTTTAGAGACCCAGGTATACTGGCTGATGTCGGGCGACTGCCTAACACTAAAAGAGAATAGAAATCTTCTTAAGTATCGATACAATAATAACAAGAGATGAAATAAAATAAGTTAAAATGTTACCTTTCTTTCCTACTGGACTTTCTTTGTTGTCGCCACCTTTTTGGGCTAATCCTTTGAAAGATGTTTTAATTGCTATGATTTTTCCAGACTCCAGTTGCATGTATATTCCTTTCGGAGATTTTAGGACCATAACTCGTTGACCGGCCTTTAATACAATGTTTGTTTTTTCAGCAGAATTCGTCGGTATCACAACATCTACAAAAACAAAATAGTTATTATGGTACAGTAACTTAATAATATATAACATTACCTAAATATTACATGCTATAACATAGTATTTGCCCACGGAATAAAAGCAAAAATCCCTTTTTAAAAAGCTTTCTAATATCACTCACTCTGTTGGTAATATCGATATGAAGTCGTTTTGTTAAACTTTATTTATTTGTATAGATAACTTATAAGTTATCAACATTGGGTCATAAATACAGATACTTTATATCGGACGCTCAATTTAATACTATGCTCAGTAAGTAAGAACTCGTCAAATGTTATATTATAATAATATCCACAAAAAAATATTGGCTCTTGTATGAAATATCATCACTTGATAACGGCTCAACTGACTGCTGGTTTTTTTTCTTGGTTGTTCGTAATTGTCAGGACAGGACAAATACATATTTCGGATAATATACATAATCGTCCAGAAAAGTTATAATTTTTCTTAACTAAATTGCTCGTCACTCAAACATTAGGAAATATCTGCAGAAGGGAGCATATCGAGAACATAGCTAAAGGCAGCGCCATCTGCTGTACAAGAAAGACAGGTAAAGGTCTATCCGAGGTGTATCGAGAGCAGTGCCGGTAGCAGGAACATTGTCGATAACGTTTTCGTATCGCCTTCGAATATTTTTGTATTGGAAAATGTACAGCGCTGCGGCGGTGAAAAGTGGAACTAAAAATTAGTATGACAATTTTGACATTTCGCGAGTTACGTTTTCGAATACGTTGTCGACGATTTTCCTGCTACCGGCACTGTATAGTTTTGGCGGGAATCAGGCAAAGTGGTCGAGTTATTTTTTCAGTTTTAAGTAAATTGATTTATAGTGATATTTAATGTGTATCATAATGTGCAGTTAAGGTTCATTCAGTAACTCATTTATCATCAGAAAATAATGTTGTAATATTGCTTTTGAGTGAAGTGTTCTATCATTTTGGTCAATAGGTTTCCTCTGACCTAAAGGCATGTTGCGATCTGCTGCTGCCGTAGATTATCTCCAGAAACTTCAATAAGCGTTAGAATGCAGGCCACTAAATATTTTGAAGCAACACAAGTTATTATTGAGAAACTTGATAAATCTCTTACACTCGACACTTGAAAAAATTGTCCATGACGAGGATTGATTGTCATAGCAAGAAAGAAGAAGAGAGCGGTATAGTATAACGTACCCAGAGGCAGCGTCATCTCCTGCGCGGTCATGCCTTGGCGGCGCCACACGTCAGCGGGGATCCAGCGCGCGCCGTGCTGCATGGGCCGCACCGACGCCACGGGCCGCTGCACCAGGCTGCCGTCCGCCGTACGCACCGTGCGGTACGCCGGCGTCGGCTTCGGCGCAGACGCCGCCTTCTTCTCCAACTCGTACCTACATACAGTTGCACATGTTGCGTTGCCGTAGTGCCGTAGTATGTAATAAGCTTAAACTTATATAGTTATAGATAGGGATAAGATAATAATAGGTATAGGTTGCACTTATCCTTAGTAGGACCTACTAGAAACGATAAGATAATAATAGGTATAGTACCTATTATTATCCCTATCTACAGTTTAAATTATGCTTTAAGGCTAATATAAGTTTAAGCTATGTGTAAAGAGAAGACTACAGTTAAATAAGTTTGGTTAAGTAATTGCTTTGGCGCAGCGCACCACCTTGGCCTATAATAGCACACCACTGACAATGATGTTAGAACAATTGAAAATCGTTATCTTTTTACTAAGATAACTTATTGGAATAAATTGTTATCGAATATATATACGTGGCCTGCCAATGATAAATTATATTCAACAATATTAGACACATCTGAAGAACTCCGTTTCGAAAGATAATGACAATGGATAACGCCGCGTCAGACAATAGTTTGATCTTCAGGAAAAAAACGATGTTACGCAATTCGGAATTGATTGTGTCAGTTTGTCATCACGCAATTATCAGACTGAATAAAATTCACATTACATAAATATACTGTAAATTTTTGTTCCTGATTAAATATCCTGAAAAAATAAATATACCTACCATAAGAGTTATGCAATTGCAACCTTTTTCAAGCATGAAATGTCATCATACACAAGACACTATTAAAATTTATCAAAAAGTTACAAATTGAAATAAACCTTCTTTTATTGTTTGCGTAAAAATATCGCCTAACACTAATTCGATTTCCACGCGAATGGCTTTGACCAATAACCTCAGGTTTTAAAAACGTTGGTAACAAAAATAAACATAAAACTGTAATCTGGCAAGCGTAAACAGTTTTTTAACTATATCTAGGTACATTTCTCAATTAGGTTTCTGTAAAGCCATTTAAAAAAAGTTGTAAGTAGATATAAATCACAACTTGCGGCTGTAAGTTATCGAAGATCATCTGCTATGCCATCTATCTCTCTCTCACTACTGAATCGATCATCCTAATTTTGTGAAGTGTACATATGTTACTCGTCGGTAGCAGATACGATAGAATATTTAAAACGACGCGGCGTCATTCAGATAATAACATTTTACTCACCCTCTTTGCGCAAGCCTTTTTTCAGCACTGGATAATTTCTTCTCCTTTCTATCGACTAACAGAGACTCATGTTGGAAGGGCTCCTTACTCAACTGCTGGCCGAGTAGTGTGATGATTCCTTGCATTAACACATCTATGTACTTATCTCTATGTTCGGATAGATCTTTCGGTGCCGATTCCTGTACAAAAAGTAAATATAAACAAACGTGTAAAAAGTTACCCATTAAGATTATTGATTGATATAATGCTATATGCAAATATAAAATTTAACTAGATGCACGTATTTCGCCTTTGACCCAATCAACCACGCTGTCATCTTAGCTTCGCAACCCATATTCTACAGATAAAATAGGTTTAATGCAAGTTCAACAAATAAATAAAGAATAGAGTCTTGCCTTTTCATCATTGTCGAAGCAGAGATTAGTAATTTCTTTCATAGAAAGAACTGCGTCAGGGTTACACTCATCGACAACGCGGTCCGCCATGCCTTGCTTGTTGATTTGTCTGTCGTAAATCTTTTTCTCCAAGCAACAATCCATCACGAAACGGTACACAAAGCACGGCTTCCTCTGTCCATACCTTCCCAGAAATAAAAAGTGATTTCGTTAAGCATATCAAAAATGTAAAATCAGAAAGACAAGGTTTGTAGATCTGGTTGATACGCCAGGTGTCGCGGATTCTATATATATATATTATTTATATTTGTGTTTCCTTCGAGTCTGGATATTGGTATGTATCATAAGAAATTCTTAAAAACTATTTATATATATTGTACCCGTAGTCTGGTGCCTGTAGTACTAGCTTTGCATGGTTTGAGTTTGAGACCACATGGCGCTGTGTGATAATGGACATTATTATCATGTTCTGTTCTAACAACTGCTCGTGAATACAGCAAACTGAAAATTTATAATTATATCCTCGATAATGTTATAGATAACTTTACCGTGTTATATCGTACCTGTAAACTCTACATACAGCTTGCGTGTCGTGGCAAGGGTTCCAGCTGGCATCGAACACAATAACGCGGTTGGCGCCCACTAAGTTGATACCGAGCGAGCCCGCACGTGTCGATACCAAGAATAGGTAGATGTGAGGATTAGCGTTGAACTCGTTTATTAGTTTCTCTCGTTCTAAAGCGTGTGTTGATCCATCCAATCCTTAAAATAATTAAAATTATTGTTATACATATAGTTAATCAATATAAAATTAGTTATGTAAAGTTAAATGTTATATTGGTTACTTAGCTGTAAATACCAAAATATATTATACTCACGGTAATAATTTGTATTCCTCTCCCATAGGCAGTTTGTCCCAGGAATGTAGTTCCTTTCTAGGAAATCTTCAATAAGATTCAGAGTGAATAAACTCTGGCTGAAAAGCAACAACCTATCCCCAAGTTTAATACTTTCATTTAATATGTAAAAGAACAACTCCATTTTTGCGGAGTTCTCAATAATGCCGGGTATATAGTCTTTTAGCAAGTCAGTTGCCCAATCATAAGTCATTTCTTCAGCTTTCTTTACCATTGCTATTTCTTCTTCTCTGTTCTTCTTCTCCTCTTTCTCACTTTCTTCAGACTCTGACTCGTCATTGTTCTTGTCTTTCGATGTTTTTCTATCTTTCCTACCCTTAGCTTTAGTTTTGTTCTTAGATTTAGTTTGTTTCTCGGCTTTTTTGTTCTCTTTTGCTTTACCTCGCTTTCTCTTTACACTATCGTCTTCAGTTTCTGTCTCGTCACTTTTCAATACATCCGATTTTTGCTCCTTTTTGTTCCGAGATCCACCTTTTACATCTTTAGACATAGACATTTCTACTAGAATATCTTTCGTAGGTTCATCTTTCACTATTTTCTTTGTATCCAAGTCTTCGATTTTTACTTCACCATCTGACTCGGACTTTATTTCCACTTTTTCTTCCGCTTTTAGCTTGTCAACTTCAGTCTTTAGGTCAGTTATAGGCCACGCCGTAATGGGACTTCCTGAGCTGGCGCTGCCTAACGGCGTTTTAGTCTCGAGGTGTGGTGGAAAGTTAGGATATTGGCACGGGTAGCTACCATTTGCACCAGTGTCAGCTTGATCCGAGAACCCGGGTGTATTGGGAGGGTAGCCATAACCCTGATTGCTATATGGCGCAGCTGACGTAGTCTGGGCCATATCAGGTTCATGTTTTATATCAGTCGGATATTGCGGTTCAGATTTCACCATAGGTTCATGTAGTGCATTACCTGCAGATGAGTTAGATGGCACGTTATTCTGATAACTGGGATAGGTCGGTGGTGGATTTCCATATTGATCATATGGAGTCGAGTTGGCTGCGTAGGACGTATTGTTTCCAGCGTAAGGCGGAGGGGGATAGCCCGACTGATTGGGATACTGTTGGGGCGGCGGATTGACAGGATAAGGTCCCTGTAATCCGCCGGAATTAAATTCCGAATATCCTGGTTGAGGCTGATAGCCCGGATATGGGGGTCTTTGTTGGTTTCCGTAACTAGCTTCCTGATTATTCGAGTAAGGTTGCATAGCATTACTTGGGTATTGTTGATTGTTTGACGCAGCATTGTAGCCAGGCGGATATTGTTGCTGGTTATTGAAATCATTTGGAGGGTTACCAGTGTTTCCTCTGTAATCCGGCGGTGTCGCCTGGTTCTTGGGGTACTGAGGGTTATTATAATATTCTGGATTACCATAGTAGTTTCCATTTCCCCAATAATTCTGATTGTAACCAGGTGCTGATTCGGTATTGTTTTGTGGATACTGATTTGGGTAGTTGTTGCCATACGGCGGTTGCTGTTGATAGTAATTCCCTTCGTAGTTTTGATTGAAGTTTTGGTTCGGGGGATAGTATCCAGGGCCCTGGTTCTGATAGTTGGGGTAGGGTGGGTAAGGGGCGGGTTGGTCGGGGCGGTAGTTGCCCGGAGCGTAGGGCCCACCCGGGGGGAAGGCGCCGGACGAGTAGCCCTGGGGCTCCTGGCGGGGACCCATCGGCCCACTCGTCGTATTTGGAGGTATAGTCGCCGCTGGCTTTTTTGCTGAGCCCTAATAAAAACAATTGTATTTATTAAATAGGGTTTTTCGAGATAATGTTTTAGACTACTTAGCTATGAAGGAAAAAGGAAAATGTTATATTACAAAGAATATACTCCGGAATGAATACACGGAAAAAAAATGTCTACAACATAAATGATCAAAGATATGCATTTAGTAACGGAATCCTATGTGGATTCTTAGGCATTTTACCCTTGGTTTTGCAGCTCGCCTTCCAACTGTTGCTTTGCTGTTCTTCGCTCGACCCGCTTTGGTGACGCCGCCCAATTCCTCCAAATCCAAATCTTCTTCAATGGCAGCATTCAACTCACTACGCTTTTTGAGGAAGTTGTATAGCACATCTGGATGATTCCATATCTGGTGAAAATATTATTCATATTTTTAATTACAATATTTATTCAATACCTTGTGAAATTCACTGATTTAATAATTATTATTATAAGGAACTCAATTACCTTGCAACAAATGGCAAAAGCTTTCAGTGGATTAGGCACGGAGGCAGAACGAACAACCTCATTCATAAACCTTTCGTATAATTTACGCTGCAAAGGTGTCATTCGAATGAGTAGAACATACTCTTCTTTTTGAGGCAATGTTGACTGCAGTACTGCATGTGATCGCCTGGAAGGAAAAGGTATAAGATAAAAATATTTGCATACAATAAAGTATTTAAATGCATTAAACTGGATTATGCAACAAGATAAAAACGGGACTAGACGAGACTAGACTAGATTTATGACATAAATCCTAAGAGTATTTTTTGTTTGAGGATTAAAAGTAAATCCAGGACATGGTCAATTTGTGTCAAGTGACATTTAAATTCGATTGGCTGTTTTGTCGTGATAGGGTATCAAACATCTTAACTGCAAATGTATGCTATAACATTATAAATATGCTATAACATTCGCATTTATATACACTATAAGATACTGTAAAAAGATATAAATATCGTGGTTTGTCAAAACAATTAAAAATAGGTTTACAAAACTAAAAGATCATTTTTAAAATTTTCATCACAATGATCTTGGTCAAGACTATGGGATAAAGTAATGAAAATATTCTATCGGCATCGGTCCTTAATCCACATGCAAATTTTAAAAATAACCAAGATATCGGTAAAAATTACATTGGAAGATTCCGTTGTATTAATACATCGCTACATACATACAGGTCAAACAAGTAAAAAGCGTATTAAAGCCTCACCTCTGCACAAAGCCGACAAGTAGCGAGTGTAGCACGTGTGCCCGATAGCGCATGAGGCGTATGTCCTGTGGCGTGGAGTCGATGCACTGGCCGTTCTGTATGGGCCGCTCGAACATATTGCAGAACTCGGTCTTGCTGCCCAAGTAGTTGGGCCGTACAAAATCCACCATACACCAGTATTCCAACAAATTGTTCTGGAGAGGATAGCCTGTAAGTTAAATAAGGGAATCCAATTCTACGCACTGTTTGGTCCACCAATCAGATTCTTTTGAAATGTCAGCTCTCTGACATTGACAGTCTGTTCACTTGTGCAAATGGTTTGAAATAAATACATATTATGCAAAAAAAGACTCACCAGTAAGCACGACTCGACGCTTCGTTCTCATTTGTTTCAGTGCATATGAAATGTTTGAATGCGAGTTTTTGATTCTGTGTCCTTCATCACAAATAACTAAGTCCGGACCTGGCTTTACCAATGCTTCATACATTTCTGAAAATAAATGGAAATAATCATATTTCAATCAATACAAATAA
The DNA here is from genome assembly GCA_951449985.1 of Falcaria lacertinaria. NCBI lineage: Eukaryota > Metazoa > Arthropoda > Insecta > Lepidoptera > Drepanidae > Falcaria > Falcaria lacertinaria. The sequence goes on along the minus strand of OX602113.1, from coordinate 5,234,190 downwards.
ACTAGTTACCTTTAGCACTAGTTGTACCCAGGAAGCGCTGCAAACCTTCTTGTTCTTGCTAAGCACTATGAATAGACGTCAAAACTTAAATTTAATTCGTCAAAACGAAAATTAATTTACCATCCAAGAGTTTTTTGTCTTCACCCTTTTGATCATCTTTCATCGCGTCATCTTTTACCCCCGAATCATTTTTCGAGAGAATATCTCCGTCTCCATCGAGCTTAGAATCGTCTGATATCTTTGACTGGTTCGTGATGTCGGAATTCTGTAGCAAATTGTACTGATTAATATGTATTCCTAATATTTTTGAATACCTATATAACATAATGAAGTTAAAATTAATATATGAAATGGTAATCAATGAATAATATAAAATATTATTTTCCTACCAGTGTGTCTTCATTAATTGTTTCAGCACTTTTCTTTTCCTCCTTGTCCTTCTCTTTCTCTTTCCCCGCTTCTTCTTTTCCCTTTCGTTTCTTACGAGGTTTTTTGTCCTTTTTCATACTGAGTAATCTATATAGTTCATATCCTATCATGAGGACACCGCCCGTCGTAGTCCAATCCTGAAGCAAGTATATATTATTTCACAATTTTAAACACAAGCTCACTCACTCAATCATCATAATCATAGAACATTTGCTAATAACTAGAAACACAAATAAATGCATTAAGGTCATCGGTCAAAGGGTAAGGTCAATAGGGTCAAATCCTATCAATAGTTTACTTTAAATAGTACTCAACATTAATACCGCCCATTGAACTGGACTAGACCTTTTTTATTTGGTATTATGCATGTTGTACATGGTATTACGATAATCAAATACACACATACAATAAAATAGTATTTCTGAATTTGTAAAAGGTCGACACACGAAGAAGCTTGTGTTGAAATAGTAATAGGTACCTTCACAACTTTGGCACGCATTGCAAGTGTTTTATGACTGTCGTTAAGTACGTAGATCGGGAAATTTCTCGGTCGCACTTCACCATGCGCCGTCAAAGGGCTGCTCGTCGCATCTAATGGAAGCCACATGTTAAACTCTGCAACCTGAAGAGAAAAATAAATACATACTTTTATTTATTTGTGTGGCAAATAATAATATAGCCTTCAAGCTCAAAAAGCACCCGAGCAGATGTTAAGCTTTAACTCAGGGCACAGAAATTGACAAAATTAGTTAAAATAATAACTTAAATACGAAATTTTACAATACTTACCCAGTTCTGTAGTGTATTAATGGGCATGATACACAACACAGTTTTTGATCTGGTATGCCTCAGGAATATATCACAGAAACACACAATTTGTAGCGTCTTTCCGAGCCCCATGGAATGTGCCAATATACACCCAAAACCTGTTGATGTTGAGAACCTCTCCACTGACTCTATTATGTTGTCAAATAAAAATCGCACTCCACCAATCTGAAAACCAATATTTTTTGGTCATGTTAATACACATACAAGTTACACTACATAATATGGTTTTTAAAATGATTTAACAAACCTGATGAGGTTTTATAACCCTCGCAATTTGTGGGGCCAAAAATATATCTTCCTCACTTTCAGCATGACCAATATTAATCAATACACGGCCTTGTTCATCTGGGATGTTGTAAGCGTCATTCACATGGAGGCCTTAAAACAAAAAAAAAACATGTAGAAAATTTCAATACTTATTAATGTTATCTTCACACTAAGGGCTTGTTCACGTTGACTCGTGGGTGCATATGGCGTAATATCCTAGTGTTCAAGTACGAAACGCACGTACGGGCAAGCTAGCGACTGGCGGGCGCGGCGCCAGCCACAGCGCCCGCGAGTTAACGTGAAAAGCCGTCAATCTTCAAAAACAAACATAGAAAACACACACAACATACTTTGTGTAAGTGCTTTAGTATGCTAGCTGACCTGAGTTGTTTGGGTCATCCTCTGCCTCAGGACTAGGCGGCACCTCAGAGTCAGACAGCATGATGCAGTCATCGGAGTCTGAAGACGATGAAGAAGACTCTTCACCGCTGCTGCTGTCTACTATTTCTACAACCTACAACACAAAATAAAAACATGTATAGGAAATAAGAAAAGTGAAAAAATATAAATGTAACAATCTATTAAATCCAACATTTACATGGTAAGACAAAATATGCATATGTATATAATCTAGATAGTTGCTGGTTATTACTATCAATAAATTAATTCAGCTATATTTCATTAATTGTGCTTTAAGAGTAAAATTTATATATACAAGACTTGGTACTAGCAATATGTATATACTATGACGAGACCGCTGGTCTAGTGGTTAGTATACCTGACTGCTACGCTAGAGGTCGCGGGTTCGATTCCCGCCGGGGCAAACATTTATGTGACAAATATGTTTGTCTTACGTCTGGGTGTTTGGTATGTATAATTAGTATGTATTTACAAAAAAAAAAGTATATAAGTATTGTATCAGCTGCTGGTTCCCATAGTACAAGCTTTGCTTAGTTTGGGGCCAGATGGCGCTGTGTGATAATGTCCAAACATTATTATTTATTATTATTAATAAACTATGAGTTTACAGACATCTTTTTTTTCAGCTTTCTGCTCAGGCTTCCCAAGTTTGACACCAGCTGTGGATGTTGTAGGCTTTAATAATTTAGTGACTTCCACCTGTCCCTGCTTCGTTACAGTCTTTTTCACCTCCCCTGATGGTAGCTTAACCAGAACTGTGTTTGGTAAACTGTAACAAAATTACATTCACACAATTGTATTACAGGTTTATTAGTTGTAGTTTATACTGTTCATGCAATTTACTCAAATAGGTGGCAAACAAGCATGCACCCTCAATTAATTTGAATGGGGTTATCTATGATCTTGCGTAACATTCATAACATTTAAATATTTTCAATAGTAAAAGTAGTACATACTTCAGTTTCTGGCCTGGAAGTGACTTCTTCAATATAGAAGAACCTCCTTGAAGCAGAGATAATGTTTTCTGGTGAATTTTATTTTGCCTATTTTGGGCAATTTGTCTTTGCACCTGTTGATTGAACAATATCGGTTATAGGTATAATGTGGTAAAAAAAAAGGCAGGGACAGTGTATTATGTACCTCTCTTATTATCCTCTGTTGCTCCTGAACTCTCGCCAACCGCTCAGACTCTTGTCGCTGGGCTGCTAATGTGGATGCATCCAAATTCTTTTCATCCATAACTTCCCTGATGTTTCGGCGCACATTCAAAGCATTTGAGTTAATTTTTTTCTGAAAAATGTATCATGGTCACTTTATCATTATGCTCACAAGAAATTTTGCTATTATTAAGTGTTATTGACACTTTTACGTTGTTCACCAATAATGCTAGAAAAAATATTTACATATAAATTAAACTGCCACATTTGTTGATTTGAATCAGTGAACAACTATTTGTATGATAAACTACAAAGGAGTTATGACTGAGAAACATTTTTATTGAAGATTACACATTTTATGACATTCAAGGTAAACTCACCTCTTCATCAGAATCTGGCTTATTTTCTCCTTCACTAGGCCCATCCTCATCCTCTTTCTTTACAGGTTTAACACTTATTTCTCCCATCTCCTTCAATTTATCTGTGATATCAAAGTCCTGACTGTTCTCCTCCTGTTTCATTCCTAGCAACTCCTCTGCAGTTTTGTCTGGACACAACTCACTCCCTTCAACTTCAGCTATTTCCACATTTTTAGTTAAATCCAAATCACCTTCATTAATTATGTCACTAATTGAAAGAGTTTTTGGTTCTTCTTGTACAGACTCAGTTTGAGAGATTTCTGGAGATTCTATAGGTTTTTGAGCAATTGTAGCAATTTGCTTTGCTTGAACAATGTCTCCCGTCTCTGGGTCAATGTAACTCTCATTCTCCTCATTTAGCTCTTGCACAGCACTGGGGTTCACCACAAATTCCTCCTCTGACAAGCCATCACTATCGGACTGGCTGTCCTCACTTGTAAAATCACTTAACTCAAGTAAGTTATCACCAACTAAGCTACGAATAGTGATTCCAGTGTCTTTTTTAAGTTTTTTTGTGAAATTATGAAATGTCTTAACAGCTTCCATTTTACGTTTCTGGCTCATAGGCCTGGCGCGAGGTGCGGCGCGGCGGCGAGGGTTCATCGCGGATGCCTGAGCGAAGTGAGCCCGCTGTATCCGCGCAATGGTTTCATCGTCGTCGTCGCTGTCCCACACCTCTTCCTCGGACTCCTCCTCCTCCTCCTCTTCCTGCGCCTTGCTTTTCATTTTACTTGGCTCTGAGTTCATGCCATCAGCATCACCCATCTTTTAACCACCTTACCTCTTCAAATGTAAGTGCTTCTGTTCTAACAATACCGACTTCGAGTCATCATTCCAATTGACATAAAATTAATAAAATAATTAATTTAAAAACTTTGATATCCTGATGTTCCAAAACGACTAAAACACAAATAAATCATTCTTTTCAGAAAGGTTCTTTGTAACAATTTTACGGGACGCGGGATAAAATAGGAAGAGAAATAAGCCGGACAGCTATATTGTTCACCCAATGCACCAGTTCGGTCACTATGTATCACTTAACATTGTATTTGTTTTTAATTATCGCTAATTTATTTTATTAATGTCTGCAATTAAATTTTAGGAAGCCATTACTTCCGCAATAAATAGCCTATCTATTCAACTATTCTATACAGATTTGTGTATTCGACAAGCGTGTTTACAAAAATTGTAGATGGCCAACGACGTCACTAAGTGTTAAGTAAACTCTAAAGATGTCTGTCAGTAGGGTTTAAAATAGGGAACGTATTCTATCAGCATCATACGCAATTAGCAAAGCGAAAGACAATATTTATCAATGAAAATGCATCCTTGTAGTATTGCAACAATACGTCTAAAAACATACCAGCAAGTATTTTTATACTATGGCAACATTATTGATTTTCTTGAGGCATGTAACTTCACTAAGCTTCTTCGTCGATGGTCCGTTTAAGATTGTAAGAACTCTTCTTCTTCTTCTTCCTACGTAAGGCAATCAATCCCTTCAGGGACTATTTTTGCCAGTGTCGAGTGTCAGAGAATTTTCAAGTTTCAAAATGTCTCGTGTTTGCCGCACTAATATGCCTAGTGTCATGCATTCGAATGCTTAATGGAGTTTCTGGAGACAATCCACGGCAGAAGCAGATCGTATTACGCATTTAGGTCAGCGGTAACCTATTGACCAAAATGATAAAATATAACTTAACCCAAAAGTCGTATAATGGCATTATTTCCACTGTTCTTACAAATCAGTCACTAAATGAAACTTTACTGCACATAAAGATACCAAAAATACACACTATAGATCACTATAACACAATTTACGAGACACTGGAAAAAATCTCAACCGCTCCGCCTGATTCTCGCCAAAAACTCCTAAGCAACTCTAGCACAGAGTACTTTTGTTCTTCTTCTTCATGCCTATGGCAGTTAATCCTATTCAAGGATTATTTTTGCCAGTGTGGAGTGTTAAGCCGGGTATCCACTTAGGTTCGCCGTGGTTTGCGAACGCGCCCGCTTCGCAAACCAAACATAATGGATACGTCGTGATCGCGGAGCGCGACTGGAGCACGAACGGAGCACGGCGGAGCGCTCGGGAAGCGCTCCGACAGTGCTCCGACAGGAGCACTGATGTTGCAGCCTAAGTGTGTACACTGTAAACGTTCACGTTCGCGGAGCACACAGTGTTCGCATACCACGGCGAACCTAAGTGGATACCCGGCCTTAGAGAATTATCAAGTTTCTCTATTTTAGGGTTCCGTACCTTAAAAGGAAAAAAGGAACACTTATAGGATCTCTTTGTTGTCCATCTGTCAAGGATCTTTCTGTCTGTCTGTAAAGATTGGTACCTTTGTGCATTTAATTTAACTTGTTATGTATAAAGAAAGTTAATAAAAGAATAACTTTGACAATGTATCTATTTACATTATTAAAAAGCTAGCAAGACATAATTTCTACATTTAAATAGGTATTCAAGCAGCAGCAGCTAGTCGTCTTTCTCGAATTCGGAGACGGCGCTCTCGCTCAAATTCCTTCATGCGGAGAACATAACTGGAACAAAAAGGTTGATGATTAAATCCAAAATATATAAAATATTAAACTTTTGAGATTTCTCAAATTAATTAAAATAAGTTAAATTTAGAGATGCCCATAGAACCTACTCCTTTTTTGAAGTTGGTTAAAATAAGGCTATACTTTTTGTTCAAAAGATATTTTAAAGTTATATATTAGAGATTGTATGAAAAACAAATAGGCAGGCAGAAAGAGCATAATGTTATTCTCTTTGGGCTGTTTAGGGCAGTAATTGGATGACATTAAGTTGTCAAATAATTTGTCTTGAAAACAATAGTAAAAAATATGAATCAAAGTAATAAAAAATCTGATAAAAATGATGAATGTTGTGTAAAGCATTGTACTTACTCTTGCTGTTCACAATTGAGGTAGTTGTGCTTCTCATGAGCACATTTATACAACATTGGCATGTGCTTGTAGCGGCATATTTGATAATCAAGTAAGTAGTGGGAGCAGTAGTCTCTATATTTAGGAGGGATCCTCGCAGAGATGAGATCTTCCTCACGAGCAATCATTTCTGCAAAAATACAATATAATACAAATACTCTTGTACACTACAACAATTTTAAAATATATGGTACCTGCGCAATTGTATTAAAATTCATCCTAATTTTTGCAATTTATCCCTTGCCTGTTAAATTATTACATTTTTATTTCAGCATTCCAAAAGATCTGTAATAAAAGAGACTAGAAATATATAATATATATTATCAATTGAAATTGTTAAATATACATTTTTTTATCCCCATGTTGGTGCAGTCCTTGTTCAAACACTTGTTACAAAACAAGAATGTAAATGTATAGTTTGTTGATGACAGTTCAGTAATAAGGCTTTGCGATTTCATATTTGAATATTGTAAAATTTGGATTCATTATCGCTCTAAGACTAAACATTTATTTGTTGTTGATAGTGTCTATTTTAACCTAAACAAAAGATTATGTAACAAATTTTCAATAAATGTTTTTTGTTAACAGCATAGCATGTAACTGTATGATGCATATAATATAAATCATATATCAGAATAATTAGCTACCTCTTTTTTTTCGCTCATAAGAAAAACCAGCTTGAGGGTCAAATGTAGGTGTATCGTCCATGTACAGGTCTACATTTCGTGCACCATAAGATCCCATTATTTGTCCCATTTTGAAACTGAGGACGTGAGTTTCCTCACTCAACAGAAAATATTATTATCGCCAGACCGCTTAGCACAAGTGAATAAATATTTAGCGCAAATTGTATGTAAATCTCTGTGAGTCTGTGAGTTAGGTAGTAGAGTAGGTATAGGTAGACTAGACCACAGAGTACATAACCACTACGTCACACACAGTCACAGAGTATCGCTTGCTAGTTATGTACTCTGTGCGTTAATGATTTTAAACAGCTGTGCAGGGCAGGCCGTGCATCACCGACCACAGAGTACATAAAGCGTTTCCGCGCTGTACATAGCAAAGTAGGAATGGGACGCGATCAAATCTGGGGCACATTCATTATCGAAAATCTATATGATCTTCGATCTTCTCCTCGAGTTTACAGTCAAATTCGTTGTCGAAAAATGCGGGTATGTAGAACAAAAGCTATTTTGGTCAGTGGCGGGTGGTTCTAATAGGAAAATTTACGAACCTGCGTATTTAGACTGATTGGTGAAATAGGTACTTTACCATAATACAAGTACCGAGGTTTTTAAACAAGAATTAAATTGGTTTTTGTAACGTAAATATGAATAGAAACATCACCTGCTTATAATTATTAGGAAATGGATGTTGTAAAAAGATTTAAAGGACAGAATTTATTGATTTTGAAAACAATTGGTAAAGGAACATACGGGTATGTCTTACTTACCGCCACAATTACAAGACAGATTAGTACACTTTTTTATGGTAATTATTTTAATTTTCAGAAACGTTTATTTGTGTGAAAAGAGCAATACTAATTTGACAATTGTTAAAGATATTGAATTAAATGTTAAGATTCAAGATCATAAGCAGGTAAGACTTCCTACTTACGTATCCTCTCATGTATATATATATAATCTAGAAGAAGATAAATTTACATAAATACCTATTTGATTGCTACGGTCTACCGGCTAGGTATACCCCACGCAGTTGGGCCGTTGTTGGTTGCCTTCATGTCTTGACTTATCAGTTGCAGTGTGTGGTTTGGTCAACCTGAAGTAGATGGATTATGTACCATAACGTTGAAAACACGTTATATATCTCCCGAAAATTAATATATATATATATAACACAGCGTGAATGATGGTTTTGTTTTAGGACATAGCTAACGAAGTAAATATTTTATCTTCGATGAACCATCCCAACATTATCAAGTTTTTTAACTGTTACTATGCAGACAATAATGTGATGATATCTATGGAGTACGCAACTAGCGGGAATCTAGCAGAGTACATGTATAAACGGTGTCCGAAATTAATGAAGCAGCAGGTTTCCAATTTATTTACATATTTTTACTTGATTCGGCAAATAAATATTTTTAGATAAGTTTTACCTCGCTGTGAGCTACGCCCCGCCGGCCGCGCCGCCAGGTGTCGAGCGAGAATTTGATCCTCGTACGGATCTACTATGTATATTTATGTGAGGAACACAAGTTTTTGCGTTATATATATTATACGTACATAATGCACTCAGATTATTACTTTTGTACCTATATTAATATTAGTTTGTCCATATACCCATAGCCTTAATACCCTCATGAGTACTGTAGCACACATAGCATACGTACTGTGTCACTTACCATTATAATTGATCTAGCGTTTTGGTGCCACAGCCTGCGTATACATATTAAATTAGAAATTACGAATGTTCACTTAAAATTAAATGTTGCGTTGGTTTGTCAGGAAATTCTTTTCTACTTTTGTCAAATCTTGTTGGGAGTCAATTACATCCATGGACTGGATATTATTCACCGAGACTTGAAGGCAGAAAATATTCTCTTATCCGGAAAAAATGGCACTGTAGTGAAAATAGGCGATTTTGGCATTTCAAAGATGTTAGCCAGGTGAGTTTCTTACGGATCTCCACAAATAATTACCTACTAGCCCATTCACGCTACTTATTACGCGTTAATTTTGCGCGTCTATGCGTGCCTACGGTACCGGTCAGATGCCGATTAAAACCTTGGCTCGAATTGCAAAGTCCAGGATTCGATTTCTGGGTAAAGCCAATAGTTCTTAAGTTAGGTATAAGAAAATTCGTCATTTATATGAGAACATACATTAAATACAACAACAATGTCCTTGAATAACAAAAAAATAAGGGTAGGCTCACCACTCACGTTGCAACCTAAGTAATTAATATCTTTGGTGATAAGTATAGTGAAGTGGGTGTAAGCTCATGCTACATCTTTGCATTCTTCGACCTTATGGAAAGCGTGGCCTATGATTACATACCTTTAAAATATATAATCAAAGGACTTAATATACAAAAAAAACTAATGAATTTCAGTGCCAAGAAAACTTCAACCGTGATTGGTACTCCTTATTATTTGGCCCCAGAACTATGTGAAGGAGAACCATACGATACTAAAAGTGATGTTTGGGCACTGGGATGTTTATTATACGAAATGTGTACACATAAAAGGGCATTCGAGTCTGAGGTATGTACCTACTGATAGTGAAATGAAAATTATAATAGGTTTAGCACTGACTAGTAATACATGTCGGTATTATTAGGTCAGTGAGTTGTAGCTAGGCTTCTTATTACCAGACGGTATAGTCACTATACACTTATACAGTATCGTAATAAAACGCACTATACTATAGTGCGCCGTATTCTGAGGACCGTAGAGCAATGTCATTGGAAGTACTGCAGACGTGACGTCATTAGGCAAATTTTATTGTTCGTTGTGGCTTCGGACCAGTTCAAATAAAAAAGGTAGTTAGAACTTTGGAAACAACCAAGTGGCGCCGGTAAAACCACGCCTCGCAGTTTACATATACACAAGTACATGCACATACCTTCAACAAAATACAACTTAGCCACGCACTGCATGTTTAAACACAGGCGGCACTTCGTTGCTCGCAAAGTTTAATCTACATTTTTGATAATATAATCTGAGGCTAATTTTTTACAGACTTTAGTAGGATTAGTCAAGGCAATAACGAGTGGAAGTGTGGATCCCATTGATTTTACAATGTACGACAGAGGAATGCAGGACCTAATAGATTTGATGTTGTCCATTTTACCTGATAAAAGACCTACTATAAAGGAGCTTATTGGACGACATATTCTTCTACCTACTATATATATTGTATACTTAGACGCCGGCAATGATGAATTGTTGTTTCCTAAACTTAGTAAAGAATTATTGTGACATTTTATTATAGGTGAAATTGTATTTATTGGCTGATTAACGTATGTATAAAAATAAATAAAAGAATGACATGCAAAAATACTTTTATTTTTTAATAAGTTCCAAAGAACTATCTTCACTGTATTGCCACAAGTCGTCTCGAAACTAAAGGTTGATAAGTGCTTAATAATTTGGATGAAAGATTCAAAGGTATCTGTTCTTTTCTTTCACTTAATAAATGGACTTGTGTAGTATCCACCTTACAACCAAATACCTAGAGCAGCTCGACAATATCTGTTCTTACCAGCTTAATACTAGGCTTATTTATAAATATAATGATGAAACCTTCTGTTCTGTATCTGTTCTTACAGCTAATAATAGTTGCGAGCCTTATTGCCCATTTGCCTGGTCAGTTTCCATTTCCTCATCCTCGTCTTCTGAAATCACAACAACAATTTAGTCACCTAAAACATTGCTAGCATCTCATATCGTATTCTTATTTGGGGCCCTTTACACTGCATTAAGTACATATTTTATGACTGTTTTGGTATATAAATGCTATGTCCGAAAGTGTAATGAGCCTCAAAACAAACTGTTGTCGTCGCCACTTGGTGACCTGAAAATACAAATTAGTATCTTAATTTGGTATGAACAAATAAAATAGTTTATTGTCCTACCATTAACTTCCTCAGTTATTATTGAAATATACAACAGCATTTGGCATGTATATACATATACACTTGCTATGTGCGTATGACTACATGTCATAGCATGTAGGTTCCTAAATGGGTTTCAGGCTTTCCAGCAATGAAAACCACATCCAAATCAGTTCAGTAGCTCTAGAGTAAAATAAGACAAATTTAAGTGAACAGTGGTTGAAAAATAATATTTTGTTCCTATATAAAAAAGGATATTATTGTAGGTGTACCTTGAGTTCTATTGAAGCGATAAAAAAATCTTTATTAACTATATAAAGCTACACTATTCCGGAGTACTAAATCTTATTTATTTACAGACAAGTAAATAAATTATAGTTGTGTGGAAACCAGTTGGAAATATCTGCACTTTCTGGAATAACTTTATCTATAGATGTTCTATAATTGAGTTTTAATGTGGCATGCCTATGTCCACAGACTAATATTTTTCCAAAAGAATACATCTGTACAGGATTTGTACAATTAATATCTTACGTTGACCGTTGGCTGGAGCTTGAGGCTGCAATGGTTTCTGCCCTGGAATTTGTCCAGATTGCAGCATTCTTGTTAGGCGCTCAACTTCTTGTAATGATGATGCATTCTTGATGGCCTCTCTGATCTTATGGATTTCTTGAGGAGTGAGATCTGAAGAGTCACAATTTCTTTGATTTTCTTAGTAATAAACAATAATACTTATACCAGTAGGGTGGCAGTAAGTGACATGGCCTGCCTGATGGTAAGTAGTTTGTTTGCAACACTTAAGGTATCTCATGCCACAACCTGAGTTTATTAGGCACATTAGAGATGACAATATTTAATACATTCATCTTGATCACACAATACTTACTAGTAGTCTTGGGATCAGGCATGTTTCCTCCAGGAACAAATGTTTTAGCTTTTTTGGCAATCTCCTTCTGCATTTCTTTCCCTTTCTTGCTTTTGAACAAAGCATTCGCTTCATCTCTCTCTTTCTGCTTGATTTTTCTGAAGTCTAATAATCTTAGTTCTGGCATTTTATAAGCAACATATGCCCTGAAAAGCAATCATATTAAGTTCAAAGACAATATTTCAATTAACTAGAAAATGATTGAAAAATATTAATAAAATAAATCCATTTATTATACCGATAATGCTGTTTGTTTGCTACGGGGTTGTGCATAAGTGAAAGTGTTTTCAACTTAGGTAGTATGATCAAGGGATCCAAGTCCCCTAGCTCTGATATATTGTTATTTGTCAAGATCAGAGACTCCAAGTTTGGTATGTACTGCTCCAGATTTTCACCAAGCCTCCTGAAATAAACATTAAAGTAAGAGTTAAATTAATGTATCACACCATATCTTTATGTTTGTATATTTGCAGTAATCTCAGAAACCAGGTTAGTTGAGCGTTAATAAACACAATCTTTGTTTCATGTCTTTGAATAGTTTTGTTTAGCTAATAGTAGCTAAACAAATAAATGTTAAATACAATCTGTATGTATAGTGCATGTGTGTAACTGTTAATATCACTGTTACGAATACTGAGACTTGAGCGAGGTTCAATCTATTCATTCCTTCTAGGTCCATTCCAAATACTTACACAATTCTGTTATTGTTCAACAGCATACATTTGAGCCTTTTCAACAGAGGGAATCCATCCAGCTTCCGAATATCATTATCAGAGAAATCTATTGTGTCAAATTGGTCTAACGTGGCACCCAAGTTCTCAATTTGTGGTATCTTGTAACCTTAAACAAATTACCAGTTATAAAATGAAAAGCTCGGTGGGTAATTCAAAGAAAACAAGTGTATTACCCAGACCACATACTAACCTCTAAGATCTAATTCTCGATCCCTACAAGGATTCATATACTGCATAGAATTTTGTATTAATTCAGTGGAAAGCTTAACCATCTTGGCTGCACTCAATCACTATAGTTGTAGATTATTATAGTAAAATCCAAACCAAACTTCAGCACCAAAACTATCAGCAAAGTGCGATCCCAAGAGAATACAACCGCTAAGCAAGCAAGCAAGCAAAGCAAGCATAGATGCCATAGATCATACACTAGTGTTGTTGCGATAGTGACAATCTATCGATAGTATCGTGTTACTATCGTGAACTCGAAAATCAGTTACTTTATATCGATAGTCCTACTGAAAAAATCGACTTTGGATGATACTATCGTATTGCAGGATTTCAATATTTTCGATAGGACTATTCGCGCTATCGACAATTTTACAAGGTCAACTATCGATAGCGAAACTATCGGTATTGCAACAACACTAATGCCACAGAGCAATTACCAATGCCACAGCACAGCGTAGCGGTCGCCGGTCACAGAGTACATAACTTCTTCTTCCTAACTATGGCTGGCAATCAATCATCTTCAAGGATTATTCATACCAGTGTCGAGTGTGTCAGATAGAGAATTATCAAGATTCTAAATTTAACTGCCTTAATTCCGGTCACTACATACCAACACCAAATAAATATTAATTGTTAATATAAAACACAGGTGGCGAGACGATCTAGACATTTTCAATGCGGATTGGCCAAGCGCAGCACAACACCGAGGCAACTGGAAGGAGGGGAGTGAGGCCTTTGCCCAGCATTGGGAAAACAACGGCTAGATAGAATAGAATAGAATAGAATAGAATATAAAACACTATTGATGGTAGTGGAAGCCACCCCGCTTTTATTGGCTCCTGGTTTATTTACTTTGCATGGACTACGGAAGGACCTACTTAAACATGTGACTGTGTTCGATCTCAACACCAACGCAACTGAGTGCTATTTTTATTGGATCATTTAGGCAAACATGGTTTGTTTCTTCTAAAAATATTTATATTTTAGTCTGTTTGTTACCTTTTCTCTGCTAAGCTATGTATCTAATTGCGCGCGTAAAATGCAACAATTATTTAATACAATATAGTAACAATAGTTTAATAAATATGCAGACAATGTAATTATAATGTAGACGTGGTCGCATAGGTAAGGGACGATGGTGGTAGACATAGATAATACACTTACATAGGACAGTGGTAGAGACTTTCACTATTTAGCACATGACTCTAGTCATTCCTAATAAACCATAATATTAATAACTACGTGAATATTACGTGAAGCAAAAACTGTGAACAATTTTATGAAATTTCGCGGACGTAGGAATATGAAATTTGGCACAGTTAACTATGGAGGAGGCCGGAAAGCTAAATAAAATGTATTTTTGTATAGATTTCCGAAAGTACGTAGCACTTGTATGCAGTATATTCTACTCTGACTTAATAAGTTAACTCTAAGCAAAAGTCCCATGCATTGATACATTATTACGAAATAAGCCAACTACCTGTATGCAGTAGGTATGGTGTGTCTCAAGAGATCTTAAATGCTGAATAGTAATTCATGCAAACGTTAAATATTTAATAGCTAGGTACTGGCAGGTTGCACGCAAGGACTTTCGTGGGAGTGCTATTTTATTTTGTAGCATATGTTTACTACACTGCGTTATTTCAAATAGTGATTTGCGGTAACGATAAGCGGTTTTACAGTGGGTTTTACAATTTATGCCACTTTGTTGGTACGTATAGTGGTGCGCTATCCTTTGACAAGGTCTATAAAATCTCGGACATTCTCCGCTTAGCCAGAATTGCTCGGGTTGGTCGGGCGGGACCGTTCATTTCGTATTGTCTCCGGTGTCCTATGCCTCCGTGTTGAACTACCGACTTTATGTCAATTATCATTATATCATTGACTAAGCCTTTATGAACCTCGAATAAGCATTATGTATTAAGTTACGTTATTAAGATTTTTTTAAGTGGCCCTTCCTTCCTGAGTGCAGTAGGACCCGCAAAGGCTAGTGACGCCCGTGTGCGGCGAACAAGAATTGATAAACACACCACGGCAATAATCGGATTTTTGCTAGCTTTGCGGTACTTACCTACTACATTTGACAAATTTAATATGAATACAGAGTGCATTTGTTATATGAATGCTCATTATCCACGTAATCTGTGTAATGATTCACGTGGGTATGTAGTGAGTCAGCTCAAGGGATTAATTTGAGGCGATTATACGAAGGTTATCGTTCAGTCCGACCACAGACCAAATAACTATCTTTGTGTACGACTGATGTTATGCAGTTACCGTAGCCTATAATAGGGGCTGGTAATTTTAGTGTGTTCGTATAAACTTTACTTTATCTTAAAACTTCTTTTAAAACCATACTTTTATAAAAATATTTGGTCTCCAAGGCTCATCATGCAAACAATATTGTGGCTGAAGACCGAACAGTCAGTTCGTCCCTTATTTAGCTATCAAAACCTGCTGGTAATTTGTAGTGTAGTTTTTGATGTCAGCTAAGTAACAGTTGTCAGTCACTTTTGATTGCATGCTAAGACTACGCAGTAAAAAATAATAATAGGTACACTTAACGTACCTAACAATCTTTTGTCTAATTGTTTGAATAGGTTCGCATGGGCTGTTGTCTATTAATCACAAAGTAAATTTGTCACGAAAAATGTGTAAATTCTGCGGAAAAATAACCACACATGAAGTACATCGATCCATTATCACATAATATTGTGTAATGACTAGGTACTGGGTTATTTTTTAGAATAGATTTATAGATTAATAATAAATTGTATTTTGCATTACGTTGTGATCCAATATTGTAACGACAATCGTTGGTATTATATTCGCTTGCCTTCTTTTTTTGGGGATATTGATGGCGTGTATCAATAATATCTTCGGTTCAAGTCGAGTGGGTGCGGTATTCTCTATTTGCTAGCCTTATGGATAATGAATTACTTTGTAACTTATTTTCGTTTATCTTGGGTGTGCCGTATTTGACGGGAATATATTAGGTTTTTTACCCACAGAATTTTCACTTTTGCGTTTTCATTTAAGTATACATAAAAACGAACCAATTATGTCGAATCATCCTTCCTTGACATTTTGAAACCGAATGCAAGTTTTTTTTGTGAATTATTACTCCTACAATATATCATCACATGTCAATAATAAATTGAAAACTTAGGTATTCTGTTTACACAATGTTACATCCCATTTTTAAATGGGATGTGGTAAATAATACTGCTTGTCAAGCCTGTATATCTACTGAGATTAATTAATTAATCATCTCAGCCCTTAAGGAAGGCTTTGCGTGAACTATATGATCTTGGCACCTAAAAGGGGCTTTCAATTCGGAAATGGATCCACAAATAGGGATAATTCCTGAGGTCGTTAGCTAAGTTTGGTCGGCTATTGATATATTTGAACTCACTTAAAGGTGACTAACATCAAGTACAGCCCAAACATGTATCGTGATCATGAAATAAGTACTTTTCGATGAGTAATGAAGAAAAGGAAGAAATAGGAATACTACGTTTGCATATCTCTCGGGTTAATGTATACGTAGTATATTATCTACTCTGAGGTTGTATTCATAAAATTTGTATAGTATAGTACCTGTTGTAGGTATAATAAAAAATGACTGGAGTGAACGAAGGTGTCATTGTAAATATATTACATTGAGTATGTGACACGAGGGTAGGTAAATAGTGATAAATGATTTACAAAATAGATATACAGTTCGAGTTAGACCACGATCCAAATACATAATATAATTATTGTTCAATTGACGATGAGGTGACAATGACACAAACATGCCGGGTGGGTAAACATTGATGTTTTTATGAAGACTCTAGCTGTGCCCGCGACTTCCTAGAGGGGAATTATTTTTTACATGGGTTTCATTTTTTGCGCGGAGCCCTAGTTATTTTTCCAAACAAAAAGTAACCAAATAAGTGCCAGTGAAAGTTCTGTTCAAATCGGTCCAACCGTTTGGATTTAAAAATAAAACAATATTATTTATAATAAAAAAAAATAAAAAAAATGTATTAATATAAAACAAAATAAAAAATTACATCACCACCTAATTTGTTTTCCAAAATAAAAGTAGGCTATGTTACGGCTTATTAGTATAAGTTATATGTAAAGGCCTGAGTAGCAAACAAATTCAAATTATCTTTTCTAATATTGTAATATAGGTAGATAAGTGTTTTTTCTCCATGTCGTGCTCGTGATATGACAATATTTGCAATGTATTTAGGAAAGTATACTCCCAAAAAAGTGTACAAATAACTGTGATGTTATGATATAGTTAAACGTTACACTTGATGTAAGGTATTATACTCGTTACCCATATTAAACAGATACAGTCTGGCAAAAAAGAGTTGAAAATAATAGAGGCACCACTGTGCAGTTTGTATGGCAACCCGCCGCAGCTCTTATACAGCAGTGATTTTCAAACTTTTTCATGACATGGCCCCATTAGTATGAAGAAATATTTCGCGACAGTTGCTTATTTTCATGTATTTTATTTTGTGGCAAATATTAAATCCAGCATATTTATTAATTTTCATAAGTATGGTTCGGATACATACGTAATTTAGTAAGTCAATCTTTTTTCTTAACACACTTTAGGTAATTTTTTTCTTAATAAATCTTTTTAAACTATTGTTTTTTTTACTGCAGTCTTCCAACTCCCCACGCGCCTGAATCGCGACCTCCCTAAAGACGCTTTACGAGGCGACCCACACTTTTAAAAACACTGGTGTAGAGCATCAACCGTCTTCATTGGTTTCTTCTTCTTCTTCTTCTTCCTAAGTATGGCAATCAATCCCTTCAGGGACTATTTTTGCCAGTGTCGAGTGTTAGAGAATTTTCATGTTGCAAAATTTCTCGTGTTTGCCGCATTAAAATGCCTAGTGTCATGCATTCTAACGCCCAATGGAGTTTCTGGAGACAACCCACGGCAGTAGCAGATCGTAACACGCCTTTAGATTAGAGGTAACCTATTGACCAAAATGATAAATCACTTAACCCAAAAGTCGTATTATGTCATTATTTCCAATGCTCCTATAAATCAGTCACTAAATGAAACTTTACTGCACATATCGACACCAAAAATACACATTAAAGATCACTATAACACAATTTACGACACACTGGAAAAAATCTCAACCGCTCCGCCTGATTCCCGCCAAAAACTCCGTCTTCATTGGTTTGTTTACAGTAAACGGCATAATATAGGTTCCATTTTGTGGAGGTTGCCAGTAGCCAAACATTTAGTTCCGTTTCTGGACTTTTTTGTCAAACTATATTTGTTACTCGTTACCTACATTAAACATACATTTTTTTTTACCTGGGTAGTTAAGAATATTCAAGATTAATTAGTCGAAAAAAATTTCATTAGCAACATCATTTAAAAAAACTTATAAGATGTAAGCAAAGGCACTTCTGGCTACACACATATCTTATTAACTTAAACCGAACCATAATGGACAAAGTTTCTGTATTTGATAATTAACGATACATTGTTACACACAACATAATCATAATACTCAAGTCTCTACAATTTTACTTACGGCAGTCAATGTTGCAAATCCTAACGACTCTCGTCTTGACTATTGACAGGACAAACGTAAATAATAATAATTATGCACTTACATTATGTAATGTGGAACCGTAGAATAATATTATAGCTAGTGAAGTCATAGCAGCATTAGCAGCGCTCGTCAAAGACAGTCGTTGTTATACACCATATGCGATAATTATCAGTGATTGTAGTGATAAGAAGGCACGAAATGTTGCGGTACATACGGCTGTGTTTACAGACGCGAGTTGTGAGGTTATTGTAGGTGTAATATTTCAAAAGTCGCGACGCCGCGTCGTAGCTGCAAGCTAGTCAGTCGCGTTTCACAAGCCCGCCGGCCGTCACGCTACGCGGCATCCTGCGGCTACGAGCTACAACTCCGTAGCACGATTGCTTTTGAACTCAACTCATAATATCTTAATAAACATTAATTTATTAATGTTCATGCAAAGTTACTTACAAACTTTGTACGGTTAAGACATTCGAGTGAAGTGCAGATATTCTCTTGATCACATAACGTTCTGTATTTTGTTCTTGTTAAGTAGGTATTTCCGCATAGTACAGTGCTAAATACTGAAATAAATAAGGAGATCGAATATATAAATGTGTACTTTTAGAGTGTTAACAATAGTTTGTCGGTAATTTGTTTGCTTTCATCAGGTGGGTAATTATACTTATTTTTTATTTTAATTTAAATGCTGAAAATGAATGTACTTTAAGTAACCAATAGCGTTTCGATATAACTCCTTGTAAGGAACTTTCACCATTGATTTGCATGACAAGCAGGGTTCGTGACATTTTAGCAGTTTTTATGACCTTGAAACTTAATTCAACATTATTCATGTAAAGTACGCCATTCTTATTAACATATACATACCTACTCAATACTCATACACCACTCGATAATAAAAGTAGTTCGATTTTATGATATGCTTAAGCAATATA
This sequence comes from Falcaria lacertinaria, assembly GCA_951449985.1. Classification (NCBI taxonomy): domain Eukaryota; kingdom Metazoa; phylum Arthropoda; class Insecta; order Lepidoptera; family Drepanidae; genus Falcaria; species Falcaria lacertinaria. The sequence continues at coordinate 5,214,736 of OX602113.1, read as the reverse complement.
GTTTGTTTTCGTTTAAATAAAATTTTAGTAAGTGGTAAAGTAATACAATGTATTATTATTTCAAATGTCTCATATATGTATATACTCGTGTAATTCGGTTATAAATAAATATTTTACGCTACATGTCAATAGGATACAATAAAGCATAACCTCAGGCATAACTAAGAAAGGATAATTTACATAGACATATTCGTAAAATTGAATGGTATTTATTGTAGGTAGGTTTTTTTACTTGTAAGATAGTTCATTTGTTTAAATTGCATACTAAATACAGTAAAACCTTGAAATAAAATGTATTTTTAAATACTTATCATCACGCCGCACTGCCACGGCCTGTCCCTTTGGGAATAAGCAGAAAATATACAGCGCAACTTCACTCTTGTCTTACATCTATTTCGTTGCCTCCACACTCATCAATCTCGACCTATGAGTTACCACCCGGTACGCGTATTCTTTACCTATCCTATGTCAAAGAGTGCTCGGTTAATTTGGTCTACGTAGTTATGTGCTGTTATTATTCAGCTTTTTTCTTTTTTCACTCTTATGTATGTCATGACATGTGTATGTATGGCACTCATTTTACATACTAATGTGTATGCATACGTTACTAAACCAACTTCGAAATATGTATATTTTTATTCATCAAATTTCTGCTAAGCTGTTTGTTCTCAGCCTGATTACTGTCGTAACGGTAATTAGCCTTATGTACTGAGGGCAATCTAGAAATACTATAAGCGTATAATTTCGTAACTAACCTACGTAGCATATAAACTACGAATTATATTAACTTTGCTGCTTACCTTTTTCATCCAATACCACATGGTCCATTAAAGGGAATGATAGATTGAATACGTTATTGCTGGGTGGGGTTTCAGGGAAAAATGTGCAAACATTATGATAACCGAACTGTTTATATACATATGTATATGAGATTAAAACTAATATATCAAGGTACTTCAGAGAGTTTTCCTTACCAATAGTTCAGAGTAGATAATGTACTATGTAGTACGTACTAAATAAGTAGGGGTGAATCGTCGACCGGTTTGATTGTCATCTCGTCACTCACAGCTAATCATTGTTGCATATTGTTTTTAGAGGTCTTCTGTAGCTGGAGAATTTTTGAGCTGAAAAACAAGTAGAACAATAATAAAGTTAAATATAAAAAAAACTTATTTTTGATAAGGCTACTCGGAATTGGAGAGCTTGAAGAGAGTTTAGAATGTTGAAGAAAAAGCAAATTGTAAGTCAAGGATAAAATTGACGTAACTCTGCCTTTACCGAAAGGGATTTGGAATGATGGATGCTATGTATGTTTATATAGTTATGTGTTCACGAGTAATTATATTCGCACTCTGAATCTAAGTAGCCTAGCTGCTACGAAGTACTAATAGCATAAAGAGGTCAACGTGTCCCTTTTGCATCTTTCGTAATTTATTCTGGCGAATAATGTCACTCAAGGGTCAGCCTAAAAATTTATAACAGTTTCCTACGAACTATAATAGAAAGTACAAATTCCAGTTATAATGGCCGTGTTGATGGTGCAGCAGGGCATCTCCCCCATGTATTATATTCGATTTTACTTAAATGCTACATTCGTACCTAAAATGGTGTAATACCAATGTTTTTGTGATATTGTTAACAACCGTGTTTGATAATATACTTTTAGAGTATAGCTTAACGAAGCACTAATTTATCAATGTGTGCATACGTACATATATGACAGTAGGTATGTAATCTAATAAAGTAAGAACCCAAAACACCCGTCGCGAAAAGTAGCGAGGTGTGCTCAGCTAAGGTGAAATAAAAGATCTATTGGTTTTCTGATAAGCTAGATTCTAGCAAAACCACAGTGTAGATATAAATAGTTTATTAAGCTGTGTCTAAGCTATTAACACTAATGTTATTAACGAAGTTAAACATGATTTTATAAAACACTAGCGGCCCGCCTAGTAGTACTAGACGTAAAATAGTAGTTCAAGGAATCTTCTACAAATATAATGAGCAAAATCGGTTCAGCCGCTCTCGAGATTTGTTTGCGCTTAGGAACACATTCAGCGATTCATTTTTATATTATAGATACAATTAACACACGAATTATCACTATAGTAAGTCGTGGAAGCAACGGCTTGTCATGTGTTTTGTTAATGCGGTAAGTAAGGTTGCCAGTGCTTCACGAGGATACGCTGGACTAGTTGTAATGCTGCTAGCACAGTGACTCCTCATCAACAACAGGGTTAGCAACTCGGTAGTGATATTCCTGGTATTGCGAGCGGCTATAGGCTACGGTGACTGGTTACCATCACGTTGGCCATATGCTTGTGAGCCATCAATACTTTGGTGCGGACAACTCTTCGTCATCTGTTTCTTGCTGAGTGTAGCGTTGTCCAGAGCGGTCCGGTCTTGGTCCGTCCAACGAATTTAACTTTTACCGCTTAGTCTTTTGCCTTTCACCTTACTTGTTATTATTAGAAACTTTGTGTGGAATCAAATATAACTAATATTATATGTATAGCGCACGTATAACGACGATTAAACGAGGTATCAAACAGCACATGGAATATGTAAACAATTTCAACGAGGTATTACTTTTATGATCGATCCAACAATTCATAATTTTCTACATCAAAGAGCAGAGCATTGATATTTTTAGGTATTCTTCAAATATCTAAGTACTTACGAAAAATTTTGATTAGAAATACCTTTTGAAAATAGATATTTAGCCAGTACCCTCTTAACAATGTCAATAAAAAAATGTAAGACTATCAACGACTTATAAAAGTTTACCACTATAAAAACATTTTAGTTTGCATTAAACAGTTTATTTGTCTATAATACGGGTTTTAAAATTATGTTTTAAGTCACTGCTATAACTCTAGCCAGGCTAGTGATTAGAGCACAAATCAAATACTTCAATTAATATACATATCATTTAATGCTGCGCTTCTAAGTAAACAAGGGTTGCCTCAATTGAAACATCACAGATTAACAAACAAGCACTCAAATTCTCAATGATATCAAACTCCGTAAACATTTTCAGTACGTTCTATCTTATGTATAACTTAAATTATTATATCTATTTTCATTAAGTAGAATTATTACTTGTATTGTATTTTTTTGCAATAAATATGAATTATATTGATCAGAAACAGTTATAATACAATTTATAGGTATAAGATATCCCGTACCGTACCGTATAAATCCTTTCGGTGTCAGAGTGGGTATAGAGCGCCATTTCTCTCTTGCACATCTCTTTTGCTCCAGAGTCTCTTGTTACGTGTTAGCCGGCTTCATGTGCCTTTCCGTCACTGATTACTGTTTTGTTTTGTCTAGAACGGTTGACATATTGGGCTTCCGCGGTATCTTATTTAATATATTTTTATTTTATATCTCTTTTGGTCAGTGTTTCGCGTGTCCAAAAATCACGATGCGCTATTTGTGTGGTAATGGTAAATAGAGGACACTATATATTTTTTTATAACACTAACATGGCACACAAGCGTACGGCCCACCGGATGGTAAGCAGTCACGTACCTGGTAATACCAGGGGAATCAATAAAGCGTTGCCAACCCTGTTGATGAGAACTCAATGTGCTAGCCGTAATAGTAATAGCGGAGCGTATCCTTGTGCAGCACTGGTTATATTGGATGCGTTATTTAAGACTTCCGTACAATTAATCTGATAATTAACTAAATTGTGGAATTAAGTTACATCTGTGACGTGATTTACCATCAGTTGCGATACAAAATGAAATATCTACTGTATTCGTAGTCGACATCGGGGCTATATAAACATTCATGTATTCATTTGCATGACAACACGAGACGGGTTTCCGACTGAGGGACGTAGGCAAATCAAGTTGGAAAAAGTTTGAACCGGATTCGCTGTTTTGGCACGTTACAGGCTAATGCAGAAACGAACATGTGAATTTAAGACTTTTTGTTGGTACTAAAGGCATACAATACATAATTTTATTATGTGATTTCACTTTGGATAAAAAATTTGATATACATGTCGTATCGGATATATAGATATACGTCCAGTACGTCCTGGCAGGGTCGCCATGTAAGTACGAGTAGGATGCGAAATTTAACGACTTTATTTACAGCTCAAAACCAGTCAAAATTTTTAGTAGCTATTTTAGGAACACAATTGAGTGGTTATAATATACTGACCAAGTTCATGGATTATATCTTATCCTTTTTTTATAAATACTATAGTAGATAATATACTGCGTACGCATACGAAGGTATAAACGTACCTGAGGTACGTATATTTTTTGGTGTACACAAACTAAACTAAGCTTTAGGCCGTAATAAGGTAAGTGCCGGAATGAAGGTCTAATTTATCATTAAACCAAATTAGATGTAGGGTACTATTAGGTATTGTGGATAAAGAGTCTAGCTCCCTCTTAAATAAATTATTAAGATATTAATAATTACAAGCTTTTGTACTGATAGTTGGTATCTAGTCCATCGCAGTAAAACCTTGTACGCCGAGATTTCATTACCTGCTGTCTACTGGTAGCGATGTGTGAGTGAATCGGGACTTAGACCAAAATTTACATCAATTCTTGTAGCGTAGTAATAAATACCACCATGTTATCAGCATTTTAGTGGAAAAGATGCTTGTCATAATAAAAAAGATCGCCACATTAAATGGAAAGTTATCATTATTGCCTTACTAAGGTAACATTTTAAAAAATGTATCGAAATACTAGCGGCCCGCCCCGGCTTCGCACGGGTAGACTTTTATATCAAATATTTTGTCTACCCGTGCAAAGCCGGGGCGGGAAGCTAGTATAATATATAGCCTATGTTACTCAGTGATGATGTAGCTTTCTAACGGTGAAAGAATTTTTGAAATCAGTCTAAAAAAAAAAAAAAAATTTAGGGGTGGACTACCCCTAACATTTAGGGGGATGAAAAATTGATGTTGGCCGATTCTCATAGATACCGGATAAGCACAAAAATTTCATCAAAATCGGTCAAGCCGTTTCGGAGGAGTATGGCAACGAAAACTGTGACACGAGAATTTTATATATTAGATTATTTATTAAAATACTTTCTCAAAAAATAACATATATGAAAGGTTATGTTTCAAGTTTTCACCGTCAAGTTTTGTACTTGACACGACGCGACGTAAGCTTATTTGTTCTTAAAGTGGAAGTTTTGTCATGAACGCTACGCTTGGCATGCGGATTGCCTGTCTTTTAATAAAGTTAGGTAGGTCCCTAACGCTCCTTAAAAATATTCTGAATAATGTAACAAGTAACAACAGTGTACAAAAGTTGAATCTACTCAGCAAGTTTAGATTGTCGCTATCTCAGCATTTCATCTTTTAAGAGTTTACTGTAGGTCATTTAATTATGAACAAAATATTCTCAGAAAATAATGGCGTGGACAAAGAGCTCACAAATATATTGTTTCATCATTATGAATGGGTAACGAAATTTATCACGGAAATGATCTGAATCAATTGAATAAATATAATTAAAATTGTTGGCACGAACGGCGAATTTGTGTATTTTGTTGAATTTAATTAATCTTGACTTCATAAAGCTTTTAAACTTTACCTGGAGTACCGAGTATCAGGTATTTTGTTTACCGAGATTTGTTTATGAATATCTACTTACCAAGTTTGTTGAGGATTTGACTGTGGAACAACCGGGACCAACATTTCAATTGCGCTGACAGACTGTGAAGTCAGCAACGTTCAATGACAGTTTATTTGCTTATTATGGTTAAAATTGGAACGCTTATGTATGTTCGTATATGAAAAGATGGCATGTAAGAGGCTAGAGATTGAATTAACTTGAAGTGAGCATAATTGCTAGAAAAGTCGCGAAATTTGCGTGCTGCTATTGGTGTTATTCTATTTAAGATTATATTTATTTAGACGAATCGCGATTTCATCTGGATAGAATTATTTTTTTATTAAAGCTAGGCCTTGTCCACGATCATTCTTTAAGAATTAAAAATATAATACTTGTAATTAGAACGGATTTAGAAAAAAAAACGTGCATGTATCAGAATTTAGATTGTTTTTGAGCAGATACCGTATTGAAGAAAGCTATCTTTGGCAAATGATACATGACTTTTCTACGTCTTTAATAACAGTGGGTAGTCAATCATAATTCAATTTACCCCATGGCGTGGAATTATATTTTATTACTTCCTTCTTCCTTATAGGACGTCCGTTAATAAATGAACAGTAGTGGCAAGCTCTTCATTTATTTGTAAGAAACCTTTTTATTATTTGTTTATATAACAAAACATCACCCATTTTTTTATTATCGAACGTGTTTATAGTGTTTATAGGTTTTATATCCGTGATTTATGATGTATTATAATAAAAATACGCCTTCAAGACCACAAACCTATTTAATGTCTTGACGGATCATTTACAAAAAGTCGAAAATAAACGAACAAGGTCCGTCTAAGACCTAACTAAAAGCACTTTCTTATAACTGGCACTTGGATTGGTATACATATAAATGATGGGATGTACGATGTACGAAGAGAAAAGTTGAGGGAAATGATTGAAGTGGCACTTAGTATAGCCATATCTTCCAATTTCTTGAGGTACCAAGATTTGTCCCCTCATGCATGCCTCGAAAACGTGTAATAGTATTCAAGTGTTAGATACCAATCTCAATTCTCCGCTGAGCTGATTAATTCTACAAATATATGCGTCGGAATTAATTATTTAGTTTTTGATGTCAAACTGCAGCGGACATGCGGGCTTTGAAATCTCGATCGACATTGTCGTAGCTACCAGTTTGGCTTCTCGTACAAAACTAGAAATTTAAGACCCTACTCATATTCCAATATAATCGCATATCAAACGACTATTATTTGAATGATAGTGGTAGCTCAGAGTAGATAATATACTTCGTACAAGTGCTAGGTACCTACGGGTAAGATAACTCTTCCATTTAACGCAGTAGTGCCATGACGGAGAACCGATAGTTTATATGTTGAGATACCTCATATTATGACCTTTTTATATTCTATGTATGTGTAAGACATAATCTGATGCCATGAACTGTTTTCAAACGGTTATGGGCGGGACTTTAAGGATGCTATTAAATTATTGCAAAATATCACGTCATCCGCCATAAAAGCCGGGCCAGAGTAGAAAACCTCGTTTTATTCAACGCGTAAAAGCTTTTGAGCCACAGATTGAGAAATAATTATACATTGTTTACTGTCATTATTCCAGATTTAACAAACTCTTTGAGCGGTAAATCGATTAATTTGTGCCTAGCTTTAACAAACAGCTATTTGAGCATAATGTATAAATACCGACGGGAAAGTGCACATCAGCACTAACGGTTTATATAATTGAATGTATTATGGTGATATAACTCTTAATGATAAGACTCATTATATTGTAGTAAACTCGTAATTTTTACTTTTTGTATATCACTAAGGTGGCAAACAAACATACGGCCCGCCCGCCCGGTGCCCGATTAGCCTATGGACCCTTGCAACACCAGGGTTATCTATCGCGCGCTGCCGTCCCTAAAACTTACTCTTATGTACAATGGAAACATGATGTAAAAGATTCCTGGTCTGAGTTTATAATGTAGGTAATTCAAGAATGGCTCGAACGCGTCCAAATGTAATGATGAAAGGCTCGTAGTCAACGATAGCCATCTAATCGAAAATTTATTTCTTGGTCAATAACGCGCCTCAAAGGACATTACCATAACTGGTATTCATCCCTCTTTATTAGGGTTCTTATTAAAAAGTACTGTAAAAATTAAGGGTCTATTTGTAGGTACTCTCTCTTGGAACTAGTTTTCATGGTAAATCTCTAACGCTGACTATTTTTTATGAATTATGTATTCACCCTCTTCCTACTTATATTAAGCGTATCTAAGGTTGTGGTTGTTTCAGGTAACAGTAAAGCAATATATTGACGTGATTTTGTATAGAGTTTTTTAAAGGTTAAACTTTTTATCTCGGACAAATAAGTACATGGTTCCCGAGGGATGGATCTGGAGCGTAATTTGTATAATGACCTGTTTTTATTAAACAGCTGAAAGGATTTTGATGTATGTAGCAGGTTTGCCTTTGATTGCTTGATAATATTAAATTAGGATTCCCACATACAAAACTCAATGTTACATAAATTACGGAACCTAACTTATCGTCCAGCATTGTACGCAGAGTTATCGGGTCTGAGTTGTAATAAAATTGTAATTTCCTTCCATGGGGACTTGCAGCCGGATGACATTTATTCAATTCGTTATGTTCCGTTCAGATACATTTATATTACTGTATGTACATTCTTCTGTAATTTTGTTAATAGACTGGTGTTGTAAAATTGTATATGCCCTGTGAGAAGATATAAACTTATATTATTATTATATATTATATTGGAACTAGCGACCCGCCCGGCTTTGTACGGCCAATGTTAGCTATATAAGTTAAATACCTACAAAATACAAATGAATTATACATAAAAACCTTTCCCTTTAATCCCTCTATCTATTTAAAAAGCATACATAGGGACAGACCGACAGCGGGAAGCGACTTTGTTTTAAACTATGTAGTGATATTACATTCAGACTTATATAAGTAAAGAAAGTCTGCTGTTATAATTTAAAACCCCTTCTTTATGAAAAAACACTTAGAAGTGCCAGATTTCATGTTGATCGATCAAAGGAAGTTTCTCTATCTCATATAATATATAATATTCTTAAGTCTTAGTCTTATCAGTGTCCAATACGTATTTCTAGTAAAATATAAATCTAAATGTATACTCAACGTAACAAAATAAAATAGGAAGGTCAAACAAAAGAGTACATTTATTAAATAAAGTGAGGTGTACATATTAACTTGAAGTATTTATTAAATTAACGTAAAAGGATACATAAATTGTTACTGAGTATGCAATAAATCAAGATAATCATCGAGAGCTGCGCGACACGGGAAATTATTAAAATATAGTCGTCACAGTGTCATTGCTAAGTACTACTTGACGTTGAGCTGTAAATACATATAAAATGAAAACTGCGAATCTCTTTGTAATTTCAGCTTATGTAATAGTGGAATGATAGAAATATGGTTGAATCCAGAAATGAATAAGAATCATTGGTCATGTTACAATAAAATCACGTAACAGATTTTGGTAATGAGGATAAAGACAATTATAATCGATTAGTTTTTTATTCAGTAATTATGCATGATTTAGAATGATAGGACTGTTTTTTTTTGGATAGACGAACTGAAAAACGTGTGTTAACATTACAATGTGCTAATATTAACGTCATTTTTTTGTCACACGTAACATTGCTGATATTACGGATGTGAGAAATGCAATGAAGGAATATATTTTGATAACGTTCTTTTTATCTGAGCCGCATCGGTTTTTTATTAAACTACGTAGGTCAAATGCGTGAATTTAACCCGTAGGTAACTGTATTTTAAGCGCAGGTGCTATTTAAATATTTTATAATGTATAATAGGTCCTTCTATCTATCTATTCAGCTGCTTTTACTGCTGGCCATAGGCCTTGTTTGCATGGAAAATTTGTAACGAATTGCTGCTTAGGTCAAGTAAGCGGGATCGACTTTTATGAACGATGTGATTAATTTATCTCGGTCCCGGGTGACAAACGGCAGGTGGATATGAAGGCAAGAACAAACTGGCGGCCATTTACAGACCGTTGGAAAATAAATTCATTGTAACAGATTTTCTTTTATACGTTTGAATATTTAACCTGAATTTATTTGAGTTTTATGCCTTGTATTTCATTTGAATAACAACTTTACTTTACTTAGTCTTACCAACTAGTCCTAATATTAATCTTAATTAAAAGTTTGTTTCTCTCATTCACTTCACGATGGCTGAACATGTTTAAAAGAAATTTTGTAAGAAAATAAGTCAAAAGGATCACAGGCGCATAAACAAAAGTGGATGTTTTATCCTGAAATGCGTAGAAAGTCCAAACAATAAGTGTAGGTACGAATCGTATCATCTTTACGACTGGTATTTGCTGGAATTTTATGTGACATGTGTCATGTTATCCCATTAAGCTTGGTTTCTTGACCAAATTTCAGAAAAGTAATGGTTAAATATCAACGTTAAGCCTCAGCTCATTATACTTAGGACAGACCTGCTACTGATTGGGATCGCATTTTCAGTTTGTACCTAGTTTAAATAATTGGTAATAGAATAAATAGGGACACCAGGCAAGATTTTGTAACAATTTTTGTTTTATGCTCCATTAATTTTACTATGGAGTTGCAATTAACGATCCGCGCAGAGTGAAAACTGGCATACCGCCTCATAGTATAATATTTAGTTTATTTGAAAATGTATTGACGTAATAGATATTTAAATAATATTAGGATTGTTTCAAATTACTATAAACTCTCATTTTTACCTAACTTTTACAATAATCTCATTCTCACTTACCGCGTATGTTGACAGTACAGGCTGGATGGGCCAGGGCCACCATTTGTAATCCCATTCTGTAACCGCATCACGTATAGTAAGCCCTTACCTATTCTTTAGCTTAGGTCCTGATAACGCAACGAAAAACGTAAAAGTAACATTTAATACTACATTTTAATGAAGCGTAGGTATACTGATTTAGTGGTACGTACTTGTTTCCATATGTAATTTAATCGATCGACAATTGCTAGGAATGTCCGTAAAAAATAGCTTCTCATAGATTTCTTATGCACGAATTCTCAATTCTGAAAAAATAGGGAATGCCCTTTTTTTCAGAATTTTCACAATCGCTATTTTCATTTGGCGGATTGATGGAAACGGATGAGGCTTATATTAAATGACCAAAATTAAAATATGTAGTTAGTTGTATTTTTTTTTGTAAATATACCATTTATAAGCACCATTGCATTGTCAATAGTCTCACAAAATAAATGTACAAGTAGCTCCAAACTTAAAGTGTGGCCTACATGTATTAAGATTTAGAACGTTTTAAACTTTGATGTGTAAATTAGAATACGTTTAAATTGTTATTTTAGGGTAGATACTGCTCGTCGTCTGCTTGTTTCTATTCCAACGAGTGACGTCATAGCGCGTCGGAACATGGTCGATTAGCATTTATATGAACTCTTAAGCGAATAGGTTAGTCAGAATTAATAAATTAGGTAACGGATTCATTTTCCTGCGTGTCGAAGAATCACTTGTAAAGATAGGTTCCTATAGTATTTTTTTTTATTAAGGCAAAAACACTAATTTAACCAGCTGAAGTTACGAGCCAAATGAGTCAGAGAAGTAAATGCGGGTAGTTAGTTATTACAAAAATAAATGCTGTGGCGCAACCCAGTCTTAAAACGGCGCCGCTAGTGGCTCAGCTAGTAGTCTCGCACAGGTGAAACCAGTACGAAAAATAAAAAAGTAGAAAAATAGCATACACGAGTTGTTATATATTTCATTTATAATTGTGTCAAGAGCAGTGCGTGTCCGTATGTGAGTCCTGTCTAACAATTGCTTTAATATGTAAGTACACCAAACATACAATCATGGAGTAGGAACCGTCCCTGCACTTGAATGGTATGAAACGTTACATTGTTTGTGGAAATTAATAGTTATTCGGAATACGATTTTTAATTTACTTGACACTTAAAATCGCCTAAATAGATATAAATGACTAAACTGTTATATGTAAGTTTTAAGTACATAAATAGGCAATGTGAGTGCTGTAGGAGGATATGATAGTAATACAAAAGTAGCAAATTTTATTCTGGAACATCTATAATTCCAATTTCCTAAGCGTTCAATGTTATCACTTTGAACACGTAAACTATATTGCTGCTATATATGCGGTGAATACGGATCTTCAGAACACCGTTTTGCCCTACTCGCACACCTATGGCACAGCCTGCTCCACACGCAACCTTCCAATCGATAATCCATTGACCCTTGTAATATCTATACAGATTTTTGTTCACAATATACGTAACTTAATAAGCTTCACTTTAACGGAGATATTTATTGACGCAGATGTTGAATAACTATTATGGCTAATTATCCCACACTTTCACTGGAAGATTTACTTAACACTTATTATAAGGATTAGCTAAGTTAGTTATCTTTTATACAATCAATTAGTTGAATGAAAAATTAAAGGAGAAAGTATTGATAAGCTATTTGGTGACCGAATTTTACAGAAGATCCCAGCCTATTGCGAGTACATATTATGTGTAAAGAGATGTTCCTATGGTAAATAAAGTACAAAATAAAGTAAAAAAAGACAGAGCACTGAGTTTCTTGCCGGTTCTTCTCAGGTGGCTTTTTTTCCGAACCAGTGGTAATTTAGACCTTCATAAGTGCCTTATTAGGGCCTAAACTGAATAAATGATTTTTATTTTGATTTTTATATGAAGTTTTTAGAGATTCTCGAGATGCTCTATGTGTAGCGGTGTTATTAGAACAATTTTATTATTATCAACATACGGTCTGCTACGAGCGAGTTGTATGACTACTCCGGATATTGTAGGCATCGGTAGGCTGCGGTAATAGCCTGCCTTACCATTTTCAGTAAAAAACATGTTCTGTAAAAAACATCTGCAAGTTTGATACGAATTGCCGTACTTTAGATTTTTTTTTTATAATTTAAGGCGCTCCAGGTAATTCAAATTCTATCCTGTTAGTTTATAAACCGAAGGATAGAAACTAAAAAACGTTATCTGTACTTGGAAACTATTAGAAACAAATAATTAACAACACAAAAAATCTGTTATACATTACTTACATATACATAATTATATTATATTAGTATTCGATTGATATTTGATAAAATAAACAAACATTCCTTACGACTTTAACCAAATCATCAACATCCTATTTATTATTCCGATAATTTTCATCCAATTCCAGAAAATTTATGAAGTGGCTTTATTCGCCTATAGATTAGGGGATAATGTTAATCTCACTTCGACCGGCAACCAGATAACCCACGTCGCAATTTAAATAACTCCCAGTCCTGTCGGTCAAATAATATTATTTGTTTATATATTTTACTAATATTTGATCTTTGAGCTAGAGATATCGAATATATTCATGAACCATTAAAATTAACGAGTAACTAAAAATAATTATCATATTCAATAAATAATTTTAATGATATCAAATAAAAATACTACTACTACGCGATATTTTTTATCATTGACGTGATAGACGATATTTTTATGCAAATGATATTTTTATGCATGTTATTAACGATACGAATTAATATCAAATCCTGAATAAAATATTAACTAATATTTTGACCCTTTAAAAATATCGATATTTTTATTTATCAATTGACGTTTATCTAATAAATAAAATCTACTACTACTATCTCTACTTTGAGCTATCTCACGGATATCACGCCTTCCAGAATACATAGCAAATACTCTACGCAACTCCAGTCCCTGTAAACAATATTTCGACCCGTTGCTCTGTTGTAGCTTAAAAAAAAGACAAGCCAACATACTTTATTTATAGAAAGTGTAGTAAGAAGGACGATGTAAAATTAAAAGAGCCCTTCATTTTCTATTCAAACTCAACCCTCTTTCAAATGACAAACCATCCATCGATTGCAAACAAATTCGCAAGTATGCGTCCTAGTTAATTTGAAATTCAATAATGGGATTTGTATGTTTGTTCAGGACTATTGGGACCTGTCAATAAGGGTCCGTTAGTTACAGTTCAAATTGATTGGCCAAAGATATAAGCTACGATTTAATTTATAGGATTAATAACTTGTAGGGGAAATAGGAGGTTGCATTTTATAAAATAATGGCTTCCGGGAAAGTTTTTTAATTTTATAATAAAACTTTGTTAGAGCGCCGGATGGAAACGTAAAGAAGTCCAAGCTTGGAGCATGTATTGTATTGCCTTGTTTTCTTTACAAGTGTCACGGCCGATACTGGAACGCTAGTCAAATCCCCCCTTTCAGCTGATGCTACATAAATTTTGAATGGCCTCCTATTTTAATTGGAATATTCAAATAACAATCGAGCACCGTAGTCAGCTGATGATCCCACACATAATTTCCTACAATTGGGTTGATTCTACGTTTTTATTAAAATTCCGTTCTGTTCAGACTACATAAAATAAAAGTAACATTTTAATACAAAACTCTAAGCTGAGATTTTAAATCACATTTCATTATGATCTCAAAACCAAGACCATAAAAAATATTGGCGTTATATTTGATAAGTTATAGTTCATATCGGCATTGTAAGTAGTTAAACTAAGTTTGCATTCTTATGTTGCTAAGAAATCTAAGGGGTGTAGTACAAGAGGATCGTGAAGTCCCTACATGCCTGTACGGAACATTGGATATGAATGGACACAATATCTCCGTAGATACAAAAGCTATTCTTCCTAAAAAAACTTGGAAAGTAATTTAGAAAATATTATCATTTCATCGTGACAGCGGAAGATGCTCGAACTTTTGAAATTTGTTTCACATACGTATTAGGACTATTAGGTAGGTATCCACTACAATATTGAGAAACATTCTAGCATCATAGAATTATCTTTAAAAATAAATACAATTTAAGTGTATGCATGTAATGTCCAAATAACAGTCTTTTTTTATTAAATGCGTATGAAAGTATATAAAGCACTTATAACAAAAATATTTTTCTTGTTTTTGTTAGTCTGTTTTTCCTGCTAATCTTCAAAACGGCTAGACCGATTAGAAGAGTCTGTCAATGGCAGTTAGCTTAGGAGTAATTTTGGGCTACTTTTATTTTAGAAAAATAATCAAGCCCATGAAATTGTGAACGAAGTCGCAGGCACGGCTTGTAATAAGTAAAATAATCAATTATAAAGAGCATCGGATTTTTTGTTTTATTACATGGTAAGCGATCACCGAAGCAATCGTACCACTCCCGCGTTGCCAACCTTATGTTGAGAGGAATCGACCTTTTATGAGAATAAGCGTCGAACAGTTTTTTTTGTACCGCTAAGCACAATAGCGTACGGCCTACCTGATCATAAGCAGTTAACGTAGCCTATAGCCGCTAGCAATACTAGGGGTGACTGGCGACCTTACTGACCGCAGACACTATACTACATCTAAGTAGTGTTATTTGACTGCGGTCTTCTGTAAGGTGGAGATATAGTCCCCCCATCCTAGCGTTTCCAATTGTTATGGGAAACCCACGAGAGATCTCACTTCACCCTACCTGTCTTTTCAAGCTCTTGGTTTGATTTATCACTTTACTTAGATAAGCTTAGAAAAACTCATTGGTACAGATCGGGGTTTGAACCTGGGCTCATCAGACGACTAGCCGTTGCTTCAAACACATGGTCACCACGGCTTTAAAAGATCTCTTTACTAGGTCATTCTAAAGGAGCTTTGAAAACATTGTTAACCGCAAACAGAGCATTATTTGACTAAAAAGAAATAATAAAAGCCTTCATAATGATTATCAAAATAAATCTAACACGTACAAAGCCTCAGTGAGAATTATCTTATTGTTCGATGTTTTCAGTATCGAGGTTAAAACGTATCTAAATACTTTATTCAAGAAGCTATAAAGGGATAAGGAAAATAGATGAGAATAGCTTATATACAAAGTAGTGTATTGTACATACGAACATCACGCTCCTGTTAATTATCTAAATAATTTTATATTTCACACATTTCATTACGTTATACACGAAGGTGTTAAAGGAATTTATTTCGCGGCGCTTAAAAGCTTGTGAATGTATCACGTCACGTTACACCGATTTGGGTAATTTTCTTTTAACGCGTTGCATTGAAATGCCGTACTCGTAGTTGCGTAGAAATTCGTTTGAGCTAGTGTTGTGTTTCTGCGGTAAGTAACTTTGCCAGTGCTCCACGAGGATCGCTGGGCTAGTAGTAATGCTGCTACCACAGTGACTCCTCATCAACGACATAGTCGGCAACTCGTTAGTGATATCCCTGGTCTTGCTAGCGGCTATAGGCTACGGTCAGTGCTTACCATCAGGTGGGCCGTATGCTTGTGTGCCACCATAGTGGTATAAAAAAAAAGTGTATTGTTAGTCCGGCGACTGACCTAAAAATATTTATTCGAGCGTGTATGTTACGGCGGCGTTACTACACATGAGTGTAACATGCTCATTGCGGGTACAGTGTACCTGTAAAGTCGTGCTACTCTTTATTCATAATCACTTATCAGTCACTACTTATAACTTGTAACGTGTAATTCAAAGGGATTCGCCATAAGCCCATAGCTGGGTAGAACGTGTGCGGCTCGGCGCGCTGTACTAATTCAACGAATAGTAACATGTTACATTACGGTTAAAATGATACAGTCGGTGTGTTCATATGTATCTGGCATGCAATCTCGTTGAAAGCGGCCGGTGACACTCTTCCGACTCTAGTTTACAAAAAAACGTGCCGCTTTCACTGCGAACTATCCATTTGTTACAGCGCAACTATTCACTTGTTAGCATACTCTCTTCATATACTGATGATCCAAGTACTTTCATCTAATAAAGTAGGTACGACCTACCCAATGCTTTGTGTAAATTGTTTGATAAAGAATGAATGGACGGGCCCTATCTTTACCCTAACTTACCCTCAAAAAACAGGCCAAGTGCGAGTCGAACTCGCGCGCCGAGGGTTCCGTACAAACTTCTATTTTTGTAAAATTGTTATAGTAAATTAGCTATTTTTATTAAACTACATATTAACGGTTTTCAGATTTTTGTTTTTTCCCTTTACATGTACTGCAAGACACATTTAATTAAATGATGATAATGAATAATGATTCTAGGTCACCGGGAAGTACTCTATAGGTATTGATTCCCTTGTGAAATCACCAAATATGCGAAAATTTTAGATATACACGGTCATATGTTTTCTTCACGTTGACTTACAAGTGTGATATTTTCACAGTTGAAAGAGACCATACACCCGGGTATTTGATATTATTTTAAACTGGATAACTCCTCGCGTTCATCGAGAAAAATGGTCTTGACAGACAGACGGACAACAAAGTGTACCTAATAAGGGTTCCTTTTTCCTTTTGCAGTACAGAACCCTAAAAAGACTCCGTGTTAAGATAAGTAGGTCAAATAGTTTCTGTTTCGCTAAATATAAGTAAATAAAGTCTGTGAGGTCATGATTTTATTGATATAGTAGGTACTATTTATATATAGCCCAGTATCGTAACTTGCATTTGATAGATAGATAACTCTTTATTGTACACCAAAATCAATAACTGAAGAAGATAAAATACATTATAAATCGGTACAATTGGCGGCCTTATCACAACATGTGATCTCTTCCAGACAACCTGGGTAGTGACTAGAGAATGGAGTTTGAGACAGGGTAGTTGACGGTGTACACAATACTATATGAACAAGATACCCGTTGGTACCTTTACTGAAGTAGTAACATATTAAATATCTAACTACAATTAAATACATAATTGAAAATAAAATAATAAACTACTACATACCAATTACATACATACATATACATAAATATGAATATACATACATACAAATACATACATCTAAATACATACATGTAATTACTTATATAAATTGTCGTCATATAAATGAGTAATGGAAAGTATCAGTAATGCTGCGTGACTTACAGTGATAGGTAATAATTTTTGAGATGTTTTTGAAATTCAGTTAGAGTTTGAGCACGGCGTATTGATATTGGCAGCGCATTCCAAAGTCTAACACCTTGCACTGCAAAAGATTTGTCAGCAAAGTTAGTGGAATGCGGTGGCATTGTCAAACTAAGATTGTTCGCCGATTTAAGTAACCTTGAATGTGATTCATGAAGGAAAGAAAAGCGTTGTTTAAGGTAAGGAGGAGTAGAAGGAAGAAATAGTATACTGTATAGTAAAGACAGAATATGAGTATTCCGACGAAGGCGAATGGGTAGCCACTTGAGCTTATTTCGAAATTCCGAAATATGATCATATTTGCGAAGACCAAATATGAAACGTATTTCAGACAGACATTCTGGAGACGCTCAAGTTTATTTAGCTGGGACTCAGTGAGATCGAGATAGCTGACATCTGCGTTATCTAGTATAGGAAGAAGGAGGGATTGCACTAACGTAATTTTGGTGGCTATGGACAGGAAGTTTCGAAGTCTACGTAATGACCCGAACGATGCAAATATTTTTCTACTTATATTATGTAGTTGAGGGTTCCAAGACAGACAATTGTCAAGGTAAATACCCAGATTCTTTACTTCACGGCTCAGCTGCAGAACATTACCTTCTAGAAGTAGTTGAGGTAGTTGAGACCATGGTACCCTGGCTATCATTTTCGGACTGCCGACAACAATAACCTGAGTTTTATGTGGGTTAAGCTGTAATCCATGAGCACGACTCCATTCACTTATCTTGGCTAGGTCGGTATTAATCACACCTACAGCTTCCGATAGCCTATCTACTGAAGCCTGAGAATAAATCTGAAGGTCATCTGCATAAAGGTGGTAGGAGGAAAGAAGACTGTCTGAGATAGAATTTATAAATATTGCGAAGAGTAGAGGTGATAAAACGCCACCCTGCGGCACGCCTGCAGTAGTGTTGCACCAAGATGAATGCATATCATCTATACGTATACACTGCCGGCGGCCAGTCAGGTAACTGCGAAACCAGTCAATTACTGTTGGAGATACGTTGAGAGAATGCAGAATCCCAAGCAGTACATCAAAATCCACGGTATTGAAAGCGTTACTGAAATCTAACACTGCAAGCACCGTTAGATTCCCGTGCTCCATGCCGGCTCTAATGTCATCCGTAATATGAACAAAGACTAAGGTCGTACTGTGTCCAGGGCGGAAACCAGACTGGAACCGGTTTAGGAGATTATTTTTGTTAAGGAAACTGCTTATTTGCTTGTGGACAAGACGTTCAAGGACTTTGGAAAGGAACGGTAAGATTGAGATTGGACGATAATCAGAGAAGGAAGTTGGATTGGATTTCTTAGGAAGGGGAACAATATGGGCATTTTTCCATTCCGCTGGAAAGACACCGCGGGATATTGAGAAGTTGAGGATGTGACATATAGCAGGTAGGATTACGTCAAGGATAGGGATGATCATATTACGGGTGACATTGTCATTGCCTACCGCATTTGATGTAATGGATAAAACACACTTCCTAACGTCACAAGCAGTGAATGGACTAAAAATAAAGGCAGAGTGATTGGGAGCTGGGAGCGATGAAATATAATTTAAAGTTTTAGTTTTACTTGCCGCATCAAAACTGGGCGAAGAAGAGAAATGTTTATTTAATGAATATAAGTCTATATCCTTTGGTGTAACGGTATCTCGTGCTTTACCAACTCCCAATGATCTAAGAAACTTCCATATTTTAGCAGGATCACCACATTCAACAGAGCTATGGATATGCTGGCGTTGTGCGCTCCTACACACCTTGTTGCAGCGATTTCGCAAGGTTAAATATTTCTCACGATTGACGTCATTAGGTCGACTCGCATACCGTGATTTAGCATTAGATTTTTTGAGCTGCAGCGACTTTATTTCAGCAGTAAGCCACGGTGCGGGTTGCATGCCTTACTTTAATTGCTCTTATAGGGGCATGAACATCAAACAGTTTTAACATGTTGTCATTAAAGATATTAACTTGCTCATCAACCGATTCAGCGGCAAAAAGAGATGACCAGTCAATGCTGTCAGCATCTATCCTTAATTGATTTAAGTCCATGCCACCAAAATTACGTTGAAGAATAATTTTAGACTTTGGCTTAGGTGGCCGAATTTTATAAGAAAGAAAAAGAAGATCGTGGTAAGAGAACGCGTCGGCTGAAAACTGACCATGTTTAGCAACGTGATCTTTAGAAGAGACCAAGATGAGGTCAAGAAGAGAAGGTACAGAGTGCGGGAAATGGTGAGTGGCATTGAGTGGAAGGATACATAAGTTACTAGATTCTACTATAGAGGAGAAAGAAGCAGAGCGAGAGTCATTCTTCAACAAACAGGTGTTGAAATCACCCATTATAATAGTGTGACTGTAAGAAGGGGAAAAGGTTTCAAGTAGGAGTTCGAAAGAAGAGAAAAAATTTATACGGAGAGAGGGACAGTAGTACACGCCAAGTAAAATTTTTGTATGGTTAAGTTCGACCTCAATTAAAAGATGCTCACCAGCATTTAGCGGCGGCGGCTGCGAGGACGCACTAACCATAGAAAAAATTAAATAATTCCGTAGATAGATGGCAACACCACCACCACCAGCGCCAATTCGATCGTTTCTGATGAGATGGAAACCAGGTAGTGAGTACGAAGTCGAAGGGAGACATGGTTTCATCCATGACTCGGAAACAAGGATAGCATGAATATTTTTAGATTCGAAGGTTGTCAGCATATCGGGGAAATGAGCCGGAATACTCTGAGCATTAATATGAATCACATTAAAGTTTTTTGGAACATCGTTAATATGATAATTAAGAGTATCAGCGAGCGACGGTAAGCTAACGAAGCTATCACCACCGCTACTGACCGAGAAGAAATCATCAGCATCACTATTAACTAATTCATCATCAGACATATATAATAATAATACTAAAATTAATAAATACTATGTTAAAATAATATACTTAAGTAACAAAAAGTATAATAAATAGGTAACAAATTATGTTGCTTGAAAAATTCAAAGCCTCACCTACTAGGTATTCAATAACCTACCAGTGCAGTGTAGAAACGTTGAGACGAAAAAAGTACACAAAAAGATGACTAAAAGGTCGTAACCATAAATAAAAATAATTGTATAAAATAAAATATTCAATAGAAAATAAAATTAATAAATGTTATATGTAAGTGTCAGTTTATAGTTAGCAAACCTCGAAAACTTGGCTGGAACGCGACAAGTATCAGTTTGACATTTCATATGACGTTTGAAAAAGATCAAATAGATGTATATTACGGACTTCAATTTTGACAATCATAGGAAAATGTTGTCTTGATATTGTTTAATGTATTATGTGAGATACAGTGGTGTTTATTTTATTATATAGGCAACGTATAATGTGATAAATATTCCACGACGTGTTCAACAAAAGTAAATCAAATAATATTGTGAATTATCAAAATGAAGATTTTTTTCTGGTGATTGGTGAAATGAAGTCCAGACTGTCAGGAAGGACGTTGCCAACCTTGTTGGTGGTTATCCCACCGTACGACGTTGCCAAGAGGATCCTCTTCTCTATTAACTACTTGACATTGGCAAAATACGAAATGTACTTTTTTGTGTTGCCATTAAATAAATAAATAATGTTAATGATGTATATTACAATAATATTCAACTTATTATTCATGTAAGCTATTTTATTGCTCTCGTCTAATCATTGACAGTGTCGGGGCAATTTACTTTTACAGCTCTCTTAGTGCAAATACCAATATCCAATAGGTATTATTGCTGGTTGGCTACGTGGACTAATCAGCGGATAGCTCTGAACCAATGCAACAAGAACAGGAAGAAGGTGGTACAATGAAGTTATTTAATTGGATGCAATACATAAATTAAACTATCTAGCTAAAGCATTTAAATTTACAATAATCTTTATTTGTAACTTTTGATACGTAATTTGTGTTAGTATATTTTATTATGCTAACACTTCTTTAAAAAGGAATGTACCCAAAAAGGTGGGATATCCGGTGGCTTAAAAACTAATCCACAAGAGTACCTACATGTCATCCCTAGCTCAGATAGATGCGTCATGTTTGACCGGTATATAATTACATTTCAGACTTGTAATTGCGTCCTGGGAACCGAGGAATGGTAGCATTTTTTGATCGAGTAATATAACTTACATAAATATTTGCTGTATCGAGCACTCATATATATTTATGTATCTTTCCTATATTGTGATTGAAGCGTATTCTATTTCATTTGCCGTTCGTATTTCATTTCGGACTGTTCGTTTGTGTATTTTAATAAGTTGTCAAATATTTATGTGTAGGAACGTGCCTTAACATAAAAAAATACAACCTAATTTACTTCTTTAAAATTATATACATACTGAAAATAGATTGAATATAGTTAGATACATTACAATATGGGCAGGTGGACGTTTATCATGTTCGTATTGCTGGTATCGTCACACTTTTTATACTGTGAATAGTAACGGGATGTATGATTTATATGAAACATTTATAAATACCATCATTATAGCATTCAAAGCAAATGGCTTAAACATTTCTATGAATTTGGAGTACTATGTAATAGAATTTTCCGGATTGGCAACCTACGGGTGATATCCCTAGTGTAGGCCTTATGGCCTTATGTTCGTTTGCTACATTTGTAGTATTAAGAAACATTAACTAAATTAACTTAATTAAGCTTTCGTAACTATATAATGTTGTATTACTGATAGGACGCAAAAAGATCCTACCTATACCTCAGAGTAGATAATATACTACGTATAACCTATACTATAATATGTCAATAAGTACTTAATATTAATTGGTATGGTCTATAGCTACTCACGCTAAACGCTTTGTGCGACGATGGATCGGCGTGCGCTCAATCCGATTTGTTAAATTAGTGACGTAGCGCTAATATGTTCTATAGTTTAGACCATACAGACAATTAAAGAAAATGCTCAAATCTATCCTTTTTTTTACATAAAACACTTGCCCAAATCGTTGCACGCGAGGGTGCCAAGGCGGAGGGATATTGAAAAGCCTTCCCGGATGTAAAAAGTATTCATAGTCAACCGAGGTGAACGCACGTGGATCACGATCTCAGAGGGATATTTGACGTGGAACATCATATGCCAACTTCTTGATAAACTTTACGCGTTATGTTATGTCGGTACATGCCAAGCGTAGTGTATGATTCAGTAAGCTCGAAAATTGTAAAACAATGTTTAGATTCAGTTACAATCTTCCCGTAATTCTTATTAGTCAAGCTTCGAATCAGCAATACAAGTGTATTAAGTAAAGATGAAATAGATCAACAAAACATAGAAGGTAGTTTAGTGAAATCCAACAGAGGATACAACGTTAATGAGAAAACTTAGATAAGTTTATACTAATACAACTTGCGGCAAAGGGTTTAGTTGTGGTAAAAACTATTCGCGTGGGCCGTCGCAAAGTATAATAATGCTGCAGTAAGTCAAGCACGTGCTATTGTTTTCCAAAAACCAGTTACTTGGACGTACTTATGACGCATTTACTTATTCAAATATGAATTATTTTTAACGACATTATTAAGGAGATCTTATACCTGATATTAAATTTTTATTTGCCTCAACGTTTCGACGAAGACGTTGTATAAGACCCGTTCATAGGTCACTAATATGTGTTTATATCTCTTAAGTTTGAGGGACAGTATTTGTTGATTTTGTCCATTACTCAACCCTCTCACCCTATGATTATTCTCTTAAACGTTACTCCTCACAAAGCATAATTTCACAAGCGCAAATACTCACATTAATAATATGATGGCCTTAAAAAAACACTTTTTGTAATATGCATCTTCCTACGAAAAATGATTTTGTGTTTCGAGCACTGACCGTGGCGCGTGGTTCCGAGAGTTACTTTGGTAAATAGGTCCTGTTAGGTAAATACATTAATCAATTTAACGTAAGTATTACAATTAATATCCGTTGCTAAAATGCATGCAATGAGTCATAACATTTTCTAAACTATGTATTCAATTAGCCTGAGATACATTAATTACAATTTCTATTTATGACAAACTTTGTCCCGCATTACGTGTAAGCTTGTTTCCCTCAAGGTTAACTAACGGCCCGATATAAATAAGGTTTGGCTATTATACTAATGCTTTAGTGAATACGTCAATTCATTACGCTAACTAGCAGGTTCTACACCGGGATATTAGTAATAACAAACGATCTTAGAAATTACAAGTTGTTATAATGTTACTGCCTCGTTTAATCCCTGTCTCCAAGAGTAAATACTATTTACTTTAACATAGACAATAGTATTGTGACAAATATATTCAAAGATTTAATTTTAAAGTGTGAAGTGGAATGTAGAGCTGAGTTATGTAAAATAAGAGCACGCGTAAAGTATTTTGGAATTAATTGCATACCAGTTTACAATTACAAGTTATATGAATATACATAATATATTGCTTTTATCAGAGTTTAGATTTTCACGGGCTTGACCCCATTTTGTAACAAATGTTGATTTTTAGATAACATAGATAACTATCTCCGTAAGTTTTGTAATTAAATACTTGCCTTTGTTAAATATTTGCCGCGTCTGTAGCTGAGCGATAATGTACTTGGTGAGAAACGTTGAAATTCTGGGTAATGTTGGTGGACAACTGCTCTGTGTGTACTTATATTATGCCAGAAAAATAAAAAAACTTCTTATAAAGAAGCTTTTATATGTGAGCTACTTCAAGATTAATTCAACGATCCCAATACGACAGGGCTATCGTGTTAAGTTGAGGAGTTCCTACTTTAGTTTATTCCTACTTTACCATCAGGCAGCGTAATTTTGCTGGGAAAATGTTCGCGTCGTGACAAAACAAATCGATTCATTTAATAAATGTAATTGTTGTAATTCCCTGCGACATTTTCAAGCAAAACTTAACAAAAGAAAACAATCTTTTAATTTTCGTTACTTGGGCAACCATGTCGAAGTTTGTTAGCAAACATTCTTGTCATTGTGTTCAATTACATTGGTGTTTATAATAAAACAAGCTACTTGACTTGACAGCGGAATGAAGCTTTTGGCGGCTCCTCGTAAGCCTGTTAAAAAGCAAACTTTCCACAAGTCAGCTCGTGATACCACACAAAGACATTAAATTTAACTTGATGACGCAGTCGCTTAAACTTACTCGTATTTCCTTCCATTATTTACTTTGTATAAAGCCTAAAGAAACCACTCGGTCAGTGACGTTGCGTAACTTTTTATTGACTCGCGTAATGGATATCCATCTAAGAATGGTCCAAATTATGTTTTGTAAATAGTGAAGCAATAGGGCATAAAATATACGAAATTATTGGTTTATAAAGAAAGGCCGAAGAAATGGCCAATGTATATGTCATGATAAAATAATAAGTAGTTATATACAATGCTTAAGTACCCTAGCTTTCTTCCCGTTTCGTTTATTAGTATTGTGTCATGCAGGTTTCTTTCGAAACTTTGCAATTTATATAAGCCTCGAGGTCTGTCGAAAACTACATTAATTCAGTCTCAATGAGACAAGATCTCAGGGATCAGGCTCTTCTAAAGAATTGAGACATTTAGTAAAATCTATTAGCTCAGAGTAGATAATATACTACGTACTATTTGTTATTGATTACGTTACGTTATATTACGTTACATTACGTTATACGCATACATTTTTACTCTTCATGCTCAAAAAGTTCGTCATTATAACGTTCCAGAGCGGGGAAAAAATAGAATATCCTGTTCTATGGGCAAGTTTTTCCTTTTTTTATTTTTGTCTGTTACGTATAAAAACTAAAATATTTATTCACAAATAGAAAGATTATGAATAAATACTACTACAACTGTTTTATAAACAATTAATATTTTTTTATTTTTGAAAATGGAACTACCAAGTCGGGGATTTCTTTGGAGGAATAGGTGCATTGCGTTGCGGCTACAGAAGAAATAAAATATAGTCATTAGCGCGAAATCTTTAGATATTTTTCTAATTACATATTGAATTGATGACCATAATTCATAATATAGTGAAAAGCAGTGTCACACACGGCGCTAAAACCCATTATAACTTCGGTTTCTAACTACGATTACAATTTCGTATACAATGGATCACTTTAGCACCTTGTATAAATAATAATCTACTAAATTTGATAGTCAAATTTATTAAATGAATTTTCTATTCCTTTGAAGTTTTTTAAGTCGATGTAGATTTTAATAAGCCTACGGTAAGCCAAGCTGATGACAAATGTTTGTTAAATATACTTAGGTAAATGTTACAGCAAATAAGATTGGTTTTTCAACGGGTTTAATAAGGTGCAATAAACATTTAATTTTGTTTGAAAGTAAACCGTAGTCGTCAACTTTATAGCCCATAGGAAAAGTTAATATACTTAAGAGACGAGCACTTTTTATATCAACTAATTGTATCCATTAAATTTCTTTAGTGTATTATAAGACGTGCAGATATCTATTTATTATTACCAGATGTTATAGTTTTGACCTACATTTAGATTTTATATTTAGTTAGATCATAAAAACGAATGTTATTGTCATATTTGACTTGATCAATGATTATTTCAGAAATTAGGAAAATACGAAGGAGTAACTGAAAAGGGTAAAGCAACTTCTAACGATTTTTGAGGATATATTTTACTGTATTGTAATGGGAATCTTTCTCCTCGTTTTTACTTCTTAACTTATTATTATCTATACATTATAGATATTGTATCAGTGGTGACCTTGTGGTTGAAGCAACGGCCTGTCATCTGATGGGCCCAGGATCAAAGCCCGGTCTGTACCAATGAGTTTTTCTAAGTACAGTGAATGATCACACCACGAGCGTAAAAAAGATAGGTTGGGGGAATTGGGATCTCCCGTGGGTTTTACAATACAAATTGGAGTCGTATTGGTATGGTATTGCTAGCGGGTATAGGCTACTATAATCTCCTATTATTGGCAGACGTGACGCTTATCATCAAGTGTCGATCGCCAAACGGTAAGCTCTCTCATTACACCGTCACATATGAGATAATATACAATTGTTTCTTTCCTCTTCTGTGTCATTATTCAACTCGGTCTCTTAACAATATTCCCCTACAGAACTTAATTTAATACAAGCATAAACGTTTTTTTAGTTTGTGTTTATCCGATTTTGTTTTCAATCAGCGCTCTCTAGTATTATATATATTATCTTATATACCTACACCTGGCTAACATTTTACTTTGGGTTTACGCGCTTATTTATTTCCCCTTTTAATTAACTTTGTCAAGGTTTTCGGGCAGAAGGGACAGATTGAGAATAGGTATGTATTTATGGTTATAAAGGCTCGTGTAAGTGGGTCGGTATCGAGCGGAGTCGCGTGCCGTCTGGAGTCGGTCGCTGCCCCCTCGAGCGTCGCGTCGTTAACCCGGAAATGCAGTTTTAAAAGTATTAACACAAGAACATTCCGATTAAATATATCTATTAACCATTAAACCGCATGAGGCTATTGGTTTGTTTGGGCGGTATCGATGATACTATTGGGATAATCATACTAGTGGACCTACTTGGCAGACCAAAGACCTAGTATTTAAGTCACTAGGCAAGACTTGACCCTTACCATAAGATGCATACCTACAACTATCTTTTCTCTTAGAGTAAAATATATGTCGGCGGGCTGCCACACTTCATAACAAATACGGAAAAGAAACACGCGTCCGGAAGTGACCTCAAAATAAAAAAGGGATTTGTTTATTGTAATTGGTTAATAGATTGCGTTTAAAAACATTCAAGTAATTGATTAATATTGCTTATGATTAGATACAAATTATTTTGATGTATTCTGTTGCATTTCCGAAATTAAAGCACGTGGACATTGTTTTTATTTCGTATTAACATTAAAAATAGATTTACACATGCTAATAGCTTTTAAAATAGTTTAAGATGTTTAATTATCAAATTGTAACATTTTGTAATGTAAAAACTATTTTTATTGTGCAAAGATAGGTGTTTGTTCAAATGAACGACTCACCTAGTTTTGCTATAAAAGGCCGAGCGCACACCGGACTGAGCATTCTCGCTCGAGCCGTCGTAGCGATCGGACCTCCTCACGAACTTCGATAAATAAATCAAAGTAGTAGTATTACTTGGTTTACTTTGATCACCGAAGATGAGCGACAGCCCTAACCATGGAATTTGTGACGCCAGCAATGCTGGTGTCACGTTTTTTAAAAATTACTACGGGGACCCTGCCTCGTCATCAGAAGTGGGATCAGAACAAGCTCTGGTCCCAACCACATCCTCAGCGACTTCGGTTCAACCTGTCACGACTGGAACAGCGCAGGGCAGTACCAGGCTGATAGACCCTGCCTCATTGAACACTTCAGGAGTACCAGCAAACAACTTTAACACCATGCAGCCCATCACAACGGGAATTTCCACAGGCACGACGTATACACCAATCGCTGCGGAAACACCAGCTTCCGTAGGGGTACCATTCATGTCAATGGGACCCACATCTTACACTCAAGAAGTATACCCTCCAGGGGTACCCATCGCTGCTGGATCGTCCAACGCAACGACCATGCATCCAAATACTCCAATAGTCGGATGATTTATGATGCAAATGATGGAGATGATGCAAAGGATGTCCGAACGGTTGTATTCTCCTCCGGAACCAAAAATCAGGATCAAGGATATCTATCTACCGTCATTTGATCCTGACAGTCATGTTGGAGTCCGGGAATGGTGCCAGCACATCGATAATGCAGCTGCTAGCTACAAACTTAATGACCTGGATCTACGCACTAAGGTGTGTGGACTACTGAAGGGAGCTCAATGCCAATACATTACGCGACCATTACCCACTGCCACTAATCTCAGATCAGATCGATCAAT
The DNA here is from genome assembly GCA_951449985.1 of Falcaria lacertinaria. Lineage (NCBI taxonomy): Eukaryota > Metazoa > Arthropoda > Insecta > Lepidoptera > Drepanidae > Falcaria > Falcaria lacertinaria. Next base: position 5,186,250 of record OX602113.1, on the reverse strand, counting down.
TAGCCAATGGGTATTACTACACCAGCTTTGATATGGCTGCTGGGTTTCACCAAATACCCATCGCAGAAACGTCCATCGAGAAGACAGCATTTGTGACACCAGATGGCTTGTACGAGTACATTACCATGCCGTTCGGGTTGAGCAATGCCTGTTCAGTATATCAGAGGTGTATCAACAGAGCATTGTACCCACTGTTAGGATCCGTCGCACAAGTGTACGTTGATGATGTACTAAGCAAAAGTACAAATTTCAGCGAAGGACTATCCAACATTGAACGCATCCTAATAGCCTTACAAGAAGCTGGCTTCTCCATCAACGCCGACAAAACTTGGTATCAGACGGCAAAGTACGACCCAGCCCAAGGAAGGTGGAAGCTCTGGTCAAAGCCCCAATACCAAAGAACGTCAAACAAGTGAGGCAATTCAATGGGCTCGCAAGCTATTTCAGGAAGTACATCCCGGATTTTTCACGCATCATGGTACCGCTGTACGAATTAACCAAGCAAGGAGCCAAATGGGAATGGGAAGACCGACACGAGAAGGCCAGGTCAACAATAATTCAATGCCTCACCTCAGCTCCAGTGCTGACCCTTTTTCAAGAAGGAGCACCAATACAGCTGTATACAGACGCAAGCAGTCTTGGTTTTGGAGCAGTCCTCGTGCAAATTTTCGAAGGACGACAACATGCAGTAGCTTTCATGAGCATGAGGACCACTGATACTGAAAGCCGCTATCATTCATATGAACTGGAAACATTAGCAGTGGTCCGAGCAATAAAGCACTTTCGACAGTACTTATACGGAAGAAAATTTACAGTAATAACTGACTATAATTCCCTTAAGGCGTCAAAACACAAAAAGGACTTGTTACCGCGGATTCACCGATGGTGGGCGTTCCTACAAAACTATGACTTCGAGCTCGAATATCGTAAAGGAAACCGGCTCCAGCATGCTGATTTCTTCAGCAGAAATCACAGTGAACTAGTAGTAAACGTAATTACAAAAGACGTAGAATGGTTAAAGGTCGAACAACGACAAGATGAAGAACTTCGGCCAATACTGAATAACCTGATTGACAACAATCCAGTGGAAGGTTTTACCTTGGAAGAAGGCGTTCTGAAGAAGCACGTCCTAGATCCGATATTCGGTCAACAGCTGCGAACAGTAGTACCGAAGCCCTTCCAATGGAGTTTAATTAACTCCTTCCACACCACACTCAAGCACCCAGGTTGGGAGAAAACCCTACAGAAAATCAAAGAAACCTACTGGTTCGATAAGATGAGCACCACGATCCGAAGATACGTTGACAACTGCGTAGTATGTAGAACTTGTAAAGGCACATCTGGGGCAGTACAAGCACAGCTTCATCCGATTGGAAAGCCAACATGTGCATTTCAAGTAATCCACATGGATATCACGGGAAAGTTGGGAACCCAAGAGGATCAACAGTACTGTTATTGTAACAGTGGACGCATTCACAAAATACGTAATTTTATATCATGTCACTGATAAAAGCCCACACAGTACGCTTGCTGCATTAAAACGTACAGTACATTTATTTGGAACACCAGTACAAATAATTGTGGATGGAGGAAGGGAATTTTTAGGCGAGTTCACACAGTTCTGTGAACAGTTTGGCATAAACATTCATGCCATAGCGCCAGGCATCAGCCGAGCAAATGGCCAGGTGGAGAGAGTGGTAGCCACACTGAAAAACGCGCTGGTAATGATCAAGAATTACGAGACCGAACAGTGGCACAGCTCTCTTGAAGAACTACAGCTAGCAATGAATTGCACAGCACATCGCGTGACAGGAGTAGCACCACTCACGCTGATCACACAACGGAAGCATTGCGCACCACCAGGATTACTCAACCTGGTCGACATTGACAACCAAACGATTGACATAGAAGCGTTGACCAGACAAGTACAGCAACGAATGACTCAGACCGCTGAGTATGATAGGCAACGTTTCAACTCCCGCAAGGCTAAAATAAATCATTTTCATCGTGGGGACTATGTCCTGATCAAAAACAATCCCCGCAATCGAACATCATTGGATCCCAAATTCAGTGTGCCCTACGAAATTATCAGGGTTCTTGAAAATGACCGCTACATGGTAAAAAAGGTGGTAGGCAGAGGCCGCTCCAGAAAAGTCGCCCACGATCAACTTCGGCGTGCACCACAACCGGGAAACCAAGGTGCCATGTCGGCGGGTGATGATCTCGAGACACCTCAAAACAACGTTTCAACTGCCCCTGATCCAGTGCCATCCACATCTCAAGCTGGCCAGTCAGTCCAGATAACTCACAACGACGAACACGCGTCATCGGATTAAAACCGGTGAGTCAAAATTCATTATTTTATCACATTTTCAACTAGAATCTACAAGAATAAAATGTCTGGAGAGTGGTACCTCTGAGCTAAACCATGTGTTACCCTTGAGCTAACCACGGATCCTTGACGCATCCGCAAGTGAACCCTGAGATACCGTAGGGACGCCTTGTGGAACTATGGGTAGACACGTACACACCACAGATTCTAAATTAATAAGGCAGTACACTTAAGATGTTTTTGTGTACTGTTGTAGCAACAATAACCCTATAAAAATAAGCAACATAGGTTGCTTACTGATACCTACCTGAAAGAAAAACGTTTTCTTAAATTCAGGCATCAAACATCACAACGCAGGCAGGCGCAGAGCACGCGCCGCCTGTCAGAATGGCCGTGTCGGCGGGCTGCCACACTTCATAACAAATACGGAAAAGAAACACGCGTCCGGAAGTGACCTCAAAATAAAAAAGGGATTTGTTTATTGTAATTGGTTAATAGATTGCGTTTAAAAACATTCAAGTAATTGATTAATATTGCTTATGATTAGATACAAATTATTTTGATGTATTCTGTTGCATTTCCGAAATTAAAGCACGTGGACATTGTTTTTATTTCGTATAAACATTAAAAATAGATTTACACATGCTAATAGCTTTTAAAATAGTTTAAGATGTTTAATTATCAAATTGTAACATTTTGTAATGTAAAAACTATTTTTATTGTGCAAAGATAGGTGTTTGTTCAAATGAACGACTCACCTAGTTTTGCTATAAAAGGCCGAGCGCACGCTGGACTGAGCATTCTCGCTCGAGCCGTCGTAGCGATCGGACCTCCTCACAAACTCGATAAATAAATCAAAGTAGTAGTATTACCTGGTTTACTTTGATCACCGAAGATGAGCGACAGCCCTAACCATGGAAGTTGTGACGCCAGCAATGCTGGTGTCACGTTTTTTAAAAATTACTACGGGGACCCTGCCTCGTCATATATAATACATAATAAGTAATTTTTACGACAGTTTCCAATGGAATATGCTCGTTTATATTTGAACTATCTGTTGAAAACATTAATTCATTGTTTTAATTACCACTGTCCAAAATTACTTGTGATTTTCATAATCAATTTAAAAATTGCAACGTTTTTACAGGCAATCTAAAAAACTATTTTAAGAAAACATCTACTGAAGAAAATCAAGAGACGAATTTGTTGAAACAAACTTTAGGCATCGGCAAAAGAATGTTCATTGCTTACGCGAATTAGAGAGAGCAACTGTTTCAACATTTAATTTGAAATAACTTGGTACAATATCAATGTTTACGAATTAGTTACAATCATTCTGTTGCGCGTTAAATCTGTTTTTTCACAAATTTTGTCCAGTTACGTCAGTTATGCTTTCGTGTGCACGGCTAGTCCTTTCTATACATAATTATAAAACATCATGCCATGACTAATTCTACAAAGGTTATATTTGTACGTAGTATATGATAATATACCAATTAGTTATAAGATAACCTCAGAGTATATCTACTCTGAGGTTATCTTATAACTAATTGGTACAGGCCGGGGTTTAAACATGGGCTCATCAGATGACAGGCCGTTGCTTAAACCTACACAGCCACCACGGCTCACCTGAGCCGTGGTGGCCTTGTTCTTTGTTTCGGTTTGTTATTTCTTTGTCTTACCTAAAACGTTATAAAAAAAACTCTGTGTGAATCCGCCCGGAGCCTACTTCGGAACAACTCCTTGTGTGTGTGTCTAAATAAGATGCCGAAACCAACTTTAGGTACCTATGGTTAATTTACGTTGAATATAAACTATATCCAATCTATTACTCCGATTTGTTTTGCAGACTCCAGTTATAAGTCGGCACTTAATTAATTTGCCATTTATAAATCCAATAAAAAAAACAATGTATTTTTTTTTTTTTATATTTACATTATATAGCAGAGCTCTTATTATGTGATTATTTGTTAAAAGCTATAAAGTTGTTCAAGCGGTCGATACATCGAGGCGTGAAATTATATTGTTCCGGCAAACAAACACGCCATGGTAAATAACGAAAGCTTTTGTTTTATTGTAAAACAGGCCAAATGCCGCGTCAGTTGTAGCGGCAGGCGTCTCTGTTCGTTCGTACCGACCAATGCAAAAAATATTAAAACGTACTTAGGTACTGCAAAAGGTTGATATTGTTTTTCATGCGCATTTTCCAAGACCGTAGGTATTGAAGTATTTTCAAGGACTTATCAACTGATACTACAACTAGAGCATAGCAAGTTACACTATCTATATATTTGAGTACCTATATAGCCATGGTGACATAAAGAGTCGAAGTTTCTTTAAAAGTCACATACATGGAGTTAAAACGAAAGTTTACGAGCTACACATTTATTATACGCTTTTCTCGGTTGACATTCCTTCCCCAAATTTTCCTCTCTCCGCTATTCAACTTTGAATGTAGAAATCCAAAACAAATGGCGTTTTTAGTGCCGATTGCGTTAGATTGTCGGTGTGAAAACAGGCTGCCTATTCTGCCAATTAGGGTGTCTCGTTGTAAAGGGAAATATAAGGAGATCTCATAGGAAGCTAATTAAAATATATAACATTTAACAAATACATAAAGAACATTTATTTATTTGTTAATTTATTAAAAATGTATACATGTGTTAATTGTTTTTCACAGATTTCCTTTCTATTCTTTCAGCTTTATTATACATATATTTTTATTAACCTTTTATCATCTTGGTAGCACTGATTGGTAGATCTTGATTGTCTTAGATAATAATTATCAAAATAAAGTGCAATTGATTTCATATCTAAAATTACTATTTTTTTTGTTTCAGGTCATACTGAAAACGTAATATATATTTATTTAAATAAAAAAAAGTGTTTTTTTAAATTGTTATTACAAACGCAACTGTGAAGTTTTATAAGTGAGTGGCACATTTCCATTAAATACACGTCTACTGACGTAGGACTACTGTAGTGAGTGTATAAAGATAGTGATGTCAGCGTGCGTGGTGGAGGAAGGTCGGGAAGAGGGCGGCGGCTCGATTTCGCCAGAGGAGGAGGTGCCAGAGCGCCCACGCAGAGAGGTGTTGCTCAGTGCTCGCGGCAGAAGGGCTTGCTCCGAACAGGGCCCACATCCTGGACTGCATCTACGTAAGCTTTTAACGGTCTTTTTATACCACTAGTGATAAAAAAGCAGGGGAAACGTCCCCTGATGGTAAGCAATAACTACCACACACCATGGGTATCACTCGCACGTTGCTGACCCTGCAATAATCTCTTCACAGACTTTTTGAATACCCCATATTGCACTTTCTTTGGAAAACCACGACAGAGACATGTTTCCACAAACGAATATTCGGTAGAATAATGCTTGCCACATCATTAAGATCTAACCATATACGTAAGTTTGCATATACGTAAGTGATGTGGCCGGATTCGAGCATTGATGGCCTATTTATTGTATTTACAGGGAAAGTAACAGTTTTTGAAAATAAGGCTGGATTGAGCAACCACAGAGTAATTCTTCCAGCTAAGGGCAAATATTTTTCCCATCAGCTACTTTGCAATTCTCTAAAATATAACCTAGAGGTTTCAAACTACAGCGACAAGCGCGCTTTAATTGACATCTCACTTGTGTATTTTAGAAAGACTTATCTTATACTTGTACTTATAATTGTATATCATAACGAGTTGTGGTAAACTATATCATGCTGTAGCCACCCTTATCAACCGATGTCCCTTTTATTTACACTTGAGTGGGTTCAAACGTGACACTAAGCCCAATATTCCATCTTAGGATATTGGATCCATTAAACAAACGCCAAGTTTTGATATTCCTACTTGAAATGCAATTTAGAAAAAGTTAGTAGTGCTGAGCTGTCAGTTCGTACTTATAAAGAAATAGCACTTATGGGTTTCTTCTTATGATATTATGACCATGCAACGGTATTAAATATCTACGTATCGGGTATAAATTAAAACAAAATATCCAAGTATGTAATTGAAGCATTTGACAGCTGTTTATCCTACGTTCGATGTCATACATGGGTAGATGATGATAATAAACATCTTTTGATATGTGTATGACTGTGTATTAGTACATTAGGATGAGACGACTATGACGGTCCGGTATAAATCTGCAGGTGGATTATATTCTCTCTGGATAATATTGTCAACTGAACTTCAAATAATTCATTAATAAAATAATTACTGTATCTGTTGATAATACACACTAAAATGTACGAATGTTTCAAAGAATCTTTAATGGTTCTATTGGACGGAAATAATTGAGTGAGCACTCTAGAGTCAATAATCGAGCAAAGTGAGAAAACCTTAAATAATTAATTGACTGTTGCTCGGGCAACGAACGACTAAACGAATTCCTGAGATATACGCAATTCTTCTAAAATTTCAGAGAAATCAACTATAACTTAACCTGGGATCGGACAAATGCAAATCTATTAATTTATTTCGGGGCACACAATCTCAGGATTTGACATATATATATATCTCCAAACGTATTGGATAATATTGTTCTGTGTGACTGTTATTATCATTATCTATAGTTTATGAAAGGAATACTTAAGTCAGTACAATTTACTGATTATGATTATACTTGTGATTGAATAATGAGGCAAGATATAATAAGATACGTTAGTCAGTTATTACCAAGATGAATATCGTACGTTATTCTAAATTAATATTCTTCTTTGCCTCACTGTAACCTAATTTACATGTAAAAAGGCGATGAAAAGCTTGGCACAGGGATCAATATACCGTAAACAGGCCAAGTCTTGATTATATCATTATGTCGGCCCGGATTTACCACGTCACTCATTTTAAATATTTACACCACTAGGCGATTTTTAATGAAAGCGGTCCGTTGTGTATGTTTTATCCCAACATTCAGATCATTAAGCCATCCCCAGTGTTATTTATTATTTGGACACTTTGAATTTATAGCGGAAAGTGTACGAAGTTTAAATATCAAAAACATACAAGTTTGAAGCTAGTTATACACATTAAGAACTAAGTAGTAATATAAACTAAGCCTCTTGTATATTGGTTATGTAATTTAATAACGTTATCAATTACAATAATAATAACGTTATAATAATCTTGATTCTCAAACTATTTAGTAACTAGCTGCCCGCCCCGGCTTCGCACGGGTAGACATTAGTTTCGGAGCATAGACATTTATCAAATATTTTGGCCACCCGTGCGGAGCCGGGGTGGGCAGCTAGTATAATATATAGCCTATGTTACTCAGTGATAATGTAGCTTTCTAACGGTGAAAGAATTTTTGAAATCCGTCCAGTTGTTTCGGAGCCTGTTCAATACAAACCCACAAAAATACAAAAATTCAAACATCCAAATCTTTCCTCTATGTAATATTAGTGTAGATTAAAGTGTAAGTACAGACTTACTCTCGGGGTTCCAAACATTGTCAATTACATTATTTAACCTTCTAAATTTACAAACATTAACTTATTTGAACATAATCTGAGCTGTTAAGGCAAGTACTTTATGGAATGCAAATGATTGATGCAAATACCAAGTACATACCTATATATAATATGTAGGCGAATGGAAAACAACGGTCATTTCATCCTATTTCATGCAGCAACAAACATGGCTTTCTAAAAATACACTGATGGATTTGTTCAATCAAACACCGGTTCAAATTGACGTCCCAAGTGTTGCCGTTGGTTGGAAGTGAATTAAAGTCGTGCAGATTCATGTACGTATGTACGTTGAATGATTTCGAGGCTGACTGTCACCCTACGGGTAGAGCGTTCATTATCATAAATCATAGGGCATGCACGACTAACTAATATCCCCCTAATCAATGCACTGCTTTGCAGGTGATGCAAAGCAGTGCATTATATGTTTACCAAATACTTTTTTTACCAAAACAGAATAATAACTGTTACGTGTCTTTGAACTTTTCTTCCTATTAATCAATAAAAAAAGTTTCCCTTATAATGCCAGCATCTCGTTTATAAAATAACAATAAAATTCCTTTATATGATCGAAGACAGTCAGACAGACTTGTTATCATTATAACTTTTACTGTTTTAATTAACGCTGAAATAATTCACTACTCTGAAAGATCTTTACTCTTTTAGGAGTGCTTAAAGGTAATGAATGTACCTATATAGTAAAGGGGGGCTTTGTTATAAAATTTGGTGATTTAGGCTGGTTTGGATCGTTTATCAGATAGATTCTTCGGCAGATAACACATTTTTATTAAGATTTTAATAGATCAGTTTTTAATAAGCTATATAAACTAATTAAACGCTTTAATATAAGTGATTCTATAAATGATCTTATCATACCTCCTTTGTATCCAACAGAATACGGCACATCACATCTGTGGGGCGCCAACAGCGGACGTCGTGGGTGGAGTCGCAAGCGCACATCCGCGCCACAGATGAGCAACGCGCATGGCTCCATGCCACGGGTTGCGCTCGTGCTGCGTTCGCGCCGGAGCTGGCCAGTAGCACCACAATCTTATCGCAGGTAAACTTTATTTTAGAATATCATAAAGTTTCAGTCATGTTATGATATTACCCTTGAAGGCTGTTGAATATTTATTTCATCTTTTCAATGTGCTCTTAAGCCATTTTGTACTGTGCATAAGATAAAATATTATTTCATTTAAATGAATTGTAACCACGAGGCGGAAGCACACACGCACGTCAAAAATGGATACATTTAAATTGAAAGTATTTTCGTGTTCCTTATGTTATGACGTGGAGTTAAATAAAAATAAAATAAAAGTAAGGTACCTCCCGTATTGAATTAAAATCAGATTTTTTTAATGGGAATCTATAATTATACGTAGTACCTTTGTACTATAAAATACTCCCAGTTACTTAATTTAACCCTATTTAAAGAAGTTTATTATTGTAAGACTAAGGTAAGATTGTGTCCTTGTAGCATTTTGCCAATCGCGTTAAAATTATTTGTTTGATTTTATCAAAGATTATGGCTTTGACTCGATCAAACGCAGGGTGGAAGCTATCGATTTTTAAAGATTTAGGTACTTACATGGATACGCCTTCGGCGAATTCTGATAATGAAATCTCAAGGCGTGTAGGTTTCACGTTGCTGATAATTATTAGGATATGAAACGCTTTACATTATATTCAGACGATGTATTTTAAGGTGTGTTGATCAAGCCGAGTATGTGGTACCGCTTACGAGTACATAGGCAAAGATTTTCGTTGCTTCCATATGAAGTATCTAAAGTAGCAAAAGGCAAAAGCATATATTTGATTACGTTACATACAAGCTAAAGTACATTCTTGATGACCATGTAATCAAAGAGGTTCCCAGAGCGTATCGCCAAATTTTGTTCACGATTTAAGTAATTTGTCCGTTGTTTAAGTTAGCTAACTATGTTTATGTAATCAATTAACGACACGTGCCACTTAGTGCTCCATCGAACCATTGGAGGCTGACGTAATTCATTAACGCACTTATGTGCTAGTTTACTAAGGGTCACGAGTACCACGCTTTAATATAGTAGCATTTATTGATATGTACAAACGGGTATAGGTATTTCCCGCTAGTAATAATGTCATATATTGCGAGATATTATGAGATACATAATGAATGTCATATTCAAACTGCGTTCTAGTTAAACCTGGCAAACTGTTTCACATCGTGATAAACAACTAATACAGAATCAACGGAGATAGCTACAAGAAATTAATGTATTGACTTGTTAGATTATTTACTACACCGTCGCATTTCATCGCATTCGTTATTAGTAATAATTTCTGCAAAAAATGATGAATGTAAAATAAGCAAAAGAGGTGTGTAAATCAAGAGTGAATTGGCGCTCTATACTCTCTGTCTACCCCTTGAGTGACGGCGTGATGAAATGTATGTATGTATAATTTCTGTACTTTTGTTGTTCATCAGGGCTAAATTGTCAGTAATAACATTCTGTCTTAAAGCGGTTCCGTATCCCAGCCTGTACCAAATGTACAGTAATTCATCACACTCGCAGTTATTTGGCGAAGGAAAATATTATAAAGAAAATAGGAAAGATATGACACGAAATTCAAACGTACTGACGTATGCGTATGTAACGCGTATGCCAACAGCCTACAGGGCATCTGCAACCACAAGGCCGAACTAAGGAATATTAAGCTGCCCTAGGACGTCAGTTAAAACCATTAATCTTGTGAATAAAGTTACATTGTATGATGTACTGGCGGGTTATAAGATGGTTCTTATATAAAGAACTAGCGGCGCTCGTGATTTCGTACGCGTGGAATGAATTATTTTCATGGGTTTAATTTTTTTGCGCGGTACCCTAATACTTTTCCAAAATAAAAGTTAAGTTCCAAATTATAGCATTAGCTGTCAGCCAGTGAAAGTTCTGTTCAAATTGGTCCAGCCTTTTGGACTTGGTTCACAATTTCATGGGCTTTTATATTTTTTGCGCGGAACCCATTTTTTCCAAAATAAGAGCAGCTTAGTAAAATCAGCTATTAGCCAGTGAAAGTGCCGTTCAAATCAGTTCAGCTGTTTCGGAGTTATAGCCATGTACACATTTTGGCTTTTTATACCCTATCACAGGAGAACCGTGTTTCAACACGGTTCTCCTGGGATAGGGGATTAAAATAATCCTATGTATTACCTCGTACTATTAACTCATATCGTGCCAAGTTTCATTTGCATCCGTCATGTAGTTTCGGCGTGATGCGCGGCCAAGATACAGACAGACAAAAATAAAAACAAAAAGATTTGGGTTCAGTATCGAAAATTTTGTGCTCTACAAACCTGTTACAGTATTATTGTAAGTAGTATAGATTCACCGACATTTTAAACTTTCCTGCAAAGAGAATGTTCAGTGAAAACGTAATCAAATTAGTATTGGGAGAAGTGAGGGCTCTATTGATTTTTATGGTCTGCGATTTGATAACACCCTCGGAGCACGTATATAATAATAATTTTCAAACACGGATTCTCCAAATTGCGAAAAATTCCGCTTTGAAATATGGTGGAAAGAGAAAACTCCACGGTGGTTATTTTATTTTACCTTCCACAAGTAACACAACTTGTTTGAAGTATTCATCAAGTAAGAACAAGAAAACAAGAACTTATTGTGTGGTTTTCACTTACTTATATAAAAAAAAACCTTCATTGGAAGCATAGCGATATGGGAAATTTTATAATGGCTATGTACGTGAAGAGATATTTGACATTATTTTATTTGATAAGCGCCATACTTGTGTCTCTTAGTGTAAAAGATGTTACTTTGATGTATTTACACCCTATGTATCTTACTTGATTGTAAATTAAAATTAAAAGAGGTAAGGCGGAATGGGAGGAACACCTCCAACTTACAAAAGACCGCAGTCAAATAATTTACTTTGATGTAGTGTAGTTTCAACCGTAAGTAAGGTTGCCAGAGGTCCACGATGATACGCTGTGCTGGCAGTATGGATATACTGGTACAGTGTAGTTGATAATGGGTTACTAATACCCCTGGTATTGCTAGCGTCTATAGGCTACGGTGACTGCTTACCATCAGATGGGTCGTACGCTTGCGTGCCGGCTTTGTAGATAAAAAAAGCCATACCTGTTTCTAGTCTGTGTCTAGTACACGCTTTTGGTTTCAAAATAATAGATTTACAAACAAACTGCGTTGAAATGTACAAATATGGGTAATTTTTATCGGTTACAAAATATCCAGAATCGCTTTCGTTTTGTGAATAGATTAAGATTGTAAGGATGACCTGTCAACGAATTTTGCTATTGATGATTGATAATCTTTTCATACCTGTGCCGGGATTTAAACAGGTTTCAATGGTCGTATTTAGGAATATATTAACTACAAAAGAAATGTTATATAATGGCGCTACACAATACAAAATGTTGGAGATACTTTAAGCTGATTACTCTTCCTTTCAAGTCGAAAATCTTTGAATAATTCTTTTTACAAATACGATTATGATTTCTATATCTAATGGTAATCGCATATATTACGGTAAATATCTTAATTAGCATAACTCTCAAAGAAATATCAATAAGAATAATGTCACACGGGATATTTAATTGGAGCGCATTACGTTGTTTTGTTTTTCTAAAAATAAATCATACCACATAGTTTTATTTGGGTTCGGTCCACTGTTCGGTTTGATCTATTACAATTATACTAGGCTTTGTTTCGTTTAGACACTCGAAAGTGGTCCAAAAAAGTAGTCATGTATTTTATCAATTAAGGATGAGTCTTTAATTTTTATTTTGTCTAATTACATTAAAAATCATAGTCATTAAAACACGTCACATAGTACGTAGATATGTAATTAACTGATTAGCCTGACCTATTGTTCAAAGTAATTATTCCGTAGAGGAGTAACTTTTTCAACATGGTGTATTTTACAATTATTTATGTAACTTTAACCTCATGGGTGTCATTACATGGGTATTTGCAAGCCATGAAATGTATTCGTAACTTGCAATAGACCGCCATGAAATGACAAAATATGGGACGTTATTATTGTTGTTTTTTAACTACCAAAATAATGCCTTCCCCCCTTTACCTCCATAGGGATAGAATTTCGGAAAAACCGGATGACTATGTCATACAAAGAACCACACCCTCCAAGTTTCAGGTCTCTATTATCAGCGGCTTAGGCTGTGCGTTGATCCGTCAGTCATTTGGGACAAAGCTTTTTATATGTATAGAGGGATACATTGCACATTTGTTAGAGTACAAGCTTTCCTTATATTATACTTGTATAATCAAAGAGTACAAGACAAGACACTTATTTGTATTAATATCACGTTTAAATTAATAAAATATTATGAAAACAGTAAAAAAACTTAATTATTTATTTACTTTTAAGAGGAATTAATTCTAATACGAAGTAGGTACTTCTCCTGAAGGGATTTGCTTTTGCCCGAAATAAAATGCGCCATTAATTTTGTACCGGGTGGAATGTTTGCTTTCCTTGTCAGTCTGTGATCGATTGATACCTCTCGTTTTTATGAATTTTACTTAACAATTCGACGTAGAACAGACTCGAAGTATTTAACTGACGGGCACTTTATGCAAATTATTGTTCACTTAAAAAGAACCCATTTTTAAAAATATTGCATATTTTTTTATTGTGAATAAAAAAAAAAATTCAGTTTAATTGCCTTGTAAGTACAGATTTTTTTCTAGTTAGCATAAAGATTAACATGTGGGTAGGATTCTACGCTCATGTGCTATATTTATTGACTCAGATAGTGAATACGTCTATATTATGAAAAACATAATGTTTTAGTTATTCTGTTAATTGATTTGTCTTTCAATGGTATCACCATGGCCCAACATGACAGAGTTTTAACCATTTGTGGTCTCCTAATTTGACTCGTCATAGAATATTGAAAGCGTTATTTTGTTTTGTGGAAATTGTATTTTTAATTATTCATTAGACTCCACATTTTAGTCCATATTTCTTGATACCATCCATAAGATTTTTTTGTCTAGTCAACATTAATTTAATTTGAACTATATGACGCACTGTCAGCGTAATTGTTGTTAATTAATCTCAGATTTCGTTTTTGTGGCTTATGTATGTGTGCGTGGAGAAATGTCCATAGATTCTATTGTAACCACGAGGTAAGCGCCTGATTAAATTTCGATGTCTTTTGTTCGCGATATTACCAATAATAGAGTAGGTATATTATAAGTACTGAAGGGTTTGTTTTGGGTTCTTTGTTATCTCACTCATCGCGTCTTATTCGATGTTAATTTATGTATTCACGGCCATTGTTAATAATCCTAAAGCTCTGCTTTAGACAGTTCAAAAGAAATAGTCGTAACATCGAAATTTTATAATATTATCTTTGCATACTTTGATTTAAATGATTATTTCAATGTTAACTAACACGAGGTATATTTAAATATTAATCGTATCTCGGTGCAAACCGTTTTTTAATCTTAGATTTAATTACCTATATTTAAAGTATTATTATATGTAGTATGAAATCGTATTCTTTCGGAGATAATGCAACAAAGTTGTACTTTGTTTTGTCTCCAGTGAGTTCTCTTGGATAAAAGTAGGAGAAATGGATTTTATTTCATAAATTTGTAAGTATTATTCATACAATAATGATGTATGTATTTCCATACAAATATCGTCTTCATAGTACTTTCTTCTTCATAATTTTGCGACTAAAATTTACAAGCCATTTGTCAAAATAATTGCCTTCTAATTATGTAAGGCATTACCCGTTTCAGCGAGAACGTATACGTGAAGATCTTATGTAATGGCCTTGTGTATGAAAATATAGACATGTCGTGACACACTTTATCGGCAGAAGTCTTCATATGCCATTGAAAATTGTATTATGTAAACAACGCGAACAAGTCGCAAATATTTACAAATTATAGTAGGTAAGAATACCCAAACAATTATTGTGCAGAGATTGTTTAGATGTACACCTTATAGGCGTAATAGTAATTACCCAAATAATATTTCCATTCATTCTGGTTTCTTAGAGTATTAATTTGTCTCAAGTCGAATTTTAGACTCACCGAGTGAGGTATTATGGTTTTGTGAGGTCGGTATGAGTCATGTGTCCGTTTTTAGGGATCCGTACCCGAATCGTAACCAACGGAATCCGCCTGTCAGCGGGCTGTATCTCATGACCCGCAATAGGTAGGGAGTTGAAATTTTCACAAAAAAAGTATATGTTACCGCTATAACAACAAATAATAGTCTTTTTCGCTTCTTCTGCTATATCTTAATAATGGCAACAAGTAGACGCTTGAATCACGGAGTCATAGAATTGCAAACAAACGAGAATAAATATTTTTTGTTAATGTACTCCTCAAAACATGGAAATTGCTTGAAGCGAAGAAAAGTGGATTTTAAACTTTTTATATTTTGTGTTACTTAGTTTTACGCTTTTCCCTTACCTGCTGAATGCTTTATTTACAAAACAGTATAACAAAATCTTAAACTATTTGGAGAACTCATTTAGTGTCTAGCTTATTGGAGTCAGTAAAAATTTAGAGGGTATACTTACGAAAGGTGCGACTCGTTTACCTATCTGGTGAGTTTCATTACTTGACTTAGGTGAAAACCTTACTTGCCGTAGTAACTTTACACTACATTAGAGTAGCGCTATTTAACTTGGATCTTTTATGAAATCACATTACAGATTTGAAAACATATTTAATGAACAGCTATTTTCTAAAGATGCCTTACTAGTTTTATTTAATTCGTGAAATACTGGGGTTCAACTGCATATGAGCCGAATTGGTTCAAGGACATCTGAAAATAGCCTGGAGTATACGCCATAGCGTAGTGTATTTAAATCTCAGAGGGGCTTCACACTCGAACCCTTAAATACACATTATGAAATGAATAATGTTCTTCTTTTATTGATCAGATATTTTTAGGCGCTTTAATTAGCTTCACCTATATGTATGAATTTCACAGCCTTCTAAACCTATGATGATTTTGAAACTTTCGATGTTAATTCAATAATGTCACAGAATTGTGTTAGTATCCTGTATACCAAAAGCACCATTTTCTATACTAAAGAAACTTTTGTTGCATTGCGTAAATTAACTTAAAATACTGACTTAATCACGAACTGCTGGACAAGGAGCAGACTAAAATGAAGGAATGCAAATAAAATTACAAAATAATCAAAAAAGTAACTCATGCAAACCAACATATTTACACGATTAAATACATACAATACATTTCATTACACCAAGCTCCTCACGGGATAAGCACTATGTAGAGACTGTAGAGAGTATAGAGCGCCATTTCACTCTTCATTAACGTACCTCTTTTGTATTTTTTACATTAATTTATCATTTCATATATATGGCAGCCGGTTCCGAGAACTCTTTTTACCATTCACTTTCACCATTCACCATTCACATGCATATAAAATCAAATTAAATTTGACAAAATATGAGTTTCGGCTTGGTACGTAACCTATAAACAATAACTTTAGTTATTATTCTGAGTACGTTACATCTTTTCGTACTCGTTTAACGCCATCTGAATTACTAAATTCGAACTAGATAAACTTTTTCATAGTAAAGCATTCCATTTTCATCTGTTATTGGAAAAGTCCGATAGATGGCGCTACTCTTAGCCTTACGTTAGTAATAAGTGGGACGAGTTTATTATAGATGTCGTTAGTAATGCAAACAATGTGTTATTGCCCTAATATGCAGAATTGTAAAAATGTTACTCTCTTTAAGTAGCGGTCGCTTAGTGATCGAAATTCGACCACAATTATAATAAAGTATAAACAAACTATGACAGTCAATAAGACTTATGTAAAAATAAAAGCATGCTGTGTGTAATATTTTCTTTGAAATTAAAATAATGAATGTCTTAGGCTTTGTCTAATTCATTATTAGCTTTACTAATTATGTACCTTTAGCAGTCGTTACATATTGTGGTTCAATTGGTTTAACCCAGGTAACCGATTTATATATTTTACCAGCATAGTAAAAGCTTATCAAACCAACTCACACTTGGACTCAAACGATTACGTGTAGACCCATACACACACATTTTATGTGTACAGGGATTCTAAGATAATTGCAATTATTATCATTGCAGTTTCAGTGCTTTTTTGAATACAATTTAAATTTTAATGAATTTTCAAATGGTTTTCAAAGCTAAGCAATAGAAAAGAAGAAAGGGAAGCTCTTTATAAAAGTAATTCAACAAAAGCATCGAGTAAATTAAAATTCGTTCAATAGAATTTTCTTTGGTGTTAATTTAAGGTACTTATAGCATCTTATTATATTGTAGAGGTAGGGCTTGAGGCATTATTGCGGACGAACATTTCCGCAATTTCATTCACTTTTTATATTTAGTTAATTACCCTCGTTATTCGCAACCTAGGTGGCATTCGAAGCTAGATTGTTTAATTTTATACACAGCTACAATCATTTTGTACATTTAAGATATTTATATTATATGACGAGGCGAGATATATTATAAGTAACTAGTTAGAGTTACAAAGAAAAAATATGTAAGTATTTCTGCTGGTTTCCAAAGTACAAGCTTTGCTTAGTTAGGGGCCAGATAGCGTTGTGTGATAATGTCCAAGTATTATTCATGCGTTAAATTGTTTTCACTAAAACTTTATGTATGAGATATTTTTTTGCTTGTATGATATATTTCTCTTTGGTTGTACAAAATACACATGAGGCGAGAGGAAAGTCTAAAAACGTCAATCATCATAAATCAACAAATGGAAAGACTCACTGAAGATCAAACTACATCAAGCCACAACAGGTTTGTTTGTATTAAAGAAAATGTCTAAGTAATATTTTTCTTACAATATTTTTATGTGCCTTTTCCAAGAAGAGTCACATTACCTACCCTGATCTAATGTTCTATTTTATGCAGTCAGAATTGCGAAAGCCCTTTGAAGATACACTGTACATTTATTGGTAGCACACTTGTAGCACAGTGAGGCTTCCCAATAATAAGGTTGACCATGGCCATGCTCGTTATTGGTACTGCAGGTGCCCTGTGGCGGGAGGTACAATAAATGATATTCGGGAACTTCTATGTGTTTATAATCTTCAAATAATTTCCCTTTTACAATGTTATTACGGTGACGGGACTAACGTCATTCTCTATATTCTATGAAGATTCTATGTTCTTCAAACAAATCATTTTAAAAATAAATACAATTCCACATTCAACCGTCGCTCATCGGTCTAACCTTTGTAAGACCGAGGTCTTACAGTACCTACCCATGTTGTAAGCTAAACATATGTTCCTAATTCCACTAAGACCATTTTAAATAAGGGTTTATTTTGTACCCTTTTTCAGCGAAATCTAAAAATTACTTTATTTTATTCATCAAAGAGCATCAACCAATCCAATTATATTTCTCCTTTTTCTTAAAAAGGACTAAACAAACTTTTTTGTGAGCAATTTATTAAAACTGATTAACTTAAAAGAACAAAATGTTTTTCTTTATTTCATGACTTAAGAGAGTTAAGTTAATTTTTATCAAGCAAAAAGTAATGAAAATGAATTAAAAGGTATCATAGTAATATCTTTTAATGTTGGTCCCAACATAGCAAAATAAAAGTCTGCAAAAGCTGTGACTTAAGTTATAACTACATTGTGAGAGAAGTTTCGTTTTGTTGGTAGTTTTAGTTACTTGCGAGCTTTCACGGTCTCGGTGAAGTTAATGAATATGAATGTTGTTGGTTGACGAAAAGACGATGGTTTTTAACTGTTAAAATTCCTACACAGAAATTGGTTAACTTTCGTAACTGAGTAAAGCACACACAAATTCTTCATTTTGTAAATTGAAGCCTATTTTGTGCCCAAGTAAATAAGTATGTATATTATAATAAGTTTATGTATTATATTATAATTAGCCGGTGACGGAAGATACACGCGTAATAAATGAGTCTTAATTTATTATTCAGCCTAAATCGTCCAAATGTACACTCTGTCACACTCTGTCTGTCGTGTCAAAAAATTGCCTAAAAACGGTTAGACAAAATGTCTACCCTTGCGAAGCCGGGGCGGGCCGCTAGTTTATGAATACATATTTTCGTTTTTATAACTAACAGAAACTTTTTCCCCTAGAACCCCCAGGAGGTCACGACCCACAGGTTGAAAAACAATGCCCTTAGGGACAGAATTTCGGAAAATCCTTTCTTAAGGAAGGGCTACGTCATACAAAGAACACACCCTCCAAGTTTCAGGTCTCTACGATCAGCGGCTTAGGCTGTGCGTTGACCTGTCAGTTATTCAGGACAAAGCCTTATAATGTATATATATAAATATAGATGACGAAAATTAGATTACTTTATTCTTGTAATTATCCTATGACAGCCTTAAGTCTGAAATATCGACATTGCACGCCTCTATTTTAAGCACGTGAAAAGTGGAGAAGGAGGGGTAAGGTATTGGGGTGACGAGTGTGGTGGCGAAGGGGGTCGTCGGCATTCAACAGGCGGCGGTCGATACGGCCGGCGTCGCGGCGCAGCGGTACGGTTAACATACCCTACATACTATCCAGCTACTTACTAACACCGACATCTTACTTACAACACTCTCATTTTTTTATATTTCATATCATAATAAACACAATAATTACAACTGTCAATAACCGTAATAAAACCAGCTAGAGAAAGTTAAATACAGATCCGCGACGCTGCAATTTCGCACCGCCCGCCCTCGCTCGCGCATTGCCTACTGGATTTTATTCGACGTTGTATAAGGCTTCTAATTTAAAGCTCATATAATAATATCGGTTTTCTATTCTATGTATTCGTTATATGGGACATCGTTTTTCAATTAGCTACAGCATATTTTGCGTTGGAAGCATATTGTTTCAGCGTTTTTGAGCGTTGAGCTATTTTTATAACGTAACTGTTACCGACTTTCTCATATGTGAATTATACGCGTATACCTACCTACAATAAAATGTCCGTGAGTACACAATAGTTAACTGTGAACTTTGTCTTTGTGTTAAGTCGCCGCGATTATATAGTGCCCTCTGCCTACTGTATTCTTTTCTGGATTTTCATCTTCCTTGCAACTTTTGTGAACGAATTAATTTGTGTGATAAGGACTATTAAAAACATAAGCAAAATAATACTCTTTAAAACTGGACTTGTAACTGACTGACTGACTTATATATTATCAACGCACAGCCTAAGCGACTGGGGTTAGAGACTTGACCTTTTGACAATACGTACTTTTTATGATGTAGGCATCCACTAAGGAACGGTTTTTGGAAATACCACTACTAAGGGGGTAAAATAGGGGATGAAAGGTTGTATGAAAATCCGCCATTTTTAAGTTTAACGCATGAAAATTGGTATTTGGCCTTTCAGTTAAAGGTAGAAAAATACGTATTTCTAGGTTTTTGAAAATTCCACCCCTAAGGGGATACAATAGGGGATGAAAGTTTATATAAAAATAGTTTATTTTTAATATATATGTATAAGTACATGTTGCATTATTCACTTTACCATGCGTGTGAAGCCGTGTGCAAAAGCTTGTATACAATATAAGTAAACTTCAAGGCACACTCCGAGCTGAGCCTCAAGATTAATGTGGTTCAGGAGCAGTAATATCAAGGCTGTGGTGTAGCTGAATAATCTTGTCTGTAGCAACCTATAGCTCGCTCGCTACTAGACCTACTTATAGGATTTCGGTGTTAGACTGCGCCGAGTACCCAAAAGAGGATCCTTAATCTTGACGAGATTGCTGGCTGACACTTACTTGGGACATTTGAATTGCTTGCTAAAGAATATGCTATTATCGAAAAAAAATCCTTTAATACCGTGTTATTGTTAATCTTGAAAGCCACAATGTTTCGTCATACGTTTTCTGCGATTAAAGACTTACTACAGCTTTACCCTTTTTCAGAATATTTGTAATGTTGATATGACTGTGTCGTTATGCAACATAATGCATCACCCGTTCTATAACATTAACTAGCTTTTACCCGCGGCGTGGCCCGCATGGCTCTACTATCCCCCGGGAACCACACAATTTTCAGGATACAAGTATCCTACATTTTAATCCAGCTTATGAACTACCTCCATTCCAAATATCATAGAAATTAAATAATTCATTCAGCCTTTGAGGCGTGAACAGGGAATGTGGTTATGTAGTTTTCCAATTAAAAAACACATAAATATAAAATTGGTAAGAATCGTATAATAGGTAATAGAGCCACTGTGTATATCCTCACAACTAGATGTATGCCCTACAGAACGAAGCTAATAATCAATACTGGCTTCGATATTACTAACACGCCGAGCTATTGCTTTTATGGTTAGACATGCTCAATATAATTCCGAACATTCAAATACTCAACCGCAATTCGAATACTTACTAATGAATACTTTGTATGGGGCCATATTATCAACACCAAATTGTTCAGGTATCACACACAGATAACAATATGCAAAATGCGGATGTGAACTTAACAATATACAGCAATATATGATATTCCCAAATATCTGCGCAAAGCCTTTGTTAGTGTGTCGTAATGTGAAAAAGATAAAAGGGTCAGGGGACTGCGAAACGATTTTAATACACGATGTGGACGATTGACCCCGAGCCGCTATGAGCCGAGGGGGCTTTCCACTGAACTCGCAAAGTTTTTTTTCCCCTATTTGAACTATTTTAAGATTTATTCCGAAGTTTAAATTTTCATACAATTACATTCATCATTAGCGGCGTATTTAGATTTTCCCCTAACACCTTCAAATTAGCCATCGAATTCAAGAGTGTGTTGTTTCTCATCAAAGTCTGCTTCGCAATAACTATAAACAAAGCTCAAGGTCAAACTCTCACAGCCAGTTGTATGTGGCATGCTCCAGAGTAAGCGCACAGAGTATTCTGGTGATTCTAGCTCCCTAATTCCTGAAGGAAAAACTAAAAATATTGTTTACTATGAAATACTGCGGTAGGTGTGTAGTATATCGTTATAAGATTTACATAGATTTTTATATTTTATAAGTATTCAAACATAATAATGTATGTGTTATAACACTATTAATAACATTAAAAACCAATTAAAATTTCAATTAGAACCATTTTCGACCTCTACGCAGGCGAATTCGCGGGCAAAAGCTAGTTCGAAATACAGCAAAAGTATGACTAAAGTTCAGTACGATTTGTGTCGAACGCATAGTAGTATTATTTTTTTTAATTTCATGTATTTTTAATGCATTTTATTATATAATATTATTATATCCTTTATTGTCCGGGCGTTAACATGGCTACGGACAATGATATTATATTTTATACCTACAAATAATATATATTAATAATAAATAGCATACATTGGAATTTATTGACGCTAGCGAAGTACGATGAAGCTAAAAACAAATAATTTCGAATGAGATGAAAAAGGTTCTGAGAAAATATAAGGTATTACATAGGCTAGAGCTAGATTTGTAACAATATAGCGACAGGGATTTCAGAGGACTGAGGTGGCACAGGGCGCGGCAGCTGGCCAGCTGTTGGACGGGATCGATACCTTTGCCATGAATAATTAAGACGGATGAGCTGCCTTTTAGGGTTTTCATCTTTTCATACGCATACATTGTACTGAGACAATATATTACGAATATTTTATAGATATTTTCTTAATTGATCGATGTTTAATGTTAACAAAAGATGAAAAATTTAAAAACCTCCGACTGAAAAATCTGTAAAAACTATATAAATCAAATACCTGTTGGGCCTTTTAGTTTATGGTAAGTCGCAGGGGCAAACATTTATGTGACAAACATGTCTGCCTAGCGTCTGGGTGTTTGGTATGTATTTTAAGTATGTAGGTATCAAAACAAAGTATATAAGCTACTCTGAGATATAAGTATTATAACAGCAGTGGGTTCCATAGTAGGTACAAGCTTTGCTTAGTTTGGGGCCAGATGGCGCTGTGTGATAATGTCTTAGCATTTTTTTTATCATTACTTTAGTTAAAGCTTATGTGATACTGACACCATTATTAAATCATGGCTGTCACGCTGAACTACATTGGTCTTTTTTTATACCAGGTGGCACACAAGCATACGGCCCACCCCACCTGATTAAACAGTCACCGTAGCCTATAGCCACGACGAGCAATACCACGGGTATCACAAACGGGTTGCCAACCATGTTGTTGATGAGGAATCAATGTGCTAGCAGCAGTATTGCCCAGCGTATTCTCGAGGAGCACTGGCAACCATACTTACTGCAGAAACACAACTACTACAAGTAGTGTTATTTCACTGCGTTCTCCTGTAAGGTGGAGGTACAGTCCCCAGTCGGGCGGCTCCAATTTAAATGGGAAAACCCACGGGAAATAATCGCCATACCTCTCTTTTTAAAAGCTCATGGTGTGATTCACTGCACTTAAGCTTAGAAGTACTCATTGGTACGGTCCGGGGTTTAAACCTGGGCCCATCAGATGATAGGCCGTAGCTTCAACCAAAAGGCCGCCACGGCTTTTTAAAATTAATTGTAAAGCCGTACCTAACTCATAAGCAAATTTAAATTAAATGTTTTAGCTAACTACAATAATTATTATATGATAATTATGTAGTCAGGAAATATGAGTACTTGCTTATAACCGGCAAAACCTAAGAGTGCCTTAGCTCTAAGTTAGTAAACTTCGTTACCTATGAAGTTTCTATAACAATTAAGTTTCCAGACCGCATGCAATAGCGAGGAAACAGTGGCTTCTTTAAACAAATTGGCAATAATCCGAACCAGGTGTTACGAAAATTATGCCCAAATTGATTCAAATTTGCATATTTTAAGTCTTGCATTATGTTTGACGTGCCCTTAAGCACGTCGCATTATCGATAACGATACGACAAAGCTTTTCGGAGTGCTCAAAGTTAGAATTTTCTTAGAGTTGATAACTTTGGACAAACCTTAATCTGATAAAGCTAACGAGAATTTACTTGAGAAAAAGTTGGCATGAAACATAAAAAGTCTTAGTGCTACCTACTGCTATGAATATTGAACAGATAACAGTGAATTATTTTCCAGTAAGTTTTTAAAAGGAGATATGAAAACGTACGCATCTGTATTTTATGTCAATGCATCTCGTAATGACAATGTTTGCAATAGACTTGTCTTTCAATACGTATCTGTATATATTATTAAATTGTTTACGATCCATCCACATCCGAACCATACAAATTGCTTTACTGGTATCATTGCAATTACTTATTGTTATTTGTCTCATATCCTTATACTACATATGACGAAGGTCCGTAACCGTCCTCCACGCCTCGGTACATTAGTGCCGGTTGTCAATTACCTATTTGGACTTTTGTTATAAGAAGACTTACAAAACTACATATTTTAACCTAAGAAAAGGCTGGCAGGACTTTAGTTTGACACCACGACGACTTAAATCAGATGCCAACCCTAATATGTATTTGGAATTTATAAAAGCATGGGCGATGATTAGCTTTTTAAAATTATATAATATTATGCTACCATTATCAACACAGCTGCGTTGATCAATAGTTAAATAAGTGTAACTAGTCAAGAGTAAAATGGTGCCCCCATCCCCATATTCTTTGCCCCCCCGAAAGAAACGCGGTCTGTTGATTTGTATGTATTATACAAATCAATTCGTATATATTAATTAGTCCTTCAAGAAAAAACCTTTTTGTAGACATGGCCGTCTCGTGACTACGTTCTCGTTCCCAGAGGACTCCTGCTTACTATTCAGAAGCTTTTACTTAGTAGTAAAGCACTTCCAGCCTTCTTACACTCGATCGATATGTGAGTGCACCTTGCTGAGTGTAAAGTAGCAAAGTCACAATTGTTCAGTGTCGAGCTTTGAAGATATTGAATCTTAATTCAGGTACATTATAACCTTTTTGTGACTCATAATGACTTTAAGACAAATCAATATTCTTTTATTTCACTACGAAGGGGATGAAATTCAATATGAAATGGTTCTTAAAGTTAATAGGCTCAGATGAAATTAACGGTCGTTAACAGGCATAAGTCCTGACTTAATACCAGAATAATTTCATTTCAACGGTAGCGATTCGATTCCCATTGTATATTCAAATTGTGTATGGTATTGGAAATATGCACAGAGTCGTTGTACCCATTTTTACTTTGTATTGTGGCAGAATTACAGGTGCTCCAAAAAATATAAATATGAATTTCATTTAAAATGGTAATTTTGGACGTACGTTCATTGAACAAACTTAATGCGAAACGAAGATTTGGATATGCAAGCAATATTGCGTACGTTTAGGTAGGAACATTTTATGACCTTGAGGCAAGCTAGCAACAATGCAATGCAATGGTCACTTCATAGATTGGAATTTTATTAACTTACGCGCAGTGTGTTTACGCTCATACATTGTAGTTTGTTTTCAATTACATTAGTGAGACGGAGTGTTGTTTTAGATATCTGTTCGAACTCCTGCGTGACTTGTATCCAGGGAATTACTTAGTTTACCTACATCGCGCAGTTGGGTAAAGTAGCTTAACCTTAATAGAGTCAGAGACACTTTACTTATTGCATCCCAGTATGGGGAGCGGAACGGAGGTCGCGAGTACGTGCGCCGCTTCGAAACATTCAGTTTCACGTTTTATTCTCTGCACGCTATAGTGACCCGCTTACGATTACTTACATCTATGATCTGAAGGAAGTACCTATACATGGAGTATTAATTTCTTATGTTAATATTATAAAATGCTTATCATAGTTACGAAACTTACGAACCATATCGAAAATATATTTCAACTAGAGTTTTTACAAACGTGACACGAGAATTTTATACATTAGATATACTGTAATAAGCTATAGTCCGTCATATTGTAGAGGAGAAGATAGCTATACTTATTTTTATTTGACGAAATATTTTTATTATTATGAAAATGCTATTCACTACCACGTTTTGTTATTGCAACGGAAATACCCAAGCAATGAGTGAACATCAATGGTTGGAACGAATAATTTAATATAGAGCTTCCCAATTTTATTTGTTTCGTAAACGCTATAACTGAGTGATGACGGGAAGGATAATGTTAAGCTTGTTTACTTCATTGTTCGATTTCAATGCAAGTATATTTAAACTTTTCATCTTAAAATAAAGTGAAGCTATATATAAGGTGAAATATTTGACGATGTCTCAATAAAAATCTTAAAACTCCTTGGTTCTTAAAACTAATATGAAAATTATTGGTTATAAAATATAAATTCTTAATAAATAGATTTTTTTATTTATTCCACTAATGTGGCAAACAGGCCTACGGCCCACCTAAGCGGTTATCGTGGGCTCTGGACGCTTGCAACACCAGAGGTATCCCTAGCGTTTTGCCCACCTTGCAGAAATCTCTTCTTGAAGAACCCCATGTTTGACTCCTTTGGGAAAACCACGGCGGGGAGCTTATACCACAATTGGATTGCGCGCCGGAGAAAGATCTTTCTTCAATCTTGCTTTTTAAATTGGTTAATTTTGTTATGGTGTATTAAGTATATAACATTAAATGTGTTAAATGAACCACGAGAAGTATTAGTCATATGCCTTCCTGTTTTGCCTTTTATATTGCATTACAATTTATTTATAGTTATATCCGTATATTTCGATTTCAGCGGATATTACGTTATGAAAACGCGTGCCCAATATTCATATAACATTTTTTTATTTTTTTATGTAGCCCTGTTAATTACTTAATCACTTTTCGCGTAATTGTATGCTATACGTTGCGTGTCACATAAAATTGAGTGAATAATATCTATCATAATAAGCTACAGTGAGGGTGACTGACAGACATGGTAGGTATTTAAGCTTCCGGAAAGTTGTCGAAGACAATTTGATTATGTGATACGAAACCGCAGCAGTACGAGACGGCAGGAAATTAAACGGGACTCTTGAGATGACTTGTTTCATATACGCGATGTCAACACTCATATAAAAATATAGTATGTATAAAGGTTACTTACGTATTGTTTTAAAAGTATGCTCAGACGTAATGCACCTTTCCGTAATGTATGTGATCTAATGTTTTTTAAGTCGAATCTATCTATATGGACTTAAATCAAATTAGGTAAAATAACAAGCTTAACTTTGCTGTTCTATTGCACTAACCGCAAAAAGTAAATTTGCTCTATTTTTAGTGAATTTACTACGAACCCAGTAAATATGTCAAGTGTCTAATTCAGTCTAATTGTTGCCATTATTAAGATCAAAAACATACGTTTCTAGTAGTAGGCGAACGTTTTTTAGTTTTCAAGTAATTAGATTCTTTACTTTAAAGTATTTTTAATAGCTAACACGAGCCAACGAGTCAATTATATTGTTATAACGGCAACAAAAATACACATGCTGTTCAAAAATCAAATATCTACCCATTCAGGATCAGGAGATACAGCCCGCTGACAGACAGACAGACAGCGGAGTCTTAGTAATATGGTTCCGTTGGTTACACTTCAGGTACGGAACCCTAAAAACATTACATTTTAAGGAATTTGCAGAACCGCTTACCAACTGTGATTGTTTATTTCCTTTCCAATTTTCTTTTGCAGCAATGATCAGGTAATTTGTTCGGTCGCCATCGGTTTATTCCACTCTTCTATTTGTTCAATGACGTGAGTTCGTACTAGTTCTAGTTTACAACTTATTGTTTGTTATTAGCCTCTCGGAAATATGTGTCTTTTTGTTCTTTTCTAATTGGGTTGAGACACTTTATTGTTAGTAAACATAAAACAATAGCGTGCCATTGAGAAATCATGTGAGCTGGTTTAAGTCCTTTACTGTACCCGAATATTGTTACACCTACATCTGTGTATGTACTATGAGTAGGTACGTAACTAGATCATTTGAATATAACATATACAGGCCAAGTCATTATGACATTTGCTCGATACATTCTTTAAGAAGTTATACGATCCGTTTATTTTATAGCACACTAGCGGCCCGCCCCGGCTTCGCACGGGTAGACTTTTATATCAAATATTTTGTCTACCCGAGCGAAGCCGGGGCGGGAAGCTAGTATAATATATAGCCTATGTTACTCAGTGATGATGTAGCTTTCTAACGGTGAAAGAATTTTTGAAATCTGTCTAAAAAAAAAAAAAAAAATTACGGGTGGACTACCCCTAACATTTAGGGGGATGAAAAATAGATGTTGGCCGATTCTCATAGATACCGGATAAGCACAAAAAAATTCATCAAAATCGGTCAAGCCGTTTCGGAGGAGTATGACAACGAAAACTGTGACACGAGAATTTTATATATTAGATAAATCTTTAGCACTGCAGTTTCTAGATTCGCATATTGCAGTTTCGCATTATTCGTTGCTGTTAAATAAAGACCCAATGGTATCCGTCATTTAGGTACGTTTTTTGATCTATTTAGCCCATAGGTACTTCGAGAGGAATTCTTATATAGTCCATAACTCAAACTCGGTGGGTGATATAAATACTTCACCAGAATTTCTTTAATAAGTTCCGCTAATTGAAATAAGATGGTAGGCCTATTTATCATATTGCTGCTTTTAAATTTAATATTAACCCTTGTTCCACGTGGCCAAATTCGCCTGTATGCGCTTAAATAGTTTATTAATAAATGTTTCCCGTGGGAAATGGTTAGCGTAACGACGAGAGGCAAACGTAATAAAATTATTATCTAGTAGCGCTAGCCTAGTCCACGCTGGTGGCGTTTATTAAATTGTTGCGACGAGGGTTAAACGGTTGCTGTTCGGAATAATTTCAATAAAATTGTTGAATGTGAGTTGGAATTGTTTGTGATTCAAATCATTACTAAGTCTCGACATGGAATCAATATATATTACGAATATTTCTATCGACAGTTGAGGGGTTGTTATTAAATACTTAGTGAAATTGCCTTGCACGAGGTATCACGTGACTGTATATAATCTAGATCTAGAAAAGATTACGGTAAATAGTGCCCGTTGATGGGTTTTATTCAGAGGAAAAACCGCTCGTTTAATTGATTTCTTGAACGTAAGGCGAACGTGTAATCGTATTTTTTATCAAATTGAGTGTCCTGTATGGAAATACCAGTCATATTTAAATTGATATTACAGCCAAGTATCCATTAGGAAACTGTTACTAGCTTAAATGCGGCAGTTGGTAGGCAAATGGAGATTTCTCAGATTAGTACGTTGGACTTTTTAGCACGTTTTTTTATCTTGACCAGGATCATCAGGATAAATACATTTTATAGCGTCTTTTTTAGTTCCTGGGGTTTCGTACCTTTAAAGGAAAAAAGGAATCTTTATTATATCACTTTGTTGTCCGTCTGTCTGTCGGTCTGTATGTCAAAACCTTTTATCTCAAGAACGCGTGGAGTTATCAAGATGTTTTTTTTTTATTGAAATTGAAGTTGAAATTCATTTCAGAGACCCGGGTCTATGGTCTCTTTCAGCTGTGAAAATACTCGTATCAAATCTGTAAGTAGACGCGACGAAAACATATGACCGTTTATGACGCAAATTTTCGCATATTTTGTTATTCCACAAGGTAATCAAAACCTATAGGGTTCTTCCCGTTGACCTAGAATCATGAAATTTGGCATGAAGCCGCGTCTTATAGCAGATGTATAGGAAAAACAATGTGAAAACTGTAAATATGTAGTTTAATAACAAAAAAAACGAATTTACTATAACAAACTTATAAAAATATCTTCCTCTATTCGACACTAGTTAGCGCTGCGTTTGTTTACATTATTCCTGAATCGCGCTTTGGAGAGTTTCCGACGAATTGGTGTTCAGTATAAAGATTTTTGAGTTTATCGCCGGTATGAACCTCTGCTATACAATGATTGGTACATATCGAACTATCGATATTTATGATTGTATGACAATCAAATATATGCGGTTGATCCACCCAGTCCTCACTTCACACCACAATTAAATTATTGTCTATACTTATATTAGTAAGGTACTGAAAAATCGGAAATGCTTCAGCATATAGAACGTTTATACTTTGATACCTTACCTACAAGTTTGTAAGGAACCCTTGGTGTGCGAGTCCGACTCGCACTTGGCAGGTTTTATTTAACTAGTACATTATTTCCTTGATTAGGAAGAAGAGGGCTTGTTAAGTAGGCATACATATAAAGTATAGATATCCGCACGGAAATAAATTGTTATAACCTAGAGGATCAAAATAAATTATATTGTATAGCTTTTAAATAGTGAAATTGTTGATAAATTACTTCAGTAGTTGCGGAACTTTCTCCGTAAAAACAAATACCTCTTCTTAAAATTATTATTGATACACATACATAATTTGCATAGTAAGTAGGTAATTCGTAAGAACAATACATTTGGGATTTCACCATTACAGAATAATATGTAATAAATATAGAATGTCAATATACCTAGCCTTCAGCTGCTGTGGACATTATAAGTTTTATCAATGTAATTTTATTAATGAGTAAAAGTTATAGTTTCTCATTGTTCTTGACAAAAATATTCATTGTGTATACATGTACCAAAATATTCAAGCCACTAACATTTAAAAGGTATCTGAGCACCTCAGGAGTAAGCGCTAAGTTCCGGAAACGAGAACAACAAATTATCTTTTGATTTATCTACGAAGTTCAATTCTCAAGCGGGAGTTTCCGTCCACTATGAAAATTTACCGACGGTCGGTGTAGCAAGCACGAAATATCAAGAATGCGTAATGTTTCATGATACATTTGCATTTGAATAAAATAATATAAACAAATAAATAACGGCAAAGGAACTAACATGGTAATTGGTATTATAATATATATTAATCACTGTTTTTTTTAACCAAAAGTGTATATAGGGAAATTTGAATAATCCACTTCGTTAAAAAGTACCAATTCTCTGGTTTACCCAACTGACCGTGTATCCCCAACACTTTGGTAGATTTGAAATTGCTTAAAGAATTTACACTTTAAATTAATTGTTCCAGGTAAGTAAAGATCCAAAGGAACAGTTCGAAGACTGATAAAGCTCGTCACTCAAGAAGATTTCAGAAGATTTGATATACATATATTACAAGGTAGGTGTAAGTACGTTCCTGACACTAACATAAAAATACTTTATTCAATGTAGTCTTGAAAACATTTGCATTTGCGTGTGAAGCTGTATATGCAAATTTATTACAGCTATAACTCCAGTTTAGAGCTTCAATCCATAAGGTGATTAGAGAGTGCGTCTAGCCACATACGGGCGCAATATGTCATGTCTCTTTCTGAGTAACTGCCTATCTCCAGACATGAAAGTATCAATGGATGTCGACGTCCTCTCCACAGGGACCATAAAAATAACTGACAATCACAGACAATGTATTTATTATTGAGTCAATGAACGCATTTTATTTTAGTCATGATATTTGTTAGGTACTACTCAGTGTGATTAAAAATATACTTACTTACAACTCAGTTCATTCAAATTTTCTTCCAGACACATTTTATTGATGTCCACTATTTAAATAGAAGATAATAATTATAATATACCAGTTTGAATGTCTTGTATATTATATACATATTAATAATATATATACACACATGTATTATATAATATATTTGAGCGATTATGTCACTCGTTCGGTGTCTCATAACGACAGTAAATTCAGCCTTTAAAGGGATAAAATTAGGTTATAAGTAGGGATGGAAACCTGTCCATTTTGAAGTTAGATACATTCACCCCGATAATTATTTACTACAGATGTTTTTCTACACGTGTGAAGTCGATTGTGTCAGCAAGTATTCACATTATTGTTCTCTTTTAAAATAAGATGGTGACAACCTTATAAATAAAATTAATTTACGTAGTGAATTTGGTATTAAATTTACTTCCCACCCCTGATTAATTTGTTAAAGTAAACACAATTTCAAGTGATTAAATTAAACCCATTTATCACTTTGGTCACGGCTGACTAACAATACTACGTAGATAATATCCGGGACACACAGAATTACTTTATGTCCCCTAATAGTGGTCGACTTACTTATGTAATTATAGTTTTGTCTGGTTCTTACAAACGGGTTTTTACTACAGTTTAGGATATTTTGCTGATATTTCAGCGGCTAGAGTAAGTGAACCTACGTTAAAATGTATATAATTAAAGGTTAAAATATACGAAGCTTATTAGTTTCGTATAACGAATCTTTTTTTATTACCAATTTTATCAACCAAATCAATTTATCAATTTTATCAATCTACATTACTTGTGTTTAACTGTGTACATTTATACTGTGGACATTATTATTAATATTATTATTATTATTGAACCAAATAAATATATAATAAATTCAGTTAGTAATAGAAATACAAAAAGTTGGTTATTTAATTATAAATATATAAAAAAAATATCGTTATAAATTTCAAAATCGCATAATACATTAAACTATGAAATAATAATAACATATAACTTTATTTCTTCTCACAAGGAATACACATTTTTACAAGACCAGTCTATTAATATAATTACAGACAGAATGTACATATAATGTGGGAAGCTGGTATCCAAACTAGGCTATGCCTGTATTTTAGACCACCAGGCTAAGTATAAACCTTCAGATATATGTATTTTTTTTGTTTATATGAGCGCATTGAATGAAGAATTCTAATACCTGGGATATTACTAGCTCTTTAGTTGTGAAACGAATTATTGTGCTATTAGACATTAGGACATACTGTCAGCACAACGCCTCCACGGGGAGCTTCAGAAACTTACACAGGGGCAACACAGCACAAGTCATAACGTCAACAACAGATTGAAAATATTCATAGTTCTGCAGTAGTTTGCTTATTGATCGTATCATTGAATGTTGATTTTCGGCCTCGCCTGTTTGTACGCTTAAATAGGACAATGGCTGGATCGTTCGGAGCCCAGCCTACATAAAAGTGACTCAATATTCGGAGGACCTCCCTGCGATAATTACACATTAGCGTCGACAGAAATATAGTGACAGGGTCGTAATTCGCCATCTTCTTCATCAAGAATATTGGTAAAAAAAACATGGCTACATAGAAAAAAGAGTGTTTAGCATTTCTCGGTTTTTATACTTCTCGATAAAATTAACATGTTAGTGAAAGATTAAATTACTGAGCTCTGTAAAGAAGTGGTAGATTATATATTTTTAATTCAAATGGTAAATGTATCTATATTGGAAAATTTTGGAAACTAAATCACACAGGCGGGTCTGGTAAAGTTTAAAACAATGTACTGCATTTTCTGATGTATTTTATTGAGTGATGTTTTCGAACTTATTTCGTTCGTTATCTTGATGCTGTTTTTTTAGGTTTTTTTTTCTTAGCAATAGCAATCGTAAGGGAACACCGCGAATTGTCTATAACTTGTTTATTTATAACGAAATCTTCAAAAATTAAATGTTTTTATTTCTACAAGGCATTTTTTAATATTGTGTTCGAACGATCTTTATGCGGTTGCCTAATTGTGGAAACACATCAACATTTATGTAGTTATATAAAAAAAAAGGCTTGTTATTTTTCTGGTCGTGAATTCTTTCCGAACCTATATTCATATACACCTTAATTTAAATAAAATACATAATAATACAAAAAGCTATAGATCATAATCCCTTTTATCTTTGTTTAGTCTACAAAAGTTAATAACTTTTGATACACTAAAGATTATGATCAGGTACGTTTAAACTGAGAAATATCTTCATAGACAGTGGAACCATCTCTACTAGCACCGTAGATTTACGAGCACTGCTTCATTAATCGCTTATTTAATTATGGTAACACTGCGAGTTGGAGTAAATCTCGTACTTGGCGTTTTATAATCATACTCCTTGTTTACTCTTCCCTCGCCTCACCACGTACTTAACTTTTCATGTAAGCAATGGGGCATGTGCAGATACTCGTATGTTCTCTTTGCTATATAATTGTAGGTATATGGAAACCGCGATATGTATTAAGGCGTATATTAAAACACACAACATCGTAAGCGTATTATTAAGGAATGGAAATTCATTTATTAATCGGTGGTCTTCCCCTAAGACTAAGCCGCTTACATATTGTCGGATTATATATTAGAGAATCTGTTTATATTTGGTGCTAAATCTAACCACATGATATAGGAGAAGATACCCTTAGTTAGGTTTAGGCTAAAGATAATTTATTGTCTTAAGAAAATACATTTACAAGACAAAATTAACTTCATGCTATGATAAGCATCACTATAACTAATCATATTCTATAATGTGTGTATGTGAAGATTTTTATTTAATATTTTAAGTTAAATTATTAACTATCAACCATTTTCCTTATATCATTTTGATTATGTCAAGACGACATTTTATCGACGGTGGCTAAATTTGCCTTAGGCAACGCAAAATTAACAAATCTAAATAATGAATCCTCCCATAAATTACCCCGAAACACTAAACACAGAGCGACAAACTCAATTTCAGCACAAATACCTAAGTAATCTTTGTGTTCCTGAGCTCTGACAGATGTTTACGTAGCGGTGCCTACAGAAATATAGCCTTTTCTTACTGTTTTTCGTCCCGCGGAAGTGCCTGACCATCATATATGTCCATTCCATACAATCATAACTTAGTAGTGTCGCGGGATTAGGTTTGGCTTCGTGAAGCGTATGTAGAAAGAAAAAAAAAGCGTGTCTGTCTTTACTGTCTGTAAAGCGTGTCTGTCTGTCTTTGCTGACCAAGTAAAGGCGACGCTTTTTAAAGTCTATTGCCAGTCATTGTACACGAGCACTCTGTGGGTCAATTATACGCAGAGGACGTACAGCGCGCTGCGCGTCCAGTATAACAACGGGTTTAGGGCGCTGATGGGACTGCCTCGTTACTGCAGTGCGTCGGGCATGTTCGCTGAGGCGCACACGGATGGTTTCCATGCCATTGTCAGGAAACGATGCGCCTCGATGATGAAGCGCCTGCGTGGCAGCCCCAACACCATCCTAAACACACTAGCGGACAGGTGGGACTCTCCAATGCTGCGGCACTGGATACGCCTGCATGTGGCTGACCAACGGTGACAGTGTTCACCCCGCTGGTTAATTTTAGTATGTAGATATACTTTGATTTTATTTGTTTCAATATGGGTGTAACTTACCTGAAATAAACGATTATTATTATTATTTACTGGTACCTAGACCTTGAATTTATAACAGACACTACATGCTTGCAAATCTTGCAATACGTGATTAGATAAAACGTAATTGAAAACAACTTAAGGGATACGTTATTGCTAAGCTTGGTAGTGGCTCTATAAGTTAAGAATCTGATTTAGTGTGGACTGCTACTTGCGTATATAAAGCATTACTCTTTCAGTGACGGGACACTTGTTGCGAGAGGTAGCTTTCAGCTTATCAGACGGAGGCAGGTGTGCCTCTTTGTAGTTAACTTTAAGGGATGAACGTAAGCGGATAACGTATCACAAAAAGATTCTATCGCTGTGTCTGGGATAAAAACACGAACGATTTATGTATTTTCTATTTTGAAAATTTCACTGTGTTAATACATACGAGTATACATATATTCACGTACCTTTCCGAACGGGTCTACGAAAGAGTACATTGAGTTACTATTATTATTAATTATATGTAATATTAGTCAATAGATACTTCTCACCGAAGATATTTTAAACTTTAACGAAACAGGTGGTGATCACCCTTATTCGGAAACACAAATTGTAAAAACGGCAAGACAGAAGTCTTCTATTTATATTATATCTTATTGGTGCCTCTATTAGTACTGTGACGTAAAGGTAATATATGATGACAAAATATAACGCACCAGATAGCTTTTGCAACTGAAATGTATATATATAATGTTATAAATAGAAGATATATATTTCACAGCGATATCATTCCAGTTTTATAAAAAAAATAAGAAACTCACAGACCTAATAATATCAAACTGAATAGAATTCTTCATCCTCGATCTCTTAAGCGATTTACTGTAATATTGTTACTGTACACAATTTTTTACGCTAATGCAATTATTTTGTGCAATGATGTAGTCAAATCCCGTTTTAACGTTTTGATTATTTATATGACAACAGATAGTGGTTCGTTAAAATTCTGGTCACCGAATGGCGAAAATTATTCAAACGTGTAAATCAAGATGCATGAATTAACATCTATAATTAATGTTTATTTTTTTCCTCCATCGGATAGCTCCGGATTCCTATTCTGGGCTATCAGATCCCGATTATCACCGGGAAGTTACCTCATTATGCTCGTGATTCGAGCCTATATTATGACAGAGTTATAGCAGGTAGCAGGATCACATGGACCGTCTGTAGTAGGTACAAAACCAAACTTTATTTTGGACCGGAGCTATCCATAATATAATATATTGAATTGATTCAGGTTTTACTTTGCGGAAATTCATATTTATAGAATACAAAATATATTATAATTTGCTTTGTCCGCTTAATGAGTGTGATACGGTCGAACGGCCTGCGCCCAGGTGAGCTCAGCCGTGGTTCCTTTCGACACGTGTTTCAGGACTTCCACGTCCCATCATCAGGGTGCCGCCGCGTTGGTCGAGCAGCGTGATGTCACATCGAGGTCTGGATGCTGGAGCAGCGCCGCAGCACGATGGTCGGACGCTGGAGCAGCGTCACGTCACGTCCTGTGACGCTGCTCCAGCATCCTGCGACGCTGGTCCAGCATCCTGTGACGCTGCTCCAGCGTCCGACCATCGTGCTGCGGCGCTGCTCCAGCATCCAGACCTCGATGTGACATCACGCTGCTCGACCAACGCGGCGGCACCCTGATGATGGGACGTGGAAGTCCTGAAACACGTGTCGGAAGGAACCACGGCTGAGCTCACCTGGGCGCAGGCCGTTCGACCGTATCACACTCATTAAGCGGACAAAGCAAATTATAATATATTTTGTATTCCATAATATAATATGTCAACATTGATTTATAAATTTTACGGTGTATATTATTCTACAGTATAAAGATGTAATCTCGAGGTGACGAACTGTACAAGTCACTCAGTCTCTCCATAGGTCAAGTAGAAAATCTATCAGAGGCCTTACATCAATGTCTTATTATTTATTTTGCTATAATTTTAATATATATATTTTTGTAATATGCTGTAAAAATATTAGTCTTCTTTTCAAGATTTACCAATTGAAACTGTGGGTCAGGCATAAGCAGTGGAGGCAATGGACGGAAAAACACGTTCAGCAAACTATCATCTACCCTGTTTATTTTTAGCATGCCCAGCAAATTTTATGCAAAACAAACGTTTGGGTGCACACTTGCTTAGCTTCATTTGCAGCCAGTACCGAAATCAGGTTAGAGCCGTAATATTTTTAACTCATAGTCCTAAGGGTAAAAGTTATGGTTTATGTCATATATTTCACATGCTGTACGTTTGTTTGCCTATTATTATACCAACAGCCGGCGGGGTAGCCGAGAATAGACGTTTCTAATCTAATAACACAAAATGGTAGGCCACCATTATTTATGCGCTACACCAGGAGGCACAGGTGCCCCAGATATATATACCGCAAGCCACTGCCAATGTAAACACTGCTTATCATGCATCATATCGGAATTTCTCATCATTTGTTGACAAATATGATTTACAATTATGTTCACCATTTTTTATGTCTAAAACAGGTAAAAAGTTGCTGCGTAATATTTTGGCATGTTTGCTTTACAATATTAAGTGAATACGTAATTTTTTTTTCATCGTTATCTTTTTAACGTTGCGCGGGTAACAGCACTATAGAAAATCATAGCACGGATGGTTCGCTTTAATAGCTTTCCATGTATAGAAAACTTAATTTTAGCGAAGTAATTATTACTCTGTTAATATATTATGCCCGTTCCTAAACGAAGGAACAATAGTCGATAATGTGTATTATGTTTCAAGGAGCAGCTGGGGACTAAGTTCTCTTTCATATAATAGAACTCATTGTGTAGACCTAAGATATATATCAGTGAAATGTAGTTATTATCGATAGATGTGATTTTACTTATTTTATTATTTTCTTGCATTAACTTATATTTATTATCTATTTATTAATTTTTCCATCGTTATATGTCTTGCTTCTGAACAAAATATTATTATATTTATGCTATAAAGTCATCATAACGATGGCTTTAGTGATGACCGATTTTCTTATTATTCATTATGTGGGATTATTAAAGGTAACGTTTTGTAAATGTATATGCGAAAAAATAATGAATAATTAGGATCGTTGCTGGTGGAACCGTTTTTAAAGTTTGAGGACGAGATTCGCAGGTTCAATTCCGGCCTAAAATAATGGCTGCAGGGTTTTAAATAAAGGTTGATAGAGTAAATTCTGGTCTTGGGATGATCGATTGAAAATAATTAAATTAATTCGTATTTGGAGTAGTTATTAAGGACCCATTATTTTAAACAACAAGGTTTTCGAAAATTCATTTTAAATTCGGCTTAGCGATTGGTGGCTTTTTTCACTTTAATTAATGTATTCATATATTACTTAAAGGCCTACTTATAATGTTACGTTTGGCCCTGGTTTGGCCGAAGTTTTATTCATTAACGTAATATATAAACAGCAGCCCATTATATATTGTCTTCGCCTTTGTCGGCGTCCATGCTAATTTGACCACTCTAACTATTTCACAACAAGTTCAAAGTGACCGATAAAGCGATTACTGTTCTGTCCAGTAGTCGGTAAACTACTTTATATTTTCCTGTTGCTAACTCTGGCAAGTCTGCCGAAAACAAAAAATATTATGGCCAAATATGCCAGCTCAGTGGAAAATCTTTAATACATTTGCCAATATCATGTTTAATCAATAAAACGTGATTTTTTTAAAGGTATATCCTCTTAATACAAAAATAATCATTTTCAGAAAAATGTAGACGGTCTCCTGCAAAAGAGGGAAAAAACATGCTGTTCTTGAATTTGATTCGTCTTTTTCTAAGTTAACTGCAGCGAATTTTGCCACAAAACTGTGTTGTACGTGTACATGAGTCCATAGTATAACCTAAGGTATAATACAAAAACGTTATATTTCGTAACATTCGTTTAATGTGTCAAATAGTCGTGCAACGCTGACGCTGACAACAAAGGAAATGGACATAAATTACAATCGGTTATTGGGAACTTCTGCTTGAATGATAGACCTCGACATATGAGACTCATGCCAGGCGAAAGGTTAAGACGTGACAAGGCTCAATCCTTTCACATAATATTGTGAGGCTTACATACGGCTTGTCTTGACTTAATATAGATCTAGAGCAGGTAGGTAATGATATTTTAGATATACGAAAATTGCAAGTATTACGAATCTATATCTATGCTTGTAATAAAACTGTAACAGGTTCAATTCTGTAAAAAGAAGATATTTTGAAAATATTTTTGGAAGGCTCTCTTTGATCGATATTGAAGTCAAAACTATAACTGTAACGCTGAAACTACTACTGGACTCAAATGAAACTTGGCATGTGTTAAGTTCATGCTACGAGGTATAACATGTGTTAGCGACAGGCTTACACACTACTTGTTTTAATACTTTTTGGTTTATATATTTTCTTAATTGTCTATTAAAAATGTCAGTTGATTTGTATTCTCGTAATAATATGTTTCATTCTCCAATATAATCTTTATCCAAGAGAATACAACCGCTACGCTAATCTTTATGTTATTGAATCAGCCAAAACGTAGGGATGTAAGTAAAATTATGATATAAAAAAAAATACTTAGTTGTAATTTGTTGTACTTTAAAGACTGTCCTGTAAAAAAATAAAGGGTATCGGTTATGCAGTTCAGAAATTATAGACATTACAACCGTCAGTAAGGTGACCAAATAACTTGAACCCCGGAATGTGGGTTGGTCCCACATCCATAATTTTATTTCTACCACCTCCATAGCTTTTATCTAGGTATACAAATTCATTCCCAGAATATCCAAACAAAACATAGAACAGTCAGTCAATAGGAACCTTTGACCGTACGGATAAGGTGCGCAAACCTTATCTTATAGGCTTCGTCAA
This sequence comes from Falcaria lacertinaria, assembly GCA_951449985.1. Classification (NCBI taxonomy): domain Eukaryota; kingdom Metazoa; phylum Arthropoda; class Insecta; order Lepidoptera; family Drepanidae; genus Falcaria; species Falcaria lacertinaria. The sequence continues at coordinate 5,146,435 of OX602113.1, read as the reverse complement.
AAACTGATTGCGGGTGATGTCTTAAAAACATTGTCTGTAAGTTTGCATGTTTCGGGTATGCACAGGTAATAAGGGTCAAAGTATTTCAGGAGGCTTTATTTAATAATAGTGGCCCACAGGAAATACGCGTTGCAGACCTTTCAGAAACTTGAAATATTGAGACCCTCGAAATATAGAAGTTGGTAAGTGATATATATAATTTAAAAAAACGAGTGAGCCTTAAAGAGGTCGCGTTGCTAGTGTTGCAACACTATTGCCCAGCTTCCTGTAATGCATTTTCGTCCCTTTTCACGAAAGATGTTACACGTCAATAAGACCGTACAATATGGAATTTGTAAGGCTTTTGTAACAGTAATACAAAAATGTTAAATTTGCTATATTTTAATGCGACCTTCGAATTAAGCATAATACCAAAATAATTTGAAAAGTAACATTTATTTGAGATCAAATACTGACCCTGTTAAAAATTAATTTCATAGGAATTATGGTAGTCCTTTTCGTTCGCACGACCGAATCACCCACGTTTGAACCGTTATCCTAATGTACTTTGATGATATTTAGGTATTAATTAATAATAACAAGAGAAGAAGTAACAAATATACTTTCAATATATAAAACTTAGCTGATACCTACTTATAAACACGCGTGAGTCACTTTGTGATCAGAATACGAATGAAATCTTAATAAATTATGTTTCAGATAATTGAAAATTTTCGTCTCGACCTAAAGTCACTGAAGAAGCCCATTGTATTTAGAACTTAGCCATACTCGTCTTAGACATACTTACATGAGGTTATTGAAATTAGCTTGATATTCAGTAAAATAACTTCAATTTACTCGTTTCCACGTGTTTCCACATGCAAGGCAGATAGTTGGTCAAAACTACAATTTTCTTTTAAAATTGTAGTTAATATAAGTAACTCAGTATTAATATAAGTTACATATATGTAAAAACGCATATGTATCCAAGAAACGTTCGTTCCGATGTAGAATATGGAAGTTGGCTCTATTGTAAGATTTGTAAGGGTCTGGAATCAATCAACGTTCATGAGACCTACTGTGTAAATAACATTCGATGGACTATAAACATATATCATTCACTTACGCAAGCAAATTGCGTATCATTCATCCGTATTGGCAAATTAAAAACGTTTACGATTAGTCGAGTTATAAATAGTGAACGATTTGGCGTGGAAATTGATGCTTCATTGAGTTGAGCACGGAAGACACTTCTCACGCTCGGCGTGGTTGCCGGCGCTCGCTTTGAACATGAACCCGAGTCTAAATGTGCTAGTGGCAAATTCCTAACGTTTTGTAAAATATATGACAATATTAGACAGCTGAAGTTTGTTTATTCACATACCATACCTTTAATTTCTGTCGGTAAAATTCTTCGTATTTAGAAGACGTACCTGCGTAGTAAAGAAATGTAAAGTGTTTCGAACTTGGTCCGATTGATATACTTATTTTTAATGAAAAAAATGAACTTTTCAAAGTTTGTTTTTGTATTATACATTTTTGATTATCTATTTTTAATAAGGGTATCACCTAAAATACCGCATGAGAGATTCCATGACGGCGCGCAGGAGACAAGACTTATTTTAGATAAAATTATATCTATCGTGTTATTAGAAACTTGCGTAACTCAAATTATAAACGTACGTGGTATTCGCATACAAATTAATTGTGTAGTGATGTCAAAATTTCATGCAGAGTAACTGACGTGCGCAGACTAATTTCTTTTATTCTATCAAGGATGATCTAATAAAATTGCAAGATAAAATGTATAAAGTCTGAATGATTGTAAGAATAAGTAAATGATAACAGTAGGCATTTTCAAGAATTTTATTGTGTCGCTGTCATCATGGCTTACATCTCTTATGTAACTTTGTAATGATAGATAATATACCATTATTACAACATGGAATTGGTTAGATCTTATAGTTCGATACATTATTATTATCCTTGACTGATTGTCAAGGATACTGGGCTGGTACATCGCGTTAGTAACTAACTTATTATTACTATTGCTTCCGTCACCATCATCGTAGCGTCGGAACGTAAGCAAAAAAGTCGATATACATTAAATACTATTTACTCCTGATAGAATAGTGTTCTGTGATTGCCGTGCAAAGCTAGACTATGGCCCACACGACCGAGCGTTATACGTGTCCACTGGAACTATAAATCATAATGGTCCAAATGAGCGTACGACTAAAACACGTTCACGGCCAAGCAACAAGGCACAGGCACGTTCAATAGTGACATAACATCAAAACGACCCATAGGATAGGAAAGGCCACGCAGCATCTCTATCTGTAGCGCCTACGTAACAGTGTTTTCGGGATCAGACGACTCGCGGGGTGAAAACCCTTTTGCGGTGGCACAATAACGTAACAGCCTCGTAGAGAACAAGGTAAAGAGGAATCAAACGGGTAGGTTCAAGGGCTAGATTTGGTGGAGGAACGACGAATGAACGAGTATGTTCGTCCTGCTCTCTCGCCGCCCTAGGTTGCGACGCGCAGTGACGCTCCAGTCGCGGTCTGCCGGCCGTCGCGACGCTCGGGGCCGCTCCGCCGCCACCGCGCCGCCTTACGCTTGACGCGTATGTGAGGATCGTGTGAGATGCACCACTACACACCAGCATCCTAGTGCGCTCAGCGTAGCTGGAACTGGCTGACTCGCGCCACCGCGTTACGCACAAGTGTTCACAGTTCAGTGTGCCACTGGGGCATTTTTATGTGTGTATTCATAAATATAGCATCTCATCTGTGAAAGATACCTCTCAGCGGTGATTTCGTTACCTAAATCGAGATTAAATGGAATCTGAATAATTTGGATCAGTTTTGTACCTATGCATATTATCTACTCTGAGCCTATGCTATCGAGTCACGAGAATAACACCGTAGTGCTGTTGTAGATGGTAAACCTACTTATATAGGTATATTTACTAGTTGTGCTTAGCGTTCATTGTAACCAGTTACGACACATAAGATAACAGTTTAATCCGAATATCACGCGGTAAAAAACATGCATTAGCGCTTTGCGCAGTGTTACAAGTACCTAACATAATATAATGTAAAATATCATTCTGTAAAAGTGTCAAGGTCCCTTGAGGCACGGAAATGTTTTATAACGGGCTTGATTTTATTTACGTGCACACACTAATATTTATGAAGTAGTAAACCTCACCGTGGATTATCTACAACAAATCAATTGTTGAACGCGTAAACTGTGAGCATCAACATCATAGTAATGAGCTAACGAAGTGTTATAATGTGATAACACTTACAATCAAGTCGTTGTATTTTTAGACTTGGTTTTTGAAATTAGATCAAATTTCACTGGGTTGCATTGTACTTATTTACAAACGCTATTGATTTTACGTCCAACTTGTTGAATGTTTGTTTGCTTTATCGCGAAATAGCATAATGGACTAATGTTGTTGTACGTTAAACTCTATTACATATAATACAATGTAAACCATCCTACTAATATTATAAATGCGAAAGTTTGCGAGTATGGATGGATGTTTGTTACTCTTTCACGCAAAAACTACTCAACGGATTTGGATGAATTTTGAAACACAGATAATTTATAACCTGGATTAACACATAGGATACTTTTTATCCCGGGAAAATTTTAGGTTTCTCTGAGATTCTAAGTTCAACGCGAACGTAGTCGCGGGCATGGGGTATGTGTTGTTTATTCCATTTCGTGGTTGGGAAACATTGTGCCTTATGAAAGATGTCTACCTATCGCGGCTCCAGTTAACCTTAATTTGGAGAAGAAAATTGTTCGAGATAAAGACCGCATCTCAACCTTATCATTAGTTTAAAATATGTTTTTATCACGTCTTGTCATCAATTCAGTCTTGGTGGGAGTATTTTTAGCCAAAGTCGTGGTATTTGTAGCTCGGCCAGTGGGTGTACTATTCATATTTTCAATATAATATAATAAGTAGCTGGATATTGGATAATGTCCACAGAATTAAATTGAAAACGCTGTTAAAAGATTTTTGAACAATAATATTAAAATGTACGCAAGTTCACTATCTACTATATTAAATTGGAAATCCATGTTAAAAGCGAAATTACAACAAATAATATAGCTAGTTATTCACCGGTCGCTATTATAGCAGCAGTTTTCTAGTGTTGATGGATATACGAAATATATAAACCCACGTCGGGCTGCCAGGAAGAGATGGCTTAGCTAAGTGGAGTTCCGTGTTTCATTCATCATTGCAAAATGCATTGTAGATACGAATAAGTACAATCTTAGAACAAATGTTTAGAGAAAAACAATAATGACACTTTTCTTACCACATACATTATTAGATCAGTGCTATACACTTATTTATTCATAAAGTTTTCTTATTCGTTAGTAAAAATTGTTCACGTAATGAAATAATAATATTTTACCCGACGATATAATAGGTATGTAAACTTTCGAAACATTTCGATGATGGTAGCTAGAGCATAATTATACGAAACTTGAGAAATAGGTTCACTATTAGAACTTCAACATTGACAGTCCGCTTCAACATAAGTTAGGTAAAACCCCAATCTCATTGGATAACGTAATCAAATGTTCTAGTTATACCTATGAAGTCGAAAATATTATCTCAAAGGACATCATCCATGTTTCATAGAGATTTGGTCCAAATCTGAAAGTGCCGGCCGATGCATTTTTTTTTGTTTATTCTGTTTGAGCTTGTTCGTCTGAGCATTTAATATTATGGCACCAAAGTTAGAAATTACAGGACATTTCATTTGTTTTAGTTATTTTGAATTCCTATTTCCAACAAAAATGTATGAAAATTCAGATTTTCGAACACAAATAAAATCAACTAAAATGGTCCTACAGGTTTGGTACCACAGTAATAAATGTTCAGACGGGCAAGCTCTAACAGAATATACAAAAATATTGCGATGGCCGGCACTTTCAGATTTGGACCAAAGTGGATGATGTCTGTTTGTTCATATTTAGCGTAATAGGTTCCCACAGCTCATTTGAATATTATGTTAAGCACTTAAAACTGAAGGGTTGTTATTGAAGGTTTTATTTGTCGTCTGTCTAGTCTTTTTCTAATTCAAGTTATATTGAACTTCGGTAAGAGGGTGAGCAACGCGCGTGCGATACCCCTGATCTTGCAAGCTTCCATAGGCTGCGGTATTCTGCGGTAATCGCTTAACATCATGTAACCACGTGTCGTGTCGTCGTTGCCGCACGTGGGATACAAAATACTAATATAATATGTCATTAATATCATCGTTACAGAATTTAAGACTAACTGACTGTGAACAGACTGTTGAGAAACCATATAATAAAGATTCACAGAATCAGTTAAAAAGTGAGAAGCGCTGCCGCATCCGATATACTCGTCACATCCACAAGCAAAGCATCCGACAAATATCCTACTACCATGCTATGCGTGTTTTCACTCTTGTTATTGGAGCTATAATGACGTACAAAAATACCATTACAATTGAGTTCACTCAACGAGAGGTAATTGATTGCGCCGATAGCAATTGTAGCATTTTCTTGCTCTGTCATAATAAAAGACAAGTAATTTATATTCATTCGCCAGTGCTCATTAACAAGTCTGCTCATTGGTTACTGCAGGATGTGTTGTTCGATCAATAGCGCATGTGTTTTATTGCATTGGGACAAATAATATTTAGAGCAATTTGGCAAACCTCTACACATGTTTTCTGAGAGATATTATTTTTATTTGTATTGCAACCTTTCAGTAGTTGCAGGATACACGCATATTATTGTTTACTCTTTGGGATTTCAATCGATAGCTTTTTAGTTTTTTCATCTTCATAATCTATACGAAGGTATATAAATAAAGTGGAAATGTCTGTTTGTAATGTCAAACAGCTTTTTACTATACTATATATATAACCATATAAAATTATATACGGCTTTATAACAAAAAACCCTTTTTTGTCTGCTTGTTTGTTCCGGTTTATTTCCGTAGCGACTGGACCGATATTAACGACTTTCACTGGCATATAGCCGATGATAAGGGGTAACTTAGTGTACTTTTATTTATGCACAATAATTACGATTTCGAAAAACATAAAACCCATAAAGTTGTGAATAAAATTAATTCCACGCGCAAGAAATCGCGGGCACAGCTAGACAATAATAAGAATATTTTATTACTTCTGCAATCCTCGTATTTATAAGACATAAAAAATAAAGCCTCCCTGTTTGCTGACTTTTCTAATAAAATATTTTAATCAAGCTATCGATGTTAAAGTAGGTAAACAAGTGAGTTAAAAAGTAGTATTTTAATACAAGGTTTTTTTCGATCATTGAGACCTGTTTTGATACCCATATCATGGAGAAATGTGTGGAAATTATGAATCTTAATTTTGTGACCTCCGCCATATTGGATTAAAAATGGCGGCATTTAGATTATCATGCATTTTTACGAGAACCAAACGTGTGTGCAAAAAACACACACCGGACAGGTGAAACTAAAGAAAATATAAGGTGATCTTTAGGTTAATTATAAATAAATAATTGTTTACATCTGCGTCAAATAACGCTGACTGAATATATCTACTTCAATTGTATTGTAGAAGTAACATATACTTCATATCTATACAAAATGTACTTGAAACAAAATAATACTTTGAATGTTTTCGTATCCCAACAGAAACGAAATCTGATAAATTTTCCAGTCGCGTGTGAATGATTACAGTCTATGGTCGTATTTAGAAAGTCCTTACGGAGGGATTGTGCCTTTTGCTAAACATCCCTTCATTATCCGATTAAAATCACGTTAAAATTAATTGTCGGCCCCTTCTACAGTCGTAGCTTTGTTAATTGCAGAAATTAAATAAATACCTGGCTGTAATTATAAGGCTATAATGACTTATTTAATTAAAGTTATACAATAAAAGAAGTTAAGTAGGTACGACTTTATTTTCACTTTTCAGAGAATCATATTATTGATGCGTGAAGCAAAAAAATGTTGTACCCCTTTTACAAAAATTGCGTGGTTTGTAGTATGATAATTTGGCAAATTTAAAGGTTTATATGTAGAACGAGTGCATAACGCTTTTTTTTTGATAACATGCATTAATAAATACATTACTTAAAAAAAGATTGCACATTACCACGCACTCTACCATGCATTTATGCGTTTGACACAAGTATTACTGAATGTCATGTCAGTTTGTAAATTCCGAATTGTAGTTCGAATTTCGATTCGAACACTAGACTACCGCTAGTGATTTTTATGTCTTGTTGTTTTCCGATGTTAAAACGAATTCCATTTGACATTGGAGAATATGGAGCTAATAGATTTTACCGCCATATTCGCAAGTTCCAAGATTCGTGAAATCGATGATACTGTATGATATTGGTTTTATTATAATAAGATCGACCTACGGTACATAACTACATATATAAGCACATGTGAAACATACAGGCTGATCGAAAACCTCTTTATTTCTCAATTTACTTTAAATTTTCTGTTGAAACTTTTTAGTGAATTGGGAACTACAGATAGACGATTAATTGAAATCATTCGATCTGTCACAATTTAGATAGGTACATACGTGATATGCCTGTTAGGAAATTTGCAGATTCAGCTTTTTAGATCTTATCGGCGTACCACGTGATTCGATATCATACAAACAGATAAATTTAGACAAATTGGAGTAAAAGTGAAAATTCTTGTGATAAGTAACTTTAAACACTATATATTATACTGCCCAGTGTCACAACCGTTTGTAATATATATACAATCTCTTAAGCGTAACTTCAAAATTTCCTTCTCTCTCTTTCCCTACCTATTCCTGAAGTGTAATAAACTTATCCCTTGAAATCGAGATAATAAACGTTCCGCCAAAGTTCGTTTAGTCTGACATACTATACCTTTCTATATTATCTAAACCAACTTCTAAGACTGAACTAGTTACTTGTTAAAATATTAAGTTTCGTGCCAAAGATAATGGCTGTGGTCGAGTGCGCATAGTGAATTGTATTATCTGTTGGTGAGAAGCGTTGGTGATAGTGTTGGTGCCGCATGGTATTGGAGTTGGGTGCTGGTGTGTTGGCGCGTTGGCTCGGAGGTCGCGCACGGCACCAAGGTGGTCGGAGGCGGGGTGTTCCGTTGCTGCGTGCCCTGGTGCGGGGCGCGCGCGGCGGCGCCCGTCGACGACGCCGACTATGCTCTGCAAGAGGGCAGCCCGCTTTCTGCGCACGATGATTACGGTAAGACAACAACACTCATATAAGTATACACTACTAAGAGGTAGGGCGAAATTGGATTTCCCATTAAAAACTCGAAGCCCGGGTAGGGCAATCTTACAACACTACTCCGGTGTTGTGTTGTGTTTCTGCGATGAATAAGTTTTCCAGAGCTGCTGCAAGATACACGGTGCTGGCAGTCAGTAGCTCTTGATAACCTGTTGATTGAGTTAGCCAAGTATTTTGTTCAAGGTGAAACGAGTTTTGTAGGTTCGATTTACCTAATTATAAAACCATACCAATAATTAATGATTTGGTATGGTTTGTATATATTTATTTTAAAACTTTTATTCTGTTTATGAATAATGTAGAACAAAAAGTAGTTTGGCAGTGGAAGGCTCCATGTGACAGCCATTTTTTAAAATTATTTATTCATCATATTACGAGATCTCTGTGAAATATACAATATAATATGGAATAAATCGTATTAAGCATAAAAAGCATTACCTATGGGCATTTTAACATATAAATTTTGACATTTCAATAAAATATGAATGAAATCTGGGCTCGTATCGTTTTAAATTGAATTTCAGAATATCGACAATTATTTCTCACACTGCGCTCGCTTCGAGTGTTGTTATTTGCAACCAATATGTCGGGACGAGGGCTGAACGGCTTTTATCCTTTATATTATTTACAAATTAAATCAGCATAATTTATTTCCCAAATAAAGCTTCGCAAGTTGAGAGATATGCTTACTCGCAAATCTGGGATCAACAGAGATGGTCGTAGAGAAAACCGAATTTTATACGGAGTTTGCTAAACGACATTATAGTACTTGGTAAAGGTCATTCCATAATTAAACGAGAACAAAAACTCTGCTAGTGTCGTGAATGTTGAGTAAGTACAAATTAATTTGTGGAAACCATGATGAGATAAACATTAATTAAGCTTGAAAGTGAAATCAGAAAGCATTGTTTTTGTCGTGGACAACATAGCAATTATAGCAGGTACGCGCGGATTGTTTTGATTAAATTACTTGTAGACAATTAACAAGAGAAGAAATATAGTACCACACGAGTTCGTCTAATTGAAATAAGAGATTATTTATCTGGCCGTCCGTTATTCATGAAATACCTTTCATAGGTTAAATATACACTTTATTCTATCAAAATTAATCGTATAACAATAAAAGATACCAACATACAGACGGATGGATTATGGGAACAGCGAATACTTAAATACTTAAATAAATTACTTATTATATACAAAAGAAACTTGCTATTATCAAGAGTGAAGAACAAAGTTTATTTCGGATATTTTAGTTCTTAACAATATTCAGTGGTAGATTTTGTTTTTATACCACTATGTGGCACACAAGCATACGGCCCAACTGATGGCAAGCACCGTAGCCTATACCAGGGATATCACTAATGTGTTGCCAACCCTGTTGTGGATGTGGTCTCACTGTGCTAGCAGCATCACTACAAGTGCAGCGTATCCTCGTGGAGCACTAGCAACGTTACTTACCGCAGAAATGCATCAAAGTAGTGTTATTTCACTGCGGTCTTTTGTAAGGTGGAGGTACATTTCCCTGGGCCCATCAGATGACAGGCCGTTGCTTCAACCACAAGGCCACCGCGACTACAAATTATGATGCATTCTACAACTTCCTTGCTTATTATAAATCACTCTCATAAGTCAATTTGTGATTAAAATAACGAATAATGAACTTTGTAAATACCTAGTATATCTCTACGATCCATGTTACTTGCTTAATATGTAAGAAAGTTATCTTCTCATAAGCTCGCAACCAAGCAAGAACAGCCCTTGTAAGAAAACTTCATAAATTAGCTCCACATAATTTCCATAAAGAAATATTATACAGAATCCTAATATAATATCATTAAAGCGAAACCGGAATATCACCAAGGCCACAAAAGTCCGAATTGTTGGGCTTTCCCATATTTCTTTACGCCGCTGAGACGTGGACCCTAAGAGAAAGTGAGAAAAAGAGGAAATGTGGTGCTGGAGAAGAATGCTGAAGATATCATGGACTGAACACAGAACGAACCAGTCAATTCTAAAAGAACTCGGCGTCAAGCAGCGCCTATCCTCTATTGTCGAAGCTCGCATTCTCACTTTCTTTGGGCATATGTCGCGACGCGAAGCGCGTCTATGGAACGCCTTGTGGTGCAGGGTAAGATTGAGGGGACGAGACAGCGCGGCAGATCACCGCTGCGCTGGACCGACCAAATAAAGGCGGCATTAAATCTTTCCGTGAACGAATGCACGAGACAGGCGTCAATAAGTGAGGAATGGCGACGGCTTGTGAAGCTAACCACCACCCACACTGACGACCACGACCACTCTGCCAAGAGTGCAAACGACTGAGAAGAGGCAATTTTCGCTTCCATCAATTTTGTTGCGTATTGTAAAAGAAAAGGGGTAATCCTTAAGTGAGCTGTGATATAAACCTAAGCCTTGATGTCAGGATGACATGTCTTTTTGGGCCCGTTTAAATATTACAAGTGTACATGTGATATTCTAAGAATTTATAAAACAACATCTACCTCACAGAAGACCGCACTCAAATAAAACTACTTTGATATGCTGCGCTAGCATCATGCTGCTAGCACAGTGAGTCCTCATCAACAACATGGTGTGCAACGCGTTAGTGATACCCGCGAATTGCGAATGGTATTACTAGCGGCTATAGGCTACGGTGACTGCTTACCATCAGGTGGGCCGTATGCTTGTGTAAATACCTTAGTGGTATAAAAAAAGAACAAATCAAAATGACTGGGTTTGTTGTTAAATTCAATTAGACTAAACAGAAAGTTATTGCGTGTAAATTAATTATAAGTATTGCAGGCCAATAGGTGAATAGAAGTACTTTACGATGCACCTAATTTTAATCTAAGAACTTAATGGCGGCAGTTTTCGTATTAGCCCCAGCGCAGGGAGGACAGTCGGGAGACGGATCGATCGCCGCCGCCCGCCAGCGCTGAAACCTCGTCTCTTTGTTTACTTAAAATTAAGCCCAGTTTTACCACTAACAGCTATATTTGATCTGTGATCCATTTTGGAAGAACATTTTTTTTAATGCTTATTTACGAGACGAACTAGTCATCGTCACCACTGTATACATACTTATTGCATTGTCACCCATGACCCGTTTGTCACGTCTTATAGATATTCAGATATTATTTAATTAGTCGAATTGACCAGTATAATATAATATTCATACTAATGACCTGTATTTATAGGTACGTCTTTGCTGCAATATCTTTACCCTTAGTCTGGGATAGCAAGAGGTAGATGCTCTTTGGAAATATCCTCTCTGACAAAGAGATCCCCTCAAAATCTGTTCTGAAGATTCGAATATTAATTGGTCTGGACATACAGTCTGATATCAGGTTGATAGACAGACACTTAAGGTTTCGTTTAATGCAGTGCAAACTGTATGACTTGGAAAAAGCTTCTGTGTCGAAATCGAGAAGAGAGAAAAGCTGTCTGAGTATTCATTGAATTATACGAATGTTTACCGACAGTCGAACACTATTAGCAATAAAAGTTCAAAAGCTTTGTAATCAAACACTGATATTAAATTCCAAACAATATATAAAAGGGGTAAAGGGGCGGCAGTTTATCATAATTTGAACTTGACCGAGCGTGAAGAGGCAAGAACCTATAAAGTTTAGTAAATATTTTTTTTTTTATAGTATTTGCGAGGTCATCGAGACGTGAAGTAGGTTCCTACGCATAATTCAACTTTAAAGATTATTCTTCTAAATGTCCATAAGTAAAGAAAATATACTTATCTATTAAAATATAATTATTTAATAATCTGTTACATAATTAATTAAAACCTTATTTCAACCATTTACCAAGCGTCGACGATTTTCATTACAAAGCATAATGTTACCTCTTCAAGTAATTCTGAATTATCTTTGTTTAGATTTGTTCGAATGATAAATTTTATGGAAAACTGAGCTTTTCATTCTGGTCTAGGTAATCTATACTTATAACAAATCTGTAACAGGTCCAATTCTGTAGATTGAAGATATTTTGAAAAATTTATATACTCTTTATCCCTACATTCAACACAGTTCCCCTGGGATAGGGGATAAAACTCAAAATGTGTACTTGGCTGTTACTCCGAAACAGCTAAACCGATTTGAAAGGGACTTTCACTGGCAGATAGCTGATTTTACTGGGCATAGCGTGAGCAACTTTTATTTTGGAAAAATAATTAGGGTTCCGCGCATCAAATAAAAAACCCATGAAATTATGCACAAAATCTAAACGGCAGGTCCAATATGAACAGGACTTTTACTGGCAGGTAGCTCATACTATAAGACGTTGCTTAGGGTACATTTATTTTCGAAAAATTATTACGGTTCTGCGCAACAAACAAATAACCCATGAAATCGTAAACGATAACCGAACGGAGGGACCGATTTGCTCACTGGCAGGTACCTGGTGCTATAAAGCGGTAACTTAACTAGGTAAATTATTATTATTTTTGGAAAACTAATAGGGGGCCGCGCGACAATTAAAAAAATCATGCAATTATGAACAAAATCTGAACGGCAGGACCGACATGAACCGGACTTTTACTGCAAGGTAGCTGATGCTATAAGACGCTACTTAGGCTGCATTTATTTTGGAAAAAAAATACGGAATCCGCGCAACAAATAAATAAACAGATGGAAGTTGTGAACAATTACCGAACGGCGGGACCAATTTGTTCACTGGCAGGTAGCTGATGCTATAATTCGTAATTTAGGCTTAATTTATTTTTAATGTATTTTTCCAAAAATTAGGGTTCCGCGTAACACATAAAAACCATGAAATTGTGAACAAAACCTGAATGGTTGAACTTTCAGAGCTGATGCTAAAAAGCATGAAATAGGATACCTACTTCTTTTTTGAAAAATAATTAGGGTTCCGCGCAGCAAAAAAGTCCATTACCTAAATTGCGAACAAAATCCGAATGGTTGGACAGATTTAAACAGAACTTGCACTGGTAGATAACTGATGCTATCGCTAGGCGGCACTTGGTGAAAATAATTTATTTTTTATTCATTATAGTTTAGAAAAATAATTAGGGTTACGCGCAAAATAATGAAAAAAATTCAATCCACGCGTACGAAGTCGCTGGCACAGCTAGTAATAAATATATAACTGTAAATAATTACTAACTGGTGACACTGATATGTTAGGCTAATTGGTATTTATTTAATGACTATACCGTATTTCACGTGTAACGTTGTACAATACGTTTATCGTGACTACCAAATTACCTTCTACGTACTAATATTTACTTTCCCGTGCGGGTAGTAATAACACATCGTAAAAATCAAAATCAATTTTAAAAGTACATTTACAATTATATCGTTAGAAGTGGTACAATGCTGCTTATGAGTGATTCAGCACTAGGTACATTATAGAAGTAGGACTCCAAGCACATTAGAAAAACGTATCGAAAACGTGTTTTAAACTTAAATAAAAAACTTGTATAAAAAATACATACATCATACAAAATTATCATCATAGTTTCGGGATTATCTAAGATTAAGTCCATGAGCTCGTCTGTCTTTTTTATTTCTGTTTAAATAAATTATTTAGTATAGTTTTTATAACATATATAGTTCGCCGACTTCTCCGAGAATGGATAAATCCAAGGAGATATTAATTTCAACTATTATATAGTTACCAATCTTATGTTCCTGTTATGACATATTATTACTTGAATGATTGAGTAGATGAATCGACCGCAACATTACTAACGCCCGAGTTTCTCTAGCGATTAATATGTGAGGTTGCTCACCCTCCCACATCAGAGGGCTGATAGACACGCGCATGTTTACAAGCTGAACATTGGTAGCAATCCTAGCTCTAGCAATGATTTATTTCAAACTGCCTATTAAAAGTTATAGTAAATATTTAACCGGTCTTGCAATAATATAATGTACTGCTTGAATAGGTATAGGATAAATTAGGTAAATTATTTTTAAAATAGGTATTGTTATAATGAGGTTATTATAATAACATAATGTATTATGTATGTAATACATATTTCGATATGATTAGTCACATTGAAGGCATATCAATAATCTGGTACAAAGGAGTCTTCAGAAACCTCTACTTCATTAATTCCTGCGCGAACCCTGCTCGTGACGCCTCTGTGCGATACATAAATTACGTCCTACCTTTTTTACATAATATTAAATATTTCGAAGAACTTCGGTTTTCTTTTGTTACAATTTATCTAATTGGACAATAAATCGATTGCTTTAAAGAGAATACCTAATTTAATATTCCACGCAAAGCTCGAACTCAATTTCTCCGGGGAGGTGGAAAATACGCGTTAAAACCTTACCCCAAGGCGCAGAAGAACAACAGACGCTGAATTTGTGATTTCAATACCCTTAAATACTGATATTGAATTATTAAATTCTTATATTGAATCATGCTTACTAATAAGGTGCTCGGAGAAAGGCCAGTTTTAGGGTAGGTATGGTTTAGGTATGATTCAGTGCACTTACTTATACTTGTGATCGGGGGGCACGGCAGTGCCCCCGCCGAGTCGAGCGCGAAGCAAACACTGCCGTACCATCCTTTACTGGAACTATTTCGCCGCATTTTCAGGCCCCTATTTGAGAACCAAACCAGAACGTAGAAATTTTTGTCATCCAGTAAGCTATAAAATAATACTTAAAATAAAAAAAAAAACAAGTCTGTAGGTCATTTAGTTCCGAAGATAAGCGAAAGCAAAGTTTCGCATTTATGACACTCACGCGTTCACTCATGATCATTAAAATAGAACAAGTACTTCCCATAAACTCAGAGAGCTGAAATTTGGTACAGAGTTAGGGTTTAAGGGCCACATAAAGGGAAAACTATAAAAACTAGGATAATTCACCAATGCACTGATGTTGTAGCCGGACGGAAACTGCTGGAACTCTCTTATTAAACAAATGTAACCGAGCCGCATTTGGGCTTCGTGGAATTGTCATGTCCATGTATTCTGGCTATAAGTGTCGTATATTCATATAAATTGTGTATTACGTGTTACCATGATTGATAAATCTAAACAAAAATTACTACTCTGTTTAAATAATCCTGGTTGAAGGAGCCACTGGTGATTAGACACGCGATTACCGTTGTTATGTCAAAATTACAGCTTTTTACTAAATGCATACGAAGGAACACGCTACTGATAAAAAAATATGTCTGTCTGTCTGTTTGTCTGTATGTTACGGGTAATCTCCGAAACGGCTGAACCGATTAAACGGGAATTTCACTGGCAGATAGCAGATTTTAGTTAATGTTGTGAGACTTGGCCGTTGAACATTCTTTATACGTTAGTGGGTACAAGTCAATTATGTTTACACGTAATGTTATATATCTGTTGTAACTACCTTATCTATGTACTAACGTATAAAGAATGCTCAACGGCCAAGTCACACAACATTAACTATAATAATAAAGAAATCGCAGTAAGGAACCTTAGACTTGGCACGACTTTGTCTAGATTTCATTACTTTTTAGAGATAAACAAGCAGCTCCATCGAGACTAGGCTAGTTTTTTACAGAATGTTTTTGGTGGGATATTATTTACCGTACAATACATTAGGTACATCAACTCCGCCTGAAAACAATTACATAACGAATAATAGACATAATAAGCAAGTTCTTTTCTCAGTAAAAAAAAGTTTTATTCTTACATTATACATATTAATTTATCCTAAAGAAAATATATTAGAATAACATTCAGACCAATATTTTGTACCTTCAAGCATTTTTACACGTAATGTCGTTTAGCAAATATTCGGTAGCAAATCCTCTTTGACTTTAATGTTCAACGAAGCAGCTTTTAAATTATTTGTTGAGCGTCTTTATTGCTTGTTTGCAGTCGCCCCAGAGCCTGTAATAAGCTCGCCGCGTCCACTCGGTCAACAGTCTCCCCTGCCGGGGATCGAGGAGGAGGACGACTCCGATTGGCCTTTAGAAGACGCCACAGACACCACTATCACCCCCTCCTACAAGAGTACAAAGAGCAGTACTGACACAGCTTACACATCCTCACGGAGTTCGGGGAAAAAGAGGAGCTTCGGCAGTCCATCATCAGTGAAGATATGTATTTCGAGTGCAGCTAGGAAGTCGAACAAAGCACGTAAGCGTGGCTCCGGGGCGGCGGGCGCGTCCCCCGCGCCGGGCGAGGAGGCGCCTGTGCTGCCACCTGGCAGGATGCAGGCCGAACAAGGTAGCATTGGCGAGCTGCAGAAGTACCACGGGCGATACCTCAAGAGTCGCCGGCACACACTCGCTAATGTCCGGTGAGTACACATTTTATCGTTCTTCCACAAACGGCACCATAATCATCAATATATTTTCGTCAGTTGCGAGTTTTTTAAATAAAATTACACTGTTTATATTATACAGTAGGTAGGAGAGGGTACATTCGGTGCTGGTAAAGTAGGTGCAGGTAGGATAGGAGGAAGAGGTGGTGTATGAGAGAGGGGGAGGTTACAATTTGGTGCATGTAGTTTGAACTAAGTTATTCGACCGTGACCACCTGGCCGTCATCATACATTATTTAGGTATTTTAAATATATCAGGATATTCTTTCCTTAACGTTTCACGATATGAGATTTTAATAATGAAGCAATAGCCCATTCCATTTCAGTACCGAAAGTACTCATATAAAATTAATTAAATAGATAACGCAGGAGACGTAAACTTCCTCACGACTTGAGTGAGTTAAACGATTATTACGTACAGTAAAAGTTGCTCATGAAACCATAATTGGGGCTTTGTACTATTTAAGCGGATGTTGGGAAAAAAATAGCGTTCATATTTTAGGTTGGTTATTACATTTAAATAATGTAATTTTGACATAGTATTGTATTTATGAAGGATGCTAAATAAGAACAAAGTACCACACATTGAAGTGAACCACAATGTTTAACAGAATTTTGTACGATGTATATTGTATAGTCGAAACGAAACGACACAATTGCGTAGCAATAATAATTTAACTCGATAGGAATTAATTACACCCGATTAGCTATGTATAATTAATAGGAAATAGTGAATGGTCAGGTAATGATGTAGGTAAGTACTTATATCCTCATAAGAAGTCGCACGGGCTTCATTGTAAGCAGACTTTTCCTTGACTTTACAAGAGCCATTAAAGATAAACATTTTCGTTATTCTCTCCGGACGAGACCAGGTAAAAACTGTTTTCCTCGAATAAATATAAGCATAGCATAACCTTCAGTTTCGGTAATTGGATCTATTTGTCACGATCAGTTTTTTCGTGGTTGTATATTTTGAAATTTTCTTAAAAGCACATACGATATTCGCTCATTTAAGCAAATCACAGATAAATGAGTTTATAATACTACCACCCAAATTAATTTAACTCTCATACATTTTAATACAAATTGTACCTACCTAATTAGCCTTATAACCTTGTAAATGAATCAAAATATAAAAACATATATAAACATTATAACAGATGCAACTTGTAGAATTATGTTTTAACCAGTTAGTTGCGGTGCACATTATGTACTTCAATATTTTGGTTCTGGTTTATTTTGGCAAGTAATATCTGTGAGTATTCGTATTCAAACAGTTATAATATAAGCAAACGAGAATACTATGTGTATGTTTTCGTATACATTCGACTACAAAAGGTCGATCCCTGCTCGGCTGAGTAAACACTCACTTGCAAATGAACATTTTATGTGAAAGGTTTCGTACTAAATACACAGTATATGATAAGAGTGTCATGCGATGATTGATCTATTCCGAGGGGTGATTGATTCTGTATGTTACCTGATGGATACGCAAACCTACGGTCGCATTAAGTTCCACAACACACGGCATCTACAAATCACATATAGGTATAAAATAAGTTTTTGTAGTACATTGGTTTGCCTGAAACACATAATGCATAGCAAATACAGAAGATCCAAAGACGTACTAAATACAATTTCTAAATAGGTTGGTACTACTATTGATAGTTTTACGAAATGTATTTCTACATTATATAAATAATAATAGTTCATTGTTGTACCGTAATGAAGCCGAGTGCTATTAAAATCTAGTAGTTAGTACAAAGTACGGTTCATCATTATTAAGGACGAAGGAAATATATAACCGTAGTAAAGTTATCACAAATAAAGAGAACAAATGCGCTGGGCATACGATCTAATAAAACTACGGTTGTCTGTAGGTATTTTTAGAATCATAAATGTTTATCTGCACAGTAGGTAGGACTTTAAGAAAAAAAAGTTGTTTTTAAAAGAACTGTTTAATTTATGAACAGATTATTTATTAGCTTTAAGCTGCCTTTTATCACAACAGATTTATGCTTAGTATACTCTTAAATCTTAACGACCGATAAGATAGCATGGACGCTCATCTCTAGTACAAGAAATAGGTAGAGTCTTTTTAAAACTTATGACTTTACATTGGTACTAAAATTGACAAATTTGTAACAATTTATAATTTTTCATACAAAACTGAAACAATATATCCGTACACTGTATAAAATTGCTCTTAAAAAAATGTTTGTATAAGTAGAACTTTAAAACCTTATCAGCCTAAACTAAACAGACAATTTTTTTATTGATTTGAACCATGGTTTTTTATCAACTCAATCCCAGCAAGAAATGTTCTCATTTTATTGACCTTTCCTAAAAATAACATATCAACGAGAATTCGAATTGTATTTGGCGTAAACGCTTGTTTTGTGTGAAATGGTGGAATGTGACTTGTAACAGATAGATACTTTAAACAAAGCGGACATACCGCAGCTCAGTTGTAAAATGTAGGCATTCGCGTGGAGTTGTATAAAAGATAAAACGGCCACACATCATCAAACAGAAGATTGTTCCTCTGTGACGTAAAAGCCCCGTGGAGCATTTATACCCCGCAGGTTCCGCTCCGGGCTCAAAGCGTGCATCACATCACATGCATACTCTATAAGTATGAGTGACCCAACAGCGTGCTCGACGAGACACGATGCTCTCGAAGTTACTCACCCTCGTACATTACTCGTTTGACGATGGAAGCACGGCAGCCCTGCAATAACTGATAAATGTTGTATTTAATGTAGTGTGTGTACAACCCTAACTGTAATATTAATGATTAAATCCACAAACTTCACTTAACATCCAACAACTGCACAAGGTTTGCTTTTATCAGGTTTAATATGTAAATAATTATAATTGATATGGAAACCTTTTGAGTATAATTTTAAAACTTAATATGACTCCCACAGTTAACGTAGCTAATAAATCGTATTCGGCGTGTCGTCCCTGAAACGCCCGTGCCACCATATGACAGGGATGACGGCACGAACAATGTGGCGAACAAAATAAATAACGTGACCGATTCCTTGGAAAGTGTATTTTTTTTTGTCAAGGGATAAATTCTCGCTTGCAATAACTTGGCCTTAGGTAGAATCGAATGGAAGGGTTAATGTTTTTAAATGATGTCTGAACAATAAATCCAGTAATCTATTTTTTTTTAAATATTCAAGGTATGTGGTGATGATCGTTGTTTTAACAATATTACATTCCTTGTTTGTTGCAATAGTAGTTTTTATTCAATAAATTAATTCCCTAGTTCTAATATCCTGCTATTATAGTAAAGCTTAATCTTTGCATGAGAGAATTTTGATATCTCATCACGGTAAAACGATTTACGTTTCTGTTACAATCTCGTTGAAAAATATGAATTAGTAAAATAAGAAAACGGCGAGGCACGTCTAGTATCTACATAAAACAATAACTTCTTTGTTTATTATTTAAAACCGTAGATCTCGATGCTCGTTCTGAAGCAGATTTGTTTAACCTTATGGTGTTCAAAACAAAACAGACGTACATTTTAATTTTTCTAACATCATCGCTTTTGTTCTTCGTCCAAGTCACTCAGTTTTTAATGAAACGTTGCGGGTCTGTAGGCTTTCAATAGAACCGTGGGAATGAAAAATATGTGTGCATTGGAGCACTATCAGCGCATCGAGTGGATCTAGGATTACCATATGTCGGGATTTGTTCTGACATGTCAGGGATAAGGGCACCACTGGTCGCGATTTTGTATAAAATTTTAAGCATCTGAAGATAGATATTAATCAATTCGTAGGAATTTTTTGGTCTACTCTTTGGGATTTTGAACTCGAAAAACTCAATATATATATTAATACTAGCAAATGTATGGTATAACTCGAGCGTTTACGGAATAATGACAGGATTTGAACTAACAATAGCTTTATTGGCAGCAATTTTAAGTTTTATATTTGGCATCCCTAAGTAAGTAGTTCAACTAAGTAGATCAACATATACATACCTGTGGTTGTTGTCAGTTTATTTTGTTGATGTTTCTAGTAGGGGAACACAACGTGTTATTGCGGAGTATTTACGTCCCGCACAGTTTAGGAGCCCCACTACATATCGTTCGGAAAATTTACAGAATAAAATACTTAGACGTGCTATTGTTCGTGCTATATTCGTAGCAGAGTCACAACTGCATATAATGTTTAATCTGTCAAGTTAAGTAACATTGTTTGTTGTCGGTTATTTGATGAATGATCAGCTGTAACATAACAGTCCTCTTGAGCTTGGAGTTGATCCTGGTTGCCATTTGAAACCTCTTTGGCAAACGTTTATAACTACATCAGCTTTACGACTAGATTAACCTAGACTTTAGAATTTTCAGTAAAATGGGCTACGAACGTCGGCTTCGTGTAACATTCTGGTTAAGTCAGATTCAAGCATTCTGACAGGTTGGATCGGATGCCGAGTAATGCCGACTCATTTGCATGTAATATATCCTTGAGCTATATACATTTTATTCATGCAATCTATTTCGAACTACTAAATGGGTCCATCAAATGAAGTCCAATCAATAGTATACGAGTGGCTTTATTGGAAGATACAGTCGTTTACTATGTAGGTACCTCTGCCGATGTAGATAGACGCCGAGAATAGATATTACGGCACAGTTTTGCGCTATGGTCGTGAAAAGCAGTGACTTCTATTTGTAATGCACAGTAGTTATGCAATGATTTAGACTCTAAATTACCCACAGCTATCCTCTATATTTTAGAGGGTAGCACGATTGCTAAGTAAAATAATTTCAATTTGCACCATATGAATGCAGACAGTACAACTGCAAAAAAATATTTAGCTATCAAAGCTTGCGAAGTTATTGTTCTAAATAACGTGAAACATAAGTTTGAGTTACTAATAAATTATTTAATAATGGCTTGGCTAGTATCTTGGTGTTTATTTACTGTCTCCCTAATATAATGTATATTTATAGAAGTAGGTGTCTGATCGAAGGCTATTTAGTACCCTTTTCAATAAAGGGGAAAGCCGCAATGAAATCGGTCCCCGCTACAACATTGCTGAGATATATGTGTAAACTGAAAGTTTATGAGATCTGAATTCGATTACATCGCGGGATGGTAACTTTAACTTCTGTAAACTTTTGCCGGCAAAATTGCTTCATGTACCGCGCGTTCATACAATAATATATTTTTCAACCGACTTAAAAAAAAGGAGGAGGTTCTCAATTCGACTGTATGATTTTTTTTTTCTTGGGCACCTTTTACCTCTTGAATGTTCACATTATTTCAACAGCTAAAAAGTTATGAATGTATATGATTTTGAAAAATGCAGTTTAATTTTGTAGACAGGCAGGTGACACAAAAAGTACATTATTTTTCATTCATTCCAGCTATGGCAATCAATCCTCTTCATGGACTATTATTGCCAGTGTAGAGTTTAAGAGATTATCAAATATCTCTGTTGTCTTGCATTAAAATGCCCTTTAGGTTCTAACCTATAACTCTTACCTCTGGGTTACTACTAGTACTGTTCTAAACCTGAGTAACCCTTCGGTTACTACTAATAAATAATGCTTGGACTTCACACGGTCGGTCAATTTATATAGTTGATTTTATTCATCTGCTTATTTATGTTATGTCACCTAAATCCTCTTCAATTATAACTTTTGTCAATACCGCATATGTAGAAAACATTTTTTTTCGTATTCAATTTATATTCGTATTTTATGCTTTTGATTTTTTGAGATAATTTAAAGCAGCAGCAAAACATAAACACAGTATTATTGTGCTCTTTCGATTATTTATTTACTATTGTACTTAGACTATTGTGTTGTAGAGTCTGTTAGTAATTTAACTGTTGATTTTAAATTGCTGCAACTTACGTGTCGATGTTTAATTCCTCGAACCATAATCAACTCAGGTCAATACTTCACTCTGTTGACCGCACCTCGTAAATAACATTAACCGAGGTTGGGCGAGTAGGTACAACAATAGCATCAGCTAGAGAATAATATGTACCCTTAATTGATTTGACTTTGAAGCGCAGGATGACTGAACACTGATAGTTGAATGCCTTCTGAAATCATAATTCACTGGCGCTATCCAGATTGTGTCGTTCTGGGAATCGAGAACGCAGACTTTCAATAATATTCCAATTAGATTTTTCTGGCCTTGGCACCCGAGTTATATGCTTCAAGATGGATTCTGATTAGCATGCAATATTATTGTAGAACACATAAAATGTATTATTAAAGTAAGAGACACAATTTCAGTGCTATTAAGGACAGGCTGCTGAGTTAACATAATTTATGAAAACAGTATTGTGCGGCAAATTTTCTGTAAATAAAAAATGCTAATGCTTTCAGTGTTTCATTTGTAAATGAGAACAGTTTAGAGACCAAATCATAAAAGTCCATGAACAAATAATGGTAAGCAATGTATATTATATTTTTTTATATACAAATAAATATTTTTAGAATGTTAAGTATTAGTAGTGCTAAGGTAGTGCTAATAAGTTCGTTTTAATGTTGCTAGTCTAATGATGAATGTTGGCTGCGTTATTAACACCAATTTTTATACACTGCTATATCAAAATAAATAATGCTTATTATTAAATGTCCATACAAAATTACATAGCTATAAAAACAATATGAAGTTTCTTTAGTTTTTTCCTTATTGTATCCTAAAGTAATAACATGCCTCGTAAGGAGAGTTTTGAGTATGTTACGTTGTATTAACGATCGGGTTAGTCGGTAAAATAAGGTAAAGTTTCAGAAATTTACATGAGATTACAAGGGAAGGGTCGTCATTGTTGTATTTGCGTTTCATTTTTTAAGATCGTAACTTTTACATGTGCGTTGCGGCTCATGTAAAGAAATACGTATAATAATGAACTGCGCTATCTTTTAGCTGAATTTATGGTGCAATAAATTACATTAGATGTGTGTGTGTGGAGAATGGTCTTTTTGAGATCCATCAGTATTGAATAGAAAGGAAAATTTACATCGTGGAAAAGTGAAAATCTTTTAAATACAAGCCCGTTTCTTAAACAATTTACATTGTGTTCTGCTTATTTATCTTTTAGAAAATGAAATTGTTGCTTGTCTCAGTATGCAACTTATTATTTCATAATGAAGTAAACAAAACCTACGGATATCGATTCTTGTTGGGCAGTGTAAACGGTTCATGACGCGACGTTGTGATACTTGTGATGGCGCAACAATGTGCGCTTTGTGTTCGTTCTAAAGTACAAACATATATGTATATTATTGATTCATTCGATGAGAACACAGCCATTAAATTAATGGACACCATAGTCCTTTATATTTTATAGCTACTAAAGCTCGTACGAGTATAACTAAGCAATTATTTATTGTCTACACATTATTACCTGTTTATAACGGAAGCAAGCGATGGTTGACTAAATTATTACAAGTGAACTCAGTGGTGTATTGTTTGGGTAATTTAGTTTGGGTAATTTAGTTTTATACAGTTCAGTATGGTCTACTTGCATAATAAAATGCAGACTTTGTACATGTCTAACCACTCTAAAAGTCTAGTTTATAAAAACAGGATACAGTAGTAGTCTAGTCGTAAAGTGGGTTGTTAGTGTTACTAAATAACATTTTAGTGACCCCGTTATTATCATATAATACTGTCTACGGGCGAGACTTGTTTGCTACAATTTATACTTAGGTCGTATCTGACGGGATGTTCATTTCAGGCCATTGGTTCCTTCACAAACAATTTGCTTGCCTCGACGACATCTTGCGCTGATGATTATGTATGAGCCTCGAAATAAGCTAACAAGGGCCACCATTCTGTTATCGTTTATGCAAGATTGGATTAAAAAACTGACAACTCAGCTATAATTATAAACGAATCTATAGCTATAGTATTACACTGAAATTTACATATTATATCAGGAATGTTTTCATAATTATTCCGCATGTTTATTAATCATGCCTCATTATTTAGTAATAAATTACTAGATAAAAGCATTGAGTACCTCTAGTGATGTGAGAGTAAAGCGGATCCTCTAGACAGATCATAATCCAGGTATAGGTCTAGTTAGTTAAATATTCTTTACACATATATGGTTAAGTTATACAGTTAATCTTTCTAGCCGTGGTGGCCTTGTGGTTGAAGCAACGGTCTGACATCTGATGGGCCCAGGTTCAAAACCGAGTTTTTCTAAGATTAAGTACAGTGATTATCACATCATGAGCTAGATAAGAGAGGTAGAGCGAATTGGGATCTCCCGTGGGTTTTTCCATTAATATTGTAACCGCCCGACTGGGGACTGTACCTCCACCTCACAGAAGACCGCAATGAAATAACACAACTTTGATGTAGTGTTGTGTTTCTGCGTTAAGTAAGGTTGCCAGTGCTTCACGAAGATACGCGGGGCTAGAAGTAATGGTGCTAGCACTGTGACTCCTCATCAAAAACAGGGTAGGCAACTCGTTAGTGATATCCCTGGTATTGCTACCGGTTATAGGCTATGGTGACTGCTAACCATCAGGTGGGTCACCTTAATGGTATAAAATTAACTTTATATAATAGTTATACACATGCATGGATAGATATATCAGCACGCCGAGTCACTTCCGGATTATGCAAATGGCATATAGCGTTATTTCACTCTTGACTTTCGCACCTCTTAAGCTTCTTCATACATGCCCATTGCAAGACCCACTCGTTCCAAGTAGGTAATCATACCCTTTCAATTTTCCATGTGTTTCCATTCTATACCTACTACTTTGTTATTTTCATTCAGTATACAATATTTCAAAACTTCTTTCTTTTGATTTTCACGAGCATGTTTCAAAGATAAAAGCGCCTTTGACTGGCTACAATTTTTGTTCATAGATCTTTTCTACGGAAGTCTGCAATACTCGTATTGGTGCTTATTTAATATCAGTTACCTTTTGTACTTGTCACAAGTCGCTACTTATCTTCACCCTGGTTTCGTTCAACGTTTATTGACATTTTTTGTCATTTGCTATCGACCGTTTCCTTTTCAAATACATTAAATGTGCTGCTATTTAAATGAAACCCTTCATGTTTTCTGGGAAAAAATAAGGAAAGGTCATAACAGATTTTTTTTGTGTTTTAGCTTAAGCTTATACTTACAAATAAGTATACATTTAATAACTGGCGAAAAAGTGCTCCACCTTGGACGAGATGCAGCGCCTAGGTTTCAGTGAGCTCATTTCGTACGAAGGTTACGAAGACTGAGATTAAAAAAAAAAAGTAATGAAATTGTGTCATAGCGAATGCTCGCAACCGTCATAAGCCTGCTGTAGAAATACATTCCTAATTTCCAACAGAGGGGTTTGATTTCAATACCTCTACGAATTGAAAAGGTGCGTAGGTGTTCGCATCTACGATTCAGGGGATATACAATTTTCAAAGGGGGTAATACTACAAAATAATATTACATTAATATACGACACTGAATACTAAATTTATAAAAAAAACCTTGGTATTGGGTATGTAGTCAAAGTTCCTCACAACGTTTAAGGTTGGCAATAATGGGTATAATATGCAGCCTCGGGTATTGCAGGCGTCAAGGTACAGTGACCGCATACCATCAGGCGAGCCATAATGTAATGCACAAAAACTTAAATGAATGCCCGATATTTCGATCCCAATTGTATCAGATCTTAAAACGGGTTGACGAGCGCGTTCACCTGCAAACAATTATTGAGGCCAATTTCTGGAGTTTATAACTGGTAAGGTTGAATTTAATTCGCTTAAACCCCGACGACTGGGCCATCGATTTGTCGTTAGCTAATGATTGTGTCAATAGAGGAAGTATTGCGCCATGATAGTAACTATTACCGTTACCACTTTATAGTTGTTTTCGCTGCGGTACACACCTCCAGCTACCTTGGTGCATATCGTTCCTTAAAAAAAATACTAGGTATGACTAGGTACCAACAACATCAGGAATGAGTTTGTTCCAAATTCAAACTTTCAGAAAATTCGCACTCTGTCCCCACATGATTAGGCGCATCGCCAAGCGTTTGATGCGGTGTCTATTTAAAATAATCTAGACACGATGACTAGAATATTATACATATTATTTTGTAGTAATAGCTTTTACTTATAGCACCAGATGCGTAAATATCGCATGCCCCTTGTGCGCCCTTCTGAATTATTGGTTGCTTAATCTTTAGGTAAAATTTTAATAAATAATTTGATCAATTTGCTCTACGATGCGAGTAGTTATAAGAGCATCGCAGCGATCTGATGAGGCCCGCATTGACCTGGCTTGCGAACAATGCCGACCTCGCCCTCTCAAAACACAATCATATTTATTACGATATTCGCGTCTAATGAAACTTTTTTATTATGGCTTATAAAGATATAATAATAAATAAATATGATACTCGTAAGCAATTATTATATTTTAATTGTTGCTGCTATGAACGTAATAGGGCCGCAGGAGTAAGGCTAGTCAATGTTTAGCTTTATATCGGCGTACGATATAATTCAACGTGTTTTGGTTATACTCGCAGAGAGCGCCGCGCCGTCGCTGTGATGCTGACTCGTGACTCTCACAAATAGCTACCTGAATCTACGTGCCGCTGTCAACACTGTAATAATTAAATGACACGAATTATTTATTACGAGCTTTAATCTTTTACCTCGCCTTTGGTTAAATATTTTTAGTGCCAGTTTACGACGGCCTGGTTACATACTGTCATCAGAATTTCTTACATTTTTATTGGATGGATTGACTATTTATAAAGCCGTGGTGGCCTTGTGGTTGAAGCAACGGTCGGTCATCTGATGAGCCCAAGTTCAAATCCCGGTCTGTACCCATTAGTTTTTCTATTCTCAAACATGTAATTAATCACACCATGAGCTTAAAAAGAGAGGTAGGGTGAATGTGGGATCTCCAGTGGGGCTTCCCATAAAAATTGGAGCCGTACGACAGAAGAAGACCGCACTCAAATAACACTACTTTGATGTAGTGGTGTATTTTTCTGTGGTAATTAAGGTTGCGAGTGCTCCAACGAGGATACGCTGCGCTAGTAGTTATGCTGCTAGCACATTGAGTCCTCACTAGTAACAAATTGGCATTTTGTTAATGATAGCCCCGGTATTGCTAGCGGCTATAGGCTACGGTGACTGCTTACCATCAGGTGGGTCGTGTGCTTGTGTGCCATCTTAGTGGTATAAAAAAAAAGAAACTAGCTTAAATTCATAGTTTCGATCACAAATCATCGAACATTTGTAAATGAAAAGGATCGCTACTTTTACTAATAAACGGAAACTGTTAATATTTTTATTGATTACTAGCTTACCCGACAAACATTGTTTTGCCATATACATTATTTCTGTTTCATTTTTGTCTTTAGTAAAATAAAAACAAATTGGGATCGACCACCCTTATTACTGAGGCTAATGAAAAACCATTTTCGTCCTAATTCAGACCTACTGAAAATACCTACATAAAAAAAACATGAAAATCGGTCTAGCCGCTTCGGATAAGTTTTGTTACAAACACTGTGACACGAGAATATTAAACATATATAAGATAAGATTTAAATATGATGCTCAATAAAGGCTCAATGTTATTTTTTATGGGTTACTAGCTGTACCCGCCACTTCGTACGCGAAGAATTAATTTTGTTCACAATTACATGGGTTTCATTTTTTGTAGCGAGAAAATAAATTAGGGTTCTAACCATAATTTATTTGCCAAAATCAATTATGCCTCAGTTACGCCTTATAGCATCAGCTACCTTCCAGTGAAAGTCTTGTTCAAATCGGTCCCGCCGTCCGATTTTTTTTTACAATGTCAGAAATAAATGTCTATTATTGTCTATTTTACGCCCAGTTACAATTTAAATCAAAAGCACTAAGGAGTATTGACATCAACTTCGAAGCAAATCACCTTTCTACCCCTTTTTAACCCCGTTGGGGATGAATTTCAATAAAATACGAAGCACATCTTCGAGCAATTCTGTTAAAAAAAGTGGATTGGTCCAAGGAATAACGTTGTCCCATACAAACTTTGCACCCCCTTAGATGTAGAAATTTGGAAATCACTTTCTTATCGGATTTCTGCGTCATACAAAGAATACACCCTCCGAGTTTCAGGTCTCTACGATCAGCAGCTACGATCAGCAGTTTAGGCTGTACGTTAATACGTCAGTCAGTCATTCAGGACAAAGCCATTTATATGTATAGATAACCGTAGGTCCCTAATTTGGGTATTTACGATTTCTCATCCTTTATTGATGTACCTTTAACTCGCTGTATGCATATCTTCGCAAATTTATCACCAACGGCTAAATTAAAGGTCACTTGATCACTTCAACAGAAACGATAAATACGTGCCTGCTGAAATGAATTAGAATTTATCTGTTATTGGTAACAGAAATCCGGATGTATCAGTGTGAAATTTTACTGCGTTTCGTTTGGGATCAAAGGAAATTCGCGGCTATAGTGGAATGTAAAGCTGACCATTCCCTTCCCTTCGCTCGTGTAAAGATCTTAGTCTATAATAATATCTCGATGACGAACGTCCCAATATTATTGAATTGTAGATAGTAGTATTCAAATCATTAGTTGTATATTAGAACGTCATTTACACATTTATTTTATTGTACACAACAAATTCTTAAAAAACTAATTTAGTCTCAGAATCAGAGCTTATTTTGTACGAATTTGTTGTTTTCAGCCCAAATGGAAATTCATTATTCATTTCTTATTTTTCCGCTGACTGAAAACACGCAGCGAATGTAAATTTACTTTCGTATTCCTTAAAGCATTGGTTATATTGTAACCACATTGATATTCCGATTTCTAAGTTACTTTAACACGTCACGTCGGTGTTATAAGGGGCATAATATATTATACACTTGTATTACCGAATGTTGTCTCAAGAACCTTTATTGGTGCGACAGGAGTCGCTCGTAAACCAGAATCTAGCGAAAGAGTTAAAGCATTTAAGACGCAATCTACGTTCCATCTGTTTCATACACGTTAGAGGTTTAGTACTTTTTTAAACACATGACGAAACGTTTTTCGTGTACTAGAACATGTGTGTTCGCATGATTTGTAAATAGCGTGAATACCTCATGTGAATGCGATGTCTCGACGCGTTCTATAACAAAATGTGTTTTTTAGGTTAAAAGTGTGATTAGCCTTATTGCAGTTGTATTTGTAGAAAGGTATAAATGTCAGTGTGGAAAGCTCTACTTTGCGTGCATGAATAACGCAGGCGTAAGCAAACAAAATGCGTAGTGCCGTGTTAATTTTACGCCATGCTATCGCTCAAAGCGATTACGTCGGCACCGGTTGTAAGTGCTCTGTAAATTTTTGGGCAAGTGGAAATAATGATCTTAAATTTGTAAGTATTTAAATAGGTACATAGTTTAAGAAAATGATTTTAAAGAACGGTCACAGAGACGTACTATTGTGTACCGTCTTAAATTCACGGCATATTGAAGTGGTTGTGGTTGAAGTAACGGCCTGTCATCTGATGGCCCACGTTCAAACCCCCGCCTGTACCTATTAGTTTTTCTAAGCTTAAGTACAGTGCTTAATCACACCATCAGCTTAAAAAGAGAGGTAGGGCGAATCGGGGTTTTCCGTTCGTTTTGCCCATTAAAATTGGAGCCACCCGACTGGAGACTGTACCTCCGTCCTACAGAATAATAAGCTTTGTACGAGTATTTGGTTAATAATAAAAAGTTAAAACAATAGTAAATTATTATTGAAAATCTTAAAACCCACAGCTTATACTAGTAAATCTAGTAATAAATAAAATATCTACAGTAACAAACAATTAACGTTTATGCTAGGGATTATTCTAAGCTGGCTCTCAAAATATGCTACAGATGAAAATAATTATGCAAATACTCCTTAATTGCTCGACTCGTTATATTTCATCCGTAATGAACGTCAACATCAAATTTTGCGGGAATACATAAAATTTAAAAAGTGGAATCATTAAAAGATTAACTACTCTAGATGTAATTAACTTAAATTTATTATGGGTTACTCGTCAGTATTTAAAAGGTTTTTCAATCATGCTTCTACGAACATATAACTAATGAAGTAGCCTTTACCTAAAGACAATTTAAGATTTTAACAAAAGTTTAAAAAACTAAATGTAATACAATACGTAATCTATCAAAATCAATTAAATATTAGGTACCATTATATTACAGATCATACTCATTGCATATATCATAAGATAATATTTTGGTTTTTAATGATTCGTTTCATGCCGTAAACAGACCCTTTGGCATGTTTAATGCTATGTAGGTGGCGCGCGGCGGTCCTCGTACGTAGCTAGCCTATACACGTTATACACCTATTAATTTACGTGAAATGCCTACAGTCCACTTTTCTTTACTTGACATTATATAATTATTCAAACATATGAATGTAGAAAGACGGTGTTATAAAGTATGTTAAACCAATTACTATAAATTTGGACGAATTATGACTAACTCTCACTGTTAAGGACGACATAGCGGCGTCCAAAAAAATATTTTTTTTTTACGTTACATGGAGACCGTTAAATAATAAAACTGTATTCCACATAATTTGTCTGCGATTAATATTTGACCAACTTACGACATAATAATATAGTCGGTTCTGTGAAAGTTCATGAAACTTTCATATAATGAATTAGTCAATTGCAAACTTTGTTTTGTATTTAAAATTGTGTTTAATCTTTTAACCTGAATTGTCGCTTGATACGATTCAGGAAGACCTACATAATATCGCTGCTTGAGGATACTGCACAACCTATGTGTGGCATGACACGCACTTGACCAGTTTCAGTTCAAGAATATAACATTTTAACAGCGAAACTAATCTAAATGTCTGTAATATAATACACATGTTATATAATATTAAAGAGAGGTAAGGCGAATTGGGATCTCCCGTGGGTTTTCCCATTAAAATTGGAGCCGTCCGACTGGGGACTGTAACCTCCGCCCTACAGAGGACTACAGTGAAATAACACTACTTTGATGTTTTGTGGTTTTTATGGTAAGTACAATAATTAATTCATTATCAATTACCTACCACCTTAAAAATCTAAAAAAACATGCTTTATAACATAGGTATTATTTTATTCCAATGACCCTGAATTAGTTCCTAAAAAAGTTAGTTTTGAAAATATTTTTTTGTCATCGGATTTTGGGGCTTGCGGTGCGATATTGCTTCGTATTGCAATCTAAGCAATAACGTCATTTGTATTAAATCTTTTAATGTTTGACAGAGTCAAAACAAATGTAGATAATGGCACTTTTTGTATGCCAACGTTTCGCCATTGGTCAAGGTTCACATAATTTATTTAAATCGGGTTTTGCTCCCCGTAGATCTCTATCATTGTAATTATTCTCTTGATGTTGGAAGTATTAGGAAAAAACGTTCTTGGTATGATCATTTTATAATACAAAATATGCCAACGTTGTAGATTTATTTTATTAAAGGATTAAAATGTAATCCACCAAAGCTTCAAATTAAAAAAGTAATATTAATTTAAAACATAGGTTTCGTTCTAATTTGAAATGATTAGAACAATAACGGAACGGCTGGACCGAATTGAACGGGACATTCACTGGATAGATAGAGATAGCTAAGGCGTAACTGAGGTTATTTGAAATTGTGGAAGAAGTACTATTTCACGCGCACGAAGTCGCGGGCACGGCTACTAGCAAATAAAAGCTTACCAAGCATTGAAGCATTGAATTATGTGCCATAAAAAAGTTTACGTGCCAAGATATATACTACGTTTATCTTTGTTTAGGCTCACACAATGACACACAATCAGGTTTAGGGTGTAATTAACATATAAACGTACGCTAAAGTGATTACAACGTTTCCCAAAATCTATAAAGTATCCTATATTATTTAGACTTAAAACAACCCATAGATGGTATGGGTGTTTTCAACCTTTCAAAAAATAAAACCTTATATCACTCACACGTCTATTCGTCTAGGTATGTAAGTGACCGATTTCTCATAAAAAAATAAATACAAGGCACAGCAATAAAGTCATGCTGACTGTTTTTTTTCAGTGTATTCATTTGATTTCATAATTCCTATCCATATACCTATCACTTAAAAAAGAGGGAAAGTTAAGTAAAATTTAGGACTTTTTTCTTTCTACTTTCGAGTTATTTTTTTTTTTTCGTTTTAAAATATATTAATTACTCTTTGATACATACGATTATCTGTACTGCTACTGATACTGCTGCTAGCGGTAGTACATTGAGACCCTCTAAGATTTAGCCCTTCTTAGGATTGAACATTGTCTGTGGAACCCTCGATGCGCGAGTCCAACTCCCACTTGCCGACATCCGCGTGGACATTTTGCTAGTATGCGTATGTTGCCAACTTGAGCAGGTTTTATTCAATATTCTTTTACGATATAAAGAAGTTAGACGATCCTAATCTTTTACATGATTTGAGCTTTAAGGGACGAACGAAAATAGTAATGTAATCGGAGTTTATCTTCCCTTTGTTCTCCGTGAGTCATCTTTGGAAGATGTCGAAGAATAACTTGCTGACGCAAATAATTATGTAATAATAATATATCATTTTAAATAATGCTTGTAAATAACAATGAGAGACCACTCACATTTGATGTGTATCTGTTTGTATGTATGTATATATCTATACGGTATAATCTGGAGTGATTTACTATTAAGATTTACACGTCACGGCAAAACATACACAAAGAAATCTAATTTATAATTAGTAAATGTTGATATTAGGTCTTTTACAAACTTTTGTAATAGTACCTATTTAAAAAAAAAGTCTTAAACGAATAAACCACAAATACTGGTCAAGACCGAATGTTGTTGGCAATCTGTGACGTAACTAGGTGTATTGTACGCAAGGTGTGTACTCTCGAGATCCGCACATAAAAATAAACAGACATGACCTTGGCAGTTACTCTACAAAGTTTATTTTATACTGAATTTACTTAAGTACACGCGTACGAGTTGCGGGCTCATCTTGTAGAAACCATTATAACACAATTAGGTCTACCTAAACAATTTCATTAGTTCTTCAAAAATTCAATTCCGTTTCCAATGATCCGTTTGTCTCATGACAAGAAATTAACAACAAATAGACTAACGAAAATGAAATTTAACGGTGCACTTTGTATATTGCGTTTTTGACCTTGATTTGCCACACACTCAAATTACAAGTGGAGCCATCACTGCGGCCCTTTCGACAGTGGTGTAGCTCTGTAAACTAGAATTCTAGAAAATACTAGCTACGACGTTGGACGACGTCTCTACCAGTGTATAAGGCACGAATTAAACTCGAAACAATATACTTTCGCTTTGAATGATAGTCAAAGATTACGCTTTTTTATCTTGAACTTGTTTATTTGAACTGCTCGTGCGATTGACAGACAGCTGGCCGCATTAAACTGAATTATTTGGATCTCGCGCCATGGATATGTTTTTATTAAATACTTTGCTTTTATTCGTACTAAACTTCATGTTGCACTTATTAATTGAATGTTTGTCTGAAACAATTTATTATCATCATTTTGTTACACCATAAACCGTGCTCTATTATAAATTATGTATTATTATTATGAACGTAAATTTGTTTATATATAACTACTAACAGAGATATGTTTACTTTCTTCTATGAAATCATGAACTATATCAACGTAAGAGCTAAGAACCAACGTCAAACTATTTAAGATGATATGACTGTAAGGGACTTAAGAGATCAAGATATAAGTTAAATGATTTAAGTTACCCTTCCGTCAATACATCATCAAAATAAAGCGCGTCACCAGAGTTTTTTGACGTAAGTAACTTAGAAATAAATTGAAGTTCATTTTTATTACGGCTCGGGCGTAAGTAAAATGGGATCCCGTGCGCAAAAGTTTTGATAGAATGAGCCGGTTGGATGGACCATTTATACCTTTAATACATTACCTGAGCAATTTCTCCAACATAATTTATAAAGTACTTGGAATACTTAGAAGTAATTATATAAGAACCCATTATTAAATCAAGTAAAACAGACGAATTTGGTTAACTTTCAATTCGTTGTATAGTTTATGTAGATATGTGTATGTAATCCTTAAGCAAATAATATTGCGGTGAAACAGCGTAGGTAAGTGGTAGTACCTAACTAAATATTTTTATAACGCGTGCCATTAGTCTGTTAGCATGTTAGATTAATAAAATAATACAGCAACTTTATTACCAACAACGAGCAGTTATTTCGGCGTGGCCATAGTAATAATATATGGGCTCGTAAAATTATGTGACGCATAGCGAGCGGTCAAGAATCTGTCGCACAATTTTTATATAAATATACCTAATAATAACATTGCTGTTGCCGTACACGATTTGTTAGTATGACACAAACTGTTATTGCATGTGTTTATATTTATGTCTCATAAAACTATGGTTCGTTATAAGATATGTCTAAGGCATGCATATATCTAATATATAAAATTCTCGTGTCACAGTTTTCGTTGCCATACTCCTCCGAAACGGCTTGACCGATTTTGATGAAATTTTTTGTGCTTATCCGGTATCTATGAGAATCGGCCAACATCTATTTTTCATCCCCCTAAATGTTAGGGGTAGTCCACCCCAAAAATTTTATTTTTATTTTTTAGACCGATTTCATAAATTCTTTCACCGTTAGAAAGCTACGTCATCACTGAGTAACATAGGCTATATATTATACTAGCTTCCCGCCCCGGCTTTGCACGGGTAGACAAAATATTTGATATAAAAGTCTACCCGTGCGAAGCCGGGGCGAGCCGCTAGTAATATATATTGTAGACGCGGCAAACATCCACATCAACAGAAGTAGGTTTATAGTTAGGCCTTCTAGTTGTCAGGTTCTGTTCAGGATAGCGTAGGTACTGTGGGCACTGTTGTGGGTACTCGAGCGAATTTGAACAGAATAGCAAAAATACGTAGACAATTATTTTACTCAATTAAACAACTCTCAGGAAACTAACACATGCGTTGGCCTGCCTCTAACAAATACTATGACTATCACACGTTACAAATAAGAAAGTCCGTCTATCGTGGCGGCCTGTAGGTTATATACTGGCCGGTGCACTTCGTTTTCTGCCAACGATCGCGTACGAGCCGGTGGGGTCGGCCGCTCGGGTTTCCTGTCCAATAGCAAGCGTTGTGGTTGTTGCCCCGTGATATGCACAGATGGCGCTGCCTGATGTGCGCTATCGCCGACTTATATATATTTTATTATGTATACAAGAAGAAATAAAAAATGAATTTCATACGTAATCGTGATTGCTGCCATATAAGCAAAACTAATCACAGTTCTTAATTGATATATGTTTTTTTTTTTTTCCGTTTACCTTTTTTTACTGTTCGTCCGCGCACTATCTGTTCTACCTTTTATAACATGTAAAGCCAATATTAGGAAAATCTAATTGCTATGCTATTGGATTTTCCTAATATTTCTTCCTACTACTGCTGTCCTTCACAAGACATCCAGCACATGCTGAGTTGGGACCGTTTCATAATGACACGATGTTCTTCTACACTTGTATTCCTTTCGTATATGTTTGTGTTGTTATGAATAAATGTTTTACTTTCTTTCTTATATATGCCATATTTTAGGGTCGTTTAGAATCGCTGTAAGAACAAATGAATAATATATTTGACCTACAAATAAATAATTTATTCCTAAATGATAACGGATATCTATGTTTATGAAGATTGTCATGATAGTAAAAAGTTGGTATATTGATAGAATTTTACCTACCGCGATTGTATCACGAAGAGATTAAGGTTTTGTCGCTAAATTATCTGCAGCTTTCCTTCTAATCAAAATGACTTTTTTTTTACACCTGAGTAACCGGAATATGATAAAAAAGTACTTAATTCATTCCGAATAACGTATTAATTTTAGTCGCAAATACTACAAAGTGCTAAGCATCTGGCATTTGGTATTTATATTTTATGTACTGTTATAGATAGTGGTAACGCCCATAAAGATGTGAAAGCTGACTCTCCTATAAATAGACGTAGATTTAAAGAAAGCATCAGCTTCTTCACATGCAGACGTTAACAATGAAACAACAGAAGATTAGTTGTATTCGGCTGCGATTTTTAATAGGTGGCGGTATAACTGTAGTCGTCCAGATTCGCCCCTAACCTCTCTTACAGAGTTGTGGTAACCTTTCTCACCACAGAACACGACATAGTCGACTATGTCAGAGTAGTTTTATATTTTTTAGTTTTTTTTTAGTTGCGATGTTCTATAATGTAACGTCCGAGTCGTTCAAGTCTAAATTTGGCCAAGGGATCCCATTGCAACGTTCCTCACTTTCAATTTACTGCTCGTTAGCACAACCCAGGGAGTCAAGTGTAGGGTCTCAAAGGAAAAGCGATGATAAATGTCCCAGTGCGTTCCGCCTTTAATTTCTACCAATAATTAATTTGTGTCAAACTCGTATTTATAAACGAAACTTCATTAAAGCCATGAATAATCTTGCATAATCTTTCATTGTCATCTGTTTAAACTGGTTTAATATTCCGAAGTAACTTGCTATATAATCGGAGTAGATAAGTCACGTTAATCCCTAAGTTATAGAAACACATTCCATTTGTTATACCTAATCCGTGGCTCACTACAAATTATTATGGACGGGCGAACTGTTATTGACAAACAAGTATCTACGGGTATAATAAAGTCCCCCTCCCCAGCCGCGTCTGTCTATCTGTCTGAATGCGATAAGCTCGAAAACTACTGTACAGATTTCATACGGTTTTCAACAACAACAAAAAAAGTGGCCCTGTATTCAGCTCGACTCAAAAAGTCAAGACGATGATATTATGTATAACAAAGTCCCTGATAATGATGAGGAAGGCTGATGATAACTGTTGATTTAAGATAAAATTGGGTCGCACACCGACCCAATTTTATCTTAAATCACACACGCGGGAAGCGACCGGGTGTGTTTTTTATAGTAGGACGTATCTACATTATTTACTTTTCAACTAAATGCGGAACTATAAAGAATAAATAATATTTTAGTGTCTGTTTGTAATGTCGAAATGACAGTTTTTCATTTAATGCATATGAAAGTATGTACGGCACATATAACAGAACACAAATTTTAAATATTTTGTCTGTCTGTTTGTGATTTAATTAAAATATATTGTGTACGATTGGACCGATTTGAACAAGACTTTCACAGACAGATAGCTGATGCTATAAGGTGTAACTAAGGCTACTATAGTAATTAGGGTTCCACGGAAAAAATCTAAAAGTCATCAAATTGTGAATAAAATTAATTCCACGAAGTCGCGGGTACAGCTAGTACAGTAATAAAATATGAATGCATATTATTGGAATCGAATGTGTGGGCTTATTTATTTTAGCTCACAATAATGTGATGGTAGCACAGCATTTTGCTTTATTCTGTTTTGTACCAGCATTCAGCCGCCGCAATAGTTAGCTCTCATCTCACTGCACTAACAGTTCAATTGAGTGCTATTTCAACGTGATACTTACTTCAATTGATCTAGTTCTGGCCGACCAAATCATGCTATGATTGTAATGACTGCAAATCATTTCAATTGAAAATACTTTTTTATGATCACAGGTACCACATAATGTTTGAGTATTGTGAAATTCTATATAGGTTAATAAAAAATACACACATAAGTTTTTGCTGTATTCAGTGCAGACCATTAGCAGATTTGTTGATTAAAACAGTAACAACGGGCGGCCGCGGAGAAAATGAAAATCAAATGCGGGTCGAAAGCTAAAGGTCAGTGTCAGTTGTACGTGGTATATTATCTACTCTGGGTTTCAGTAGCTTTCTGGTAATATTTATTGCGGACAGTTGCTTGTTGATTATTTAACATGCCTGCGGAATGTTACCACCGAAGTTATTCCATCGCTCCGGTTGGCTTGAGACTAGAGACCAAAGAAATAAGTCTTACTTTTACGCACGTTAGAGGGACAGGCGACTTATTACTTTCAAAATGATTGATTTATTCAATCCATCGCCTGTCCGCGTGGTTCAAGATTGTTAGAAGTTTCGATTTCATAATGAAAAGTTTGAAATGTCTGGGCTCTAACGAGTCTAACTTTTGTCAGAATTGTTACCATGGTTCTGTACAATGTTTGTTATATATTTCATTGATTCTTCGGATATTTCTATTTTCGGGAAAAAATACTTTTATTTTAACAGATGTAATACATTTCTTTTGAATTTCTTTAGACCGAATGCCGTATCTTAGTCGATACCTGTGCACCTATTTTAAAACGATCTAATAACACACATGCTGAAAGGCCATGCTTTCTTAAATGTTATTAATGCTTGCGTGTAGCACCTACGCAGAGCAATATTCAACTGCTCTAGGCTGGCTGACGCACTTCCAAGTCATTCAGTGGACATAATCGAAAATTCTTCGTTGCTAAAATTAATTTCCTCACGTAGCTGTCATAAAAGACTCATATAAAATTTGCTTGGCATCGCCCATCTGCGGTGAAATTTATTGTTGTTTCTCAGTTACGTTCAGATATGCTATATTTATACAACCATTAAAATGTCTTAGTACAGGAAGGGCTTATTGCGTATTTCCTGCCATTAATCACCATAAGAGTTTGTGAAATCTGAAAGTACAAAGAAGATAACTGAGTGTTAATGTACCTTGAGTCTGGAATGTAAGTATAAAGTTAATATGTGTTATTTGAACATATTTTCTGTGTAGGTGGTTCATTTTAAGGTATATCATAAAGAAGGATACTTTATTAATGACGCGAACACGTAAGACCCGTTTTGATGTAATTTTTATGTGTTTACATCGCGAAAATTTGAGAAATAGTAAGGCTGCCCTAAGTTTCATAATATTCCCTCATAATCATGCTCTACCCAATGATATTATTTTTACACCTATAATATCATCGGCTCTGCCTTAATCTTTTTAATTTGATTCACTTTATTTTCCCACATTATCAAACTCTCTTAGCACCAGCGTTATGTATGTTCTGCGTTGATCTTTATTAGCTGCTCTTTTATTTTAAACATAGTTAAGTAAGATACATGTGTATTCATGTTCATAATTTTAGTGCTTTTTATTGATATCGAACGTATCGATACGTCCGAAATCAATAAAATGAATAGTTGTATTTCTGACATAATATAAAGATTCTTTTTTTTACATTTTCGTGAAATAAAAAGGTAGCGCCATCTATGATCAACCTCCGGTATTACTTTCTAGGGTGAGTTTGTGATGGAAAATTGCTTTCCACATCGAAGTATATTATCTACTCTGAGCCACAACCTACAAACAGGGAGCCGCCGCCATCAGACTGGAGTTTTCTTAGTTCTAATAGTCGCCAGCAGATGTCACTACTACAAGGAAAAAATACAATCTAGTAGCTCAGACTCAGACTAGATAAATATACCTATCAGATATTCAACGGAACCCGGCCCTGGAGAAATTAAGAGATTTCAACAATTCAATCGTCCTATTCAAATATTAAGTGAAATATTATTACATGCATTTACTCACCGTTTCTTAGGTGACAATTAATTTTCTTATTTGCATCGTACGTCTTCTAAGGTAGTTAAAATAAGTAGCAGGCGCTTAATAATATCTAATATATAAAATTCTCGTGTCACAGTTTTCGTTGCCATACTCCTCCGAAACGGCTTGACCGATTTTGATGAAATTTTTTGTGCTTATCCGGTATCTATGAGAATCGGCCAACATCTATTTTTCATCCCCATAAATGCAAAAAAAAATTGTCCACACGAGCGAAGCCGGGGCGGGCAGCTAGTATTTATATAAATATATTATTTATATATTTATATAAATGCTTAATAATGCTGAAACTAAAAATATTGTATGATTAGCCATACAAGGTAAGAAACTAAGAGAAGTTTTCATAGCATCTTGCTTGTTTGTAAGCGTTTACCTACCGTCTCGTATAGCTACATTATCAAGGATGTAATTCGCTAAATACCAACCATAAAATTATATTTTAAAGTTCGTTAACACACAAAAGCGGTTATCAGAAGGCATTAAACTTTTAGATAAGCATTATATTAGAGAGTAAACTTTAATTGTATTTCAAAACCAAACAATGCGTCTTTTCATAATTTAAGGGGTTCTCTTAACGTATTTAATAGAGATCTTTGCGTTAACTACAAACCTGAAAACTTCTGTCGGAATTAGAAATAAAAAAAACTGTTTTTATATTAAAGGTTTCACGATATTTTTGTACAAAGAACCTTTTTTATTATATACTTTACAAGTGTATAATCAAAGCAAAGAAGTTATATTAGGTTAACATGATCTTGTTTGACCTATGTTTACAAAATTGCTGAAGTTCTATTGTTTATTTGGTAACTCAGTTGATTGAACGACGGTCTTGCTTGCTTAATACATACTAAAAGTAATGTAACCTTTGGTTATGCAAGCACTATTGGTCCCAGAGAAAATAAATAAAGACACGAAAGAATGCAAAAGAACGGTAAACACGATGAGACTAAGAGTTAAAATGAACGTGAGGTGGTCACATTAGAATATCAGGCGATGAATACATTACGTTACGTTGATAATAGTAGTAAACAATCAAAATAATTCAGCATTGGGTATCCACCGACCGAACTTGCTATTCTAGTGGTAGACATATTATGAACATGTATGAACAAGGAACGACTACGGCCAGTACAGTGCCTCCTTGAAGATTTCTGAAAACTGCCTATCTCAGGAACCCAAGACTACAGGTCATTTATAATCTGACTGCAATCTTTTGAACGGAAGATCCCGTTACGCCCTTTCTTTAGTAACAAACACGTCACAGTTACAATTCCGTCGTCTCACGCCATAAACTCTGTTTGTAACCGACTCGTGTCGGTTATATTGATTTTGAGTTTATATTCCGTTACCAAGTTCCCTTTGTTGTTCCACATTACTGTGGTCTACATATTGCGTGTTATTTGAATTCTAGTTTTACTTTCGTATGCCTGCGGTGCATAATTTATATTGGTAGTGTGAAAATGACTATTGGTAGTGTGGAAACCGGTTATTATTCAAATATTCGATAGGATTACTGCCATATACAATATACTAAGTTTGCTCTTTACCAAAAGTAAAGGATAATTTCAAAAGATAAATATTTTTTTTTAAAATTGTTGAATAATTTGCTCGAATACATAAAATAAATGGTTATAAGCTTTGTAAAGTAAATGCTGTAAAATTTTCCTGCATGGAAATTTAAAACCTTTCGAGGTCCTTCAACTCTTAACGTTTACAAAATCCAATAGCGGAGCGTACAATTAATTTTATAAAATTCCGTCTTCTTAGTGAAAGCTTCCTTTGACTAAATGACTAACATTACATTAAAAATAAACAGTAATCTTTTTGAAGCATGTAATGTATCTATCGAAGTTAATACGTTTAATTAGATCAGAATATTTGTATTCCGTATTCCTAAGTGAGTAAAACTAAGGGGAAAGGGCTTCTTTAAGAAAGAAAACGACAGATTTTTTATTGTAACTAGCTTAGTGGTAAAAAGAGGCTTCATACAAATTTCTTACATGCGAAAGGTTTTTAGGGAGAAAATAGATAAATTTGAAAACTACTATAAATTGAGGTAGTAGAATGCTCTGAATACTCAGATTGCGAATCATTAACTATTCATCTCAGATGAAAGCTTAGGTACAATGCTGTAGTTGCCATTTATACGCACTAAGGGACTACAAGGGGACTACTAAGTTAATTCTCGACTAAGGCCAATTAATAGCCACATTAAATCTTGAACCATCATCAAAATATAATCGGCTACCTCTCTGCATGCAAAATTATCAGTTATCTATATTTTCTTTAAAAATAAAATTAGTATTTGTGGTGTCAAAATAATATTTTTTTACTAAATGCATATGAAAGTAAATACGATAAAATAAAAACAACAATTTCTAACAACTTTGTCTGTCTTTCTGCCCGCCTATCCGTCTGTCCGTCTGTCCGTCTGCCTGCCCGTCTGTTCGTCTGTCCGTTTGTTCCGGTTACACTCCAGAACAGCTGGGATGATTTTGACGAGACTTTCATTGGCAGATGGCTTATATTTTAAGAAACAAATTAGGGTACATCACAAAAAAAAAAGAAATTGTTAACAAAATCCGATTTCACGCGCACGAAGTCGCGTGCAAATTACTAATATACATAATATACATATATCATCACGCCGAGTTCCCCGTGAGGTAGGCAGGGACTGATGCGATGCAAATAATAAGTAGGTACCGCGAATGGGAGAGGAAAAGCTCAGTCGTGCAAATGTTACATAAGCGCCCAGTACGGTCGATAGCTGCTGTAAGGCGGGGGCACATTTCGTTCTGTGATCGCTAAGCGCGCATTTACTTTGCAGCCGCAGTACCATCAATTTTACATGAGCAAACAGAAACTTGC
The DNA here is from genome assembly GCA_951449985.1 of Falcaria lacertinaria. NCBI lineage: Eukaryota > Metazoa > Arthropoda > Insecta > Lepidoptera > Drepanidae > Falcaria > Falcaria lacertinaria. Next base: position 5,103,406 of record OX602113.1, on the reverse strand, counting down.
AAATATTATGTCAAATTATTTTTGGATGAGTCGACTGAAGGACTTTGGATTTGACGACTATTTCGGTAATAATTAAAGCAAAATCAATTAGATTCCTAGTATTCATTGTATTACCCTAATGCAGACACTTTCGGAGAACTTCTACTATCTGATGGAACGCCCTAATGTAATCTGATCTTACAAATCATTTCGCCTCTTCCACAAACAATTTCTGCGTATGCTCGCCGGTAACGAGCAATCTTCGCCTTAATATCGTAAATGAGTGCTAAATCAAAAGTAATCGATATTGATCTAGATCTAGATGGATAGATGGAGTTAAAAAGATGTATGTGGCTTGCATTAGTCGTATTCATCCTCCACTCCTTACTACGTTACCACTGCATAAATTATTGCCAATTCTTTAAATTCTATAATATGATAATAATTGTAACGACTTCCTAAAGAGGAAGAGATTTATAAATTGTATAGGCTTTTGTTATTTATGGGGCATAATAAAATTCATCATTAATACCGTTTTACTACGCAGAATAATTATTATCTACTTTGAGGTTTATGTTCCTCCTCATTAGATTGATAAGTCACACCCCACATTTTGCATAGAGATCTCTACTGCTTTGACTTAGCTGATATATTATGCCCTCCGAATAAATATTGTAACACTACAATTACCTATTACTGATTATTATGAGTTGTTTGAGTTTTGGCTCTACTGGCCTGTATATAATTGTTTATTGCTCCAAGCAATTTACTGGTAAATTCTTTTTATGTTTTTTTTACTATTTGCTATATTTTTCTACAAGCTTCGACTGAAAAATAAAACTTAGAATGAATTATTACCATATGTAACGTAGGTATTTGACTTTTAAGGTAAAATCTGTAGGAGTATAAAATGGTTTCCTTTTTCCATAAATATTGAAGCAACTAAGGCTTCATGTAACCAAACGCGTGTATGGGTGAACTTTGAAATAATTATTTCGACACATCGCGTCTGCATTAAATCAAAATCAAAATCAATAATCATTTATTCAGTTTAGGCACTTATGAAGGTCTAAATTACCACCGGTTCGGTTTTTTTTTTTCCGACGACCATTGGACGACACTTTTAGAATTTTACAATACCCGACGAAGTATTGCTCGGGCAAACAAATCTTCGAGTGTTTTGGTACAATACTCAACATTTTATAGGCACTATGTCAATTTTCTTGTGCTAGCTGCAATAAAATTATATAGTCTCTAAGACAATAAAACAGCCAGAAAATTTAAACACTGTAAATAAGCACGCGAGTGCTTCTCCTGGTGTTGCAAGCGTCTATAGGCTACGGTAACCGCTTACCATTAGGCGGGCCTTATGCTTGTTTGCCCACTTAGTAGTATACAAAAAGATAAATTCAGATATTTTGAAACAACATGTAGGTAGACAGACAGCGACATAATTTGTCATGTCAATGTTATTTGTGTGCATGATATGTATTTATAGATTTACTAGCGGCCCGCCCCGGCTTCGCACGGGTAGACTTTTATATCAAATATTTTGTCTACCCGTGCAAAGCCGGGGCGGGCAGGTAGCCTATGTTAATCAGTAATAGTGTAGCTTTCTAACGGTGAAAGAATTTTTGAAATCGGTCCAGTAGTTTCGGAGCCTATAGACATTCAAATATTTTGTCTACCCGAGCGAAGCCGGGGCGGGAAGCTAGTATAATATATAGCCTATGTTACTCAGTGATGATGTAGCTTTCTAACGGTGAAAGAATTTTTGAAATCGGTCTAAAAAATAAAAATAAAAATTTAGGGATGGACTACCCCTAACATTTAGGGGGATGAAAAATAGATGTTGGCCGATTCTCATAGATACCGGATAAGCACAAACAATTTCATCAAAATCGGTCAAGCCGTTTCGGAGGAGTATGGCAACGAAAACTGTGACACGAGAATTTTATATATTAGATTTATCTTTCTTTATATCATTACCAAAGCTTGAAGAATGTGATAAACAGGGCCCGTCTTTAAACCATTTGAAAGCAATATTATAACTATAGACAAATCATTAATCATTTTGTTTGTTTTGACAACATTATTTAGAAGCCGATTAATACAAGCTCCATTCCATCTAGGTAGTTTATATCGGGCTGCCTTACTAAGTACACAATGATTATGAATGCTTATTGTATTACTTCATTGTTGTATAAACATTCGTATCATTTGTTATGGACTCAATATCGCTTTGCTTTACTCAGAAATTAAATTGTATATGTCAATTAGGTGCCATCAAAACGGTCTCATGATCAGTGCCGGTAGCATGAACATTGTCGACAGCGTTTTCGTATCGCCTTCGACTATTTTTGTATTGAAAAATGAAAAGCGCTGCGGCGGTGAAAAGTGGAACTAAAAATTAGTATGTCAATTTTGACATTTCGCGAGTTACGTTTTCGAATACGTTGTCGACAATGTTCCTGCTACCGGCACAGGCTGCCCATGTGAGGCATATTGTTTTTATTTAATTTCAGACTGAAGACTGACAGTAATACCGAAATATACCTGGCTAATTTGTATGCTTTGGTTTTGACTGTCAATATATATTTTCACTCCTCTTGCTCAAAAAGTCCGTCTTTGTAGCGTACCAGAGCAAAATATAGATTATCATGCTCTAAGCGAAAATGTATTAATTTAGGTATGTGTGTTACCTGGAACTACGTGTACCTAATTATTGTTTATTTGTTCATGACATGGATAAAAGTCCTTTAGTCGCATTCTTAATCGCTTATTAAAACCTCACGTTTAGCCCACAGACTACTAGACATTCATCTTCATAGAGGACTGAAATAAAGTTGCCGGTAGGGATGGACATTAAAAAAAATATCGATATAATTCGTATAGATATTGATGCTTTTCATATTGATATGTATCGGATCGACATTTTTATAATGATATTTTGATATCGATTTTTTATATCCATTTTATTAACAGTATCGATAATTATCGAGAGAAAATATTGATAGTTCGCTATAACGATATTTTTTCTTAAATCATCTCGTTAAATATCCAGAATAGTAAAAATTTTCTTTTGTTTTTCGCACTCGTTTTGAAAAGCAGTGTTACAGGCGCTTAAACCCATTGTAACTCGGTTTCCATATTCCTTCATGAATCGTTGGCTTTCTATGTGATTACGACTGTGCAAGTATTAATTAATTTCCTGAATAAAATATTATTGTTCTCTCTCGTGTAAAAAGTCTAATTCACGGGTTATATTGATGAAAGTAGCAAGCTATATGGCAAATATATTTTATGAACCAGTAGCACGTATCTTCACAAGATTGCGTTTTTTCTACTATTTGTGGAAAAAATATTTGACAAGAGATTGATGTGTCGCTTGAGGATCATAAAGACCGCGACTTAAAAGATTTCCTTGCGACGGATGGCTGGCAGGGTAAATACTGTAAATACGAGTAGTTAGCAGAAAGTTACTGTGTAAGTTAAATTTTAACGTCTTCATTCATATAACGTGAGGTGACAGCTCTGCAAACTGAGTATATAAAATTACTTATTTTACTAGAAGTGTCAATTGTCAGTCATCATCAGTCATGTCAGTCAATTAAATATGAATATAATTATGTCAGTAGTAAAACGAGATATTGGACGAAATGGGATCTCCTTTGGGTTTTCCCATTACAATTGGAGCCGCCTGACTAGGGACCGTACCTTACAGAAGACCGCAGTCAAATAACACTACTTTGCTGTAGTTTAGTGTTTCTGCTTTGAGTAAGGTTGCCAGTGCTCTACGGGGATACGCTGTGCTAATAATAGTAACGATATGCTACTGCTTGCAGAGTGAGTCCTCAACAACAACAAGTAATTAATAAACTCAAAAACGGAAGGACCGAATAAAAATTCTCGAGCGAATTGGCGGTGAAAAATTATGTCTATCTGTAATAATAATTATATGGCTGACTGTATTCCTTCAGTTTCAAGGAGAGAAGATAATAATTAATTGCCACTTGTTTGTAACAAATTCAACTCGTGTTAACCAAGCTTAGTTCCTAATTCTTATCGATATTTCTTATCATAACAAAGAGTGTATTAATATATGTCTGAAGTCAATCCATTGCAAAACCCCGATGTTTACAGATTTTAAAAGTAACTGAATTCAATGTAAAATAGTTCTCGGGCCTTTCCAGAATTATGATGTTGGTGTGGACGTGGAACAGCGCCAAAGCAATTAAATCGTGAGCCCGCACGCGAACGTTTGTGGCAGTCTCGCGTCGAGCTCTCAACAAATTGCTCTCGTTACTTGCACTTTTTTTGACAGAAACATTACTAACTGGGCTATCTTAGAAAGATGGTACTTCTCTCGACGATTACAAGAGCACATTTTAGTTAAAATATCTTAAAAGTTCAGTTTTGTCATGTTTTTGCATTTTTTTTAGTGCATCAGTATTTTCTTCTCTTCCTTGAAAACGTTTCCGCTCTGAGTGGTTTGCTTAAACAAGTAATATTAATGTCATTGTATTATATTACTTGTACAGAATATGAAAGCTACCCATGTCATATAACGTATTTCGGGGCTACGCTAATTTCTCTTGAGACTGAAATGCAATTTGTCAACGTACTTCGGAGGCGTAGTTTGATTACAAAGACTCAAAGTTTATTCAAAATACTTTGTAGATTAGGTGACTGTTTCTAGTTTTCCAATTTTAATAATAAATAATCCATTTCATTCATAGGAAATGTGCGCAAGTTTTGAATATTTGACAACCAGAAAATATATGTAATGTAAATAAGTACCTAGATGAATGATAATTTTAAACAAAGTTAGCTCTTCGAATTTGACAAGCTCATTTATAATGTTGTTACGGGTCATTTGTCTCTTTAGGTAGACAAAGAGTTCGTTTGACATGAATTAATTTAAAAGATAGCAATACAATTCCTGGCGGAAACTTAGCATTAAAATTTTGTAAATATTTGACTCTTGAACAGTTGTTTGTTTTTTGAGTTTGTATATTGTTGGTATTGCAGATGTCTAGAGGTGGTAACCGTTTACTACCAGGCGAACTATACGCTTGTATGCCATCACGTTATAAAAAAAAGACCAAACGTGAAATAGATCAGATATCGGCAAATATTTTGAGACATAATGAATACATGTAAGCTTAATAAATGTTTCTGCTTTGTCATTATACTAACAGGTTCCGTTCCGAGGAATATATTCAGATTGTATCTGCCTGTCTGACTTATCTGGCACATACGAGTATAGGTGACTGGACTGAGAAATTCTGTGCGGCGTCATCCTCATTTTAAATTCAAATTTAATACTTACTTGAGGCACGTTCTGGCAGAGCGACTCACCGAGTAACTAAGGCAATGTGTCCACAAAACAAACTTGTACAAAAGATACACACGTCCAATCAACACAGAAAATACTCAGCGGAACATTGGCTTATAATGTTTACTGCAATTTTAGTGCCTTTAGTATAGTTTTAAATTCGCAGTAATGATAATAATCTTGCCATTCAAGGTCCATTGTACTAATTAATGATTTCTTGAACTTATAGCCATAAAAGGAGCAAACAAGGCGCTGATCCCGAGTTTTGATAAATCGATCCCTAGTTTAATAAATTATAGCCTTGTTACTTCATTCCATCGAATTTAAATTCAACTGTAGGAAACACATTTCTTATAGTTGAATTTAAATTCGATGGAATGAAGTAACATGTGGTTCGACTGTATTATTATTGTTCCAAGATTCAAATATGCAATAAATGTTGGTTGTTACAACTTAGCTAAGATTAAGTGACGTTTATCGCCATCTGTGAGGGAGACAGTGATTATTAATGTATTACAGTTACAACTTTGCGGTTCCTCCGCGCATACAAACTTGAAATGCCTATTTTAACCTGATAACATGGAGTTTTAAATCCTTTCGAAGTACTTTGTGAGTACTCTTGTGCAATACCTTTCATGACCTTAGATCCTCCGGGGTGTGTGCTATATCAGCTATATGTCAGTCAGTAAGGGTTTTAAAATTATGTGCCCCAGGTATTATTCCAGATATAATATTAATGTAATCCGTGATCCATATTTTGAGCATGTTTTGTTCTGAGAGTGTTACCATTACTTGAACCGTACAGCTAAGTACATCCTATCTATAAAATTTTGCTCAATCTATGTATCGAGATGGTATTTTCGAAGAGGTTTTAAGGAGCTCAACAGACCATAAAGCTCGACGGCACACAATATTTCCCGACGAAGCAAAAGACGCTGACAATGATTTAATCGTGGCAATATGTCGGTATAAAGTTTGATCCAGGGCCTCAATGCGGCTATTTAAGAGAATCTGTAATTGCTTATTCGCTCTGATTGATAGATGTGAGTGGCAAATAGAAAATATGAAGTGAACTGAGTGCCGTATTTTCGTTGTTGTGCCCACATAAATCAATCTTTGCCAGCAGTAGCCCGAGGCTTTTCTGAATTCCGTCCTTCAAAGATTGAAATCTGTCATTTGGGAATAGCTTTGTTAGAGTTAACATCTTGACATATGACTACACATACATATATCTACTCAGTAATTTACCACTTGATTATTTCAGGTTGTAAATGAATGAGCTACAGTCAGAGACCTTACTAATATTTTGATGGGCAATGTAGGGAAAAACAGCGGGGTCTAATTTTGGTTGAAATAATAATAAACAAATATATACGTTTCCACTGTTTATTATGTAATGTGATAGTGTCACATCACAAAGAAATAATCGACGAACGAAAGTAGGTGGAAATCTCAGATATTAAAAAATAACAATATAGGATATTATCTACTCTGAGATATAGGTATTGTGGGGCGAGCGAGGTGATCATGCTCAGCCACCACAAAGGGAAGATCTTCCAGCCAGGCGGGTGTTGTGCCTGGGGAACCGCGGCTCCGACTGTTCTAGTCGGAAACTTGTATACATGTTGAATTGCGTAGAAAACTTCGCTAGCGCGTGGCAGGATTGTGACGTCATTCGTTGAATGTTGTCCTGCTAGTTAGTCGATTTCTAACGTTGGTTTATGTAGCCGTGAGGTCGCTACATCACTCCCCCCCGAGACCGGAGGTCGATCCAGAGCTTGATTACAGTCAGTGCTTGAATGCTTGCAAGTGCCAGTGTGCTTCGAAGTCTGCGGTGAGTCGAGACTGAGCGTTAGATGCCGACTGAGTCCAGTATCTCAATGCAAGCGTACGACGTGGAGATAAGACGGTGAGCAATGCCGAATGGACTCCAGAAGTGGGCTGTGTGAGGCGGACGTATGTAGTCGGTGGAGAGGTGAGTGCCAGGACCAGTAGCGCGGTGAGTCGGCTGAGTTGGACCTGTTGATACTCGATGCTGGCTTGCTGTGTGACTGCTGCTGAAGAATTTGATGGGGGTGGAGAAGGTTGCTGATGTTCACGCCAATATTGGCGCAACGGGGTCACCAGTGTGGGGCGAGCGAGGTGATCATGCTCAGCCCCCGCAAAGGGAAGATCTTCCAGCCAGGCGGGTGTTGTGCCTGGGGAACCGCGGCTCCGACTGTTCTAGTCGGAAACTTGTATACATGTTGAATTGCGTAGAAAACTTCGCTAGCGCGTGGCAGGATTGTGACGTCATTCGTTGAATGTTGTCCTGCTAGTTAGTCGATTTCTAACGTTGGTTTATGTAGCCGTGAGGTCGCTACAGTATCGACACGCAAATTTGTATTCTAATTTCAATTTTATATGATTATATTGGTATTAGTCAATCCATACATATTTTTATTGAATTTACTTCGATAGAGAACTATAAAGAAGAACATTGTTGGAAAAATGCTATCCGTAAGATGATATGTTTTTAATTTACTTAAGTACTTAGCAATTGTCAACTTTATAAATTAAGATTTTGTAGAATTTTCATAATACTCAGAGACATGTAACGGCCCGTTCACACGGCGTCGAGTGTTTCTCTACCGTATCGGTTTTTTGTAGGATTCGGTTCAGTGCTATCAGTATTTCAATTAATGAGTTCACACATGCATTCGGTTTCAAGACACGGCATAAAAACTGAATCTTGCTGAAGTTGACATCTGATTTTGCGACTGCAAACCGATTCGGTCGTACTGCAAAATGTCAGATCCGATCCAGTGGTATAGCGCATTCAATACATGCGTTCATACGATACACGCAGCGTAGATTCGGTTATTTGCCGGATCTTAAAACGAAACAGCCGTCGGATACGGCAATGCGAGATGTGCTGTGTGAATACAACTTGCGGTTTTTCCAGATCCGATAAAAATAAGATCCGGCAAAACGTGTCTCCGTGTGAACGTACCGTAACACTGTATTCCTTAATCAAAGATTCTCAATTCCGTATGTATGACGTAGGCTTCTTAAGAACAAAGGTGAATTACCTCCGTATTGTATTAGCCTTTGGTATTAAATTTTAATTGCTGTACCATACGATTAAGAAACAGTTTTACATCAGTTTGTCGATACAAATATTTTTTCAGGCGCATTTTATAAATAGGAAGGGGATTTGGCGTGATTATATGTATATTAAAAAAGTTATCAATTTATATCAATGATTAAATTTATATCTTTTAAATGAAAATATCCATAAATTGAATATGTATTGCGTTGATAACTATAAACTTTTTTAATATTACAAATATTTGTAGTCTTACAATGTCGGAGACCACTTAGCCATCTTATTTGCTTTCATATGTAAATTATGAGGGCGACCTATTTTTGTTAAAATACTAGCTGCCTATCCGTTGGCGAATCTTTGAAAATCTGACGTAGATCATTTTAAAACACTGGGTTTCTCGATGCTTATAAATAGGTATCGAACAAAAGGTTTATTGCTTTGGGCACGGTAATGAGATCTCTAGAACCGCATTAAAACAATCGTAAATACGGCTTAGTACATCAGCTTTGAACAGTCGAAACTCCACCGTATCCGTTACAAAGGCGTTTGGTTAAATATCTGTGAACGGAGGCAGCTATATCCCAAACAAAGATTCCGTGCGAGGTGGCGGTTCGGAACCCGGCGGTTACGTCACAGCGGGTCGATAGCGCGCCCGCCTAACAGCCCAGCCCGCACCCGACAGCCGACAGCGACAAATTCAAAAACTTTTTAATATTAGGTCCTTACATATGAAATTGGCGTTTTTCGTACTGGCCACTTTAATCACGAATTTCTCCTCTTTGGTAAGGAATTCCAAATTCAAATTTGTACAGCTATAGACTCATGTATTTGTGCTTCGATGATCGTCATTCATTTGTTTTTTTTCTTCTGTTTTTTTCTGTTTGCGTCACTCATTTTACAAAATGGAAAACCTTAAATATCGCATTATTTACGAGTACGAGTTCCGCCGTGGCACTAGTGCTGCGGAAACAACTCGAAGGGTGAATGATGTGTATGGCGGTCGTGTTGCAAAAGAAAACACAGTTCGTTTTTGGTTCCAACGTTTTCGTTCTGGAAATTTCGACCTGCAGAACAAGCCCCGTGGACGGCCTGAGACTCAAGTTGATAATGAAGAGTTGAAGGCTATTGTGGAAGCGGATCCATCGCAAACCACGTCCGAGTTAGCTGCAGGCTGCAATGTTAGTGATAAAACTGTTTTAATTCACTTGAAGCAAATTGGGAAGATTAAAAAGCTTGAAAGGTGGGTACCTCACGAATTGACTGAAACAAACCGGCAAACGCGCGTCGACTGCTGCGTTACATTACTAAACCGGCACAATAATGAAGGTATTTTAAACCGAATCATTACCTGTGATGAAAAATGGGTTCTTTACGATAATCGGAAGCGCTCAGCGCAATGGTTAGATCCTGGCCAGCCAGCCAAATCCTGCCCCAAGCGAAAATTAACCCCCAAAAAAGTTACTTGTAAGCGTTTGGTGGACTAGTGCCGGTATTGTTCATTACAGTTTTTTCAAATCTGGCCAGACTATTACGGCTGATGTCTATTGTCAGGAATTGCAAACCATGATGGAAAAGCTAGCGGCTAAACAACCTAGGCTGGTCAATCGCTCCACGCCACTGCTGCTTCACGACAACGCTAGACCACACACTGCGCTACAGACGGCTACTAAATTAGAAGAGCTTCAATTGGAAAGTCTAAGACATCCTCCGTACTCCCCGGACCTTGCTCCAACAGATTACCATTTTTTTCGAAATTTGGATAACTTCTTGCAAGGGAAAAAATTCAACTCCGATGGGGCAGTCCAAATCGCCTTCAAAGATTTTATTGATTCCCGTCCGACTGGTTTTTTTAGTAAAGGGATCAATGAACTACCTATGAGATGGCAAAAGTGCATAGAAAATAATGGTTCATACTTTGATTAATTAAATATATTATATTAAAAAATATTCGACTTTTTGTTCCTCCCATACAAAACGCCAATTTCATATGTAAGGACCTAATACTTATTTTGTTTCACATCCTTGATAACTGTTTTTTTTCTTCTACACCTCAATGTACATTTACATTTTAAACTATACGTTTTTAAAACACAAAATGGTAGCTTATGTATTATTAGTGTGTTTAATCTAATTTGTTTTTTTTTTCAGGTAAGTTCTCGTTCCATGAACCGAGCACCAATATTAGTAAGTAAAAAAAATATTTTATAATCTTTCTTCATCTCATTCAGTGTTCATTTAAATTTGCGAATTCTGTAGGTGTATTTTAAGAGGAAATAAGGTGTAGGTGTTAAAAAAAACTTTAAAATGCGAACGTGAGGAATATATAGCTAAGTTACATTGACTATTTACGTATTAGGACGGTGGAGTAGGTAGTGTGATACGATATTATTTTTATTATCAAAATTGTATAAGATCCTTTTAAAATAGTGGTCGTCCTTTTCCTGTGGGTGATAGGGTAGGTCAATAGTATTAATTTCCACTATGACTGAAAATTTTCTAACGAATGGATTAAGAGCAAATAATTAAAATAAGATACTAGTACGTGAAGTTATAATAAGGGTCATAGTAAACCATTCTGTAAAAAAAATTAAAATAATTTAATTATTTAAAATTACATTAATTTCGTGTAGTATATTATCTACTCTGAGGTTATGCTTTTTAACCGTGCTCCGCAAAGCGTTAGTTTAGCCTTGGCATCGGGTCTTATATATAACAAGTTTTTTATTTAATTTGAACTTGTATGAAAAACAACCTAAAATCTGAAATAATTGACAACATTATTCATAAGCAGCCTGTATCAGGACCGTCAGGAGGCAAGGGGAATATATATGTTTGGTTATTAATCAAAAGCAAATCCACCTGGAAATATAAATTACCGACCTGTACGAAATTTCAACTAAACAGGCAATACTATGACGTTGACCTACAACCCACGCAAATGTTACCTTGTTATAAATTGTTAAACTATTGTAATACTTTTGTGCCATCTAATTATTCAAGTGCTTATAATATTTCTAATTCACTATTCTACCCTCATTACTAAGCTCCTAAAATAAGTGTTTTGACATAAACGTAATACATTTACGGGCATCTGCATCGCAGCAAATATACACATGCATATTTCGTACCTCTCGTCCTAGATCATTCAGTGCGTAAATGGAAAGAAAATAAAACAACATCCACATAATTCATCAACCAACCATAATTATTATGTTTTAAAACTTATGCTTATACTTTCGTCCTTCAAGGGATAAGGGTAGGAAAATGATGCCTTTCGTCCCTCATGCTATGCTTTCTGTTATTAAAAAAATATTTTTCAACCCACAGACATGTCAAACATACAGTCTTTACCTGTGTCTTTACATGTATAAGCGCTGAATACAAAGCAATTCACACACATAATATAAGATAAAAAAACAACGAGTTAGACTCATAGTATACAAATTAACAATATATTGGTGCTTATAGACAGCTTTAGTTACTTTCCAGATATACAGATCGAATAATCAAATTGACTGTCTTAGACCTTATAATATAATTGTAAAAATATAGAGAAACAGTTATTACTGCCATCCCTACGTATCGAGGATGTATCTGAAAAATAATGACTCAAAAATAAATACTGCTCTTTGCGGAAAATTAACTCACGACACAGAAATATGATCGCGCAGCCTCTGGTACCTCGCTATGTAATCCGATATCATGCACCCTGCTGTCTCGTTCTCGCTGATGAAGATTTACTACACGTTAGTGTAGTCGAATCCAGTCCCTCGCTGACGCCAGATACTTGTTAATACTAAACTTTACAAAACTATTTGTACATCACTATCACCCCGATCCAATCTGTCTTGTAGTTTAAGATATACTACTGGTTCTACAACTACAGGGTTGTAGTGTAGGTACAAGAGATTCATCATCGAGCACGATACAGCAAGGTGATAATTACTATCGAACTACACGACTTATTTTCACAAAAGTTTATTTATTATTCATATTATATTTGATAGTTCAAAAAACAACACATTCTATGAAATATTTATTAGTGTTTAAACAATACTCGAAGGTTCTATAAATAGGAGTAACTTAACAGTTAACAAACTCATTCTTAACAATAATATGTAAATTTTGCATAGTTCTACAATGTTCTACGTCTAAGGAACGTTAATTTTATGTCAAACTATTAAATGAAGACTTCTATAATTTAAGTTACCAATACACTTGTTTGCTATTAAATTGGTAATTCTCAAACAGCCTTAGGCTGTGCGGTTAGATTAGAACATCATGGAACAACTTCAAAGAGCAAGTCTTACGAATAATGTTCTTTTACTTAGGGTGCCTTCGTAACGGGAAAGTTGGCAGCTAGCATAGCTTTGTCTATTTTCGCGCATCTACCGCGCACAGAAAATGATAGTGGAACTTTGCAACAAGCATATTGTACGGCTTGCTACGAGACAGAACTTGATTCGTGATTGGATAGCGGCTGCTTTCGAGGACAGATGCCAACTTTAACTGTAGTATGAACTTTCACTTTCACTTTTGTAGTATAATCTCTATACAATGTGCAAAATTGCCTTTTGCAACAGGTATTGAAAAGTAAGTAAACACGATAATAAAAGTAAGTCTCTTTTTACATTGAGATATCGTAAATGTGCTTGACCGGTTTTTCTGTCGTCAAAGTAGTATGGGATATTTATTTTGTCAACAATCGCCCTACTTAAGACTAGACTGTATAAGTGCTAGTCTAATTGAGACATTTATCACATGTTGGCAATTACTGGTCTTCACAAATGACGACTCAAGCATACAAACCTAACAATAGATTGTACTCTCCACGTCATGTAAACTAAGTAGGTATTCGTGTTATCTTTACTGTGTATTTGCATCAATGTTTAAAGTTTACTTTGAGATTGGACAGGTACTTGGTAGATAATCGTTCATATTAATATAACCTATAGCAAAGTGCATATATACTTTACATAATGTATAAATGTATCAAAGAATAAAATGGAAGAGCCTCTGTGTAATTTCGGAATTAGTGATGTTAGCTGTTGATGTACTTGAACCCAGACCCAGTTCACAAAATTTTAATGTTATAGAAACGCGAACGAATTCGGGAACAAAATCTAGTTTGTGAATAAAATGCGTCCAACAGTTTTTCTAATACATTTGATTTACCAAGAAAGTGAAAGAAAGATATTATACATAGGGGACTTTTTATTTTAAAAATAAACGTAACTTAACCATTAAACTGAGTCAAACTAAATTGCATTCGCGAAAAGATCCTTATTTTACTGCCTCTAAAACAAAGTAAGAACAGCTAATATAGCTACCTATTGAAAATAAAAAAAAACCTTTTGAAGTCCTTAATTGATTTCTCATTGACAGACTTTGAACGGTGATCCACTACGATGAAACTTAATTTGCATTAATTTGCTTTTGTTCGGAACTAGCTCATTTTACGAACTCGTTTAACTCGAAATTGATGAGTAAATACATTTAAAAATAAATACGATATGCGTAATTACCGCTATAAGAATTTGAACAGGCAGTTAAATAACCTTTGTGATTTAATGTACCTACAATTTTACATAATTAAAACCAAGTTGAATATTATAACCGTATAACGTATGTTTAATTGTCTGTTAAAGCCATTTACGATGTCTAATGTTTTTTAAAAATAATCCCTTAGTTCTACACATTGAGTCTACTTTTAAATTTTACATACCTACACAGTCAATGGTTCTGAGTGCTGACATTTTTATGGACAAAAAAAAATCATTGTTGTAACTTACCCATGAATTAAGTAGTGCTTAATTAATTGAAATAGTTTTTTTTTATATTTATTTAGGTTAAAGATCACCAACAGATGAATACATGCAAAAAATATCTTATTATGGACTTTGAAATGAGATAGGATCATCCAGGTCGATGCGCTCTCTCCGTCTCCGCGCTGCGACCGCTCCGCTCGGGTGGCTAGCCCGATCCGCTGGTCGCGCCGCGCGCCGCTCCGTCGCTAACAATGAACGGAGCTGTGTGCGGGCCGAGTGTACCGGAACCACGAGCGGGCTGAGCGGAGCGGAGCCTCGAGCGGGTCTCACGCACAGTCCTCTCCTAACCGCGAGTGAGCGCGCTGCCTGCCGCGGCGCGCCCTCCGCAAACCGTAGTAGGCACATGCCTACGAAATGTCACCTACCTACATTTCCCGATAACGTCCGATTAGCAATTAACACCGCCAAATAGCACGCCTAGTGCGCGGCATTGTTCAACTGTTTTCAAACGTTCAGTTATTCGAGTAAGATCATCCTGTTGTGAAGTTTTTTCGAGTAAGATTATATGTTACGTATATATGGAATGTGTTGTTAAAACGCATAACCTTGACAGTACGCGTTTTATTCTGTTTTTGATAGGTATTGCGTTTTAATTGTTGTTCGAGTTGCCGGTAATTATGCAGCCGCGTGTTCTGTGCGTTGTTCGCGATGCGTGTGTTCTGTTGTATTACTCAACTAGTGTTTATTTCGCAAGAAATGCAGGAAATTACTGTTACTAGTCACATTAGCATGCATTTGTTATATTACAAATCGAAGTGGTGATAATATGCATGATTGGATTCGTATGTGACGTACCGAATCCGGTTTTTGTTTGCGGATCCGATGCTGATTACGACCTTGACGGTAAGACTTTAGATGATAGGTGTCGCGATTTGTTAATTCTATCTAACTAACCTATCTAAGAAGAACATATCCACTCGAATTTTAATATATATATATATATATATATATATAATACAAATAAGCTATAAGCGTGCGTGACGCGAGTTGTCAAAATCGGAAAATAGCGAGTTCCAAACCGATTTTTTTTTCTGTGCATTTTTATAGTGATTCCTTTATTTGGGGCGAAAAATTCCAACAAATTCGAGATCATTATAACATCGATCTAGACGTTTCTAAGTCATGAATGTAAGTTAAAAACAAGCCCCACTTAGTTTTATTTGTTTTAACGTTATATAATAATATAATCAGCAACTAATATAATCATGTGGCTACCTACAACTACATTACTGTTCCTTTACGACATTTTTATTGCGAAGCCTCGTAAATGCGAAACGTCTCGTCCTAAGCAGTTTATATATGGTCGGACAGGACGATATAAAACTAATCCTAAACAAAACCAAAAAAATCGGAAACCCGTAAAGGGAGCTACTAGCCCTCTACGGGATTCCGATTTTTTTGGACCGTGAGACCGCACTATTCAAGCAGTATATTTGTCAAATTATAAATCCCTGCCTCTTAATTTTATATAAATTTGTTGTCTTTCCACTTTTGTATCTATTGCCAATAAAAAAAAAATTACACGTTACATTTGAGTTTTATTAACTTTAGGAATAAATCCAACGAAATTAACTGTTCTAACTAATATACACACGTATCTACTTAAATTTTTCTTTTAATACCTAGGTAGGTATATCGTTGCGTTTAAATTACCTACTTTATATTCCGTTCTGAGAAACAGTTTGACTGACGAAAATATGTGGGCGAAATAGTAACGAAAACTTATTTTCTATGTTGTTTCTATCTCATGAGATACATCTCATGAGATAGTGAAAAAATACTTTAGTCGGTATCACTAAAATCGCTTAGAATTAAGGTAGGTTAGTAGGTGCGATTCGAGACAAGTCGGCGGGTGGAACTCGAGGCTAATGTGGCATGCCTTGCAAACTATGCGGGTGATAATTTGATGACTGATATCACTATGTGGGAAATTAAATGTTTTAATCGTAACACGTTTAGAACAGCATATTTTATGACGTTTCAAGTCAGGTTCGTAGCAGAATGCTTTATCGCCATTCAAATCGAACTTGTCTTAATTGAATTGTAATAAGTCACTGCACTGATACGTAGCTTAATAGGTAGCTACTATTATTTATTAATGCTTGTTATTGACACCTATGAATTCCCTAATAACCTGTAGGTACCTCAGAGTAGATAACCTCAACGGCTGGGGTTAGACTTGATTTTTTTACTATAGTTTTTTTTATACGACTAAGGTGGCAAACAAGCATACGGCCCACCTAATGGTAAGCGGTCACCGTAGCCTATCGACGCTTGCAGCATCAGGGTTATCACTCGCGCGTTTCCGACCCCTCCAAAATCTCTTCACACCCTTCTTGATGAACCCCACGTTGTACTCCTTTGGAAAATATACAATTTTAATTTATAGAAGTCAGTTCAGCTTAATAGTTAATACAGAAGGTAGAAAAATCAAACGAAGGCGCTTCCTTAGGTTTATAAGCTATAAATAAATTACACGTACGAAGTCGCGGGCACAGCTAGTACTCATAATATATGTGGCTTTTATTTTTGACGATTTGGCTTACACAACATGTTTCCGGCTAGAAATATATGAAAAGTATTAAAATTGACTCTTGAAATAACAAGGAACCAAACAAATTACGATGTAAACTATTGAGACGTAAACAGTTTTCTTTGAGCAACCAAATAATGATTCTTTCAGGTAGTTTTAACAAGTAGATACCTATTTATAGTTGTTAGGCGTTGAATTAAATTAGAAAATTTTTATTATTATACATAAATATCATTACACTCAAGAATTACAATTAATAGTTTCACTAGATTTTAATAACACGGCATTTTTTAGGAAATGATCGTAGGGCATGATAGATTAAAAAAAAAACAAATGAATGTCAAAATTGAATCTTACATCAAATTTATATATTTCGAATAATTCACCAAAAAGGTCTAATTTCTTAGGATAAGCTTGTACTTGCATCAAGAAAGAAAGCTTACAATATATTTTCATAGATTTTTGCTGTCTATATTTTAACAAATGCACCAGAAGAATGTATTTGAATAATAAATCAAGGAACCTTTACTTTTCAAAAGCCACTATATCCCTAATCAGATTTGTTATAAATCTCCACAGCTATATTTGCTATTTTGTTCAATAACTCACAGCAATGGATAGGAAAGTGTACACAAGCTAAATTGAATCGTGATGTGTTTTCAATACGCATTTCTTGATACCCTAACATAACCGAGAATGTGGTGTGATGTCAAGAAGATAAGGCCTTTATATTTAAAGAAAAGGCACGGAGCTATGTTTTCTAGTGGATTTGTATTTTGTTAGATAAATTTGTTGATAAAGAGATATCTTTAATGATGCGTACTAGTAGGTTTTCGAGTAAATTTTCTTAGTAAATATAAAAAAAAAACCAGATGGATTGGTGATTTGCTAGAACTTACAAATCTAGGGTCCTTCTAGAATAAATTATTCCAATACTGTGGTTAGGACCCGACACTGCATTCGTCGAAGAGATAGGCAGAGTCTTACCCACTTTTCACCGAAGATAATTTAGTACAAACGTGTTAGATGGTGATTCCGTTAGACATTGCATACTTCCTTGAATTTGTTCTCATACTTATGCAGGTTGCTTCACGATCTTTACCTTCACCGTAAAGCTCTGGTGTGACGAAACACTGCTTTTCATATTTTTTAAACACCTTTGGGAGGTACACCCTATATTATTTAGAGTTAAAGATTAGGAAAGAAGCAAGATCTTCTTACATTGTTTGATTAGGTAAACATTTTTATCAGGTATTTCTACTTTTACTCGAGTTTCAAACAAAGCGTTTGAGAAAAATCTTAATTACAAGTTAAAATAGGTGAAATGTTTTCTTAAAAACAAAGTCATAACTACTTCACGATTCGCCTTTCTTCTAAACGTGCCATAAATCTAACGCTTAAGAGTACCTTCAGAAAAACTTCGAATGTAAGTACAAGTCTAATTATTGTTTGCTAATCTCTAACTAAGCTCAAAGCCAGTCAAAGCCTTTCGCTCGCTTTCGCAGTGAATAAGATTTTTTCCAGACTTTCACAAAAGTAATTAGCCTTGGTAAGACCTTATTAATTAAGAAACTGGCTACTCTAAATTAATGTAAGAACAGATAAGTGTTGTACCGTATGCACGGAGATATTCTCGCGTTTATGTATAAGAATATAAATGCGATGCACATACGCAAACGCAAATATAAAAATAATAATAATAACAATGTAATTACTGAAGTCGGTACATTCTTATGCACCGACTTCACTAATTACACTGTTATTATTATTATTTTTATATTTGCGTTTGCGTTTGCGTATGTGCATTAATAATCGCATGAGCAATTATAACGCGGCTATACATAAATTTAAATGTACTTACATAATAAATTTAAATATTTTGATATGTGTTAGTCACGCCTAAAATATAATCACGCTAAAACGTATGAACGAATTTTAACTAAATTTGCAAATTATTTCTACAAATCTGCAGATAATGGACATCAATTAATAAATCCAGATATAATTGCAAGTAATGCTCCCGTATAGAACATAATGATAACGATCAATTAATATAATGAGCAAAATCGGCAAGCATTTATTATTTCATGAATACTTTTATTTTCATTTAGAGAAGAAAACCATAATATGTATTATATCAGTTGTCTGGTATCCAGTACAAGCTCAGAGTAGATAATTTACTACGTGTACAAGCTTGGATTAGTTTGAAACCAAAAGGCGTTGAGTAATAATGTCGGAACATTATTATTATTTATGGTTGTTGTGGCATTGGTTACTTTTACTAAAATGTACCCCAAAAAGGGTGAAATGATTGTCAATATCAAACTGGTTCATAATTTAGCTAGTGACCCGCCCGGCTTTGCACGACCAGCGTTAGCCATATAAGTTAAATACCTACAAAACACAAATTATACATAAAAGCCTTCCCCTTTTATCACTCTATCTATGAAAGGAAACCGCATCAAAATCTGTTGAGTAGTTTTAAAGTGCAAAGCATACATAGGGATAGACAAACGCTAAGACTTTACCTCTTGTATATATATTATTATTGTATGTTGGTATACGTGCTCCATAATATTATTATAAACATATTGATAAACACTTTCAATTCTATAGTTGGATATGATAAACAATTATGTAGGACTAAGGTATGTAATAGCCCAGAGTATATACCTAATATACTACGTACAAATAAAAGGTTTCTTCGACTATTATTTATTCGATAAAAATGACAAAATCAGAAATTGAATCGAATTGCAAAATTTAATACTTTCCAGTGGAAGTAAATACCTATAACAATAATATTCCTTATCACTCGACTGTGCCGTGAAAAGAAATAAAAAAATGCTTGGCATTT
This sequence comes from Falcaria lacertinaria, assembly GCA_951449985.1. Lineage (NCBI taxonomy): Eukaryota > Metazoa > Arthropoda > Insecta > Lepidoptera > Drepanidae > Falcaria > Falcaria lacertinaria. The sequence continues at coordinate 5,083,783 of OX602113.1, read as the reverse complement.
TCTATGACATTGAGTAATTGAATTGATTTGTTCTCCCGAACTTTGGCACTGACGTTAATTTATGTCATTTACAGAGTTCTCTGATGAGAAAAGTTTAAATTTACAAAATTTTATTTTATTACATTGGGGATATAAAATACAACGAAAACGATCGCTATTAAATTTAATAGCTTACTAATATTGATATTAACTAGTTTTATATGACGATGTTGTTACAATGTCATTAAAATCCTGTGTATCGTAATGTAAATTATTATAAAATAACATTAACTTTATGCACCTAAGCAACCGCTGCAGGCAAGATACATCCAAAGGTGTATTTTTTATTATTTAAAATGATTTACACCAGCAGCGCCCCGAGGTCTTTAACAGTGTTTTTAGATAGAAGCTACTATGTTACACTTTATATTGGTAACAAATTTTATAAATCCCTTTTGTCGTTTCGGCACGATTATGTTACGAAACAAACAAACATCCAACCATTTGGTTTTAATGTTTTACTAGGAAAATTTGATACATCGGTTATCATATTAGGGAGGAAAATTTCGTGGATATGTATTTGAACTAAGCGTTTATAAGCGGGACTGGCCACGCGCTAGGGTTTACCACTAGGCTAAACATATAAGCTTCTTTGTGTTGCAAGAGTCCATAAGTTACAGTAGCCATTACCATCTCATCAACAGTTGCTACAAAGTTTTGGGACATGATATACAAAAAATGATTAAATCTGAAAATATTTATGTAACATAGGTACATGACACAGTCGACAGTACAGGAAACCATTAAAATAGTTAGTTGTAAAACAGTATCAGATTTTTTCCCCTTCTTTACATGATCATCACAAGGATTTATTATCTAACGTATTGACGTAGATAAAACACTATTGAGTTAGCAATACATATGTTTATCCCGAGAAAACAAACATTGGCGCTTTGCATTGCGTCAAGCATACGGGCAGAGTAATATTATTTAGTAATTTTAGTATCCATTGCTACGGGTTATCGTCGGATACTTTCATCATCAAACACGCTTCTTGACATAAATACGAGCCAGACAGTTTTAGCATGATCTTCGTTACGGCTTGTCGATTGCCGAGGACAATAAAACTTGCTCACTTTGAAATTACTCGTTCGTACAGCTGCTGCCGCGTTATGCTACATTTTGGGCCCGAATTTAACTGATAGACAAACTCTTAACTGAATTTACATTTTCTCAAATGTTCACGAACAACTTAAAAAGCAACTTAAAACTAAAAGTACTGTGTGTTCTCATGCAGAACCTAATTTATTTTATTACAAGAAATATATTTAATTAAAATACGATATATATTTGATCATTGAGGTACAACACTCGGTGCTGCAGAAATATACATATATTTTATACCACTAAAGCGGCACACAAGAATACGGCCCACCTGATGGTAAACATTCACCGTAGCCTTAGCTGCTAGTAATAGTAGGGATATCCCTTACGAGTTGCCAACCCTGTTGTTCATGTGGAGTCACTGTGCAAGCTGCATTGCTACTAGCACAGCGTATCCTCGTGAAGCACTATTAATCGAATCTAACCTAATGTATACATCTTCAAATGCGATTTAATATAATCGTACAGGACTAATATTTATGTTCTCAAATTAATAAAGGAAAGTCCACGTCAGTATAGACCGTCCGGTATTTTTGCTGAGTTAGGATGTGATCCTATAAATCTGAATCAAACGTTCGTATTATTGAAGAGTAACGTTCAAGTCGAGTGACCCTTCTCAAAGTCATGTTAAATGTTATAAATATCGGATATTATTACTCTTGTCAATTCAAGGCATGTCGAAAACATGTCTGACAACGGAAATTATCATCCTAATTTCATCTGATTGGATTTTTCTGGGGGAATTTTTATTTTATGAAATTGGCATGTATTATACGGCAATCGGCATGTACAATACATAAAAATTACAACAAATTATGTTTTAAATTTTTGGTACAAAACGCTCGATTATGATCTAACTATTTAATGGTCAGGATACCGGGGGTACTTCCGACTTGATAGATTTGCAAGTGTCTTCAGCTGGGCTGACTAATCCCCGAGGGCGGGGCCGGACGAGATATACGACCGCGATAATCTTCACTCAAGGCTCATGAAAGCAAAATCGTTGAGCACGATACAACTTTTGTCAAGGCAGCGTATTTGCCCGTCGATCGAGGGGATTAATACAAAGGTGGGCTGGGAGCTACGGCGCCAACTTGCACCAAAACATTCAACCACAAACTCACTATCAAATTTTATTATTCAGTACGCGATGTGGCCAAATCGATAGCATAAGTATATCTCCAGTCGTGACTAGAATAACTTTGTATGTTCTTCCCAACAACGACGAAACGAGCAGGCGTGGATTTTACCTCTATTGAATTTCAGAAATATGTTGATATTCTTCACCTGATGGCTAATATATTGAAATAATGGCGAATCTAATTTCAAACAAGTAATTTTATGAATAACTAGCTGCTGCCTACGTCCGCGTTGAGCTTAGAATCACAGAGAAATCTAAAATTTTCCCGGAATAAAAAGTATTATATGTGTTAATACAGGTTATAAATTATCTGTGTTTCTTAATAAATTTCACCAAATCCGTTGAGTAGTTTTTGCGTGAAAGAGTAACAAACATCCATCCATCCATACTCACAAACTTTCGCATTTATAATATTAGTAGGATAGGATATCTTGAGTTTCAATTCAAATATCTAAGAATAGAAAAAAAAATCAATTAAATATATGTTTCTACTACATTATATATGCTATCCCCTTGCGTATCCTAAAGGTTGTAGTGTGATTAGATATTAATAAAATAACTGGTCACGTACTTGCCATTGCCTTAGCGTTTAAACGTTATGTCTCACCCAAAAAACCTTTAAAACCGATATAGACACTTATTTACTGTCCGCATGTCTAGACTACAACATTTATCTTTTTTGTTGTAAGCCATATTGCATTAAAATAGGAATCGATGCGACCTGAAATAATAATAGTTTTATTTTTTTGGCAGTAAGCGCCTTAATATCTACTTTCAAAATAGGATAATACCCCAGGAGATGTTCTTGACATTATGTACTAACAATTTCGCTTCGAGTGTCGTTGAATAAATATAATATTATGTCTAAGAGAAGAGGTCTAAGTAAAGTCTGTATTCAAAAGTATTAAAGTCTGATACGTACCTGGCCAGTTTCTGAGGTCCGAATGCCTGCCGTTAATAGATTGACGCATGCCACAAATACGAAAAAAGAACTGTGCTGGGTGAGTCGGTCAGTCCGCTCCTCCCTGCAAATGGTAGAAGAATACCATATCAGGCTTGTGAATTTAACTTATCATTTAATGGTTAAAAGATCAAAAATAAATATTGATCCCAAGAAAATATATGTAGTTCATGCTTAATTTAATCCGTAGGTACAATATATTTGGGTCTTAATATGCGATATTGCTTACTCAAAATAATATAAATGAAAGCGTGAACCTGCTACAGTAGGATTATAATAGCAAACACTTTAATGGCATATATTTGGCTTAGAGCTAACGCAAGCTAGTAAACACACACTATCCCGCTCCATAAAATATTATTATACCTTTATGTTCAGGCCTACTATTCAATATCTGTCGACTGTAGTTTGATACACTAGACTAGAGGCCGGCAACAATGGTAACAGTTATTTGATATCGTGCGATCAGTTTGTTTGCTTACTTCATTGTAATTCGCTCGTTGTAATTACATATACATATAATGTTCTAGGGATATATTGAAAGCACGCCTTATCACCATAAATGTACACTTGAATTGTAAATAGGTACGTACCTACGTGTTTTCGAGTCGAAATCAATTGTATAATTCAACTTTTTTTAATAAGTGCAAAAGTGAATGAATTCTAACGCAGGCATACAGTTAACCATGGCTTGGAGTCAAACATAGGGCTATAAGTTGATCCCGAAAAAGGAAGGGATCCTACCCACGGCTTTTGTGAATAATGGAATTGGTTTTTTTCTCTGCGACTTAGCTTTTAAATGATGTTATGATACATCCTCCTCATTTCTTATTAAATCAAATTTCTTATTATGTCAAATTTCTTTCTACGAATGGTATAACTCGGAGATCACAAGGACCTTAGTTCAGGTGACTGCGTTTATGTCAAACCCGTAATTGTAGCTCTGGCGGTAGGCGAATAATGTCAACATTTTTTTTTATCCCAAGTTACATAATTTTGTTTCTTAGAATTTCGGAACGCCAAAAAAGTCGATATAGATATTTGGCGACGCGAAAATCCATTTTGCGATTCCTTCGCATAGCCTTCGTATTGGATGTGATATAAAATTAGCTGCGTTGACATCTTATTTCGGATTCGAAATCTAATTTATAAGCAAATTTTGTAGGTCAGCAACGAATAGGAATAAAAAGAATAGTAAGAGCGAGAATTAATTATAATCCTCACCTCAGCCATCTTATGAAATCAGATGATTTGTAAATAAATGCTTTGACCTTTCAATAAAGGTCAAGCTTAAGTAAAAGTGCGATGTCCAAGAGTTAAATGATAAATATAAGCCAAAAGTTGTATTTTATTGTTATTATATATTCTGCCTATATTTATTTGTCTCAAACACTCCTTGACGTCTCAGTGTATAATTTTAGATTGTTAGGTTACTTCCTACAGTGACAGCCTAGGGAAGATGCTGATCGTGGTTTTCCCTATGGGATATGGCATTGGGTACTGCGAGAAGTTTATGAATGAAAATATTTTTGCGGGGCTGGCACGTGTATCCGCTTGCCATCATCCGTCAGGCCATTAGGGCCGTATACTTATTAACTTACAATCTAAGACATAAGTGGTAGGTACTCAAGAAATGTCTACAACTAAGTAGTCACTATATCATTGTATGTAATTAGTTGACAAGTTACTGGAATCAGAAAATCTCTTATTTATTTATTCGATCCAAAGCGGACTTATTTTTAATTTTCATGATCGATCTGTTCACGGGCTATCTATCAGGACCAGCATAATTGCATTTTATGGTAATATGTGTTTTGTTGCTGTGCGCGTTTTAGGTACAAATTAATTTATAATGATATATTTTTAGTGGCAGGGAAAATAAAGCGCAATTTCATCATTTATCTTGACTTGCACACGGCTAGATTATATAACGTAGTCCTATTATGAAGAAAACACATGCTTTCATACTTACGCGCTCCGTCATCTTATGAATACCAAAGCAGTTAACTGTACTTTTGTTATTGCCTCAGATATATACCTAGACGCTCAGAGTAGATAATATTCTGCTAGAGGTCTGATTCTGAGAAGTATAAAGTACTTACATGTCAGGGTGGAGCGCAACTGTCATTTTTAGGATTCTAAAATCAAACTAGGAAGGACCCCTTATAATTTTTGTCATATTGGTGCCAATTCTGACCTGTCAAATTAGTTAAGTTTAGTAATTTCGAACAACAGAATCAACACCATTATCAACCCGTCTATCTTTCCGCCTGCATGTCTATATCTCAATTGGTTTACTCGCAAACTATTGATGGTACAAAGTAAAATAGATTCTGAATTTATAAAACGAATAAACAAGAACGGCGGAACCGATTTTAATGATCTCTGATGTGTTGAATTCGTCTCCGCCCGAAGCGAAGAGCAGAATAACTATTATAATATTTTACAAACACAGAAAAAAATATGGAAATAAAAACTGTTAATATTTTTTTGGTTATCTTTCTTTGTATAGGATATCGTTGAATAGGGCTTTTAATGAGAAGAGATGTAATTGTAATAAAACGTAATTTTTATTATTCTTTACTGGCCTTACAAATGTAATGGCCTATGTAGGAACATAGGCCATTAAATTTGTAAGGCCGCCATTAAGTTTGTAACATAGTGGAGGACCACTACCTTAATTTACTTAAAATGTTTTTTATGACCATAAATACTACTTTATACTTATTTATTCATGTAGCCTTTATGAAAATATATTATTGTCAATTGAGTATTTATCAAATATATAATCTCAAATTAGATAATATACTACGTACAAGTTATAATTAAATGTGTCAGCTGGTGGCATTTCTTTTATTCTATTTATAAAGCGTGGCTTTTCGTAAATGGCAAAACAGATGTAGGCGTATTTTATGCCCCGGGAAGAGTTATAAATTGTGGTGGTTATGTATGACTGTCTTATGGGAATATTTTCATTATATGCCAGGTTGTTAAGACTTCAGTTGTAATTATAAGGTTACAAAATTTGCTCTCTAAACAAACAGTTATAGCTGCAATATGTATGACTTGGCTTGTGAAAATGTTTGATATGTGTAATTTGTCTACTTATGAACGTGCCGTGTATTTGTAGGTCATCTCTGTAGTGATTTTATATTACTCTGCACTGGGTAGGTGTACATAATGTTTCCACGCGATATCTTTCCCTTTATATCTTATTTATTCGCGTCCCCGTGGCGAGGCCTCTGGGAAAAGCTAGGATATAATTGAACTTTACAATTATAATCAGGAAATTTCAAATGCCAGTTAATCTAACATGCTTAAAACATTTTCATAAAGGTCCAAATTAATTTAACTTTAAATGATAATCAAAATATATTTGTATTGTTTATACTTTATAGCACACTTTGTCTGTGGCATCACGCTATATGAATATCATTTTACTTAAAACGCGGTGCAAATCCATTATTTTCCCGGAATGAAAATCCTAAATTCTTCTCAAAGTCTCTACCTGCTAAGGAAAGTCAAAATCAATTGAGCCGTATCAACGATTAGGCTGAACGCACATACAGACCCAAAAATACTCGTGCTTAGATTTTATCAACGTGCAAGTTATCATATGAATCAAAGGCCTCTAGCATCTATTAAAATACTTTAAGAGCATAATTATTTCAATACAATATAAATCACAGAGAGACTCTTACATTTTATTTGTTTGTGTACACAGTTACTTAGATATTAAAATAGACAACAATGAAACATAAAACATTATCTATTTTATCTGTATCAATATTAATCTTAACTTAATCATCGGATTACAGATTACATATTATTATGTGCTTACGAATAATTTATCCATAGGCTCCTGATAAGAGTAACTTTATCAATTTATCAGCTAAACGCTCGATTCGCCATGTGTGGTATTATCAAATTTCCGTGCTTGCCAGGGCTTTTTAAAATGTCTCGCTGGATCAAATGAAGTATAGAAATAAATCTCGATTAAATAAAGTGTGTTATTAATCAGCGAAGGAGTCTAGGTCTTTAGAAGCACACAGGATTCGAGTTTGGATCAATCACTGCAGTGTTTTTTCATAATATTGCAACAAACACAGCTTTATATGTATTACTTAGTAACATTTAATGAACTGTCATCGTGACAACTATAGGGTTTATCATACTTTTCTATGTAGGTACTTCATTGATAAAAGATAACAGTGTCAAGCAATTCCATTAGCCGTGTCCTGGATAAATTCACTTAAGTACATTACCGAGAAAGTGAGTTAGAGCGGACTTTGCGCTTGTAGAAAATCTTAGCTTTTTAAGAAAGAGACTCGTATTTGTGTGTGGGACTTCGTTAATTATTTTGACTACTGTACCTTCGCCTTACAGACCGCAGTGAAATAACACTACTTTGATGAAGTGTTGTGTTTCTGTGGTAAGTACGGTTGCCAGTGCTCTACGGGGATACCCTGGGCTAGTAATGCTGCTCGCTTAGTGAGTCTTCATCAACAACAGGGATGGCAACTCGTTAGTGATATCCTTGGTATTGCTAGCGGCTATAAGCCACGATGAGTGCTTACCATCAGGTGGGCCGTATGCTTGTGTGTAAACTACTACTACAGGCATGCTTTAACTGTTTTCGCAAATACTCCAAAATACCCATTGTAGCGTGTAGGTTCACACTTATCATTATTCGGAGTCCTACTCGTTTTGACGACATTTCCGAATGTCGGTATGTGCAAATTATCATACTGATAACAATGCTTTGTATACCAGTACACATTGTTCCACTACTTAACCATTAAATAACTCATATAGATACTTATACATATCTTCTCGCCGAGGCCCTCCGGGGTAGGCGCATAGGATAATGGAGCGCAGCAATTATACTCTTGTCTTGCACATCTCTTTTGCTTCTGCCACTATCTTTAATCTTTTAAACATGGCCTCAGGTATCAAGCGGTCTTTACTTTTCCGTCACTATATTCGCAGATATAAATATATTATCTTAAGTAGGTAGGTACAGGCTGATTTAATCTCTCTTTATCATTATACTTAACATAATTTTATTTTAGTAAGAAAGTTAATTTGCTGCGGTATGTACACGTTTCTGTTATCTTAAGAAAATAAGCAGGTTTTGTGCTTATGCCGTAAATAACGATGTGTGTTAATGAAATATAAAAATATGAATGAAACAGTATTTTTCGGACGTAATTCGCTTTTTCATCGAGAGTAACAAATCAATAAATTGATGACGCAGTTTAATATATTGTGCGCATGAACTTATTTTGTTGCATTTTTAAGTGTCACGTATGTTTATCAGTTTCCATGGAGTGAGTAGGAGCTCTAAAGATAGCGTAGAAACATAACACTGCTTTTCGTTTATCATTTAATTAAACACTCAAACTCAACAATATGTTACAGCAACATATGTTATCGTACCTCAGCAGTGTAGTTGTATTGTATGTTAGGCAGTAAGCAACTTTTGGTCTGTGCTAAGTACTAAGTTCATGTGAACACAACAATAATGTGTAATCGTTGAATCATTCGGAATTTAATTCTAGTGCAATGAATGTGCATGTACTGGCACATCAAAAAAGTCATTATAGGTTCTGTCACTTTTTCTTAAAATAAAAATATCTTCAAGACATACGTTTCTTTTCAAATAATTAAAACTACAAACACAATACAAATCTACATATTTTACAAAAATGAATTAAAATGCACTATGATCATCAACAGTCTAAATCGATTTTGGTTTTTATTAATATTTCCTTTTGGCACGATTTGGTGTGTGTGGTTAAGCAACAATCAAAGACACATCAACGGTTTTGTTTTTATTATATGCACTAAGTATTTAAAACAGATTAACACTATTTGCATTTTTTTTATATTTTTCTATTTTAATTATATTGTAAAGGACATAATCCATTTTGGTCCAAATCTGAAAGTGCCGGTCAACGCATTTTTTTGGATATACTGTTAGAGCTTGCCCGTGTGAACTTTTTTACTATGGCACCAAACCTGTAGGCTAATTTGAGTTGATGTTATTTTAGTTCGAAAATTCAAATACAGACATTTTTGTCCTGAAATGTCCTGTAATGTCCAACTTTGGTGCCATCGTAATCAATGCTCAGACGGACAAGCTCTAACAGAATATACAAAAAAAGCGTTAACCGGCACTTTCAGATTTGGGCCAAATCTCTAAGAAATATGGATGATGTCCTTTGGTAGGAAGTAGGTTAAGATACGGCATCCCTTAGTCGACATAGCTGTTTTCCAAAGTGTTGCAGCGTCAACCCTTGATGAGGGTGCAAGCTAAGGGCGAACAACCTTTATAGCTATTATGTACGAAAGCCAGACTTAATTAATTGAAATGGAAATTTATTGCATGAGAAATTTTGATGGGATTACATACATCTGCGTTCAGTTCAGCTTTGATGAATATCTAAAAGCCCTAATAGCTATTTACATATGTGTGGTTAACTTTAGATTTTAAATGGATATTTATTTTTATTCAAGTGTCAAAGTACCCATCTGTGTGATTGTATCTGGCATTCACGGTTTTAGCTCAGAGTAGATAATATACGACGTATGTTTTAGAATGGTCATGCTACATTGTATACTATTGAGTTGATCGTAAAGTTGTGATAATAAAGATGAGATTATTGCATACTTTGAAAATATAATATGTAGCTTTTCTTAAAACCAGGGTAGCTCCAAGTCTTTTATTCATAGTAAACTTTTATTAATAATATCGACATTTGAATATAAACTTATAATATTTGTATTTACATATATTATATACCTACGTTATGAAATGCGCAAATTGCTTCTTGTTAGCAATACATTGATCAGATATCCCCGTTTGTGATGGTTATGATCGGTATAAAACGATTGGGTCAGCCCGCAGTTAGAGGAGTAGGTAGAACCGTTGCCACCTGTGCGAGCCCTGCTGTTTGCGAGCCGACACTGATTCCATGTAATCCCAAACAAATATTTGCTTTCATTTCAAACAAAAACAATACCTACGCTGTTCATTCTATTGGTTCTATATCCACCCTCGTTTATAAATATGAAATTGTGTTGTTCTATATATCTGGTATTTACGTTAAGTACTCCAATCTGTTCGATTATAAAATGTTTAATGTTTCTTGAACTTCGAGGAACGATATATTTAGAAAGATGAAAATATAGTGGAACTTTTGAGATAAAATATTAGGAACGATAGGGTAATGTTTTTATGTATAGGTATAGTGTCGTGTATTATTTGTTCCATCCAAGGCTTAAATTAATTTACCTTTTAAACTTTGTTTTACCTTTTATTTGACAACATAAAATCGGCGCAACACAACTTTGTGAAGCTATATTTCACAATTTTGATTTCTTATTCATTTCCTGTTACTTGCAACTAAAGATATCACCTTTGATTATAATGAATTCAAAGGATATAAGGTTATCCTTAGAATATTACCCGAATTTTTTTATTAGATGAAAAGCCCTAACCATACGAAGTTCTTACTTCTCGTAAAAATTCCAAGTAAATAAATATCGACTGGTATTGGAAAACTTTATGAACGGCAGCATTTTGTAAGTTTTTTTTTTATTACGCGTCCTAACTCGGAAATAGGGACATGCCGGGAAGTTATAATATAATAATCTTACATTGTCGCGCAGCGTCACAAGTCCATAAACGGCATTATCCATGCCTTTGTTCAACTAATTATGTGCTAAATTAGTAATTAACACAATATAATAAGCATAATTTAACAGACGTACAAACTTTTACATTGACGGCAGGAAATAATGTAACACTTAACTCTTATACTCGTCATCATAATAGCTGTATACACTGCGCTCTAATTACAGTTAATAATTGTGTATAACAAAAAATATACGTTGTATGCAAACAAGTCTGCCGTTGTTGGTTTCCTGTCGACAGAGTAATTGAGGTTTTATTGATAACCTACGACATCTATTTTTTGTGATATATTACTGTAAGATTATTAATTTTTCTAGCATAACACAACAAAATTACTTACACATAGAAGAAGGAAACTGTACTTTCAATGCGTAAACGAATTAAGTAACAATTTCTTTAGCTGAAAAAACTCAAGTTACTATATATATATATATTCTTTTATTTTAAAGCAGATTTTTATGCCTAGCCCGTTAGAATAAATTAAGCAAATACGTGGAAATCTCTTCGGAGCAATATAATAGTGTAACTACCGAAAGTGTGTAACTCAAAAGAGCAAAATCTTCGTTATAATGATTTCCTCTGACTTTTCCTTGTTATTGTGATTAATACAATAGTTTACTACGAATCTACTTGCAGCTGAAGAAGATAATTACGTTCTCGTTGCGTGCTGTAGAGTTATTATAAAGCGATAAAGCAACGATGTAGGAATTCATTATTTTGTCTAGCATTATCTTCGTAGTTAATATATCTTACATTAGGTAGGTAAAACCCGGGACTAGGAACCCATAATGATGGCTGATATATTCCTACCTGAAAGTATAAACTCTTATGGACCTAAGGACGGCAATTTCGTGAAATTTCTTGCTTTCCTCAACTAACGACTAGAATATTAGTAAGCAATTGATGACTGAGGTAAGCGCATGTCACTAATTGCAAAGATAACACGTATACCCATTCAATACCCTATACTAAGCAATCCAATAATGTTCTGTGAATTGTTCGTTGGTGTGTCTAAATCAATAAGTAAATTAATTAATTAATTAATATTTCCCATAAAAATACATACATTGCACTAGTAATAAATTGGCAAAGTACGGGTAGGATAGGGATAAACCCATTTATGAGCCGTGCCTACTATTGGGTTTTATCAAAACTGTGACTTCATAGATCAATGCGGTAAATCCATTGGATTATTATTATTTACTAACAAAAACGAGTACTTAATATTTTTTTTAATTATAAAAACAATTGCAATGAGTCGATTGGCCGGTCCATCGAAAATTTTGTTCGGTCCGGCAAATACCGAAGCCCAAGAAATAACAGACAGCACATGATTCATACTTCATAAGTCCAACTGCTCTACATACTTAGCATAACCAACAATATTTTTATTTATACACAATACATTAAAATCTTATTTTATAAAACAAAGTCGCTTCTCGCTGTCTGTCTGTCCCTATGTATGCTTAGATCTTTAAAACTAGGCAACGGATTTTGATGCGGTTTTGTTAATAGATAGAGTGGATTGAAGAGGAAGGTTTTTATATATTATATCATTCATCATAAACTTTTATAGCTAATGCCGGCCGTGCGAAGCCGGGGCGGGTCGCTAGTAATGTCATAAAAACGTGTCGCAATTGAAACACGGTTATAACGAATATCTTGTGCGCGCATGGCTATTTAAATAGTAGAGATAATCCAGGGCAAGCAATAAAATGAAATGAGGATTCTCGGTAGTGTCGTGTGGGGTGACGTCATCAGGGCTCGTCACTTTTATGCCCGGATTATTACAATCATCACTAACGCAAAATGGCCCTGGTAACGCGACACCGGCCTTGACCTGAAATTATGAAAATTATTTACAGTATTTGTTAGGACTTTTCTGCGCTTCAATTCATAACACAAAATATACAGATAGGTTAAATTATTTTTATTCCACTAAAGTGGCAAACAAGCAAATGCACGGCCCGTCTGATGGTAAGCGGTTACGGTAGCCTATGGACGCTTGCAACACCACGGGTATCAAGAGGGCGTTACCGCCCTTCCAAAAATCTTTTACAGCCTTTTCCTTCTTGAAGAACCCGTTAGAACCCCATGCGTACTCCTTTAGGAAATCCTCTAACTTTGCATTTGATGTTAACGATACGTCACGTCCAGCATCTAGTCTTTGAATTGTTGAGTTTATTGCGCGGTGGCAGCAGGCTCAGCTAATAGCGGGTCGCAAGGCATTGTTGCTAAAATTTCTAAATGTTTCATGTATTTTATTGTAACTTTCAGGAAAATCCAGTAGATATTTTCATACCAATAACACCAAGGCTCACGGTAATTAATGCAGACGCACATGGTCAAGTACAATTAACGTAATAAGCTTTCTGATAACCAGCAAAATGTGGATTATAGGTAGTAAGTTAACGTGCACTCATTACAGTTATCTTATCGTGTAAAATTATCAGATTGATTAATAAATCGATTGTTCCTGTTTACATGTAGACATCTTTTTTTCATGGAATGTAACGTGCTCTCACCTATTTCCGATGGTTTATAAAGTTGCAAAAAGTGAGCATAATCATAATCCAATTGTTATCTCGAAGCAGTTTCCTGTAAGTGGGTACTAATCACGCAAAAATTCGCCTCGCGTGATTTTATGCCCATGAGTCAGAAATATGTGACCTTTCGACATACATAGCTGTCATCGACCGTCGTGCTAAATGATATGTCAAAATTTCCATTAGATCGTCGACAATAAAGTCATCCAACGTTTTATTGTCTTTGAATGATGTGATCATTTTGTTGCGGATGCAATTCACACAATTGCAGCTATTATAAAAATACTGTGCCGTGAGTTTGCTTTTAATTAAAAATTGTCTTTCAATGTCATACATTAGAGCCCGAATTCACCAGTTGTGCTTTAGGAAGGTAGTCCACTAATTCGATTTATAGATACCTCAGAATACCTAGAATTCACGTTAATAACCAATACCATTACAACACAATTGTGTTGTTTTGGAATGACTTTTCAATGAAATAGCGCTCAGGGCTCTGAAGTATATTTCCTTATAATATATAATTTAACACGTGCATACATGTAAAGCCAATTATTGCAAACGTCAAATTAATTTATAAGTAGTTATATAAAGTTCATAAAATTAATTTATATGCATTATATAATAAAATATAGTTACTGTTACCCTTACTGTCAGTGTGGTACATCCCACTGCTGGGCAAAATTCCTCCTTTCATGTGTTCCATGAATGTCTGCCAAACGCTAGTGTTGTTAGGATGGTTATAAACAATAATAATGGTATTCTGCCAGTGCAGAAATGAGTAAAATTTAGTAACTGGTGGAATTACGGTACCGCGAATAACTAGCAATAATTATCGCAAGGTATATAATTAAAGTGACGCCTCTGCTCCCACTGTGTGGTCATATGATAGCGCGTTATGGCACTTATGGCCTACGCGTGGAGTAATGCTATTGTGTTGAGCCTTTGCTGAGCTCATTTGGAATGCTATGGGCGGTCTCCTAATTTATCTGGCGCTTCCGCAACTGTCTATTGTTTAACATTTTCATTTGGGCGTCGCGAAATTCACAGCGGCCAGATAATGATGCTCTTATTTAGTTGCAGAATACTGACTACTGCTAATTTATAAATGGCACCTTTTTTGTCCGCGCTACCTTGATTTAGTCCTATGTGTATGAAGCTAGCAGATATATACCCAACTAACTTTAATTAATCAGAATCATGCGTAATGGTAGTAGTAATATTATTTGTTTCGTCGTAATGAGCTAACGATAGAACGGCTTGGCGATTACTCCACCGACAAGAGCCTAGCTCTTAAATAGATGATGAATGAGCTACGCACATTTTACCAATAAACATATGTAACTTAGTGTCTTTGAAATTAATAAATTATAAATACTCATTCTGTGACGAGCTGTCGAATGCATTAGAGAGAAACCGTTTTTTTATTTTATTTAATAGCTAGTTAATCTGGTCTAGATCAGTTACCTACGATTCTGTGAAAGTCCGATCCAAGTCGGGGTTTAGCTCTGACAGTATCTGATATGATATATTCTAAAATAACATATTATTTACGTGCATTGCTTAGTCTCAACACGAGCTTTACGGTGACGGAAATCATCGTGAGGAAACTGCCATACGTATGAGAAGAAATTCAAGGACGTATATAGGTGCTTAAGGGACGGCGACGGACTCACCATCTGTCTACCTCTTCGGAAACCTAGTAATAATATGTTATCTTTATTTTGTAATTAATGATAATAGTAATAGTTCACGTATTTGTTACCGACCGGTTTCAAAATAAAGCTTTGGCCTGTAGAAATTTTAAATTAGGTAGGTAATGTTTTCAATGTATAATTTGCAAGTTTGTGGAATTAATTGTATTTAAAAATATATTAAATAATAAACAAATATGACAAGATGTGAATACGTAAAACTATTGAAATTTGAATATAAATAAATTAAATGGACCATATGAAAACGCCTGGCAATATAAAATTGCAAGCATTCCAGCCGCTCCGCTGTGTGCGTGTTGCACGTCCGTCAGGCGCTCGCACACGCAAAGGTCGCACAGATTAATCGCCCTACAACCTGCGCCCTACCCGGCCTTTATTGCTCCTCCACCTAGCATAAATGTGTCTGAAAGAACAGTGCCAAGGTCACCCGACGTAGCAACATGTCAATTCGCATGGTTGCGCACAAACAAGAGACAAAAATTTCGTAGTGATTGGCAGATATGCATTGTTTATAAATAGCTAATAACAATAAAATACGCAATATTATTTAATTTGCTTTATTCTGCCCAAAATTATATGATAGCTCAAACATGCATGCTGCGCCTAAGTTTCACAGATATGCCTAATTAAATTACAATTATGAGGGGCATTTAAAATTTTGGGCAATCGTTATGGCAGTTACATGACCTCGAGAATCCAAAAAATACTATCTCTTAAGTTACTGTGCGAGTATCATAATATTATCTGTATTTAATTTTTCTGTTCAAAACATCAAAATACCATTCCATGATGTACCAACCTTTGTAATCGAAATGCCATCTTTCTTGTCCCTTATAATTATTTAAATAATAAATATGATAAAATAAGTCTTCAATGCCCCCACCTACAGTACCAACTCCGACAAGATTGAATATTGTTTAATTCTTTCTTTAACATCTCGTATAGGTTCGAGTATTTAATTCCAAAAAAGCGTTTTAAAGAGTTAATTCACAGTCAAATATTTATGGAAGCCATACCTTATATTACCTAAATGAAATGGTGGTATCTTTCATTACCCGTATGCATTTAAAGGTACTGCATTATTAATGAAAAAACATCTATTAAGTACAGTATCATCTATGTAACATCTCTCGTATGCGACAATCCTGTACCTACACACAGCACCAGTGATACGTTGTGGTATTAATTTACTCGAATAAGCACATGTAAATCGTATCATTTCTTTATACTTGCCTGAAATGTCAACATAACGTGGAAGTATTGAACTTTCACGTAACTTTCATGACCTTGTTTACGCTAACCGTTTCACTTTAGCTTGGCGGTATAATGTTATAGGTTTTATTTTCTGCATCATATTTTTATCATAGCAAAATCTGACGTTTTATAGGGTATATACATTTTATAGTTATTCCGCCAAAGGTAATTTTTAGGGTTCCGTAACATAAAAGGAAAAAAGGAACCCTTATAGGTATCACTTTGTTATCCGTCTGTCTGTCAAGAATTTATTTATCTCAAGAACGCGTGGAGATATCAAATTGAAATGAATATGAAATAACCGGATCTGTGGTCCTTTTAGGTTGTAAAATAATCAAACCTGTAACTCAATATGAAGAAAGGATATTACCGTTTATGTCGCAAAATTTCGCATATTTTGCGATTTCACATGGGAATCAAAACCTACAGGTTACTTCCCGTAGACCTAGAAACATGAAATTTGGCAGGAAGCAGTGTCTTACTGCACAAGTAAAGGAAAAAATCTGAAAACCGTAAATATGTTGTAAATTTTTTTTAATGCGAATTTACTCAAAAATATTCCTGTTTTGCGCTGTTGAGAGACACTGACGAATAATGACCTCATTTGAAGTTCGCCTACTTTTTACCTTACCTACAAGTGTGTACGAAACCCTCGGTGCGCGAGTCCGACTCGCACTTGGCCGGTTTTTTCATAATAATTTTGTTTTACATTTCGTTTTCATTGTCAGTTCAAAGAACTTTCCTTACCACTCAATAATCCATTGTACCCAATAATTTAATTTAGAACTTTTCCATCACCGCCTTTTTTGCATAATAAGAATTGGATAATTCCGACTCGCAGAAAACCCTCTAACGAGAAAACTGACTGTACTTTTTCATAAATACGTCAGGCTGGTGTCGCAGAAGAAATAACACAAAATTAAAAAAAAAACCTATTCACGACATCACCGATTTAGCCTCAATACTGTTTCCTACTCCATCACCGGACCTATCACCATGTAGGTATCTAAGTAGGTTTAGCCTATTAATATAAATGGTCTCACATTACAATGAGCCCAAGCACGATATATTTTCTGTAAGTTGGTGAGGAGTTCAGAGTGCTGGTCTCCAAACAGCTGGACCGATTTTTTTTAAGTTTAGCTAAGAACATTCTCCATAAAGTCGCCTTCTTAAAACAAAGGAAACTTAATCAAATTGGTTCATTCGCTTAGGAGCTACGATGCCACAGACAGACACACAGATACACACTACAAACTTATAACACCTGTCGTTTTTGCTTCGCTAAAAATAGGTATGTTATTGTCATTTTTACTTTAAATTGAAACAGCATTATTGCAATGCCTTACTAGCAAAACGGCGGCACTGCTGTGTAAAGTGACAAGATTATTCCACTCACATTCTCCGAGGGCCTGCTACGTGCACAGATTTTATACAAAAATAAAATATCTCCTCCCCTATCGACTCAAGTGAAATTGGGCCATAAGCTCCGGATGGAATTCCTCTTAAAAATGAAGCTGAAAAAAGCACACGTCAGCTTATCTAAGGTTTTCCCATGCAGATGAATAAATTTCGATACCCTTGAACAGTGAACCGTAATGAAATTATTCGTTATGTTATTTCAAAAGGTACCACTTTTCTCAGAAAAAACAATTTGATGCGAACCTAATTTTATTCAAACTTCAAAGTTAACTGAGCTTACTTTGTTGGATTTATTTGTAGTAGCCAATTTACTGGATACTTAAAGTATTTCGCAAAGTTCATCGGCCCTGACATAATTTATAACTAAAAAGTTTGGGGAACGAACTGATAGATGCCTTGTAATGTAAATCCGACAGCTGGGTAAAAATTGGATGCTAAAACTTTGGAACACGTCTTCGAACATTCCAATTGAGAAAAATCCAATGTATGGACATTTTACTTGTCACTTATAAGTAATATATTGTTTTGGAGTGCCATTTATTTTGGAAATAAACTACGTCGGTATTGGTAAAGAGGTCGGGGTCCCGGGCGGCGGACTCACGGCCGAAGGCATTAGGCAACCGGCCAACAGATGGGACAATTGCTCCAGTCAAACGAACTGATAATCTGCTGTCAGTGTTCCTTCATATACCAATTATTTGGTTATTTGCCGGACACAAAGGCTGTGTAGTTTGCTTTTCTGTGATTTAATATATGTTTTTCTAAAATATGTAAAAAAGTGTACCAAGTATTCCTCATCCTACTTCGTACTAATTATGTACCTACATTAAATCCGAATGTTTAAAAGTTGTTTTTTGAACGGATTTTAACGAATGCTAACACAATGATAACTTATCACCTCAAACATAGGGTACTTGTTCTTACCCCGGTAAAACAAAGGGGAATTACCATTAGCATTACCATAGGATATGGTTTTTTCAGAGCCCCTCCCTTGTTGATGTGCAACACCTATCTGATGTCCCTGGTGTTGTAAGCGTCCATAGATAATGGTAGCCACACACCATCAAGCAAAACAAACTTTTATTTTCATCATCCGCCATGCTTGTGAACAGCCATGTAATAAATATAAAATATCTTTATCCCTATGTACAATGTACATACTAACGCAAAATATGATTTCCATTATAATTTCAAATAAACGAAAGTGGAGTATTTGTCCCTGGAAATAACCAACCTCTTCCCAACAATATTTGGGGTAAACGAAAACATATGCGTGACAAATGTAACAAATGGTTTGCTTATAGCCGTTTATTCGCGGAGTACTTTGATGCGGCCTTTAACGATAAGAGAATACCGTCAAGGGTGGTATGCGTTAACACAAATCGCTTTGCGTTCACACGGCGGTAAGCGGATTCGTAGGGCTTCACAATGTTTCACTTACCTATTATTCCACTCAAATTCTTACCTAATATTTTAATATACATAATATATTCAAATAAAGGCAAATTTTACTCTCTATGGGGTAAGATAGTTGTTAATGTATGACATGCAAAAAGTTACGTAATATCCGATCGGTTTTAAGGATTTATTATAATAATTAAATGCGGTTTAAAGCTTTTTTTATGTACCTAATATTCTCTAGTTTAATGGTTTCGTAATTATTTGCAACAAGAACACATGATAAGCATAGCGCTCTAGTTGTAAAAACAAACCTTAGTCGGTATAAAAGGCGCTTTAACAATACATTCCTTTAAAATTAATTCCACATAATATATAAGAACACTTCTAAGCTTTACGTTCCCTTTTTAGGTGAAGAAACAATAAACCGGATTTACGTAAAGCTAGATGACGTTTGTCGGGATCAGATAGAAGATGAATGTTGTTGGAGGGTAGTGTGAAGTGTTGTGATGAATCGGCACCTGCGCGTGCCGGAGGTGCGCGTGAGTGGCGCGCAGGAGGATGACCCGCCCTCCGCGCTTCCGCCCTTCGCGCTCACGCTTGCTTCCATACCCCGCCGTAGACATTCCTGGATATGCGGGTAAGTCCTATGACCTGTATCACAGAACAACTAATCTAATAGTAGGGTTTTATAATGTAGGAGATACATTATGTTGGATATGGTAATAGTTTTTAAGGTTTTTCTGCGCATAGAAATAATCCTAGTTGATCCGAGGGTTTGTTAATGGTATATAGGACCCAAATAGGCCTGTGCTGAGTGCACTGTGCCTTCGGAACCGCAGGTCTCACAGTTGGAAATTCGAATAATACAAGTTTATGTCTGAACTAAATTGCATTATATCGCTTTATTGGCAGCATGGTATGCGATGAATAATAACCTAAAACAAAATCAGATGTCTTATCGCACGCTCATTGGCTGCGATTTTCTGTAGCAAAAGAAAATGTAGAAAAATATAATCCAATAAATAAAATATATGTAGGTTCTTTTAGGTATATGTCGGGTAATTTTCAAAGCATTACATGGTCTTCAACGTGATTTTTACATAATCAGGTTTGTTTCAAGTACCGTGGTATACGGCAAAACAATATGAGTCAAACGTGAGTCGTGTTCATAAAAGTCAGGTATTTTCAGGTGTGAGTAGCCATCTATAAGACAAACGGCGGTTAATATTCATGAGCACTCTGCCAGTGGCGGGCCGGACATTTGCACAACAATGGCCACGTAAACGACCCTGACTAACCTCCGCTTTTGTATTGACTCGAGATCACCGTCAGTGGCTGTTTTTGTACCCGGCGCTTTCACTGAAAAACTAACATGAATCATCGTTCCTATAATATTTCCTACGATCCTTCTCACCAATGTCTTACCACGCGTTATACATGCGACGTGATGTACGGATTGTGTAATTTTTTACTCGAATCCTTGCGATAAATTCGTGGTTTGCCAGACTTATAGCGCAGCACATTTATCTCGGACAACCATACATAGTAGACACAGGAGGTTTTTTTGTGATGAGAGTGATATTTCATCATGATATTAGCCGACATATCACAGGAAGCCATTAATCTGCTATTGGTCACTTTTGTTGTGTGGTTTCTGTCACACATTTTCTTTTTATCCGATATCACGTGTATCTCGTAAATTTTCCATTTTATTAAGGTGATATACAGAGATTGAAAACTATATTCGTATATTTTCAATTTACTGTCACACGACGCAAGTTAATACGATCAGATGGAAATACTCAATCTGGGAAATAGGAAATGGGTGTTCCATTCCAATCGCTGCTAGCGTTAAAGTTCTAACTACCGCTTTAATTGATTTCTTTTCTTATTGAGACTATTAGGGATAGGATTAATTTTGTGAATAGTTTTTTTCCTGCTACGTAACAGGAAAGGTTTGTTGATGTATTCAAACGGCAACTGACAGCATGGACATTATTATGTCATGTTTGCGTTTTAGGGCAAATGGTTATATTTTTTTATTTATTTTTAAAGTAACAATCCATTGTGGCTATTACGTTTAATTATTCCGTTACTACATATTATCTCCTCAACATATATCGTGCAGGCAAACTACTTATTTATAGCAAATAGAAATTTTATAATTATATTAATTTATAAGACGACGCAATACCTCGCCTATTCTAGTTACATATTATATTGCCTGAAATAATTGTATCTTGTTTTACCATAAAAATAATATAGTAAAATATTTTTTGTAACATTTTCTTCCGCACATATCTCCGGCCCGCAGTTTTAGCAGTGTTGTTTTTTTACAAGCGCCTCTCAAAGGCTTATTTCAAAAGGTTTCACACTTAGCCGCACCTAAGCGGCTTGTTTATCTAAATTTATTTAATACTCAGAGCCGTTTCATTTCTTAATATGTTTATGAGTAGCATACGGTACTCCTTCTGGCGATAATTATTATTAACTTTTACGTGCTGGTACGTCTATAAAAATTATAGCATGTAAAATTCAACTTAATCACTACGCTCATTCTACATTACACAACAGTCGCTATAGATTATATCATATAAGTTCGTTTGTCAAATCCAAATAACCATGACATTAAACTAAATAGGTAGGACTTATTGACATAAATATAGTTTGTTTAATTAAACTTGCTTGCGTATTCTCATAGCGGCATCGTAAGTAGCAGCTAGTAAATTAATAAAGCGTTACAAACACCAGACTCGCTTATCGGTAGACAAAACTAGTTGGTGATTGAATTATCTGAGCTCTACACCTTGATAACATGTCCTTGTATATAAAATGTAAAGCGGACCAGCTAACAGAACAAAACTAATTGAATAGTTATAAACCTTTGAGATAACGTAGGCTTCCGATATACCCATGTCACCCAATCATACAGCATGATTTTTCTCAGTGGGAGTGGATGGTTAAATCCAAAACTGAGCAATTGCGAAAACTTCTGAAAGGAGTCTCGAGCCTGATTTTTTCATTACTTCACAGAATTCGATCCTTATTAACGACACTATCGAATAGTGTAATAATACAGTACGTGTATTATTTTTTCAAAATCGACGGTTTTCGAGAGCTTTTTACGTTTTCATCATTTAGTACTTTGGTAATTTGATCTAGAAAGTTAAATAAATCTTGGAAATAAATTAATAATTTTACCAAAGAAAGTTAGAAGTGCCAAATTTCAGTTGCAGTAATAGGCGTTACACAGTATAAATGTACATGTCAATGGGAGATATGTGAAGGAAAGTGCGAATAACATGTGGATGGCAATACAGACAGAAGGAAAACCTACAAAAATATAAGTCGTGTAATAAACGAGGAAGTGAAAACAGAGACGATCGCTGATAGGAAATCATGAGGAGGAAAATATTCCTCCGATTCAAATCCCTTAGAACACGGTATGACGATAATAATAATTATGATGTTAATACGAACATGACTTGGTTGTAGTTATCAACTTCAGATGAAGCTAGTTGAGTGATATTATTATTTTATAGCCTATTATTTTATTTCTCCTTAAGTAGTAAATTCCCACATAGCACCTGGTAAACTTATCGTAACAACAAGTTGGTCGTTAATGAAAGGCAACCGTGGAAACTGCAGTACACACAAACAGCAGGCACACTCCTGTTTTAATTCACTTACCTGAACTCCCACTTGGAGCCCTTGAAGCCCGTTTTACGACTTTGCGCCCGGTTTGTTAAGGCTACGCTACGATACACCCTATTGTTTTATCGTATTTCCATTACAGCCTTCCAAGCCCATTCAGTTTAATGTACTCACACTTAAATTTTATCAGCCAATATTTTCCAATTAAATTCGTCTGGCATTTAAAACATTAGGACAGATTATTATTTTTGTTTTGGAACAGGATATTACCTAAAGTTATTACAATCTAAGCTTGCTGTACGATGCTGAAAAATCATTTTGTGATACCGAGCTGTGAAATCGGATCAGTGCTACTCCTGATCCAGTTTCAACAATATTTACATAATTTTCCATTATGTGCAAGTCTGTATAATACCACACACGTACAATTCTTATATAAACACTTTTAGAGAAAGCCCTCATCAATCAAAAGAAAGGGCTTGGCTTAAGTTTAAGTAAGAAACTTTAAAAGTTCTTTGTTGAAGTGTACTCTCAACCAAATTAATCAGTTGTGCACACGTCTGTGTCATAATGATCAGTGACGAGGGAAAAATGAACTGTGCAATTTAAGGCCGGTTCATTTACTGAATGAAGTAAAGTCGCCTTTTGTCATTTGCTTAAAATATGGAGGTCAAGGTAATCATGACCATATTTTCTTATATTCCTAATTCCACATAGTTTAATACCATAAAATGGTGGCAAGCAATCGCATATACCCTCTGATGATAAGTGATTAGTAGTTAGGTAGACTTTATGACCTCTAGGTATATCACTTACGCATTGCCAACTATACGTTGTAAAAAAATCCCTATGTCTGATAAACTTGCATCAATCCCTAGCATCAAAAGATTATTGTATCTACTGAATCACTGCGATCGGATTGCGCCCAACTCCCTATTAACCAGTTCCTACTTTTCTTTGGAAGATTTTTATTCATTCATTGTGAAGGGTATAAATTTTACAATTAAACATAGTTTTATAAAAATTTAAGTCTACGTTATTCTATAAGTACCTATGCATGAATGTACCTTTTCGGTATATATAATAAGGTGTTAATTAGCGCTGTGATCTGACATCGTGATTTTTCTAATTATTTCGAAATCTCTGGAAATATATAAAGCATGTAAGCCCTTGGGACAGTGGTTTATATATGTGTGATATTATTTCTTCTCCACATGCGAAGCTGGGATGGGGCAGCTAGCAAAGATTATTGAACTCATAAATCACGCAAGGCGTTGACGCCTCTTGTTGAACTGATGATTTCTTATAAAAAGTGACTTTAAAAATGATGGAATTCTTGGCAACATTTTGTACATTCTGCCTCGGAAATTAAGACATTATAATTATCATTTATATAATATCGGAATGTACGTGTCTCCAGAATAGTTTAATATTTTCAAGTACAGGTAATAACAGTAAATGTTACTTACAGGGAAAGCTTTTAATATACTTTTTTAGAAGTTATCTACACTAATATTATAAAGATGGTTTTAACGACGAGGGTTATAACGACTGTTTATTTATTTGTATTGAATAAGCTCCGAAACTACTGGACCGACTTAAAACATTATTTTACCATTAGAAGCCACATTACCCCTGATGAACATAGGTTTCGCCCGCGTAGCTATATAGTGTACTATTACCCGTTTTCCTTCATAAATTAATCATTTTCCACGATAAAAAGTAGCCTATGTTCATCAGGGATAACGTGGGCTTGTAATGGTAAAAGATTTTTTCAAATCGGTTCAGTTCTTTCGGAGCCTATTCAATACAAACAATCAAATGTTTCCTCTTTACATATAAGATGTAGGGCTAAAAGATATCTTAAGAGTAACCTCTTACCGTAAGGCAGCTTTAAGTATAAAAGACCTAATCCATAGAGACTTCATAGTTCCCAAATCAAGTAATATGCTTTTTAAACTTTTTAAATTCCGTGCGGACGAAAATGCGGGTAGCAAGCAGCCAGACAGAAATAAAACAGGAACAGTCGTTGAAAAGTTTTTACAATTCCAAATTACCCGAGCGGAAACACAATGAGGTGATCATAAATTACAGGTGCAATCTTATGAGTTAGGACAGCGAGAGATGTCTTGGGATGTGGTTTGGGACAGGGCGACATATTTGAAACTCTGCCACAAGCTATTCTCGGCTCCGTCCGCGCGTAAACACCAACACGTAGAGGATATAAGATATTATTTATATTATCCACCACACTATACATACAACATTGGTATACCTAGTCGTATTGCTCGAGTAATAGTATCTGCGCCTTAAGCGAGGTTGACAAATTTCAGACTAGCTAGCTAGATATTTTGCAATTTACGTCTGAGTGTTTCGGTTAATATATCAAGAAGGTCCTAAGTATAAACACTGCATATTTTTATTCCACTTAGGTGCGGTGCTCTCGATATCACATTATTTTAAATAGTTTGAGCTCGGGGAAACGGAGGATTTTTCGATACAACCGCAATTTACTTTCAATTTGCAGGTAGTGCTCGCAATTTCTGCAAACTCGGAGGCACCTGCGAGGAAACCAATAATAAAAGCTTAAAAACGACAACTTTTTATCGGTTGAACATTTTTGTTTCTATTATCTTATTTGAGATTAATAGAGAGGTTAGGGCGAATTTGGGTGTCCTGTGGGTTTTCCCATTAAAATTGGAGCCGCCCGTCTCGGGACTGTACCTCCACCTTAAAGAAGACCGCAGTGAAATAACACTATACTTTGATGTAGTGTTGTGTTTCTGTAGTAAGTAAGGTTGCCAGTGCTCAACGAGGATACGCTGCGCCAGTAGTAATGCTGCTAGCACAGAGAGTCCTTATCCACAACATGGTTGGCAACACGTTAATTATACCCCTAGTATTGTTAGCGGCTATAGGCTACGGTGACCGCTTACCATCAAGTGAGCCGTTTGCTTGTGTGCCGTATGCACCTTAATGGTATAAAAAATTGTCAGTTTAATCAAATTAATGGGTCTTTCAAAGCTCTATAACTTCTCCCATCAATATTTAATTCCCTAGATACTTAATAGAAGTAGGCTGGGAGTAGTTAGTTATAGAAATTCTAGCATCGAGATCTGATTGAAATGTAATTTTAAAGAATATGGGATTATAATTTTATTGTGGTCTATCAATTCTTAATGACGTTTTATATTAGCATCTATAGGAGGCAACATTGCAATGTTGCACGTTATATTTGCATGCTATGAAAATGTATCGCTCGTATTAACTCTCTCTTACGAGTATGTTTTACGTGTTAGATTTTTCTCTTCTGGAACAATAAATAAGTGGCATTGTATACCCTGACGTTGGCGTTAATGGCTGCGACACAGATATTGGTGAAATTATGATTGTGCTATTTTAACCGGCTATTTATTTTTAGTTAAGTGATAGGTACTTGTGGAATTCACCTGCATGTCTGAGTCATATCCTGAGACAGTGAATTATAATCTTGGTAATTACACAATATATTAAATGTGATCGGCAAGGAGACAATGTGGACAAGCGCTAGCGGTGCGTCGCGGCGGCGCATGGCACGGCCGTGTGCGCAGTCTGCACGACGCTTCGACCAATATAAACGTCGATGATATTAAAACATACGAGAAAGTGTGCTCGGCACTATACTCTTTGACAGATGAAGAGTTTGGTAAAAGTACTCTTGCGCCGTAAATAAAATAAATAAAACATTGTTTGAACTAACAAGGTGAAAATTACTCAATATGTGACATTTGGAAGTGTTTGTGAAATAAATTCTACGTGTTTATCTCGTGATCTAGCTACGTCTCAATCAAACGGTAAAGTAGCAAAATACGTATAAATATATCAAATATTTACCTACTTAATATCGCGTATAGCCTCAATCCACATTCATCGTACCTATATGGTACAAGAGTATGGATCGTAATAATTATGCTCATTGCTCACTAATATAATATGACACATTATTAAAATTAACCACACGACAATTACATATATTTTTTATTAAAATGGTAAATATAAACACATTAATTTTGCGAATTTGAAGGCAATGATGATGGAGAGGAAACAACGTAGAAATACAAGGGTACATAATGGGAACAATATTATCATGTTTCTCGTTTAGTTGTAAAGTTTACTAACATGGCGACTTTACATGGTCCCTATTTCGTTTCCAAGGATATCATTTTTGTGGACATTACTACTTAATTGAGTCCTAATTATAAGGTCAATGTAGACACTGTAGAGATTTTGCTTTCAAGTTTGTATATCTACCCTACGAGTAGAAAATATGGAGTTTTAAGCGACTTACACACCGAAGCTTTAGCAAAGAATACGTCAGTGGTTTACTAGCTACAGTGATCTACCTGTCTTGTTGTTTATTACATCACTGAAGTAGCAAGCGAGCATACGTCTCGTCCGCCTAATAAGAGGCTACCGTAACTTATGAACGCTTGCAACAAAAGTCATCTATAACACTCGTGTGTTGCGTACCCTTAAAGTTTTGCAAGTGTTTTGAAAGGTCAGACAGAAGAAGCAAGACGATTTTTATTTTCCGTTTTATTTACACCAAAAATATTTATTTTGCCACAGAACAGAATTATTGAATGTTTTGGCATCCGTCACAGATTTTTGCAATTATTTCTTATACCACTAAGGTGGCACACGTTCATACGGCCCACCTGATGGTAAGCAGTCACCATAGCCGATAGCCGCTAGCAATACCAGGGATATCACTAATTTCCAATCTCACCAATTTTAATATGACAATACCAATATGTAAAATGGAACCGATTTCTTTTTTAATGTAACATACAGTATATAATATCGTGTATAGTGTCGCCAGTAACCGCTTATCGTGTAAGCGTGTTAATATTGGCTGGCTAGATAGCTAAGAATAAAGTCAAGTGTGCTTACTTTTTCATTTTACTGTTAAATTATTGCGCTGAAAATAGATATAGGGCGACTGGAATGTTTCAGACACAAAATCAAAGCTTTGAATAAGATTTCATTAGATCAAAGACTTTAACGCATAGAATGTTGTAGGAAGTGTAGGTACCTGTATGATTCGTCTATAATATGTGTATTATTAATACCTATGTACTTATTACAATTTGGTTTTAGTGGAATGCGTCATTAAAATTATGATGAATTTCATGTAACACAAGTGTCTTTTCTTTTTCCTTTCTTTCTTAGTTCTTTTTCTTTCTTCTTTCCTAGTTCAATCGTTTCAATATTTGATATGTAATCATACAATAAAATAATATTATAGCTTAATGTTCAATAAAACTTTATTCGCCTGACTAGGTACCTATAGATAATGAAAAAAAAATAGAAAAATAAAATTGGTAACATGTCAATAAGAAGATTTCTTATTTACCTATAAGTTAGTGCTTATTAGTTTCGGAATTATTAAATAACTGAATTAAAAAAAAAAACTGTACTCCTAAATGTTGATAATTATATATACTTCAGTTTCGAGGTACTATTCAAATTACTTAATATTAAATTAAAATAATTTCATTTTCATAACTTTTTTATTTTATTTAGTGATATGTACAAATTACTCTTTCGGATTGGTCTTTCCTACAAGCTCAATTAGCTTACTACCGTAACACGCATTTCCGCCGTAGCACTTAGGGACGTCACAAAAGATTTGGTCTTTTAATTTTAGCACAAGTTCTTTGTCGGTCCTTTGATTTAGTGAAAATATAATCATCATTGTTTTGCCTCAAGTCCTTTCATTTATTACTCGCCATAAATAACATGATTTTGCAACATACGTGATATTGGAGACTTCTATACTAATATTATAAAGAGGAAAGATTTGTATTTTTGTATGTATCGAATAGGCTCCGAAACTACTGGACCGATTTCAAAAATTCTTTCACCGTTAGAAAGCTACATCATCACTGAGTAACATAAGCTATATATTATACTAGCTTCCCGCCCCGGCTTTGCACGGGTAGACAAAATATTTGATATAAATGTCTACCCGTGCGAAGCCGGGGCGGGCCGCTAGTATTAAATAAAACTCTGTGATAACTACAGCTAGATGATTTCAAATTCAATTTAACTTTACAGTAATCCAAAAAGTTTGTTCAGTTTCCTTCAAACATCAGAACAAAGCAAATCCAGAGAACAATCTCTCAAGCCCTCATGAAACGTTTTCTATTATAACTGTTCGTTTTGGGAATAACTATATGTCAGCTGGAATCCCTGTGTTAGGGACACACTGAAACAGTCTAAATGGGTTACTGTTATCTGAACGCAGAGGAAATTGGTGTGAGCGAGGTCCCGGAAAGTTGGACAACTGTTCGAATAGCAGAATAGCCGAGCACGTATTGAATGTGGTTTATTTAAATTGTATGTTTCCGATTTTAGGAACCTAAATTAAAAGTTACGATTCGGTAAAGATTTTAGGAGATTGTTATCGTAAATAATAAGGAGAAACCGGTCAGATTAGATCTGCGGATAACAATGATCTTCCCCACTGTGTGTGCTAATCACTATCTCCATCGCCCTATCATATCATTGTCTCCTTCAATCAAACAAACGTTAAACTACTATATTATATTATGTCGTATTTTGCTACTTTCTTTAAAATATGTTAAATATAATATAAACTTACTTGTCCAGTAACATGCAGTGCCGAAACTTAATTTTTAAATTTGTTGGAGAAATGTGGAATAAAATAGCAGTGACATCTAGGAGCCGAGGTTGGTAACCTTTTCAAACTGAGAATTGGAACACGACAGTGATGTTGCCGATCGCCGAGGCAGAGGAGGCCGCTAGTGCGCAGGTCTCAGCTAACGCCAACCGCCATCGGCGAACCCGCGACCGCGTCGTTACAGCTGAAACGCGAGCCGTGCGCCGCAGGCGTGGTTGGACTGTGGTGGGCTCTGAAACTAGGTAAGTCACATTAACGCCCATAGAGGACGCTGTTCGAAACAACATGACATCATTGAAATGGGTATTATATTATCTACTCTGAGGAAATGGGAAACCACGTAAATAATTTTAGTAGCCCCTGAACCTTTGTTCCTCTTGTTGAAAAGTGTAAACAAATATTTACTGCTAGGTTAACCTACCCATAGAAAATGGTAACTAGTCCTTGTCTAATATATATATGGGGGAATATCTTATAATTATATTCTCCTATAGCTTTTACTTGTACTTGTACGTAGTATATTTTATACTCTGAGCTTGTACGCAGTATATTATTATCTACTCTGAGCTATTACCTATTTGATCACTTTCTTCTAAACTGAGAATATTCATAGTTATTCTGAACATATTGGAACAGATACCAGGCTACGCTTAATTGCTTTATACATTTCAGTATTTGATAATCTTTACCATTATGTTGCCTACCAGTCAAAATGATCCCAATGTGTAATTAAATTATTTCTTAAAAAGATTCAAACCTTTGATTATTCTATATGATCAAATAATCAACCCTAATTTACTTGTTGTATTAAATATTGACTATGCCTTAGGGATACAATAATAATAGGAGAATTCAAAGAACGTGAAAGTTAAACGTGATTCAATTTTCTAGACAGAGAGTAAACAATAACATTCCAAGTTTTCTTTTCCGATTGAGCGCTTTTTACTAACAGAAGTACCTCTAAGAACTCCCTTTATTATTCATAAGATATAAATTAAGTTTCGTATGTATTAATATTAACCGACCTACATACCAATACAATATTTTTTCGGTCATCGGAGAGTTAAAAAGCTTTCTTTTGGTCAATTTTTGTTTTGCTACATTTCTTGTCGTTTTAATGTGTTTATATTGGATGACATATAGTAAATATTTATTTTTGATCGTAAAACAATGTTAATACTATATATATACCATAAACTACTTCTAGAACACTGATACACTTGGATACATTATTTGTGTTCAATGAAATGTGATTGATGTCACATAAATACAATTGTTCTTTACTAGAAACCATGGCGTCGATTTTCGTGATTTATTGATTTTCAAATAAACTCATACATGACACGAGAATCGAACCCGGTTAATTTGAAAAAGTAAATGTGGTAATTTTATTTGCGATATCGTTTGTGTACGTTGTAAAACTTTGATATGAAACATAATGCTGTAATTAATACTATTTATTATTTTTTTAGTTAATTTTCAAAATAAAAGCCAGCCAGTGTGAATTTATCATACGGTCCTTTTTATTTTCGTTTTACCCATGCCTAAGATTTACCTATGATTAGATTCAGCTGTTTTAATTTGATTTCGTATCAATCACACAACGCTCTCTATCTATCTACGCATGATCTCTGTACATATCTACATATGTCACTTTCATCAATGACCGCTTTGATATTAATTACTTTCGATACATACGTATATATCATCTCGCCAAGTCCCTCATGGGGTAGGCAGAGAGTATAGAGCGACATAATAATAATAATTTCAATGTGCCGTCAACTCGAAAACCATTGATATGTTTTAACAATATAGTGCTTCAATTCAATCTTGGCTTAGTAAAGCCTCATTTGATAAATGTAATTGGCTATTACTTTATCTGGAGTCACTTCAGAACACTTTACAAGAAATGCGAAAAATAAAAATAAAACAACTTACAAAGTATAAGCTCCCGGCCCGGAGCGGAAGTACTTTTGTTCTATAGCCCTTAAACGTCGGCGATTTTCATCTTTCGCAATTCGTTTCATACGTAATGCCATAAGCCTTACAAATGGTGGACGGGCCGTGATCATATTCAGCAACAAAGAGTCCCCAAGGTCTAACCGCAATTATATCTTCAAATTACGACGACGGCTGTCCTCGTTAGGACACGAGACTACGCCTGTTCCACGTACTTAACCGCTCTATTCAACTGACATAACTAAGTTCATTGCGCTCATAATAAGAATTCAAACATAATCCATTCCAATGAAATCCACAATAAAGTGCATACTGTTATTGATGTAATTAAACCACTGACCAAATTGGTAGGTCAGTAAATTGATCAAAAGTTTCTTGGGGTGACAAAAAATGTGGCAGTGACCTAAAATTAAATTCGCTTTCTAATTGTACATAAAAAAACCTAAAAACTCTCCAGTCCAGACATAGATTCTAAACTCTAATCGAATACTTATATTTGTACGTAGTATATTATCTACTCTGAGCTTATATATCAAACGACTAACGGCAAAATACACCTAATGACTTAATTAAATCATATAAATCAGAGACATTTCTAAAATGGACATTATTTGTGACGATTCGATAGATCTCTCTTTAGTTCTAGTCGCATATCATGTGTGACATCTGATTACTTCGTCAAAAGTCTTCACTTCTAGCGACAAAGTCGCTCAATTGCCAACGCTGTTCCGCGGCCTCCTGTAACGCATTTACGTACCTGTTCACGAAATCACTCCCAGGAAAGCGATAGGAAAAATGTTTCACATCAAAAATAAGGTAAGCAATCGTAGCATATGCTTAGAATAGATTAATTTAATATGTGCGCGTTGTTTCTATTTATCTTAGCAGTATTGCAACTTGTCTTATTATTAAGGTGTACAATAACAACAATTACAATAATAATCTGTAAATTTTCACATCACTACCACGAAAGATTGCTTGAGAAGTAACTTTCCAACCCTCGGCAGACTGGCACATTATTTAAACGCCGAGTTGGTACGTGACTTTGTTTCCAAATTAAACTTTCAATCTCTAAAATCTTCAAGATTATCCTTCAG
This sequence comes from Falcaria lacertinaria, assembly GCA_951449985.1. Classification (NCBI taxonomy): domain Eukaryota; kingdom Metazoa; phylum Arthropoda; class Insecta; order Lepidoptera; family Drepanidae; genus Falcaria; species Falcaria lacertinaria. The sequence goes on along the minus strand of OX602113.1, from coordinate 5,051,112 downwards.
AGGCGACGAAATTGTGTGTTTATATTTGTATTGTTAGCGAAAAGAGTAGATTAAACATAAAAAATATGATAGCTAATTAAAATCCTTGGCGAACAAACAATGTTTCGTTTAAAGATTTCAATAATGACTGTACTATTAATGGAATTAAAAGCGTCCATATAAATATGCAATGCTCTGCAGTGCGCTCATAATAAAATATAAAATGTATTCCATTTGATTTAAAATTATGAATGGAATAATCTTTGATTATATAAATCAAAGGGAATAATAAACACTTTTTAGAATGAATTTTAACGGCAATATCATGGAACATGGAGCACCACAGCTGATAGATTACAAATTTTCTTCATACATGTGTTTGAACTAAATCACTCGTTATAGTCAGTGTCTCAAACTATATAAGCTTACATTATTTTTCCTGGCGAAGCTCTTGCTCATTTCATCATTAAATCATTTTTAATTATTATTCGATCTTGTGTAAGCATGCCCAGGACTACGTTTATGTATGTAGGTACGTGCGTCGTTTTGGATTACACTCATTACACAAGAGGGGATATTATGTCTTCCAGCATTGTTGGTTCCAGCAGGATATCATTGCTGCAAGTGTGACCTTCATCTGCAGAAGAAGCTCAATTTAAGTAAATTCAGACACGCGCTAAGCCCTGAATTTATATATATAACTAGTGTCATCAATCATTTAATGATTTCTCTATCCGTTTTTAGACTTTCTCAGGCATTTTTTTTTATTTTTTCTCCGTAAGAACCATCCTCGTACTTCAAGGAATATTTAAAGAAAATAATAAGCGAAATCGCTTCAGCTGCTCTCGAGATTTGCGCTTAGCAACACATTCAGCTATTCATATTTATATTATAGATACATAAATCATAATAGTACCACTTTTTTACTATTATTGTACTTGTGGGAATAAACTTCTCTTTCTATCTTATATCAATTAGTAAATTAAACATTTTATAATATTTTTATACAATTCAACTAATTTACAGTAAAAATTCTGCCTGGTGCCTACCACATGGGCATTGAATATCATTCGCAACGGTCCGACATATGGTTGTTTTATATAGCTTTTCTCCTAGGGACTCCTTAAAAAGAATACTTTGAACTTGAAGGCAGCAAACACTTGCACGGTCCATCCGATTAAACAACAGCAAAATAAATTAAAAAAAACCGCTTATCGGAGAGTAGGCTGTATGGTTACAATACAAAGTATCCAGGTATCCCAATAAAATGGATTGCGCGGGTCAAAAGGCAGACGTTTCATTTCATGTAAATACATGGGACCACTGACCAGCCATGTGGAACTAGATCAGAGCCCGATCCCAGCAATGTTTAAAGATAGGTCTTAATATTAGCATTTTTCTCTTAGAATTTCTCATTTATGTAGATAAATATTTTTAATGTATATTAGGTGATTTGAATTATATGTTCAGGGTTTAACGAGTTGCTTGACTTGCACGCAAATATTTCCTTTTAATATAACTAAAGATGTGTATATTTCACGATCGTAGGTAATAATCGAAGCACATAATACATAAACATCTGTATTTAGACCCTTTATGAATAAAGAAAGTTCCAGTGCAGGGATAAAAAATAACGTAATAGCGTTTGTGAGTGAGATCGTAATGTTGTTTCATTACTAAGCGGAGCACAAATCAAGATCCACCTTCACCACAATTCTGTGGTAACGCCCACAAGCTACGGAGTTTCGGCCAAGGGAGTCTTTACACATGATTATCAAATATAATCTGTTTGATGTTGTGCTTAATTTTCCCCTAACATAATAATAAAAATCTAACATAATTTAAATGTTTAATGTTATTTGTTTGTAAGTTCAACCCTGAGGAACTACTGTACAGGATAATCTGCTTGAAATCACTGGATTCCATGCGATAAAAAGTATCCTGTATCATTCGAGAATCATCTTCATAAAAAAACATCAGCACCATTGAAGCGATTTTGAAGAGAAAAAAATCACAAACACTAAAAATCTAAAATATATTTATTTGCATTCATATATTTTTTAACATTGCTAATATGTCAATTAACTTTCATAATACATCAAAATCTGTAATAAAAAAATGCATAAATTTATAAAATAAATTACTAGGTTAGTTTTTCAAATTGACCCTTTATTGTGCTCACTTACATTATCTGCTTACTAGATTAATGCGAATTAAATGTGTAAGTAAGTCAAGAACGAAGTGTTTCTCCATTTTCTCAGCTCGCTTATAAACAGAAACAATAATATGAATTAAAGTTTATCGTGTTTTGTACATTTTTCTATAAGACACCAAAATATACGCACGCACCTTATTATTTCTGAGGGTAGACTGTTTGACATTCATAAGTCCTAATAAGATCCTAGCTTCGATAAAAATATAATTTTCATGTGAACTATTATACGTGTGTGTTGTACCCAACATGTTCGCCGATGCGTCACCATCAGGCATGCGAGTTTTCAGGTGACAGCTGATAAGGCACCGTCCCGGGCTTGTTGGCAGTTTGCCCTTACGGATATAGACGGGGACATTGCGACGAAATCCAAATCGCATACCTGCCTCACACGCATATCTCAGTCACAAGCGAAGCGACAGCGAATGTACATACATTTTCGCAATTCATGCGTATCTATGTAAATAAATAATGACTCAGATCGTTGATTGCTCACTATCTCACGTACAAAATGGAAACATAGTACAATAGTTAGTACCTCGTTATTTCTTAGAGAGTCAATTCGGCTCGGTTTTCGGCGTTTACAATCTTTCCGGCAAAATACAATCCTGAGACCCCTGTACTTACCAATCGACATTACTATAATCCGTTAACTGGAAATGCTTTCAGATAATTGAAGGAAGTCTAGTGCGGTCGCATCACTATAATCATATATCATAACAAGGTGGAGCACGAGCGGGCACAATGCGGTGTAAAACCTCAACTGTTTTCATAGCTTTCTATATATATAGCTTTTCTATCTATTCCAATGTATCCAGTAATGTTAATAATGTTTGTCATTGTATTAAGAACGACCACGGACGGGCGGTGAGTGAAACTTATCGCTGATGGAGCAAATCGTATCACAGCACAGACAAGTGTCACATGAAATTTCAACATGGAATGTAAATATTTTTTAACTTTATAAAGGTTGAGGTTTATGCATTTTAATTTGCATCTATAATTCTAGTCCGAGTTAAAAGGGTTTTCAAATGGAAAATTAATTTAGCCGCATTTAGCGATTATTGGCAATTGCTAATTTTATGGGTTCCCAACATGCGACATGCTAATAAGACGTGTTGTTCCAAAGTTTTAAGTTTTCACTTCTATCGACATTCTTCGTGACTGACTACCTATTTATAAATAAATACAAACAGGATTTTTATAAACATGCAATTTACAATTTGATTTATGATTAATTTTATTATCATTCGCCTGGTAGACACCAACATCTAACGAAGGTAATTAAGCTATTCTAATTTGGGAAGCCCGTTGCCATAAATCAATAGAAGAAAAGTGCTAGTTCTGAAGCGACTCCGTTTAATAATAATTTGTGTAATTTATAATTATAAAAATATAGTTCAAGATTTGTCAAACTTCTTAATATTATTGTATCACTTTTATTAGTAGGTAATATCCGTTTCTGTTAGCAGAGACACGCTACTCGAAGCATTGTTTTGGCAAGCGTCCCTGCTACCGTCTAGTGCTGTACCATTATATTCGACAGAATAAGAGCCACTGTCTCTCTCCTCTCTGTCTGCGTTCCGCATTCCTCATCGAGAGCTATGAATAATGCGAAATATGTTTGTAAATTATTTTCGTTGAGGTGTATTAGATAGGAGTTCAGTGGCGTTCTATATTGACTTAGTGCACACTCCAAAGTAAACAATATCTTCTGGTATCATGTAAGACGTAGGTATATATGTATATATGTGTACGTACCTTGGTATGTGTATAGTCAATGACGGTATCACTGCCTATACGGATTTGTTAATCATCACAAAAGCTTTTTGTCAGTATTAGTAAAATACGCCGTCTCATTATAAATGAGCATGTCTGCAACAATGAGGTTAACTCCGCCCTATTTCCGCCCTTGGGGATAACACCGAAAAGCCGGATCCATTCAATGTTGTAACGACACCTTTTGGATTCTAGTGGATCAATAGCACAGATCCCCAGCAACACATTTTACTTGCTTCTGCAATTTGGATAAAATAAAAATAGTACCTACGACAAAACTCAGTTCCGAATTCTTTGTTAGAGTATGGTAGGTATCACGGAACCTACCATACTACCAAATAGTTTCACAATATTTTTACTTTAAGCCCGCTACTTTTGCAAAACTCGGACGTTGGTTGCTTGCTGCAATGCCTATTTACATTTCCGTACAATAAGGATTTCCATATTGTACATAACTATTTATACATTTCAAGAAATGATTTTGTCCTGAATAAGGCAATCTGCATTATTTAGGAGTTTACTTAATCCTCACTTAGGCAATATTGTATTTATGAGAACGAGTGGTTCTGAATGCAAAGTAGCTAAGCCTTTAGATAAATTAATATAGACTGTAACTTAGGAATAATGTGGCTATTTATTAAAGAAATTGTGTTTTAAATCGGTTCAGTGGTTCCAGAGATTACTTTATACAATCATTTTTTTCCTTTATAATGTTAATAAAGAAAATGTGTCGTCACGTACGAAACCTGATGATGTTGAAAAATAAGAGCGTTTCTGCTTATATAGCTTTGTAAGCTTCCGCAAACACTGAGTGGAGTAGATAGGGCAATGTTTTTGCTACGATCTACTTCAGACATCATAATATGATTTTGGTATCATAATTTATAAATTAATAAATACTATAGCTCAGAGTAGATAATATATTACGTTCAAACTAGTAAGAATGCAAAAATTTAAGCTAAACCGAAAAAGTGCCCGTAATTTATTTCTTGGATGACCTATGGTATTTTACTGTACATACGCAACCATTTTAAAATGTTAATTTACCTACTACTACCAATACTTCCACACACAGGCAAATAACACTACTCTGTAGTAAGTATTTATGCGGTGTGAAATGTTACACTTTCGTTGTATAAAAAAAAACTCTTCTAATAGAAAATGCAAGTTACTGCTTCCACTTTATTACAGTTTTCATACCGATTGCAGCTAATTGCACCATTATACAATACAACTTACTACTTTCACAGCACCACTTGCACTAGAGCGCAAATAATTAAAGCTTTGTATACGGCTAAAGTTATATTTATAACCCGAGTAATTTACCTTTTTAGCATTAAGCTGTATGAGTCCGTATTTACCTACTGTTTAAATGTGTAGTGCCTAATAATCTTGATTTACTCAGCAATTTTCCCATATTTACATAATATTACGAACAGTAGACGTATAAGGGGCAAACACGCCCAGACGGTCGTAAAACACAAGCAGAGAACTGAGACTTAAGTTGTGCTACGAGTATGAATGCGACTAGCCATGATTGCATGAGGTTAATAATCCCTTTCGTTGACTTTTACAACACACTAAATAAATGTATTTATACAGATCATAAATATATCTACACCTCCGAAAATATGCTAAATGTAAAATAAAAGAAATACTTAGGAAAACAAACATTTACAATAGTCAGTCGTTCACAACTATAAACAGTAACTTTTATTGTTTAATTTACGAATATTAGATGGTAAATTTTTGGGATTGAATAATTAATACGTATATATTCTAAAGCCAATCATATTATTTTGTAGTACGTAGCTGCCTTGGTTTACTCACAATCCATCCATTCATACTTTAAATATTTTTCAGTGTGCTCTCCTCCCTCTTGCGTATATCCATTCAAATTTCTGGGTAGTCTACTAACTATGTACCTTCTACTAACATTTATAATTAAAATGTGAACTAATACTGTTCGCCGTAACCTATGCCTAAAGTGTTAGTAAAACAACCGAGATTCTAACTATTTAGCCACTACGTGGAGGCATTAATTATGCAGACGCCCGAAAATAGGTCACACCGTAGAACGGCTGAAATTGCGTAGCGGCGAGGTACAATAAGTACAATGTAATGCATCTTGTCTGCGGTGCCGGTGAGGAATGTGTTATTTGTACGAAGAAGGTTCGATTTTATTCCAATTTTAAGATAGCTTTTTCTTTCTCGCTATTTACAATAATTATCTTCACGCCGTCCCACAAGGGTCTCCGAAGAGGTAGGCAGACATATTACAAAACCCATTTTTACATAAGATAATTTGGTGCCAAAGTATACAATAAAGTGGTGAGCCCATCGCCGTCTCTTAGACACTATATATACGTCCTTGAATTCTTGATATTTAGTTAAATTTAAGTCTGTTAAATAAACCAGAAGGTTAAATTTCAAAGAACTTACTTAAATAACTATGTATAAAACATGGTTCCTTTATAATATAAACACCGGTGTCCCTTTTCTGTAATTCTGAAATTAATAAGAATACAATTCCAAGATAAAGGATACTTTTTTTATGATATTACTAGTATCCCTGTTATAACAAATCGGTTAGTAAAATATCGTTTAAAAACATAATTCCTATCTCCTTATGATGAAATGATAATATAAAAGTATAAAAGCAATGTATTTATCCACATTGTATTATTATCTTACTTTACGGACCCTTCAATGATTCCTTCAATGAGCCTTAGAGATTCACTTCTATGTAACGGTCTCCTTCATCGCTCACCTCCCAACAAGATTTGCGTAAAAGGAAGTATTATTCCAAAGAATAATGATAGACGACTAATTATAGATTATATATATAATCAAAGGGTATTATTATACAATGAGTTATAAATAAATCACATTTATACGTCAACGGGAAATTTTAATTATGCATAAAAAAGGAAGCTGTTTTCGGTGTTACCCTCAAAAATTTTACCGTCATTATCGTAAGTGCTTGGCTGCTTTTACATTTAAAAGGTTTACTTGAACTCGTACCTTTTCTTAAAAAAACCGGCCAAGTGCGAGTCGGACTCGCGCACCGAGGGTTCCGTATACACTTGTAGGTAAGGTTAAAAGTAAGTGAACTTCAAATGAGGTCATTATTCGTCGGTGACTCTCAACAGCGCGAAATAGAAATATTACTTAGTAAATTCGCATTTATATAAAGAAATCGCAAAATATGCGAAAATTTGCGACATAAACGGTCATATCTTTTCTTCATACTGACTTACAGATTTGATTATTTTATAGCCGAAAGAGACCATAGACCGGTATTTCATATTAATTTCAATTAGATAACTCCACGCGTTCTTGAGATAAAAACTCTTGACAGACAGACAGACAGATGGACGGACAATAAGGTGATCCTATAAGGGTTCCTTTTTTCCTTTTAAGGTACGGAACCCTAAAAATAAGTTATTTAAGCAAATACAGAATATTAATATGATTTCAAATCATATTTACTTGGATCGAGATATATACTAAAATCAAAATATTTGAAATTTTATTTGCTTCTCTCACATACTGAGACAATGTAAGCTATTATTCGGTAAAGTACTAAAATAAATACACACCTAAGTAATAAAACAGCGCCGTTCCATAATGGATCCAATATGATACTGTTCATAAATGGCTGAACAAAATCACAATAAAAGGAATCCATTAAAAACGGAATCATCCCGGGATAACGATACATTCAGAAACAATCTGTTCGATCCGCTTACTTGACGATCTGACGATCCGTGATATGCACGACATTGTATTGTGATAACAATTATAATCTCAGGTATAATACAAAACTTTGGTATTTGCAATACCAAGTTGTGGAATTAAATGTCGAACTTTGATCTAATCAAAGCTAAATCTATACAAATTATCTATAAGCTCGTCTGTCTCTTCCTTGTTTACGAATCCCACTGTAATTTATTTATTTATTCAGGAACAAAAATTCAAAATTATACACAAACAATTTTGCGATAATATTTGCAGTAGTTTAAAACTGTGTCGCAGATATTAACACTCAACCCGGGAAGTGGCGGTACAGAGTTCCAGGTTTTTTAAAAATACATTATATACTAAATTAACGTAATTAAATTAATGAAATTAATAACAGTTAACGATAGAGCAAATATTTTATAAAGGTATGTATATATGTAAATGTGTGTGTCTGTGTAATGAACTGGTCAAGCGGGACCGTGACCCGCGAACCCACTGAGATACTCATTGATACAAAACAATCACCGGCATACGTCACACAAATGTGTTTAGTAACTATCAGCGTACATAATATACCGACGCGCCTCTTTGAATTACCTTGATGTTGCTCACAACGCTGTAAATCTCATTTTATCTCCTTCGGATTACTGGGAGAGCAACTCCGCTCTCTTATGGTGACTAGTGTTTGTAAATAATAAATCACATCCTTTTATATTCATTTTACAAGACAATGGCACACAAATGATGACTAAGAAAACAGCATAAAGATTCTCGTTTGCTTACGCCTCAATAAATATATATCTCTGAAGGACGGGTACATATTTATGGCGTTTGGGGTCGAAACTCTTGGGCCGTGGGGGCCAGAGGTTCATACACTTTTTAAGGAGACCTCAAACAAATTATGCGAGGCCTCCTGTCACAAGAGGGCTGGCGAATATTTGGCTACAAAGGCTAAGCATTGCAATTCAGCGTGGCAATGCCGCCAGCCTTCTTAGCACAGTTCCCCGTGACAGTGGTTCGGGACATTTATTTTACGTGTAGGTAAGTTTTGTACTTCTTAGTTTAGTTTATTTTAAGTTTTTAATCATGCTTATAGTTAAATTTAAATTGCGGCAATTAATTCATTCAATTTGATTAAACTCCACCCTTTTAAATGTATTTTACATTTTTCTATGTAATAAGTGTGACTGTAAGTTTGACTTTTGTTTCAGGTAAGTTGCAAGTCGAAGGTCACTGCTCACATAAATATTTTTAGTGACAGCGACTTGTCATAACCGCCAGTGTAAAGGTAAGCTTATTATTTAATAAAGGTCAGGCCTATTATACGACTATACACGTGTATATAAAATTGGCTCGTTTTTCCCGCTTACCCAAGTACCTTATTAATATACGTTCATCATTATGTACTACAATATGTTATCGAAATTTCACAGAATTAACTAGTTATATTTAGATGTCTAAAGTTACAACAGTCCTCTGTTATAATAATTCATTCTATGATGCCAGGATACTAATATTGAGGGCTGTTGAATAAGGTGAGAGATCTATACAATATTATGAAGTATCACTTTATTTTCCTTTGAACTTTGTGACCTCTTTATTAACATGGATCAAATAGCATGGAGTTCGTTATATAAAGCTAATTGCTTTGGGATTTATTTAAATTGACGATTATGTCATATTTCAACTATAGCTCTACAGTAATAAGATAAGAAAGTAAGAACACAAATTAATTATATAAGGTAAATTATGCGTAGAATTGTGGCGGTGTTAATCGCTCGTAAATCTAAAACATTCGGTTTTCGCCAGAATTTTCGCAAACTAGGAGGGTAAAATTACGAGCTTGCGAATGAGCAAAATGGCTTTTCCAGTTATGTTAATAAAGACATTTTGAATGACAGTTGAACAAAGTAACTACATTATGTATTTATATTATGCAAAATGACGTACGTAGCAAGTAACAAAGATCAGCCAGAAGTAACAACAATACCCACGTTGAATGTTCTATCACAAAGTATACTAAAGCATACTAACGTATATTTTACTTGTACAAATAAATTATCATGCATTCAATACGATTGGTCATTCCGCCAACTTAGCCAAATTAGATGCGACGGAAAATGCATTTCATTTTACAAAGACAATGTTGAAATTGGGTTTAGTGTTGGAAACATCAGTGAGTGACATACATCATGTATACAGTGTTTACTTAGCTACCGATATGATGACTCACGCCACTTTGCATTTAGACAATGAGTTTCCGTACAAATAATATCGATATCTATAGTATCAAAGTTTGGACAAATGGCACGGCGATGTCTCTAAGAATTATTCTTCGTCGATAACTATAAGCGGAAACCGTTCGGCGTGATGCGCGGCCAAGAAACAGACAGACAGACAGACAAAAATGAAAAAAAAAAACGGATTTTTCAGAAACAGATGAATATGGAGTCCCCTCAAATAACTTTCAAAATATTTTCAATGTACAGAATAGGACCAATTACAGTTTTATTACTAGTATAGATAGATTGGACTATATGTCTATCGTGTGATGTTAGGTTTATTACGAAAATAAGTGTTAATTTAATATATTGTGTTTTCCACGAATATTTGCTAATAATGTATGATAAATGTATTTATTTAATGTCCTATAATATATTCTATACACTGCGTAAAATAATCTGTAAAAAAATATTCCAAATTGGATTAATCAAAATTATTCCACAAGATTACGGCACTCACTTTGATGATATGAAACAGCGAAGCATTTTCCAATATTTCATTATGAAATATACAGAATGAGAGTGGGTAGTTGTTTACCATAACTGTACACTTGCACAAGGTGGTACTAAATTTATAACATTTTGCATGCACATTAATTTTTCATGCAAAAAATTTTTCACTTCTGATTTAACGTGGCTGCCTTTATTAGATGCTCAAATATTAGGTCCTTACATATGAAATTGGCGTTTTGTATGGGAGGAACAAAAAGTCGAATATTTTTTAATATAATATATTTAATTAATCAAAGTATGAACCATTATTTTCTATGCACTTTTGCCATCTCATAGGTAGTTCATTGATCCCTTTACTAAAAAAACCAGTCGGACGGGAATCAATAAAATCTTTGAAGGCGATTTGGACTGCCCCATCGGAGTTGAATTTTTTCCCTTGCAAGAAGTTATCCAAATTTCGAAAAAAATGGTAATCTGTTGGAGCAAGGTCCGGGGAGTACGGAGGATGTCTTAGACTTTCCAATTGAAGCTCTTCTAATTTAGTAGCCGTCTGTAGCGCAGTGTGTGGTCTAGCGTTGTCGTGAAGCAGCAGTGGCGTGGAGCGATTGACCAGCCTAGGTTGTTTAGCCGCTAGCTTTTCCATCATGGTTTGCAATTCCTGACAATAGACATCAGCCGTAATAGTCTGGCCAGATTTGAAAAAACTGTAATGAACAATACCGGCACTAGTCCACCAAACGCTTACAAGTAACTTTTTTGGGGTTAATTTTCGCTTGGGGCAGGATTTGGCTGGCTGGCCAGGATCTAACCATTGCGCTGAGCGCTTCCGATTATCGTAAAGAACCCATTTTTCATCACAGGTAATGATTCGGTTTAAAATACCTTCATTATTGTGCCGGTTTAGTAATGTAACGCAGCAGTCGACGCGCGTTTGCCGGTTTGTTTCAGTCAATTCGTGAGGTACCCACCTTTCAAGCTTTTTAATCTTCCCAATTTGCTTCAAGTGAATTAAAACAGTTTTATCACTAACATTGCAGCCTGCAGCTAACTCGGACGTGGTTTGCGATGGATCCGCTTCCACAATAGCCTTCAACTCTTCATTATCAACTTGAGTCTCAGGCCGTCCACGGGACTTGTTCTGCAGGTCGAAATTTCCAGAACGAAAACGTTGGAACCAAAAACGAACTGTGTTTTCTTTTGCAACACGACCGCCATACACATCATTCACCCTTCGAGTTGTTTCCGCAGCACTAGTGCCACGGCGGAACTCGTACTCGTAAATAATGCGATATTTAAGGTTTTCCATTTTGTAAAATGAGTGACGCAAACAGAAAAAAACAGAAGAAAAAAAACAAATGAATGACGATCATCGAAGCACAAATACATGAGTCTATAGCTGTACAAATTTGAATTTGGAATTCCTTACCAAAGAGGAGAAATTCGTGATTAAAGTGGCCAGTACGAAAAACGCCAATTTCATATGTAAGGACCTAATATTAATTGTGCCACCAGCTCTTTTCAGTACTAATCAACAAACCAAGTGCAACGTAACAAAGGTGTATAGAATGTTCAAACACTTATTTTTAATTTATTTTTAGGACGTCATCCATTTTGGTCCAAATCTGAAAGTGCCATCGCAATATTTTTATATATTCTATGAGAACTTGCCCGGCATCAAAGTTGTAGATTTTATTTGAGTTTGAAAATCTGAATATTCATACATTTTTGTTGAAAATAGGAATTCAAAATAACCAAATCAAATTAAATGTCCTGTACTGTCTAGTTTTGGTGTCATACAAAAAATGCTCAGACGGACAAGCTCTAACATAATACAAAAAAAAGCTTCGGCCGGCCCTTTCAAATTTGGACCAAATCACTATGAAACATGGATGATGTCCTTTATACTTATTCTAATTTGGAGCCTGTTGCTTGACTAAGACAGTGCCTCGTATTTACAGGAGATCGCAGACAAATGACTTGACTTGAATTGTAATGTAGTATATCAAAACCATTTTATGATACTCTTATATTATAGCGATTGCTCAAACAAACTTTTCAAAAGCGAGCGCAATTGACACTTTTGCCCTTCCAGGTTTACATGGGCTCGGATTACCGTTTACTATCAAGTAGGTTATACGCTTGCTTGTAGTGTAAAAAAATCTAAAAATAATATATGGAATTACTAGAAGTAAGACGGTTGAAATTTCAATATCCCTTCTAATAGAAATAAATACATAAACTATATTCGTTCACAATACGAAGTGCAAAGCTTCGTGATAACATTATTCAGTGTAGTTGCGGCGGTAGGATATAAAATGTAATGCTTATGAATTTTCCGCAGTGATGTATTTACTTATAATATTGCAATCGGTCAACTTTGTATCTGACAACGAAAAATTTAATGTCGTCCACCTCGTCTCTGAGTTTTGAAAACCATAATAAGTGGATTAGGATTCGGATAACATTTTAACAAAACAATTTAGAATCAAGCTATCTTCGTCTGGAAATCATAACTTTCGAAAATCAGATACAGGACAGTGGAGACGAAAGTCGGTTTTATACACAACCTTAGGATACAACAGAAAAGGGTGAACAAAAAACATTACATTTCGGAAATGGTTATAGTTGCAATCAAGCTTGATTAGAAACAAAAATAGACTTCATCAAAAGTTCCATAATCCACCCTCGGGTTAGAGGGGCGTAGATCGTTCACTGGTAGGTACGCACTTCAACCGCTCACTGAGCATCCCAGTTCTTTATTCAATCCACACAGCTTACACCAAGTGCTAAAGGATATTAAAAACAGAATTGTGGTTCTTAATAATACATCTGGTTCTCTGAAAGATTATTTAACCCAAAATTTATTTCAATAAACATGAATAGCAACGTTTGCCTTGTCTTGTTCTTGGTAAGTAAATGCTAAAGACATCCTTATCTCGATCTTGTTCACAAACACATAAACAAAAGTAATAACATCTGAAGAACTAGGGTTGGGACAGCAGTCGAAAGAATTTCAATGAAGTTCAGTTACTTTCAGTAGAAAGTTACCCTTGAATACTTCTCGAAATTCAATCTATATGTATTAGAAAATTTCGTAATTTACGTTTTGTCCTTGCTATTCCCATATTCAGAAAATATCATATTATCACATTATAAGCCTATTAACGGCTGATTGTGATGTGATATGACACAACAGGCCTACGTATTAGTATTACTCAGAAGGCAAGGGTTATGTCCCGAGATTTGTATAAGACCGGAAGCAGGAAAGGGGTATAACGGGCGCGTGAGCGAGGGAACTTGAAGACGTAGTTCAATGGATTAGGAAGTCAAAGGGGTGTTAGGATAGTCTGAGCATATTTTTTTTAACTACTGTGGTATGTTTTTAAAAATCTCACTCAAAAGCAAGGACTCACTTTTTCAGTTTATGCAATAGTTGTACAGAGTTATAAAACATTTCCTTAGTAAATAATAAAATAAATTATTAAAAATTAAGCTTTATATTACGTCACAGTAGTCACCGAAACTTCATGAAGGATTTGCATTCCCTATATATTTTCAAGGCATGTTTGGGTACATATCTGATTATAATTAGTTATGACAATACATTGAAGCAGCAGCGAAACAGCCTTTGTTTTATTTATTTAAATTTCGTTTAAGTTTATGCATAACACAACAGTGTGAAACAGGATGAAATAAAACAAATATAAAGCAGACTAATTGACCATTCCATTTAAATGTATTGCTGTAATTCAACGTTGTACAAATACACAGAACCAATCATGCTATTATTTAACGTTGATTGGACACTACAATTACTGTCAGTGAATTAATTGGTGTTTAGCCCCTGCCCATAGATAGTGCAAGGCCTGAAATAACGGGCAATTAGGGTTTTTAAATCGTTATCGCTTGGAACTTGGGTAAGTGCATAGTGGCAGCGCGTCCGATAAGCGCAGGGCGGGCCGCGCTGTACCGCAAGCGGCGCGGCGGCCGCGGCAGTCACCGTCGGCTGGCACGCGCGGTCACACGCGCCTTTCGCGGCCGACCGCCGACCGCCGCCCGCTACCGCTCCCGCGTCCGCGTCCGCGCCGCCCTTACACGCACTCAGGTAAACAACGAACCAACTTCTGCCCCTACATCCCCTCCTATACCCAAACCCAACCACATCCAAAGTACGTGTAACTCGGACACCTCAAAACACTGAAATAAAAGCCTCTCAGACAAACAGCGCATCTTATTTTTATCTGAAATTGAGTGCCAGTTGTCGATTTGGAGTGCTTACAAAAATTGAACTGCTTTGTTTTGTTTGCTAATGATTTATTTTAGTGGTGCTAACAGATGCGTGCCTCATGTCATAATCATTAGTGCGAATTGTTCCATACTCGCAGGACTTATTAAAAGTAAACAACAAAAAGTGTTTCATTTTATTGTTTTTATATGAAACATTTACAACACATGGACTTTCTGTGATAAAACAATAAAGTATGTGAAATATTAAGTTGATATCTGAAGTACCAACTTTCACGCAACGACCTGAAACAGTCACCAACCGTAGGTACCTACATACAGTAGATACAGTAGGTGACTGTTTCAGGTGAATAAATGATGTCAATGTAACTTGAAATCGGGAGCAATAATAAATTAACAGTTCAAAGGACATGATCACGCAAATTAAAACAATCAAGTGTAATGCGGCGGAAAACTGCTTGCGAACTGTATTACACAGCATTACGCTCTTATCTGTTGCGAAACCTTGGGATGAGCTCGAATCTTGCCTATATCGCTTATCAAGATTAATAAGATGCTTAGCCTTATTGATAATAAAACATATCTTTAGTTCTATCCCGCAAAACAGATGAGTTTCATTGAATAAGTTACTTTTAGCTATGCAGCAGAAATCTGCTACATTTTAACTGCGTATAATCCTATATTATTTATTTATTTCATTTGAACAGTTGTTCACAGTTTAACAAAAATAAACAATTGACTGGTGAAACAATTAAGGTGTAAATCCAATTACAGGCAAATTGTTATTCATACTGAAATTACCGCTAGGTTGGAGCCGGCTGAACATTAAAGAACGTCTTATCTATACAGGAATTATAATGGAAATTTAAGAAACTAATTTTTGTTTATGCAATCTATGTTAATAAACTCGTTGTATTAACAACGAGTTTATTAACATAGATTAGATAGAGGCACGAACCTAACACATAAAAAATACATCTGTAAAATTCCAATTGCCTACAATTGTGCCTATCATTAATAATGTATGGTGGGCATTAATTTAATATCTATTGAATTAGTGATGTACACAGAACAGTTGAAACGATAACTTGAAGGCATCGCTCAATGGCAGCCCTTGATTTTGCGAATCGTATTACGCAGTTATATTCAGGTTATAGCCGCAGCTCTACTAGGTTTGGAAATAGAGCACCGATTTTCTTGAGGTAATTTGTATAGGTTCATATCAAATTCTCTATTGCAAATCTAACTTTTACCACTAAAATCTGTCAAATGATACAGTGCTTTATTTCACATTCTAACGTACAAAATACCACGTAATTCTCTAATACCCACGATTTCTTATCGATACCTAGCTATGATCTACTTTATTCTCCTGTTAATCATTGGTTAAAACCAAGTATGATGTCAGACAAGCGGAAATTATTGATATATACGACCATGTCTGCCTTATACTTTATATATGAAGACATCAGAAATCATCAATCAATGACACAAATTTGCCGCCATCCATTCGAAACTCGAAAATGAACTGACCTAATTATTTCGTAAATCGGAAGTAAATTAAGTGTTTGTTTAAACGGGGAACCGTCACCGCTTCAACATAAACTTACAATTTAACACTTTACATCAAAGTGAACTAAATAGAAAATCGTGTCTTCTAGTGCTGAAAAACATAGCTAGTCGTTATCAGAATGTGTTTGACTAGATATCTGGCTGTCCTTACAGCGTGACTATATAAAACATAAGTTTTGTGTTATATCATAGCCGAAAAACATAACAGGTACGCATTAATTAAGTTATTTCCTCAGAAAAGTAGGTCAAAGATGACAGCACGGAAAATATGAGGCGTAAGTTTTTACCTCATAAACGTCCAACATTTTTAAGATTATCAAACGAAAGCCTTTTCGCCAGATTAAGCTATACGAGGCGATATGAACTTTTATTATTATCAGAGCGATAGATAGCAACGATGTAAAAGAATTATTAAGCTAACGAATGTAGGCATCAGTACTTTCTGAGCAAATAGATTAAACGCTAACTAAACATCAAAAACAGCTATTAATTTTGCAGAAAAGCGGCTCCTCCATTTAACACTACTCATGGCGTAGTTGATTTATTGATCATAAATTCATATTGTTAACATCGTAAATTGTGTTATTGGTAGGATGGGCACGTGACGCATTGACAGTAAAGTACATATACATTTAATGATGTAATTATTTTCAGCCCTTCAAGGGCCTGGTATTATTACACGAAAGCGAATGCTGAAGAAGAAAATTATAACACAAAAGTGGGTCTTGAGTCTCATTCTGGTTGTTTTAGTAAATTATTATTCATAAATTCATCGACCTTTACTCCTAAGCAAAAATAAAGAATAAAGGGGGGTTATTTTATTACTGATACATGTCAGAGATGGCCCCATCCATGTAAACAAAAAAACAGTATCAATACATATGCCCAAGGCATACAATGTTAATTGCTTCGTCCTTGTTATTATCCATAATGTAAGGGAAAGTTTAGTTGTAGTACGATAAACACATCTCAAAAAGTACTTATTAGGTCTGTTCTACACATTCATCTTACATAAAAGATCTTATCAATTACTAATCACAGTATAATTAGTAAATTAAAGTCCCCCACTGCAACTGTATGTTTGCATGATGTCTGCACAAATCTCAGAAGCGGGACCCGATACTAAGGACGCATCTACTATAAGCGCTGGAGCTTTGAGATTAAACCTTAAGGTTACTTCTTTTTACTTATATTCATTAAAAATACCTGTAGAGGTTGGTTATACTCAAAATTGGATAGTTCCCCTTGCCATAGATAGCCGTAGTAGCACCCTCAAAATGTAACCTAATTTTGAATGTAATATTTACGTATACATTTTCAGAAAATATACTTTGAGCTCTTGCTGACTACTACGTAGACAAATAATAAAATGTAGTTATTAAAACAAAACCCGTTTAAAGTATTCGATTGCTTACTCGGGAACAAAATTGAGTTATAAGATATTCGAAGGGTCTGATTCAATGTTATTCATGAGTTCGTTTCGTTTATCGATTACTTTATATTCCGCTGCAACACCCGCTCTTGTACAAATTGAAGTACATCTCAAGCTATGCTCGAATTAGAATAACTTGGCCGTTCTCATTAGTGGTCATGGCTGTAGCTGGCTGTACCTGATACCATTTCTACCAAGTGAATTCCTGGCTATTAAATTAATTCTTACTTCTTAGCTATCTAATGTAGGTATCATGCGATGCACTTTTTTGTGTCTCAGAGGAGTTGAAATTCGTTTTCTTTATGTTATTTTGTTCCCACAAAGGCTATATCTTTAATTATAAAAACAGGTACCATTGTCTTAAAACTGTATGTGTAAGTTTGATTGTTAAATTTCTGTATTTAACGTTCGTCCAACATATAATTTAATAAATATATTCTGCGCTTTATTAAAAATGTCCAACATCTCTGTAATTATTATTTTTTATTACTTTCTTTATAGTATCTACTCAGGTAGAGTACTTATAACAACAATATTAAAGAGTTTGATGAACTGTAACCAAAATGTTTAAAGTAGGTAAATGCAATAAAAAAAATGCATATAGTCACACGTTTTCTTGTTCCTTAGTTAAACCGCTTGTTAATCAAATAATAATTAGCTCAGAGTAGATAAGATACGCTACTTTATTAATGTAGTAAGGGTACACGCCGACAATCACTGTCCTTTGATAGTATATTTTCAATCCTATTTCAATATGTAAAGAGTTGAAGATGTAGTTTTGAATTTCATACCAATGACACGGATTATTCATATCAACGACGGCTGATGTGGGAAATTGATCATTTACACCTAATTGATGATGACAAATCACTCCCGACCTGCCGAACAGGTAGATATTAAGGAATCCGTCTGTCCCTAATGGGTGAATTAAACATGAAACTATAGTACAAAGCTTTTGACAGTAATTTGAGTAGCTTTTAGGCAGATTGTCATTGCATTTTATGAAAATACTAACTTATAACCCGGTTATTACTTAAGACTGCCACGAGTATTTTCGCTTTCAGTGTTATATAAACAAGAATCAAGCAATCCTAAGCGGATTATTCTATTTCATTCTGTATTGTGTTGTAAGAAAAATATATTAAAGCCGTTTTAATACCAGGGAATAGAGCTAAAGACGGTGGCACCTTTAAATGAAAACAAGTTTAATATAAAAATAATCATAGTACGTACCTATATGAAATTAATCAGGACGATAATTTGCTTAATATAAATAAAGAAGGGTCTCCCGAGGAGCTTTTGAGGTAAATTTATATCGGCTTATTAATTTCCTCCAATGAAACTTGCCCTAGCTACCTTTAAAATTAAGCGAGCATGGTTCAGGGTAGTACCAAAACTAAATTACTACATGGGTAGTTAGAAACTCGTTAAAGAGAGTACTATGGTTTATTGTCTAAACCTTAGAATTTGCGTCGTATCATTCATCAAGTTTCACATTAATAGCCTTTCTCTTATTTCTTAATGAATATATAGGAAATCGAAAAAGACCGTCCTTAAAATGTGATATGGCGAATAAAGTATCGAATCAATGAAATGTAAACGTTTCAGTCGTCCGCGAAATCTGCACATAAGTTACTCTAAGCCCCTGACACTAACACCTTGACATATTTCATGGAAATTGCTTTGGTAATTTACCCGGGAAAAGGTAATAGGCAGACAGACTCACTTTCATATTTTTAAATCAGGACAATAAACTCTCTTGGTCTGCTCAGGTTTATGAGGTGTCACGCAAATTCTATGCTGCACTTCATTCGATTCTACGCCTTAAGAACTTCCTACCTCATAGCACCAAAATAACCATTGTTAACTGCCTTCTACTACCAATAATTGATTACGCTGACATCTGCTACCTTGATCTATCGGAGGAGTTGCTAAACAAATTAGACCGGTTACTAAATACATGTATTCGTTTCATATATGGTCTACGCAAGTACGATCATGTATCTGAGTATCGGGCTAAGCTTGGATGGCTAAGAATCCGTGAGAGGAGGAATGCCAGAATATTAAATCTATTACTTTCTATCTTAAATGATCCTAATTCTCCCTTCATCCTTAAAAACTCTGTGTGCCTTTTATCCGATGCTCACGACCGGCCACTCCGGTCTAAGGATTCTCTGCTTCTCCGCACTCCTATCCACTCCACTTCTCGTGAGCATTACTCTTTCGGAACTAAGGCAGTGCGTCTATGGAATCAGCTTCCGATCAAAATCAGAAAAGCTCCCTCCAATGATATCTTCAAACGCCTGGTCAGGGAACACTACCTGGAAGTCTCCTTGCATAGATAAAGGATATTCGTCACATTTCCGGCATTTATGGTTAAAGCTATTTATATTAGGTCCTTACATATGAAATTGGCGTTTTGTATGGGAGGAACAAAAAGTCGAATATTTTTTAATATAATATATTTAATTAATCAAAGTATGAACCATTATTTTCTATGCACTTTTGCCATCTCATAGGTAGTTCATTGATCCCTTTACTAAAAAAACCAGTCGGACGGGAATCAATAAAATCTTTGAAGGCGATTTGGACTGCCCCATCGGAGTTGAATTTTTTCCCTTGCAAGAAGTTATCCAAATTTCGAAAAAAATGTTATACTGTTGGAGCAAGGTCCGGGGAGTACGGAGGATGTCTTAGACTTTCCAATTGAAGCTCTTCTAATTTAGTAGCCGTCTGTAGCGCAGTGTGTGGTCTAGCGTTGTCGTGAAGCAGCAGTGGCGTGGAGCGATTGACCAGCCTAGGTTGTTTAGCTGCTAGCTTTTCCATCATGGTTTGCAATTCCTGACAATAGACATCAGCCGTAATAGTCTGGCCAGATTTGAAAAAACTGTAATGAACAATACCGGCACTAGTCCACCAAACGCTTACAAGTAACTTTTTTGGGGTTAATTTTCGCTTGGGGCAGGATTTGGCTGGCTGGCCAGGATCTAACCATTGCGCTGAGCGCTTCCGATTATCGTAAAGAACCCATTTTTCATCACAGGTAATGATTCGGTTTAAAATACCTTCATTATTGTGCCGGTTTAGTAATGTAACGCAGCAGTCGACGCGCGTTTGCCGGTTTGTTTCAGTCAATTCGTGAGGTACCCACCTTTCAAGCTTTTTAATCTTCCCAATTTGCTTCAAGTGAATTAAAACAGTTTTATCACTAACATTGCAGCCTGCAGCTAACTCGGACGTGGTTTGCGATGGATCCGCTTCCACAATAGCCTTCAACTCTTCATTATCAACTTGAGTCTCAGGCCGTCCACGGGGCTTGTTCTGCAGGTCGAAATTTCCAGAACGAAAACGTTGGAACCAAAAACGAACTGTGTTTTCTTTTGCAACACGACCGCCATACACATCATTCACCCTTCGAGTTGTTTCCGCAGCACTAGTGCCACGGCGGAACTTGTACTCGTAAATAATGCGATATTTAAGGTTTTCCATTTTGTAAAATGAGTGACGCAAACAGAAAAAAACAGAAGAAAAAAAACAAATGAATGACGATCATCGAAGCACAAATACATGAGTCTATAGCTGTACAAATTTGAATTTGGAATTCCTTACCAAAGAGGAGAAATTCGTGATTAAAGTGGCCAGTACGAAAAACGCCAATTTCATATGTAAGGACCTAATATATTACTACATTCATCTCTTATTTATATATTTGGTATATATTATATTATTTTATATTCTATTTATGTATTTTATTCGTTGTGTCATCGTAAGTGACATCACACTCAATTTCAAATTGCAGCTTATGATATGCACACCTGCTCCTATGTTTCTCCTGCCAGCTGTGGTAGACTGGTAGAAAATGCTTTAGCATTAAGTCCACCATTGTACTTTAATTGTGCATTAAGTTTTTAAATAAATAAAGATATCTACTCGTACTCGTGATAGTTAGTGGTCAATTTAGCTACCCACTCCTTACAACAGTTTTACATATAATCTCCATCGTGTTATCCAGATTTTATACCTATATACTATATAATATTGCCTGCTAACCACTGCGTCCTGGCACTCCATCAGTGTTAGTTATGATATCATGAACTCGTCTAAGCGCGTAGTTTCGGAGATTAGCCTGCATGGAGAAACTTTGATGCATCACTAAAAATTACGCAGAGATATTGTCTGGTAGGTATGTAATGTAATTTACCTACGTATAAAGAAAAATCTTGTATATTCCGCCAGATATTTTCTTTTATAAAATATGTCGGAAATAAGAACGATTACTGAATTTAAATCATTATTAAATAAATTTAACAGAACATTTAGTTGGACTTATCCGTCCGTTAAGGTCCAAATAAGTAAAAAAAACAATTTGAGCTTTTATAACTATGACTTATCATCAAGATTTAACGTTCTAGTCGAACCGTTTCAACATAAAGGTAGCATCTAAGCCTGTATGAATACGAAGCTCGTCGGTATCTTTAGTGGCGTGCATCTTGTTTTATCTCGACACTGAAAGGGTTCCGGTGATATCACACATCAAAGTGACGAGCGTACCTCTGCCCCGAATTTGTGCAGATATATATATATATAAATATATAGATATAATATATATATATATATATATATATAAATATATAGTTATAATATATATATATATATATAGATATCTGCACAAATTCGGGGCAGAGGTACGCTCGTCACTTTGATGTGTGATATCACCGGAACCCTTTCAGTGTCGAGATAAAACAAGATGCACATAAATATATATATATATATATATATATTTATGTGCATCTATATATATACACTATATATATATATATATACACTAGCTGTTACCCGAGACTTTGTCTGTATTGGTTTAAAGACAAAAGTAGTCTATGTCCTTCCCAAGGATATCATCTCCTTGTAATTTTTTTTTTACGATCCTTTCAGCCAATTATTTCTGAAAAGGTAGCAAACAAACAAACAGAATTTATAATATAAGTACCAATGGATGATTCGCAAAAACCAAAAATATAAAAGTAATAAGATATTAATTACGATTACGTACTTATTAAAATGCTGAAAGCTTTTTCCTTTGCACGTTAAAATAAAATGGTCAATCTATTTACGATGTACGCAACGGGCCATAGGAAATCATCAAATGTGTAGTTTATGTCTAGCTTTGCAGGGTCGGTTCTACATTATCCGATACGATTACAAACGGCGATAGTCGACACCCGTTCCCGGTGGTGCTAAAATATCCGATTCCATCAAACTTACAATATTCTCGATCGTTTCAATACTGTTCTGATTTCGTCAGTCTTACCATATGGTTATAATGATGTTTACTGTCTTATTCGCACACACTCAAAGAACGTAGAAGCATGCTCATAATATAGTATTCATTAGTTGGTATACGAGATTGACCATCCACTGATACTAGAACTCGAACAATTTAAGTATTAGTTAAGTGCGTATAATGTAAGGCGCTTCCGGTTTGGGTCTGATCTTTTATCTATAAGTAGGTAGGTTAAGATACGTTTTTGTAAATAGTTTAATCTGTTTAGTGTCAATAAAAATGTAAGGCGCACTAATACATTGGAATGGAAAATATGAGATCGCTCTAAGTTACCAATATTTTTTTGTAGAATCGTTATCGATATAATCTAGCTACACTAATATCGCGGCCCAAATAGACAGTAGTAATCTCCCAATATTCACCCAAAACGATAAGAATTCTACTATCCGTGATTATAATATCTATTATGTGAACGCCTAAGTTATGCGCATACATAAGTCTTATGTGACCCGTCATTTGGCCTCGTTACTATTCCGTATAAATTACCTCATCAAGTGCAGTTTTTCAAGAGGATGGTTGTAAATTTAAATTGCTTGTGAATCATATGTACCTAATAAGTAGAAACGATCGAAGAAGAGCCTGTTTTGAAAGTAAATGCCAAGTATTTTTTTATTTAGATACATAAAACTCCATTCTAACAAAAAAGGCTATTATTACTTCCCGTGTTGTTATTATTTTAATTCATTTCATAGGTTGAGTCACCCGATCTGTATTTTCAGTTTAGTACGCACATAACGTTCCGATTTGAGAACACCTGCTGTATTTCAAACAATAATAAAGTGTTTAAAGTCTCTTGTGGCAACATAATACACGTTTATATTTTTATTCTCTCTATACATCTGTCAGTCCATTTGTTTATAGATGCCCTCATGTGTTTGATTTGATTGAAAAGGGAGCGTGCAGGACTGTGGTAATTTAAACACAATCCTGTGTAGGCACATTATGGGATGCCGTATGGTATGTACCTAAATGAGGTAGGGTCGAATGATTGCGATTTCTATTAGCCATAGTAATGGGCGGATGGGTATTCTCTGGTAATGACTAGCAAGGTGACCGTAAAAGTAAAGATCAAAGCGTCTTTTATCATTCTGGCTTTTGTGTTTAAACAGTATAATATAAACTAAGTGCATTTACTAATTAGGTAAACATCTTATTTCATTAATAATTTCAAATTAAGTGTTAATGTTACGTAGTGTCTGAGAAAATTTATTATAATTTGATAGGGAACACCAGAATATTTTTTGTATATACTTACTTAGTATATGCGATAACCAATTCTGGTTTTCCTTGAACTTACAAAACTCTAGTCGACTTTGTCCAACCTTATGTTGCGTATTTGTTTTTGATTTAATACTTGTAACTTGGTTAGGTTTCTTCACCAAACAATGGTTTGAGCGCTGGTCGGGCGCCTAAAATGAATAGCTCATTGAGCTGATATCCTTACTCCTATATAAATGGCAACTGTGAAGTGTCCCTTCCTGTCTCTATGCTCGTTACTTTTTCACGGCCAGGCAACCTCCTAGGTGAGCCTTGGAACCCAGAGGTTGAAGGGTACTTTTCATTCAGTGTTCGGGAACAATCCTCCACGAACCTGATACTACACCGTAAGTGTTTTAATGCCAATCTTAAGAATGAGGTCGAGTATAATAAACGTAAGAATTTGTTATATTGCTACGTTATTAAATTGAAAACAAATAGAGAAAATTGAGTTG
This sequence comes from Falcaria lacertinaria, assembly GCA_951449985.1. Taxonomy (NCBI): domain Eukaryota; kingdom Metazoa; phylum Arthropoda; class Insecta; order Lepidoptera; family Drepanidae; genus Falcaria; species Falcaria lacertinaria. The sequence continues at coordinate 5,026,361 of OX602113.1, read as the reverse complement.
AAAACCATCTTTTACTTATTTAAAGGTTACTCAGAATAATTAAAGTTTAGAGTTTCATGACCCTGAGTCATAAACATTGATTAAAATGATTAAGGAATCGTGCAAGGAAAACATTTAATTCAGGGCAAAAAAGGTTGTTTTGGTAATTGTAAGGAATTCTTAGTTCTGTGGAAGAATAACAAACAATGTTAGACAGATGTTGTATAATGAAAACATCACATTAGTGGAAAATCTAATTCTTTAAACAATAAGTATATACTATGACTACATACTATAAAACAAAGTCGGTTTCCGCTGTCTGTCCCTATATATCCTAAGATCTTTAAAACTACGCAACGGAATTTTGATGTTTTTTTTAATACATAGAGTGATTCAAGAGGAAGGTTTAAATCATTTAGGTCGTGTGCAACTCTTAGGAAGCCGGGGCGGGTCGCTAGTATACTATATAAATTGTTTTGTTACTAATCTTTTGTAAAACGGATATCACACATACCTACCACTATATTCAAAAACGCATTATCATAAAAAACTTGCATATTTTCCCAGCACAAAGACATTAAACATGCATGTAAATGCTATGGCCTATGACGGAAAGTAAGAACATAGTTTATTGCCCCAGGGTAAAATGTAGGTCAACATTGATATATTGTATGATGTTACATCAATATCCATTGAAGATACGTACGCACGGCTTTGTCATTAGGGTAACTTGGAAATTAAGTTTCAAGACAAATATTTATATTACTCAGGATCTAATTCACGATATCATCTTGCTAATTATTATGATCTCTTTCATAAAATTAGGTATCCACAGATCTTACCAAAAAATATATATATTATTATTATTTTTAGGGTTAAATTTATATTTGGGGCAATCGCTGAAACTACTAAGTTTTTAAGTTTGGGGTAATCGCTTAAACTACTGAACCGATTAAAAATCTTTCACTTATGGAAAGCTACACTGTCCCTGAGAAACAGGCTACATTTAAACTTAAGGCCATTTCAACGCTGGCGAAATCGCAGGATGTGTATTTGCGTATACTCATATTATCTGCTTACACTTCCATAAATTGTGCAATGGCTGCAAACGAATGGCGAAGAGTAATTCAAAAGTAAACTCAGACGTGCCTGCGTATCTTGATTTCCAACAAGACAATGGCAGTCTACACATTTGTTGGGATCCACATGAATATATCACTGTATGTTATTTGTTTGTCGGTCTTAGTCACAGCTTAGTTACTGATTAGGTGTCTAGCCTACCAACAGTACAAGGTGGAAAAGCTACTGAAGAATTGTAGACAGTATTGATTTAGCGCAGGCAGAATAACTAACGAAATTGCAAAAGAACAGATCTAAAGACGACTGGCGTGACCGCCCATATTCATGAATTCGAGAGAACATTCCGTCCGTCCTATCTCATCCCATCTCTGGTAGTCGGTATACGCTTCATTATCTTCTATTGAATGTTACGGATAACATCATAAATATTAGAGTACGGATAACACTCCAAAAGCTTTTAAGCCTAAAAGTTCTTACATCCATGAAAATTATTTGTCCCTTTTAAAATTATATCTTCTTAATCGGCTAATTAAATTTGGAATTGAAATCTAAACTTCACGTGGTAAAATGTCCTTTCGTTTGATTGTAAAGAACATAACTCAAAACAAATTTGCAGGAACTTTGTACTCTCATCCTTTCGTTAAAATCTACTTACAACAAATTCTCTATGGCATTTAGCAATTTAGTTAGTAATTAAATAAGAACAAGAGTGGAATACGCATGAACATTATTATATGTCGCTTTATATTTTCAGAGGTAACGCTTAAAAAAAAAAAGAATTATATGGACGGTAATAATGAATATTAATTTATAATAGCGATATCATTATTCTTGAGATAGTTATATTTTCTTCTGAACTTTTAATCGTGTAATATTAAAATATGTAGGTTATTTTATTTTATACATCAAAAGTTTAGGCTGATTCACGGAGGCGTGAATAGACAAACCCAGATCTGTTTCAGATGAAACAAAATTATAAGAATAATATTATGGAATCAAATTGTTATCTCCAGTTACTATTTTACTCTAGATAGATATTATTTGATTATTACCCTCGACATTCTGATAACTTTTCGAGATGATAGGAAATATTTTTGTGTTATTTTAGTGCTTCGCTATTTACGATATAAAACATGGGACATTAAATACATAAAATATGTATCTAAGGCGTCATCATACTCATCGCAAATTAACCTTGTATACCTTACGTTTAATTGTTTTCATCGATGATACAGTGATAAATATTCTAGCACCTTCATTCACAAACTACGGGCTTTGATAGTTTTTGATATGCAGCATGATGTATGGTTTCGTATCACAAAATGATTTAAAATGGCTGTGTCTGCCGTTCTATATAATTTTTCTACAAGCTCAATGTATTCTCACCCTCTCTCTCGCCTTGTCCCGCTCCGATTCACTAGGCGTGAACACTTGTCTTGTACCCTTACCGATTACCACAATTAGGTATAGATAGATGGAACACCTAGTTAGTAAACGGTTTGCCCATTAGGAATGATTTATTTAGGTCACATTCCATAAGTTCTTTGAATATTTGATATGATGGGACATTGCTTTGAAGTATTTGAATATGTCACAGCGGGCTATAAGCACCTTTTAAGCAAGCACCTAAATCAAATTATTTGTTTTGATACATCTTCTTAGCTTCAATGTTTCTACTAGCTGATAAAAACTAATGAATAATTGGACTCAATTACAATGTACTTTGTTGCCTTTTTTAATCACTTGTATTTCTTTTCGGTCCCGGTATTAAATTTCATTACGTCATACTACGGCAAGTTCCGGGTATAAAATATTACGGTACTGATGATGACGGTAAATCAAGATGTGATGCAAAACCCAATAAGTATGAATATCCATATAAACGTATTGGCCCTAATCTTTAACTGGTCTGTGTTGATATTTATCACGTAACACGCGACTGAAGCAATGGTTATAAGAGAATGTATGAACACATTCTCTTTGCTCCAGAGCTACGCGCGTACAACCCAATGCCACGACAGTCACTTGTAATCAGTGACATTCGAAATGAGGAAATGATAGCGTTAGCTATTTATATTTTTATATACTTATCTCAATTAAGCCAGCAATTCATTTTGTCCATTCTGAATGCTGCTCATCAAGTTAATAAGCCGTGAAGTGAACTTACCATGTGAAACTGAGGCAAAAATATATTATGAACAGCTTTGATTTTTTTATAAAATAATCTGTTTATTGTTTTTATTATCTGGATATTATTAATATTTAATCATATATTGTACACTGATAAAAGTGCAATTGTAAAAAACATTGAATGTTCTCTACAAACAAAGATATAATATTATCTTCAGATCAAAAGGTGGCATTACTCGAATTAGTACAGTACGAGCCAGATCTAAGTAGACCATGAAATAATTGTTGTTTGTTTTTTTTTACAAATTTTATTAATTAAAGTTCAAGTTACGAGCACAACAACGGGCTCGCTAATCTCGCCATGTTCGGACGGACGTCATGATCCTACGGGGATCAAAATCCCAACACACGGTACTCGTAAATGGATGTTTATATTTGATCACGCCGTCAGGTAGAAATAGACCGTGAATTTCTCTTAAATGTATGGTGACTTGCATATTTAACTACTGCCTGCCTGGTGTGGAAGCTACGGATAAGGCTCGGCACTAAATATTGGTATGGGCTTTTAACGACCAATAAAAATAAACCGATATTTTAGCATGTATCGCTAGCAGTTCATAAATTTGTCACCGCAATAGGTCCAATCTAATTTATTTACGAGCTTTTTAAATATATTACTAATGAGACAAACATACATTCGACCCCTCTTACGACGAGGAGCATATTCCACAATACGTCTGAACATTTCATCTGCGCTAGCTTATCGCTAGCCAATCTTAAAGTTTCTAAGCTGATGTATACCACGCCTCATATTAAAAACGAAAGGCCTAATCTTATATCCAAGTGTCCCTGCCCGTAGGTTGGTATTATACCGCTTCACCCAATTGATCACACAAAGGAATATTATGGTAGTGGTATGATATTCTACGGAGCGTGTAAATAGCGCTGGAATACCTTTAGCGAACACAGCTGTTTCGTCTTGCAACTAATGAATGAGATCCTTCATCCGTAACACCGAACAAATGAAAGAATTCCACCCACCTTATTCAAGTCTTTAAGTATTAGCGTTCATAGCAAAAAAGGGATGTTTTACTTGCTATTTATACCAATTTAGCTGTAGCATTACGTATAAAACTGTAATGCAATATGCAATTTATAAAAAAAAATGATTTCCTACTCTGATGTATAGTGATGTACTCTGATGTATACATCTTCTCGAAGAAATTCTGAGGAACATCACTATGTTCCTTAGAATTTCTTCGAATGAAGGTATCTATATGATGCAAGATCAATTTTCCTTGATCATCCGGTGATTCACGCAGTCTGAACTGAACAGTGCCATCTCTTGATAATCGACAGAACTTCTACAATACATTACTGTAATCTCAGAGTAGATAATATACTACCTCAGAGTATAAATAAGTATACAATCTCAGTAGATAATATACTACACGTAGTATATTTTCTACTCTGAAATACTACGTACAGCTGTAATTTAGTAATAAGATTATTCGCGGGGTATTACATACCACAACTCTTGTGTTCTGTCTTACTTAGTTTTACTCCCATTATTTAGTTCTGTACGTTTACATTCTATAGCCTAACTAATGAAACAATTAAGTTCATGTTTATTTCTTTACGTATTTGGTTCGATCTTCGTCATTTTATTAAAAAAAATGTTTTTTAGTGTAGTATGTACATATTATAATAAATTGGAATATCCGTATCTATATAAATTTTCTTAATGTTTTCCAGTTGGCTGCCAATAGATTTTCGGTATTACCAGTTTAATATGCCATCGGTTGGATTTAAACTAATTAGGCTTGATTGCGATATCATATAAATAGACATTAAAATAGTACTGTAGCTCAGAGTAGATAATTTACTACGTACAAATAGAAGTTACCTAGTACGTACGTGATGTACTGATTTAATTTTAATTACCGGCAATCTACCGTCTAGAACGGGGCAGCGAGGCTGCCAATATTAACGAGGCTTTAAGTACATTTGCCCATGCAGAAGGCTATATGAATTTGGCCGTCCGTACGTCCGTCGTACAACACGTATGTGTGTATACGAAACTTAGTGGGACGACGCACGACCCAACATAAAAGTAGGTAATTTGTAGCATTCTGTAAAAAATAATAAGTCAAATTCTACTCAACAAACAAATTCTCCAAACGAACTATATTGGAAGCAATAGTAAACAACCGATATTGAATCCTATATATGCTGATGTTGGGCTTCGTTGCTTGTCATTCACTAAGCACAAGACATACAATGATGTCGGTTCTGTTGTAAAAAATCACTAAACGAAACTAATTTGACAGGAGAGAAAGTCTTGCCATCAATTTCCCATGTGCATGGTTAAATAAGGATCACATCACTTTAAGTCCTGTCAAATTAGTTTAGTTCAATGATTTCGTACTTATTAGCGTTAGAATTAGCGCTATTGCAACACTTGATCGAAAACACTTTTATGCGTAGCTTTTATAATAATTCTTCACCTTATTCTGGAGTATTGGTCTATATCGTAATCAAATATCTGTTAAAAAACGTTATTGGTAAAATATGACAATTGTTAAAGTTAATATATCTTTTCTTATCTTATTCTTTGAGTGGTTTGACTTGAATAACTAATCCGTAAGGCATTACAGACTATAAATTATTATGATCGAAAAATTTCAGGTTTCGAGCTCAAACTTAAAGGTTTAGTTGGTGTTAGAATGACATCAACAACGCCAGACCGCATCGATCAAAACGTCAGTGGGCATTATCACAGCGAACCTTCGGCCTTGTGATTTGTTGCTTGGAATAGCGCCTGTAATGTACAGATCCCGTAAATAAAGCACCATTGGAACCGCCTCGATAGGTCAATAGTTATGGTTGCGTTCAACCATTAACTATAAAACAGGAAAATAGCGCACAACATAAAAAAAAACCTTAGCGACATTTAGTTATTATTCAGAGAATAAAACTGACTGAAAGAAACGATAAGTGAACGAAAATTCAATTCTTCTATTGTCTTTAACACAATAATCGATTCAGCAAATCAATACATAATATCATTATATTATGTAATTCGCTGTAATCTAGATCGATAAAATATCGATCCCACGTCTATTTCTAAAAAACATATCGGATTTAGTTTTCATTGTCAAAATAGACTAGAACTGGTCAAATATTTATTACTACAGATATTCACAGATCGATAGCTGGATTACATGGGTATTACTCACCATACAAGTTATAGAGGCTTGAATCGTAAGTTACATCTTCCCTGAAAGGAATCCCGAAGGCATTATAGAACATAGATATCGCTATGTAGGCAGGGGAATATTATTAAAGTGCAGCTACTCGTAGTGTCAGGCATCGTCTTTATATGTTTTCTTAATTTAAGCAGCATCAAGTTTAGAAATCTTATAGTAATGTTGTATGGAAATACAGCAAATATTACAATTCTATGTAACCCAGAATTTGTAAGGTATTTGACCGAATACCTACTGAAACGCCAGACAAACCTAATGCCACATTAATTTTGAGTGGCCTCTGATTTTACATGCGGAATTGTATTGTGACGTCGCTTGCAACAGTTACGTAGGCCTTCAAACTTTGAATGTCGTTTCAGTATTTGGCCGTCAGTCTCATAGTGTCTACATGGATATCAGTATGAAATCTACGCTAATTGCCTTTTGTAAATCCATAAAGACAGATTTTTTCTCATCTATTTTGTGGGTTAACATTATAGTCCTCTGTTTTTATAAGAAAGTTTTGTATAATACTATTTCACTTTTGCTGTCAAAAAGATTTTAATATTTAATTAACCTTATCATACCTTTTACTAAGCTACAGTTTTTTATCTGTACATTATAAACAGTGGCGGCCCTAGCCTTGAGCGAGTGGTGCGGTTGCTTTAAGCGCTAGGTGCCAAGGGGCGCCAAAATACCATTATTTTTATATCAAAGAATTTTCTTTATATTTAATTATCTACACTACTTCTTTTGTAATGCTATCAAATAAGTACCACCGATTAAAATACTTTCAAAAAGCTATACAATGAATGTTTCACAGATGGATTATGAATATTATCAAACTTATAATAATTCAACCAAGAAAAAGAAAGGACAACATAAAGGAAAGATTTTTTGTAGACTTAGATCTGCGAACACGAAATACACAGCTAGCACAATAGACAATATGTTTAACACGATTAATGCTGAAAGCTTTCTCAGTCGTGGTGAAAATTTTTAGAACGTTTTGTCGCCCTTTGTATCACTAAATTCGCACCGAGCCCGAATCTGACACATGGATACCTCTAGAGATTAACCCTTTTATATGACATGTATTGCTTTTCAAACATTTTTGGTTTTATCTCAGAGTAGATAATGGTGTCGATTCTGTAGTTCAAGATTACTAAACTTAACTAATTTGACAGATCTAAAAGCCTTACTATCCCTTTCTCATGTGCGGGGTTAAATAAGGATGGCAATATTTTTTACCTGTCAAATTAGTTAAGTTTAGTAATTTTGAACAACAGAATTGGCACCATTATACTACGTGTTTTATGTAATATGTTTTTAAAAACAAAACACAAAAGGTACTCATACAATTATTAATACTTAACAAGTTTTCTTTGCGATATTTTTTTGTATTCTTAGCTATTCTCTGAAAAGATAAATATATTCATAGTAATGATTTATATTTGTGTATCTAGTAATATTGATTATCACAAAACCTTTAATAAACTAATTATGTTAAATGATCAAACCGGCTCGTTACGTGAAGACTGGTAAATCAATTAATTTGCGTCACTTAAAAAAGCACTTGATACCGACGTATTTTGTGATTAATGAGACTAAACTATGAAAGTAAGGCAGGAGACCGCTGTTTCAATGCCTCGCGAATAAGTACCTTGTTGAATATGATAGTTAATAAATTAACGCAATGTGGCCTTTCGCCTCGATTTAGCCCATACAATATGCTATCCAAGGCAGTAATGTGCAATGTCTTATCCCAGCCTTTTTCGCACAATATGTCCGCCCAAGCACGATAGCGAACAACCCACCTGATGGTAAGCAGACACCGTAGCTTATGCCGCAGTACATAATAGTTCAATAATAGCCGCTAGCGATTTAAGGGGTATCCACTAACTCATTGCCAACCCTGTCGTTGTTAATAGTGCAGGTATCCTTAGTTAAATGTATATATATACAAGAACAGTAGTAAAATTACTGCGCCAACCATAAATAACATGGAAAAAAGGGAGAATAATGATGAATAATAAAAAAACTAGAACTCGAGGACCCGTCATTAAAGATTCTTTTGGCACGGTGCGGTCATACAAAATAATTAATTCGTAAGGTTTTTTCTTTGTACCTACCGATAGATTGAATTACTCAAATTGTTGGAACGAACTTTAGTCACATCAATTTAGAGCTAGCAGCTGCTTCTGTCAACTTTGCAACTGCCTACAAAACCAAATAAGCAGCAAATTTCAGCTCCATGCCGAATGTTACGTCACACCATTAAGCTATAAAATGTTTAGTTAACACGCTACATTTCACCTTGAGATCTGATATTATCGAAACAATGGCCATTACCGATATTTCGAATAATCGAGATGTTATTAACAATCATGTGGCACAAGGCCAATAAATGAACGGGGTTTGTTTGTTAGGTTATGACAACGAACTAATTTAGCAAAACTAGATAATAAAATTAGATAGGAGGTAGAGTCCGCGCTCTTGGCATGCGTGCCATGCTCCGTAATGGTGATTAGAGAAATGTAATAATTTATTGAAACTAGCGGTCGCATAGTGATTGACATTCGACTACAATGCGAAATAAACACAAACATAGTTAAACGACATTCAGTAAGACTTGTGTAAAACACATTTCTATACTATGATCATATTTATTAATTTAATAATTTCAAATGCATATTAAATAAAAATATTAGCTTCTACATTGCCGGTAATGTAACTTGGTAATGTACGAGGAACAAGCGCTTTCTGTACTCCTTCTCCATATAAACTTTAGTTATCCCAAATATACTCCTCCCACCGCGATATTTTCTTAAATATGAGTACAAATCAAAGTGAACTCACTGTAACCATGTTTATAGCAAAATATATCTTTTAAGCTTATTTTTTTATAAAACTTATAATCTTTAATTTAATTAAATCTTGCTGACCGCGCAGTACAATTTAACTAAATATAATATTATCAGCGAAGAAAAATTTATCTTTCACATAATTATGACTTAGTCACGCGAATTATCTGTGGTGTAGATAACGTAGATTCATTTGTAAATGGATTAAAATTTTGACGTTATTCTGCTCTGTTCGAAATATTTGAATGTTGAAAGCAAATATCAAGAATTCAAAACTTATCTTAAAAGTTGATGCATGTATTAGTCATTGGTTCAACCCTTAATTGTAAAATCATAAAAAAACGCTCAAATTCAGTGCTCATAAAACATCGTTGCTATTTGTAGGTACCAAAAAGTACTAACTACAAGGTATGCTTACAGGTAGATGAGTGTCTCGTGACGTATGCTATTTGAACTCGTACCGTATCCGTCGCTTGGACATATAAATGTGGTAAGGGTAAATTAGGTGGAAGATAGGCATCGACCGACGGAAGGCGCTACCTTCGCGTGCGCCGTACTACGGTGCACTAAGGCTGCGATAACTAGAAAGTTTAAAGGTCTTTTCGCCGAGAAGGTCACGTGGTATAAATACCACACCATTATAAACTGTTTGTCATTTATAGAGTTCAATGTCATATATTGATACAGTGGTTAACTATAAAGTCTTAGCAAGAATGTAATTAAATACCCTTAGAGAACTAGCAATATTAATTTAATTAATTGGATATAAGAAATAGTTCCGTTCGGCAAAGTAAGATTAAAAGTTTTTCAATACGCCCCGCCCCACCCATGTCTGATAATCACATCGGTTCCATGTCTGGCAGTAGATACTTCCTTAAGGGCTAAGGAAAATGTTATTGATGTTCAGCTACACAAACCAACCAACCAACAGATTTCATTACTTAAACTAGAATACAAATATCGATTCGATTGACAGAGATCTAGATATTTTTAAATAATTTACAAGTGTTCAAACATACTATTATAAAATACTATATTCCTAACATTCTATCGGTATGTTGAGAAAATGTATTCCTAACATTATACTCTTGAAACCGAATATTAATTTATCTAGAGCACCAGCTCTAACTTAACGTTATTTATTCAAAGCATTGAAGTTTACGAAAACTTCAGTGCTTTGAATATATAAAGTTAATTTGGAATAAACCAAGAAGAAGCTCTGAGTTATCATTTAACTAAAGGCTTTCCTCACAAAGGCTTTGTAATAGTTGATCTCATTGTTTCTCCTGACAGACTAATCACTGGAGATACAATTGATTCCCACTCGTACGTAATAAGATGATCAAGTTATTGCTCACGGGTAATGCTTATACTAACACGGTATATTAACATCAGGTATGATTAATGAACACTAAATTAGCCCACTAATGTTGCTATTTAACCAAATAATGTTTTCAATATGCTAAAGCTAATTTATTTTTTTAAACTCTTTCGAAGATTTCCGATTAAGCTTACCGCTCACAGACCATTCCCCATTAAGGAATCCGCAGCCCAATGGCTGAAACGGATACCTTATATAATGTTATTCTGTTAACTTTCTAGTAAGTCTAATCATTCTAATATCACAACTTTCAATCAGACTATAAAGACTGAAACGATGAAATTTGAAAAGTAGGTTCTTTCTATGAATCACTATCTAATGCTAAAGCGAAATTACGACAAAAGAATGCTGTGCTATTCATACATGTAACCAAAATGATAATTAAAATCAGTGGAACATATTGATTATCATTCGACACATTTAAAGAAACTTACATACATATCAGCACACCAAGTCCCTTTACTATATATTAATAGAGCGCTATATCTCTATTGACTAGCACACCTCTGTCTTTATCATTCATCAATCTCTTCATACATGTCTCCGTCATGCACTAAATTCACCCCTGTAGCTGGCATTGTTGCATAGCTCTGTGATCTATTAAAGCACCTTCTTAATACATCCCTGGGGTGGCTACCAAATGTTTTCATAAGGCCAAGGTTATAACATAATGGCCTAACGTATGTACGATGGACCAGCTTATACAATATTAATTATTTGTTGAAGTCTGAAGTCGTCGATCTCACAGAAACTTGAAAGACATCGCTTTCGAATAAAATGTACGCAATATTATTTCAGAAAATGTTTTATTGTATTGTACATACATTTCATCAATAAATCAACATCCTACACACCTTTTTTTCTTATAAATATATTTTACTTATGGTTTTCCTGATAGTATGATGAATATTACTGCAATTTATGCAAGAGAGTATTTATATTTGGACTATTTACACCTTGGTCGAAGTATTTTCTATTCATGATGACTTCTGTTTCGTAGTGTTTTCCAGAAATTCCGTGGGCTTTTATTGTGTGCAGCGATGATAGTTAGTCACAGGGAGCTTTGCCAATCATTATTCATAAAGCCGCTTGTTTATCGCCCCCTCTATATCATGGGGAGTCATCGCCTTATGATTCTGTGCCGTCTCTTGACGCATATGGCTATTTTCGGCAGACTACGTTGGCAGTGTAACGATCGTGAATTGGTCACTATTTCTATCAAGTAAGGTCTTATTTTGACTTATACGGCCGTAAATCGTTCAAAAATATATTTATATTATAAAATAATGATCTAGAAAATTGAGAACAGTCGCGTTAGAAGTGATACATGTAGGTCGTTCGTTACTCAGATGAGTATCAGGATACATACATCGGATCGAGTCATTGTATTTCATGTCACATTAATTGGAAAACATGATGAAAATGCCAAGACAGATGTGATCGGTGTAGTTTCAGCCAAGTGAGGGCGGTGTTGCGCAGACGCATCGCGACGTCGCCCGCCCACGCAAAGCTCACGGAACAAAGCGCGTTGCGGCGTCCCCGACACACTCAGTCCACGCGCGAGCTTGCTATAAGTAACTACTCCTGAATTTCACATCTGAAAATATTTAAAAAAAAGTGCGAATACCACCACAAAAGGATTTATTTTTGACTGACAAAATTTAAGGTATTTATTAACTCAGTGTGAAATAATTTCTTGCCAAATAAATGGCTCCAAACATATTGAATAATTGATAGAATAATCACCGTTGATTTTTTTGCTTTGTATTTTTCCGTACTTTTGTTTTCAAATGATCATCTAGTCGAAAAGCAAATATTCACCTTTCCTAATGAGATACGAAGCCCAATACCTCAAGAAAACCTCAATATCATCGTATCCATTATAACCATCATAACATAGTCTAATACTATCCCTCAATTTAATCACGCAAAGCTAACACCAGTACCATGTGTGAAAAATAACGCCGAAAGACAATCAGTTGAGTGAATTTTCTTACTACATGGAATATTTTTGAAGCCGAGTAAAGTAGGTCACGTGAACCTAGCCAGGTATTCGAATGTTTTTAATAGACGCGAGTACCATTGTTGAAAAAGGTTATCAGTACGAAAATCTACTGTTTAAAATTATGCAAAATTAGACACCTATAGATAGTATTAACATATACGTGTGTGCTGTCAATCCAAAGCTGTATTTCATGAAAGAATACGAATATACAATGCAAATATTCATTTTAATAAAATATATTCGTTTTGTTCACATCGTTTAGGTCATTCATACGATTTCGTTGGCATCATATTCGATTCTGAAGTTCAATATTTTAATAAATGCCGAATGTCCTTATTTGAAAATATTCACAAGAATTCTGTGAAGGATCTTAAGGTCGAGCAAAGAATTTCTGAAAGAGCATAAATTTAACCACGGCCCAAACATTCATTCTTGGCGGTTCGCCAGGTTTCGCTACCATTTCTATCAAACTCGGATTTCTGGTTTTAGTGTTGCACTATATTAAACAATACATTCTTGTAGATGTACGACTAGTACGCTCATACAGAGTGTCGTAGGTTTTTTGTAAATTTTCACATTGAATGTAGTAACTGCTCATGAGTAAGCTGTAAATCAATTACTTATCTGTTTCAAATTCGATAATAACACAATTTTGTTATAAATATTTAAATCCTATGACACCATACAATTTTGGCTTATTTTAGGTAGCCAGCTTGTTGTAAATTCCTTGTTTTTATCATGAACACTTATTTTAGAAACATCAGCTACAATGTCTGAGCAACGTCTTGAAGCCGGCCAGCAGTTGGTCAAGAGGACCATGGAGGAGCTCGTCCAACAGAAGCAAACCACGGAGAAAGTTACCATCCAGGCGAGACAAGAGTTCCGGGAGCAGTACCAGGAGAGCTACGAAGAGGAGTTCGAAGAGGAGACCTTCATCGACCAGTTCGGCAATTCGACTACCAATAGGACGGAGTCCAGTAGTGAGAGCAAAGAGCACTCCAGGAGTGCTGACGTCAAAGTAAAGGCCACAGGACTCAACGCTGAACAGGCCAAGGCTCTCACAGACTGCGCCAACCAGGCGGGACAACTGGCACTCGACTCCAAATCTGCCAATTAATTAATGTAATTAAATATACCATACGTGTTCTTAGTTATATATAGGAATTCATTCGCTATGAAAACTTTTAATTTCGTGTTCATTTCCGTGGCCAATTTTATGGAACAGTCGCGCAGATTTTTGTTCGTCAGTCGTATTTATTTCACATTCTATTTATACCCGCTATTGTTCGAGTTACACGAAAAAAATACTTTCCTAACTTCCTCATTTTTAAACCTGTCTGATAATTATTCAACGTCAATAAGCGCGTAACTAATGAATAACGTTTTGTTACAGGTGCCCTTGATATAACGCGTGTGGTGGTCTCAAAAAGTGATAAAGACTGTGTTTAGTGTTCCTTAATTATTTATGTTATATATTTTCATAATATGCTAATTCAATAAAATTATTGAAATGCAAAAAAGGTGTCTTGAATTGTGACGTGATCGGCTTTAATGTGCTAGTAATAAATAGGTGATCTTAGGGCAAACATTAAAAATGGAGGACGAAGACGACGAGCGAAAGAATCGACGGCCAAACCTGGCGACATTCAGCACGTTGAATTCTCGCGTCGTTCACTCCTCGTTAGAGGAAGGCTATGTACGTCAACAGGCATCGTCTGAATCCGGAGACGCAAATACCTGCTCGAGCATTTCGGCAGCTCAATACAGCGACAGGAGCTTCTTGTCAAAAATGAGTACATTCTCACGAAGTGGCACGTCAAGCTCGAGCCAGGAAGAATGCGAGGTAGCGCAGGCCACGGTCACCAGTGGGCAGTTTCTGTCGGCGTCGCGGGTTGAGACGGCCCGCTCAATGGAGAGTCTCCGTCCAAGCAAGGACTCGTCTCCAGCGCGGCCCGCCAGCTCGTGCACCTCGGTCCGCACGCACCGCAGCTCCTTCCTAACGGCCAGCGAGCGTGACGTGCGCGAGACCCGGGGCGCGCCAGCTCGGCGGGCCCTGTCTGGGGAGGACATGGGCACTTCTGCTGAAAAGAGACGGGGCCTATTTGCAAGTACCGAAAGGCGCGCATTACAACAGCTCAGTTTGCCCCCGCCAGAGAGAAGATTGACTATACTTAGTCCTCACAGTCCAATGGCGATTACTGAACTGCAATGGCCCACTCCATCTGGTATTCGCGGTAGGCGGAAGAAGGGTATGGTTCTACCGAAACTTATCCTGCCTCGTAGCGACTCTGATGCCTCGGAGGTGTTCATTGAAAGGTTAAAAAACACACTTTTATACACTGTTATTTATTCATATATTTTCTTTTTTGATTCTGATCTCTATTTTAATTTAATGTTACCTTATATGTTATAGGAACACATTTCCTTCAGGATAATCATAAACAAACACCATCCTAGTAAACGAATAAAGTAAATCATTGAAGATTCTTAATATAAAAATTATGTCTTATCCAAAATAAACACATTAAAAAAATTTGCACGCCTGCCCCGTGCGTCAGCAACCAAACACAAATCTACCAAGTCTTTGAGAAAATATGTTTATTTAAACCAAGTCTAACTTTTTATGTGTATGAGTTAAATACAAAATATTCAAATTTACATTCAAATACGTTTTTTATTCTTATTTCTTATGAAAAAAAAACATCAATCCGTATCAATATTGAGGGAATTTAAAGGAAAGGACTTTCTTATTTTCAAACCTGCGGAATGTTTGGGTAATCCACTACTCAACGGAGGTTAAGCGTTGATTGATATAAGACATTTTTATTTCTGCTACATTAAAATTAATTACTGTCAGCATCTTCTGACTAACTATCAATTATAATGTATGAGTACCAGTCCTAAAAATACAAACGTGTAATGTGTATCATAAAAAGAGCACGTGAAATAAAATTGGATATGGTCCAACCTTTTGTGTAGTTCTGTGATTGTACCGATTTATAACTCGAGTCGAGACTGACGAAGGTATCATTACAACTACTTATTGACATGAGACAAAAGAAATGAACGGTTAAAATAAAACTTTATTCCGGGCTCAAAAGGTAGACTCAAGTTTAGTTTGAGGAAATGTCTGAAATAAATTAAATAAGCATCAGTCGTGGAACATCTTAACAGAAACGTAGTATAGGTACATTCCTTTGCAAAGCCTCTGAAGATACCAGTCAGAATGTTCGTTGGAATACTTAAGGTTTACGATTTCTTATACCAACCACAATTTAATATCATGTTCGTGAACTTACCATATATTCCTTTTATCAACCAAATACCAATTTCCAATACAACTTTGATTGCCTTCAATATACTCGCAGTATAAGTATAATTTAATCCCTCTGATGTGAAGTTAAATAACGAACTTTTCTGAACATCTTTATAAATATAACACTCGATAAATATAACTTGGTCGCAACGAGCCCCAGCAGAGAGAATAAAAATAGACATTACCAAAACGTAATTGAATTCCTTGTGTATTACAACTCGTTAAAATTTCATCAACTAGTTGTTTTTATGTTATTGCACATGTCTAGCTTTGGGCTGAAGCATTTTCACTAATGGCAGCATTACTAAACCACAGTAACGAACAGTAAGGGTCCCTCCAGCCATAGATTGCCGACATGATGTCACTGTAAATAGAGCACGTCTATTCAATTATAATTCCTTGTTCTGTATTAAATCATGATTTATAACAAAACATAGAGTTATCTTTAACAACATAGATAATACCACAGTTATCTTGACCTGTAATTGATATGGTTATGTTATCATTATTACGCGACACGTTATCTGTTTTATAGTAGGTGTAATCACACTACTCAGAATACTGTCCGTGAATGTTCAGCTAAAGTTGAAATGAGCTACATATATTTTATCTTATAATAAAGATTATACCGCTTAGTCATAGCTTTTAAGTTATAAGCGATATAACATATTGAAACGAATATAATATATTGAAATATATGAATACTAGGAACCACCGTTCACAGTTCTGTTAAAGCCGTTGTGGCCTTGTTATTGAAGCAACGGCCTGTCATCTGATAGGCCAAAGATCGAATCCCGACCTGAACCAATGAGTCTTTCTAAGCTCAAGTACAGTGATTAATCACACCTTGAACTAAAAAAGAGAGGTATGGCGAATTGGGATCTACTGTGGGTTTTCCCATTAATATTGGAGCCTCACGACTGGGGATTGTACCTCCACCTTATAGAAGACCGCAGTGAAATAACACTACTTTGATGTAGTGTTGTGTTTTTGCGGTGAGTAAGGTTGCCAGTGCTCCACGAGGATACGCTGTGCTAGTAGTAATGCTGCTAGCACAGTGTGTCCTCATCAACACGAAGGGTTGGCAACGCGTTAGTGATACCCCTAGTATTGCTAGCGGCTATAGGCTACGGTGACTGCTTACCATCAAGTGGGCCGTATGCTTGAGAGGTGACACACAAGTAATATAAAAAAAACTCATTTTAGCAGAAATATGGAATATTGTCTGTCAAAATATTTCTTAGGTCTACTTACCAACAATAATCAGTAATACACACAGTTCTAATAATTATACTTATTCGAATTAAGATATCGTGTATAGGTGTATAGTTTGAGGCAGTAAGTATATAAGATTATTTCATTCAGTTACAGTTGGCAAAGCTGGCACTACTACGAACATGTGTGCACAAGTGTGTCGCTAGTAAATAGTCTGAAATGAAACACTGAACTATAGTACAGCACTTGTGATGTCGTAATGTCGCAGGTATGCGATATTCGTCTCTGCATTCATGTCATAGTACTTACAACATACCTATTTTTTCGTGGTTAAATTATCGGATGAACGGACTACATGCCTGACTTAATAACGTTCGAACATTATAACACAGCGTCACCTTGTTCCTAACTAAGCACTAACGATACAAGTGATAGATCAATACAAGTACAAAGATACAAAGATACAAGTGACACATGTGATAGTTTTTTTTTTTGTAAATACATACATAACAAACACCCTTAAACTCCACATCAAGGCAAGCACATTTTTTTATCACATCAATGGTTTCTCTGAATGCAGCCTAGATAGCACCGTAAAAGTCATGAGATTCAATAAAATAAGAATGTCAAATAATAAGTGTAAAATTAACATATTATGATTTTTTACTGCGAAAACATTCTCTTTGATCAAAAGACAGCCGACGTTGGATTTTGGCACAATTCGAGCCACACGAAATAAATAAAATTACATTCTTACTTTCTCAATAGGAATTCTTGGAAGAGTGTTTCGTCGTTACCGATCAAAACATTTCACATTTCCATATCCTTACACGAATACATAGAAAAGTGTGACCCTGCCGTTGTTCTCGCGTTATGGTTATGAGCCCAATGTCTTCGTTTTGCGAGTACGACAAGCAATCACTAATAAAAACAAATCTCATAGTCACATCACGAGCAACCGTGTCACCGTCAAGGCGTCAACAGACACTTCGCATGTAAAAATTTGCATGAATTGTATGTGTGCTCGTCCGAATTCCACCGCCACTGTTTTTTCTCAAATAATCATTTTTAGGGCTACGTACCCTAGGGCTACGTAACTACGTTAATACATAGTTTTCGTTGGTTACCCAGCGGTAACCACCATCATCATCACTAAAACTTTGCTGTCAGTCCGTCCGTCTGTCTGTCAGCGGGCTGTTTCTCATGATCTGTATTATTATCAGGGATCGAACCGCATAATTAAGTTTATCATTTAACCTAGTTTGTTTTTAGTACGGCGCCCTTGGTTTGAGAGTCCAACTCGCGCTTGGCAAATTTTTGAAAATCATTTTTAATCGAGTTCAGTAACATTCTCCATTCATTGTATAATTAAATCAAAGTATTAGCATGTACTTGTGCTAAGTATCGATCGTAAGTAACCCAGTTAAAATGTAGGTCTATTGCAGGATACTTAATTATAAAAACCTAGAACGACGTAGGTCAGTGAATCTAAAACCTATGGTCAGTGAATCTAAAACCTAATAATCTAAACCTTGGGTTTTCCCATTATATTGAAGTCGCCCGAATGGGGACTGTACCTCCACCTTACAGAAGACCGCAGTAAAATAACACATCTGTGATGTAAGTTGCCAGTGCTCCACGAAAATTCTTTGCGTAGTAAAGCTGTTAGCACATTGAGTCCTCATCAACAACAGGGTGTGCAACTCGTTAGTGATATCCCTGGTATTGCTTGCGGCTATAGGTGACTGCTTACCATCAGTTGGGCCGTATGCTTGTGTGCCACCTTATTGGTATAAAAAAAAGATTTACGAGAAATATACATTACATGAACGCTATATCCAAGCACTGTTTGCTATATTAATATTGTATGTGAGTGCAAAGGGTGCTTGTCTACGTCAGTTCAATAATCTCCCATAAAGCCTTTGTGCTCCAGAAATGCACCTAGTTATTTATTAGATGCTTGTACCAGTTCAACGACATAGTTTAACTAGGACTTAGTTCCTGAATAATGTGAAATGAACTAAAGCAGTAAGTTCGAAACAAACGTTCCTGAAAGCCTACAAGTATGAAATTGACACTTCTTTGATTGGCTAATGCGAGGTAGAAGCTTCTTTAAATTAAGTTCTAACTTTTTACTTGTGCGTTCGTCTGCGTCGAAATACAAGGTTCTGGAGAATTATAATGGTATGTCCTTTTTGTGGGATCAAAGCATTAGACTTAAAAAAGTTATTAACAAACCGAGTTAAAATCATATTAAAAATGTTGATACAAAAATAGTCGATGAAGCAATAAAATATAATGGTTTTTCATTTTAACCGTGCTCTTTAATGGCAATATGGTGCCATGTTAGCGCACTATGGTGAAGTATAAAACTATTATACGTGGAAGCATTGTAAGTTAAGTGTAAGTTGAATTCAGTTGAAACCCAGAGTAATGTTCCCGTGTACGTGTGAAGATTTCCAAAAGGTCCAAAAGATTTCCAAAAGGAGTGAAATATAAAGTTATAGTGGTTAGAAAATCGCTATTAAGTTTGAGGCACATTTGCTCGCAGAAATTACGCTTTCGATAATTTACGATTATTTACAACTATGATTGAGTATATTAGGATGTATTAGGGCGCATCAGTAGCCTCGAGATGGAATGTCGCCGTAGCCGAAATTGGTGTGGAATACATCATCATGAAAACCTCTGATAAATATATCAGTATCCTAGTAACTTGTAGCTCTGCCATTTCACGCTCTTGGTACGAAACTTGCTTAGTAGCCTTGCTTGTCAAGAAATAGGTATACGGTCACACTTAGCGGTGCCGTCGCGCTAATTATTTTTTATACACATACTTTTTTATACTAGCATTTCATATATTAATAACTAAAAAATAATAAAAAGAGAACCATATAAAATTGACACTCGTTAAAGTAACATTTATCTTTTCATTCAATGGAATTCGTATAAGAAAACGCGTGTGAAAAGTGTACGATAGTGACAAACACGGCTTGTAATTATTACGCAGTCACCTCTCTACAGCAGCGAAGCAATTTATGTGGATATCTCTATGGCTACAAAGCTGCCCTATCAGCGAACGCCTCGAGACAGGAACTCGGCTCTCACCTTTCCCTTTGGGTTTCATAAGACGACGCTTCCTACACATCATACTCTTTATCCTATACTCACAATTTTTAAAGACCTTTTCTTTATTTAATGGCCGAGTTGTTCTTGTAACCAAGCGATTCCCGCACAGAACAAATAAGTATACGGCCTACAGGTTATTTATGCTGAGTCTACTTGTATTGTTTGTGAAATTATATGAATGTGGAACGCCCACGCTACAGGGTAACGCTAACCAGCCCAACACTTTGAGCGCTGGGCTAGTTGGGATGTACGCTGTATCTCAAATAAATGTAGACTACAACTTTATTCGGTAAAAGTACCACGCGTGGAATATACGGAAACTTCCATACCGTTCTATAAAATGAAACGAACCTTAATGTTGTAAGCGGTCATCAAGCCTTTTTCTATTAACTACTAGCTTTTTCAAGCGTTATATACTTGTCTATGTGTTAATATTATTTTTTAGTGTTATCAATTGTTTTTATATATTCTTTTGTGAAATAGGTACCCATGTTAAGTTAGTATTTGAAATGTAATCTTTATGTAATTCTTTTGGTTTTTAAAAGAGTAATTGCTGAGTTCTTGTCGGATTTTTCTCAGCAAAGCCGACCTTCCGAATCGGGTGGTAGATTCCGACGATTAGAAATTGCTTGCCTGTAAAGTCTAGTCAAATAAAGATCTTTTTGAGTTTGATATTGATTCGATTACAGTAACTTAAGGGTTTCAAACTAAGGCGAATATTAGCGATTATTTATAGATTGCGGGTTTTTGCAGGTATTATTCCAAGCAAAACATATTTCTCATGAGTTTTCCTGTAAATGAAAATTATCTCAAACACCTGGAAGTTGCTTCAAACATCTTGGCGACTTCGAAATTAGTGTAGCAGCTATTTATAAATTATTTGGACTACGTTGAGCCCTCAGAGTTGAGGTTGGCGGTTCTACACGGTTCGGATGTTCCGATATCTGGGTGCATTGAAGAGATAAGTACAAACAAACAAGCCTTGCTAGTGATCACTGGGTTTAATATCCGTCGACAGGAAATTAACTAAAACATCAAGGATTACAATCACCATTAGAAACGTACGACTGCCGCCAATTAAATAACAACTATTATAAACACTTCCTTCTAACAGGTAATATTTTGCATTTATAAAGGATCTTTAAAAATTCAGCCGTTCGGGTTGCATGGCCTCATGGATACATTTAGCAGTCTCTAAATTGCAATCGATGTTATATAATATTTTGTGTTCTTAGTGTAGGTACTTCACTCACACCAACCACAACGATGTAGAAATTGATTAAATTGCATGGTAAGTCTGGAAGAAGGATTGATAGTGTATGAAACAGTAAAACACATAACGGTAGTAACTTTAATAAGTAATAATGTATCTAATAAGGTACAAATTACATTATTAATTCACATGTGTTTTACAAGATTTTAGACAAAAGGGTCGGTAAGGGTAAGCCTCTGACAAGCTTATTGTTAGGTATCGAGCACGTAAAGATAGTTGGCGGAGCGAGACAACTCCTAAAGTTAGCTAGCCCAGCCTTGTACTAGGATTAACTATAAGACTTGTTTGGTTAGAATTATAAATTTAATATAGTCGGTAAATTGAAGCGCAATCCATTGTATAATAAATTTTTGGTATTCGGGCATGATGAGAGTAATAAATAAATTTAATCACTTCCACGAAAGTCTCTCGAAAACTTTCCGTAAAATGCCGTCAAAATCAATCTGACAAAAGAAGCAGCCAGCCGAAGAGACAAACGAATTGTTGAGTTTATTTTAATCCATTGCAGGCGAAATCGTAAATGTGGATTCACTATATTCGAAAGCTTGGGCTCTCGTGATTAAAAGAGATAAATTCTCAATAATTAAATAAATATACCTAGCGATGTGATCCCTTTCAAAATAAAATTTGGGTTATTATTATTAGTTATTGCTCGCACCACAGCTGTAACCTTCTATTCCCATCTGTACAAATCTTGCACAAAAGAAAAATACTTGTGTTTTACGTTCAGAACATCAATTATGTAGCAGTCTGGAGTGAATTATATCTTTGGTAGTAAATACAGAACATAAAGTGTATAAAGACGAATCTAGACGATACATTATTAATTTTTCTCTCCTTTATCATATAAAGAAATTGGAACTGAGCTTTCGCATTTCTAACCGTCCACTTTTTTTACATGGCGTCCAATAGGCGTCTTTAATTTGGATTTGAATGATTAATATCACCATAGTATTGTAATTAAGTTTGGACATATAGATGATTAAGTAATGAAAGAATGTCAAAAAAGGGATACAATGAAAATGTGAGTGGAATAAGAAGCCATGGTGACCAAGATCCAAACTAGATCAAATTACCAAAGTGCTTATTGATGAAAAGGGAAAAAGTACTCGGAATCGGCGGGCATGTATGAAACGATTAATTAATGTAAAGATGAAAAACGAAATGAAATGGTTCTCTTCACTCTGCCTACCCCGTGAGAGACAAGGCGTGATGATATGTATGTATTTATGATTATTATTATGTAGTTAATAATAGGCATCAAAAATCCAGCAACATTAATTGTATTGTGTATTGTATAATGTAATTCTCTGATGTCAGTACACACTGGTCTTATGGTGATATAAAATACTCTCAAATAGGAATGAGATGGGGACCTCATACAATCCGAATAACCCGAAATGGCCTCTATTGTTGTGAATAATAACACAAAATGAAGTCTTATCATTTGCTCTCTATTCATATCCTTGACATCATTACAGTTTGGGATGATCTTTGTAGTGACCTCGACAATGGTTCTATTCGGGACTTCCCGTTGGTTTTAATATTTCTTCATTTCTAAATATAATTCATCAAGAGCGCTTTCCCGACAATTGCGTTTGATCAAACTTTATAATAGTAATAAACACACATATCTGCCGTTAGGACAATATTTAATTAATTATTTATTATCATTTTGATACAATAGAATAGTAGCTGCGGAATGCAGGAAGAAGGTTCGTAACAAATTTAGGATGAAGTTACTATGTGGGTAGTGTACCTACTACCTATATTCTATGAGTCTTGGTGGATACTAGTAATATTTTAAGTAATTAGTTGTAGTGTCTGATTATATAATTCATCTAGCTACAATAAGCTACACAAGTATCCATTACCTAGCCTTGATACAAGAAGACCGCAGTGAAATAACATTACTTGATGTAGTGTTGTGTTTCTGCGGTATGTAAGGTTGCCAGTGCTTCATGAGGATACGCTGGGCTAGTAGTATTGCTGCTAGCACAGAGAGTCCTCATTAACAACATGGTTGGCACTCCGTTAGTGATACCCCTGGTATTGCTAGCGACTATAGGCTACGGTGACTGCTTACCATCAGGTGGGCCGTATGCTTGTGTGCCACCTTAGTGGTATAAAAAAAAAAAATGTTACAGCAAGGCTAGCTAACTTCAAGAGCTTCTTTCGCCCCGCCCTTACTTATCAGACCCTCCTACACTCGATTTATTTCGGCCAACGAGGTTTACCGATAATTTTCATAGCAATTTACTCAATACGCCAATATTATTATGGTAGTATTATATCTGAGTAAACTTTTCTAATGACGTGTTATTTTTAGGGATCCGTACCTCAAAAGGACAAAAAAGAATCCTTATAGGGTCACTTTGTTGTCCGTCTGTCTGACTAGACCTTTTTCTCTAGAAACCGTGAAGTTATCATGTTGAAATTAATATCTAATATCCGGGTCTATGGTCTCTTTCAGCTGTGAAAATATCAAACATGCACGAGTAAAAGATATGACCGTTTATGTCGCAAATTTTCGCATAATATTTTGTAATTTCACAAGGGAATCCAAACCTATAAGGTACTTCCCGTGGACTTAGAATCATGAAATTGTCATGAAGCAGTGTCTTGCAGCAAATGTAAAGTGAAAGATCTGAAAATCTTAATATGTAGTTCAATAACAAAAAAAAGCTAATTTACTATAACAATCTTACAAAAATAGAAGTTTGTACGGAACTCTCGGTGCACGAGTTCGACTCGCAGTTGGCCACTTTTTATAGACATTTAGATTCTAGGTTTTTGAATGTTTTTCTATTATTTTATTCAGTATTCGCACGGTATCCTGTATCGATATAACGTATATTATCTACTCTGAGATATAACTAAGTAGGATAACGTCTCGCAGTTTGGCTGGCGTCGGGGGAATTTAAATACTTGCCTCAGATGAACTTTGAGCCTTGGGGATTTTTGTGCTACCCTTTGCTATTAACACACTACGTGACTGATTCTTCAGCTACCGTCCGTATTAAGCTATACAGGTGGATATAGACTAAAGCATTTTCGCGAGCATTTCTATGTAATGTAACGTGCTTACGAATGGTACAATACAAGTACAAAGCTCAGTTTCCAAAACATGTCTCGACGTTTGGTTCGTGAAAGGGTGATACACGAGATCATATTATTATAGAGTGGCTCGTTGTTCTGTTACAAGTAAATGCTCTAGTCTATACTCACCTTAAGCTGTCTCCTGCCCGCAGGGAGGGGATGTAGTAGTATTCATCGCTTTGTAAATGCATTTCAGCTTATCATGGTACTACATTGTTCATAAATATGCTTCATGATAACGCTCTTACAAAATCCTATACGCCACGTCGCCGGTTAAAATATTAAATAACGTTAGTCACATATGAAAGCTTTTTCTTAAATGAAATGTTACAATTTTCTTAGGTGCTTCACCTAAGAATAATGTGAAAGAATAGTTAGCTAGTTTATGTTAATTACAAAATACATAAATAATTTGAATGCCCTTAATATTGTAAGCCCTAGCAACTTAATTAGAATTAATATAATATGAGCTACCTCTCCTTTCCTCCTCTGATGTTATGTTAATACTGTAACAAATTTAAGGATTTATATTTTCCCAGAGATTATGAATATCATATTCATTACATTAAGGAAAATAACGTAAAAGAAACTGTTTTTAGAATATATAATTTGTGTGTACTACTGTAAAAATGTAGTCGTTAAGCATTTAAAAATATTTATTCACTGATACATGATAGTACAAAGTAGTTATTACTGGTTAATTTCATATGTTTTATCGCCCACATAATTCATTATCGGCTTTAGATGCATTCCGGGACACAAATGCGGTCACCTAGCTAACTCCTGACCATGAGCAAAGTAGCAATTATTTGGAGATGGATCACGACCACAGATGTGCTACGAGCCATTAGTAAAAAACTTTCCGATATATTCTTAATCATAGTAATAAAGAAATAACTTTAATAAAATTCGTAGAAATAATTCTGAGGGTAAAAGCTTTGTATAGCACGGTACGTTACTTAAACGGACGCATAATATTTTTTATGGTTTACGAGAAGGTAACATTAAGGATGTCGTTTGACGATGGATACCGCTTGATTAGGACTTGAAAATTATATCTCGGAGGTTTAACGGCAGGCCGTAATATCGCAGGGTCGAATTGATTATTTTTAAAACATACGTAAAAAACGGAACAGGTTCCTTTCAAACTATTCTCTGTTCTCTGTTGTAAGTACAATCCAAATATTTTTTATTGTCACGTGCTATATCTCAAAAGCGCATAGAATTTTAAACTGTATTTAGTGCATTTTAATGATTTAACAGAATATGTTTAAATTAGAGGCACGAGAAGACTAATGAATCTAAAATTATTTTTATATGGAACGTCATTAATAAAATAAAATAGATTTCATCAAAGAAAAGTAGTATTTGGTAGAATATTGGATCATTCCACTTAGGATTACACAACAATCAGCCTAGTTGAAGCTAACAATAGTTTTATGAGCTCTGGGAGGAGCCCTCCAGTTGTGAAGCTACGTATCTACATCAGCTACTTAGCGCCGCCGGCGAACTCAATAACGTGATCTCATCTCAGATTATGACCTCTGTTATCAACCCTTGACAATCACACCGTTGTGGCCTGACTTTTGCTCGATAATACCGCAAGAGTATCGTGTTCGTATCAAGAATCCCTTCAATCAATAAAAGTTCGGACACTCCACACATCGCCACCAAACAAGACAAAACTTATTGCGCTAGGTATATGTTATTATACTTGCTAGCTGATAACCCCGGTTGAATACATAAATACTGTTGTACTTTTTTTTAATACCTACGTACTAATTGATATACCGAACAACCACACTCGAGGCAAATACAAATGTTTATCACATAAATGTTTGCTCTGATAAGGGGATCGAACAGCACCTAGCGTTGTAGTCAGGCTTACTTTGTACAAGATCTTCAATGCTCTCAAGCATGTTCATGCTTGAGAGCATTGAAGATCTTGAGTTTTATGAGTGTTGGAACATACAAATGGCTGGATCACGGCATGTTAGAATGTTCATTCTAACATGCCGTGATCCAGCCATTTGTATGTTCCAACACTCATAAAACATAAATATTGAAAACGGAAATTAATTGAATACATTTTTAAGTACACTTATTTATTTTCATGACCGTGTACTGAAATTTTAAGCTGTCATAATTATCAACAAAATTTATGCTATGACGCATTTGCCGAGTTCGAATTAGCTTAAAAATATAATAAGTATATAATAAAATGACTTGCTCCGAATATAATAACTACTGAAACTTCCACATACCATGACTTCAAATGTACCAAAGGAAACAGTTATGAGAAATATAAAACAATAAAAATACAGTTTATTGAAATCTTATTTACGATGTAGCAATAAAATAGTATTTTAAAAATTTGCCATGAAAAATTATTGGAATCAATCTGAGGCTTCAATGAACTGTATTCCCGTCTACCCTTTGATGAAATAAATATTGGCAACGGTACAGTTTGACGATTCGTGTTTATAATATTTAAGAGTTCTATGCTTTTTTAAGGTACAGCTGTTTAGTTTGCGTCATGGAGCTCTTATTAATCCTTTTCTGCCTTCACAATGCGTAAGCTTATTGAGCACTTCCTTTTAATTATTTCAAATACATAAGTTACAGTCACAATATATACCTACTTGTTTCATCAAACGTCTAAAGATAAAAGCTCGAAGCTTTTAATTTGACATGTATTGAAATGGGGTGCAAAAGTTGGTATAAAAATCTCATTCCCTGTGTTTATCAACATGAAAGGAGAAGTCCCTTTAAATTATTTGTTTCTTTTTCGCAGACGTAGCTGTGATTTGAAAATAAGTGCAGTATATTTGTGTATGGATAGGTAGCCCATTTGAAATATACCTAAATTAAATTTCTACCGAACATTGATTTAAAAAGCGTAATGTTAGCGAAATAAATGTTTGAGAACACATAAGATACAAACATTTCCAAAGAGTGGAATAAATTTTGGTTGGACATTTCTTGTCCAGTGACGAATCTGCCACGAGTAGGAAATGGAGGTCTGCGTGAAAAATTTAGTTTACCAAATTCAATTTATTGGGAGATGTTGGCGCGCATCTGTCGTCAAAGCTGAAAGTGGTCCCTGGCCTCGAATTGGCGCCATTTTTGCGTTTTATCTGTTCACGGTTGACCCGTTCTTGAAATTACTTAATATTATTACACAATTTTATCGTAGGTTCCTTTAGTTGTGAGATTTTTATCCCAACAAATTGGATACCCGTTTTAGACCATGTTCCTTTAAACTTTAAACGAGCTTCAAATATTTTTGTATATTTTGTGTACCAAGCAACTTCATTTAATAACAATCCTATTCTAACTACAAATCTTTATTTTTCAGGTAAGTTCCCGAAACGACGAGGACGACAACTAATTGGGGATTTAACTGTA
Organism: Falcaria lacertinaria; assembly: GCA_951449985.1. Lineage (NCBI taxonomy): Eukaryota > Metazoa > Arthropoda > Insecta > Lepidoptera > Drepanidae > Falcaria > Falcaria lacertinaria. The sequence goes on along the minus strand of OX602113.1, from coordinate 4,998,234 downwards.
AAGCGAGGTATTTAAACAAAGTAGCGTAATGGCTGTTTGCACTTTACCTAGCTTTAGGGAATAAATCCATGTTTAAATGTACCTGCAGTTTTATAGGTACCCTATACTTATCGTGATCGAAGCCTCAGAACTATATAGATACATCTATGCATATACGCAAATATCGTCACGCCAGTATGAGTAAACAATTATGTTTAACTTTCTACTTAAAATCATTTTGATGCAAATTATTATCTACCGGCTTTATATAAATTTCCGATATACATTTATTTGATTATAAATATATACGTCAACACAAAACAATTATCCTTTCAATTTGTTATAATTATCTAAGTAAATATTCAATACCAAATGTGGCACATGACTGTCTAACTTCTACTGTACCGTACTGGTTCAAATTCTATCACCATTACTTGCCCATTGATAAGTATTAGAAGGTTTCTAAGTTTAATACAATCTTCTATTTCGTGACAAACGCTATTTGCTAAGTTTAACTAGTATATTAACTACTCTGAGATTTAACTAATGTTATAACATTTACACAGCAAAAAATAAAGCTATAGTGGAGTAAAGTGTTGCGTAGCGCGAAGGTTGAAAGCATGTTGAACCATTCATAGCAACACTATTCACGCAAGTATACGACAATTTCCGTTTTATTTCTAAACAAATGATGTGGCCCGTAAATTTAAGTGCCTCTTTTAAAAATAATATATGTCATTAGCTCGAGAAGAAGACAATAAAGGCATAAATGAGGTGCGATTATCCAAGCCGTTTTAAATGACAGGCAGGATAGTAATGCGTCGTTTCACCTGAGGTAAAAAAGAACATCGATTTGTCTTTACATTTCAGTAATAGTGTAGTCTAGGGGACAGTAAACTGAAATTAATGTATTTGAAAATAAATTTCGTTGTAAAAAGCGAGGAAATTTGTTTCTGAATATCGCTAGACTAGTCGGTTAAATGAAAAAGCTCTAAAATGCTAAAACTAAGATTATATATTAATGAAAAGCGGCTTATTCTGATGATTGTTTACCCTCACCTTAGTAAAATAATCTGATGCTCAAAATACGCCTTTGATAGTTCTTTTATAACTATCAAAGGCGTAATAAAAGTATGTAAAATTAATATAAGTTTGTTCTGAAAATTAATTTATAAACACACGCTAAAAGGACAATCGCCGCAGGCCGGAAAACAAATTTTAATTTCAATCTTGCAAACATTTTACTTAATTTTCGCCGGAATAAAAAACAATTTTCTCATTACTCCGACCGTACGCACGGCTTTGCGATGATATAATGTACAATGAATAATGTACATATTAACTTACAACACATATAAATGTAATCACGAAAGGTTTTGTTACAAAAAGACGTAGGTACTATAAGAGGGATGTGCTGAACGAATGGTTGTACTAAAATGTACGCGGTATTCGGCACGAGCAGCACTATTCAATCTCATTCGTAGTCGTCATTTTATCTAAAATCGATGCGTTCATTTTGTACAGAACATTTTACCAAACGTACGTTTTCAAGATCTGAATAGCTCCACCTGTTTTCATATTCATGGATCTAGTTTTATTGAAAAAATTAACAATTACAGCTTCACGTTTAACTAAATCTATATCTTATCTGCAACCATTTGCTTTCGACAAACGGAATAGTCTGCAGGTGTTCAAATTTAGTACTCATTTAGTAGACGCCTATCTAGAAACTTTGATTATTCGTGATCATGACAGGAACAAAAATAAGCTTGGTTGTACTTTTAGTTATTTTATATTTATTTCAAAGGAATCATCCTTGTATATTTATATGTAACTAGCGGCCCGCCCGGCTTTGCACGGGGAGACATTTATCGAATATTTTGTCTACCCGTTTTTAGATTTTTTTCAGACAATTTTTTCTCTTCGTAAGTACCATCTTCATACTTCAAGGATATTCTAATAAAAGAATTAGCGAAATCGGTTTAGATGCTCTAGAGATTTGCGCTTAGCAACACATTCAGCGATTAATTTTTATATTATAGATAGATACAGGTGCTATAGGAGGCGTAGGTACAACTCTGATACATTGTGCTGTACCGTAAAATGCCCAAGTTAAATATTAATCTCGACACAAACGTCCAATGAGTATGAAAGGGAATTTTATAATGAATCCTGGAAAAAATATTTTTTGTCGGGAGACAAAGGGTTGAGCCCGTCGAATACGAGGTATTCTAATTACCTTTCTATTGTTACCCTGGGAGTATCAAAAGGGGCTTAAATGATCGACCTTGGGGGTCTTTTGATACAGAACTTGCAATTTCCCCTTTTACACACGGGAACAAACTTTAATTCTTCTTAAAATAAATACGGACCATTCACAAATTCTAAAACGACGATAACAAAACTATTTATATGGCTTTACATAGAATTTTCTGATAAAAAGTCTTATTTTATTATCAAAGTGAAGACGGTATTAGCAGAAACCTAACGCAGCGTGAAGAAGATTAAGTTGGTCCCTCTTTCAGAAAAGGCGATAAGAAAAATCTTTCATGTTCAATTAAGATTAAGTATAAAAATACTCTCAAGTAACACTAACGAAAATGTATTTGAACAACTTGGAATATGATTTCACCTAGGGAACATTCGTGAATTATTTGTCTAGTAGTATCCTTATTAAAGTCGTGGTGGCCGTGTGGTCGAAATAACCATCTGCCACTTCGGGTGGTCTGGGCTTAAACAAAAGTAGGAGCGTATGGGATATCCAAGAATGTTTAATGTACCAATGGGGGTCAGTAGCTCCTACTGTCTGCGGAAAGGTTTATAGTGCTCCTCAATACGCTGTGCTGCCAAATTACGAATAACAAATACTGTTTTTTTAGGAGTAGTAGTAGTAGCGTTTATGATAGCGCCAAGAGCTTATTCACAAATATGTTTGAAAAATTGTATACATTTAAATACTATATTACACAACGGGGTTAAAAGCAGAAATTCCGTAAAGGTCGTAGAGTCGTTTTCGTAAAGCTTTTTAAAACGAGGACTGATCAAGATAATAGCTCGTTCGTGTGAGCGTGAGCCTATCTCAGAGCCATCAGTCTTGTCGGACGAGTGTCATTCGTTAGTTATTTCTTTGTATCTTCTTTTTACATTTTTCACCAATATGTTCAATATGTTACTTTACGATTTCAAATAGATTATTCACTATCAACATACGTCGAAGTTATTTATATTTAGTTCGCACATTTGCGTAAAAAAGCTCGACATGTTACACTATGAAGTAAGGAATGTGACGTAAAATATGTCTGTTTGATTATTAAATCAAAGAAACACATAACATACACCTACTTACTTATATTACCCCGAAATTCCCTAAAAGTTTCAAATGGCGTATTTCCTTTGCTATACTCATAAACCACTGACATACATATCCACATGTGATTTAAACAAATGAAAAAAACTGCAGCGATGTATTCGTATGAAAATTAAACTTACTTCTAAGAACTTCCTGATCTGTGCATCGTTTTTGATTTCCAGCTTTAATTTTATTTTTTACCCATAACGTATATTATCTACACTGAGCCTACAATATACAGCACTACTTTACTTTTTACTTTACTTTCAGTTTTAACAGAAAATACCATTACGTCATTACGTGCTATGTGTTATTTTTATGAATGTGTATTTATTACTCAATTAATATTAATGATTCTAATGAATTAATCTACCTAATGTCTAAAATGATATGAAACGAATATATGTACTATGCTTACGTTAATCGAATTGAATGACAAAGTAATTTGTTTTCAATAACTTTACTCGCAATGCAATATAATCACATTATCCCTTGGGAACTTCCACTTCCCAGTATAGGACGTCCGAAATCCCTGTAAGAATTGAACATATGTATCTGCTTTATTTTTGACCGAATTTCGGATTTTGTTTTTTAGTTCGGGGATGAATTTCAATAATATACGAAACACGTCTTCCATCAATTCTGTTAAAAATGTTTATGCATAATTTTAAGTAGATTGGACCGAGCATTCACGCTATTTACTTTAAACTTGAAGGCCCAAAAAGTAAAATATATATTGTTAAAGGTATATTATTTATTTACTTCTTAGCGTTTTTTGAGTCGGGAGCTTTTTCAATTTATAATTTAACTTTTTAATATTTGAACGCACAGATGACATCACAGCGCCATCTGGGAAATGAGAATGGCAGTATTTACACTCGAAGCTTTTAGAGTTTCAGTAGGTAGCCATTTTGACAGTACTTCGCGCACGTTAAATATATCAAGCTTGTGAACTGACTAAAAAGTTCCTTTATACAATCATAGAGGGCGCTGTGAGGTAAGATATTAGACCGTTATTAGACACATAGAATTTACTTACATATTTTTAAAGTAATCAATTATGAAAGAACATAATTTAGACTATTTTTGACATAATTAATCCAATTAGAAACTAAAGAGACCTAGTGGTCAAATATTTAGAAATAGAAAATTATTATAAGTATTTTATCTCAAGCTTAGATTTTTTATTACATTTAATTATAATTTACATACATATATTGAATCCCTAAATTTGCAACCTATTTTAATGTATCGTTGGTTGGATTTAGGTCGTTGTCCTATGCGCCCCGCCCCCGGCACCGACGTCACACGCGTGACGTCAGAGCTCACCTGCTTCCGCTCCCCTCCACACCGATCCACCCACCCTCTGGCCAAGGGCTTAGCCCGTTCTGCAGTTTATTACACTCATTAGAACATTTTCATTACAACCTTAATGTCTTATTATGCATTGAAAGTTAATATTTATATTTATTATTCCAATATAATAATTTCGGAAAGACAAACCGCGTTATGTGAAAAATCACAAAAGGCAGCAACAAGTAATTCATATCAAATTATTGTACGAATTAACATTATGTTAGTAAACTCATATATCATACCTAATATATATTCTGCATATATTATATTACATATTATTCTTTTACCCACATGAAATAATTTACATACAATACAATATTCTGTTATTCTATCTGGTTATTTATAATTATTGAATTATTGTTAGACCATTACCGAATTAGGCTAATGGGATTCCGCAAGGGCGTTTGTTTTGTTAACTTTTTATTTATTCTACTATAGTTCATTATTTCATAAACTCTGTGTTGTAATTAATTAATTATACAATTTTAAGTAGGAAAGTATATTTTCGTTTGAATCAAATGAGTTTTCTTCAAAGAAGATTCTGCCATATCATTTGCCTCTGTTTTATGAAAGGGCCTCCTTAAAAGTGTTACACATTGAAGTATTGATCGGTGGGAAGCAGAGGCACTCTTGTCTATAATAACTTTATTTCTATCTTCATTCGTTGACACCGCCCATAAACTGATAACCTGTTATTAATAAATACAAGCCGGACTAAGATGCTGTGATTCTATAATATGGAAGACTTTAACTTCCATATTGCGCTAGGTTTACAATGGTCAACGTTATATTGGGGAAAGCTATTATCAGAATTATCTACTCTGAGCTATAATCTAACAACAAAATATTGTCTTGTGCTTGCGTTGAAAAATACGATCAATGAGAACTTCTTCGATCAAATGAAACCTTAGTATCCACATAAGTTCCACACACATACATTATTAAGATACATCTTAAAAATGAATAAACCTACCTAATACCACTAAGGTGGCACACCAGCATACGGTCCATCTGATGGTAAGCACTAAGCAGTCGCCATAGCATATAGCCGCCAGCAATACCAGGAATATTACTAAAGAGTTACCTACTCTGTTGTTGATGAGGACTCACTGTGCTAGCAGCATCACTACTAGCGCAGCGCATCCACGTGAAGCACTGGCAACTTTACCTACCGCAGAAAAACAACACTACATCAAAGTAATGTAATTTCACTAGGGTATTCTGTAAGGTGGAAGTGCACTAAGAAGTATATATATCAACTTCGAAGCAAATTTCCGCCAAAATAACTTTCTACTTTTTTTAACGCCGTTAGGGGATGAATTTCAATAATATACGAAACACGTCTACCATCAATTCTGTTAAATAAGGTTTATGAGAAATTTGAAGTAGATAGGACCAAGAAATCACTTTGTCCCATACATACTTTGCCTCCCCTTTTCACCCCCTTAGGGGTAGAATTTCTGAAAATCCCATCTTATCGAATGCCTACGTCATGGAAAGAACACACCCATAACCAAGTTTCTGGTATCTACGATCTGCGGTTTAGGGTGTGCGTTGATCCGTCTGTCGTTCAGGACAAAACCTTTTATATGTATAGATAGTAGTTGTAAATGGTTAGCATTAATTTACATTATTATTGTATTCAGCTAAAGATAACTGTTTGTTTTCCGAATAAAATAAATTAAAATAAAAATAGATAGAAGAAGATAGATTATAAAAAACTTGCCTTATTTCAAATTTGTAGGCAATATTCCTACTATTTCGTCATGATTCGCTTGGAAACCATGAGTCATGTGGTTTTAACGTGGTCGGCCGTAAGTCACAACTCAGAGTAACTTTTTAATGCTTAGAGCTATCCAGCAGCTTAATCATGTAAACAGCCGCGGTAAATCGAGCTCCAGCATTCGGGTATACATATACAGTGTACTTAACTGTAAAGTATAAGAATTACAAGACATAAAATAAGATTAACAGAGACATTTGCAAACATGAATATAATATGGTATTGTTTGCTACATTCCCGGTTTTTCAGCAATTAATGTGCCCTTGTAAAAATATCTAATAATGTTGAAACAACATTCTCAGTCAACTCAATCAATCGTCTTTGAAGTCTCTCATTACCTACTACGGACGGAAGGAAACAAACCAACCAAAACTGAAATCAGTATTTTGGCAGGCAGTATGTTTTTCCTGTTTGAAGCTTAATTTTACAAAGATTTGGAAACTAATAAATAATCTGGGCTAGTTAATACCATCGACGACTACAGATGCACATAACATTTCTGAGTACCTTCGTCCACATGTGTGTGTATGTACCATGTGTATTGTTCATGAAATATTTATGTGTGCGGCACACACAGAGCTGTGCAATATAAATCTTTTCTTATTCGTAAAATAAAAAGAAAGAATTTCGAAAGCAAACAGGGCTCATTCGTTTGTCTACGCATAGGAATGTGGCCCATTCCTATCGTAGCTAGCTACGTGCGTAGAATCGCGTAGGCAGCTGCGACATCTCGTAGCAGGAACGTAGGTACTACATGTTTGTGTGAAAACTTCAACCAAGTTTATGTAAGTACGTACTAGCAAGTCGAATATAATAAATTAAGTGTATATTACGTATTATACGTACAAATGCAGTTGCACATGCGAGTGCGTTGGATGCGGCCGGCATTAAATCACTCAATGTGCAAATCTATGGCAGCGGCCTTTGTTCAACAGTCATCGTTCGTTGACTGATGATGATGATGTGTGTATGTTTCCGAACGGTTTTAGTCATATGCGCGTGCGAATCTACGCTATCGAATAAAGTGGTTATAATTATATATTCAACAGGTATTTAAAGCTTTATAAAATTAATAAATAATTTATAAGCTTCCTTACTATAGTATATATATGTTACCTGATTTAATATGATTTTACACCTAACATAATCTCCGGTTTTCAGTAATCGGCCATAGTTTATTCGAATATATGATGTTGGTTCCTCTAGTGAATGTTTTATGGGTAGAAGGAATATTGTAAAACTTCGTCATGTGATATTACTTAAAGTATATCCAAGCATTATTTATTAAGGACCCTTAAATACACACTTTAATTAATTAGCTAAGCTACCCAACCCTTTCGGAAATAGATACCTTCATTATGATATAATATTTCGAACTACAACTTGAAAAGCCACTTGAGATATTCCGTGAATTTTAAAAAGTTCCGCGTTTCATCAAACGGTTATGTTTGTAGGGGTAGTACGCTGTACTAAAAGGCTACCTGGGTGCCCAATCCCGCGAAACTGCAGCTCAAAAATCGATTAAGCGGTTAAGCAACATAAAGGTCCCGAGGTAGAGAGCCCTCGTGGAGAGTTTTGGAGCATGCCGCGGGTCTGCAGAGAGCGCATGCGCGGGGTGGAGGCACGCGCTGACGTCACACGTCGCGCCCGGGGCGCCGCGCCAGTGCCTCTCGCGACCGCGCGATCAGTCACGCGCGACTCCCGCCCTATATCGCCTGATCACGATCACGAGCTTCCGATGTAAATAATTGGTTATCATAAGCCAACGATTATTGTCGAGAGCAGCCCGCGAGCGGTGTGCACCGCGCGCCAGCACGCCGCCACGTGACATTACCTTACCAAACACAGTGCGTGCCTCCACGCTCACCTTCACGTACTTCATACATAAACACATACGTACATACACTTGCCTATTTACTGTACACGCAAATTGTAGAATGTAGCTAGTGCGCACGAACATACTGTCATCTAACTCGAATAGTTTACCCCATTGTTTATATTATTACATGTGAACTGACTATGATGCTTCAATCTTTGAAACCAGTGGCATTGTGATACAAGGTTCCTTTGTGATGTAAATAATGATCTCATATGACATATTATTTTACACTGGAAATTCATTCGGTTGTCGAGTTTGCATGAAATGACAAATAGCTACGTATTTCAACATTTAAATTTTCGAGGCGTTCTGTAATTTTAGCTGTTGTTTAGGTAACTGAGCTAGATAGTTTTGAAATAAATAATAAAGATCTTAATATGTTCGACATAGGGTTTGATGTTGGATGAACCAGTACGCTCGCTTGAGCAACTTCGATGCACGGATGTGAGCTAGATCTAAGATAGATAATAATATCGAGTTTGTGTTATATAGAGAGACTGATGCGACTTTTATGACCTCCACATGATCTGCTTTACGTACGCTTTACTTAACTATAAACGTTCCTACCATTTTGATTATTCTTTTGGTAAACAAACCGCATAGTTTTGGACTACTGTTTATTTATTCATTCCCTATAATAAAGCTAAGAAGCTACGTAAAGAGATACTTTACTTTTCAACTTTTGTATAAATGATTTCCTCGCCTTGATTTTCTTTTCAAATAAATATAAATTTCTGTTTTTATCAAACAAATGCCCGATGAAAATTCTGATCAAATTCAAAATGTGATCCTAATATCTCAGAGTAGATAAAATACTACGTACAACTTTAGTATATTATCTACTCTGAGGTACAACTAATATCGAGAGATAACATTAGTTATTATGAAGTCAATTTTAAAGTTCATAATTCAACTGGCACTGGCTGTCAACCCTTCGACAGTTTTAGGCAAATGAAAGGACTTTAAAAACAAACGTACATAGATTATCAAGGTGTTCTATATAAGTTATAATATGCATATTAACCAGTACAAGTCTGGTAGTTTAAATTAAGCTCTTAAGGAATTTGCGTTGATTTAATATTCATATTACATAACTCCAAGCTCTTTCTCCTCCTTACAGAATGTATAATTAAATATTATAGTTTCTTCGTTACTTTCCGCGACATTGTTCAATGAAATCTTTAGATAATTTTTGAAAAACTACTTCCAAGACGTATAATAATAAATAAATTAAATTGCCTTTTTTTATACAAATGTATAACCATTTCGTGTAAATACTTATTTGATTTTATAGAATGTACGGTACCCCTGTCTGTTATACCAGTTTTTGTTCTTGAATCTGTTAGAGTTCCTTACAAAATAATTATATTAAATATAAAAAAAATGTGTTAATTCCACTTATTATAAATTAGGTTTCCATTTACATTTCATCTAAAAATGGAACAAAAATACCAGACGCAAATGAAAAGACTCCGTGGTATTTATTTCCACATTTGGTTCGGAACACCAAAATATTCCTAATTCTTTATGAAGGTTCATTGTAACTTTCCAAGATCAATTTTGTACAAGTCCGATCAGATGTTCTCAATTTTGTTGAGGAGCGAACTTACTTTTATGGCTTCAATAAAACATGAATATTTCCTTCAGCTGTACGCCGAGCGACGACTTTCGTTTCATCACTCTATCCAATTTGGTTCCTTCCACTTTGCCCTTGGGCTTATTACGAAGCTCCAGGCGGGTATGTATTCATGTATTGTGCGTGCGTAAGCAGCACGTAGATGAGCTGATCCGACTTTGGCTAACAAGCGCATCGGCTCACCCACTTCTCGTAGGGCGGTGGTCACACGAGGCACACCGCATACCTACCTACCACTTCTTCACAAAAAATATGTTTTACTCAAATGTATCGCGGAACATGACATGGACATAGGCAAGTATTCTAAAACGAAACTAAGGCATGAATCTCGACCCAAATCTACATTTTACTAGAGATTAACTCTAGAAGAACCCGAGTCAAGGTTACTTAAACACTTGAAGCATAGAAGTAATGATCAGGTGAAATGAAAACACTTGTCTTATTTTAGAATACCGGCCTTAATTTTCTTCCAATACTCACGTCATAAGCATTCCATAGAAACAAAATTGTTTCTATTGTGCGTTACATTTTTAAGCGCCTTTCCGAGACATATTATCTTAGGGTTGAAAAGTTGGTTTTCAGGTACAGAACCTGAAGGACTATTACTAAGCCTCTGCTCTGTGGCGCTTTCCATCTATCCGTCCGTCTGTCTATCAGAGGGCTGTATCTCATGATCCGTAATAAGCCAACTATTGAAACTTTTACAGATTGTGTATTTCAGTTGCCGCTATAACAACAAGTAATAAAATTAAATTGAAAATTAAAGGGGGACCATTTAGGGATGACGGATGAATCGTAATAGAAACGTGTATTTTGTCTTTTAGTACGGAACCCTCGGTGTGCGAGTCCAACTCGTACTTGGCCGGTTTTATTTCGTCTTATCATGACATCGACTACGCCCACGACAATATACCTATAAAATGTCGTTTTGGTCAGTGCGCGGTAAAGGGGCATCCCCTTTGTTCCAAAGAGTGCAGTAGGTTAACTTCTATTTTGTGATGTCGATCCTCGAAACCCTTTTCCATGTGTCAGATTTGGATACGCCTGTAATGGATCTGAAAGGAAAACGGATTTCCGTAGGGCACTCACACGTTCGAGATAAATTATGACTTGTACACAAATTTCATAATATACCAATCTGTTGTTAGGTTAGAACTTTGCTTTGAGTACTTTATATACATTTTTATTCAGACTTTATCCAAAGCAATTAAACATAAGTTTCCTTTTGATAACTTTTATTACAAATAATAATTATATCTTACAATGAATGTTCATATTGGATACCTTTATTAAATATCGTCAGTAATATGTTTATAAATTCTATTAGATATTTCTTTTAATCATATTGAAACAAATATAATCTAATATTCTGTCTATAACCTAATATGTATTTTGATCCTCTCACCAAATATTGCTCTCGTTTACTTATAGATTTGATTGGTTTTTTTTATATATTAGCAATTTGTTATCTACTCGTATCTCTGAGAAGATTTATATGTAAAATCTTAATTTAATATTTATTGTGGCATTCGCTGAATCAGTTTTTCAAAGTTATTATGAAAAATAAGCGTATATAATCGTAATTTTGGTACTACTTATTGAACTTCACATTTACATTATGTTTCAAATAAGACTACTATACTTTAAATAAGGGCTCTGAGTTATTTTTTGTAAATATAATTTAATCTTTCTAATGTTAAAAAAAACGCAAATGATTATTACCCCTTTATATTAATCGCACAATAGCTCAGTCATAACACTAGGGAGAAAAGCACTCTGTTATATTATTATAAAAGTATGAAATACCCTTATCCATTTACTGTGCGAGAGTTAAATTGTTTTCGCGATAAGTATTGCGAGAGTTGTAAGTTAATGGAAATCTGCGGTAGGGCAATGTTATATTAGAAGCAGCACGGTCGGGAGTCTTCCTCTACTGGGAACTCAATCACTTATAAATACATATATTCTTGTGATATATACTACAAATATAGTCAATTCATATCTTAGCATACACAGACACACCTCTATTGAAATACATAAATACACTACTGCTATCAACAAAATTCTTAATTGCATTTAACTAAACGACTTTTAAGAAATGTGTTTGATTAGTTCATCCAATACTTATTAAATGATCTCAGAGCAGACCATTTTTTTAAATAAACGTTTAGTCTCTTCAATTCAGCATTACACACAAATTAACAAGGAAGCTCGAATTGACGCATAGTATACATTGGTTAATGTAAACTAGAAATATTAGCGAATCGATATACGTAAAAACAGAAACAGTATCTCGCTGGTGGCTACATCAAAATTGCCATAGTTTGAACGCTGAATCATCGAGCACCGTGTGTTGAACTAAGTATTATAAAAATGTACTGTGAATGGTATATTATGTGATGGTACTGTGAGACAGCCGGACGTTCTCAAGTGACGCGTAGTTGTAGTTACTGTGGGCAATGTTTGTGGAGTGAGGCGAGCCCTGGGCGGGGGCGGGTCGCGGCGCGCGCGCTGTGATGCGATGGGCCAGGACTGGTGCTTCCGCCGTAAGAGGAAGCGCAGCAGCAGCCAGGACGACACCCAAGCGCATCACACCCGGTAATAGCATTTCACACCCAACATTTTTTTATGTGTAATATCGTTCGTCTCGCTTTCCTGCAAATGATTTTGCCGTCAGATGTTACACGTCATATTATGCGACTACTGTAAGTCTCACTCGCTCGTTTTTAATACAGATTAGATAATATACTACGAACGCTCGTTGAGGTTGATTATGAAAAAACGCGTAAAAAAATAATATGGTCCATATCCTTCCCATAAAACATTTTCATCAAGAATGAAGAAGGCCGGGGCTTGAACCTAGACCCATCAAATGACAGACGGTCACTTCGTCAACACGGCCACCACGACTATGTGTATTTTTGGAGATACCACAGTGTATTATGTGTTTTCTTCTTGAATAATGTTGACCATGGACCCATTCTTATGACTTGCTAGGTCTTCTTACTATTCTAATCATGGTCGTCATGGCAACATCATCTTTTGGAGTTTGGACGCATGTCAAATTCGCAAGCCGAAAACAAGCCAAATTACATATAAATTATACATTGTTCATTTAATTTCAAGTTTACACTGAAGCAAAACAAATTTGTTTTGGCTATTTGTTAAGATTTGAGTCTCGACTAATTAGACAATCATCAACAAGTTTCAAGTTACGAAGTGTTATTGTTATACTTCTGAAGATTCTTGTTATACAAATTTATTTATAGATTATTATTTGCTACTAGTGTAGGTATGTATTTGAGCAGCACTGAGGCTTGAATATGAAATGGGCCTGACTACGGGAGTTTCACGTAATATATACATATGTGTCCTAACTAACCAACACAGCGATAATTGAAGTGGTTGTTGAGAATTGTCACATGAATATATATGTGACTAGCGGCCCGCCCCGGCTTCGCACGGGTAGACTTTTATATCAAATATTTTGTCTACCCGTGCAAAGCCGGGGCGGGCAGGTAGCCTATGTTAATCAGTAATAGTGTAGCTTTCTAACGGTGAAAGAATAATAAAGTTCCCTCTAAATGGTTCCACAAATCACTTCATTGGTAGTCCTGTGGCGATGCCTGTAGATTCCGCACTCGGGATATTAACCCACCTTTGTAAGTAGATTAACTTTTTAATTGTCGTTGTGCCAGTAATTTGTTCTATTTTCAAATTACCTAAACTGTTTTTATTGGTTTTACGTGCGAATGTGAAGTGATTGTGTGCAATTAATTTAATTTTAGAATCGTTTTGATTAAACGTGCCAGATTATGCCTGATTTAATTTATTTAATTAAAAATACTGCATGCAATACTGTCATGACTTTTTGAGATATCGAATTTTTGGCTTTGGTAGAGATTGGTCCATTTTAAAATATTTATTTTCTATTGTTTACTGCTTTTTTCATCACTACATAGTATAAAACGAAGTCGCTTCCCACTGTCTGTCTGTCCCTATGTATGCTTAGATCTTTCAAACTACGCAACGAATTTTTATGCGGTTTTCAGCAATAGATAGATCATCAACAGAAGGTTTTTATGTATAATTAATTTGTGTTTTATGGGTATTTAGCTTATATAGCCAGTGTGATTAAAAGCTAATATTAAAAAATAAGGGTTGATCGTAGAAGGGTGAAAATTGAGGATTGTATGTATTTTTGTATGTTGTATCATAAAAAAATAGAAATTAAAATTTTTGTCTAAAAAATAAATAAAAAAATTTAGTGGTGGACTACCCCTAACATTTAGGGGGATGAAAAATAGATGTTGGCCGATTCTCATAGATACCGGATAAGCACAAAAATGACGATTGATCAGTTTTCGACCGGAGAGGAAAAATGATTAAATTACTAAAATGGCTATTAAAAAATAAGGGTTGATCGTAGAAGGGTGAAAATTGAGGATTGAATGTATTTTTGTATGTTGTATCATAAAAAAATTAACTTACAATTTTTGTCTAAAAAAAAAAAAAAAATTAGGGGTAGACTACCCCTAACATTTAGGGGGATGAAAAATAGATGTTGGCCGATTCTCATAGATACCGGATAAGCACAAAAAAAAAATTCATCAAAATCGGACAAGCCGTTTCGGAGGAGTATGGTAACGAAAACACGAGAATTATATATATTAGATGGGGCGTTGGAAAATGTATCTATACATTTTACAACGCCCTATAGTTACTGTCATAATTTTTTTAAGCATCAATGCTATTATTAAATTTTTATCCAAAAAATAGAGATGCTTACTGTACTCGCATTTGATGTGTTTGGTTATTACCAAACACATCAAATGCACTAAACAACTTGGTCAAATTAGATAATGCGTTCTTCCCCGATTTCCTATTACACGCATCCATCCCACGAAATCACTCCTACAGATTGTAGGAAAGTGGGAGGAAATATGCTACGCATCCATAAATGTCCAAATTTCCCAATGTCCACTGTCATACAACGATTCTGTTTGTACATAGTACTTGTGTACGTAAATCTGAACTCTCCGACAATCATTATGTTGTTATGGGACGCTTATATCTCCGGCGTGGGACTACCTTACATCCATCATCAAAATATATTATGATCAAAAACAAAAATAATCTCATTGGTCCACTTTCGATGTACACTTCTAAACATTCGAGAATATTGAATAATAGACGTACTTACTCTTTCAGTTCAAATTACATTATTTACAACATATGATCATTTTGATGTTCTGTAGAAATCCTAGCCAAATGAATTTATTACCAACCAAAACAACAGATTTTATTTTTGTGCTTTATCTATAGTAATATTATAAAGAGGTAAATTTTGATTGTTTGTAACTATGTTTTTATATATTATTTTTTGCTTATGTAAAACTACACTACTCCTGAGCAACAGGCATCTCATTTTTACGCAGGTTTCGATGCAGTCGCGGGGAATAAATAATATATTTTTCAAAGTTATATATATGTATTTATATGAAAGCCGTGGTGGCCATGTGGTATTGAGCATTGCCTGCAATTTTAGTGTCGCAATTCTAATCCCACCACCGTTCTATCTATACCTATGAGTTTTTTTTTAAAACTGAAGCGCTGCGATTAGTCAAACCACGTGGCTTACGGTAAGAACACCTGCATACGCCTCAAACGAAATTCAAGGACGTATGTAGTACCTAAGAGACGGCTACCGACTCATCACGACACGTTAGCACCATATTACCAGTTTTTATCGGTTAAAAATATTGGTTGAAAAACGTTTATTTCCTTTATTATATTTTTACAAGAGATTCACCCTTCTGTGAGACCTAGCTGGCGAGTGCCATCGCCACATAAACTGCAGCCAAGCTGTACTCGTTCCACTTTGAAGGACACAGTAGCTATTGATGTAACTGAGCTTATGAGACTGAAGAAAGAGGCAACAAGCGCGTTTTGGTGCCACGCAGCACTATAAACGAATATTTACATATTGTAAAATTCTACTTATTATTAGAAATGCGAATGTTTGTGAGAATGGATGTATTGGTTGCTTTTTTGTTTTTTCACGCCAAAACTATTGAATGAATTTGGATTACATTTGGCAAACCGATAGTTTATAACCTGGATTAACACATAGAGTACCTTTTGTCCTCGCAAAATATTATAATCCCGGGAAAATGTTAGGTTCCTCTGGGATGGGAAGCTCAACGCGACGAAGTCGGGGGCAAAAGCTACTCGTGGTAGGCAACAGTATTGACAGTCTATTAAAGAAACTTAAAATGCATTTTATGGGGTTGTTTGGATTACTTTTTAATAAGAGCTATGTCTATTGTGATCGGCATACATTATACACGTGCGATAGCTCGCGTGAATGTCGTGCTATACATATAGAGCTAGATAGTCTCTAGAGATTGTGTGAACAGCACTGGCTAGTGGCAAGTGGATAATTGCATCCTAATGGCCGCCGCGCGCAAATGCGATTAGCCTTTAACCTCTTGACGTCACAATCAATAGCGCTTGCCAACTGAACAATAGTCAACACTTCTAAAAAACTGTGTACCTAGTTTTATATTACTTTATAGACATGATTTGAATGAGTGGATAAATTCCAAGTTTGAATAATTTACTCAGTACGTGCGTACGTACGTATGACTATTTTTCATTGTGATTTGCATACAATTATCTTTGAAGTCAGTTTAATCGTACCGGATCATATAATGTTCTCTCAACCTAAGTCAGGATAAGCCTTTAAGATAAAGTAGTAATAAAATTCATAAAAATACACACAAAAAAAAGCTATGTATATACACTTTTTTTAAGTTGTGTTGTATAAATTTTTGGTGAAGTAATTTTCATGATGTTATCTTTAAAATATACTGTAATGCCAAAATATGTTTGAATACATAATATTAAAATAATTAATACATATAGACCATCACTTTATAGATAGATTATCGAAGCCAAGACAAACATAGAGGGGAAACGGCTCCCTATAATGTTTCCTAATTACTTTGCTAGAACATCCTGACCTACGTACACATTTATTATACAAGGAACAATCAGCGTTGTTCATATGCCGCAATTGCATCTACGTGCAATCCCACAGTAATTATGTTTGGCCACAAGCGTAATAATACAGTGGCGGAGACAGCCATTACAGCCCAAGGTGACTGGCATTGTGCTCTCAACGAATACCTCCACAATAAATATACAGTACGTACCTGTGTGACGGTCTACTGTTGTATTATGTATACACGTATGTACAATGTGATGGTATTTTAACCACAATGTCGCCCATAGATTATACACTTACATAGGACAATGTCGCCCAACAATAGTCGCTTTACGATTTCTGGCAAAACTATTCAACTATTAGGGGTTATACAACGTACTTAGTTTTAAACGACTTTAAAGGCAAATTATATGCTTATATTACGAATGCGCATACTAGGAAAATTATATGCTTATTCTACGCAGATATTTCTGGGAGAAGGTTTAATGAAATTGATTTTCAGTAAAAATATATTTAAACCAAAAATTGTAAATATTTAACTCGAATCACCGAACATTTTTAAATAATATAAATATTGCATATGATTAGAAATCATAACCTCATGGTCTTCCTGCATGGTTGTTATCTATACGAGGATCCAATAGGTGGCGCTGTTGCCGAGATCCAGAAGATTATATAACTACGCGAGCGCGAATAAAGTTTTAGTTTATACATGAAAATCGCTGTTACTCAACACCTTTTAAACCAGGGCTCGAATTTCAAACAGCCTTTCTAGATACCCAATATCAGTGCTTAATACCTGTTGAGATTTCCTAATCTGAGCAAGTGGTAATTATTTAGGAAATACCGTCTTATCGATTTAAACTGCACTTCGGATTAAGGGCACTGACATCGGTCAAGTTCACGCAACACGTGAGCAGCTAGCGATGTCTGATCAGCCTTTGCTCCATACCAACCGACACGCCTACATGAAAAAATAAAAAAATTCAGTACATATTTTAAAGTGCCTATGCTACCCATATTTCGTACTTCGTACGTAAACATAAACAAAACGTCTCTATCAAGATACTAAATCTAAGCTTTATTATCTCACCGATGATAAAAGCTTTTGTGACAAAGGTAACGACCTCAAAGAAAATTCATTTTCTATAGGTAACATATTATAATATTGCTTTCTAATCCAGTAAGCTCAGTATTACATTGAAACCAGCCGTCGTGATTCGTAGCAAGCTTCAGTGAAGACGCTAGGTTTTCGCCTGACCTATAAACGAACGCACTTGAGATAGTGGATTAAAGTGACTCTTGGGTCTGAGCCTTAAGAGCCACTTCGGCTCGACAACGAAGTGACTTGCGTCAGTTTCTACACAAGGGTTGCGTGGCACCGTACGCATGCGGCTCGCCCGACCGACCCCCGGCAAAATGGCGGCGCCAACATGGCCGCCGGGCAGCCGCAGGATGCTCCGCGACGCTGCTCCTGTCCGAAGTGACGTTGACACAATTCCACACCGCGCAGCACACCATCACACGCAAATCCGCTCTGAAATCTCGGGTGTCATCGATTTATCCCTCGTAGTGGCCAACCGCACCACGGACGCAACGATTAGCGCGTGCAACAAGTGATATCGTTTCAAAACTCGGACAGATAAATGACGCACTAGAATTATATTTCAGCTGTGATGTGATAGTGGGTCGTTTATAAATATAGAACGTGCCCTTTTAGCCGATGGCGGCGCGGGTGAGCCAAGTAGTGAGTGACGTCGGCCGCTCATGTTCCCCGCGCCGCGCGGCGCAACGTCAACATTGCCGGCCGCGTCACGCTCAGCGTCCCTCGCCCTCGCCTCCTTTCATAACATCAACACGCACGCACACGCATTGCAATTAGCGGCACTTTGAATCCAAGTCCTAAGCAAATATCCGGCATGTCACTAGTTACTACGTAGCCCTACCTGTCAACCGACCGAGTGATAACGTTTTGATACGTCTTTTTATCATATCTACGTTTGATAGTACATCTCCAATGACTAAGTAAATGAAGATAAAATCAATGATTTCAATACGGATAAGTTCATTGAAAATAAATCAGTCAATAATGACGGTATCACCAGTTTATAATAGAGAGTGCGCGCCGGCGGCGGCGAGCCGCTGAGCGCTCACAAGGCACAGTTGCGGTCGTGCCAGCGCGTGGACCGCGCACCGGCACTCGCGACCCACGTGAATTTCATGTGCAATGAATTGTCTGCATCGGACAGCAGTGAACTGAGTGCGACACGTGATAAGTAGTGCAAAGACAGTGTGAACTGTGACCGATGCGGTTGCGTGGCGGTGGCACGGGTGGAGCGGAGCGGCGTGTCGGGTGGCGAGGACCCCGATAGCCGGCAGCGGCATGCTGACATTTGTGTTTGCGCTTTGGTCGGCAGCGCGCGCGCTGGGTTGGGTCTGCGACCCAGCCTCATCGCCCGAGGCGGAGGAGGCGCCGGTTCTGCCGCGGCTGCGCTCGGCGCGCGCTTCCAGCGACCTCTCCACGTTGAGCACCACCACCACTAGCTCTAGCCAGACTAGCTCCGGCGAATATCCCAAGAGGTCCACGCACCACTTCCTCACGCTCCTCCTCTACACACACATCGTGACTATGTCCTCTTGGTTATAAGACCACATATATGTCGTACATATTTGAATAACCTAATTTAAGTTTCAGAACTTATTAGCACAGGGAGTTTCTCAGATCTTATGTACTTTTATATACCTTGTTTTAATAGTATAATATTTGGTAGAAGGATGAAAACTGACCCTGCTTTGTAGTCTCAAGAAAACACTACCCAACTACAGAATTGTGTTGTTATCAAGTGTGACGTGAGTAAACAAATCGCAATATCAAGTACTGAACAGGCATCAAGATACGATAACATCAATTGCGGCATAACATTACATCATTATCGATGTATATTTTAGCGTTAATACATATAAGTATCAATGCAATCGAGTGATTTCACATTAAATTAGCAGCCTTATTACTGTTTATATGTTACAGTATAGTAAGTAATTAAATAAAATCAAAATTTCAGTGAAAGGCTTCATACCTACGTATGGCTCGGTTTAAAGGAAAATTTTATTAATTGCGTTAAATTAGATTCTCAGAACAACATCAAAGTGAAAATCAGTCCCTTGGCCCTTGTAATTTGCGCTATTTGCTGTGGAGTAATATTAAATTTTCGTGGAATGTCGTCACGATATTCCATATTTCAGTATCCAATATCGTAGAAAAATAAGGTATATAAATATGAAAATGGTAGCGTCGAGTATCGGAATTATTGGAAGATATAATTACCTATCGATGGGAAGGTTCTTTTGACCCAAGTATTTGGAGTGGAACCAGCCCTCGCCGAGATATCTACACGCTCCGTAAAGGAAATATCCGAATAAAATTACTTGACGCCCTCTTTATTTGTTCCACTGTCACACACAGTTTTTTTTACACTAAACAACCATAGTATTGTGCTCAAACCGGTGAATAGTAAGGTGTTGCGTGTCTCTTGAACCAAGATTACATTTCGATCGATGTGTGTAATCCCATACTCTAACCACTTTGGCAGAACACCAAACTGTATTAGAAAAATACTACTTTACGTCATCAAAACGTAAACGTGACGTTGAAGTGTTTACATAATGTAGTGAACGTTACTAAATGGATGAGGAATGCGATGTGGATGGCGGTGGTCACAATTACAAATAATATACTTAGTGCCCTCATCACCGAATAAGACAAGAGATTTGTCACGCCTCGTTTTGGGTTTGATACGAGAACACGAGTGTCGTGCGCGCATATCGCTGTACTGGCTCTAATTCGTAATAGATGAGAGATCTCTTGTCTTATATTCCTGTGATACGGGTGCAGATGGAGCGAGGCACCGCGACGGTGGAGTGCGCGAGGAGCATCGCGAAGGCCACTCCGAAGACCTCCCGTGTCTGTCAGAAGAAGGACCACTGGCAGGTACTATGGTGTTTACGATAGGATAATGTCACTCGCTTAAATTTTTTTTTTTATGTCGGTTAAGAAAACAAATTAGCTAAATATGTATAAAAGCGTTCTAGATTTGCCATACTGTATTCAGTATGTAGCTTAAATTATTATTTAAGCTATGCAAACCCATATAATTTCAGAGTATCTCGTGCTACGCCTCGTAGCAGCTACAAGTTTTTATAACGTAGCACAGGACCACGCTGCTACGACCTCGATCTACAAGTACCGTAGCTAACATTAATAAAGTGTAACCCAATATGTTTATAAACAATATTACGAGTTTAAGTTTTACAATATACATACAATTTATGGTAAAATTAGCTTGGATTGGTTTGTAATTTTAAAAACATTACATACCAATCCAAGCTAATTACCACTTTATAAAATTAAACAACCTTTTTTTCATACAATTTGTGTAACAAACAACCTAGCATTAAATATACTATTTCTTTGAATAACTTATGTAGTTTTAATTTTATTCTTTTGATTTCACTAGTCTCAATGAAACTTATAACGAAAAGATGCACAAGCAACCCGCAACTTTAAATAAACAAATTCCTATTTGAGCTTCGAAATGTAGCCCCACATGTCAATAGGTGACGGTTTTTAATGTAGAGGGAGAGGGAGTAACTAATTTTAACAGATGTTAATTTATGGTTTTTAATACAATTCCTCTTTTAACCATCGGCCGTATAATTTTTATGTTGAAAAGTATTTACTTATATAAACATAATGATATTTTTATGCACATCGATTTACTTGTTCAAATCTCTAACAATTATTATATCAGGAACACAACAAACAAAGAGTAGAAAGTTTCAATCATACCGAGTAGAGTACGCTGCATGGCTTAAACGCCTGGCTTGAGAAGTTAAAACGTTAGACATCAAATTTTAGGACGGGACTGGACCAGACGATTGTATGTCATAACAATGTTTTGAATAATTTCTCTGATAACTCGTTTGCCAAATCACTGAATAACAAAAAACCGGGCCCTTAATTGACTCGATTGACTGGTGTCTGTTGTCACGCCTCTGCATACCCCTTTCTACGCTCTTCCGGAAAAGAATATACGTATTTATTTATGTGATTACCAAGTTCATATTTTATACTTTAATACGATATTTTCAGAGTGCGCAACGCGCAATTGATACCCCTGCCTGGCTTGGAGTAGATAATATATATAGTACAAACAATATAGATAATATAAACAAAAATATGCAACAACTATTTGTATACCTCTAAACTCCCAAACTAGCTTACGTCTCACATGATAGTAGGAAGTTACCGTTAAGACTTGCAACACCAGGGATATCACTCGCGCGTCGCGGACCCTAATACTTAGCCAATTTATTTAATTAATGTATTACCAGTATATTATGTATCCATTCTGAGGTAAACCAATGCAGTGAAGTACAAGGAATAATTTATGTTGGTTTGAAAACAGTATTTTAGTTGGTTAGTAACAGAGACCTCTCGCGGCCTTGGATGGAACTAGCAAGTCGTGTTTTCTTAGTAATGTTTTCCCCCAGACGGATTTACAGATTTCCCAGTAGATGTCGCTGGTTTAACATTGTCAACTGGAAGAACAAAACCTTAGAACAAAACCTTTGTTAGTAGAAGCTCAGGGTAGATATTAAAATACGTACAATTAGACGTATATAGCATGTTCTGAGGTGACATCAAGCGTTTTTTGTATAGAAGTTTGTATTATATACAATCGACAATGACATTTGTAAACGATCTACGATACGGCCGGAGTAATAAAATAAATATGTCCAAATAGAACGTGTAAGCATGCTAATTATCATATATAATACCTGAGGAATTATTATGTCATATTGGATGTATTTGTTGGAATCTCATCCCTTATGTTTACCCAATAATGGTTTCATAGAAACGTCCCAGTATTTGCTTGATGATGAATGCTTTCCCTGATGATTAAGTATGCTTATTTGTGGTTTTTGTCTATCCTTCTTTGCTATAAGCTGTATTTTTTTTCCAAAGAGGTTTCAAATAAAATACATTTCTATGGCAAAAGCCTTTTATTGCTTCGGTCACACTTTTGTGTCACGATGAGTCGTGTCACACATAACGCAATCGGTTACGTACATTTACTATGACTCTAGCGTAGCGGTTGTATTCTCTTGGACTATGACTAGATGCACACTTGTAGGTTGTGGTGTATTGTGTTGCGGTAAAATCGCTCGTCGCCTGGTCGCGACACAGAGGTTGTGGGGGATCTGTCGCGACTCAGTAGTGTGAATCTATCTAGCAGTATGACGCGTTACTGCGAGGGAAGCAGACCATTTTATTGTTGTCTGTTTTTATCTAAAGACTCTATGACAAAAATGTAAAGGATATTAGGATTACGGTATGCTGGGGGGGAAAAAACAAAAACATTAAATAAATCAGTCAAGTAGTTTATTTAGTCGTCAACAGAATCAATTTAATATCGTAATCGAAGCCATTGTGGGTATCAGATGATTCCATTTTCAAACACGTCTTCACCCCAAAACTGTTGAAATGAGAATGATCTCAATGATCTAAAAATGCGCCATTTTGCGACACAACACGACCCATAAGTATGAACACTCCGCGACACAACAGACGGCGCAACCACGCGCAACACCACACCACGACACAAAAGTGTGCACCAAGCATTAAGATGGGCTTAGAATATATTACCAAAGATGAAGACCATCTTGTTTTTAATTCATTTTGATAATATCAGGTAGTTTTCAATAGTAAGTGAATTTTATAGGAATAACTAATGTAAGTGGTGTAAAGTAGCTTTAGACTTAAGGAATAAATTGGAACGGGTTACTTCAAGCTACATGGACGAATCCAATTTGGTTTCATTAATCAGTCTGAATCTGCAGATGCTTCGAAATAAACCTTCATTTACTTTTTATGATCCATGATAAAATCTTTTTTTGCCTCGGACACAAAAGTAGTGTTCTTTAAGTGACTTTTTTCATCTGAAATAAATATTCATAGCAGGTGCGGGGCTATGTTTGTAGCAGTTGATGCGATCCGTGCACATTCTTAAAAAACTAATGTTACTTGAATATAATAAATCACTATTGGGTTTCAAGCATCTCTTTTTAGAAAGATAATTCGATGAACTGTTGAATTAAGTTTTAACCGTAGTTAACGAAACTTGCGTTTTTATGGACTAATTAATTTTATTCTCTATTGTAACGTAATATCACTGAAAGTATTTAGTAAGGAGCATTAAAAGTTCAAGGACTGTTTTAAGATTTAGAAAGTCAAAGTTTTTAGAAAGTTACATTCATATTATTATTAACGAGCCTAATATTTCTTTATAAACACATGATATAGCAATAACAGGTTTTAGAAAACTTCATTTAATTTTAATGATGTGTCGAATGATGTTGTCTACTGTGCGATGTTTTCGTTGCCTTATTTTCTGATTTACCTAGGTTCGGTGAGGTAGATATCCAAAAAAGAATTGAACGAATAATATCTGCATAGGTTTAAGTCTGTGGTATACGCATGGATTTGATTGAATTGAATGACAACAGTTATAAATACATATGACATATAGACTTTAAAAATTATAATCCGTTTTATCTTCATCTGATTATTTTAATGTACTTACAATAGTACACGCTGTGTCACTATACTTAGATAGCGTACTGAACGGATCTTTACTTCATACACGTGTCTGCGTCGGCGTCGGCGCCACGGGATCGCATAATTATTATGTGCTTATTGCACTTTACATTAGATTTACCACGTATACATATAAAATAATACTACAAAAATCGTTTTTATTGCTTCAGAATTCTTCTAGATGCCTGTGGCATTAAGGTAATTTAAAGTTGCTACAAAATATTGATTTATTTGTGAGTGAGTTTCTTGGCTCTTATGTTATCGTTATCGTGTACGCAGGTCGGAGGAATTAATCATTAATATATGAATAGCTGTGATATTGGTATATGTAGTATTAATGGTGGACATTTATGTTGTTGCAGCTTCGATGTGGAAAATGGTGGTGGGGCGGGCGGAGGGGCGGGCGGCGCGCGGTCGCCCCTCGAGGGGGGCTCGCCCTCCACGGCGCTCGTCCTGCAGGCCATGCCGCAGCGCCGCGAGTCCTTCCTCTACCGCTCAGACTCCGACTTCGAGATGTCGCCCAAGTCCATGTCCAGGAACAGCTCCATCGCCAGCGAAAGGTAAGCCTCAATAAAATTATCACTCGTTCTACCGGTAACTCTTATCATTTAATTATCACGTTATCACCTTTAGTAAAATATTATCAATATTTACATACATTTCCACGATCAGCGATTCCAAATTAGTTCTTTTTATAGGTTTAATACGATTCGGAATCGAAAATTACTTGGTAGAAGAAAATTTGTTTGTTTAAACTTTAATTACTTCTTGAGAGGTTTACGTATAATATTTCGGGACACGTTCCGCACTGTCTGTATGCAATAGAAACGTGATGTTATCATTATTATAATATGACAGCTTGATTTCTTGAAGCGATATACGATATACGTACCACTGTTACGCCAGTTTCATTTATAAAACATTTAGATCAACATAACGTCAAAAAATCTAACATCTCATAAAATACAATGCACGCTAACTTTATAAGAGTTCTTTTATATTATAATAAAAAATACTACCGTTATATATGCTCACTGTAGTCAGTTGAAATTTTACTAAACTGGATCTATAATGTTTTGAATACAGTTAGGTCATTATTGTTATAATCTGTTTTACCTAGAACATACAGGTATATTTATAACGAAAAACCCTCCTTTTGATTGGTCGTACTCGGTTAAAAACGAGCTGGTCTGTTTCACCCGTATTTTATGCTTTTGTTGTAAACATAAGGTATGGAATAACAGGTTTTAAAAGTTTAGTATTATTATTATGCTCTCCGTACGCTTCATAAGGTACAAAGAATATAATAAAATAATAATAGTGTTAAAACAATATCGAAAATAAGAAACTAATAAATTATATCCCCATACAAGATAACATGGTGTTTATATTTGAACATATTCAGGTACATTTACTACGTAATTACACGGACAGGCCACGGGTTCGATTGATATTAGCTGCTCATTTCGTATTTGACAAGGGTAAAACAGGGAAAGGTTTGAAACTTTGAATAATTTTATGATATGTTGAATAATTCAAACAACCTATCAAAACAAGATCACCCCATAAATATCTAGTAGAAGTGGATTATGTATGTTTTTCCATAAATCGTCGTTACAATATGTAGTGTTGAAAAACGTACACAGTACCTCAGAGTTGATAATTAAGAATAGGTAGTATTTGTATGCAGTGGCATACAAATACTACCTATTCTTTAATAAATCGGCCCTATTATATGGAAGATTATAGTTTCAATATAATAATTTCAAAACACTAAAACATCACAGCATGGGGTTCATCAAGAAGGGTTTAAAGAGATTTCTGAAGGGTGCGGCAACGCGCGTGTGATACCTCTGGTGTTGTAAGCGTCCATAGGTTACGGTAACCGCTTAACATCAGGGGAGCCGTATGCTTGTTTGCCACCTGTGGTATAAAAAAAGCAAGTTATAAGTGTGACCAAAATTAGAACATGGTTTATTATAACCGAAATATAAGATATTGTTAGATATAACAGAGATAATACGATTGTTATACTTCATGAAACAATTTGCGGAGAGATAATTAACAAGCTATTATTATCCAGTACACAGATAGTCTCACAGTAAATAATGTAATAAATACGCGGCACAATTAATTTTACATAGGATATTACTTGTATAAATTATACCTAATTACGATGAACGATGCTGCGCTGGTTCTAACGCAAGTGAAAAGTAAGCTACCTGAATATTTACTGCATCACCGTTTCAATGTTGTGTAAAACTAACAAGTTGGTAGTCAGCTTACTCACAAACAGCCTACTTCGGTGACAGCATGCCAATCGCGTATCGTATATGTAAAGTAATTAAATGTGTCGCCTGTCGCTCTTGCACTACCCAAACAGACCCAAAAGACATGTGAAACGGGAGTACACTTCATGCTGCAGCCTACCCACACTAGCACGACCTCTGACGTTACGCCGAATCCGCATACTGTAATCGCGACCTGACCTGCATCGCATAAGTGCAATAATATTAAGTGTTGCCTCAGGTCTCCGTTCTATCTTTCTTTTCCTTATTTTTTAATTGCTTACAGATTCAAGGAGGTGGAGGCGGCACAGCTGGACAGAGCGTACGTATACCTACCAACGCACTTCATATAGCACTCCACCCACCGCTTCCTCTGTCTCAGCTTCCTGCTATCCTATACCGCTTCCATTCATTACAATAGCGCGTATTTCTTGTAATTTCCTGAGTGTGTGTTTGCTTAGATGTGTTCTAAATAGCTAAACCACTTGAAAATTAATCAACGATATTGAAATGTTTTATTGGTGATAAAAAATATTAAAACGAATGATTGAATTTCTGTGGTCTATTCTCATTTGTTATTTAGATTTTTCAGTCAGACTTGTATTTTATTAATCTTTACTTTGTTTGAACAGCAAGCTTGATTTTAATTTCTCCGTATATTTACATGTTCATCGGTCAGTGTGGATATTTACACTACTTCTATAAACCAGGTCTAAAATTCAATGTAATATGATTTCGCAAGTGCCTCTATCTCATTACCAGTCTATAAGCCAACATCGGAAAACCAAAGTGTCAATTTTGATCCTGGTTTCACACATTACGGTGTTGTATTGGATTGGATTTGGTTCCTGTTTCAGCCGCCCGTATTCCATTTCGCTCAGATGATTTTACGTAAATCAACTAAACGAGATATCGAATGAAACAGGGCTGCTGCGATACCTGCCTCTCTTCACCTGAATAATTTTATCGGTATTCTACCTACGCAAACATAAGATGAAATGGAAGTAAACACGTCATAAGAAACCTCCACTTTATACGGACGACTTGCGTACGTTCGCGTTGTATTTTATGTACCTTTTTCAACAGATAATATTTTTTAAAGTGATTTTAAATCGTTGAGTAAATCGTGACTGTAATAAATATGTATCTTTTATATTTTTCGTCATTGCCCGTCCTTAACAGGAGTATCTATATTATTGAGTTCTATTAATTGTTTTTCTACTACCGGATAGATTGGCTTTATTGCTTCAACCGTTTCCTCAGTCACAATGCGGCTAGATCCTACATTGCGTAGGTGACCAGATATATTAAAATAATATGATAACCTTTTTACATAATTATTTATACCGACATATATTTCTTTTACATTCCTCCAAACATACCCACAGCTACATACATACATGTATTGTATCCGTTTGTATAAATAGTAAAGTCGGCTCGTGTATTTAATGTAATATTCTGATAGCCATCCATAAAAAGGAGTATATTAAAAAAATAAGGAAAATATTCAAATGAAAAAGCAGTAGGACGTTTAACGAAATAGTAGTAAATAGTAGTTTATGAAATAACAATATTAATCATGACGTAAACATATTATGTAATAAAAATATTATTTAAAAAAATAAATTGCTGCGTACCTGTAATTCCTCGGAATATATGTTTCTATATCCATAATTACAGGATAGGCGGCGGATAAATAATATAATCTGTCCACTCGCTGAATTGCAAATTAATGTGAGCAATGTATACAAATATTCAATCTCAATTGAAATGTGGGTTATAAGGTATAGAGCGATAACCATCTGCCTGGTAAATCACGCAAGATCATGAAGGTCCCTTGAGCAAGACTTATCTCAAATGATTTGTGGTCAACCACAAAGAAAGTTCAAACTATTTATCCTCTCAAAACGCCATCTTTTGAATACTTTCTACGAGGCCATTTCATAAAGAGTTGGTTGTTATGACTTACATTTCCTTGGAATATGTCAATCTTCCATGTTGTTGAGGATCAGCAAGGTGACCTTCTACGATATTGTGCACGGTAAACGGCACGAGGGTTGCGCACTACTGTGAATGAGATACAAGAATTGACATAATACAATACAAAATAAATAAAAGCCTACTAGTACACGTATGTTTCCCGCCGCGCACAATCAAATCGTGGAGTGAGCTCCCCGCCGTGGTTTCCCCAAAGGAGTTCAGTTCAGCAAGGCTGTGAAGAGATTTCTGCAGGTTCAGCACCGCGTGTTGCAAGCGTCCATAGGCTATGGTAACCGCTTACTATCAGGCGTGCCGTATGGTTGTTTACCACCTTAGTGGTATGAAAAAAAACGTATATTATAAGCAAATATATACCTATAATGTCTTTCTAGACAAGCAACCAGTTAATATTCTTGCAAAGAAAATAAGTTTTACCAAGGTACCGTATCAACAGAACGGTCCCTAATAAAAGGTTAATGGGATTACTCGCATTGAACAGAACAATCGCCCCACTTGAGCTTTTCGCGGGGATTTGCACCCTTAACCCTCTTGATCCAAATAATAATATAGCAATCGATATCACCTGCTCGCGGTCGTGGTCGGCGGCGCATTTACAAGAAATAGCGGCCCTCACAACTCAATTAGACCTGCCAACCTTTGGCTATGTCACTTGTCTATTGGCTTTCATAATAATCTCGGTAGGTACCCGTCGATTTTCACGTCGAACATTGATTACCGGCGGCGCCCACCGTCGCCAGCTTCCATTAGCGCCAAATTTATCCTCGGGCGGTGTCGCGCGCTCTCGGCACAGGCCGGGCTAGAGCAGGACGCCGCCCGTCGCACTCCGCTCGCGAGTCGCGCCTCCATTGATAGTCCGCGCGGGCTGCCGGCGACACGCCATCATACGACACACTCCACGCTACGCGGCACACTCTTTGTAACGTTTAGCCCAAGCTTAAGCGTGACTTAAAACGACTCCGATCATTAACGTTCTTGAACCAGGAAGTGACTCCAGGCAAAAACGTGTTATTTTGCGCAAAAAAAGTAAGCGTATTGATACGTGCGTCGCTGAGAGTACCAAGCTCACAGTTAGACTGTACGTACAGTGTCGAGGTCGTTCACTGATCTGACAGGTTGGCCGTGATTGAGCGCAGTCAGCAGAGTACGCGTCTCGCCGCAGCAGCCGGGGCTCGGCCCGCCGCCGCTCAGTCCATATATCATCCGTGCCAAGGATGGAGCCACCTCTCGCGACGACCATTCTTAATAACCCAATATATATGGCGACTATTCGAATAGTGTGATTTACACATCATATTGTATTTAATTCATAAATACAGGAGTTTCACTCCAAGCACGGGTTCAATATGAATATCCGAGTGTGATAAAGTTTATCTAAACACATGTCGAACAGATAGAAACTCGCACAAAAGATACGGTGATACATGTTTTCATGTTTTTATTGACATTGTAGTGCGAACTGTGCGAAGAGAACACTTACGTAACTCCAAGCGAAAGTCGTTAGACTTGGCGTAAGTAAACGTTGTAGGAACTCGTGGCTATCAGATCGCGGAGGAGACTGGTAGGCGACGCGCATAATGTCGTAGTTGGGACGATCCAAGTGCGATAAGTTCACGAGAGCACGTGTGACGTATTATGTAGTGCGTGCGCGGAGACAAAGAGGCATGCACCGTTCTGGGTCTCAGTCAGAGAGGCTGGGCTGCGGGAGTGGAAGCTCGGGCTTCATCGCGAAGAACTCGGCCTCGGAGCACAGCATGTCCACGGGCGTATCGGCCAGCAGCAGCGGCGGCACTCTGCCCCGCACGCTCAGCACGAGCGTGCTGCGCATTAAGAACCGATCCACTTTTTGGGAAAAGTTCTGGGATGAACGTACCAGGCGCGATGCGTGAGTACCTACATAAAACATCTAAACACTCTCATGACTTACCTTTTCTTTGATACATACACTAAACACTACCCACCGCTAAAGTTAATTTATACTCTTACCTTACCAAACTTTTAACTTTAAAAACAAACCAGAAAATCATAACTGTATAAACTAATTGTCTCTGCGTATGTTAAAATATGATTAAATCGTCGCAGATTCATAGTCCCTCGTGTAGGCGTTATTTTCCATTTAAACAACTTTAGATTCTTATTTATTCATCTCAAATGTATATCTTATTCAATTAACCTTTGCGAAGAGACGTTAATCTTCACCGCTCTGAATTATTTATGTTGACCAAATGCGATTATAACTGTTACATGCTTTAACACTTTGTCAAATAACAAGAATGAGGGCTCGATGATACATTTCTTCAAAATATGGGCTTAGTTCAGGCAAACAGTTTCTTAACATTTACTTGACACTTAAAGAGGCATTATATAGGCAGCTTAGGACCTTCTATGTGTAGAAATAACCGTTTTAACTGTGGACATTTCCCTATATTGTGGCCGGGTTGAGCTCCTCAAATAACACACGCAAGAATTCTTAATGAGACTGAGATTGTTTCCGTTCATTATTATTATATTGATTTATATATTTAGATAAATTTTGTTCCCAATGATCCCTGAGGGAAAAAGACGCGTTGTCGGCACATAAGATTCCGTCCCATCCAATCATTTAGCTGAACATCGCTGAGCCAAACAAAGGGTCCTATCGTTGAGATACAATCGTCCTAAATTAGTTGTCAGTCACATAATTGGAAGGTTGTGTTTAAAAAACAGCCTTTTATTTTGATTACTCTATTATTCATAGATTAAGGAGAAAACAAGCCAAGGTATTATATTAAATTCTGAACCAATTTATCAGTCAACATATTCACGAGAAATCCCAAATCGCCCTACCTCTCTTTGAAGATTCTCTTTAGCTTGCAATACCCGGTAGTCATAGAGTTTTTGGAGAACACATTTACCTCTAAGTACCGATTAAGAAACCACATGTGGGAAATAATGATGTAGCTAAACAATAATTAACATTTTATTAATAGCTGCTGCCCGTGCGGTAACTTTTATTACCCCGGCGAACCTCTTGGGCACCACTTAAACCATTCCGTATCTTAACCATAACGTACAGACTAAGTAATAGACGTTGTGTTACAATATGCAACTTATTTCCATTTAGTTTTTTTTGCAACGTGCATTTATCTAATTAATTGAATCGACTTTAAGCTTTAAGTCGATCTTGAACTTCGTTACGTTATGATCTTGAGCTTATCATGCGTGGACTTGTCATACAACATTACATTTCGCGATACTAAAAGCGAGTATTTCCAACTAAAGGTCTGTTTGTACGTACCGTCCCGGCGCCGCCGTCATCGATAGTCAATGATATTACTTCATAACTAATTGCATTCAGTGATAGTTCAGTGTTTAGTGTTTCTAGTTAGTGTCATTTCATTTTGATAAAAACAAATATCGATTTTGAGCAGACTGACTTCGATATTATTACTGCAAATTTGAGGTGACAGAGACGACGCCGCTCCATACAATTCCACAATTATCTCTGCGTGTGACGCGCTACCTTCATTCGACAGCGATGTTGCCCGTTGACTCATGCTCTTATAAGCATCCTTTTGCTACAAATTATACTCAGACCAACAAGTTTATTTAGTTTGAGCAATTCTATGTCCACTTATACGATGAAAGGTGACCCCGAATATTTGACTTCCTTTAAAATTACATTTGAATTCGCTCTGAAAACGGTCGCAAACATTTTCAGTAAGGGTGGAGTTCACCGAAAGAGATGAATAAACTACCGTCGTAAAACTTGATAAGCAGATATACAATTTATTGTGGCATTCAGATTCTATTATATTGGTATATTGGCATGTTTCACAATGGCTCCTCTGTTGCCTTGTAACAATGTTCACACGCAAACACTATTGGTTGACAATGCTATCGGTGTAAATTAGAGGTTCTCAGACCACAAAGCAAACAAAACATATTCGCAATATCGGTATGATAATAAAACCATTGTTTCTAGTACACGTAATATTACGATCACATATCGATGTTATCGGGCGTTCAATAAAGAATACTATTGTCATGTGTAGACTTTCCCAAGGCTACACTAGTCAAAAAGTTAGACCTGCTGATATTAATCAAAAAATATATTTATATATGCATACTTATCATCACGCCGGCGCCGGCGTGGCGTCGAGTCCCTTTCGAGGAGGCAAAGAGTATAGAGCGACGATTAACTATTGACTTGCACATCTCTTTTGCTTTTTTTACCACACTACGGCGAAGCAAAAAGGAGGGTTATGATTTTGACCGGTTTGAATTCATGTATGTATGTTCATCTGTTCCCTCATAACTTCTAAACTACTTATCATAATTTGACAAATGAGGTATCGTGTATCTTGTTGTATCTTGATCGTGCGCTGGTTATAGGTAAGGTGGCGTCACATTAAATTGAATGTGGCGCCCTCTAGAGGACATATAATATAAGTAACAAACTTAAAAAACCTAACAAAACAATTGTAACTGTTACAATTGTTTACGTCAGTAAACGATCATAAACTTTAGAGCAACGTGG
The DNA here is from genome assembly GCA_951449985.1 of Falcaria lacertinaria. NCBI lineage: Eukaryota > Metazoa > Arthropoda > Insecta > Lepidoptera > Drepanidae > Falcaria > Falcaria lacertinaria. The sequence goes on along the minus strand of OX602113.1, from coordinate 4,964,781 downwards.
CATACGACCACGGCTATCCTCTGACCATCACTATGCATAAGTATTAAATACCTGATACCTGCATTAAAATATATCAGATGGGAATATTTTCTTGTTTGATTCTTCTTAGAGCGTCATTATTCCGTAGTCGGGTTTTAGTTTTTGCACTTACTGTTTAAATTCATCAATGTCTTGCATACACGCTCTCCGGTTCCGAGTATTCTTTATGTTTTCATAACTGAGTACATTTTTGCTTGTTACTTTTTCACGACTACGCGGCTGAAATTTTACATAGAAATAAAATGCGTTATGAGTAACGTTTAAGGCGTTTTTATAGGCATTCCAACGAAATCGCGTACAACAGTTAGTATAATTTTGGAACTGTAAAAGACTGTACGCAGGTTGAAGAATTTATTCCGATAGTACGAGATATTTTTTGGGCAAGCTTTGCATAATCATTTTAAGCCCACACACATTTTAAGGCTGAGTAATATTTTTTTATATATGTGAATGAAAATTCATGCGTTAATAAGTGCGAGACGTTTGACCTTAAGACAAAACGTAGTCCGTAAAACTTCTGAGTGATTTCGTGATTTTAATGAAAATAATTCAATATTTCCAGACGGAATCCTTTATATATGTAAGAGAAATAACAAGAAAAACGTAGGTAACCTTTAAGAATTTATTTATAGACGGCCATCTTACTTGAGTAGGAAATCTAAAGAAGGCTCGACGGGAAAATTGAGGAAAATAAAATAAATATTCCAAAATCGCCCTCTATACGAATATTACCGATATAAATCAATAAGAGGGTTGGTAAAGAACACTTAATAGAAGGGAATAGAACTTTCCTAGTATAATAGTAGATTGTATCGTAAAGGAGAAAAATAATATTTTTTTTGCCTGATTGATACATTCAATTTTCATCACCCAGTATGAGAAAATAAAAGGCGCCTCATATTTCATTGTTATATTGTTATTTAATAAAACAAAGAGTTACAACTAAATTGAAATTAAAAAGCATCTTATAATAAAACAACTAAAAACGTATATTCTCTCGCAATTATGAAAATGTATTATTCTGCTGGAGGCGCGACTATAGGCCGTCGTTCTAGCCAGCTAGCGTAGCGGTTATTATCTCTTGGCTAGCCAGTCTTTATTCAAACAATATTTGCGTTCGATTTCCTTGGCGCTGAACACTATGATTTTCCAAATTCAAAAAGTGCGCGGAAAAGCAAATTGCGGCGCACTTATAAAGAGGAGTAAATTACTGCTCGCCAAGTTTAGTCATGAAAAGGTAGCAAACATACAAATAAACAGAGCTACTTTCGCTTTTATAAGATTAGTATGGATTAAACATAGATAGATATATTATGGTTTCATTTCTTTGATAATACCTAGTAACATTACGAACGAAATATGTTTGTTTGGTGAAATAAAATTATGTTAGGTGTTCCATAAACATAAAAACAAACCTGGCGCTACTTAGATAGAGCGTGGGAGTTAATTGGAAACACGTGGCGATGCAGCGACCTCTGTCTTCTTAAAATACAGCTATACTAAGTAAAAGCAAACATGGCTGCTATAAGAATAAATTATACTAACTCTTTATCAATTAAAGGCAGTAGTTTAATCGTAGTTTAAAAGTAGGAATATTATATTATCACAATATCAATCATAGTTCTAATAACAGCCGCTCAATATATCGGTATGACGGTGATTACAAGCATGCAGCTAACCCATGACTATCATCATCCTATACTTTTATCAGCGAAAGTGTAGCGGACGAATATTATCAAAGAAAGGAAAATTCTTTAATAGTATGCGAAACATCAATGATAGATGCTGCCAGTATCTCCGGAACCTCGCCTACAGGGACTCTTTTAATATTTATATTATATTTTTAAGGTTTTTAGTTTTAGGTTAAGTTTTTAATTGAAATAAATATAACCTTAAAGATAAATTGACAGCCTGGAAGGCCACAAGTGCAGGCCGAAATGTAATTGCATTTCCATTAAAGTGCTTACATTATTGAATAAAAAATGTAATATTATTCTTCAGTACAGCGAACACTGTCTCAATTTAATCTTTGGTCTGATTTTACACCTTGGGGGAGGGACAAGTGTATACAGCCTTTACAACAACTGGCAGTGTTCCAATTAAGATTAATATTCATGGAATCACAAATATCGTATTATTGATAGGAGGACATGCATGATAAAACAAACCCAACATTTATACGTGTTGTTCTTGTCATGGAAGAGTTGGTTTAATTAGCTTATTGTTTGTATATACATAAACTTACAGCTAGCTGCAGCCCAGGACTTTGTCGGTGCCATAAAGTCAGTATCTAAAAACTAAAAAGAAATAAATAATTTTATTTAATTAGTCACTTAATGATATCTCAATGCACGAGAAAAGCTTACAATACAAGGGTAGCACATACTGTGATCAATGATTGATTGTCCTCACTGATAACAATATGTATGAACAAGGGCGGGCATGAACATGAAACAAGTCGTGGTAAACAACGGCCTTCGAACTTTATCTACCCGTATTAAATTGTTGAACTGGTATAAACTAGGCGATGCAAAATTGCCCTGCGATTTCCCATGAGCTCTGAAACAATATTTGCAATTGTATGTTCTGTCTTGTCGGACATATAAAGGTATTAAATAAACTCTGATTATTTGTTTGACTCTGGAAAGTTGGTTGGTACATTTTAAGCTTACGCCGCAGACGTTCTATATGTAATCGATAATAGACGTTTACATTTTCGATAAAATCAATTTGATTGATAAAACAAGACATTATTATTATAAGTAATTTAAAAAACATGACGATAGTACCTACCGCAAAGACCCGAAAAGGAGATCTATCGCTATTTGATCTAATCTCCAAATCGTTGTGCTCTTTGGTTTATCTTTAACAATGTAGTCGTTTGGACAAAGAGGAAAACTTATACGTGAATTTGTCACAATTACTATAGTGGTGGAGCTTCCCTCTCAACCACACGGTCGCGCTACTCCTATTACAGCATATAATATGTTACAGGCGATAACGGAACGAATGCGATATATTTGCTCGTATCGGAAACAGAGATCGATACATGTACTGAATAATAAAATGAGGTGAGACGATTTCACATCGATCACCTGAATAGATGCTACCATGAGAGTTAGAAATATGCTTGAACTATTTACTTCTATTAAGTGTACGTATAGCTATCTCTTTAATTCAATGTAAAAATGTTTATTTAATGCTTGGCTTTGGTCCATAAATGTTTCTTCTACGCACTTTAAAAAGCATCTTTACTTATGAAAAATTACAATCTATACCTCCTACCATGGTGCAGCACTTTACTCTGCACTTATTTAACTTCCGTTGCGTTGTAAAAATGTAATTTCAAAATGAGACATCCATCGAGGCAATCCCAATAAATAAACAAGCGAACAGCGCATCATTATTCTGAGCATTCGCACTTTACAGTGGAATACGGGCTGATAAGTACGTTCCTGTTTAATTTGCATTCTGTCCACGGGAGCAAAAACAAACATCAAATATATGACTACCATAATATTAAAGCGAATAATTAATTACTTAATGCAATATAACTTAAAACCTCAATAGCATTTGTCCTGCTACACATAATTCACTGCTTTCTTCCATTATGTAATGCTTATCAGCTTTCCTCTAACTTTTAGGATATACTTATGTACCTTAGCTTTTCTCTAGTTTTATGCGTTTATCACAGAGCATTGGTAATTTTACCATTTCTGTTATTAAGTATATAAAACTATAATAGATAGAAAATTTGTAGTAATATGTATTTTCCCGATCAGACAAAGCATCCGTTTACATAACCTTTATACATATTTAACCGTTTATAGTAAAGTTAATTTATAATAAAATAGCAAACACAAAATACGTCAATTCGGTTAATACTCACAAACAGCTCACGTTGTGTGTTTGTTGTACTAGCCGGGTCGCTAGTACTAGTTAAATATAAAAACCATATAAGTTAAATACCTACAAAACACCAATGAATTATACACAAAACCTTCCTCTTGAATTACTTATTATTAAAAACTAGCTGCCCGCCCCGGTTTCGCACGGGTAGAGTAGGACATTAATCAAATATTTTGTCTACCCGTGCGAAGCCGGGGCGGGCAGCTAGTATAATATATAGCCTATGTTACTCAGTGATAATTTAGCTTTCTAACGGTGAAAGAGTTTTTGAAATCGGTCCAATAGTTTCGGAGCCTATTCAATACAAACCCACAAAAATAAAAAATAAAAATCTTTCCTCTTTATAATAGTGTAGATGTAGATAAACTTGTATTGGTCGAGGGAGTCCTCACCTCCTTCCGGCGGCTAAGTCGTAAAATCAATTTTCTATCCTAACCTGTCACCCTACCCTTCAACCGATAAATGCAATTTTATAATGAAGTTGAGTGAGTAACACATCCTTGCTATATGAGAAGTAATAGTCAGAAATGTTGTCAAGCTTTAGTTTGTGATTGGTATATTATTGTTTTTTTAAGAATATCAATCATCGTTTGAATCATCGATATCAAATAACAATCATTGTTTACTGTAAAAGCCATTGAAAATATTCAATTATTACGCATCTAAATTAAACATGTCAAGTGGAAAATCCTATGTCGTACCAACATAACTTTCGTCAGTGTGATTAAACTGCTCCAAACCCCAAAGTACTTACCCTCGCGCAGGCCGTCCACTGATTAAGGCCTGAACTGTAATAACGAGAAGTCATTTACCTAACAACGATCGTTGCATATCGTCCCTCAGACTAGTATGTACCTACTAAAACTTTCCACAGAGGGTTCCGTCATGGTAAGTATGAATCATCATCTCCCCAAGATGGGCCTTAGTGAAGTTGTACGACAGATCAATCAGTCAAGTCAAGTTTCTTTATAAGGCTTACGTAGAATAGTTACTAATATAAAGTGTTGAAGTGTATTGTATTTCTGCGCTTCAATTGTATTCTACGTTTTCCTGAATAAACTTATATCTTTTCAATTGGATAGTTTATACCAATATTATACCGAAAAGGTTTCCGAAGTCGGTAGGCCCTTGCGATACTGTGACTGACAGATTTAATTTCCCCTAACCTGAAATAATTTAACATCTATATTTATCTCATCATCCTAACTTGCTATACTTCGTAGCTTCGCTAAGACAAGGGATACACAAGAAAACGGAAACCTCTTTGCAATTAAAAATATTAAGCTCTTGTCACTTTGAGCTTAGAAATGTCAAATTGAAAAATATTGAGTGATTTTGTCCGCTACATATAGAAGAGAATCTGAAATTCACAAAATATGAGGTATTCATAATTTTACATTTTTATTAATTAATGACCTTAAAACTATAGGTATATCAATTTAAAAAAAAGTTGATTATAATGTTCAGTTCAAGAACAGACCTAGAAATAGTATCCCTTGGAGCTCCAAAGGGAAGTTTACAAGGCCGTTAAATACGCGAATGTGGTTTTATTGACCCTGTAAAAATCTTTTCACACCCTTCACGTGAAATATTTGGGCTATCAAAGTATTTTATAGGATAAAACCTTCCGAGCTGAAAATTGCGGATAATTCCACGTTTATTCGCATTACTCTAGCAGTTGGTCAGAATACGTTGTTATTGTAACCCAAGAGAATACAACCGCTACGCCAGAATTGTAACTAACATAGTGACCATCGAATTACCACGAGCATCAAGAATTTACGCTTGGATTATATACTAAGAATGTACGTATACATTTTACAAATTAAAGAGTAATTGCGACTTTACACTTCTGATAATAATATAAAATAAAAAAAATAAAAGTAATACTCATTAAATCAATATTTACCGAAACCCACTCCTCTTCGCGCAAATATTTCCGTCCTTTTCTTTTCCTCCAACACAGGGCTTTTTAATAAAAGTGTTCACATGTCAAATTGTAATAACTCAATAAGCGCCAACGTAATCGCGGAATGAGGTTTTATTCGATTTACCGTCCGTACGTGATTTGGCGTAGGCCCTCGCCTGGAAAATGATCGTCTTAAATTAGAATATCAATAAAAAATAGTAGAACATTCAAAGGTGTATAATGGAAAATGTAGTTCGTGTCAATAAAACATGATACGAGGCGACTACGTCTCATCCATTTTAAGGTTTCTGCAATGGGTGATTTATTTTATTAAAATATTAGTAATCGTACTAATCGTTCAGTAAATGTATATAATTTAATATTCAGCAAAGTCTTACTGAGGGTACATACAGTTTCATCCATCGGTATCACCCACCGGATATGTAACTGGGTTGTATATTTTACCTCCGAACAGGTTCTTGTATTATTTTTCTGTAATGTGTATCTATGTTGCCACGCCTAGGACTGACATGGATATGGATCGTTTTGTTATCTTAGTATTCTATGAAATACGGATAGTTTTTACAACATTTAATTCAGGCCTTCAATTAATAAACTTCAATTGACGTGTTTTGTTGTAGTTGCCCTAATGTAAACGAAATGTATGTTTTACGAATATATAACAGCGCAGCACTACAATAGAATCCACATGATACAGAATTGACCTCAATCAACAAACATAATTTATAACAAATTGTACACCAATTGGTTAAAATATAAAAATAGAATAGGTTCATTGTGTGTACTGTCGTTATTTTTTACGTGGACATTATATTTAAAGTTGTGACAAATACAAACTCAAATGGCGGTCTAAAATTAGGTTTTACTTGTAAGCGTTCACTCGCTTCATACATTGCTACCAATAAAAGCACTTATCGTACATACTCTTGTAAATAAAGATTCTGAAAAGCATTTTCTGTCTTGGATGTTGGTACTTTATAAAAAATTGTGTAGGTTAAAAAATTACGACCTTTATCTATACTATACTATAATATTATAAAGAGGAAAGATTAGTATTTTTGTGTGTATGTTTGTAATGAATAGGCTCCGAAACTACGGGACCGATTCCAAAAATTATTTCACCGTAAGAAAGCTGCATTACCACTAAGTAACATAAGCTATATTTATATTGATACGTGGGCGAAGAAACACACGCGGGGAAACATCTAGTTACTTATAAAAGGAAACCGCCCTCGATCACTCTCCCACACTGCGCTTACCCCGCTGTAACCTACCAACATCCCGAATTCACACATTTCCGATTGCTGTGAAGAAAATTCTGAATTCCTAGAAATAATTGCAATCAAACATATTTCACTAATTTCCTCGCATAATTATGTATTATTTTATTATACATTTCCTAGGATTTTTATATTATGAAAGTGAAAATTGATTTATGATACTGATATCTTAGATATTTTCGATAATGATATCGTAGATATGTTCGTATTGACTTCACACGTCTCTCTCTTTTGATTCAACCGTACCTTAACGTACCTTTGTGCTCTACCTCCAACCACCAAGGTTGTGCTCAAAACCTCTCTAAGTTAAGATGCCATTGTTCTGCCTTTCTCGTCTGAGCCATCAACCAAGTAGATGATAAAACGTCTTTCAAATAGCGTTATATTTTATGTAAAGGTTTCTTAAATCGATCCTAAGCTATATATTCGTATATTAGTAAAAGTAACAGACACTTTTCTATTTTTATAATATTTGTTTATGTTTAAGTACTATAATAACATGGAGCACAATGTAGTCCCTACTACCTTGCTGTGCCCTATTACAGGGTGTAAAGTTATGTTGAATAGTTGTTTCTGCGTATAATGATGTCTGTACTAACATATTTGACTGCAATAAATTTATTTGAATTTTGGATGACACAATCTACGGAACGTATTTGTATGCTCACAACAAAGTTTTAATATCACAAAATAGAACTACTACTTACCTCACCCATCTTAAATAATGTGTAATGTGTAAAAATATTTACATTTACTTAATCATATTGCTAATGTAATGTTGAGCGCTAGCTTAGTTTGGTTCTCTTTGTGTTGCGACGAAACTGCGCGACACTGAAAAAGTGTCAGGAAAACTGATTGCTATTGACAGGGGACACATTTTCACATACTTTTTTCTGTCAAACGTTTCTCTTGGGTATGGGTTGCTTAGAATTGACAAATGTTTCGGTCCACGTAATGCATGAGCATATACCAATTCGTAGTAAATATTTGTTTCCCATAACCTAATATACGCGCTATTAATACATATATTCATGTGGCACAGTAAATAATTTTTCGCTTTGTTTACTCTGTTTAAGTGAATGAGGGATTATTAGCTACTTACTATTCTCGGCTTGTTCTCGGTAGTAAGTAGGAACATGCGTTTTTAGATTCGCGCCCGCGCGATTCGTTGTTCGCAAAAATGGAGCACTCGGTGTGATTTTCTCCCTTTAGTACGCTAACGGCAGTCGAGTAATAAAATGTAATTGTATGGTAGGTATTATTTATCTACTACGGTTAACTTAGCAAAGCGGAACCCTAAGCTTGCAATATATTCCATTACTTACGTTACTTACACTATGTATTTCATACAATTGTCAACTTATATCTTTTTCGAGCTTGGTTTAATTTAAGATGAAGGTGTTTGTTTTTTATTTCAATAGTAAGTACATCATATGTATTATGCATGGTCATTCTAAGAGTTAGTATATATTACGATGTGTAGCTCCGCTCGATACTCCATTGTTATTATTTTATAGCAGTCATCGTAAGTGAATTACTTATCTGGAACAGGATGGCAGCGAATGAGAAAAGTGGTCCCTCGCTGCTATCTTCGTTAAAGTTAATTGAGTGAACGAGACAGTCTGTATGCACATGTGACAGCATACATTTATCAAAATTAAACATATGTGGGTCTTTTTTTTTCGAACCGGTGGTAGCTTAGACCTTCATAAGTGCTTTGTTTGGGGCCTAATCGGATTAAATGATTTTCTGATTTTGATTGACAACAGAAAATGAATTTATTTTCAAATTTGCCATACAGATTTCAAGGTGATAAGGGAAAAGTTGAGTAGATATAATTTAAACCAATCACACGCACACCCGATATGGACATTTTCATTCGCTAAGTATCATTTAAACAGTTTCCTCGTACTAATAACATTTTGATCGCAAAGATCATAACCGTTGACGTCATCCCATTGCTCTAATAGCATTATGACTTAACGAGCATTTTGTGTGTCCAGTCTCTTCTAATTAAAATAGATCTGTATATAGAAGCATTACTAGATATAATGAGAATACGAAAGAATATTTTCATTCGATATTCGCTAGTTTTCCTGGATGCCTGAAACTCATCTATGACATCCTAATAACAAATTCAAATCAAAAACATTTATTTGCTTATCAATGTAGGTAATACATATTAGATGACATTCAATTATATGTTACATTCGCTTATATATGTGATTGATAATCATGTAAGACGACAAAGGCGGCACATGTTGTTTGTTCATTAACTAATAATGATCCGAACACAAGAATGCATCATATAGTGGGCAAGACTCCAAGTAAATTAGCCAAAACACCCATTCTTCCCTTCACATGACTGTCCTCACATGATTATGACTAATAAATATGTTTAGTACACAATATTTTTCGTAGTATTTCAAAACATGCGCGGTCCTTAGATATATTAACTCAGTGGCAATTATAATTGTAGTCAGCAAATTTATTATAGTAGTAGTATCAGTGATGTATTGTAGAGCTGGACAGCTACTTTGTGGTCAAATGTAACTGGATGTCTGGATTTTCGCGTCATTGGAAACCTAAAAGTTAGAAGTAAACAATGCAATTACACGAATATTCACCAGCCATTGTAAGTATAATGTCAGTATTATGAAGGCGCCGGGACTCAGTCGCGTCGCTCCAACCCATAAATAAATAAGCAACATAACAACGTACATCTAAATGCATTAAATCGATAGTTGGATGCTAAGAAAATGATAACAATACTGGCGTGGGCGACGTAGCCGACCGACTACGCTATTCTAGTAAAATTGTATCAACTCAAATATTGTCTTTGTTCAGTTCAGTCAGTGATGGCGCCGTTCTTTATATTTCAGCAACAATGCCACTTGCATGCACGTACCTTCTTTGGTACTTTTAACATTTTATGCTACCCTTATAATGTAATCTACATGAAAATGGTTTCTCCAACCAACATTTCACCTTTCTTTAGCATTATCTTACCCCAAACAGCGCGCCAGTCCAGTGTATTCCCTTCATGTGCTCGCAAAACGTCTCTTTCCAAACATTATCTACTTTCATGAATAAATTCTAAATATTTTTCGAGCAGGAGCTATTATCCTGAATTAAATTTAAATTGCATCATTTATGTTGTTTATTAGATGTATTTTTCTTGCATTTTCAATAAGCGTGTTATTAAATTTCTTACTATTCTAGTATGAATTTGTTACGGGTACGTACATCAAAGCATGTTATGAGTAGAACTTAACAAGATGTGAAAAGTAATTTGTTTCATTTTGAAATTACTCCACAAAAATCAAACAAGATAGGTATCTAATCAAACATTCTTGTGGTGTGAGTAGCTCGTGAAAAATCGAGGGGATCGTTAATTTACAAACCAATGAACGTTGTTTACGGCGCGCTACAATCCACCACAACGGTAAACCAGTAAAAACCTCGTAAATGACACCTGTAAGGTTGTGGAGCTATGAAATGTGACGAGACTCCCCATAGAGGGCTTACCAGTCAACATGACATATCGTAAAAGTTCACTCTTTATATAACGAGTTAACTTTTTTAGTTATATAAAACTTAACGAAACGATAATAGAAAAATTGCCCAGTATATCACGTATTCTTTGTGGTAACTAAATCTGCGGCTGAACAAGTTTTGACCAACCGACCTTGTTCCTACTACTACCACTGTGGTACTATGTAGTTCAATCTTGGATGGTGCTTGAATGAGTTAATTCTATAATCAAAAAACAAACCAAAAGTAGGATCATTTTGAAATCATCCTGAAACTGTAGTAGTGCTGGCCAAATAAATTTGTAAGATACCTTAATAAAAAATATGGGCTACGAGAAAGGGATTTCGCTGATGGTACTTTCCATGTCTCCATATTATAAGTAAAAGTAAACAAAACAGGTATTAAATTCTAATTCATTATGCAAAGCCACTTTATCTTCCTCTTAGAGCAACCCGACCACTGGCGGACCTGCTCAAGGACTTCTTAAAACAAATAGAATATTATAATATGTAGCATAATTTTATGTTTATTGAATATATCATCTGATTTAATCATGTAATATGCTAGTAGTCGTCAAAAATATTATATGAAAAATACGTCGTGAAGCTAAAAAACGGCATTGGCTGTCATTAAATACTAGTTTTTACCTGTGACTCCGCATGCCCACATCAAATGAGATATTTTTGTCTGTTTTTACTTCATATCTTTAATCTAAGTAGTTGCTTCTATCTATTCTATCATTTCGAAGTCTTCTTTCAGTGCCGGTAGCAGGAACATTGTCGACTATGTAAGCGAAAACGTAACTCACGAAATATCAAAATTGTAATACAAAATTTTTTGTTCCACTTTTCACCGCCGCAGCGCTTTTCATTTTTCAATACAAAAATAGTCGAAGGCGATACGAAAACGTTGTCGCAATTATTCATGCTCAGTTCAACAAGACGTAATCAAAATAACATTTAAATCTGTGAAGACGATACAATTACGCGAGTAAATATACATATAAATTTAAATATGCTATTAAACAACACTGATTACACATACTGTTTGTATTTTCTTATAAATTAACAATGCTTATACCTTTACAGGTTTTATTTCATACATACATTTTTTAATCTAGTGTTGTTGTACGTTTTCGCCCCATCGGTCTGTCGTCACCACTGCTAATTAAACTCTGTTTTGTTTCTACTAAGGAAACTGATATGTATAAATAATAGTTACACTTAGGTATTATCATATCATATATGTATATTGAAACTGCTATTCATTTTAGAGTGGTAAACTGTGTATGTATTGTAAGCCCTTCAGTTTATTCAATATCCTCCGTTTATGGCATTACATGCAAACCATTCTCGTCTCTTATACATGTAAATGTTACACAGATCCAACTATTTATATTCAAAAATATATGTACTCTATGACTGACTCACAGAGTTATGGTAATATAAACCATAGAAACATATTCATATGGTTGATTTTGTTCACAGCCACGGGGAAGACTTGATCGTGACGCCCTTCGCGCAGGTTCTGGCGAGCTTGCGCAGTGTTCGCAACAACTTCTTATGCCTCACGAATGTCCCAGCCGCCAAGTGAGTACATATTTTGGTCTTTCATCTACACTATTATTAATGTATTTCTAGACAGCCTCAAATGCTTTATTTTATATGGGCTTTATTCAATATATTGTGGTTTTAAGGACCTACTACAGTATCTAGATATATTTTTATTACAAAGTTGACAAACTTTGACTTTTTCTGGTTTTGCTTTGGATGGTATGTATCTATCAAGTCCACTTAACCCGTCGCTAGGTATTAAGCTTAATTATAATTTACAACTCTATCTAAGAATTGGGTGAATTCGAACATTAAAAACATCCACGACAATTATGTATCGAATAGCTGTTTTATGTGGCTGAATCGTATCGCCGGGTAATGAACATCCGAAAATTTATAAATTTCGACGATCTTAATTGTACATTTATTGTAATTTATTTAACTAATCTAATTTGTATGAAAATAACGAAAATTACCACTATAATAGAAGATTTCTGTCTGATACTAAGCAGCCTCCTAAGCATAAGACGTACTAATGACTAATGCCCTTTAATTACAAATTATTTTCTACAATCTCCTTCAAGTAGGTTTATATGGTTTGATTCGTGTTAAATGTCTGCGTGCTTCCAAAAATATATGCTGTACGATATAGTAGGAAGCAAAATACGCTACGTGACATTGCTATAACCATAGTATCAGGCACTCATGTTTTTACACCAAATCATACATCCGAATTCAAGTAGGTAAATATATAGATAAGATATATCATACGTATTAACTTATATCTTTATGACTATATTTTAATATTGATCTTCAAAACAAAACTTAAATATGGCACTGTTTTTTATGCCTCATCATCTAAACCAGGGCATATAGCGATTTTCGATTGTTTTTAATTGCTTACAACCTCCTGTAATAAAATAACAGCCTGTAGGTCGATAGGGTAAAACTTAAGGATATTTCTAAATAATATTGCGTCATAACTTTAAGTAATACCATGTAATCTAACCAGGACATGGGGTAGTAGACTTTTCGACATTCGATCTTACAACTGACACTGAGAGTGTCTGAGAGTAAAGGGAAGGTAGCTTTATGTAACGACGTACTGTGGCCTTAGCAAGAACAACTTCCGACTACGTACTCCAAAATGTCATTTTCATACGAATTTTGTTTCACTTTTCACCGGTCAGCGCTGTTCACTTTCCCGATAGTTTCCAGATAGTAGATCCCATAGTCGAAAGCGATACGAATACGTATTTGAAAGTTGTTCTTGCTAAGGGACTGAAGGTAATGTCACAAATCGCAACTCAAATTCATTTTCTTCTAAATAAAAAATAACAAGCAAACTTCTACGCCGTAAGACGTAATATTAATAAATTGTATGTCGCGTCACATTGTGTGTCGTAGTTAGTGGTAGAAATACAATAGCATACGTAGTTGTGGGGAAGGACACTGTTGTGGTCTTGGCTCTCCCACTCGCTTATTGTACATTTCCTTCCTTTTGACTACTACGGCGTAATACGACTGTGGGTACCTAATGAACTTTCCTATGTCATCAACAGCTACTTGATACAGAGACCATAAAACGGCCTGTTGGCGATTTCAATAAGTAACTGGCTTTTTCCATATGCCATCGGCTCAGGTTTTCATACGATACCAAAAGTAGAAACCCATTTTTAATATAAGTGTGTCTGTCTTTTACAGATTTAGACGTGTTTCAGGGCCAGATATTGAAATTTAACGCGGACAAAATTTCGGGTGATTTGTCATAAAGAAAACACAGTTTTTGCAAACCAATGCGAATAGACGGGTACAGACTAAATAGTATTTTCTTTATATTAGTCGTGAGTAACTCTTTGTATAAGCGAGATACAAGATATAATAAAAATGTATTTCATAACCTCTATATAGTTGTTCGTAGCGTCCGTGAATCACTCAGATCGTTATTGTGCACGTCAGCGCCTGCAAGGTCGCAGTTGTACCTCGTACCTACGCGGACATGAGAAACAAAGCGATACCAAAATACCTCTACCTCTTATCTTTTTAATTTTTCTTTGCTGTTATAATTTATGAACGGTTTATACACTGTATAAAATTTTATAAACGGCTCTATAATAAAAAAAAAATATATTTTTGGTAAGAAAAGTGGTATATATTGAATAATATTAAAAGTGAGTTTTCATAAACCATGTAGTCAGATACCACTAGATATTATTTGATTTCATCATAATTAACTTTACGCCTACCTTGCACTGCACCACGGATTCATCAATGGATACCCAAAGTAAACAAATGTAGAATATGTCTATAATACAGTTGGATAGTGTAGAATTTCCCATAAATACTTATGCAGTGCTTCATTTTCGTCATTGATTTAATCCACCATTAATGACATGTGTAAGAAAAAAAACAGGATGCGGAGGGAACATGTGATACAAAAAAAACATAAAATTCAAATACACCGTTATGTAGTTGGAAATTCGATATCAGTTAGATCACATCGCATCGCTTGCGACATGTCCAGATATACCTACACCTTATAGGCTCCGTGACGCAGTAGTCGGTGACGTAGGAATGTCGTGGTGATTTGTGGTCGATGACAGTGCTCCCACGAGCAACACGCGATCGTCCAATCAGGTGCGCAGGTTGACGGCCTCGCATTTCACTCAGCCAGCACCCCACCCACCCTACCTAGACACATGACTTCTGTCTGACTGTCAGACAAACTTCAAATGCATACATGTATACATACAATTTGGCATTACAACGCCTTCTCTGATCGATTCGTAGTTTTTTTATCGTGCCACAAATTTTTAGAGCACCGTAGCCAAATAGCAAAAACTGAATCCTTATAGTTTCGTCATGTTTGTCCATCGGCCGAGGTTTGTTATCGATTGTGGCTGCAATCGTCTTTGAGGGATATAAGTGCCCTTGGACCGAGCCGAGACCAATCGAACTAGCTTTTGAGTTTTTGACAACCACGTCAAGTCGATGTTGGTCTCAACTTTCCTTTACAATCTACCTTCTTGGTAAAATTCTGATTATCTTTACATTTAGAAAATACTTTACCTGCTATTGCAACTGGTAGTGCCATTAACAAAATAATTGCTATTGTGTTTAGTATTTCACAAAAATATATTTTATGTACTACTGTCATACTGTCGAACCCGAAATGAGCTTAAAAAAGGTTTCTTTTGTTGAAGCGTGTTAATGAAAAATGCTTTCAACCATGTTTAAACCCCTCAAAGTATTTTTCCTCCGACCTTATTTGTCTCCTTAAGGGGATCACTGGCGCAACCTCATTACGACAGCAAATTAACATATTTTAATCAAAGTATTTGCGGTCCTGCAAATATTTGCTCCCAAACATTCTTATATGTCGGATGAAACGATTACGCTTTACTAAACTCCCCGAGACCGACCACAAGCCCGCACTTCGAATATATTGCCAGAGTAAAATATACTATAAAAAACACATCTATACATTTCCATTATGGACTTAATTCATTTTTTTGTATTTATCCTCTAAACAAGAAAAAAATCGTAAAAGTAGTCTGAATGTTCTAAGTCATCTGAATTATAAGAACAAAAGGATGTTATCATTATCATAATTTGGATCCTGTCTAGTAGACAACTGTGTATATTTAGGCCTTACTATGTTACGAAGTTATCCCAGGGGAAATTAAGGTTTCACAATTTACACCACTCGAAACAAAAGGTAGCGTCACACTACCATGCCACGCCATTGCTACTGCATGACGTGGCTGTATCGTATTTGTTGTCTGTATTTTATCTATATCTAGAGAAAGCTTCTTCAGACAAACCGAATCGATAGCATTGCAATCTTAGTGTGGGTGTAGCGTTCAATATTAGCCAATCTTATGCATGCAAGCGTTCATCGTAGTATGGAAAAGTAATGCGAGTGAGGAGAATGTTGTGACAAGAGTTTATTTATTAACACTGGGCCAACTGACTCAACACTAAGAGACGTACATATATAATATAGAAAAATTAATAGATAACTATAGCACCCAGATAGAACAAACATATTATGTGCATCACACAAAAGCGGGGATCGAACGTGCGACCATCGATCCACAGAAGGCATGGTCAACTGAGCCAAACAGACAGTTTTAATTGAATTTGACTTAACTCCTATAGATCTATGTAAAAGTGGGTTGATTATATATAAAATTATATGGGTACAATGACCCCAAATACTTACGGGACAGGGATAACAGCAGGAGGTTTTAATCACAAATAGTTCTAGTCTAGAAATATGTGTATAAACGAGATGACGATGAGATGACGTTGAAAGAATACAGCACGTGACACGAGAACTTTAATACTGCATTCTTTTATTCATGTTTTTTTACATAATCGGCGAGCTTTCAACGAAACCTCATTGGAAATTCACGATGTCGGAAGTAGGTACAAAATGGCAGTTTCTGAGCGACTGACGTGTTTATATAAGTGACTATAATCACTGACCTAGTACTATAATCAACATTGCGCGGTTCCTCCTTCTAAATATAAATACATTTACACTCTATAGACTACAATCTTTATTAAATTATTGTATAAGGTGCAATAGTAAAATGTATATTAAAACAATATTTATTGAGGTCATCAATAACGTTCGGCGAAGCAGATATAGAACACTTGTGCTATTAAAGCCACCTGTCGTCAATATTATCTTGACCTTTAGAGAATTATCTGCCATATGTCTGTGCACTAATTTTAGCTTTTAATTCTTATGGCGTGCAGACAGACGACCATCCACTGGTTAATCAACGCTTACGTCTAAATATAGAACAGTTCGTCTGTCATTGTGTTTCATGACTTGAAATGATTGCACATGTGGTCATACTCGTTCATTATATATAATCACACATAAACGAACGGACCTTGTGCTGTTAGAACATTTTTTACTGATTTATCATATCGCGTATATGAGAACATTTGAAACTTATTTTCATACTTTAAATAATAAACAGTACTTTGTTGCTTGGAACTACAGACCAAAGGGAAAATGTGTATTGATGGTCTTTTTGATGATATATAATCTCTTATCAGCTTTCCTAATATGTGTACCCACAAACGCTTCTAGCAGCCAATAAAAAGTAAGTCGTTTCCTACGCACTCACAAATATACTTATTTCTAAAGACACAATGAGAAGGTATTTATATGAGAGACATGCTCGATCGCCTGACCCCTGCCCACGCACTTTCATATCAAAGCTTTCTGTATACACGAATATAAATTTAATCTCATTAAATATAAGAAGAGCCTTTTCACAAAGCTTAAGAGGGAGGCGTAATCTCCTCAGTTGTTTACCTTATATGCTAAATCTCTCAGATAGTAGATATAGACGTTTTTAGACATTACATTTGTGATATAAGCACTATTGTACTAAGAATCTTTTATATACAGTTAAGTTTTATCTCTTATCTTTTATATAAGAGATATCTTATATTTAACTAACCTCGCCTCGCCTCGATGACGAATTTATAAAAGACCTGGTGCGCCTTCACCTCAACCACCCTTCAGCGAGAACGAATTGAGACATGTTTTTTAACTAACTTTTATTTACTAGTAAAAAGAACACTTAGTAAATTTCTTAAATAATATAGATTGTGAAGAAGGAGAAACCTAATAGAAAGGAAGGTTTTGAATTGCTGCTACATTACATAATATTTTTCTAATCGTAACAATGTTGTCCCACGAAATGGAGGCAGTCCCATCTTAATCGTAGTACGTGCGGGTCACATTAGGTATGGGCTTTATACTATATATTCTACAGAGAAACAAAGTGGTTTCTTTTTATATGTATTAAAGGAAGTCAAAACCAAAAAATCAAAACACCTCGGACATTCATCATCACCATAATTTTAAAAATTTTAACTATAGCAATTAATTGTTCAGCGTAACTGAGTAATAACATTGCTTTTATCGTGTGTAGGCGAATATTGAGAGCCGACAAATATTTTATTACCCGCATTAATAAACGAGACTACTATTTACTATATAAAATAAATTATTGCCCTATTCATTAAACTGTCGCAATTTTATGAATCTATTTTATTGAAATTAGAGATAAGAATAAATATCATAACGATTATCGTATTATTTTTTTATATTGAATAATAACTGAATTACTATGTTACACTACAATGTTATTTGAATTATGTAGGTACTTGTGGTATTTTTTTTTTTTTAATATTTTTATCTTCTTATCGTTTCAGATCTCGAAGGTCTTCAGGAGCAGCATCTGCTGTAACTCCGCAGCCGAAAAACTTCAACTCTGGAGGTAAGAAAATGAATTAAAATTAAGTGAAGGAGAAAAAAATGATACTCGTACTACGTATTTGATATTACACTTCGAGAGCATTCAGAAGTTAACGACTCTACAGCTGAATAATTGAGAAATACATTTTTAATAATTACGCGGACCACAAATAACAGCAGGACTATTATTTTACATGAATATGAATAAATATTGATATATCAATTCTACTAGATATTTATACACAATTTGATACAAAAAAAAATATTATTCTAATGAAAGCAATGATTAATATTCTATATTTTATGATATTTTAATTTTCTATGCATGGCAGATCTAATGTTACCAATAGTATACAACACACGTGACTATCAGTATTTTATCGAAACTATTTATAGAAAATGTTCTCATTTGATAATATATGAGGACTCGTCTAACTTTATTGATATCTTATCCCATTTGTCATACACTTGATCTATCTGTAATACGACGTATTAAACATGTATAAACTAAATAAAGAACAAAAAAACTGTAGTCTGTAGGGCAAGAATGACGGTAAAAAATATATATACGTATTAGTATTACCAGGCCCGTACCTTCCCGAATCGCCAATTTAATGGAGGCGTGATAAGTTTACCCGCATCTGATACCGACCCCCTAGCCTCCTCAACAAGAGTATCATCCAATTCTCGAGAGAGGAAACACGTCACCCGATAAGCTTCTTATAATCACAGAGACGGACGCTGAACATAGGATTTACTTTCGTAGCCAAATGATACTTCTATTTTGTGGTATTATGTTGCTGCGGTGAATAAAGTGTCCTCACTGTGCTGTATAAATAAATATAAATATAAATATAATATAACATTTATAAATAAATGAAAAATAGGAAAATACTTTTGATACTTGTACTTAGTACAGCGATGTTAAAACCGTTCATATAGTACTGTCTATATCGTACCATTAGGCGGGTTCTATACTTCTATCGGTAATTCCTGTGTGTGTTTTTTCTTCTAAATAACAATATCATCTTTGCGCCTAAATCTATCTGAAAGATAAACAGATACAATCAG
The DNA here is from genome assembly GCA_951449985.1 of Falcaria lacertinaria. Classification (NCBI taxonomy): domain Eukaryota; kingdom Metazoa; phylum Arthropoda; class Insecta; order Lepidoptera; family Drepanidae; genus Falcaria; species Falcaria lacertinaria. Next base: position 4,945,176 of record OX602113.1, on the reverse strand, counting down.
GACAAAGTCATCGTAGCTACCTGATACTTACTGTAATCTGTAATGTAAACAATGATAACGACAATAAATCATTGTTTGAAACATAATTATGGTGTGATCATTTTCTCGATACATTTTGTAACCAGATTACTTGGAATCGCTTGTGTCACCATAAACAGTCACATGTGGCGCATTCTTGAGCATTTAGCGGGAACGGAAATTTGTGGAGTCGAATAAGAAAGGCGTATGCTATTAAAAAAATACATGGATGAAGTGGAAATATATTTCAAAAAAATTATAAATATCTATATCGTGGGTTCATTATATTGGGGGATTTTACATGTTTGTATGGCTACAGAACGTAACTATGTACGGTTTGTCGAAATACTTCTTAATTTTTTATTGGGTTTCACAATTTTTGAACTCATTAGGAATCCTGTTGTTTAACTTTGATTAATTAATTTAATACAATATATTCCAAGAATTTTATCATCAATCAATCGCGCGAACGCACCAACGTTCACCACTATTGCAATAGCAAATGCTTAGGAGGCTAACGAACGAACAAATATGCATCTTTGTAGGATCAAGATTATTATGACAAGCTGGCTTTGAAATGTACTAAGTTCCAGAATTTACACAAGTAATGTTAAGTAATGTAAAGTAAAATAATGGGTAGGTGTACCTACTTAAGAAAATCGATCGTTGAGATACGAACGAGTAGGGTTTGAGTCAAGTATTTGTACGTAGGGCTACGGTCAATGATTGCGTGCAGACCAAATTCTCGTACAAGGAATGCAATTCATTAATGTAAATATAAATAAACTAGTTGAGCGCCGCGGCTGCACTCGCGCATACAAACTACTGATCCCCGTTTTCCATTTGTAATTTCATAAATCTGTTTATATCGTATGCATGCTCCTTCAAAAGAACTTACCAAATTTCAAGTATGTAGATGAAGTGGTATGTCGATTTATATCATAATGTATTTTAGGATAGAGATTATCGCATCGTATAAAAAGGAAAACAATATTTATCAAGTTGATTTGCATAAACAATAATCATATATTTTCCTTCTGATTAGGTGCATGATTTACATTTCACTGAATTGCACTACGCATTATATTTTCCACGAACCTATGCACACCCACGAGGCTTACAAGTTTATGGACGACAGACAATCTTATGTTATTGTTTGTTTTGTGATAACCGTTTGTTTTGACGGCTGTTTAGTCGCCTCTACATTCCCTCTCAAAGCTAGATGGCTTTATTTTATACTCTGACTGTCTATGTATTGCTTTGTTAAAAATAGCAGTTCATCAAAGATGATTTAAAAAAATCATCAAAGTTATACTACGCTAATTAATAAGTAAACCTAATACAAGGATAATTAAACATTCAGTTAGTAACGTCTCCATGCACCTTTAAGTAATACGTATGTACTTACGAATAAAACGTTCCGTTCTACCAGATAAATTTAGTTTTACGCTTTACTCGCACATCTTCATTAATATTGCCCCACAACTTCCTTTATATTTTAACTACTGTACTGTACGCCGCGCAATATCATCAGCGAAGAATTCAGTGATTAATCGCTTTAATAATTTATAATAGCGAATCCCGAGTGAACCATTTTCCTAGATATGAAGTGTCTCAGTTCTGAAGTTGAAACTGTAGCATGCTTACATAGACAATGCTTTCCATTCGATTCACAAGATAATGCTTGATACTTTGATAAACAGAAAAATGTTGAACATTATTGGGTCACATCAAACAGCATAAAGGTTTTTTCGAGAAAAAGTCGGTTAGTTGGTGGGTTAACTGATGGGACCTTTCAGTAAAGCGTGAAGATATCGTACATAATCTGGAATATTTCTCTTTCTCAGTAAATTCTCATCACCACTAATGCCTAATCTGAGAAAAAGAAAAAAGTTGTATCAGAAAATTACAAAACGCATCTGTGGTTTCGGATAGAAAAAATAAGCAACCGATGTCACCGCTCTTCTGTATCGCATTTAGTACAATGATATTAAACGATGCGGTTTTAAAACAAGCCCGCAAATTATAATCAGTAGATACGGACAACCTTATAAGGATCTAATTTTATCATATATTGTCGGAAAATGACCATCAGTCGTGACGAGACCATTGTCACATCACAATGCGTACAGTCCACTGAATTATGTTTTCAGTTTATTAACAGTAACTTCAAAGTTTTCTGTACGCTTTGTTGTTTGTCACCAAAATTAAGTGATTCTCATCGAGCATATTCAATTTGCGATGTTTATACGGTGTGAAAGTTATTAAAAACTGACGAGATGTGACTGACAAAGCTCTCTTTTACAACTAAGTGTACTAAGTGAATTAAGTGTACAAATTCTACTGTAAGTATTTTCATTGACATCAAATTTACCACGATTATGCACCACCTTAATATTATATACCCATACGTATATTGGAACTGGAGGACGAGATCGCAATAAATTGTACTCAAGGGAACACAACGGATGAGTCTGTTATTTGTAATCCTCTTGGCAATTCACATTGTCATGATGCAATTACTTAACGACCGGTCATATGTATTGTATACACATCTATCAGTTAGTACGCTGTAAATTAACTGAGTATCTAATTGGGTTATCATCTCAGCCTACTCGACGTTCTTTTGTAATCGTAGGCATCCTCCAATCTTTTGTAATGCTGGCGGTTTTGTAGTAAAGTTTTACACCCGGTCATGCATACCAGCTATTTTCCGGACATTATCCAATCAAAGTTCTAGTTTGTGCTTTCTGGATCATCATCCGTCTTCGAGCCCAACTTTCTTCTTCTCATCGAGGAATATACCCGTCACAACTCTATTTTTTTCAATATTTGTGCAAGAGAAGTGCGGTTTATTATGTGTTTAGTAGTTTCGATTATTTTTTATTCATTATCGGATAAAAAAATACTGAGTGGATTGAAATGTGTTATTTAGTATTTAATTTTCGACTGTGATCCAACTTTTATAACGTATTACTGCCCTAACCGACCAATTAATTGTTCCAATAGACACTGCTTAGAATGCATCCATATATCTATCTAGGTCAAAAGTTCCCGGAACGTGAAAAACAACGGTTAAAGAAATGTCCTCATGTAAATTTTCGCATTGACCTGATTTTTTAAATTATTGCAAGTGAAAAATACACATTTGAATGAGCTTTAGCAAATGACAAGAACGTGGTGCGCCTTTGTATTTGGAGCGTGACAGGTACTAATGAGTCGAGTGTTAGCTCTCTGACATGAATTGAGTTCAGGACGCCCGGTGACGCGACGCGTGGCGCGCGGCTTGTCCAGGGAATTCAGGTCACTGTCGACCGGCTACACCATACAGAGCTGGACCATATACTAATGATCAATAAATGTATAACGATGTCTTAATTACATTCTAAGTGGACTTGTTCAACGCCTAAGTACTGTTTATTTGCAGTTTCGGCGCCATAAAATTTTTGTAATCGTATAATGGAATGATAAAGTAACAAACATATTTCGTCGGTCGTCACTTCAACTCGGGTTCATCATCAGGGTTTTTATTATTTATATGATAATAAGCATATCAAATCAATAGGCTACAAAGGAAAACTTCAACTTCATAATAATTTAATTTTATAATGGTTAGAGCTTCTCCGGATGAAATAGGTACTTAGTGTCGTCGGCAGTTACTTCCGCAGTGATTAGTTTATATCTTGTCGTCCGCTTGTTGTGGAGAATACTTAGCAAGTTTATAATAAGCGAATCCCCAAAGCCATTAAGTAATTCAATAACAAAATATAAATGCGAGAAGGAAATTAGACCACCAAACTGAGTTTGAGAATCATCTCAAAGCCTGCTGAAATGTTTTGACTGCACGTGTTGTTGTGTGTACCTATTTAATTGAAAAGTGCTAAACACATCAGTTTGTTCTCAATTTCTGTAGCTGTTCGAGGCTACGACCATGATCCATTTGTTTCTCTTAGGTAAAATTAAAATTTATAATAGTCAGTACAAAATCTCACGTGAAGCAGTAGTGATGATGAATAACATAGCTAGAGAAGAATTAAGATCCGACACGAGGGCTGGTAATAATGGAAAAGAATTAGATAAAGAAAGAATGAAGCTGAATGCTGGTCTCAACTGTAAGAAGACACGGCATTAGCGATAATAATATGCTATAAATAACGATTTCAGATTATTACTGTTAAACGTTTAAGACGTTAGAAATACATACACTATACAGCCAGCATCCTAGAAAACTTGAAACCGCTCGCTATCAATATAGATAGCGGTGATGACCCCAGGTCAGGCCTCGTCCAGTTATATCTAGTAAAGAGTATCGCATTGTGACGCACACACCACGGTCTGCGAGTGTGATCACACCGTATAAACACAACTACCGATGGAAGGTCGCATAACCGAGACCTCGGCTGATTACGTAAACATATGATTTGATACTGCATGCAGAACATTAAGTTCATAAAAATAAAACTAATAAATGGAATAATTAATCCCCGTCAGTAATATTATCTTCGGAGCGCCCGACCTTTGCGATATATGGCGTACAGAGTTATCCGTTGATATAAATAATATTTCACTTTTCTAATAAGTGACGTATGTTTTTCCCATAAATAATATTTATATGCTTTTTATACGGTAACGTAGCTATAATTAGCTTGTTTCAGGTACATCGCCTACTGAAGTCCAATTTTATGTCAGTAGAAATTCGGTCTACGAGTGCATAAAAATAACCATCCAAATATGACCTGCTACAGCCTGTATAACGTACATCTATCTCCTATATTAGTGTTTAAAATGACATATGACGGTTTGAGTGTGGATAAATAATAATATTACGACTTTTTATACATTCCAATTTTTTATTTCCATTAATTGTAAGTATATACACCAATTATAAAATAAGAAATGCAAGGTAAGCCCTTCATATGTAAAACGGTGTATAGATAGCAAACGTATAAATTAACATTGCAATGCTAAGATTATGGTCTTCAGGGTTTCTTCACTACAAATAAGTAATGGTAACTCTATTAGATCATCATTAATTAATTTATTTATTTATTTGGACTGCCAGTGAAAATTACATTGAATCATACATAGGATTAACAACGACAAATGTTCATGAAAAATATAAATTTCTATTAAAGGCTGCCACATCATGCTTTAAATACGGACGGTTTTATAGCAAAGTATTATGTTAAGAAACTAAAAAAGAAGAAATACTTATGAATACATTATTAATTGTTTATGTGGTCTTAATTCATAGCCAATATTAAATAATTTAGAATACATAACTTGTCATCTGAATCATAATTTTCATTGAAAGTTGTTTCGAACATGATACGTCAATAAGTTTTTTAGTTGTGTAAATTCCGACGACTAGTAAATTGAAATAAGTAGTTTGAGAAGATAACTAGGTAATAGCTGAATAGAGAATCTAATGACATTCCCTATAATTAGGTTTGTTACACAATTTTTTGTTTTGTTCCAGACGAAGCCTACATGAAGCTAGCTCTGGAAACTGTGGAGGAGCTCGACTGGTGCCTGGACCAGCTCGAGACCATACAAACACACCGCTCGGTCTCCGATATGGCTTCGCTCAAGGTTAGTGATATTACAAACAAAGATACGATACTATCAACGACCATACAGCTCCTTTTTTTTTTTATTCTTTGTATTGTATTGTAAGATGGCAAACAAGTGTACGACCAGCCTGACGATAAGCGGTTACGGTAGCCTTAGTACGGTAAACGCTTGCAACAGCACTAAGAAGCCGAAGACCAAGAATGGAACAGACAAGGACATGATTCATGTCCATCATGATACCCCTATCACAACCATGTCAATCATGATACCCCTATTGCTCGCGCGTTGCCGACGCTTAGGTACATACATTAAATTTTACTCCTTTACAAATATGCTCAATCAATTAATATTATTGTAACGTAAACAATAATTTCAACTAATAAGGGGATTGGTCTTCGCTCAATCCCAACGTTAATGTGCAATAGCAAATCACAAACTCTAGTATAGGTCGCGGCACGAAACTCTAGCGCTGACCGTTATTGCGCAGAAGTAAAAAATAAGGTGTCTTGGCGGGGTACAGGGGTGAAGGGCGAGCGTGCGTTGCGCCGATTGGCTCTCCAGTCGTACTCCGTCCCCCGTGCCGATACGACGCTCCGCGCACTTCCAGTGTACAGTCGCGTTCTGAATTGTTTTGTTGTCATCGTTAATTTTTGTTGTTGTTTTTTGTTAAGTTTGTTTTGTTGATTTGTTTGTTGTGTTTGTTAGTTTATTCACTGTTTGATTAAGTTTGAACAGTTTTTAAACAGTGAAAATGCCGAGGCCGAGAAGGAATACTGTTTTGAAAAGACAGGCACGGAAAATGGTGTTTGACGTGCATTGTTTTCTGAAAAGGGAATCGAATGATTTCATTAATTCCCTGAAACAAATTCAAAGTGAAATTGGCGAAGCTGCGAGTATTTTACTCGATTCTGACCGCAGCACTGTAGATATAAGTGAAATAAAACAAACTGCAGAAGTTATTCAGGCGGGAAATATAAAATTAAATAGTATAATTAGTGACTTACAGAAAATTCAGAAAAGGACAGCTGAATCTACAAAGACGTCCATAGCAACGGTAAGGAAAATCTCCACTGAAGCCAATAATTCCGACTTATTATCAGTATTTAGAACACCAGGCAAAAAACGCTCCAGATCAAAACCGGTCACAGATATTGATAACTTTGATCAAGGATTAATAAAGAGGTGCATACATAACTTTCATAGGACAAATAATGAACTTCCCACCGTCGGAAAGTTGAGAAAGAAGCTAGAGGAAGATATAAATTTCAAAGGCTCAGAACGAAGTCTTCGACGAATAATTAAGAGTTTAGGGTTTCGGTGGAAAAATACTGAAAACAATCGAAAAGTACTGATTGAAAGTTCAAATATACGTTTACTACGTATCGAATACTTACGCAAAATAAAACAATATCGCCAAGAGGGAAGGCCCATCGTATATACAGATGAATCTTACGTAGATTCATCGCACTCTGCTCCAAAAGCCTGGACCGATGGTACTACAAAAGGTCTCAAAAAACCTATCTCCAAAGGACAGCGGGTGGTCATTGTCCACGCAGGATCAGAGGCTGGGTTCATACCGAACGCACTGTTAACTTTTAAAGCTGGTGCGAAATCAGGCGACTACCACGACAATATGAACTACGACAACTACGAAAAATGGCTGAGGACACAGTTATTGCCGAACTTACCGCCTAATTCTGTCGTGGTAGTCGACAACGCATCATACCATAATAAACAATGGGACCTTGCACCCACTTCTAATTCCAAAAAAGCTGACATGCAGGGTTGGCTTACTGAAAAGGGCATACAATATGAGGAAACTCTACTAAAACCTCAACTATACAATTTAATACGGGCTAACAAAGATAGATTTAAAACATTTTCAATTGACAGGATACTAGCAGAGCAAGGACATCAAGTGCTAAGACTGCCACCATACCACCCAGATCTAAATCCAATCGAAATGGCATGGTCTGACATAAAGCAATATGTAGGCAGTAAAAATGTGAAGTGGAGTGTTGCTAAATGTATAGAACTAATTCAAGAAAAAGTTTTGCTGATGGGTGCTTGGGATTGGGGAAAGTTATGCCAAAAGGTAAAGGACATAGAAGAGCAATATGTCAAGAGTGACCATGTCGTGGATTTGGTTACAGAAGAATTCATCATTCGCGTTGATGGTGACAGTTCAGAGGATAGCCTTGGTGAGTCTGATGACGATGACGCTGTTAGTGCCGACGACCGAAGCAGCCCTGAGCCGGGGCCCTCAGTAAGCAAAAGGCCCTGTTGGGATACTATTGAAGGTGTAAGACCATTGTCTGATTCGGACTAGATATCGGAAAGGAGAATGCGGTGTCTGATGTCCACACCCTGCCGAACTCGCAGGTTTCTTCTATCCTGAGAAGAAACTTCAGTAGGTTCTTATGTAATTCGGACTTAATATAATTTTTTTTATTATTTGGTATTTAATATAAAAATTTACAAATCCGATAGTGTATTTATTTTTCTACTCCCCATAAACTTGTTAAAAATTATATTGTAGGTAACATGAAGTAATATTTGCGTGCGTGACAGTACCCATACGCAGTTAAGTTCCACATTTTGTTCACCGCTAGACTTACTATTTGACTTTACATTAAAACATTATTTTGCTGTTTTTAACTAAGCAATTAAATTACTAATTTGTATTGCGTGCGCGATGGTACCCATGCGCAGCTATCCCCTCCACGTTTCGCTCAGCGCTAGAGTTTCGTGCCGCGACCTGTAGGAAGAATAAAAATGACGCAACGTTGCATAAAACAGATACAACCCTTGATTACAGATTACTATGTTAATATGATTTGGTGTCGTAGTCACCCTGAAGCACAACTTTCTAACGGATTTGTGAATAATATCTATAAAGTTAACGTAATGAACGTCTATTATCTGCTTAATTAGCCTTGCGGCGACGGGTGGCTCGTTATCATTCAGTTACTGATTACACGCTTCCGGATAGACCACAAAAGCTCCAGAATTTACGTTTGTCCTTGTTTGTTGAATATGCTTTTAATCATTATTTTGAAATTAAAATTTATACAGAAATAGGTACATTAAATTAATACAAAAAACCATTACGCACATTACCATAGTAAAAGGTAATTATCATAATGAATTAATACGTGAAGCAAGATCTTTGTATTCCTTTCTATGAAAATTGCGCGGATGGAGGAAAATGAAGTTAAAATATATGTAGAAATAGGTACAATAAATTAATACAAATAAAACATTACGCACATTACCATGCGTTTAACACACAACACTATTGCGTTTGACACAAGTCTATGATTGGCATGTCAAAAGTCCATGTTGGCCTTGTTGTATGAAACATTGCCTACTATTCAGCGACGCAAGATCGAATCCCACCGTTCTGCACCAATAAGGTTAACATAACAATATATGAAAATAAATTAATACAACTTTCAACAATATCAATTATTCATTAATTGTCTACTATATTATTATTACATCAAAGTTTGTTCATATTTCGCATTTCGATCACTAGGCGACCGCTAGTTTATAATAATTATGTAAACATCGTTACACTCATCACATAATTTTCATATATGTGTGTAATTTTCATACAATAATACGCACGTATTGATTCCAACTAGCGCATTTTATCTTCTGCTACGATAATTAATAATACACTACAAGATCCGCAAACTATATGTAACCAGTATCCCGCCAGTGACTTCGCTCGCTTCACAGAAATACTGATATTTAAAGTCAGTAATTACAAAGTTTACGTCATATATATCAACAAACAAATAGTTGCATCTTTATAAAATATTATCTCAACCATTAAAGAGGACCCAAATCCCAATATATTCGTGATAATATTTACAAATATTTTTTCAAACAAATGTAGGATATATCATCAGCTCACTATATAAATCCGTATGACATTGCACAAATAAAAAAAGAAATGTGTTTTGAACTAGTGCACAAAACTATTCAATTTTAAAATCTAAAGCACATTGCATTTTTCACATTGACTTCTCTTTGTTTAAAATAGTCTAAAATCGTCTATTCTATTGCGCGTCGTGTTGTTGCTTGTTATTCACCAAAACAAAACCAATTCACTCTATCACGTGCGGGAAATAACATAAATAGTTTTATCTCATAAAATATTCCACTGTGAGTTGCAAGAGTGACAGAAATGATTTATGCAGGTCTAATGGGCGAAAATAAAATGTAAACGAAAACGTCCAAACTGAATTTCGCAGGAACAATAGTATAAAATAAGTAATGTTTTCCTCGATAGGTTAAAAATAATTGTAAGCGGTGTTGTAAATAGTTCCTGTTTGTCTCTAGAACAATCTCCACACCTGGAAAATATTATTTGACCGAGTCGACGGACATCAATAATGGTATCAGTTGACGAGGTGTTGCTATATTATTCACACGACCATTAAACTAATTTTATCACATTCCCTAGCATCTATGTTTGCGCAAAAAGCACTACCACACACTTGTCTTACATACGTGTTTCGCTTCTTCCCATCAATCTGATCACACGTGCTTTCTGGTTCATACATATACTCTCACTCGTTATGACAAATACGTTGAATTAAATAATATTTTTTTAGTTTTCATGTAGATATTTTTTTTAAATATTATATTAAGTGGAAGCTCTGCAACATATAGATAAAACGTTGACGTCCCTCTCGTAGCCGAAGTGCTGTAAAGTAACCATATCTGCTGAACTGAGGTTGCCGTAGCGTAGACTAGGTATTAAAAAAAGCCTATAAGATGATGTTCTAATCTAAATATACTCCACCAAGGTTACTCGCAATTTACAAAGCACTAGTATTTAACTCCGCCAACGTGGAAGCTTTTTTAACATTAGAAAGTATACGCTATTCAAACCTAGCTATAAAAGATACATACATGCTTTATCATCACTAACTAGAAAATATAAGTGTGAAGGAGAAAGAGATAATTACTTTTTGTTATGCTAAGACTAAAAATAAAAGGATTTACAAATGCAAGGAAAAGGTTTTTAACCTCGTCAACAAAAATATTGTGTATTGATTTACGTTGCGGCACAGCATGGGCTGCGTATTTAAATAAGTGAGGCCGAGGAAAATGCGGCCATATAACGTCTTGAACGTTGACGTCGTCGATATCATGGAGTGTTACAGCCGGAAGTATTTGAAAGCATTCGTAGATTACAGAAACTGTTTTACGCAAGACGAGCCATATTATTATGTCGTATATTTTAATAGCGGATAAAAAGGGTAAAGCCATTAATGACAATGGTGCCAATTCTGATGTACAAAATTACTAATCTAAACTAATTTGAAAGTCTTACTTTCCCTTTCTCGTGTGCGGTGTTAAATAAGGATAGCAATACTTTTAGAACTGTCAAATTAGTTTAGATTAGTAATTTTGTACATCAGAATTGGCACCATTATTTTATTACCAAATAAAACATACCAACACCAGTCAACTTTTAATTTTTATTATATCAGTAAGTAGTCTGATCATCGAGTCGCTCTTACTATGTGTATTTAACTGCTTTAACTAAAATATTAGGTTTAAATTCACATTATAGTCGTAATAAATTACAATAACCTTGAATAAATTAAAGCTATGTTGTAAAGTAACGAGAAAAATCTTTACCGGTGTGAGTTGCGCCAGCTCCGTGTGGATCGATGCATTTGACGTCACTGCACTTCACATTTCGTATAATTACACCTTTTACACGTCACTGTGACGCACTCTCTCGCGATATTTTCGAAAGAACCGAAAGAAAGAATATTGTAAAAGCATTATCGCTTCGAGAAATAATAAATAACATACATACCGTTTTTGCGCAAACTTTACAGATGTAATAATGTCTGCCTGCGTTTATACCCGATCTCTCCACAAGGAGCGTAATTTTGTGTAAATATGTATTTCTCTTATATACTAATACGAGTAATATTATAAAGAGAAAAGGTTTGTATTTTTATATTTTGCTTGTAATGAATAAAACCAAAACTAATGGACCGATATAAAAAATCCCTCATCAACAGAATGCTATATTATCACGGCGTAACAAAGGCTATATATTATATTGTTGTGTACACATTTTCCTTATTGTATTGTTTACAAAAGATTTATAATAAATAACCTTACATCGACATTATTTTCGATCTAAGGAACTCAACTGCTCAAGCTAAACGCACTATCACTCAGTGATGATCACTGAGCCAATATTAGAGAGCGTTAATTACTAATTTAACCTTAGTCCGTTTGTGGTTCTATTTATTTGTTTTTGAAACTGAATCTGTTGGCATTTTCTTATAATACTGAGTTGTAAATTATCCTCAAATTTAGCACGTGTGTATAATCTTACTTTATTACATGTTATTCACATAAAAATGCAAGGATAAACATAAATAGAATACGAATTTACGAGCAGGCATACGATTTGTACGCATACTATAACGATAGAACGATATAGACGTTTAATAGTATTGAATTACAATCCGCTTTAACTATTGCAGAAGGTCGGAGAGTGCGTAACTGCGTTCAAGCTCAAGCAATCTATATATAAAATATTTGTGACTGTGTTTGTATTTAGTATATCAGTAAGCGAAGGTCCATGGTCGCGTAGCGGCGCGGGCGTACCCCGCCCTACGCCGCGCCGGTCACGTAAACCCGCTGCGCTACCTCGCCCGCCTTACAAGATATTCTACCTTCCTCGTACCAGTCGTACCTTAGTTTCACAATGCAACATCTTATCATCCATAAATATTCAATATCTACTCAAATGTGACTTGAGAAGATAATCATGAATATGTATCTTATTCATAGACACAACAAGACAGATTTACGACATTTTTTTTTGTCCGCGGTGGAAACAGCTCCCGGTTGATCATTGTGGTCATTTACTTTTTCGTTGTCTTCTCTAAATAAAGTGAGTATACAACTTTTATAAGTTGTGACTTATATTGTGATTATGAAGACCATGGTTTCTTCACCTAAATATATATAGCGGAAAATTCTACGAAATCTTGTTAATAGGATTACCACCTACATTTGGTTGAGACTGGTTTCTAAAGCTGTAATTCTGTGAAAATATCCATCTTTGCAATCACGATTTCATACTTAAAAATACTACATATAATTCAGTATAGGTATGACGCGATACATCGGTACGTCGTGCAATGCTGTTTACAGCCTGTTATATATTATTATTATGTACTTAGTTTACATTATAAGATGTAAATGGCACTTTGTAGCCGTATGAGTACTGCAATAAAGCAAGTATGCAAATTGGTTCTATCCAACTACATTATCTAAGAAAACCTGCCTAAGCTGCAATTAGTTTCTTTTTTATTAGTTACTTAACGTCCATTGCTTACGAAAGACCTTCGTCAGGAATATATTGTCATAGAACGGAGATAATGGGGAACGATGATTTATATTATAGGCTCACCTTGTTAGATAAAAAATATCTTAATCAAAATAATTCCAAGGCGTTTTTTGTTTTCCATAAACACTACAAATAATTTTCACTAACGAAAAAGGAGTTCCTGATAATTATTAATCCCCACCCAACCTATTTCCAGCATCTTGGCAGATCGTTTATCAAACTGAATACACACGCATACATTTATGATCACGCTAATTCCCTTCTAAAATAGAGGCAGAGTATAGAGTGCCATTTCACTCTTCACTTGCACAGCTCTTTTGCTACTTCTACATTCATAAATCACTTGAAACATGACCGCCGGTTCGAGTACTCATAATGTAATTATAGATATCATGGCACACAATTTATTTAGTAGAATGACTTATGTTAGACCGCTATATATTAGATTTTGCATTTCTTGTTACCATGTAAGAATTGATAATATGAGAACAAGCATATAGTGACGGTGTTATGCAAGTATAGCCGCAGTTTGTTGAAAGATTGCAAGTGACACAATAAGGTTGATGGATATTATATACATATATATTTGAAGTCACCTCGATGTAGATACCTGTGCATGACCCGGTTAGTTGTGACGTCAGACCTGACCTCAGCGCCGCTGCCGCCTCCCAGACGAAGGTTGACGTGAGGCTTCCTGCACAATACATAGTGGTCACTACAAATCGAATCCCCATATATATTGACCAAAAAATCTGAATTATATTGCATGGCCTGGATATCGCTCATTTTTGTATTTACATATTTTTACATGAAATTATCTTCGGTGAAAAGTGAGTGTTGTTACACTTCTGCCTACGTTTTCGTGGAAGGCGTGAAGATATTATATATATATATATATATACATTTTTTATGAGTACGTCGTGTAAAGAGTTGAATTGATCTGACATTGAATATAATCAGTAATTACTGTGCGAAAGATGAATTAACTTTATTTCGCCTGTAGAATATGGCTTGCCCTCAGAAAGAATGTGTACGCTTAGCACCACCCCGGGGTCTATCCGGAGTCATCCGTCACCTTTGCGGCCCAACGCTCTGATCCATAAATGACAGCAGGCCTTATCATAGTTTTATAAATTTTTCCTTTAAGATTTAAAGGGAATCGGAAGTCGCATGTAGTTCCCGTGACCTGCCGCCATTTCATCCATCCTGTGTTAATTATATGCTGCACGGCCCTGTCCACATCGCCATCAACTTGCATGAGCGAGCCGAGGTACTATTTTCGGAAGTCGGATCAGACTGGTATAGGTGTTCCGTCTCGTGTCATGGCCGTTGGATTGGAGATACCGCCGAAATCACAGAACATGTATTCAGACTTCATCACCGACCAGTACAATATCACCGATGTTAAGGCATCCATAATCAACAGGTACGGACTTAGAGCCGACCCTTGGTGCAGGCCTACCCCGACACTGAACTCGTCGGTGATCCCGGCGACCGAGCGGACATGCGTGCTTGATCGTTCGTACATAGCACAAATTAACTCCACATACTTCACAGGCACACCTTTCTCTTCCAGACCCCACCACAAAACCGTTCTGGATACTCTGTCAAACTTCTTATTATTAGTTCTAATTAGTGAATCAACCAATTAGGAAAGAAATGCGTAAAACGTTTTGGCGGGTTTTCCTAGCGACAAATTTTCGTCAGGAATGTTGTAGTATACGAGTAATGGCTACGCGACAATAACAATACTTCGGATTCCTGGGATAAACCACACTAACAACTACCTTCCTCAATTATGCGTGGTTCGGTTTTTTTAACACATAAGGAGGAAACAAAATATAAATGATTACATACCACGCAGTAGTAGGCACGTTCTGTGACGTACTGAAACGTCACGATTGTGGGAATGTACAGCTCGGCCTTATAAATGCGCGATACTAATAATAAATACCTGAAATAAATACCATACTGAAATGTCATTACTAAACGTCAAATCCAATTGTGCAAATCAAACAAAGCCCACGGCCGCCGCCGCCGCCGCGCCAGAGCGACCTCGTTGCGTTATATGTATAACACATTTACATAATATGATTACTGGGTGCTATGTTATCTAACGTTAGTTCCATCATATATAAGTATGAGTACCTACAGGCGACCAAGTCCATGCCCACCGGCACGTTTCACATTTAGCTTGTTTACGTAAAATAGTGAACTCGGCAGATTATAGGCATTATCTGGAGTATTATCTGTCAGAAATAAACAATTTCTAAAGACGAACGAATAGTAAAACTGTTTTAACGTTTCGTTTAGTTATTATTATCTAGGTCAGGGCTGCCTTCACGAAAACAACCGGGCATAAGGCAGAGCACAGTAGGACTATCTTAGCGGTGTTGCTTATCGCAGTAATATAATCTGTCGTTTATATTCTAACTAGCTTTGCACTTGTAAGAAAAGATTCACGAAATATAATTATGCAGTTACGACTTACGGTACTACATAAATATCCAAAACATTAAAAGAATAAAAAAAAAGGTTTGTCCTCAATGATCTCGATGTCAGATATTATACATGTGTGATTATTTTTGGTAAATCTTAACTGGTACTTCGCAGCAAGTAAGAAATCAATCTTGAATATCGACTCATCTATCCGGTATCTGTTATTCAGAACTCTGAAACACTTGGCACTCATCTCGGAACTTCTGACAACAATTCAACGGTAAAATTAGAATTTATTTTTCGAGAATAATATTATGTTTATAACAATTGAGGAATTGGTTCTTCATACCATTCATACATATGGATGTATCATTAATAGAAACTTTAATAAGGAACCATGGTTTACAAATGTCGTTTATTTGTATTCTAGATAAATATACATTTACGTAGGTAATAATATTAAGATTTCTGCTATAAATATTTTAGATGAATACATATTTGAAAAGTCACAGATAATTTAAATTAATGTAATGAAAAAGTTGAGTAGCAAATTCTTAAAAATATGTTTATATTATTGTTCACGCTTCTTAATATGTAGGGCGTTAAACTTGGCAGTTCCTTTAGCATTTTTTCGGCTAATCTGTTATTCAAACATTTCTGGAAAGTGGTTTTTAGTAAGAAGTGTAAAAAGGAAAGTGGTTTTAAGTTTTTTTGGTAAGAAATCATACAAAAATTTTAAGTGAAAAGATGATTTTATTCGCCGCGTTTTTACGTTCTTCATTAGTTTCCGCTGTAATAGCTTTAGAAGGTAGATGTGATCTATCACTGATTTGAAACCCTCTCTACACATAAATCGATCGTAATGTTTTATTGGATACATTTATCTACCGTAATGTTGAACAATGTATATACCTGTGTATCATCCAAATACGTCAAAATAAATACACAAAATATGCAGACATACTATTTCTAGTTGGTAGTTAATACTTAACCAAATAAAAGGGGGTATAATTATTTTGCTAAGACGTCCTCATTTGCATAATAAAAATAATGTTTTTCATATATTTTTATTATGTTTTACAGTCAGTAAATTACATACATAATGTTGCCGAAATAAGTAGTCTTTCCAATTCTTAAGTGCGTACTCTATTTTGAATTAGATTTCCAAAAGGATTAATAAAAAAGTCTTCCCTCATTGCAGTGACACAACCATGTCTATGAAATATACACTCTCAACTAAATTATTATCTGAGCTAAATTCGGTTCGAATTAACGTCAATAATAATAACCAATCGGCAATCGCCGCAACCAAGTCTATATATGTAGGTATCTTCGCACATAAAACTTTCTGTTGCTCTCCTGCACACAACAATAGCAAATACCCTCCAGTCATACGATAAAACACCTAATTCAATAAATGAATATCATACCTCTTAGCCTTGAAGGAAATATGCAACCTCTACGTGAATTTAGTGCTTTGACCACAATTTGACGTTAGCGTCAAGCAAAGTCCAGTCATTACATACATTATACAATAGAGAGTAGGGATTCAATAGCGTAGCTGCAGTCATGAATCATTGGGGTTATCCAAAAGAAATAGGTACCTCATACTAAGTTGACTTGTAATAATGACGAACTGAGTTGAGAACCTCTTTTTTTTAGTTCTCGGTTAATTAACCGAGAACTAAAAAAAAGATTTTCCTAAAGATTTTCCTAATTAGGAAAGCACGATGACGAATATTTTTTTGCTACAAAATTATGGTTAAAGATCGGATATAATCGCATTTATTGCCCTAGTGCGAACAAAGGGGTTTATCTTCTAATATATAAAATTCTCGTGTCACAGTTTTCGTTGCCATACTCCTCCGAAACGGCTTGACCGATTTTGATGATTTTTTTTTGTGCTTATCCGTTATCTATGAGAATCGGCCAACATCTATTTTTCATCCCCCTAAATGTTAGGGGTGGTCCACCCCTAAATTTATTTTTTTATTTTTTAGACCGAATTCAAAAATTCTTTCACCGTTAGAAAGCTACATCATCACTGAGTAGCATAGGCTATATATTATACTAGCTTCCCGCTTCTGCTTTGAGTTGTAAGAGATACCGTACTTATTTGCGTCGGTGTCTACGTCACTTTCTATGACGTGCCGGTTTTGGGCATGATTCACTTCACTAGATGTGACACTTAAGATGTTATATAGATTAATACATAATTACACGTAGCTAATAAGTAAGGCGTCAATACAAATACAAACTATTATATCAAAGTGAATCATTGAATAATTATTTTACTTACGCATGAATATTGGCTGACATTTCATATATAGCCAACATGAGTTGGCGAAGCACGACCCCCTTTCATATTTATTCCCAGAATTGAAAATACGTACTGGGATTTTAGGAATCAACGTTGAACATGCAATTATGTGCGAAATGAACACTTAATTTTCTAAATTTTCTGCTTGCGTAAAAGCACGGAATACCTTATTAGGTACTATGGTAACTGTTACATTTAAAAGACAGAGCTTTTTTTAAATTAAACTTTATATTTAACGTTGTCATATACGTTTAGTTCTATTATTACAAATTATATTACGTATAATATGGTTACCGATGTAAGATAAAAAGATATGTAAGTTCTATTCATAAGCAAGCATAGCTAATATTACGTTACGTAGATAACATTTTAGTATTTTACAAGTTTGTAATAACCCTCGCTAATCAGAGATTGCGATAACAAACTATGTCAAGAACAAATGATATGTCAAACTGTTTGATGCCACCTTACATTTCGATACTTCGATACCAAACCAATTGTATTCTGCGGAGTATGGTATCATATTGATATCACAGGCTATGTAATTAATAAGGCATCTGCTATTTTGAATCCGATTTATCGTGTCGCTAAGTGAAGAGTGAGTATGTTCCTTTTTTAATAAATTTAATAATATGTATCGCATTGTTTACAAACTTAACTTACTCTTCATATTCTTCTGACACCAATACAGCCCACAATATGCATAGTTACAATAAAATAAACTAAATCCGTTTCCACAAATTTGGGAAAAACAAGTTCAGAAAGTAAGAGTGACGTATTGCTTAGGTCAGCCGCGCCTTTCCCTAAACCCCAGCTACGTGACAGGAAAATGTCTGAATGAATCAAGATAAATAGTACTATACCGAGAAAGCGGTATTTCAGTGGTGCAGCGTGGTGTCGTGACGCCAGAGCTTACACTAAATACGAGGGCGCATCAGAGCGCGCGCCACGGCAGGCTTCAGTCTAACGATAGCGTCCGCAGATAATAGACGTCCTCGCTACAGTTATTCTCATATTATATTAGAAGTTTTGTATATATATCATAGAACATTTTAAGTTATATTAGTTGTCGTGTGAAATGCGTGTATATTCGGAAAGACAAAGCGTTCGTTTCGGACCCGCTCGCTGGCTACGAAGCCGCGCTACGACGATGGCACAGTCAATGGAAATGTTACATTTGCAGTTCAAGAGGATGCTGAACAAGGAGTTGAGCCACTTCTCAGAGTCCAGCAAGTCCGGCAACCAGATCTCCGAGTACATCTGCTCTACCTTCTTGGGTGAGTGCTTACATTATTTCTCCGTGCATAGTGTTCTAAGCCACATGATGTTTTCACGGATCCCGCCTGGTGGTAATAAGTGTTTACCGTAGTCTATATACGCTCATCCATAATCACATTATAAGCGTGTATATAATGTACATCCGTACTATTTTTATTACATTGTAAATCGTGTCAGAGATATATAGCTCGCATAACAGCAACAAAACATCGTAAAAGTCCCATAGTTTGTTTTTGCCAACTATTTTACCGAAACGAAGTGAAACTAAACAATATGATTGTTTTTATTAGAGGAGATAGTTATTAGAGATGTTATGTAGGCGATTTGGATTTTATTTACAGTAATTCCTGTTAGACGACTAAACATTCCGCATTAACCTTTAAAAAAGATTTCATTTAATTTTAAATTTGGATGGGAATGTTAATGTGTTTACGTAAGATTTTATACACATTACTTAACTTATTGAGTAAAGATTCTTCAGCTATCTTTACATTTTGATTACATATTAATCTGTCACATTCAAGAAACAAGAGTATATAGTGTAGTTCAAACAATCTGAAAATAATGTAAGTGGTTATCGTGAATCGTATCAATCACATCTTTACGTCGAAAAGTTCTTACTGTGACGTCAGCGCCCTGTGTGCGTTACGCCGCCCGCCCAAATTACGATTAATATGACTTACGACTTCCCGCTTCCGATCGAGATTGCTGTAGCTGTGTACTCATTAGCTTTTCTCATGATTATTAAACAACAGTGGATAAAAAACCTAAAACAGATTAAACTATTAGCAAAAAACAGAACTTAATAAACAGATTACTAATAGTTATCTATTAGTAATAAGTCTAAGATTCGACCCAATCCAGAATCACACGGCTTTATGTACTGTATTTTATTTGTGGTGAATAAATGTTAAATCGACTTCAAAACGGGCCTTAAATCTGTGTAAATCCTTAATTTATTTGTGTTCGTTAAAAAACCTAACAGAGGTACATAGTATTTATAATACGTAGATTTATTTAATAAATACATAGTTTGTCCAAGAATGTAATAACTTATGTTACTCCAGATATTAAGTTGTCAATTTTATTTGATCTGTGTTGTGTTGACAAAGTCGCTGGGCACGTTTCTCGTGATCGATATAAACTACTTTGAGGCTGATTACCGTTAATTATAGTATTTACTCACTTAAGCTACCATTCACGCACGGCTATAACCACTTAATCAGGTAATGACAAGGCTTATGTATTTTATGAGGCAATATTTTTGGGTTTTTACTGATACCAAGTTCACTAGTCGATAAAATCTTAAAAAAATTTCACTAGTGACGGAGAAATCATCTTATCAATTCATAACTCTGCAATATGGACCGATAAAGAGAAAATAACTATGTCATTCTAAGCAAGAGCAATATAAAATCTGAATTTATGATTAATTCATGGATCAGGTAACAGGCGTGTAGCACGCGGCAGAATTGTATTCAACGAAACTATTTTACATTTAATTATTCGTATCCAATCAATCGCAAAATGTTGTACCTACCAAGACTCACTCTTTTTCTCATATTCGTTCGTACATAGTTTAAACAACAGCGGTGACCGATTAATTGAGTTCGCGATAGTTTTTCCAAATCACGAGCTTTTTGGTAAGATTTTTTATATACAACTATGGTGGCAAACAAGTATACGGCTCACCTGATGTAAAACGTTACCGTAGCCTATGGTCGCTTGCAACACCAGGGGTAGTATTTATACTACTCATCAGATAAGCAATCCAACAACGTATGTGAAGTTCACCAATCCACCCTGTACCCACGTGATGGACGACCCGCCCGCTTACTTGTAGCGATGAGGCCCATGCTCACATTACAGCGCGTAGCTTGTAATAAACATTTTGTCTTGAATGCAAGTACCTATCTGTGGTAACGTACCATTGCTTCTTAAGTATCTTGGGCTTAACTGACATATCGCTTTATCATCATGATAATTAAATAATGTAAATAAACATGTAAGGGTATCCAGTAAATAAACCAGATAACCCTTCCGCGCACGCGTGCATGTGACGGCGTCTGCGTCGATATGCCAAGGCCCAGCGCGGTATAAGCTATAACATATTGTAACGTTGAAGGGAAACCACGTTGTAGAAAATGTACATATTTCATTGACTCAATAATTAGTTCATTGAGCCAACTTACGCTTATCAAAGCAGAAAGTTGGTCAGTCAACTTAGTGGCTCTAATTAGTTTGTTTGCGTGCTCTAGGCCGGACAGAACTGTTGACCGCTCCCAACCGAATTATATTCCTGACTGTATGACGTTGTGCTGTTACTACGTATTACTAGTCATATCTCAATACCTACTTTGCTTATCTTTACCTTTTACGGAAGCATGGTAAAAACCGGTTACTCCCTTTTGTTGTACAAGACTGTGTGTGACGTCATTGAACAGTTAAAAATGTTCAGTCCTTTATAAATATGATATGTTTTTAAGTATAAACACATAGTGTGATCGAGTCACATCAATTGAATGTTAACAAGCATTAAGTTTTTAATGTATTTGGAGTATTTTATCGAGCACTGTCTCCTTTCATCGCCTCATTATGTGGGGTGATTATATTATCTTGTTTCAGCCGTAAATAAATTGAGATTATGCGAAACGTCATCCAACCACGCTAAAATTACACGCTAAAATTACAAATAAAACAACTATTATAGATCTTGTTTATTATAATAGGAACTTTTTCAGAAGAAAACGCGGAATTTTGACGCAATTCTGTTCGTTTAATTTCAAAGAAACATAATAATTATGGAACCTACTTTTAATGAGCAATAAAATATACGACTGCTGCTTTACAGTAATTATTTATTATTATTAATAAATTAATCATACCATGAGCTAAAAAAGAGAGGTAGGGCGAATTGGCATCTCCCATGGGTTTTCCCATTAATATTGGAGCCGCCCGACTGGGGACTATACCACCGCCTTACAGAAAACCGCAGTGAAATAACACTACTTTCATGTAGTGTTGTGATTCTGCGGTAAGTAAGGTTGCCAGTGCTCCACGAGGATAAACTGGGGTAGTAGTAATGCTGCTAGCACGATGACTCTCATCAACAACAGGGTTGGCAACTCGTTAGTGATATCCTTGGTATTGCTAGTTGCTATACGCTACGGTGAATGCTTACTATCAGGTGGGCCGTATTCTTGTGTGCCACCTGAGTGGTACAAAAATCAAGCGTTCCTACCGATTTGATTACTTATCTGCAATAACGACGCATATAACTGACCTAGAATCCTATCATTCAAACGAATTAGAGGACACTTCACTTTCTTTTGACATCAATACCCAATGAGCCAATGACACTATTTTTGAAGAGTACCTAATTAACATTACTGATATGAGTAGTCTAGTACACATTATAATTTAAATTAGCTTTACGGATTAAGCAGATTAGTGATAGCAATGCACTTGCGTATAAATGGATCAAAAAGAGAAGACTATACTTTGACGTAGCTTTACGGATAAGATTAGTGATGATGTTTTTAATAAGATGAATTAATAAAGCAATAGTAATTAGTAACATCGTTTTTTATATTATTTCTCAGACAAACAACAGGAGCTCGACATACCTTCTCTGCAAGTGGAGGAGACCCCCGAGCGTAGCTCCAAGAAGAAGGAGAAACCGCGTCATGGCGGGCCCATTGGTACCATGTCACAAGTAAGTATACTAATTCAAACATTCCATACCTGCTACGAACATTTAATTGATCACCAGCAATTTAAACCTTTACTTCCTATGGTTATCCATAACATCGTTTTCTCTCATTGTGTCTTAATACTAATAAAATATTTGTGTTGCAGATAACTGGCGTTAAGCGGACATTGACACACACCAACAGTTTCACCGGGGAACGTGTACCTCGATACGGAGTGGATACACCTCATGAGGAAGAATTGGGACGGCAGCTAGTCGAGCTGGAGCGATGGGGAGTGGACATATTCCGCATTGGAGAGTTGTCGTGCGGCCGCCCGCTTACCGCCGTCGCTTACGCCGCCTTCACGTCCCGGGATCTACTTGGCACTCTCCAGATCCCGGCGCGTACCTTCCTCGCCTTTGCAGTCACTCTCGAGGAACACTATATTCGTGATAATCCGTTCCACAACTCTCTTCACGCTGCTGACGTCACACAGTCCACACACGTCCTACTAAATACTCCCGCGCTGGACGCAGTATTCACACCATTAGAAGTTTGTGCCGCACTTTTCGCTGCATGTGTCCACGACGTTGACCACCCGGGGCTCACCAACCAATTCCTCGTCAACTCCAGCTCGGAACTCGCCCTCATGTACAATGACGAGTCTGTCTTAGAGAACCACCATTTAGCTGTAGCGTTCAAGTTACTTCAGAATGATGGCTGCGATATTTTAGCCAACCTTCACAAGAAACAAAGACAGACGCTTAGGAAAATGGTTATAGACATGGTGCTCTCTACGGACATGTCCAAACATATGAGTCTGCTTGCAGACCTCAAGACCATGGTGGAAACAAAGAAAGTAGCTGGAAGCGGCGTTCTACTTCTTGACAATTACACGGACCGAATACAAGTGCTAGAGAATCTCGTGCACTGTGCTGACCTGAGCAACCCAACCAAACCCCTTCCGCTTTATAAGCGTTGGGTAGCATTACTGATGGAAGAGTTCTTCCAGCAAGGAGACCGTGAGAGAGAGCAAGGCATGGATATAAGCCCGATGTGCGACAGGCACAATGCTACCATAGAGAAATCTCAAGTCGGCTTCATCGACTACATTGTACACCCCCTGTGGGAGACATGGGCGGACCTCGTCCACCCAGATGCCCAGGATATCTTGGATACACTGGAAGAGAATCGCGACTACTACCAGAGCATGATACCGCCGTCCCCGCCACCAGCGCCCATCCAGTCGCATTCAGGACCTGATGATGATCGCCCCGAACAAATACGCTTTCAAGTAAGTTGATGAGCACTTTACTATAAGTATTTCTTTCATTACGAAGAGTTGTCAAATCCAACGAAAAGAACTTGCTAAAAATATTTACAGGTATAAAATTTTGGGAAAAGTTCTAATGTAATAATTGTGCTTGACAGGTAACGCTCGAGGAGGGCGAGGGTTCAGAAGACTGCGAAGGTGAAGGCGATGGCGGAATGTGACGGAAACTACTGGGAATCTATAAGAAACTCTCTGAAAAGATGCAAGTGTGGTGGAGGCTCTGGCAGTGAGCACCGAGCGGCCGCCCGCCGTGCTCGTACCGTGCGACGACCTCTTGTTGGTTAATAAAACTTGTTGACGCTTATTCGTCGAAATGGAACGATCGGCGGGTGTATCGTAACATTTCGATTTTCATTATTTTATGTGATTATCACGCAGTGTTGTTTAGAATTACCTAACGAGTAAATAATTATGTCCCTCCAATGACTGTGTAACGTTCGATCGTCTAGTAATTATTGTACTGTTGTTTCGTTTTGTCTAACCAAAGATATATGAAAAATGGTTTCGTAAACAGAAATGTTCGGTATCCTTGTAAGTAGTTAGTATTCGGTTCGTCAAGAGTCGTGTAAGTAGATATAGAGGCCGACGCCGCATGTATCGGCTCGGCTAGATAAGGACATTGAAAACGCTTATTAATTGGTATGAAAGGGTAATTTATATTGTCATATCATCCACGTTTCTCATATTTAATACGGGTTTGCGATAATGATGTTATTCACCAAAATATATTATCATAATAAGTATCCTTAAATGTAAAACCTTAAACATATATAAAATCCTTAAAAATAAGGTACATTTTAAAAATTGCCTTTCGAGTTGTTGTTGTGACTTTGTCTGAATATGTAATATTCGGTCACCTCTTAGTGGACCTCTAACCTCGACGAACACTCGCCAAGCGTCCGTGGACAACTGGAGAGACACCAGCGGAGTTAGATTGTTTACTTTACTTTTGATCGGGGGCAAAAACATACTTTTACCAAGTTCATCCTATTAGATAGCTTTACATACATGTTTTGTGAACCTAATTGCACCTCATTTCTTATGATGGATCGCTGGCGATCCGATTACTTTTCTCCTTAGAGTTAATGTATTATTTTTATTTTTGTAATGTTACGTACTTTATTCTAGTTCTCTTTTACCCAAATATAAATTAGTCATTAAAGTTTTCGTGAACGCAACTAACGGCTTGAAGTGTTAAAAGTATTAATACTAACAATGGAGTGGTTTACGACTATGTTAGTAACGAGTGAAGTGAGTTGTTAACACAAGAAGTACAATGTAAGTCAGCGGCGGGCCGGGCCTTGCAATTGTAGCTAGTTGGTAGTTCCCGAGGCCCTTCTCTCTACGCACTGTATCCACATTCGTCTTCTTCTCTTTTTCTCTGCTTGATTTGCATATCACCCAACATACAACCACACCCAGTTCCGCTGAGCTAATGTGGCTTCAGATCTGATCGACTTGTTTGTAGGTAAACATACATCAATCACAGGAGGGAGTAATTCTTTATCATATATTTTATGTATTATGTTTGCATTTCATTTACGTTTAAAAATGTATGATTTTTACGAGCTGGTCTCTATGGATTCATGTACTCAAAAGATATTCAACTGATGAAAATAATTTAAATAAAAAATTGTTTTCTCATTTAATTAAAATAACCATTCATGAGTATTATATGACAGTATTTTCTAAGTCAATCGCAGCTCATTATTTTCAGCAGTGTCAAGATGAAAGGGCCCAAGGGCCATGTATATAATTTCGTAGATACTCTAATATGAAAGCAACAAACTATGAAATCACGTAGCTTTAGGTACCTTTCTTCACACCATTGACAGAATGAATGGTTAGCCATAATGTCTGTTATAAAATTGAAAATTGGATGAACTTACCTAAGTGAAATCCAATTATTATTTTATGATACTTGATCTGAAATATAATTGTTATACAGTGTAGTATTCCTGTTCGTTATTTTACTTTTCTTTTATATTTAACTTTTCTTTTCGCGATGCCATAGAATAATGAACAGGAATACTACACTGTATAACAATTATATTTCAGATCAACTTGAAATAAAATGAAACTGTATACATAGTTAAGAATTTGGTACCTACATCAACATTATACCTACTATATATATACATACATAATTACATGAAAATTATGGATACGCTTAACTTGTGTGTTAAAATAGGTGAATTACGCTTAGATACATTTATTTTTTAATTAAATTAATTACGTACGTATTCATAACTAATTGTGTTGAAAATGATATTTGTGCTGCAGTAGATCTGTGTATAACGTACGTGCTCAGTCTTTGGTAACTCGCATATTGTAGACATTTACATAAACACGCCTGGATATACTATACCGACTGCTGCCAATACTGGTGTGTATTAATGGTCATCAAATGGACACAGTGACACAATGTTATTATATTATTGTGTATGTAGATTTATAGAATTTGTCGTTGTTCAACATTTCAGTCATTCAATTGAAACGAAGCCGACTCAAACTACTGCGATATTTTTAGTGGTCATATTGTATGTCGGTATTATTAAAGGTATTGTCATATATTGCTACATACATACCTACATACATGTTGCCTAAATTGTTCACGTAGTTACTTCAACAAAATGTTGGAATTCGTACCTATACGCAATTTCGCACAACTAGTTATCGCAGCGGCTAGAAAAAGTTTCATAACACTGACATGTCGAAATAAGCAGTGCCTACTTACACTAAATTAGGAACTAATCCTGCCAAAGAACAAAATTAAATTGATCTTCAATTTAGGCGATATATTAGGAGCATAGCCTATTTCTGACATGTCGTAATTCCATAGACGTTTTAGGATAATGAAAACCTTTTAGTTTCACCAAAGTTGTTTCAGTGTTGTGTATAATGTTTTGTCAGTATGGAGAACTATCACTAAGATTGAATAATATCTAGTTAAATATTAATACTGAGTTGAAAGTGTGCAATGCTGGTCATTTGCATTACTTTAATATTTATGTTTAATAAAAAATAGCTTGTAATAGTTTAAAAGAATATTTGAGTTGAATTAAAGAATATTAATGTATTTAGAATAAAAAGATATGGGAGAAAACTTTATGCAGTTTTATTATTCCTTCATATTGAATATTTATTTTATTTACCATTTGGAGGGAGAATTATTGATATGGGTCCCACACACATTTTCCGTTCTATTTCGTAGGTAAATTTTAAATATAGTCCAAGATCCCTTGAAGAACTCCTCTTCTATCGCATGGTATGGTTCGCTGGTACTGCCTAGGCCTGGGACCTCATTGTCGCACGTATCCACTCGCAGCAATATTTCACTTTTAAAAACTCGACAACCCGAACGACTGATTTTGCGCTATACCACCGTAATGTACCGTACTGTTCGTAATTAAATAATCTTTATTTTAACCTAACTTCAATTCATTAACCAGACCTGTGCAAGTTATTAGTATTTATACCTGCCAGCTGCCTGCCTACCCAAGAGTTGTGACGGGTAAAAATAGACAACCTAGCGTTTTCATATTCTATAGCTTCATACTTTCGGTTCGTATGGAATTTATCTATTAACCTATCGGTGACATGTTTAAAAATAATGAAATCGTTAATGCATAACAATTTTTTAAGGATTCAATGTTTAAGATTCAAAAGGAAACTTAAGAAATAGTAGATTTTTATACAAGGATCTAAAGTAACTCTGTTCCTGTTCCTATTTACTCCCTCGTGTACAATGGGTTTTAGCTCCGTGTGTAACACACTGCTTTTCACTATGATTGCGAAGAATAAAATAATCCAATACATTTTTATTATTTAAAAAAATGTTTAATTTGCACTATGTACTATTCTGGCTATTTAATGAGATGGCTTGGGCAAAAAATATCGATATAACCAATGATATTAGATGTGTCAAAAGGAACTTTTTTTTTTTCACCAGATAATTAAAAGACCACGGTAATGATGACTGTAAAATTAAATATAAATAATGATGAAAGCATGACATAGTAAAAGTATCGATTATAAATATCGACATAAATTATCGATACGACAACGTCTTTTCAGTCTTTTGTGAAGATAAATGTCGATGAATGAAGTATGCAACTGAAGGACTTGTATCCATGTCATGAACAAATAAACAATAATAAGTTATATGTAGTATCAGGTACAGGACATAAATTAAAATAATATTACGTTTTCCCCTAGAACAGGATATTGTATTTTTCCCCGACTCTTTACGTTACAATGACGAATTTTTTGAGCATGAGGAGTGAAAAACAATTTTTACACGCTGTCAAATAGAGGCAATAAATGGGTTAGGGCTCGTTTTCATGTAGGAATGGACGCGTTCAGTATTACAGCGATTATCTATGTATTGTTTGTGGGCCGATTTGCGTGGCATGTTCTACGACACTTGCCACCACTAAACATTTGAACGTAGATAATACACTAACATAGGACAATTTGATTACACGGCTCTTGAGACACCAGATTGCTACGCCGTAGGTACTCAATACTCATGAATTACTCAGGCAAGGAATTATGACGCCCACCACTGAAACATGAATTCACTAAAAGGTGGTCACTGTGGTCGGCAATATAATTATGGATAGTTCAAGTCTCTGATGATCCAGGTTCGACCTGCGATCATAAACATGTCGAGCACGCCGGACCATTAGTGATTTTTCAGGTACTTGAGTACTGAGTTATAGTTATTCCTTTGAAGAAACTTTACTTCCTCTCTTCTAGTTCATGCTGTCTAAAATTAAGACTAAATTAACAATCTAAGCAACACATGGTACAAAGGTCCACAAAGAAGGTTTGAATAAAGACTAACACTATCTCCAAATTAGTAGGTTGCCACCAGCAACAAGACCATGGGTACCTAAAGGAGAAGCTAGCACACGGCCCGCCTGATGGTAAGCGATCGCCGTGGCTTATACACACTTGGAATACCAAAGGCATCATGAGTACTAATTGTGATAGCAACATACTCGCTCCACAGTGTGTATTGTGTATCCTTGAAGCGCTCTTCTCACAGCAGGTATACATTACTAGGTAGGTAGGAATATACACTGCTACTGCCCCCAGTCGGGTAGCTCGGTTTTTTTTTTGTAATCCCATTTCTGCCTTATTTTCCATGCTTGAGAATTGATATGTTATTCTCACACGACAGGTTGCAGGCAAGCTATCGCAGTTTGAACTTGAACCTAAAATTACAGGCGGTATGTAAACACGCGGCTAACACTGCTACAGACTTAGAAATCCTACTCAAAAGTTAAGTACAGAAAGTATTATAATAAAAATGCTGGAACAGAATATCACCATCAACTTAATATATATATAAAATGTTCATATTAATTTTATCTTTAGATTAGATACAAATCAGTATTATGCAGGAGCCTTTGATTATAATGCAGGAGCGTGCCAAGAAGGCCACATTTCCTCGCAGGATAGAAATATGGATTCTCTGAATGACGTAATATTAAATTATCTTCCTCCAGACCGCATGACGCGAGTGATCTTTTCAAATGCTATCAATCTATGCGAATGAAAGACTTGTATCCATGTAAACGTAAAATAAATGTGAAACGTCTCGGAATGTCATATCTTGTCTCGAGTTAGTCGACTCTTTGATTTCAGACTAGTCAGTCATTAATTATATGGTCAATGTTTTTTTCACCATTATTCTGAGGATCTTGCTTCAGAATAATAATTAATAACTGAAGCTCGCTAACGCGATCTTGATCTGGAGTTGTACTACTTATTTATATATATATACTTATTTATCTACTCTGTGTCTGAAGTAAGCCGAGCACTAGCCAATCGGACCATAAAGAAAGATACAAGATCGTACTTGGTCTGAGTCCGTTTTTGTTTCTAGATAGGTACACAACGTACATAATTTATGTAATAGAAATTCAATTTCACTCATCTTGCGTGAGTGATGAAAATAATATATGTATACTTTTATACTTTAGAATAAATATTTATACTCTACTAACTTTTTATACGTCATAGTTTATGTCATGAAGCTATCAAGCCATACCACTTGCACTTGAAATAAATTTATAATGCGTTCCTGTTGTCATTTCTTTATTGAATACTGATAGTTAGGTAGGTAGGTCTAGCGTAGTGGTTGTAAACGTAGTGATTATGTACTCTGTGGTTGTATTCTCTGGATTGGTTGTTTCATAGAGAAAATCTCAAGAAAAACACAATTAATACGAACGGAACACGGCTGTAAAACGTAGTGGTTATGTACTCTGTGCACGGCTGCGGCACGGAACGAAGCGAACGAACGAAACTGGAAAAGTCGCATGGAAGTTTAGTTTAGTCATTAGTGGTCACGCTACAATAAAATTGTATTTGCGGCTGTTTTTATCGTTATGGCTGCAATCTTAAAGATGGAAGATGTTTCTAAAGACAAGGTAATTGAAAACGGAGAAGAGGAGGAAGAGGTTGATGCTGTAGAAAACGGAGAAACGAAGGATCCGGCTAAGAAGAAGAAAAAGAAAAAAAAGAAGAAGAATACAGGTTAGTTGGACGATATTACCTCAAACAGTGAGATCAATTATGAATAGTACGTTAAACGTTAGTTTCATATTCAATCACTTATACACTTGTGCAATAATTATAACTCAAATAAAAGTACTTGTCAACCAAGTGTCTATTTATAATTTTCTACGTGTTGTGCTTGTGTCTACACTACATGTAGGTACATACATACTTCCTACACTGTGTAGGACCTATACTTAGATATCTTATTGCGGTTTGTTTAACAACAAGCAAAATTTCTATTTATTCATAATACAATTTTGAAGTTCATATAATTATTTTGTAAATAATAAGTATGTAGAATAAAATACTATCGATCAATATACCTTAATCTACTTTTTTATTAAATAATTTAATTCCTTGTAATGATTCTTGTTGGTTATCTGGATATTAAAGTGTGTTATAATCTAGTTCACAGTTGGAAAACTCTATTAGGAACTTGTGATAAAAAGCTGTAGGATTGAGGTACAAGTGCCAAGCATTATTAAAATGATTTCTTGTTTTCTTTATTTTCAGAAGCTAATTCTGTTAATGATGAAGTAATTGTGACAGATTCTATTGAAAAGGTACAGGCGCTGTCTATTGAGGAGGATAGTGAGGAGAAGAAGAAAAAGAAAAAAAAGAACAAGAGCAAAGGCAAAAGCTCTGTGAAGGAACAAACCAATCCTCCCACTGTACCCATTGCTGAGCTGTACCCTGATGGTAAGAGAAAAAAGAACAAATAATTAATTAAAAATATTATTTTACTAAAAAAACTTTATGCACAATCAAAGTACAAATGGTGGACTTATCTTTTTTTAAATACATCCTTATAAACACCCAGAAGCATGGCCAACACTAATGTTTAACTTGTAAGTATTTGCCAAGGCAGGAACCAAACTCACAGTACCTAGTGCAGCAGTCAGGTATACTAACCACTAAACAAATGCCTCTCATACATACATAGCCACTTCAAGTGGTTCTGGCTCAGTAATTATTTATGTATTTAAAACTTTATGCACAATTTGAGTACAATGGTTGACTAAATGCTAGAGCATTTTCTGCCAGTCGACCACAGGTGACAGTAAAAGTGTAGGAGCAGTGTGCATAATGAAGTATGTATTATATCTGAGGCATTGCTCGTGGGCATCTCATAGGAAGCTTAGTACCCTGTTTTCTGTTCGCATGGTGGTAAGTTTGACACACTAGGATTTAAATATACACAATATGATGAACATGTAAACACATTTGCTCAGGCTTTAAAGAACAAACATGTTATGCATGTTAAGTTTAATGACTGATAAGAATAAGAAATATTGTTATATTATGTTACTAC
This sequence comes from Falcaria lacertinaria, assembly GCA_951449985.1. Taxonomy (NCBI): domain Eukaryota; kingdom Metazoa; phylum Arthropoda; class Insecta; order Lepidoptera; family Drepanidae; genus Falcaria; species Falcaria lacertinaria. The sequence goes on along the minus strand of OX602113.1, from coordinate 4,913,235 downwards.
TCAGATAAGATTTCTGGTCTTCAAGAAAAGTTTACTACTGAAAATTTGCCACACACCCTTTTTTTGTTTTGAGTGTATCCAAGAGTGTGTAAGTCTATTAATTTGGCCCATTGATGGGCAGTATTTCGCAAAGTGTGTGTCGCGGGACACAGGTGTATTAGTTGGTGTGCCCCGAAAATATAAAATTATCTCAAGCTCAAATCGACAGACGAAAGAAAAATAACTATGCAACTTAAAATCACGCGAGCGAGGCCAGCAGGTTTGAATAATAGATTTTTACATTTATGGTATTCCTCCAAAATTACACATATTTCTAGATGTACCTTCCACACAAAATTTTGCATAACACTGACATAGGGTGCATTTCAATATGTATTGGCACTTTATTTTCCTTTTATTTACTTGTTTATCAAAGGAAACTTTCCCGAGGGTCAAATCATGGAACATGGTCCAGCTGAAGGCATTGATGAGAGAACTGCAAAGGAGCGCTTCTCTAGTGAAGAAAAGAGAGCTCTGGATCGGTTGCAACAAGACATCTACCAAGAGATCCGACAGGCTGCTGAAGCCCACAGACAGGTGACAATTTTTTATTCATATACATAGCACCTTATAATAAGATAAAAATAGCATATATTGTATATACATTATTTTTGTTCTTCTTAAACTACAAGCATAAAGCCTGCCTGTCTCTGCTTGCAACCATTCCAAGTAGTAATACCAAGGGCCTTGTTAGTTTGTTGCCAATCTTATGTTAAGAGGCAAACACATCTTATTGCTTTAAAGATTTTTGATTGACATTAATCATGGGAATCAAACCCACTACTCCTAGCATAGACAACAGGCTAAATAACTAGTGGACCAAAGGTGTTGTCATAATTATGACATCAATCTAATATCATGTAATATTTTCTACAATACAGAAGACAATTCTGAATTCTTTATAAATATAGTATTGTTAAAGATACTATAACATTAATAAAAATAAAAACAAAGTATGTGAGTATTGAATTTGATAGGCTGTTAATTGTACACATATTATTGGTGTTATTGTGAATCCCTTGGAACTCACGCTTGCATGTTGCTGAATTCAATGTTAATGGAACTCAACACATGTAACATGTCTTTACATATCTTTAACCAGTTTATGTATGTCGCAGACACGCAAGTACATCCGCGACTGGATCAAGCCGGGCATGACGATGATCCAAATATGCGAGGAGCTGGAGTCGACGGCGCGGCGGCTCATCGGCGAGGACGGACTGAAGGCGGGGCTTGCTTTCCCCACCGGATGCAGCCGCAACCACTGCGCCGCCCACTACACGCCTAACACAGGTCACTATTGTTTTGTTATAAACTTCAATGGTGGCACGCAAACGCTACAGCTCGCCTGATGCTTTTTATAATTGGTTTAGTTTGCCCAAAACAAAAAAAGTGGCCTCTGCAATAGTTCATCGACTGACGGGGTGTTTGTCTGCATACATAATATTGAAACCAAAATCGTCTTGTCAAATGAGCTCCCCGCCGTAGTTTTCCAAATAAAATACAGCAGGGTTCTTTAAGAAGAAGGTGAAGACATTTTTGCACGGTCGGCAACGCACGAATTATTGATTGATTTTGCAAGCATATCGCAATCTATAAGCTACGGGCAGAACGTATCCTTATTTTCCACTATAGTGTTATTTATAGAAAACGTATATTAAAAGTGTACTCTTAACTATGTTTAAAATTACTCTCATCATATTTGAAATGTATGCATCAGGCGACACGACGGTGCTGGAGTACGACGACGTGGTGAAGATTGACTTCGGCACGCACATCAACGGGCGGATCATCGATTGCGCCTTCACGCTGCACTTCAACCCGCGCTACGAGCCGCTGGTGAAGGGCGTGCAAGAGGCGACCGAGGCCGGTATCCGCGCCGCCGGGGTCGATGTACGCCTCTGCGACGTCGGCGCAGCCGTACAAGAGGTATACTACACAATACACATTCACAGCACACACGTTACTACATCACAGGCTTTTAGACTATTAACCGGCGTAGGAATGAGATTAAAATTTAAACTCAACATGACAATTTTAATAGTAATCATTTATTAATACAATTTTATATGACATACTAAATGAGGCATTTATGAATGTCGTACTTTACGTTTTCAGCAGTTAGTCGGATAAAGTCGTTAGAATGGGCAAGAAATTCGTTTTCTTTTTCATCATACAAATTAAAATTCAATCATAGTACATTAATATAAAATAAATGTAGATATATACATAGTGCTATATATCAAAATGAGTAGGATATGAGAGCAAAAGAAAGATACGTAGCCTAAAATTAGACTATTGTTTGAAAAATGCGCGTGCTCTTTTCGCGCTTATAAAACTTACAGCTTGTCTACTACTATTCATATGTCCAAAAGCTGAATCACCACGAATTTCAGTCATTGGTTCAGAACCGCAAACCTGAATGAATCACCATGATTTTTTGCTGCTAAGGTTTCTGTACACATGTTTTTTTTAAAATATAAAATTGTTCTTTTTTCTTTAAAATTCGAATAATGTATATTCGCGGTGTACTAAAAGGCTTCTGTTTTCCAGTAGTGTAATATTCATCAGTTCATTATTATGAATTACAGGTGATGGAATCCCACGAAGTTGAACTAGATGGTCAAGTATATCAAGTGAAACCGATCCGCAATCTTAACGGCCACTCTATCGGCCCTTACAGTGAGTTCGTCATTTGTATATGATTAGATTTATACATATTCAAACGCTGATAATTCTATAAAGTAATAATTTTGCAGGGATCCATGCTGGTAAAACGGTGCCTATTGTAAAGGGTGGTGAGACGACGCGTATGGAAGAGAATGAGTTCTATGCCATAGAGACGTTCGGCTCGACAGGCCGCGGACAGGTTCACGACGATATGGACTGCTCCCACTACATGAAGAACTTCGATCAGCAGTTTGTGCCTTTGAGGTAATGCATAATACGTAACCCACTCGTTCATATTTTGAGTTTTTATTTGATAAAAATGACCTTAAATGGAAACTTAACATTATGTAGGTACATATTTTTGATAATTAAAAATTTTTGTTGTAAAAAAATCATATGTTACAATGAATCGACCATAACCTGAAAAACGCAAGTCCTATAACAACTCAAACAAACAAGCCATAACAAATTTGAATAAGTCCATAAGAGAATGGTGCCAATTCTCGTGTTCATGTGACTATGCTAAAAATAAACTAAAAAATGTTTATACTCTATCTGATGTTCATAGAAACTAAGTATATTCGATGACAAGGCTTAATTTGATTTGACAGCACTATAAATAAGTGTAATTTAGGCTAGTGTGTGAAAAGATAATTGGCACCTATATGCTTTTAGAACACTGAGTCCTCTCACTAAGGTGGGGAAAGCTCAAGTAATACCTAGTATTACTATATAGTTAGAGTATATAGTCTACAGTGACCGCATACCACTCGCAGCCTGTACACTTAATTTACCACATTATAAATATGAAAGTTTGTGAGGGTTGATGGATGTTCTTTCTTACTCAATCACGCAAAAACGGCAGAACGGATTGGGATGAATTTGGCACACGTAATTTATTATATCACCTTATAACACATAGGATATTATAACGGGAAAATGTTAGATTCCTGTGGGATTCTAAATTCAACGCGGATGAAGTCGCGGGCAGAAGCTAGTATGTATATAGGAGTCCGAGCATAAAAAAATCAATGGTTAATTCAAGCAACAATATATTATTGTTTTACACAGACTGCAGTCATCTAAACAGCTGCTGAACTTGATCAACAAGAACTTCGGCACGCTGGCGTTCTGCAAGCGGTGGTTGGAGCGCGCGGGCGGCGTTCGCTACGCCATGGCGCTGAAGGACTTGTGCGACAAGGGTGTGGTGGACGCCTACCCGCCGCTGTGCGACGTGCGCGGCTGCTACACGGCGCAGTTCGAGCACACGCTGCTGCTGCGCCCGACCTGCAAGGAGGTCATCTCGCGCGGGGACGACTACTAGACTACTAGCCCCACCCGCCGGCCCAAGCCGCGTCACACCGGCCCGGCGAGGTCAGCTCGCGTGCCCACTACTGTACCGGTAGCCCCAACCAAAGCCATGGTCAAACCAACGTGTCTGCATTGCGTTCACGGTAGCAAGCACGGTGTTTTTTATATATTTTACAGCTAGGTAGGTAGTAGGTAGTATACTTAGAAATAACCTATGTCAAAAAATTTGAAATCATTTCACTCAAAAGCTATATTAATTCGAGCATCGGACCATCTGACTGCCTATTGTCATATGCGCGTGCACATCTTACGGTCAAAGCCATGTTATAGAGTATAAAAATAGCACCGTAAATACACACTAAAGACCACAATTGTACGAACGCCAACAAACTAACTGCTCCGCCCGATTCTCACTGAATCCTTACCGTAGTTTGTTTATGAACTTGTTCACACCAGCGCGTCCTGTCGTTAGCTACCTGAATTGAACTGATCGCCATCGCGTACGAACGCATAGAACGCGTTGCTTTGACCAAAGCTTAACTCATCTGCCGTGCACCGCGCACGTGCGTCTTAAACACTGTGGGGGATCCCACGATTTCCATAGGAGTACAAAACTAATTAAGTCCCATTAAATTCATTGATAGATAAATACATGAAAGTGATCTTATGTATAGAGGACTGCATGTACATGCTCTGTAATTATGGCCTGTGCACGCCGAACAAAAATCGCTATCTCAATGGAAATTGTGGGACAAAAATAATCCCAGTATTTCTATCATGGAAAATACGAAATGTAGCTGGATCTACCTGCACTGTGTCATGCCATTCTAGTTTTCAGAAATGCCAATTGGTCGCGTGGTGACTCCTGGCCACTCATCTATCAAGCTGTACTACTATGATGTAAAGGGTAAACTAGGTATAATCCTGTACGATAATAGAACTCAGTTCTAGGCTATATCGCTCGAAGATATTCTTGATGTTGACACAATTTTAACATATATCTTTGTTGATAGTTTATGCTTTCGTTTAATACGTTTGTTGTTGCTGGAGCCATCTTCAATATCACGGACGATTTTGTATTATAACCATGTTAGTTGATTACTAATCCATGTTACGTCATCGAGATGATCGATGCCTACATCTCTGTACGTATACATAACGCGTGTCTTTATCATATTTGAAAATAAAGTTTTACTTATATTTTTAGAGTTATTTATTTTGAATATTCGTCGTGAAATAAAACCACTGCATATAAATGTTTCATATTTATTTTAGGAAAACACTATTACTAAAGCAAATATAAACGATTACATTCATAATTTAAGTATGTTTACGGTAAGTTCGATACAAAATCTTTCGCCTTTAACGGGTATTTAAAAATGTATAAAACTACTCCCGTGGAATTAGGACAATCCTCCATTAGACTATTATTATAATCATATTTAATACTCTCTGGCGATAAACGGTTCCAAAACTGCAATAAATAGGTATTTCAGTCTCATCTAGTTTGTCTGCCTAGGCTGTCTTCGGGAACGCCTTGCTCATACGCATAGCAAAGGATCAAAATGGATATTCCAAGTATGCGCTTGCAGTTCACAAACAGATATAACTCAAACCCTTACTACAGTTCGGATATAATACATAAACTAATGCTATAATCGCACAAAGTACGTATTTGAATCACAAAAGCACTGTGAAGTCAAGACATATAAAGAAATAAGTACTTTTTACATACAATCTTTCAAGATCACTAATAATTATAGGTATTTCTAAGAGTACAAGTAATTGCTTTTTAAACAACTTATTTCATTCGCCTCATAATACAAAAAGCTTTACAAAGATAAATCATGGGTATGTTAAAAAATAAATACAAGAGATATTCATCAAACCACGTAGTAAATATACAATAGACATGAGTAATATTTTTTTTTTACTTCAGTGGTTGTGACGTTCTATAACATTATTTTAGCAAGTGGTATTAGGCCAATTAAGCGCTTAAACTAAAATTATACATTTAAGTGATTGGAAATGTAATCGCATTATCATATCATCTTACGAGAGCACTGTCTACCTAGTTAGTGTTTATGGATAATCTCATAAGTTTATAAAATTATTGAAAACCATTATTTGTTTTCTCAGACCGAGTAAAAACCAGTATAATTAAATAACAATTATACACAATGATTTTGGTGACTTAAATGTTGGCCTAATGCGCCTAAGATTAGGGTTATTTCCCGCACAGTACAAATATGTATACTTACAAGAATTTGTTCATTGCATAAAATGATTGTGGAAGCGAAACAATACACACATGTACGTGTTAATTCATTTATCATAAGAAAAAGTTTTTATTAGGTCCGTTTGGGTTTGGCTAGATGAGTCCTAAGTAGAGCGCATCGGGCATATATTCCATTGACCCTATGTTTTAAATTTATCTTGTATTGTTTTGAGCTTCTGGTAAAGTTCCTCACGGGATATGAATATTAACCCTAGATAGTAAGTACGAATGATTTCCATGTAGCAACCATACTAGTTATGGATGAGTCGTAACATTTTCCGCTCTTCCATACTAGCTGATATAAAATAGTGTAGATAGGTGAAACATGCTGATTTCACTCCTAGAACTGCCTCTAGAATTTTCCATAGAAGGTTATTGTTGTTTTTGTGATTAACACAATCAAACAAACTATTGTTTAATTGTGTTCAGCATCCTAACTACCTAAGAAAAAGCAAAACTCAGCTAGAATCAATTGTCGTCAGTCTGTTCGACTTCCTGTAGATGCTCTTGTAACTCGGCACTGGGACATAGCACCTGACTAATATCATAGATTATCATTTTAAGCAGATAAGCATGTAAATTGTGTTCATCAAGAATTTCAAATATTAAATTACAGAATTTTATTTAGCTTAAAAATATTTCAAAATTATAATATTAAAGTAAATGAATGATTAACATTCAAAAATAAAAATAATAATTCCATTTTAAATTTTCATACGCCCTGCGTGTTTTAATGTAACCGTTTTGGTTGTTTTCCAACCACCATTATGACATATCGCATTACAATGAAGAGTTGACAAATCTAACCGATTAATATAATGGCTTATACCAAACTGGTAAAGTATCACAGAAATTAACACAGCTAGCTAAACTATGATGTCTTCAATAATATAACGAACACCACTAAAACATCAGGATTTGGTCAATGTGTAATAGAACTATTACATTAATGAGTATACATAGTTCACAGATCTACATCATATATTATTGGAAAGTATGATTTCAAAATTCTCCTAAACGAGACCAACGCATTATCAATTTAGGTACGTAACAAGAATTTTTAATTTTGATTCGTTGATCAAATTTACCCAAGACACAAAAGGTTTTCTTTTGTAAATAATAAAAGAAAGTGCCAAAAGGCTGATTTAAGTAAGTTCAATACCGCCAAAGAATTGATAATTTCGGTTAACAAAGTCTACACTATCGTTCAACAACTCCTATACTAAAAAGCCTTACTAATTATAGTTATTACCTAACTAGGTTTCAGATAGTCTTATTTCATAAACACTTATCTGTTCTAGGTCTATGAATAAGGTACATTTTGCCTAAAACATTAGATGCAATAACATGCTTCATTTTTTAGAGAAAAATATTGGTGCTGAGAATAAATAGAATAACTTCAACATTAATCCATTTTTATATTATCTAAAGGCTTCTTTATGACTAGTTACTTTTTAATGTCCAATAGTATTTAGGGACTGTAGCTTATGACTGCAAAGTGTAATATATTTTATAATACACAATTGTGTAACTAAAAACATCTTAAATAATCAGACCTAAAATTTCCACACAAAATTTTGATGCATATGCAATTATCACAATTCTTTGACTGTATATCCACCACCAGGGTATTATAAGACGTACACAATACAATACTTGAAACATATTAAGTGTTCTAGGAAAGTAACTAAAAAAACTGTAGGTAAGCTATTTAGGTAACACAGTTAATATTAGTTAACCTTAATTTCCTGCCCGTCGCCGTTGACCGCGGCGACTGCCGTGTATGGCCACGTGTAGATGGACTGCAGTGGCACGTGTAGTAGTTCCACCAGGTGCCGATAGTTAGGCTCTGAAATCAAACATATAACTAACCAATAATCATCTGCTATACCTTTACATACATCACTACATAGTATAAAACAAAGTCGCTTCGCGCTGTCTGTGTCCCTATGTATGCTTAAATCATAAATTCTATTGCTTTGATCTTTAAAACTACGCAACGGATTTTGATGCGGGTTTTTTAAGTGATTTGATTGAGTTTGTTAGAGTGATTCAAGAGGAAGGTTTTAAAGTATAATTCATTTTGGTTTTGTGTGAACCCGTGCGAAGCTCGATCGGATCCCTAGAACCATAGCTTTGTTTTCTAGCAAACAATGGCATAGGCAACAGTATTTTTGTCACACTAATTAACATGAAAGGAACTTGTTAGCTGAACTTTTTTCGTTATGTGGGATGTTTGCAAAGACAATATAAAAGGATTAGTAATATGAAATCAAATTTTTGAAGAACAATTTGGTGAATATTGGTGTGGTGTAAAACAGCAAAAAGATTCATACCATTCTCCGGATTAATGAACCCTTTGCGTAACAAGAAATCTATCAGTACTGGAGCACTGGTAGTCTTAAATTGAGGTGACAGTGCCCTCTGGACACATTCTGCAGCAGTCAGTAGCTCAAATGTTTGTACTTCGCCATCAGCATTTTGGGGCACAAAGTCTAATGGCAGCTCCAAGTCATACACATACTCAGTGTTTGGGAACAGGCCTCTTTCACTCTCAAAGTAGAAGCTGTGAAAAAAATTCATTTTATTAGAATAAAAAATGTCTTTCTATTTATAATGGCATAACTCCAAATCTCTTGTTCAGTCTAGTTCTGCTACTGGCAATATGCAAGTGCAAACTCATTAGCAGCGCTCAAAGTGGAAATCAATATAAAACATACATACCTAACACACCCAGCAGGTACCAGTTTTTTTACCAAGTCTCCCTGGACAGATGCCTCCTCTGCAGCTTCCTTTATGGTTGTCTCTAGTATACCATATCCTACAGCCAAACCTCCACTGACAAAACAATCCCATTTACCTGACAAAAACATACTGATGTTCATACTTCCACTACTGATATTTTCTAATACATTTCCTCACAACAGGAACATAATTTGAAAATGATGTATGATCATAATTTAATTAAAACTACTACAAATTTTATAGATATCATAGAATAATTCAATGTGTACCCCTTACCAGGCCATGTTTGTTTAGTGAAGCTTCTCTGCTGTAGCCAGATACATAGCCCTTTAGTTGGATGATTCAAATAGCCCGTCACACTGACACCATAGTTTCTGATGCCAAAAAGGCAAACAGCACTTCTGTCCATCTCCAGTAAACTCTCATTATAAAATGGAACGCTCACTTCAAAACACTACAAACAAAAATATTTTAATCTCAAATTGAATAAATAGAGAAAATATGTTGATAACTTTACATGGAATCAATACATTAATGTGCTAATTAATGCATGTATAGTAGATATGTGATATAAATGTAAATTTTCTCAATTTACCCAAATGCCAAGGTTGCAGATTATTTTGTGACAAAGATGCAGAGTGCTCTGATGAAAACATATTAACTTAAAACATATTCTGTATGTTTTATGCATTAAGGCTGCATTTAAAACTAGGTTTTGTGTATTATATTAATAATTGACAATACCTCATCTCTCCAGCCTTTGAGAGCACATATTTCATTGTCCTTCCTCAGTGTTTGCAACACATCAGCCACCTTCAATGTCCTCTCTTTGTAATCTCTGAATGCAGGATTTAGTTCCACAAATTTTCCTGCAATTCTGAATACCTACAAGAACATTATTGTTATTAATATAGCAACAACAGTATTCATTGTTCATTCAAATATTTTTGTTTCTTTGACTTTAAACATAATCTAAGTGGTATGTAGGTAACTTTTTAGTAAATTCCAAATGTTTTCATTCACCAAGAAAGAGGCCAATTTGAACTATATAATTGTGTGGAAGTAAAATTTAATTTTGCAAGGTAAAATTCTGCCAAGTAACTGACTTTGGTTACTTTTTGTTGTTGCATGAAGATACTTACAGAACCTAAATTGTATAAGTTCAAGTAAATTGCAGTCACAGCTCATAACTAGTCAGAAGTACTTTTAACATGTAGGTACCTATATATAATCATGGCAATGTAGTAAATTTAAAAGCCATTCAATTGTGCTGTGTTCAAAAAGCAAAAATAAGATAATGGCAAAAATATACATATCGGTAGCAAATGACGTTTACCTCCGGGAACCTGTGCAAATATTTCATCACATCTGGACGAACCAAACCCACTTGATGACCAGCTACTATGAAAGGCTTACATGTTCCTTGATGAAGGCCTAAAACACAACACGTTACACATTACCCACACACGTTCGTAGGTATTATGCCTATCTAAGAAAGTTATTTTGTTACATACCTGATAGATAAAAGCAGTTGAATTTTCTGGCTAGTTTCAAGAGATCGGAGATATTATTCTGTGCGGAAGAATTCATCTCTTTCATAGTTCCTTTCCATCCAAATAACAAGAGATTAAATTAAAACATAGAATAAAACTAGTGAACAATCGTTTTAATCGTATGCTTTCCTTTTATTTATTTGCATCAATTCAAGATATTTTAGACAACTCAATCAACAACCAATCAGTTGAAAATGTTGACTACTAAAAATTTAAATAGAAATAGTCGAATGATATTCGTTATTCACTTAAGATCGATTCATCGAATTTGTTCGGTGTTTGCCATACGATGTATCGGATGATTCGATGTTTTGTCAAATATTGTATGATGACCACTAACTTGGCGCATTTCACTGGAAAAATGCAAAATTAAACTTTTGTAGAAAGCAGTCGATATTAAAAAAACATCGATTTTATCTAGCGATATATCGATAAACATCGATTCTGTAATCCGATGTTTTCTAGGGATATAATTTATTATATCGTTAAACATTGATACTGGGATCCGATGTTTTATCTATATACACACATAAATAAAATTGAAGTGTCTGTTTGTAATGTCAAAATAACAGCTTTTTACGAAATGCATATGAAAGTAAACACGCTACTAATGACAAAAAAATAATAAAACAAAAAGCTATTAAAAAAATGTTGTCTGTACCGATTTGAACGAAACTTTCACTGGTAGCTAATTTTACTGGGCGTAACATAGGCTAATTTAATGTTGTAAAAATAATTAGGGTTCCGCACTTCGAATAAAAAACCATAAAATTGTGAACAACATCCGAACGGCGGGAATTATTTGAACAGGACTTTCACTGAAAGGTAGGTGATGCTATAAGCATAACTTAGGCATTTTTTAAAATATTTAATTATTGTACGGTACAAATGAAATTGTCAACAAAATTACTTCCACGCGTACGAAATCGCGGGCACAGCTAGTATCTTCTTCTTCTTCTTCTTCCTAAGTATGGCAATCAATCCCTTCAGGTACTATTTTTGCCAGTGTCGAGTGTTAGAGAATTTTCATGTTGCAAAATTTCTCGTGTTTGCCGCATTAAAATGCCTAGTGTCATGCATTCTAACGCCCAATGGAGTTTCTGGAGACAACCCACGGCAGTAGCAGATCGTAACACGCCTTTAGATTAGAGGTAACCTATTGACCAAAATGATAAATCACTTAACCCAAAAGTCGTATTATGGCATTATTTCCAATGCTCCTATAAATCAGTCACTAAATGAAACTTTACTGCACATATCGACACCAAAAATACACTTTAAAGATCACTATAACACAATTTACGACACACTGGAAAAAATCTCAACCGCTCCGCCTGATTCCCGCCAAAAACTCCAGCTAGTATCAAATATAACAACCGATACATTTTTTAAGTGGACACCCCTAGTAGTAAGTAACTGTCAGTTGAATTGAATTTTCCACAGAGTAAATAATGACAATGATTTTAGTATACTAAATCTATGGTATGCGTTTTTTACGTAGTATTTTATTATCTACTCTGTCTGTGTTTTTTTCCAGTGTTACGTAAATTGTGTTTTATTAGTAATCTTTAGTATGTATTTTCGGTGTCATTATGTGCAGTAATGTTTCATTTAGTAACTGACGTATAGGAAACAATGATGTCTTATGCTTTGATTATATAGTCATATGATGACTTTTGGGTAAAGTGATTTATCAGTTTGGTCAGTAGGTTACCTCTGAACTAAAGACGTGGATTACAATTAACTAGGCATTAAATGGAACAAAGCATAGGATTTACTGTGCGACTGAAAAAAATGTATCCATTTCATGAACAAATAAATTCATTTAAAACGTTATGTACCTGTGGTAACTGTGGTTTGGTTGACACTGACAGCAGTGACAATACAACCGCTACCCAAGAGAATACAAGCGCTACGCTAGATAGATATAAGATACTGGTGCCAATTCTGTTGTTCAAAATTACTAAGCCTAACTAATATAACAGGTTTAAAAATATTGCCATCCCTATTTAACCCCGCACGTGAGAAAGGGGAAGCAAGACTTTTAGAGGTGTCAACTTAGATAAGTCTATGTACATATAGTACCGTAAAAAACGTAGTGGTTATGACTTATGATGTACTCTGTGATTGAATTGAATCCTTTGATTCACAAATCTGTGTTGTTTGGTCACTGATCTACCTATAATTTTATTGTTTGATACAATTTGTTTGCTCAAAACGCACTAATAAAGTAAATCAAATAAAAAATAACACTAAACTATAGGCTAAAGTATTTAAGACAAGGAATAAAATTGTTTATGTAGTAAAAAGTGTTTATTTACACTAAAATCTTATAGTTTGAACATTGAGCACATTGATCCCCAAAGCAGTGCTACAGTAGCTATAAAATGTCTACAGAGAGCTTTGAGATAGTCAATGAATTAGCCCCAGTGTTTCGACCTTATGTTCAACATATGTACCAAGACTTAAAACTGGGTAAGGTTATAATACAGATTTTATTTAATATAATTTCTTTAGATCCAATAAAATTATGCTATTATAAAACTTTGTTTATAGGACTCTGTAAAACAAAAGTGGATTTTGAACGCATAACTGGACCTTCAGAAGGTGGGGAATGTCAATTCAGATTAGTACTACCTTATTGCTCTAAGAAGTTGAAATGGGAAGTTATATTCGATGCATCAACACCTTGGTTTGCACCTGACTTCAGGTTTGATGATGATAGTTTCCTGATGAATTTTCATGAGGAATTATTGGAAGAAAATTTACCAAGTCTTTCAAAATGGAATGAAAATGATCCAAGAGCACTTATTGATGTTATGAAAGAGTTAATACATTTATACAAAAATCATCAAGTTAGTATCAGAATTATAAGTATTGGAGACTTCATTTTGTTTCATTGACCCGAAGCTTGTAGCTGTGTATAAACAGTAAACTTACTTTTTATTTATAGATAAAAAAGTTAAATGAGGATGAGAGTTCCCGAGCATCTTTTGAATATAGTGCTCTGCTTGGAGATGCTGTTACATCAGAAAATGAAATTGAGGTCTGGGTGGGAAGCCATGTGGTAGAGTTTCTTATAAAACTCAACATAGACACATCAAGGATACCAGAATTATATGCTGATGGGTATGTACAACAAAGCTTTTAGATAAAAGAAAATACTCATGTTAATATACATTTATTTTCTTTTAGCACTCAACAAAACCCAGGAATTGATACGGCTCTTCTACTTGTGCGGTATCCAAACTGTACAAATGCAGAATTAATAATGTCACCACTTCTCACAAAGTCCTTGGGAAATATTTCTTTGCCACTGTAAGTAATGTTTTCGGTAAAACTTTTTATATTTTAATATTTACGATTTAATATTCTTATTGCTGTAATTTTAGGATGCATCAGTCAGGTGTGCTCATGGATTATGTTCCTATGGTCACTGAGTTGTTAAATAACAAGGTATTATTACATTACTTACAGTATTGCTCACATTATACAGCCCTCTAATATTCTGTTAATCTATTGTTATTTTAAGATCAAAGATTTACTTGACAATGAGAAACTGAAACGAGACTTGCTAGCACAGCTGATAGTGAAGTATGAGGGAGCAATTTTGGAACATGATGCTAATCATGCTGCATTTTTATTTGAAGTTAATGATTTTCACTGGATTCTACAGATTGACATAGGTTGGAGCCTTAAATGACAATTATTGACATTTAATTATATGTATTACAGGCATAATTCATTGAACACATTTTCCAGGTGTAAAGTTTCCTGAAAAGCCCCCAATACTAACACTACGGTCAGTGTACCACTGCAGTAAAGGCAAGCCTAAATTCAAAGTGCTGCCAGGTTGCCCATACAACAATTTTGAAGGATACATAGAACAGCACATTGAGATATTCAAAAGTGAATGTAAAGGAGTGCTTCCAAAAGTATTCAACAATCAACTTGTAGAGTTGGAGAACTAAACAGTCATAAAATACTTTTTATTAAGAAATTAACATGTCATTTGGTCATCAACATCAAATCAAACTTTTTTAAATTAATGTTGCAAAATACTTTTGCTACCTCGTTTCCAAATGGAGACTAAATTTTGGGATATATTATTTTATAACAATATTCAATTTCACATGGTTTCTCTTCTAAACTGACCTGCCAACAAGATATATTTCTTGTAGTATGTATAAACTCTTATGGCAGGCCTGGTTTGACAGCCCAAAACTGTTTTGTCGCAGCAGGCAAAAGAGAGAAGGCTTTACTTACCACTGTAAGTTACACGAGCTGACGATTTTAGCTCTAAAAATACAAATGTTGACTGAATGAGCTCTTGGTTTTCCCAAAAGACTACAACGTGACGTGCGTGCTGTAATAATTAAATACCTGACTAATTTCAGTTTCAATAAAAGGAAAATTCAATGTGTTATTCATTTATTATTTGACAACAGTGTGACTATTCATAATTTCATATTGAATTTATATTCTTACATTATATTATAAATCCTAAATGAGTAATAACAATCTAATTCTGTTTATCCAATGAAACTACAATAAATAATGAAATAGACACAGAAGTATCATTTTAAAGTTCAAAAACGACATCGGACATACCTAAATAGAAATATCTAACATAAATCAAAAGTACAGAAAATGGTGTTAATTTTGTAATATTTCATTCTACAAAAGTTGAGGTACCACTAATCTTATTCAAACATGAGGTACAAATGATGATTTTAATATATGATTTCTTTGATCCATATGAGATTTTTGGTGGGACAAAAAGTAATGAAACCCAATAATTATAAAAGTAAAATAAAGTAATTTAACAGGAATATGATCACAAAGAGTTTCCACAGTGACAAACTCTTGCCGACAGAAGAACCCCACACAAAATTAATTAATACCTAATAGGCATATTTAAAATGGTTAAATATTACTTTCTATGAAATGAAAATGACTTGTAACTACAAGTCTTAATTTGTTAACTTTGTGTTTTCTTTGTTGCCTACTAGCTCATAGCGGTATCTCATGTACACAACTTTCATCCTGTCCCAGACATTATCTAAAGAATCCATGGCAGGCCTCACATCCAACAGAGCAAACTGAAATTTATTGTCAACTTCACCACCATCATAATAATCAATAATGTAACGGACATCCTTTCCACATCGGTCCACAATCCAATCATGGCGATCAAATGGCAGCTCATATCTGGAATTGAAAAAGAATCAATTCTACTCAGTAAATCAACAATTCTCATCAACTGTTGTGATTATCTTAAAAGTGTTTATAGACACTACATTAATTTAGCAAATCATGTTCAAAAATATAACAAGTAGATAACATACCCCAACCAAGACCGCATCACAGCCCTTGGACTGTACTGTGTAGCCTTACCACCAAAACTTTTCAGTCTAGGGTGACCACATTCCTTTGCATGTAATGCCTCCCATTTAAGTACTTCTTGCCAAGCCTACAAAAAATATTTTAGAAAAGAAATGTATCATCAAATTTATATTATTATATTAATAATTTGATTATATTAGTTTTTTTTTTTTAATTACATATTAAAAGTTAAGTTCATAAACTCAAAAGTCTACCCATAGGGTATTTATTAAATTGGTTTAAAAATTTATAAATATATCAAGTAGCTTAAATACCTATGTATGTACCTGTTCATTATTAGCATTGTGAATGTGAATGATATCATCCATGTCCTTCTCTTTGATGTCTTCATCCTTCCAACGCCAGCCCTTGCGTAGCATGGCATTCCAGAACATTTGCTGACTGGGATACACCCAGAACTCCGTTGAGCCATCAGGCATGGCTCTAGGAATGGATGACACTTGGCGGTTAGTAGGCAGAGGGAATGGCTGATCTGGAGCTGGTTGCTGATTTGCTGGAGGCATCTATAACAATAGCGTCATAATGTTCTTCAGCTAATATACTCTTATAACACGTAAAAGAGTGCCATGATAAACAATAAAATTTTAGGTGACAATGACAAAGTTCTAACTGAACCTTACCATGTTATATGGATTGACATCGTTTCCATGTTGTACTGGACAGTCCGAAGGAGGCGCCTTGATATTGTCATGTTTTACCGGGCACTCGGAAGGGCTTTTCGTGCTATTCGAAGCTTTTTCATTTTTATCGTGCATTGGACATTCACTTGGGGGATTAATATATTTCCCAACAGTGGTTGTGCTAACTCCAGCCTCTGCAGACACTTTATTACCCATATTTTCGTAACTTACGTAAGATCTTTTGTAGAGGTTAACTTAAACGTTTAAACACAACATTTACATAATTTCAATGTATTTTTTTATTATATTATATAATCTTTCATATAATAAAAGCTATTTTAATCAATTTTATTTTAATTAATTTCACTTTATTTTTAACTTCAAATTTCACATTGATGGGTACCAACCTACGTAGGTACGTATGATATGAACGATAAAATGTAGTGGTTATGTACTCTGTGGTCTGCTGTGGTGTGGTAAGACTGGTAGGGTACACAGAGGTCACAGAGTACATAACCACTATGGTAGGGTAGGTCAAAGTTCGTATAGGTATTAATGTTCGTAGTTCGTACTTCGGTATAGTGTGGTTGCGATAGCGATAGTCTATCGATATTATCGGATACTATTATGACGACCTCGAAAATTTATCGACACTTGACGATACTATCGATAATGAAAATTAGGCGATACTATTGAACTTTGTCGATACTATCGAGATAAATACTATCGGTAATATCGCGTTCAAATATTTGATACTATATATGATTTATTGCCGTGATTGGATTGTATCGACAGTTTTGCTTTGGTTACGTTACGATATTTTTGATGGGACTATTTGACGTCGAGGTCGATAGTGAAACTATCGCTATTGCAACAACACTACTTCGGTATTCGTAACAAGTGCTGCCAACTCAAAAATGTTCGAGTCCCTAGTAAACGTTATGGTTATGTACTCTGTGGCCCTTGATTAAATTAAATTCAATAACTCCAAACGAACTGCTTTACATAGTTTTTTTTCTGAAGTTGACATGAAATGAATATATATTTAGTCCGTTGCATAATGTTATCAATAATTGCCAAGAAAACACTACATACCAATAATAATTAACCAAAATTTAATATATAGAATTAAAATTAAATCCCTCTACAAAACCTTGTATGGACAGTGGACATTGGCAGCTCTTTTGGATTTTAACTATGTACTATATGGACATGCATTTTTAAATTTTTTCAAAGTATTAATTCAACTAAACAACAAGTTTGAATCTAATGTATAACAATAATTACTTTTTATTTTACAAAATAAACTATTACTTCTTGATAAATTTCAAATATTTCTTTGCACTGAAGTTGTCTTCCATATCGTCCACAATTACAACTCTCTTTTTTGGCTTTCTTTTTTCTACTCTAATTTTCCTTTCCTCTTCTGACAATTGTGACAAATCTAGTGGCAGCTGAAAGATAAAAAATATAGACTTAGTATCAGACAAATGGTCATGAAAGTCATGGAGTTAAAATTAAAAAAAGCCCAGCTCTATGTTAACCCAGATGGTAATGGTAATTGTAATTTTTAGAGAAGGTTTGAAGAAGCAGGTTCTTCGATTATTTGAACAGTACAAGGTAAGTTTCTTATTGTATACATAACCAGAAAGGTTTAAACAATTTTATCCACCTTACAACAAATCACTGGTTTAAGGAAGATATGTCTGATATATGGAAAAGGAGCATAGGGATTCAAGCTATTGGTGAGGTGAGAGTTCTGTTAAGCTTCATTAATTCAACTCAGTAACTTTTTAGACCACAGCTTTGAACAGTCCCAGCTCGTTCTTATTGATATTAAACCTGCGCCCGTGAGATAAGTATATTCTTTAAGCAAACCAAGAAGTTTCGGGCATTAAGCGATGGACTCGGCAAAATTATGTTATCTACGGAACTGATATGCCAATGCCTATGTTACAACAGAATTACTTGATTAGTTACCTTTATAATTTTTCTAGGTTCGTGGTATCTTATGTTGATTGATGCTCCATCGGGTAAAACTACTACTGTGGGATACATTCTAGTGTAAGCTTCTCTATGTACTTTAGTTATACTTGCTAAGTTATTGTTTAAATACCTTCTACTACATTGGTAGATCAATGCGTTTTTTGTATTTACCAATGCCCTAAAAAACATTTTTAAATATTATATCAATAAACTCTTTCTTTACCTATCTGTGCTTTTCCGTTTATTTGTACGCAAAACTTATAGGTTACCTTTTTTCTTTAATTTTCGAGTTATGTATATGTCAAATGTCTTCTTCTTCTTCTTCTTCCTAAGTATGGCAATCAATCCCTTCAGGGACTATTTTTGCCAGTGTCGAGTGTTAGAGAATTTTCATGTTGCAAAATTTCTCGTGTTTGCCGCATTAAAATGCCTAGTGTCATGCATTCTAACGCCCAATGGAGTTTCTGGAGACAACCCACGGCAGTAGCAGATCGTAACACGCCTTTAGATTAGAGGTAACCTATTGACCAAAATGATAAATCACTTAACCCAAAAGTCGTATTATGGCATTATTTCCAATGCTCCTATAAATCAGTCACTAAATGAAACTTTACTGCACATATCGACACCAAAAATACACATTAAAGATCACTATAACACAATTTACGACACACTGGAAAAATCTCAACCGCTCCGCCTGATTCCGGCCAAAAACTCCATGTCAAATGTCAAGTTGAGGTTTTACCTTAGATTAAGGACATCGCTTCGCTTACGCCATAGAAACCGTACCAAAAAAAGCTGTGTAACAGCTCTCTTATTCACATTTTAGTAATACAACCTACACGAGTTTGAATGAAACAAAAACTCCTCTTTGTTTCTAATAATTTTGAAGCAGTTACATGTTCGAAGCATGTTTGAATCGGTGGTTGTAAATTCGGTTAAAATTATAGGCTACTCAATAAAAAATACTTTGCGAGCTTCAGTCATTGTTCTGCGGCTCTACGTACAACTTGACATTTTTCGTGAAGTTTGGTAAATTCATACTCCATAGTTTAAATTGATTGTCATAGTCAGGAAGAAGAAGAAGACTCAACTGGCTGGAGCCTCAAAATCCTACTCCAGTCGCATCACTAACACTAACTGAGCAAGTTTGCGGCGATGACCTTGGCCGCATACGTTTATCCACCGCACCGCAGTGCGCGTACTTCTATGACACTCCATACTTCACAGAATTTGCGGCAGCTAAGTGCAACGCACTCCGCACTACCTTGCAATATAGTAAATAGTAATATATATAGTAAAGTAATAGTATAGAAAAGGAGGAGTTGTTTTTTCACTCACACTGGTGTACGTAGTATTACCAAAATATGAATAAGAGAGCTTATAAACAGCTTTTATTTTAGTACGGTTCAAAAAACGTAGTGGTTATGTACTCTGTGGTACTGTGTCTATAGCGTTAAGCGAGGCGGAGTCCTTATTCCTGGGATAAAACGAGATAAAATCATAGTGGCTATGTCTTAGAATAAGGACTCAATTCTCGTTAACGAAAGCGAGTCTTAGTCCTTATTTTGAGGGCTATATACCGTTATATACTCTGTCTGTGGTGATGACCGTGTACTCTGTGGATGATGCAGATCAAGAAGAGAATAAACGTAGTGGTTATGCACTCTGTGAAGAGAAAGAGAATACACACGCCCAAGAGAATACAACAAACGTAGTGGTTATGTACTCTGTGAATACAACCGCTACGCTAGAACATAAAACGTAGTGATTATGTTCTCTGTGCTAGAATACACGCTTGACGCTACTCTAGAATCTAGAGATCACCTAGAGATGCGTTTAGGTTTTGACTTTTGAACAATCACAATTTTATTCATATTCAAAGTAAATAAATAAAATACTAAATGTTCTTTTACACTTTTATGTATGAAATTGTTCCGAATTGAACAAAATGGGTTGTGCTCAAAGCGAAATAGCTCCGCAAAATGAAACTCCTAGGAAAAACTGCACGGATGTTTTGTGGCTTGTTATTTATATTATTTTTTGGATTTTGATGGTATGTTTCTTGGGTATTATTTATAAATTACCTTGTGACTGACCGAAACATTGCTTTGCTTTTATTTTAATTTTAATAACTACGTAAAAATAATTATATAAAGAAATAAAAAAAAACATTTTTATAGTGATAATGGTGTTCATTTACATATTTTCCGTCAGAACTCTTGAAACATGTGTACTTTTATGGACTCTACCGAATTAAACATTTATTATTATTATGTCTCTCTTAAATTCACGGAGCCTCATAAGCAATACTCACACGGTCTGGTCCTTTATCTAGGCTTGCGTGGGGATATAATTATATCCAACACGTAGAGTTCCGTTCATTATTATGATTGGAGAAATTTCTAATAGTATGAACTTAATACAAAACTCTTTTGGGAGTCCTAAATCCATAAAAATCAAACAGCAATCTTATTCATCCCACCTTAAATCTTACTTACTTTATTATTGTTTTTATTTTCAGATCATAGTAGCAGCCATATCTTTTGTATATGGGAATCCACAAAGATTAATTAATGGATTTGACTCATTTGGTAACACTTGTGGAGTAAAGAGCAATCAGAAGCTGATTAATATCCCTCTTGCAGGCATTAATACTTTTGATAAAAAATACCTCTTCTTTATGGATGTGAAGGAACTACAAAGATCTCTTAAGATTTGTGTGAAAGAATGTCCAAATAAAAAAATGGAGAGTTTGGCTGACTTGCAAGCATTTTACCGGGAAACTGGTTCAAATCTGTGTAGTTATGGCTTCAACCCGAATAATGTGACCAATACAAAGGATTTGCATAATTTCATTGGGCCGTGTCCAACACTGCCCGTATACGAGTCATTCCCACTATTGAATAGATGTTTCCCTAAAAAAGCTCAGGATTTGGCCAAGAAAGTTTTCAATGACTTCTATGACTTGCTCAACAGCTGGGATACCATTGAACAGATGCTTTCTGATCTGTATTCTTCATGGAAGGAGATGATTATATGTGTCATTATTGCATTTAGTGAGTATTTTATATTATGTTCAATATACAAATTTTGTTTATATATCCGTGTTAGACCAATCATCAGGCATTATGGAAGAGAATAATGAATGTAAAAGAAGCATAAGTGGGGTGTAAGTTGAGTGTGAAATGGCACTATACTCTCTGCTTACCCCTTCAGGGACTTGAGTGTATGAGGATATGTAAATGTATGTTAGATAAACTAAATGAGTTGATTATTAGTGCCAAATAAATACATAGTGTACTATAATAATTGCAAATGGGTACACATACAATCATATTTGCTTAACAATTAAACTTTCCTTCAATTACAATACATACATACATTTCATTAGCACACTATTTAAAATATTTGCTTTGTCGATGTGATGTTGTACATGTAATTAAATAAAGTACAGGTTGGATACTTCTCTAATTAAACATCATTATCTAGTGTATTACACTATGTATTTTGGCTAGTGATGTCATTATTCACATAAACAGGAGCATGAATGCGTAGGAAGGCACTGAGTAGCTTCTGACTCACATCCTATGGTGATGTCACAAACAAAATCTAAATACATACATATATCTGCACTGAGTGGATTAAGGAATAGGTATGACTGTCATTGATCTAATGAAAGCTATAATCATTTAAAGATATTTATGGATTTCTGAATGTTACCTGAAAGTCCTTGAAAATGGAAAGCAAGTACCTGAACTATATAGTATTTAAGTTTTGAGACTGTTCACATTACACGAAATCTAAAGAATCACAATTTTTATGTATAAATACTTTTAATTAATGATACTATTAGTATTCCTAATTTCATGAAGCCATAGATAATTCTTGGCCATTAGATATATATTTTTTGGTTATAAATATTAATGTTAATTTCATTTCAGTATGTTCATTACTAATGGTGTCCATTCTACACCTGCTGGCCACACTTGTGTCATGGATATTCATGATCATAGTGTCTGTTGTGAGTGTGGCTGGCACTGCACTGCTTTGGTACACTTATCATGAGTTGAGGACCAAGCAGAAGAGCTTTATTGAAACTGCTTTTTTGGCTGTAAGTAGCTTCATTAAATTTTAACAAAAGTATTGTACCTACTTATTAAAAAAAAATATTATTCAGGATTTGGTTGATCAGAGATGAGTCTGATGAGTACATAATTATGTTTTATTTACAGGAATCCCTCAAAAATGAGAAAGCATTTCTCTGGTATTCTATTATCGCCACCATAATTACCGTGAGTATTCGTACTTAACACACCCTCACACGCCCCTGGGGTGTGTTGACCCCATTAGTGATGGTGTGACATTATGATATAACAGTAGGTAAATGTAATAGCAAAATTTATTGTGATTGCGAAACGCGAACTTAGAAAATATGTTATTATATCTATGTAACAAAAAATAGATACCTAGACTGGTAATGTTCATCTGATTATATTACAGAAACATTTTTAATGATATGTTGCGCAACTAGACTAGAAGTTTAATAAGAAATGGACTTCGAAACTTCGCCAGTAATATGTGAAGAGGGCATTCTGTGAAAATGATGTTAATGAAGAGCTCTGAAAAGCTTGAACGTAACTGAATTAAAACTAATCTTGTAGTTACTAGAATTTATATAATTTGTGGTACCTATACTCATATAACAGTAACGATAACCAAATTGATGATTAATTTCATTTTACATCATATTAGACCCTTTTTACACTATGCAGCGTTGCGTGCGGTACCGCTGCGGTACGTAGACTCGTTGCCGCCGCACCGTGGCGCGCCTTGTGTAAGGGTTCATACAAATCCAAGAGCGACTAATACAGCGACACCGCGGCGGCTACGGTGCCGCTGTAGCAACGGCGTAATGTGTAAACGGCCTTAATATAAGGTAGCTGGGCGTAGGAGGGTTAATGGATCACTGACCTTTTCAAACAAATGAAAGTTCCACTTGGTATCAATTCGTGCCAAGGTGTAATTTGCGATACGGGTGATGCGTAGCTATATAACGACAAAAGCGTTCCCCCATTATTTCTACAACGCTCGATTTTTATCAGATCGTCTATCTTCATGTGCAGTGTTTATAGATTTTTTCGTGTAATTAAAATGAAAAAGATTAAATACTTTAATGCTGTGTTTGCATCCTCAGCTGATTCTCCTGCTACTGGTGTGGGTGATGCGGTCGCGAGTCTCGTTCCTAGCGGCGCTGTTCAAGGAGACCGCGCACTGTCTCGGCTCCATACCAGCCCTCTTCTTACAACCAATCATCACCTTTTTCTTCCTTGTGCTGTTCTTCGCGTTTTGGTCCTTGGTTGTGGTAAGCATAATGACAACAAATATTACCATATGATTCATACGAAATTGACCCTTGACACAATGATTTTAGATAATTGATATTGAAAATTATTGTAGGTACTTTATTTTTTTACCATTACCATCATTTCTGTTTTTGATGCGCTCCCTATTCTTTTCAATTGCATAATGAGGGCTAAACACGAACTCTGAATAAAGGGAAATTAAATGGTTACGCCGCCGCGCCCATTTGCAATAGTGTTCCCATCAAATAGCGAGCCATGTATGGCATTGAATGAATACAGGACATTCCAACAAAATCATGTTGATTGAAATTGGAAATAAACGCTTCGTTATATTTTTTTATAAATTTCAGGTTTGCCTAGCCACAGCCAACTACCCAGGGATACCGTATAAAACTAACTTCTTCGTAAACGGCACACCTCCCGACCAAGGCAACAATGCAGCTTTAGAAACACATTTGAATTCAAGTGGCAATTTAAAATGTAAGTGTTATTTTGTGTCTGATACTGCTATCTACATTTGCATATTGTGTTTGATGCTATCTGCAAATTAAACTGCAGTAGGTGGTTCAAAGACTTGAAGAGACTATGTAGTTGTAAATGAAACACAGTATATTAATATAATATAATTAGTAATAACATGTATGCATATAAAAAATAACATCACGCCAAGTCCCTTTCGAGGTCGGCAGAGCGAACCAATGTAATAGAATCTGTCCTAAGGATTTTATTTATCACAATCAAACATACCCAAATTAACTGTAAAGCGTCAAATAAAATC
The DNA here is from genome assembly GCA_951449985.1 of Falcaria lacertinaria. Taxonomy (NCBI): domain Eukaryota; kingdom Metazoa; phylum Arthropoda; class Insecta; order Lepidoptera; family Drepanidae; genus Falcaria; species Falcaria lacertinaria. The sequence goes on along the minus strand of OX602113.1, from coordinate 4,888,483 downwards.
ATTCAAATAAATTGAAACCGTAGTGGCGCCATCTAGCGAGAGGAGACAATGTAAACAGCTGAATGATTCAAGTTAAAATAAAAACAAATATAGTGTATAGGCATGTTCTGAACGTGGTAAAGTTGACTTGTGCAACTTGTAGCGTACCCGCTAGTGCCGATCGAGTTCGACCCGCTGTGGGTGAAGAGCATGTGGTGGCTGTGCCTCATATGCCTGGTGTGGGGCAGCGAGTTCATCCTCGGCTGCCAGCAGATGGCCATCGCCGGCGCCGTCTCGCACTGGTACTTCAGGTAACAGATATATTTATTTTAAAAAAATACCGTCGACCTTTATTTCATGTGAGTTATTAGAGTCTGACTGAATATTATTTTATTATTCACTTAGTAATTTTGTACAATATCAAATTCCCTTCAAATGTTCACTGTTTGGCTGTTGTTAGTAGTGGTCTGGTCTAACCTTCCATGCAATGGATCTATTTAATTATATCTCATCAATTATTTTATGAGTGTATTTCAAGTATAAATTGTTTCTTTTCCAGAGGTCCACAGGCCCACTCACCGGTCATGTACTCCATCGGAAAATTGATTAAATACCATCTGGGTTCCGTCGCTAAAGGGTCGTTTCTTATAACACTGTTCAAAATTCCACGACTAATACTCACTTATTTACACGCTAAGTAAGTTTGGAGTTTACATTTAAATTCTTTGGTTAGAGTTGCTATAACAATTTCACATGCCAGTAGTATGATATAATTAGCTAATAGCTAGTATTTTTTGTCCACATAAGATCCAGTCGAAGTATGTTTTCCCTGGGATTTACAGCATCACAGTTTTGGAAAATTGGCCCTGATATCTGTACATCTATATCCCAGAATATTTTTTGCGACATTTACAGTTATAATAGTATATAATCCTTATAGATAAGTTTTTTAGACTTTCAGCAAGGGCAGAAAAAGGCTCGGATTGTGCGAAGTGCGGTCTCAAATGCGGCATTTGTTGTTTTTACTGCCTGGAGAAGTTTATACGTTATTTGAATCACAACGCCTACACGATCATTACTATTGAACGATGCCATTTCTGTAAAGCGGCGGCAAAGGTTAGTTTTTTTTTTGTTGATTTTTTCATGACTTGTTGATTATATCTGCATTGTACTGTATCCCTTATCCAATTTTGTATTTCTAGGTTTTACCCTAAAACTACAATATGCTCAACCTATATTAGATAAATATCTTAAATAAAATTGGAAAATTAATGAATATGCATGTACTTCCTTTTATAATTTCGGCCTTAAAGTAGCGCGGTGCGATTATTTGCCTTGATCCATCCTATTCTTGCAGGCCTTCAGCACGATAGTGAACAACGCGCTGCAAGTGGCGACAATCAATAGCGTGGGCGACTTCATCTTGTTTCTGGGCAAGTGCATCGTGACGGCGGTGTCGGGCATCGTGGGCCTTCTGCTGCTGAAGCGCAACCCTGATCTGCACTTTTTCGCCGTGCCCACGCTCGTCATATGCATCTTCTCGTTCTTCATCGCGCACTGCATACTCTCTCTTTACGAGGTTGGTGTCACATTCCCCTCAATTCACGCCTAGTATTATTGAAAGCGTCCATAGCCTATGGTAGACGTTACTAACAAGCTTTTAAGTTTTTTAGTACTTGGGTCACACCTATAAACTCCGAGATAATCATGTTGATCGTTAAGGGTAAACAGGGTAAACAGTTAAGGGTAAATAATGAAATGTTGACCTTTTATATTCTGCTGGCAAAAAGTCCACTCCCACTCCCCAAAATCTAAACAAACATGTATTTGGCCACAGATGGTGGTCGACTCTCTATTCCTCTGCGTCTGCGAGGATCGGAATATGAACGGTGCTGATGGGAAGTGGAAGAACTCCCGCTTGGCCGAGCTCGGGGGACACAAATCTGAGAGGCAGGACGAACAAGACGGGGCCGAAATGCAGGATCTGCAGGAAAAGTACTAAAGTCGTGAGTTGCCTAGCGCATGTCTTGTGGACGCTTGGGAAACGTAACAGAGCGCTTTCCGTGTGTGCTTAGATATAATAATGTTTTGTAATTTAACCCTGAATGTGTCTTTATCTTTATTAATCATACAAAATGAGCTTAGGTGGACTGTGTATATGTAGACTAGAGGGGTGCAAATAACATGGTGTGTGTTTGTAATTCTTTAATCTACTGCATGAAGGATATTATATGTATATTTATTATAAATCTTATGAATTGAAAACTATGAATTAATGTTTTGTGGAATTCGCTCTACGCTTATTGTGCTGATGCTAGCTCTTATTATTATATAGATATTGAGAAAAGTCTGATGTCTACCCTTTACCGATTGTTTTCCAGATGAAGTTACATCAAAATCAAGTTCAAGTCTGAAACACGCTTATGTTCTCAATTGCATAATTTACTCTAATAATACATGCGATACACTTGCGACAGTGTGTTGCATCATAGTAGTTAAGTTTCCTTTGTAATTTTAAGTAGTTTTGATATATATTTACATATTTTCGTGCTTTACTAATAAATGTTTCATCGATTTTTTACACTATTTTAAGATGATATTATTAAATCATAGGATCTCTCTTGACACTTGCGGGCAATTTTATGCGTGCGACAAATTATTTAAATTAGTTCTGCTTATGTAAATTAACTTACATTAATAATTACAAAGTACTTTTTTGACATGCCTACTATTTCGCCATTAGAAGAAAAACATTTTCGTTTTTATGTTTCATTGGAGGCCACGAGATTGCGGCCGTCTTGTGGCAAAAGTGTTTTGTAGCGGCGCATATGTGCCGGGCTCCATATATAAATGATAGTGGTTTTTGACCAGCCATATGACTTTCAACATTGATATATTATTATTATAATTGTTTTATCAATATTTTTTGCATGCAAAACAACCTGTTTACAGTTGTTTAAGTTTTAAGTACAATTAATGAATTTCAATGAATTAAGCTTATTATTGTAGATTTAAAGTTTTTTTTATATTTGTTTAGTGCTAGGACGCTTTTATAAATCGAAGAACTATTCACATTATTTTAGTTAAATTCAATGCATTCTTCTATTCTATTGGTCCCTCGATGTTTTTAAAGATAAAGAGCTTGACAACAAACTTACTACAAGTATGTATGAATTTAAGACATTACATCAAATGAAATGTAATACTCAGTAAAATCTCAGAGTAGTTTAAAATTGTACACAGTTTATAAATAAAATCAGGTTTAGATCATACCTAAAAATATTTTCATATTAATATAAAAAGCCGTCCAATAATTAATCAATTCATTGTAGAGGCTACTTTTAAATCTCAAGTTTCTTTACCTTATTTGAATCTCAAAGTTACAGTATTTTTGTATACATTTTTTTGTCGTAATACTATTATTATATTAAGTTCATTTATACTTGTGTTAGATATTAAGACCATGTAATCCAGTGATGTAATCTGACGATTTTTAACCACCTTTTTAAAATAACATAGTATGATACATATTTAATTTCAGAAATTTCTTCCAGTACTATTAACTATTTAAATGATTGTGTTGTTATTAGAATACATTTTATAAAACGATTGTTAACGTTGTGCTTTGAAAATAAAGACTTGATTATGAAAATCATTCATTCAACAATTTTTATTTTTTAACAGGCTTTTTCTTTTTAAATAGCTTCCTCTTTTTGATCTGGTCTGAGATGGCCTTGCTCTTCGCCTTGAGCTGTTTACGTCTAATTGCCATATCAGGTTTACTTTTCGACTTTTTCATGCTGAATACTGGTTTTGGAGGGTTCAGACTTTCGCCCTCACTTTCTTCCTCCATGGAATTATCTTCTGCTTCTTCTGCAATATAAACATTATTTCAATCAATTTCTAACCAAATACAAATTTAAATACATGATGTTTTTTAGTGATTACTTTATGCATATACCTTTAACTATCACTTCTTCCGCTTTCTCCATTGGATCACCTTTGAAAAAATCTGCTCCCTCTATATCAGGATATCCTGTTTCTGGCTTGGTTGCTTCATACACCACTTTCTTTTCAATTCTTCTCTCATACTTATTAGCTGCCTTCTTCGAGAATGCCTGTCTCAGTTTAGCTGGACTAATATATTTTGGGTTCTCCCAGAGTGTAGTGCCACCAAAAGATCCTGAGAAGATTTTCACCTAAAATTTTTTTTAATTAATGTTTTCCAAAATAGAATTCAGAGACTTTTCTAAAATATGTAATAAGCATATTAATAATAATCATAAGAAAGAACTGCAGGATAAATCACTTCAAAATGTTAGGGTCAGTTATGTGATAATGATAAACAGTTACCATCAGATCAAGCTTATTTATCACATTCAATGAATTGAAAATATACTCACAGGATTAAGAACGAATCTAGGTCCAATTTCAGCCAAAGCGCCATCTTCAGATAATATCTGATAATTTCTAAACCAGATCCTATTATCCAAGATCATGAAAGTATAAACATGATCAAAGAAAGGCTGGCTTTTTGGATGGTGGTTAGGAACACCAAATATTTGAGTGAGTAATTCCTTGAGAAGGGAATAATGTGCATCCTTAGTGAATTGAGGGTCAAATGACAGAAGGGGCCTGGACCCTCGCAGACAGTTGCCAGTCATCTTAAGTTCTCCCATTGTGTAAACTGCAGAGTAAAAGCAAACAATATAATTTGAAGGAGTTAGATAAAAATATGATTGATGAGTAAATTAATAAGTCACACTCACTATTCTCCACCAAGAACTTAACACTTGGTCCATTTGGAATATTTGCCATCCATAAGTACAGGTCTCTCATCTTTCTGCCTTCAAAAAGGATGCATTTATTGCAGTTCTTCATTTCACTGATTTCATTCACAACATAAAGGTTTTTACTTCTCTCCATTTTTGACTCACTTTTATGGTGCGGCATAATTTTTTTTATATCCTCCATCAAGTGTCGATGACGATGGTTTATGCCTCTGGCTGCAAAAATGAGAACTCTTTGTCTGTTTATCCATTTTACCTGAAATTCAAATGTTTATCATGAACCTCAGCTTTTTGGACTTTTTAGGTTAGGTAGGTCAAGTCACAGAAAACCATTTATAAATGTTTGCTGTATAAATTAATGCAATGCATTCACCTGTCTGTGGTAAGCACTCTTATAGTGTAAGTTTCTTATAGAAAAAAAAATACATTACCAAAATAGGACTTTGCAAATGTTCAAGATTCTGTTCGATGAAAACTCGAGATAAGAGAGATGGGAAATCTGGACTCCCGAGGCCAATTATATGTCATGTGATTATTTATAAATAACGGCATAGTTTTAACTTAAATTATTATGACCACGTGTACTATAGGTACCTGTCGAGGTGTAGGATCATCAGACATTCGCACCGGAGGTAATATTACTACATTTTCTTCTTCCTGTTTGGTTTGCTTTGAAGCAATGTCAGATTTTTTAATTTTCTTTGATTTTACTTTAACCATATTCAAGTTTGTGGAGCACGTAAAAATATTTATTTTGTAATTTATCTAAACTTGACGCCACAGCCGCCCGATAGTACCTAATGAATGACATGACAATTTTGACAGCAGACAGCACAGAGTACATAATCACTACGTTTAGCAGACAGTAGTCAGCTGTATTTGATAGAGGGTATTTACGGCTCGGGATATACAACGTTTAGTAGTCTTAAGTAAATGTTTGTTCACTATACAATTTTGGAAAACATAATATGTCAGACAGAGGTAAAACTATATTTACATAATTTCATTCAGTAGCCATTAAGGTATTAGTATACAATTATTACATATATGCTATTGTATAGTATTAATTACAATACTGTACAATAACTAAACATTAAGACCACTCACTAAAACGTAGTGGTTATGTATTCTGTGCCACTCACTATTCATACTATAACCACAGAGTAGATACTATAACATACATTTGGCGACATGCATCGTGCTCTAGTGGTTAATCATACTACAACGCTAGGAGTTGCGGGTTCAATCCCCTTATCAGGAGAAATATGCGCTGTGCCACAATGTCCGATCACTTTTGTATTATTGTTATCAAATTGAAAATGCGATGGTTAGGGGTGACGGTGGTCTATAAACGCTGTGGAATTCACTGTGCTGGCAAAATTATTGCTATTTTCTGTAAGTAAGTGTGTATTGTCCGTGACCGTACGTGTCCAGTAGTGTCTCTCTCTGCCATACTAAAAAAAAAAACTTGTTGATACGGCCGGGACTTGAACTCGGACCACCTCAAATCACAAATTTCAGGCGATCGCCAAACTAGACCAAGCTAGTCTCGCAAATATATAGATATGGCAATTTATTTATAATTTTGCAAACGATTTAAGTGCACGAAAGAAAAATGTCGAAGATTATCAAAAAAGTCAATAGCGGCTTCCCAAGAGAATACAACCGCTACGCTAGAGTGGCTTCATTCAGTAGTGCTGCCAGTAATTCAACTGATAGTGCTACGTACGAGTTAGTAGCTAGCTGCTTTAGCGTAGCGGTTGTATTCTCTTGGGCTAGCTGGATTGTTAGTGTCAACTTCAACTTCAACTTTTTTATTAATGTCTTCTGCAGAGCCAAGATAATACAACCGCTACGCTAGAAGTGTCAGTGTGACTGTCCTTCTTATGACCCAAGAGAAAAAACGTAGTGGTTATGTACTCTGTGCAAGAGAATACAATATAGGTCGCGGCACGAAACTCTAGCGCTGACCGTTATTGCGCAGAAGTAAAAAATAAGGTGTCTTGGCGGGGTACAGGGGTGAAGGGCGAGCGTGCGTTGCGCCGATTGGCTCTCCAGTCGTACTCCGTCCCCCGTGCCGATACGACGCTCCGCGCACTTCCAGTGTACAGTCGCGTTCTGAATTGTTTTGTTGTCATCGTTAATTTTTGTTGTTGTTTTTTGTTAAGTTTGTTTTGTTGATTTGTTTGTTGTGTTTGTTAGTTTATTCACTGTTTGATTAAGTTTGAACAGTTTTTAAACAGTGAAAATGCCGAGGCCGAGAAGGAATACTGTTTTGAAAAGACAGGCACGGAAAATGGTGTTTGACGTGCATTGTTTTCTGAAAAGGGAATCGAATGATTTCATTAATTCCCTGAAACAAATTCAAAGTGAAATTGGCGAAGCTGCGAGTATTTTACTCGATTCTGACCGCAGCACTGTAGATATAAGTGAAATAAAACAAACTGCAGAAGTTATTCAGGCGGGAAATATAAAATTAAATAGTATAATTAGTGACTTACAGAAAATTCAGAAAAGGACAGCTGAATCTACAAAGACGTCCATAGCAACGGTAAGGAAAATCTCCACTGAAGCCAATAATTCCGACTTATTATCAGTATTTAGAACACCAGGCAAAAAACGCTCCAGATCAAAACCGGTCACAGATATTGATAACTTTGATCAAGGATTAATAAAGAGGTGCATACATAACTTTCATAGGACAAATAATGAACTTCCCACCGTCGGAAAGTTGAGAAAGAAGCTAGAGGAAGATATAAATTTCAAAGGCTCAGAACGAAGTCTTCGACGAATAATTAAGAGTTTAGGGTTTCGGTGGAAAAATACTGAAAACAATCGAAAAGTACTGATTGAAAGTTCAAATATACGTTTACTACGTATCGAATACTTACGCAAAATAAAACAATATCGCCAAGAGGGAAGGCCCATCGTATATACAGATGAATCTTACGTAGATTCATCGCACTCTGCTCCAAAAGCCTGGACCGATGGTACTACAAAAGGTCTCAAAAAACCTATCTCCAAAGGACAGCGGGTGGTCATTGTCCACGCAGGATCAGAGGCTGGGTTCATACCGAACGCACTGTTAACTTTTAAAGCTGGTGCGAAATCAGGCGACTACCACGACAATATGAACTACGACAACTACGAAAAATGGCTGAGGACACAGTTATTGCCGAACTTACCGCCTAATTCTGTCGTGGTAGGCGACAACGCATCATACCATAATAAACAATGGGACCTTGCACCCACTTCTAATTCCAAAAAAGCTGACATGCAGGGTTGGCTTACTGAAAAGGGCATACAATATGAGGAAACTCTACTAAAACCTCAACTATACAATTTAATACGGGCTAACAAAGATAGATTTAAAACATTTTCAATTGACAGGATACTAGCAGAGCAAGGACATCAAGTGCTAAGACTGCCACCATACCACCCAGATCTAAATCCAATCGAAATGGCATGGTCTGACATAAAGCAATATGTAGGCAGTAAAAATGTGAAGTGGAGTGTTGCTAAATGTATAGAACTAATTCAAGAAAAAGTTTTGCTGATGGGTGCTTGGGATTGGGGAAAGTTATGCCAAAAGGTAAAGGACATAGAAGAGCAATATGTCAAGAGTGACCATGTCGTGGATTTGGTTACAGAAGAATTCATCATTCGCGTTGATGGTGACAGTTCAGAGGATAGCCTTGGTGAGTCTGATGACGATGACGCTGTTAGTGCCGACGACCGAAGCAGCCCTGAGCCGGGGCCCTCAGTAAGCAAAAGGCCCTGTTGGGATACTATTGAAGGTGTAAGACCATTGTCTGATTCGGACTAGATATCGGAAAGGAGAATGCGGTGTCTGATGTCCACACCCTGCCGAACTCGCAGGTTTCTTCTATCCTGAGAAGAAACTTCAGTAGGTTCTTATGTAATTCGGACTTAATATAATTTTTTTTATTATTTGGTATTTAATATAAAAATTTACAAATCCGATAGTGTATTTATTTTTCTACTCCCCATAAACTTGTTAAAAATTATATTGTAGGTAACATGAAGTAATATTTGCGTGCGTGACAGTACCCATACGCAGTTAAGTTCCACATTTTGTTCACCGCTAGACTTACTATTTGACTTTACATTAAAACATTATTTTGCTGTTTTTAACTAAGCAATTAAATTACTAATTTGTATTGCGTGCGCGATGGTACCCATGCGCAGCTATCCCCTCCACGTTTCGCTCAGCGCTAGAGTTTCGTGCCGCGACCTGTACAACCCTTTGATTATATACTTATACAACCGCTTCACTAGACTTATGACTGGCGAGTCTGGCGACGATACGAAGCAATTGCTTACATAATCGCCCGGCAATTGTGCGCAGGCGCGTGGGGCATACTTATTTCCTACCGTTCGAGAGTTCGTTCTTTGTTACACGATCGTAATATTTTGTACGTAACAAACATTATGCACATTATGTAGGTGCACATTATGAGGTATAACATATATACATGAACTCAAACATACATTTCTTCCAAATCAAACTAAACAGACATAAACAAAGTATTTCTAGATGATGACGTCATGTCATAACTTATCACGTTTATTTTGATTATACCTACACCCTACTCTTGTGAGTTGAGTGGAATGAGTTGTTAGTATATAGTATAAGTTTGTCATCAGTGTGCAATGTGCATGCAGCTACTAAGGAGGCGGTTGTGTGTGTTTGTGAAATAATAAATATGTTAAAATCATTTACGTTACTTGTAAGGTGTATATTAAGTAAGAGGAACATTGCCGTCGATCAAATCAGATATGCATCGCAACTTCCTCAGCTGTCATCGGTAATAAAAACTAAGTAGAGATTTATTTTGTAGAGACGATATAAAGTTATAGGTACATAGCGTGTGTGTCTATTTGTTTGCCGCGGTTTCCCTAAAAATAATTTTCTTTATTTTCTATAACGATGTTTTTATAGAATTTCACAATGAAATAGATTTGTAACTAACAAAAGTTTAAGTAGGTATATTGTTCGATGAATATTTTTATAAATTTTAATCTAGGTTTTGTAAATAAACAAAGTGTTTTGTTACACTTATGTGTTCTAATTGATACTTTGATGATTATAATTGCAGGAGAAGTATAAAGTAAGGCGCAAGGATTTTAGTACAATACAATCTGCAGATGTGAATTACTTCAAATCGGTGCTCAGCGAGGATCGAGTGTTGACAGATGAGAGCGACACTTTGCCCTATAACATCGACTGGATTAAGAATTGTAGAGGTGCATGTATACGTACCTACATTTTATCGAATCAATATACGCTTACGCTTATAAACCTACAATTCTGGGGAACCAGCTAATGTTATCGCTTGTCATTTTTTATGCGATGTCAAAAATACTACTGCATACATACGTCACTCACTAGGCCGTGCGAGCACAATAGATCGTACATATTGTAAAAATTGTCTATATCCTGTCTTAATCGCACGGCGCAACCGTTTTTTTTTACTTGCCGAATTGTCGGAAACATGAAACAGCAGCGGATTATTATGGTTATGGATTTTTCATATATTTTTGCTTAGATGTACCAACCACGTGTGACCTTAAAGTAATAGCCATAGATAATACACTTACTTAGGACAGTAATAGCAGCTTTCTCAAGTGACATTTCAAATATAAAGAACTAAGAATAAGTTAATTAGTTACACTAGTTTCGAGTGTTCATTGTGTTTTATTATTATATTATATATTAAACAGGTCAATCCCAAGTTGTTTTGAAACCAAGAAGTACAGAGGAAGTATCTAAGATCCTGCAATATTGCAATGAGAGAAAGCTGGCAGTATGTCCGCAGGGTGGCAACACTGGCCTTGTCGGGGGTTCCGTACCTGTGTTTGACGAAATTGTTATCAGCTTCTCGCTCATGAACAAAATCCTTAACTTGGATGAAATCTCAGGTTTCGTATACAACTTTGAAAAGTCTTAGGTATATCATTCATTATTAATAAAAACCCAGAAAATAAAATGTTAAAAACCTATTATCTCAGAGTAGATAATATACTACGTCTATCCAGATATTCAACACATTGAATTTACATCTACTACATCATTGTCCTAATAAGTTTTAAATTTTAATTTATACATATAAGAAAATATTACCTATAAAAATATATAAGCTGGTACACGAAATGCCATAATGATTGCAGGTGCCCTCACCTGTGAATCTGGGTGTATCCTGGAGAATTTGGACAACTATGTGCGCGAGCGGAACCTCATTATGCCGCTGGATTTGGGGGCGAAGGGCAGTTGTCACATCGGAGGCAACGTGAGCACCAACGCGGGCGGTCTGAGGCTTCTGCGATATGGCAACTTGCATGGGTCGCTGTTAGGTGTCGAGGCTGTGAGATTTTGTCATTAACTTTGAACCTTTCTAGAAAATTAAAAGTAAAAATGTAGGTGCTACTCATCCTCTAGTGAGGAGACTCACTGTAGCATACCTAAATCCTTATTGCCAGTATAATCGAGGAGCACCAATATCCTTTCTAGAAACACAACACTACCTACATCAGTGTAGTGTTTTTTCTACTGTGGTCTTCTGTAAGTTCAAGGTGTATCTACTGTACCCTATTGATCGGCTCTACTTTTACCGTGCGCAATAATAATATTTTTGAATATTATCAAGGTTGTCACATGTTTGTAGGTCAAAGCAGATGGGACGGTGATAGACTGCTTGAGAACGCTGAAGAAGGACAACACGGGGTATCATCTGAAGCACCTGTTTATAGGGTCGGAGGGCTCCCTGGGCCTCGTCACTAAGGTGGCTATACATTGCCCTGTTCTTCCTAAGGCGGTCACCGTCGGCTTCTTTGGTACATTGTTATATTTTACTTTGTAGCACTAGCTATTCAACGTACTTACTTAGGCTAGCTATAATATACTTGTACATGAACATAGAATCGACGAACTATGTTTTTAGTATCTTGTGATTTTAGATGCATTGTTTTATAATAGTTATGTTTATTCAAGGTGTGAAAAGTTTTGAAAATATTCTCCAATTATACAAGAGCGCAAAGTTATCTTTAGGTGAAATTCTATCTGCCTTCGAAATGGCAGATTTTGATGCAATCAAATCAACTACAGAAAATCTTAAACTACCGTAAGTATATAACGAATATTTAGCTGTTTCATTATTAACTAGCGGCCCGCCCCGTCTTCGCACGGATAGACAAAATATTTAATGAATATCTCCCCGTGCGGGGCGGGCCCCTAGTTGGTAATGTTTTTGTTTACATTTTAATTTAAATATTTCGAATGTATTTGGACATCTTTTTAGATTTTTTTTACCTTAATCATTTACTTAAATATTTTAAAAGTTATGTTCCTATTCCGGATGAGGATAAATCCAAAACAAAAACTCAACATTCATAAAAATTGGTCCAGCAGGTCTTTAGTTATAAGTGGTGTAACTCACAAGACTATGTTTAGGTATATATATATATAGATTTTACATTTACTAGAACAACAAGTAGGTAATTTATCTTATCACTTGAGTTAACCACAAGATGTTGTCAATATTATGTAAGTGTCTAAAATAATTTACTTCTTACTTAAAGCTGATAAGGCCCATTTGGGGCTGGCAATCGTAAAATTAACTATTTATTTACACAATTAATTGTATGATTGCTATCAATATCTTCACATGAAAAAGATAAGAAAAATAACGGTAACTAATTAATTCTTTTATTGTAACTTACATTAATCATGTTATGACTTCCAGAAACCCGATATCCGATTATCCTTTCTACGTGCTAGTGGAGACTCACGGCAGTGACGAAACTCACGATGGCGAGAAACTAAATAGATTCCTCACCAATGAAATGGAGAATGGACTTATCATAGACGGAACTGTCACCAGCGAACCGGCTAAAATGCAGGTAGTTGGCTTACAGATCTGAACCAAATTGCGCTACTAACCATCCATTAAGTTTTCAGAAAGTTAAAATAGACACTCCAAAAGTGCAAATGGCAAGGTTTCTAATGAAAATAAATATGTACATTAATATAATTTCTTATTCATGCAGTAATCGTCAAATGTTACCCGTCGTGGCGTTAATTTAATAAGTAAAGCATAAAAGTGGTTTAGGATTGACACCCATTTAGTACCTAGTCGGCCACCATTCTATCCCATTCTAAGACATATGTATATGCATTGTTCAGAATATTTGGAACCTCCGCGAGAGCATAGCTGGCGCAGGCCTGGTGCGCGGCTACGTGTTCAAGTACGACGTGTCGGTGCCGCTGCCCCGCTACTACGACCTGGTGCCCACGCTGCGCCAGAAGCTGGCCAGTAAGGCGCTCATTGTATGCGGCTACGGCCACATCGGTGAGACAATTTAACACAATATAGAATAGACCTCACACACAGATACACGTAACATAAAATTATACTGACCTCCTCCCGACTGAGAGTAGACAAAGCTAAAGGTATGCCGCTACGGAAGAAAAATGGTCGGTATAAATATGTGTATATTGTGGGTGTCGCTTCGAAATGCATACCTACATAAACTTCTACAAATTGTATTGCACCGTATATTTCAGATAGTTAAAAGGTATTATTTTAAATAATTCATCAATAATTATATTCTCTCTCTTCTCTCGGATTAAATAACATCTTACCTATAAAATTATACAAGACGCAAATCCCTTATGTTAATTAGCTATTCAGCTCCGTATGTATTAGCGCAAAAAATCCGAGGTCTGTGGTCCATATGTATAACCCATACAAGTACCTTTATATAATCAAAGAATCCACAATATGACATTCCAGGCGACGGCAACATCCACATCAACGTGACAGTACCGGAGTACAATAAAGAGGTGGCTTCGCTCCTCGAGCCATACATCTTTGAGGAAGTGAGCAAGGTTAACGGTTCCATCAGCGCCGAGCACGGGGTGGGCTTCCGGAAACCTCAGTACATACATTACAGCAAAGACGAATCTGCACTGCAGCTGATGCGCAGCCTCAAGCTCATGATGGACCCCCACGGCATACTTAACCCTTACAAGGTCTTACCCAACTTATAATTCGATATAGAACATATCGAAATACGAAGAAAACTTTTTACTAGAGCGTAATCTGTAATCGTTGTATAATATACTGTACAGTTTCTATTAGGATGGACAAGGCAGAAAAATGCATAAACATATTGAAAATATGGTACGTGTTCCTCAATTTTTTTTTCATTTTAAGATGTTGAATCCCGTCTTATGTAAGCTTTTGAAAATCTGCGATTCCAGCTTTTCAATTTGGTGGCATATTACCGAATAACAGACACGTAATAGTCACATAACAGTAAGTCCGAATAAACGGGTTTAAAGATACAAGTCCACTTTTACTGAGGAATGTACTTTATTATCATAACTATTCAAGCAGAACTTAAACTACCTTAATATCGGAGCCAAACCAGACTTACGAAAGCGTGCCAAACATACTAGCAGAATTGGCTGAAGCCACGCTGGCACTTATTTATAAAAACAAAAAAAGTTGTCTTTTGTGTACTTTTCTGTCATTGTCTATGCATGGCCCACTCGTTTATTCCAACCTGTATGTTTCAAAAATAATTTGTAATGGGAATAATATTTAATTATGAAATAAAACAACAATATATTTAAATGACTTTTATTAAAATATCCATTTATTCTTATAACATTCATAATATCACTGCAAAAAAAATACAATGGAATATTATAAATATTTTCCTAATTGCTTCAAATAAATAAATCCAGTACCTATTTCGTATATATATATATTCGAAAAGATGTCTTATAAGGACTTCGATTGCATCAGCGTAAATGGCATATGGCTTACTTAGCAGTAGCTTAATTTATTTCTATAATGTTATGTACGAGTGTTTCGAGCTTGATTATATTATCTATATCATTATTATCACTATAGGCAATTTATTTTATTATTGAAACAGTAATTTGATCAGATTAAATTCCTATTTCACGCAAGGCAACTATCACGACGCGATGTTCTCACTCATATCAAGTAGGCTATTGAGTTTCTTAACTACTTTTACGTAAACTTTTACTCGTGTAATGCGTTTAACTAGAATCATAGATAATAATTTGTGCTAAATAATAACAACAATCACTTACCACAAAAGGGAGGACTACGCTACTGCCAGAAGTAAGAAGAGTAAAACACTGCCGCCAAAATGATATAATGAATGCACGGATCGTTCATAAATAATGGATAATATTTATCAGCAAATTGTAAAATCATTTTAATACATTGATAAATTAGTATAATTATTATGTCATCAGCCTTGAAATGTCTGCATCTTCAGTTTAATTGTAATGGAGAGGAAACTAGCTTTGTCACTAGTATCCGAAAAGTGTTTGCATTGTGTACATTTCCTCGATTCGTCAAGTGAGGGAACCTTGAAGTGACATTATTATATTTTGATTTACATTGTTTTTCGTTACTTGAATTAAAAGAAATAAATGGAGAAATTATGAGATCACTAAATATTAAAGTAGACGAAATGTAAACAAGAAACAATCGTCAATATGGCCGTCGATTGAGTGGTGGGAGCACTACGATATAAACTACGCAACTACTACCTGGCGTCGCTACAACAGATTTTACAAATACAACTAAAGGCAACAATAAGTTCAAAATAATGCCCTTTAGTTCACCCGAACTTGTTTACATTTAGTCCATATTTTTTTAAGTATTGTGTTTACGTATACTAAAATTAAAATGTAATCCAACTAACTACAAAGCATCCATTGGAATCAAAGACTACTAAAAAGAAACCAACTTTACAAAAATCTTGAGATAATACGTAAACACATTCTACATGTAAATACACAATTTCATCCTCTTGGAACAGCAGACCAAAATGTTAAGTAAGTAACTAAAACAAATACAAAAGTAATACACAAGTATCCTATTGGGTTTATTAAATTAAAAAGCATCAAATGTAAAATTAAAAATCCTTCGATCATTATTATATTATCCAAATGCTTATACACTACAAAGGAGCACCTAAAAGTAAACATGGTTTCATGCATCAGGGATGCACAAATAATGGACTTTTAGACAGCCAAATATTGTTCTCAAAAGGGAGTATGTGATGCGAGTCGATGGAATATTGACTAATAAGTCATGAACAACTGGGCGCGAATGATACTGGAAATGTAACTCTTAGGGCGAATTCATACTTATCTTTGCTAAGGTAGGTGGCAGGTGGTCGGCTACCTGTACTTGTTTTTTTATAGTTTTATAGTATTTTATATTTTTTTTATATATTTTCACCATAGTCCTAGTATAGAAGACGCAATTTGGTCTGTGCCCCCGAGGGCGGCGGCGCGAGGAGCGGTTATCGCTTGATCTGGTTGGACATCTTCAGGAACTCTAGGAAGCTGCTCTGCATCTCGGCATCCATGCCCGTGTCCCACGCGTCGTTCTCCAGCTCCTCGCTATATTTATACATACGACATTGTCATTGGAGAGACATACATCATTTTCTTTATTGATAGACTAACCACACAACTCTATCGACTCGACTAACATTAAAACACAAAGACAATGTCACAGAAGCGTATGCTGGCAGCATAAGTACTGGTTTTCAATCAAGAAATAATATCTTTTAGGACCAAAGCTTTGAGAAGCAGATTGGCTGAAGGGCTTCGATTGGCTAGTAGGCTAGGCTAAGATGGCAGCGGTGTGTGACTTACAGTATGTCCTCGTCGAGCGCGATGTTCTTGCCGGAGGGCAGGTTGCTCTGCAGGAAGGCGCGCTCCTCGGCCGTCAGCGCGTGCCCGTCCGCCAGGTAGCCCTCCGACACGCCCATCTCCGCGGACCCGTTCATGGCTAGACAACACAATGACGCTTTGCATTCTCGCTACCTCTAAACCGAAAGGGGCGCGTCGGCAAGATTTGATCAAAGTCAGTTGTCATTGAAGCATGTTCCCTGGCATAGCGCGTATTGCTTGGCAAGGCGCGTGTTAGCTAGCGGACGTGTTACCAGACAGCGCGTGTTGGCTAGCGGGCGTGGTACCAGGCAGCGCGTGTTTGCTAGCGGGCGTGTTATGGGCAGGAGATGTGAGTCGCGGGCGTGTAGTGTAGTGGTACCTGGCAGGCGGCGGCGCGGGTCGGGCGCCGGCGCGGTGCGCTCGGGCTCGGCGAGGCCCCAGCGCGCGGTGCGCAGCGCCAGCACGTTGCCGACGGCGGGCAGCGAGGCGCGCCGCTTGAGACGCTCGAAGATCGCGTGCATGCCCGCTCCGCAGTCCGCGTCCAGCGCTATACCCGACAGCTGCACACACACACACACACATATATCGCCTTTTTAACAGACCAATGACATTTATTAGCGTCAGCTGCATTACATGTATGCAGCAATGGATCGGAATCTGTCAACGTCATTTCCACCAACTACAAACCTCCAAACCGGCTGATTATTATGGCACACATTTTAAGGACCGCAATTAGACTAAATTTAAAATCTCCCACTTAACAAAATACCCAGCCAAATAACACATCACTTGTAGTTTTGAATTCCTGCAGTGAGAAATGGTCGTCGATACCTCTTGATTAAAAACCAAACGTGCGAGCGATATCAGTACAATATGGACCTTCAGGGCAATTTTCTGGACTGATTTTTAAATCATTAAGAACACAAAACGCCTACCCAGCTAATAGAAAGCCATTGTTTATGAAATTATTAGAAAGTAAAGAATTAATATCTGTTTAAAATATCACAGTTTGCTAACTGTGGCACCGAATTGTTAGTAGCAAACATGTGTTGGTATCTTAATGAATTAAAATAGATCACAGACTATCAATTGACTGAAAACTGTATGAGTATGTTTAAAAAAGTTTGTCGCATTATATTTTTCACTTTAGTTATTAATTTAAGCTTCAATAAAATTAATAGTGAGTAAAAGTATATAACGAAAGTAACCGTAAGTGCATCTAGTATTTCAATTAATTATGGCTCTTATGACTTGAAAACTACTGATCCAATTTACAAGTGTCAAAGATATGTTATCTGGCTAGGTTTTAGTGTATTATATACTTGTTTTGGCTAAGAAAAACAGAAGAATTATAATGTAAAAAGATGATAATCACGGATAAAGGAATCAAATGGAGTTCTGCCCCTAAATGTCTTACCCCCCTATTGATACATATTTCCTGTCATAATGTAAGGAAATATGTGACTCATTAATAACTAGTACCATATTGCAATAAGCAAATTTATATTTTAAATCTTATTCAGCACACTTCGTATATTTTCTATACATTTAATCTGCGTTTGTTTAGTTAGAAGGTCAACCACTTAATATAAATAATGAAAACGGCGACCATGGATTTATTATATACGATTTTAGATACTTGAAAATAAAGATGATTCAATTAAACGTGATTTAATTAGGCTTAGGTATTATTTTTTAAAAGTCAATAAGAATTGTAGTTTGTATGCGTATTTTCCCTGTACCAAGGAAGCCGTATTGTACAATAAATACATCCGAAATCAAGAGCAATAATTTCACCTCTCAGTTAACATCCTGACCGTGTCCTTGGCCGGATAAAGAGTGACTAGTCAGTATCAAAAGAGGGCCACTTCACTCTTACATACCACATCGTTTTATCCCAATACTTTATGTTATTTTAGTAATTGAACCTAAGTTCAATCTTTTAGTTAAATATGAAGTTCGCACAAGTGCTATCGAAAAATGTTTCTCCAAATATGTGCAGCCTCCACTGATTGGACGGTAGGTAAGGCGCGTGCCGTGAAAAGTATGTCACTGACCTTAAGTAGTTGACAAACAGCTTTGATATTGGGTTCCTTGTCGGTGTCCAACAGATGAAGCATCACCTTGCACAGACTTTCGCCAAGAGTTCTGATCCTCCCACCCTGTTTCAAAACATGAATAATTAATGCAATAAGTGAAAACAATGAAAATACAATTTCAATTCAATTGTTGCAACAATTAATTTGTAATTAATTGACATAAATCAGTTCTTATGAATG
Source organism: Falcaria lacertinaria (assembly GCA_951449985.1). Taxonomy (NCBI): domain Eukaryota; kingdom Metazoa; phylum Arthropoda; class Insecta; order Lepidoptera; family Drepanidae; genus Falcaria; species Falcaria lacertinaria. The sequence continues at coordinate 4,869,683 of OX602113.1, read as the reverse complement.
TTTCCTGTTTACATGTCAGTCTATTTGGCCTTGCTTGAAACTAAGGTTAAATTGTGCTTTAATTCCTAAAACAGAGAATAATGGAATTCTAAGTAAAATTAATGTTGTTTGTAATTCTTGCATATTATTTGATGACAATTGTTTTACTAGATTGCACTAATTAGCACTGTCATGCATAAAATGGTTTGTTATTTTTTAGCAACATTCACTTACAGGAATATACTTTTGTTGTCATCAACTGCTTGTGAATACGGACCTGACTGTCTTCAAGTTGAGTGTAGATCTCGGCGAGGAACATTGCGAAGCCTCGCATGTTCTCCTCGGAGGTCTCGATTCCACTGATGATTTTGTTCTCCTCCGTGGAGCAGCGCTCAAGTAGACACGCACGGAACGTGGACTCCTCAGGAGACGCCACAGAATCGTACATTGAACACAGCCGGGCGCCATTGTAGCGGAAGTTGGACTCGGCTATTGACTGCACAATAAGTTATCAAATATAAGTGTGCCATCTCTACTAACCATATTAGCCATGAAGACATTGCACTGCTCAAAATATCCAATGATTATTTATTAACTTTTTACGAAAAATTATGTCAAGTGGTCACCATAGTTTATAAAAGATGTTCTCACTACCAGGATGACAGCATATTGCTAACCTTCACTATGCCAATGGTGATAATGTATAAGTATGTAAAATGATTGGAATTTTCAAACAAAGCCATCATGGCAAACAGTTGTACATAGTACATGTACCTTTTGGACATAATCAAACCAAGTAGATGCATTCTTTATGACTATATTTTATTGACTTGTGTACACAAAAAATATATATTCATAAACATATAAAAAATATGGCAAAATCATTATATAATTGTATTCAAGCAAGCAAGATATCAATTATATTGAATGGTGCAAGTATATAATAACCTAATATTAAACTATTGAGAATTTACAGGGTTCCTTATTTGCCAAATGTTGTTTTGTGTTACTGAATAAGATATAGTGTGTCCAACTTATTACAGAGTTATTGTAAATAATGTTTTAACCTCCAAAAAAAAGTTTTACATGTGTTTCTGTGTGTGGCATATCATAGCTCCCCACTTTGATTTAGTTTTTTTTGTTTGAAAGGTGACTTGATTGCGTGATCTTAACTATGATTTTTAGAGGATTTCGGGTTGGGGTTCCTAAATTTTAATTTTAGGTTTTTTACTTACCTGGTTAACAATAGCCTCAACCAGAGGTCGGGTGTAGCTGACATCATGAAGAGTTGAAGCAAAGGAGTCAACCAGCGGGCCACAAAGGGTGTCAAACTTGCCAGGGTCGAATGTTATCTCACACATCACGGTTATCAGGTTTCCAATATTCTCCTACACATAAACAGTATCATTAATATTTAGACTTGTAGAGCAAGATGTAGTAACAAATATTTTCATGTGTGTAGCTATTCATTTTTTATTCTTATGTATATATGTCATGTACTAATATCACTAATATTTTCAGCTAATCTATGGATAAAGAATAATTTAATAAAAATTACTCACTGTCACAAATGAGTTAACCCGCATGTCAATGTTCTCAGCTTCCTCAAGTGAGAATGACATGTCATCTAAGCTGTAAGGGTTTTGGTCCTGAGCATGACGGAGTCTGTCTTGGACAGAGAAGCGATGAGGCCGATATGGAGCAGGATCTGGGGTGTATGTAGGCACAGCTTGCGGGTTGTAGTTGGGTGGATACCATTCTTTCGCCTCCGCCGATAAGTTCGACTTAGGTGCCTCAACTGTATCAGAGTAAAAGCTTTCATGAAATATATACTATTTAAAATCATATAAGATGATACAGTCTCAATTGACCTAAAATACGAACAACTATCATACTGCATATAAAATGTGTAACACGAACAACAGCCCCTGTCAAAGTACGTCGTCGACGTCATTAGAAATGAAAATCCTTACTTTCACCTGAAGTAAAATTATGAAGAACGCAAAGATTTGCCAATCTACGTCGTCACAACACGTTTCTTTTAGGTTGAGAAAGTATTAACGTACCTTTGGATTCCTCATTAACGTTTTTCGGTCGACGAAGCTCCCGTGGTTGATTGTCGGGTTGTTGCCAGCCACGGCCCCTGCCTCTCGAACCGACGTCTCCGTTATTCATTTCAAGAAATAGCCCTAATCAGAATCTCTATATATGGATGGATATCTTCAACTAAATACCGATTCCATATACGACACAAAAAATAATCTTTATTTTCATTTAAAGTTCGTAAACTCGTAAGACTACTTCGACACGTAAACAAAGAAAAATACTCGTCGTCACTAAATTTCACAGCACAACCTCCATGTTATTTTGAGCGAACGAGACAGACTGACTTTTTTTTTGTTTACAGTTTACACAATTATCTATGATTGACTCTACCTCGCTACCTCGTCTCTTCTATGTAGGTTTTGGTTTTCAGTTGACGACGTATAGACAATCATTACAGGAACTTTTTTATATTTAATTATATAAATTTAATTTAATATATAAAATTCTCGTGTCACAGTTTTCGTTGCCATACTCCTCCGAAACGGCTTGACCGATTTTGATGAAATTTTTTGTGCTTATCTATCCGGTATCTATGAGAATCGGCCAACATCTATTTTTCATCCCCCTAAATGTTAGGGGTAGTCCACCCCTAAATTTTATTTTTTAGACCGATTTCAAAAATTCTTTCACCGTTAGAAAGCTACATCATCACTGAGTAACATATATTATACTAGCTTCCCGCCCCGGCTTCGCTCGGGTAGACAAAATATTTGAATGTCTAGGCTCCGAAACTACTGGACCGATTTCAAAAATTCTTTCACCGTTAGAAAGCACACTATTACTGATTAACATAGGCTACCTGCCCGCCCCGGCTTTGCACGGGTAGACAAAATATTTGATATAAGTCTACCCGTGCGAAGCCGGGGCGGGCCGCTAGTCTAATATATAAAATTCTCGTGTCACAGTTTTCGTTGCCATACTCCTCCGTAACGGCTTGACCGATTTTGATGAAATTTTTTGTGCTTATCCGGTATCTATGAGAATCGGCCAACATCTATTTTTCATCCCCCTAAATGTTAGGGGTAGTCCATCCCTAATTTTTTTTTTTTTTTAGACCTATTTCAAAAATTCTTTCACCGTTAGAAAGCTACATCATCACTGAGTAACATATATTATACTAGCTTCCCGCCCCGGCTTCGCTCGGGTAGACAAAATATTTGAATGTCTAGGCTCCGAAACTACTGGACCGATTTCAAAAATTCTTTCACCGTTAGAAAGCACACTATTACTGATTAACATAGGCTACCTGCCCGCCCCGGCTTTGCACGGGTAGACAAAATATTTGATATAAGTCTACCCGTGCGAAGCCGGGGCGGGCCGCTAGTCTAATATATAAAATTCTCGTGTCACAGTTTTCGTTGCCATACTCCTCCGTAACGGCTTGACCGATTTTGATGAAATTTTTTGTGCTTATCCGGTATCTATGAGAATCGGACAACATCTATTTTTCATCCCCCTAAATGTTAGGGGTAGTCCATCCCTAATTTATTTTTTATTTTTTAGACCTATTTCAAAAATTCTTTCACCCTTAGAAAGCTACATCATCACTGAGTAACATAGGCTATATATTATACCAGCTTCCCGCCCTGGCTTTGCACGGGTAGACAAAATATTTAATATAAAAGTCTACCCGTCAATGGTATCACGATTCGGTTCAATACGAATCAAAGAATGTTTGCAGTAGTAAACTCTGTTCTGTTTACACTCGACACTGGCAAAAATAGTCCCTAAAGAGGATTGATTGCCATACTTAGGAAGTAGAAGAAACTCTGGTATGGTTATAGAACAGATTATGAATATAAAGGTTGCATTGATTGAACGATAGAATTTTAAAAAACTGTTTCAAATTTCATTAACTTTTCAAAATGAATAGGGTAGGGCGTAGAGGGAGTATCCCGCTATTGCGTAGCGGTTGTATACTCTTGGATTTCATCTACGAGGCGGAGTAGGGACACTGACCTAATCCTATACAAATAAATAAAATCGAAGTGTCTGCCTGTAAAGTCCAAATAACAGCCTTTGATTATATACTTGTCTATAATCAAAGATAACAGCTTTTTACTAAATAAAATATGAACGTTAACACAAAACTTATAACAAAAACGCAATTAATATTTGTGGTCTGTCTGTTTGTTCTGGGTAATCTCCAAAACAGCTGGACCTTTTTGAACGGGACTTAAACTGGCTGACTACATTTATCTGGAAAAATAGTTAGGGTTCCCCACAAAAAAATTTACACGAAATTGAATTAAAAAAAACACGCTTACCCAAGTCGCGGGCACAGCTAGTATGTATGTATGTATATGTATGTATATGCACATACATATATGTATGTGCATATACATACATGTATTTCTGGTCAGTAGGGATGACAAAGGCACATAGTTTTCCTTAAAAAATAAGCAATTTATTAACAAACAATTACATTTCCTACAAAGCTATGATAACACAATTTACATAAATAATTCTAAACTATATACAGTACTATATAATTAATTTTACTAATAGTAACACAATAAATAAAACTGTATGATTTTAATCTCATATACAGAAATAGAACTTTATTAGAGATTGATATATTCAGCTACAGACAATGGCAATTGGCATATTATGATGAATACAAAACACAGAAACTAAATATTCCACTCTAAAAAATTCAAGGACTAATCTAAGATATTGTTTACAAAGAACTATAAAAATGATTTGAAAGAAACAGATTCATAGTCGAAATCAGTACAGAAGATGAATTGTTTATATTTTTTTTCTATTTACAGCACCAAAACTACTAGTTGCATTTAAAATAGTTAACTAAAAGTTCATATATCCAGCTCCATAATTTATATACTAAAAGATTCTCCACATCCACAAGTGCCTTTAATATTTGGATTGTTAAAAACAAATTCAGCTGATAGTTTATCTTCAACATAGTCCATTTCAGTTCCTAAAAAAAGAAAATTTGATTCAGACACAGGGCTGTTGTTAAGCTTTCGTGCAGAAACTCATATAAATATAATAGAGATATTTGTAGAGTAAAAGGTTTGTTTCTTGTGGGGCCATAGCTAGGAGAGGGGCATTGTGGGGCAATGCCTAAATTCATCTTACCTGTAACTACACCTGCCCTACCAATAATTCAAGTTTAGATACAGCCCTTATGATATGTATGTATGTACTTTGTTGTTAGGCATTTTGTTTGCAGAGTTAAATATGTATATATTTTCAATATATATGTAAAGACCTCAGGTGATAAAGCCAATGCTGTTAGGTTGGTTGGATTGTTTTGTCAACTGTGTCTACATACCTAGTAGTGTTAACTGAGCCTTCTTGTCAATTATAATAGTAACACCATCTTGCTTGACCTCCTCGTCAAGTTTATCTTTGCTCTCAGCATAGTCTAAGGTGTAAGATAAGCCATTGCAACCTCTTTGCCTCACTCCAACTTTTAAACCTATGTAATCTTTAGCCTCATTTGCGGACATAATCTCCTTTACTTTGTTTACTGCTGAAGAAGTCAGAACTAATGCAGCTCGTGAAGGCAGCACTCTCTTTTTCACAGCTCTTACAGTTGCACTCGCAATCGTTTTAGTAGCCATCTGAAATTTACCACCACGCAATTAATTCAAAAGGTCACCACAAGAACAAAAATATTATTTTCGTTATAGGAGAACATGGAATCTTTGATTATCATGGAATTAATATGAACAGGTAATCTAATAAAAATTATCGTATCACTCATACCTTTTATGAAGATTTACTGCAAAATTCCATTGGTTTTTTTATAGATTTGTTTCTTTACGACTACGACGACATTTTAATTGCCAAACTTAAAACTGCACTCTGTGTTTTGTGTGTGTCAAATTTCAAGTGTCAATGATGTGTCAGTCAGACGCACAGACCTAGGATTTTTTTCGTTTATCTATTGTCAGATGACATTTTACTAATCAATGGTCGTATGATTGTTGGGAGTGCTTAGTGGAACGCACCCTTAAGTTGTTATTCTGAGACTTAGAATAAGGACGGAGTTTTTGGCGGGAATCAGGCGGAGCGGTTGAGATTTTTTCCAGTGTGTCGTAAATTGTGTTATAGTGATCTTTAATGTGTATTTTTGGTGTCGATATGTGCAGTAAAGTTTCATTTAGTGACTGATTTATAGGAGCATTGGAAATAATGCCATAATACGACTTTTGGGTTAAGTGATTTATCATTTTGGTCAATAGGTTACCTCTAATCTAAAGGCGTGTTACGATCTGCTACTGCCGTGGGTTGTCTCCAGAAACTCCATTGGGCGTTAGAATGCATGACACTAGGCATTTTAATGCGGCAAACACGAGAAATTTTGCAACATGAAAATTCTCTAACACTCGACACTGGCAAAAATAGTCCCTGTAGGGATTGATTGCCATACTTAGGAAGAAGAAGAATAAGGACCAGAAGTTCTGAGATGTCAAGTCCTTGTCAAGAAGACAAGAACCTAGTCAAGTTATCTCTACGCGAGGTAACGAAGAACGATGAACGCATAGGTGTCACCTCAGAATAAAGACAGCTCGCTTACGCTACGCGAGCTTAGTCCTTATTCTGATGTGTCACGCTACGGTGACACGCATAGAGTGTCATTGTCACGCATGTGTCCAGTGCAGTGTATCTCCAGAAATTCCGAGAAACGTTTCGTTTTGTCTGATTAGCGTAGCGGTTGTATTCTCTTGGGTCTGATTCTTATAAGTCAATATTTAAAAGCTATTATCTAATTCACATTTCTGATAGTTTTGACTAATTAATTCATAATAAAAAAATAGCTAAGGGATCCCACCTTGTCATCATAATAATGGCTTAGATGTCAATTCGTGATTTTGTACTCAGATTTTAATTGATTTACAAATGTACTACGTAGAGTAACGTAACGTCACTAAATGACACGTCTTTGGTACCTGCTACTCGTACATGTAGAAGTGGTCTGTCTGTCTGTGCATGAATAGAAGCGTGTAATGATTTTTCTTTTCCAATGTATTAAAAATTTAAAATGGGTGGTCAAAAATTTGAATATGATGAGAGTGGATCTACATTCTTCTATTTTGTACTCTCGTTCCTTGCTTTAATATTAGTGCCGGCTACATTTTATTACTGGCCAAGGAAAAGGAAAGAAGGTGAGATTGATCCGTTTCGTGTCTATCGCATGTTTATTAGATATTAGAGTAGATACTCTAAAAGAAACTCTTCTTATTACTTTACTATGTTGATTGCTTAGTTGACTCATTTACCGTTATGTCAAATTATTGGGCGATGTTGCGGCGTCACGCCGAACACGTACCCTACATACTCTAGCGACTTTCCTTATTTTTGATTTACTAATACGTACTGTTACTTCACTCATAAGTTACCTTATTGCTACTATTTCAGATCCAGTAAGAAAGGCAGAGTCATGTCAATGTCCAAATTGTATAAACAAACAGTTAATCATAGAACAGTCCCAACCCTACAAAGGTGTAAAGAACTTCTTTATAAAACTCGCAATCATATTAGGATGGGTACTACTCGGATTTTTAGCATATAAAGTGTCTCAGTTTGACTATGAGATGTCTAACTTTGACCCCTATGATATACTGGGTCTGCCACCCGGAGCCAGTCAAGCTGAGATCAAGAGGTCATACCGCAAACAATCACTGATCCTTCATCCGGACAAAGAAACTGGTGATGAAAAAGCATTTATGAGATTAACTAAAGCTTATCAAGTAAGTGAATTGAGTAAATTTACAATCAAGTGCTATATTTGTACATATTTAATCTTTCAAAACTCTAGTGTGATTCCTTCATTACATTTTGATAAAAACCATTTCAACTCAATATTTAGTGGTTCCTAATGTGTGGTCCTTTGACCTGTATTTCTTTAGTTCTACTTTCTATGTATATCTAATTAAAATTCTGGTCACTATGTTTTTATATGACTGCCAAATTGGTAGTCATATAAAATAAGGTGCATTAGTATATTATTAAGTCATAATATCTAAAGTACACCTATGTAATTGGGTAATAATTACAGTATTGATGTGATATTTTTAATCTAAGCATTGAATTATTGTATATTTGGATATATTTATTATTTAACACAAATCTTGTATTTATAAGTAGGTAGTTTATTAAGTTCTGTTTTTTCATTGATAGCTTAATCTGTTTTATGTTAATTAATGGAATACAAAATGTATATATTTTTTAGGCCCTTACAGATGATGAAGCTCGTAGAAATTGGGAAAAGTATGGCAACCCTGATGGCCCTGGAGCTATGAGCTTTGGTATTGCTCTACCAAGCTGGATAGTTGAGAAGGAGAACAGTGTATGGGTACTGGGCCTCTATGCGCTTGTTTTTATGGTGGCCCTGCCTACAGCTGTAAGTAGTGTTTGAATGTTAAATTAATTAAAAAATAAGATAAATGCTTTATATGTATGTGTCCTTTTTGTTTCAGGTCGGTATGTGGTGGTATAGGTCAATTAGATTTTCAGGAGAGCAAGTGTTGCTTGATACAACACAAATGTATTTCTACTTTTGTCACAAAACACCATCTATGCCATTGAAGCGGGCTCTGATGATACTCGCTGCTTCCTGTGAATTTGATCGTAGACATAATTCAGAGATTATTGAAAGAATTACTGACAATGAGGAAGTTCCAATGGTAAGTGCCAGTTAGTTTAATGATCATATTATCCTTGTATTTAATTGCATTCTGAGTTCAGTCTGGTATTTAGTAGCTGTAATTTATACATAAAAAATAATAATCTTTATATTTAAATGCTGCCTAGTAAGAATTTAGTCTCAAGTTTAAGTACATGCATTGAGTCCTTATGAATCTGGGGATTAACCTAGGACCTCAAGCGTTACTTATTAACAGGATGGAGTTTTATTTATAAAAATCTAGCATACATATATAGGCTATGGTCGCTTGCAACATGTATAATTGGTGCGTTGCTAAACTGTGAGTAAACAATAGTTGTGACAGCCAGATCTGATGTCACTGAATTTGATATCAATTGGCCACAAAAAAAAACTGTATATTGCATGGCATAGAGTTGTGGGCTTTATAATAAATAATATGTTTAGTATAGTTTATAAGAATTTGTACTCAAAATTATGTTGCTATATAAAATAGAATATATGCTATTTATTTATTTATTCGGGATAGCTGTTTGTTATCCCCAATAAATAAATAGCATATATTCTATAGATAGTGTAAGTATATTTTATTGATTGTTGTTAAGTAATTGCGTAAGATGTATGTGTGTGTAGCTGTTGCGCGAGCTGCCGCACCTGGGCGAGAAGAACAAGGAGCAGCCGCTGTGCCGCGCGTACAGCATCAAGGCGCGCGCTCTGTTGCACGCGCACCTGGCCCGCATGCGGCTGCCTCCGATGTCGCTCGAGGTCGACCGCCGCTACGTGGTGGCACGCTGTCCCGATCTCGTGCTTGAGATGGTCAACTGCGTCAACCAACTCATAGCACTCGCCTACGCCAGGAGGAGTCAGTACCTTTTTTATTAAAACTCCATTATTAGCTGGACCTTTATGTATGTTAATTGGCCGAATTTGTACTTTGACAACCCTTTCAATAGTTTCAAACTTTGATTACCGTTTCAATATTCAGCCATATCGTATATCCATATGTAACGGAATCTGTAACGTCATTTTCACCCAATTCAAGAGGTCTCACGCATTTTAAGGCCTTGTCGTAGTTTCTTTTAATAAATGAATGATTTATATTAATCGTTTATTGTTTGTTAATTGCAGTACCCCGTCTCCCAACAATAGAGACAATAGAGAATTGCATGAAGCTGTCGCCAATGATTGTGCAAGCGCTGTGGGAGTACAAATCCCCGCTCCTCCAACTGCCTTACATTACGGAAGACCATCTGAAGTACTTCACCAACCGTAAGAAGCACATCAAGTCTCTGTTGCAACTGGCGCAGCTCCCCGGAGAGGAGAGGCGACAGGTCCTCAGGTTCCTCAACGACAAGCAATACGAGGACTTGATGAAGGTGCTGGGGAACATGCCTTACATACATTTCCAAGTCAATACCGAAGGTAATATCAAAGTTTAACCAACTACCTCATTTCTTTTTCGCTAGTAATGTTTTGTTTATTGATTTCTATTTAATGAATTTTTATATTGATACTCATCGGAAATATTTGTGTAATATCACGAATAAATTCATTTTTTTACAGTTATTGACGACGAGAATTCTACGGTCGTGACTGCCGGCGCAATTGTGACGGTGACGGTATACCTGCGGCGTACCAACATGAAGGAACTGTTCGGAGACACCACAATTAAAGAAAAAGATAGCATTAAGTATGTTTTCTACTAATTTATTCTAACCTGTGTATACAATACTGGCACATGCACATATAATTATATTATTATTATAAGTATTACTGTAATATTATGTGACGAGAAAAGTTTTTTGCACATATTCATATTTCAACTGCAACTGAATGTTTCGCATTCTATTACAATTAAAGTGTTTTCAGGTTTTTAATACGTTGCTCATTAACGCAAGCTGACACATTCTCAATTAGTTAAATTGCTTTGAATATAAATTTTGATTGTGATCAATTTACCAATGTCAACTTGTTCATGCCCATAAATTAAGAAAGAGAACGACGGTCACCTATATCTATCATTTTCGTCGTATCAAGTTGTCTGTTTGAATGAACGTGTTCTCCTGGCGTACTTAATTCACTGTATGCTAAAACTAGAAACGCATTATTTTTAACTTTCGATTTTTTTTCAAAGGTGACCAAAACTTCATAAAAGCAAAGCTATACAACTAATACAACATAAAATACTCTATGATAGCAATTTAAATCAAATCAAAAAAAAGCAAATCAAAAATTATATAACTCATTCATCATAAGAGGCTAGATCGTACCAATGTTGTGCATATTTATTAAGATATGTATGTCATTAAAAAACCTAACTCATACCAATGTGTGTATGTAAATTCTATAAAATCGACTACAGGGAGGAGGAAGAAGGTGGAGGTGAGAACGGGGAGAAAGGCGAGAATGACAAGAACGACAAAGACAAAGACAAGAAGGAGTCGTTCAAGCGGCCCGTGTGGATGAAGCAGGGCAAGCGCGCACCCGCCAAGAAGGTCCGCAAGCCCGCCCGCCCCGCCAAGCCCGCACCCGCGCCCGCCTCCGCCCCCGCCCCGCCCACGCCCCCGCCCCCGCCACCGCCCAAGCACAAACAATCTAAAAAGAAAGACGACAAGGACAAACCAAACGACGGTATGTGGACTGCATTACTCAAGCGCTTTTTAAATAATAGATTTTCATGTTATATATTACGCAGTTTTAGTTTGATAGATATATAGCGGTATGTGGAGTGTTATACTACTTACGGTTATGTAAACATAGATCAACATATTTATTCACCAAACTGAAATCACACAAATCTTATAAACAAGAACGAAACGGAAATAGTTAGGTAAGATTAGAACTTAAAATTCAAAAGTGTTGTCTTCTTTTGAATTGTTCCCGCGCGCCGGTGATCCATTAACGCATCTTTCTTAATGCAATATTCTATTAAAATTTTATAATATAAAAAATACAGAGTAATCAGCAAGTATAAATAAAAACCGAATGTCCAAAATATGAACAACCTATTTTACGATAGAAACAAACCTATAAAAGGAATATAATTTATATAAGCAGGCTCAGATTCAGAGGCGGAGTGTTCCGAAGAGGAGCATTCCGGCAGTTCGTCGGAGGAGTCCGCCAAGTGCTCGGGCGAGGACGAGGACGACCAGTGGGACAAGTTCCAGAAGCGGATCCAGAAGAGAGAGCGCCTCGAGGGACGCTCCAAGAGCTCGCACCCGGTGCACTGCCCCTACTTCCCGCAGGTGACATATTATACTCACAACGTTAAAAAGTATTAACAAGGCCGGGGGTCGTAATAAAAAAACGCTTATTAAGAGAGGTAGGGCGTAGGGCGAAGTGGGGTCTCCCGTGGGTTCTCCCCATAAGGCATTTCCCCATTTGGCTATCCTCTGAAACTTACTATGGAAGTGTATTAAATACACTGACATGGACATAAGAGTCTAGTATAAAATTCAAAATAAATGTGTCCCAAGCTCACCTATATGAACTTGGATACATGTATATTATTATACAAATCTAAAACATTCAAGATTCAATCTTATCTCATAACGCTTAATTTTGAATGCAAGAAAATATGGGCTGACGTGTAGATGACGCTTACTGCACTCTTTCTGTTTATTGGGCACGTAGCGTGCAAGAAAACGAAGATTGAAGCGCGATTCGCGTATATTCTCGCGTGTTGCAAGTTATTTGTCTCGGACACTTTAGATCGCAGACCAGAAGTCCATGTTAATAGTACGTCAGTGATTAAATACATTAAAATATATCAGATGAGAACATTTTCTTGTTTAATATTTTTAGAGAATGTGCATTCCATAGTCGGGTTAACATTTTTGAACTTCCTTTTTTATAGTTTTGTGTTAGTATAATTTGGTTGGAAATCATTTGTACTGTACTGTATTGGACTGGATTATACTATTCAAAGGTACTGATGAGGTATTTGTAGTACATTGATAACGATATAATGTGTGTGTGTCGGTTAGGAGAAGCAGGAGTACTGGTGGTGCTACATCTGCGACCGCAAGTCGCACACGCTGCTGACGGCGCCGGCGCACGTGACGGCGCTCGTGGACACGCACGAGCTGCAGCTGCGCTTCACCGCGCCGCGCTGGCCCGGCCTCTACACGCTGGCCTGCTGCCTGCGCTCGGGTACTCCCTCCACGCACCGTACACCATACACCATACACCATACCACACACACATACCTTGCTACAATGCTATGCACACATACCTTGGAGCACAATTCAGATCAGATTTTATCATTTTACTTTGTACTTGTTTTTTATAAAATTGTGTTCTGTTTGTTCGTATTAAATAAATAAAAATAAAGAAAATACACCATCCATACTACACGCACCATCAAACACCTACACTACTATGCAACACCTACCATTAATCGCGTACTGTGCAATATTGACCATGCTACACCCGCAATGCACCACACATCATCATTTCTCTTCCATCCTTCTCTATCAGCCGTCATCTCTGTATTCACTTTCTTTCTGGCCATGTCATCTTTCACACAATCCATCCATCTTTTCTTAGGTCTACATCGACCCCTGTACCCGTCCACATTCATACATAAAACTTTTCTTACACAATACATCACCCTAAATCATGCTAAATTCACCATGCATCACCCAGCATCCAAACCATGGTGGGTTTGTATGTATCACCCGCCATTTGACATCCACCAACAAGCACCTAGTATGCGATACTTATCACACTATACCCACCTCCTAAAACACTTCCTGTGCAATACTTATCATCCAACACCCACCATCACTCAGGAATATAGTGCGCCATTTCACTCTTGACTTGCGCACATCTCTTACTTCTTCTAAATTTATCAATCTCTTCATGCATGTCCCCCGGTTCCGAGTACTCCTTTCCTTCCCATGATCGAGTACTTTGGGGTAGTAAGTTGACCTTGGCCCTCCACTCACTTTTGCGTTGAAAAATGGGCTTTCGCACATAGTCTTTATAGTGAGATGGATTTATACTTCTAGAATCTAGTGTTCTGATGGAGCAGCTTCATTTTATTTTTCGGTCCTTCGAATAAGCCAAATGATTAATACATGTTAATACTATATGAAGTACCCTAACTTACACTTTTTCTGGAATATTCTCTATGATCACAATACAAAAATTACAATATTAAGTTATATTGTCAAAACAGCTTTTTTTCAATATTGCAAAGCTGTTTCATAAATTTTTAACCACTTAAAAGTTTTTAATAGCATAATTTGATTCTAGGCATAGCATGTCGACTCATTAGGCGACTATGCGCTTATGCAAGTGAAATTGTATAATGCTGAATATTGTTTCTTATGTCAGCAAATTATTGACACCACCTGTGTCTCAAATAATTCCGTTGCTGTGAACAATGCCGAAGTGAAAGTGCTTTTGTAGGTTAAATGATTATAAATATATTGGAGGCAACCATGTCGTTGTACTAAATCCAGGGTGTGGTTGTGAGCTGGTCGTGGTCGCTGGTGTAGTGACGTAATTATGTTAATTAATGTTTTATAGAGAGCTGAGCTAAAATTGCTCATCCCTCTTAATGTATCCTTGTATTAATTCTCTCACGTTTGAAAGTGGAACAAAAATACGTTTTTTTTTTTTTAATGTTAAAACGGTTTCACTCATATATCAACATTAGTACGGTAGTACACATGGTAATCTACATCACTAGTGTTATTTATAAGACGATAGGGTTGTAAGCACAGGGTGCATCTGAGTAAATTCTACTGGTCGTAACTTTGTATAGGTAGGTCAGAAACTTCTAATGTTTTTGTATGGATGTAGAACATGACATGGACACACGGTATTCCTGAAAGGCTGAAGCCATTTTAAGTACATTTTTTTTTAAATTTAAGCCTGTGTGAACAAGATAATTTGGCACCATTATCGGTAGCATCAATTATAATTTGAACCCGGATAGGTACTGTAGGTAGGTTGTGGCGACGTGACGCTTACCATCAATTTGTGTCCAGACTCGTACATCGCGATGGACCAGCAGCAAGACATGAAGCTGGACGTGAAGGAGGCGGCCGCGGTGCCCGCCGAGCACCCGCAGTGGGACCTCAGCGAATCAGACTCAGACAACAACGATCAGGTACACTTTACTGCTTTGATTGCTCAACAACGGTGCTAAATAGAGACGCGCACTCAATTCATCATACATCACGCATCATCAATACGCATTTAACTTAAATACACCTTTAAGATTAATTAATTGATGAATAATATTTTTTTACTATAAAGAAAATAAAGATTCTTCTATTATTATAAAGATACGATGGGGCTGGCATAAACTTTGTTTAAAAGCCCCTTAAAAATAATTATAAAAAAACCACTAAAATTATATTACTATTTACTCAAGGCAGATTGTCGATATGTCCGAAACAAGCTCCAGTTTGTATTCACCTGTATGTGTCAATAGATGACAATATTTTAAGAGAGGTAGGTAGGAGTCAAAGGAATTTACTATGCAAAAACATGGAGCCGCATACCTCTGACAGAACCTCAAAACATAAGGCAACGCGCTTGTGATAACCCTAGTATTCAAAGCCGTCGTGGCCTTGGGGTTGAAGCAATGGCCTGTCATCTGATGGGCCCAGGTTCAAATCCCTGCCTGTACCAATGATTTTTTCAAAGCTTAAGATTAATAACACCATGAGCTAAAAAAGAAAGAAAGAGGTAGGGCGAATTGGGAACCCCGTGGGATTTCTCATTAATATTGGAGCCGCCCGACTGGGTACTGTACCTCCACCCTACAGTAGACCGCAGTGAAATAGCACTACTTGATGTAGTGTTGTGTTTCGACGGTAAGTACGTTTGCCAGGAGGATACGCTGCGCTAGTACTAATGCTGCTAGCACAGTGACTCCTCATCAACAACAGGGATGGCAACTCGTTAGTGATATCCCTGGTATGGCTAGCGGCTATAGGCTTCGGTGCTGCTTACTATCAGGTGGGCCGAATGCTTGTGTGCCACCTTAGTGGTATAAAAAAATGAATTGCAAGCGTTCACCTGTGATTGATTACAATTGTGAATTATTTTCGAGGCCTTTTCCGAAATTGTTCAAAAATATTTGTATAGCTTGTAGATGTATAAAAAAATCGTGTTAATGTAATAGCATTAGGATATAATTATTTAACTTTATACCTTTTCCATGATGGTTTGTGTTCCCATAGAACATCTTCAATATGTGATAATAATTGGTCAGTAGTGTGTTTGGCCCGCCTTGCTTGTTGAGTATTAGACCAAATGTCATGTCAATTAGTTGCTACATCCTGTGGCTATGTCTTTTTTTGTTCGGTTAATGTTACGTTAACGTTTAGTAAAGTTTGTCACATTAGATAATTCACCAATTTGGTTCGTAATATAATTTTATTCCAATTTATTGCGGAGATTATAATATATAATTTTTAAATATCATATTTATATTTTATCGTATAATTATGTTTTGTCCACGACCTCGACCGCTTAAATGTGGATTAACACACGAACCCCTGGACGGACGAGAATTTCGTCATTTTTGAAAACATGCGGAATATAGCGGAAACGCCTTTAATTTGAAATTTCAAATAATCCTACGCTTCAATATGGTTCACTGTTACGTAGATATATGTGAAAATAACAGCTCTGAGAATATAACGTAGGTGTTATATTAGGTCCTTACATATGAAATTGGCGTTTTTCGTACTGGCCACTTTAATCACGAATTTCTCCTCTTTGGTAAGGAATTCCAAATTCAAATTTGTACAGCTATAGACTCATGTATTTGTGCTTCGATGATCGTCATTCATTTGTTTTTTTTCTTCTGTTTTTTTCTGTTTGCGTCACTCATGACACATTTTACAAAATGGAAAACCTTAAATATCGCATTATTTACGAGTACGAGTTCCGCCGTGGCACTAGTGCTGCGGAAACAACTCGAAGGGTGAATGATGTGTATGGCGGTCGTGTTGCAAAAGAAAACACAGTTCGTTTTTGGTTCCAACGTTTTCGTTCTGGAAATTTCGACCTGCAGAACAAGCCCCGTGGACGGCCTGAGACTCAAGTTGATAATGAAGAGTTGAAGGCTATTGTGGAAGCGGATCCATCGCAAACCACGTCCGAGTTAGCTGCAGGCTGCAATGTTAGTGATAAAACTGTTTTAATTCACTTGAAGCAAATTGGGAAGATTAAAAAGCTTGAAAGGTGGGTACCTCACGAATTGACTGAAACAAACCGGCAAACGCGCGTCGACTGCTGCGTTACATTACTAAACCGGCACAATAATGAAGGTATTTTAAACCGAATCATTACCTGTGATGAAAAATGGGTTCTTTACGATAATCGGAAGCGCTCAGCGCAATGGTTAGATCCTGGCCAGCCAGCCAAATCCTGCCCCAAGCGAAAATTAACCCCAAAAAAGTTACTTGTAAGCGTTTGGTGGACTAGTGCCGGTATTGTTCATTACAGTTTTTTCAAATCTGGCCAGACTATTACGGCTGATGTCTATTGTCAGGAATTGCAAACCATGATGGAAAAGCTAGCGGCTAAACAACCTAGGCTGGTCAATCGCTCCACGCCACTGCTGCTTCACGACAACGCTAGACCACACACTGCGCTACAGACGGCTACTAAATTAGAAGAGCTTCAATTGGAAAGTCTAAGACATCCTCCGTACTCCCCGGACCTTGCTCCAACAGATTACCATTTTTTTCGAAATTTGGATAACTTCTTGCAAGGGAAAAAATTCAACTCCGATGGGGCAGTCCAAATCGCCTTCAAAGATTTTATTGATTCCCGTCCGACTGGTTTTTTTAATAAAGGGATCAATGAACTACCTATGAGATGGCAAAAGTGCATAGAAAATAATGGTTCATACTTTGATTAATTAAATATATTATATTAAAAAATATTCGACTTTTTGTTCCTCCCATACAAAACGCCAATTTCATATGTAAGGACCTAATATTATATTTTTAGTTTTAGAATAAAAATGTACCGAACTCCGTTTTCCTGTCATTCAGCGGTAAAGACTGCAATGTGACGTAAGCGGGACCATTGACGTACATGCGAGGAATGGTACCGGTCCCTTGACGTAACTACTCTTAGGTAAACAGATGGACAGAACAAAAATCCTAAAAGTCTGTGAACACGAGTAAATAAATAAAAGATCTTTTTACTATCCGAACACAGCGGCATTACGGGTCCCATAATAAGCAAGGCTCTTACTATGGCTGCCAGGCAACTGATAGAAAACAAACACATTTTTTTAATATAAACCACATACTCAGGCTTGAAGTAACATTTTTAATTCATACATATTTGGTCTGATGCGGGAATTGAATCTGCGACACCAAGCGTACCAGTTAGATTAACTGAGCAAGCATTAGATCAACGTGTCGTTAAATTTATATGTACATATGTAGTTAGATACAGCACTTGTTGAGTCTTATGTGCAATAACACAAATATTTGCAACACAATGAAAGGGTTACAGCAGAATTTGATCAAATAAACATCTATATATGATATGATAAAAACCTATCAAAAAGTCATTTTAGACTTTAAAAACATATAATATTAATAGTAAAATAGGCTAATTAATTTATATATTACTTAAAACTTAGGCAATTAAGGTTAATCGTGATTACAATAATTACGTTTAAAAGGGATGAGGCACATTCCTCGTCTGTGTTTTTTTTCACCTTTTGGTTTGCGTAAAAGGGTGATAATATTGTTATGATAGCATCTATATGTATGTACCTACCTGTGAAGAAGTTTAATAGAAATATTTTTTCTGCAGGGAGGGAACGAGAGCGAGTTCACGACAGATGACGAGGTAGAAGAAGAATAGTGAAAATTAACTAAGTTATTTTTATAGAGTTTATTAATGAACTGTATGCAAATAGGGTGTTGTATGGTGAGAGCGAGTGAATTATAATATTTTTTAATTACACAACTTTTTTTATTCCTCCATTTCCCCTGTTGTAATAGTTACAGCACAGTCTTAAGCACCGCATGGCCCTACATCCTATATGTATCGAAGGACCAAAACATCATAATACTTTTTAGAAGTTATTAAACTCTAAAGTTAGTAAGTTGGCCAGGATATGGCATGGGAGATGGGTGATGGGTGAAGTGAGTGTGGGTGGTTATTGTGGTGGTGGGCTGGTGGTGGAGGGTATCGTCCTCGGAGGCCGCGGGGACTGGGGAGGGCGAGCGAGCGCGGTCGGCACTCGGCCGGCACTCGCGCGCCGCCGCTCGCCTCAGCCCCACGACCGTCCGACCGCCGCCCGCACCCGGTGTCGTATTACCGCTCTAAATATATCTCGCGAGCGCGATCGCCAATTTAGAAACAGTCGCGCGCCGTGTTTTCAACCAGTGATTGACAGTGCTAAGTGAAGAATACTACCCCGTCCGACGAGCCAGCGCCCGCCAAAGTGAGTATCCTTGTGAGACGCAGATTCGCCCGTTAAATTGTATTACCATTTTAAAATAAACAGCTGTTCTTGGAATCGATAGCTGGTAACGTGCTAAATTGGGACTACGCCTCCAGTTGAGGTTTCAAGAAATATGAGATGAACGCGCATGCTAACGTTGCGGTATAGTAAACATGAGCTGAATAATTAATTTATCTTAGTCGGTTGACCTAAACAATATTTTTAGACATTATATAGGTATATTGCCAAGTATTAATATGGAACCTTGCAGCGCGGAATAATATATTAGGAATTTTATTATGTTCAAGGAAGTTATTTTGGAAGTTGAAAAAAAAATTTTTAACCTTTTATTTTCTGATTGAAGCAAAATCAATCGGAGAAATAGTTAAGTGCTATGTTGGGATCTAGATGAGAAGCAAAGCAGCTCTAAGAACCTGGTCAATTGCGTAAGCGTCAATTTGTTGGCCGGGTGTCGTGGCCAGTGAGTCAGTTTTGCGATTGTCGATAAAACTTAACAGTTGTTGGCAACTGCTGTAGAACTAATTGCCAATTA
Organism: Falcaria lacertinaria; assembly: GCA_951449985.1. Lineage (NCBI taxonomy): Eukaryota > Metazoa > Arthropoda > Insecta > Lepidoptera > Drepanidae > Falcaria > Falcaria lacertinaria. The sequence goes on along the minus strand of OX602113.1, from coordinate 4,849,964 downwards.
TATGGGAGATACAATGCGGAGAACACTCGCGTTCTTATAAGAACTGCGCTCGTGTCAAACCGGACCGGACCAAGATTACCGCACCTCCGAGGCATTGTTAACGCTCGACTCAGTCGTTATAAAAACCGCACGCTATATCATCTTGACCATTCATTAACAATGATCGCGGTTTTACGATACTATTTGGTGCCTAGTTATTTTTATTTTGAATGAGATGTCTTATTGAACGTTCATTGTCTATTAGGTAAACTAAGACCGAAAGTTAAATCGTATTAATATGAGCAAAAGAAAAGCTATGCTAGACGTTAGAAAATGGTTTAATAAAAGCCAAAACATTGCATTACCACAAACACAGCAGGAATACTGTGTAGTAGAAGGATGTATAGGTACATCTACTGATATAAATACATTATGGTAACGTCTGTGTTACAGAGTCGGCCTTGTAAATATTTTTATTTCATCCTATTAGCTAGCGCGAGAAACTTAAACCAATAGAATGTTATCGAGCCAGTACAGAAACATAAATAAGACGGGAACCAGTTAAAAGCCTTGGGCGTTTTCATGGTTTTGGTGTTATCAGTTTAATAGGTGTAGCTGGTCGTGTTTCCACGGCGGAGTGGATTGGAATATTGGCTGCAGTTACGATTGGGGATAGTCGGGCTCGGGCGATGAATCGACCCGCGGAATGATAGTGGGCCGGTTAAACGAGTCTGGAGAGTGCAACGGCCCAAACCAAAGGGACTTTTAAAACGTTCATACTTGCAAGCCTTTCCATTTTATAAGCTAAGCCTCCCAGAATATGCATAACTGGACGCAGGACATGCGAGAGATTATAACAATGTTGTATGCTTCTTAATCTTCACATTACGCTTTTTATCATACTTTGGTACTCGATGAGAAGAATGGAACATAGGTAGTTCGTTATGAATATATTTTGTATGACAACTGATATAGTAGGTACTTACTCGTTACTTACATTAGCACATTACTCTTTTCTGAACAAAGGATTATAAGGAAAAAGGATATGCAAATTATTTTTACGGAGATTCTTCATCAGTCGTCACTGTATACCTAATTGACTGCCTGACTGGGCGTTATTGACATTTTATATTCTTAATATATACTTTTTATTATCATCCAGTACCCATTAGATTAGACAAAGATGCAATTTGTTATTAACAAACACGCTCTTCCCTAATGCGCAGTTAGCATACCTACATTACATATGTAAACCTTATCAGAAATATCTAACAAGCTGTGTTTGGTATTCAGTCTGTTTGTTTTAATCATTCTCATATGAATTAAATATTGAATCAGTGTACTAGTGAGAATCATTAATTAATGTCCCTAGAAAAGATCGCCTAATATTTCAGTTCAATGAGGATTGATAGATTTTACAATTTTAATCCTAAACAATCACGTTTGTTACTACGTCAGATATTATGTACGTTTGTATTTGAGTGATTACTTATTATTAAATTTAATTCAGCAACAATAGACTTACACCAAAACGTAGAAATTGATTAAATAATTAATTCGTTAAACATTATTTTAAAGACGATACATTTCAGTAGTTTTCCTTGAGTGCGCGAGTATAATAATATGCAATGAAATCATCAAGTGTATGTTGTGTAGTTGTCGTCATGTTATGTAGTCATAAAACAACGTATTATACGCCGGTCCTTGCTCATCCATAATTTGCCAGATGTTCCTATTCCTAGGAAACCAAATAGCCACGTATCAGTTTTGCTTGACCAACTTTCACGAAGGGAACCAAATTTCAACACATTCAAACAAACGATTGAGTTATTATTTTGTAACAGTCAATTGATTTAATGCAATGTGTAACAATAATTTACTTATATGTAAAGTTGTTGTAGTATACATACATTATGGTAAAAACTGAAAAATAAACTGAACTAAAATCAATACATAAAACTATCAATTAATTGATTAATAAATAATAATTCTAGTTAGCGTAACCCTCAAAGCTTTAGAAGGCTATGTACACTTTTTTGATGTTTTCAAATACATTTCGGGGTATACAAAACAAAAATTGTTAGACGGATTTGGTATAATCACCTACATTTATTTACTTATCTTTTCGTTTCCTAAATGCTGAATATTATGTTGATAGTTCAAGAACTTGCAAACTAATCCTTTAAAGACAAGGCGATAAAAATCCAAGAATTGCGCTCTTAAATATTGGGATTACCTTACCCTGCTTTGCAGAGAATCTTGCAGACTTGTTTGTTACATTAAAATATTTGTGAGGGTTTTGGGGAATTTTCAAGACCATGGTGTTTTTAGTTCTTGTAAAACTGTCTTTTTACGAGTGCAGTAAAATAAATGAATGCAGCTAATTACTTCAGGATTTAGTATCTATACTATCGTAAAGATGGAGGCAAATGAGCGGTGTCGGTCCATTGAAAATATTGAATGAACTGAATACTCGTAATTATAGAAAAAAAAACTGTGGCTAGTATAGTGCAGGTTTACACTTTGAGGTATTTGAGGTTCAGATTAAATGTAAGTTTGTCATTATGTGCATAATCGGGTTTGCCGTTATTGTTATGGTTCAGCTCTCAGACAGAGCGAAGATCTGTGTCACTTGCTTTGTGATGTGATGTGATGTGACTCAACATGACTTCTATTAGGTATTTCTGGTTGATTTGCATGCAATCGTTAAATTTCCTTATCAATAGAACAAACGCTTTTTCAGTAAAGATGATGATGATAGGAAAAGTAAACGCCGAACGTGACCTTTTGTTTGAAATATTCGGATTGTACGCCATGTGTCAGATAATTAGAGAGTTCTTAGAATTCAGTCATTGTTTATCTGAATTAGTGGTTAAGAAATGTTGGTTTGGTACTAAGTAATGAATATTTATTTTGTCTAAGCAAATATTGTGTGCACGCTTTTTGGCAAACGGACTTACCAGAATTCGGTGTTTAATAGAGGTGGGTAGGAGAATCAAATTACTTATAGTGTTTCTTCTAATCCGTTGTGTTCGATGAGTCAGCGTGGGGTCGTCGGGCCACTATCTGAATCACCAAGCGGGCTGGACCGACATTGTTGATATGGCGGTTTATGGCCGCTCTTCGTAACAAAGCAAAAATGCATTATACCTGCGTACAATACATACAACATTCACTGCTGCTTAATATTATATTGTTCCAGCTAGTGTATCAATAAGGTCGGTTCCAATTAGCATTTTTTTTATATTGAATAAAAAGCCGCTTAGTTGTTCTAATCTTCCGCTGAATTATGTTGCGAATTATGTATTTAATTAGTTGTGATAATTTTATCAGGATCCTGAACTTCACTTTAAATGCACTGTTTGGCTGATTATCAGCTGTATTATTTTATATTTCTTATAGTAATTATTCTTTTCTTATAGTATTCTTATAGTAGTTATTCTCTTATAGTAATTTCAAGATGTTTTAATCTGGGTATCTCCAATAGGATGTCCAATCGAGACTTATTTGTTTTCGATCTAGTTGAGTCATATCATCATCATGCTTCTGACCTTATTCCATGTTTTTTGGGATCGGCAGTAAATTCATACGCTATATAGACCAAGAATACCGACCCTAATGTGTTGTGTTCAGAATTAAAGTGTCGGTCCTCATACAACACGGCAGATAAAGAACGACAGTACAGTCGATGAGCACCTAAGTACCTAAATAAATATATAATACTTGCCTTAAATATCCACTTAGGTATGTACTTCAGTTAACATTTTTTACTTTCTGATAAGATTAATAAGATGACATATAAGTACTGTTCATTTATGTCTGGATAGACGCATAATTTGTCTGGATGAATGGCCACAGTCCCGATTCAGTGTGTCATTCATAAATATGCCAATATGGTACTGGGTTCATTCGTGCACATCCGTTTGTTCATATACATACATATTACTCGCTTCAGGACAATGATGGACATTGTGTATTAATTTTTTTTATATTCCCCATTAGTCATGCAGTCATGCTTGAGGTCGGTCGAATATTACGTTACCGTCGACTCGTTAACGTATGTAGTTTCTAGGAAATACCACAAAAAGTGGTTCACATATAGTGTCTCCTTCAATATAGCTACATTATGTCTAAATAAGTTAGACGAAAACTACGTAAATTTATTCCATAAAGGTTAATAACTTTTCTGGTGGTCACTTAGTGGGATTAAAAAATTAAGTAAGCACTTAGTTTTTTTTGACATACGTTGACACACTTAACAGGTTTTAAAAAGTTACGTATACAAACAGTGATGCCAACTATCAGTATTATACGAGTTAAAAAGTATACATCACAAACAAAAACACTAGTCAAGTGCGTGTCGGACCACGTATATTGTAGGGATACAGAGCCACCTTAACATCCCCATCCCCGGATACTAATCAACACGTATGTTCCTACATTGTATCTTGTAAGTCGGTCAACTACGTATTGTATATGTATTGTATATGTATATGTATTGTAAACTAAAGAAGTCACCCTAAGAAATAAGCTTTGATAGCTTTTAACTACTACATGCGCCAAGTGAAAAAAACATTACTACTTTACCTCAGTATCCTGAATAATGTTTTTTGTAAGATCCTGTTTCGTTAGTTTACTCGGCGTTCGTTATGCATACCTCGGATGGACATGCCGAAAGTAAAAAATACCGTCATAATAATATTAATGAGAATAGATGAGCGTAAGAGTGCCAAGGAGGCAGACTTGCTGACCATGTTGTATGGCTATACTGAATTCTTTGAGCGATACTGTCACATATTAAACCACAACTAGACAAATATAAAATTCACATGTAATTTTTGACTCAACAAAGTGGGCCGTTTATGATTGAAATATGATCCAAATGGTTTTTTCGTAGCTTTACCTAATCTGATTATGTTTACGTCATAACTGTTCATCCGAATCCTAATGCAATAATTCCTATCCTATCTATATATCCTAATATGTTAACTTTTTGCGATGCTGTCTGAACGATATTTTATTTCACGACTGAAGCGTCTCTTAATTTCACAAGAATCTCGGGTAGCTAGACTGATATAGGTACCTACTTGAAATAAATTATTGGCACTTTGTCAAACACTCTCTCGAAAACATACCTACATTTCATTATATTTAATTCTTCTCATACCATACGACATATACGCAAGCAGTCCTCTCTAATTTTACGACTTCTGTTTCCAGTGACACTTAGAAATGATTATGTAGAACTGAGTGTACAACATTGAACTTGCCGCCCGCATCAATGAGTTGTTGTCGTTTCAAACACATGATATTTAAGCTGAAGGTCATTTCGTTATTGAATGACCCCGTGTTGAGACTAATGTATACATGGCGTTATTGTCTTCACTAGCTTGTTCAGAGTGCCAAGGAAACTGCGTATTGTACGCTGAATTAAAACTTTAGGATCTTGTTTTTATTATTTAGACAATATGAAAACAGAAATATACAGTCAATATCAATAACAGCAATCTCGATGCTCTAAAACATTTGAAAGCGATGACGAAATATCGTTAATTGACGATGATAGATCATGTCCTGATGCATCTGTTATCCATTATGAACATGATAGGACACATATCTAGGAGTGATAAGATATTAATCGAACGCGACACGTAGGTACTAGCAATGGGTACTAAATCCAAATTATAATCAACAGTCTGAGGTACAAGCGTACATTATATTTAAAATGGTAAACGCTATATTTTAAGCAAATTTTATGATCGGATAAGCTATACACAAGCCAATATCGCCAATATCCCGAAGGAAAGTGGTGGGTTAGGTGTCTGTTAGACGTGTTATCAACAAGGCGTGCGGTAAGACGCGACGCGATGGCCGGTCGCCAACTCTTTCGCAACCGCTCTATATTTACACACCAAGGTTTCACATTGCAATTTGGGGGTTATTGACATTAATACGGAGTTATACAATTCGTTATCTAATATAAACATACAGTGACAGGTGGAATCCTGGAGTGTTTCTTGGAGCAGTGCGGCTGGCGACAGCGGACGAGCGCACGAAGTGCCAAGTTTACGCCAACACACGGCTGGTGTGACACTGTGTGTTACCAGAAATAACGCGAGGTTACCTAAATATAATGTTCACTGGGAAATATTTTAGCTCTCCATTGAATAAGATTTTCAAAACCACCATGTAACGAACGCATGAATTCGGCAAAACTGATAAAGGTTGGGTTCACGACCTTCTTTACGAGGAAGTCACTTGTAAGTGTTTGCAGAGAGCCCTCTGAAATGCAAAAGTTATGCTCTGACAACAGTCTCACACTTCTCACAGCCAAACATAAACATTTCGTATCGCCGAGTGGGCGTATCGTCATTATTTGCAGAGCTGCATTATTATGTGCAATTCTTTATAACCTACGTTAGTAATTGTGGCACAAATGTATTAATACTTACAGCAAAAAATTATGAAACCTTTTTTTTTCCACTATGGACTCTAAACGGCCCATAAATTAAATGATGGTCTTCGAAATTATTAATTTTAACTCTAAATTCTAAAGAGGATCGATCGGTCGGTACTCTCTATTCTATTTATATTAATGTTTTGGTATCGAATGTCTATTCGTCATATGATATTATGATGTACCTACCTTGAATTGATAGACATGCATTATTTGAGCACATATGCTGCTATTACTATTAAGTACTTTACTTTATTATGTTTTGGTAATTAGTTTAATTAATTGTAAATACATTTTATCAGTTATTGTTTCCAAATAATGAACTAACATGTTCCATACAAGACATGCTATCATATGCGTTAATAATATCATAATTGATAGAAGCATTATACTTAACATGTATGTATACTTAAAAAATACGAATTGAACGAGATAGCTTTAGATTTAGACCATAGGAAAGTTGCACTGCATTTTATTAGCAAGAGAGTGAACAAAGTATTGGGAGAGTAGGTCTAGGTCAGTATAGGTAGAGGCGGTAGGGTCGGGTCGGGTAGTGTAGTGTAGTGAGCCGGGTAGCGTTTTGTAAGTATGTAACACAATATATTGATGATTGTATGGCGCCAGCCGTCAGCCGCTTTGAATACCTCGGTGGCGCAGACGCCAGTGCTTGCGACACCCGCCCGACCGGACTCTGCTCCGGCATGCAATATGCGTTTGACGCGTGCAACCTACAAACTACGCAACTAATGCCAAAGCTCAGTCGTTTATGTCCTTCATACATAAATAACATGATTAAAGCGCTCTGATAAAGTTAAAAGATGCGTTGGAAAAGGCGCTGAAATAGCAAAAACCAATTCCTTTACTTGCACATATTTATATCGATATTTAATAACAAAAGACATATAATTGTCTTTTACCAATTTTACCAGGTGGGTACCACCACAGTCTAGATCGTTCCGTCAAGCACTATGTAATGTACCTATGTATGTATGTGTGATCCAGTTTGGAGGGCGCTGTAGCTGTAGTTATCAAAATTACCTTGTAAGAAGACTTATGAACTAAGGTCATAAGGTGGCTATCGCAGTGCAGTGCCACGCGGGATTTGCAATATTGGCACTGCAACTGTTGCATGGGCCGGCGAACCATTATCACGGGAACGACTAGTCTGTCTCTTCACCGTTGTATAAAAAATCTGTACCTTGGATATGAAATTGAATAAATCACTTAATAGCCCTGTTCTTGTCATAATTGTCAGACTTTCAAACTCGGTGTTAGATTTTAAGAATTCCGAGGCAATTTGGAATGCTATAACATTAGTCCGACGATTACCTTCCTCTCAAGAACATGGCTTAAACGAAACAGTATCGAGTTCTGCGCCATAGACTAGACAGACAACCTCAGAAGGCCGCAGCTGAACTAACACGGCTGAGCACACGTCGATAATGTCGATATGCGTATTGTACTTACAACAAGGGAAATGACATCACTACCATTATCGTAAATATACTTTTCAAATAAAAAAAAATATGCCTGAAATATGTATATGGTTATTCTTACCACCATTATTGCTGGGAACCAACCAAGCAACCCTTTGTTCGGGAGTATTGTTGCTTCGCAACTAAATTCTTTTTGATTCACACTTATGTACTTGACTCGCTCTATTTTTATAGCTTAAAGTTTCTTTTTATACCACTAAGTTGGCACACAAGCATACGGCCTATCTGATGGTAAACAGTCACCGTAGCCTATAGCTGCTAGCAATACCAGGGGTATCACAAACGAGTTGCCCACCCTGTTATACATGAGGAGTCACTGTGCTAGCAGAATTACTACTAGTCCAGCATATCCCCGTGGAGCACTGGCGAACTTACCAGCCGCAGAAACACAACACTAAATCAAAGTAGTGTTTTTATTTCACTGCGGTCTTCTGTAAGGTAGAGGTACAGCCATGAGAGTTCCCAGTGTTCCCACATAGTATATTGTGTATATATGGAATATGCTGTGTAATAAACTAAACTCCAATCTAAGCATCATAAGCTCACTGCTCCAGTAATAAAATGTTAGCAATTAGAGTTACAACGCTGACTTAGCGTGATGATATGTATGGTATGTATGTACAAAGCTGATATATAACTTACCACATACATAATTCAATTTGTCTTGTTGAATGTAAAGGTCATCGAATGTAAGAACATTTTAAAGCCGTGTGTACCTGCGGTATACAGGGTCAAGTCAGTATTTAAAAGAAATTACGATAATTAAAGTAATACGCACCTCAATTACAAATCATGCAAGCTCTCGTTACTTGGTTATCTTAGAGAGATAACTAAAATAAAAGTAAATAGCACGTAAGTAGGTAGGTTAATAAAATAAATATGCTAAGGTACGAAATCAAAAGAACTGGTTCCATTCGAGTGAATGTGCTTAATGATCCATACTATACTAGAGATTACTTTCTATATTCTCACATTAACGTAGATTATAATATATGAATACTTAATGCGAATGCAAATCTCGCAATAATCTATTAAAAGTGATTTGAAATCAATATTCAAATTTTTTATTAGCATTCATGATTTTATGGACTCTTTATCTGGACAAATGTGCCCCAGATGCCACCGGCTTATGTTGAGAATATGAAAGATACACATGACCCAGTGCTCTCACAAAGGAATCTCAATTTCACCCAAATACCTCAGTGGTCGTGTTTGTGAGTGACCGCGACCACGGACTCCATTGGTTACTCATCAAGTGTTACGTCACCGATTAACGCATGACTAACAGTTCAATATAAAAATCAAATGTGACTATTGTTTACGTAAATAGTCTTACACGTGAATTACAATGACTTTGATTTTACTTGGAACTTTCGCGTTGTGAAGTTGTGATGAAGTAATGTTCTCCTCAACCCGACCGTTGAAAACCGATTGTTCGGCCGCTGATTGTCAGACCCGATAGGTGAGCCCGGCCCGCCGGCGCAGGGCCCGATGATGGCGAGTCATCGTGTTTACCAACCTTTTTACTTTCGTCAGTCGCGTCTCGAGGCCAGCTCTACTACTACGCATGTTTTACTACGTTACGTAAAACATGCTGTATGACTCAAGGTATTTTAGGATTACCCAAAATGGACCGGATTCTGATCGAGTAGGTCATACAGTGTGATCGTCGAAGCTGGCCCTGTGCAGCAAGATGTTGCTGAAACAATTTTTATAAGACACAAATTTTGAATTATAAATCTTACTGACACTACACCATGTTCATAAAATTTATCGGGTAGTCGTCTATTAGGATTCAGTTCAGGATGATAATGTTTTTTGTAAGTGGTTTAATTTATTGTAATAAAGGTATCTCAACTCATGTTGTATTGAGGCTTCTGGCTTAGGCGGCGCTGCTAGTGGTGAAAATAACAATAAGTACATATTAATACAAACTGCTGTTTCGAAAGTTCCGACCCCATGCACTATCCTTGTCCAGTCGAATCTTGATACCGCTTCGTAAACAATTGAAATGTATGTAAGTATAATAACTATACATTAACAGTGGGAGTCGTAAAGAAGCTATAATAATTATCATACATAGCATTCCATAGATAAGACTGCCATGGGGCAGAGCATTACATGGGTAAACTACACTCAATCACGAACAAAGGCTTTGAAATGACATTGTGAGCGGAGTACCGCTGCCGGAGATGTTAGATTATTGCTGGAAAAGCAATAAAGACATCTCCATCTCCTTTAATTTGACATTGTAATGCTGCTTGCAAGTTGCATTATAATTACAAATACCTTCCAAAAATAAATTATTGTATGCAGAGCAGTAGCACTACGCGTTTTGGCATAGTACTGTTGAAGACAATTTAATTTATGGCGAAATTTTAACGATCACAATGATACTCATTAGCAAACAAGCGAGTTGTTTTGCGTGGCTCATTATTTGACCACTTTTTATAGTGAAGCGAAGCGAATTGATGAAGACATACATGTCAGCCGAAGAGGGTCGCGACCTCTTGTGGTTCTTGATTGGTCCTGCGCCCACGCACCAAAGGGAAGGGAATGCTACTAAACAAATAAACAGAGCTCTTGCATTTATTACCAGCCTCGCATTTAGTGATGCAGTAAAATCGATCACGAATTATTCCGTAGGTAATTGACTGTAACTGTTTATTTATATTAATAACATGAATACCTAACACTCATCTATATAAAGAGCAGCCATGATGGCAATGTTTTGCTGCAAGAACGTGACCAATGATTCGTTACGAATGATGTTTCATAGCTTCCTTGTACATAACGGCCAGAGCAGTTAATTTCACATATATTTTAAGGACTTTAAAGATGGTGTTTTTAATATATCGGATTTTCATCAAATTAAATAACAATAATGTTGAAAGATTGAAAGAAGCTTTAATTGAAAAGTTCGGCTAAGAATTTTACAAGTCATGCATTTCATCATAAAAACAAGAGGAAGAAAGCAAAAGTGAATAGTGCGCACTCAACAATCAAACTTGTTCCGATTTATTGAATCCAAGATGGTATCAGTAAACTCTTTTTAATCAAATTTAAAATATCACGTGGAGAGATCTTGGTCTCCGGAATCCGTTATATGATTTGATTATTGTTTACTTCTAGTAAATAAACGAGGCTTGGTTTGAAGCTCCTTTCACTGATGTCTTTGGGTTCACATTGAGATGTTGATCGATGATAAAATAGATCGCAAGATGTCTGAATGCTTGCGGAGTTCGGTCGGGCTGAGCCGAGTGAAAATAAATCTCCAATTGGGTCAATCAAATGCCAACCTTAATGCATCGTCGTAATACTTTAATTGAGCTATTATATTATTTTATAGTATCGATTAATTACTTTTCAATCTCTTTTCTTCAATATCTATGAAGTTAGTAGGTATATAACCTCTGTTATAATTGAATTCTTAAGAAAATCTTATTATATTATAATTTTATTTGATTAAAAACGGGCGTTTTGGTTGGAATTAGATATATTAAGGAAATGATTATCATTATTCGTGAAAAAATATTTTCTATACACCACAGCTGTAATTATTGAATTATAATTTAATTAGATTTTTGTGACCCAACGATGATCGCTATAATTCACTGACTAAATTGGCAATACTTTATGGTTGAATGAATACACTACAAACGAGATATATATCGGTAAGGAATTTGGGGCTTGATATAATTAGTCATATTCTTTGTTTGAGTTCTTTCGCCAAATAAGGGGACGCTTACCAACGGTTCAAAATAATATTGACCGATAAACTTACACGCTAAATTAAGTGGGGTGAGGTACGTGTACACAAAATGTTTAACTTATACGAAAAAAATGTATTGTTGACAGATGGCACAGTTGATAACTGTGCGGTTGAACAAGGCCGACCATCAGCCGCTGGGCTTCCGGCTGCAGGGAGGCAAGGACTTCGGCACGCCCCTTGTCGTGCAAAAGGTCAGTATGTGCAGGTGAAACTTAATCACACCTGTTAATACCAAGGTACATATACATTCTTCAAACAATTTTTGCATTTTATATAAATTCGACCAAGTGCGTGTTATGTATCGCACACCGAGGGTTCCTAAAAACAATCTAGGTTAAACGACAAACTTAACTCTGCCGTTCGATCCCTAGGCACGGCTATTGCACCAACCGCAAATAATAAACATCTAATAATATTCAATTCGCTCTTTTGTTTATAAAATATACACACTACATGAGCATTTCTTAATTTTTTGCCATTAAATTAATTACTTGTTGCCATTATAAAGATAAACAAGAAAAAAACAAAAGTCACGTTTCTAGTTAGGATCAACCTATTTTTTCAATTTTATTATTTACTATTATAGCAGCAACAGAAATACACATTCTGTGAAAATTTGCCTGCTGACAGACAACAGTCCGGGCGGACGGACGGACAACGAAGTCTTAGTAATAAGTTTCCGTTGGTTACCCTTCGGGTACAGAACCCTAAAAACAACTTTCCCCTCATCCACGGATTAAAATTACATGTAATGAGACCAACATAAATAAGGCATCTTATTAGTAACTAGTTGATGCTACCAACCTTTATTAGTTAATAAGGAGATACATTAAAGTCTGTAGATAATTTCTGCTGGTGAGGTTGTAAATACTTTATTTTATCCTTTACTTATCTACCATTGCTTTGCGATAAGCGAAAGTTAATTGCATTTTCGACTTTTGAAAATACATTCTGTGGTTGATTACGCCTCCCGTTGAGCTGGTCCGGATGTAAACCCATCTACAAATGAGTTTTTCGAAACTTATGTACCTACAATGAATATTTCGGTGAAGGAAAACTTCATTGAGACTGTGCATGATAGCGGTACAATATGATGAGATGCAATAACACGACGTAGGTAGGAGAGACAGGTATGTAATATAAATATCTCCACTCCAAAATTGGACCTGGCCGAGTGTGTCCCGAACGGCTGGAGCGATCTTGACGGAGCTTTTATTTCATGCAAAAAAAAAAAACCAATAAAATTGTGAACAGAATCCGATTTCACTCGTACGAAGTCGCGGTCACAGCTATTATAGTTATATATTATTGGTATCATATTCGCCCACACACGACTGTGACCGACGGACTTTAAAACGAGGGCGACAAGAGGTCGACGCAACGTGAATAAACAGGAGGTTTTGTTTTTTCCTTTGATCATTTGATGCTTCTATCAACATTGCGTCAGTTAGTTAGTTTTAGTTAGTTAGTAGTAGTTAGCGTAGCTAGATGGTCAACTGCATAGAGAAACCATCTGGCCCTCGCCCCTCGTGGCATTCTTCAGGAGCTCTCTGCTCCACTGAGGGGGGCGCCCTGAGCTTCAGGGCTCTGGTGCACTGCATCACCTTGCCCAATGATAAATACGCCACTGGATGCCGGACTGTATCACAACTGTTCAAGATGGATATACTGCACTTGATGGCTTACGTACATACCTATGCCAGTTGTTCTAAATATTTGCGGCCACGTGTAACGTTTTGCAATAAAACTATAAAATTGATATACAGAATCATATTGTATAAGTTTAAATAAATATACCTACATACAGTTAATATTAAACAAACTTTTTTGTAAGAGCATCAAAAACACGTCTGAAATGGTCGATGACAATGGAATCTTCTTAAAACAAATGATTGCACAGAATTGAAACTCTATTGACTCTATTGATTAAATAGGTAAGACCTTATACCGATAGTGAATATGTATATTCCATTAATCAATGTGAAAAGATTAAGTCGTTGTTAAAACAGAAAAAAACGTGCATAAAATTATACGCGGTTACTTGCAATGCCTTTCTGGAAATACTGCGATTGAAATGGTTCACACCTGTTTCTAGATGCGAAATGTCAAAATTGCTAGTTTCGTCAATGAACTGTGCGAGTATGACAGGTATATTGCAAAAAATAAAAAGGTTCTCTACATTTTGTCTTATCGTTGTCGCTCTTACGACACAATCATTTTGTTTTCATTGGCGAATTGGCGGAAACAGCAGGCGATACCGCAGTGATTTTTTAAAAGAACAGAGAACATTAATCATCACATTTTATCAAAAAAATGAAGAACATCAATTTCTTAGCATTACCTTAGAGTAGATAATATACTACGTACAAGCATTACTTTCCATATATTCCACCTACTTTTCTAAGTTGCTTTTGTACTAGTTTTGCCACCAAAATATGGGTTGGCCAGAGTCCACTTAGCCTACGTAAAGTACTGTATGGGTACGCGATTAGATTATCCGAAGGAGCTTTTACCAACTCTTTAAACTGTTACCTGACCCCAATAGAGGTGCTTTGACACTCATACAATTAACGCAACAAAAAATACTGAATAATATAGTCATCTAAAAATCATTTTAATTGACTCTTAAATTTTATTGGATTAAAATTGATTGATTTCTTTTGCTGGTAGTCTAGACTAGACAGCATCGGTCAGATTGGAGCTCATTTCAATTAAGTTTTCTGTTGGTGCTTCAAGCCAAGCTAATCTCAGTAAGTTTAAAATGTTCAGATAAATTATTGTTTTAGACGAAAATAAATTAATTTCCTGCATTTTTTTTCAAATAAATAATTCATCGAGATTTAGCTGTACCTAACTAGGTAAACGGAACATGAACGAATGATGTTAACGTAACAAATTCAAGAGTTTCAATTGAAAAATCATCATCGAGGCAGACTTGATCAATTTTATGTCAAGGGCGACATGAAACTACGTAATTACAGCAACTGTGAACAAAAGTAGGCAAGATAAGTAGGTACAACCAACCACACAATTATTAGACATGGTTTTTGAAGAGCTCAGTTATGAACTAAGCAGCATGATCTGGTGGTAAATGTTAACGAACTCACAAGTAGTTACACGTGATCTATGGATGGTTATTTTTTGCGAACCGATCGGCCGTAGATTTATCGGATGTGGCGTTTAACAAAGTCAATAACAGATAGCAAGCCATAATAATGATAATGGCTATTCCCAATGACAAGGCCCCAACCAACGGTACTTTTGCTTGAAATATTACCGATGGGTTACCTACTTATGCTCCGTGACTGTACCGAACAAGACCAAGATATGTAGATGTCAAACAAATCATATTCGCAGTTTAATGAACCAGAATGGAAGATAAGTATATATTGATACAATCACTGCGTAAATATATTCAGTAATCAGAAATATTTACATAGGTACGCCCATATGTTAAAATGTAACGGCAAATTATTTTCAGAAGCGACGTACACTGTCGTGCACCGCGCACCGGTCTATTTATTGGCAGGACTATGTATTGCTCTTTGATTATGCACGTTAATTATATAGGTACTTGTCAAGTATATAATCAAAGGCGATGCAATGCAATGGGGACAGTTCACTTTATCTGTGCCTGTACTCATTTGATATGAGGTTAATTGGGTTCCGGCGCTTTCTATTAGAAACAATTAGTATTAAACTATTTGTAGGTACTACAGAAACCTATATAATAAGTATTCATATTTCTGTGACTTCTTGGTTTGCGTAGATCAGACTAAAAGGAGCTAGATAACTTATTGTTTAGCACAAATTAATATAAAATTTTGTCTATATCTACTTTTCTACCCAGATGTAGTACAGAGTGGGCAGAGTAGCACAGTAAATAAACTAGGTACATAACTTCGACTTAGTACATTAGGGGGTCTGCTACCTGGAGGTCGATAAGGCTAAACTGATGTTTAGCTACTCAGACGTATCGATCGTATAGCATTAAAACCGGTCATAAATAAAATAACGAAACATTTTAATGTACAATAAAAAACTACCTATTATAGATATAGACAAGACAGTTTATTGTCTAGAACAGTGTAGCTTGCCTGGTGATAATCGTTAAATTCCTTGATAGCTTTTGTTATGAGATTAAAGGGACATCTTCTGGTGTGGTCAGCTTAGAAGTAAGCGAGACTGGTTTTAGTTGATTCAACATTCCTGGTAGGATCACGTTTTGCTTTTATATTCTCCTTCCCTTCCATTAATTCTATGGTTTCGCAGATATTACTGTTTGTTTTCCTTATACAGAAGGAACAAAGGATAATTTAACGCCCAAATATAACATTTAGCTACGCTTAAAATGACTAAGTACGAGTATTTAGTTAGATGTTATAAATTGATAGCGCGATCTGGGATTTGTAAAAGAAACATTTTAATAAAAACTAGATCACTGTATGCTAATGTTTACACAAAAGCACCTTCGTGTTTGGTTTATAGATTTTCCAGTTGTATAGTGTTTACGTCCGCGGACACGTTCCAGTTTCACTCTTGTTAACCGGAATCGCTTTAAAGGGGCACTGGTTGTTACGCAACTATTCGGGTTTTGTCGTGTAAGTATATATAATAATTATGGAACATAATCTGAGTCACGTACTTACCTACTGGCTGGGATTGTTTTGAAATTAGAACACAACGCAGCGACAACAACGCCTTCTGCGGATTATCGACATTAGGTGACAAACAATAGTGTAAGTACCCCGACCAATAACTAAAGCTAAGTAATACCGTAGCGAGCTTTATATAATATTCTGAGGGAAGCACGTATTATGTATAGGTAGTTAGGTACTCACATGTATGCATATCAGAGACCAGCAAGATATCTACCATGGAACAGCCTTGCTGAAATTTCCAAATTACTTCCGAACGTGAAAGCCTTTACCAATGCCATCGTGAATGGGTTTTGCCTTCCGCGTCTGAATTTAAATTTAGTCGTTCGTAGCTAACGTTGACGAATGAACACGTATTTGCATTCGTTACACATGTAAGTAGTTATCGTCGATAAATACAACAATAGGTACCTCCTATCAATTCTCTACTAAGAATTTGTGTAAGTAGGTGTGTACCTAAATGCATTTAGGTCAATCGTATTAGATAAGTTATCCTATAGCATACCTACTTAGCAATCGTAGGCAAATTGATCACTGGACGCTGGTTGGTAAAATAATTGATTCCGATATCGAGGAGATCTAGGACAAAAATGTACGGCAGTTAGAAATAACTGATGACAGAGTTAAGTTAAGGTCCAAAAACAGGAAATACATTTTATTTTTCTTAATTTTCGTAAATCGAATACAAATCGGGGCGTCCTATTTTTATTTTTGGATGATATAATAAGTTCATGTAATATGTGCGACGGACTCGTTATACAGAATAGTAAACAATATAAGAAACATAATGTCATAGCCTCGAATGACTGGAGATGCATTTAATTTCTCGTTTTGTAGTTCTGCCACCGTATATGGCATGCGCGCGCGCCACTGAGGGCACAGACTACAAACATACAATTGTTATGAATGTAGGATACAGGAATATACGTCATAAAGTAGTTCCTGTTTTTTGTACTCCAAAGCAAAGTCATAGTTTTGCTATGTGTTATTCTTATGGGTGTATGTTATATTAAACTTAATATACAGTGCAACCTTAATATAACGTACCTCAATATAACGACTTCCTCGATTTAACAAATTCTTCGTAATCCCCTTGAATTGCCCATAAGAGTCAATATAAAATATACCTTTACATTGCGAACATTCTTTGCGTACAACCTCTTTATAACGAATTTTAAATTATCAAGAAAAAGTATTCATACCTCTAATTAACGAATTTTGCCAACCCAAAACCTTTATATAAAGTTTCCACCAATAATATAACTCTTAATTTTATAATGTGATTCATGTCTCGACATGTTTCGACACGCATTTGTTTGTACAGTAATCATTGTTGTTTTGATGGAAAGTAATGTAAACACCTCTGCTCGTCACTATTGTTAAAGATTTAAGTTAAAATGGCTCAGAAACGTAAAAGGTGTTCCTTATCGGTCGCAGAAAAGCGAAACATCATTAATTATGTTGACCAAAATCCCATGACGAAAAAATTCGCTATAACAAGATAAGTACGTAATATTGAGGTGAATAAAACTATTCTTTTACCTCTTTATAACGAATTTTAGACCAATCTAACCTCAACATAACAAACCTCAGTTCAACGAATTACTTGATATTACGAATATTTTCTTGTTCCCCTCCGATTTGTTATATCGAGGTTGCACTGTACTTCGATTTTAGTCGCAGCTTTTCGGAATTGCGCTGCAGCTTGACTTTCATAGTTTCGCTTTAAGTAGTTTGTTCAGCCTCTTGACAAGCGTGAATAATAATGCTATAGGCATTAAATAGTGCTTTATACTTATTACAATATTTTTTTAAGTTTTGTGTTGTCCCTTACTATTATGGTCTACTTTGGTGATGAGAGCGAGCCGAATTCAATTTCCTTTAGGTATATTATAGAATAGAAACAAGACAAGGGCAAGCAGTTATTTCCATATAAACTGTTAAAAATAATGTATGTTATGTTATGTGTGTATGTGCACCACGTCACGTTAGATAAATACATTCTTTAGCACGATGTTCAGTTCAGAGGCGCGAGGCCACTAGAGACAAGCATGTACTGGTAGAAGGCTATCGAACATTGCTTTTTCTTTTTAACTGTATTTAAATAAGGGTATACCTCCTTAAAGGAAAACTCCACGATTATTTTATACTTACTACGCAAATTCCAGCTACTTACTAATCGGTAGTTTTTTATGTCATAGAAGGCTATCGAACATTGCTTTTTCTTTTTAACTGTATTTAAATAAGGGTATACCTACTTAAAGGAAAACTCCACGATTATTTTATACTTACTACGCAAATTCCAGCTACTTACTAATCGGTAGTTTTTTATGTCATCTCCATAGTCGTATTAGCTAGCTACCTTTTTATTTATTGCTGGCTGTGTCCGCGACTTCGTACACGTGAAATCGGATTTGGTTCAGAATTTAATGGGGTTTTATTTCTTTACGGGGTCCCATAAAATACTTTTTTTTTAAAAAACTCGCCTAATTTACTCTTTATGACATCAGATCTGCCAGTGAAAATCCAGTCTAAATCGATCCAGTCGTTCCGGAGATTAGCCAGAACAACTAGACAGACATTTTAAAATAGCTTTTTACATACATGAAATACTATTATAGACAGCATTAAATTATTATTTATAATGTACAACTGAATACACCGTACCTAAATATACACGCGCTTTATTAGATTCACCTGTATCTAATCTATCAATGCAATGGAATCTTTCAACGTAATTTTAACCGACTTCTAAACGTCTGTTATGTTATCCGAATATCCTGACCAGGATCATTGGGATAAATACTTTTTGGAGCATTTTTCTAGTTTACTACTAGTTATTTATTGATCAATAACTATTCGAAGAAAATGTATACTATAAATATCCAGTACACAGCATTTATTCACAAGGCGTTAAATTACCTAGTACTTATTATATAAAAAATGTTCAACTATTAATATCTACTTGGGAGCAAACATTTTGAGATGTCTTAAATTCGTTACCGGTACAAAAACTTTGAGAGACCTAGAATGCTTGCCAAGTTCAATGCGAAATTATTTCTGGACACGGATATTCACAAAGTATTTTAAAATAAATGTTATGTATTCCAGGTAATGAATTTGTTATGACTAGCTGTTGTTTTGTCTTTCTTCGAATAAGGTTAGCTACATGTTTTTACACAAATGACACGTGATTTCTACACCTTTATACAAAGTGTTCTACGCCTACTCCCACTCCCGCTCGAATACCCCCCTCATTCGTCGCTAGTCATAGTAAGTACTAACTAATCATACCTGAGTGATTAACTTCAACCATACATTTTAGCGGTTAAGGTGAGGTTTCAGACTACACTCTGTGAAATGTGGAAGTATCATAAATATAGCAGGCAGGGTGGAACTTACGTAAATAAGCTTGTTAAATTCCCAACCTAACATTGTTATTTATACTTTGCATACATTTACTCGTATGATTAAATCAATTAATTTGGTAGGGACCCACGTATAATTAGGTATACCTATGCCAAAAATCGCGGTAGTTTTTTGCCTCACAATAATTGAGTGCAAAAGAAAAAATGTGGTGGGATTTGGAATGTTCCCAACCAGACGAGCTCCGCAACCGCTGATCTCATTCTGACGTCATCGACCATCATGGCATCCTTAGCCCCGCTCTATATCGCCTATACTCATACTGAATATGCGTCTTCCTCTCTTTAAGTTTTAGACCACACACATTTCGCACGAAGCGCGTTGCGTCTTCTTTACTTATGCTCAGCTGAGGAATCGGTTTTTTTCTTCCGGCGTTTTTCTTCAAAAGCAAATAACTTAAGACGAAAATGTCAATGAATAGTCTATTAAGGTACAAGCCAGCTCTATACTGACCTCATCTTTACTTACCATCGGGTGAAATTAAGGTCAATCAAAGTCTTGACCAAAAATGTGTGTATGTCTCCTCCTGGTCGGTTTCGGCTACGGCGACTGCTTTAACTTCTAAGCCGGTGGCGGGTGGAGTAAAAAATCTTAAAATATATGTGTCAAAGGTGTCCAGAGCAATCCCCATTGATACATTTTATGAATCTAAATTGTTTTTGTTGTTAAGGTGAATGGTGGTAGCGCAGCAGAGCGAGCAGGTCTCCAGGCAGGCGACGCCCTGATCCGTGTCAACGCCACCGACGTGTACACGCTGCGTCACCAGGAGGCGCAGGACGCGATCCGCGCAGCCGGAGGTGCTATGGAGCTCACTGTGCAACGGTAAGCCGCTTATAACACCTGATATTTTCTTGTAAGACATGGAAAGTTGTAAGCCTGAAGGTCAAATCCATGTAGATGAATACTTCAACAGTCACAGATTAAAGTCATGATTAGGTATGCTGGTATGATTGTCCAAAAACTAAACAAAAGATAGAGGGGATTTCAAGACAATAGATCCCATTCAATGTAGCCAGGTACCAGATTCACATATAATTTTCATATTTATACAGGGGAGTATCTATTTATTTCTCAACAATTTGTCAGTTCTTCAAACTACATAGTGCACGCAACTTCGTACGCGTGGAACCAATTTTGTTGACAATTTCATTTGCACCGTACATTAATTACTTATGAAAAAAAATATGCCTAAGGTACGCTTATAGCATCAGCACCTTTCAGTGAAAGTCATGTTCAAATAAGTCCCGCGGTTCGGATTTTGTTCACAATTATGGGTTCTTTATTATGCATATAGTAAAGAGCTGTTAGTTTGACATTACAAACAGAAATTTCAATTTTATTTATGTGTATAGATGAAACGAATGGCCATACACACGCGGCATGTCTTTAGGAAGAGGTTTGGTCTTATAGCTGATAGTGTTCAAATTGTTCAATTATAGTGGCGGTAGCACATGGAAGCCGTCGGTGACTCCAACGGGCAGTCTGCCCCGGCCGGGCTCCAGGCCTCTGGGCGCGAGCCCTGCTCCGGTGACCACCACCTCCCTCAAGGCCACGCCACAGCCCTCGCTTGCCTTTGGCTCCGGACACAACAATATAGCCAAGCCTTTCGGTTATGTAAGTGTTTTTCATCACCATATAGCATAAACAGCTATCGACGATGCAGTATGAAATGAAAACGAAAAAAAAAGTTGGTGATAGGTTTTCATGTAATAAAGTAATAATGCATTGCTTGTGATTCGCAAGTCACACGTGCTAAGTTAAAAATACTCCAAACTTCGTTATTTATATAGCTACTTAGTGTAACTAAGAAATGCAGACTTCATTCCTAGCAACCTTATAATTTGAACCAAGGTCTAGTTTTTCATTAAGCGACCTGTACAATTAATTAAATGTTACATGTTTATTACATTTCACTAGTAGTGCAATACCTCCTTGTGATTTAAATGCAGCCATCGAACAGGTTGGTAGCTTTATAGGTAATACAAAACTTGTTCAACTAGATAATCCTGTTCCATTGATGCGTTTGTGGATCACGAAATGTCTTGACTTTGAACTTGAATTTGCAGGGAATAGAATTAATTACTAGTCTTGCATCTGTTTAGTGAGGAGCTAAGACAGAGAAGAACAACAAAATGTGTACATAAATAAATGTTCTATAGTTGTGTTTTGCATATAGATGAACGGGAACGACTCTGTAAAGAGCATAGTGAATAAGCAGTACAATACACCGGTCGGCATGTACAGCGATAAGACCATAGCGGAGACACTGTCGGCGCAGACCGAGGTTCTGGCTGGTGGCGTACTGGGGTGAGTCTAAAGTACCTGTCTTACAATCAAAGAAACCTTCCAAATCATACCAAGTTATTATTACCTATTACCTTCTCTTCCAAAAAGTGTTAATACCACTAACGCGTATTTTTGTGTTTCCTCTATACTACCACCCAGGACCAAAAGTGCACGTGTAAATAATTTGATAAGGTGCTAGAAAAACAAATATCTAAGAAGTTGTCCGAATTCAATTGCACATTCTACCAAGTTTTGCCTGGTGGTAGTGGCGTTTTTTTAGTTTTTATGTCAAGATTAGTTTTATATTACTGACTGAAATGACAATAGGTATCAATAAAAACCAATATAATTTAAAATATATGGAGATGTATGTTAATATTCTCTTGGCAGAGTAAACTTCAAGAAGAATGAGAAAACGTACGATGCTGAGAAGAGCGCAGTCTTCAAAGTCCTACAGGAGGAGCAAAACGATCCCGAGCCAGGTATATTAACACTGGAATGTGACTATTACACCTAATCATTTGATACTACAACCATAGGACGTGCCTTATATTCCATAAACTACCAAATTAAGGTAACGAAGAACACGAAATCCTCCATTATGTAAATATTTCACCTTAACGTACAAGACATTGCTTAATGTAGAAGTTGTAATACCTACCTAAGACAACATTAAACGACAATAAATAGTACATATTAATTAATAATGAATACTTGAGCCCTCTCGAGGTAAAATATGCGAACAAAATTAACGCCGCAATCAATGTAAATCGACGCGTAGTAGAGGCAGCGGCGCCAAGTGCAGCACCGCCGCCGCCCCCGGTGAGCGGGCTGCGGCACGTGCAGGCGCCCGTCACGCGGCCCGACGCGCCGCTCAACAATACCGGCGGCTTGCCCCCCGGACAGAACATTTGCGAAGAGTGCGAAAGACTCATCACGTAAGTCGGACGACTCGCGCGGACCGACACGGTGGCAAATCGTAGGAAGCTTTTCGAGATACGCATTCGGGGCTCAATTAATTTTACCGGAAGCAATACGGGCATGTTGTTCCCAGATAGTTGTCTTGTCTCCATCCATAGCCCAGGTATCTACTGTACATACGTTCCTGACCCGCACGCCGAAGATGACAACGGTAGCGCACCACCCCAAGATTTAGCGTAACTAATGGTGAGTATATTGAGTGAGGAAATAATCAATTGTTCCGGGCCGGCAGAGCCTTCTCACTTTTACTCGCGAGCGAGCGTGGCGCGCGCCGGCACGCCGAGCAGCCTGCACCGATCGCACCGGTCGCGGTCGCGCACGCCGCGCGTGGCCCGCTCGCCGCCGCCCGCGGCCGAGCGGCTGACGGCCGCGGCCGGCACGCAGACGCCCGCGCCGGAGCTGCTGGCGGCCGAGCCGGCCCACCGGCCCAGCATCCCGGTGGGCTGCCACCGCGTGCTGCCGGACGGCCGCGTGGCGCTGGGTGCGCCCGCCCTCTCGCACACACAGCCGCCAGCCCCGCCGGTCGTCAACGACACACCCTATTGCTCCGATTGTAACCGTTACATTATGTAAGACGCGCCTCCCGGAATGCCTGATCGTGTTTGCGACCGTGTCGACCTGTGCTAGTTCTTGTAGTAGAATATTTTGTTCGATGTCCTTCCGGTTGCGTCTCCTGTTGCTTCTGTAAAAGCTCCATGGAGGCGTTACCTTACCAGACACAAGTATCGTTATTACAATCGTCACTTGTCGCTTTATACGACTGACTGATGTAACATGTATTCACACGATATTTGTGTCCGAAATTTTGTTTATCATCTCATTTATTAATAGTCTTCATATTACTATATCTTGTGTAGATAGGTGGAATGCAATTATACATATTTACTCTGTGTATCGTATATCTGCAGAAACATTTACATCGCATGTCTTCACTTCGCCGTAATATAGACAAGCACACATGTTTTGCCTGGCTGGCTGGCAGGATATGAGCAGTATCCAAGTTTGGCAGCATCATAGCACGAGTAATGTGGAGAGCATGAGGATCAGTTCCGACATAGTAATTGTTGACGTAGTGTAGTATTCCGTAGTAATTATAATTAAGATTATATATTTTTTTTATCATAGAATTCCGAATCGTAGATGTTCATGATAACATGTCTTCATGACATTGCGTGTGAATAAATGTGAATATTGACGTACAGCGGCGTGTTCGTGCGCATCAAGGACAAGAACCTGCACGTGGAGTGCTTCAAGTGCTCCACATGCGGCTCCTCGCTCAAGAACCAAGGGTATTACAACCTGAACGGCAAGCTGTACTGCGACATCCACGCCAAGTTGGTGGCGCGCAACAACCCGCCCGCACCCAACCTAGATCCCGTCACAGTTCCGCCGTAAGTACACTCCACATATTTCTTTATCACCTTTTTTTGGCAGCGTTCTATATTATGAAAGCTTGTCAAATGTATACTTTAAACATGATGTGTTATAAAATATAATTTAATAGCTATTGTTTGTTTTGTGCAGTGGTGGTCGTATTCCGACGAACACATACTCGACTCCGCTGCCGCCAATCGCTACCAATAACTTCACCAATGGCTCCTCCTCTATGTTCAGTGTAAGTATTCAGCAATATACAATTTTAAAAGACATCCTCTTGTACCGTTTGAGCGGTAACGAAATAATCAGAAAAGGAACATCACAGTGGTTACACTAGTATCGACTCGCTCTTGCCTTAGAGAAAAAAAAACGAATTGAACGATACACCTCATGGTCAGATCTTAGAAACCTACCTGCAAATACAAATGATCCTTTATGTAAACATACTCGTAAGTATATTAGCCGTGTCTGTGCAGCCGTCGAGTAACATATCCGGACCGAAGCCTTTCGGCTCATCGATCGGGTCGGCGTACTCGCCTTCGTCGTTGTCGCCGCGTTCGGCCCCGATGTCCCCGGCGCGGCCCGTGACGGCCCCAGCCCCCACTTTAGCCCCTGCACAATCTCTGGCTCCACCGTTCGCAACCAGTAAGAGAGTCACTTTTGCTATATAATATTATATATACACACGACACACCTAATGAGACAGATAACTAGACATGAAACGGGAAATAATCACACTTGAGACGTTATTTTATACATAGGTATTTTATATAATTTATAAATTTTCGTATTGTATTAAATAAGATGTTTTTTAAAGAATTTCGTTTATTTTGTATAAGAGCGATATAGGAAGCTACTCTACAATGTATCTCCTTAAGATTTAAGTTGTATTAAATATTGTATTTGATCTGCGTCTGTATGTGATCTGCTAGATATTGACAGTATTGACAATAATAGCTTAGAAAGAAAACACCATTAATTTAAATACATCGTACATTCTTTTAATCCATTAAATAATTGGATAAAACATTCTAAATTACCAATAAGTCTCAATAATTTGCGAATTAAAGGATACAATGAATGAAAATAAATTAAGTCAATAGGATCCTACCTAGGTATGTAAGACATCTATAAATACTGATCAGAGAACTAAGTAATATAACTGAAATGTGCAGTATAATTAACTATTTAGATGCATATACCTATTTAAGTACCCAGTCAGTATCCACCACTAATATTGGTATTGTTTTATTTTGATTAATTTGTTTTTGTTGTATAGTACTTTTATATATTTTTTACATTTACTATTTGAGATGTATCAGTACATTTCTGTAGAACCAGGAGATATTGTCAGTACAAAGTTTGTTTATTTTCAACAGGGACCCCAGTTCCCATTTTCAAAGGTAACTCATAAATAGGATAAACATTGTTTAGCTAAGCTTATGTCAGCTATTAAAGATGTAAATATAAAGTCCACAGAACATGTGCAGTGTGCACCTTGAGGCGCAATAATTTCTATCGCAGCATTTAAATAACTTCTCCTGGCACTGGTTTGTCGATCACGCCTCACTACTACTACCACTACACAAGAAAATATTTTCATTGAGATTTAACATTGCTTCATTAAATATCTGTATGAAATCTGCAATAAATATAATTATCTTATCTGTATAGCATTAAGTAAAGCTTCATATATTTAACTAATATCAACTTTCATAAATTTTCTTCCCTACCTCACGTAATCCGCTGATTGCCAATACATTACTAATAGCGCAAAACGTTAAAAGCATTGTGTGGCCCCCGCCAAATCCCTCTGAAGATGAACCTAGTCCACAATTAATGAGTAACAAACATAACCAAGAGCCAGCTCCGCAGTTAGAGACTATGCCACGTACTGTTGATAACAAAAACGTTAATGAAACAATACCAAATACAAATATCAAACAACAATGCCCCGAGCGTACAGTTGCATCATCAGAAAACAGAGAAAACGTTTCTTTTGATGTTAAATCAGCTGCTTTGCCATCAGCAACATCCTCATCATTAAAATCAGAATCCATTGTACAAAGCAAACAGTCTCAGATGGTACAAGAGACTTCAAGTTGCACCGTGCAATCCTTTTCTGCGGAATCATCCACAAAAAGTGAAAGTCTGATAGTGTACCAATCACATAGTCTTCCTAATGAATCGTTTAGGACCTCATTAGAAAACATTGGAGATATTCTACAAACGCCCAGTATGGAAAAATACGACGCTTCTGCATCTAAAACTCATTCAGAACATTCTAAGTCACAGGTTGTTTCTATTTATGAAAATCCCAACAAGAATGTAACATCGCCTGACTCAAGAGTCACTACGAGAATGACAGATCATAAAAATGAAATAATGGAAGCAAAGAACAGCGGTTCTAAGAAGTTAGAAGAAACATCTGAAAGAATTGAAATTCCTGGTGCCAAAGAAGAATTTAGTAGTGATGACTACTATAAAATGTTACAACAACAATCTTCATTAATGACACCTATTTCTAATTCTATTTTAATGTCTGGTGAAGCATCTATGGTTGATGCACTGACGACCGCATCAGACCGACCATTCTCTCCTTTCCCTAAACAAGTTCAACCAATGCATTTGAATAGTTTTAATGAAGATTCAACCACTCAAATTCAGAATAAAAACATAGTTGAAAGTAAAATTATTCAACCCACTCAACCATCCACTACACACACACAACAAAAACAAAGAGTGACACCAATTCCGGATTTAAAAACATACAATCCTCCTGAAAATAAAGAAGCACCAATGCCTCTACCCGCTGAAACAAAACCTTATATTCCACCAGATTTTAAGATAAATATTGAACCAAAAACTCCACGTGACGTGACATCGTCTCCTATGCTGTGTGCATTAACTACTGCCCCTGATCGACCATTTAGTCCTATGATGTCACAGACGGAGAGATTTATTGAAAGAGGATCTCTTAGAGACGCTCTCACAATTGCGCCCGATCGGTGTTACAGTCCTTTGAATATGAATAAGGAATCGACTCACTATACTGCTACAACCTGTACAACTGAGATACAAACAGCAAGTACTGATATTGTAAGACCTATAGCTACCCAAACCTCATCTCAGACAACGGAAAAGATGCTCTCAGAATTTTCATCAATGCAAAACACGTCCAAATTACAGTCATCTA
The DNA here is from genome assembly GCA_951449985.1 of Falcaria lacertinaria. Taxonomy (NCBI): domain Eukaryota; kingdom Metazoa; phylum Arthropoda; class Insecta; order Lepidoptera; family Drepanidae; genus Falcaria; species Falcaria lacertinaria. The sequence goes on along the minus strand of OX602113.1, from coordinate 4,822,336 downwards.
CTGAAATGTCTGCGTTCCGACCCGTTGCAAAACAAGTTTTACCACAACCCGAAGAGTTTTGTAAATTGACTTCATTTTCACCTTTAACTAATGAAATGAAAACTAGTTTTGCAGAATCTACTACAAGTAAGCAAGAAACACTGATATCGGAAACAACATCTTTTGAAAATTCTGCCATGTCAAGTAGCTATATAAATCAGGGATTTTCATCAGTTAAAAACGCACAAAACTATTTTGAACAATTAGATAAAAAGGAATGCCTTTCATCTACATCGGTTAGATCAAAAGCTGGGCTACAGAAAGCTGATAATATACCTTCGTACCAAAAGAATTTTCAGCAACTACCATCTCAGCGAGGAATTACACCAGAACTTTGTAATGCTCCCGCTATATATCAGAGACCAGTCACACCTACTACCAATCCTCCCACTAAATCACGGGAAAGATCTCAAGAACCTAAGATAAACAAATCCGATCCAGAGGTTCCAATGTATCCACAAATCCCGCAACAAACTCAAACACTCTTGCGTCAAGCTCCTATGCAACAGCCCATACCTCAATTTCAAAAAGACACTCCTATTACTATGACCTTTCAACCTGTGACTGATGAAAAATTGCTAAGAAGCTCACCCGCTCGTAGTAGACCCACAACACCAAGCTTAATCAACAAACCTGCTCCAATAATTCCACATTATCAAATGAATTTAGTAACTGTGGAACATTTGGCACCAGAGAGTCACTTATATGAGCCATCGAGTCCAGAGGTTAGTCGTTCTCCTACTCCGAAACCACGATCCCGCTCTCCAGCGCAAGGACCTCCGCCTAATCCTATGAAAGCACAGGCACCAAGAATTAAAGAAACAACCCCTCAACGTCATATAGGACATACTCTTTTATCACAAGCTACTTCCAATCTTCGAAAGGAACATGAATCAACCGAAAAAGATACGCTAACAGGCATTGATTTTACGAATTCTTCCCAAATAAAACCTTGGGCTCAAGACCAACCATCATTTATTCAAGAACAACAGCATTCTAATGTTGGGTATCAAAGTGAAAGTTATAATAGAGGCGAAACAAAAGTTAAGAAAGATTCTATGTTTCAACAAAATTATGGTCAACGGCAAATGCAGTCACAAAATGTGGTAGAACACGGCAGCACAACAATACAAACAACGAAAAAGACATTTGAAGAATTCGAAAACACAAAGTCTGCTAAAATGATAGAAATACGGAGCGGAGGCTCTTTGGCTGGTTGTATACAACAAGCCGAGTCTAATATTCGACCTTCTAATATTGTTGCTAAACGAGTAAATCCACCTGTTATGGATGTGTCTAGTTCCCAACAGAGTTCATCTCTTAATATTACTAATGACATTGTAGCTACTGCCAGTAGATCCATAGAAAGTTATCAACCAAAGCCTTTGATTTCTGGTGCTAACCAAGGCCCAGTGTGTGATCCTACCCCATCAACAGGTCCGAGTGTAGGAGCTACTCCTCGGGGCAAAACTTTTGGTGTATCGTCAGCCCCTAAACGAGGAAGGGGTGTCTTGAATAAGGCTGCACTGCCAGGCTCCCGTGTACCCCTTTGCGGATCCTGCAATGGGAATATTAGGTGAAGCACGATAAGCGATGTGTTGATTGAGTGTTGCATGTAGAGTGCTATAGTGATTTTCGGTATTATAATTTATAGAAAGATATATTTCTGTTGTACAAATATTTTTGCGATTATAGTGTTTATTTTAACGAGTTGTGGTGTTCGATTTACTTAAAACAGAACTAATACACTTCCTTGCTTATTAACATGCGAGTTTATGTGTTCTTTTTCTCTAACAGCTAACGAATCGCAGACGTCAAGCAGTCCACATAAGCCTGACTTCAAAAGTCCAGCTGAAGAGAGACTAATAAGAAAAATGGCAAAAATGGCTTTACAAGGATATGAAATCGGGATACAGAGAAAAATTAAACCTGCTGATCACATTCAATCTATGGCCAATATGATACAAGATACAATAGTGACTAAACATCCATTGAACGCTGATAATCATATGTCATCAGAAGAAAACAGCCGTGACAGTACCTTAAGACGTCCGTTAAATAAAAGTAATGATAGAGTATATAAGATTCCGGATAGCATAAATAATATCGGTGATAAAATTAAAGATACCATTATTATCAATCATCCAGCAACGCTTACTCTCAATAACAGTAGTGCTCCTGTGCCTCCGCCAATACCTAATTCACCTATACCAACGTTTAATGCTCAAAGCACACCAATAACTCACACTTTGAACTGTAATCCAAAAAATAAACAAGCTGATTTCCATAAAAAAAAAATGAGCAATAACTTTTCATCTGATCTCGATAAATCGCATAATGGCAGTGGCTACTCCAGCAGCAGTGATGATTCCAATAAAGATAAATTAGAAAATAATAATTATACTTTACGCAAAAAAAACGGGTTCGAAAAATCTTCTTTTCTAAATGGGATGAATGGAAATAATGAAATAAACAAATGCGAAATAAAAGTCGATAATAATTATTCCAATACACTAAATAAAAGAAAAATTTTCGAAAAAAACAACGCAATTAACGATATAAATACGAGTGCTAAATTTGGAGACAAAGTTAAAAATAACACAGATCCAACACAACTGATGACAGAACAGAAGACAGACAACAATATAAGTCAAGAAGAAGAGGTAATAAAAAAAGGTTTGTCTCATAACTTACATGACAATACATTGTACACATACAAACCTACTATGATAAATAATAATAACGGAGGCCATGAGATGAATACACACGGTGAAAACGCGAAAGAAAGGATGGTATCAGAGGTCATCGACGTTAAAGAATCCTCTATGAATGGAGATAAACAAGAAGACGATGAATCAGAAACAGTTGTGAGACGCAGACACAAAAATAATATTAGAAATGATGATGGTAGACGAGACTCTCATATCGTTACTAGACCTCTAAGCACTATGACTTCAGCAGATGTAGCAGACGGACTGTATCCCGTGTGTCATAAATGTGACAAAGCCATCACAAGGTAACGTAAAATTAATTTTCTATACAAATAATACCCAACCCAGCTCAGTATCAGTAAGTGACGGATAATATTATTAAAGCATGTTTTATTTAAAGCATGGTTGTTTTCTAACTTCTTTAACAGCATTTATCGTCTACAAAGAAAGACGAAATGAAAAATATTTTCCAAAATCATTTCTTTGCCTATTGCAGCAGCCACGGTTAAGTCATCGGCCGCTGGTTTTTATCACGGGTTTTGATCCGCGTCGACATTCTCTACCAGTCGCTCACGAAAAAAAATTCCCTTCTAAATTTTCAGTTTATTTAGGCAACACCAAGTGACACAACAATTAAAATAGTAATTATAATAATTATGTATATTGAGGTTCATATCGAAAATACACCATCAATTTTCAAGTTACTGGTATTGAATTAAAAATCACACGTCACACGACACCGTAGCCTATAGACGCTTGTGATTGTTGAGAGGACCCACTCTGCTAAGCCTTAAAAATCGCAAGGACCAGGGTCCAGGGACATAACACTGTGTAGTGTTGTGTCTCTGCTGTGTTGTGTCCCTGCTGTACATCAGATGCTCAGTCACTACTGTAACATTTTACTTGACATGATCTTCTGTAAGGTGTAGGTACTGCTAAAAGGGCAGTTCGTTTTAAAAGCAAGAGATATTGTTTAATTTTATTATCGTTCGCCCTACCACTTTTAAACTCTTATTTAGATGGATTTTTAATATTTCAATTAATGTTGCTTAGGGGGCCATTTATAACGGCACTCGGCCGCATCTGGTGCCCGGAGCACTTCGTATGCGTAAACGCAACATGTAGGCGCCCGCTGCAGGACATTGGCTTCGTTGAGGAGAATGGCCAACTATATTGCGAATATTGCTTCGAACAATACATCGCACCAGCTTGCAACAAATGCCACGCGAAAATTAAAGGCGTAAGTATTGATATTTCATTATGTGATCCCTATCAATGCCTTTACATAAATACTGACACGAGTGTTTATTTCAGGATTGCCTGAACGCTATTGGAAAACATTACCACCCAGAATGTTTTAATTGCATCTACTGCGGTAAACTCTTTGGTAACAATCCATTCTTCCTAGAAGATGGCTTGCCATACTGTGAAGCAGGTACGTATCTCTAGGTGATTTTTTATTTTCCCAAATAAAAATATACTACTAGCCATAGTACTATGAAAATATAAAATTTTCAGATTGGAACGAGCTGTTTACAACGAAATGTTATGCTTGCGGATTCCCTGTGGAAGCCGGCGACAGGTGGGTCGAGGCGCTCAGCAATAACTACCACAGTCAGTGCTTCAACTGCACGGTGCGTATGATGAGACATTTACTAAATTCAAATACACATCATGTCTATCAATCAATTTTGGTATTAATTTGTTTTTTATTTGGATGAGAAGAGATTTACCTGCCAAACAAATCCAATATCATAAAATAGTCAAAACATAAGATGTTGCAAGACATACAAGAGATTCGGAACATTTCATTTAGTGTTACAGACACGGTTATAATTAAAAGGCATAAAACGGGTAAGCATTATGACGGATGACAATACAAACTCAAGAACTATATTATGAACAAACAGACTGATAGACAGACCGACTCATCAATTCATAATATAATTAAAATTGAGGCCTGTTGGAGACAATTGCTGTTACTAATATGACAGCGAGCACGTCCTCTTAGCCGTGTTAATTGAACCTTTTGACTTCATAAATTGTAATGGTTAAATATGTATCATAGAATGTGTTACCCTTTAACTGATATGGACATCGATTTACCATAGCATCTCTAATCAATTAATTACACCAACATTTTATGTAGCTATACAAAAAAAAATTGATTTACACCTTCCCAACACATATAATAATTTAATTAAATAAAAATGTCCCAATTTCAGAAAACACATATTTATGTTTCAACCCTTGACATACAATCAAATTAATTTGCCCACAATTAGTACAGGCTCGTCATACGCTGCCACTTTGTGTTACTTTTTGAGCTCGAATAACAAAGTATCTTGTGTGTGTGCCCCTCATAGTGTGTCCCGTATCATTATTATTAACATGTGTTAAATAATGTACATATACAAATAAATAATTACATATAAATAGTTGTATTCTAAAACTTCCCAAAGTTCAGGAAGGTTCAATCTTTCATTTATGGTCTATAATTTTTATACTTATATTAATGGTGCTTGTAGAAAGGCTTTGTTTTATATTATAAAAAAACGATGGACGAGTTTTCGTAGTTTTGGCTATTTTATGTATATTATCCTTTTACTTGTATTGAATTTATCATAAATATATAATAAATTGTGATGTTTATTATTAAAAATAACACAGTTTCTTAATAAATCGCATGATTCCTTATGATTAAGTTTTATCAGAAGAAGACCTAGAACATGCTTTTATTTAATTTGTTAAGTTAAGTAAACTGTAAATCCCACCTTGATCATCATGCTTATATAAAAATCTAGTTGGAGTTAATAGATACCTTCATTTTATATATAAAAAATATATTTATTAGCATATTAGAAGTAGGTCGTAGGTACCTACATAAAAAGTAAGTTGGTATACTTGCACGTATATATTAGATATTCGTCCGATTCTACAGATGTACTTTTCAGAAGGTAATTTGAATAATTATTTTTAAATACCTACTAATATATACATACCTACGTAGTTACGACAGCCTTTTGATCAAGGAGCAGTATTTTTGAACCACATATAGACATTTTATAAAAAATATTATGACCACATAAACAAACGATAGATAACATTTTATGTCTTGTACATTACAGGTATGCAAAAAGAATCTCGAAGGACAGAGTTTCTTCGCAAAGGGAGGTCGACCTTTCTGCAAATCTCACGCCCGCTAAAAGTCCTCTGCTACTTATTTATAATACAGACACTGTTTACTCGACTACTACATTTCGGCCAGTCTCTCCTTCGCCTCTAACCCCTCCGCCCATAACTAAATCCTCGCCTCAACGGACGAGGAAGTTGGAAACACCCCTCCACTTTGATGGAGGTGTCCATTCCGATATTAGTAGCGGGGAAGAAAATCAGTTCAAAACAGAAAAATCCGAAGGAGGACATACAGATGTTATAGAGACGCCAAGACCACAGTCTAATAATTTCCAAGATGGTCTGTTCTCGGACATAAGGAGCACAGATGGTAAATTACTCAGCAAAGTTACCGTCGATCGAATTCACAGCTCGTCTCATCATAATGTCACAGACTCACCCAGCATTAGTTTAAATGATAATAAAGATTACGTGGACGAAATTGTAAAAACAGAGACGATCACTAACGAAGACGTAATAAAGGTGAAGTTTACTCCGGTGTTGCCTGAAATTGATTCACCCCATTTACACACACCGCTGCACTTTCAGTCCACCCAAAGGAGAACTCCTTTTGAGTATATAAAATATAACTTTGAAGATTTACAGAGTTACAAAATAGTAAGCTCTTTGTGTAAAGACAAATTATTCGAATCAGACAAAAATAACATCATTGGAGAAAGCACAATCGGTCTGTTTACTGACGAATCGGTTGGAAGGTCGCACAGCCCGTTGATGAACTTGTTACTTTCAGAGCAATTGACTAAGATAGATAGTTATCTACAAGAATCATTAAACGCGTGCTCCGAACGTGAGAGCAAGGATCAATCTATGACTCTATTGAGAAAAAGCGAAGAAATAATATCCGAGAAAACAGTCACAGATAACACCAATTCCTTTGGAAATGAAACATATTACAGTAACAGCTCAAATACTCCTGATGTCGGTCCAAGTAACGAAAACAACGATATTAAAATAAATTATAAAGAGATAGCAGAAAAAGATAATACTATAATAAGAACATCCAAATTAAACAGTGTTGGCAAGCCTGGAGTATTCAGAGTTATATATAACATGCCAGTACATTATCATGCAGCAATTATTTGTTTCATATTAATTGTATATAACCTGATTTATCAATATATTAAACAAAATTGTCAAGGAAGCAAAATATAATAATAAGTTTGAAAAAATATTTATGAAACTAGTCATTATATTCATGGATATTCAATTTTAAATTGGTAATCCTTATTGGTAATGTTGGTATGTATACTTGAGCTACAGCTGTAAATATTGACTCCCATTCATCTTGTATTTGAGTAACATTTATATTACATAAACATATTAACAAATTAGAGCTTTTTTACACTTATAAATCACTGGCAATATCGTGATATTTCACAGTTTCCCCTAATTTAAATAAGGCTTTGTATACAGCTTCCGGAATGTTGCAGTAAACTGTTACTAACATTAACAGTAGTCATATAATAATAATGAATCTATGAAGCATTAATATGCAACATACTTAGAGTAATAGCTCTACTGGTGCACCAAGTGTATAAGGTTTTATTATAGTGTCATAATAAGATATATCCATCATGTTCTACAAACAATATTGTCATCTATAAAACTTTAGAATGTGTTATTGTAGGTATTTTAATCCTTGTAATACCATATATTTTTAATACCATAACAATTTATTTGATATAATGAATACTTTAATTAATATTTACTTTTGATGATAATCAATCATATTTTTAAGAACTATTTATTTAGTTTTATATAACTGCAGTTAGCAATATTGCATAAGAATTGTATCTGAGCTTAAATAAAGTATTTTATTTTAGGTATGTTCTTATTTAGTTTCCCCATACTCTAAATTGTATGCTGTACATTAAGTTATTTTCCTACTGCAAATATATTATGATGAAAATAACCAAAAATACATTCAGTGAATATGCTACCAGTGCCCGTAGCATGAACTTTTTCGACAACGTATTCGAATATGTAACTCGCGAAATGTAAAAATTGTCATACTAATTTTTAGTTCCACTTTTCACCCCCGCAGCGCTGTTCATTTTTCAATACAAAAATAGTCGAAGGCGATTCGAAAACGTTGTCGCAATTATTCATGCTAGCCCTACAGAAGCATCAAATTATTGAGTTAAAATCCAGTATTAAAATAAAATACATATGAAGATGAAATTGAACAATACAATTAAAAATCTCCAGTCCTCTTATAGTGTTTTATTAACTAATGAAATGTCTACAAATAAATAAAGTATCAATACAATATGCATATGATTTTAACAAGAAACATACCCCATCTTCAGTCAGTATCGCTTCGCAGTTTTGGAGGTTTTGCCAGGACTATTTCTTGATTGCCAAACATATATTCATTGATCCTGCAATGAAAATTATTTATGTTGTGATCCAAATCTAAGGCATACATCCTACTATTGTAAATACATACATACATATCATCACAGCAAGTCTCTCACAGTGTAGACAAGCCATTGTAAATTAGAAGATATATAATGTTTACAAGTAAGAATAGACCAACTTTGACATGTTAGCTGCTGTGTATAAGATTCTAAGAATCTTCTTAATAATATGAATACTACTTAAATTAATAATACTGGTCATAACCAGTCAGGCCAAAATTACTCTTGCCAATTTGTTTATTCTAAAGATATAGGTTATCTTTAAAATACTACAAGTTGGCAAGAGTAATTTTAGCCTTACTGGTCATAAATGGTCACCACAGCCTACAGATGCTTGCAATACTGGAGACCCACTGCTTACCATCTGGTGGGCTGTGTGCTTGCATAGCAATTTCACAGTATAAAAATACCACATCAGTTTAGAGTAGTGTGAGTAGACTGTGATCTTCTGTAAGGTGGAGGGAGTTCCTCTATACTTACCTACATCTTTTTTACCTTTTTATATGAATAATCACTGTAAACAAGTTTTAGTTAGTTCAATACCTTATAAAAGGGTGTTGGCATGTATGAATTAAACTTACAAGTCCCAATTAAGTCCAAGTCCAATAAAGGTGAATGTTAAGAATCCATGCCACAGTGTAGTAATTATTGGTATCGGTTGTCTTTTGTGTCCAAAATTTTTAAATGTCCTGTAATTGACTGGTACTAGTTTCCATTGCTTCAGTATTTTGCTTGGTATCATCATTTTAATCTGATCAAAGCAATCAATAGGACCAAATATTGTAAATGGAATCTTTTACTCCTTCAATCTAAGATAGGAAAATGCGATGAAATATGTGAAAACCTGTGAAAACTTATAGTACTATCCTGTAAGTCGTATAGTAGTCTTTGATACTATCTCTAGCATAGCGGTTTTATTCTCTTGGGAACTATCTGTGCATTTTCTTAAGTTCTTTTTGGAGCGATGAGCTTATTAAATAGGTATTGTTTCTTTTTCTCCGTCCGTCTCCGTCAAATTTTACCGATAACAAAACTTGACGACGTAATGCAAAAATTAAATGAAAAAAACGAATGAATGACATTTGATGATTCATTGATTGATTTGACTGACTGTTGACACAGAGGGCACAATGTACTTCTTCTTCTTCTTCTTCCTAAGTATGGCAATCAATCCCTTCAGGGACTATTTTTGCCAGTGTCGAGTGTTAGAGAATTTTCATGTTGCAAAATTTCTCGTGTTTGCCGCATTAAAATGCCTAGTGTCATGCATTCTAACGCCCAATGGAGTTTCTGGAGACAACCCACGGCAGTAGCAGATCGTAACACGCCTTTAGATTAGAGGTAACCTATTGACCAAAATGATAAATCACTTAACCCAAAAGTCGTATTATAGCATTATTTGCAATGCTCCTATAAATCAGTCACTAAATGAAACTTTACTGCACATATCGACACCAAAAATACACATTAAAGATCACTATACCACAATTTACGACACACTGGAAAAAATCTCAACCGCTCCGCCTGATTCCCGCCAAAAACTCCCACAATGTACTTAACCACTACGTATAATGTGCTTCTTCGTAACTATGGCAATCGATCCTCTTCAAGGACTAGTCTTGCCAGCGTCAAGTGTTTAGAGAATAATCAAGTTTCTATTTTTTTTTTGCGTTTGTTGCATTAAAATGTCAATGTTTGGGAATTATACGTTCGCATTGAGATTTCATCAAAACACCATTATCACCATGAATATTTATTGCACTTAGTATTTAAGGGTAACATATTTTAATGTATTGAATTATAACAATGCCAGTTTGGTAAGTTTGAAATCGACGCCTTGGAAAAGTTCCTGAAGTTGTAGTGCTGCCACTCACAATATAATGAGGCCAGTGTCGTGCATAAACTAAAGCGATAATGTTCAAAGGACTAGATGCCACAATGACATGCATTCTGAGTTTTTGGCGGGAATCAGGCGGAGCGGTTGAGTTTTTTTTCCAGTGTGTCGTAAATTGTGTTATAGTGATCTTTAATGTGTATTTTTGGTGTCGATATGTGCAGTAAAGTTTCATTTAGTGACTGATTTATAGGAGCATTGGAAATAATGCCATAATACGACTTTTGGGTTAAGTGATTTATCATTTTGGTCAATAGGTTACCTCTAATCTAAAGGCGTGTTACGATCTGCTACTGCCGTGGGTTGTCTCCAGAAACTCCATTGGGCGTTAGAATGCATGACACTAGGCATTTTAATGCGGCAAACACGAGAAATTTTGCAACATGAAAATTCTCTAACACTCGACACTGGCAAAAATAGTCCCTGAAGGGATTGATTGCCATACTTAGGAAGAAGAAGAAGAAGAAGACATGCATTCTAATACTTAAGGTAGTCTCTGGCTGAAAACAATCCACGGCAGTAGCAGATCGCAACTAGTGGTTATCTCAGAGTACATAATCACTACGTTTTGTGGTTTGTACTTGTGGTGGTATGTACTCTGTGATCGCAACATGCCAGTTACATTACATCAGAGTTAACCTATAGCTCAAAATGTTAAATTATGCTCATGGTGTGATTAATCACTATACTTAAGCTTAGAAAAAATAATTGCTACAGGGCGGGGTTTTGAACCTGGGTTCATCAGATGATAGGCCGTTGCTTCAACCATAAGGCCGCCACTGCTTCGCCTGATTCCCGCCAAAAAAATACAATAGGGTGATTTAAAAAAAAATGACCCAGGGAAGATCCGGAAATATAAATATGGGATTCAATGAAATTTATTTACTCTGGTATCAAAGAATATGTAATTAACTAGCTAAATATGCTATTAAAATTAAAATTTAAACATAAATATGAGAAATATTCAAGTTTTTCGGTCAACATAGGACGCAAAGAGTTCCTGTACGTCACACAATATTATAATCAGTCAGAAATAAAACAACCAGGTATTTATACTTTATAAAAATATGGTATGGTAAATATACTTTTAGACATAAAGATAAACATTATGTTCGAACACCTAAACATACTCAAAGCTCAATAGTCTACAAGTAAGAAGTATTCGAAATCTCAGAGAGCACCGTGGGACACATGAAATCTTCACCTCCTGTCGTGCTTTTTTTTAAAATATAAATACATCTATCGTCCTTTTATGGTGTTTTTCAATTTAATTTGATTTTAAAATGTCTGCCTTAATCATATAACATTTCACATCTTTTAGACCAGCTTGACCGGCTTGTTTTCATGCGGCCCGCGACGCATGTCTTAATCAGAAAATTGTTTTGGACATATTCTTGTAACATAATAAAAATAAATAAATAATACCAAATATTGCTTTATTATGTTATGATCAAGAATAAAATTCTACTATTCAAACTATTTATGTCCAAAACAATTTTCTGATTAAAACATGCGTCGCGGGCCGCATGAAAACAAGCCGGTCAAGCTGGTCAATCATGCGAATGCCATTAATTTCTTTCTCAAGTAATCAATGACCTACTTGTGGGGTTCCGTAACATAAGACACTTAAATATGTAAGAAATCCGGCGAGTTTAGTTACCTTAAATAATAATAATAATGTTTGGACATTATCACACAATGGTTAGGAACACTCGCTTAATCTCCTAAAACACCCTCTTGGGAGTATTTTTTCGTTACTTATAAATAAATAATAGAACTTTATTTTGTCCAAAGGCGGATTTATTATCTAAACAAAAATATGACATTAAGTATGAAATGATCTTACTTATTAATAGTAATTATGAGTAATAAACCAAACAAATATATGCCCTATGTACATTATAAAATAGGCAACTAGCTTAGTCGTATAATATACTTAAAAATATGTACACTAGTACTATAGAAAATATTTTGTGTCCATCTCTGGATAAACACAACACATTTTCTAGAAATCATATCTTGTATCTTATTTGATAATAAAAATCAGTGGGTAACAATACAAACTGTTTATCTTTTCTTGTGGAAATAGAATAAGTAATCACATGACTAAAAAACAGATTTGCTGTGTCTTGAAATACATTAACAATAAAAATCACAAACGTTCAAATAGGACTACCTATCTTTTTTCTTATTGTTAGTGACATCATGAAAATTGGTCTATTATCAAGGATTAATACACTATTATCAAATGCAATTCACCTTACTTCATATAAAATAACCCTTCAATGTCGAAGTTCATAAACTAAAATAGCGCAGTACAGCAGATTAAATTCAATCATTAATGGATCTTAGGTCAAAACCAAATAAGATGGAATTATTATGGAATAATATGTCAAGCACAATCTTATTGATATATTACTTAGAAAATCCTGAAAATGCTATGAGAGAGAATTCACAGTTGCTTGGAATACATTGTGTTCTCAATCTGAGATGCTGTTTCCGTATTAGTCATCGAACTTTATGGAATGGACACCAGTATCGATGGCGCCCCCGCGATACGAGCCTCTCTTCTTTTTAGTCTTCTCGTGCTTGAAAGATTTACCGCGGGTGTGTTTCAAGTCTTTGCTCGCACGCTCTCCCCAAGACCCGCGAGCTCCACTCTACATGAAACATCAACAGTGAACTGTACATTTTACAAACCAAAACATTTTTTGACTTGTATTCTTCTCAAGGTTACCAATATTTGTTGATTTTGTAGCTCAGCAAATTTGAGATAACCTTGGATCACCTACTTTTAAATGAATTTCCAGTTATTGAATAATATTGTTACTTTTAAATTAAATACTATTACGTAATTACTCAAAAACGATTTTTTTGTTTTGAGAATTATCTCCTCCTTCGAAACTTTTTCTGTCATTGAATCCACCTTTATTGAATCCCCCCCGATCTCCACCCCAAGAGTGTCGGTCGCCACGCCCACCACGGCGGTCCCCACCACGTCCACCTCGGTCAAACCCTCCACGTCCGCCCCTATCGTTAAAGCCTCCGCGACCTCCTCTGTCGCCGAAACCTCCCCGGCCACCCCGGCCCCTGTCTCCGTAACCTCCCCGTCCCCCCCTGTCACCAAAACCTCCACGACCCCCCCTATCCCCGAAACCTCGTCCACCGCGACCGCCCCTGAAGCCGCCTCTACCACCACCCCTATCGTTGAAACCGCCTCCACGGCCACGGTTAAATCCGCCGCGTCCACCCCGTTGGTTCCAGTTTCCTGACCTATTGCCTTCAGACTCATCTTCGTTTCCTTCAGCATCTCCGTTTTCGCCCTCCTGATATAAAGAGCATTAATTAAATAAAACCAAGACAACCCTATCTATCTATGTATATAATGAGAAAGTGATAGAAGTAAATGCCCGAAATTCTAAGCCATAAACAGTAAGTAAATATTCGTTCAAAATATTCAATTAATGAATGACAATACATAGAGTTGCCTTGGCTTGTCTAACTTTAGGGCATTTACCTTAGCGTCGAAGGAATTATCTTTTAGTCTAGGATCCACAGCTACTTTCTCAGTAACAACTCTTCGGAATGGGGTTGGCTTATTGTTCGATCCATTAACTTTTTCATTCGGTGTAGAGACATTATTAGTACCCTAAAATTTAATTTATTAATTTAATGTAATAACAAGGTATCATTTCCTATGGTAATAGGTAGATAACATTGATAAAGAAAAATACTAACTTTTGACCGCGACTGTCTGCATAGAAATAGACAATGATTTTTAATCATAGAAAATAAAATAAAATTTCACTTCAGGTCATGGCATATTCTGTATACCAACTTTTTTTTTAATCCGTTGAACCGTTATTGCTTGATTGATTAACAAAAAAACGCACTAACTTTCGCATTTATATATATTAAAAACTAATCGTCCTGGCTTTGCAAGGATAGTAGAAAACACCTACATCTATTGCACGTAGGCCAGCTGCATATTCCGGTTAACCAGACCAATGAACAAACAATGTTTTTTTATTCATGGTCCAGATGACTGAACCATCTTAACTATAATGCTATGAGACTCTGGTACTTTCATCTAAAATAATTAAAAATGCTAGTCCTTGTATTATATGTTCATAGAAGTATGCAATCCATTGTCCTGACAAAATCTTTGTTAATTTCATTTTTATTTAGGACAGGACAAGACGGGACCACACAATTATCATGGAAATACAAAAATATGATTAGTAAATAATTTGTACTACTTACTTTTACAAAGTTATTGTATGGCTTCTTTGCCGGTACTGAATCATCACTTGAAGCTTTCCTTTTTTTAGCCACTTTAGTAGGAGGTTCATCATCATCGTCTTCATCGGAAGAATCTGCTTTTTTAGCAACTTTTTGCTTAGGCTCATCATCACTACTGTCATCATCTGAAGAATCTTGTTTCTTTGCTGGCGTTTTTGGTGTCGGTGTTGTTTTTGGTGCAGATTTAGGGGATTCGTCTTCACTGCTATCATCACTGTCCTCTGATGATTCTGCTTTTTTATTACCTGTAGGTTTAATTTTAGTAGCTTGTGGTTTAGCTGGAATTGTCTTGGGCTTTTCATCCTCACTACTATCTTCCTCTGATGAAGAATCTTTTTTGGCAGTAGCTTTAGTTACTGGTTTTACAGGCGTTGCTTGGGGTTTTTGTAGTGCCTTTTGAGGTGTTTTTGTTTCTTCTTCATCACTGCTATCATCACTATCCTCTGAAGATTCATGTTTCTTCGCTGGTGTACCCTTAGCTGCTGTTTTGGCTGGGACTTGTTTTGCTGCAGGCTTAGGGGTCTGAACTTTCGTTTTTTCATCACTGCTATCATCACTGTCATCTGAAGATTCCTGTTTTTTAACAGGTGCCGTTTTTAAGGCAGGTTTCACTGCTGCAGCTTTTAATGTAGGTTTTGCAGGTGTTTTAGTTTGAGGTGTATCTTCATCACTACTATCATCAGATGAAGAGGCTGGCTTGACTTGTACAGTTGTAGTGGATGTTGCCTTCGCAATAGTTTTTTGAGGTTGTTTATTTTTACCAGTGTCATTTGAAGTATCTTTATTTTTACCTGGCATAGCTTTAGCTGGAGTAACAGCAGCCTTGGGTGTTTGTTTCAAAGCTGCCTTTGGTTTATCCTCACTGTCATCACTATCATCAGAAGATGATTCTTGCTTTTTAGCAGGTGTAGCCTTTACAGCTGCCTTAGCTGGAGTAACAGCAGGCTTTACAGTTTTTTTTGTATCATCATCATCACTTTCATCACTATCATCAGATGATTCCTGTTTCTTAACCTGAGGTTTGAGGGCTGGTTTGACTGGTGTAAGTTTAGCAATAGGCTTCTTCTTAGCTTTTTCCTCTTCACTATTGTCATCACTGTCTGATGAAGACTCTTGCTTTTTTGCAGATGGAGCTTTTGCTACTGGTGCTTGTTCCTTAGCAGACTTTTGTTTCTGCTTTGGTTGATCATCTTCACTGCTGTCACTATCATCAGAAGACTCTTGCTTTTTAGTGACTTTCGGTGTTGTGCTTATGGGTTGTGGTTTTACTGGTTGCTTTTTTGGTAATGAAGTTGCATTATCATCACTACTGTCACTGTCATCAGATGATTCTCGTTTTTTTGCTGCAGGTGGTTGTTTTTGTTTCACCTGAAAGTTATATTGATTTAAAACTTTGATTGAAGGAAACTTGAAGGAACTTTGAAGGAATTTATATATTCAGAGGTAGTGACGAATAAGATTATTAAAATCATAGATGTTTCATGAATTGAGTATCATCATCTAAAATGAAAATAACATGTAAAAAAAAATTGGAACTCAAAATATTAAGTTGACCCAAAGCCTCATTCCTAGCTTGTTCTCATTATATATATTTTTAAACAAGATGCCAGTTACCTTTTTCATCATAAAAATTACAAACCTGTGTTGTTTTGGCCTCATCTTCAGAGCTGTCAGAATCTGATGAATCTTGTTTCATCACTGCTGGTCCCTTTCCATTTAACTGAGGTGCCTTTTTGGGCTTTTCATCCACACTTAAATCACAAACCAATAGTCAATTTAATATACATATTTTTATTTAGAAAAAGAAGCATTATATTGTGTGGGTGGAAGCCACACAAACAAACTGAAAACACTTAATCATCAAGATTTTGCAAATACATTTAATCCAACAAGTGGCAGCATTCTTGGCACGCTCCCGCATGATTCTAGTTTGGGTCAGATCTTTTATCTATAAGTAGGTGGGTTTAGTTCTGATTTTTTGTAAATAGTTTAATCTGTTTTGAATAAAGCATTAAGAATTGATCCACCAAGTCAACTTTTAAATGGATTCATCCAACACTGTTAAGAAACAGATATTTGATACAAATAAATAAAATGTGTCTGCTGTAATTTCAAAATAATGAGTGAGAAAATGAACTTATAATAAAATATATCAAAAATAAATATATTAATTCATATCACCATAAAGAGCAATGGCCAAATGGGAAAACTCAAATAATTAAAATGCATTAACACTTTCACAATATTGAGAGAAAAATATTACCCAGATTCCTAGTAAGGTGTAGCATCAATGAGTGTAGTTAGTATAGTGAGATACAAGTGAACAGGAACATTAATGTAATACTATGGTTATTTGGTGAATAGTTTTAGATATAAGTTAAAATAACATGTGAACAGTTTTTCATGGTTTTTATTTACCTGTTAGCTGCATTCTTTGTCAGTGTGTTGCCTTTCTTCTTGTACCAAAGGAGGATATCAACAAGACTAGGCAAATTCTTGCCTCGGGGTTTCTGTAATTACATAAGTGGGTATACAATAAATATTAGTGCCTTCCAAATGCCTAAATATATTTTTCTGGTTTATTAATCTTTCATTTTGATTTTCTTACAAAGCAGGATCTATCAGTTGAATTATTGGTGAAAAGCAAATCAAAATGGTGAAATGCCCAAGGTATCTCAGACAGAGACCAATTGCTTGAAACTACCACATGACCAATATGAGATGAACACAACACAAAGTAACTATTTCTACACTAGTCATCATTCTCCTGCCCTTATCCCATATTATTTGGGGTTGGCACAATATGTATTTCTCTTCCATCCTTCTCTCTCAGCCATCATCTCTGTATTCACTTCCTTTCTGGCCATGTAATCTTTCACACAATCCATCCATCTTTTCTTAGGTCTACCTCGACCTCTAGACCGGTCTACATTCATACATAAAACCTTTCTTATCACCACATTATCTTCTTTCCTCCGCATAACCTGCCCATACCATGACAAAACTCCTCATCATTTCTGTCACATACTTTCAAACTACCTCTTATACATCCATCACAATATTTGCATTTCAGTTGCATGCAGTCTTCTTTCATCCGTTGCCTTTGTGGCCCAACACTGATCCATACATGACAGCAGGCCTTATCATATTCTTATAAATTTTCCCTTCAAGCTTTTGAGGGAATCAAGGGAGGGACCTGCTTCCATATCTACAGTAGTATTAGAGGAAATATTTTTATTTTTTGTTTATAATGTATGTATATTGATTTTGAAAATTATTTCATTAGTACATCTCACTAAAATATGACATTATTCTGAATAATTTAAGAAACTTTATTTTTGTAATACACTTACTGAGATTATTTGGACAATGAAATGTCTTTGCCGACTACGATAGTAGCCGGATAGTCGGCTTTACAGACTAGACCTAGTTATTCTTAATGCACTAAGAGGGTCAAGAAACTTGTGGGTGCCCAAGGGGAAACATCCAAATAACTGGACCACGGCATAATCAAGTGATTCCGACACGAGCAAAGTGGCGGTGGAAATATATTTAACGTATACATCTGTAAAACCAAATACCTATAACATAACCTCACTTTTTAAAACTTTTTTATAATGCGTGCAGACTGCAGAATGCAGACAGCCATCTCTATCCGTGACTACTAAAGGTAACAACCCCCTCCCACCCCCTGTACCCCTTTATACCATGCCCACATGTTCATTATAATAAATATTACTATTCAATAAAACAGGCATGTTCAAACGAGAATGCACCTAACTATTGATTTAAATATTTTAAGAACTAGAATTTCACAAGAGGCGGCCAGGCATGACAAAATGGAAGTCTCTTAGGGATGAAAATTATTTATTCAGCAACTAGGGTCGTTGGTATAAAATATCTCACATAGTATTTATTTGATCTAAATCATATTCGTCGCGTAAACACTATAACATCAATGTGTTAGCAATACAAAATGCAATCGCACACGTGTATAGTGATATTAGTGATCAAGCGTGTACAACCACACGTGGTTTTTTTGGGAAAAGGTTCTTACCGCTTTGGTTATCTTCAAAAACTGCTGAGCCAATTCTTTGTGCTCAGTCTGAATATACTGGTGAATTAAAGAAATTGCTTCTGTTTGAATTTCAGCCGGGACCCCCATTTTAACACTTTTATATCAATGCACGGCGCAATGTCCACACGCCGTCCTCAACTGTAATGTGTGTGAGTGAAGTGAAGTGAGCCAATCAGTGAATGTAGTGAGTGAACTGAGTAGTGTAGGAAGGAACCAAAGAGAAAGAAGACAAAAGATGAACAAGGGTTTTTTTAATTATTTATTTGGTCATGACTCGGGCAGCAGTCTTTCGGTTGCAAGGTAGTAGGTAGATCCACGATCTACATTGTCCTATGTAAGTGTATTATCTATTATCTACATGCTACGAACAGCGAGCTTTAGTTATTATTCAGTGTCGGTACCAATAATATTTTTCGACTGCGTACCTTCAATACAAAAATAATCGAAGGTGTTACGAAAACGTTAACGCAAATTATTGATGCTCGCGCTACGGAGCTAAGAACCGTCTAGAACGTAGCTAATAATTGTACGTATGTATTATATTATCTCTATACTCTCTATAGTCTCAACTTCAACTTCAACTTCATTTTCTGTTAATTTACAATGAGCGCATATTCTTCTTCTTCTTCCTAAGTATGGCAATCAATCCCTTCAGGGAATATTTTTGCGAGTGTCAGAGAATTTTCAAGTTTCAAAATGTCTTGTATTTGCCGCATTAAAGTGCTTAGTGTCATGCATTATAATGCTTAATGGAGTTTCTGGAGATAATCCACGGCAGTAGCAGATCGATACACGCCTTTAGGTCAGAGGTAACCTATTGACCAAAATGATAAATCACTTAACCCAAAAGTAAAGAAGAAAGAAATAAAAACGAAACACTGCAAACAAATCCCAACCACTCCTTCTGATTCCCGCCAAAAACTCCTTTCACTTTTTTTCTTTATGAATGGCGTAGAGGGAGAAGATGATTGGCTTATGCAGGGTTGCCAGTACCAACGAAATTTTTGACGTCGTTTGACGTACAAGACAAGGTATGTCATCTCTGTCACTGTCAGTAGTATGTGCAATATTATTATTACCTTTTCTCTATGGTAAATGGTTATATCAAAACTTCTCCAAAATCTACAATCTCGAAGACTTCTCTCAGTCAGTTAGATTCTTCATTCCATTACTTTATTTATAATAATAAATCAAGTGAATTTTCTAGCTTAATTAATGGATGTCATTGAAGGACGACCCTACTAGTTAACATAATTAATTTTAACTTATCATCTATAATTTAGTTGTAAATTACTGAAATAACTAAAATAGTCCATGTTACTGAAGGTGCCATGTTTTGATTTAGCTTTGTCGATACTCGATATTCAATGCGATCGTAAATGTGATTCGTGAACGAGTGATGTTACGTAGATGGTGTAGGCATTAGAATAGGACGGAAGCACAATGCCAGTACAACAAATAAATGTAAAGAATTCATCAGATATAGAGAGTTGGGATTGGGGCGGTGGATGTGGCAGGGAGCCGATACGTACGGGGTCGGGCAGCAGCCGCACGTCATGTAGTAACTCCAGCGGGGATATTTGCCGCATCTGCCACTGCGAGAGTGAGGCCCACAACCCACTCCTGGCACCCTGCTACTGCTCAGGTCAGACTCTTTAAACTGTCCCTTCTAATGTTGATCCAAAGATGACAATTGATGATTTACCAACAGCTAAACCATTTTTGATAATTCTTTTGTTAGTTAAAATCCATGCAACTTTTTGAGGTCTAAATAGTTGGAATATATATGTATTTATAAAACAGCATCATCTATTACTGCAATAAATAATGCATTTAAAAATGTCTCTCACTTTTAACACACAGGTACACACTTTCTGTATCTATCACATGGTAATCATTCTAGCAGTATGTGTTCAATTACATAAATATGCTTTAAATAATATTCTGTGACTAACATAATAATAGAAACATAATATAATAATTATGTCTACTTACAAATCAATTATTACAAATCAGTGACGAAAATTCTTATTATAACTTTAATGTGAGTTAGTAATTATTAATATAAACCAACACACACATAAACTATGTTGGTTTGTGAATGTGGGGCAAGTGAAATAGTACAGAGAATATTAAAATATTGTCAGTGATACAGCAATACTACATAACTATGTAACATTTCATAATCTATACTTATAATAAAACTGTAACAGGTCCAATTCTGTACATTGAAGATATTTTGAAAATTCTTTTGGAGGGCTCCCTGTAGTCAACCTGTACTGAACTGTAACAAATGTTCTTTTGAAAAAAAAAATATTGGGTTCCACGCAACATTGAAAACCCATGAAATTGTATCTTTCCCCAAAATCTGAACAGTTGAACTTTCACTGGTAGATAGCTGATGCTAAAAAGCGTACCATAGGCTACTTTTAAGTTTAAAAAAACTTGGGTTCCGCTAAACAAAAAAAAGGCCATATAATTGTGAACAAAATCTGTACGGTGGAACTGTCACTGGTAGATAGCTGATGCTAAAATGCGTAAAATAGGCTACTTTTATTTCGGAAAATAATTAAGGTTTCGCGCACCAAATAAATCCATGAAATTTTGAACAAATTCCGAATGGTTGGACCGAGATGAACGGAACATTCCCTAGCAGATAAAGGTTTTTTTATACTAGGTACCAAGGTGGCACACAAGCATACGACCCACCTGATGGTAAGCAGTCACCGTAGCTTATAGCCGCTAACAATACCAGTGGTATCACTATCGCCTTGCTAACTATGCTATTGATGAGAACTAACTATGCTAGCATTTATACTAGCGCAGCGTGTCCCCGTGGAGTACTGGCAACTTATTTACCGCAGAAAAACAGCACTAGATCAAAGTAGTGCTATTTGACTGCGGTCTTCTGTAAGGCGGAGGTACAGTCTCCAGCAGAGGTACAGGCTCCAATTTCATGGGGAAACACACGGAAGTACCCAATTCGTCCTACTGATGATGCTATAAGGCGGCACTTACGTTATTTTTCGTTTCTAACAATATCAATCTGCGCAAAAATATTAAACACATGAAAAAAAACATTCCACGCGTACGAAGGCGCGGGAACAGCAAGTTAAGAATAAAAATACTTTCATCGATATTTGCATAGGAAACAGCAATATTTATATCTCGAGTTATTTTAATATTGCAACACCACAATAAATAACACAAGATATTTGTATTGAGGAGTGACCCCCAACCCCCACCGGGGCTTCGCCCCTGTAGGCAATGGGGATTGCGCTTCTTCCAGTTTCATTTAAGTTTAGTTCAGTAATATTATTTCTCGAGTTGTTTTAATATAGCAACACCACACAATAAATAACACATGATGTTTGTGTTTAAGAGAGGGGGGCTTCGCCCCCTAACCCCACCGGGGCTTCGCCCCTGGACCCCACGGGACTTTTTTCTTTAACAATAAAATTAAACTTCAAATTAAAAGTAAAAATACTTCAATCAACATATGCATAGCATTATTATCCTGCTGTTTTGGCGAAGTTGTACATGCCAAGTCCGACTGGATTTTTCCTGGAATATCATTTAAAGATGAACCATTTTCTTCTATTTACAAATGATACTGAAAGATCAAGATTTATGAAGCAACTCATCGCTAAAACTTATACCCAATCCCGTGTCCCATGGGAAACCCCATTTTATGGGATGATACATTATTTCTCTGACGCGCATTTTTTGTATATCGGATTTGAACAGACACGGCTGATTTACAATTTTAGTATTGCTAATTTTATTTATATGGCAAGACAACGTTTGCCGGGTCAGCTAGTATAATTTATGGTTGAACTTATGGTGAATTAGGTTAAAAAAATAACATACAGAAAAACTACTTATGCAGTATTGTAGCATCCCAGACAATATAATATGCACAATGCTAAACAATTACTCAGGACATTGTATTCAAATACAATTTCATGCTAAATATATATTATCACTATGTGTTTTACCATAGTGGATTTACATAGTTTATTACATTTTAACTTATAATAGTTTAAAAAAAAGGTTGTTGGTTTACTTTTAAAAAATTCTGTTCAAACATTATTTTTTTGCACATGATGAAACTGACATTGCATTAGAGACTGACTTTAAAGTAATAATAGTAGAGTGTATCAAGCAGTCAAAGCAAAATTGTTGTTATTATTAATGGATGCTTTGTTCTACCCAGTTAGAAATGTGAAAGTTAGTAATGTGACTTGTCTACTTTTCTTCTGTTCAGTTTAGAGCTGTGTCGGTCGAGCATTTCTTGCAACCCGGGTCGATCACGACCCATTGGCTAGGTGATCGAGTCAAAATATTCGATCGCGGGTCACGGTGAGGACCCGTGCGGTTGTTTGACTTACAGCTGACTGACCCGCGTCGAATAAGCGAGTCTCGTAGGATAACACTAACGTTACGTAGGTCGGCTGCACCATTTCAAAACACAGTACTGATATTTCTTCGATTTTTTTAATTTGTCTATTAAGAAAAATGTTAACATTAAAAATTGATAAAAAAAATGATTTAGGCATAGAAGATAATTATTATATCAATAAGATTTGTAAGAAAAAAAACATCTGAGTCTTTACTTAAAGTACTAAAACTTACAAAAATCAGGTTAAAATAATTTTTGCAGTTACTATTTTGAAATGGGACAGCCTATTTAGTGAAGACCCGTCTATCGCGACCCGTGCCGCTGCGTGACCCTGAGGATAGCCTCAGGATCGGATCATAGGATCCGATCCCTATGCACAGCGCGCGACTCGCGAGTGAACCGATACAAACCGGTTTATACAGGTGCCTCACTCACAACACGCGCGAGCAAAAGCGCGTAATACCTACCTGTCTGCATGTGAAATGTGAATGAAAGAAAATACAGTTAACCAAAAACAAAGCGTATCACAAATAAATAAAGTTCATTTTTCATAAACCATCATCGCGATTACGTACGTTGCTAGGTAGGACAAATACAATCGTATCTTTATGAAATGCGCGACCCGATCACTCGCTCACGGGTTGTGATCGAATCAAAGTGATTCAATCAATCGCGATCGACACAGCTCTAGTTCAGTTCCATTAATGGTTGAAGTTAAAATAAGATAATATTAATTTAGGTTATTATGTCTGTATCCTTAATTCCTTTTTCTTAATTTTACACACCATTTACACCATTTTTGTCCTTAGGTGGTTGGGAAACATGGAACTTCCCATTCAAAATAGTAGCTATCAAGTGAGATTGTTTACCACCTTAGTGTGTGATCACCCTAAAAAAGTGTGCATTAAAACATTCCAACTGAATAGGGTTCTAAGCTACAACCAATAACATTACTACATACTACATACATATATTATTTTTCATTGCCAAAATAGCCCCAAAACATATGAAAATCATCTAACTTTTAGTATGTTGGTATTACATTCATTTAATAATAGTCAGTATTAGTAATGATCACTGTTCTGGGTTCTTATAAACAGGCTATATATATATGTATTTGAAACTTTTCTTCTTCCTTCAAAGCTAAATACAAGTTTATTTTAAAGTAGCCTATATATTAAATTTACAGTAAAAATATCGTATTTGTATTTGTATGTAGAAAATATAGATAGGATTTGATAAAAATCTTTATATTTGATAGAGACTAGTGTACTCTGGGAAAAATATAAATATATGCAAGGTATAAACATATTTATCTGAAAATAACATTGACATTGATTGGTAAGAACGTAAATTGTCGTCTATCAGCATTATTTGAATAACAATACGGATTGGTGTCATTGTGTTTTGCAATGTTTATACAGATGTAATGTTTTTCCTTCTTCCTAGACTTCCTACTTACAAGTTACACAAGTAATAAAAGACTGTAATGAAGTAGCAAAATGTTGTTTACTTACTGAAGTAAATGTTTCTTCAGTACCTGAAGTACATGAATCAGTACATGAAATGCTTCAAATTTTATATGAGTACTAGCGGCCCGCCCCGGCTTCGCACGGGTAGACTTTTATATCAAATATTTTGTCTACCCGAGCGAAGCCGGGGCGGGAAGCTAGTATAATATATATCCTATGTTACTTAGTGATGATGTAGCTTTCTAACGGTGAAAGAATTTTTGAAATCGGTCTAAAAATAAAATTTAGGGGTGGACTACCCCTAACATTTAGGGGGATGAAAAATAGATGTTGGCCGATTCTCATAGATACCGGATAAGCACAAAAATGACGATTGATCAGTTTTCGACCGGAGAGGAAAAATGATTAAATTACTAAAATGGCTATTAAAAAATAAGGGTTGATCGTAGAAGGGTGAAAATTGAGGATTGTATGTATTTTTTTATGTTGTATCATCAAAAAATAGAAATTAAAGAAAAGTCTAAAAAATAAAAATTTAGGGGTGGACTACCCCTAACATTTAGGGGGATGAAAAATAGATGTTGGCTGATTCTCATAGATACCGGATAAGCACAAAAATGACGATTAATCAGTTTTCGACTGGAGAGGAAAAATGATTAAATTACTAAAATGGCTATTAAAAAATAAGGGTTGATCGTAGAAGGGTGAAAATTGAGGATTGTATGTATTTTTGTATGTTGTATAATAAAAAAATTGAAATTAAATTTTTTGTCTAAAAAATAAAAAAAAAATTTAGGGGTGGACTACCCCTAACATTTAGGGGGATGAAAAATAGATGTTGACCGATTCTCATAGATACCGGATAAGCACAAAAAATGTCATCAAAATCGGTCTAGCCGTTTCGGAGGAGTATGGTAACGAAAACTGTGACACGAGAATTTTACATATTAGATATAAAATTTGAAGCATTTCATGCTCATCATCCTAACTATTTTGTTCCAGGAAGTTTAAAATTTGTTCACCAAAGTTGCTTACAGCAATGGCTGACCGCATCGGAAACCAGATCTTGTGAACTCTGCAAATTTAATTTTATCATGCACACCAAAATAAAGCCATTCAATGAAGTGAGTAACAAAATCATATTATTATTTATTATTGCCAAGTCAGCCTCGACGGGTCCTCCAATCACATCCCTATTATACTGACAAATTCGTACCCATATTCTTGATACTGGCAGTAAGCCAAAATTATACAATGATAGAACTGATTGGGACGCGTTTCGAGACTTTCATTGACAAAACAAACTTTAATATAGCATCGAGGGAGTTGAAAATGCTCATAGACGAAGTAAACAACACAACTATTAACTTCAAGTTGGAATCTCTAACAGCAACCTCTGCAACCAACTATTCACTTTGGAAAAAAAAAAACTAAAAATCGACCTTCTGTTTTAAAGCCTCCACTGCGTAAGGCCGACGGATCTGGATGGGCAAGGACAAGCCAGAAAAAATCGGATCTATTTGCAGATCACCTCAGTAGTATATTAATACCCAACCCCTCTTGTTATTCCGAAGACGAAGTCGATAACTTTCTTGACCAAGATCTACTAGATATGCCACCAAAGCCAACCACGCCCCAAGAGACTATGAGACTAATAAAGGACCGCGAGACCAAAAAGGGCCGGGCTTGATTGAGTTACCTAAGAAGGCTGTCACGTTTCTAATAACACTAATTACGAAATCATCATGATTAATAAGCAAGGAAAGCCATCTGATTCGGTATCTTAAGTAAAGTAATATAAGTTTGCTCCCATTACTTCCGAAGCTCTGTGAAAGAATCCTTCTAACACGCCTAACTCCATTCCTCCTCGATAAGAAAGTTATTCCTGAGCACCAATTCGGGTTTCGAAAGAGACATTCAACAATCGAACAAATACACAGAATCTATGAAAAACTCAGAAAATCACTAGAAGAGAGGGAATATTGTTCATCTGCCTTTCTTGATGTCCAACAAGCATTCGACTGCGTCTGGCACAAAGGCACTCGGATAAAATCAGAATTTATAAAATACCTCGGGATGCATCTAGATCGGCGTCTAACATGGAACATGGGGCTCCGAACTGGGGCGCATAATAGAACATCTCAATAGGCTGGCAGTAGAAATCTCCGAACACAATTATAAAACGCGTTTGAAACGAACACTGGTACTGGACAAAAATAAATAAATCACCGGTACTAAGCATGGACCAGGAGGAGACGTGCTCATTGGAGTGCGACCCTCAGCATCTTAAATCAGTTTAACTAACCTGCTCATAGCCCAGGGAGTGATTACAGATAATATATTATACCTATAATTTAATCTGGGTCATTCAGCCACCTAAGGCCACTGTAATTGATTACTTATAACGTCATTGGTTGGAAATGTTGGGGCAGAGATAATATTTTATGCATGGTAAAAGGGACAGGAGAAGGTTGAAAGACATCCTGCATCAACAAGAATAAAAAAAAACCAGGCGCTCTCGATGCGACAATGGAGTACTCGAACCTGTCAGTTTGAAAGACTAATATCGGACACAGAGTTAGTCCTTGATACATTTTCTGTCCAATTATCGCGTCACGATGTCGTGTTTCCAAAATGTGCAATTGATCATGTTTAGGAAATAACAGTTTCTTGTTAACTATATACCTAGATTTGGAAGGTATGTATGACAATATAACGGGCCTCCAAGTATATACCCAAAGCGGCTTTCAAAGCTGGCTCCATACTACGTAAGGCCCTGTATCGTGTTGGTGATCAACTGTGTTTTGGACACAACCAATCATTATTCTAGCCTTGGGGGCTAGAATAATGATTGGTTAATGGTTAAATTGGTTATAATGAATGATTGGCTTTATTTCCACTCGTAAACCGATAGACGAAAAAAATACTTGTGTGTAAACTAAATGATTGTTATTTTCATTCAAATTTAAACTAGAAATCTGTTGGTACTGTAAAATCGTTGAGATTAATAGCAATAGCAGGATCTGGATAAATTACCATGGTGGTACTCTTAATTGTTTAGATATTTAGCATTCAAAACACTAGAAAGGATATAAAAGACATAGAATGATATAGATTAATGTTTCCAGTGGCGATTACTAGAGATGTCAGGCGTGGAGCGCCGCCGGCTATGCTGTGCCGTGCTGTTCCACTGCGTGGCGGCGCTGTGCGTCATGTGGTCATTGTTCGTATTAATCGAGCGCGCCGTCGAGGAAGTCAACCGAGGACTCATCGGTAAGGTGGAACCTAACTGCACTGCGATTTTTGCTCTGTGTGCTTAATTGCGTGGATTTTATTGAAATACTATGGGAACCCGTTGTATTTTCAGGGTAAAAAGTACTTACCGCCCGGGCGGAAATGCGTGCGCGCAGGCCAGTTTGGTTTGTGTGACCGAGAAACATTTGGCGCTAGACAATACGTAAATCTAAGTCATGGTCTATCTGTGTGCAAACTTTCAGTCGAACCCGCTTATGCATGATTGTGTAACAAACATTAAAATGATTGCATTTATAATATTTACCAGCTGTCTGCTATTCGATCCACGTGGTTATAGGAGTTCAACCATTTGTTTAAAACCTCGGTATCAAAGTAGCCTTTCCTACTTGGGTTGGAAGCTATCTCCATACTCAATTTCATTCAAAATCATACAGCCTTTTTAATTAGGATGTTTGTTTAAGCATTCAAACAAACGCCCTAATTTCGTATTTCTTATATTACTGGCAGACTTTATTTTTATTATATTTAATTTAATTTCCCTATTTGAATCGAATATTGTTCAAAACATGGATTTTTTTTGTCCAACAATCGCGTTTTATTTTTCTAAAATAAAGTCCAAGCCTTATAATGTAAGCTATATGCCAGTGAAAGTCTAGTCAAAGTCGGTCCAGGTGTTTCGGAGATTAGGCGTCAATCATCAATCAGAATGATTGTTTTAAGTACCATAGCACAGATTATGGACTCAGCTCGCTTACGTTAAGAGTAGTAGGGTAGCTTCGAGAGGTCGCTCGTCGTTCCCCTCTTTTCATAGCGCAGGGGGCTTCCGTGAGCTTCGGGGCCACTGGTTCAGAGAATAAAACTGTGGAACTAAGAATACAATTCATGTACATACATCATATAAAAAAAAAAAATGTTATAAAAATTGTCAAAAGAATTCGTTGTTTAGTAACAATATGCAAGGATGGTTAATAACCATGTGACTCGTTTTGAGGTTCCGTACCCAAAGGGTAACCAACAGAATTTACTATTACCAACTGAACATATAATTTACGGTTGGTGCAATAGCCGCGTCTAGGGATCGGACCGCAAAGTTAAGTTTGACGCCTAATCTAGTTTGTTTTTTACTTTAGTCTGGACCCTCGGTGTGCTAGTTCAGCCCGCACTAGGCCGATTTTCACAACTAAGGTGGTATAGTACCTATAATACATACGGCCTGACTGGCCTGAGCCTAAGCGGTTGGTTTGTTGATTAATGTCAAAAATATTGGTGTAGTGCGTGAGAGGAAATCTGGGCTGCGCAATTAAATTTTTTCGTTTTTTTAATTGATACATTTTTGCGGTTATAATAACCGCATTTATTATTTAATCAGCTAATATATAAATTATATAAATTATTTAGGTATGGCATGCTATGATGCAAAAACATGTTGATATCCTGTTTGTTATACAACGACATTATTACAATTTTGAAATACGATGCAAGCTTGAATTTGCATAAATTTATTAATAACTCACTCTAAAATTATGTAATGTTTATAATGTAATTTAAATTCCTTGCTTGGAGATTCTGATGCTCCTTTACTAATATTTAGAGGTAAAATTTGTTATTTCGTACGTAGGTTCTCTCTGAAACTATTGAGCCGATCGTAATAATAATTTTACTGTTAAAAAGCAAAACTATTCTTGAATAATATAAAACGCTATATTTTATTTTGATGAACATGTGTAATAGTTTGAATTCTTTATATGTTCCACGTGGATAAGTATCCGGTCAGTCAGTCATTCCCCTATACCGCGTTTCAAATTACAAATTAATTTGTGTCTCGATCGTCACTGTGCCTCCACTGTGTACGCGATGCGGTAACAAATCACTGTGGTGGTACTGCTGATAGGTGATAGCTGATATCTTGCAATCAGTGTTAAGCACACATGAAAATTACGATGTGATATACCGAGTTTTTAAATTTAACAGTTCTTATGTATCGTGTGGATCATATTCTCAGTTCTCTGAGCGAGATGGCAAATGCAGCTTTACGTGTTGTGTCATGTTTATAGGTACTTTATGTTTTCTCTGTCTGTATCTTCCATTCGTGTGGAATGTGGACTGTGCCCTCTGCAATAATGTATGTTATTCAAGTTGATATAGACGGGATTAGGGGGTTTTTGCGGAGAAATCAAGCAGAGATTCCTTTCAGTGTCTCGTAAATTTTGGTGCAGTGGTCTTTAGTTTGTGTTTTTGATAGAGTTTTGTGTAGTAAGCTTGTTTAATGATTTAGGGATATTGGAAATAATGCTGTGTAATATAACTTTTGGGGGTTTTGTGTGACGTAATTGCAACATTCACGCGCAGATTACCTCTGACTTTAAAGCATAATTATGATCTGCTACTGTTTTCGATTGTCTCCAGGAATCACTAAATCACTCGATACTGGCAGCAGTAGTCCATGAAGATTTTATTGCCATAATTAAAAACAAGAGCTTGAATAAATGAATATTGTTATTTTTCAGCATGGCCGTTCTGGACGAAACTGGTGGTGGTGGCGGTGGGGTTCACGGGCGGGGCCGTGTTCATGTACATACAGTGTCGGCAGTACCTGCACCTCTGCAACCGTTGGCGGGCTCACAACAGGTACCAAATACTTATTAATTGATTCACTTTTATTACAAATATCGATATTTCAGCCACAACTGTATCTTCCGTTTGAAATAGGAGCTGCTTGATTGGGAAAGTACTGTGATGAGGGCAAAAACACGTCCCTAATTTATTAAAACCTTAAAAGATAATTATTATTTATATCTATTTACAGCTTAAAAAGGTATAAAGAATGATACAACGTGTCAGATTCTGCAATAAATGTTACCTTAACTGGCAATCTCTAGCAGTTTATCTATAGAAGGAGGTTAGGTTTTACAATGTAGTCTCCATCTTATAGGAGTGGGACGTAATTGCCTGCTGCCGAAGGTTTCGTCCCTTAATAACACATATTATGTATATTATGTACACTAAAAGACAACAATTATCTAAAGGTACTAATATTACAAACAGAAAAGATTTGTATTTTTGTTTGTAATGGATAAACTCAAATACTTGCCTAATTTTAGAAATTCTTTCGCTAACCGAAAGCTGTTCCATCACTGAGTAACATAAGCGATATATTATATTTCTACGCGGGCAAAGTTGCGGGAAAGAGGTAACGTAAAATAAAACTCTTGTTGACAAGACAATAAAACAGGAAGCTAATCGTACAGGTCAATAAAATATCATGTAAAAAAGTTTGTATTTAATTATTGAAAAGCTAAGCAAAACTAATATCACTTCAGAAAAAAATACGGGCGTGACTTTGTATGTCACTCTGGTATTGTAATTTAATGTCCACTTAAATTACGTGCTTCTGCTAGATATGACATACTTCTGAGAATATTGCACTGCGGTTGCAATACGACGCGTTTTATTATTATCTTTATTGCATCGGTCAGAACATAGATTGTGTCAAGTATATTTTGTCACATTCAATTTTCATTATGATTACCTTTTTTTATTGCGAATTCATAGTTTCAGAACGAATAAACTAAGCATTTTTTTAATCCCGCGAGTACCCGTTTCTTCTCCGTTATATGCTGTTTAAAATCAAGAAAACGCCTTTATTTCGTAATTACATATATTCACTTAAATTTATGTATTGTATTGTATGGATAATTATTTAATAATGATTAAATTTTATTCAATGGCTGCTAACGAATTTGGTCGATGTAATTAGCATTTACATTTGACCTTGCAGCGAAGAAGGCAAAAAAATATATTTTAAACGATGAATCTCCTCCATTCTTTTCGTAACTAATTAAAATACACACAATGAAGGCTACGCCCAATTACATTGGTGATGTTATATTCTCACTGCCAGTTTGTTAACATATATTGACTGGTAATAATACATTTCTTTGGGGGTTTTTACGTTGTGTTACTTTCTTTTGGACTATTTAATAATTGATTAGACGTACCTACAAGCAGGGTTGGGAGCGCGAATGAGATTTATAGGTACAACTGGAGTTGCAATCGTTACCGTAACCATTTACCATCAGGCGGGCCATTTGATTGATTGCCAACCCTATCAAAAACGTTAATATTACTATGATAAATATTGTTTTATAATTGTCTATAAGACAGTATAACCAATCGGCTTACTGGGAACGCCTAATAGTTGTCCGAGACGACTACTTGTCCAAAAATATATAATTCCGGCTTATAATTCTAGTCACATGATGTTGTTGAATATTAGTTTTAAGTCGCTTTAGTTGGTCCAATTAGTTTTTTTTTATGTTTCCGCTACACTTAGTCTGCTGTATGTTACGCAAGTTCATAAAAAGCTGGTTAAAAACATCAACAGTATGCACTTACATGTTGAACTTGGACTACTTAAGTTCTTGTTTACTTATCCGACAAAAATAAATTACCACATGACCTCGCATTTAATTATCTTGTCTCTCGTTGTATTTCTCGAATGAGTTCATGTAATATTACTTTATTTTGGGTCCCGTATACTTACAGTGGCTGGTAATTTTTCAATAACCTAGCAATATTTTTAATTTTTTACCTTTGTCTTAAAATATATTCAAAATCATCATCAGCTTTTTCTTTGATCCTGCAATGTTTTGTGGGCCACGCCACAGCACTTGAATGTTTGTATGTATAATTTGAATACTCATCAATAATTTATGCAAGTAAATGTGTTAATGTTCATATCGACGCTGCTTAAAACATTTATTGTAGATATAAGAAGTATATGAGGAAGTGCTCCTAATAAATGTGCCCCTTGATTTTACATAAGAGCTGCATAAATTATTTGCAGGATACTGCTGATACAGAACGCACCAGAAAAGATCCCAATAAGCCGGTCGTCGCCGCCGGTGAGGACGAAACGGCAAGAGAGGAGCCTTCGGGGACAGGTAATTATTACTCACTTCAATCCAGTAATTTATTGACGCTTTCTATACGTATTTCTATCCAATGAAAATAGTAGATTGTATCATAAGGCAGCAAAATAATTGCGCTTTTTTTGAATCCAGAGCGAAGTGAGGGATTTTTTAGTAGAATCCTGAACTGAAGCGAGGGATTCAAAGTACGTCGCCCGAGCCAAAAATAATTTTGCGCCCGAGTGCTACTCTACTTTGCATCATCCTCTATTAGAAAATAATAGGCGCCTCATATTTTATTGTAATATTATTATTTCATAAAACATAAAGTATAAAATAAATTTAAATTAAATAGTGGTGCCAATTCTGTTGTTCAAAATTAGTAAACTTAACTAATTTGACAGGTCTAAAAATATTGCCATCCTTATTTAACCCCGCACAGAGGGATGGCAAGATTTTTAGACCTGTCAAATTAGTTAAGTTTACTAATTTTGAACAACAGAATCGACACCAGTATCGAATAATAAAACAACTAAAAACTAATATTTACAATTGAGACATTTTCGCATTTATGAAAATGTATTATTCAGCTGGCGGCGCGGCTATAGGCCGTCGTTCCAGCCAGGCTTCATTCAAACAATATTTGCGTTCGATTTCTTTGGCATTGTACACTAAGATGTTCCAAGTTCAAAAAGTGCTGTTCAACTTATGCGGGCGTAAAAACAAATTACTGCCCGCTAAAAGTCCCTTATAGAAAACACCAACTTTGGGCGCACTTAAAGGCGAAGGAAGTCGTCCTTTTCGAATAGGTGGAATGTAAAATTCTTATCGTCATGTGTCGTTAGCAATTTAACAAATTGTAATTTAGAAGATTTACCTACTTAAATTTAAATTACTCAGAAGCCCAGCAGGCTAGATTGTAATAATCATAATATTAAAAAGTGGCGTTAGCATGTACGCGTCTCGTAGGAAAGAGAATCATGTCGTGATACTCCTATGAATTTTGCGCATAATTATAATATGTTGTTATAATTGTGTATGCGCAGGAGTCTGCGGTACATTAGCGTTGCTATCGCATTTCTATAAAATTTGGCAACGTTAAGGTTTATATGGAGGAGTGCAAGCTAATTAAATAATATGTACTTACAACCCGGTCAGAATATCTGTGCACCTCGCTGGAATGCGGCGCCTCTCCCGCTTCCCCTGGCACCTCTCCGCGCACTCCCCGGTGCGACAGTACGGTTAGCATCTTCGTTGCCGATACACGTCCCGATAATTTTGATATATTCGCTTTGTTGTTGTTTTGTTTTTTAATATTTATTGTTAAGTTTAGACTGTTTACTGTTAAGTTTGGACTGGTTTGGTTGTTATTAAAATTGTTGTAGCTGTTAAACTGAAGTTATGGGAAAAACAATACACAGCGAATCAAGAAATTTAATCTTGAAAGTGCTCAAGTTTTTTGAATCGGAGAAAGCAAATAAACAGTACACCATACCTGTAGACCAAGTGGTGAAACGAACCTGTGCTGCAACTGGGATATCAAAGAGGACTCTAATGAAAATTAAAAATGAAGCCAAAGTACAACCACCTACATCGCCGGGCGCTAGTCCGACTCCAAGTACTAGTAATAATTTAGAAACCCACCCAGAACCAAAATTATCGACACCGGGTAAGAAGCGTAAACAGTACAAAAAACGCATCGAAGTAGATGATTTTGACATTTGCGCAATACGAGATATAATCAAAAGTTTTTATGCTGTAAAAAAAGAAATCCCAACTAATT
This sequence comes from Falcaria lacertinaria, assembly GCA_951449985.1. NCBI lineage: Eukaryota > Metazoa > Arthropoda > Insecta > Lepidoptera > Drepanidae > Falcaria > Falcaria lacertinaria. Next base: position 4,787,875 of record OX602113.1, on the reverse strand, counting down.
TTTTTTTACCTCCACATTTCTCGAAAAAACTTTTTTCACACCGTACCCAGACCGCCGATATGACGTCACGAGGTCAGGTGCACAGATATTGTGACCGGGTTGTAACAAATTATATTTTAATAGAAAATAACATTTCACACACTACAATGCGTTCGACTTTTTAGATTTGCCTCGATGCTGTGCTTTGCTTGGCCAATTCGCATTAAACCGTCCAAATAGTTTTTCCACTTCTAGCTCAATCTGATTTTAGTTGTGGCACATCAATAATAATGTGTAACGTAGTAGAACATGTGTTGTAGGTGGTGGCGAACATCGAGCCAGCGCCGCCGCCAGCCGCGTATCACTCGGAGGACGAGAGCGGAGGGTTCGAGGCCTACCGCGGCAACCCGCCGCTGCCCGCGCTCGCGCCGCGTCGCTCCTCCGACACGCGCCTGCCGCCCGCGCCCGCGCCCGCGCCCGCGCCGATACCCACCTCCGCCTCCGCCTCCGCCGACACAGAGGTAACATCCTGTTTCATTGTGAATGAGTGACTGATGAAAGGCGAGTGTGAGTGGACGAAGCAGTTGCGCACATCAAGACCGATTGATAAGGCCAGCCTCACAAACCGGCGTACCCCCCGCTGCCCGCGCTCCCCGCACAGAGGTAAAGTTGCCTGTTTGAATACAGAAGCCTAAAAGAACAGAGCACGATGGTTACGTAGAAGAGAGAAGCGCATGTAGCGTAAGCGTCGTGAGATTCGGATGAATATTATGGAGAGTGTTAAGGTATGTGTATGTGTGTGTGTGTGCAGGGTGGCGTGTACCACATCAGTGTGGACCCGCTGGAGGCGGACATCAGGTCGCTGCTGGCGCTGGAGGCGCGGCGCGCGCGCGCGGCCCGCTCGCTGCCCAACCTGCCCGCCCTGGCGCCTCCCGCCCCCGCTCCCGCCTCCGCCCCCGCCCCCGCGCCCGCCCCGCGGCCCAGCCTGCGCGCGTCGCGGGAGAGCCTGCTGCCCGCCGCCTCCTGAGGCCGCGCACCGCTCGTGCTGTACCCGGACGACACCGTGTACTAGACCGACACCCAGCATACACGCCCGATAGCGCCGAGACTACCGTGTGTGGTTCCCTGCCGCATCATGTGGGTGTTTGGACATCGTCGGTGACGCGCACCGCACTCCCCTAGCACACAGAATCCGTTGATCTTGTGGCGATATACTTCGTGTGCTGTGCATTGTGCGATCAATTCGTTGTATATAGTAGTGTGTTCCTGTAAATAGTGGCCGTTATTATAATGTGTGCATTCGATTGTCATAATATTGCAATACTGTTGCCATTAAAGCGGCAATTTAGTCGGTGAAACTTCTCAAGACAGACGTCATAGTAGAAAAATTACTACGCAAATATTCTACTACCCGCAAGTTATTAATCTGAATGGAACGCATCAAGCAACGAGCTAAATAAGGAAGGTATAACTTATTGAAAAACAAGTCAGTTAAGTTCCGTTTAATTATATTGCATTCTGATTAGCTATGTCAAAGGCACGCTAACATTATAAGGAATGGCGTGGGTAATTATCGAAATATAAGAAAACAAAGAAACAAATTGACGTGAGCTGAGACATGTCCTGTTGACTCGTCCAGTATAACTCCTCCCGTGATTTAATTAGTAGGTTTTATTTTCCGACAACACAATTAACATTTTTTTTTGCATTGCAATGAAATAACCTTTATTTCTGGGATACATCACACACAATGTCAACATTACGAAGAGGATCATCCAGTAAATATGTAATAAACACAAACAATATTCGTGACATTGTGCAATGTCAGAAATAGGACTTGAAATGTATATACTCTCTGGTTAGGGTTGTCATGCATCGATGTCTGTGTCCTTATTATAATAATATTTGTACGTAGTATATTATGTATCTACTCCGAGATAATGTGCTCGAACATCACAGCGCCATCTAGTCATAAGCTAAGCGAAGCTTGCACTAAATAATACTTCACTGTTTAGTTTGTTGCTTGATGTAATAAGTCAATCATCTGTATCGAATATTTAACAGTTGTCGTCCAGTTACCTCAGGCTCGTGTTTGTTTGTGTTGCCTACAGAAATGACATACCATCTATGACGTGACATTTTTATGTTTCTCATTTTATGCTATTTCTATATTTTTCCTCTCATTTTTTATTCTGTTGTCTTGTATCTTAATATTTGCAGACTTATTGGTTCTCCTTCTTCTATTTCGTGGAATCTCCTAAAATCATGACAAAATATTTATTTTTTTGTCATAAAAAATTCTTCCTTGATTTATTGTTTGAGCATCTTCGTATAAATGTATTTTTCATTTCACGTGATTCTTCTTTTCATATATATATGATTATATTATTGGTGTACTACGCGTACTCAAAGCTAAATTTGATTTATATTCTCTTATGATTTCTTCTCCTATATGCTCTCTATCTATTCTTATAATTTTCAGATACTGTCTTAGTCATGTCATTACGATCATATTTAATGTAGGAAAAATCTGTAGAATAGCAAAGAATATTCTCTTAATTTAAAATTAGAAAAATACCGATTTAGAGCTATATGTTCTTAAAAATATGATTTGAATATTTTAACATAACGTAGACCTGACATGTGTTATGAAAAGAGTAGTAACATTTTCCAGCGAAAGCAGTTTTATCCCTTGTTTTGTACAGTTTAGTTTGTTACTCCAAATATAATTTACCTACATTGTTGAATATGCTGCTCCAATAGTCAGAAGTAATTTTATCATTCCGCACTAAGTCGATTTGCATAGTATTATGGTTAGGTACCGCGTGCGCTTCGTCAAGTGCAATATCATTGAAAGTAACGGTAGAATTACATAAGATATTTTTTCTGCTTGCGCAAAAAGTCTTGTCCTATTTATTGAAATGTCTCAAATATTATTGTCAACTCTCTTTAACAATATCTTGTCCGCGTACAATTTAGTTGTTCAGTTTCAAATATGGTATTTCGAATATGGATCCCAATAAGTTTATTGCAGGAACAGGAAAACGAAAAATAAATTAGGTAAAGTTAAATTTTTTATCGTTGCAAATACTAATGTCATGGCCCTGTAATTTCCTATGCCTTCTCGGGAAAGTGCAGTCAAAATCGGTTCAGCAGTTTCTATAATAATTTGAGCTTAGAAATGCCAATTTAGAAATGCCGAGTTAGAAACAGCGGAACTTTTCGCAATAGTAGGTACAATGCGCGCGCAAGTCCCAAGGTGCATTTATAACTCATTTTGTAAAATGAGGTAATGTTGTTATTGGTTATAATTTGTTAATTTGTTTCACTTCTCGGAAGATCTATTTAGTGTCGTAGTAGTAATTCTACTTATGCTCTGTCGTTCTTATGTTTTTTTTTGTTTTTATATGTGAAGTTGTAAAATACTGTTGCCCTAATTCTGATGTTGTTGTAACTGAAATTAAAAATGTTCGACACATCACATAAATCTTCACACATACTCAATGCTTCAATTGTTTTTATACACCGAGTTTGAATGACACATTTATCTGCAGCTTTTACAATTGTCTTCTGCAGTCATTACTGTGAACCGGATTTTAGTTAAAATATTTTGTACTGACGAAGCTTAATTAAACCAATAGTAATGTACGACTGACAATACTTTGAAACAACTAGGATTCAGTAAAAAATATTAAATTACAATCGCGTCGATTAAAATGTATTAAAATGTGGTATATAATGTTAATTTAATGATCTCAAAATTATTGACGTCATATGAAGTTCGGATGACTCAATTTGGCTTTGATTGAAGCCAGTTAGCCAAATAAAATTTTATGTGAAGTTAGTCTAGCAATAAATTTAATTAAAATTATATTACGGTTAGGATAAATATCATTAGAGTGAAACATCGCAGTGTATGTTTAAGTAGATAGATGAAAATAAAATAACAATTCGGACTTTTGGTGCTAACAAATTGAATGGAATATCAGTCCAAAATTAGGTGTATGTTTTTATTATCCTTGGCCGAAGAAATATTTTAAGCATTTGTTTCTATTATGTAGGTGAACCTCAAGATCATAAACATATTATGTATATATCTACATATATAAGAATAGTATATTGTATGTATCTTCGGGCGGCTGTATGTATTCCAATCATTAGATGCAGTCGTCTGGTGTATTGCCTATCCTATGCAATAATACTTGTTATGCTACATTACTCGCAATAATTCTAATACAGCCTTTGTAGTAGATTCATTCTGGAGTCATGTTCTTCACAAGTCATTCGATACGAGCCCTGGTTACGGCGCCCTTGCCTCGAATTATTATTTTCTCTTTTTTTCATACATTTGCAGCTGAGTCGTGTAACTATGGTGATGTAAGAAACGCAATAACTGTTTTATCTTATTCATGTACATACAATCAATTTTATGTTCGGCCTGTATTATTATTATATTATTAGTTTATGTATTATTATTATATTATTAGTTTATGTTCAAATGTGATTGTTGTAAATTTTTGTATTATATAACTTTAAGGTACAGTCCTTTATATTTTTAAACAAGAGCATACTATGGACACTTAATGTATTCGGATGGATGCTATATTAATACTTAATTTGTGTACTTACTTTCTGTGTCCACATATCACATTTAATCGGTTCTAACGATATAGCTTCAATGTTATACATTCAGACAATTCTTGTGGTGAACGAGATTATTATCTAGAGGTCTCGACATCTCGCGAGTTGTCTATGTTTCAATGTGTTTGGCAATTTTATTATTATTGACTATTTAGGACTAATGCATTATGCACCTGTTAGTCAGGTAATGAAAAATAGCCGTGCTTTATTTGAGGGTTTCGACTGCAGGACCGTGTCCGAATTGGTCTCCTTTTACATAACATGTTGTGTACAGAATTTCACAGCAAAAACAGCGCGTCTATAATTAACGTGACGCGCGAGACGCTGCTCACGCCTGTATACTGTGATATCATTTGTTAATAGTTTTGTTTTGCTCAGAATTAGTTATCCTTCTAGATCTCTGTACTTATACTAATGAAATTTGTAAGACTGTATTTAATTTTGTTGTGTAACATGTTAATTAACTTCGGGTTATAAATATGTTTTGAAGTTCATTTCATCAGAGTTGTTTCATTCAAACATTACAATTAAAACAAGGTATTAGATAAAAATAAATAATTTATTTAAGGTGACCGAATTTCATACACGTAGGAGCGACCAGAGCTCGGGTCGCAGTGACTAGACTGTACACTCAACATTTCTCATAATGTATACATAAACAATATAATTTCTGTACAAACAGATAATCAACACTTAGTAATATACGTTACATTGCTACTTAATGCAAATATTATATCACTAATACTCGAGTATTAGAACATTTAAATCCACCGAAAAATAATATAACACACTGCCAGGGTATTATTACAATAGCTTACTAAGATAATAATTGTTAGTCCTATATCGTTACTGAACCAACAAGTCAAATATGTCTACATAGTCGGCGCCTTCGCTAACCGCCATTAAACCAATCTAAGATAATATCAGTCGTCTGTAATACGCTTTTACTATGGCAAAATTTACATTACGACAAACTTTAAAGTCAACGTCAACTGCAGCGCACGGGGTGCGTGGCGAGACCTTGACTATATAACAATAAATACTACAGATACAAGCGAAATGTTATAACTTTTGCCATAATAATAGCAACATGCCGTATGACGGTAATACTAGCTGCTTTAGAACTCTGTGTCGCCGAGGAAGTTGTACATGAGGCGTTTGAACGAGTTCGACTGTTGGATGTGCTCTTCGTGTAATGAGTTTACCTGGGGGCAGAGAACATTCGCATTATTCAATTATCCATAGCACGATACAATACAATACAATGCTCTGATCCGCTACATTACTAATTAATGTCATATAGAAATCTATATGACATTCGTAACGGACGGAGAACCAGGAGAATATGTTATAAGAAGGTTGTGAAAGGATTAGGGCCGAATAAGCTGACAGTGGCGCTGCCCTTTGTGCTGATGGCAGCGGGCTCGATCGCCACTCAGGGAAAGCATTTACCATTTGTGAGATGAACATATTTGCCTAGCAAACTTACATACCGCAGAAAAACAATACTACATCAAAGTACAAACTTTGCGAAAAAAAACCAGTCTTACATAATAATATTATGTACTACCTACTTGCTTATCCTCACGCGAGTCTCTTTAGGGATATACACACTACCGTCATTATTTATTAAAATCACACTAGTAGAAATGACAGATTGTAGAACAAACTAGGAGCAGTGAACTTACGAAGGTCGTTTGTTTTCCTTTCGGCTTGACATCAAGCTCTTTCGGTGGTTTCGGAGTTGGCACCGGCTTCTGTAAGGACATATTGGTTTTGACATTCGGCAAAGACATATTATTATTATGTTTCTTGACGTTTTTTTACAGAGCTGATCTTAAGGAATCAAGTTTCTATACACGGTCTGAAAGATATCGACATTTATCCGCTTTTGATTTAATAGTACATATGTATTTAATTTTACAAAATAGTAAAAATACCTACATGAATTATCACAAGTTGAAGCAAGTAATCTTTTTATTCGATTCACTGCTGTACTAGTTGGATAATCGATTCTTATTTTCAATCGACTAATGAAATAGTTCACATTACGTTTTTCGGCTGCATATTTGTGTTATAACACCGGGGGTTTATATTGGTAGGACTTCCGCCCTTTTCTGGGCGGAAGTCCAATACACAACCTATGTGAACGGTTTAGTTTAAAAATTGAAAAGAATCCTTCTAAATATATTAATTTTAATTATAATCAGCATCCAGCACACATACGTAAACGAGCGAGCCTTTCAGTAGTTGTATATGTGTAACGTAAGACACTGAGGCCAATTTTATCACGGCGCGCGCTCATGGTCGCATAAAAAAGCGCGTGTTTCTCCAGCTTCCAGTAACATGTTTCCGTCCCCTTTACGAAACACTCTCACAGATTTCAGGAAAGCGAGAGGAAAGATGTTACACGTCAACAATAATCAGTGTAGCGTTTTCGTGTCCCAGACTGGCGATATGCACGTGCGCGCTTGTTAGGGATTGAATTAAATAAACCAAAAGTATAACGGAGGGATACGGTGGTGAGTAGTGAGTAGAGTAGGGTGATTACCTTGGTGGCGGGCGGCTGGAAGTACTTGGGCTCGACGGGCACGGGCACCTCGTGCACGACGTCGCCCAGCCCCTCCTCCTGCAGCGCGCGGAAGGCCTCCGACTTGGCCGGGTCGAACACCGCGGGGGGCTTGGCGCTGCGGGCGGCCGGCGGGGGGCGGGGTTACGGTTTAGTCGGTTAGCGGGCGCAACCAATAGACAGAAACACATTAGACTCGACTCCACGGGACGGTTAGAGGGCGCGGCCGAGGAAGCGGTTAGTACGACGCGACGGTTAGTTGTTTGTGTTTCAGGAAGGACAGGTCGATAAAAATACTAACATTAATCATGTAGAATAAGTTCTATATCTTAATTAAATTAAATAAGAGTGTTCGATTATATAAATAAATAGCTTAACATCTAGTTGTGTAGGTAGTGTGGCTGCCAACAGGTCGACTTCGTCATCATGCTGACGATAACGCGGAGAGTGGCTTTAGATAGTCCAAGTTCGCGAGAGACGAAAGATAGCAAAATAAATAATAATAAAGCATTAATGCATCGTGAGGATGGGCGTCGACTGTTGTTCTCAGTGTTTCTAGTAAAACACTTGCCTCTTGACAACGTGTGGCCGCCCGTAATAGCCGTTAGAGCTAAATAAGCAGACAAATACTCAATTATTGCATTATATGAAACACACGCTCCTCAGTTACATCCAGTCGTAGTCATTTGCGGATATACGTCGTTCCTATACCGAGTCAGCACTGTGATTTGTGAGATACAAACGTATAATAACAATATATTTAGTCACCAAAGTTAATTCATGTATACCTACCAAAATTTAAAACTTATTTTTCAATAAGTAATGAGAAAATTATTCAACAAATACATTATGATTATTTTTTACTGTAGCACAAAAAGCGAGGGAGCTAATGTTTCCTTTCTATTTAAGCAAACTGTATTTACATAAAAAATAATTGTAGCAAGTGAACTGAGCGGAAGGTTATTTAGTTATGTAATGTGTTACGGCTGGCATTCCGCCATGTTGTTGAATTTCAGTGCCAAGATATTCGCTGGCCGAGGTTGACTGACACACGTTTTTTGAACCCGAAGAGTAGGAGGGCACTTCAGAAAATGTGCCATGACTTTCAGATGTTACTTATTGGCAGTATAAAAATACCTTGAAGCGAAATATTATCTAATTGATTTTTTTTTGTGTCTTTAATTGCTTAGTTGGCTTGTCACGAACTGACATGCAGCTTGGCTCTTATACCAAGCTTTGCTTGGGGTTGCACGGTTGGTCGGTACCCAATTGGACTGACTGACTTTCACAACCCATTTCTATGGGGAAACTGGTACCTGTTACCTTTTGTCATTTCTAAGGTTTTTCACAGGTCTCTGTGTAGCCTTAGGTGTTTTATAGTCCTGTCATAAGAATTATAGAGATACTTACGGCAGCGGCGACGATTGTTGCCTGATGGAGTTGGCAATGTTTTGATCTGAGTATAGATTGATCGGAGAGTTGAACTGCTTGTGAACCATCTGAAGAGACAATAAAAGGTTATATTGCATCTTTGTAGAGTTCACAATTTACTTTACAAACATGAGAGAGAGCATCTACTGTTTAATTAACATTTGAGAACTAAACAATTAGAAAAAAAGAAATAGTCTTCAAGATTTGTTAAGTAGTTACTCTCTTTGATCAGTCAGTGTTCAAATGAGTGAATGGAAGACGATAATGGATCCGTCCTCTAGTGAATACTGTCGGACCCACGGTGCAAACGAGAAGCTCAAACAAGATGGCGTATAGACAAATGAAATTGATGATATCGGCGATCTATTGCAAGAGATTACAGTTAAACAACTTTATTCATCAAATAAATTGCTTAGACATTCCGTACGTAGGTATTTATCAGAAATCCGTAGGCGCCGCAGTAATGAATGTCCAAACCATAAAGATAAAACGGCGACTAATTTAAACTTTGGCACTGGCTCAAGAATATTTAGACTGAATGATCAAAACTTGATTAATTGCAAGGTTGTTTTCAAAATCAAGTTTAAATTCAAATGAGGCTAAGGAATTTTACACTTCAACAGTTAAGCAGAATTGTGTCATAAAATAGTAAGAGCGTTATTTTAAAAAGTAAAAACTGCAATTACGATAAAGTGACTAAGATATAGAAATAATAATATTAAAAGGGCTACAGCACGCTTTTGCAATAGACCGCGTCGTGAAAATAAAACGTTCGGCTTCGTCACAGAAGTTTGTCTTTCATGCGAAGCTATCACACAACTCTGAACAACCTTGTTCCCTTCTTCGCCGACCACTCGCTGCAACACCGACTCGGCCACCTGAGTTTGTACCAAAAATACTAATGTACAATCCAATTCGTGCATTCAAGTTAATGCGGTTATCTGTGCTAAATTTTCCTACATTTATAGAACATGTGCAGTGTCCTAGGGACTCCCTCACATTATCCGACGCAGAATTGGCTTAAATAACCTCGATAACTTCACGATATAATTTGTATTAGACGCTTCAATTTGCCAATCTGACCACATCGCATAGTATGGTGATTCCCTGATGAAATATAATAATGTGTAAAGGTGTACTATCTACGTTATATTAGGCTACGGTGTTAATATATTTACACCCAGATTACATCTAGCTATGTGTAAGGCATGTGAATGTGTGTCACAGGAGTGTGTAGGTAGAGTGTTACACGTGCAATACAATATTTATACGACACTAAACAAGGCATTCTGTACCCCGAAATCTAAAACTTTCTGTAAAAATAAAAGGCAACATTTTAATCTTTCAATAATTGATCACATAACACGGATGTGTGCTATAAGTGTCTCAAATATATCATAGACAGCAATTTTAACGTATCCATAAAAATTGCGATAGAGCCGAAGTGGTGGTATATGTTTTATATATCCCGCTTCACCTTTCTAGGCCGAGGCTCTTAACGTAAAACATGCTGTGATTCCACCCATTCGAGAGTGGGTATACATGCGAGTGGAAAATTTAAATTTTATTATTTTTACCGAACATTCGTGCGCTAAAATGAATCATTGGTCCGTGAGACTTTGATAACTCAAAACAACAGCCTGTATATAAATACGAACTTTGAGTCAGTGCTCTAAATCTGCTCTTTGTAAGCGTTGGATATGCAAACGTAGCTGTACATCATACATTTAACGATTTACATACGAGATAAATCTCAATTCTTAGCTTGGGACTTAGTTGCTGCTAAAGTACCTACTTCAATCATTCTTGCTTTTGCAACATCCAACTACAATTTGTAAATAAATACATAATAAATACCTACTAAGAAAAAAACCAGCTTTTTTATACCACTAAGGTGGCACACAAGCATACGGCCCACCTGATGGTAAGTATTAACCGTAGCCGATAGCCGTATACATCAACGTAGTGTAATTTCACTGCGGTTTTCTGTAAGGCGGAGGAACACTTCCCTGCCGTGCAGCTCCAATATTAATGGAAAAACCCACGGGAGATACCAATTCGCCCTACCTCTTTTTCTTAGCTGGTGTGATCAACAGTTTTCCTAAGTTTAAGTACAGACCTAAGCTTTGAAAAACTCATTGGTACAGGCCGGGATTTGAACCTGGGCCCATGAGATGACAGGCTGTTGCTTCAATCACAAGGCCACCACAGGCCACAAAGAAACTGACGTAAAGCTCCTAATATCGACAATATACTCGTACCTAGCTACTATCAAACTAAACCTAAGGCAAATGAAGCGCGCAAATAAGAAAGACCAATTGTGATTCGGAATAGCTTACACTACGCTACGTTTTTAAAGTTAAAATGATCTGGGTATGTTCGCTCGGAGTAGCCTGATGTAGTCCCTGTAGCTTACCTTCTGTTTCATGAGTGTGTCTCTGTAGTCGTGGCTGGGGGGCGCCCGCATCGCGGGGTTGGGGTGGTGGCGGAGGTAGCTCTCCGTGGGGCCGGGCTCGCGGCGGACCTTCGCGCCGGGGAGCACCAGTGGAGTCGTGCGGTACGGCTGCAACACCATACACATTACATTACTTTCTTTTTTTAAATACCACTAAGGTGGCAAACTGATGGTAAGCGGTCACCGTAGTCTATGGACGCTTGCAACACCAGGTGTATCACTTGCGCGTTGCCGACCCTAAATTATTTTATTTTATTATTACTGACTATGTATCCGGTTTACCGCGGCAATCATCGTCACAAATTTAAGAGCTGAACTCTATTCGATCATTCATTTTATTTCAAGCTGTTTCGTGGGCTTATTAATTACTGATTACGTCGAAACGACTGTACCTACTAATATTATAAAGGATACAATTTGTTCATTTGTATGTACTGCAATAGAAAATCCGTAACATAAAACTCATAGCTCTTTCTTCTATAATGTTATTGTAGCCTATTCATTTAGTATAGACCATCAGAGTGGCATCCTGTAAGAGTCAGCATCAGCAACTTCAGACGGGACTCTACCTACTCCACAATTACTTCAGGATAACTTATCTTAATTAGAGTAATGTTATATGGCTGTAATCTTCTCTGAATGGTACTGTCCCAGCGGGCAGATCAATTGCTATTTTGGATAGAACGCGCGTACGAAAGCAACTTGGTAACCATTAATCTTTTAAATTTTGAAAAGGGTAATTTATTAATTTTATACTCTTATGCCGAATAACACAGCCATGATCTAGAATAGTTGGCTAACACCGCTCGCTAAATATAGTCGATGCAGGCCATAAAACAAAGCGTCGTTTTAACGATGGTGAGATAGAAGCTATACATGCATGGGTTATTTTTTGTTGTTATGTATCAAATTAGATGAAAGACTAAATACAAGTCATGAAACAAATTTAATGGAACTCCGAAGTGGAGGCCTCATTTAAAGCGGATGGGTAATTAGAAAAACAGCCTTTGCTGTGGGACTGTGTGACAGCAACGGCTAAATATAATAGAATATAATATGTTTTGGATTTAAAAAATATGTTTTTGTGGGAAATGTCCATAATGTATGTTTATTACAACGGGTATAACTAGCATGTAGGTTCTAGTAACTACTTTCAAACACAAATTCAATTCCAATTTAAATTGACATGCGTGCTATATATTGAGAAAGTTGTAATATTATAGTTGGGTTATTTAGCATCCTGACACATTTGCATGTAATTAAAATAAACTGTGCAGTTTAAAAGCAATAGCAATAGTTCTGAGATAAGGTACGTAGATTAGAACATGTTAGTTTATAATTTTATATGCAAAGATTAGAGGCTGGACGTATATTATATTATGATTGCCTTGCGCCGCCGCCGATCTAATTATACCGCGAGGTTATTCCATGTGGGTTATGATTTCTCACACTATATTGCTATATGCATACCGAGATTTATAGGTCACAGCCTGCATTACATAAATTTATTTTTTATCAATCGAAGAAATTTTGATGCAACGGCTGAAGGCGATTGAAAAAGGTTGTTTGTTTAGGATCAAACTCATCCATCTCTCAGACATAGGGGACCTCAACAGTACGAAAAATTTATGGTCAAATTTAACGAAGGGATTTCATGCCCCGAGGAAGAAAAACGCCTTTATTTGTAAACGGTTCAGTAACAAACCGACATGTATTCTTTCTTTGATCCATAATTTACTATTCAACTGTGCCAATTGTTTAAATAATCTGCCAGTAGAATCATACTTAATTACAGCGATTCCAGGAAAACAGGGCATAATAAATTTAATGTAGAAAACCAATTAATGGATATGTTATTTTTGTGAACGGAAGGACTCGGTCCAGTTGAACTGAGTGTGCCAATGGGCAAACAACGAGCATCGTTATTTGCGTCCATGTTTACAGCAGCCGAAGCTTTCGTGACTGACGCAATGCTCTATGTTGGTTTTTTGCTCTGCTTTCAATAAAAATTTCCTATGTGTACTTCTTTCATTATTGACAGATATCTAAACCTATTTATCATTGCTCAAAGAAAACTTTTTTGGAAAACCTAGTCATTGTCGAACTGAGACGTGATGTGACTGACATGTTTTTAACTCGGTATTTTTAGCATGTTTTTGTAAATGCCATGAATATTATTTTACATTTTATACTTCTGAATTACAAATCTCTAACATGAATTGATATGAAAAGTAGAATTACATAAAAATACTGGTTACTAACCCCTTCTTAGATCATGGAAATTTGTCAGAATCCGTTAGATACAGCTTTTTTCCTATTTAAGTGCTAATACTTAGTGAAAAATTACTGATTACCGATAAGGCACACATTTCAAAATTTTGTAGCAATCATAAGAATATAAACAAAAAATCAAGTGATCGTTAATAAAGATCTAGTCTGTGACATTGATGTGGAAATAGCTTTGCTATTGGCAATCGCAACTCAAATTTAGGGCGTTACTGAAATCATTTTAAAATGACACAAATCTTTTTTTGTTTCATTCTATGTAATATAAATAAACTTTGTGGTTTAAAATATTGCAATGTCATTACATATTTTGGTATAGAGGCGTTTATAGATTTTGTAAAAACTATAATATAACCCTTTTGTATAAAAGTGTATTTGATATCAAACACGTTTACCTACCTAATCTGGAAACCATCGTTTAGTCAACTGAAGATATAAGATTTCATACTATAATCTATCCACACTTAAGTTTTAAATCTTACCGTTACATTTGAATTTTTACGGACGAGTAAGGTTCGATTAGGTTAATCACTCTATTGTAACGGTATTGTAATACCCGTACCTAGTTGATAAAACTTGAAACTTAGAACCACACACGTTTCACGGAGAATTCCGCCATAAGCCTACCGGGCTATTACATCACGTATTTTGTAACACTACGCGCGGGTTATGTTTCAAATGATCCAGAATTAGATTGAGCTTGAACGTTCAAAGCAAACTTTTATCACCGGGTAAATAGCGGTGCTTGGTATGCACCTAACAAATAACTGGATAACTGTGTCCCAATGGATAACTCAAATGTTTTTTTTCGTGTGTTGGGGATTTAATGTAGGTTGGACGCACCCAGTTGGAGACGACTTCTTCTTCAGGGTGCTTGGGGTCCTGATACCCGTTCGGGAAGAAGTTAGGGTTGAGCGACATCGTTGGATCACTTATCAGCGCGGACGTGTGTCGTGCAAAGTATGATCGCGAACTGGCGCTCCAGCCGTTCCCTCGCGAGTAAACAACGCGATTTCAATGCATTCTATTTTGGCAAGATGGCTGGAAAATGGTTGTTGGCGTGGGCGATAGCCTCCCACGCAGCCGCAGAGCCTTGTGGCACATAAAACTTGCCATTTATCATTTATAATAATATTATATGGCAAAAATCAAACGAAGAGAGATGTGAAGCATTCCATAAGTATTATAAATAATTATTAAAAATAGTCTAATAAAAAACTTTTTCAAAATGTATAAGTAGTTAATCCTTGGGCATAAACATTTTAAAGTATATTATTGGAGAGGCAAATTCGAATATTTAATGCAGACTTTAAGATTCCAGATTACCATTTAATTACTATCAGATATATACACAAGTGAATTCTGCTACAGCATCGTCTAGTCTAATATAACCGAGCAACAATCTATTCTTGCGGACCATGAATCAGAAAAACGAATTTAGCCCGTCCCAAATATTTGCAACTGAGATTAATTATTTGCTTTTCCAGCCTCCTTGCTCCCATATAATGGACCTAATTTTTGAAGGGTACATGTGTGTGTCTAATTAATAAGTGGACATCATTAGATATAAGTACTTTGGCTCGTCTCCAGTAAGCGTCATGCTTCAGCTTTACGTCGCTGTGTTAACCCATTTTGTTGAAAACATCAAGGACAAATTCAGTGCCGACGCTACAAATTTTGTTTAGAACAAAGTAGTTGTTACAATTGTTATTTTCAAAGTAAGAAAATGGTTCTATGTTGTTAGAGAAGCTGCAGGATATCGGAACATCAAACGTACATACATACCTACCTACAATACCTGCGCAACAAATTAAAAGCATTTTTTTTTATACAACTATGGTGGCACACAAGCATATGGCCCATCTGATGGTAAGCAGTCACCGTAGCCTATAGCCGCTAGCAATACCAAGGGTACCTATCATTAACGGGTTGCCAATCATGTTGTTGATGAGGACTCACTGTCCTAGCAGCAATACTACTAGCCCAGCGTATCCTCGTGGACCACTGGCAACCTTACTTACCGTAGAAACACAACACTCAACGAGTAGTGCTATTTGCTGCGATCTTCTGTAAGGTGGAAGTATAGTCCCTAGTCGGGCGGCTCCAATTTAATGGGAAAACCCACGGGAAATCCCAAATCACCTTACCTCTCTTAAAATAAACTAACAAAGTTTATAATTAATTATATTATATGTACGATGTTAATTTGTGAATTGTAAAATGTGTTATGTACTTTCTTCAAGCGATTAATTGAACGTATCCTTTTTTTTAGCAGTATTAGCTGAGACGAGAAGAATTTAACAAATATTTGGCAGGGCACCAAATCAAACACGACGAGTATGATCGCACTGCATGAGACTTTACACAAAATATTATAAACATGTTTACACAGCGGATTCGGTAAAGGCACAATATAATTGTGTGAATTACCCTTTGATCAATAATGGTTTAGTTAGAATTCATTAAATGTCTTAAAACAATGGACGAAACAACTAGAAATATTTGGCTAGCATGTATAAACACTTCAGAAAAATATTAAAGCATATAATTTAAATATACAGTATACTATTTTTATCAGCAAGAATTTTAATAACTGTTTTTCGTGCGCTCTAGTTAGGAATTCCTGTCCTACGAGCTTTACATAATCCAAGAAAGTTTTAGGGCTACGTTTTATTTTTGTTTTACCTATATTTAAAAAGTTAATTCTTTTTATTGGTTCACCCTAAAGCGCGAAAGCATTAAAAACCTAAAATAAAAAGTAAAGCACCTGCAAACCATGTGTTAGTAGATGCTTATGGGAAACAAACTAATTTCAGGTTTTAAGTTCACTCATCGATTCAATTAATTTATTTCCTATAAAAGCCGATTCCAGTGACAGATGGATCCCAAATATATTGCTGTTCGAGTGTTTGATCTCCTTGACGAAGACCGTGACATTGTCAACGTGTGACACGCTATCTGCTACTTGTCCAACACTCGTCTTTAGCGTGACAGGTTATTTGTACACTGTTGTGTTTAAGAAAATGTGTTTTTATATCGGTTTTATACATATAACGTTTACGTATTGAGTTTTTATGCGTTTTGTGTGCAATGTTCCGTGGAATGTTTCATGCCTCACTTACTACAAAATTGCACATCATTTGATGACCATTGACACGCGGTCACGGAACGAAAAAGGATTGACGTATTCGAAATGTGGTGCTGAAGACGAATGTTACGGATACCGTGGACTGCAAAACGCACAAATGTGTCAATTCTCACTCAACTCAAAATACGAGACCATCTCTCCACGATATGTCGCCGCCGCATACGATCATACTTCGGTCATATAGCTAGACGTGGCGGCGAGTCTCGAAAAGTTGGTCATAGTCGGCAATGAGGAGGGCAGGCGCCAATGTGGCAGATCGCCGACCAGATGGACGGACCAAATCCGAGAGAGGGGCGCCACGTTCTACGAAATAGTGCAGAAGGCCACAACCCGGGATCGTTGGAGACAAGCTGTTTGCTCCACGTGACATTCGTGATCACGATCTTCAGACATGAAGGAACGACCACAAAGACACACGGTCAATGTACATCAAATGATTTACAATGCGAAGACAAACAGATACTGACTTGTGCTTCCGTTACAGTTTTTATACATAATTCAAACTTATTACAAACTGCAAACAAAGTGTATCGCCACGTAAATTAAGTACCCACCTTATGTTTCTTAATCAAGAATACGCAGTGTTGGTCATAGTCTGTTATTACAATGAGTACTCCCAACAATAAGGTTGGCAACTCGCTAGTGATGGTATTACAGGCCCACAATCAGGCAGGCCGTACGCATGTTTGCCACCTTCTTAGGATAAAAAAGTCAACCAATTATACCCAGACCAAGATAAGAGATGTTTATAATCCTTTTCTTCATACCCGCAAAATCGATAAGGCACTTAACAACTGACAACAAAACCTTCCATATTCTGGCCTCGGATTAGTTTGGCGTGAGCTAAATTATGTTGTACTGACCTGAGTGCCAATAGACTCGTCAAAGGTGTCATCAGTGCGCGTGGAGCTCGGGGAGAACATCGTGGTCCTGTAGTCGTCCTGGCGAGGCGATAGCTGCGAGTACGGCGACAGCTGCGGGTACGGCGAGGGCTGCGGCCCGGGGGTGCTCCGCGGGAGAGACTCCGCCCCGCGCCAAGCTGCTCCCATAGGACTCGCCGCCCTATGTACAATACCCATTATAATTGCCTACCCTGTATAGATTCTTGAAGAAATTTTCCCCCTTGGATGATCATTTTGTGAAGTGAGCTCCCTGCCGCGGATTATACAAGAGATTATCGTGAGGTTCTTCAAGAAGGGTGTGAAGATATTGTTGCAGAGTAATACCCAAGGTGGATCGCTTTCTACCTCGTCAATTTTAATGGCGTGCTCTGAATCAAGTCCAAAGGCCCAACCTGGATTCCAGGTGACACCACCCACAAATGACAGCCGACAGGCGACCTATAAAGTTACAGTTTTTGCACCGATGAGAAGTACAGTAGTGATAATGCTGCGCCTTATAATCATACTGAGCTTTTTGTATGCCAGCATCACCTTGTGTTCTGTAAGTAACTAGGGAACTGATAAAAGATTTATTTTGGTAATTTAAGTACGTCATATTTAATATGTCATTTTGTGTGAAATTTTATGAATATTACATCATATTTCGAACAAGCAATAAAGTAAAATAAAATGCAATAAAACACTTAATCATTAATAATTTATGTAATATGCGCCTTTACTTTGAATAAACGTGTAATTTGTTGATGAATAACAAAATGTAATATGTTACATGACTGTAATCATTACAAAAAAAATCATATTATGATGAGATTATATTGGAAGGTGTCATTGGTGGTACCTTCGACTCTAGTCGCCAAGCAAGCTATATTGAACCTTACAGCAAATTACATTGGGTTGACAAACGACTGCTCACAAAAGGCTGGAGTTCACAACAGCGACTTTCTAGCGCTAATTTTAATTAGATACTTATTGTTTGATACATTTGTGTTTGTAAAGTTTAACATTGCTATTTTTATAACTAGTCGTGATATGTTACTTAGACATACGTAACTTAATTTGAATAGTATCAGGCGCTACTATGCGGAATAGATATTTATTAAATACAAAATATAATTTAATATGCTGTATTCTGCCCAAATTAAAAAAAAAATATCATTGATTTGGTTAAAATGAAATGATTTGTACCTGTATGGAGCTGGACTGAAATTTGGTATCGGCGACCGAGGCGCTAGTGGCGCTCCGGCGTTGCGGGGCGCTTCACGGTCTATATCCCTAAATGCACATAGAATGGTTTGTGAATGATTGATTTACGTTATTAACGTCAATATGATACAGACTGTAGCCAAATTCAGAAACTTTTAACATCTTGATACGAGTAAAATGGCTTAAATAAACGAAACAATTCTGGACACACTGAAAATTTGGTCTCTAGTATCGTATTCACGTTAAACAATAAACAAATGGCTACATACAGAGGAATAAACATATAAGTGCAATTGTTAACCATGTATTAAAATATAACTTCATAGGTTATGGAATAAACTAGATACAACATGGAAATAATGGTAACATACATGCAATACATCATTGGATGTGTGCAAACAAGTGTCAGGCAAGTATATTGGGTGCTCATTACTGACATAATATTTGTATATATTTGCCATGAGTCAGAACAGCTGGGTCAATAATAAATACTTAGGTACTCTAGTTTTTAAGGATATAGGTACAGTACAGACTTTTAAGAGTAACAAAATTCTTGTCGTAATCTTTTTAATGAAATGATATTAATATTTCAACAAAGTAATACAATTTAGATTGACGTTAAATTTAATATAAGAATTGGCCTATTAAGTTATAAGACTGACACACCAACAGACAGCTACAGATAAATTTGCAAAAGAAAACAATTTGCTCTGAAGTGAATCAGAAACAAACAAAAATACAATAGCTACTTCCTGGAACAAACCAAAGTTACAACATTAACTATAACATTTTGGTTCATTCTATTTATTTATTAAAACGCCATCTACCGGCCTGATGTTCAAACTATTCAATATAACACAATTAACTATTGGGAATACAGGAGTTTCTATTTTATACGCGGACATAACAGGTGCGACACCTAAATGCAAGCTTACTCAGCCAGCTCGTGATAGAAGGTCGGTGTGGGCACACGACCTACGAAACTGCCCGATGATCTTGGTACCGAATACAGATGAGAGCTCGAGCCACCCCTGGAGGTACACTTTTACCATCAATTATGGTTTTATTACATTCGTTCGCCTTCATCCAGCATATTATAAATTGACAAACGAATAAGCCTTTTGTGGGGAGCTAGTGCCCATTAGTCTATTACAGTAATTTTCCAGATGAGAAAAAGCTTATTTATTAAATAATCAACGTTTTAGACAGGTTAATTTAATTCAACAGCTTATCTAGGAAGCCTATCAAATAACACAACTTATGAACGGTGTCGACGACATTTCATACCAGCACATGTGGTCATCTATAGCTTTACACAACCTGCTATCGGAACTTTTTAGAATGAAGACTTTTGCGTATATGTATATTACCTCTGGACAGCCAGCTTAATCTGGTTAGGCGCATTCTTGAACAAGTTCTGTGCGTCTTCGTGTCGTAAGTCTCTCGCGTCGTAGTCGTCGATCTTCGATATAATGTCACCGCGGAGTAGTTCCCTGCCGGCCGGTGTGCCCGGCGTCACCTGAAATTTTTTATACGCATGATCATTATTCACACTCTTAGAATATAGCCATGACTCGGGTTATTCCTAATGTAACATTAGACATTCGTTTATCATATGAAACGAACAGGAAATAATATCAGTTCTAAATAGTTTTTCATTGAACCATCATGTAATTTATGCAATTAATCGAAAATGCGATCATTAGTTGGTAACTCTACTGAATAGATGACTTTAGCCTCGATATTTTTGAAAGAAATTATTAAAAAAATAATAATTAATCAAAGTTATCACGGCAATTAATGTTCAAAACAATCGATTTGTCATTATTGAACAGTATGTTCAAGTGTGTGTTCAGAATATTAAGGAGACGTGACGATTGAAGCTCCAGAATTCCAGATTAATTTGTAGTACCTTTTCTTCAAACACATTGATTTTCAGAATTTCAGAAATTCAGAAGTGAGGTAAAATATTTTTTATTCTGCTAATCTACTTTATGTATTTCTATACTGAATTTGAAAACATTGAGTGACATCGTTGACAAATAAACTACGTGTTAATATTACGCGGGATATATTAATACATAATATTAAAATGTCACGTCGCACGCAGAAGGTTGAGTGGTCGGGCCGTGACATTCTGAAGTGTCAAGCTTCATCCCACACGTATGTTTATAGGATGCTTACAGTTTTGTAATTACTCTCCTCATTATGTACACATATGTATTTAACATCTTTATTTTAAGTAAGGATATGGCTGTAACGGGCTTAATCCTACGACGATTTTAATAAATTGGCGAGGCATACGTATCGTTTATTTTTATGTTTGACGCAAAAATGACCGGGATGTAACGTCATAGGTAAGAGTATTTTGGTTCGTATTTGTAAAGCAAAGGGCAGACAGTGCACCAGTAGTTAGGGCGACCTTGTGCCCGGGGGGAAGGCGCGGGACGCATGCATTAGGTTTGGCCTCCGGCCAGGCTAAATGCGTCCACCGGCGACGCCGCGCCAACCTGACATTTTTTATTGAAAACAACCGATGATCGTACAGGGCCACCACGACCTGCGCAAATCTATCACACGACTCCTCGTGTCAATGGCGAGGACATATTTTGACTATATTTATTCCTGTCCATCAACAAACGCCCCTGAGATATTTTTACAGATATTTTGATGAGTTCACATTGCATTGGTGTGCAGAGAAAGTAGTGATTTTTTTAGAAACGTTATATCTGCGGCGGTTTCCTATTGTAGTTTTTGTCATATGTTCAGCGCCACACCTGAAATGAATATACGTCACAAGGAACGAGGTTAACTGCTGCGTATGTACGCCTACCTGTTTTATGGAGTTACGGTAACAACACTGACGTAAATTTTTGCGTTATATTTTCAACGTGTTTATTTTTTAAAACAAAAGCGGACGGTTAGTGACGCAAGCATCCTAATGACATATCAGAATACTAGGTTGAACCTCAGAGTAGATAACTGCCTACCACACCACGTGACATTGGCGGAGTAGCTGTATTAATAGCTAGTCGCCATTAACTTAAAGAAGAAGAAGAATATGTTGAACTTATTTTGGATTTGTTTGCGATATTTGGACTATAGTAATTAGGTACTAGCTTTCAGTTCACGACTTCATCTGCCCGTCACTACCGAAACGTAGGTATACCATATAAAATAGGGATTAACATTCTTTCAGCTCTTCAGGTTTAATCGTTGGAATGTTAAGGTTTACACCATCCGGACGTCATTTAGGGATTTTGGAAATCGGAAGAGCCAATATTATAATTTACTAGCTTCTCCCCGCGACTACGTCCGCGATGAGCCTTAATTCTCAGAGGAAACTAAAATTTTACGGGATAAAAATCCTATGTGTTAATCCAGGTTATAAATTATCGGTGTTCCAAATTTCATTCAAATCCGTTGAGTAGTTTTTGCGTGAAAGAGTAACAAACATCCATCCATACTCACAAACTTTCGCATTTATAAATGTTAGTAGGATTGGTCATAGTGGCAGAATCCACTTAGGTAATAGTGTGAGTTATCTGAGATTTTATAATCATAATTCGATTAGTAAAGTTATCATTTCATTAGCCCAACCATAGCTCACAGAAATTTAATCGGTATATCTTCAGAAAAAATTATCATTGATTAAACCAAAGGATTAAACAAAAGTTACTCCGGTTCTACGATCATAATGCATACTTAAGAATAAAGATTTTAAAGCAAGCAAGAAAATAAAAAAACATACGGTTGCATCTGAATCGTTGCCAAATAATTACAAGACATTTGCGAAATACCCACATTTAATAAATTTCGAAATGATGATTATTTCTTATTTGTAAAAATATTTCAGGTTATAATATGCAAGCAAAACCAACGAAAGATATTTAAATTTTAGGAGACACGTTACCTAGCCTAATAATTATTCAAACTTACTAAAATGTGTGTTATTTTAATTATAAAAAAAGAATGGAAGAGCAATGTTCATATTATATCGAACTGCGAATAAAATCGATTGAGTCACCGACACCGTATGTAAAGGAAATACCTAATGAAACATTTTAATGGCAACTGTAAAAGAAAAATAAGCTACAAGGCTGTGGCCTGATTGAGAGATCTATAGGAATCAAGGTTAGGAGAGAGATAACTCTGCGCTCCAATGTAAAGGAAAACAGATGCTTTGACATGGAGTAATACCTTTGATTATATATAATCAAAGAGTAATGCCAAAAATTCAAATACTTCTAAATTAGGTCGTATCTTTCGCGAAACGTACATTTTCATGAAAAGCATAAACGTAAGCATAATTTAAAACTGACACCATTATACATAAAGTAGTTTTATCATTTGTCGTGAATCTTTTGATCTCAAAGCTTTTGAGTACATAATATACTATGTCTACACGCTGGAATTACCACAATATCTTGTTTTGGTTAGATGCGGTATTTTCACCATTAATAATCAAAATGAAGAGATCAAATTTGCTTTGTTCATAACCCAGCGAATACAGCATTATTAAATGGACTTTCGTTATAAATAAACACTATCTTCACCGCGCTTCTGGCTTGCGGCTGACTCACAATCACAAGATCACAAATATTCTCATTACAAATTAATAACAGATCAACATGGAAAGTTTGTAACTAAATAATATACAGGTTGCCCCGGGTTACCACTGCGTACCATTTAAGCCGAGATTATATGGTGATATTTAAAAAAATGTTTGACATATTTTTTTTATTGGTAAAATGATACTGATGTGATGGTGCCCATTTATATCCCTATTTATGATGGTATACATGGTATGGTGTATCACTGTTATTTACAAGAACAGGTTTGCAAACACAGGATTTCCCTAAGGAACTTTAACTGGCCATAATTTGGTATAGGACGTAGTATATTATCTTCTCTGAGGTATAGGTAGGTCGTTGACCTCCGATGTCTGTGGATGTATGTTCAACATAACGTATACTATCCACAAAGCCGAAGTGCGTTTACACCTGGTTTAAGCTAGGTACAGCCGGTCACATGTGTTTAAACTATCTTACTCATGATGGAGGCATCATACCGACTGGAACTACGTTTGTAGTCCTAAATGTGCGTGATAGCTTCGAAGGCTGCCTTAGGCGACGTTGTTTTTTTGTCTGGTATGAAGCCTGCTCCATCTAGCTCCACCTGGCTAATACTAGGTGTAACTTCAAAGTATGGTTACTACACTTAGCCTTAAGTCGTAATATTTATACTCTATTAATATACACAGTTGTTACTAAGTGGGTAACGATATTTAAAACACAATTGATAATCATTTGGTTGGAATCATCACGACTTAGGTTATTATAACAAGGATTTAATTTTGCTACTACTACCTACTTACTTGAAAACAATGCGGATGTGGACGGACTGTGTGGAAGATGAAATGGCCAGAAAAGATATGAATACAGAGATGTCGGCTGATAGCGAGGAATGGAAGAGAAACACATATGCGCCGATCCCAAATAACATGCAATAAGGGCAAGAGAAATATTATAACCTCAGAAACAATGTTAGATATAAACATTGCCGTCTAATAATCAATCCCATTACCCACGGGAATTCGGTAAATATCCGGGATGAAAAAAATGGCTTAACCATGCTGAGTAAAGCTTCCTCCCTTGAAGTTCTTTCAGGGTTCTTTACCGTGTCTAAGATGAGCCGTGGATGAGCCCATACAAAAAGACATGTTTTTTTTTATTGTCGGATACAGTATAAAAACAGAAACACCTAAATTCACGTTTAGGGTTAATTTAAAAGGCGTGTATTTCGGTTAATAGAGTCTAATATATACGCATGATAAAGAAACAAGATCAAAATACAAAATATTTCATGGGCACGGTTCGATAAAATGGAGTTGTGAATATATTTGTTCATGAATGTAGACGTATCTTAGTCTATAGAGGATAAACATGAAAGGGAAAGAGTATTATTTCAACACTTGTGTTGCAATGAGTTCGCTTTGATATTTGGAGTTGCTATGACAGGAATTAATTCAGTTTGATGAACTAGATCATCTCAAGTGTGCGTAAAACGTTTTGACAAGAAAACTAGTGCGCAAAGAGAGCATATATTAAAATATAACATAACCAAACATATATTTTCCATACCATAATATACCTATATTTCAATTTGAAGATTAGAATGTCTAACTTTCTTAAAGCCCTTAATCATATTATACACTCAATGAAAACATGTGTAGGGATATGAATTACACGTACGCAACGCAATTAACGTTTAGGTTTTTAGGTCTGGTCGTCTGGGCGGCAAGTACCCTAGATATTATAAACAGCAAATATGAATGAAAGGAAATATTACTTTATAGTTTCGCTTGCTGTAGTCAAGAATCGAAAAATAGCGTAGTAATAATAAACAAGCAGACGATGAAGTACCTTATCTTCTATTGGATCAAAGCTTCTTAAAAGCATTGAAACATATCGTCTTCAGATAAGGGATGTTGTTTGTTTACCCGGTGTCTAACGCACCTTGCATCTCAATTCTCAAATTTATATGAACCTTCAGACTCACTGACCTAATAACTTTAGATTAGATGCAAATGTCATTAATAAAATTAATAGTTACAGTTTTTACAGATCATGACAAACGAGGTCAAGCCGCGTCTCTGGCGGCAGCTGTCGAACGCCTGTGACCGATCTCTTATCCCAGAATACATTATTGAAAAGATACAGAATTCGCTGTTGATCACTTCAACGTCGAGTATTGTGTCGTTTTCCCGACATTTTATAAACAGCTGCTGTCGAATTACAGAAATAAAGTGGTGCGCTTTCATCCGGATTACGGTTAGCTCTGTGGCTCTATTACATTTTTATAACACAGTGATGAACAAATTAGTTTAATTTATTTATCAATTATAACTCTCGAATATTGTAAACTAACAAAACTCTACAGCAATGTAATACTTTTAGCAATCTACTAAAATAAAGTGTAGTGTGATCGGTGTAGTCTATAGGTGTGCCTAATGAAGCATAAATTACGTGGGCGTTTGTTGAATATTTTCCATTCATATTTGCTACAGCGAATAATTTGAATTTTAGGGTTAGTGTTTTGTGTACAGCGTCGGAGGCTGTTTGTTTACACCGGCTTGTTGATAAATCCGTGTTATGATCAGGTGGATACCCTTGTGACGATGAGCGGGGTGGCGAGATCTGCACCGCCCACGAGCCGGAGACCCCAGTTGGTGTCGCGGCTTTCCCTGCGCAGGGTGACCACGAACGTATGCAGCCGCCCCATGGCTTGGAGAGGGCTCTGATGCACTACGCGTGCACGCGCTCGGTGCGCGGAATGTGTGAGCACGGCGGCTAGACGCGTCGTTGTGCGCGCAAAATTAGCCTCACCGCAAAACTTCACCCTCCCCGCCCGCTGGTTCTGCACCGCATGCATGTACCCCTGCTGGCCCAATCGACCCAATTCGCCACGGAAGCCATGGCATATTGATGACCAGATATCCAGATGCTCCAATAGCCCACTGTATCTCATGTTTATTTACTTACTCCATCTAAACACATTAGATGTGACCTACATATTATATTGCCGGTTACACGAATGGTGTTTTATTAACCCATCATATTTAGGCTAGTGGTTAACAACCACAACATCTACACTTTAAAGAACACCTGACCTCCAACAATCCAAACAAATTTCAAAAAAATCCATGAATCAAAATAAAAAGAAACCCTTCGTGCGAACTGAAACCGGTCGTTTTCCTTCTGGTTTAGATAAATCAAATGGATACTGGAACTGTGGCTCAACGCTAATGCGTCCTTAGTTGCATGACCAGGTAAATCAAATATGTATTATCTTTATTAATGAAATATCCCATTATACAACTAGATATAAAGTATTTTATGTAGTTCTTTGTTTTATAGTTCCTATCACCACAAAAGAGCAGGGCATGGAATGATTATATATTACATATTCTTGGGTCAAGTGTCAGGTGGAAAGGAAGAAACGAAGAGGGTGTGTTTTTTATACCAATAAGGTGGCACACAAGCACACGGCCCACCTGATGAGGAGGCACTGTGCTAGCAGCATTACTAGTTACTACTAGCCCAGAGTATCCTCAGCTATAGGCTACGATGACTGCTTACCATCAGGTGGGCCGTATGCTTTGTGTGCAACCTTAGAGGTATAAAAAAAAAGATCCCAGTTTTCCCTTCCTCTCTTTTTTAGTTCATGGTGTGATTAATCACTGTACATAAGCTTAGAAAAACTCATTGGTAGGAGCCTGGATTTGAACCTGGGCCCATCAAATGACAGGCAGTTGCCTTAACCACATGGCCAGCACGGCTTCAAAATGATCAGGTACTCGATGAATAGGCTTAATCAAATCTATTCTAACTGCCAAAGTGGCGCTCAATTTCAAAGTCTGTCATATTACCTCTTCTTTTATTTTCTTTTTATTCTCTCAGATTAGAGATATAGCATAATAACGAGAAATAGTGTTCTAGCGCTGTTGCATTACATTTTAATACATGAACTATGCATCAAAGTAATGTTGATGTTGATGAGTTACGATAACACTTGGCACTATATACAAGGATGTCCATATTAAAATCACCACCTTGACAATATTTTTGTTATGTTTCTACTACATCTTAGGGATATGTCACTATATGATTAATAAGGTAAATGTCAAACTGTGTTGGCTAAGCATCTCTAGGATTGACATATAGAAAAAAAATATGTGTCTGGGACTCAGGTGTTCGTCTGCATTACGCAGTATTCCGTTGTCCCTATTTTCTTAGAGTCGGTTAAAAGTCAGTCGGTAAATATTGTCATGCTAATGAGATTTTTATTCTGGTAGAACTAATGACGTTTTGTTTTAGTTGTAGTAGTTGAGGAATAATTTTTAAGTTGTCTAAATCGAAGAAATCCTATCGTAGTGTTTACCAGGCTACTGGTGGATACACTTGCCAATTATCGCCAATATGAGGTTGATGGCCTCTTTGCAAACCTTGGCACCATTGCTCTCTGAGAATCCAAGAGTAGAAAACTGAGAAAGGAAAAGTGCTCAATGAGGTCATGGCGTAAGTCTATACTCCACACATTAGAGAGATAGTTACTCAGATTCCTTATTTCTCTTGGTCACGGCATCACGCGATTCACGCGTGAACGGCTGGACCGATTTCGCTAATTCTTTTTTAATTGTGTTTGTTATTGTCAGGAGAAGGTTCTTAGAAGAAAAACAAATACCGGAACCTTTTTAATTTCGCGATAAACTAAAGGTATTTTTTGCTATTGTGTATTTGGCATATGAATTCATAGCTAAGACAGGACATCGCCTGTCGAGTTAGCTAGTTAATATATTTTATTTTCTGCACGAAGGTCGTGGAGAATATGTTATATCATGAAGTAACACAATATAATATTTATCACAAAATATGAGTAACTTATAATAATAATAATAAAATGCATTATCGGACCATTTGGATAATATACATGTGCTGCCATCTTTTGTCCACTAGGGTATCTGTTTGAATATAGATGGCAGCACATGTATCAATATTGAACAATGCTTTATATTTTTAAATTACAAGCGGAAGAAGGCGCAGATAACAGCTAGTTTTAAATAAACACGACTGAACTAAATCGTGAATATATACCTATCTCCGTTTGATCATTGTATTGCCCCCATTTTGGTGGGACTGGGCAAGTTATAAAACAAACACGTTAAAGACGGAACGGGGATTTTACTTACGAACGAAAGTAACGTAGTATTTATTTATTGTTTGTGACCGCGGAAGCGCTGGATGCAAGCGGCATTAACTCGGTAATTGTGGAAATCTTTGTTCAGCACCGACGTCCGTTCGGCTGATACGACGATGATATATTTATTTATTTATTATGACTTACTTTACTACTACCATTACAGAACAAGCCCAATTCGGCAGTGTGTGCAATGATGACACTGTGTGTATCCTACTAGTCTAGACCAGTGTAAAATGTAAGAAGCTTTTTAAGAAGAAACTAATAATTTACGAAACAATCCGGGTTGTTTACGCAGGTACCCTATATCAAAGTCAAGGCCTGTCATGTCTTCATGTACCTTTCCCTACCATAGGAACATGTCCCTTAGAAATCGTTCCAAGGATAAGTCCAGACAGATAAGCGCCTTGTTATTACAGAGCTTGTAGCAAGCTTATAAAAAGTTATTTATATATACATTGTACAGACTAGCCATTTGTTCATGGCTGCGCTTACGTGGCAACGTTTACGTACGTGGATTAGAGCAAGTTATATCTTTTAAACTGTCCGGTATAAAACGAGGGGAGAGAAATATGTAAGGATATTTGATCTCTTCAAGACACAAGAGATTATCTTGTTTCCTATAATATATTACGTAGATGTATGTCATCCCAATAACAACGAAATACCTAATTATTTATATACATTGAATTTCGACGGGAATATAGTCATTAGATCAAAGAGTGAAAATCTTTGTGTTTCTACATTATGTGCCTATTCTATTTCTTTGTTACGGTACAAGTGGCAAACTAAACGTACCTTTCTACGCTGACCGAAGTCCCTGGGCTCATCATCTTCAGGGTCAGTTCTCCGGTGCGGGACACGCCAAAACGCAGGCCTCTGGTACATAGGCATCTTAAATCTTCTCTAACACTTGAAATCCGCAGTGAAATCTACGGAAAAGCATGTATATTAGTTACGTTTAAATAGTTTATGTCGTAAAGAGGTTTAATAGCGAGCGAAGATATGCGTTAGTGGTATCATATTGTATCGTAGGTGGTAGGTGACATGTGTTTGTAATAAATTAGCGGTTCCCGTGAGGACGGTGAGGAAGTGTTATCTCAGGTGAGGGTCGGAGGGGGGGTCGGTTTTCACTCCTGGGACACTCACCAGAGGGCGCCGTGTCGCGTGGTTCACTCCGCAGCCGCTCAGTCAGTGCCGCAGCGTATTCACTCGAATAATTCCGTGGAACATCAAACTATGTCTATTTTTTGCGGCGGTTACGCGCACGAGCCGTCGCTCCGGCGGTTTGTGCTTCGAGTGATTAACAGGCTGCGGCTCGCGCTGTTTCTGGGCCAATACACATATTCGCAGTCTGTACGGCACGCTCCCGATATTCAGTTCATTGCTCCCGAAATATTGGCTATTTCGAATAATAACATTTCTAGAAAATTCTCAAGCTTCTTCTTAAATCATGACTATGACGACAATGTTTCTCTATTTTGTCTGTCATGAACGGTGATATTATAAAATAAATCAATTTAAATAAACAAGATTTATAGCACAAGGCATATATGTACAGTATACACTCACATGAAATATCATTAATGGAATCATTGTTTATTTATTGTGAAAGAACCTTGAAGTAAATCCCGGTCAAAATTGCTGTTCTTTCCATAGACCAGTTTTCTGGGTTAGACTAAAACAATATACTACTAGACTAAAATACATGCACAAAATTATCGTTAAGGAATGAATAAAATTTAAAATCATATCAAAGATAAAAAACATGTAAAACAGTTTATTGTGAGCAATAACAAGAGTAATATACATTTTACATTTATGACCAGAATACTTACAGTTCGTGTTTATACCACACAGTTCTAGTAACTTATGAAATAGTTTTAAATTAAAATAATTGCTAACAACACGCCTATTAAGACGATTTCACTTAATGTACCTAGGTTTAAAGATGGTTTGTCTGAGTTAATTTTATTATTTGGAACCAACATTTTTTTTAAACCACTCATGTGGCAAACAAGCATACGGGCCGCCTGATGGTAAGGGACACATAACATTGCGGCATTGTGGATGACGTATTAAGGTATTAATTAGTTAAGCTTAAACGTAACTTGTTAATCTTTCTCATATCAAAGGCGTACAAAATTATAATTTGATTAGGTTCTTAGCATGGTACTTAATATTATTATGCGCTAAATAACTTATTTTAATAGCAGTACAAAGTAAACGTATAAGGAAATGAAATATTTTGTAAAATACATATAAAAGCATTAAAGGCTAATAAAAACTTAGATTGTATGCATTTTTCTTAATTCAGAAATAATGGTATATACATATATGTATGTACTTACAATACAACGTACCTAATCTAGTTTCGAGAATGCAAGCTAAAGCGTATTATTTGTGTATAAATTTAATAAAATCTTCACATAATAATTTAAACCTAAACAATCCCATTTTTAAAAATATATAAAAAAATATGTAGACAAAACTGAAGAGTATGTTTTACTGTATTTTATTTGGCGCTCTCATTACGTCCGTAGATTATTTTTATTATTATATTTGTTTAAGCACAATATATTCTTTTATGAAGTTAATAATTTATCAGTCTAAAATTCTTGCATTGCAACACAATAAAAACTAAGACTAATCGCAATTGAATAGAGAGCATATTCGCATTCATACTAAGTATTGACGCCATTTTATAGAAAACGGGAAGATAAGATAAACTTTCCTATAAAAAAATTAAGGTACTTTTAAATCTTTAGAAATCTAATATGGCCGGCTTTGTGTCTCTGGCACATTTAATGAGAGAGTACATAAGTTTGACAAAACCGGTATCCTTCGGCTTTTCTAAGCCGCGTAGTAGTCGATTCTTCATTACGGCTACAAATTCTCTGTTGCTGAGTTGTCCGTCCACTGCGAACAAAATTATAAAAGTGTAAGGAATATGATACCCCTCGGGTCGAGCGGATCCAACATCGAAAATGGCGCAGCAGTATAGACGGAGTCTCCAGCTGCGCTAGATTTTTTTTGGAATTGAACCCATTAAGGCAGCCAAATAATTAAGGTTGGAATTTTCGCATAAAATATCATGCCATAATCTAACCTAAGAGTAATTACATAAACCTTTAGCAATTTTATTTTATTATTCTTAATACCGATTTGAACTGCTTATCCCATTAGGGATTTAATTTTAATATATTAATTATTTGCGGATATTTCTCTAAATAATATCTTTAAATTACCCGCGTGGCCAATGTCAATGTTCCAACTCAAAATGCTAGGTTCCGGGATCAGACCGAAGCCAACACCCGAAAAATATATAAATCCATTATATGTATATAAAATACATAAATTTCTCCACAATATTTAATAGGCACAAACACAACTCATTACACATATGAATATTTACCTATCCCACATAATGAATAATAGTACTATATAATCAATCAAACTAATAGTAGACAAACGACAAACACCCAGTGGTCACACAGATGACCAATGTGTGTGCACATCACCTATGATACAGGTAATCTTAGAAGGGGGGAGGGGTGATAAACGCTTATTATATTCACAATAAAGGACTCACTGTTCTCATCAAATATGGTGAATACGACGTTGATAACATGAGGGTCCAAGTCGACATGGGCGACAGTGCGCGCGACGTGACGCAACGTCGGCTGGTCGATGGACGCGCCCGCAATGTGGTAGAACGTGAGCGCAGTGTCCACGTCATTGATATTGTTGAGCAAGTGGAAGAACTTCAGGTAATCATCCTTGGTTATGCCCACGCCGTGGTCGCGGAAACTGGACACAAAACATTCTCATGATAAAATGTGAAAATATATTTAATTCATTTTTAGTACGAAGAAATTATTTTTTGGTATAGTCAAATAATACATATAACCAGTTATAAAGATTTATACAAGCTATTTATAAATCTCCTCAAGTTTAGATACAAAAAGTGTAGACACAACATCACATAATTATTTACCTGTCGACGTTTCATGATATGAGAATTATTGAACATTAAATTCCAGAATAATATAATGAAAAACTTTACGTTTTTTTGACCCGTTTCAGCATCCTCGACTTCTTCTTCGCTGGGTAGCCGGCGTAAGCCAGCAGGAGTTCAGCAAAATCTGCCTCCATAATGCGTCCATTTTCATCTGAAGCATTATCAAACAGGGTAAATATTGGACATATTTTTTGTTCTAAATTAAACAAATACTAAGTACCTGGCTGTTTCCTTTGGAATTCTAGGGACAATATTTCCTTTTGAAGCTGTTGCTGAAAGTCCAAGAATTTCTCAATCGTAAGCTTCTGGTTCAGCTTAGGGCCGAAGAAATACGTAGTCAGTGCCGAGTTGATGCCCTGCAAATAATCCAGTTTATTTTTATATTAATTAGCTACATTAATAAAAAAAATGCTTTGGAAAACGGTTATGATAACATTTAATTAGCCCTAAAAGGTATAACTAAATACATAGCGTATCAACATAACATTATGTTAATAATAATAACAACATTTAAGGGTTGTAGTGTGATGTAAGGGTAAAAAAATTAATCTTACTAGTTTTTCGGACTTCGTCTGCATATAATTCACGTTTCAGAGGAATGAATGACAGTGAAAAGGTTAGAGAGACAAATAAACAAGGTTATTTCAAGGTTATTTGCTTCGCTAGCCATGTCGGTGGCTACGATGTTTTAGTTTGTATGATATTTACAAATTGCTGACATTGTGCAGTGTGACATAGGCCTTAATACCGCAACCTTATAGTTCAAGAGGACGGCAACGTTACCGAATTATCACCGGGGTAGATCTAAAACTTAAGCCAAAACATTTTCGTTGAAGGTAATTTCAAAGCATTTGGAACATGATGTTAATTTGTCATTGAAGTTGTTGCGTGTAAACTTGAATGTTACCTTGAAGGTGTTCCCAGTGTTGGCGTGGTCTCTGTGCCTGGAGCCTATGCTGCTCTGCTGCCGGATGAGAGCGGCCACTTTCTCGAACTCCTCGCAGTCTACATCACCGTCACCGTTCAGGTCGAACATACGGAATGCGATCTCGAAGTGGCGGCGTGATGCTGTAAAAAGATCACCAAGTAACAATGACATAGATATCCTAATCGTACATGTTACTATACTACTACTAATACTACGAGACTACTACTAACGAGCAACCAAGACATTACATTTTTGTGCTTATATATCAGGCATATGCTATGAAAAACTCCTAGTAAGTAAGTTTGTCCGAACCGGTCGTAAATTAACCACATTCGTACCTTATCAGGGCCTTAACTGAATAAACAAATCTCGTTTAACTTAATTTCACTTTCATTCCATTATCGTTTTATTTCGATTAAGCCAATATCTTCAAAGGTTATCTGAGAGGCAAATACTTTCTATACCATTTAGGAATATAAATCGTATTAGCGCGTTCGGTTCCCTGAAAGCTCATACATCAGGGCAACGCAGCTGCACAAGTGTGTCCAAGAAGAATGATTTTAACAAATGATTTTTAGTTCCGGAAAAAAATGCAGTGTTAAGCTAAAGGATGATTATGTAGAAAAATAAAATTATATCACACCTGACTTTTGCCTAAACTAGTCATTATCACTACTTTTTGAACGGCCTACGTCACGTAGCAAAATCAATTTAACGAAGATGACTTTATTTAAAAAATATGAAACAGTAAATCTATGTTATATTGCTTGTATTGAGACGAACTTCGAACCGAATTAAATGTGATGAAAGATCTAGCAGTGCTCTGCTCGATCTTTATCTAGAGAGATGTAGCACCTATAAATGTTTGGTACTGATCGATCGATTCAGTTGGTATGTTAAAAAATCTATGTGCCTATATTTAGATAGATGTGATTATATGCAATAAAGTATTTCTTCGATAAATAAACAAAGGAGCATGCACATTGAACAGTTTCGTTTAATTATGGTAATGGGAAAGAAGTTTTAGATTGCCGTGGTGGATTCATTAAAGGAACAAAGAAAACTATTACGTTACTACAGAAGTACAGATATGATAGCACCTAGTCAGTAGCGATAAATGTAGAATGAGAAAATCATTACATTTGCTCATGCTCCGTTCGCTCTCCCATCCGTTCGGATGCTGCGCGGTCATCCGTCAGATGCTCTATCAATATATACGCAACATGTACCTATATAACTACAAAACATGTTAGTGTGATTAAACTATTACAGCTACATCATTAAATAGGCATATTAAATCTGAATTTCTCTGTGCACCTTTTGTAACAACTTCAATACCACATGACGCGGCAAAATGTTAATATCAGTGAAACGATTCAAATCGCGAATAAAAACAAATGCGTTCAACTATTTGAGGTGTGGAGCGAAGACAGCGACCTTCTTGTTTTGGGCTACCCTATATATGGTAGTCATGAAGATGACAATTTTAAAAAGCAGTCACAAAACACCGGTGAAGGATTGGTCAAATACACCTGACAATTACACAAAGTGGCTGGTAATGTCCTTTCACCACAAAAATAGGCGACGTACGTGAACAATAAAGCTAACCTGATGTTCATTTTAATACCTCGTAAATAGTTACAGGGACCAGTCCTGGGCGAGGAAGAGCCAGAGACAGAATCAAAGAATATTGAGTGGTTGGAGCCAGACAATGCAACGATACACGACCTAGAAAGGCGAGCAGCGAGAGTTCAGGACGTTTGTCGTGCGAGATCCCTCCAGTGGCAACCATTAAATAGCAAGGAATTCTTCGTGGATCACGTACACAGCATAGTGTGGTGTAACGTATTCAAAGCAGCCAGTTCATCCTGGCTGTACAAGTTCAACGTGCTGGGTACGACAATAGTTCCTGGTATATATTTTATTCCAAAACATTTTGTATTTGGCCTTAACATGTTTCTTACTATTTCAGGTGGATATGACAAGCTGTTTTTGACGCGGACTAAACAAACACCTCTAATGTTAGCTCGAAAAAAGTTTCCTCGGCCCAGTGAGGAAGAGTTAAGAGATGCAGTGAACACACCAGGTGTGATTTCTCTGTTAATTGTAAGAGAACCATTCGTGCGACTATTATCAGCTTATAGGGATAAACTAGAAAACAATACACCTCCCTACTATCGAAAATTAGCCAAAACTATTGTTAATAAATATAGAAAAAAGGCGCGCAAACTTTTTGGGCACATTAAAAGCTTTGGCCCTACCTTTTACGAATTTGTAAGATACTTGATTGATGAGCATAAGGAAGATCCATTTAAATTTGACGAACATTGGGCGCCGTACTACCAGTTTTGTTCGCCTTGTGCTATTAATTTCAGTGTAATTGGTAAAGTGGAAAGTTTACAAAGAGACTCCGCGTATGTGATACAGCAATTAGGTCTTGGTCATGTGTTAGACACAAGAGTGAGTGATCGAAGAGCCAGGCTCCGTACAGTCATGAATAAGTCGCGTGATGGCAAGAACACGACTGCCTTATTGAGACACTACTTCGGCCAACTCGACGAGAAGATGCTTCATTGTTTGTTACAAATATATGGTATCGACTTTGAAATGTTTGGTTATGATTCAAATATTTATAAGCGATATGTTAGAAAATAAACAGTTCACAGTTTATCAGGTGATGTTTCTTATAAAAACCTATAGTTATATGTATATTATATGATACAGTGAGTACTTACTTGATAGCACAGTCAGAAGAAAGATGTAGTCGCTGAAAGTAATGAGTCCAGATGAGCCAAGTTTGTAGAAGATGGAGTCTTCATCGAGGTCCAAGTTGAGTCGTTGGCTGATGCTCTGCGCAGAAATAAGTTAAAAGTAAAATTGAGTATACTTAACGTTATCTTTAAAAAAGCCGAACTATGCACCTATGGTAAAACTAATAACGTAATATTTACTAATGAAGTGAAGTTGTTAAACCTAGTTTGAATAAAATCTATGCCAGTTAAACCTTAATGTTATTAGAAATAATTTTGTCTAGGGTTTTGATAAGATACCCAGGTAAAAAAAATTATAGGTACATAAACAATATGATTAGGAAATGTCAATAGCAAAAAATTCTAATGGATTTAAAATAATATGAGAAAGAGAGAGTGAGAAATAGGATATGAGCGAGCATGCTTCGAGTCTGGTGCACGGATAAAATATATTGCAGGTTCTATAACCCTAGTTATGCTTGAAGTAGAACAATAGCACTAATCGCTAATCCTAATAGCGCCTGCGAGCGAGCAGTGGGCAGTCTACTTATATAGCATATGAAAATCAAGTGAAGTATTCACTAAGTGTTGGTTCAAACTACGCGGCACCAAATGACCAATGACGGTAGGTACAGCATGAGCGCAGAAGGAAAAGTGCTTAGTAAAAACAGATTACAAAGTTGAGAGCAGGAGATAATTAAGAAGAGGAGAGAAACAGTACCTCATCGATGTTCTGAAAAGACAAGAAACTGATGTGAGTGGAGAAGACGGTGCCATAGACAAAGTGCGTTTATTTTAATTGGGCTCTTGCGTATTCTGCGCTTCTTACAAACATACTGTGTGACTTACGTGTTATTTGTGAAGGTTAATCAATTTACATTCGTACACAACTCGGAGTTAAAATCATAAACGTAATCTGTTTACCTAAGCTATATAATATAATAATAAATTTATAAGTAAATGGTGTTGAAATAATAGCATTTTAAGATCTATTTCCAATGTACGTTAAAATTTCAACATATGTGTATGTAGGTTCATCGTTAGTTCCATGTGTTATCAGTGAACAGGCATTATTAGAAAGCACAGCATAATAGGTAGTAAGAGTGCTTAGTAGGGAACATAGCTTGTATGAAGAGAAGAGACCTTTGACATAGTGGGACTCATTCACACTCATCAGAATAAGAAAAATATTAACATAGTAGTAAATCTGATTTAATAACATTTGTAACTGATTTTTATATCTCTTCCGACAAGGTGAACATTTTAGTAAAATCTAAAATAATATTAGGTATTTTTATTAATTTTACCTAGTACCTAATCAAATCAAAAAATCAAAAAAATCATTTATTCAGTTTAGGCCCTAATAAGGCTCTTATGAAGGTCTAAATTACCACCGGTTCGGAAAAAAAGCCACCTGAGAAGAACCGGCAAGAAACTCAGTGCTGCAGCACCTAAATATCAATTTACACATTGGAATTGAATATATATTTTAATTCAATAAGATAATATGTATTCAATTCTATACATATAAATTATTATATTTAACAAATTTAATATAATTCAAATGTTACCTTTGGATCATATCTTCTATACTGGTCCAAGCCCAAACCTGAGAAAATAATTATTTGATATATTATACTAGTCTTAGATATTTTTACTACATGTTATATTTATGAATAGATTAGGTATCAGCCTTGAGAATATTGTCACAACAGGTCAACAGCATCACCAGCAAACTCCCTGTTTCGAGAATGACTGGGCTAAATATAAAATTCTACAGGCCGTCAGTTTTACTAAGGTAACCCTTAAATGTTAAGCAAAAAGAGATGTTAACATTTACACACTAGATAGATACGAGTATTAAGATGATATGTTTCTAATAATCCTATTAAGTTGATAAGTAAAAATCCTATAAACTTATATATACTTAAATATTTACCATCAGGCTGTTTGACACCAGGTGTCATGGAACGTAAAAAGTCATCAGGTGTCATGAACACCTCATGTTGGTCATGATGTTGGGCCTGAACAGTGGCAAAGTAGCGGAATACCTTGTCTGGTGTTGAATACTGACGCATACGGTTCTCATACTCTATGATCTGCTCAGCAGCGTCCAGGACAATAATAAAAGTACTCTTAATGTGATTTTATCAGTACTCAATGGTATTATGCTAGTTTTTAGCAAAAGCAACAGACATTTTGAAATACATTATGTATATCAACATATATATCATATATTATTAATTTAATCATATATTACCCAATAAATTATATAAAATTATTAAAAATTAGCTTTTCATGATAGCGTATTGACGAGAATGTAAAAAAAAAATTACCATCAGGCTGTTTCATGCCAGGTGTGATCGCACGTAAAAAGTCATCTGGTGTCATGTAGATTTCAGTGTTTTCACCATATGTAAGCTTTACTGTGGCAAAATAGCGAAATATTTTGTCTGGAGTTGAATATGCTCTCATACGATTTTCATATTCAATAATCTGGTACAAATAAAACAAAATTGCAACAAAATATAAATAATAAATTAATGCCTAAAATGGGTGTCTACAATGAAATATATATGTGATTCATATTATGGGCAAACTACTTAAATAGGTAATTTTGTGTAAGTAATAAATTTAATAAAAATGTGTAAATATTTGCAACAGCAATATTTGTAAAAATGTGTACAAGATAGATAAAACATTGTAATAACTTGGCCTAGCAAATCTGGGCTATGGGCAGTACTAGATGTATACAAATCAGTCTGAATATTATATTCAACTCATGACAAAAACTTGAATAGAGGTAGAAGTGTATATGAAAACATAATATTTAAAAGTACAACCAAATTATTAAATGACAATTTTGTATATTTTGAGAAACCCATGTTTTATGTTCACATGAAACCTGCTTTTATATTTAATGTGATTTATTTATTAGCATATAAGGATATTGAGCAATATATAAAAGCGAATGTACCTTTCTGTCTCTAAATCCTACTTTTTCTTTACGAAATCTTTTCTTTTTAGTGTCCACTTCACTGTCAGAATCAGAGTCTGTGATTTCTTCAGCAGCAGTTATGGATGGAAGCAATTGGGAATTCAGCCTGTGGGATAAAATGTGAATAAGAAATAGCTTGGTGATGAAAAACTAATGTTTGTGATACAAAACTCACTCACCATAATTTGTAAGCTGTATAGGCACCCGCGGTGAACAAAAAGGAGTAGCATAGATACTTGTAAGAATATTTTTGTAACCTCTCGCTATCGTCTTGACAATCTTTGTTGTAATATCGATGGTAATTAAACAACGCATTAGAAGGAACTGATAGAAGCTTTGATGTTGTTGAGATGAAGGAAATTTTTCGAACAACTGCTACCTCTCTAGATATGGCCAGAACACGAGAAGATAATGTGTTCATTTTGTCTGAGATGTAAGTATTCAAGAGCAACGGTAAATTCGTTTTGTCCCATGCATTCGATCCAAGAGAAAAATAATAAGAATTACATAGGTTTAAGATTTCACTGAACAAACACGAGCGAGCAATCGGATCGGAGCAATAATTGTATTTATTTTTATATAAATCAATCACACACAGACGTCAATGTCAGATAGATAACCCAAGAGAATACAACCGCTACGCTAGACAAATAACCGTAGTACAACTACAACCCGACCCCTACGTACCCGACAGCAGCCAAAGATAATGTACCACTACGTTTACAAACACCGTAACGAGCCAGCCCTTCTTCGTCCTAACTATGGCAATCAATCCTCTTTAGGGACCTTTTTTGCTTTTTGCCAGTAAGTAAGAGAATTAAAATTATTTTGTCTAAATATAATCTTACATTATTTTACCGTCCTGACTCCGTACCCTACGAAAAAAAAAACCCTTGGTTTTTATTGACTTTATTTTCTTTTACCTAAAAATACGTTACATAGTTCGGGTTAGTCTACTTAATTATCGATGTCCACATACTTATACAGGTCGCGGCACGAAACTCTAGCGCTGAGCGAAACGTGGAGGGGATAGCTGCGCATGGGTACCATCGCGCACGCAATACAAATTAGTAATTTAATTGCTTAGTTAAAAACAGCAAAATAATGTTTTAATGTAAAGTCAAATAGTAAGTCTAGCGGTGAACAAAATGTGGAACTTAACTGCGTATGGGTACTGTCACGCACGCAAATATTACTTCATGTTACCTACAATATAATTTTTAACAAGTTTATGGGGAGTAGAAAAATAAATACACTATCGGATTTGTAAATTTTTATATTAAATACCAAATAATAAAAAAAATTATATTAAGTCCGAATTACATAAGAACCTACTGAAGTTTCTTCTCAGGATAGAAGAAACCTGCGAGTTCGGCAGGGTGTGGACATCAGACACCGCATTCTCCTTTCCGATATCTAGTCCGAATCAGACAATGGTCTTACACCTTCAATAGTATCCCAACAGGGCCTTTTGCTTACTGAGGGCCCCGGCTCAGGGCTGCTTCGGTCGTCGGCACTAACAGCGTCATCGTCATCAGACTCACCAAGGCTATCCTCTGAACTGTCACCATCAACGCGAATGATGAATTCTTCTGTAACCAAATCCACGACATGGTCACTCTTGACATATTGCTCTTCTATGTCCTTTACCTTTTGGCATAACTTTCCCCAATCCCAAGCACCCATCAGCAAAACTTTTTCTTGAATTAGTTCTATACATTTAGCAACACTCCACTTCACATTTTTACTGCCTACATATTGCTTTATGTCAGACCATGCCATTTCGATTGGATTTAGATCTGGGTGGTATGGTGGCAGTCTTAGCACTTGATGTCCTTGCTCTGCTAGTATCCTGTCAATTGAAAATGTTTTAAATCTATCTTTGTTAGCCCGTATTAAATTGTATAGTTGAGGTTTTAGTAGAGTTTCCTCATATTGTATGCCCTTTTCAGTAAGCCAACCCTGCATGTCAGCTTTTTTGGAATTAGAAGTGGGTGCAAGGTCCCATTGTTTATTATGGTATGATGCGTTGTCGACTACCACGACAGAATTAGGCGGTAAGTTCGGCAATAACTGTGTCCTCAGCCATTTTTCGTAGTTGTCGTAGTTCATATTGTCGTGGTAGTCGCCTGATTTCGCACCAGCTTTAAAAGTTAACAGTGCGTTCGGTATGAACCCAGCCTCTGATCCTGCGTGGACAATGACCACCCGCTGTCCTTTGGAGATAGGTTTTTTGAGACCTTTTGTAGTACCATCGGTCCAGGCTTTTGGAGCAGAGTGCGATGAATCTACGTAAGATTCATCTGTATATACGATGGGCCTTCCCTCTTGGCGATATTGTTTTATTTTGCGTAAGTATTCGATACGTAGTAAACGTATATTTGAACTTTCAATCAGTACTTTTCGATTGTTTTCAGTATTTTTCCACCGAAACCCTAAACTCTTAATTATTCGTCGAAGACTTCGTTCTGAGCCTTTGAAATTTATATCTTCCTCTAGCTTCTTTCTCAACTTTCCGACGGTGGGAAGTTCATTATTTGTCCTATGAAAGTTATGTATGCACCTCTTTATTAATCCTTGATCAAAGTTATCAATATCTGTGACCGGTTTTGATCTGGAGCGTTTTTTGCCTGGTGTTCTAAATACTGATAATAAGTCGGAATTATTGGCTTCAGTGGAGATTTTCCTTACCGTTGCTATGGACGTCTTTGTAGATTCAGCTGTCCTTTTCTGAATTTTCTGTAAGTCACTAATTATACTATTTAATTTTATATTTCCCGCCTGAATAACTTCTGCAGTTTGTTTTATTTCACTTATATCTACAGTGCTGCGGTCAGAATCGAGTAAAATACTCGCAGCTTCGCCAATTTCACTTTGAATTTGTTTCAGGGAATTAATGAAATCATTCGATTCCCTTTTCAGAAAACAATGCACGTCAAACACCATTTTCCGTGCCTGTCTTTTCAAAACAGTATTCCTTCTCGGCCTCGGCATTTTCACTGTTTAAAAACTGTTCAAACTTAATCAAACAGTGAATAAACTAACAAACACAACAAACAAATCAACAAAACAAACTTAACAAAAAACAACAACAAAAATTAACGATGACAACAAAACAATTCAGAACGCGACTGTACACTGGAAGTGCGCGGAGCGTCGTATCGGCACGGGGGACGGAGTACGACTGGAGAGCCAATCGGCGCAACGCACGCTCGCCCTTCACCCCTGTACCCCGCCAAGACACCTTATTTTTTACTTCTGCGCAATAACGGTCAGCGCTAGAGTTTCGTGCCGCGACCTATACTTACATTACTAACATTATGAGTCATAATGTTCTTCTTCTTCTTTAAGTTAATGGCGACGAGCTTTTAATACAGCTATTCCGCCAATATCACGTTGTGTGGTAGGTACAGAGTACATAAATACTAAGCGTAGTGGTCGTTTATTAGTGGTAGGTGAAGATAAACGATGGAGACTGGTCAGTGGAGTGTTATCATTAACATTATGGCATAATTTATGACAGGTAATGACGTCATCCGATTGGCTGAATACAGCCTTCTGATTTATGAGTGCTCAAGTATATACTCGTCGCTTTCTAACACATGTCTAATGTCATAAGTAAAAATAGTACAAACAGTTTTATTTTGCTGCTATTTTAGTACGCTTTCTATATAGCGTAAGCGAGCTGAGTCCTTATTCTGAGCTGCCAGCTATAACCAGCAATTTGTCAGTCAAACTGATGACACATGGACGTCACATGGATGACACTGTTGTCTGACAGACCGCACGCACGACCTAGTGTCTGTCAGTCAGGCAATGAATTGGAGCGAATCAGCGAAAAGCATGAATTTTCTTTGAATTTTATTCATCAAAATTGATTGCATTGCACTTGCCAGAGATTACATTCGAATA
The DNA here is from genome assembly GCA_951449985.1 of Falcaria lacertinaria. Classification (NCBI taxonomy): domain Eukaryota; kingdom Metazoa; phylum Arthropoda; class Insecta; order Lepidoptera; family Drepanidae; genus Falcaria; species Falcaria lacertinaria. Next base: position 4,744,893 of record OX602113.1, on the reverse strand, counting down.
GTGTCAAAGGTAAATATCGTTCTCAGAGATAAAATAAATGTAGACAAAATATTGCGCAAACAAAGCAGTGAACATTCCTTTAATATTACTTTAGTCGCCTACGTTTCAAATTTGTTCGTTTGTAACATAGAAATCTGTACCGTACAAAGGGAGTGAGTTATATAACCTTGAATCACGGGACTGCAGTAGTAGTGCTATTGATCAGTTATTTTTTCTTTTAAAATTGCAGCGGATATAACTCCAGGTATGTACAATTAAACCTATCAGGATAAACTGGGTGGGTTCTCTAAACGCAACTCATTGATGTCAAAAAAGAGGTTAGGTGAAGGCTAGTGTTACGTCCTGGTCAGGTGTAGATCAATAATAGTAAAATAATTGCCTGCTGAAGACTATACATACCAAGGACTTCCCTGTGATTTTCCAAATGTTTTGTATGTATTTAAATATGTACATTTGGATGAATTAGAAAGTAGCCTTAAATTACCTATGAACAGGGTTTGCGTCTGGGAACAGATTAATCAATACCTAGCACATTGTTCTCTAATGCTATAATATTTATTTTGTCTATTTTATATAATAATTGTTCAAATATTACCCAGTTGCTAGCTATAAATTGCATTTATGTAGGTAGGTTATTGAATTGCTGCATACTCACAATATCTATGTGGGAAGAAGAAATAAAATAAAGTAAAATTACTGAAACTGAAATAAAGACAAGATCATGTATTTGCATTATCTAACTGACTTTATTTTATTTTTTTAAAGGAATATTTTATATGTTCCTTAAGGTATGAGTCATCGAACTTAACTTATCTCCCGTGTTTACAATCATTAAACACAGACATTTTGATAAGTTAATGAATAATTACCACATTCAAGGCTCTGCTGAAGCTTGTCAATATTACACCCACAAATAGTATGTTGCATAGTAAAACTAAACTTTATTGAATATCTTTCTACTTGTGCACATTGCAGCTAATTTTTTTTCTTTTAATGCACTTTGAATTATTTAATAATGTGAAGAATATCTAATTCTCCAAAAGTATCCATTACCAGTTTCAATGCAATTAACCATGACCTTGAACTATTTAATAATGTTTATAGATAAAAATAACCCACCTGACACAAATAGGCACATGTAGACAGACAACAAATTGAAACTGTGCCAGATATTGCCATCATTGTATGATCTTTCTTAATCAAGTATTTGTTTATTCCATGATATTATGAATAATAAGTTTATTTAGAAATGTAATTGTATTACTTTTAGCCAAAAAAATATAGTATTTTTTTCTTAAATGTAAAAATATTCACAAATATAAATCTATCAACCAGCTAATAAATACTAAGTGGTAATTTATAATTTGTAATTATCTTCTGCTTCCAATCTACAATACCTATTTATGTACACATAAATAGAGCATATTGCATAAACTCAATGTCTGCCAGTTACATTGACATTTGACATTGTAACAAATACTGTGTCCCAATTTTTTTTTATTTCATGTTTTGATTGATAATAGTAAATATTATCTTTTAAAGTTAATGATGTTTACTTATAACAATATAAAATATAAAGGGAGGAAATTATAGTGGAAAGAGTATTGTGTAATTTTTATAGTTTGATATCACTCTTCTGTTGTTCACCCTTGAGCTACAATTACTCTGTCCCTATGTATGCTCTTAAAACTATGCAACGGATATTGATGTTTTTTTTAATAGATAGAGTGATTCAAGGGGAAGGTTTATATGTATAATATAGTAGAGAAACACTGATCATTTTAGAGATTTCCAATTTCTTAAATAAACATTTTTTGTGCTTAAATTGCAAACACTGGCTGAACCCTATGAGATAGATTAAAATATTGTACTACAGTATTAAACACCTTAAAAAAGTCAGCAATGGTATATGTCTTATCTCTTAGGGATAACCCACAATGACCATTTTGTATCCTTTCTTTTTTACGAGAAATAATGGCTTATTTACGAAGTGATTTTAAGCAATACAGCATCAACCCTTATCCAATTATTTACCTTAAATACATTGTGCGTTTAATATAGATCAATATGGCCTTTAACCTATTAGAAACAACCGACGCGACGTTTATACGCTTAGATCTTAACTACGACACCGTTTTTATGCGGCTTTCACTAATATACGGAGTGATTATTGAGTAAGGTTTTTATGATTAATTATAGTAAATTATATTATAGTCCATGCATTTTATAGTATGTAGAGACAAGACAATCCAACCGGAGATGAGATGCACCCGCACCCGTGCGAAGTATGTATTTAAGCAACATAGGAAGGCTTAATAAATGTAGATCAATTTTATTAGCCTCATTTACTTTATCTTTTCGTCATTGTCTGTATATTATGTTTATATATATTTTCTTTATTATCTTTTGTATTGTACTGACCAAGTTCACTTAAGAAAGAGGCTAGTAAGATCATTATTTATTCAACATTGTTAAAGTTATTGTTAACCTCATTTTTATTATTAATTATCAGACCTGACACTGATCCTAAGGAGCCAGGCATAGCAAAAGTCAACATGCATCGCGCAAGGCAGGTTTTCCACGTAACGAATAAAGTTGGCAATGCTGAGAGGTTCGCATCATGGCTCCTCAATAAACCACAGGTGAGTTCATTGATTTTTTCATGCATTTTTCTCAATTCAAATATGTAAATCCACTTTTGTTATGTAAGTTTTGTAAGGTGTGCATACTAGTCACACTAAAATTCATTTTTTTTTGCAAAAGTAACAGTGTCTTCTAAACTAGCTGCTAAACATATCTTGATTAAATTTGTATTGGAAATATATTTAAAATCTCAACGTCCTTGCGGAATAAGTCACGGGTAGCAGCTAGTTTAATTACATTTTTATTATTCACAGCGAAGAAACAAGATACGACCTTATTATACTAATAGATCAGTTTTTTTTTGCTTTCACGGTCCGCGGTCGTTAAACAATAAGTTCAAGGGCGTATTATTAAGTCTTATCATGTGACAAGGTAGGCCATGCCCTACAACTGCCTTGTCACATTTCTTTTGTTATGTAGGTAGATACTAGCTATCTACCAATAGATACAAGATACAAGAAGGAAATTATAACATGTGTGATCCGTGTATTCACGACTCACGCATCACGATGACGATTCACTTGTCCTATCTCGGGCAACGGTTAGCACTAGTGTGATCTGTGACGTAGTTTTTATTACTTTATTTTAGTATATATCACCAGGTTTTGTCGCGCGATTTTATACGTTTTAAAAATTCCTAATCCAAAAACACATGATGGGTTATGTGAATAAAAAATGCACACCACTTGACTCTAAGGGCAACCTTAGTGTTTTTGCATCAATTAAAGTCACTTTTAGTCACAACAAAGTTTAATTTTAATCTGTATATGTATACTATATGTACTTATGTTTGTGACCCTTGTAGGTAGGGTGCCATTGGCATAGCTACAAAGAGAGATTTATCTGATAAAGTTATATCTATTTTATTCTACTGAAGTTCCTAGACGTTTTCGTAATATAGATCATGTGTTATCTTAACAGATCATTGCGGAACTCTATGTTACAAGTAATGTGGCACTTGAGAAATCTGTACTCTATCTGATTTCCTGTAAATATAGGTTCTTCATAATCTTTCGTCCAAAAAACAATATTTATTTCACCTTTTGTAATTCTTCAAAATGTAAGGTCAACGAAAAGTAGTTTGAGATGGTATGCCAATCTCAATACGCATACGCAGCTATAACTAAATTCGTTTATCTAGAGCAGCTTATTAGGAGCTGATACTTAAAGATCTTCTCTTCATTGAATTTTTATTTTATGAAATGACCGATGGTAGTTGTAATGAGTGATAACCCACTCAATTAACACCGTCAAAATAAATTTTGTTTACATATCAAAGTGTTGATATTTCGTATGTGGACGAGCCCCTTTATAAGATAAAAATTATTGGTGTTTATCTCAACGTTTATTTTTACTAAATTATCTTTAGTTAACATTTTAGCTACGCATTCTTTGTCGAAGTATTTTGGGTTTCGTAGCCAATTGGCAAAACCGGAATAAATTTTTTTCGTCGAAAGACGTCCCTTAATATTTTCTTAATAATAGTGTCCCTAATCCCTAACTAGTCTTATAGTGGGACTTGGTGCACTGTCTCTTTATCCCGCAGAGAACACTGCGTCGTGTCATGTACCTCTACCTACCTACGTGTGTAAAGTAAAATAATTATTACAATGGTTAATATTTCATGTAATCAACAAATGATAGTAGTTTTCTCTCTTATCGCAGAATGCTGCAGTGGCAGTAAGCGCCAACAGGCTGAAGAGTTCCACAGCGGCGGAACCGTTCCTCAACGGCTCCAGCTCGGCTTATGTCGAGACCATGTACAATACATGGCTCACGGATCCCAACTCTGTGCATGCGGTGAGTATTGATTAACACATTACCTTCAATACATAAAGGTTTTTTTTTATACTACTAAGGTGGCACACAAGCATACGGCCCACCTGATGGTAAGTAGTCACCGTAGCCTACAGCCGCTACAGCCGCAATACCAGGGGTATCAGTAACGAGTTGCCAACCCTGTCGTTGAAGGGGACTCACTGTGCTACTAACGCAGCGTATCCTCGTGGAGCACTGGCAACCTTACTTACTGCAGAAACACAACATTACATCAAAGTAGTGTTATTTCACTGCAGTCTTCTGTAAGGCGGAGGTTCAGTCCCCAATTTAAATGGGATAACCCACGGGAAATACCAAGTCGCCCAACCTCTCAAAGGTTCAGATTTTTCTAGAGTTTAGTGTAACAATCTATCAATGATTTAAGAATTACGTGTCAGTTCGTAACTTCGATATAAAAGCCGTTTCTTAATCTCAAAGACATTGATTGGAAGGCATGCATGTTAACAAAACCCAAACAAGGGTATTTATTCTGTATGTCTGCTTTAAGAGAGCACTGCCAATTTTTTTGCCATTATTTAGGTAGGTAATGATATATAGTTGATTCATATTTATTTATGTTTTTAGTTCATATGTTCTTAAATATACGAAATGCTACTGACTATACAGTAGCGTATTCCCTAGTAATCAATGGCAATAAATATGTATTCAGCTCTGCGACGCAGTGCATCGAAAGTTCCACGACTGGCGAGCAAATCCATGTTTAATTCAAGTCATTGTTTTGTTTCCGTTGGCCAATTGGTCATTGGTATTATGGGCCAATTTATGCTCATCAAAAGTACAAACTCGTCGGATAAACTGTGTAAGAAAAACAGTATAATTGTGATTAAACCTATTTTCTTTAATTCAAAGAGACATCTATTTTACTTTTCTATTTACCTCTTTGAATAGTAATGAGAGATATACATAGCATACAATAAATATATTATGTATGGTTTTTTTCTTTTTTACTGTGTATTTGACATATCGAATGAGTAAAATACACTTCTAGAAATACTCACATCACTACACGGAGCTACGGCCACTCGTCAATGTTTTTTCCACTTCATATTTTCCTCGTCAGTTCTTGATTAATTTCGACCCCAATTAAGATTTAATTATGTTTGCATAAACATCGTCGATCATCTATAATCGGTAGCTTTCGACGACGGATGACATGTGCATACGTATTGAGTTTAGTGAAACAAGTTAAGTTACCATTGACCCTATTTTGCATTTATGACTAACAATACGGAGGTAAAAATATAATATCCTCTTTCAAATATCCATGTGGCACTTTCCAATGTGCAATAAATAGATTCTGAAGTGTTTATTGGTAGTGAATTGTAGGTATTTATTGGCGCACACTATTGCTCATTTATTCACTCACCCATAGTTTAATATAAGCAAATCAAAGTTCAGATTGAGTGTAAAGTAACTTCTGCGCCGCACTTCACAACTGATAACAAGGCGGTATATACATATATGGTGAGCCTCTAATTGCGGATAGCGTTGTTGGTCAATCGATCGCGTATATTGTGTCTAGAGTCTAGACCGACTCCAGACGGTATTAAATGTACATTATTCGTTTAATTTGTACATCAGCTATTTATTCGTTATTGATGTCCAAAACGTTGGTCTCTGTTAAATAATTTGATTCTTGCCGCGCCGGTGACTAATGCCACGGCATGTACTTATTATATATATGTAGTTCAGACAATCACAAAGCAGATATTACAGTGACGAGATGAAATGATGGACCTCCGCGCGGCGCGCCGTGCCAGTATACTTCTCAAGTGTTTTCTAATTGGATCTGGTTTTGTACGGATTGCCAGTGTCTTATAAGCTGTATTAAATTATTGGTCTATTATGATAATTTGATATATACTAGCGGTTCACTAGCAGTATCACTGGACAGTGATCGAAATTCGAAATATAAACAAATTATAATTATGACGTTGTTTTTTTATGTTTTTCTAATGAATATTGTTTAAAAAAAGCTTTCAGCATTCCGTTTCCATATAAACTTTAACTGTGTCAAATTGTATACTCCGTGGATGGAAATCGAACGGAATTGGATGGATGGCGGAAGTACTTATGAATATATTATATATTAGGTCCTTACATATGAAATTGGCGTTTTGTATGGGAGGAACAAAAAGTCGAATATTTTTTAATATAATATATTTAATTAATCAAAGTATGAACCATTATTTTCTATGCACTTTTGCCATCTCATAGGTAGTTCATTGATCCCTTTACTAAAAAAACCAGTCGGACGGGAATCAATAAAATCTTTGAAGGCGATTTGGACTGCCCCATCGGAGTTGAATTTTTTCCCTTGCAAGAAGTTATCCAAATTTCGAAAAAAATGGTAATCTGTTGGAGCAAGGTCCGGGGAGTACGGAGGATGTCTTAGACTTTCCAATTGAAGCTCTTCTAATTTAGTAGCCGTCTGTAGCGCAGTGTGTGGTCTAGCGTTGTCGTGAAGCAGCAGTGGCGTGGAGCGATTGACCAGCCTAGGTTGTTTAGCCGCTAGCTTTTCCATCATGGTTTGCAATTCCTGACAATAGACATCAGCCGTAATAGTCTGGCCAGATTTGAAAAAACTGTAATGAACAATACCGGCACTAGTCCACCAAACGCTTACAAGTAACTTTTTTGGGGTTAATTTTCGCTTGGGGCAGGATTTAGCTGGCTGGCCAGGATCTAACCATTGCGCTGAGCGCTTCCGATTATCGTAAAGAACCCATTCTTCATCACAGGTAATGATTCGGTTTAAAATACCTTCATTATTGTGCCGGTTTAGTAATGTAACGCAGCAGTCGACGCGCGTTTGCCGGTTTGTTTCAGTCAATTCGTGAGGTACCCACCTTTCAAGCTTTTTAATCTTCCCAATTTGCTTCAAGTGAATTAAAACAGTTTTATCACTAACATTGCAGCCTGCAGCTAACTCGGACGTGGTTTGCGATGGATCCGCTTCCACAATAGCCTTCAACTCTTCATTATCAACTTGAGTCTCAGGCCGTCCACGGGGCTTGTTCTGCAGGTCGAAATTTCCAGAACGAAAACGTTGGAACCAAAAACGAACTGTGTTTTCTTTTGCAACACGACCGCCATACACATCATTCACCCTTCGAGTTGTTTCCGCAGCACTAGTGCCACGGCGGAACTCGTACTCGTAAATAATGCGATATTTAAGGTTTTCCATTTTGTAAAATGAGTGACGCAAACAGAAAAAAACAGAAGAAAAAAAACAAATGAATGACGATCATCGAAGCACAAATACATGAGTCTATAGCTGTACAAATTTGAATTTGGAATTCCTTACCAAAGAGGAGAAATTCGTGATTAAAGTGGCCAGTACGAAAAACGCCAATTTCATATGTAAGGACCTAATATTTTGATGATACATGTGCTACAGTTTATCAGAATTCAATACCACCAGATTTAATTTATCATATATACGTTGAAATTCATGCACTCCTACTGTCGATTTAGCAAGTGCACCCGCAATGCAGATGTTGCATTTTTTACGGATCATATGCCTGCATTGCATTAATTTGTACAATACCTATTAACTCTCAATTTATAAATATGTATAGCATATATACCTACCAGTGTAATATGGTGCGAATAGTCTGTCAATAGATGGATGTGACGTCATCGATTCTTACGTATTAGAGCATGCATTTTTTTGTATATACCTATTCTTATTCAATTTCACTGAAAACCGTTTTATAATATTACTTGGTTTTACCGTCGCAATTTATCATAGCGTGATATGTATTTCTTAGATGGTTGTCGTGTGATGGATCGTTTAGCAAGTTGTTTGTCATAATATATCGAAGTATTTGAACACGTTCCTAATACATTGTAATATTAGGTCCTTACATATGAAATTGGCGTTTTGTATGGGAGGAACAAAAAGTCGAATATTTTTTAATATAATATATTTAATTAATCAAAGTATGAACCATTATTTTCTATGCACTTTTGCCATCTCATAGGTAGTTCATTGATCCCTTTACTAAAAAAACCAGTCGGACGGGAATCAATAAAATCTTTGAAGGCGATTTGGACTGCCCCATCGGAGTTGAATTTTTTCCCTTGCAAGAAGTTATCCAAATTTCGAAAAAAATGGTAATCTGTTGGAGCAAGGTCCGGGGAGTACGGAGGATGTCTTAGACTTTCCAATTGAAGCTCTTCTAATTTAGTAGCCGTCTGTAGCGCAGTGTGTGGTCTAGCGTTGTCGTGAAGCAGCAGTGGCGTGGAGCGATTGACCAGCCTAGGTTGTTTAGCCGCTAGCTTTTCCATCATGGTTTGCAATTCCTGACAATAGACATCAGCCGTAATAGTCTGGCCAGATTTGAAAAAACTGTAATGAACAATACCGGCACTAGTCCACCAAACGCTTACAAGTAACTTTTTTGGGGTTAATTTTCGCTTGGGGCAGGATTTGGCTGGCTGGCCAGGATCTAACCATTGCGCTGAGCGCTTCCGATTATCGTAAAGAACCCATTTTTCATCACAGGTAATGATTCGGTTTAAAATACCTTCATTATTGTGCCGGTTTAGTAATGTAACGCAGCAGTCGACGCGCGTTTGCCGGTTTGTTTCAGTCAATTCGTGAGGTACCCACCTTTCAAGCTTTTTAATCTTCCCAATTTGCTTCAAGTGAATTAAAACAGTTTTATCACTAACATTGCAGCCTGCAGCTAACTCGGACGTGGTTTGCGATGGATCCGCTTCCACAATAGCCTTCAACTCTTCATTATCAACTTGAGTGTCAGGCCGTCCACGGGGCTTGTTCTGCAGGTCGAAATTTCCAGAACGAAAACGTTGGAACCAAAAACGAACTGTGTTTTCTTTTGCAACACGACCGCCATACACATCATTCACCCTTCGAGTTGTTTCCGCAGCACTAGTGCCACGGCGGAACTCGTACTCGTAAATAATGCGATATTTAAGGTTTTCCATTTTGTAAAATGAGTGACGCAAACAGAAAAAAACAGAAGAAAAAAAACAAATGAATGACGATCATCGAAGCACAAATACATGAGTCTATAGCTGTACAAATTTGAATTTGGAATTCCTTACCAAAGAGGAGAAATTCGTGATTAAAGTGGCCAGTACGAAAAACGCCAATTTCATATGTAAGGACCTAATATTAAGTCAACATCACGTGTGTATAATATGTATAGAATAAAATGTCTGATTAGATGCTGAGTGATGTCGTCGGATGTTATATTCCGATTATGAGAACATATTATCTTACAAGAGATTCGTACCGCATAAATGCTTAAAAAATCTTTGCTAGTTTCCCCATGCAGACTGTTACGTAACCTTTTACGTAAATGTTAAACGTATTGTCGCCGTTTAGCTTCTATAGGTACTATTGTATAAAGCGTATACACCTTTGCACGCGATCTTTTAGGTGATTAATAACAATGTTCTTTGAATTGTGAGTTTTCTTAAATAAAATGACGTTAGCACCATCAATCTATAAATAATTAATGATAAGTGAGTTGTAATAGCGAGATATCATATCAAAGAGAATAATTCATACTGCGGATCAAATATGTTTGATTTTACTATTTAACAATACATATTACCGCTTTGCGTTTAAACAACAGTTGCAGTGACGTCACCAAACATTAGTCTCGTTTGCGTCAAAGATAAAAACGAGTTCTCATTCTGCTTGAGACTGATAAAAGACAAAATAGCGAGACTATATTAAATATCAGCGGTAGGTATGCTTTGTTGTTCTTTTCCTAATGACGTATTTTATTTCTTTAATAATTTGCTGGTAATCAGGACATTCCCAATGTCCCACTAGGCAACTGATAGCACAATGTGCAATCGTTTTCAGTATCCAACATTTATTATTTAGTTCTGTCCGATTACTGTGTGGTTTAACTGGCTACCGTCTGTTAGGGTTGAGATTGAGATTCCCCTCAACAATGAAGACAGTATTGTATTGGGAGTATTGGGACATTTGAGGCCTTGACGTTACTGACACAGCGATGCGTTTCAAGAATAATAAAGTCGTGTTATATGTGAGTGTCCATGTATCAGCCCTGAGTTTTCCTCGACAATTCATATCCAAAATATAAGACAATTCTTGATCATTCTTTATCACAAATGGTGGAAAGAACGGGCTACCAAAATCCATAAAGCTATCAGAATAAAAGACAGAGCCCATACGGGCCTTATAATTGCTTACCTTATTAGTGGTTTAGTCATTATTTAACATCAACAAAATTTTAACATGTCGGTTTGATTTACTTACAATATTTGTTTATGATAATGACATCTTCATGGTTGGCAACCCGTTAGTGAAACCCCTGGTATCGCTAGTGGCTATAGGCTACGGTGACTGCTTACCATCGGGTGGGCCGTATGCTTGTGTGCCACCTTAGTGGTATAAAAAATATCTTCATGGTTCTATTCGTATGTAGAGCGACCTCAACTCTATTCGAATATGAAGGGTGTTGACCTGTCTAACATTTGGCTAACCCATCCCAGTTTAAAGCGCGAACAATCATTATTCCAATGTATGCCAAGATCCTTACATAAGAGTAAATATATTACAGCTTAGTATATTTGGATCTCCGGTCCGGTAGCTCAGCCATTTCCATTGTCCCCAAGGTATTCGAGTTATAGTTTTGCATTTTATCGTGTTGCGACATCCACAAACTGATTTCTCAAGTTAAAGAAAGCTGACTATTTGAAGGGAAAAGTTGACGTTTTGCGAGTACGCATTACGCGCATAACGAACAATAAAATATCCGACGGTGAGCCTAACCTACGACCGGACCCGTCTCATCGTAAGTAGGTCGATCGATCCGCCTAGTGCCACAGAGCTAGTGGTTTGCTAACGAAGATTATTGCTTCAACTTATTGGCATGTTATTTTGCAGTCTTGGGATGCATTCTTCCGCAATGCAACTAATGGTGCCCAGCCTGGCATGGCGTACACTCCCCCACCGAATCTCGCACCCTATTCTAAGAACGAAGTGCCGCTTACGTCACTGGTGCCAGCGTCTGGCGGCATGCCATCAATTTCTTCAGGTTTGTTTAAATCATATTATTGAATGAAAAAATACTTCAAAACGTCACAACTCTACGGGTACGGGTATATCAAGTAGATGATGATGGATTTTGTCATAACATTGGATGGAAATTTACTTGATTTGTATTATATTATAACTCAAACAGAATTGTGTTAAGACACTTTAAGAGATTTTAGACATACAGTTAATTTAAATATATCTGACTAGCTTTTGCCCCGCGACTTCGCTCGCGTAGCAATCTTCTACACTAATATTATTTTTGTGGGTTTGTATTGAATAGGCTCCGAAACTACTGGACCGATTTCAAAAATTCGTTCACCGTTAGAAAGCTACATTATCACTGAGTACCATAAGCTATATATTATACTAGCTACCCACCCCGGCTCCGCACGGGTGGACAAAATATTTGATAAATGTCTATGCGCCGAAACTAATGTCTACCCGTGCGAAGCCGGGGCGGGCCGCTAGTATCATACATAGCCCATGTTACTCAGTGATAATGTAGCTTTCTATGGGTTAAAGATTTTAAAAATCGATTCCAGTAGTTTTTGAGTTTATTAATTTCAAACAAACATAAAAACTACAAACCTTTTCTCTTGATAATACTTGTATGTATATTGTATAGACATTAAGTGGTGATCACTGATGACACAGAATATTTTTACAGGTTGGTTGTATAAACTTTAAAAAAAAATCTTGTATTCTGAGCCAATTAACAGTGTTGAGATTCTTTTGTAGGATCGCCGATCAACGAGAAGATCATTGACGACCACCTCGCGGTGCAAGCCATCATCAGGAGTTACCAGGTGAAATACGTTCTCTATTATTACATGTCTATATTCGTTATCGTTTGCACTTTTTGTCCCGCACACAGGGGTGTACCCCTGCCGTGTGCTGCTCTTTGTTTTCCCCCACGTTTCACTAGAAATTCCTACGAAATATACACATGAATTTCTTGTTTTTTATCTATGACACGATCACACTAATTGTTAGTTGTACTACACATGTAGGGATACAATTGAATAATTATTTATTAATATCTTATTATAAACTTTTATTTTAATAGTAACAACTTATCCGCAATTGGAATAAAAATGTACAGCTGTTTAAGTGAGTGATAATTTAAATAAAGCAGATTAATGATGAATGTAGGGCTATTGTATACATTGTTGTGTCTGATGTTTGTCCATTATATCATTAAAGGATCATTTGTCCGTCAGTGGGTGCAAGAAAGATATTTTACGTAAAATAACAAGCAAATTTTGTTCAAAACAATATTAAACTAACAAAATGCGATTTGGCTTTATGATTTTAAGACATTTCCTCGCGAACAGTGGCGTACGTTAATTTTTTTTAAATTTAATTTATGTTACATTTTTTTATTTGTTTGATTTGACTCATCATTGACCTCTCAGGTCCTAGTAAAATGGTAGAATAAAACTTTTTTCACGCTTTGGGTTAACCGAGTACATATTTGACTTAACTTCACACAACTGTCGTCCCCTTATGGGGGTCAATAAAAATAGTTAGAGTTATAATTATATTGTAGCTGGGCTGCGGGGACCAAATATTTTTTTGTTGTTATACTTTTTTTTATTGTGACGCTGGGTTAACGCAGTAAAATTTTTTTTGGGTTATAAGTGATTGTGACGCTGGGTTTTGTTATATTGATAATTTGGGCTAAATCTATGACGTGGTGGCGGGTGCGTGACAGGCTCGTGGTCACCTGGCGGCGGACGTGGACCCGCTCGGCATCAAGACCGCCAACCTGCCCGAACTGGGCATGCGCGCACCCAGCTCCGAGCTCATCATGAGGAAATATTTCAATTTCGGTACGCAGGAATAATGAAAAAATGTCGCTGTCGATTATATTTATCGGAAGCAATCACCTTCGTTAACAATCGTACTATTTACATTTTGAATATTGCATTGCGTGTCTCTGATGGATGTTTGAGCAGCGATGTTATAACACATACATATTATGTCGAAAATGCTTCTATGTTAATGTTACTGCCACGAGAGTGATTAAAGTAATCGTTTGCACGTATCTTGTCAAGTTTCTGACTTAGATTATAACTTAACATCGCTTCTGTTTTAATGTCTCCTTCACAGCAATTGTAAGAGGTGTACATGCCTCAAATGATATTGTAGATACATTCCTTCTATAATGAAGTAATCTTAATTTTTCAGTTTGATGTAAATTGCATATACAGTGCAACCTTAATATAACGTACCTCAATATAACGACTTCCTCGATTTAACAAATTCTTCGTAATCCCCTTGAATTGCCCATAAGAGTCAATATAAAATATACCTTTACATTGCGAACATTCTTTGCGTACAACCTCTTTATAACGAATTTTAAATTATCAAGAAAAAGTATTCATACCTCTAATTAACGAATTTTGCCAACCCAAAACCTTTATATAAAGTTTCCACCAATAATATAACTCTTAATCTTATAATGTGATTCATGTCTCGACATGTTTCGACACGCTTTTGTTTGTACAGTAATCATTGTTGTTTTGATGGAAAGTAATGTAAACACCTCTGCTCGTCACTATTGTGAAAGATTTAAGTTAAAATGGCTCAGAAACGTAAAAGGTGTTCCTTATCGGTCGCAGAAAAGCGAAACATCATTAATTATGTTGACCAAAATCCCATGACGAAAAAAATCGCTATAACAAGATAAGTACGTAATATTGAGGTGAATAAAACTATTCTTTTACCTCTTTATAACGAATTTTAGACCAATCTAACCTCAACATAACAAACCTCAGTTCAACGAATTACTTGATATTACGAATATTTTCTTGTTCCCCTCCGATTTGTTATATCGAGGTTGCACTGTAACAGCTTTATTAAAATGGTTTTGTTTATCCAGATGAGACAACCTGTTATAAGTGTTATATATATGTATATGCATGTGTGTGATAATCGTCGCTGTTTATCGATACATTAGTTGACTAATTAGTATGCAGTAGTTTATCATTCGAATCGATTGATTTGTAGCAAAAACAGATATAACATTAGTTCATTAACTTCACCGTGTTTTCGCAATCATACAATCGTTTAACGCCTCATGATGATATGTCAAACGGATGTTACGTTGATATATTCGTTAACGTCGTTGATATTACTAACTACGGACCGATCTCCGAAAAATTGCTAGTCTCAAGGTAGAGTTTAAGTATTTTGGTAGTAATTTCTTACTTATTAGATTTTTTATTTCGTTTTAGTATAACCCGGCGTATAACTGCTTCAGTAGGTATGTCGGTATATAAATTATAGATTTCTCCTATGACTGTTGAGAATTCGCATATTTGTGGGATAAATATCGCATTATGGTTAATATCGTATTCTGCCATGATTATCTTTTGTGTAATTAATTAATGTAACAATTTCTTTCCAACTTGTTATATAATATATTTAACAAATATTTATTATATCAGTTAGACGACTTTTTATGTAAACTGCTTTTACATGTTTTCGTACAACTTGAGGATTATTGGGACTTTTAAATTTTGTACACAATTCTTTTACGTATTTAACTATGTATTAATTTACTAGCAAACACATTTCTGGGGGAGTAGGTTGAAGTTCACATAAATAGTGACGACATTATTTTCCACGTGCGGTGTAGTCTCGTGGTCACCTCGTCGCGCAACTCGATCCATTGGGGATCAGTACCGGCGACCCGATATCGAGTGGCGATTGGCACGGCGGTATGCGGGCCTTCGCCAACGAGGCAGTCATTAGAGAACACGTACGATTCGGTATGAATGATTCAACTCTCCAATATTGCTGTTGATCGTTGCCTCAATGTCAACTGGCTTTAGATAATTTAACTGTCAAATATCACGCAGATTGATCAATAGCTTTCTATTAAATCATGCAATGGCAAGGAGATACGGTAGTCCACTGCAGATTTTATCAATTTTGAAATTTATGACTGACTTATGACGGCTTAGTTCAGATCCCATCCCAATAAATATATATTCTGTTTTTAATTACTTATTTTTATTCTTTTTGGTTATTTTTACACATTGTCTTTAATGGAAAACATATCAGCTTTATATTATCTTAGCCCAGTTCACATTCTGTTAATATTCAATAGACAATACTTCTCGTTTTCTTAATTGGTATAGGGTACTTAGCTTACATCGCACTCGTTATACTTATCTATTACGGGAAGCACTGACCTCTAAACTGAATAGGATAGTTCTATTGTCTCCTTAGCTGAGGGAACTAAACTATTTTTATTTTCTTTTCAGTAGAGTAGTTTGATCGCTTTTCAGTTCTTGGTGCATGGTAAAGTAGAGAAATAAATTGCTATAGAAACATTGAAGTCTGGTGCTTGAACCTTATTCTAAGTTAGGTAATATTATAAGTGATCGATGTTATTTATTATCACGAAAATATATAGTTCTTGTAAATTTGAAAATAGTGACGAAATGTAGATACAATGAGTTTGTGAGTTGAGACTAGCTTTTTGAAATTTCGGTTATTGTACATTATTACTAATTTGTACATAAAACGCACCAATTCATCATTATCATTAATTTGTATACATTAACACATAAATACAGTGAATGAATGTCTTATACATTACAATTATCATTTTGAGATAGGAAAATTACTTGGTATCAGTTATCCTAATGCTGTAGTTGAAGTAATAACATAGATTTTATATCATACTACTAATCGCAATGCCTTCATATTCCTTTACTAGAATAATGTAATTATTGTGTACATCATATGTATACTTGATTCCGTAATACCACTGATGTAAATATTTTAATGTTATCATTTTTATCACTAGGTATCCACTTCGCGCACATATGATATTTCATAACTAAAATATGTGTAGTAGTAACATAATTATATATTTTTTATGTCCTTAAGTAATCCTAAAATACTGTTCACAATAATGTATATCTCAATAATTATAGCGATCGTCTAGTAGTGCAGGTATATTATGAAAAGGTCGTGAGGTACAAAAATAGGCGCTATAAAGCAAGAAATATACATACCGTCCTGTGAAGCGCTTATAACCATACTTTAATTTTAAAATACATTGTATGGACTTTTATTTAAAAAAAAACTCGGTTCCGATGTATGATAAGTGTGCCATCAATATATCAATTGTCTAAGAAGTTATCTGTATCTTGAATTTCTCTGATAGTTTTGATTTATCGATTGGTATCCACACACAGAGCTCAATGAAAAACGAACAAGATGTTTGCTAATGACAAAACTGTATTATCAAAACGCTTAGAAGGAGGTGAACTTTTGTCTCCTTGTATATAAAATACTTACAAAATACGTCACTTATCCCGCACTTATTCAATGATGCCGCAATGAGTGCACTGACAGAAATGATTACTGTAACTGGCTTTGAACTGCATCTGCTAATCGCTACTGTTGGTAATGCAGAGTAATTTTTGCATTAAATTTGCTAAGGCCATTAATTGAATTGAAAAAAAAAACCAGTAATGCTAACCACACTAAAGCCTTGTACTACTTATTAACTCTACAAATAACCGGTTTTGACAACTTGCTTTTGTCTTATTTTTATAACAATGTAATGATCATTTTATATACCTACCCAATTGTTTACGCTTTTTATATGATTTTATATTCACAACACAACTGCAGGGTCTGATTTTGCATTCTGACATTTTAAAGCAATATGTTGTAAACTAAAAAACAGATACGAGGACACCATATAGCGAATCTCGACCCGTTGGAGATTGCAAACTACGATTTGGGCGGTAAAAACCGAAGAGAGGTGATTCACAACAGCTACAGGTTTGGTAAGGAGATAAGGAAACCTGCCATCTAGAACGCACCCTGGCCGCTCGATGTATCTACCTCATTCGTAGTTATGGTGGCACAGTACTTTCCTTCACCCAAACTCTTCACTTGCATATTGGAGCGACCTTACATACATGTATTTCAAACAAAGACGGCGCTCATTGCAATTAGAGATACGGGCAATCGGCACTATACTTTATGAACAGAATACTAAAAGCAACACCGTGAAGAAATGCCAAAACGAATGACTGCTGTTTATTTATTTTGCATTTATTTTTCCGTTCAAACGATTTCTGTTCGTAAATTATTTTGAGACGCTGGAGCCATAACTACAGAACTTCATAAATGTGGATGTAAAGCACAAGTCCTCGCCACGCACGCACGTATCTCATATGTCCTGGTTGATTCATGAACACCTCAATATTATTTCAATTTTATTAGTATTATTTATTCATTTATTTTACATTGTACATACTATATGGCTGTTGTGTTGCATGGTTTTAAATAATAGAATGAGATTTCTGGCATGTATTTTGCATGGGTTCTCGTCATGTAGTTTTTGGACTAAAACCATTGGAGCTCTTGCCTCTGAGAGGTATACATACGCATCTGTTGTTTGACATTGAGGAGCGAGTAGACGTAACGTATATAGTTCTCGAGTTTACTCCGTCTGGTTGGATGGATGCCAGAGAATTGTCTCTCTGTACGTGCAATGTATTCACCTCACATTTGGACTTCGGACCAATTAAATGTTTTGTAACATCATTTTAAAAATAGGTGTAATCTTCATTATTTGTATTATTAAGGGATATTTTGTGTATTGTATTTTGAACGTACCTTTATCAACCTATTCTGAATATGATTTTAGGTCACATAATGTGTTAATTACTAATTCTACATTCGAGTAATTTAGTGACATAATCCACATTGGTTGGTGTAAACATGTGCTTCTTTTATGAATAATGCTAGTAAAGGGATATGATTCACTTATTTCAAACTATCTGCTTCTGCTTCTCTTCTTTCCATCTTTAACTCAATCTTTTATATACTTAAAGCCATTTTCGATACATATAAAATTGTATACCTATACATAATATAATGAAGGATTAGGTTGTATGATTATTTTACAATTTCAAGATATTGGAACCTATGTACTCTCATGAGCGCAATGTATTTTAGATGAAGCTGATATGGACAGAGTATTCAAATTGCCCTCGACGACATTTATCGGCGAAAAAGAAAAAGCCCTTCCTTTAAGGTAAGATTTCCATCTCCTAATTTCGACTAGTATCCACTTCAACGTTTAGGTACGCCGTCGTAATAATTGAAATGTATAATAAAAAAAGAATAAAAATAAATAAGAGGAACGCCACCCGCGTTTCTCTTACTAGTCATTTTTTTCCTATAATGGCGTTCACATCTCTTGGCATGTTTAAAGTAAAATTCATGTGTCAGTTTTCCAATATTGCACTAAATCCGAAGGACGGAATCAATGTTTGATAATACAAATTATCATATATCAATGACCTCCTGCCCACCTTGTCTTTTACTGTACCGGTGGACCGGTAGTCATAAATTATTACGTTCTTCTGAAGTTAACTCTTGTTTGAGAATGGCCTTATCGATTATTATGGATATCGCTATCTTAACAATAAATAAATACTTTATGGGTGGCTGTATCCAAGTCGAATTGATACATTCATGTTCGGAATGACCTAGTTGGCTGTGTATGATATGCATTTAGAAAGTTATTCATGATTCTATTATCTTATTTCTTATGACAAGATTATAAAACAATGCAGAATAAGAAATTAAACTTGATTGGCGACCCATTTTTTTGTATAATGCTCCTTGTTATTCAAGAGTTTTCAAAAGCTGAAATCAGAATTATAATAAAGCCACCCAAGTACCTTAATATTGAATTGCAATAAAAAACCTAACAGACAGAAGTTTTTATTATTTTAAATTAAATCTGTATTATCGTATTAGACTTTTTACGAGTATTTGCAAATCTACATTTCTTATTTGAATTTTTTTTTATTGCATGTGACCCATATTGACCATAATGTATTATAAATACTTTTTCTAGGGAGATCCTGAACCGTTTGGAGCAAGCGTACTGTAACAACATCGGTATTGAGTTCATGTTCATCAACTCTTTGGAGCAGTGCAACTGGATTAGGCAGCGAATGGAGCCGCCCAACGTTACCAAGATGAGCAACGACCAGAAGAGACTGATCCTCGCTCGTGTAACCAGATCCACTGGGTGAGCGCTCGAAGATTATCACTGTATTTAAGAAAAGTATTAAAAAGGGTGTATATCTCATTTAGATAACAAGACTTGCCATGTTTGTGGTTTTACTTTGTAAATTGAATGAAATGCGCCTGAGGTCTCTATTTTATTTATTTATGTATTTATTTATTAAAGGATCTCTTTTTGTATAAATGCTAAAGTGCTAGAGCGGTTGGGATAATATAGTGCAAAAGTTAAGCGCTGCAAGTCAATAATAAAGTTTATAGAGCTTAGAGTGAGGAAAATTAAATTGCATATATAATTTCTTTTAGATTTGAGAACTTCTTGGCGAAGAAATGGTCGTCAGAGAAGCGTTTCGGCTTGGAGGGCTGTGAGATTCTGATCCCGGCAATGAAGCAGGTCATCGACGTCTCCACCCGCCTTGGTGTAGAATCCGTTATCATGGGAATGCCACACAGAGGTAATAACATAATAGAATCTGTATATTTTTTATTATTATGTAGTAGGAATTGAAATGGGCTATTTCTTTGCTCTAGTGCAGAATGCATTATGTGATGGTAATACTGCGACCGTCAGATATTATTGTATGTTGCATCAAGGTTATCCCATAAACAATAGGTTATACAGTATTTTCATTAATATTGTTTTTATATATATTTTTATACTACGTAGCCTATGAAGCTTGCGTTGCTACGATACGTTTGCGTGGCGTTGTATTCGATGACCATTAAAAAGGCCTTATGTTTTTATCCCTAGCGTTTGTTTAATATTCCTACATTATATTAAATTACAAAGTGAAGACACGTACAATGTTTGACTCGTAAAAATACCTTTCAATTGTTTTTTATCCTTGTATAAGTATGAATGTTATTCTTATAACAAACACATTGTTCTTTAATCGTAGGTCGTTTGAATGTATTGGCCAATGTTTGCCGCAAACCTCTTCACCAACTCTTCACCCAATTCGCCGGTCTTGAGGCTGAGGATGACGTAAGTATATACAAACATATTTAATTATACTATACGTTAGTTTCATAGTATTTAATGTATTTTTTTCCTGTACAAGGTAAAATAATACACCCACCTTGTTAGTGAAGTGTTGGGCATACCTACGTGAAATGAGGATACAATTTATTTTGACTGTTCCCTTTACTGAACAAAGTGCATAAGTGCCAACGATGGAATCTTTATAAATTTCCTAATATTATTACCGAGTAAAATACTACCAATTTAAAAATTACACATATGAGATATTGGATAAATCGACGAACTACCTGCATTAATCTTTTTAGGGTTCCGTACGCGAAGGGTAACCAACGGAACCCTATTACTAAGACTTCGCTGTCTGTCCGTCCGTCTGTCTGTCAGCGGGCTATATTTCATGATCCGTACTAGATAGACAGTTGAAATTTACATAGAATGTGTATTTCTGTTGCCGCCCAACTCAACCGTGGCCATTTTTTGGAATAAAATAAAGAACCCTTAGTGTATAACAATGCCCACAGCTGTCACAAGACTAAACTCTAGTGTATATCCACAGATGATTAAGCCGCAAGTATTTAAATAAAAAAGACAAACGGTGTTATTTCCACTATTTGATTTTAATATTACTGTTTGCGACAGCCTTACCAGTCTTAAACATTTTTAATATCTTCAATTTCAGGGTTCCGGTGATGTGAAATACCATTTGGGAACGTACATTGAGCGTCTGAACCGCGTGACGAACAAAAACATCAGGCTTGCTGTGTGCGCCAACCCATCCCACTTGGAGGCCGTTGACCCCGTCGTGCAGGGCAAGACTAGGGCCGAGCAGTTCTACAGGGGAGACAATGAGGGCAAGAAGGTAACTTAAACCGACGTTAAATTTGATTGAAAACTCTAAATATTATATGTGTATGCTATGTTACTCAGCAGTTCTCATTAGTGAAGATTTTTGATTTATAATTGGTTCAGTTGTTCCAGAGATTATCCCAAACATACGAAAACATTGTATCTTTTTATTAGATGAGTTTTTTGCATATCGATATCTATCGGTTTGCGAAGTAATACACTTTCACTCGTGTCCAGTATTAAGATGGTTGATCGCCCATACCACTCTTAATACATTTTATGTGTATGTAAATATAAATAAGTGGCGACATCGATATCTCCAGTTGCGTCAGTTGTTTATATGTATTGTTTTATGTCACAGTCAGAGATATTAATTAATTTGATAACTCTTTGATATTGTAATGATATTTTTGCATTTTTTATGCCACTAAGGTGGCACACAAGCTTACGGCCCACCGGATGGTAAGCGGTCACCGTAGCCTGTAGCCGCTTGCAATAGCAGGGATATCACTAACGGGTTGCTCACGTGCTAGCAGCATAAATACCAGCGCAGCGTATCCTCATGGAGCACTGGCAACCTTACTTACCGCATGAACACAACACTACATCAAAGCAGTATTATTTCACTGCGGTCTTCTGTAAGGTACAGTCCCCAGTCGGTCCGCTCCAACATGCCCTGCCTCTCATTCTTAAATAATATCTTTAACGTTATCGTAATTATTTATACATCTCTGGGTTATTCTGAACGAATATATATTGTTATTAAACAATTCCTTTTGGAAATAGATAAGGATTGTAAATGATGTTGCATGTGTTATCTAAGGCTCAAATGATATTATGATGTTTACTGTCGTTTTAATAACTTTTATATGACTAATGAGGTCATGTTTACGTGTGTAACTCATGGCCATGTGATTTATCTGAGGGCACGGCAGTGCTCCGCCATGTCGAGTAAAAAAGCGGCACGGTCGTACCATCCTGTTCTCGAAGCTATTCAGGATATTTTCGACCAACCATACCTTCGTTCTATATAAAACTGCCTCAGTTATTTTTATATTTTTTTGCGAGTATTCGTCGCTAAATACAATTGAGGACCCAAAAATAATATCGCCATACTATCGAATTGATTTGTAGATTCGAATTAAATCTATTCTTTTCACAATTGAAATTATATTTACTATCTATCCCAAGAAGGTTCAGGCCTTACAGTACTTATGATAACCATGTCCCCAGGTGATGTCAATCTTGCTTCACGGCGACGCGGCGTTCGCGGGCCAGGGAGTGGTGTTCGAGACGATGCATCTGTCGGATTTGCCCGCCTACACCACGCACGGCACCATCCACATCGTCGTCAACAACCAGGTCGGCTTCACCACCGACCCCAGGCACTCGCGCTCCTCTGCCTATTGTACTGGTTAGTGCGAACTGTTACACTTGTTACGAACTATGAGTTCTGCGATTTCCAGGTAATCCGCTTTTCCACCTTATCAAAAAATACACCCATAGACGGATGTCTTAGAATCCGCCCGAGCTAGGGTATTTAGTGGGATATTAACAATCATACCGACTATCAATACATTTATTTTATGGCATTTATATTATAAAATTTGTTTTGTCTATGTAACGAGTATCTGTACTCTGTACATGGTAATCGCTGAAGTTACATAACCGACTTATTTTTTTTTTTCACTTGTGCTACACAAACCCTGAGCTATATATCCTATATCTACCCAGGTGAAGTCAAGGTATAAATTCAAAAGCAAAAAAGAATGTTTTATTGAAAAGTGATAGATAGTGTTTTGAATGTTGTGTCATGTGTAGACGTGGCTCGCGTGGTGAACGCTCCCATCTTCCACGTGAACGGCGACAACCCCGAGGCGGTGATGCACGTGTGCAACGTGGCCGCCGAGTGGCGCGCCACCTTCCACAAGGACGTCGTCATCGACATCGTCAGCTACCGCCGCAACGGACACAACGAGGTCGACGAACCCATGTTCACACAGCCGCTCATGTACCAGAAGATCCGCAAAACCAAACCCGGTAAGTGTTTAGGATGTTCCCTCTCACACTCGTCCGTCTGATGGTAGCCGGTGACCATAGCCTCTGGTCGCATACAATACCAGGGGCATTGTCAGGGCGTTGCTAATCATATGTAGAGAGTAATTATTGTGTTAGTAGCAGACATGCTTTGTACGTCTTTAGTGGCACATTTTACAATATTAGAAAATTAATGATTAAACATTACAGCAAAAGTAATTTACGCTTAGAGTCGGAGTCATATACCATACATATATAGTACCATACGGTCATACCCAAATTTTCCCAAGGACAAACTAGTTATCAACGCTTTTTTTTTGCCCTAAACACATTGAACAGTAAAAATAAAAAAAACATGTTTGTTCCTAGTGTTGGAGAAATACGCAGAGCAGCTGATCGCCGAAGGTGTCGTCACACCCGAAGAAGTGAAGGACGTGAAGGACAAATACGAAAAGATCTGCGAAGACGCATACAACCAGGCCAAGCAGGAGACTCACATCAAGTACAAGGACTGGCTCGACTCGCCCTGGTCCGGATTCTTCGAGGGCAAGGACCCGCTTAAGGTAACCTATTCATAATTCTTACAGATATTTTATTGAACACTAGCCCCGGTCCGGCTTTGCACGGGTGCATTATATATAAAAAACTTCATCTGGTATCATTCCGTCTATTATTTTTATATACCACTAAGGTGGCACACAAGAATTCGGCCCACCTGATGGTAAGCGGTCACCGTAGCCTATAGCCGCTAGCAATACCAGGGATATCACTAACGAGTTGCCAACCCTGTCGTTGAAGGGGACTCACTGTGCTACTAACGCAGCGTATCCTCGTGGAGCACTGGCAACATTCCTTCTGCAGAAACACAACACTACATCAAAGTATTGTATGTTATTTGATTGCGGTCTTCTTTAAGGTGAGTTTAGTGAAAACATTAAATTACATTAAAATCTGTTGCGTAGTTTAAAAGATTTATGTGTACAGACGGCGGGAAGCGACTTTGTTTTATACTGTGTTAAGATAATCATCGCCTTAGCCTTATCCCAAACAACGTGAGGGTGGATCTATCATTATGGCTGTTTACCAGATTTTTACACAAAACACTGTTGTAAATATTTATCAGGACTCGCAATAAGAGTACTGACGATGCTAAAATAGACGACAATGTCAATAGTTTAACCTAAACAGTGTAGCCAAATATAAAAAATATCATTTAAAAAAAATATTAATTAAATAATAGCTTGAACTAAATGATCTTTCCAGATGTCCCCAACTGGTGTTGTAGAAGAGACCTTGGTCCACATCGGCAAACGTTTCTCGTCGCCGCCGCCCAACGCAGCCGAGTTCGAGATCCACAAGGGCTTGCTGCGTATCTTCAAGGCTCGCATGGAGATGGTGGACAACCGCGTCGTGGACTGGGCGCTGGGTGAAGCCATGGCTTTCGGCTCCCTGCTCAAGGAAGGCATCCATGTGCGTCTCTCGGGAGAGGACGTCGAGAGAGGAACTTTCTCTCACAGGTATAATACACTAATACACCAATTGTTTACAACCAGCTACTATACTTTCTTCATAGAAATACTTTAAAATATTACATATTTGTAATTAATTACATATACCAATACGTGCTTATTCTGTTTTATGAAATCATTAAACTAAACTAATTTGACAGGACTAGTAGTAGTAGTAGTAGTTGAGTATTGCCATTATTATTTCTTATTGAACCCCAAGGAGAGTAAGGGCGAATTCGGATCTCCCGTGGGTTTTCCCATTCAAATTGGAGCCCCCCGACTAGGGACTGTACCTCCACCTTACAGAAGACCACAGTCAAATAACACTACTGATGTAGTGTTGTGTTTCTGCGGTGATTAAGGTTGCCAGTGCTCCACCAGGATACGCTGCGCTAGCAGTAATGCTGCTAGCACAGTGAGTCCTCATCAACAACAGGTTTGGCAACCCATTAGTGATACCACTGGTATTGCTAGCGGCTATAAGCTACGTTAACTGCATACCAGTAGGTCGGACCGTATTCTTGTGTACCAGCTTTATAGTGGTATAAAAAAAAATTGAACAATATTTCGTAAACAAACACATAATAATATTATTTGTAATTCGTGACATATCTTATTTATGTCGTACTTGATCTTATTGAGACCTATTAGTACTCATTTTATTTCCATTTTCACGTCTTCAAATTTTTGATCAGACGTAGTGTTCACATAATTATGTAAATATGTTATCCCTGTTACTATGAAGCGGGTCTTACGCTTGTTTGCCAACTAATAAGTATGAAAAAAAATCGGCAGACATCACGTGCTGCACCACCAGAAGGTAGACAAGGCGACGTACTGCCCGCTCGCCCACCTCTACCCCGACCAGGCGCCCTACACCGTCTGCAACAGCTCACTCTCCGAATATGGTATGTTATATTATTTATATATTTATCTACAGATAATAAAAAATAAATATAAATAATTAAGTTAATAATAACCGTTAAATACAAAAACAAACTAATAATAGAATTATAACTTTGATAGAATATCTTACAGCATTGGTAATAGTCAAATCGCATACAGTATGCGATGAATTTTGATCAGACTTATTCGATTGATTTATTTTCGAAGTATTTTTTTAAATTAAAATTACTACTGTAACGGCCGAATACTAAAACCACATTCAAAGTTCGAAAACCTACATAACTGTTTAAAGCGTCGTCAAGATACAATTCTGATATAAATTCGGAGGTCAGAATGCAGCCAAGTGTATTACACGTTTCCCCATTCGGCGTTTAGGTGTGCTCGGGTTCGAAGTGGGGTACTCGGTGACGAACCCCAACGCGCTGGTGTTGTGGGAGGCTCAGTTCGGGGACTTCAACAACGTGGCGCAGTGCATCATCGACCAGTTCATCTCGAGCGGCCAGGCCAAGTGGGTGCGACAGTCGGGCATCGTGCTGCTGCAGCCGCATGGCATGGAGGGAATGGTGAGTATCACACCACACACCTCATTACCTTTGCTTTAGTGGGACTATCGATGGTTTATTTAGAAATCAGGATATCAATACAACTATCGACACTACACAGGGTCAATTATCGATACTAAACACTCCTCACTATCTTTTTCGTATTGAGACTATCGATAGTTTACCTTCAAAATCGCATCGTGAGGAAACCTGCATACTTGAGAAACAATTCAAGGACTCCCATCTGTCATGTTAGCACCAAATTATGTTCGGTGAAATGTGGGTGTTTTAATGCCTCCGCCTACTTCTTGTCGGACTAGTGGGAAGGCATAAAAATATATTATTACTAGCTGTGCCCGCGACTGCGTACGCGTGGAATTAATTTTGTTGACAATTTCATGGGTTTAATTTACGCTACCTTACAGTGAAAGTCCTCTTCAAATAAGTCCCGCCGTTCGGATGTTCTTCACAATTTTAAGGGTTCTTTAACAGCAGCCTATGTTACGCCCAGTAAAATTAGCTATCTGCCAGTAAAATTCCATTCAAGTCGGTCCAGCGGTTTCAGAGATTACCCTAAACGAACAGACAGGCAGAAAAAAAAAGTTTTTTTCTCTTTAGTACAGTGTTTACTTTCATACTATGCATTTAGTAAAGAGCTGTTAGTTTGACATTACAAACAGACACTTCAATTTTATTTATGTGTATAGATTAGTTAATGAGGGTTCAGCAAAAAAAAAAACCCATTAAATTGATAACTAATTTAATGCCACGCATAAGAAGCCTATTAAGTTATTACGGTCCTGTATTTGCTTTTGCTTGCGCGGAATCCCATTTGATTTTTTCCAAAATAAAAGTAATCTCAGTGACTGACGCCTTATATTCTTTTCAAATCGGTCCCGCCCGTTTAAATGTTATTGACAAATTCAATAAGTTTTTCTATTTTTTTGTACGTAACCCTAAAACATCAATTTAGCCCTAATTGTTTTTCCCAAAATGAAAATAACCAAATTTACGCCTTATAGCTATATCAGCTATCTGCCAGTTCCGTTGGAATCGGTCCAGCCGTTCGAATTTTGTTCAAAATTTTATGGTTTTTTATTCGTTGTGCGGAACCCTAATTATTGTTTTCAAAATTAAAGTAGCCTATGTTACGCCCAGTAAAATCAGCTATCTGCCAGTGAATATCCCGTTCAAATCGGTCCAGCCGTTTCGGATATTAACCCAAACAAACAGACAGACAGACAGACTGACAGACAAACATTTTTTTTATTGCATTTTTGTCATCAGAAGCGTATTTACTTTCATATGCATTTTGTAAAAAGCTGTTATTTTGACATTACAATCAGACACTTTAATTTTATTTATGTATATAGATTATGTATTAATTGTGATGTGCAGGGCCCCGAGCACTCGTCGGCTCGCCTGGAACGGTTCCTGCAGATGAGCTCCGACGATCCTGACTACATGCCCCCGGAGTGCCCCGACTATGAAGGTT
Organism: Falcaria lacertinaria; assembly: GCA_951449985.1. Lineage (NCBI taxonomy): Eukaryota > Metazoa > Arthropoda > Insecta > Lepidoptera > Drepanidae > Falcaria > Falcaria lacertinaria. Next base: position 4,716,971 of record OX602113.1, on the reverse strand, counting down.
GTTATTATAATCATTTATAACTATTTAACAACTAGTTGTAAACAGAGATCGAAAGAGAGAGAAAGTGAGATAAGAAGAGAGTGAGTGTGTGTCAGAGAGAGTGTGTATGCAACCATGTGCAAGCGGTCATGTTATGTAATAATAATCGATAACAAAGATGGCCTTCTTGAGTGTAATCCGACTTGAGTATAAAAAGAAAACATAGTACGCCGCGATCTGCGAGTGATAAGCGTTGTTGCTATTGTTGGGCTAATAATATTAGGTCCTTACATATGAAATTGGCGTTTTTCGTACTGGCCACTTTAATCACGAATTTCTCCTCTTTGGTAAGGAATTCCAAATTCAAATTTGTACAGCTATAGACTCATGTATTTGTGCTTCGATGATCGTCATTCATTTGTTTTTTTTCTTCTGTTTTTTTCTGTTTGCGTCACTCATTTTACAAAATGGAAAACCTTAAATATCGCATTATTTACGAGTACGAGTTCCGCCGTGGCACTAGTGCTGCGGAAACAACTCGAAGGGTGAATGATGTGTATGGCGGTCGTGTTGCAAAAGAAAACACAGTTCGTTTTTGGTTCCAACGTTTTCGTTCTGGAAATTTCGACCTGCAGAACAAGCCCCGTGGACGGCCTGAGACTCAAGTTGATAATGAAGAGTTGAAGGCTATTGTGGAAGCGGATCCATCGCAAACCACGTCCGAGTTAGCTGCAGGCTGCAATGTTAGTGATAAAACTGTTTTAATTCACTTGAAGCAAATTGGGAAGATTAAAAAGCTTGAAAGGTGGGTACCTCACGAATTGACTGAAACAAACCGGCAAACGCGCGTCGACTGCTGCGTTACATTACTAAACCGGCACAATAATGAAGGTATTTTAAACCGAATCATTACCTGTGATGAAAAATGGGTTCTTTACGATAATCGGAAGCGCTCAGCGCAATGGTTAGATCCTGGCCAGCCAGCCAAATCCTGCCCCAAGCGAAAATTAACCCCAAAAAAGTTACTTGTAAGCGTTTGGTGGACTAGTGCCGGTATTGTTCATTACAGTTTTTTCAAATCTGGCCAGACTATTACGGCTGATGTCTATTGTCAGGAATTGCAAACCATGATGGAAAAGCTAGCGGCTAAACAACCTAGGCTGGTCAATCGCTCCACGCCACTGCTGCTTCACGACAACGCTAGACCACACACTGCGCTACAGACGGCTACTAAATTAGAAGAGCTTCAATTGGAAAGTCTAAGACATCCTCCGTACTCCCCGGACCTTGCTCCAACAGATTACCATTTTTTTCGAAATTTGGATAACTTCTTGCAAGGGAAAAAATTCAACTCCGATGGGGCAGTCCAAATCGCCTTCAAAGATTTTATTGATTCCCGTCCGACTGGTTTTTTTAGTAAAGGGATCAATGAACTACCTATGAGATGGCAAAAGTGCATAGAAAATAATGGTTCATACTTTGATTAATTAAATATATTATATTAAAAAATATTCGACTTTTTGTTCCTCCCATACAAAACGCCAATTTCATATGTAAGGACCTAATATAAGCTTGCTGCGCTCGTGGTTTCACCAGCATTATTCTGAGTGATGACCGTTACAACCTATGAGGCTTTAATATTGAAAAATATATTAGCCAATGTTACAACACCAAAATATAATCTAATTTTGTTCCAAGTTTTATTTAAATCCGTCCAGCCTTTTAAGTGAGACTGATTACCAAACGCATCCAAAATATGGATTTTCTTAGTAGCATGTATGTTGCAATTATTAAATATTATGTTCTTAATAAAATGTTTTATATAATGTTGTCAGTGCGTCAATTGCACGACTGCAACTGGATCGTGGCGAACTGTTCCTCGCCCGCGTCGTTCTTCCACATCATGCGGCGCCAGATCGCTCTGCCCTTCCGCAAGCCACTCATCCTCATGACGCCCAAGTCGCTGCTGCGTCACCCCGAGTGTAAATCCTCCTTCGACGAGATGATCGAGGGCACCAGCTTCAGACGGTTCTTGACTTATTTTGCTAAATAATTTTAAGGCTCGGGATACATGTTCTTTTGGTTCTAATTTCATTGTTCGAAATGTCATGCATTGTTATTCTCAGTAGAGTACTTGAATATAAACCAAGTAGTAGCCAATCATATAAGCCTTTAGGTGAGAGGCGAACTATATGTTTAAGCTGCAGCTTAAATAGTTTAATACAGCTTATTAGTTCGCCATGACAAACAAGTTTGACAACCATCTGTCAAAAGATTGTCTCACAGCCAGTTGCTGTCTAAAACATCATGAAAAGTGTGATTACTTGCGACAAATAATCTTGCTACACATCTGTAAAAGAAGGCATAGCTGGATTCTCAAGATACGATTCCCGTAAAAAACTAAAAGGAAATACTATATAACGATTGTTTTTACCGTGTCAGTACAATTAATGTATTAATAATGATGTAATTGTTTGGTGCAGAGTGATCCCTGATGACGGGCCGGCGGCTCAGAACCCGCAGAATGTGCGCAAGCTGGCCTTCTGCTCGGGCCGAGTGTACTACGACCTGCTCAAGGAGCGCCGCGAGAGGGGGCTCGAAAAGGACATTGCTATTGCCAGGTTACTTTATCCCCTTGGTTCTTAAATATATAAAAAAAATCAGGGTTGTTAAGGATTGCCACATGAAAATATCTGCGAACGGATGTTGGAAAAATATTACTTATTTTTTCAGGTCTTCATACAAGTACGATTACATTCACACAGTCTATATTAATATTATAAAGAGAAGAGATTTGTATTTTTGTTTGTAATTAATAAACTCAAGAATTAAGTGGAGCGGGTTTAAAAATTCTTTCACCGACAGAATGGTATATTATCACTGAGTAAAATAGGTTATATATTAGATAGCTACGCGGGCGAAGTTACGGGGAAAAAGAGAGTTTTGAATAAACCAAAACACAAAGTAAGTTAACACACAATACAAAACGAATACTGATGGCGCAGGTGGCCAACATAATGCAATGCTAAAGTTATAAACTGAGACTTATGTACATAATATTGAATATCTTTTTCCATATAGTATTGTCATGCAGTTTTGATTTGGGATATTTTTGTCAGTATAATATGCTACAAATAAATTTTAATATTAACTTTTTCGTTTCTAAAAAACTAAAGTGCGGCAGCAAATTATCTTCGGTGCAAAATGGGTGTTGTACCATCTCTGTCTACCTGTTCGGGGTCCCTTGTGGGAAGGCGTGGACATATTTTAGATTATTATAAGTATTTAAAACTTATTGTTGTGCTACACTCCACGTGTGTTGACCCCAGTCAGTGGAATTTCACGTCATTCAAAGAGTATATCTTAAACAGACTGGAGCAAATCTCCCCGTTCCCGTACGATCTGATCAAGGCGGAGGTGGCGAAGTACCCCAACGCGCAGCTGGTGTGGAGCCAGGAGGAGCACAAGAACATGGGCTCCTGGAGCTACATCGAACCTCGCTTCCGTACCATGCTCCAGAACCAGAAGCATATCAGGTAACTTATCTATAAACTGTTTTCCTCAATGTGCTACCATGTTGGTACAACTTGTAAAAATTATAACTAGAAATAGACGAGAACGCTTAGCTGTGGCAAAGAAAAAAAACAGGTGCAATTTTTTCAATAATAACGCAGAATTATTTTTTCTTTTTTAATTGGCTCTTAAAAAAGAAAAAATACGATTCACAAACAGAAGGGAAATAATTGCTCGTAATCTATAAATTTTTGCCTATTCATATATAGATGATTGTGTCGATTCTTTTGTATGATATCTTTAACCTTAACTAATTTGACAGGACTTTTTTTTTATACCACTAAGGTGGCACACAACCATACAGCCCACCTGATGGTAAGCAGTCACCGTAGCCTATAGCCGCTAGCAATACCAGGGGTATCACTACGGGGTGCCAACCATGTTGCTGATGAGAACTCACTGTGCTAGCAGCAATACTACTAGCCCAGCGTATCCTCGTGGAGCACTGGCAACGTTACTTACCGCAGAAACACAACACTACGTCAAGTAGTGTTATTTCACTGCGGTCTTCTGTAAGGTGGAGGTACAGTCCCCAGTCGGGCGGCTCCAATTTAAATGGGATAACCCACGGGAAATCCCAAATCGCCCTACCTCTCTTTTTAAAAGCTCATGGAGTGATTAATCACTGTACTTAAGCTTAGAAAAACTCATTGGTACAGGCCGGGACTCGAACCTGGGCCCATCAGATGACAGGCCTGTTGCTTCAACCACAAGGCCACCACGGCTTTTTTAAAACTTAAAGTATTAGACTTAAAGTATTGTCATCCTTATTTAACCGTGGACATGAGAGTGATAATAAGACGTTTTTATTATTTACTATGGGTCCAAAGACTGATATAAGTACTTAAAGAGTGTTATCTAAGGTAGTTGGTTTCATATAAGCTTCAATGGCAATGTTCTGTCGGCAAGCAATAGTGTGTATGCGTATGCATTACTTTCAAGAGTGAAGAAATCCGAAGATTTTTAACTGAAGGACGCATTATTTGCGTCCTACTGTCAAACATTTTATATTTCGATTCATTACGGTTACGACAATTTCTATCTACATAAAAAGCATTTTATTTACACCTTGGTTAGTTATAATAAAATTTTATTCATTTAGTAACGAGTAAGTTAAACACCGAAATGTATCTTGCAGCTTGAATTGTATCTGGGTATCCATAAATGCATGAATTTAAAATATTTGTATACAATACGTTAGCATGTTACTTAGTTTTATCCGTGTACATTTAAATAGGACCTTTCTATTCGATATTGACGCAGTTTGTAGCCGACTACATAATGAAGGTTCGCAATCCGTATCAAGTGTTGTCAAAATCTATGCTATTTGAGTTAGTAAACTTAGTTTGCGGGTTTCTATATGTGACTGGTTTTTGTTTGGTCGTTTCCGCTTGACTAACCCGGGCCGCGTAATGGTGGCTATTGGTTGCAGGGCAAAGTCCCAAGGCCAGGGGGGTAGCTGGTTTAGCCAACTATTCGGGCGAGACGAGCGGCCCTCGCATACTGTCGATGCGGACACTGAGACAGTGCCGCGCACCATTAGGTGAGACAGATAACCGAAGAACCCTCCCCCCTTCCCGTATTATTTAAAGCAATGCATGTTTCAATTAAAACTGCTTTCAAGGCGCTCATCTGTGTTAATTGTAAAATATAAACTCGTTAAAGTGGTGTAATCTTTGTCCTTATATCCGCCATAGAATTGTTTCATTTTGGCGGTTGCTAAAACCTACGGCTTCGGTCAAAACTTCGGCCTATTTTGGCCGAAGCTGAGATATCGCGGAAGATTTTTTTGCCGAGGATGGTCGTACTCAAAGTCCTCCAAATCCGGTGGTAGATTCTGGCTATTTGAAAGTACTTATTTGTAAAGTCTAGTCAATTACGGACAGACATAATTTGATTCATATAACATTTACACTTGAATTTAATTATTTCATACACGCTTGCACTTTTCTAATACAATGTATTATTACAACTATGGAAAACAGCTATTTTTGCTTTACTTGATTTATGTTATCATGCCAATTTGGTGAAAGGTACGCCTTTATAAATATTAGTTTTACGCTTAAGTTTTTTGTTTAATTAATAATATTTTATATAAGTATACACATACTTTACCGCTGTATATTTGTATCTAAATACAATATCAAGCTGCAAGTTATATTTTCTCATAAATAATTCATGTTGGTTCGGTCCCATGCATCATCCATATAACTGGGCAACACTTGTTACTTGTTGGTAAAGGTAAATATTTTGTTATGTTCACATAAAGTCCTAACTTTTTACATATATTTTAAAGGTAAGGAATTGACATGTATGTTTTACGTATAATGTCACGTCCATTTTAAGTAAATAAATATTTAAATTTTTCATTTGTTTTGTTCTTTAGCTACAATGGCAGGGCAACCGCTGCGTCTCCGGCCACCGGATCAAAGGCGGCACACACCAAGGAATTGAAGAATCTTCTTGACGAGTTCTGCGTATTATAAACGACTCGCGTTCGAATCAAACTTTACCCCTACCATGCATGATAAACTCACTGACTTTTCTACTAAGAACACAGCACGTCTATCGACAATGCTACGGCGACGAATTAAAGCTCGTAGTTTATACGAAAACCAAGAGAGTTTGTCATCCATGGTAAGTACCAATCTACATAGGCACGTAGCCACATCTAATAAAACAAGTCAAATAGAACGATATGCCATAAACACAAGTAGCAACTAGTATCATGTAAATGCTGCAAAACATCTCGATACGAAATTTATCTTTGTCTATTTGTTCGTCGATGATGTCGTGATGTCTTTATTTTTTTTCTGTCGTTACCAGTTGTCAGTATTTTGTTGTAATTCTCTCGACGATTAGGGTAGTTAGAAAAATTCTTATTTATTTATTTAATGTAACATAATACGTGACATCGAGACTCACCGTTATTTATTTTTATTGTTAAAGCAACATAACATAGTATCACGTAGTCTCCACTCTTATGCTTATTAATTACTAACAGTAATAAAATGTCTGATTATAGTACATTTAATTATTAAATTAGCGTCAATACGCAGGTTGTATTGAATATTATTTGTACATAAAATGCGTAAATTTTATTTTTGTAATTCGCTATTATATTTATCATCGTTATCGGGTTGTAATTAATACGTTCCTTTTACTAGTCCGAGACGTAAATTGTTGTCAACATACATTAAATGAACGCAAAGGTAGCAGAGTCGACTTGTATTAGAGTCTTTAACAAACATTTTTAAAGTTCGTATGACGATATTATCCATGGGATATTATTAGTATGATCACATATATGTAATTTAGTATTGCACGTAGTACGTTGAAATTGTAATGTCATGGGCGATATGTTTTGCAGGCAGCCGGGCCGTGCGTAGGATTAGCTCACTAGTTACCGCCGTCTGACGGCATCTCGTAAGGAGTATAACACCAAGCCCATTGCTTTGTATAAACCACGCATATTATTATCTCGTCTCTAGTAAATCTACGAGTTTATGTCGTTAGTCGTTACCTTAACCGTACGTAGAATGAAACGTTTCATAATTGTTTCACTCCGAGGCTGGCAATTTTAATACAAAGCGACGTTTTATTGCCGTCACACTTATTGGTGAAACTATTTATTTATACCTCCTTGGCTTTGTACCACTATTCACATTGTAATGTTTTATTGTTAATTTAACATTTTGATGTTCACGTATTTTGGAGTTAAGCTCAGGGCGGATGGAGATCAGTATGTCCTAGAATTGAATGTGAGGCATATGACTGGCAGGTACAACCTGAGCGAATTTATTGCTATGTTAGTTTGAACTAGTTAATTTACAATAAATATAATATACAGTACATAATGCTGTGCGTTTTATTTAAATTAGGAATACGTATATAAATGTATGTATTAAATATAAAAAAAAACGACGAGACCGCTGGTCTAGTGGTTAGTATACCTGACTGCTAAGCAGGTCGCGGGTTCGATTCCCGCCGGGGCAAATATTTATGTGATGTGACAAACATGTTTGCCTTGCGTCTGGGTGTTTGGTATATATTATAAGTACCTATTTAAAAAAAAAGTATATAAGTATTCTATCAGCTGCTGGTTCCCATAGTACCTACAAGTTTTGCTTAGTTTGGGGCTAGATGGCGCTGTGTGATAATGTCCAAGCATTATTATTATTAATTAACCTACATATAATTAAGTAATTAATTGATAGTTAAATCTACACAACAACAAATTAATTCTATAGATTGTTGTTACATAAACTCGAGTAAGTTAAATTCTATGAGAAAATCAGGATCCTTGTACAATATAATTCTATTTAATTCCCCCGCGGCACATTTCCGCGTTCATAGCTAAATCCGGGAGCAATTTTCATTTGCCACCGCCTAATTTAATAGATAACTGAATGTACAAAGCCCGGGGGGAACGAGACATGCGCTAGTGTAGTTCCCTAATGAAGAGCGCAATAGATCACGCGCCCTTGACGGCGGATCGTGGCGCGCCGCACACTTGGACCACTTTCAAGATTCTTATCTGTTGCTAGTCTCATTTCAGCGCACAAAGCGGTCTCTGCTCCTATTCATAGATTGCTTGGCTAGCGTCGAGGCGGACATCACGAAAAGGTGCGAAGATTAAAGATGGTATCAGTTAGAAGTGCGTTTTGCACACCAAGACAGCGTCACTTCAAAGACGCTCAGTTTGAATAAGCGCTGCGTAAAGTGCGCTATTCTCTTTTTTTAAAGATGTGGGTACCGATAATGTCTGCACATGGCTATATTAATGGGAAATAGAGACAGGAAAGCACCAGGCTTTGATGGCTTTTGCGGTTTGAATTTAAGATTCCATGCAATGAGTTTATAGGAACCTAGGATTTAATAAATTACTAGTTATCTAGAGTTTTTTTTAGTTGATAACGTGAAAACTATTCTTTGAGAGGGAATTCCATTATGAATACTTTTGAATGCATTTTTGTTAAAAATCGCGTGGCATGTCCATGTGGTAAAACTCATGCGACGCGATTATTAATAAAAATGCATACCTACTGGTTTGTGAACCGAAAAACGATTTTTTTTTTATTGGGAACTAAAGTTGATGATCTGCTCGTGTCCCAAATCATTGTCTTTTATACGTAGACGACATTAAGTCAAAAATATTCATTGAAATATGAAATAACAGGCCATACTGCGCTAGACTAGGTACTTATCTCCAGGGTATACTGAGCTTCCCCGCAAAGAGATTTCTCTCTAAACTAAAATGTCATCCGCGGAAGACAACAATCCGCAGAAGTATCAGAGCACTTTGTTGTTGTTCCCGGGGCTTATTCCTTTGTTTTCTAAACCCTCCCCGAGTGCCTTTAATACTTTGTAATGGCGAGACAAATTCTGTGTGTCTTGCTCGCTGTCTGCGATGCGGCCATGCCGCTTGTTTGGATATTATGTTCTTTGGTTGGAATGAACTAGTATGCTTTTAGCCATAAAATCCTAGGTCTCTGCTTTAAGCATAGGCATACTTGCTACATGACATTTACTTCAAGAGATCGCGATTACTGTGCTAAGACCTGCACCCAGTCAAGTGATACGCTGCTATTGTAGTACCAGTGATACCTGTTCTAGGTGAAATATGTATATTGTCTTATCTAAGGTAGGTAGTACTGTATTATACAGCCCCGAATCCCATGGAAACAATTTAATTCCACGGGTATGATAATCAAATAATTTCATCTAAATCAGAATAGCATAGCTGTTCGGTATTTAATTGTTTTTACCAGTGGTTGTTACACATTTGTTTTCGATATGTTTGTGATGTGTTTTATTTGGCCATAAACGGTAGGTACAACATCGTATATCCATATTTCTTAATTATTAAATTAGTGAATGTAGCTTTGAATCGCTCACCATTACCGATTTTTCCTCAATATTATTTCATACTTCAACACCGGACCCATCACCATCTATATAAGTATTGCCTATTCATTATTGAGAACATTAGGTACAAACACGATATATAATATTTGCTGTAAATTGGTGAGGAGTTGGCTATCCTATAGGTTCCAGATAATGCAGCGTCAGGTCAAGGTTACCACGTCATTTTATTCATTGAGGCCTTTGAAATGACCCCAAGCACGGTATATTTGCTGGAAGTTGGTAAGGAGTTAGGTATCTTGTAGATTCCAGATGATGCCGCAGCATCAAGTCCAGGTCACCATGTCATTGTATTCATTGAGACCTTTGCACTGACCCCAAGCACGATATATTTGCTGTACATTTGGGAGGCGGTGAGAGTGCTAGTCTTCAAACGCCGTGTCCGATTTTTTTAAAGTATAATAAATACCCTTAGATTATATACTTGAGTATACCTAAAAACACTCGATGAAGTCACCTTCCAAACAACAAAAACGAAATCAAATTCGGTTCAAATTCTAAGGATACACACTACAAACGTATACCCACCCGTCGTTATTGCGTCGGGGGGTAAAAACTAATAAAAATTATTGCTTTTGTGTTATTGAATAAAAAGGTTTTTCGACTAAACCTCTACAAAGGTTTCTAATACTTGGATCTGCGGGAAAATACTTACTTCCAAGAAGGCTCTATTTTTTAATTCCAATCAAGAATTCAATTTACGTAAAAATCGTCTTCGTCAAACTGTTTGGAATAGAATGGAATCGAAAACTAATGAACCGTCGCGATTGCACGTTTTGTCACAATAGGTGTACGTATATAGGTCCTTTCTATCTTCCCCCGATAATACTACATACTCCAGCGCGTAGCGGTTGTATTCTCTTGGACTCTAGCAGGATTTTATTTCACGTTGATTTATTGTTGCAGCAAACTACCCTGTACTTAAGTTTTGTATAATAAGCGCATGACATGATTATTTTTCTACATAAAGCGATTAGTATGAATGGTTCAGCGCGCACTGAAAGGCGTATTATTGTGTAGTCTTTTTATAAAGCTTTCATGCAGCAATTCATCGTATAAAGCTGGTATCGTGCCCCAGCGGTGCTCGCAGTATTAGAATACCTATCCTTTATCAATAACTAACAAAGAAAAACATGATTCTATAGGTATAAACAGGTTGAGTATTGAACTTTCTCTCGTATAAGTATGTTAAAGGTTATCTACTAAAACATGAAATGACCACAAAGCAAAACAAGCGGGTCCTTTAAGCTTAAATATGTTTGAAACCAAACTATAGGTATAGGCGTGGTTGAGACGCATGAGCGTGCTTTGAAAATTTTATAAGGATTTTATGTAAATTATAAAATTTTACGTAGGCGTTGAGAGAAAACTCTCAACGTACGTACAAAGCAAACGATGGTTTTAAATCCACTAAGCGAGTTAAGTAAGAGAGTGCTCGTGGTAATAACAAAACCCCTTTACAAATGACATCACACGCCAACTCACGGATGGAGCGACCCGTAAAAACCCTAAATTGTCCTCTTCGCGCCTCGAATGTGCTGTAGGACCGTGGAGGACCAAAAGCCGATGCAGCTCAAACATAGCGAAAACATTAAGCTTGCATTAAATAGATTAACGAATTGAACAACTTGGTATGAATAAGAAAAAAAAGCTGTTACTTACGTCAGACCCTCAGAAATATTTTGTTAGCTTATTAGTTGCCACCCTTAATATATTAACATTGTACATGGAGGTACATGGTTACATTAAAATAATAATCTTTAGCCTAGGTATAAGTACTCCTCATTCTCCTGCCCTTATCCCATATTATTTGGAGTTGGCGCAATATGTATTTCTCTTCCATACTTCTCTATCAGCCGTCATCTCTGTATTCACTTCCTCTCCGGCCATCTTTCACAAAGTCCATCCATAAGAATAATTATTTCTTATTTTTATGGTCTATCCATCTTTTCTTAGGTCTACCTCGACTCCTGTACCCATCCACATTCATACATAAAACCTTTCTTACGACGTTATCTTCATTCCTTCGTACCTATCCTTTTATCTTAGGTTTAAGTACAATAGGTATAAGGTATTATAATAATCGGGCATTTAATACAAAGCTCATCCTCAACTAATTATTTAGGGTCGGCAATGCGCGAGTGATACCCCTGGTGTTGCAAGCGTCCATAGGCTACGGTATCAGGTGGGCCGTATGCTTGTTTGCCACCTTAGTGGTATAAAAAAAAACAGCTAACTGGACTAGACAATTGATAGAACATAAGTAATTTTATTTTGTAAATACATACTCAAAATCTTTGATTATCTCACAATGTATACCAGCGCTCAGAAGTAGACAAATAAAAACATGGTATCCCCAAATAATGTCTTTCCTGACACGGCGATAGTACCCGCGACAAGTAGTACTCGGGCTGACCAATAACTACACCAATCAAATGGTGTTGGCATAAAATATAATACGTATTATGTGTATAGGTACAGTAATCTAATAAATATACTTATGTACCAAGGCGACTGCAGACAAAAGCTAGAGACAGTTTTCGTAAATAAAGGAAATTAGTTTCGTCCAGAAAGGAATGCACTACGCACAAAGGAATGAAACTGAGATTAGCAATATTGCAACAACGTTTTCAATACAACTGAAATGGAGTATTAAGCTTTTCAGGATTAAAATACTTTTGTTCCATAAGTCGGTCGGAATGACAGACATACGAATAAAACAATCTTTCTGAATTCTTTGATCGTCGACCACATCTTTAGGCCACAGTGGACCTTTTTACTAAACTCCCAACACAAGCGATCTTCTAGGTATATAATTTACACAATAAGCAGGTTGGAGCGCTTCATACCCTTACGTACTAAACCTAGATTACGGCACCTAATAGCTGTAGGCCTCGCGGCTGAACAATTTAATATTACTTGAATTTTTTTCTGTTATGTTCTTAATAAAACATGCGACCCGAGTTTAAAATTTCTATGTAAATAAGTATTTTGTCCCAGGATGCGGCTGTAGTAAGTTTGTAAAGGCAATATGACTTTATTGGGGCCACTAGTAATTGCTCCACTGCGGCACTGAAATAACGATGGAAAAATCAGGTAGGTGTACTGTACAGTACGTACACGCGTACGAGTTGTTCCTGGTATGGACCGCTTACAAACTGCAACTAAAACATAGTGGTTATGTACTTAGTGACTGCAACTGCTACGAGCAGGCGTAGCACAGCACGTTTAAATTTTATCAATAAATTACTTAGTGTTATAAACATCCCTGTAAAGTATTTATGAAGTTGTATACTCGGCGTTGTTAGCAGCAGCGCTTAGATCACGCGACCGAAAGGCTTGCTAGTCCCAAAACAAAAGTAAGTGTTTACCGTAGTATGTCTGCTACTTCGGTATTCGGTAGGTTGATGAGTTGCTAGGAGCATGAGGGTTGAACGAGTGTTTCTAATGCCAGCACAGTTCCTCGCGACACTAAATCAGTTAGTGTCTATTGCTATTTGCTTTATGATTGCGATCTTTTTTAAGCCGGTAGTAAAGTACCTACTAACCGCTACCATTTCAAACGGGAGCAAATGTATTCCATAGTATATAAACTTCTGTAGACTATAAATACAAAGATAAGATCCCTTCACCTATCATTTAACAGCACTTTATCTCTAAAACTTAGAAGCACCCGTCATGTGAGTATATTACGATGACATGATACACATCCCAGCCCGCGGGAATGAGTGTCGGTGACATTTATCCCTATAGTTTAACAACAAAGGCGGATTTGTTGCGTTAAAATGTCGCTTCGTAAAGGGCCACCTTTGTTTCACCGCTTGTTACGATCTGACACATTCGTGTGAGGCCGAAATGCTTTGAACTTGTTGTTATTAGTCCTGTATATAATATATAGGAGGGAGTTTGAAATTATAGCAACTACAATTCCGTAATTTCATGTTTGGTGTATCATATTTTTTGTTATGATGGCCCACTGTTAGTCTAAGGTCTCCCCGCATTTCTGATTTCCACAGCCTTCCAGTCTCTGCAATACTACCCCAGTTGTCGTGAAATGTTATAGGTTTATGAGTTTATCCTAAATTTGATGTATGGTACCTACATAACATAATATAAGGAGTTAAATTGTGTTATGTACCATACATCAAATTTAGGATAAACTCATAACGCTAGCTACATATTCAACTAAAAGTTATTATTTACGTATTCTATGTATGTACGTTCATTTCATACGTTAAAATATTATTCCCCTAAAGTTGCCTACCTCAGCGAGCAAAATGAACAATTTTAATAATATACGCCCAAGTTTTCTTTCCTTGTAATAAATGGTCTTAATAAGATGTTAAAGGAGCACCGAGATAAAAACTTGAGGTAGGTATCCAATACTTTTATCAAGACGTCTCTGTAGAATGCCTCCTGGCGGGGGTTTGGTATCGCAATTCATGAATTTCTCAATTATAATGTTTGATGATTTACGACTTTGAATATTAAAGCAATGTAATTAGGTTTTTATTGTATTATAAGACTTATTATTTTTATCACATGCTCACAGGTAGGGAATGATTTTAATTAATACTTATGAATTACTGGCCGAGACAGGATATCCTCCGGATATAATGTAGGTGGAATTCTAACTTCTGTGATATCACATAATTATTGGATAAGTATTTATTCATGTGAAATTCATATAATTAGGTGCCTAAGTGAATGTGTTTATACTTGTATCCCATCAAGTAATACATTCACATTTGAATATAAATAGACCTACAAGAATACACAGCAAAAAGCCTATTAGCTATAGCAGCCTTCAACTTGCTTTTGAAGTTATTATCTATACTGAAAGTTCTATCACGTAATGGATGGAATATTCCTTTTCCGCAGACAAAGAATTTGCTTAACAAACTCTAAACTGGTGTAAAGTAACAAAATCTAAAAACACTCACCACATAAATTGTTCGAAGAAGTATGTAGGTACTAGAAAAGTAAGCGATACGTTTTCCAATTATTTCAGTCCCCGGATCGGTAATGTAATTCAATTTTCATCTTCAGTATAACGATGGGTTCGGGGAGTAGACGTAACGAGACTTTAAAGCGAACAGAAGGATAAAAATCGGCGGAGGCACAATATCGGAGGCCCTAGAACACGAGTGCGGCAGAGCGTGCTGTACACTGCAATTCAACATTCACGCTGCTAATATCATCCTTAATTAAATCTATCGGCACAGTCAGGATGGAACATTACATCACATTAATTCGGTTGACTAAAGACGATTCTAAATAAAAGACAGAACTTTTATTGGTATTATATACAGTATTTCATTTGGTCACGACGCGATGGTTAGGTATGTACATCAGGTATGATGTCCTATATTAGTATTCTATCTATGGCTACTGATTTCCTCGTAGACGAAGAGGCCCACATGCCAAAGTGTGACTGTGTCTCGTTCTGTCTATTAAAGGTTATATTAGGTCCTTACATATGAAATTGGCGTTTTTCGTACTGGCCACTTTAATCACGAATTTCTCCTCTTTGGTAAGGAATTCCAAATTCAAATTTGTACAGCTATAGACTCATGTATTTGTGCTTCGATGATCGTCATTCATTTGTTTTTTTTCTTCTGTTTTTTTCTGTTTGCGTCACTCATTTTACAAAATGGAAAACCTTAAATATCGCATTATTTACGAGTACGAGTTCCGCCGTGGCACTAGTGCTGCGGAAACAACTCGAAGGGTGAATGATGTGTATGGCGGTCGTGTTGCAAAAGAAAACACAGTTCGTTTTTGGTTCCAACGTTTTCGTTCTGGAAATTTCGACCTGCAGAACAAGCCCCGTGGACGGCCTGAGACTCAAGTTGATAATGAAGAGTTGAAGGCTATTGTGGAAGCGGATCCATCGCAAACCACGTCCGAGTTAGCTGCAGGCTGCAATGTTAGTGATAAAACTGTTTTAATTCACTTGAAGCAAATTGGGAAGATTAAAAAGCTTGAAAGGTGGGTACCTCACGAATTGACTGAAACAAACCGGCAAACGCGCGTCGACTGCTGCGTTACATTACTAAACCGGCACAATAATGAAGGTATTTTAAACCGAATCATTACCTGTGATGAAAAATGGGTTCTTTACGATAATCGGAAGCGCTCAGCGCAATGGTTAGATCCTGGCCAGCCAGCCAAATCCTGCCCCAAGCGAAAATTAACCCCAAAAAAGTTACTTGTAAGCGTTTGGTGGACTAGTGCCGGTATTGTTCATTACAGTTTTTTCAAATCTGGCCAGACTATTACGGCTGATGTCTATTGTCAGGAATTGCAAACCATGATGGAAAAGCTAGCGGCTAAACAACCTAGGCTGGTCAATCGCTCCACGCCACTGCTGCTTCACGACAACGCTAGACCACACACTGCGCTACAGACGGCTACTAAATTAGAAGAGCTTCAATTGGAAAGTCTAAGACATCCTCCGTACTCCCCGGACCTTGCTCCAACAGATTACCATTTTTTTCGAAATTTGGATAACTTCTTGCAAGGGAAAAAATTCAACTCCGATGGGGCAGTCCAAATCGCCTTCAAAGATTTTATTGATTCCCGTCCGACTGGTTTTTTTAGTAAAGGGATCAATGAACTACCTATGAGATGGCAAAAGTGCATAGAAAATAATGGTTCATACTTTGATTAATTAAATATATTATATTAAAAAATATTCGACTTTTTGTGCCTCCCATACAAAACGCCAATTTCATATGTAAGGACCTAATATTATGGAATTAAAGTTTTTTTGGATGATATTATCATATCGTAGCAGTACAGGTTAGTTTTAATTGCTCGCTAAAATAATCAGATGTCGTGTATTATAAATAGCGCTTACTTTAAGGTTTTATTAAGATAATGTAGCTAAAGCTATTAGTCCGTAAGACGGCTAGACAATGGACGAATACTGGGCGGATACACTAATTAGCTTAATAATTAGACGTTGACCTACAAGTAGGTCAACATCGTCAGAAATATATTTTTTAGGTTACAGAAGTCTCGAGAAAGAGAAGCAGGTTATATTCTATCATCTTCCTATTTCGGAGAAATACAGGTTACGGTAGGTATATTGTTTTTATATTATTAACGAATGGACAACGACGGAGCATAATAGGACTAATAGTCCTACCTACGTCGTCGTTGCTGTCTGCTCTACTACGTACGTGCAAACCGTTACAAAGTGCTAGTTTCGAGTTTTTCCAGGTCCTAAGACACTTAGTTATAACTAAGCCAAATTTATGTTGATGAGTGATTTGTTATTTTCAACTATATCTGAGAAGTTCAATATGCCGTTTGCAATTTGCCGTTCCGGAATAATAAGTATTCCTAAGAAAAAAAGTGTATTTGAAGTTTAAACCGAAGTTTATTACAGTTATTCGGTAAGAAGCATTAACATAAATAATTCTCCTCCGAGATATTGTCTAGGGGAGATCCTCGTCGATAATTCAAGGTTTGAATAATTCAGCAGTCGTTTTAGGATAATTCCCAAATTGAAGGTTTCACAGTTACGCTGGCTTAATGAAGTGAAGTTTTTGCTTCCATTCCATTCCTTCTTGCGATTGTCCAGAGTGAATATTCTTAAGTAGAAGTTAGCATAGTCTCCGTTATGTAACCGTAGTAATAAAGAAATTCATTTCTGTTTGAGTCTGTATTGAGATACGGGTAATCTAATTAAAGCTTTAAAGCTTAAGTTTGCTAAGTATATTGCCCGTGTGTGCACTCATATTTCTATTTCCTATAAATTGTTTAAAATTATTAAACGTCAGTGAACTTGTGGCAGAAAAAGTTGCACTATGAGTATGCATCTCTCAGTCCAGATACCAATGATTCTGCCTACCGGTATACGTAGATCTCTGTCTCTGATGATGATGATAATCTAATTTCAATCTGCTCTAGACAAGCGCACTCCTTAAGATTGTTATCTCTACATAATCGCACTGCTCTTTAAGTTTACAAATATACATTTTGTATGAAAGACTGTTTAAAAAGATATACAATGCGAATGTGAGTGGAAGAATAAGCCGTGAAAGGCCAAGGGCCAACTTCTAGATCAAATTCCCAAATTACTCAATGATGGAAAGGTAAAGCGTACTCGGAATCGGCGGGCATGTAAAAGAAGCAAAAGAGGTGTGTAATTCAAGAGTGAAATGGCGCACTGTACTCTTTGCCTACCCCGTTAGGGATTTGGCGTGATGATAATTGTTTCAATGTTAAGTGTCCCAGACTAGCAATATGCACGTGCGAAGGTTTTGGTAAACACAAATAGTTATATACTTTTTTAGGTTTTAGTTTTGGTCAAACTTAAGCCGATGTTAGTGATAACCACTTACTTATCACAGAAAATGGTAGGGGCTACAAGTATAGTACCATGCGCAGACTAATTGAATGCCAGTGTTTGTTGTGTGATAAAGTTAAATATGTACAAGCGTTCCTGAAAATGAGGTTCGTAAACATTTTTTGTAGACAGCTCTACGGAAACTATGTTATTTTGCCAAATATATAATTAGTAGGTTTGAACATATATATAGATATAATACGAAACGCGATATTTATTCTTGTTATATATGTCACTGGAAATTACGGAGAGATAGCGAAGATGAGAGGTTTAATTAAAAAGAAGTAGAGGCCATTGTGTTCTTGTTCTTTGGTGAAAGATGAAAAATGGCTACAAAAGCTTGACATCAAGAGCGATTTGATAAAAGTATTAAATTTCAGTCACTTTTTATCTTTCCCTTTCGATCTTGATTTAACGTCCTTTGAGGTCATTATTGAGGCTCACCGGAATGGGTTCGCTTAATGAAGTCGTGAAAGAAAATTGAGTTTAGTTAAAGGGGCGAATTTAATTCGATTTCAAACTTTTTGAATGAATGTCGCAGTTTAAGATCGCGGTATTAAGAAGCCGCAAAATAAGATGGAAGCTAAAAATGGACTGTCTTTCTCGGTTAATTAAAATAAATTATTCACTGGCCCCTTAAATAGATTGCTGCGGCTCCATTACAAATCGCTTCGGAGTAGTTAATTTGTGATTCCCGCGTGGAAGGTTACTGCTTCAGAATAACTCATAATAATATTATGTAATTAAGTAATAACATCAAATTAAATCTATGCTAGTGTCAAGAAGATTCCTCCTTTTAAAAAAGAAGTAGATACACAAAAAATCTCTTGACAAGCATAAATCACGATAAAAAGTTTTATAGTTGGTTGGCTACCTTGACAAACTGCAGGTTGAATTTACAATTGCTTGGGGTCTTTTAGTAAATGAAAATCCATCTGGTTAATTCACATTCCTACGATATAATCAATAAAAGTTAGATGTCGCATGGTCGATTTGCAGTTTCCTATCTTACTGTAGATAGCAATACCCATATAATATAAGGACTGCATGGATACCAATTTGCAGCAGGTTATATGTCAGTTTGCTTACCAAACACGTCATTTAGAAATGCGTTCAAACCAGCTACGCGTTGCTTGCAAGTCTTGCAACGCTTTCCACGAGCACGCAAACTTCCGACGTTTTAACTAACACAAAGCCGTTAAGCCCGCATTGATTTTATAACTAAGGAGTCCCGTCCCAGGCCTTCAATTTAATCAAATGGCTCACCTTGACGGGACTTTGCACAACTTTGATAGCCCGGCGAAAGTAGTTCACACAAGCACTTTTCCATAGTGTAGGTAACTATGTTCCGATACGTAACTAGACAAGTTTCTTTGGAATTGTAGTGCTACTGCTTATTCTTGATCTTGCGGGAGTTGTAGGAACAAACTGTTATTGCTTTTCAATCGATGTGATGGCACCATTGGCTCGTTTACCTACTTCAGAACTTATTCGCATGAACGCGTCCCAAATTTCTAATATCAATTACCTACTAATAAATGCTGAATACGCTCCATTTACATTCTGGTGGCTTAAATCTATGAAATAATATAATTATGGAGTATATTAAGTTTAATATAATTAATTTATTTATTACCTTTAGTAAGATTGTATAAATGAATTTTACTGTATTTATTATGATTTGAAAGTGCATCATGCAATTCTTAACAATCCTCCCAAAATACATACCACCTACTCAACGGATTTGGATGAAATTTAGAAACAAACAAAATTTATAACCTGATTTATGCCGGAAAAATGGTTTTATCCCGAGAATTTGTTTTCATCCCGGGAAAATTTGTGGTTCCTTTGAGATTCTTATTATATTTGTCCAATAAGGTTGCTATAGCGACAACCGAAACGCAACAAAATTATTTTGGATATGTTACGTTGTTGTTCAGAGAAGCTTTTAAGTAATTACAATCGTTTATTGAGAACATTTCTCCCCCTTCCGCCTTCATTTCCCCAGGCTCCGTCATAAAATTGTTAGGAAATCAGGTACCCCTACTGCACTTTTGTTAATTGAACAACATTTATATGTTTTAAATCAACTAAAGAAAATTGGTTCTGGAAAATCATCTGTGAATTTATTTTGCTTGTAACAATAGTACATAATCAACTAATAAGTTCGAATACAACTATATGTCTGTTACCCTTTTCTCGCCATAATGTATGCATAAATGAATAACAACACGATCCTACATACTATGTTGGACTCCATTGTTTTTAGCCTACTTTAAAAAGGAGGAGGAGGTTTTCAATTCAAGCATTTTTTTCTAACGCACTTTTTTTAATGATAAGAGAAATAAATGATATTGCTTGGGTTAAATGGCAAAACCTGTGTGCTATACTAGCAAATGTAGCTTTAGAGTATTTTTTCTGTAAACCGACGTATGTAATTAGTTGTGCATTAAGTGATCAAGGTCAGCGTAACACGTAGGAGAATTAAGGAGCTTTAAATAAACACCCAGGTGACCCAGGTAATTAAGAGGCTGCATAATTGCTTCAAAACTTGTACTTACAGAGGTGGTCTCGGCCGCAGCGAGACAGGTGGCAGCGGTGTTTCTATCCTTGTGCGCCATAAACCTGTCCTATGCGCTTCTGCAATGGACACATTTTACTCTCTTTATCGTCTGATAAAGTCCAACAGTCCTTTGTTCCTCGAGCTGTTCTTGAAAATTTAAAAGCGGTCTTTGCAGTAAATTCGCATTCAACGCCCGAGATACCGGCCGATGAATAAATTATCTACACTCACACACTCTTACAAATCGAAATCGATTATAATGTATTGCTGCTTCTACGTGCCTGTACAAAGAGAGATTTGACGTGAGTAAACGAATACACAAAGTCGACCTGTCTTAGCTCTTGAGAGAAGCAATATTATATGTGCTTGTATATTTGCCGACTCTGTTATATTTAAGCGAAAACATATTTAAATCACTGTTGCTTGAGACACTCGCGAGCATAAGGATTAAGAATTCTGATACAGAATTATTCAAGTCGTAATGTGTTGAGGAACCTTCTCGAGGAAATTGTGTATGAAAGGCTACCCGTAATTTTTTGCGCGTCATAGAGTTTCTCGCCGATAACTGGCTAAAGTACCTGTTGAAAGTATCGACAAATCCTTTTCGACGTCTGGAAAGCTTGTCTTGCTCGGTGTATTTCCAATGGGGAGGATGATAGGGTACAATCCTCTCTCCACGGTAACTCTAAACCAATAATACCTACCTACGTATTTACCTGCGGCCATCTTTATTTGTTCATTCGGAAAATATTTGCGTTGGTTGTAGTGCTGCCAGACCCGTGTTTCAAAATATCATAATTTCAGTAAAAATAGAGGGTTGAGATGAAAAATATCGGGACTTTTAAAATGCATATCAAATTTATAGAAACTAATGATTTGAAGTCAGAACAATCAAATCTTAACATTTCCTACTGTAATTACTACTTTCACTATCAATATAGGTTTACAAGTATTGGTCTGCTTTCAGTATAGTATTATTTTTTCTTTAAGGTTGCTAACGACGAGTCCTGAAAGGTCTGAAACCGGAACGTTGATGACATCTGGTAACACTACTTGGATTTCAGCCTTGTCTGTTGTTTTCAGGGCAGCGATGGAGGTGGAATGAATCTTATATAGTTGTATTATTTATTCAAATTGTTATAAAATATTAATAATAAACTATTTAAAACAAAACTCTAGTAAGCTTCTCGCGGGACCGTACAAGCCAAGAAGCATTTTGCAAAAAATACATTTTGGATAATGATGGTTCTCTTTCAATGTTTGTGTCTAAGTAGGTATTCTAAAACAAGACTCAAGTGTCAAATGATCTCAGTTCACCTGATCATTACTTGAAGATGGAATCTATGCTTCAAATGTATTAATAATCTTGACTCGAGTTTAGTTCAAGAATGAATTGTTTTAGAATACAGGCCTGAGACATACATTCTATTATTTATCCCACAGTAACAAAACTATTGCATTGTCTAACATGTCCGAAGAGCGCAGTGTGTGCTCAACATAAATACAGATTAAAATTGCAAAGCCGCAGCTGGCCGCGTCAGCTTAACTTAACCGCTGCACCTAAAGTGCTACCAACAATGTATAACCATTTTGTAGGTTTCTTGTTTGTGCTACGACTGTAAAGTAACAAAGGTTGTTAATGCGAATAGAAAAGTGAGTCAAGATTTCGCTTTTTAAATCTTTCTTAACAGTTTTGACACAACTAGTCGCGGAAGGCCAGAGCACTTTATTTTAAATAGCTTTTTCCCCGTGACTTCGCCCGCGTAGTAATATAGTATACTATTACCCGTTTTCCCGTAGGAATGAAGCATTTTCCCGCGGTTCCTCAGGGATATCCTATGTTCATCAGGGATAATGTCGGCTTCTAATGGTAAAAGAATTTTTCAAATCGGTCCAGTAGTTTCAGGCTCCGAAACTACTGGACCGATTTGAAAAATTCCGGAGTCATGAAAAATCACATTTTACGATGTGATTTTTCTTTGAGTTCTTGTTTCTTTATCGGGGAAATGCGTGATTGTCTGTAAGCGGTACCGTAGCATATGGACGCTTGCCAGAGTTATCACTTGTGCGTTGCTGACTATAAATTACACTATAATAATGCCAGCCGACAAATATCATTTTGCCTAATTGGTTGTTACATCACCCACAGAAGATGCTTATTCAACAGACTGCGTCGTACGAGTATGTACGTACCTATATTATTTAGGCAGATTGTATTTATTTTGGATCGATTGCTTTATAATGTAGGCAGTGTATTGATTTACCTTTCGGTATAGGCTTATAATATATCTTTGCGCCTTCCCACAAGGATCCCCGAAGGGGTAGACATAGGTGTTACAATCCCTACTTTCCACCGAAGATAATTTTGGTGCCAAGGTGAAAGATGGTGAGTTCTTCGCCGTCTCTTAGGCACTACTTACGTCCTTGAATTCCTTTGAGACGTACGCAGGCTTCCTCGCGATGTTTTCCTTCATCGTAAAGCTCATGGTGTGACATATCAGTGCACTTAAGTTAGAAAAACTCATTGGAACAGACAGTTGTGGCATTCAAACTTGCGTCGCTAGAATAGCAGGCAACGCTTCATACCACAAGGCCACCACGGCTCTTTTTACTTACTTATTTTTTTACTTGGTACTAAATGTACTAATGCATGTACTTATATCGCTCAAGCAAGAAGTGTGATAAAAGTTTAACCAGGGTCGGCAACCTCGGCAACGGCAACGGTAACGAGTGATACTTTTGGTGTCAAGCAAGAATCTTTAAGGTCTGAGGTACCTACGCGCAAAGCTGACGTTAAGTGAATCTCGATGCTTGCTTGCAGTAGTTGTAAAGGTTTGTTCCTTAGCCGTTGCCTTGATTTGTGTAAGGAAAATTAATTTCAATGCCTTTAATGGGATTTTGTAGTCGGTGCTATTGAAGTAATAATTCCAACCATTGTTTCAGTTTCAAGGTTGTGAAGTTCATAAAACTTAATTAATTTGTTCTTAATTACTAAGCTACCATTTAGCAAACAAGCAAAAGGGGACGATTAATTAATTTATTTCCCAATCGTGTATTTTTTTTACAATACATTAAATGAAATTTAAATTGTAGATTGTGTGTAGGATTTACGGTATATTTTTTGGAGCTGTAGGAGCCTTTTTCATTTTCAGAAGCATTTTCATTGATTTGTGACTTAGGGCGTAACTCCTGTTCATTTCATAAAGTACAAAGCGTGATATAATGTTGATGCACCCTTAGTCGCATAAAACTTTCAGTAGTTTCGGCGTTGACCTCGTAAGTTCTAACGTACAAAGTTTGGTACGGAAAAATATTCTACAAATTGTATATAGTATGAGAATTAATCAGTTTTTCTCAAAAATAATATAATTATTTATATAGTTTTCCGCTCTCTACATTGTTTTGTGTATTGATAAGCGGCTTTCAAGAGAATATTATATTTACACCTTCAGAAACAGTCGTAGATGAGAGAAGAGTAAGATGTGTTTAATTGAAAGCGTTAATATTTTGGTCAGCAAAATCGATTGTATCCAACGACTTGAAGCCATTGTCACCATCATAAAATGCGTGTAAAAGTAATGGTGTATTTATTAGTGTCTGTAGGGTGCACGGGCTTGGAAGCGGACTGCAGCGCAGTGCAGTCGGTGCCTTAGCACGATTTATGGCCTGCCCGGCGGCAGGACACAGAGTGATCGCGTCGACTGCCCGATCCCTAATAAATAACTGCAGCCAACTTTCGTTGAACGTAAATGTCACGTATTTAAGTGACACATAGACCGAGTTTTTGCGGCTGCGCTAGGATATAAATACAATTGCAACGGCTAAACAATCACAGTATCACATTTTGATAAATTCTATCGCATCAAACTATATTCGGCTTTCATTTTTTTCATTTTCA
Source organism: Falcaria lacertinaria (assembly GCA_951449985.1). Classification (NCBI taxonomy): domain Eukaryota; kingdom Metazoa; phylum Arthropoda; class Insecta; order Lepidoptera; family Drepanidae; genus Falcaria; species Falcaria lacertinaria. The sequence continues at coordinate 4,692,674 of OX602113.1, read as the reverse complement.
TTCATGGCTCATGAATTAGATTTATATCGTTTGAAGGATCTAACTAAGTATATGTTTCTAATTCAGATAGTTATTTTAGGAAAGCACATTATTAGCAAAAATCAAACTACATTAGAGTATGAAAGACAACAAACCAGTAATGTTTCGGTAGAAAAAAGTCGGTAAACAAGTATTTATTCTTTTATGAACTTAAAGGAGAATGTTCCGATGACACATGTCATGTACTTGCACAGTCAACTCTTCTGCTAGAATATATTTAGGAATATATACTCTAAGCATTTCTTATATTTTGTTATCTGAGATCATTCAATACAAACGTCAAAACATAACTGATTTTGTCCTGTAATAACCTTATTAAGCTGTAATTGAGAGTAAGTTGAGGGTATGCGGCTTCTGCTAGATCAAATTGATTGAGTGAGAATCAAACGTGGCAGCTCATGTGTTAGCCCGAAGGAATGGACCAAAGAGAAAGAACTACTAAGATAACAAGATAATCGCGTCTGATGTTTCCTATTGTAAGTTAAATAGACTAAGAGACACGAGTCGGGTAAGACAATTTAATCTTGTCGGCTTCATGGCCCCTCCGAACGAGGCCGGGGGTAGTTTTTAAACGGTTAGTTTCTTTGTCATCTATCTAGCGCAGGTCTAATTTTCCCTTTTTAAGTATTAACTGCATTCCGGTGGTTAATTAAAAATACTTCACGGTGCACTTGTAAAATGCGCTCAATGAATGAGGTTTTATATCTGCACATATTTTTACTGAAATATTCCTTTTACTCTATTTATTAATTTGGACTAAAAGTGAACACAGTTGCAGTACCTAATATTTAGAAAAATCGCACATTTTGATATTACAAAACAAAACAACACAACTTGACCAATGAACATGACCAATTATATGTTTGGAATAATACCTATAATCGAACTCTAGTTAAATGAAACGATGGATAATTTTCACATTCCTAACGTCTTTCACCATCTATCGTTTTAAGTTAATTACAAATTATGCAAGTTGTAAACATGCCGCCGTCAAATTTTCTGGCTTGGGCCACTCATTAATTTTAATAAAACCTCACAAAGGACTTTTCTTAAGTAAACAGATTTTCTGATTAGGTTTATAAATAGACGATTGCATTTTCAGTATAAAATCCAAAAGACCGGTCTGTTGGGTGTGGTAGCCATGCGTTTGCTCCTCGTAGGGTCGCGAATTTGATCAGGCGTTAACATTCTAAAAAACAAAAGTCCTGCGTACATTAAATACGTCAAAATTATTCAGTCCAAGGAACAATATTTGATTCGGAAGAATTTATTCACGCAAAAACGGGTAAAAGGGGATTTGAATTAATGCAATTTACTGCCAATAGTAACAGATAGCCGTTTTATTAGAACACAAGACGGTACCAGCGAGGGTATAATCCACTAGTGGAATGTAGTGGAAAAGAATCCTACAGGAAACTCTATTAGGGATAACACGGAACTCTTTGCCCGGAATTAAATTTAAACTGTAATATATTGGAGCGATCTCTCGCCTAAACGCTCTCAGCTTTATGTTCAATTTTATTTTCTATTGCTTCATGAATATAAATTTAATTAATTTTGAAACGTTATACACGAAGTAGAGTAATTATTATGAATTTACAGCTTTATATATATATATATAAACATGAAATAACACCGATTCAAGCACTGACCCATCACGAAATTTTGGAAAGTGAAAAGCCTTATGATTTTAAATTTGGCAACTACGTTCTTTGTAGGGATACAGACACCAATAAAAATAATTTGTTAAATTTAATCTCTATAGCTGTAGAGGGGATAGATGTTTGTATTGTCAGGATGGGTGAGCTACCTTTATATAATTTAACGCAGATACATTCTAAAGATTTATCAAGGAAAATCGTAGTTCCCTCACGGAATGGTGGTTTGTGCCAAATCTGAGCTAAGTGGGCAGAAAACTTCGTTAGATCCAACTAAGTTCGCTTAATTCTTATCCGGCTCGCCTGAGGTAAGTATTGAATCGACGTCTACAAGAGCCACTCTCGCTTACACTACGAATCGTGATTTTGAAACGAAAATGTATTTTAAAATTAAGTTTTGATTTCTGGCAATTATGTACCTAATTACAGTAACTAATTTTAAACTTTTACGTAAAAAAAAATATCACTGATAATTTCAGGCTTCTTTGCCATATATTTATTTCTCGAGTAATTATATATTTATAAAGAGCAAGCTTACCGATAGAAAATTAATTGTATTGTAGGTAATAAATTGCTAGTGTTTTGGGTCTATGCTATACGGTGCTATTAGTTCTCCGGCTCACGTTGTCCTGGGGCAAATATATTGGCGTTTATAAATACCGTGATAGTTTAAATAAGGTCTCAGGTGCAAGGACGCGTCTTGAGGGAACCTAATTAATTAGGCCCGAGGCCTATTCACAAACCAAAGCGCCTTAAGAACGTTCGCAGATGTTGAGATTCCCCGTGATGCGCCTTGCTTCATTGCGTAATTAATTAGAAGGTTGCAGGGTTTCCGTGCCAGAGAAATATCGATTTTCTTTCATAGACACGTTACTATGTTTATGTACGGCAATTACTTTACATAACCACTCCTGCTAATGTTATTGTGTAGGTGATACGATAATTATTTGACAAAAAACAAATGTGCCTCGCGTCGTATCCTTTATGCACCCTACAAATTGATCTGACCGATTGGATAAGATAGCAGGCAGCATTAAATAATCCCAGACAAATCCAAACACAAGTTTATACAAGCAGAAAGAGCCCGAAGCCTACTAAAGAGTATTTGTCGTGATTGCTGCTTGTGATTGTGGGAAAAATTCCAACGCAATCGAGATTGGCTTCGAATCCTGTTGATTTTTGAATAAATGTAATTAACTCAAGCCATGACCATTTTTTTACAGCAAATCTATTGGCGTTAGTTCAGAAACATATTATATTAACATATTACTTTATTTTATATAATATAATTTTCATCCGGTAAGCAGCGGTTAGCAGATGGGCGGAGGATGTTCTTCAATGGATCTTAGACCAAAAGTATAGCCGCCCTGGAAATTGTTTTCACAATTCGACACGTTGGTTGGAATTACAAAAGATGTACATTTTGGGTATATATTCATATATAGCTAATCACAGCTCAATCATGTACAATCGGTTGCCAAATTGTCCGCCCTGGGCACAAGCCGCGAGTAGGTTTTCGCAGCCTGCTGGTAAATCCGCCACTGCAAGGACAGTTTCTTCTTTGTTCCTATAATTTTAGGCAACCAACTTCAAAATACACTTTAATTTATCGTACTAGCTTATTTACTAATCGCTAATGGAATGCTTAGCTGTTAAAGCTCGGTACTAGGTATTTGCTTAGCTGGCCGATATTCAACTTTCAGTAAAAGCAGTTCAAAGAGTTAGCGGTCGCTTTGAAGTCATACGCATTACCTGAGGCTGTTGTTTCAAACGATTCTTAACCAGAGCCTGTGAAACTTACGTCAGTGTGCATGGTCACGTTGTAATTAATTTACTTACATAGCATAATTATGTTGAACATAAACACTTTATGTTTTATGATCCGTATGTTCTATAATTGTTGAGTAAAGGTAGACCTAAGAAGAGATGGATGGATTGTGTGAAAGATGACATGGTCAGAAAGGTAGTGAATACAGAAATGACGGCTGATAGAGAAGATGGAAGAGAAATATATATTGCGCCGACCCCAAATAATATGGGATAAGGGCAGGAGAATGATACTGTTCTATAATTGTTGCTCTATATCTCAGAGTAGATAATATACTACGTACAATCTATATTATATAGCCTGGTATATTGGAATGTCCTGAAATAACATAAATGGGCTCACTAATAAACCTATCACGTAGGTAATTAAAATATTTTTGATGTGAAGTGTGTGTCGACTGAGAGTAGAGAAGGCTTGCTTGTGTATTTTGTACTTATTTATGATACTATATATTTGTATATTATATTATACTATATATATTAGTTTGTCGGATCGGGATGAGGATCGGAACAATTCTATACTACTCCTGAGTGGGTATTATTTGTGAAATGCTTATACAATGAATGCGGCGAACGTGATTCAGATTTTCCTGGTGAAGTATAAAGTACTGTATTGGTGGAAGTTTTAAGTGACAGACTACATGGCACGACGTTTATTTAGATCATATCAAGTGCACTCTGACTGAAAGCGGAATTTAAATGTTGGACTAGAGCTTCTAACAGATTTGATGCTACAATTAAAATCTAGCCCCTTCCCGCAGTTTCACCCGTGCTATGTCTAACTAACAATGTCAATCATCAACTATTTACACAACAAAGCTTTTGCCAACTCTGTTTTTCCGGATAGAATTGCTTCCATAATATGTGTAAGTCACGCTATGAACACTTTATTCAATATCAGGGCTAGCTAATATTAAGCAGAAAATAGATCAAATCATACATTTATGGACATATCGTGACAAAGTTCGTAATAAATTCAAAATAAATAATTCAACGGTGATATTTGGTCAATTATGCCATATTCATGAAAACAAACTAAAATTGAAATGTGCTAAATTAATAGATTGGATTCCCATGTTAGTCCCAGTATAAAAGCATACGGATTAATCCAATATAAATCGTCCCAATAACGGAATTGATTTTAACGTGAGAGTTTAGTATACTGAATTGAAATACCAATTATCTAACACAATGTGCCTGTCCTTAAAACATTACAACCCCGCTTCGAACAAAAGCGAACCAACCACCTTCCACTGTTCAAGAACATTAAGAACATTTACAGCTAATTGGATACGTCAGCCATGTGAGGACGCATTAGAAATCTGCCAGAAAAATTGAATGATCGCTGAAATCAAATTGTTTTATACATGACTGGCTTTTTCCCGCGGCTTCGCACGCGTGGTAAATAAGTCAACTTGTACCTAAAATTCTAAATGATAGCTTTTGCCCACTGCTACCTATTTTTATAGATTTAACTTAAAAATGACGGATTTTCATACAAAACTTTACAAATCATCCCCTATTTTACCACCTTAGGGTGGAATTTCCAAAAATCCTGAAAAACGTATTTATTTATTTTTAACTGAACGGCCAAATACCAATTTTCATGCGATTAAGTTCAAAAACGACGGATTTTTATACAAACTTTCAACCCCTGCTTTACCCCCTTAGGGGTGGAATTTCCAAAAATGCTTACTTAGTGGATGCCTACGTCATAAAAGGTACGTACTGACAAAATTTCAAGTAAGTCTGTAACCCCAGCAGTTTAGGCTGTGCGTTGATATGTCAGTCAGTCAGTCAGTCAGCTTCTTCTTTTATATATACAGATCACAGTTTCGCTCAGAAATACAACTACTTAAGCAGTTAGTGTTCTGTCTGCCTGGCACATCCCACTGCTGGGAAATGACCTTATGTTGTCTAGTTCGTCTCGCCATCTCCTGGTGTTATAGATATATTAAAATATCAACTGTGGATTTTATGTAATGAATGAAGACTGAAATGCATTGAACATTCCAGCCAATGACCTACCTTTACAACAATAATTATAAAAAATCTTCGTCAATAAGTCTGAATGTCTGACCATGTAGGTATACAGCACAATCTAGGTGGTTTATCATGCTCACGATATACTGGCACTGCTAAGCCGTTAGTCCCAGTTTCAAAATGGACATCTTTAGTAAGCGTTGTAACAAAACATAAATCTCTGTATCCCAGAGAGAGGTGGTGCCAATTTGTTATTTGTGGCATCAATAGTACCGCCACGTAGAAATTGGTAAGTGTTTCATTTATAATCGATATAATAATACCTCCATGTAAATTATATTTTGAATAAAGAAACTGGCCAGGAACAAAAATAGAATAATTTTAAATTGAATTTAAGAACGGGAGTCCTTATTTTTACACACAATTTTGTGCCAAGAGAATACAACCGCTACGCTAGAATTTTGTGATTATAGATATTGAAAGCTTACCGAAAGTAAGAAATATAGTTATTGGATTATAATATATTATAATACATCTTGTTTAGTGACAGTCAGGTCTTATATTGTTGCTATCTTTGAACCGGCTGCACAATATATATCTAGTGAATTTAACCAAGAAGCTATCTAAGGAGAAATTTAGCTGTTATAGTATATGAAGCATTCAGGACTTGTACAGTAAGCCCAATCAAATATTTCGATTTCGTTAAAAAGGAAGAATTTTCTCTGATATAATTTCGAGGACTTTGTAATTTACAGAACGGAGAATCGGTTTTTATAAAAGCGTTGGTTAGTTCATTATCGACAGTGGGTTCCGCGGGTACCGCTCCAATCCCGCTAGTTAAGAAGACACCGAGCTCATGAATAATGTACAGTGAATAATGGAATCCCGCAAAATATCCTCTCGTATGTTTCAAACGATCCTTAGAAATAGCAGTTAGATCGGTCATATATTAAGGTGGTGATGATGATAGTTTTATTACATATTGAATAGGTAATTAATTTGGCATATATAATATTTTACATGTCATAAATATTTTCTACGGGTTTTTATTATCTTGTTTTTTATTTCGGTAGATACTATTTATTAACGTTTTAGGTGCATAATAAATGAAACTTTATCGCTTGCGTAATTTTATTTTCAGTAGGCGTTTCAATAATTAAATCTGGTAAAAAACAGTTTGTCTCTTGTATTTATCATTTTATAAAACAAACAACAGACTGTGGCACTTTTTATGTATGTGTATTTATTCATGATAAAACATACTATGTAGTAGGTACCTAATGTATAAAGAAGCCTAACATTTTACAGAAGCTTATTACTCTTACATGATGTATATAAAAATATAAAAAAATAAAATAGGTGTGGCACTCGGAGACTGCCGCGGTAAAGCATAGCATTTTTTATCAACTTATGCAATTATAATTATTTATTTATTTTATTAATGCAGTATTTTTTATATACCTATATACTTTCTCACAAACAGCTGATTACTGTAGTTTTCCAATACAACCAAGGTGGCATTGGTTGTATTGGTTGTAAAACTACCGTAAAAGGCGGGTTGCTGAACTAAAGAGACAAGCGTGATATTTCAAAAAGTTCTGGTATTTATCGATAGATGGAACTAAAAAGTATCACCGCTGTGCCGGTCGGAGTGGGCGGTGTTAGGTTTTTTTCGTTACGGAATTTCTGGATTCGGTCCCCACACTCAAGGCCCGCGATAAAAGCTATGCAATAGCTTAAAATATCCATTGACTTCACGGTTCTACACGTTAAAAACACTTCGGTTCAAACAATTATTATATTTCCTTTGAGATATTGCCGAGACCTAAACTTTCTTCCGCCTAAGTATTAACATTACACTTAACAAACCTACCTCGAGTACGTATAAATTAGACGATGAACTTGTAAATTAGTTTGGGACATGTGAAATATGACACTTCTGTGACTTGAACTCGTAAGTACCTATTAAAGTTTGCAAAATGTACAGAACGTTCTAAAGATCTTTATAAATATTCTTGAAACTTGAAAACATTATAATTTTGATAAGCTTCAATAAGGAACATACACAAAACAATGTTTTCATTTCTAAGCAACACAACGATCTTTACTTTGAATATTAAATATTCGCAACGTTCATGGTCTGGTTATTTTCTGTTTTTGATCAGAGTTGTCTTGAACTATAACCTTGTCAGGAACTATTATTTAGACTGGTATTTTGTAAACTATTCAATACTGCTCAATAAAATTAATAATACTTGGTTATACCAAGTATTATTAATATTACTTTTTATTATCTTAGTTTCCGACTTTAGAAGGGCAATGCTGGTGACTTGGATTAATAAAATTGCCCCGAATATACAGGATGTATTCGTTAAGTAAATATGAAAGATTACACGTGGTTACCGAGGAATATTGGTGGTCGGCTCAAGCCCGGGGGAGGTCACTAGTCGTTTATTTCAATATGACGGGCCTACCTGTCACCTCTACCCTTTCCCTTCCCTCTACTGAATTATGATCTTTATTTGTATTAATTAACGACTCATAATTAATTACATAACTGATTTATTCATTACCCTAGCAATAATTTTACTGCGACACGATTTTACTAACAATCTATTCCGTATAACGACGTAACTAGTTACCAACTCGTGACTTGAATATCCAAGTCGGTTAGGGAAACATTTCCTCTTATATTTTCGTGAATCTTTTCTCCCGGGTTATTTTATCAATATAATCTTGATCAGAATTTCTTGTAGCGTTAACTCAAATTAATGAATATAATGAAAATAAAACTATGTTCACCTCAAACTTTCCAGGTTTATTTGGACTAAAGTATTTTTCTCTCAATTTTCCTAACAGTGATAGACAGCTTTGTCTTTGATTAATTTGTTGAGAAAAACTCTTGAAGTACCGTGGGGTGACACACCAAATGAGGGCAACCTGTTGTTTTTAAAGCAATTTCGCGATCAAAGTCCTCACCTCTATAAAAGGTAGGGCAAACAGTGGAGCAATAATCGATTTAATGAAAGGGGAATCGAAGGGTCCCGTAGGTTTGCGTTTCAAAATTTACGACTACCTCTAACATTTAATTGGAAATTCGTGCCGCAATAAAAACGACTTGATGACTCGAAGATTGAAACGGGAATACTTTAAAATAAAACTTAATACTTTATAGAAGCGCAGGGTGATCGTATGTTGACTAATGATGCTTTTATTTAAGTGACTTACTCGAAACATCGGTAAATTGATTAGCTGAAGTGGCGTTTGCAAAAAAAAAAAATTAGTTTGTTCATTCATGATTGTAATGTGAAAAAAGTCAGAGCATAGTAATTCCGAGCCGGTATGGTAAAGTAGAAATTCATAAATGCCTTATTTGGGCCTAAGCTGGACAAATTATTTTTTATTCTAAAAATGGGAAAGAATCGTCCCAGAACCCAAATAAATGATTTCGTGATTATGGTGTTTAGGTTAGGTAATTGTATCATAAAAAAACGTTATAAATGATGTTCTTGGTTTCATTTAATTATCTATTTAATCATTAAAAGCTAAATAAATATATAATGCATATTTACATAAAGATATGATATAATGTCAATGAATTAAGGAAATCTTCCCAAAAAGCTTCCAAAAGCTTTTAGGAAATCTATGAGTCGTTATGCTTCCGTTCACATTTTTATGAATTTTCATTACAAGAGCTCTTAGTTTGACTGAGCGAAAGAATCAATAAGAGATGGTATATAGTATAGATAGTTGCAGCTCAGATAGTAGGCTCTTGCCAATATCTACATGAAAGATATTAAAGACCTTTCACATAATGAAAGTAGTGCGGGTGGTTGGGTTACTGAGTACTGTGGACCGTGGTAGTGAGTGGTATCAATAACTAGCTTTTACACCGCGACTTTTCCTGCGCCGCAATATAATATACAGCCAATTGCTACTTACTGAAAAAAAATCGGTTTCATAGTTTTTGAGTTAATTCATTACAATCTTTTCTCTTTATAATGTTAGTGTAGATTACTAGCCGTCTTTCTGTTTCACTATTACCAGTTTTTACGTTTAATGGGTCTGAATAATACTACAATTTGGCAATAAGATTAGATAGCCGTGATTTTAAGGAAGGATATACATAGAATCTCGTACGAGTTCTATGATGTACATTCAAGTAACTGAACTCGCCCCTTTACCATTAGGTGGACTATACTGGCATGCCACCCTAACTGTTATTATTTATTCTTGTGCTTCTCCCCCTTCTCCGTCTTCACCTAGCTTCTACAAAGTACAACAGAAATCATGTATTTTGAATATATCCGCCTCATATTTTTTATGTATTATGAATACAAATATTATAGATAAACAAACATGTGGATGAATAATTTACAATGTAGAACGGGATGAGAATTTGATATCCAAAAATGTTACCGTAAAATAAAAAAAATATAATTTCGTTAGCAAAAAATGCTGGATCGAATATTTCGCTCATTATAATTTGCGAGCTATGTCTTTTTGTAACCTATTTACTAAGTTTCTGATTTTTGAAGAAAATGATAAGACTTCACAAAGAACCGGATAATAAAATAAAGATTTTCCCTTTTTCCGTAAATCTCGCTAACCATTGAATAGAGAGTATTATAATAGGAAGGAAATGGCACATCTTTAACTTTCTGACAGTTTAATAAGATAATAAAATATTACCAAGGATAACCGAAATATTGTTTCCTTGCGTTAGTAAAACTATCCTTTTTTAATGCAGTTTGGATACTTGTGGGGACATTTAGTATGTTGAAATAAACATATTATTGTAAAAATATTGGAAGATATTGATAATGATAAATTAATGAGACTATGGTGCCAATTCTGTTGTTCAAAATTACTAAACATAACTAATTTGACAGGTCTAAAAATATTGCCATCCTTATTATTATTTAACCCCGCACATGAGAAATGAATAGCAAGACTTTTAGACCTGTCAAATTAGTTAAGTTTAGTAATTTGAACAACAGAATCGTCTAAAACTAATCGCTTAAAGGTATAAGCGATTAGTTTATACATACTCATATAAACGTAAAACTTTGACAGTTCTATTGATTAAATAATATTTAAGTTAAAGGAACCTACTTCGTATCGATTTTATATTGACCTGCAAGTATATTTTGTCAGCTGATATCAGTGTCTTTACTTTATCATTGACTCCTTATGGAGTAACTTGGCAAAGGTTTTATTTGCAGTACATACAACATGGCGACCCTATAGAATGTTAATCCGGGTTATGATTGCTAGTGGTAAAATTTTCAGAGCAGGCCGGCCGCCGCGATACCTCAGTTAATCGGATTCTTTATTCATGAGGCAGCTGCACGGCTCTCTGTGCTACTATGCTCAGCTACTCTTTATCAAACATCTCCAAAATAAAATCATACCTCACATATGGTATAATGGTCTTTAGGTTCCTTGCATTTTGTTTCGTAGTTTAGGCCATAATGCCTAACCTACTTGGAATTAAATCATCCTGTGTTTTAATTTTTTGTGTGATTATTTTAGAGTGACAGTGGTGTCGATTACTAAACTTAACTAACTTGACTTTGACATCCAAAACGGCATCGAATAGACTGTAGGTGGCACTTGATGCAATATTTACATATGTAATAACTATAATCCCTGGAACGGTGAGAAAAAAGATCTGGAACAAAATGCATTCAACTTGACATGTTATTATGTAGGAGGCGTCAGTAACAAGGGCACTTTAAGGGTCTTGGCACGTCTAGAAGACAGGGCAGAAAAATATCCTTTTGTAAATATAAAGGTATTCCTAACTTAATTGCAACTGCAGCTATTTCCGAGTATCTGTAGCTCGATTTACTTCAATTTGGGCCGACGCGCGTGGGCGGAGCCTGAAAATTTAATGCAGCTGCCCTCTCGTTGCTCCACTGTGTCAATATTCTGCATTCTGCACTTGTCTGTGCATACCGCAGACAGGTTTTTAGCTAAAAATACATTTTCAACTCCAACTAACTTCTTTTATACGACTGAGGTGGCAAGCAATCATACAGCATAATCGAACTTTGAATGCTAACGAAATATGAACGATGATGCCGTTAATCAGAATGGTACACTTAAATTACTTAGTTCTCCCCAACATATAGAACATTAAAACATTCTAGGTATTCAACATGACTGAGTGACCTAAAAATTACGTGTACGTATGCCTCCCGGAACATTTAACCCCAAGCCTTTGTACACATTGATAAGGGAAAAAAAATCAAATCAAGTTTCAAAAATCGCTTTGCTATTTGCGTACGGGATGCACAGGGACAAGCCACCACCGAGACTCCTGGATTATACTTTACTCGTCAACATAGGACTAGAATAGTATGTAAGTATCTTAAAATATCATACATTTTATAATTAAGCGTATCTCCGTCAAGAAATTTCGTGTTTGCTCTAAGAAATTAATCGATGTTTATTTTCCACCTGAAAAGGTCTGTGAAATAGGCTCTTAAGAAAGTAAAACTTCTAAAGCCTATTATGTTAGCTCTTCATCCTTTCATCGAAGATGTATTTAACAAATTATTAGTCTTTTAGCGAATATAAAAACTTTTTCATTATGACAAGAACATTGGTCTTTGAATATCGGAGAAACACGAATTGATACAGTTCTCAATCCCGCAGAAGCCACTCATAAAGAAGTTGAAGTTGATACAGTTCTAGCTGTTATTTTTATGGTTTTTTGTAAGGTTATTGTTTTTAATGTTCAAACAAAACCAATATGCATATAATATAAAAATATTTCATAGCTCCGTAAATACAATAAGTATTTCTAATTGGGTAGTTACAGTACAGTCCCAGTCCCAGTTACAGTATATTTCTCAGAACGATACGTATTTTTTTTATATATATTATTTGTTCAGAAAAGCCAGAGAAAATGAGGACGTCAGGACGTCAGGACTCGGGTAAAGCGTTACTTTACTAAACATTTGTAGTGACAATGATATCTCGTACAAATGATTGTTTTCATCAAGTGACAAATAATTAATTCTAAAATAACGTTAAATTTAAGATACATTGACGTTTTAATATTGAGATACCACATGGACGTGGTGGGACGTTATGAAAAACATTCAAAATGCGTATTTTCCTAAGTCCGTATTCATAATTGCTTATTTAACCTTCTATCCGAGGTTGTTATGCATGGTCAAATGGTGAACTGAATATACAAAACCTCCTAAAATATGTCAGTCTGTATCTCACATCACCCAGAGTTGTGTTACCAAAGAGTTGTTTATTTTACGGCTCTTCGCTCACGCTTAAAACTGTCGTATGTAAGTGAAAAATATGTATTTTAACGGAGATATAATATTCAGCAGATTGCGCCTGCTGACGCGGATGCTAATTGGATTGTATTCAGTGAAAATATAAATGTCATCAGAATGTATTGAATAAAAGAATGTCCTAAATGTTGCAGATTTTCATTTATGTGATGGTAAGTAGCTTTAATATAGTAAGGTCTCATTCGTAGGCAGCAATTAAAATTGATAAATGCTATAAGTATGAGTAGGAAATCTATAGAAATAAAATGTGTTGCCGTCTGTATGAAAGATCATCACTCGTCTTGTGAACAGCTCAACCGATTTGGCGAATGTTTTCTTTTCTTGTGTTCGTAACTGTCAACGCAAGTTTTCTATGAAGCAAAATTTTTGGAGGATCAATCAGACATCAGAAATTTTGATTAAATTGCATCCATGCGAACCAGGGGGGGGGGGGGTTTGTCGATCGTTAGAAACTAATAATTATTATGAGTACGTTAGTTGTTATACTTGGTACCCATCATACAAGGTTTGCTTAGTTCGGGCTTAGATGGCGCTGTGTGATAATGTCCGATAATTATAATTTTTAATATATTAAATCAGTAGGTCGGACGTCGATTGGCTTAAGAAACTACATTATTTTTACCAATTTTATTCACATTGATCACAATACATCAGTATTGTCACAAAAATTGATAACCTACTTTGCTATAGATGTGTCTATAACATTTCTAGGAGGCCGCTTAGAGTAAAACTTGAATAACTGCTCTACTAAAAAATACCTGCGTGAGAATTTCAATCGGATCTGTTCAAAAAAGAGAGGCAAACGTAACGGGGCAGGGAAAAGCCTATTTAGGTAGTGCAGCTAGTCAGCCAATGTTCATCAATGTTTTCAAACATCTTTTTTGTTTTATCCTTGCATCCAGTGCAGACTCCCCTGTACTCGTCCCCGTGCAGGCTAGCCGTTCCACCTGCTCAAATGAATGCTGTTCATAAACTTTCAAACAGGATATGTAGACAATTGTTGTTTTAGATTCAGTAGGAATTCCAATTTTAAAATAATATGAATAAATTGATGTATCTTCGAAGAGGTAAGCAGATGTATAACAACACCGTGTAACTAACAGCATTCACCGAAGGTAATTTGGTAAACGGTCGCCGTTTCTTAGGCACTTCAATTTCTTCTCAAAGGTATGCAGGTTGTTTTCTCACGATGTTTTCTTTCACTTTGTTTTCTTTGTTCTTGTTGTGACTAATCACTGCGCTGAAGTTGTTCGAAAAACTCATTGGTACAGGTCGGTGGAATTCGAACTTCCGTCGCCACAATAGCAGGCAACGGTTCATACCACACGGCCATCACGGCTTTTATAAAAGTTCTCTGTTTAAGGACGAAGGTAATGTCAACAGAATAATTTCGGCGTGAGTAGTCTAATAGTGTAGGAGGGTACTGGGTTCTTTGTCTATGGCACTCACTTTGCGGGCTAATTGCTTCACTTTCATTCTGTAGCGAACAAGAAAATGCTGTTAAGACTCGGGAGCATTGTTCCTTAATTGAAGTTCCTAGTGCTGTGCAGTGCTCTGCGGGAATTCTACTGGTAATTTTTCAGAAGTAGCAACAAAAAAAAATAGTTTGCATTCCACCTCTGGACAACAAATAATCTGGGTATATGTAATAAATTAATAGTTCGTTATTTTGATCGTCGCCTTAGAGGTAGGTACCAATATAAGTATTGTTATATACTATAGATATTGTTTATGTTCATCCTCAAACGACAACGACAAAAATGTATATCAAAATTATATTATATTTCTATATTACAATTCTGGGAAAGGAGATAATATCCTAGCCTTCTAAGTAAAGTAAGCAAAATTTCTAAGTAGAAAATACTTTACACCTATACGTATTTTACAGAGTTTCCTCAATGAGAATTAAGAGAGCAAACTGAGCTTCAATTGCCTTTTCGTTGAAGAAAGCCTCATGAGCGCCTACAAAAAGAGCAGGTAACATTAACTCTACATCCTCCTTATGGCATAAGGTTAAGTAGTCACATATAGTGCCTGAGACTCGCACGATGACGGGGCTCAATATAAACAATGGTCGTCCATAAAGATAACAAGGGAAGCCACATTAGTCCGGCGTGGTTGCGTTTGTTCTCTGACAACGTTCATTAAGGCACAAAGCGGATCTATCAACTAGTTTCCTGAACGTTCCTTAACAAATTGTTAGAGAAATGTGGCGCGGACAATGCTGGCGGGAGAGCGGACGGTACCTGTTTATTTTACACTATTCACTAGTCATGCTTGCACACCATTGCTCTAGTTTATCTGGTTAAGTATACAGTGTACATATTTGGTATTTGGTGAAAAATGCGTTTAAATTTGCTGCTGTAATTTTGATGTGACAGCAAATAAAATAAACTTAAGGCGCTTGTCTGTGTTTTGTCTTGAAAATACGAAATCCATTACACGCTTCAATTTTATTTATATGTTGATTGCGGCTAAAAGCCGAAGTGTAGTTATACCTAGTTTAAGTCGGCTGGACCCAGATACAGCCATTAAAACTTAGATCTATCCTACCTGAACTTTATCATACTGGCGGACAGTAAAATGGGTGGGTCTTCCCATTAAAATTGGAGCCGCCCGGCTGGGGACTGTACCTCCGACCTTACAGAAGATCGCAGTCTTATAACACTACTTAATGTATTGTTGTGTTTCTGCGGCAAGGTTGCCAGTGCTCCACGAGGATACGCTGCGCTAGTAGTAATGCTGCTGCACAGTGAGTCCTCATCAACAACAGGGTTGGCAACGTGTTAGCGATACCCCTGGTATTGTTAGCGACTATAGGTTACGGTTAATGCTTACCATCAGGTCGGCTGTACGCTTGTGGGCCACCTCATTAGTATAATAAAAAAGTACATACATACATAGTTAACTGAAGTAGGTATAAAATATAATATATATAGACACGGGTACCTGCCCAGGTTAAATTAATGTAAGTTTAATTAGCATAAAATTACATTTTTAATCGGTATATCAGCAGTATATTGCATAGCTTATTACTCTTTGCCATGTCCAATCTGATATCGACCATTAGATGTGCTTGGTACGCATATGCACTAAAGTTCTTTATTAATCTTCCAAACAGAACAGGTACTTAATGGAAAAAAAAACAATTAAACCGACACGTGTATGTTCCGTTAAATAAATCTGAAATATGTGTCAAAAATGAAAACACGATTGTATGCTCCACATTAAATAGTCAAATTGAAATTAATGAAGTCACAGTCACAATAGATTAGGAAATAAGTTAGTACCTTAGAGTAGATAATATACTAGATAGTACTTAATTAATCAGTAGAAACTAAATTTAATAAAGATTTTAATTAAAATAGCGGTAGGCGTGATCAAAATTTAAATCACAATTTGAAATTAACAAATTTTGACGTGACATTCGGTATATAAGATTTCCTATAATTCATATTTGTTGTGCAGTATATTATCTACTCTGAGATATTATAAAACAATATTTCCGTATGCAAATTATTACTGTGTGGAGCGATAGGAACAATTTTAAGAACTATAATAAGGCTATCTGATTTACGTCAACTTTGTAAAGTGGGTCTTTGTAATGACTCAATTGTTATTATGTTGGCAGCTCTTGAGAAATATCTGTTGTGGCTAATAAATATGAATTTTTGATTAACAATTCATTTGTTAATATTTTATTAATAGCCTTCAATGTATTGTTGTCTAATGTTTAGACCTAATAGTAAAAAAAAAACCAATTGTCTGCTATAGCGCTAGCGAAATATTCTTTTACGTCAAAGAATATTTTGCTAGCGCAGTTCTCGGCGGTTAATCTAGGATACTCATTTATAAGAACTTCCCAGAAAGAGGTCGGTCAGTCAGCGAGTGACGGTCAGACAGGCGAGAGAGTTTGTATCGACAACATGAGGCTTATTATTTGCAGTGAGTATTATTTAATTTAAAGAAAGACACCAACAATTCAAAATAAGCATCTCTATATTTCCACCAAAAAAAAAATTAAGTTAAAGCCCTTATAAGGCACCTATGAAGGTCTGCTTTACCACGGTTTTGTAAAGAAAAGCCACCTGAGAAGAATGTGCAAGAAACTCAATGCTTTGTCTTTTTATCTGTAACAATCATGACCTCTTCCTCCATTTAATTCATCTTACACATGACTGCAACAATTTAGCTTAGCTTTTTGAGGATGCGCTATGTAGACTGACATTAAGGACAATTTGTTCATACCATTTGCTTCTAGGACAGCAATTTCCCTCAATGTTTTCAATATGGTTGAATCTGATGTACTCCTGTTTTTGTTTGTTCATAGGCTACTGTGACTACATTTTAGACTTTGGTAGAATAGCTTATTGCCGTGAGTTGCTCGTCACTATCAAAGTTAAGAAGAACAAGCTATAATTATAGTCACATAACTAATTAATAAAGAACTAAACAAGAAAGAAACTTCACATAAACTAAACTAAAAAGTACAAAACTTAAATATAGATGTAGAACAATAGTTTAATTTTTATAAAACTAGGTGGCGTGTCGAGCTAGTCCATGCGATAGATGCAGTTGATCTCAGGAACTTAATCTTAAAATATGTTTTTAGGCAACTACCCAAAAAACTAGTATTTGTGTTGACATCACGAGTGAGATCGAGGTTCTTGGGCCAGTAATATCTCATGCTACGGTGCCCTTTAAACCGGAGCACTATAATGCATATACACTAATGCCTGACGGTAGAGTTAGACAGCTACCGCTTGGTGAAACAAATAACTATAAAAGACGACATGACCAATAAATCTTCGAATAGTTAATGAACTAAACATAGTTGCGAATAAAACCTGAATATAATACATAGTTAAAATGACAGTTACTCATAAAATTACAACATAATATATAAGTACTTTGATGATTTAGCCAAGTTCGTTTTGTTCATAACTCAAGTTGTTTTATGAACATAATTTAGTTCAAACGTGTGTTCATTACCAGCATTGCATTATACAACATTCATAACCGAGAAATACGCACTTAATTACGCATTATCAAGTACACGGTGATAAAGTTTGAACATAATTTACTTTAGCATTGAAGAAGGAAAGTTATTGTTGGAAGTAAAAATGTGTAGATTGTAGCTTTCATGGTACTCAAGAGCGCAACGAATTTGGATAAAAAAACTGAATAATCATAAAACATATACATATGCCTATGACGTCATGATATGTATGCAGGATTAAATAAATAACGTTCTTCACAATTAATCACTATTTATTGGCCATGTTTTTCCAGTTGACAATCTCTGACGTCTCGACATCTCTCTTAGTATTGCCACCCACATAACAATAACATATATACACATCATTCCTTCCCCTCTAATTAGGAAACCTGGAGGAGAAAGAAAATAATACAGACATTAATAATAAAATACAAAAGAAATCAAAACTAACCTATTTTTTTTGTAATTAATTACATTTTTGCGTGGTCTTAAACAATAATGATGACGGGGAGGGTCTGGATCTGTATTTAGAACATTATCATTTTGTACAGCCTCAGTCATTGCCATTTCCCCCCCTGCACTACCCTGAGCAACAACAAGGTTATCCTCGTCATTATTTTCATTATACTGGTCGCTGTTTGTGTCCTTGCTTCCCGTTGTATTACTGACAATCATTTGAGGTGGCGGCCCATCATCAGGTGCTGACACTGAAGTGCCTTGGGGTGCGAAAGTGGCGGGGGCCGAGGCCGAAGCGTTCGCACTCGGCACAGGCGCTACTGAAGGTTGTCGGTCACATACATACCTTATAATTTGATCAACATGACGAGTTACACATATGTTACAGTTGTCTAATTTCAGTAAAAATAATCTCCGTCCTATTGTCTTAACTATAATCCCCAGCACCCATGTAGGTTTCCGAGACACGAACCATCTCACCCATACTTTATCTCCTGTATTAAAATGTCTTTTTCTATGTTCATTATACAAATGATCATCTGTTTTATCCTTATAATAGACAGATGGACATACTAAATCTAGTTTACAACGCAGGTCTCGTCCATACATCAATTTTGCTGGAGTATGCCCCGTTGCACAATGAACACTGTTTCTATAGCGAAACAGATAATCTAAAAGTTGTTCATCAATACCACTGTGTCCGCCCTCTTTTAAAATACTTTTTAGCATTTTCTTACATGTGCGAACTGAATTTTCCGCCTGGCCATTACTCGCGGGATGATAGATTGGCGATGTCAAATGATTAATGCCATTAAACTTGCAAAAATTTGCAAATTCAGCTGTTCTAATCTTAGCATCATTATCGGATACTATAACATTTGGTAGGCCCAATCTAGAGAATAAATATTTTAATTTATTTATTAAGGCGCGAGTAGAGGTACCGCCGAGCATGGGCAGACATTCCAGCCATTTACTGTAGGCATCAACCACGACCAGATACACCCTTGCCCCTAATGACAAGTAATCTATATGAATTCGATACCATGCGCGCGGCGGATGTGGCCAAGGGGCAGGTGGAGCGCGCGGCGGCGCTGGCCGCAGCGCGCTGCATGTGGGACAAGCGCTTACCGTACGCTCGATATCAGAGTCGATACCCGGCCACCACATGCGACTTCGTGCTAATGCTTTTGTTTTTACTATACCCATATGCCCTTTATGTAATTCAATGAGAAGTTTATTTACTAATGATGAAGGTATTACCACTCGGTGACCACGGAATAAACATTGCTTATCAATGTCTAAGTCTAATTTGCATTTAAAAAATGCCTGCACTTTGTTGCATGTAATCTTCCTAGGCTAACCCTGTTTCATATATTTCATGACGGTTTGAAGAGTACAATCTGCCGCGGTTGCAGTAACAATGTCTTCAAATAATACGGGTAACGTATCTTCGTCCAGAAAATTCACAAAAGAAACATCTTCACACTCATCTTGTGATTCTGTACTATCAAATGGAAGCGGTGAGCGAGAAAAATTGTCAGCTATCGCATTTTGTTCCCCTGACGTATACTGCAGTACATAGTTATACGCTGATAAATATATAGCGTATCGTTGCAGACGTAATGCGGCCATAATAGAAATTCCCTTATTTTTACCGAAAATTGCAAGGAGGGGTTTGTGGTCCGTTTTAAGCACAAAAGGATCACTAAGGCCATATAAATACTGATGAGGGTATTTTACACCAAGAATTATCGCCGTGGCCTCTTTATGTATTTGGCTGTAATTTCTTTCACTTGTAGTGAGAGAGCGGGATGCAAAAGCGAGTGGTCGCTCGTTGCCCTCAGGTCCCTGCGACAGCACTGCACCGAGGCCGGTGGGGCTTGCGTCTACACTAAGCACGAGTCGCGCACCCGGTGTGAAATGCGCAAGCATCCGATCCGATCCTCTCAAAACTACGCTCCTGCCTAACCCCCCATACCCAGCTTATATTTTCTCGCAATAATTCGTTTAACGGTTTAACGTAGACGACGCGTTAGGTATAAATTTACGATAATAATTTATCATACCTAAAAAACGCTTCACCTCTTTAACGTTAGTGGGCCGTGGAGATTTTGTTATAGCCTCGACCTTTTTAAGACAAGTTCTCAAGCCGTTTTTGTCTATCACATAACCTAAATAAGTCACATATTCACGAAAAAATTCGCACTTATTTTTTTGCAATCTAAGTCCAGCCTCTTGTAGACGTCTTAAAACTTCTTCCAAACGTTCTAAATGAACTTTGGTGCATGGACCTGTAATACATATATCATCCAACCAAACTACCACCCCTTGAATTCCCACGAGCAAAGTCTCCATAGTTCGCTGGAAAATAGCCGGAGCACTTGCCAGTCCGAAAACAATACGAGTGTATTTAAACAAACCTTTTGAGGTACTTATTGTCGTCATTTCTTGGGAATTATCCGTCGATGATAGCTCGAGTTGATTATACGCCATTTTAAAATCAATTTTACTATAATGCTCACCCCCTTGAAGCTTTGCAAACACCTCCTCGATACGAGGCATTGGATACCTTTCTATTTCGAGATCCTTATTTAGTGTTACCGAGTAATCACCACACAATCTTATACTACCGTCTGGTTTTAAAACTGGTACTATTGGTGTACCATAACAAGAATATGATATAGGTTTCAAAATTCCCATGTTTACTAATCTGTCCAATTCTGCGTCCACCTTATCTTTTAGGGCAAATGGCACAGGGCGTGGTTTAAAGAATTTTGGTTTTGCCTCCGGTTTTAAATGCAAACTGACTTTAAATTTAGTAAATAGGCCTAACTCGTCTTTCCATAATTCAGCGTACTTCTCTAACAATAAACTGACTTCATTATTTTTACCCTCTTGTGACTACATGATGTAAAGATGTAAATGAAATATTAAATATGTTCATAAAATCTCTCCCCAGTAATGGTGGACCGCCATTCTCAATTACATACACCTTCAACCGTTTATTAGTATTATTATATTGTACGGTAGCCCAAAAAAAACCTATAGGTTTAATTTTATGACCTGTATAGAAACATAGCTTCAAATTGCAATTCTCTAATTTCATATCAGGAAAACATTGTTGCCATAATTGTTTTGAAACTACTGTTATACCTGAACCGGAATCTATCTCGATTTTTAACAAACACTTATTCATTAAAACAGTTACAGTATACGGACAATAGTTTCCATACCTCATATTGAAGAGCTTGCACTCGTCACAATCGCTGTCTGCCTCATCAGCACCAGCCTCGAGCGCCGTGATATTATTTAACTGTGACCTAGACTTTCTTTCACTGCATACCCTTTTTAGGTGGCCTTTTTTACCACAAGATTGGCACTTATAGTTTTTAAAACGACAAATGACTTTTTAAACCGCACACATTACAGCATGATGTACTGTCTTTGTGGACCGCTCGGCGAGCCGCCGGATGCATAGCCTCTGAGTACCGAGGCCGACCATCGCCCGCACCACTAACACGGAACACTTGCTCCTCCTTGAAGTGCAGCCCGCCTGGCGGAGTTACGTAGTTCTCACTGCTGTCTGTCGCCGACCTCGCCATTCTAACGCAAGCAATTTGCTGAGCCATTTGCAGAGCCTTTGACACGCTAAGAGTTTTTTCATCTTGTTCGAATAATTTGTTGCGCTCTGGTCCATCAGGAAGTCCCAGAATAAAACGATCACGCAACACAGTGTCCAGCGCCTGCCCGAAATCACAGTAGACCGCGAGCCCTCTTAGTCGCACTAGCCACTCTTCCATCGATTCCGTATCGCTCTTAATAGCATTGTAGAATTTTGCTCGATCCGCAAATGTCGACCGTTTTGGAGTGAAATGTTCACTTAAAACCTTGGTTATTTCTTTAAATGAAATATCTTCAAGCTTGCGAGGATGAACTAAGTTCCTCGTTAGAACGTACGTATCGTCAGAAAGATACGTTAAAAGAATGCTGTTTTTATTTTCCGTTATTTTATTGACTATGAAAAAATTGTTAAGACGATGTAAAAATATGTCCCAAGCTTGCAGTTTGTAGTCAAATGTCGATAAATTTCCCAAATATGAAGCCATTTTTTATTTATCTATCCCGTCCTCGTCGCCAAAAGATGATATGTATGCAGTATTAAATAAATAACGTTCTTCACAATTAATCACTATTTATTGGCCATGTTTTTCCAGTTGACAATCTCTGACGTCTCGACATCTCTCTTAGTATTGCCACCCACATAACAATATTATATATACACATCACGTCACCTGCGCAGAAATATGATAACACTCAGATTAAGATAAAGTATACCGCGTATTCGGGAATAGCTGTGACTTTTTATAGCAATCTTAAACTATAAAAAAACAAATTATACCTCTAAACATTAACGTAAGACTGATATAATAATCCGTACATAGGTAGCAAAAAAAGTCTAATAGAAATATTTTTCCTTTCAGTGTCTGCCCTGGTGGCTTTGTCAGTAGGCAATCAAATAAATTCAAATCTTTTCACTTCAGCCAATTATCAACTTAGAGCGAAACTGCTAGCCGTGAGTATGATATGTATTTCCTATTAGACTTAGATGCTTATAATATTTTTTCACTCCTTTTGCTCAATAACTCCTTTATTGTAGCGTACCAGCTGGCGTAAAATAGCATTATCATCCCTTAGGGGATAAAGTTAAAGAAGTCTCAGGAAAGAATTAAAAATAATGATATTAAACACACTGAAAATATGTGTAATGACCGGAAATCCGAAGATGTTTTTAAAATAATAAACTCGTTCCTAATTCAAATTAATTGCAGAATTGTAAAAATATATTTTATGTACTTATGACCAGACAAAAATTAAGGTGATGAAGAAGGGATAGCAATTATAAAGGCTTTTTAGTGTCGGAGAAGAATGTTTAAAAAAAAATTTGCATCTGATAAAAATAATATATAGCTGTGTCAAGCTAGAGGATGATTATGTAAATAAAATTAAATCACACCTAACTTCTGTCTAATCTAGTCATTCTCACTACTTTTTGAACGGCCTACTATAGGGATGATATAGCAATTGAATTCTTTCGTTGACGTTTGAATAAACAGATTAGTGAGTCTACCGAATGCCAAGTATAAGTGTAAGGTACATATCCGGTGGATGAGGTATGTATTTCAGCTTGGATTTCAGGAGGAGTCAAAGCTCGATCCGGGCAAAAGTGTGGTGCTATCTGGATTCTCAGTCCTGTCAATGCTAGCGCAGTTGGCGGAAGCTTCAGAGGGACAGACCCGTGATGAAATTTTGAAAAGTGTTGGCTTGCCCCACGACGTCTTGGTTCGTAAATATAGATTGTTGTAGATCTTCTAGGTTACTTTATGTAGTTGCGTAATAAGTCCTCTCAACCGATAAGTTTGGCAATGCTAGCAATACCCATGCTATTGCTAGCGTTTATAGAGTACGATGACCGCTTATCATCAGGTGTTCTTCTTAGTTTATTAAATAAAAATGTATTTGTGATTTTGTAGCTCTTCATCATATTTATTTTTGTTCTAAAATTGTATGCAGCAACACCACAATTTGCACCAACTTTTTACCAAATATTCGTGTTTGTTTAGATAAAAGATGTGTTCGCTGACGTGAACCGTCAGCTGCGAACACTAACAGGATTGGAACTGAAGATGGCCAATAGAGTGTACGTACATAAAGACTTCGAGCTGAATAACGACTTCGTAGCAACTACAAGAGACACGTTTAGTTCCGACTTTATGAAAATAGATTTTTCCATGAGGAATCGGGCCATCGCCGAAATTAATCATTGGGTGAGATATAGTATATTTTATTTTTTCACCTTTTTTATTATTCTTATAAACCTACAGCTTAAAAGCAAAATAAATGTAGAGAGAAAAATACTGCATGTCAATTTAGCACGCTTACAATCTTAGTAGAAATTTTACAAAAACAATGTATTTGCAGCAATTCTATTCTTATTTTAATTAATTCGATTTGAAACTTTATATGCACATGTATTATAATGCTTAAAAGAAATAATAGAACTCTACTAGGTCTGCCTGCCTACCTACCTTGCCAATAAATACACAAAGATCGTTGGTCACAATTTTTAAGTTTTTTTTACTCAATGCATTTATTTTGTGGTTTCCAGTATATAAAAAAAATATTTCTTTCATTTACAGGTTGAAGAGCAAACCGACAAACGCATTAAGGATTTGCTAAAACCAGATACGTTGCAAGGAACATCCGTAGCTGTACTTATCAATGCTATTTACTTAAGGGTATGTATGTGTATTTGATACTGCAGGGCTCGAAATGAGACACCACCTTGTAATGTAACATTGTCCAGATAGTAATGTTGTTTATTGACTGAAAAATTACAAAATAAGAATCATTAATTTAAATATAAGCCGTGGTGGACTTGTGGTTGAATCAACGGTCTGTCATGGAGCCGCCCGACAGGGGATAGTACCTCCACCTTAAAGATGACCACAGTCAAATAACACTACTTTGATGTAGTGTGCGATAAGTAAGGTTGCCAGTGCTCTACGAGGATACGCTGCGCTATTAGTAATGCGCCAGCACAGTAAGTCCTCATCAACAACAGGGTTGGCAACTCGATAGTGATACCCCTGGTATTGTTAGTGGCTATTGGCTACGGTGACTGCTTGCCTTCAGAAGAGCACTGGCAACCTTACTAACCGCAGAAACACAACACGGGAAATCCCAAATCGCCCTACCTCTCTTATTTAAAGCTAATGGTGTGATTAATCACTGTACTTAAGCTTAGAAAATCTCATTGGCACAGGCCGGGATTCGAACCTGGGCCCATCAGATGACAGGCCGTTGCTTCAACCACAAGGCCACCAGGGCTTCGAGATTATCACGTATTTATGAGTATGATGATATACGGCTCTTTTGATAATATATAACTCATTTATACTTTTATAAGTCAGGCCATATAGGTACTTAAATATATAAAATGTGATTTGAATAACATCTTTAGGTATGTTTTAGTGCGGTGCTACCTTTCTATATTATTTTGTATATGCTTGTTCAATATGCGAATATTTTGCTATACTATTAAATAAATTCACGCAGGGTACCTGGATGAATCGCTTCAGCAAGGCGCAGACAAAGGTTCGTGACTTCTACGTCTCAACTGAACGGACTATTGGAGTACCAACTATGTATAAAAACGACTGGTTCAAATATGGAGATAGTTCCGAACTCGGTGCTAAGGTATGATACTATTTACACCTGACTACGACAATCAATGAAAAGATTATATATCCAATGTTATAATGTATGTACCAATGCATGATACATGAGTGATATAACGCGTCGTCTTTATTGAAAACGTGTAATATTCGGCTTTATAAAATGACGGCCTTGACCTTATAACAACGGGGAAATTATATATAACTTTTATAGCATACTGAGTATATTTTGTGTAGGTAGGTATGAAGCAATTGAAGATAGGTGATAGGCTATATTCGTAGAAGTGTTAGACCCACCGAAGTGTATTTGAACCCTCGGTGTAATTGTGGGTAGTAAGGAAATTACAATATATATATATATATATATATGTATATATATATTTAATTTTGGGTCTATAATATTTTAAAACATGTAGTTTTGGGCCAAACATAAAAACATGTGAATGAAATTAAGAAGCATAATTTTCAATATCGGCTCACTAATATTGAAACTGCACAGTTAAGTCAGCGGGTCCAGAAGTAGTTTTTTAATCGGTGTTCTTTAAATAGCATGAATAAAGTGTTTGAAGTTAAAAAAAAAAGAAGTTTTTATGTATGCCTCTTTGAAAATAGATTGTCTTGTTATAATAATCAAAAAATTGGACATTTTTCAGATTCTTGAACTACCCTATAGCGATGGAGAATCTTCCCTCATGCTGTTCCTTCCCAATGAAATTGATGGACTCGCCAATTTAGAGGAGAAAATTAAAAACCACAGAAATCTTGTGGCTAAAGCTCTGAATAATATGACTTCTGAAAACGTAGAAGTTTACCTTCCTAAATTCAAGATCGAAACTGAAATCAATCTTGATGATGTTCTGACAAAGGTACCTATTCTTATTTGTACTCAGAGGACTAAGCGTGCCACGTGGTGATCTATACAAATTATGGAGTAATCATATGAGACGGTTTGTTGAGGGTTTTTTATACGTTGTGATTTAGTTTTTAAATGGAGTA
Organism: Falcaria lacertinaria; assembly: GCA_951449985.1. Classification (NCBI taxonomy): domain Eukaryota; kingdom Metazoa; phylum Arthropoda; class Insecta; order Lepidoptera; family Drepanidae; genus Falcaria; species Falcaria lacertinaria. The sequence continues at coordinate 4,666,159 of OX602113.1, read as the reverse complement.
ATTAGATCCGACGGGCGTGAATGGATTTCGAAGAAGCAAAAGAGGTATGTAAGCACGATTGAAATGGTGCACTATACTCTTCGCGGAAAAGAACTTAGCGTGAATGTATGCATGTGTGTAGTTTTTATATATTGTGAGCAAATTGACAAAAAATATCTACATAAAAACATTATATACAGTCTTAGATGTGGCGTTGTAGGTATGAGCATGTAGTCTCTAAAAGCAATTGATCTCGCTTAGTGCTGTAGTTTTACAACTCACATCAAAATTCAGCAGCGATTTAGTATAAAATACTGGTACAGATTTTGTACTGCTGTTTAGATAAGAAAAGATAAGATTTTTTAAGAGAATATGTTTTGTCAGATTGGAATTTCGCGGCTGTTCAGACCTGATGCACAACTAAACAAACTCTTAAGGGATAACATCGGTGGCTTGTATGTAACTGAAGCCATCCAGAAGGCATTCATTGAAGTCAACGAAGATGGTACGGTAGCTGCTGCTGCTAGCGGTAAGATCAAACCTATTTTAAATTACTCTATTTAATATAAACCAGCAGCTTATGGATTTGTGAGAAAAAACATTATTATTAGCGGTAAATTAGAACACAATTTGGCATGACATTCAGTAAGACTTGTGTCAAACGCAGTGGTAGTGGGCGTAATTGCTTTTAATTAATTTAATGTATTATTAATCTATGCATATAAAAATAAGCCGTGGTGGCCTTGTGGTTAAAGCAACGGCCTATCATCTGATGAGCCCAGGTTCAAATCCCGCCCTGTACCAATGAGTTTTTCAAAGCTTAAGTACAGTGACTAATAACACCATGAGCTAAAAAGAGAGGTAGGACGTATTGGGATCGCCCGTGGGTTTTCCCATTTATATTAGCAGCCCAACTGTGGACTGTACCTTCGCCTTACAGAGGACCGCAGTGAAATAACACTACTTTGATCAAGTGTTGTGTTTCTGCTTTAAGTTTGGTTGCCAGCGCTCCACGGGGATACGCTGGGTTAGTAAATAGTAATGTATCTATAACAACTCGTTAGTGATATCCCTGGTATTGCTAACGGCTATAGGCTACTGTGACTGCTTACCATCATCCACCGGTGGGCCGTTTGCTTGTGTGCCACCTGAGTGGTATAGTAAACATATAAAAGGCTTTGTCCTGAATGATTGACGAATCAACGCACAGCCCTAACCGCTGATCGCAGAGACCTGAAACTTGGAGGGTGTGTTCTTTGTATGACATAGGCATCCGTTAAGATAGGATATTTCGAAATTCTATCCCTAAGGGGATGAAAAAGGAGGGCGAACTTTGTATTGGGCAACGTGATTCCTTCAATCCAATCTACTTCAATTTTTGCATAAACCTTTTTTGACAGAATTTTTGGAGGTCGTGTTTAGTATTTTATTGAAATTCATCCCCTCACGGGGTTTGAAAGTGGTAGAAAGTATTTTGTTTAAGTATTTTGACGGCGATTTGCTTCGAAGTTGATATATTGTAGTCCTCCTTAGTGCTTGTGATTTAAATTACATTTTATTTTGACACATGTTTGAAAACTCAATCCGATTTAATAAGCAAATACTCTCTGAAATTGGAATGTCTCGAAAGTCACCGTACCTATTATATTAGTAGCTCATTTGAAGGTTTCTAAGCTTAAAGAGGTTATGCACATTTAGGACACATCCTCATAGGGGTGTAAAGTTCGAAAGGACATCATCAATTTTGGTCCAAATGTGAAAGGGGCGGCAAGCGCAATATTTTTGGATATTCTGTTAGACCTTGCCCGTTTGAACATAAATTGCTATGGCACCAAAGCTGTGGGGCTTTGTCCTCGATTTTATTTGTGTTTGAAAATCAGAATTTTCATACATTTTTGTTTAAAATAGGAATTCAAACTATATCAAAACAAATGAAATGTACTATAATGTCCAACTTTGGTGCATTAGGCGCGAGTTCACCAAAATATACTTAGGGTGGAGTTCACCGAAAGATAAATCGTATGTTTATATACATAAACAGCCATTTTTCTAAAATGTCCTATGCTATAGTAGCATAAATCTCGGTTATTGAAGATAATCAGGTGGTTATTTTAACCGAGTACGATAGCCTCGTTCAACAGGGATTTGACGGATTAATGTGTCAGGGTTGCAGATTCAGCACATTCGGTGCTAAATCTAGCACTTTTTCCGTGACTGCTCGACTACGCCGAAATAGAGAATATAATAACAGGATGTAGTTAATTTTGTTTTAAATTAATTTCAGATGCTGTAATCAGTTTTACTGTTTCTAACTCAGCCGGCTATCGTCGTAGTTTTGAGGCCAACAGACCGTTTTACTTTACAATAAAGGTTCGAGGGCATAACGTCTTCAGTGGTCATTTCAAAATGTAGTTAGGTAATATACGAGGAGATCATTACACGTGTGCTGGAATATTTCACAGTAAATATTCAACGTTAATAAAAACTATTCAAATTATGAAATGTATTTTATTGTAACAATATTTATGGCTACACTTTTCTTGTTGTAATACTTGTAATATTATAAATCTAGCGAGCAGCTGAACAGATTTGGATAAAAAAGTTCAAAAACTTAAACCCGACTACGGAAGAATCACACTCTAAAAAGTATTAAACAAGAAAATATTCTCATCTGATATATTTTAATGTTTTTAATAATATTCATAGCGATCTTCAGAGGGTAGCCGTGGTCACGTGCCACATTGCCCTATAGTTTATGATCGTTTGGGTACTACTAGGTACTGTTATACAGTTGTTTTGTTGGGGTAGGTTAACACTACTTTAATGTAGTGTTATTTGTGTGCGGTAAGTATGGTTGCCAGTGCTCCAAGAGGATACGCTGGCGCTAGTAGTAGTGCTCCTAGCACAGTGAGTACTCATCAACAACAGGATTGGCAACTCGTAAGTAGCGGCTATAGGCTACGGTGACTGCTTACCAACAGGTGGGCCGTATGCTTTTGTGCCACTTAGTGTTATAAAAAGAAATGCTTTTTACCACAGAATATGATATTGTATAACTTATAGTGAATCATCAAAAGAATGCTCCACGTTTATATAACTAAATTATTTACACTTGATTTTGAATTTACAAATTGCAGCATTTTATAGGGAATACTTGTACGTAGTGTTTTAGCTACTCTGAGGTTATACAGGATGTAGTTAGTATTCTATTAAATTAATTTCAGATGCCGTAATCCGTTCAACTATTCCGAACATAGCCGGCTATCGTCGTAGTTTTGAGGCCAACAGACCGTTTTACTTTACAATAAAGGTTCGAGGGCATAACATCTTCAGTGGTCATTTCAAAATGTAGTTAGGTTATACGAGGAGATCACGTGTGCTGGAATATTTAACAGTCAACATTCAAAGTTAATAAATACTATTCAAATTATGAAATGTGTTTTATTGTAACAATATTTACGCCTACAGTTTGTTTTCTGAATCTAGCGAGCAGCTGAAGCTTCGATACAATTTCGCGCTTATTAACAATTTATGACCAAGATTACTTTCCGGATCTGAATAGAAATTAGGTATTAACAAATTATATATTGATAATAGTTTGCACATAGGCAAATGATACCACAGAATATATTATTTAAATGATGTATTCTGTGAAAATTATGCAACATTTTAAACAAATTTAGTTTGTAGCAGATAAGGTATATATTAATAAATTAATGAAGTAAGATTGGTACATTGCACAGTAAAATGTGGTACTTGTTAAGTTTTCATAGATATTCTGTCATTCTGTACGAATGATATCCGTGACCAATCACGGCATAAAAATGACATTATTTAGTACTAGGTTGCTAATAACTAGGTACATCTCAATCTTTTTTAACACAAAATAGGTACAAACCAGAGAGTTAAAGCTCCAGGCTCGGTGGGCGGTGGCACTGATATTATTGTATTGATGGCGCAATCGACACTAAACAGAATATAAACTACTAACTCGAACCATTCTTGGGAAAAACATTGTGCACAGGCACTGCTTGTTGTATGTCGTACATCTCTTTTAAGAGACATATACATATTATACAATCTCTCTATAGCAGTATCTGATGGTACTAGGCAGATGAGGGCAAATAACCCTTCCACAAACTGTACGATGGGTGGGATCATTAAATTGATACCATTGTTTTTATTGCGCAAATCGATCTGCGACGTCAATACGCTAACTCGTATCCAGTTTCAGTTGTTGGTCGGGAGACCGCCCCGACTACAAAAAGTCCCGTCGGCGATTTGAAAAGCAATAGAACATTCTTGTAGGGCTGTTATAACCTGAGAGTCTCATAACTAATCTACCGTATCCAGTTCTTTTTGTATACAATTTACAAAAGTCTAAAAACAATAAAACGATGGAGGTTAAGTGCGTATATCAAAGAGGACCCAACGACGACATCAGTATGAAGCTTAATGACGTCACCGAACCCATTTATTTTATATCTCGTTTATATTTATATTAGTTACCTTGAAATTTTAGGATGATGTACATCCGCTGTACTGTTACTTAGCGTGAGTGGCTCAATCATATGTGCTCTCAAAAGAGTACCTAATAAATTACTGAGCAAAGTTGCTTTCGTACTTTTAACAATATTGTTTACGTGTATTATGTATTTAATGAAAAACTTTTATTATTCAATATAAGTTTTATTGACTTTAAATAATGACAATGGACACTTTCAACCCACTTATCACGTAGTAGAATTGTGTAGATTCCTGAAACATAAAAATCACATTAGTTATCGAGAAATACTTGGTTATAGCAGGAAGACTTTTGTTGAAACTATTTAATATGAAATAGTTCATAATGATGAAATACTTCTCATCTTATATATCCTTGAAATTGCCTCCACTTTAAAGACTGAAGAAGATCGCAGCTAAATAACATTATCTCTATGCAGTAGTGTATTCCTGCGGTGTGTAGGTATGGTTTCTAGAGCTTCTTAAAGAAAAAAAGAAAGAAAGAAAAGAAGTGTGGAACGGGATCTTAACTTCAAAATCTCATCTGACAGGCATAGCCTCCATTTACAAATTATTGCAGATCTCCTCAATACACGCTATGCCAACAGAGGATCCTATTTGTTTTTTGTACTAGCAAATTCCTCTCAATGTCAGATCAGCAACGTGCGAGTGATGTAATCGCAAGCATCCATAAGGCTTTGGTACTCTTTTACAATCATTAGACGAGCCGTATTCTTCCACCTTGGTAGCGTGTGAATAAGAACAAGTTAAGTCACAAGCTCCATATCAAATGTATTTGTTAGTAAATTGTTAGCGTCATGCTATTCATGCAATTTAATACTTTTATTTATATTCAATTGTGACAAAATAACAAGAAAACATAAATTATTTATAACGTTAGTATTTAGTTTGATTAATTAGTAGAATTGTGGTAATACAATAATATATAATAATAAATACGGAAAATGAAAATAGAGTTTTATTATTTTAATTCAACGTATGTCTCATAGTATGTCTGTTTGTTACTTTTAAAGTCTAAATAACCAAATATAATGTTGTTACTAGTCGAACGATTAAGACCACATTTATAAATAAAATACTATTCAACGCGCCGTATATCACAGATGACAGCTATCGTGCATTATGACTATTAAAGTAAACCTTTTTTTCTCAAAATATATTTTAATGGCCGTGTAAGAGACCAAAACTCAAAATGGTCAAACAGAGCTCAACATATTACGATCTCGTAAGATTGGTTCTATCTCTAGTTTCGATAACTATTGACATAAAACTCATACTGTCTGTCATTGGGAGACGTAGGTATCTATGCATGGAACTCTTTACTTCCAATTCTTCCCTAACACAATCCATCTACATTTAGATCTGTCTTTTCCCTTTACCGTGTTGAAAATTTGTAGAAAAGTTTATAGTTAAAAGGAAATTGTGAATTGGACTTTTAAAACCTTAATAGTTATATAACCATCAAATTAGGCTAAGTAAAAAATAACAATTATATAAAAGGAATGTGTAGCACCATTCCAACTGCAGATGAAAATTATGAAGTAACCTCAACCTTGCGTGCTAGAATCAGTATTATCGGCTCAAGGAAAATATAATTACATTTGACTTCACACCTTTACAATGAATATCATTCGACATAAATGCCTGAGAAACAATCTGTACCGCTACTCCGGACCGCAAAATAAAACGGTCGGTTTGCATTGAAGGTGACCGGTTTCACAAATGAGGACCTGAGTTGCAGTTTAATATCTGAAATGACGATAGTTTGGTTAGTTCAATTAATGTTATTTCATTCAGAACATGTTCCATTCAGGTACTCCTAACGCTGTCTTGGTCATTAAAGACCTCACCTTCGAAACTGAGTATTAAAGTACATAAATAACAAAGCGGAGGTGGTCATAATATAAAAATAACCGAAGAATTAGCTAAACATGCTCTAGAAAGCGTGTTAGACCCCAGAGTATATACCGAAAGTAGATTATGTACCTAATTTTGGAAGACACCCGCGAATAGAGCATTCTTCCTTTCATACAGCATGAACACGAACGGGTGGTTCGCGACGAATTTTCGGGTCTCGGGTATGATAGCACTCAAGTATGATACACCGAACGCTGCAATTATGGAGAAAACAATTTATTCACTACTATTCTCACTAGTCATCATTTTAGACTTGGAGCATTATCGCTACCTACTGAACAATGAAATATGTCTGTAGACAGTTCTTTCTGTAAAGTGTCAAGGTTTAATACCCGAAAATTTTAGTAAAATGAATAGCTCATAATTATTTTTGGGACATACGTAAAGTTGTAATATTAGCCATCGTCATGCAATATTTTACGACTCATCTATTTAAGTATAACGCCTATATTTTGGCAGCATTCAACACACGAGTTCACCATTTGGATTAAATAATGAATAATACATATATGTAAGTAATACGTAAAAGTAAACATATACACAATCTATTTATACCTATTTAATGAATTGTCCATTAAAAACTTCTTTCCCTTTCCCTATGATGGCAAAGTAAAACGGTCTATTTGCATCAAATTCTCTCCAGTAAGGCCCAGTAACGCGGATTGTAAATGCTGAAATTAATTTTCAGTATAAACTATACCATTTCTTATTTTTGTTTAGACTAAATTAATTGCTATGCAACGTGCTTAGGAAATTTTGTAAGTAATTGAGTTTGGAAATAAGTATAAGTTACTATTTATTACGTTCTTATTACCAATTTGCGGATATTATTGTAGAAAAACTTAGGAAAAATTAGGTGGTACTGGTGGTGCCACCGGTTGTCACAAATATTCGTGTATTAAGGAATGATTCATTCTCGGTGCGCACAATCAGTTGTTTTTTTTTTTTAATACATTAAATCAGTTTTAATTTCCGCATACATGACTACTGTAAGTAACCCCACTAACACATTTCTACTCATATATACCTTGTGAGATACAGTTTTGTTATAATAATTCATATTTGGGATGGCACATGTACTATAATATTGTGCATATCAGTGTATGTATAAGAGCAAGTGTTAAAATATAATAGAATCATCACGTATGAATATTCGTGATATTGAGAGAACTAGAATTTCACTTGAAACATTAGGGATAAATGTCAGAACAAAACAATATCCTTACGTGATTATTATGGTTTTGGATCAAATATTAACAACGCTGAATTTGAAAAAACCACTTAGTTCAGCATTGAAGACATTAAATTAATGGCCCGTACACCTGGCTAGCCCTACATGCACTCTTATTAATATCGTATATACCTATTTAAAAAATACTGTTTTCTTATCTTGTAGTAAAGATTCCATTAAAAAGAAAGATATTCTGTTTTCGCAACTCGAAGTAAAACGGTTTGTCAGCGACAAATGATAAATCCATGGTACCCATTCTGTCGTATACATTAATGTCTGCAAGATCAAATATTAGATCAATAATTACGTGAGACTAAAGAGATGCCCAAAAAAAATTTTTCAAAACAAGTTATCAGAAGATTCCTAAAAAAACTTTTTCAATTCATTCCTTTTTATATATATCTTTCAAATTTTAAGAAATGTATAGTGGAATATCACATTTCTTTTTTATAAATTTGAAATTTCACTATATGTTTGGTGCTTAACAAATATATCCTGGAAATTCAATGCAAACGGATAATAATTTGTAGATTTTTCTGTGGTCTTTCAGTGGTTCTCATGAAAGTAATATAAAGCTGCCCGCAAAAAATAAGCCAGACGACAATAATGATGCTGCAAAAAAGCCTTTCCACCCGGGTAATCTAAGTATCCAACATTATTCAGATCAGTTTAAAACACGAATTGCTGAACCGTCGTAAGTATATACACAATACTTAGGTACATAACTTTAGCATTTCGATATTCTCATAAATTCGCGTCAAAAAATTAGGTTAGATTAGAAAAGTAGATTTCAGTCATTAAGAGTGCTAGGAGGCTTACCATTGGAGGCGGCAGCTTCAGTTCCTTCTTCGTTGACTTCAATAAATGCCTTCTGGATGGCTTCACTTACGTACAAGCTTTCAGATGTATTTTTTAATAACTTGTTTAGTTTTGCCTGCGGAGTGAACAATTTCCTGACACCCATCTGTAATAACATAATTTTTGTATGAAATCCTGAATGCTAAGGCTAAGGCGAAATTGATAAATGATTCGTTTGTATTCCATTTAGGTACTTGTACATCTAAAACAGTCAATACTGTAGTAAAAAGTGAAATCGTTACTTTAAAGCAAATATACATACCGTTCTCTCAATTTTCGCCTGTATCAAATATAGGTTTTACTTTAAATAAAATAAAAACTAAGCTTAATTAATCAGTTGTATAAGTAGCATTTTATCAAAAATTCAACAATAGACAAAAATGAATTGGTATTTAATTTAACCTTCATAAAACAATTATCATAATTATTGTTCCCTCAGGCCATACTATGTACGTTTCAATTTGATTAGACATATTACCCTTCGGCTCGTTTATCGTATAATTTAATACGTCTTCTATATAGTAGCAAACTTATTAATGCTACATAGACATCGGAGTATTTAAAAAAATATACTAACATTTTCCAGAACATCCTTAAGATTGATCTCAGTTTCGATCTTAAACTTGGGAAGGTATACTTCTACTTCAAAACTATACATGTTCTTTAGAGCTTCGGTAACGGCGTCTTTTTTACTCTTGATTTTGTCCACTAATTCAGCTAGACCATCGATTTCATTGGGAAGGATCACTACAAGCGAAGATTCTTCCCCTTTGTAAGGTAGTTCAAGAAGCTGAAACATATGAAACATACTTTAAAATAAAATACATTACTATATAACATTTGGCGGGTTCCTACTACATTCAGAATTTGATACCGCCGTATCACTTTAACCTCTAACTGTGATAATGTAAATGTGAATCTTAAATGAAACCGGCCAAGTGCGAATCGGACTCACGCACCGAGGGTTCCGACACACTTTTAAGTAAGGTTAAAAATAGGTGAACTTCAAATGAGGTCATTATTCGTCGGTGATTCTCAACAGCGCGATTCAGGAATATTTTTTAAGGTAGGGTACCCTAAAAACAAACAATTACTCACCTTAGCACCAAGTTCGGCACTTTCTCCATATTTGTAGTCCTCAGTTGTATGCATAGTTGGTATTTTAACCGTCGTATCTTTTGAGACGTAGAAGTCACGATCTTTCGTCGCCTCTTTATTGAATCCTTTCTTCCAGGTACCCTACAAGTGTGAATTAAACAGTTATGAGTTCATTCAACCTATTCACTTATCGGGAGGGGTCAGGCCAACAATTCAAGGTTGGACATCGTATTAAAATGCTAAACGATACAAGTAAATGAATATATATTAGTTATGTAGTTACGAGTTGTAAAATAGTTAAATCGCGGAACATCGTCAAAGACAAAATAACTACAAGATTTGATACATGAACGATTTCTTGAGCTTGGCTCAATTGCAGACTCGTTAGTTCTAAAGTAAAGTGTATGAATTACATTGTCATTTGCCAATGTACCTTTGAATGGACCAACTACAATTGCGAAAAAATATCAGTGTCAGAATTGATGTAAATCACCAGATGTTAACTTCTCTAGTTCACAGTTCTCTAGTTCTGTGTATTGAGCTAATTACGACTATTCAATTAAATAGTTAGATCTATTACAATGTATTATAATTTGTTTGTAGTTCCTGCTTTTATCATAATAGTGATATGAGTTTTATTTAATTGGACCGGTACTTAGTGAGTCATTCGTAATTTGTCAATGATTAATTAATTACAATTCCAGTTTCGATGTCATTTTCATTTACGATAACGATGTTTTTAATGTTCTCATTAACCATTAGTGAAATGATAAGTCAATTGTAGTATATGCGGCACCGTTATTTGTTCTAATGGCCAAATAAACTTAGATTGTTGTTAAATCCACTGTATCTTTAATATATTTTGTAAAAATAACATACCTTGAAGTAAATAGCATTTACAAGTACAGCTGCTGTTGCTGCATTCAGGGAGTCTGATTTCACCAAATCCTTAATGCGTTTATTTGTTTGCTCTTCTACCTGGAAATTTATTGAAATCTTTATTTCCATTTAAACTCGAAACTAGCTGACTGAAGTAGTGGGTATCTCTAGCTAATAGATGGTCTTCATGCATTAATTATATAGTATTAATTAATAATAATCAAATACGTTTTGTTTTTTGCTTTTAATAATTCCCAGAAACTACTTAAACTGCTTAATGCATTCTGCAAATTACCATGTATCTAATCAATGACCTGTACAAATTAAAAAAGTATTCACCCAAGTGTTTATTTCGGTGGCGGCTAACGCGCTATCCGCGAAGTTTACATTCTTGAAGTCAGAGCCAAATACGTCTCTGGATACAGACGCAAACTGGTTGTTCAGTTCAGCACTTTGGGCAACGTAAATTCTATTAGCCATCTTAAGTTCCACTCCATTAACTGATCGCAGCTGAAGGGTCAGATTAGCGAAGACTTCTTTTGACTGAAACAAAAAAACATTATTAATGCTCTTCATCCAAAGCGAGAGCGAGAGATAAGAAATGGAAAGTCTTAAAATTTTTCTAGAAACAAGCCTTAGCTTTAGACAAATATATCAGTGTTTACTATCAAGGTGGTCAGTTCAGGTATCTCACCACATCATCGTTAGGGAGTCCTATCGTTTGTAGAAGTTCATCGTGCGATTCTCCTTCTGAAGCCAACGCCAGCTGTGCCAGCGGCGACAAGACGGAAAATGCAGATAATACCACACTCTTGCCTGGGTTATTTTTCGTCACCTCCTGGAATTGAAAAATTAATTTAGTTGCTATTTTTTTCTCAATCCATTTGCTTTTCAGGATATATGCCTAATCTATGATATCATTATCTCTACTGTTCACTTGTATATTGCTTTTGCTTACAAGCACAATTATGTTCATGAATTTAAGAGGCTCTTGTTGGTGAAGGCAATCCAAGCCGTTTTATCTTACTGCTAGTATATGCTAAGTTCTCCTGATATATATTAAAGAGACTGCGCTCTTCAACAACTTGTTCCTTCACTCACACAGATATAGCGTACCAAAAATTGCCTTGCTTTAAAAAAAATCTTGCAACATGGGGATTTTACAAGATTACATCTTTGCATAGAAACCTCCAATATTTTATTGAATCTGATATCTATCATTGACGCATACATTTGAATAATTAACGTTGCAGCTGTAGTACTCACGGAGAACATATCCGCTGAAAATCGCTGATTGGCTGATGCGAGGATGTCGTCCACATTTTCTTTATCAGCTACTGTCATGGCCACTAGGGCAGATACTAGAAAAAATAACTTGTATTAGGCTTACCTAAAAAATAAAAGATTTTTCACTATTTATACTCCCACGGTCAAAGCCTTCTAAGAGCAGGTTGGGGCACGCAAGAATTTGGGGCCCCTCTCATAGACAAAAAACTTTTACATTCCTGTTGATCTATGTCCGATAATATAGTTCTGTTGTACTATTTTTCAAATGTTCACGATCTAAACACAACAGAGGCGCTATACGCACTAGTTGTATCGGCCTTCTGAGGCCCTCGTTAGGTCAGGGGCCCTGGGCACGAGCCCCGTGTGCCCTTATAGTCAAGCACGGCACGGCTCACGGTGGGTTGCGACACAGTTTGGACATGCTGATCTTAGCGCCAATTTAAATCAACAAACAAAATCCGATCGGTTGGACAGATTTGAACTGAACTTTTACTGGCAAATAAATGATGCTATATGGCGAAACTTAGTTTAGATTGGAAAAATAATCAAGGGACCGCGCATAAAAAACGCGTACGAAGTCACAGCCGCTAGCCGACTTTAAGAATATAATAACACAGCATCTCATAGGGCAGAATTTGTCTGTAAGTGAAAAGTTTGTTATCACTATCTTGGTATTATATTTGGTATGGAAGTAGAATGACAACAGAATCTCAACGGCTAATTGTGTACAAGGCAATATTGGTACAGAAAATTCATTCGCTATAGACTCTATTTAGTAGCATACTAAGTCATTCGAATTTCAACATTACCATCCCTAGCAATAGGGTTCAAACTATAGACTTTAACGTTTCCATTAGAAGTAATAGGACAAGTTTTTAACGAGATAAGGAAACAAGTTTTTTCGTGTTATCAAAGTTACCTAATTGTTTTTCCTTTACATTCAATTGAATCAATAGATTTTACACATTTTGTATTTGTTATTACTAAAGATCGTAAATAAACGTTTATTCATATATTAGTTGCACCCGCGGTTAAATCTGCGATTTTATTTTACAAACTCTAATTTACAATTTACATTGAAAGGTACCCTATACGAGGGGTGTGCTTTACTTTTGTCCCAACTATAATAAATAACTGTTCAGTCGTTTAGACGTGTTTGAGTAACGAACATCCAAAACTTTTTCATTTTATAATCTACTAGCTGTTTACCGGTTTCCAAGCGACTTCGCCCGCGTATCAATATAATATATAGTCTATGTTACTCAGTGATAATGTAGCTTAATAACGGTGAAAGAATGTTTGAAATCGGTACATCAATTTCAGAGCCTATTCAACACAAACATACACAGAAATATAAATCTTTCCTCTCTATAAGTTTAGTATAGATGACGCATATCTGCAATTTCGGGTGGCATACTTAAAATTTCGTGTTTAAGAAGTCTGCTTGCTTTTTCAATCAACGTTCGTGAACTTATCAAATTACTGGGTACGTAGATACCAATAAACCTATACGTTAATCTTTCTTCAAAGAAATAACAATATAGTTTGAGAATTCCCAGAATATTTATTATCATTTATTTATTATCATCGTGCACTTGACAATAGGTTCACAATGTTTGCTTATCTTCGCTGCGGGTCAGTTTATTAAAACCAAGTGATTTTCCTTGTTCTCTAAATATCTGGTACGTTCTCACCTCATAATATTATAATGCTTACTAGCTTCTGGCCGCGACTTCGTCCGCGCTGAGCTTCGAATCCCAGAGGAACCTAACATTTTCCCGGAATAAAATCATTTTACCGGGTTGTGTTAAACCAAATGGCTTTCGGCTACTCACCGACAACGGTATTCTGGGTTCAAGGGTATCAAACTTAAAATCCTTTAAAATGAGGGGCTATTTTTAGAAACTCTCTCGGCAACAGAACAAAATAAAACTGGCAAGTTAGTGATGTTGCAGGCATAAGCTGAGGTCGTTAAATGATGTCACTGAATACGTGTTTGAACAATCCGTGTAGGTACAAAAAACAGGTTGAGTAATTTTTTATGACGAAATACCATTGTCGATGCAGTTATGTATCACGTGTCGTATTCACCGTCCAAAACTTGACAATCGGCGTGGATGACCGATATTAAAAATAATATTTGACTTTAGGCAAAGTATGTTTACTACTAACAGTCTAAAGGCCGTGACTACGTCCGTGTGAAATGCGGTTTTGTGATAAAAAGTTAAGTACTGTTTGTCTTTCTTCAAGGTTCAAGATATTCTCCAGCTAACTTCATTATGATCAGTGTGGCGGCATAGTCATAAAAAGGTAATACACAGACAGACAGACAGAATAACTTTCGCATAATAATAAGTATGTAAATTATGTATAAGTATGGATGTACGGATCAAAACGTTAATGCTAGGTCAAATCAATTTATTACCTATGTTATTTTAATGGACATTGTTTTAAAACCTATGTAGGTGTATATTTATATATTAATGACTAACGCATATAGGTATACAATGCCATGGTTATTATATTGTTGATGCGTGGTTTTGTCGAAAACCGGATTGAAAAGTACATATAAAAATATAAAGTTCAAAAAATAACCTAAGATGAATACAACAAAGAAATACACATATTTTGCTGTTATTATCAACAAATGACCAACTAATTATAAAATTGTGTAATAGGTATTGTTATCGTCTTCATTAAAATGCAATAGTACTCACTGTAAATAATAATCCTCATGTTGACGCTACAATCTTACTCGCCTGTCTGACCGTCACTGGCTGACTGACCGACCTGTTTTGTGAAGTTCTTATAAATGATCCTCCAACGTTGACCGGCACCACGATTGACGATTCAACAACGCATAACCACACAACAAATATTCTTCGCGTAATTGGGAAAACACTTAATGATAATAAGTAGTTTCTTAGTACTGGTTACGGGTAATAAAAAAGTTATATTGCTTATTGCTAGAATCCTTGTCACACACATGAGCTAGAAAATGTTTGACTGCCAAGGTTACAGACGTTTACATTTTAACTACTACGATGGTTCAAATCGATGCTCCTTCTGACATCATATTGCTTGGCATACGACTTGTTTCAATATTTATACATATATAAAACTAGCTCTGCCGGCGACTTCGTACGCGTGGAGCCTGATTTTGTTTACAATTTCATGGGTTTTTTTTAATGCATGGAACCTAAATTATTTTTTATAATATAAAAGCAGTCTAAGTTACGCCTTGTAATATGCATCAGCTATCTGCTAGTGAAAGTCCCGTTAAAAAAGGTCTAGCCGTTTCGGAGATTACCCGGAAAAAACAGACAGACGGGCAGACAAAAATGCATTATTATTATTTGTGTCGTATAATACTTTCATATGCATAAGATAAAAAGTTGTAATATTGAAAATACAAACATTTTGAAGAGAGGTAGGGTGAATTGGGTTCTCCCGTGGGTTTTACCATTAATATTGGAGACGCCCAACTGGGGACTGTACCTCCACCTTACAGAAGACCGCAGTGAAATAACACCACTTTAATGAAGTGTTGTTTTTCTGCGGGAAGTAAGGTTGCCAGTGCTCCACGAGGATACGCTGGACTAGTAGCAACATTATTGCTAGCTTGGTGACTCCTCATCAACAACAGGGTTGGCAACCCGTTAGTGATATCTCTGATACTGCCAGCGGCTATAGGCTACGGTGACTGCTTACCATCAAGTAGGCCGTATGCTTGTATGCCACATTAGTGGTATAAAGGAAGCTGTTTTTCACCGAGCGTGATTATATTTCTAAGGAACTATAAATTAATCTAAGGAACTTTCATCTTTTACCTGAGTACTGAGTTACACCGGATCTCCGATAACGCATTGGTTATATTGAATCATAAGTTGTATCCATTTCTACATGGACGAAGCAGAGATTTAATACTATGTAGTCACGAATAAATGTATTTACTTATGTTCATTTTGATATCATGTTAGGTTCTGATAGCGGATTTTTGTTCGCAGAATTTGGATGATGGCAATGTTTGTCTCAAGAACGAGGAAAATAGTTCATAGTATATAGTTATTTTTAATTTGGAATTTACCAATGGCTACTTTGAACTCTAGTTCAATGATTTATTAATGATACCTCAGAGTAGATAATATACTACGTACATGATACTCTAGTATATTGACATGAAATAAAAAACAATTGTAATTTTATGGCACGTTATAATCATTTGTTTATTGGGCTTTGTTTTGTTCCAATATTATTTTGCAACTACACATACTCAACGAAAATTCGCGTTATATTCGAATTCCTATGAATTTCGACGTGGAAACGATGTGTCTCCAACGACACGCAATATGAACGGCGTGTATAGAACTACGGACCTAACACTATATCAACAAACGGTAAGTGCGTTTTTCAGAGTAGATACGACGTACAACTGCGTTATTTATTCGGGTTGTTGTACATTCAGCACCAAGTAAATTCGTCACGAAAAAAGATTGTGTCGATTCACCACAATTCTAGTTTTATATAGTAAATTTCCAAAATATAAATTTTATAATTGTAAATTCGTCACAGTGTTTTTCCGCATGGATAGCAGAAAAATTCAACAATACCTAAGTAGAATATTCAACCGCTTTTATTTTGAAATTTTCGGAACCTTTGGCCAGTAATTTGTTAAAATATGTATTATCACTCCCACAAGGTTGCAAAATTTGATAAGAAGTTGCTCGTACTACTGATGGTCCTGCTAATAGGTGGAACATATATTATTACTTATAAAGTATATCGGCTTGATCAGATCTTGGCAAATGGTCTAAGTTGCCAAGTTTGCCATCAGCGGCAGATGAATGGTGACATTCGGGGCAATTACACAGATAGTGCTATGAAAAGTTGCAATCTCAACGTAAGTTTGCTGCTTGAACGTATTTATGTGAGCCTTTCGTACCTAGGAGCACCAAACAATCTTTACAACTAAAGAAATAAAATTAAAATATTCGTTTTAGACTAGGTATAAATAACGGTGATATTTATATAAAATTTTACTCTAGTAAAAAAAGTAAAGAATATTTTTACCATTCTGTATTAGTATAGTGTCTTTCATTAATTGATTCTGCTGATTTAGGTAGACTACTACAAATAATTCCAGAAAATGTATAATTTACTTCCCTTATTATTTATTAAGGTGGGTTTTTAAGAAATTAACCAAAAATTATTTAGAAACTAACTACATATTCATTTAAAGTGACGCAACGCAACATTGGTGCACATTCAAACTTTAGATTTTTACTACGTATATCACACATCTATAGGATTTTGTAGGGTATGCACATTTTACTCTCTCACAAGTTTATTGAACATGCGCAATCTATGTAATATATATAACTTTGAGATAAGACATCCAGTAGTCCGCCATCCTCATTCAGTTTCCATCAAACACGCAGGATTGCTAATTCCTTTCCACATTGCCCTTCGAATTGACTCACGTAGCTCTGATAGGATTTTAATGCAAAATCTAAATAAAAACAAGAGATGGAAAGTGCTTACCGAGGTTTGAAATTGGAAACGCGTTTGAGTCCGGAAATTGTTGGCTCGTAGCGGGTGCAGTTGACGGGTCACGTGAGCTCATTATCCTGTCACGTGGGCGTCCAATTCTCGCAAGATGTCTCGCCGGCTCGTTATGTGCTTCATGTTATAATCGCACTGTTAATAAGTTCAAGGATTCACTTACTGTGGGGAATCCCTATCACCTTCGGTACCTTCATAAACGTAATGTGTACTTCGTCTCTACAATACTTCGTATGTTTGAAGACAAAATATTTATCTGTTAGCCAATTTTCGATTTTATCCGAGTTGCAAACAAACGAACAAACATCAAAACTTTGGTATTTATTAAATTAGTAACATGTAACAAGTAGGTAAGATACGATATACTTGTATTTATTCATCATACAAAAAGAAATCAAGATTTAATATAGCAATAATAATAGGTACACAATTTACATTGAGATAATAAAATAATGATCGGACATTATCACAGCGCTATTTGGCCCCAAACCATAAGAATAAATGCCCAAACTAAGCAAAGCTTGTGTTAAGGAATCCAGCAGCTGATAGAATACTCATATACGTTTTTTTGGTAAATAAATACTGAAACTACATACCCCTTTATTAGTTTGTTGTTTAGAAATTCACTCGACATATTTGCACATACAGCCGATAAAATTCTGATACAATTTTATAGATAGTCGAAGGATAGGCGTTAGAATTTCATGAATTATTTCAAAAATTCCTTTCTTCGATTATCAAGGGTCGTACTTAATTAAAGGAGTTTGAAATTTAATTAAGCCTTTTGTTTAATACATTAGATAAGCCATTATCGAGAAGTTTTTGGTGTACTGACCCTTTTACATCTAGCTTAAGCAAGTATCTGCGTACAGCCCTCAAAGTCTCAAAGAGATTATGAAATTTCTGTCGGACTTCGTTGATTTTAGACGTTTGTTTGGTTTCAAATGTAATTTTGAATGCTTCTTAATATTTAATAGGTACAATGAGAAACAATGGCATTATTAAAGGGTGCTCTCGGTCCAGTACTTAAAGCCGAGGTATAAAATCTGATTAGTTTAAATAATATCACGGAATTGTTTCTTGTGGTTAGTCTTTTTAAAATTGTCTGTAATATTAAGAAAGAAAAAATATATATCGGGCACTTATGTTAAGAGATTGAATACAATACATATGCAAATTCACCATTGTTATCGATCACACCAGCAGAATGAACAGGTATTAAGTTTAAATTGATATATACCTTAATCATGTATTTATTTTATTTATTAATTGTATATTTTAAAGACAGGGCACTGAGTTTCGGGTTTTTATCCGAACCAGTCAAAATGTATCCTTCAATAAGTGCCTTATTAGGGCCTAAACTGAATAAACGCTTATTGATTTTGCTCCTAAAGCGCCTGACAAGTAAGTCGTGGCAAATGGGTCTCTCGGAAGGTATACCTTTGTTGCTTTCTTTGTTTCTTTATGCGTTGCGTGATTAATTAATTAGTATAGATATTTAATAGTACCCTGTACTTACAATATATTTAATTATTGTCCCATTTTAACGTCATTATAGTATTGTTATCAATGTGATGTTAAATGGCTTTAATATAGATAAATAGCCATTGTTTTAATGGCTATTTATCTATATCAAATGCTTGAAATTATGAGATGATATAACGAGGTAATGAATATCGAGGTCATAGATCGAAAATTTCCTCTTAAGGTACTGCTAGAGAAAATAGAGTTTCCTTTAGTACGTTTGAAGGAGCTCGTGCGACTAAAAATTATCAGTAGCTCCTTCTAAGGCACTACATAGAACTAACTATTTTATAAAAATCTCCAATACATCTCGCATTTATTAAATAAGGTTCCAAGTAACTTAAAGAAACCCGATATTTTGCCCGGAGTTACTGCGGCATGACAAGCTACAAGCTACAGCGGTTACAACAATCATCGTAAACTGAGCTACTTAACACTATCTGCGTTAAACTGTAAAGCAAACTTGAACACCCCATTAGAATACAGGTTAATATTTTTGTGACAACCCTAAATGAGGTGATTTTTGTTGTTACCAAATTTAATCAAACATGCAATACTTGGAATGTACTACATGAGTACAATTATTATATTGTTCACTATCTACGTCCTAATGTTGTCACTGACATTTTCATTCACAATAAATCTATCGCAGTGTTGAGTGAGAGCGGGTTGTAAGGTCCAGATGGGAATATCATCCGGCAATGAAATGAGACCGTCACTCGCATATGTCAGTACTTCTGGTATGTCAAAGATTAGGTAGACTGTGTATTTGCTAATTGGTAGCCTAGGTACCTGCAACCGACTTTATGTTGAATGCGACGGGCTAAGCCCTTTAACCTTTGTTGAATGTTTCACACTATGCGAGTATAATTCATTCATCATTATGTCAGAGTCAGGTCAGAGTAGATAAAATATACTGCGTACGACTAATAGGAAGTTGATAAGGTAACTGTACATTTATTTACTAAGTCAAATGTTTGCTGAATTATATCGGGAATTTTGAGGGAATTTTAAGGTAGACTATTCAAGCCCATTTAACACATCCGATTTGAATTTTACTAATTTATGTAAGCTATTACCCAACCACGCTACGCAGTGGCAAAGTATTTTTCTTTTTTAAATTTTTATAATAGCACTAAAGCTACTCAACCGCTACCTACTAAACAAAATGATTCACAAACAAAAGAGAAAATGGCACCTACTTAACCTTCGCCTATTTATACATAGATAAAATTCATTTCTGCCGCTTCTACATATTTATTCTGGTTAGTCTCTGACGCAGCGAAATGCATTTGACTGGCTGTATGAGACGGACCGAATTGGGACTTTGATATAATACGTTGTCGGCAATTATGTGTACCAATATTGCCACAAATGTATGTAAAGCCGCTTTTCAAATTGGCCTTATGGCTATTTTGGAAGTGGCTTGGCCTTCAGAGCCAATCGTCGCCCACTCAATTTCCGCTACGGTCAAATATTAGTGTGATTGTTTGTTCTATGTCTGTGGTTTGAGATGACGTTAATATTATATTAATTTACAAGCTTCATTTAATTATACGCACTTTCACCAATTCAAGGTTCGATGATTTAATATTTGAAAGGGAACTAAACCAAGGTCATCCCTTGGTTTAGTTCCCTTTCATAGAAATATGGACATTACATCAATATAATACTATTATGTTGAGCAACACTACATAGTGGTCAATAAATCAAGTGTTTGGTAATTTCATGGTTTAGGTTACTGCTAGGGCAAAGATTTAATTTGTGGTACAATATATGTTTTGTTACGCCTCATCTTACACATTAGGAGTCTTTTTTGGAAGACTTAACGTTTGAGGCTTGAGTAACATTCGTTTTAATAATTCACAAGAGTGATAGGCTATTTCAATTATTTATTACACTCAACGCAAAATACAGTCCATTTGTACGAACTTTCGTAATATGTATTTCAAGGCAATATTTAGCTTGTAACGCATTTGAATTTGACACGAAGGAAACGACTGCGTCGGTGCCCGCCCGCTCCGGATAAGCTTATAAAATGTTGAATATGAAAATTTTCCCACTTCCCTAATAAAAAGCTAAGAGTTCATAAACGATTACGTCATAACGGCTGGAAAATGACTTTCGAAATCCGAGCTCTGTGCTCGTAACCGCCTACTCAAGATGGATTGTTAAAAATTGAAGTTAAGATTAGAATATTTTTTATTGTTATTGCTTATAACGACAAGAAAGGGAACGAAAGTGAATCCATCGGTGGTTCAGTGGTTATTGAATTCGATGATCGAATAATTAGTACCGTGGGCTCGGTCTCATATCAAACATTTATGAGATGAACATTTGTATGTGCTTTAAGTCTGGGTGTTTAAGGGAGCCGTGATGTCTGTCCGTCATTCCACTTTAAAAAACCTGCTAACCCAGGCTCTGGTCACCGCTGGGGTGCCTGCTGTACTGGAACCAGTCAGTTTAGTGCGAGGCTATGGCCGGAAGCCGGATAGCATGTTGGTGCCTTGGAGATTGGGTCGGCCCTTGGTGTGAGATGCAATTTGTAGCGATACACTGGCTCCTTCTCATGTCGATGCCTCCTCGGCGGCCGGCCCCTCTGCTGTTCAGCATGAGTGCTTCAACTTGTAATGTTTGAATTTGTATGTTTGTTACTATGCCAAATCAATAAATTTATTAATTAATATACTTTATAATTAATAAGATGCCTCTAGTTTTAAAGTATACATTCCTCAAAGCTCAATGGTGTGGACTATTTGCCCACTTTATAATCCGTCGTTTAGAAATAATGAATTTTTAGACTGACAAATTGCTCCATTCTTACATCTCTAAAAAATAATTTTATTCGGAGTCGTGCACCAGCTAGTAGGAAGTGCGGTTCTGCCAACATGTTTTTTTTTTTTTTTACCGAAACGAAAATAGTTTACGTAGTAAGCTACACGTAACATCTATTCGCCGTTAAAAAACCTCCTCGTAATCAATATTTATGGTTTTTGCTGGTAAAGCCAACACAAGTAATTTCCCAAGGTACTTCACACAGGAAGTAAGTATGTGCCTTTACCGATTTACAAAAGGATACCTACATGCGCTTCAAGTAGAATCATTATGTGTGAAGAATACTTAGTAGAATGCTTAAAACATTTTTCACTCTATTTCTAAAAATAGCCGTCATTGTAGCGTACCAGAGCGGGCGTAAAGTAGCTTATCATGTCTACTATGCCTACCTTAAAAAAATCCAATGCACGCTCCTGCATTAATCGTATTATTATTTATTCTTTCATGACATCGATGAAGCTTGATTGCCATAGTCAGGAAGAAGAAGAAGAAGGGGTTAAAATCACCCATTATAAAATTAATAAAGGGTGGTGATTAAAATCACTCATTCATCACTTTCATCTATCTTTCTAGATATGGCAATTAATGCTCTTCAAGTACCATTTTTGCCAGTGTCGAGTATAATTTTAGCCTCTTGTATAACAATCTATTATCAGATAATTTATTATACAAGACATGGGCATGGGTCCTTAAGTCATTTTGCAAAAAAAAACCTTGTGAAAAAAAACATATTTGAACTATATGGTTTTACTGATTGGATTTAGTTAGTTTTTAAAACCTCACATCCATTCCATTCCAACAAATGTATATAATTTTTGTATCCTTCCCTAATATGTATATATATTTATGTACTTATATATACTCACTTATATTTTACAATGTTTGCAAAAAATAAGCCAAATAACTAGTTGAGTTAGTTTTAACACGTTTTTGTTTATGTAAGGCGTTGTGAAAGGGACAGCCTCACACCATATAGATACCATGGCCACAGTCTTGTAATGATAATATTCAAACTATCTCATACATAACATAGATTACACGGAGCTACAAGCGGTAGACAACCGAGATCTGTGCCGGTGGCATGAACTTTTGCGACAACGTTTTCGTATCGCCTTCGACTACTTTTGTATTGAAAAATGAACAGCGCTGCGGCGGTGAAAAGTGGAACTAAAAATTGGTATGAGAATTTTGACATTTCGCGAGTTACGCTTTCGAATACGTTGTCGACAAAGTTCCTGCTACCGGCACTGAAATACCACCGAAGGTTTTTTTATAAACATGGGTGGCAAACCAACGTACGGCACACCTCAAGTAATGATAAGCTATTACTGTAAGTAGTTACCGCTCATGTACGAAGAATAGTGAACACGTGAGCTCTGAATGGCTATTAGAAATCTCTCTTATTGAGCAGAAGAAAAAGCCTTACGGTCGCGATTGTAAGTTAGGTTAGAATAAACATCTAAACAAAAGTTTCAGTATCTATAATTCGTTATGATATTGGCAGCTGCTGTCGGAGTACAAGTTATAAATCATGCCCGAAATAAAATCTAATTCGTACAATTATGATTGATTGAACTGAACTTTGGTTGGGAGTTCATGCTCCAAACGACCGTAGGCTTTATCCCACGAGACACATCAACACAGCGATTCGTTATTAACGCTCAAAATCCTCTATAACTTCATTGAAAGAAACTTAACCATATTTTGCAAATGTAAAGCTTTCATCGCCTATAAACCATAGTGGTTGAGTGTTACTATCGGACAAGCCACAGTAAGCTAGCCCGACCACGTTCTTTGCTGAAGATCGCATTCTAGTGATAATATTGTGTCATATCACATATGTATGGCGTTATATTGAAATGTCAGTTAAATCTTTTTTTAATGCGATATTGGTTTTGACGACACCTTTAACAGTTACGTAGCCTTCAAACACTGAATGTTATCGTTATCGTATCGTTTCAGTATTTAGCGGGTAGTTTAGGTAGTCCTACAATGAGTGAGGCTTCTCCAACAGCGCCCCTTAAGAAATTCTTTCTTAAGGGGCGCTGTTGGGTAGGAGAATCAGTCCGGCCGTTTTGCTAGCACAGCTGTTCATATCAACACAGGACAAGTATTTTATAAAAAAAAAAAAACTAATTCCATCGAAATTATGTCCAATGTAAAATTATGCTGGATATATCGAAAAGTAAATTCTGAGGGAGAGTAACATAAATAGAATGCTTTATAATTTAAAACTAAATGTATATTAAGTTACATAGAAGGATATCATTAAAATAAAACATGACAATTTCATTAAATGCTCTCTTTGTGAAACCATCATTACACGCGCTCATTTGCTTACAAGAATCTAGAATTACTCTGAGCTGTGACAGAGAGATGTATTGCATTTGATATGACTGGCGCATAACAAGAGTGTCGTGTTCTTGTGTTTTATTCAGGTAACAATCGTCCTCGTTTCTGCGTAACAACTAAAGAACGATAAGAAACTAGAAGCAGATTATTTATATAGTAGTTTGGAGACTAAGCAATGTTACCGTGGACACCGTGGTATGGTGAATGGTACCAAATCGTTATTGGAACCCAGCCTTATTTGGTAGTAGCAATAAGGGCTTGCCATTTAGTGAAGCTTTTTACACATTTTCGTGTCGAGGTCGCGAGTGTAACTTTTCTAAACTTTCTGTTTACCTTAATAAATTAATCATAAATAAATTCGTGTGACCGTAAATAAATCTCAATGTGAGTATACGGATCATCTCCTTATCATATCTCAACAAATCGCGGGTATAGGTAGTACAAGAGATAGGCTATTTTGTTGATTAAAATACGTCATCCCTTATCGTTAAAAAAAGAAGAATGAACCACCATAGAAGCACACACTAATGTACAGCACTGTTTGCACTTTTCATTAAATTTCCGTACATAAAGGTATTGAACTCGTTATTTGCACCTGTGGCTGCAGTTTAGCTCTTATATACGTATTGGGAATATCACTCCTCATTAGTAGAAATGGAAAAGTTACGATTCCTACGTGGATTGTAATTGTTTTATCAGTATTGATACAATTAATTATAATTTTGGTCAGTTTTGCTGCTCAGTTGGTGTAAAATATTGAGAGAGTAATAAAATTTGTTTTCAAACGCTGTTTTCACTTGTTAATGAAAAGAAAGGAAGAAAAAAGCCAAAACGCTATAGAACTTTTTCGTGCTGCTTTCATATATTTTACGAATTCTAGTCATATTCCGCTTTTTTTATACCACTAAGGTGGCACACAGGCATACGGCCCACCTGATGGTAAGCAGTCACCGTAGCCTATAGTCGCTAGCAATACCAGGTTTATAACTAACGGGTTGCCAGCCACGTTGTTGATGAGGACTAACTGTGCTAGCAGCATTACTACTACTAACCTCGTGAAGCACTGGCAACCTTACTTACCGCAGAAACACAACACTACATCAAATAGTGCTATTTCACTGCGGTCTTCTGTAAGGTTGACATACCGTCCCCAGTTGGGCGGCTCCAATTTAAATGGAAAACCCACGGGAATTCCCAAATCGCCCTACCTCTCTTGATCCGCTTTAGTACTACATATATTCCCTTTTCCATTTAGGTATTCACATGGTGCACCCTAAACTTGATATTTATGCAGTTGTTATATACACTTGCTACACAGGCAGCAAATAAACGCACACTCCATCTGACGGTAAGCGGTTACCGTAGCCTATGGACGCCTGCAATGCCAGGAGTTATTAACTCGCTCGTAGTCGATGTACATAATAATTTATATTTAAATCAGAGATAATAATGAATTCTGACTTATATCAACAGCACCAAAAACAAATTAAGCTAACAAACCATTCCAAGAAACAGCAGCTACTTTTCTCTTGTGATGAATTATAAATAACAATAAAATGCCGACAAAGCGACCAGAAGCAGTGCTCATTGCGAAGATTCGTAAATATGCAAAGTGTTCGAGCGAAACTAATTTGTTTTCCTCGGGAAGAAATTAAAAAGTATGACAAGAGATACAAATTGCTTCGCCCTCAATTTGCTCGTGTCTCGACTTCAGCGTTTTGTTTGTTTTTATAAAAGCTCATTTATTGCGAAAACCGCAAGATATTACACTTTATGAATTTCCCTTTTCTGATTTCAAGATTATACTAATGAGCAATAAAGTTGGATATCCAATTTCATTTCAAGGGAATGTAATGAATAATGAGACGTTATTGGAAAGTTATATTCTGGTAGAAGGATTTGCAAAGAAATAATGGTATTACTTCGTACACAAAGCGGTGGATTTCGCACCTTGTGTTGTATACCATGTATACTGCTTTTCCACTTGACGGTACATTTTATGTATTTGAATTAACAATCATTGTCAACACTATAAGTCCGTAACGTCTGATCCACGGGGATAAGCTGCGCTAGTAGTAATGCTGCTAGCACAGTGAGTCCTCATCAACAACATGATTGGCAACACGTTAGTAATATCCCTGGTATTGATAGTGGCTATAGACTACGGTGACTGGCTTACCAACAGGTGGGCCATAGGCTTGTGTGTTACCTTAGTAGAATAAAAAGAAACATCAAAGCTCATACACAGCAATAATTTAATGTATTTCAGAGTGCAAGAGAAGATCTGAAGGACCTAATCTTGCCGCGTCGTAGGCACAAAGTGAATAAGTAAAAATAGGCGGCAAGCGATGTTAGATATTTATTCGTCCCCTAACACGCTGTAGCACCATAAATCTGTGCCGTCTTGAATATAGTTTGCATTATTATGCAAAGTCAAGTACCTAGACCGAGGCGTGTGAATAAGGATCTGCCGCGACGGAAGTCTTTTAAGAGCAATGCGTCTTCCTTTGCATAGATTGGACGGTTAGTTACTGAATTGACTGTTAAATAATATCAGTATGCCTGCTACGAGATTCTTTGATAATCTGCGTGTGAATTCCTTAATATGAATGAGTTTAAAAAAACGAAAAAGTCATAAACTAAGCTGATTTAACAAAAATCGTCTCGCAGCAGTTTCCTTCCACGGATGTAGATAATTTGGTACAAGCTTTCCATTTGTTTTCAGAAGAGAATTCAGCATAGGGTTATTAAGGAGTGTGTATATATGCTACGGCAACCATCAGCCGGCCTGTATCCTTATTTGCCAACATAATGTCACAAATTAATAATAGAAAAAAAAGAGACAAAATATTTGTGAGAAAATTACTGATCCTGACAACACAAAATGATAATAGAATCCTTAAACCAGTCAAATTATTGTGTTAATTGAACGTTTTGTTACGTAGTACTTTAGACAACAAAATAGCGTTAGAAAATCAACACGAACGTTATTACGATGGCACGCTATCAAACGATTAGTCTTATTAAATGCATGCTTAATGTAAAATCGATCGATGCCGGTCGATGAGAAATGATTAATGCTTTGATAACACGTGAATTGAGCTCCTTTTCCAATTAACGAGAACATACTGGACATTCTATAAAATGTTAACTATTCTCCAACTCCACTCTTGCAATAATTATTTAAAACAAAAACGCATCTTTGTTTTTTGACAACTACTAGTTGTCAAGTTTACTACTTTTGTAGTTTATTAATGTAGCATTACATCTTCATGTATTCGAAGACCAAAGGCATTGATCTAGCGCTTCGATTGGAACTTGAAGTTAGTCAGTGGTTGTTACAAGATGCCTATGATTTTATATTATGACGAAACGTAATAAGTTAAACAGATAAACAGCCAGATTTATTCTTACAGCCTTACAGTACTACTACTCGCGTAGCACTATAATATATAACCTATGTTACTCAGTGATAATTAAGCATTCTGTTAGGTTCAGTAGTTTTTGAATTTATTCATTACAATCAAAAACATTTATTTTTTCTTTTTATAATAGATATGTACGTACATAATATGGATATAATATAATATAGATAACTCTTTATTGTACATCAAAATGAAACATTAAGAATCGGTACTATTGGCGGGCTTATCACATGATCTTTTTCAGAAAACCTGAATATTAGTAGGTGTAGATGTATTATTAGCTTACATATCCACTTCCTAATGCATTGATATAACAGGCATTATTTGAGACAGCACGTAATTACTACTGAATTTACACTATAATTACACAAACTAAGTTCAAACACACACGTATGCTGTGTAATACTGAATAAAATATATCGTACAGATTGTTTGTTCGTTCCGAGCTTATTTATGTTGCGTACATTCATGATTGATTAGCTAGCGGCACAAAATTTGTTCGCAAAGCCCTCACTATCTCACTCATTATACAACACACAATAACCTAGTATACGTCAGTGTCAACGGCAAAGCATTTCCTACTATTCACAGTTCAGTGTACTCCACAACTCACAAGTTACATTAGCTTTATGATAAACATTCAACAGTCCTGATTGCTATCTCTTTACTTACCTACACGGTATTAAGCGAGCTCCTCCAGCTCATATATTAAAGCGGAATCATCTAAAGGAACCGTAAAAAGAGAAAAAATCAAATAAAGATTATTTACATTACAGTGGGAACGAGATTCTCCCATTTCCTTTGATACAGTGAAACAAGGAAAACTCAAACGTGAAATTTGACGTTGTGTTGTTTGAATTGGTATAAAAAATGTGTTTAGTCGGTCTGTAAAACGTAAGAGAAAAAACTTTGGCCCCGTAGAATAGGAGGAGTAAGAACAATAAAAGTAAATTGAAGTTGGATAGAATTTTCGCTTCGCGAGTTTTAGTGGCCGATTTGGCGTAACGAGTTTTTACCGCCTTTACAACTTTGCAGGTTCACAGCGAAGTTCAGTCGCTACAAGTTTTTGTACCGACTCGGACGATTGCAGGCCTGTCGAAGTTTGCTCTCGGTGCCCATAATCTCCGACTTTGATAACTTCGCACACCGTCTGATACTAACATACACACCGTTGCTTACTTTGCGTCCTACACATTACTAAAGTTAAAACTCAATCTTAATCCTACCTCAGTGGTTTTTTGTTGCTATTTATATGTCGGTCATAATTATTGTAATTGTATATGATAAATAAAAAAAAGTTACGACTGTAATTTTATAAAGACCTTAAACTTTTTTGTATTTATATAAAAATACAGTTTAACATCTTTAGCTGTATCAGGCAATATTTACTTGCCCCGTGGACCGTGAAATTTGTGGGCAGCCACGCCACAAGATGCATTCGATGAGGTTGAACTTGCTACGAGGAGAGTATTTCAACTCGCCACTGACTGTTTACAAACTCGTTAACTTAACTTAAGTGGATATGTGTTTACTAGCAATTCTATTGTTGCTGTAACTCCAGGGTATAGATCTAGGTCACAAGAAATTCCATAGGAACATAAAAACATCCAACATATAATCATCATATTAATAGCAGTAAGCCAAAACAGCTATGCTATATATAATTTAGATTGATCGCGAATTCTAACATTTGAACTACATATGGTATTCATAAACATATACGCCTCTTGGAAATATAACGTTTATTTTTAATTCCCGTTAAAACCTTTTTTCTGCCCGAAAAAAACAATATGTTTGATTCCAGACGGCTTATTTCGTATTGCTCAGGTTTAGACTTTACTATATAATTTAATATTTTGCCACCATTGTTATTTCCTGCCTCATTTAGTTTATATGGAGTTCCAAACAGTACGAGGTGTTTAAAAAGCAATATAAATATGAAAATGCAGTATAACGTTTCAAAAAGGGCTCCGAATTAGGTGCCAATATTATTTGATGCAGGAAGCTGTCAACATACCAAAAAAATAACATTAGGTACCAAGATATATCACTCTGGTTTGGGTTAGATTTTTTATCTATGAGTATGTAAGGTCGTTTAAGTTCTGTTTTATGTAAATATTTTAATCTGTTACATGTAAATTAACAACGAAGTTGTATTTTCCGTTTTACTAAGATATCATAATATTAATGACGAAAATAAGTAAGTTGTAGGAGGAATGTATTTCCAATGTGCTTTCCTATATGTCGACTTAATATTAGTTCGTACAAAGAGAATATATTTAAGACTGTCCGGAAGATTAAAGCGAATAAAACATTTGCTAGCAGCGCCAAAAGCAGCGATAGTAAAAGGTATCTAAGAGATTTTTACACCTCATTTGATGTTTTCATTTACTTACAAATTTATTTTTTTATGGTATGCTTAACATTTATCTGTTTGTAATTTTTAAATCAAATATTTAAAACAAGGTATAAAAAAAACTTATTTAGTTTTCAGATTTGTAAGTCCATAGTTTTATATATATAGGAATATTATTTTTTTCGTCAGTTTTAAAAATACTCTGATATAGATACTTACTTTACAAGTACAGACGATCAGCAAACGTGAAGTTAGTATCGGAGAGTAAGCTTTACCTGGATTGATGCTTATCTGCCGTTGGTGTGATTTGGCATGCACGTTGAGGAAAATAATGGATCAATTTTAAAAGAGAGGTAGGGCGAATTGGGTTCTCCCGAGGGTTTTCCCATTAATATTGGAGCCGCCCGACTGGGGACTGTACCTCCGCCTTACAGAAGACCGCAGGCAAATAACACTACTTTGATGTAGTGTTGTGTTTCTGCGGTAAGTAAGGTTGCCAGTGCTCCACGAGGTTACGCTGCGCTAGTAGCAATGCTGCTAGCACAGTGGCTCATCAACAACAGGGTTGGCAACTCGTTAGTAATATCCCTGGTATTGCTAGCGGCTATAGGCTACAGTAACTGCTTACCATCAGGTGGGCATTATGGGTATAAAAAACCAAGCTATGCCCGGCTGACGACGGACAATGCTTTTTGAATGGACATGGTATATCTACCTTAAGTAGGTATACCTAACTACCTAGTTTTCATTCAGCAAATTGTGAAAAATGCTTTAAAATAGAACAAGACACGCGTCATTAATTTAAAAGTAGTATTGATACAAGTATTTGTTGTTTCATAACATCAAAAAGCAATATCCGAGCACTGCGCTGCCAATTATCGGAGTTTGCGGTGGTGTTCAGTCAGAAGCTGCACCGCGAGATGGAATTGCGACTGTTTACATAACTACCCATATAGGTCTGTACCTTAATGCTTTCGTGTATCGTACACATTGATTGATTAGTTGTATTACCTTACATATTATATTACTTAACTTAATTATTTTTTCATAGTCTACTTTCCACCAAGACACGAGCTCGTATCTCCATTAGGTACTTCTGATTAGATAAATATTTGAGATTCTAGACGTCGTCTTCAGTTTCCTAACTATGGTAATCAATCCACTTCAAGGACTATATTTGCAAGTGTCGAGTGTTAGAGAATTA
Source organism: Falcaria lacertinaria (assembly GCA_951449985.1). NCBI lineage: Eukaryota > Metazoa > Arthropoda > Insecta > Lepidoptera > Drepanidae > Falcaria > Falcaria lacertinaria. The sequence goes on along the minus strand of OX602113.1, from coordinate 4,635,128 downwards.
ATAAGTGTTTTTTGTATTCGTTGCATTAAAATGCCTAGTGACACGTATTCTAATGTTTATTGGACTTTCTGGAGATACCACGGCCATAGCAGTTCATAACAGGCTTTTAGGTCAGCGGTAACCTATAAACCAAAATGATAAATCACTTCACTCAAGAGCTATATTACAACATTATTTGCAATGTTCATATATACCTAGCAGTCACTAAATGAAACTTTACGGCACCTAATGACATCAAAAATACACACTATAGATCACTAAAATAGAATTTACGAGACACTGGAAAAAATCTCAACCGCTCTGTATGATTCCCGCCAAAAACTCATTCTGGATGTCACTCACTCTCTGAACGTCTTAGCCGCTGTTTATATCGTGAATATTGCCAAATTTTACAAAGAAAAAAAAAATAAGTGTAAATTAGGTAATTGGTGACCTCATTTTCACATTTATTTTTATTTTTTTCGGAGTGACTCGACTGACCACGTGACACTTCTAACACCACATGGACAGGAGAGTCAGTACCGAAGATAAACCCAGAGTCAGACTAATAACAATGAAATTAACAACGTTGTTTATTTGGCAACGGGGACGTCTTCTAATTTGTTCTCGAAAGGACTGGCCCATGGAGGGAACGAACGGTATCTGTATCGGTCCTTTACCGTTATGTCTCTGTTATTATACTATGATTAATTAGGTCAGTATATACCTAAAGTTACATACATACAGCTTCTTGTAGTGAAACTTAATTAGGTGCTATTAATCTTGATTAAATTACTTAAAGAAACCAGATACTTTTATTAGACGATATCCTATTAGATATTAGCCAATCAGGAGTCTCGTAGGGTGCTATTAAGGAACATCTTGTTAGTGTAACATAAGTCCACGTAATGATATTGTATTGGGTTCACTTAATACTATCTAATGTAATGTGACTCAGGCCGGTCAAGGAGAAATAAACACTTTAGCTTTGGTAATAGGGGCAAAAGTAATTTTGGATGAAAGAAATTTATCCGCTGGATATTCTAAATAATACATTCAACAATTTTTATGATATCGTCTTACAAAACAAGATCTTCTAGATCGAACATTACAGACATTTGGCTTTACTTGCAATTCCACATACAATCTCAACAAGCTTTGAATCAACATGTTTTCAATTGTATAATCATTTGACGTCACAGACTCTTGGCCTAAGGTACGTCTAATGTTTCGCTATAAATACTAAGAAGTTTTGTTTTTTAATGAAATTTAGGCTTCCAATAAAAGCAAGAGTACCTACTGGAATAAATTTCACAGGTTCAGTATTCACTCTGTCCTCTTTCAAGGTCTGGGCCTATTTAATTATTTTACGTATAAAGACAGGCTGGACATTATATTATTTCACAATGAGCTAGGTTCTGTATGTCCTCAATCGACCATTGCTTTTTATTGATAAAGTCATAGCTTTACGGTTAAATATCTACACAACACGACCTTAAATCATTGCTACACATTTTGTTTTGGAGTAATATTAGAAATATTTTTACTTAATTCAATCCGCGATATATCTATTATATCAAGCCGTTGCTGTCTCACTGCTGGGCAAAGGCCTCTCTCCCCTCTTTCCAGTTGCCTCGGTGTTGTGCTGCGCTTGGCCAATCCGCATTGAAATATAAAAAATATATTATATAATATAATATGCGATATATCTAGCTTCTCATATTTAAAAAAATCGAGGTAAAGATGTTTTTGTTCATTCAGTTCTCAATAAATATGATAAAAGTTTCGCGATGGTAAATCTGTGACGGGTGGCATTAAGATCGAACTTCAAGAAAATCAGATCAATGTTACTCACCTCCTTATTTCTCGCCGCTTATTTCTGAATTCGATTCGGGTGGAATGCTTCCGTCGAGCCAGTTCCTAATGGCTTCATTTCGTGTAAAGGGAATATTCGTGAAAAATATTAGCATATTGATGCAGCTATTGTGGAAGCCGGCCAGGTTCCGTAGATTGTGTTTCATCCGATAACGCGCTGACCTCTACTGACCCCTCTAAATGTTATATAAACCGATGCGCTACATTAAATTTTAGCCTTTATTTTATATAGGTCAGGATCTCAATAATGGCGAGCAATGAAAAACGACACTGAAATTAAGTATGACTTTAACTTAATCGGTTAAACTTTCTTGTATTTATAATATTTTTATTATTAAGTTTTCCATACATTAATTTTATGCCAACTAACGTCTAAAGTACGTCAAAGAGCAAGATGTTTATGTTCAAGGAATTACTTATATAGAAAATATCATTTGATGACCTTATATACATTTTGGCGCTCGGAATAGCCAAATATTCTCACTACGTACCCCTGGCAAATAAAGCGCATTTCACTCGTATCTCACATCTCTTAATTTTGTATGACAATCAGTTGAGCACATACAATATAACGACTTGGCATATTCATTTAACAGTAAATATACAAATAGCCGTTCATTTCAAAACCATTGCTGGTTTCTCGTCAATGCTCTAATTGCAACAAATTGCCATTTAGGTTTGGTCTCAATCTAGGAAAATCGATTGTCTGAAGGTATTGGAGAGGTTGTTGGCACGTCCTAAGGTAGAGTTGCATATCTTGTTTATTTATGAAATGCCAATGTTGAATATTGAATTAAAACGTACAGACATTAATAAATTTATAAACTTTGAAAGGGTAAGAAAATTAAAATTTTTCAAGTTAAAACTTCAAAAATTTTAACTTTTCTATATTTAATTCAAAATTAGAAATCATCAAAATAAGCAGTTGTTATTCTACAGTTACTTTATTAGAAACCTTTTATAACAAAACTAGCTTAAGCTTAGTAAAAGATTTTTTCAAATCGGTCTAGTTTTGGGAACCTATTCAATGCAAACAAACAATCAAATCTATCTTCTTTATAATATTAGTGTAGATACTTTATCGAATGGAAAGGCAAATAGGATATTGTTGTCGAAGCCATGTTCGGTACAAAATAATGGTTAAATGTCGCTTTGGCTCGTTTTCGGTGTCAGGGCGAACCAATGCGACTCTCCCGTATATTTAGCTTACTCTGTGTACTGCTGTACGGCGATAAAAGGTTTAAAGTCACTTACTTATTTTGACATCTTTTATCGATAACTAAGTGTGAATTTTGGTCACGTTTTATAGTTAATTTATAGCCAAAACAGTTAATAGCAGTGATATAAGGTATATAACGGGTTCGATTTCCATATATTGTTTCAGAAAATCCATAAATACAGTTTTCGTAACCTATAGGATACCATGAGCTATGCCGTCGTATAAATATTGAACGTTGTAAGCCCTCGTAAAAAAATTCTCGTAGAATTCAAATAGTGGTACCTAACACAATTCTTAAAAAGTAGAAGACTTTTTTTTGTTCTATATCAGTTGTAAATTTTTGAGTAAGATCTACCTGTACATACCCGTAATTACATTTTCATATCGACTTAGAACCTATTTCATGGCATTTTCTTTTATTATAAGCTTTTCACTTCATGTAACTTTGCTACCCATGAAATAGAGCCCGACCACGGAATTGTACAAAAAATAATTAGCATCCCAAAATCTGATCAAACAATTTAAGTAAATTGTTCTCCGATATCCGTTTATCAATAAAATTGGTAAACAGAAGCTCTCAAAATATACAAGAACTTCTTAGTTAAATTAACGCAATTTCAAATATCGTTTCAAATCGGAAAATGTTTATCCTAATAATTAGAATGTTGATAGATTTCTTACGATGCTCTGTTTACCTTTGCTGTCAATTAAAGCCTTCTCGCGTCAATTAGCTAATACTGATGTAGTTAATTGCTAGATAGCTCGGTGCTTTTTGGCACCGTACCGTACTTGTATCATACAAGCAGAATTCTGTAGGAAATTTGTGAGTATAACTTTCGAGTGATCTTAAATCGATCACATTAGCAATAAGGCGTAGTTAAAGTACAGCCCGTAAAACAATACCATTCTGATTCCTTTGACCAGTCGAGCCCTGACGGATTAGCAATCAATTAGTCGATACCTATATGCAATCGAATTGAATGCTATTTGCATCGGAAACCAACCCCTACCCAAACCCATTCGCTACGACTAAATCCAGGACTATTCGGTTGACAATGGTCTTTTATTTACGACGTTTTACGCAATTGGATTGCGCATTATAATTAAGCTGTTTATGTCCACGCAGATATTAATGCAGCTGCTTATTTTGGATTCTGATATTACAATGTATGTACTTGGAGTTGCTTTTTTAACTTTATTAGAACGAAAAGTTTTAGGTTATATTCAGATTCGTAAAGGTCCTAATAAATTGGGTTTAATTGGCTCATTACAGCACTTTTCTGATGCAAATAAATTATTTACAGAGCCTTTCTCTTTTGGATCTCCCATGAAATCAACAATTCTTAAAATTGTCCCTAAACTGGGAATGTAACCTACGTCCTCACGTTACAAACGAAGCTTTTTACCGTTTCGCCCACGATATATACCTACGTTTTTCTAAACTGTATGCCTATACATTCTGAGACAGATTACTTAATGCCTCTTCTATTTAATGATATTTTTATTTTATACGTTCTATATCATGGTTGCTCTTATTGTTTACTTTGTCGAAATATTCAGTATTATCGAGGTCCTATAATTCCATTTCGTTCAAGTTAAAATGTCGATGAGCTGAGAGTAGATTTTATCAGGAAATTGCGTCGTAGTTTTTCGGCGTTGCGAAGATTGTTTTCGCTGTTACGTTGGGTGATTGTCAATAGCTTTCTCCCCTGGGGATGTATGGAAGTGTTTCACGGAATTTAAATCGTGCACTTGTAGATACATTATACGTTACTATTGCGTTCATCAAATAGATAAACTTGATTTAGAAAAAACGTTAAATAAATAGAAATTGAGCTCATTAAACGCTTAGCAAATTGTTGATTTCATAACATGATTCGCGTTTTGTCCGTAGTTTATAGCAGCAACTTCCTGAGGGATACAATTATTCCTCATACTTCTTCAAGACACATGCTATCTCATTGGAAACTGTCCAGTGGCTTCGCTGTAAAATGGTAATAAACAAACCTGCGTGTCTTATTCATAATATTATAGATATATACCTAGTATGGTAGTGTACGAATTACTCGGTGATATTCTGTTAATTTCCAAGATAATGTGATATTCAGTTAACATGCTCTCATGTGTAGTTTGTAGCTTGTTGAAGAGGTACCTTGTGTGAAATGTTTTAATACTGTCTGTGAAATGTTACTGTGTATTGTTGATGCTCATTGTGTGTACACTAGGTCGTAAAGGCGGTTAAAGCGCGACCGGACAGATCCTGTTATAAAGAACGCTTTCAATTGCAAATGGGTCGTGGGGCCAGGGAGACGCCGAATTTATGACCCTGGATGCCAAACGAGCACGTTATTTGGAGTCCGATGGAGGAAAAAATAGGGATAAAGGAATTGAGCCATTCATTTTTCATAGTTTTATTTATGTAAGTCCATTCGTTGCGGGTTACGATTCTATAAAATGTCGAGGACCATTCACGAGCTATATATTTGTTGTATAAGGTGGTATCTTTAGATACCTATATTAGAAATAACTACGTCGGTATACACTTAATGCTATGTGAATACATGTTATATTATGTAATACATAAAATAAACTGAGTAATTATCTATAGATATAAATATGTTATGTATAAAATCGATATATACGTAAATTTTCAAACTAAAAATCTGGGTAGGTACTTATCGAAGTATAATAAGAATTAAAATAAGTGAATTAGGTCAACATATATATAAAGTTGTGCTAGAAACTTCAAGCAATGTGAAATAAATTTGACATACTTTTAGATTGGTCGAAGCCTACCTTGAAAATAATAAGGAATAGCACACATTGTACCCAAATACATTAAAACGAAACATAACATAATTAGGCAGAAAAACGTATTTAGAGTGTCGTAGATAATTAACAGACGCCATAAGAATTTACGGCGTCAACGGCGTGTGTCTAGATGACAGAAGAAAACAGATATGTCTCGTAGATGAAAATAAATAAACACTAATGCACTGTTGAGCCATAAAATATTCATCTGTCGATCCACAACACTAATTGGATGGCTAACGAGATTGCTCTCGAGCACTATTTCTGTCTCCGTCTATCTCGTTACACAGAATATATTATGATTCTTTCATTGAAATACATTGCAATGTAATTTCGAGTGTAACAAGACCATTGCTTTTCTAAATTTAATTTATTCCATGCTGACAATGACTTTGCGTGTTTGAAATCTACGATCCAAACTTACCTTACTATATCGTGTTTAGGCAATTTATTTATTTAATTCTAATGATTAATAATCCACTATTCCAATTATTGGAATATTCATGATAGTACATACAATACTACATAAAACCCAAAATCAAAGAATTTATGCTACGTTAGTATTGAATGTCGACCACTTACTTAAAATATATCTATTTTTATGTAATTGCCGACAGTATGAGTAAGATGTAGCTTGCAGATTTTTTTGCGCCGTGCCATTGGTTTTTAGTGCTAGAGTATGATCGATAGGAAACCAGTGGGTTATGGCGCGCCTCTTTATAACAGACGCTTGAATATACCAAGAGTATTAATGATGCGTTGTGAGTCACAAATTGATAAAATATAGGTTTAAATCGTCGAACATCAAACGCAAGCGTTCAATACACTTTTTTCATAAGATTCGTCTGTCTGTATCCACAAAAATAAATTGAGTAAAATATTATTACGTGGATGGCCGGTCGGAGCGGAGCAAAATACTTAAAACAGCGTTAGGTGCTGGAGCGTCATTAATCTCACGTTAATGGCGACGCGACGTATCCCTAATGGACAGCGACAAAAATACGCCCCTGTAATTAATGAACACGCCTCTTGGAAACCTACCGTCTTCATCAACGTGTTCCATTTTAGACTTAGAGATTATCCAAAAAGTTTTACTACAACAGTTAACTAAAAAAATTAAAAAGGTTATCGAAGATAGGAACTCATAGGAAATCTAATTGTTAGTTAATAATGGACAAGCTCGGTGAATTAATTAATCAGTCGCTCCACCTGCTTACAATGAGGCCTGCGGACGCATCGCATGTTACCAGATTAATTGTCCGGTCATTTGGTGACTGGAGATATGACAATGTATATAGGTACAGTACCGGTGTCTGCTTATATATCCAGGATTAATTCATGTGTTAATGAGAGGAAATTTCATCTCACTTACATATAATTAACTATAATATAATTAAATTACTGTGTTGTTGGATTCTTGCCCGAAGCGGTTAAATTAAATTGAGTTGTGAGGCTCAAAATTGATTAACTTCTGTGTTTCAAATCGTTCATTGTACATGTACAATGCCCTTGTATATGAAACAATACCTAAGTAAAAGCAAGATATAGGCTGATAAACTACGCCAGGATGGCCTTTAAATATCTTTGATGACATTGATTTGTTAAGAAATCCTATTCTGGAAGATATGAGTAACGTGTCGGGCAACTCGGTTAAAGCTTCTCTAGATGGGAAATAATATTCATGGATAAAATCAAAGTGAATTGTAATAGTAAAGTTTTTTACCCTTTTTAGGGTTCCATACCTCAAAAGGAAAAAGGAACCCTTATAGGATCACTTTGTTGACCTCCTGTCTGTCTGTTTGTCAAGATTTTTTTTCTCAAGAACGCGTGGTGTTAATAATTTGAAATGAATATCAAATACCCGGGTCTATTCTCGTTCAGCTGTAAAAATATCAAGCCTGTAAGTCAACATGAAGAAACGATATGAACGTTTACATCACAAATTTACGCATATTTTGCGATTTCACAAGGGGATCAAAACCTATATAGGTGAGCTGATACAATACTATTATACTGTTTTATCTACATACATACCTACTTATTTATAATACATACCAAGCATTCAGACGCAAGACAAAACAAATGCTCATCATATATATGTTTGCCCCGACGGGAATCGAGCCCGCGACCTCTAGCTTAGCAGTCAGGTGTACATATATCGTAGGAAACACCTAACATTCAAATTTAACTTATATAAAACTATTGTTATAGTACGTCTAGTATCCAAGTTAAATGGCTGTGATGTGACAGACGGAGAAAACGAAATTATAAGGTTTACGATTTCGCCATTTATTATTAAGGCTCCTTTGAGCCTTAATAATAAACAGCATTACTATGTAGTTAGTAATAGAGCTACGATGCAAGTTTATTTGTGTCTGTGGTAACTATAAACTCGTATCACTGCAATCCTGATGGAATTAGTAAACCGACCATGTTTTAGTTTGTGCACTTTACCGATATGCGTTTGATTTGCTTACCATACATACATTGCTAATGTGGTTAGCTATTTACGATTAGCAAAACTGGAAATGTTTTGGTCGATAGGTACCTACTTCCATTTGGAATAAAAATAAAAATTCTGAATATTTATTTTGTTTATGGAACGGGTATGGCAATTTTACTGACACGTCCCTAAAATCATAAAATTGTGAGCGTTTGATATTTTAAGCCTTAAAAAATATATTAGGTACTTCTATTTGAACCCAGTACGGTGGTAACTATGAATATCTCACACCATTATCTACGCGCAAATCACAGAATAAAGAAATATGAGAGTTAGAAAGTAGGAAAAAAATCAAATAACATCTTGGTTGTTAAGTTAAATTCCAATCAAACCATTTTCATCTGGTATCTATCTGAGCAATCTGTTTGAAAGCGGTGGCCTTAGAAACAGATCCTTTTGATTAAACAAATTTAAACTTTTAAGTCGTTCCAAAAAGTGTGCTGTTTGATTTTATAAGTTAAGGTAGTACTCGCGAATTAAATTACAAAATCATAAAATAATAAAGAAATTATCCACGCCTCGCAGTTTCACCCACGATGAACTTTGCGAGAACAACAATATACGCTAGCAACGCGTTATTGATAGCTCGGGTATTAATTGCAAGCGTCTGTAGGTAGTATATTATCTACTCTGAGCTAGCGTCTATAATAATCTGCGGTGACAGCTTACCTCCACGCGCTTCGTACACTTGCGTAGTCTACGTTCACTGCTTACCATCAGATGGACCGTACATTTGGATGCCAACTTGGTACAATACAAAAAAAAAAACTATATAGTTCAAGTACCTAGGTAATCTATAAAACATTGGAATATCATAATTGCATTTCTAGATTCTATGAAATTTATAGAAGAACAAAATGTAATAAATTCTTAATTAAAAATCATCACCAACGTGCGGAGAAACCAACCACGCTTGCCCCGCGAAATTATTGTTTTACTTATTATAACGCCTTGCTGCTGGTCTCTTTGGTTCAAGAGAATGCTTTCCGACGAATCTTATTAAATTTTTAATTAATGCCTATTTTGAATTTCTCGCAATTTGTTGGTTGATGTAGCGAATTATAAAGCAGGTTTTACTTACTATTTCATTCAAATAAATATTAATATAACGTATTTTCAACCCATAATAAACAACCTAGTGTGGCCGTCGTAAAGTTCCTGTTGTTCCAAATGCTCGCTACACATCACACAATAAAAAGGGGCACTTGAAACTTTACTCAGCTGTATGTTCTGTTGCCAGTTTTGAACTTTTTAATGCTACACATAATAGGACTTATTTCAATACTCGTACAAACCATTAATGAGAGCTCTACCTTTAATCTACATACCTAACCACTACCATAAGAATAATTACTTATTCCTATGCCACTACATGCTTCTCAAATAAAACAAGTGTAAGTATCATTATTTTAGCATTAGTTATTGAGCATTTAGAAACCACCTTTAAAACTATATGGTCAGTATGTTTTAGTGTGTTGCTGCGTAGAGCGTACTTAAAATGATCTCTTAAGTTAAAACCATCCAAATATTTTGGAATTATGAAAACATAATCAATTATCCTCATGTACATTACCACAATTCTTATTATATCTTACACCGAGAACATTTTTAATCACCTTAGTTTAGTATTCGTATAATTCTGATTAAAAAAGCCGTGGTGTGACCTTGTGGTTGAAGCAACAGGCCTGTCATCTGATGGGCCCGGGTTCGAGTCCCGGCCTGTACCAATGAGTTTTTCTAAGCTTAAGTACAGTGATTAATTACACCATGAGCTTTTAAAAAGAGAGGTAAGGCAATTTGGGATTTCCCGTGGGTTTTCCCATTTAAATTGGAGCCGCCCGACAGGGGACTGTACCTCCGCCTTACAGAAGACCGCAGTAAAATAACACTACTTCATGTAGTGTTGTGTTTCTGCGGTAAGTAAGGTTGCCAGTGCTCTACGAGGATACGCTGGGCTAGTAGTATTGCTGCTAGCACAGTGAGTCCTCATCAGCAACATGGTTGGCACCCCGTAGTATCCCTGGTATTGCTAGCGGCTACTTGTGTGCAAGATTTTGATATAATTTTAGTTTGTAATGAATATATGACTACTTCGCTATTTTAGCATGTACGGAGTCATAACCAAAGAGCTTTCATAGAAAATAGGAATGATATTAAAATCGAGTCGAAAATAAAGCGAAGCCACATTAATGCGGCCAATTGCGTAGTTCAAAAACTTCGTTGAGCTAAAAGTTCCTCGTTGTATTGTAGTAACAAATAAACTGGTTTGAATGATGTGATTTTCATAAAAGTTCTATTTTCAATCGAGCTCCCTTTGTTGTAACTTTGCACTACCTTTTCCACATAGATGCCTAGTTTAGTCGGCTCGGAATAACTTCCTTAATGTATTTTTTCTTAAATGTATTTTTATAAAGAGATAGTCTCTTACTATGAGTATTCGATCACTTTAAGGAGAAATATTATAATTGTATTTATTATTATATACTTGACACATATTTATCTCTATATATAAAAATGTATCCCTATTTCCCTTGGTCACGGCATACACGTAAATGGCTAGGCCGATTTCGCAAATCCTTTTTTTTTGTGTTTACTGACAGGAGTCAGTAGAAGGTTCTTATGAAAATAAAATAAAACTTTGAAAAAAGAATCGATATATTTTTAATATCGGGATAAACTAAAGGACCTTTGTTCTATGGTTTATCTGTCATATGAATTAATAATAATATTAATAATAATGCTTGGACATTATCACACAGCGCCATCTGGCCCCAAACTAAGCAAAGCTTGTACTATGGGAACCAGTAGCTGATATAATACTTATGTACTTTTTTTTTTGTAAATACATACTTATAATACATACCAAACAATTCATAGCCAAGACAGGACAACGTCTGTCGGGATAGCTAATCTTCCATAATTCCTTAGTACCTGCATTTTGATTTTATCTTACGTTAAACACCAAAGTTAATTAATACACATCAATCAAAATATATAAATATTAGGTCCTTACATATGAAATTGGCGTTTTGTATGGGAGGAACAAAAAGTCGAATATTTTTTAATATAATATATTTAATTAATCAAAGTATGAACCATTATTTTCTATGCACTTTTGCCATCTCATAGGTAGTTCATTGATCCCTTTACTAAAAAAACCAGTCGGACGGGAATCAATAAAATCTTTGAAGGCGATTTGGACTGCCCCATCGGAGTTGAATTTTTTCCCTTGCAAGAAGTTATCCAAATTTCGAAAAAAATGGTAATCTGTTGGAGCAAGGTCCGGGGAGTACGGAGGATGTCTTAGACTTTCCAATTGAAGCTCTTCTAATTTAGTAGCCGTCTGTAGCGCAGTGTGTGGTCTAGCGTTGTCGTGAAGCAGCAGTGGCGTGGAGCGATTGACCAGCCTAGGTTGTTTAGCCGCTAGCTTTTCCATCATGGTTTGCAATTCCTGACAATAGACATCAGCCGTAATAGTCTGGCCAGATTTGAAAAAACTGTAATGAACAATACCGGCACTAGTCCACCAAACGCTTACAAGTAACTTTTTTGGGGTTAATTTTCGCTTGGGGCAGGATTTGGCTGGCTGGCCAGGATCTAACCATTGCGCTGAGCGCTTCCGATTATCGTAAAGAACCCATTTTTCATCACAGGTAATGATTCGGTTTAAAATACCTTCATTATTGTGCCGGTTTAGTAATGTAACGCAGCAGTCGACGCGCGTTTGCCGGTTTGTTTCAGTCAATTCGTGAGGTACCCACCTTTCAAGCTTTTTAATCTTCCCAATTTGCTTCAAGTGAATTAAAACAGTTTTATCACTAACATTGCAGCCTGCAGCTAACTCGGACGTGGTTTGCGATGGATCCGCTTCCACAATAGCCTTCAACTCTTCATTATCAACTTGAGTCTCAGGCCGTCCACGGGGCTTGTTCTGCAGGTCGAAATTTCCAGAACGAAAACGTTGGAACCAAAAACGAACTGTGTTTTCTTTTGCAACACGACCGCCATACACATCATTCACCCTTCGAGTTGTTTCCGCAGCACTAGTGCCACGGCGGAACTCGTACTCGTAAATAATGCGATATTTAAGGTTTTCCATTTTGTAAAATGAGTGACGCAAACAGAAAAAAACAGAAGAAAAAAAACAAATGAATGACGATCATCGAAGCACAAATACATGAGTCTATAGCTGTACAAATTTGAATTTGGAATTCCTTACCAAAGAGGAGAAATTCGTGATTAAAGTGGCCAGTACGAAAAACGCCAATTTCATATGTAAGGACCTAATATATGTATATAAAAGGAAAGTATATATTTCCTTCCTTCAAGACTAGACGTACGATGGCCTGTTACGTGTCGTGAAGATTACAGTATCTAATTCTAACTTCACCGCTTGATTAGAAATGTGCCATTCTAGTAGGATTATCAGGTTACCACTGTTTATTATCAATTTGTTTGAGAGCGTCAAATACCTAGATCTAATCATTGTATCGGATATTGTTATTCAGGTGAAAATTACATTCTAGTATAAACAGCTATCGTGATCAGGAAATTTCTGGATATTGATCTGGTCTTATAGCACATTGGCTCTGTAGGTGCTTGATCTTTTGCACAACGTGAACACATTTACCGTTTAAAATGTTTTTGTTGACAGTAATGAAATTACAATCCGAGTGATGGTTATCAACACACAAACAATCTTATATTACAGACTCAGAATGATAACAAACTAGCTAATTGTTTTAGTTACTTTGCTGAGATTACAGATTACTGTCTGGAAAAGCTGTCTTCAACTTCATACGTCGTAATTTAGCCGCACAAAAGCAATAGCTCGGTAAAAAATATATACTACTTATGCTATAAATATAGCTATAACAGTACGTCAATGCTCTGTTATTTAGATAATATTTTGGCAGTTTATCTATATATAATGACACCATTTTCAGTTCTGTTTTCCTATATACACTATGATACCTAACATGAAGAATTGATACAAAACCAACTTAGAAAATATGTCGATATATCAATGGAAAAAGAGTTCAACTACCTACGCTTAGAGTTTTCAGTTATAAAGTCAAAAGCGCTGTTAGTATTGAAGTGCTTACTCCAGGAATCTGCAAAGCCGAGCCTCTTGTTAGGATCCAATCAGTTGGGATTGGGAGAGCAAAGCTAAGCAAGCCGAATTGTGCTATGATGTTTATGTATTGAGTGGTTTCTATGCTTAATTTTGATCGTGCGGTGATAAGAGTTTTTAGAAGTTTACGACAAATTATGATGGTATTATAATTTGATACATATGCATGCATATTAGACACACCTCGCATGACTAGGGTCATATAATGTGTGTCACTAATAGTCTATTTACTAAAACAATTTTATGTACAAACATACATATTTATAATAACGCCCAGTCGCGTTTGGAGTCGGCAAATGTAAACAGTAAAATAAGTTTACCAATGTTCTTATCTTCTGAGGAAGATAACGAACACGAGAGCCTTAACTTCCCATGTGATAAAGTCAAATAATAAACCTCCTATTATTTCTTCACTACTGCAACTTCCCCGTTGGGATTACTTTGATAAAGAAATAATATAGGTAATTTAACAGGGAGGGCATACTTGGGCCAAGCACAACAACTTACTACGCCTCGTTCGTTTTTTAAAAGCACAACGCAACTCAACATACACAACCAACCATTTTATTATATCTGGCATGGCTGGTGTACTGGTGTCCTGGTGTCTATTTCACCTATGTTCATTCTACCCCACGTCCCTCACGGGATAGGGTAGGCAGGATAGCGTAAGACCAATTCTACCTACTGAAACATTATGCAGCTATAAATTAATCACTCAGGTATGATAACTGATATCCATTCGTTAAATGCTTGAGGCAAGTCGGATAACAAAGGTATTAATTTGATATCCGAAAATGCGAAGGGCTTACTAATGAAAAGGGTGCCGAAAGGTTTATTCTTAGCTAGATATCGCATGATCAAATCTAAATTAGTTCTGTATCATGTTTGTTTACTCGGAAATATCCATATCCTGTTATAATTATTAATTTGTTATGCCATAAAATATTCAATATTACCTGGGAAAACGGCCATCGAATTACCAATAATGAGGAAAAAATATTATTATAGGCAGTAAAGTGCTTTTTATTACGATAAAAGGTCGTAAAGTTGTCGCCGGGCAATTTTGGAATTCATTTACATATTTTTTAATTATATTATTTTAATATGAAAGAAAGGTTGCGAAAAGAGCTACTAATATTTACATTCTAGCTGTGCCCGCGACTTCGAACGCGTGTAATTAATTATTATCAGCTATCTATAAGTCCCATACAAATCGGTCCAGCCATTCGGACTTTGTTTACAATTTCGAGCGTTTTTAATTTTTTGCGCGGAAACCAAAATATTTTACCAAAATAAAAGGAGCCTAAGTTAAGCCCTGTAAAACAGCTGCCTGCATTTTCATAACCTTGATGTTTATACCGTATAGTATTATTACAAAGCATTAATTTAAGAGCAAAAACAAATAATTCACATTATACATTGTATTCCTAAGTGACTTACTTCGCTTCAGTTGAATTCACGAAACGTATTTTACCGTATTTTCTCAGTAGGTGAGCAAAGTAAGTTTCAAACAGTGCTAACTTTTTTTCACCCTCCCGAGACATGAGACGTTTTTACAGAATAAACAGTCAGACCTGGAATATTATTGGTCTTGCAAGTCTTTACTCTATTTTGCTTACATTATCATGAATTAGGCGTTTCTGTCAGGATTGAGATAATAATTCTACTTTTGCAATGCCATTTGCTTTTTTTTATTTTCAATTTAATGATGAATTTGTTACCATGATAAATATTCATCTGCATACGGCATGTTGACCATACACGGCTATACTTTATGATTGATGGCCCCATTAACTTCGTGCCCGTTGTATTTAGAGAGGGAATGTTTGTAATAAATTTCAATTTTTGTACAAAGAATTATTGCGACAATATATCCGTGAGTGGATTGTTTGCGAACGCAATTGTGGAGAACTTTTCTACTTTGAGTAATGTAAGAAGCATTTTAATTAAAACGCATATGTCTTGGTATTCATGTGTCATAAGAATCCGTCATCACAGAAAATTACCAAGAAATATATCTTGGTAATTTTCTATGATAACGGACGACGTACGATCGAGTGAGCTTAGTGATTGTTTACTAAAGTTAGAAACCTAAATATATTTATTATTAAGAGGTACCGTAGGCCGTAGACGCCGGGGAATAAACTTAGCTTTCAGGCTTATATCTGCAAACTTTTACATTACTCTCCTTACGTAGATATTACAGCATTACTTTACCAACTGTTTATCTTCATCACATCATTTTGGGCCTTGGACTATAGGAGTACTTTTAAATAGCATTTTTATGGTAACTCTCTTACAGTGACCGTAAAAAGGTAGTCACTATATAAAAGCTATTTCTAGTACGTATTATCTGTGACGTCATTGTAAAATCCTTTGACTACAAATAGCATGGAGGGGAGGAATAAAACGAAGTCAATTCTGAAATAAGTGGAACACATCTTTCTCTCCCTGGGGATCTATCGGCGTATCGACACGGGACTTGGCGGCGTATCCCGTTCAGTCAAGTTTATTGGCGGAATTTCAATGCTTTGTCGTACGCTGTAATGACAATTTATAACCGGGGATCCGTGCGTTGCTACAAGTTCTTCTAAGGAAATGATAAATTATGTATCTATGTTGATCATTTTACCCCAGATTTAGTTTTCTTTGCGGTGCCCAGAGTTAAGTTCTCACTGTTTTGTGCTCGAATATAATTTGCATGAAACAAAGTTCTTACTCTGAGGAAAAAAAGTTAAATGGTTTTACTTATAACAATGAAGGTGCCTACTGCGCCTGCATTTCAACTAAATTGTTAAATAATTTTAAAGTTTTGTGATAAATTTAAATTGATTGCGAAACACTTTTGATTTTCTAAATTTAGTTTAGTTTAGTTTTTAAAAATATTAACTGGGCCTTAAAATGACTACGCAAAGAAACCAGATATTATAGTATCCTGGTAGAAGAAATGGGTGTGTCAATAGCATAGAGAGTTTTGTTTTATGTGTTCGATCTTTAACTGGCGGCGAGGGAAAGTGAGGTCAATTTATAAATGAGTGAGAGACATCAGTCACAGAGGACGTGGATCGGTCTTGCAATCCTAACGGGCACGAACACTTGATATATTGCCCTAGCTAGATTCACCTCCTTGACGTTTTTTTGTAATGCTTTTCCCAGTAATGGATAGTCGAAGATTTAAAGTTATTTGATGGAAGCGAGAAGTTCTATATGATTGGCTTTTAATGGTTATCAATTTAAATTTTCAGATGCGTACAAAGTTGGATCAAAATTAAATAATTATTTTTCAATTCAATTCAAAATTAAATTATGATTTTTGCATTCATGAACGAGTAGGATGCTGTTAGCGAGTAAGTTGATAATACGACCTATCTATCATACGGTCGTATTTCACTAAATATTTTTTACCAAAAATCAGTACCAATTAAATTAAATCATTGAAAAATAACAAGCTATAATTATACTCACATAACCTAACTTATTAATAAAGAACTAAATAAAAATAAAAAATAAAATTAACTAAACTAGAAAGTACAAAACTTGGATACTAAAAAATATAATTGTAATAATTATTTCATTTTGATCCAAGTTTGAACGCGTCTTAAAAGTAGATTAATAGTTTTATAACCATTGTTTTTTTTTTTAATAATATACCTAATATAATAAACTTATTTTTTGAAATTATAGTCTTATTATATCATTGAAAATACAGTTCTTAACCAGAGCTTATTGTAGTTTCGAATCAGGGAGAACATGTTTTATAGTACATTTTACAAGTAGACGACTCAATTTGGGACCTTAATAACAGAGTCACGTTAAATTATATGTAAGGCGACAAGTACATGTCAACTTTTTTAAGTGGGTGCAAACACCTAAGTAACGCGACACTCGACACGTGAAAAGCTGAAAATGGCTTGTATTATCGCGATCGGCACTTTGGAAACCGTCACCGTGCCTCTTAGTGTAGATTAAAAACATAAATACCACTTCCAAGGGGCCACGTGAACCAGCTTTCTTATCAAAAGCCGACTAAAGAGCACAACTGTGTAGCGAAGTCACGCGAACCCCCGATTAAGCGACTTTTTGTACTAAACATAGGTTTTTATAATTATTCGCTCGCTTTAAACGGGTATGTGAAGTAATCAAAGCTTTAATACATTTCAAACTTAGAAAGGATTGACCAGCGTGCATGCTTATTAAACGTAATACAATTTTATTTTACGACTAGTATTTTAAAGTTTTGTTAGCAATTGTATATGATTTTAGTTTAGTTTCGCGATTTAGTTTCAAACCTTAGTCCGACATATCGTAATTCTTTAAGGATTTTTTGAGAAAATCGGTAATAGATTGATTTATTTATTGAAATATCCAAAAACGTATTGATACGATCATATATTTAGGTAAAGTCTGGAGTGTGGAGTGAAGAGAAAGAGTGTAAAAGCCTATGCATCGGTATTGACTGCACGTCGTACGTTTATACGAAGATTTTACAACAATCCGAGAGAAGTTAATAAAAATGATTTTTTATTAATTATTATTTGTAATAATAATAATGTGAGCATTTACTCTACACTATCGACACTAATATTACACATATGAAACATTTGTATTTTTGTATGCAATAGAATATATTGTACTGATAAAAGTACTGGACCGATTTTAACAATTCTTTTGCCGTTAGAAAGCTACATTATCATTGAGTAATATAGGCAACATATTATATTGTTACGCGGGGAAAAAGCTATAGCCTATATGGGGTATGTGCTTGAACCACTGAATGCAAAGATTTAGTTTTACAGGCTTATCACAAAAATAATGATAGGGTTTTGTCAGAAAGTCACGTGATCCTAGTAATTGGTCTCAACTTTGTATATTTTATGATTTCTGATATAGTAGCTGCATTGCTTCATTCACGTTCTATAGTTCCATACGTAGCTCGATGTCGATGCAAACTCCACTTACTAAACTACTCTAATAGCTCTTTAATTAGTGCACATACTAATGGTGTGGACTACTCTACTCCTACAATTAGTATATAATACATGGTCTTGTTCACGTAACAAAGGATCTTCTGTCCTTAATGACAGTAGCAAAAAAAATAAAATATATGTTTTTCTTTATGAAAATAATGAAAATAACCATGTTATATGTCTTTAGGTACAACTCTTAATTGGATTTCTGCCGGATGATGCGAGCTATATTTTTTTTATACAACTCGGTAACGTGATAAGCTGTTGTATATGTACTAATGATGGTACAAATTCTCACATATTTTGTTGTAGATACTACCCGAAAATACCAGTATAATACCAATATTAAACATAAAATAATTTAAACTCGTTTTTGGGAAAAAACAATATTTAAGTCAATCAATAGAAATAAGCGACCTACTACAAAGTAATAACAAGAATATGATAGCCGGAACAATGTTCCTTCGTACAGGCTAATTTGATTTTGCAGCACTCGACTGTGACAATGAAAGAAAGGTATTACACCATGTTTGGCATTCAATGGATGCCTGGAATGAAACACAATAGTTTCTTGAAAGATACAATTACCGTTTAATTAACAATAACCGCAAATTCATATTATTTTAGGTAGATGTATATTTTAATTAATAGTTTGCCGCGAGCGTTATGCCAGTGATCTAACTATATTTTAAGCCTGCCAAAATCTATCCACCTGATAGTTTTGGCTACCAATTTTACCAGAAAATAAGTTATTAAAGTCTGACGGTAGTCAGATGGTACATCTGTATGACAAACGTCAACTCACTGGCGCCAAACTGTCGCTGTCATCTTACGTCAAGCAAGTGCAGTACAAGTACGTATGCAGAACCTGCGGCCGGGTCTGTCAATCTCGTATCTGCCTTCTTAGCCATATGCCCAAGAGAATACAACCGCTCCATGTGCGGCAGTGCCGTAATATTTGACGCTGCTTAAATCATCTTTTATAGACAAGCGATTGTATTCTCTTGGTTATAGATGTAAGAGGCCATATAATGATAACCATTTTAGAGGGTATTTGCACACATTATTTAATATTATTTTGGTATCCATTTGAAATATACTACAACAAGATATGTTACTTATTAGCTCACAATATACAATTTAATTAACACAAAATAATAGTCAAAGCGGGCTGAACGCAAGCTATATTTCGTACTTAAAATACAGTGAATAAAATCTTTACTTTACAGTCATACCTTTCAGCTCGTAAATTGTGTTAAATGAGCAATATGACCTGGATGTAACCTTATTCACTGTACTGAATTTACGAGTGAATTAATTTAGTTCGCTGGCTAATTTTACATGGACGAAAAGGTTAAAATTTTAAGCGGTTAAGTATCATATCTCTGGATCAGCTCTTGAATGTATAATTGCGCATGTGTATTTGATAAAAAGGAAGGATACGCATTGAGGTTATAATTTACCGGTAATTTTATTTTACCCTGCGTAAATGTCAAATGTTCCCGGGATGGGGAAATAATTTTACTCTCGGGGGTTCAAAGACGTAACATAAATTTTTGTTTTGGAATAGACAAAGTAAGACTAGATTATTTTTATTTTTAGTATTTAATATTTTAATGTTTTCAAACGGATATTAATACGTTCCGGATACGTAGGCTCGTGATATAATGAAAGCTAACTTATAATGTATTTCAGATAGTTTTTACATAGTACTACGTACAAGTATAGCGTGGTGTACAAATAAGCATAGAAGTAGATTTGGTATACGAAGAAATGAATCTTCACCCAACCATTACGAAATGCCGTTTCGAATCGCACCCGTGATAAGGATTAAATTGCAGGTACATAAAGCGTGAAGTTTGGCGAACACATTATAACAAGTTGGCTTTTCGCGACTTTGGTAATGGCGAGGGAAATTACTGTATAAATTCGATTGACTCCACCGCCACATGACATATTGGTTGATCGACGATTCGCGTGAGGCCGGCTTTATACAGCTCTTGAAATAAGTAGAAGCTGTAATAGCTGTATTAAGATTTGTTCCAGTATACGTAGTGTCAATGTCAGATCAAATCTTTAATTGTGATTTTGAGTCGTATTTATATCAATTCTAAAGATAAAATTGAATCAAATTACATTACGACGAGTATGACGCAAGTGAACGTTCAGTTTTCTAAGGATATCGCTAATTAAATGACTGTAACTATCCGTAAACACATTTAATTTTTACATTCATAACATCACCCTGTGACGTAAAAAATATTTAAGAATTATATCCAGCTCCGCGTTCAATGTAATGCAAATAGATAGTAGATATTCTATACTTTAAAATGGCATTGTTACCAACCATTTTATAAGTTTGTGATGTAGAGACACACTGTATAACATAATTCATCAGTGAAATCTATTTATTATTTTATTAAAAAATAGACCTCTTTTTAGTATTTATATGTGAAACATGTTGATTCCATTGTAAAGTATCATATTTACTTTTCTGTTGTAAATATCGTAAGCTTTTACTAAACTTATAACTTAAAATATAATGGAACAGTTTTTGCACTCAACTATGTTGATATTAACTTTTTAAAAGAAAAACTTAAATATGCAAGTGCATTTCAAAAGTCGGTCAAACTAAGATGACTAACTTTTCATTTGCGCTCGGTTGTATCTTGACCCATCCCCGTAGGTAGTTTATTATGAACAAAATCATTAAAATAAGTACCAATCCAGAGAATTAGCATTGTTAGACAGCGTAACAATGCTGCCAACATTCTTGTCACGCTGTCTTCAGAAAGAATACGCCCAGACTTAGAACAAATATCTGTAGATATTTCTTCTTTGTTTCGATACTTTTTTCCGTACAAATTACCACGCGTCTAGGGTTAAGCACTGTTCTATTTTCATTCTTCTAAGAAGAAATTAAGTTCCACAATTAGTGTATCCAAAAGTGACGATCGATAGAAAAACATAAATCATGAGTTAATCGCAAAGTTATCCGGTAATACTCGTATGAAAATATTATCCTCGCCTCAGTTAAATTCCATTGCATTCTACGATCAATATTTTTCTGAATTAAAATATTCAATCAATATTTTCAATTATAAATAGGAAGTCTCCCAAAAATATTATATTAAGTGAACGTTTTTAAAATGCAAAAATACTGTGTGAAAAGATGAGACGGTGATGAAACGATACCTACGTTCTGTTAGCCGTTCCGTAATTATGTTGAAGAGGGTAGACTATTTCACGGGGAAATTAAACGAAAACACCCGACGCCTACGGACTGCTTGGGGAACGCAAAAATGTTACACACAAATCTATAGGCTATATAGTACAACACAGAGCAGCATTCAGCCTATCACTTAATTATACTTACTGGTTCACCACTCGAAAATAAGAAGTTTGAAACTAGCGAGAAAAATATTCGATTAAATCCGATAGTGTTAGTAGATAATTAAGAAAGCTTACTTAGGTACGAATTAGTTATGTTTATGTTTTGTGTGTTCATCGGCCTTATTAATTTCATATTTAAGGACATATAGAAATTATTTACATGTTCACGAGCTTAGAACTTCATATACTAAGCAAAATTGCCGCAAAGCTTCTAAGCATACATAAAGCAGGAAAATAAATTCTCTAAGAACCCCATGGAAAATCGGCCACTATTTAGTACCAAATTAAAATTCTGCATTGTTAGCAATCGTGAGCCCTTAGGATCGCTGCGGGAAATAGGAGTTTGTACAAAGCCCTACAACGAGGCTTAGTAGCGTGTTCCTGCACTTTAGTATGGGGATTACGTACTATTTCCCGACCCTCATGAACAAATCGTATATTTTATTGGATCCTATAAGTTTATCCTGGCTTGTGATGTTTTTGCTATATTTGAGATTTTAAACAGAAACGGAAGTGGCATAAATAAATTTCACAGACAGTTGAGAATATGAAAATTATGCAAACATCGCTCCACCGTTTCTTATTAATTCAATTTTAAAGCTTAAATGTCTAGAACAAAATTAACTTCTCCTTTTATTAGAAATTGCCACGTATTTATTATTTAGTACTTGTTACTGCGCCTAATTGAAATTCAGAACTAATAATTTTCAATTTAATAAAGTCCAAAGTATGATGAAATTTAAACGAGATACCCAAGTTTCATAAGCAGACGACGCTAAGCCGAATTGGAAGCGTAAGCCTAATAATACAGAACACAACGTTTAATTAACACTGCTAATAAGATACAAAATGCATGTATACATATATACTATATTGTTAGATGAAGATGACGTCTAATGACAGTTGGTGGGGCGACGCCTTTATAAACGGTCGCGCGCTCAGTTCGGCGACTTGTTGCCGCTGGACTCTCCTGCGAGCGGAAGCTCTGCCCGTTTGATCAGCCAAATTACCTAACTTTCTGTTATTGCTCAAGTTAATTAATTTTAGATTCTGTAATCATTTAATTGTTAAGTTTAGTTACCTTCATTGTTTGCAATTTTGTTATTAAATTAAATACTAATGTTGTAGGTTACGTGATAACTCTTTTTTTATTCCTTTTCCACCTTTGATTCATAATATCAGAAGTGGGATTGGAAAACTCGCGTGTCCTAGTTCATACATCCTGATTTTATTTTGGCTGTTCAAACAATCGTCGACACATTTTTTTTTTTTCTTTTCTTTCTCCTTGTGTACCTACCCACGTTAAAAAAAAAAAAAAAAAAAAAAAACCTTATTCGTGTTTCACGTAAGTAAAAGGAGTGATAAAAGCTTGTGGTTAAGTTTAACAACGGTTCTGGTGAGTACGTTCCAATTATAAGTACGTTTTGCACTATTTTCACCCAAAAAACAATTCTATTTCGTTGTTTCGTCGTAACTACTCTGACACCTAATTGTTTTGCCTAATACATCGACCTGAACTACGCATATTCGAGAATATCTGCTTAAAACATGCCTAATAAACAGCGAAAAAGTAGGAGCCGCTCTCGAAATCGCAGCTCGCACTCTAACCAACGCGATTCGCGTCACAAACGACGCAGCCCTTCTAGCAATATTTTAACCGAAACAATGCAACAAATTTTGAATAGATTGGCGTCACTAGAGGAACAACATCACCCAGCTTCGTCACAACAAAGAGAGCCGAACGGCTGCGCTCCGGCTGCGATAGTAGCCGCGTCTGCAACGCCGCCGCCGCCTTCGCGATCGAGCATGGCTGAGTCAGCAGGCACGCTTCACGGGTATGCGGGACGTCAGGCATCGGTAGCCCCGCCCTCTCCAGAGCGTCCTGTAAGCGCCGCGGTGGACCACTCCAGCGCAGCTGATCGTATCATTGACGCTATACGATCCGTCAATATGCCGGTGAGATCTAACCAATCTTATTACATTTCCAATTTTGATCCGAGTGTCAATGACATGGAGACCTGGTGCGAGGAAGTGGACCGTGCCAAGTCTTCTAATCATTGGCACGACCATGAATGTCTGTCTCGTGTTGGCAATTGTCTAAAAGGGGATGCTAAGACGTGGCTTAACGAATGGGTAACGAACGACCGTAGTTGGAGCAACTTTAAAAAAGAATTTAAACCTTTGTGTCCTAGAAAACCAGACATAGCGAACATATTATACGAAGTTATGAGTACCAACTCTGATAAGTTCCCTACATACGCAGACTATGCTCGTCGGTCTCTTTTAAGGTTACGCATCGTTAGAGGTCTAAGCGATGAACTGATAACGGCAATAGTAATACGGGGCATTACTGACCCGCAGATACGTGCGACAGCAACTAACACCAAACTAGTGCCAAATGAGTTAGTAGAGTTTCTTTCTGTTTATGTTAAGCCAGGTACCCACAATCCTAACAAAAACTTGAATGGGTCTCGTCGTGATCATTCGCTTAGTACTAGTCGTGGGGTAGGTGATCGCAAACGCCGAGTCGAATCCGGTAAATGTTTTATATGTGGCAAATCGGGGCATAATCAGTCTAGCTGTTTCAAAAGGCCCAAGTCAACCCCTAGTAATGACACTAACACCAATAACAACACGAAAAACTTTCCTTCTCAAAGTTCAACGAAATCTGAACTGTGTAGTTTCTGTAAGAAGCCTGGACATAAAGTCGAGACTTGTTTTGCAAAAATAAAGTCGGAATCTCGAAACACCAACAATGTTAACTTTTGCCGGGAGAACCTTAGTAGTAAGCGTAACGATATCATTGTAGCCGTTATACAAGGGATCCCAGTTGATGTTCTTATTGATTCTGGTTCAAGTATTTCACTAATTTCTGCCTCTTTGTTAAAACATTTTAAATATGCGTGTAAGCCCGCCTTCAGAGTTTTGCGAGGCATCGGCGGTCAAGAAATAGAGTCTACTTATTTTGTAACTTTACCAATAGAATTTAGTGAAATAACTCTAGAAGTAGATTTGCACGTAGTCCGTCCAGAGTTTATGAACACACCGATTATTATCGGCATCGACGTCTTGAATCGAGAAGGTGTCGCGTACTTCCGAACTCGTGATCAGCAGTGCCTTATCTCTGAGTTTAACACCAAGCATGATGTTTTGACTACTTCTCAATGCCCAATTAGAACCGACTTGACGGGTGTAGAATTACAAGAATTACTTGACATGGTACGCGAATTTTCAAGATCCTTTATTAGTGGTACGGCTACTTCAACCGTTAATACCGGTAGTATGTCCATTAGACTGAATAGTAAAACACCCATCTATTACAGACCGTACCGTTTATCCTATACTGAAATTTTAAAAGTCCGCGATATCATTCGTGACCTCGTCGAAAAGAACATCATACGAGAATCCGAGTCGGAGTACGCTAGTCCGATATTGTTAGTCAAAAAGAAAGACGGTTCGGACCGTATGTGCGTGGACTATCGTAAGTTAAACGAAATTACAATAAAAGATCGCTTTCCCCTGCCACTGATAGACGACTGTATTGACCGATTAGGTAAACATAAGTTCTTTACCAGTCTCGATATGGCTACCGGGTTTCATCAGATAAGGATGGACGAAGACTCAATAGCGTTCACGGGGTTCGTGACACCGGAAGGGCATTATGAATATTTGAAAATGCCTTACGGTCTGGCGAATGCCCCGATCGTTTACCAGAGAATAATCTCAAAAACACTTCGTCAGCATCTTGAGTCTGGTGAAATCCTGGTCTATGTAGATGATGTCCTGATACTAAGTAATACGATTGAGGAGGGTTTAACGAGATTACGAAATGTACTCAAAACTTTAACAAATGCAGGATTTTCCATCAATTTAAAGAAATGTTCCTTCTTGTCAACTAAGATAGAGTACTTGGGACGCACCATAAGTCAAGGTCAGGTACGACCGAGTGAACTGAAGGTTAAAGCTTTAGTTGACGCACCTATCCCTAAGAACCTTAAACAAACTCGTCAATTATTAGGCTTAGCAAGTTACTTCCGACGATACATACCCAATTTTTCTGTTATAACTATTCCAATTACCAAACTAACTAAGAAGGGCGTGCCGTTTACTTGGGGTAGTGAACAGGAAGAAGCACGGCAAGAAATTATTGCGCAGCTTACGAGCGAACCCACGTTAGCCATTTTCGATCCCAAGTTACCCACCGAAGTCCACACGGACGCCAGTTCCATTGGGTATGGTGCAGTGCTTCTTCAAGTTCATGATAACGGACATAAACGAGTAATAGGATATTTCAGCAAACGAACCCAGGGTGCTGAGCCAAGGTACCATTCCTATGAGCTCGAAACCCTGGCAGTCGTCAAAGCCCTGCAAAATTACAGACACTATCTGGTTGGCGTTCATTTTATCATTGTGACAGACTGTAACGCTCTAAAAGCAACACAACAAAAAAAAGACTTGATACCACGCGTGGCCAGATGGTGGATGTACTTGCAGGACTTCGATTTTACGCTGGAATATCGTAAGGGGACCTCTATGTCACACGCTGATTATCTGAGTCGCAATCCAGTTAATGTTTGTGAAGTTCGTAAACAGCAGAATTGGGCTCAGATAGCGCAAACCGCAGATGAGGAAACCCAGCGTCTTATTGGGAAACTGTCTGAAGGACAGTTAGACTCAAATCATTACGTTTATAAAAATGACCTTTTGTACTATAAGTATTGTCCAGTAGGAGAGGAGCCTAGACTTCTTTGTTTTGTACCTAAAGGGCATAGGCTCAGCTTACTTAGGATATTTCACGATGAACATGAACATCCGGGTGCTGACAAAACATTGGAGCTTATTAGAAAGCATTTTTGGTTCCCCTCTCTTAAGTCATTTGTCAAAAAGTACATTGACCACTGCCTAATATGTATAACGCACAAAAAGGTTCCAAGGGCTCCTCACCAAATTATACATTCCTGGGAAAAACCATGTAATCCCTTCGAAGTTATTCATGTAGACGCATTAGGTCCACTGCCTCAGTCAGATGGTTATAAGTACGTTTTAATTGTCATAGATGCTTTTTCGAAGTATTGTCTATTATACCCTATGTTTAATCAAGACACTAGCGAATTAAAACGACAATTTTACAACGTAATTTCTTTATTCGGAGCTCCCAAGTTAATCGTAGCAGATCGTGGTCGGATGTTTCAAAGTTCCGAGTTTACTAAGTTCGTAACAGAGTTAGGCATTGACACTCATCTCATCACGCCAGAAATGCACCACTCAAACGGGCAAGTTGAACGTTACTGTCGGACTCTGCTAAACATGATTCGCATCGAGTGTAACCACCGACAGAGCAAATGGTCAGACGTTATGTGGCGGTTACAATTAGTCTTGAATATGACTAAACAAAAGACAACCAGCTTCTCGCCTCTGAACTTACTCGTTGGAATTGAGGCGGCTACACCTGTAATACGCAATCTCATCCGAGACATCGCTTTGGAAAATGCACATCCAAACCGCGAGTCATTAAGGGAAATGCATCGTCAACGAGCCTCGGAACGCCTACGAGCCAACCAGAGTCGACAAGATGAGTCTGTAAACGCTAACCGCAAGCCCCCTCGAACATTCGAAATTAACTCATTTGTTTTTGTTATAAAACAGGCACAGACAACTGGCAAGCTTGACTCATGCATGCGCGGTCCATACCGCGTGGTCAAGGCGCTTCCCCATGGTCGATATGAACTACAGCTGTTGGCGGGTTCGTACGGAAAATCGACTCAAGCTGCGGCAGAATTTATGGTGCCGTGGCGAGGGGAGTGGACTCCGGAAACATGCTCTGCATTTTTCGAGAGTGAGCTACCTTTTGTCCTTGTGACACGCTAACGTCGTGCCTATGTCATACGGACGAGTATGTATTCCTACATGTGTATAATACGCTAACGTAGTGCCTATGTTATACATATGTAGTTGACACATGATATGCTAACGTCGTGCCTATATCATGTAGTCGTTTGCGTTAATGATTATTAACACTGTTCTACCCGTTTGTACTATATGAACTATGCTAACGTCGTGCCTATGGTTCATGTCTAACTGTAACGCTGTGAGTAACTATGCTAACGTCGTGCCTATGGTTTACTACACAGTCGTGTCAGTAAAATTGCATTATCTACTTTCAGATGTAAAAATGAGTTTCATAGATATGAAACTCTACAAATGACTGTGTTATGAATGTGCCTATTTTGCTTCCGCTTTCAGACGCAGATTGCAATAACGATGATGCGGAGTCCACGCATGAACGAGCCACAGAAGGCGATGACATGCCTTCAATGCCAGATCCTGTGCCCAGCGCTTCCGGTGCGCCTAGGAGCTGCCAGCCTGAAATATGGGAGGCCGAGAACGTCCTCCAGTCAGGAGAGGCCGTGTTAGATGAAGATGACGTCTAATGACAGTTGGTGGGGCGACGCCTTTATAAACGGTCGCGCGCTCAGTTCGGCGACTTGTTGCCGCTGGACTCTCCTGCGAGCGGAAGCTCTGCCCGTTTGATCAGCCAAATTACCTAACTTTCTGTTATTGCTCAAGTTAATTAATTTTAGATTCTGTAATCATTTAATTGTTAAGTTTAGTTACCTTCATTGTTTGCAATTTTGTTATTAAATTAAATACTAATGTTGTAGGTTACGTGATAACTCTTTTTTTATTCCTTTTCCACCTTTGATTCATAATAATATTATATTTATTTAAACTATAAAATTGAATGTGTAAATTGTATTGCTGATTAATAATATGACATATTGAGAATTAGAAATACAGCGAGTGATTGTTAGGAATCTGGTATGATATGTGAGGGGTATTTTTATGATTGTCGCGATATAAGTGGAAAAATTTAAAAAATAATACATGGCCCATATGCTCTTCAGCTTTTTAATAAGGAGGTCTCACTTCGGCTGGTTTAGGACTTTCCTGACTGGCGTACTGAAACATTATCTAGCTCAGAGAATTAGCATTGCTATCCAGCGTGGCAATGCTGCCAGCATATTTGGCACTTTGGGTTGATTCAGATCTAATAACTGCGTCAGATCCGAACCACACATGTTATTTGTTTTCTTCTTATATACATTTTTGCCTACGGTTTTAAAAGCTAATGATAATTAAAACCAAATATTCCTTGCCATACAAATTGCGTTCACAAAATTGTATACTCTTCAACATTTTTGCGGCTTCATATGAAATAGGGATAAATATCACGAGTATGGTTGAGTACGTATACTAATAAAACAATATCTAAATTAAACGTGAAAACATTTCAACGCACACTTGACGTAGACAGAAGGCTTAGGTAGACATGAATCAGGTGTTTTATGATATCACATGAAAATTAGGCGGGCCAAGTTATAAGAATTAAACGGCTTCTAGCGATGAGTTCATTTTACTGACCAGATTGATACATTTACATACACTTAATAATTAACAGTTTATCACGTCGAGTCTCAATTTACGGAAACGGTGGACAGTATAGAGTACGGAGTATCTAATCTGGTTAATGAATACTAAATATATACCTCCAAATAAAATCGCTATGTATCGATGCTGTAGCCTTTGCTGATGCAATCAGTTAGACGTATGTGAGTTTTTTTATCCACACTGATCCCTCGATGTCGTCTCGGCCGCATGAGTCACATACTGGCGCCTACACCGTTGCTTTATAAGGCACGTTATTTTCAGAGTGATTATATTCCAAAATGTGTTTTCTATCTGCGACTATCTTAATTATATCGCCTTCAACTGCCTAGCAGAAACCTGTAAAAATCACAAAAAGATATTATTAAATTCACGTTACAATTATTAGTACCTAAGAAAAGGACTGCCATGATTATATTTCCACATATGTAGGCTTATCTTATATCAAATGTAATTATAAAGTAAAAGTAAAACTTCTGGGTTGTATACTCAAGTCAAGTGTTTCCTTACCTTACCCTTCCCTCTTGTAACTTGTGTTGCAGAGTGGGATATAAATTAAAAGATGCCCATTGGAAGCATCCCCTCCTTTTTATGAACCGAGGAGGTTTAAAAACTTCATTATAACTTCACGGTCGGCTACCTGCGCCCAACAATGTGTTGTTTTCATTTTGCATTTTAGTTCTATGTTATAACAGTTTCGTTTTACCAATTTGTGAATATGTTACTCGGGAGCATAAGCAAGAGTTTTACGTGGTACGAGCCGTATGATATATCTGAAACTATGTTCGATAATGCAAATATATTAATACAAAAAATAGGCCTTGAGAGGTTTATTTGTTTTCTAGAATCAAGATGTGAAATTATGTGCAGTTACTTGTGCGGCATCCAGAATATAGGTTGAGCTATGTTATGAGCTGGTATAAAACAGTGAGTGATAAAAGTTTTAAGTCTTATGAGTTATTCAATTATTATTTTAGGACTATTATGAATTTTATAATTTGTCTGTTTTATATTGTCATGGTATGTATGTACAAATAACTTGTAAAACGTAGTAAATGCGTTATTTGGTTAAAAAGTTTTTTAGTTGTCTCGAGTGAAACGCTGAATACAAATTTCGTTATCATTCATATGAACATAAAGGAGAATTCGATATGCGCGAAACGTCTGTGGGTCCCACTCATCTTTATTTGTTTTAGATTACTTTGGGCCTTGTGAAGTTCGGGACTCGGTCCGCGAACACACCCGTGGATTTATAAGGGATTTGCGAATAACAAACTTATACCGCGATGCTGGAAAAATAATCACTAAGTTTTTCAATTCGAATTTGCAACTTCGTAGGCGCTCTTATCTATTTGCAGCCATATAAAGTTTTCGAGGGCGGGAAAGTGGTGAATAGTACCTACCCCCTCGTTATGGAAATATAAATGTTACATGTAAAAATCCACAGAGGGTTCCATACTCAAAACAAACTAGGTAAAATGACAAACTTAACTTTGCCGTTGTATCCCTAGACACGGCTATAGCACCGACCGCAATTAATAGTAAATTCGCTAGTTTAGGGTTCCGTACCTCTTCCTGGCAGGATCACTTGCCTGGCACTACACTTCGCTTTTCATCTCGAGAGCATTTATAAGTCTCTGAAATTATTTTTGATCAACCCAGTAATTTAACTCTCCAATCCAGAATAAAGTTATGGATTTAGACTATCTGACACCGCGGTATCCATCTATCCAGCCTCTGTAAATAAAAGTCCTAAAATAGTTTTTCTGTTTGAACTTTAAGAACCTTCTAAGGCGTGTAAGCGAAGCCTAAATTGCTTCTTCGATTTGCTCTCGATGTCAAACCAACTACTCCCAAGTTTGGCTTTACTTGCAGTAACTACCCGCAACATATATTGTTACTTTGAAAGTTATACGGTTCACATTCAAAGTCCGCTTAATATTTCGCCTAAGCAAGTTTTTATACTTTATATCTTTTAGGTCAAGTGAATCCCTGTAATTTACATATAAAAAAACTGAAGTGCTAGCACATAAAGATACAAGTTTTAAAAGTATTGTTTTCAATATAAAGTACAGCACAAAAAAGATGATCTGTGTGTCAAGACCTTTTTTCTCAAGAACGCGTGGAGTAATCAAGTTGAAATTAATATCAAATACCAGGGTCTATGGTCTCTTTCAGCTGTGAAAATATTAAACTATAACAATCTTTCAAAAATAGAAGATTGTACTAAACCCTCGGTGCGCGAGTCCGACTCGCACTTGGCCAGTATTTATTGATTTGATCGAGTCACCTGAAATTGTAAACAACTTATTTATAAAGCCGACGATAAGCCGTATCCTGAGTTGGCTTATCAGATTACCGTATCCACATATTACTGTATCGGTTATCTATCTCAGTGCTTTAGATATTTTTAGATCTCAGTTGTAAAATGTCTTTTCACATATGCATAATCGGTACATAATACAATTTAATTGTAAATGAAAGACACTAAGATTGTTTCCATTTTGGCGCACAAATCCCTGTTTGAACTTAAGCAATGCTTTTAACTGTACATATCGACCTTTTGGGACACCTCGTAAATTCCAAGAACGGATTTTGTCCTTACGCACTGAAATATGTACGTTCAATCCCACAGTCATTGGAATGCGGGGATTCGAGCAACACATGTAAAATATCCTAGTACAACGATTTGTTCGTATAGTAGTACTATCGTGACTTTGCTCATCACTGAATGGGTATAATTAATTCTATTAAAACCTACAATATTATATTTTAGCTTTTAGGTCCTTCACCTAAAAGCCCTGTAAATCTAAAATTATTTTTTATTTCGAACTAGTTTTGTTACATGTTATTATTATTACATGCTAAATACCATTTGAATATACTTATAGAAAATCTGACAAGTTCTTGTGTTGGATTTTTTAAATATTATATCAATTTAAAAATGACTAATGTTTCGGCCTAAATACGGCATATTATGTCGTATTTAAAATGTCCTCGTACGCACATCACGCACTCCCTAAATATACGTAGATGTACATCCATAATAATTACACCGAATTCCTTTCATCACCCCTACCCAGTCAGAGAGTATAGGGCCATTTCATTTTGATCCGCATACATACATATATCCTTTGCTTTATCGTTATTCATCAAACCCTTTGTCGAAATACTTATCTTACGTATCCGCTGGTTCGAAACGCTTTAAATCCAAAACCCTTATTAATAAGCACAATCATGCTCAGAAAAACTACACATGCATTGCAACCGACACAGGAATAAATGAACATCATTTGGCTGCCACAATTGCCAAAATAAATCAACGCAACCAAATTTAATTTATAAAATTGTGTACGATTTGCCAGGCTTCTGTAACAAATCAAACGCTATGGACCGATGACACACTGTTATCAACGTGGGTCAGAGTGGTCTTGTTATGACACAAGCGACCCATCCAACTGCTGACCGCGATTACCGTTGCTTAACTTATCTATCAAATAATCATCGCAATTAAAGCTGCGCGATGAGCCCATACACTGCTTACGTGACTGTTGAGTTTTGTTGACAAGTTACTGTGTTATTAGTGTGTGTATTAGTGCTATTTGAATTGGTTTAGTGAGAGTAATTCAATTAACAAGTAACAACATTTATCTGTATGTTTATTTGTACCCGGTGCTGCTTTTGTAGAATGCGGGGTGAATGACCAGCCTATTTATCATAGTTAATTTTATATAAATGCCGAAAGGATCTAATAAAAATGATCCATTGAAATTAAAATGGCGGTAAATTTTAAATAATTCTCTTAAATAAATGTACGCAGTATTATTATCTTCTCTGAGTTATAAATATAGTGATTAAAGCAGCTCGACTGTTCTTTGCTAATATAATTCAAATACATATGTACATTGGTATGATGGTAACTTGAATTTCTTTATATCTTGGAAAAGCATTGAGTCAGTTTATTCTATTTCATGTTGAGCTTGTTCTATATCATTAATTCCTGAGTATGCATTACGTCTAACTAGGGTTTTATTAAGTTTTGCGCAATTTACACTTTAGTTTTCTATAAAAGTCATGAGAACATTGCGACTGCGTATAAGCAAACTTGTGTGTAATCTGATTTTTTTGAAGTGAGCTAAAAAGTTATCAATTATGAAAATTTATCAAGGTGCATTTCATCGTAAAATGTTCATAGTATAGTATAATATAATAAAATAAATATGTTTTAAATACCGTTAAATAAAACTACAAATAGTAATCTTGTATTATGTTCTGTGAATAAATTTATACACTAGCCCGGAATAATAGAAGGACAATATTATTGAAGTTATTCCGATTTTACATAACATATTCACATTATCTTGAGAAAATTTAAGTCGTTAATATAAATTTAAAAGAATATTATTTATTTTATTATTTATATATATTTTTATTGTGTTAAAAGTGAATACGGCGATGGCGCGCTAACGTTTTTATTAAAATTTGCATGCTTAAACGCTTAAATAATGCCAAATACTTTGTAAGTACCTACAGGATAACTATACTAAGTATAGTATAGGCACTAGGAAAGCAGCAGTTCCACGCATATGGAAATATATCAAAGTTATACCTCTCGATCGTAACATGTAACACAGATCACATTCTGCATAAACTTTGAACGTCACGCAATATGTGAGCTTTGAATAATAAACGGCGTAGGAATGGGCCTCCTAGGAGTATGGGAATTATACGGCAAATATGCCAACTGCTAAAGCGTTTTACGACCGAAATGACGCGCTGAATCGGATTTGGATCACGTCCTCGAAGAGAAGACAGTTTGACGTGTTGTCGTCGACTTGCATAAATTTGCAAGATTAAGCAGGACCTGCGGAGCACCACTCGCCCCAGATACGGTCTGTACCTATTAACATAAATGTATTCCCTTTCAACATTCGCAGTTCTCTAACCGCCAATATTTACAACGAAAATGTGCCACGCAACTTCATTTCACAGTTCAAATAATGAATGCAGATTCATTTTAACACATCTCTTTCACTCACAGTGTATGTGCTTAGCTTGTGTAATACTAGCACGGTTGTAGTACAATTATTTAGCACATGGAACATATCTCGTTCAGAGAATCAGCATTGCTATCCAGCGTGGCAATGCTGCCAGCATTCTTGGCACGCTACCGCATGATTCCGGTTTGGGTCAGATCTTTTATCTATAAGTAGTAGTAGGTAGGTTAAGATATGTTTTTGTAAATAGTTTAGCACATAAGTTTAAATAAAAACCTTACGGCAAAGAAACTTACAGCTATGAATATGGAAAGTAGGTGCATTTATTTCCAGTTTTATACGTTGCATTTTGATTACACTCACTGGTTCTAGTATAACTAAGAAATTTACAACCTGGTAAAAATATACCTAAGGACATCACACGAATGTTGTTCCCGAGCACCGATTTAAGGTTTCCAAGCTACGTAACTAAAGCTTTACTCTGCTACTACAAACGTAAGAATATTTTTTTGAGTCAATCAAAAGCTTGGTGGCCTTGTGGTATGAACCGTTCCCTGCTATGCTAGCGACGCAAGTTCCAATCCTACCGATCTGTACCAATGTGTTTGAGAAAATAACAACCTCCGAACAAAGGGTTGAGTAATTTACGTCTATGTTATTTTCAGTTTCAGTCAGTGCGACGACAAGGAAACTCTCAGTCTCATTAAAATCGTATTTAATTTGCAACAGACAAAATTCTTTTGTGAATATGAGTCAACTCACGAAATCCGCTTTATCGGACTGTGTCTGCGAGCGACACGGCTTCTGATACGTGATCGGAATACTTGCCAATTATGGGAGCTTAAGGAGTAACGCCCAGTGAGAGAATGTCAGCGCAAGCTGTGGGAGGCGGCGGACTTACATATTGAAATCATTTTTATGTTTTTAGCTTTTGAGCTTAACATGAAATGCGAAACGGTTGGTCTGCTCAGAACTGTAAGTAAGATAAAGTAACAAATTAATAAACGTACTGACACATTAATAAGCTTATTCTTCCAAAGAAAAAAGCAAAGAATTCGTTGTTTTTTATGGTTTCAAAACTTAACTCTAGAAATAATTACATTATTTCCAACCACATTACTATTCAAGCGACATAACACAGATATTGGCCCAAAGTTTTATTTGGCACCCTATTTTCTTTTCACTAATTATTTTGTGCAGTTCCCTTGCGCCTTTGATCCCTTTCCTTTATATTTTGCCTCTTCATTCAGTTCGTGGTACCCAAAACCATTTGCAGTAGCATTTTATGGAATGCCATTTTCTTAATTACTTCCAACTCGTTCTAAATTATTCCCCTAAACGAACGTTCTAGTGGTCACAGCCTTTCAGAGTATTTGAATAGGTACGAGCTGATATCTAAGCAATATCACGAAGCGTTTGTTCAATTGTGAATTTTGGTGATATAAAAATCTAAAATATATAATAAAATGTAAATTATTTGAGTAGGTAATAGAAGATTACAAATACTTATAAAAAGAGATCCAGGAGGATTTGTGAAATATAATTAATTTGGAACTGTGATTTGATGTGTTTAATGGCCATGGTGGCCTTGTGGTTGAAGCAACGGCCTGTCATCTGATGGGCCCAGGTTCAAACCCCGGCCTGTACCAATGACTTTTTCTAAGCTTTAGTATAGTGATCACACCATGAGCCTAAAAAGGGAGGTAGGGCGAATTGGGATCTCATGTGGGTTTTCCCTTTAAATTGGAGCCGCCCGGTTGAGGACTGTACCCCCACCTTACAGAAGACCGCAGTGAAATAACACTACTTTCACATAGTGTTGTGTTTCTACGGTAAGTAAGGTTGCCAGTGCTCCACGAGGATACGCTGCGCACAACTAAGTAATGCTGCTAGTACAGTGAGTTCTCATCGACAACATGGTTGGCAACCCGTTAGAGATACCACTAGTATTGCTAGCCAAACGGCTATAGACTACGGTGACTGCTTACCATCAGGTGGGCCGTATGCTTGTATGTCACCTTATAGGTATAAAAATAATCATTTTTAGGAATACGACCATACCTTGACCCAAGCGCGAAATATGAAGATGTATTCAGCTTGTTCGTGTAACAATCGGCGACAGTACTGACAGCTGCATTAGAGACGGGAACACGCCAATTTATCGGTTACGGTAAACGTTACAATTATGTGGAATGGAAAACACTCGTGTGTGCGTTTTTTGTAGCCAGTATTACCGGCATCAAATACTAATACTACTGAGTCTTTATCTACGTGAAATATATATATTTCTAACAGCAACACCTACAAAAGATGGAAGCACATGTGATTAATTTATAGGTATGTATGGAGGTTACTAAGTCCTTCGGGACCATAATATCATTAAATTGGGAGTTCAGATCTAACAATTAAAATGGACAAGTTACACATTAATATAAAAGTCAACTTACTGCTTGTTCACTTTAATGAAAAGATGTAAGATCGAAATGAGAAAGAAGCAATCTGTGGATTGCAAGCTACTGCATTCAATAAGTATGAAATTGAAAATGGTTCTTATTATTAGAACACTGGACTTGAATATTGCAACTGTATCGATCCAGTGCTAGATATAGTTCGGCTGAGATTTGACATAAAATTCAGGCAGGTCTGGAAAAAGCTGCGATTCAACGATATATTATATCATATCTTCTAAAACTGACTGCTCCGTATAATTAGCATGCGTCCGAGGGATAAAGTTTAGTGTCGCTCGTACGTTTTATACCATCAAGGTATGATATCGCCGAATAGCAAGCGCTTAGACTACGGTTGCAATTCCAAGAGTATTAATTAAACGTCTTTAAAACCAGTCTTCATTAAAAAAAAACTTTGAACCCAACGCACGTAATTTTTGCTTAGGGCAATATCTGACAAAAATAATAAACAATAAGGAATTTCTTTTCATTATTATTGTTATATTTTTTATCGGTTGTTTATTATCCAAACAAAGTGCTCGTCTGTCTATGAACATACTTTAGCAGAATTGCGAGCAGAAATATGAGAGGTTTGCAAATAATACTTATAAGACCTTTTAATATCTCCAGCAGGTGTGAATGACGTCGAGCAGAAAGAGTCGTGTTTTTAAGAGAAAAACGTTTGACGTACCCGTTTATAAGCGGATACAAATCACAGGCTATCGTAGATGTAAAGATACAATCATATTCGTAGTTATCACTATTACAGCTGTATCCCACGTTTGTTTCATAGGGGCCACAAACACGTGTAAGACGGGATGTCGCAGGCCGCCAAAAGAAACCATATAAAATTATAAATAATAGCACTGTACTACGCGGTGCGGTAGTGTTATGTAGAACCTATTTATTAGTTTATGTACTCATCGCACTCCTAGGTCAGTGGTGCGCTCTATTTTTTTCTTATGGATGCGAAATTCATAATGACTTAACATAAAGCAACACCAGACGGGCCAACCACAAAGGAACGCGGCCCGCGGGCCGCAGTATAGCTGCACTACTGAAGCAAGACTTTTTATACGACCAAGGTGACAAATACGCCTACAGATCGCCTGATGAGAAGCGGTCATCGCGACCTATTGACGGTGACGATATTTATACTCTAAGGATTAATAACTATCGCATTTCCAATCTTATCTTTAGAGACACTATATTAGCGGAATATAGGAAGAACTTCCTCATTGAGTTAGAGCGCATGCTCGAAGGATCTCTGGTAACCTTATTCATCACAGAAATACAATACCACATCGGAGTAGTTTTATCTCGCTGCGATCTTCTGTAACATGAAAGTACTACCTCAGAGATGGGCGGGTTTTGAATGGGGAGTCCCAGTTTTCAAGTTACTGCTCACTTAGTACCAACCAGGGAGCACAGATAGAATCCCATAGTATTACAGATGTGATTAGAATCCAGTCTTACCTTAACAATTACGTAAATTGTCAAAAAAATGTATGCACATGACTAACTAAAATGAAACAAAAGCATCGATTCGCTGCTAGGGTTGGTGGTTTTAACATTATAAATCAGATATACTTGAGTTAGACACAATTTATTTAAGGACTATACGTTTCCGATCTCCTTACATGGTAATATGGCGACATTGTACAAACTCATTAATTATGACTGGATATCTTTATAATTTGCTGGCGTATACCAAACAATAAGCTGTTTACTTAATTTTTAGTAGTTTATTTTTTATTTTAGCATATCAGTCTATTTGCTATTTTGAATAATTTAATGAAATGCAAAGTAATAAAACCACAGGCTGCTGCAACATTCAGATCGCGTAGCACGTGTATGTTGCACATTTGTTGCGCTGTGTTGAGTGCAGCCTCACATAATATGGCACGTTTCTCCCCAGCACCACTACGGCTTGCACAGGGAATGGACGTCTCTTAGGACGACTCTCAATAATATACACTTTTGATTATTGCACAGCTAGAAGTGGCATGGTAATTGTACATTGCATTTTATGTTACGGACTCTGATCTTCTAAGGCTATTCCACCATTGAAGGTCGGTGATTTCCAATAAGAAGAAATTTGTTCCCATTACCGTCGGATATTCGTTGCAGAAATCTAAGGCTTAAGTTGGGAATCACTTGTGTCTAGCGCAAATTTAGACAGACCTAATCTAGATTATAAGAATGGGTGGGCAGTTTAGTATATTCATTTCATTCGAGTGGTTTATTTTTCGAACGGGCTTTTCTAACAAAAAAATTATAACATCTATTTTGAAACACAAAATATAATATTAAAATATTAAATACTACTTGTTACTTGTGATTTTAACAGGCGGTTGCTTGAATTACCATTGATGCTTCACATCCTTTTAGATCAACATTTTTAACAATAATTTTATAACTAAGTTAATGATATATAAAGTTATAAGGATAATAATAAGGATTATAACCAGACAATTTAATTTTTGAACCAAATTTAATCAAAAACGGGTCAGTTATTTTCGTGCTGTAAGTAACGAGCAGTAATGGAATAACAAGTATAAATAAAAAAAATGTATGCGGTGCGTCCCGTCCTTTTATATCTATTATCTATAAAAGGACGGGACGCACCGCTAAACAATCACTCATTTCTCAGCTTTAGTTACAGAAGTTCGCTAATAAGTGGCATTAGATCAGATCATATGGCTCAATTAGTTGAGTTGCATAATAGTGCACAACCTAGCACCTCTATGAAAGAGTGTAGACCCCTGTCTAAGAATAGAATGGAAAGGTTTAGGAAGAATTTAGAATCAAAAATTTATAATTCTAAGTCTGGTGAGCCCAATGAATGTTTTCAAAAATTACATAACGTTATATGCAGTGAATTTAATAAGGCCTGTCCTAAACGAAAGATGAAGCTAAATAACAAATTGCAATATAGTAACTGGGCAACTAAAGGTATAAGGAAAAGTAGAGACACTTTGTATGAGTTGTATTATAAGAAGTCTCATACAACTAATGAAGAGTTTTACAGTTATGTGAGAAAATATTCAAAATTATTTAAAACTGTTTGTCAAATAGCAAAATCAAAATATATAAGTATTGAAATAAGTAATTCCGATGATAAAATAAAAACGGTTTGGAAAGTTATTACTAGGGAAACGGGAAAGAATGGAATTAAAGAAAAAGTAAGTACACTTAAAATTAACGAGAATCTTGTGTCGGATAAGTTAGACGTCGCAGCAGCTTTTGAGAGCTACTTTGCCAATATTCCGTCCGAAATTACAAAAAACCTTAGCTCGTGTGCAAATACAGCCGAAGGTTTACTTAAGAAATCGTTTAATTAAGTTATTCCAGAGTTTTACTTTCGACATGTAAATGCAAATGATATTATTAAAACATTTAAAACACTCAAAATTAAAAACACGGAAGATTTATGGGGACTTTCGATTAAAGTTATTCAAGCAATTCTACCAACGATTGCTCCTATACTGGCAACCATTTTTAATACTTGCATTGATCAAGGAATATTTCCTGATTTAATGAAATATAGTAAAATAATACCGATTTTTAAGGCGGGATCTAGAGAAAATCCTTCTGATTATAGACCAGTATCAATACTGCCGGCTTTGAGAAAATTATGTTAAATCAAATGTTAGGTCACTTTAATGCGCATAATATATTACATGGAGACCAATTCGGTTTTACTAAAGGTAGATCAACAAGTGACGCGGCGGCAAAATTACTGAAACATATATTTGAAGCATGGGAAAGTTCACATGATGCCCTAGGTGTATTTTGCGATCTATCTAAAGCATTTGATTGCGTTGAACATAGTACGCTACTGCTCAAACTAAAATATTATGGTATCCGCGGAAATGCCCTTGATCTTGTAGCCTCATATTTGTCCGGTCGTCAGCAAAAAGTCGGTGTCGGAGGCATAACTTCCAAAGGCACATTAATGAAAATGGGAGTTCCGCAGGGTTCAATATTAGGTCCGTTCTTATTTTTGGCATACATAAATGATCTCCCACTTGTAGTGGATAATATCTGTGACATTGTCTTATTCGTGGATGACACATCTCTGGTATTTAGAGTGAGCAGAAAAGACAAAGAAATGATAAGTCTAAATGAAACGCTAGCATCCGTTTCTAGATGGTTTGATGCCAATAACCTAGTTTTAAATTCAAAAAAGACAAATGTATACGGTTTTCTCCTCCAAACTCATCGCAGGTAGACACGAATGTACAATTGGATGGCAGAAAACTTGATTTAGTTGATAACACGATATTTCTAGGTCTAACACTAGATGCAAAATTGCAGTGGGGCTCTCACATTGAGACCTTGTCAAAGAAACTTAGTTCAGCTGCGTTTGCCATTAGGAAAGTCAGACAATTGACAGATATTGATACTGCAAAATTAGTTTATTACGGATATTTCCACAGCCTCATGTCTTATGGCGTGTTATTATGGGGATCTGCGGCGGATCTGGATACAATATTCATTCTACAAAAAAGGGCAATCAGGGCAATTTTTGCAATGGGTCCCCAAGAATCATTAAGATAATTGTTTAAGAAAATTAATATTCTCACGTTACCGGCTCTTTACATCTTTGATAACTTATTGTTTATAAAAAAGAACATTAGAAGTTTTCAGTTAAATTCAGACAACCATAATATTTATACAAGAAATAGAAAAAAAATTGTGGCTCCTAGGTTTAGACTAACAAAAGTAAATAAATCATTTATGGGAAACTGCGTCCGTTTTTACAATAAAATCCCACAATCTATTACCGAATTAAATATAATAAGTTTAAGACTCATCTAATATGATAAGTTTAAGACTCATGTCAAAAGAGTTTTGATAAATAAAGCCTATTATAAAATTAATGATTATGTAAATGATAAAAATGCTTGGAATATATAGACTCACTCTGCACAACACTCTGCACACTTTCATTTTGATATTTGTAATTTCATACCAATGTCTAGAAGAATTTTGTTACAATTTGTTGTATAATGATTGTTACATGAAAAAAAAAGACAGAGCACTGAGTTTCTTGCCGGTTCTTCTCAGGTGGCTTTTTTTCCGAACCGGTGGTAATTTAGACCTTCATAAGTGCCTTATTAGGGCCTAAACTGAATAAATGATTTTTGATTTTGATTTTGATTTTGAAGGGTCTACGTGCTGTCGTGGCGTCTTACGCGACCATCATGCTGTTACGCTGCTCCAGCATCCTGTGACGCTGCTCCAGCATCATGTGACGCTGCTCCAGCGTCCTGTGACGCTGCTCCAGCATCCGACCATCGTGCTGTGGGGCTGCTCCAGCATCCAGACCTCGATGTGACATCACGCTGCTCGACCAACGCAGCGGCACCCTGATGATGGGACGTGGAAGTCCTGAAACACGTGTTGGAAGAAACCACGCCTGAGCTCACACCTGGGCGCAGGCCGTTCAACCGTATCGCACTCATTTAAGCGGACAAAGCAAATTATAATATATTTTGTATTCTATAAATATGAATTTCCGCAAAGTAACACCTGAATCAATTCAATAGAATTGTCACTTCTGTACATTCTTTCTGCACGTTGACTGGAAGAGAAAAGCGTCGTCGCCGGCACGTGCTCCCAGGTTGAATGTTTATTGCATTGAGATTGCGGCATAACTCGCCCGCTTATAATCAAGTAAATGGATATTGTCTACACTAAATATGGGTCTCGTAATGAGATCTTAGCCCAGGAAACAATGGCTTATATAAGTATTTTAATTTGTAGTCTTTGCTAAAAATATAATTTATAGGTATAGTTCCATAAGTATTTTAACTATAATACAAGGTCTAAGAATGCCGGCAGTATCGGGCTTATCACTTGGTGTATTGAGAAAAATCACTGTGCAGAATAGGCGATGCCACCGGTATTCGTCATTGCGCTTTCCAATTCTGGTCTCATCTAAAACCTCGAAACAATATTTACTGATAACTTTGAAAAGTATTGAAAAGTAAATAGCACTTTGACTGAATTAAGAGAACGTAGATTAGCACACAAAGGTAGGATAATCGCATTAGATGTAAATTTGTATCCTCGCCTATTAATTCTCTTTGGCAAAATTCAAGCAGCAATTCTTTTTATTCTTCCTCGCAAGCTTGCGGAACGTTTTTTCCTTTGTACGACAAAGGGACGGAGGTTTGTAAGCGGAGCAAGCCCGCGACAAGGTTGGTTTTAATCCGCCATGCTGCTTTTTACGTGATACTTGTGTCAATATAATTTTAAAATGTATGCTCTGTTTAAACATGGCTCTGTATGGCCGGCACAGTTTATTTTCTAAATAAAACCTACTTCCTACAAATTGCATTACATTTATGAGAAATATAAGTGATGTCCTTCATACGTGGTCATTGATTACGAATCATTCGTGCCTTTATTAAGTAGTCCATCTATCAGATATCGAATATTTGAAAAGCATCCTTTAAAAAAATATCCGCTGGTAACTAAGCTATACT
Source organism: Falcaria lacertinaria (assembly GCA_951449985.1). Classification (NCBI taxonomy): domain Eukaryota; kingdom Metazoa; phylum Arthropoda; class Insecta; order Lepidoptera; family Drepanidae; genus Falcaria; species Falcaria lacertinaria. Next base: position 4,591,860 of record OX602113.1, on the reverse strand, counting down.
AAAAATCGTATACCAAATGTAGGAAGATACTCAATATCAAGTCATACTCTAACTTGCCCTTATCACATGTCATTTGTGGTCGGGACAATATCCTTTTTTTCAGTGGTCTCAATCGGCCGTTGTGACACTTCCTTAAAGCCATTGGTGCCAATTCTGTTGTACAAAATCACTAAACTAAACTAATTTGACAGTTTCAAAAGTATTGCTATCCTTATTTAATCCCGCACATGAGAAAGGGATAGCAAGACTTTTGGAACTGTCAAATTAGTTAAGTTCAGTAATTTTGTACAACAGAATTGACACCATTGTTTACCCAATATTGCGAAAAATCATAATGGAGGCACAGGTCACGTGACACTTATGTCAGTCACAGTCACGTGTCATTGTCACCCAGAAGTGGTAGATCACTTCAAGTATCGTTATTTCGTCTCTCATACTCAGTAATTTCTATAGCTATGTAACTGTCACGTTCACAATCGATAAATGTGGCGTAACGAAGTACTACGAAATTCGTAGCACTGCTACGTAATAGAAGGAGAGCTAGTAGGTTTTTAAGGCATATTGATTATAATCTTTCAAATACTTACTTTGGTATGTCTAAATATAAAAAAGCAGATTTGGCTGAAGGGTAGCGGGTCTAAATTAACCCTGGAATGATTGAAGCTTATGTTTCTTCACGTCATTTTCAAAATACATCGGTATATATTTTTGGTATCAATATTGCCAATACTATAATACTATTTAGTTCTGTTATTAAAATTCTCAAGGTGTCTCAAAATAATACTAATTTTTATAAGGTATTAAAATTTCAGAATGATACGCCGACATTTTTCTAAAATATTATATCATTATAAATAATATTCTGGCCTTACCCTTTAACCAGTATGTGTTTTTGTATTCACAAAGCAAAAGAAATGTGGTACAAAATTATAAGACATTTCACGGTCTTTCAAAATTATCTACCTCTCAGACTATTACATCTAGTTCTACGATTCTCACTCGTAGCGCGCGAGATCGTGACTTGAGACGTAGGTACCGATTTTCAAACGTTCTAGTTCATATTTTTACCATAAAAATGTCTAGTTTTCACATATATCCTCACAATAGTACTCCTTCTGCTCCTGTTATATGCTTAGGATATTATTTAATTGTCTCGGATACAAAACGTATGTAGTTACGGCGAATTTAAAAAAGCTAATTATCGTTCAGATCCCCTTGAAAAATAAGAAATTATCTGATTTAAAACGAAATGGCAATTTTGAAATAGAAAGCACTTGCCTATGCCATAATATTGTCTCGGTGTACCCTGGAATAAAATGTGGTAATACGTCTGGTCCCATCGCCGTAGTGACGACATGATATTTTAAAATTTGCTCACGTAACCAAGAACCACGAACGAAGGTAGATTCGTCTGCGGTGTGAATTTATTTTAAGACCTCGTTACTTTCCAGGGAACTTGACGAATGTAATTAGAACGCGATGTATGAGCGCATTGTAAGCTCATTTGTTAATTAACTCCCTTTTAAGTAGTACTGTGTTTTTCGTTACTACTTCGGAATAAGTGGTTTAAGTATCATTAAGTAGTAGAAAAGCGCGAATGTTTATATAAGTGTTCCTCTTTTTTATGTGAGGTCTACAAGTACATATTTTTCGTGGCTGAAGCGGTCGAACGATTGACTTAAGGCATAAGGAAGAATGACTTGAGAATTGAGCCATTAGGTCATTCTTGACATTTACGACTTTTCTGATCGAAATTGCGTAGATGTTGCAGATTGGAATATGCGCATAAATGGTGTGGGCTATCATCTGATATTAGGATTTAAAATATTTACGGTGAAAATTGGGGATTGAGTAATAACAAACCTCTATCTATATTTTTTTCGGGAACCTTTCAGTAATGTTGAAGACATTACTGAAAGGTTCCCGAAAAAAATTATGAAATAAAATAAATTCTTAGGTATTCTGTTGATTAAACTTAACCGTTGAATATAACTCTAAAATGAATATAGTTCTTTTGTCTAATTCTAAAACTCATAATTATAACTAAATCACGGGATTGGAAACATTGAAAAAAATATCATAACTAATCCTTTTAATATTTATTTAAATTAAGATTAAGAATATTTACGGTTTGATAAAAATATAATCGCTTTTATATTTAAAAGAGATAAAGCATTAACTTTCTGTTAATTAATAACGTTTTGTGTGTTCGTTGTTCGTTTCATTCCCGTATACATATAGTCGAAGCCGAAATGAAATAAGTTCGAATTTACAGACCATTAAATATCGCAATATTGCCAGCTAAGTAACGATTAATGTAAAATAGGTAACAATTGACTGGACAATTCCCATGTTTTAGAACAAACAAATTCGTTGAGAGCCGCGGGAATAGATGAAAGGTATTCCAAAACTTTCTATTTGCCTAATTAACTTCATTCAGGCGACCCTTTCTTGATTAGATCACGTATCGAGATGTTGAAAACGGATCTTGGGTAAATACAAACTTTCTTTTATTGTTGTTTGACGGTGAATTGACGGACCAAATGGCGGTTGACAAGTGAAATATATTTGGGGATTTAATACCTTCCATCAAAGTACAATGGAGCGCTGGATAATGGCGCGCCTTTTATTGAATTTGGTATCGCTGTTTTAATTCTATATTTCGTAGACTTTAGGTAAATGGAGTAAAATTTGTTAGACTTAATTTCGGTTCGCTTATTATACATTTTATATTGACTGTTTTAATTTAAACACGAATACACTTAGGCAACTCACTTACTTTCTACGAGTAAGAAAAAAGTGAATTTTGTAGTAAATTTGTGTTTAAAAAGTTTCTGAAAGTATCTAGACGATCAGCTTATTGGTATACAAAGTTTAACTGAGTTTGCGTCTCACATAATTACGATCATCCTTAAATTATAAAGCATGTAATCCTTCATTAAAACCTCTTGTGCTGTATGTACGAGTACAACGCTTGTATTCATGCGGCCTACTTCCAGCGCTATGAATAAATGAAGAAAACAAGAGGGAGTCTTGCGGTTACCTTTGATGTTTCTTTGAGATGTTCTTGCTTTAAATATTCCTGTTTATCCTTATATTACTCACTGCTTGGTTTATAACCACTTCACATAAAAAAAACATTAATTAATTAATTGAACTTCAAGTCCAAGGTTTCGCAGTACAGGTTTTATGGATGTCCCGGTAGTCTGGATATATAACATAATTCCTGCTGTCAATCTAGTGTGTAGCATCAGCATATACCTATCAGCACGTACTTCCACATTCATAGTCCTTGTACTAACATGTAGTATTAAGTATGTAAGCTTACACCTATGGCCATATTGTAACGATTCATCATTAGCCATTACATGACTACAACCAGTTTCAGTGTCTTATTTCATCACTTTACCTGGACCCCCGGCTTGGCACACCACATCATTATGAAAAAAAAAAATGCCGTGGTGGGCTTGTTGTTGAAGCAACGACCTGTCATTTCATGGGCCCGGGTTCAAACCCCGACATGTAACAATAAGTTTTTCTAAGATTAAGTACAGTGGTTATTCTTACCACGAGCTTAAAAAGAAAGGTAGGGCGAAATGGGATTTTCCTTGAGGTTTCCCATTAAATTTGGAGTCGCCCGGCTGGGGACAGTAGGTACATCTACCTCACAGAAGAGACCTCAGTCAAATAACACTACTGATGTAGTGTTGTGTTTTTTTGGGTGCTCCACGAGGATACGCTGCGCTAGTAGTAATGCTGCTAGCACAGTGAGTCCTCATCAACAACAAGGTTGGCATTGCCTATTAGCTACGGTGACTACTTACCATCAGATGGGCCGTACGCTTGTGTGCCACCTTTGTGGTATAAAAAAAAGAAAATCTTTAAATACGGCTCTCAAACATAAACTATTACGTCTGTGCAGGTGTTAAATATTTTAATATAATATATTATATATATACATCAAGAAAGAACGAAGGCTTTTCAGTCACAGTTAATAAATTGGGATACTTCCTGTATGCCCAGAACCTATAACTGAAAGGCCATACACTATTCGTTCTGTGCTCATTCAACCCCAAGGATCAGACTGTCTAACACAATAGTCAATTCGAGTATACTAAATCTGTATTATATATAAATTATAAGAAGAAACTGACTGACATATCAACGCACAGCCTATATGGCTGGGGTTAGAGACTTGAAATTTTTACAATAGGTGCCTTTTATGACTTAGGCATCGACTAAGGTGGGGTGTTTTGAAATACCAACCCTAAGCGGGTAAAATAGGATATTGATTTATTCACTTTACCACGCGTGCGAAGCCACTGGAATCTAGTTAACAAATACACTGCGATATTTATGTGAATTTTAAAACCCCAGCTACAATCGCATGCAATAGCCCACGCGAAATTTAGGTGAGATGTAAAACGATTCGCATTGCTGCACTTCGTCAGCAGTCCACTGAATGAATGCTCGCTAATGAACCGCTGTTACACATTCAAAAGACTTTTCCAGCTAAGCATACGTATCCCAATATAAATATTATGTGGATTATTCCAGTTCATATAAGCCAAGAGGTAATGGGTTATGCTAATGATTGCGATTCTTTTGTGAGACGAAAATCCTTTGTGTGCCATAATTTCAATTATAATGCTACAAGAACTATAGACACATGCATTAACTACCAGAAGTACTGCAATATACCAGTAGTATTTGCTCGTCTCTTTCGGGTTTTTCATATTAAAAACGCCTTATCGCAGAAACACAAGTCTACGTCAGAGTAGCGTTTTTTGGCTACTATCTTCTGTAAGGTGGAGTTAATGACTTAGTCGGGCAGCTCCAATTTATTACCCATTACGCCGACTCACTAGCTGTCACAGAATAATGGGTATTTTATTTATACCGTATACTCAAACGAAGACGCATATAAAGAGCGCTTTAGTAAAAGGGCGCCTTCAAATATGCCGCGACAATCCGCGAATGACGCGAAAATCAGGTTGAAGTATTTATCGAAACTAAATGTAAGTACAACACTACGATTCTCAAACCTACCAACAGCAGTGTACTACCAACAACAGCTGCAGCGCTGCAGACGTGCTGCCTCCCCGCGGCACCCAGCGGCAAATTTGAAGGCGCCCTAAGCGTAGTTATTTGCCACTGAAGTTTTAGAGCCTGAAAAGGCTGCAGACCAAATAGTTGAGTCCGCACTAATATTGCGTGACTTTACTGAAATGTTAATGTTGTACCGAAATATATGTAGGATTATTATTAAAGAGCATGGAAGGTATGTTTACTTTAAAATAATCTACGGTAAATAATATAGATTGTGTTATGCCTCTGCTTCAATACATTTACCAACACTAATGACCCGAATCGGCTTGGCAGGGGTACTATCTGTTATTTGTAATGTAAATATTAAAAATTGTGTGAGTAATAAAAGCAATTCTTATAATATGAAATTATATTTATATAATATTGACACTGTCACACGATTCCGATTGTGCGTTTTACTTTTTCACAGAACTTGTAACAGCTTTGATAGTTTTTGACTAAAATTGCTTTATAAACGAATTGTTATCTAAATGTAACAACGAGTTCACATAATAATAATCATATTGGACAGTGATAATGCTAATGTTAGTGTGAGTACTGGGAATTATGAATGTTCACTTTTAATTCAAATTATTTTTCATTTCCATCGCAAATTAAAATTCATAACAAAGGTGCAACAATTTAATATGCAGCTCAAACATTTGAACAAAACAGGTGTTAACAAGAGCTAAAACTAACTGCATAATATAACCCTTTGACTAAAACTTCAGAGAACCTGAACATTTTGTATGCATAAATTCATAATTTATGCATACGATATAAAATACCAGCTCGTACAAACTACTTAGGTTTGATACTTTAGCGAGGGAGGGATCTGAATCTGCATTACTACTAATAATTAATATATGACCTTTTTTGAGTCTAGTGTCTTAATGCATGGAAAAGAACTCAACACTCACCTGGATTCATATCGTATCGATGGTTGGAGCAATCCTTTCTAGGAATGTTTGAAGTTTAAGAGACAATTACTTTTTGGTTTCTAATTATTGTAATAATATAAATAAATATACACCGACATAATATATAATTATTTCCTTCTCCGCCTGTTCTACGTAGTTCCATAACAACTTTAATAATTATTCGTTCAATTGTTTAGGCGTGATTGATTAGCAAACGCACATTTTAATTTTTACAATATATTTTTTGTAGAAAAAGACGATCATTGTAAGGTGTTGGTATACACCGGTTGTGAGGTTTTCAGCTGCAGAAATATTAAAAAGCAACAAACTATTAAAATTTGTCATGGCGACCTACGTATAGGTAAATTTGTGACACATACATACAATGCACTGAAAATGTACGTAAATAAAAACTCTTCATTCGTGAGTATTCCTAGTACATAGCGCATAAGAGTGTAGTTTTCGGTATTCGTTGTCGGTTTGATTAAAGCAATAAATCGGTCGACGTCGGTTATCTGGCTACAGCTCGGAATTAAGCGGCGACTCCGCCTTGCTCCCTCGTAAATTGTCCCTCACACCTTTATTTTAACATCTTGTATAAGTATACGGAACTAATTATCTTATCGCCGTATACTTAGCTTTTTATTGCCTACAGAGTATAATAAAATATACTGTTTAACTAATTAGCTATGTAATGTTTTTGCGTCCTTCGACGGAACACTACAATAGAAATTAATGGTGACAAGTATTCATGAATGCCGGTTTTAATGATACAAATCAGCGATACAAATAATAATGTATCTACTTAAAATCTTCAGTTAAAATAATAAAATAAATACCTATATAATATGTACTCCCTGCCCCTAACCCCGTGAAGTACTTGGCGTAGTAATATGTATATTTTGGCAAAAAGTGAAACGTAACAAGTTTTTTTGCGATTTTACAAAATGAAATCCATGTTATGACGTTTACCCTAAGTAAACCAATCAACACGGTTGATGCTCTATACGTGCTGCCATACGGCGGGCTGCCATACGAACGGCATAGTGACGCCCCTATTATTTTCTACTCTTTTTGCCAGATTATTATTATTATTTGCGCACAAGCATACGGCCCACCTGATGGTAAACAATGAGTCATTTTAGCACCTTGTATAACAATCTACTATTATTGCATAGCTTTTTACTAAGATTTGGTTTTACGAATATCAGTCGCTTAAATTACTTGCGTTATGTGAATCTGCCTTTACTCACAAATAAATAAATAAGCAAATGCATACGCATTGATTATAATGTGGATTTGTAGACTACCAACAAGTTATCATGTTGTATCTAAGTGACAGCCGGGTTGGATCACTTGTAGCTCAAATATGAATCAGCCTTTGGGTGTTATCTTCATACTCCTGCAGGATACTTATTCGGATGCTAACTTAAATAATGACTGTTTTTGCCCTCTTTAAAAACCTAGGTATGTTTGAGTTTCAACCAATCTAGCTGCCTACTAGAAATATGATTGTATGAATTTTGCATAAATTTGTACACACGTTTACCATATTATAATACAGCTCTTTACGGGGATCGCTAAATGAATGGAAATGTAATTAGTTAAATTATACTACGGTTTGTAATTTATCGATATTACCAGTATAATTGGGTTCAGGTATCTATCAATTCGCATAATAAAAGAACATTTGTTGATTTATTCTCACGGAGAGGAGAGAGCTTTTTGGCCTTGTGGTATGAAGCGTTTACTGCTATTATAGCGACGCAAGTTCAAATCCTATCGGTCTGTACCAATGGGATTTTCTAAGTCACAAAATGATAAAATATTTATATTACGTTTGTGTTACATAGAATAAGCAAGAAGTATGTAAGACAAGAGTTAATATACCTTGTACCCTAAAGGTACTTGTTGTAATGATACTAATAAAGTACTAGGGAAGTAAAAGTAATCTGCTTAGTATAAAAAACAAAAGAAGGAATTCAAACTAATTGTTCTCGTGAAACAAGTCATATTAAATTCAATACTGTTACATTTTAATACTAAATCAATAAGCTTTAATGGTGCCACCGGCACCCTTTACAATAAAGAACGGTTATAATACTGTACGCCTATGGGGAGCCCTAGGGGCTAAAATCAAAATAAACAGGGGCCATCATCGGATTCCCATTTCGTCCCTTACATTTGATTTATCTGTTGAGTGCGATCAACTTGAGGCGTAATTTATTGCAACCGACGACCTCCGCTGTTAATTCTAGCGACGCGGTCAGATAACACCCCTGACACTTCTGTTTAGAGAGATACGAAAAACGTAACGAAACTAACGGTTTGTTCAAGATAAATATAGGGTTTTAGGGTATGGACGAAGTTTTTGTAGGATGACCTATGGAGATAAGACCTTACGTATACCTAGGAAGCTATATTTGTTAAATACGAATATGGTTTCTTTAATAATTTATTTATTCCACGGAAAACAACTTGAATAATAGAATAACTTGGTAACTGGAAGTAAAATGAACTTGAAATTTATATTTTTTATTATAGTATTACTTTTTTATATATTTTCTACATACTATTATAATATTAATTGGTAATTTTAGCGTATTAAATATTCCAACCGAATCATCTCACTATTATTAAATTTGCAAAGAGCTTAAGTAAATATGCATGTATAAAGTCATTACTAAATATAAATTGTGTGAGTAATTGGAATGGTTACCTCTTTGTGTTAATTAATTCAATTAATTGTAAATTTTATTCGGTGAATACAATTTCCGAGTAATGTATACTTTTAAAACATGCGACATGTTATAAAATGATGGGGACAAGAATATTTTATTATTGCTACGATTATTGCTGGACCCATCAGACGACAAGCTGTGGCTTCAACCACAAGGCCACCAAGGCTTTTTAAATCGTCTAGCTCGTAGACTTACTACCTTTTGCACCGAAAGCTCCGCTAACAATACGCACACCAGATTAATAAGTCCCGGGTTACAGCTATTTATGCAATAAAAGAACAGCAGAGTCCAAGATGTACGCCTACAATACACGAAGTCACATATTCGGGGGACAGGACAGGACTACTGAAAGTTTACACATAAATCAGTGGGCTAACTTTATTCAAACGACTCTCTGGCGACATTCGTTTGGATTTCACATCAAGCTAAACTTTGTCGAGTAGCTTCTTTGTAAAAGTGATGTGAGTTACTTCGCAGAGTTGGTTTGTCTCCTGAACACAGTATGCTGCGATGCTATCAAGGCTAACATTAAAACAAACGAGGTGCCGATGAACCGTTCGATTTCAGTGTTATTGCTGTTCGACATTGTTCCTGTTTGTTTCTCGACCATTTTGCTTTATGTTTAGCGAAAACAGAAGATACCTGCTATTATGAAAGAATTACGAATGTAATTTATCCGAGTTCTAGGAAGTTGTTGTTATATTGAAACTTTGAGTGTTTTTGCTATCTTGTTATTAAAATGTTTACGTTTGGTCGGGGCCGAGATTTCTTTAAATTTATTTATTTATTCAGGAACAAAAATTCAAAACTATACAAAAACAATTTTGCGATAATAATAATTTGACCATCCGTACAATGTAACTTTATAACATCTCCAAGTATCGTTTAATAAGTTTATTATTTATAGGAAAGCCAAAGCAAAAAATAAAATAATTAAGCTTTGTGTATGTATATTTGTAGGATAAATATCATATACTTAGATAAGTGTCAGCAAGAGCTTATCTCGAAATTGATAATATTTTATGCATAATTGTATAATAGTTAATTGGCTTTTTAGTATGTACGTTAATTAAAATTAATTCAGTCAGGACTGCACAGACTCATCCACTGCTACGTTCACGTTATAAATCCTCGAGCCGGGCAGAGTTGTGAGAACTAACGCACATGTTTATTTAAAAAGCGATGTCTGTACACATTGTCAGGCACGTTAATCACGCATTTTTTTAGAAGATAGCTCTCATCCAATAAGTTCAAATATAATTTAATCGAATTTGCTGATGTCACGGCAGACCAGTTTTGCGAATAAATAAATATTAGTTGTTATTTTTTTGTATAACTACCTATATTAGGAAACTGAAGCAAATGTCACGGTAAAATTTAATTAAAATATTATTCTAGCGATTTTTTTAAGATATTTTTTTTCAACTGAGACTTAAATAACATGTGAAGAGTTTTATGCAGTTCAATGACGAGATACCAAATTATTCTTTTAAAATGATGAGTTGATGTGTTTTTAGCACAAAAGCAGCAAACAAATATTAGACCCGCCTAGTTTATGGTTTGTCCAAATGTCTAGTTTTAGAACACCAAGAGACGACACACCCAGCACATCAACATTTGTACCTTACCAAGCTATCTAGATTAGGAACATTCTAAGCATTTAGTTGATGCCAATAACTATACGTAGGTAGGTACATTATTTTCATATTGAGAGAGAGAGTGTTATGTAGAACGCCATTGCTCTCAAGTTGAACATAATATTTTATTTTGAAGAGGTCCTTGAAGAGACCTTTTACTGAATTAAAAAATAATGTGAATAAGTGATGAGTATGTCTTCACTCCAAACACAAAATCAATAAGTTTATCTGAGAGGCTTCCAGTTTTTATTGTGGAAGTGTAATCAGATTTACGAATAAGTCGGTAAGTTGAAGCCGGGGCCGCCTTCGGCGGGTCACAAACAGGATTTTAATAAAAGTTAATTTATTCAATAAAAGCTACCGAGAGTCTGACCCGTATTCGGTATGAAATTGGAATTTGGATTTATTTTGAAGACGTCAATTGTCACTGATTGAAAATATAAACAAGTATATATTTACCACGTTTAATGTTTAGGCGGAGATAGAGAGCTTCCTTACACTAACTATGCTTCCTTGGGGCCAAGGAAATAATCGATGCTGGTATCAAGTCAATATGTACATACCTATTCGTGAAATGTATGTAGGTTATAACAAATAAGTGTTCGAAGTCGGTGTAAACAAATAAAATATTATTCGTCACGTTGATAAAAACCATAAAAAAAAATTAATTGAGCATTTAAGGTGACTTGAAATTTATTGAACAACAACAAAACTAAAGCACTGAAAGATGTATAAAGTAGGTACATCATTGGTGGTGTTGAAGTGTTAAATACCGGCTAATTAATGAATTTGAGGAATCTATTAGGACAGGTTACCGACGGGTTATTTATTTGTTCGAAGAAATTTTGAGTAAATTATATAATAAGCTGTTTAAAGTGGATACCTCCAATTCGCCGTTAAATTAAAGCGTAGGTACGTGATAGATTATGCATTTGATTTTTAAATATAGTCCTTATCTCAAACATTGCCAATTGTCTCCCATACAGTATGTATCTATCAGTTCCAGTTCTTGGTATTCATATACATAGCCTAAGCATATAATTTGATATAACATGTTATACCCTGCCCAACACGCTACTATGAAAGGTGCGGGGATTGAACCTGCGACCATGGGCACATAAGGCACGGCGATTTAAAGTTGCACGGAACATTTAACTTAAATGAAGCCATAATTCCTGAACTCATTTTAATATTGCAAAATGCTAGTTATGAATAAAATTCCAACTGTGAAATGGTTTGTAGAGCATATGGAATTTTAAATAAGTCAACGAAACTTGGAGAGCCAGTTCTCAGATAACAAAGACTATCCAACTCGGAAGTCTTGCTGCAGCACCTACTGATTTATTTGAAAAGTTACATCTTAAAAGTGTTCTCGAAGAAAGAAGACACCATATTCTGTCAAAAAGCTTACGGTTCAAATGTTCGCAGGGAGAGATCCGACACAATTGCTTTAAACAAATATTTTGATATTGTTGAAGACAGAAAGGTTTTCTTTATGATATTTCCCAACTATGTCGTGTGACGATGTACTTTTACTCCATCTACCACCTGTCACGTAGGCACTTTAATATTTTCGACGAAATGTGGGTTGTATGTTGTACACCCTTCGGGGACCCCGAAAAAAAAGGTTAGGGCTCCAGCAGGTGTAATATTACCACTAGCAAGCACTTTGCATTAAAAAATGTTAGTGGGCAGTATTTAGTACTCAATTTCAAATTATCTAATCATTATTGATAAATTGTGGTAGGGCTTATTAATAGCCTACTCTAAATTATCCACCAATTCAATGATTCGGTCAGAATTTGGAAAGAATGTCAGAAGTGCATTCAGGGAGAAGCGGGGCCGGCGTTGAAGTATGCATTGTTCTAGCGAATTTTGTATATGTATCATGGCCGTAATGCACTTCTCCGCTAGCTATGCAGACGAAATTGCCCTAAATACGTTTTGCTTCCGAAGCGATACATATTTCCTACGTAAGATGAATAGTTCACAAATTTGTTAGCAAGTTAGGAGGTTCATCATTCTCCTGCCCTTATCCCGTATTATTTGGGGTCGGCGCAAAATGTATTTCTCTTCCATCTTACTCTATCAGTCGTCATCTCTTCCTTTCATGCCATATCATTTTCACACAGCCTATCCATGTGCGTATTTTAATTTATATCTTACAAAAGAGTCGACTAAAATTTTCATATTGCAGCGATGTTTTCACGATATAGTACAGTCATTCACCACCCAGTCACTCACCCGCCAATATTATATGTCGCTGTTCTCTAGTGCTACTCAGTTCAAAATATAATTAAGGCAGATAAAGTGGTTTGCTTGATTTTTTATTTTGGTTTATTTTTTACAATAGCTTGACTTTTTACAAATTCAATGAAAATGAATTTTTGGTCTGGAATGTTTTGTTAAAATCCAGCTTTGGCCATGAAAACGATAAGTAGCAGTTACAGAAAAGGTAACCCTTATAAAAATATCAGGTTCTTAAGTAATTTAAAAAACTTAAAATATTTCATTCAGAAATAGGTACCTGGCGATAAAAAGATCCAAGATCATCGAAAATAAGACTCTTAAAGGTAGTACCCAAAAATACTAAACCAAAAATATATCATAAATCCCAGTTCCTTCACCAAATCATTGCGCCTTAATGTAATCCGCCTTACCCAGCACTAAGTACTAATGCGTGAAGTTTGGACTATGAAGGTTATGTTTTCGCTGACTCAGCGTCTACCGCTTAGACGTACCTACGCATATTCAAACATTCTACGAAGCATATTTCACTGGTAAATTATTAACCTTAGTTACCCATGTGCTGCTGTGGTGGAGACATGCCAATAGAAACATTAACTTGATTTATATTGCAATCCATTAATGGGTCGTTGTCATCTTTGAAACTATGCTCTCTCGTGACCCTTCTGATAATAAATCACTGTGTGAATATTTATATTTATTACATCGTACTTAAATAAATACTGTGACGATAAACACATGACTAGTATTTTAAAACTGAGTAAGGTAAATTGACAACGTGTTAGTAATACCCGTGTTATTAGTGTCTATTGGCTACGGTGACCGCTTACCATGAGGCGGAGGGTACGCTTGCCACTTTCGTAGTATAACAAAAAAAAAAGATTATTGTAATTGTTTCATCAGTTTATTTGAATCTTCTGCATTACAAATTTTGTTTGGGCGCCCAACGTGTTATTAATTACGTTAATAACAAAATGAACCTTCAAGATCAAAGTTACGTTAAATATTATATAGTGTTTTACTATATTACGAAACAAATGTTGGTTTGACAATTCAATCAGTCTAAGTGATTGTTTCTGTCCACACAAAACATTTTTGCTCTTCATCTTTACGTTCTGTATGTAAGTAATAATATTTGTTTAATATTCGAGTAGCACCTACGATGTAGGGAATTCTTTTATGAAATTCTCGGTGGTGGTAACGGTAAATGTATCGTCAGAATACCAAGAAAGATGATGACCTAAAAATTGTATCTCCATCAATCATTACCCCTTCACGCGTAGTATATTATCTACTCTGAGCCATTACGTTCCAATTAGAGAGTGACATCAACTAGTGACAGTAGCCATTCTCGGTTCAGTGTAACTAGGGCCATCACTGCACGTCAGACAAATCGCTGTCATTTCACCGCATGTATCATAACAATCAAAGTGACCTGAAATTGCCGCTGTAATAAACGGCGACCGGCTAAATAATTAACATATAAACAGTTAGCGTGGCTTAAAATATCAGTGCAGTTGAGATTTTTTTGTTATTCCGCCAGCAGTTTTATTACCACCTTAAAAATCTTCATACTTTTAGTTTCTATCGTTTGGAAGTTTTTAGGGCTCCGTACCAGAAGGGTAAGCAACGGCACCCTTACTACTAAGCCTCCGCTGTTTGTCCGTCCGTACAACCGTCCATCTGTCTGTCAGCGAGCTGTATCTCATGATCCGTAATAGAGAGGCAGTTGAAATTGTAAAAGAATATGTCTATGAAAATTTAAAAACTATAATCTTGTTATATTGTTTTTTTTAATTAAATCTTGTACGATTATGCGTGTCCGGCTTGCACTTGGACAGGTTTTCTGACTCTCTTCTATTGGATGACTACATGAATTAGATAATGATCAGGTATCACTAGAGAATGTTCATTTGCAACTGACCGTTGTAGTAAAAATACAGTTAAGCAAAAAACCCATCTTCAAACTGTCACATGAATAATAGGTAAAGGGGATTTCGTCTGGTACGTTATCGCAATGAAGCTTCTTGACAGTTCCATAGCTTAAAAATGTTTGTCTGTGTCATTCAGTTGCAATATTGTATCGTATATTGTTTTTTGATATTTTAATAAATAACTTTCAATTTTTTAAATTTTAAGATATTCTCTTTAAATTTAGTATTATCTTCAGTGTTTCGCCAAACTGACAACTAGCAAAATAAATGCCAAAATTGCGTGACCTCACGTTTTTATTTAAAAACATAATTAAAATAAGGTTTAGGATCTTTAGTTTGTCGGCTTGATGCGTTGGCGACTTAAAGATAACGTGTTAGATAAATTTAAAGTAAAGGGTTTTCGAACAGCAGAAAATTTCGTTTTATGTGTCATAATTAACTTAATTGAGTTACTGTACTATCAGGTGTAGAGAAGAGCCTCTATTGCAGTGTTTACTAGTTGCGGTGGGTATAATAATTTATGCGTTACGGGGCAGACGACCAACTCTATGCACGCGACTAATTCGTGTCCGCCCAACTGTATATAATTCGACTAAGCTTCAACTTTTAGTAGTAACTTTATTATGCAAATTTCGTTAGCTTGATTACATTTTGACTGTGTAGGCTTATTATATATTTGTTTTGTCCGCGTAAGATTCACTAAAATACACAAAAAGCATAAATTGCTCACTAAATTCCGTTTACAATGAAATGTTTTTTTGGGAATTTGTTATGGTAATGTTTAGCGCGTACCTTTATGAAATGAAAAAAAAATCAAGTAAAAATCTACTATGGTACTCCAAAATAGACATACAACGTACAAATTAGTTAATTTACCTCTTTAGACATTATATTTTTGTCTCTGCGAAGGTAATCAATTTTTCAACGATAAAATAATAATGTTCCATTATATGAAAACATAACTCATCGTAATTTAAAATTAAACAAGGAATTATACATTCAAAGCACTGCTTGGATCGGAATGGAATTCGCAAACGAAATAAATAGCCCAGAAACAGATAAAGCTTTCTCTAAAATCAAAGAGTTTCAGTCAAAGTGGCTTTATTTGTGAATCAATTTATTTGGGCTTAAGTGAATAACGTGGTCGAGATAACTTTGCGTTTTCACTCAGTGTCATTTAAATTAACTGAACCCCAATGTTACTGTGAAAAACACGCCTAGTTTAAATTAATCACATTTCACTGTTAACTTTGTATTGTCGAGCGATTGATCATTCTTTTTTGACATAAAGAATTACATGGTAAATAAATATGGCCAGAAGTGTTGCCAACGGCTATTTAAAAAAATGCCGTTGAAAATTAATTTCATGCTTAGGACGATTGCTAATATTCTTAAAAAATTGAGATGACGGACTTTTTGAGCTAGGGGAGTGAAAATGTTTTTTGTTACTTATTTTTAGCAATAGTTGTCGCTCATTTTTATAGCACACCCATATAAAAATACCGTAATATTATTTTTGTTCATGATCCTTCAAGCTGTATTTATTAACTGCCTAAAATTACTATATCCGCTTATGGTACTCTATGGTTCATCGGTAAAAAATATTCAGGACGATCCTTTTATGATGAACGGTATGACCTAGATATCAACAAAGGAATTCTAGAGACTTTGGAATTAGCAAGATTTGCTTGCTCTAGTAAATTGGTTAACCAAGTCAACCAAAATATATTTCTGTCTCGTATTTAATGTAAGCTACTAGATTTCTCCGCGTATTTCCCGTGTAAAAATAGCTTACATTAATTATAGCTTGGGATATGTTCTCAGGGCTAATAGTGTAATTTTCAATTAAAATGTTCAATATTGAAATTACTGGCCAATGGTCTGAGAAACGTTACGTATCAGTCTCAAAATGTTAATCAAAAAATAATAATACACCTCAATCGCTAATACACCTAATACAGTTATAATTGTGTGTATATTGAGTTTGTAAGTAAACTTTTATAGCAAATTTCCCCTATAGTAGTGTAGCTGTTAGTGAAACCCATAGATCTTGTGTAACAAGTCGACCCGGGCGAAAACACCCGCTGGGAAATTTTGCCACAACTCCGGAGGCGGTCGGTTGTCAACCGACGCTCGTTCATTATGTGTAAAAATATACTAAACGAGTAACCCTTGCTGACGCTACATTGATTTACATATTTTAAAACCAGAGATTTTTTGCACACCTCAATTAGCTTCACTTGTGTATATAATATATGAATATAATGGAATACTTCAGCGTATTTTTTTCCGATTTCTAGATGACTGTTAGATGATTATAATGAAAATTTGCACACGTAATAAAATCAAATGCCAATACAATAATTGCTCTGCACTTAAGACTGTCCGATGCTTAGATCAAAAATAACCATTCTATTGGTATTCTAGACTCGAATTTGCTTTATTTATTACTCAATATTATTCAAAATAATCGTCTGTAAATGGGTAATAGGTGAGTTGGTTTAAAATTGTCGCAAAAAGGTTTTTATATCTTATGTTTTTATGCCTGAAGGTACCTTCATGCTATCTTCAATAAATATAAGCTTTTACCTAACTTCGAACCACCAACTGGGTTGTATATTCAGGTCATCGAAACATCTGGCAGGAGCGCTCCACATCACACTTTACGAACCTTGTCTCCTTTCTCCAACACGTGTTCTCTAACGGTTGTTAGTTCTGAAACAGCTTTGCCACAAATAAAGCTGATTCGAGCGACCAATAGGCATACACTTAAAAAAACGGGAAGTTTAAATCAAATTCTAGGAGCCTGTATAATATTCCTATATGAACTGCTACGCTAGGGTCGCGAGTTCGACTCCCACCGGGGAAAACATTTATGTGACCAACATGTTAGCCTTGCGTCTGGGTGTTTGGTATGTATTATTTACAAAATAAAATACATAAGTATTATATCATCTACTGGTTCCCTTAGTATAAGCTTTACTTAGTTTGGGGCCAGATGGCGGTGTGTGATAATGTCCAAACAATATATTTATACTATGAATTAAAATTCAGTTATGATTTTTAAAATTGAACCCTTAAAGGTATAAAATGGGGACGATTTTTATAAAAAAAGGCCGTCATTTTTGTCTTAAAAAAATAGTAATGGTCTAGTTTCTGCCAATTTATGGTTGAAGTTGGATGTCAAAGTTTATATGAAAACTAAAAAAACCGCGATCCGCGTACTAAAGTGGTTTTACAAGTCAAAAGCCATATTCAATAATCAATTTAGGCAAATTATGCCAGGTGCTACGTGTAAATAACTTGGCTAGGTCGAATATAAAGTCCCATATATATCACTGTGTAATGTTATAAGAGCAATAAAGTAAATCCTAGGTCGTTCATCAAGTCAACGTATCACGTAATTATTACATTCTCATAACAAATTGTTTTCATAACCCAAAGCGGACATTAAAAGGAGCATACATAAATTCTGACCGTAATAATTTGGCTACGTTAAAATCCCCTGTAGTTAATAGGCCCCCTTGTTATATAATATCGTACATTATATCAAATTCTTCCATAAATTATATAATTTATGGAAGAATTTGTTCGCATGATACACAAATAAAATCTTCCATAAACATACTCAATCAATATCAACGGAATTGAAACATAAACCCTTTAGAAACATTGAGTTGTAGTAGTTTTGTATGCCCTTTTTGGATTTGCATGCCCTTATTTCGATTTTCAAGTAAAATGTTATTATAACTGTGATTATTTCCAGAGACTATAAAACGCTCGACTTATTTTAATGCGAGCTCCAGAGGCAGAGATTTAAATATCGTATATGGATATGAATAAAAAATACATTACCTGTTTTTTATCGAGTTTTCTTATTTCGTTTCGTCCCTAAAAACGCTTGGTTGGTATAATAACATTATGAGTATAATTATACCTCAATAAAATGTTATTTAAAATATATACTATGATTGAAGTAGTATTTGGATTAAATATTTTTTTTAAAGTTCTTCATTGTTTAAAAAACATTTACTAAATATAATATTTAGTGGACTGGTACAAAACTATTTTCTTTTGAAAGTATACTTCATTACAGTTATAATAAGATAACATTACCTTTTTATTGCCATTCAAGAACTTATAATTTGAAATACGAAACTAATGAGACAGCTGACAGATGAATGAAATGGTTTGAAAGAATCTCATAAAAAAAAAGTCTTATAAAATTCTTCAAGTAGTATTTAACTTGCAAAATCCGTATCAAAAGAGCTGTAATTACAGTAAACACGGAAAGGCTTACAGTGAACGTTGCCCACATAAAGGGGTAGCTCGTTCGTAAAAATTCACGTGACTAGCCTAACAGCACTAATTTGACGCATCAAAAGCAAGAGTCATTTAGCATTATGTTAAAAGTTTACGACTGATAAGTGTTATACCTATAACATTTGATGTTGCGTGAGTGGCGCATCTCGCCTCAGATTTTTCACGGGTGACTTTTATATATTTCGGGTATTTATTATAAGGTAATAGAAAATTTCCTGTCAGTGGCATACACTGTTTTTACAGTGTTAGCGATAAGTAATTATAAAATTATAAGACGAATTAAATGTTAAATTTTATTAGAAGAAAACAGTGTTTTTTTTCATAAAAAAAATATTGGATCAAATATTTTTATATAACATGGAAAACATTTCGATATCATATATGTATCTTTCCTACAAACAAACTTCTTTAAAGTGAAAGCCTGCGCATAAAACCAATTAATATAACGAACCTCTCCAGTGAATCGAATTATTTCTTAGGCACTACCTCCACCGAATAGAAAAAGGCAATTTGCTGGTGACATAATTAATCGAGAAGTAATACGCTGGGAGTAACTACATTATTAATGAAATTGTGCCATCTCTTTCTCACCCGAACTTTATAGGGCTCTTCCTTCTCTTCGGTAACGTCGCCTTGTTTGCCTACTTATTACTCTATTTAATTAACTTTCTGTATTGAATTCGCTTGACTAGTGGAAGTAAAATAGTCCTTAATAGAATAAGGAGATTTCAAATTGGTGACGTACTACTCTCAATTTAGGTATAATTATTTTTGTTGCATGTTTCGTTTAATGAGAACTAATTGTACTACTAGTTCTTATATGGTCACGAGTACCTAAAGCATATCCTCAAATAAGCTCTGGAAATATTTGCGACTGCGATGTTCTGTAAAGTGGAGGTACTGATATTCCGTTCATGGTTCGCAGGAGGAAGCTCCTCTGAAACCGAACAGTACTTAAGTGTCATAAACTGATTCAAAGAGTTGTAAACAAAATTAACATACATTAAGGAAACGCAAACCTTTGCCAAGTTCGCACGTACCTGTGTATTAAGTATATAATGCCGCTAATGTACTCCGCACTGCCAACTTTTAAGTACACTTGAACCATTCTCTTGGGCATGAATTTAACGATCCGCCAAGTCGTAAGCAGTTTACCATGCACACAAGGCAATATATTCCGTAAATAGATAATAATGCCAGCTAAATTGCCTAATGTGTCTTGCTGTGCAACACAGTTGCAAGTGGGAACATCCGTACTTTTTTCATCATATGCCATTGAGAAGAAATGCGGGCGCGGGCGGAAAGACATTTGGAAAATGGTTGTTAACAGATTTATCGCTGTCGCACTATGTCTGACCGACCGAGTTACCAATATATCTGAGTTAACAGACTGTGCATGTGTGAACAGAAGAATACATTTATATGGACTAAGCGCTGGACGTGTTACACAGTGTTATTCTTCTATCGCCGACATTAGGTTTCATATGTGTGACCGTTACGTGTAGACCAATCATCATTGTCGCTCTGGCTTTATTCCAAATAACCAGACTGGATGTTGCTACAAGATCTTTCATAAAACGACTGTCATTTGACCTTAGTAAACCTGTTTTACAATGAAAATCAGCGTAATTACTTGATTTATCCACGTATAACAAGAATTATTTTATTTAAATTTGACCTAAAACAAACATAACAGCACTGAATATTTAAAATATTAATTCGTGAAGGTTTGTGTCACGTTGCGAATGTTGTGATGCGCGACCTCCATTATCCACTCGTGTCGTGATGAATGATCTCGTCACTGACATAAAACAGCGTGAAGATGATTAATGTCTACCATAATTATTCGACCGGCTCTCTAATGGCGAGTGGCTGTGTAATAACCCTCTATCTGCCCCCAATAATAGTGCGGTTGGTCTCGCGCGCTTCCCTCTGGTGCCGCGCTCCCATTGACGATATGAATATGAAATATTAGGTCCTTACTTATGAAATTGGCGTTTTGTATGGGAGGAACAAAAAGTCGAATATTTTTTAATATAATATATTTAATTAATCAAAGTATGAACCATTATTTTCTATGCACTTTTGCCATCTCATAGGTAGTTCATTGATCCCTTTACTAAAAAAACCAGTCGGACGGGAATCAATAAAATCTTTGAAGGCGATTTGGACTGCCCCATCGGAGTTGAATTTTTTCCCTTGCAAGAAGTTATCCAAATTTCGAAAAAAATGGTAATCTGTTGGAGCAAGGTCCGGGGAGTACGGAGGATGTCTTAGACTTTCCAATTGAAGCTCTTCTAATTTAGTAGCCGTCTGTAGCGCAGTGTGTGGTTTAACGTTGTCGTGAAGCAGCAGTGGCGTGGAGCGATTGACCAGCCTAGGTTGTTTAGCCGCTAGCTTTTCCATCATGGTTTGCAATTCCTGACAATAGACATCAGCCGTAATAGTCTGGCCAGATTTGAAAAAACTGTAATGAACAATACCGGCACTAGTCCACCAAACGCTTACAAGTAACTTTTTTGGGGTTAATTTTCGCTTGGGGCAGGATTTGGCTGGCTGGCCAGGATCTAACCATTGCGCTGAGCGCTTCCGATTATCGTAAAGAACCCATTTTTCATCACAGGTAATGATTCGGTTTAAAATACCTTCATTATTGTGCCGGTTTAGTAATGTAACGCAGCAGTCGACGCGCGTTTGCCGGTTTGTTTCAGTCAATTCGTGAGGTACCCACCTTTCAAGCTTTTTAATCTTCCCAATTTGCTTCAAGTGAATTAAAACAGTTTTATCACTAACATTGCAGCCTGCAGCTAACTCGGACGTGGTTTGCGATGGATCCGCTTCCACAATAGCCTTCAACTCTTCATTATCAACTTGAGTCTCAGGCCGTCCACGGGGCTTGTTCTGCAGGTCGAAATTTCCAGAACGAAAACGTTGGAACCAAAAACGAACTGTGTTTTCTTTTGCAACACGACCGCCATACACATCATTCACCCTTCGAGTTGTTTCCGCAGCACTAGTGCCACGGCGGAACTCGTACTCGTAAATAATGCGATATTTAAGGTTTTCCATTTTGTAAAATGAGTGACGCAAACAGAAAAAAACAGAAGAAAAAAAACAAATTAATGACGATCATCGAAGCACAAATACATGAGTCTATAGCTGTACAAATTTGAATTTGGAATTCCTTACCAAAGAGGAGAAATTCGTGATTAAAGTGGCCAGTACGAAAAACGCCAATTTCATATGTAAGGACCTAATACTGATAACTGCTACAGAATGTTTTACTAAAAAGTGTTGCGATCATTACTCATTTCAGTATTTTGAAATCGAAATGCTCTATTAAGTTGTTTATTTCTTAGGGGTTCGTCGCAAAGTTTTCAATGCGCATATCGATCGCTCTCCGAAAGCAAACTAATTGCCAGTAGATAGATGGGTGACCTATGCCATACCAAGTTCCCTCCAAGAAGAACATCTTAAGCCGTAAAGGTCCTACTTTAATTGCGTTAGATGCCTGTTAGAAGCAAATAACATGACTCCCACTAACGTTTATAAAAAGCTATAACTTTTTATACATACAAGATACATTTTATTATAATATTGTGTTTGAAATATAAATGAAAACATACACGATATTTGTGGGACGACCAAATAAAGCATTATGACTAGAGGAGAATGAAAGTAGTAATAATCTGACATGATTTTTTAAATTAACTGAAACTATTTTATTTATATTGTTTTAATAAAAAATACGTTTTACGAGTTAAATATGACAACAATTTTGAAGTTTCAATTTGTAATCGCTTACGAAATCGAGTCAATATTGATCAATGGTCCCGCGTATTACTTCACAGTTCGAGGGTAAATTTAATTCATGTCTTTGAACGCCAGTAACGTCTAGTAATGGTGTTTGGGCTCGTTAGCGCACCCTTGCCGAAGATTCTATAGTAATCCGATTTCATTGCTAGTTCCGACAAATTTGCGGTCCGTTGAGTCGTGGCCGATGCCGTATTCCCGGCGATGGCCGAACACGCTTCTAATCGACGATGGATATTACATATCCCGCTCATACTCTCCACGAGAGAAAGAGAAGTGACGTGGTGATTAAAGAGCTCGTTTTCTGTTACGATATATGTAAGTTGCTGGAGGCTGTCCAGCGTAAATACACTCATGTTAATCTGCTTATGTGGAGTACCTCGTCCTCTACAATGATTATAACGGTTTGGTACGTGGATCCTGATTTGGGTCTGAGTGTCATATTGGTTGATTTAATGAGAAACGAAAATATTTTATTCATGAAGGGTTTTTGTGCAAACAAACGCAAGGAAAACGACAAAATTTTGCATTTATTGTATTACTAGCTTTTCCCCGGTACTTCGCCCGCGTAGCAATAGGATAGTTTTCTCACCATTTTCCGCTGAATTACTATTCTATAATACATAGCATGTCACTGATTTGCAGTGGACAATTGGACATCTGCGTGTTGCGTGAAAAATCGGCGTGTTGCGTGAAAAATTGCGGCAGATGGCGTAGTTCTAAACCGTTTTTAGTTTAAGTGAATTTTACTGATATTTCAATAGTTATTCTGCCATTTGAGGTGGAGACGAATCCAACAAATCTGAGATGGTTAAAATTGGTAAAGAGCTTAACTGAATATTCTTAAGATTAAAAGCTCTATTTAGACATCATAGCTTTGTCGGTTATTATTAGTGAGTGTCTAACAGCCTGAGAATCTATTAGTAGTTTACAAACAGTTTGAATATCGTGCTTCACAGCAATAAACCTGATATTAAGTCATTAAGCTAATAACACGTATAATTAATTCATAGTGAAGGACTTTGCTTAAAATTTAATTCTGAGCTGTCAAATTCAATTGTCGTTATCTATCAAGTATCTAGCCTGGATAAATATCTGTGTTTGACATAAAATTAATTTATAATCTATGTTTTAAATCAGGGCTGTCCAAGCAGCGGCCCGCGGCGCATGTTTTAATCAGAAAATAGTTTTGAAAAATTTATTTTCATTCTTGTAATTTCCATTCGCATGATTTCGGGGAATGTATAAAGAAATGGTTAATCTGTATTATTTCTACTTGAAAACTGAAAAAAAAAATCTGCGCCCCCCAGCTTTTGTAGTAAATTTTATTAGCTCGCGAAGGTATCGAGTTTAGACAGCCCTGTTTTAAATTATGATTTTAATCTCAAAGATTCTGTCTGTGGTACGTGTGGATTATTTATTTAGACGTTTTCCAACCTTATAGCAAAACTAGACGCTTACTTATGATATACTAGCTTTTGCCCGTGGCTTCACTAATGACCTGGGGAAGGTCATATCCTTCCCCAGGTTTATTATCTATCTTATTGCCATATTTTATTTTGTACATTGACTCCGCGAGTGCACTCCTGACATCCCTAGACCACACGCAACTGAACTCTTGTTGTAACCGCCTTCACAGCCGGTGGTGTTGTATATTGTACAGTGTACTACTTTTTAAGAGAGGTAGAATGTAACTTGCTTGATTGGGAATTTAGCTCTACCAGACAGAAAATCGTAGTCAAACAGAACTGTTTGCAATGTAGCGCATTTCTATGCTACGGTAAGTATGTTAAAAGTAGAGGGATTCAGACATCTCCTACGTTCAAACTTGACAAAAATATTGTTAAATAGAAATCTTTGAGATTATCCAAAACAACAATGATAAATCGGCTATACACTTTATTTATGGGCACAACAAGGTCTTTCTGTTCCTATTTACCACTCCTCTGTAAGTGAGGATTATAGACGTTTGGCGTTATGAATTCGTGATAAGTGCCACTCCATTCGGCCAACTATTCAGGGCGAGGGACTTAGTACCTACCTACAACCGTAATCGACTTGTCGCGTGACCATCAGACGCTTCAATTAACGAAATGGATAATATCGGGCGACAAAATTATATTTCGTGATTAATAAATTAATCATGATTCTTACAAACATGTCTTTGTTTAATTTTAATGAAGTTAGTTTTGTAAATAATGTGAATACTCGATCAATATAACCATAACAAAGTGAAACCTGAAATAGAAATGTTCAAGTATTAGAAGCCGTGGTGGCCTTGTGGTTGAAGCAATGGCTTGTCATCTGATGGGCCCAGGTTCAAATCCCGGCCTATACCAATGAGTTTTTATAAGCACAAGTACAGTGATTAATCACACCATGAGCCATAAAATAGAGGTAGGGCGAATTGGGATCTCCCGTTGGTTTTCCCATTAATATTGGAGACGCCCGACTGGCGACTGTACCTTACAGAAGACTGCAGTGAAATAGCACTACTTTGATGTAGTGTTGTGTTTCTGCGGTAAGTAAGGTTGCCAGTGGTCCAAGAAGATACGCTGGGCTAGTAGTAATAAAATATAACCACCAGGGTTGGCAACTCGTTAGTGATACCCCTGGTATTGCTAGCATCTATAGGTTACTGCTTACCATCAGGTGGGCCGTATGTATCTGTGACACCTTTGTGGCCAAAAAAAAAGTTACCTGATATCTATATTTTGTCACGATCAGTGTGCCATAAGAATCTTTGCATAAATTCGTTACTGGAATAAATATAGTCACAAAACAACTACAATGAAATACATCTATGAAGCCGGCTCGATACCTCAAGGCAGACTTTGTGAAATCATCGACAATAACACAAAGGACTATCAAAATAAACCAACGGGCCAATTTTGCCGCTTTAGCTGTCGAATCCAACAGTCTGTACAATGCACGGCCGGGGACTATGAAAAGTGCCGTAGTCGAATTGCAAATTAGCGCATTCAACCGGTCACCCAAACCGGCCTGTCTGTCCGCATGCCAGACCATGCTTTCCAACAAATACACCGCACGCACACACACTTAAATTAAATGCATTCATTAATCAGCTTGTCTATTGTACAAGCAAACTGATCGAATATATTATAAGGCCACGGTATTTTGCATTTGCATTGTACTGGATGTCAATTTAATATTTTACGATTGGCCGTTGGAGGTCTGACCAGAAGCTTCGGAGTGATTTAACAAATAGGTTTGATATATAAATCGCGCTTCACATTTTGTGCTTTATCTTTATGTACTACTCAATCAAATCGACAAATTAGGAATGGTAATTGAAAAGAAAACTAAAACTTTGTATTATGACGTATAACATTTACTTCCAAATTACCTACAATATGTTAGAACATAATACTGTAATTAAGCTATTGTATAAAATAAGTGGACGTCAGTAATATTATATCTTTTAACTGAAAATACGTAGTTACAACTTCGTTAATTCTTCTCAAAGTTATTAAGTTTATTTTTAGAAGACTGCCACTGACAGTTTAAGGTTGAACATAATTCGTCTTAGAAATATTCAAATTGTATTGAATTATGGAGAGCTCTATTGTTACTTAAATAACTTTAAACAGTCACTTACCTAAGAGATGATCCTACTCCTGTGTAGTGTTGTCCTGTGTTGTATTTCTGAGGTGAGTACCAGAGCACCTGAGGAGACGCTTTCCCCTTGCTTGTCCCTTACCAGGGCTTCTTATTTGACCTCCACGTGACTGCAGTTTTAACTTTCATGAATTTATACTAGCTTTTTCCTGCGGCTTCGCACGCGTGGCAAAGTGAATAATGCAACATGTACCTATTTTTTTTTTTTTTCATTTTGTATTTAATATACATATATCAGTGAATGTACATGTACCTATATCGAAAATTCTAAATGATCGCTTTTTCCCACTGCTATCTATTTTTATGGATTTAACTTCAAAAATGACGGATTTTCATAAGAACTTTCATCCCCTATTTTACCTACCCTACCCTTCCTTTCATTCCTTTCTTTCTATGTATTTTAGCTGTTGATGGATTTTCTATCTTCATTTATGTACTAAATGTGAAACAAAACCTCAAACGCATGTCTATTATTGAACACAGTCACTCATCTATAAACCCGTTTTGCATTTAAAGTTAAACAGATGCCAATAGTGTTGCACAAACCACATTTTAACCGGACTTGCCCAGCGTATCGACATAAAACGCGGTTAATTCAACGGGCTCCATTTTCATCTACTATGTGAATTTCTCATCGCGGTACTCGAGTAAATACATTTTATTTGACAAAAGTAAAGATGTTTCCGAGTCACAAAATAAGAACCGGCAAATAGAATACAATCACAGTAAGTGCACCTTTAAGAGTGCAGTCGGTTATTTCTGTGGATCTCTCAAAAATCCTCCCCTAAAATGTTCTAGCATTATTCAGTTATCTGCCATTTTATTGCGAGAAGGCTATAGGGAGCGGTCATGTAATAAATTCAAACAACAAAAGTCTTTGTAAACATTTAAATGTTATAATATGTATTCACTTCAGATGTGTAACGGCTCCATACAAACCCATACATTTAAATCGAGCGCTAGTTCAACTGTCAGCATTGGGCTTTCTGATGTACCTACACTCGTAGCTGAGGTGAGGTGGCCGTTTTGATGAAGCGACCTTCTGTCCTCTGATGAGCCTAGGTTCAAACCCCTGCGGCCTGTACCAGTGAGTTTTTCTATGAATACCACGGTAGGGCAAAATGGGATATCCCGTGGGCTTTCCCATTTAAATTTGAGCCTCCCAACTGGCGTCTGTACCACTACCTTACAAAGCACCTCAGTCAAATTATACTACTTTGATGTAGTATTAAATTTCTGTGGTAAGGTTGCCTGCCAGTGTTCCACGAGGATACGCTGCGCTAGTAGTTAGATATGCGGCTAGCACGAACGCGGCTATTAATTCTGAACAACAACAGGGTTAGCAACGCGTTAGTGATACCCTTGGTATTGCTATTGGTTTTATCTTAACATAGTCGCTGTCCGCCCGCTTATATCTTTTAAACTACGCAACGGATTTTAATTAGCGCTTTCACTAATATACGGGGTGATTTCTGAAAATTGTTTTTATGTATAATGTACTCTTGTGAAGCACTGTGGGTCACTAGTAAAGTATATATATACCAAACACCTCCACTCCGGATTAATATTTGCCCAGGTACGGAGACCAACCCCACAATACCTATCTGTCAGGCTTACGAAGTATCAGTAGCATCATGGGGATTTTAGTAACGACTGAAATACGAGTGTGCATGTCTTATCAATATCGAATGAAAATGAAATTTCACAGAAAAAGTGATATAACTTGCCGATTCTGTCTACAACGGATTCAGAATAGATCTGATATTCGAATATATATCGCTAATGTGAGTATTCCATCTCACGGTTGGACGGTCGATGCATATTTGATTTGTTTCCAATTTGCACTATGTATACGTTATATAACGACGAAGCGTTCTACAAAAAATATTGGCTGGATCATGTGCGTTTCGACTTCGACCGAAAAAGTGTCCATGGAAAATCCATTATTTTTTTATTCCATTCACAATTGAAACGGCAACTTATTGGGTTGTTGTTTTTGGCTGCAATTATTCCCAGTAGTTCAAACCGTTAAACAGTTTATGCTCAGACATTCTACATAATTGGAGATTTATTGCATACGCCTTCTGTGGTCTTTGTGAAACTTTTGTTTAAGCCTAATACTGTGGTCCGGTTTGAAAGGCAGTGCAGCGAATGAAATGCTATCAGTAGATAATATATAAATAAAACGACGTAAACAAAGTGTAAATCATAGAACTCAGTATCGCCATATCTTTCACGCTTGCTTAGAAACGTCGTATGATCATGTACGACACTGGACATGTAAACCCGGACTTTTATTTTCATGATTTCCATACATATTATAAAGTAACGTACCCAATCATATTTGCGTGAATTTTCCAATGTCCTTTGTGTATGATCATGTGACGGTTCTAAGCAATCTCTTTTATTATCTGTGTTGGGTTATAACTTTCTGTAAAACCAAAAATATGAAAACATCTAGAACTATGGAATTTTTGTATTGTAAAACATGAGCGCTCTATACTCTCAGCCTAATCAGAAAGGGATTTGGGTATATGTAGAAATGAGTGCGTAAGCAAGTAGCCAAGATGCATTTTATGATATGTTGCTACGTATGTATAGAGATTATTGGTTTGTCTGGATAGCCAAACGTTCAAGGATCGGACTTAGCTTTGCATACAATTGCACTGGGACATGGGGCCCGCCGCCGCTGCGCCACGCCGTTACGATAATAGTGTGGTTGTGTTGCAATCAGAATGGCAAACAATAATGAACGTAAGGCATTGGAAGTAGCTGTATAACTATTTAAACATATTTTTATTACAGACAGCGCATAAGTCTTATATACTTGTCTATGTGTTCATATTATTTTTTAGTGTTATCAATTGTTTTGATATATTATTTTGAGAAATAGGTATCCATGTTAAGCTAGTATTTGAAATGGAAACTTTATGTAATTATTTTGGTTTTTAAGAGTAATTGCTGAGTTTTTTGCCGGATTCTTCTCAGCAAGACCGACCTTCCGAATCCGATGGTAGATATGACGATTTGAAAGTACTTGCCTGTAAAGTCTAATCAAATAAAGATCTTTTTGAATTTTGAATAAGCACAGGATTGATGTCCTGTTTCGGAGAACATTTTTAGACTTACAGTTTTCGTTACTTTATGTATTTGCTTTTATAAAGTACAATGTTTTTTCTCGAACGCAATAATACTCATTGAATATTTTTTCTAGCGGACCATCGGTGTTCGTTAAATAACGGATAATAAATATATCTAGATTTAGATAAAGTAAGTGCACTTCATAATCTTAGAGATCTACAAACATACCTACAGGTAGTCGGTTTAGTATATCAAGCCTTATAGGAAATTGGGAGAGACGGCGAAATCGCATCACGATCCGTTTTGGTCGTGAATGCAAATTAATCTCTCGCCGTTCGCCAATCACCTGCGATGTCTCCTGACTGAATACCAAATACCACGTAGGTACCCATAATGGATACAACTAACCCGGGACGAATACTGAAACAAAATGTAAGCTAAAACTTAATATTATATTTCAATTTGTTTATTAATGGGCTAACTTACTAAAATATTTTTTTATGATTGTAAAAAAAAAAAAAAATGTTACACTGAAAAAGAGTTTTATGAATTGGTACCAGTTTTTTTAAACTATTTAGTTTGGTTAAGAATATCCTATATATGCTATTCTGTTGTTCATCTTGTGAATTAATCTAATATATAAAATTCTCGTGTCACAGTTTTCGTTGCCATACTCCTCCGAAACGGCTTGACCGATTTTGATGAAATTTTTTGTGCTTATCCTGTATCTATGAGAATCGGCCAACATCTATTTTTCATCACCCTAAATTAAAAAAAAAAAATTGTTCACCCGTGCGAAGCCGGGGCGGGCAGCTAGTAATATATAAAATAATTATTGTAAGGTATTCCTTACGTTTTTTATAATAAATAAACTGACGAATTTGCCTTGCATCTCCTTAGAAATCCATGCTATTCGTCCTCTATCATGACATCAGTACCTATGGTAACATGATGGCCAACGCGTTGGCACCAAGTAAGTAATCTTCGATAAAAAAATGGCATTGTAACCTCTTCGGGGACACATGTGGGAAGGCGTGAAAATATAGGTACCTTATGTTGATAAAAATCGGTCTTCAAGCTTCAATCTAAAGCTTTTCAATCATTTCTGTGAGCTACTGCTAAGTTCACAAGAAATTATTTGACTGCTGTAGTATGTAATTATATAATATATATATTTTTTGTAGAAAATTGGGCCTCACATTAATAAAAAAGGTCTGTCAGTATGTGGGTTAATTCTTTGTTATAGCTCAAAGAGAAATAAAAATAGACGAAAGGTTGTTTCAACTCAGCTTTGTATAATAAAAATCTACCTCAGGTGCGGTGAAACGTAAATTTGATAAGCTAGGCAAGTTTTTTATTGCCTTTGTAAATTGATACCGCAATAATATCCAAAGAAAAAGACTTATTCTTATTGGATCTGATAGATTATTACGAGAAACTTTAGAATTAACATGAATGCTTTCTATGTAGGTTTTTATTACCAACTCTTATGTACCAGATGATTAGTTTGTTTGTGTTTCATTAATTACTATGCATATGAGAGCGATTTACGACACAAACTATATTATTTCACATTTCGCATCAAATTCAGGGAGCGATTTCAGTAGTTACTTTCCATAATTCCAGAATTTGGGTGGTTAGAACGCTACGAGTATCTTGCCTGCTTAAGTAACTAATATATGGGGCTTGTGGGTGAGAGTATATTTTTAGCCTATTTGTGGGTTCCTACAAAATAAAAGAACATCTAAAAAAGTACATGATACCTACATTTTATGACGGGTAGGCATTATGATTTACCGCTCTCTAAACTGTCGCAGGCACGACAATTTTCTTTGGCTGGATTTTACCAGCAGTTTTATAGTCGGTCTAATTAGCTTTAACCATGCAAACAAAGGTTAGATAAGAAAAGTTAGAAAATTAGTACGTACGTTAACTACGTTTTCTTTAGTTAATTTATGCAACATTTCTAAATGGCACCGCTTTGTTCAGTTATTTCTTTGCTCGAATAGGGGTCATGTGGGAATCTCTTTGAATGGAACTCTGCAGCAAGATGCGAGATACAAATTGTGCTGCATTCGTTAATTGGAATTTTATTAAGGATAATCAGTCTAAAATGAAAATAATTGGGAAATATAATTATAGTAGAATTATTGTGAGATTTAAGAATCCTATCGTCGTAAGAGAAGATGTACCACGTGTACATGTTGATTTAAAACCAAACTTAACTATCAGAGATAATTCTTTGCGTGAGATTTTTGTTTTCAATTAACACTAGTAAAAAGTTTTTTTAGCCTCATTAGTTCATAATAGGATTATATCACTCGCCAATACCCTAGAAATATTACCTACAACACAGCCTTAAGATGAAAATCAAGCTATGCTTAGATTTAGATAGCTATATTACGGAATCGATTTAAAAATCTTGACTCAAAATCAAAAATCAAAAATCATTTATTCAGTTTAGGCCCTAATAAGGCTCTTATGAAGGTCTAAATTACCACCGGTTCGGAAAAAAAGCCACCTGAGAAGAACCGGCAAGAAACTCAGTGCTCTGTCTTTTTTTGCATTTAACAATCATTATATAACAATTTGTAACAAAATTCTTCTAGACATTCGTATGAAATTACAAATATCAAAATGAAAGCTACCAAGTTGGTTTTGTCACTGCTTTCATGAAATACATATTCCAACTATTACAATTACCAGGAGCGGGGAGCCACTTGTGCAGAGTGAGTCTATATATTCCAAGCATTTTTATCATTTACATTAATTTTATAATAGGCTTTATTTATCAAAACTCTTTTGACATGAGTCTTAAACTTATCGTAATTCAATTCGGTAATAGATTGTGGGATTTTATTGTAAAAGCGGACGCAGTTTCCCATAAATGATTTGTTTACTTTTGTTAGTCTAAACCTAGGAGCCACAACTATCTAGACTATCTCATCAGTGAAGATATTACTGTTCAATAGCCGTTCTGGAGCTATTGTAATCTCTGGAGATATAGAAACAGATTCTACTTGTATATATCATCGTTATAGGTATATAAAACGAAATATTACGCATTCGCCGATATCGCGCATAAAATCTCAGAAATTATAAAACCTACGAACTTAAATCTTTTTCTCCTTGAAATTCAACCACTAATTGGGCACAAAGAAGGATCGAATTGTGTGGGTTAAAACTGATATGTAGTACTACTGATAGGCTGTGATTGAATCATAACTATCTCCTTTTTCCGTCGTAACAATCTAATATAACATAAATTTACGTTTAGATTTAATTATTTGAGTATTACAGTTAATTTAAATTCCATGGAATTTGTTGTGAATACACTTTAATTCGTTGTAAATTTTGCCTCGTTTTGTTCAAGTAAGTGTGAGGATTGTTGCAGAATGTCAGTAATATTCATTAGCAAATACGGGATAGGTCGTGACGCCCCTACATATGAATAAAATTTACATCTGCTTTTGCTCTTAGTTCCTGTTTCGCAGACCTGCCTTTATGAGATGAAGTTAAAATATTCCTCTGTTTTGTTTAAAATGTTTAGAAGTTACAAAATTAAAATTTCATGAGTTTGTTTTATCGTCGTAGTTTTTTTATTCACATTTATTAAGAACTTTATTATTACCGCTTTTAAGCGGTGTCTGCTTTGATAATATTTAGGATTAAATACATATACCTCAGAGTAGACAATATATTTTCTAAAGCTAAAGGAATATAGAAACGTCTTCATCACCCTGTGTGTAGTTTTAAGATAACTCAAAAAAGTAAACACAGACCTGGCTTTAGAGAGCTGTCAAACAATTTACGAATGTGAATAGCCAAGGTGAGCCTTGCAATTTCTTGTCAAATCGAGGTGCGCTGATGTAACAGTTCTTTCCATTGATATGTGACAAAAATAAAGATACCTACTTTGTTATTTAAATGATACTTGTAAAGTATAAAACTCCCAGTATCAACATATATGTAACAAGTGTCGTTTGTGGGTATAAAGTTAAATTATTTATGTGTGCGTTTTGAACTGTACAAATTCGCATGAATAAAGGGGCTTTTCTAAATCGAATATTGAGAATTTGTGATGCGATAACGCCTCATCTCATTACAAATAGTTCAGAATCATGAAGATTATGCATTTACACTACCACTTGGACTCCAAAAAGTTCATATACGGTCCGCGCTATAAGTTATAGACCCTTCTATCTAAAGTCACCGAGCGTTATAATCTTCGTCGTTCGGGTTTGTTTACAGGCCGCTGGCTATGTATCTCGTTTCTATTCAGCCATCAATGGTTCCTAGCTAAAGTGACGAAACATGTCTCGGGGCGCACCGGCGAATGTTTGCATTATGATCACGTTCCTCCCGCGACCACGTCGACTGCGATATTCCAAAATAATGTGTGATTCTGCGAATACATTTATAGAGACGAGGATAGAAAAGCTAAACTCGATGGTACAAGTAGCTGTGATCGAATCATAGCTCTCTCCTTTTTCGGTTTTATTTTATCTGTTGCTAACAAAAAATATTATGTTATTTATGCATTATATTATGAAACCTAATAGAATATTTTTAGTAACACGTATTGTTGCTAAAAATATTAAGTTACTCGATATGGTGAAAACAAAGAAAATTCAGTATTATCACACAGAATCAATATGTACCTACGTAGCTGCATATAAAAAACTATTGGGAATAATAAAATCCTCAGGACGAAATTGGTCAAAATAAAGAGATTTTTTTTACAGTTATCTCCAACAAGCAAACAAATTTCAATAAAAGGTAAATTATTCAATAAAATATCTCTTTGTCGGGATGCTATCGTAACAAATGGAATATTAATGTGATCGAGATTGATTTAATTTTTCTCCTTTATCAATATGCAATTCGTTTATGATAAGTAAAATAATGACTGAATTGAATTTCACGTAAATATTATAGGCAATATTTTTTTTCAATATTCAAACTAATTAAAAATGTAATTCTTATACTTACATTCGATTTATGGCTTACGTGGTCACGTCGCTTTTAACATGTTTAAGTATTTAACCATCTATTTCACGTGCAATGTATAGCCTGTATTGAATTGAATTTGAATTAAGGTCGAAGTATTGTTGACAATGAAAGCAGCTTACAGATTCGAGTAGACTTTTCTAGATATTTCAACCTATTTTAATATAATGAGCATGTAAACCCTATATCTGACCTTATGGTTATTTTATTATTTTTAGGGTTCCGTATCTTAAAAGCATAAAAGGAACCTATAGGATCACTTTGTTGTCCGTCTGTCTGTCAAGAATGTTCATCTCATGAACGCGTGGAGTTATCAAATTGAAATTAATATGAAATACCCGGGTCTATGGTCTCTTTCAGCCGTAAGATAATCAAACCTGTATGTCAATATGAAGAAAAGGTATGACCGTTTATATCGCAAACTTTCGTATATTTTATGATTTCACAAGAGAATCAAATCCTATAGGATACTTCCCGTTGACCTAGAATCACGAAATTTGGTAAAAAGCAGTGTCTTATAGCACAAGTAAAGGTAAAATTCGGAAATCCGTAAATATATAGCGAATTTACAAAAACATATTCTTGAATCGTGCTGTTGAGAGTCACCGACGAATAATAACCTCACTTAAAGTGTTTAAAGTTCGCCTACTTTTAACCTTACCTACAAGTGTTAACGGAACCCTCGGTGCGCGAGTCCGACTCACCCTAGGCCGGTTTTTGACAAATACATAAAAATCATTTTACAAGTGTTTTTAGTCTTGTACATTAAAACTTAAAAACATATCCGAGATGAAAAGTTCAATGTATTTTCTAACAAATTTTAATTGAGTTCCCCGTTGTAACACTGTTCCTTGGACATTTCCTTTTGTAGTTTTTGTCGGTTTGAACAAGCAGTGTGAGCGTCGCTTGCACAAGCTGCTTTCAATTTTTTTGCATAAACCGGAGCTTTTTGCCTACATGCAACATAACAATGTTTTTAAATATATTGCATCCACTTTATTGAAATTTTACCTGCAATTAAACCTCTCTTACCACCTCTACGATTCATCCGATTTTGCTGGCTGTCTTTTTGCCATCATATTTCTATCCTGGTGATATATTAATTCTGCTGCTACTAATGGTATTAATCTAGAAGTTTGGATTTTTATTTGTTACCCAATCATACATAAACGGCTGAACGGATTTGATTGAAAATTGCTACACTTATAGATTTCATCCGCGAGCAAGGAAACGTATAAAACATAAACGGTAGTAATATTTTAAACTGAATATAATCTCTCTATTGTTTATGAATCCAAGCCCAGCCATGCCAATAGTTTAAGTGAATTATGTGCCGAAGTCACAAATCGTATGTGACGTGACATCAAGCAGAGCAATAATCTATGATGTTCCGGAATCCGGGTGTCTTCTACTTAGCTCCTTGATGATTGATATAGGGTCGCCACCATCTGTCGGCACTAATCTGTAATTATGTGCATACGCTTCGCCGTGATTGACTGCTTCTGCTTCTAGTTTGAATACTATAATTTGACTTTAAGTAAGTCACTGACTGTCTTCGTATCATTTTCACAGATTTAAAGTAATGACATGTCTCTGAATTAAAATCATTTAATGAAATGTGATCTTTTATTATTTATAGCATATTTATAATTTTGATACAAAATTCAAATTTACAAATTAAAAGATTAAATTAGACCCAAATATTTTTTATTAAGTTTTTTATACGTACATAATGATATCATCACGCAAGTCCCTTTCGGGTAGTCAGACCGATAGAGCGCCATTTCACACTTGACTTTCACTTATGTTTTTACTTCTAGATATTTATAAAAAATATTTATTTATTTTAAAGTTATTGTAGTAGTATACTTTACCGCACATTAGATAATGATTGTAAATGTAAGTTCATACTTAATTAACTAAAATATATATATTTATTTATTCTTGGCGCTAATTAAAAATAACAGGTCAATAATAATAAAGACTAAAACTAAACGAGAAAGAAAGAAAACCTCATATAAAAAAAAAAAGAATGTAATAATCCCACCACCCCGCGTGGTTGCACTTGTAATGCGTTTGTATTGTGACGTTGAAATCCTGAGTATAGTTCTGAGGGTGTTGGGTGTTGCTTGCATAAAAACCCTATGGGGTTTTATATTTCATAGGCCAGATTACTAAGCGTGACTCGTCCCCCAAATCCGCATCTGGACAAACATTTATGGTGGTGATCATTTCTGGTTGTTGGTAACTAAAGTACAAATCTTTCTTTTGTGTAGTCTCTGAGATAATGTTCCTTACGAATATGTAATTCTTAAAGATTTTAATCTATACTATTAATATTATAAAGTGGAAATATTTGTATTTTAGTGTGTGTGTGTGTTTTTGTATTGAATAGGCTAGGAAACTACTGGACCGATTTCAAAAATTCCTTCATCGTTAGAAAGCTAAATTATCACTGAGTAACATAGGATATATATTATATGATAGGCGTGCGAAGTCACGGGGAAACAGCTAGTATATAATACAATTGTATATCAAGCTGCCCAAAAGACATGTGTATATAAATAATATCCGCAATGCTGCAATCAAGCTACTTTAAAAACAGGCAGTAGTAAGCAAGACTCGCACGCCTCGCCACCTAATCCTTACTTAATGACGTCACGTATTAAGGACATATCCTCTATCGTAAAAACAGTAAAAAAATTGCACGGATTACGACGTCGACAGCGAACTGAGCAATAAAAATTGTGATTTTATAAAGCTTTCATGGCGTATTATTTTTGTAATGTTGTTATTCTATCAAAAAAAATCCAATTCGTGACTTTATATTACTGTTTGTAATACAAAGTTTGAATTTAGAAATTGTCTTTATCCCTTGAAAAAGTTCGCATTGTTTTTCTGCAAGAAATAATTGTTCATTGTTCGTTGTTACTTTTTTATTGCCTTAACTATATATCATCACGACAAGTCTCTTAAAGGATATGCAGAGAGTATATTTAACGCTATTTTACTCTTGACTTACCTACATACCTACATACATAATTAAAAGCTAATAATGTGGATTACTGCGCCAATCTATAAGACATATTTCATTACTATTTTTATTATTCATACATGTACCTACAATATCTGAGAAAAAGAAGTTATAATGGGTATTTCAAAAATTTATTTGAAAACATAATAATTTCGTTGAGGCCAGCCTACTGAGTTTTATGAGCACATACCAAGTTATGTGTGGGACAGGCTGTATTATATGTGTCACCCACGAATCAGAATGTTAGACTGAGTGATAAATATAACAAAAATTTTAGTTATTCACAGTAATTGCGACTGTCCTATGACAAACTTGTAACCACAACATATAACAACATATAACAAATACACATATTTATAATATTAGTAGGTAAAAATAAATACACCAGAGATTTGGTTAAATATAACTGTCTATTCTAATTAAATACACAACAAAGCTCCGAAATTCCAGGTCCAAATAAAATGCAGCGAACAGTTTCAACATTGAGACGTTCACAAAGCGACAAGCGACATGTGTAGTAAAGTAACCCGTTGGGCAAGAGCGCTATTAAGATAGTACAGTCCTGTTGGGTTCCAGTTTATTGCACGTTTGTTTGCTACAGCCAATAGAAGCCCTGTAACTCCACAGACTGGAAGCTTCCGATTGCTATTACCTACTACCTATATATATCTAGGGTAGTACCTACAATGAACGATTCATACAATATATCGCTACCACTATCTCACTATCCGTGCATTTGGCCCTAATAAAAATAGGATAACAGATAAACTTATGAGAGAGAAAATAGAGCTTTTGTTGCCCAGAAATAGTGTAGTATTACAAGTGAAATTGGATTTTTTATCGCTTCGGTAGTTCCAGAAATTATTCCATTCATGCAAATAAAAAAAAACTATTAACAGCGAAAGTATATTGTAGCTTTTCATTACTAAAATATTTACCAATATCGCTTCAGTGCTTCTTGGGCAAGCAACCCGTAATATTATTGTAGTCTTAAATTTAACCTGCAGGAAAATTCTGGGCGTTGTAAATATTAAAAGAAGTTCTTAATCAACTAATTATAAAAGGTTGGGTCGTTAAAACAAACTTAACAAGCGTCATGAATAATATCACCACCTGTTTATTGCAGAAATTTATCGTCCAACTTTCTGCCTCAAAAACTCTTAACTGAAAACGTAAACAATGGATTAAAGCCCGAAAATGTATTTCTGTTTTTAGTAAGGGTTCGGGCTTTTTACGATTATAGTTTATTCCGTATGTAATGCAGTTGAATTATTACTCTAACTGTAAAAATACTGTATGATGTATGATGTTCTTTGAAAAAATATTTGGCAAGCGGTAGGTACTAATTCAAGTCAATACATTTAATTATTCACACGTGTTTTAAGACATGTTTTTCTTTATAATTTTCATTCATTATTATGATTTTAAAATATGAAAAAAAAAACCAGTTCGTCACCTATGGCTTTTTCAAACGGGTGGCAGGAAGACATCTTAACTAAATTGAATAAACTATTTTCAATCCATTAACATCTTCTTTTTATGCTTTATCTTATATTTTGCTTTGTTTGATCTGATAACACACAAACAGTTAGTCGAAATACGTGTAATGTTTATTTACTGTTTGATATACATTTTTTGTTTAAGGCAGTTTATAAAAAAAAATAAAGGCTTTTGTTTCCGAGTGATACTAACACCAGAATAGACGATGACTTTGAGAATAAGTGGCTGGTGCCAACCACTTATTTCACTTTTAAAGGTTTATAAATCTTGCAGATTCCAGTAGGTACGTAATACTCACTAAGTCTATCATAGACTGTATTCAAACAATAATTTCAAATCATAAAACAAGAGGATTCCGTACCTGCGGTAAATATTTCAATCTAAGACTAGTGAATATTTCATTGTAATATAATCACCATAGCAACCTATTTTCAGGTTGGGGAGGTCTCAATACCTCTGCCTATGAATGGAGCTTCCGGCGATATTCCGTTCTATTTCCGTTTCCGCAAATGGCCGGAAATGAATTCAAAACACCCTGTAGTGGCATCCGAACCCTTGCGGGATCTATGTGCGACAGCATTCGTGAGCTATTGCATGAAACTGCATTGTACCCGTTAACAAGTACCTACTAGGATTGTTACCTGTAAGACCACTCTACATTTATGGCGGCATTCAAACGAAAACGATCTTACGTGTCTCTGTGTTGTTGAATTTGTATGTACGTAATAACGTGATATCCAATCGACGATAGATGCCATTCAAAAACGATATCTTAAGTTTAATAACAAAAGTTGTAATCGGGGTCGAGGTGTAGCCGCGAGAACTACCACTGTACGAAATAGCAGGATTTTTTCTTTATCAAAAAGACAATGAATAGCGTTTACGAACGAATCCGTAAGTAGTTGCAAGCAATTAATGCATGTAACACGTATGGCGTTTATTATTAATATAATAATTAAAATAAATATAATTTCATTTTTTTGACTTTTCTGTGAGAAGAGAGAATGAGAGAATTTTCTTTAATGTGACAACTAAAATACAAATATTTAATTAAAAGTAAATAGAAAATGTAAATGGCCTATCTAAATATACGTAAGAAGTTTCAGATACAAATAGTTCCAACACTTCCCCTACTTCTGAGTAGTTACTACTGTTAATAGGCCATTAAACTAATAAACTAAACCTAGTGCTTTTGTTAAGCATAGATGTCTTTGCTTTGGTAGAAACTTAGTCAAGACATCTGCCTTCATTTCATTAGTAGGAACATATTTTACATTAATAACACCACTTGCTATATATACATCAATATGCTTAGTTCTAGAGTGATGAATGTTATTTTTAGTTAGCATTAGAGCTCCTTGGTTATCACTGTGAATACAGACACCGTTGTCTAAACCAAACACTTCCTTTAATAAGTTTTTGAGATATATTGACTCTTTAGAAGCATCACTAAGTGCCATATATTCGGCTTCAGTTGTAGACAAGGCGACTGTTCGTTGTTTCCGAGATTCCCAAGAAACAGGTCCATTCAAGTAAAATAGATATCCGGTGTAGGATCTACGATCATTTAAACATGCACCATAATCTGCATCAGTATATCCCGATAGTTCGAGTGTATTCTGCTTTTGAAATTTAAGTTTAAGATGCATTGTCCCTTTTAGATAGCGTAATACTCTTTTTGCTGCATTCCAGTGAATTGTGCCAAAATTACTATTAAACTGACTTAGCACACTGTAAGTGTTCATGCGTAATGTCTGGCCTAGTTGCAACAGACAGATACATAAGAGAGCCAACCAATCTTTGATAAGGCAAATGTTGAGCTGCCTCGTTCTCTTCCTTTGAAGGATTCACTATTTTAAATTAGGATCTGCAGGAGTACTGGCAGGTTTTGCATCAGACATAGAAAAATTACCCAATACCTTTTTAATGTATTCTTCTTGATCAACGAATATTCCATTTTCCTCTTTAATTATTCTCATTCCTAGAAAATGTTTTAAATTTCCCAAATCCTTGACCTTGAAGAATTCTTCAATGCCCTTTTTAAAGTTTTCCTTCATGTCAGCACTATTGCTTAGAATGCAAAAATCATCAACAAAGATTGCGACAATCAAAATGCTAGTTCCATTATGTTTATAATATAAGCAATGATCATGGTCTGACCTTTTCATTTCTAGTTTCATCATTGCTTCGTTAAGCTTAAGATTCCACTGTCTAGGCGCTTGTTTCAGACCGTATAGTGCTTTCTTCAACTGGCATACCTTCCCCTTGTTGCACTCTTTGGTGAAACCCTCAGGTTGTTCCATAAAAATTTCTTCATTTAGCTCTCCGTTGAGAAAGGCAGTTTCAACATCCATTTGGTCCAATGTAATGTTCCACTGTGCTGCGAAAGCAAGAAGTATTCTCACTGTTGAAAGACGTGCAACCGGTGCGAAAGTTTCATCGTAATCTACGCCATACGTTTGCGTAAAACCTTTGGCTACTAATCGCGCCTTATAGCGTACGTTTTCTCCTTTTTCATTTTTTTTAATCTTAAAGACCCATTTACAGCGAATTATTTTCCTATCTTTTGGTCTATCTACAAGATTCCAAGTTTCATTATCCAAAA
Organism: Falcaria lacertinaria; assembly: GCA_951449985.1. Taxonomy (NCBI): domain Eukaryota; kingdom Metazoa; phylum Arthropoda; class Insecta; order Lepidoptera; family Drepanidae; genus Falcaria; species Falcaria lacertinaria. The sequence goes on along the minus strand of OX602113.1, from coordinate 4,550,288 downwards.
GTGAATTATGTTCGCTTTGTAGAGCTTGTTGCCATTTATTTATATCATTGGAGTTAATGGCTTCCTTATAGGTTGAAGGAGCATTATCATCTTCAGCAGCTTTGTATAAAACTACATCTTCTGAGTTCCTTTTGTTCATTCTATTTCTCAATGGATACCTCATTTCAGGTTGAGAAATTTCATGTCTCGGATCACCTGAAAACTCTGCTATACTGTCATGGAATTCCTCTTCAGTATTTTCATTTTCAGGTACACGAGGTTCAGTTTCCTGCATTGAAGATTCAGTAATAGTCTCAGTGACTTGTTTTTCTTGACATAAAGGTCGAGGTACAGTGTCAATGACTTGAATTTCTTGGAGTACAGGTTTAGTCAGAGTCTCGACGACTTCAGTTCCAACCTTATGAAACAAGTTGTTTTTATTAGTTGACTTTAATTTGTACAGGAAATCGTTTTCAAAAATTTTTGCATCTCTAGTCTTGATTAGAGTTTTTGGATGGTCGGGATCAACTACTCTGTATCCCTTGGTTTCAGTGCAATATCCTACAAATATACACAGTTTGGCCTTAGCATCAAATTTCTTTCGAAATTTTTTAGGTATATGCACATATACTCTGCATCCAAAAACACGAAGGTGTGACAAATTCACTTTTCTTCCAGACCAGATTTCTTCAGGAGTTTTTCCTCTAATAGCCTTAGTCGGTGAGCGATTTTTCAAATAAGTCGCTGTGTTGACAGTTTCTCCCCAATAAGTCTTAGGTAGACCTGATTCTGAAAGCATTGATCTTGCTTTCTCAACTAAAGTTCTGTTGACCCGTTCAGCTAAGCCATTTTGTTCGGGATTGTAAGGTACGGTCGTCTGGTGGACTATACCGGACTAATTCAAAATGTCCTTCAATTCATAATTCAAATATTCACCACCGTTATCAGAACGAAGAACCTTGATCTTCTTATCAGTTTGGTTTTCGACTAAGTTTTTAAAATCGCGAAACTTTTCGGCAACTTCTGATTTTTGTTTCATTAAGTAGGTAAATGTTTTTCTAGAAAAATCATCCGTAAACGTTACAAAATATAAAGCACCTCCAAACGATTGAGTACTCATAGGTCCGCAAACATCAGTGTGAATAATTTCCAGTAGGTTTGACGATTTCGAATCTGACCTTTTAAAAGGTTGCTTTGAGAGTTTACCTTCAACACAAGCAATGCAATTATCTTTAATAGATTCAGTACATTTCGGATACTTGACACCAAGAGCTAAGTGTAGTCTCAATAACTCCATAGATCTGAAGTTCAGATGACCAAGGCGTTTATGCCATAAAGAAGCTGAATTATCTGTAACTTCTGTTAAATTCGCCTGAGCTATAGGTAAATCAAGTTTGTACATACCGTTGATGTTTGAGGCTGTGCTAATAACTTTTCCAAATACCTTACAGGTTTGACCATCAATAATTTTTCCTCCAGATTTCGAAAAAAGTACAACATTTCCATTCTTCACCAATGAGTTAACTGAAAGCAGGTTTGTTGACAGGTTCGGAACATGCAAAACATCGGTAATATTGACAGTGTTAAGTTTTACAGTACCAATGGCATCTGAAATAATTGTTTGGTCATTAGCTATTCTTATACTCTTTTTGACAGGTTTAGTATCATGAAGCCAATCACGTCTAAAGGTCATATTACTTGTTGCCCCGGAGTCTATAAGCCATTCATCACTCTTTACATAAGGGGATTTATCAAAACTTGGTTTACAAACAAAGGAGTTTACAAAAGATCTACAAATTACAGAATTGTCAAAATTTTAATTACTTACTGACTTATCATCAGCCATAAGTGTAACCTCACAAATATCAGCGTTTTGCTTTTGAGATTTGGCTTTAAGAATTCTGCAATTTGCTTTTACATGCCCTGACTTACGGCAATAAACACAAAATATATTCTTAGTGCCTCTATTAGACTTTTTATATGACATCACCAACGCACTATCGTCACGTATGTTACTGCAGGTAGCCAGATCTCGGCTGTCTTCTTTCAGCAGTGCAGCTACTACGTTGTCTGAAGTTAGTTCGGAGCCGGAATGTTCCAATGCCATAACAAGAGGTTTAAATTTCTCTGGTAGACCACATAGCAGTATAATTGCTAGAAAAGAATCATCCACTCTTTGATTAATCTGCTCTAACTGTTGATGTGTCGACATAATCTCATTTATGTAGCTTTCCATGTAGTCAATATAGCGAGTATTCATTATTTTCTTCATCAATGTAAGCTTTCTCACTAGTCCGCTGTCTGCGTATGATTTTTTTAAATTATTCCACGCTTCAAATGCGGATCTGCATCCCATTATTTTCGAGAAGACTTTCTCATGGCAGCAGAGGCCAATCTTAGAGCGAGCTCTGTCATCGCGTCGTTGCATTTCTATTCTAGAGAGCTATTCTCTAAGGGTGGTTGCTTAACGCAATCCCATAGGCCACAATCAATCAGCATCATTTCTATTGAAAATGCCCAAGTCGTGTAATTCGATCGTCCTTCTAATTTATTAAATGACGGCGTACTTACAGTTTGTGTAGTTGTAATATAGGGTACTACACTAGTACTACTTGTGTCCGTATGAGCAAATACTTTTGAAGAAGAATCTTTTTCCATCTTGACGTTTGAGTATGAGTATCACAACATTTTAGCAGAAAAAATATTAATATAACTAGTTCCAGAGCTGAGTGCCCATAACCAAAAGGAAATATAAATTGTTTATAGTGGAAACTCTGGCGTTTATTATTAATATAATAATTAAAATAAATATAATTTCATTTTTCTGACTTTTCTGTGAGAAGATAATGTGACAACTAAAATACAAATATTTAATTCAAAGTAAATAGAAAATGTAAATGGCCTATCTAAATATACGTAAGAAGTTTCAGATACAAATAGTTCCAACACGTATCAGCACGCTGAAAGTAAAAGGTATTTGATTTTATATGTGTATTGATCGGAATCAATCGCAAAATTAAAATTTATCATTCAGAGTACAATGAAATGATATTTTTTTTATTTTAAAATAATTATTAATTTAAAATAAAAAAAAAATTGATTTCATTGCAGGTACAGGCTGCCCCTTACGAGGTAAGTAAAAGGTACTAAGTGTCCATCTAGTGTTGGATGTGAAACTTTTTTAACCGTTTATTAATGGAGCCGTATACAATCTCAGGCGATATCTAAATAATTTATAGCAGTGCCAGGTGTCGCCTTGAAAACGAATTTACATACCGGCTGAGCGAAGAATGGAGGTAATTTATCGCAGGGCGTATTTTGTTGACTTGAGAAACGATGAATTACTGATAATAAGCGTCAAGTTCGCTCGAACTCCTTGCGCCCCTATTATTTTCTAACAAATTATGTATCGGTTGTTGAGAATATAATTTCATAACAAATTAAACTGCATATTAATTCTCAAGTTGAAAGTAGAAGTGGATATCTTTCAGGGAAGCAGGATGATCCTCTGTTTTCTCACAAACCTTCGATTGTTTAACACTAAGCTTACCCATTGATTTTATTCTGGATATTGTTCGGATCGGCATAATATACTAGCCTGACGTGGCAGCTAAATTTTTTATAAAGTTTTAGCTGCTATTAGTATACGCTGAGACGGTTCTATTAAGGTATAACACGAGTGACTTAATCTATGAATTTTCGTTTTAAAAACACGTTCTGACCATGAGTCAGGTTTATTAAATTCGCAGATGTTCCAAAAGCCCGGTAGTACTTTCATGCAATAAAATATAAGATGAAGGAAGTAGTTGGAGCAAGCCATATTACAAGGCTCGTTACCACAAATACAAGGATATGAAAGATAAGTTGGTAACTAAATAATTTAGGTGTAATGTCGAGGTTGGTCGGATGTAACATAATAACAGGCTCGCGAGGGACCGGTCCTCTTTGGTGAAATATAGCTGGGTTGACAACACATTTTGTTAGGGCTTTCATTACTACATTTGTAATAGATGTATTAAAGATATGTTTGTTTTGCGTGTCTTATTAAAATGCTTTGAGTTTTGTAACTTATTCCAGGTTTTTTTGTAAATATTTCTTTTTTTTACTTTCAAAGTATCAATAATACGGTGGACGTGATGGTGAACGATGGTACGAAGCGGTCACCTATGGAAGCCTGCAAAACCAAAGAAGAAAAGTATCAATAGCGAGTTGCCAGCCTCATGAGGAATCACCTTGCTATCAGCATAAGAGCGAACCCTCCATAATGTCAGAACAGCCCTTCCACGAGGATTTCAGTAATCCTTTAGTCATACATTGTTGGTATTGATCCTTATGGTAAATTTTATATAATAGGTTAAGCCTGTATGTGTTTATATCTATTTAACAATTTATTGAATTATATGCAAAATGAAACTTCTATGTGGCAACATTAATATTCACTCGGAATAACAGTATATATTTCTTCTATGTAATTTTTCTTTAACATTTTTTCCCAACTAAAAATATCACAACGAGCTGGAAATATTATTAAAACTTGAAAGCTCCGTTGGCGATTGTCCCACATTGAAGACATGACTAGATGGCCCAGATATCGCGGAATAGTCCGCCTTCCCGACAATGCGACCTGCTGTCCGCAGGCTGACGGGGATATCAGCCATTATGAAAAATCGTTCGAGGAGTTTCGGCTTAAAGAATATAATATAACTACAATCCTTTCATCTCCGATGACGCCAAGATATTGCCCTGTATAATGTCGTTAAGGTGATAATTTAATAGTTGAAGAAAGCCAGTTAGATATTTTGTACCATTACAACACTTTACGCATAAAAGCTGTGGCGGCCTCGTTGTTTAAGCAACGGCCTGTCAGATGACAGGCCGTTGCGACGAACCCATCAGATGATGGGCCCAGGTTCGAATCCCGGCCTGTACCAATGAGTTTTTCTAAGCTTAGGTACAGTGATTAATCACACCAAGAGCTTTTAAAAAAATAGGTGTAGTGCGATTTGGAATTTCCCGTGGGTTATCCCATTTAAAGTAGAGCCGTCCGACTGGGGATTGTACCTTTGCCTTACAGAAGACCGCAGTGAGATAACACTACTTGATGTAATGTTGTGTTTCTGCGGTAAGTAAGGTTGCGGTAAATAGATAATTCACACACACATCCCCACACTAATTAGCAGAGTTCACAAACGGACAACCACTGCGCTTCTTGAATATCAATTGGTTGCAATAAGTATTTTGCGAGTAAACCAAAGCTGAAGCTATTATGTATCCAGACAAATTCACATTCAGACAAAAAAACGAATACCTATCAAGTATTTGTCGTGCATAAAATTCTGCACCAGCTAAATCTATTCAAGCACGATACGCCGAACATAACATAAGTTCGATATCATAGTTATTATTCGGCTAAGTTTACAGTAACGACTGGCACTACTAAGCCAGCCGCACGTAGAATATGACTTCATAACTTTAATGTTGAAGCAGGTGGTTTGCAGTTTGCTACTAAACTAGTTGATAAGAACATGTCGAGAGAAATCCTCTTGAAAGGAGTTCATGACATTTAAAAATAATTCAAACATTTTAAACACGGAAAATTTCTGTATGTAGCTTTTATAACCTCGGAGTAGATAATATACATACCCAAGAATAAAATTTGTGGCGTAGTTCTAAAGACCGCCATAGAGAAGTAGTGAGAGTAGGGTACACGTGAAACAATGTCTGTCAATGGTGTTGATTCTGTTGTTCAAAATTACTAAACTTAACTAATTTCACAGGTCTAAAAGTCTTGCTATCCCTTTCTCATGTGCGGGGTTAAATAAGGATGGCAATATTTTTAGACCTGTCAAATTAGTTTATTTTACAACAACAGAATGGTTAAAATAATAAAATAAAACCGCACTGTAAACCCTGGAAGAATTAATTATCTAAGAACTTGGATAATACACACTCCTTGCCTAGGAAGGCCTTTGTCTAGCAGGTGATGAATCTTACGCCTGATGGAAAGTGCTTACTCATTATGATGGTTGTTTAATTAGAAGATTTAGACGAAAAATATTTAAAAACAATCACAATTAGTATAAAAAAATGTTTTTATTCTTTATCCTTCATTAATCTCAATTAACTAGTAACTTAAATATACAAGCAAAAGTTTGGAAAAATATATAGTTCATAAATTAACATCGCCCACAAATATATATGGACAGTGAGAACAAAACTCTCATCGTCTGCTTAGCTCAAAAGCGTGAAGGAGTCAAAGCTATTTCCTTGCTATTCAGCACTGAAATACGTAGAGCAAGTGTATGGCTCAAAGACCGTCTGGGCCCATATCAAATTATGAAAAGTAATTTCGCTATTAAAGTTGGCTATGAATAATTTGTATTTATTAAAAAAATATATATTAATAAAAACTTGCATTACTTATATCGGTAATATTGTATTCATCGTCTTTTTACGTATTCCACGTTTCATGGAAATTAGTACACATATAACTAAAATTATAATACTAGTACATCCTAATCCAACGCTCCGTCTTTTTATTGACTTATTCATTATGTCATTAAAATAATCTTAGCCTAATAAATTTAATTTACAAGTTATAATCGTTAATATTTGGCTTTTCGAAATTCTGATGGCTAGCGTGCCTTTGCCATTTTTATTTTTTTATGTCAAGTTGTCGGTCCAACAAGCAACTTAAGGTGAAGAGCTCCCCAAGAAAATTAAACGACCCGATGAATGAACGATTTTCCCTTATTTAATATTCTTAAGTCTTCAGGTAGGTACGTGGTACAAGTGGGGTCGTGCGTTGAGGTACTGTGGAGCACCCTTGCTCTAACAAGAGACGCAAGTGCCATTTTGTCGAACTCAAAAAGCTGCTGGTAATATTTTAACAGTTTACTACTCTAATTTTCTTAAACCTAAAAAATATGGTTTAATTTCTTGGAAAGAAGTGAGTATATCATAATTGTTAGTTCGCATTTATTTAACTGTAATTCATAATCTTCGCAACCGTCGAGCAACCATCCAAATAATCGTGGGTAACTAAAAGTTCAAAGACGTGCCACTCGTTTCAAATCCACCAATTTCGTCTCAAATCAGCATTTGACGAAATGATTTGTTTTTTAAAATTGTGATATTATGTATACTCTTTTAGTGATACTAAAAAGAGGCATTTGTTTGTATTTAGTGGTATTTCTCTGGAATTTTTGAACTGAGTATAAAATATATCATAATTAAAAAGCTACCTGATAACTGAGTACCATCTTTACCGTCTTTTTTAATCTTTTAACGCACACCGTGTTATCCTATTTTTCGGAAAGTCAATAATAACTTATTTGATTAAGTTAACTTTAATGCAGCAGCTTCGTCTCTTATAATCGTATAAACTAATTTTATATTACCAAATTCAATTGAAATCCCTAAGCATTTATAATATTAATCTTTTCCCAAATTAGTAATTCTATTAAAACATTTCGAACAACGAATTTAGGAGCTATTATCGTTTTGTTTGAGTACTAATCCCTTTAGCGGATTAGTGCCTTTTCAATTATTGAAAGAGATGTCGGACTAGGAGATGATTACCATAGAACATTACTATTACTATCTCGTTTTCTGAATTAGGTTATTAAATGTTTTGTTGAAATGATAGAACTCTAATTCTGAAATATTCGGGTTTATGTTCATATAAATTCCCACTGATGAAATAATTTGATTTCGCATGTTTGGTTAGATATTAAATTACCTAAACTCAAAATGTAAATACCTATATATCAATTTAACTATTGAATTAGGATTCCATTTCTCACGTATCAAAAATCGAATAGGTATTAAAAAGTGAAATTATAACTAAAACTGAGCACGTAGCCGTATCTGAAATTAGCTCCTAGGAAGTCGATTGAAAGTAGGTCGTCAATATTGATTACATTTTTTATTTTGGTCTTCTTGTAACCGAAACTTTTTAATTGTAGGTGTTATTCAATCTCATCATCACCATAACCCTGGCCTTATCCTGAACACTGTTGAGGTTGGCACTAAATCTAATCCCATGTGGTTGCTTATCTTATTTCTATAAAAAGCGACTGCCACCAGATATTCGCTACCCATTTTACAGGGAAAATCGGTAACTTGGGTTAAACCAGTTGTAGACTTTCGCCTTCTGACAGACGGCTTAACATGCTCTCCGTGGCACGAATGAATTTCGTATGGTATTGGCGGTTACCCATCCAACACCTGGCTATAGTTAAGGTTTCTTAACTTCACAGATCGATATATTGTGCAATGACAACTTTACCACGAGCCTCACAGTAGGGTATTATCAACCTATATTAATAAATTGTAAAGAGGTATATTTAGTTTGTTCGTATGTGGTGTGACACTGTAGATATACTGAACTAATATGAATATTTCCTTCATCATTAATATCTATCCTATCCCGTGTTAAGCGGACAGTTTAATACAGATTATTGAAAAAGTGCTACGCTAGATTGTGTTACGATGTCTGAGAAATGATTAAAGCCGAACCGGCTTCCAAAACCATTCAATCCCAGAGAAATCCTTTTTACGGGTAATTTAAATTACAAGAAAATTTATTACATCACGGACGTATTAAAAATTATTCAAAGCTAATAAAATAAAGCGGTATGAATGAAATACTACTGAATATTGCCATTTCTTCTTTTCCTTGAAATATTTCCGGAAGAGCAACAATAATGGTCTCACAATTCATAAATTCTCCCTGGCCTTACATTATTCATAATACTTAATGTAAAATGTAAATAAAGCTTCATTATCACTACCTTTTTCAAGAAGAGAATATTAAAGCGTTTCTGGGATATTAACGTAAAAAGTACATTCATTTTTCAGTCTTTGCTGTGAGTCCCCATACATACCTAAACTCAATCCTACAACATCACTCACACGCACACTGGTTCAGACTTTTGACCCTTCAAAAGTAATAACTATAGTAACCTCAACAATCGATGCGATGAGTGCACAATATGTAATAAAATAATATTTTTGCCTAAAACCTGTATACTATAATATTATTATATGCATGTTTTGGATAATATTTCTACAATAATATTTTCGGTGAAAAAAGTATTTTTTTTATTTCTGAACATTTTGTTCCAATCTATCGTTGGACCAGAGCCTCAGGGTTTTAACATCGACATTAACACACAATGCCATCTGGCTACAAACTTAGCAAAGCCTGTTCTATCCGAACCAGTAGCTAACAGAATACTTAATTGCGGAACCCCTAGTCATAACTAAGTATCAGGACCTCTGTAAATTTCACAAGAGATTTAAAATATAACGCATATATACACAAAATATTATTTAGAAACATTTTATGAAATTGACCGCGGATTCGCCCGCTTGATTCTAGATAAAGACAGCCTATGTCCTTCCCCATTTTATAATCTATCTCACTGTCAATTTCATTACGATCCGTTCAGCGGCTTAGTTGTGAAAAGGTAGCAAACAAACAAGCAGAGTTACTTACGAATTTATAATTTTAGTTTGGATGCCGTTAAAATGTTAACTGCCACAAAAAATATGGCCTTTTTTTTGAGTCCATAATAATTTAAGTAGGTACTTACACATTAAAATAACCATTATTATATTACTATATATCGAATAAATTTGAAATTATAATCCTTATTTTGTGTGCGTTTAACGTCTGATACTATGCGAATACATCTAAGTGAAGACTACACGGAGTTAGTTCGATTGAAAATTTCCAAAGTTCTCCTTTTGGCTATATTTAATTTAAGCGGGCTGAGGTTAAAGTTGGTGGAATGTACGAAGTTACAACTTACTAAAGTGGTTAATAAAATATTAAAATATGAGCCTGAGGAATAGTATGTTCGAAATTACTGAATACTTTCAAAGTTTGCACATAATTATTTTATGTATTTTAGAGGGGTCGGAATGAACAGAATCTCCCGTTCAAAATTTTAATGAATATATACGATTCATAATTCGTTATTAATATGTAGGTAAGCATGCTCTATAGTAGTAGTTTGTTTGATAGTCGTATCAGTAAATGACTTAATTTATCTTAGTAGCCACTCTGAGAGCCGGCACAATCAGCCGGAGTGAGACTTTATAAAATGTTAAAATTGGCGAGTACTTATAGTATTGAATATATCAAATATATATTGAAAATATCAAAATAGAAAGTATGTTGCAATTTACATTAAATTAAAACTACGTTTTAAAACTTACTATAACTACAAGCCAATCATTTCAAGGCTTCGATTATGTAGGAGTGCTGGATATTTCTTTAATGATGATTTAAGGAGTATTTGAATGTAGTCCCAACCTGCATTAGACCCAGCGTACTGCACTGCCTGAAATGGGCATTAGTAAAACTCGCCATCGGAGAAATGCCACGGTCTCATTTATTTCTTACCAAGGTAAAGCCTAAAAAGGTGAAATCAGCGGTCAATCTGTCGCGTGTAATACTAATGTAAAATGTAGAACCTACCCGAGACATTTATTTTCGTTAGCAACAGTTCTTATATTAGAGGAAGATAGTGAACTGGCACGCTAAGCAATAAAGCGTTAATAGAGAAATAGTGTTACTTGATTAATAAACAAAAGTTTTTTATTCAATATACAGCAGTCACGCATTAGGCTGGGTCTTTGTTTGATTTGTATTTTTCGACGGCAATGTATATTTGCTCAAGGCAACCTTGGAAAGGTTGAACGAAGTATTCATACAAACACTCGAAGAATTAAGGTGGATAAAGTAGTATAATAAACACTTGGCAACAACTATTTCCATAATTCTCATGAAAACAAAGTTACGGCAGAACTCCCATAGAGCGATATACACTAACACACATACCTCCTAGGTTTATTTTGGTGGTGTCATCTATCGCGTGATTTGTTAGTTGCGATGTAGTAAGCGCACAGCACAATAAAATTGTTTAATAATTTTTAAAGCTTCTTTTAAAAGTAAGATAAAAATACCTGGTTATCTACACTAATTCGAATATTATAAAGATGAAAGATTCTTTTTTGTATTTTTGAAGCTTTGTATCGAATAGACTCCGAAACTACTGGACCGATTTAAAAAAACCTTGCACTGTTCGAAAGCTAAATTATCACTGAGTAACATAGGCTATATATTATACTAGCTGCCCGCGCCGGCTTCGCACGGGTAGACAAAATATTTGATAAATGTCTATTGTCTAGCCGTGCGAAGCCGGGGCGGGCCGCTAGTATATGTATAAATAGAGGTTTTTGACAGTCAAAGGCGAGGAATATAATGTATGCTTGTACATGAAACATAAAAATGTTGACTATAGAACTGTGTGATAAGTTTTTTTTCTTTTTATCTAATTTGTTATATGTCTAAAGTTTAAAAAATAAATGACGACCTGAACTAGTTAGGTACGGCTAAACCATTATAATGTAACAAAAACTTAGCATTAACTTTAAAATCTCCAAACATTCTCATATCTTATTTGCTTTCCGATCCTAACTTTATGTATTTATTGAGGTACCTTTAAATATAAGGTCTACTTTAGCTATTATCTGATGTGAAGGTATCAAACATACTAGATTATTATTGATGTCTACCGACGGACAGTGTTTCCTTGCATGCTACCGGAGCCAAATTCCAATTAAATGCGTCTGGGGCCCCTTGAACGGAAACCGATCTTCCAATTGTTACTGGAGAACGTTAGTAATCCTTGCCAAACTAGCGTTTATTAGGTAAATGCCGGACATTTTGATCACAATCGAAAGCAATTGCACTCCTTGCAGATTTTTGAATAATACTGTTTGATGAAAACATATATTATAACAGTAATTTATGGACATGTCAGAGACCAAAGAAAGTATTTGCCAAGAAAATGGTTAGAAAGCAGTTGATTGGTGAACAAATTTGTTTACCAATCCAAATTGGTTTAGATTGTGTGCCAACGCAAACAAATGTGTTTTTTTTTGGGAGTTTGATGGTATACATTCAAAGTTATTTTATACTTTTCAGTGTTGAAAATCTGCATGCACTGTTTGGAATTATGATAAGAATATGATTTACAAAAGAAAAAAAAACAGAACTTAATAACTTCTAATCTTAATAACAACCTACTTTCGGATAACTCTTTACATAAAATTCAAATTTTTAAACCTCACCGAGTATTGTAAAAGTTAAAGCTTGTAAATATATTCCCATTTATACATTGTTAGGAACAAACTTTAGCATCCTCATACGTTGAGAACAAAAACGTATGAAACCTGATATTTCAGAGCTATCTCGCTATCTGGACCTCGTTACTCAAATAATACGCATGACAGTCGCACAAACAGTATACATATCGTTTTGTGTACATTTCGCAAATAAATCAGAGAAACAGGAGGCGAATTTCAAAAGTTTGTGATTTATCATAATCCGGATTTCCATTTGGTGAGCGGGTGGTCCATTATTCTATGTCACAAACACGGCAAGGGTGCGTGCTAGGCAAAAAATAAGTATTGTGCTCCCAACGGATAAATAAACATCGATGAACCACGAACTTAGTAGACTCAAAAGAAGTATTACCTTTCATTGTATGTGCCAAGTTTATCCGAATTCATCCGAATGGCTAATATTGATAATAGGTTAGCCCACTTATTTATAAACGTGAATTGTATTTTTTCCTTTAATGACTTACGATCATGATCATACGCATTGGCAGTTGGCCTTTCACGTTGGGTTGGACCGAGTGCCGACCACAACGATGCTTAGACTAAACGTTGGAATGACGATTAAATGTCCGATTTAGTCGTAATAGTAATTCAATATAATATTTGTTATAAACAAAATACTTGGATTACAAATATAAGTAGGTATATTAATTAAAAGTTATTTTATAAGTATATAAATTTAAGTGATTCAACAATGCAATGGTTCATATAAAAGAAAAATATAATTAAATAAACTACTTCATAGTTTTAGCTTTGGGACTAGCAACGTATTAAGGTAGTTACCACAAATAACTTTCCTCTATATAAAAGTGCGCGGCGAAAAAAACCAGGGAGATATATTGGTCAATTTGAATGATATCGAGCCAAGACATACAAGCCGTAATAAAAGAGCAGCCACTTAAATTACATACCATATAAAATATGCGTTACCTCCGGGAAATCTTCTGTACCCGGACGTAGTCGCCTCGTAAAACCATCTAGTAACGAAGGCCCTTCGAGACTCAGTCTGTTTTATTCTCGTCAAAAAAGACATCTTCATCTATTGTGCTAGTTTAACTATATTATGTTTCGTTTTGGTTACATAAGAGTGGTTTATAGAGGCGTTTCTTTAAAATATGTACGAGAGAAAGGCAACGATTTAATTCAGTACTGATTAAAATTCCTATAAAAAATGTCTGCTATCATAAGTTACCTACTACCAATTCGATTAAATGCGTCTTGAACGTTGTTAGTAAAGCTAGCATTCCAAACTAGCTTTTTCACCGCAATTTAACCACCTGGCAATATAATATAATCTATATAACTCAGTGATAGGCATTCTACTGGTGAAATAATATTTGAAAACGCTCCACTAGTTTTGAGCTTATTCATTTCAAACAAAAGTAAATACATTCAATAATACCAAAATACTAATAATTTCTCTTTGTTATATCAATAAAAAAATCTTATTATTTTTTTAATTATAAATAATATTCGTATTCAGTTTTTTGTAATAGGTTTCTGACAGGCCCACTGCACTTATTTCCGTTACTAATTAGCCTTCCTAGAGATATATTATATTTGCTTGTTACTAATTAGAGGGAACTAGCTACCTACGAGAAAAGGTACAGCGGCAATTTTATAAAGGTACCCGAGAAATGGGCATATACTGGACATACATATAATGGGCATATGCGCGAAAGCACTTTTTTAAAAAATCATTATGTCCTAACAAAAATCGTACATAATATCTACATGTCAGGGCGAATCCGCGACTTACAGTTTATTATTTTAAGTATGATGTTTTTTTATATACTACTAAGGTGGCACACAAGCATGCGTTGGCCCACCTGATGGTAAGCAGTCACCGTAGCCTATAGCCGCTAGCAATACCAGTTAACCTTACTCACCGCAGAAACACAACACTACATCAATGTAGTGTTATTTCACTGCGATCTTCTGTAAAGCGGAGGTACAGTCCTCAGTTTGGCGGCTCCAATTTTAATGGGAAAACCCACGGTAGATCCCAATTCGCCCTACCTCTCTTCTTTAGCTAATGGTGTAATCGCACTATGACCTAAAAGTACAGTGATTAATCACTGTACTTCAGCTTTAGAAAAACTCATTGGTACAGGCCGGGATTTGAACCTGGGCCCATCAAATGACAGGCCGTTGCTTCAACCACAAGGCCACCACGGCTTCTAATGTATAGAACGTCAGTCGTTCTTTCCATTTGATGTATGAAAATAACCGTGTTTCCGTTGTCGTAGTTTTTGTTATGTTTATATTCAAGGATCAATATAATTTGTACATTTATTTAGGTAAATATGTATTTTTCTACTGCAAACTTTATACTGCTTGCTGCCTTACAGCTTTTTCTTCATAAAGGTACAAAGAAAATATATTTTTTTTATAAATTAAAGTACGTACACAATTGCTACAAAAGCCCCTAGGGGTTTACATGATAAAGAATATTGCCTTTTTTATTTTATTTTTTTCGATTAAATTTAATTAAAAAACAAAATATTTAAACCCAATGCTATGCAAAATTACACGATAGTGATCTTCTGAAAATATTGCCGTTGTAATTTTACAATGTCTTTGGTGCCGGTGCAGTATTGAGGTAAAATTTGAAGAAATTCATTGTTATGTTAACCTCTCCGCAAACGCAAAGGGTATTTTGTCCTCATTTATTCATAAGCAAAAGCGGACTGAAGCTACTCGAAAAATACGTGACTGCCTAAACTTTAATAATGTATGAAGACAGCGGGGGCCCAGCATAAGTATGATAGTTGCATTGTGTGGAACATTTTTTTATGAAACAGGTTTTTTTATTAAAGAGAAATATGAACGTGGATAACCAAGATATGAAAAAATATATTTGCACAAAAATCTGACGATTGAAGGAAATTCTGAGATGACGGAAGTGATTGGGGTCAGACTCGTGGTCATAATCTGTATTTATTCTTACGTAAATAGATTCCTAGAGCAATTTTCTTTCGTTCAAGATTATTATAATATTAAAATATACCCAGGAGTTTTAAATTTATTATTGCTTTGTGAATTCTTGATATTATTACGAATATTTTTTTGTGTGCTATTTATAACGGTATTCATATTAAAGAGAAATTTAGAAACGGGCAATATTAGTTATTAAAGTGCGTACACGAAGGTACTAGACGGTACTACAAAACATGGTTTCACATTTTTTAAAGAATATTGCTTATGAGTTCAGCCTGCTTCGAAATTAGAATCTGTTATTGTTGAAACTGTGCCAAGATTTGGTCTCTAAATTTGGAAAACATATTAAAACGCAATTTCTTTACAACTGCTCATATTCTCAGAGGTAATTATCGCTGGAAATTACTACGGCTATAATATAAATTCAGAAGTCCTTTTTATCTCGTTGAAAGGAAGTCTTTTGGGACCTAATTGTAATAGAACAGAGTTACTGGGAAGCACATTTATCGGATAAAATGGCAATTGTGACATTCAAAGAAATTATACAATTATTTTGTACGTGCCATGTTATAGCAAGGTTATCTTATAATCACAATTCCAATGTTTTCTCTACATATACATTTACTTTTTGTTTTTTTTTTTTGGCACGTACAAAATAATTGTATAATTTGAGGTATACGATACCTCATAAAAATTGCTAGCCATGAAATAGGTGTCTTACTTTTGATTTACCGTTATACGGTGACAAAAAAAAACAAAAAGTAAAGGTGTCACGTAAGCATTTGACCAGTCAGATGCATTCTTAATTTGAGAGAATAGTCTTGCTGGATAAATGGAACGTAGTGCCTGATCTGACAGCTCTGTACCATTCAGTTTTGAATCAAGGTGTCGTGATGACACAACTGCCAGAGGTGAGCTTTGTCCTAAAGCAACTAGCGGAAGTATTTTATTGACAGTTGAGGGTATCAGTTCATATATTTACTTTACGATTGTGACCTACACATGTTTACCCTTTAGACGTACTCGTAGACCACCGAAAATACTTTCAAAATTACAGTCCAGTTTAGAAAATTTATCGTGCATTGTTTGATTCTGTGTTTTGTGATGTGACCACTCACATGATAAATAAGCAAATACTCAAAGGATAACGTTTATCGAAATAAGATTATTTGGGGTAGCCCTATTAAAAAACACTAGGTAGGTACTTGTAAAAGAGGACCGCCCGCATTTAATTCGTTCTTTATCTTATCGGAATAGTTCCGTCATATCGCGCCTCACTGGCTCGCGTGTTTAGAATTTGTAGGCCAAGCATTAGGTTGTATAGCGTCAGAGATAAATTTATGCGGATACAATAGTGAAGATAAGATGTTCTGGTCAAACCATAGTCAAATATTAGGTATTATGTAGTAAAATTTAATACTTATTGTTGGCACGAGGCATTCATTGTTAGACGGAGTTTTAAGGTTAAAAGTATTATAAATCACTAGGATCCATGCAATACTTTCATCTACGTCTCACTGTTTGTTCCATTCAATCGCCCCCGTTTTGCATAGGATCATTTGTATTCACTTCATCTTTGAGAAAACTGTTTAACACGAAAGCAAAGGATTTTAATTAAGAATAAAATGAACCGATTTCCAAATCCTGTCAGAATCATGCTTACATTTTATTTTCCCGCTTAGATGACAGCCTGTTTTCATTGCTTTCGTCGTGAGCTGTTTCCTTGGGATGATTAGTTCTTTCAAATATAATTATAATCCACAATGTTTAAAAATGTACAGAACAAAACACAGCAAATAATATTCGACTATAACAAATTATTAATGCAAATAACATCTCTTCATACATTTTAATTTAATGAACAGCGGTTGTCCATGTAATATTTTATTGGTATCACGATTACATTACAACCATTGCAATTGGAGCAAATATTAGTCACAGATAACCAATTAACAAATCCTATCACTTGTTAATTGGCTAATTGCACGTTTGTGCGACATAACACTAACCGAAATAGCTTTCATAATGTGGTCTGAGTCACCTTAATGAGTGACAGAAGACGCGAAGCTTTTAAAGAGATTCATTATTTCTTCTCGTTCTTAATCTTGAATGATGGCGCACCGAAGTTGAACGCAACGGTAATCTACATAAATACTTCTTCGTAGATGAAATTAGCGCGAATCCTATGGAAGTGTATGAAATATTAAGCCTATTAATTAAGAGAGATCACAAAAGACTCTAGGGGTAAGCAGTCTTGAGGATGAAGCTTAGAGATCTTAATGATCATGTGATCCGGATTCGCAGAAGATTTACCAAGTTGGCGAAATGAACTAGCTGTCTTAGTAGTCGCCTGTATGAATTAGTACTTAATTATTCTGTTATGACATTTTAATAGTATATGGTTATTTATTATTCTTATAAATAATAATTATAAATTTACTTGATCTAATCTAATTCTAGAGCAAATTACCAAAGTATCTGCTCAATAATGCAAAGTTAGAGTACTCTTATTCAGAGAGCATTTATGAAATAATGATGAATTTAAAAGAAGCAAAAGAGGTGTGTTTGTCAAGAGTAAAGTAAATTACTTTGATGTAGTGTTGTGTTTCTGGGGTAAGTAAGGTTGCCAGTGCTCCACGAGGATACGCTGGGCTAGTAGTAATGCTGCTAGCACAGTGACACCTCATCAACAACAGGGCTGGCAACTCGTTAGTGATATCCCTGGTATTGTAAGCGGCTATATGCTACGGTAACCACCAGGTGGGGCGGTGTGCTTGTGTACCAATTTAGTGGTATAAAAAAATTGCTTCAAAAACTAAATAAAATAAATTAATTAATTGTTCTTTACTACAACATCGTTATGTTTCTCGAGATATAAGTATGTCTTGAGGAACTTCATTTAATTTAACAAACTTACATTCAGTTCCCCTTACAAGTTCTACAAAACGTCAATAAACTTTGTGCTTTCATTAGTCTGAAGCCCCACTTTATGAAACGTCGACTCTATAATTACTTGTTTTACATTAACCGCCCAAATAACGATCAAATCTGTCATGTTCCGTTTATCATTATTTTTATTTCCATTCGTAGGAAACGAATGAAACGTAAATCCATACAATGAAATATAATGCGGATAATCTAAATATAATCTTATTTTTTCGACGTAAACTGATTTATCTTTTTTCTTTGAATATAGTTTCTTTTTCAATTTCTACGATTTCATATCACATTTCTTATAATAGAAACGACGATGAGACAGAATATAGCCTTCGTAGTTATTATTTTAGATCAATTTTCCGGATATGGCGGGTCCATGATAGGATTTTGTGAAGGTCCTGAATAGGAAGTCATTGTTCAGGTATAAAAGGAAAGCAGTGTGGAAAAACAACATGTATGGGAAAAACAAAACACTGCAATTCTATGTTCAGTGACGTGATTACTGGCTAATGAGTTCACATATCACTACATTTGTATGGGAGCCGGGTCCCGTTCACATTTTTAATGAGAACAGATGTGAATGGGCTTTGTATGATATGAGGTGCTGTCATACATAAAGCGGAAAGCGAAGTTACAATTTATCTTACCACGAGATTACAAGACCACTAGACTTCAAGAGTTTCCATATAAAAGTTATATATCTGACAAAATGTAATATTAATGACCACAATCATACTTAAATATATGCTAATATACAAGGCATGAAGAAATTCTTAAAGTCTCAATTCTCTTCTGCCCGGATCTTAGTGTGTAATGTTTATGAAATAAAAATAATATATAATAGGCCTGTGCAAATGCTGAACTGCTTCTGTCTTAATATGAGTACATAATAAGATAAATAAATAGCCAGAACTAATTTAAATTAAATGAACATTCACGATAAAACAATTGTCTAACAAATTAATAAAATTGAAGTATATGTTTGTAATGTCAACATAGCAGCCGGTTTCTAATTGCATATGAAAGAAAACTCGATACTAATGACAAATATAATATATATTTTTGTATGTCTGTCTGTTTGTTTTAGGGGTTTTCTCTAAAACGGCTGGGCCGATTAGATCGAGTCATTCACTGACAGATAGTTGATTTTACTTAGGGTACTATTATTATGGATAATTAGTTTATTAGGGCTCCGCGCAAAACATTAAAAAATCCCATGAAATTGTGTACTAAACCCGAACGGCTGGACGGATTTGAATGATTTGAACTTGATAATTCTCTAATCTGGCAAGAATAGTCATTGAAGAGGATTGATTGCCATAGTTAGGAAGACATAATGAGCCAGAGAGACTCTTAACCGGGAGCACCAATAGTACATTTCCTAAATGAAGCTTGCCCTAACATCAAATATATCCTAATGGATAAACGAGTAAGTTTATCCTTGCATTTAGTAGTCACTAATGTGTACACGTATAATATTTAATGAGTTTGTGAGGAAACTCACCGCCGTGTTATAACTCTTAGAAAGTTTGGCCGTTATGTCTACACACCTATGTATACTTATGACTTGTTGTTATATCAGAATGAATTTCCTGGTGAAATTTTACTTAATTTACTTGTATAATACTTGCAAAGAAAATTTGTTAAATTTATGTATAAGCGATCCGCCCCGGCTTCGCACACGTGCTTTTTCCAAATCTATACTTGTAAACTGTAACAGGTCAAATTCTGTAGATAGAACACTTTTAAAATGACTATATTTTGTTCACCTTTTGTCGGTCTGTCTGTCTGGCTGTTTCTTGGCCGCGCATCATGCCGAAATTACTGAATGAATTCAAATGAAACTTGGCATAATTTGAGTTCATTTTACGACGTAGGACATTGGTGTTGATTCTGTTGTTCAAAATTACTAAACTAAACTAATTTGACAGGTCTAAAAATCTTGCTATCCCTTTCTCATGTGCGGGGTTAAATAAGGATGGCAATATTTTTAGACCTGTCAAATTAGTTAAGTTAAGTAATTTGGAGCAACAGAATTGGCACCATTGGATACTTTCTGTTCCAAAATTCAGCACGGTTCCCTCGGGATAGGGGATGAAAGTCACAATAATATGTACTTGATTGTTACTCATTTATACGTTGTCCGATTTCATTCATTCTTTTTGTTAGAATGGAGGTATTTTTTTGGCAGATAGGTTCCACGCAACAAAAAATCCCATAAAATTATAAAAATAAAGTTGGTGAGGAGTTGAGAGTGCTGGTCTCCAGACGGCTGGTATAATATGCATATATGTTGTAACTATAGCTAAGAACACTCTCGATCAAGTCACCTTTCAAACAAAAAAACCCAAATCAAAATCGATTCTTACGTTTCGGAGCTACGATGCCACAGACAGACGCACAGATACACACTACAACTTACAACATCCGTCGTTTTGCGTCGGGGATTAAAATTAGGTCCACCCACATTGAAATATGTGAAAGTTAACCAATATTATACCTACCGTCTCAAATACTTTATGTAGGGATATATGTAACTAGAATAAGAATAATTTTCAGACAGCTGATAGATACTGGGTTATTCCAGTTATCCCCATTGATGGGGATTTGTGAACTTTTGTCCACTAATCCCATTGATGGGTAAAGTCGAAGAACTCCGCCGGCAGTTACTACCTTTATAGGTATACAACACGTAATTGAGAAAAAAAAACAAAAATCCATCCTACTCGAAAGTTTGGATGGATTTTTGTTTTTGCCTTTCTATCAAAATTTCAAAGTACTTCAACTTTACCATCGCCGCGAAAACTCACACCCCATCCCGTGTAATAATAAACACGGAGCTTAATAAAAATGAGAGCATGTATAACCATTGCAATGAAAAGGCAGTTCTATTAAATTAAGTGGTTACCTAATGAAGAGGCTCGGTCGGTGTTTTTATGTGTCTAATCTAGCAAACGAGGTGTCAGAACTGAAGTATGGTACTGTGGAGTGGATTGCGTGCCAGTATCTGCGTGTCTGCTGACCATTGATCACCGTTCTTAAGAAACGACATGAACGACATTTTTGTTCACACAAAATATAAGCAAGAGGGACGGAATACCAGAACACGGTCAGTTTCAAAGAGCAAATACGTTATATTATTGTACTTATTAAATTACTAAAGGATCACTGTATTTCGTTGAATAAGCAATTTTTTTTTATTCCACTAAGGTGGCACACAAGCATACGGCCCACCTGATGGTAAGCAGTCACCGTAGCCTATAGCCGCTAGCAATACCAGGGGTATCACTAACGGGGTGCCAACCATGTTGTTGATGAGGATTCACTGTGCTAGCAGCAATACTACTAACTCGGCGTATCGTCGTGAACACTGGCAACCTTACTTACCGCAGAAACACAACACTACATCAAGTAGTGCTATTTCACTGCGGTCTTCTGTAAGGCGGAGGTACAGCCCTCAGTCGGGCGGCTCCAATTTAAATGGGATAACCCACGGGGTATCCCAAATCTCTCTACCTCTCTTGAATAGTTATATCTTAAATAGTTGACCCGTTAAACTATCCCGGGTAACAAACTAAGCATTCCCATGTGTAACCTGATTGCCAAATTTTAAGTATTTATTTAAATAAGATCAGGAAAAATGCGCTTAAGTGTACTCAAGTGATAGTTAATTTATTTCGAATTTATCACTCAACAACAAAATTAAGGTTGTTTTAATAGGTATAATTATATTTCAGTGATTGGAAAGTGTGAGTTTACTCAATTGACCTACATTTACAAAAATGATATAATGTGTGTGAACCACATATTGCAATTTAGGAGACTATTTGCGATGGTCCACATAATATTCACTTCTTCGTAGCGAAGCGACAGATGCGACGAATTGCGTTCTTTGTTGGACCATTCATATTGTATTGCCCTGGGCGAAACATTATAATATGAGTACCTGATTGATACACACGCAGATATCGAATGTACGCGGCTGTGCGTTATTAGTTTATCAATTATACAGTGTTAGATTGAATCACAGTATTCGTACTTTGTAATTGTATTCTGAGATAATATCGATTCAAGCATTGGTTTTTTTACTGACCTATGATGTTGTAGGAAACATTTTGGAAAATATGTAGATTTTTGTTATTTATTTTACTTTACTACCTCAGTTTCATTTGCCTGCAATTTTATATAAGATGTAGATTGTTACTAGTTAGATGACTCAATTTTTTTTAATTAAAAAATCGTTGATACCCCATCTATTTTTTGAAGGTGGTATAAAAACGCTTCTTCGAGGAGCTCCCAAAATCTTACAATAGAAATACAATATTACACATAAATTCTGTGTAGTGAATATCTCTAGACGCATAGGTTCAATCTTGAAAAGGAGATCCTGTTGTGCCTTATCTCTGGTATGCAACCTATGAAATAAATTGACACTAAACAAAGCATTTGTCCGGTCGAAATACACCAAACCCTCAAAGCAAACTCAGCTTAAAGGAATGGAAACAACTTTCCTCCTTATTAATAACTAATTAATAAACATTGTGTACGGTAGATAAGGCTAACTGCGACAAGGGTTCAATTAGGCCGGAAGCCCTTCAAACTTATCTGACTGTAATATTGCGTGTCAAAATACGACTATAGTAATCAGAATATCTGACCATTCGCCAGTCGCAGTGCGATATAAAGGCACTCGAAGCCACTAAACTTGCCTATCTTTACACCCTGCCGGGTTCCATTGAGTCAATTTGAATAAAGTACGAATAAAAAAGAATAGTGTAAGGACGCCTTAATCGGTTCCCGATTTTTATCAAGCTGTGAAGCGTGGAAGCAGTTTTTACGCATCGATACGCTACGACGCCTATCGAATATAGAAAGAAAAAAGAAACATATGTTACATGTGATAAATGCTAACTAAGCGTTTATTTATATTTGGTTTTATTTTATTAAATAAAAATAAGAAGAAATATGTTTGGCTTATATCACACTAAGTGAATCATATAACTTAGGCACTCAGATTTTACGACGAAATATCGTTTACATTTACAGGAACAATAATAATTTAAAAAAAAAATGTTTTTAAATAAATTATGCTTATAACCTTATTTTCTGCAATATTTGTCATTTTTAATAATGTTTTTTTAAATATTTGTCTTATATTAAAATAAAACACAATATTAATTTGTATGTTGTAACTCCAAGTTGAAAACTGGAAGGAAATGGTGCAAGATAAACCCAAGTGGAGATATTTACGATCGGAGGGCAAGACAAACTTTTGAGTCACTAGTAAGTACTAGGAGTCATCGTAGTTAGCACGTCATGTTATACCAAAAATATGCTATGAATATAAAAAATATGTTATGCTTTGTGTTTTAAAAATAAAATAGTATAATTCAAACAATCAATATGAATATTAATAGTCAAAGTTTTTTACCATACAATTTGACGACGCTTCTGTACCCTCTTTAATCAAAATTGATGATTATCTTTATTCTATTTAAACATAATTTTCATTGAAAAAAAAAACACTTTACATTTTTCCTATAATTGAGAGAATATTTTATTCGACCTATATTAATAATAACTTCTAATTATAGAACACTTGATTACAAAGCTAAGTGTAAATTTTATATTAACGACTATAAAGCGTAATATGTCTTCGGCGAGACACCTCAGGCCATCCCTTCGCAGACTCTTGGGTTTTTTTTCGATTTAAGTTAATATTGATATATATTTACTATTATTAGATGCCAAACATTCTTATTCCTGAGTAATATATTTTTAGGTGTCTTAATATTTTTTCAAGTAAACGCAGTCAAAATCAAAATCATTTATTCAGTTTAGGCCCTTATAATGAACTTTAGATAAGGCACTTAAGAAGGTCTCATTTACAACCAGCTCGGAAAAAGTCACATGCAGCTATCTAGTCAATGGCAATCTGACTTCTTATTTCAGAGGATTCCTAATTCTTTTCCTCTTTGCTTTAAAAAAAAAACTATAATATATCCTATTTTAATCAAATACTCATATCATTTTGGAACTTGACAACAATCACCAAGTATTATGGAAGTTTACAAAATTACACGGGAATATCTTTGATTATAACAAGTACATAATCAAAGGGGAATATACGAAACAATCCCTACACAGGAAAATTTTGAAATTTGATGGAAATTACACGTTATTACGCGATGAAACTTTTATTTGACACATAAATGGATTTTCCCTGTCACGGATACTTCCTTTGATGGCTGAAAATTCCAAGATTTCAGCACACTGTCATTTTCATTAAACTGTTGTCTCCAATTCAGTTGACGGAAAATCATAAGCCATTGTTGTATTAATTCCATCCCGGCTGCCTTAGCCTTTGAAAGGGTTAAAAGCGTTTGTTATGTAAGTATCACTCAATTTTGTAAAGTTTAACTTATTGACTTTGTGCTAATAGCTTCGCTGCGTCTTCCCTGTGAACTTTATGTATTGCTTTATTCATTAATTTATTAGATGCTTTGATTACATTCAATGCTTAAAAGAACTTGTGTTTAAATAGTGAATTGTTGTATGGAGAAAATATTTTCATTTGCAAGAAACATACATATTTATTACAAAAATGTTGTAATTTATTGTTAATACAAATACAGGTAATATAAATAAGCAATTATTTAAAATAAGGTGGCAAGGCTTGATCTCAATAATAATAAGCTTACCTTTTGCCCATAAAAATATAACATTTTCCGTCTGTCTTATAATAACTTGGGACGCTTTTTAATATGACCAACATAAAAAGCGCCGTTATTCGGGAACTTCTTTTGACACAAGAATCCCATTAGGTATTCAAGCTTTATGGGGCAAATTATACTAAAGGTATTTTAACTGGTTTATGTAAATTGTGCTTCAGGTTTCAAGCAGTAATTAAATTATTCGGATTAAAATGTCAGGCTTAAACTTAATTGCAGAAAGTTTGTAGATTATACATAAGTGATTATAAAAATTGCATGATAGGTGTTTTCTGGGTTCAAAGGTATACCAACAAGATGAGTAAATCACGGGTGACACTCACAATAACTATTACGTGAGAGCGACAGTCACCATGAGGAAAAAAAACACTACTTCTCGTAAATTCTATTGTAAATAAAAATACAAATGTAATTAATGATTAACAAATATAATCAATATATAAAGAGATAGAAAACCGCTCAAAAGCGCAACCTTCATATTAAAATAGGATAAACCCATGAAATTCCACAAATAAGTCAAATCGAACGACACCTTATTTAATTATGACAAAATAATCAAATGAATGAATATAATCTGAATCATGCTTTTTTGGGGAATCGAGTAATAAATGCAAGCCTACAAGAAGCAGCAAACGTGGAAATTCAAAAGCAAATTTCATCCGACAGAATTTCAAGCAAACCTCAAACACCGAAAGGTAAACCTAAATAGAAAGAAAGAAAAAGCATTTATTCATAACAACACATCACATGGATAAAAGAAAGGAAGACAAGTAGATGAAGAATATCGTGTCGTTATGAAACGGTCCCAACTCAGCATGTGCTGGTAGTCTTGTGACGGACAACCAGCGCTGATCTTCCGTTGGGACCGGCCCGTGACGTCACGTGTAATTTTATATAAATACAATTTTTATTTGGTGAGATTGTTAATACTACACGTTACATGATGTGCTTTATGCAATGATATTATGAGTGATAATGTAATTAGTCATAACAAATATATAAAGAGCTAATTGTTTGTCTGTATGTAATCTCTGGGACCAAAGAAACAATTTAAAAAATAACCTATTACTATAATATTACCACAGAGAAAATAATATACTAAGTACAACTATTACTTAACTTAGCAATACAGGATCTGCGTTGTGATACCTAGCTGAGCATATTTATATAATAGTCAGGATTTACCCTTATAAAACATGTATGTAGTACTTAGGACCGCAAAGCCGGCCGAAAGCACTTAAAACCATTGAAATAAATAGTTCATATTAATGGCTGAGCTTGATAAACGTTTCCATCATAGATAATATCAATATGATATAACACCGGTTCCATTTCCAAGCAAATATATTGGAAGTTTCATAGACAAGTCTATAGGAAAGCTGACAAAGGCGGGCTCGAGACGGGGACGACCGATTTGTTCAAGATGGACGGGATAAAAAGAACTTTGCGGACCTCACAGGGATTTACTCTTTTAACTTAAACGACGAGAAGTAATAGGACTTGACGTGCATTCTATTACTTTACAATACTATCGCTGCGTTACTTGTATACATTTTAAACACTTTTTATATATTTCGCATAACAATAATAATTAAATAATCTACATTAATATTATAAAAAGAGGTAGGGCGATTTGGGATTTCCTGTGGGTTTTCCTATTTTAATTTGAGCCGCCCGACTGGGTACTGTACCTCCACCTTACAGAAGACCGCAGTGCAATAGCACTACTTGATGTAGTGTTGTGTTTCTGCGGTAAGTAAGGTTGCCAGTGCTCCACGGGGATAAGCTGGGCTAGTAGTATTGCTGCTAGCACAGTGAGTCCCTATCAACAACAGGGTTGGCAACCCTTTAGTGATACCCCTGGTATTACTAGCGGCTATAGGCTACGGCGACTGCTTACCATCAGGTGGTATAAAAAAAAAGCTGAGCACTGGCAACCTTACTTACCGCAGAAACACAACACTGCATCAAGTAGTGTTATTTCACCATTTCGCCATCTTAATGGTATAAAAAAATATAAAACAGTGGAAAAATTTGATTGTTTGTTTGTATCGAATAGGCTCTGAAACTATTGGACCGATTTAAAAAAAACATTTACCATTAGAAGCCGACGTTACCCCTGATGAACATAGGCTACTTACAACCGCGGAAAATGCTTCATTCCTACAGGAAAACGGGTAAAAGTATACTATATTTCTACGCGGGCAAAGTCGCAGAGAAAAATCTAGTATTGCGATAAATAAGGTAATTTCCTACAGATTTTATGCATGAGTAAAAAAATAGCCTGAGTATAAAATATGTCAAATTGGTTGTTCATGATCATTTATCTTTTAATGTATGTTCAGGCATTACCTTCATGGTAAAAGATAAATATAGGTACATACTGACGTACAAGTAGTAATACTTAAACCATTTTGTAGGCTGATTGCATCGAGCCAGATGAAGCCGTCCCATATTTTTTGCTGAATTACACTTTTAAAAACGCCAACGATCGTGGTCTGACCCAAATCTTCACAAATTACTTATCACTTCATTCCTTGATAATTTTACTTTTTCGCTTTAAAACTTGGACTCAGGAACATGTTGGTACTTTGACGCCTTTCGGTGATGACCTCATCACCAAATAGAATGATATAAAGCACCTCCGACTCAAAATCCTCTACAAATCATGGCTATGCAGTACACAACAATAAGAAGCACTCTCGATTAAGTCATCTTTGAAACAAAAAGAGAACGAAATCAAAATGAGTTCAGTTTTTTAGGAGCTACGATGCCACACACAGACACACACACAAACTTATAACATCACTCTTTTTGTGTGAGGGGTTAAAAACAACAACAATTTCAACAATTTATCATTCATAAGTTCATCTAGAGGCCTCTCACATCATTTAAGGAACGTATAACATATATGAGGCATTTTTACCGTTTCCTAATTACTTTATAAGTTGACAAGCTGAGACGCTATGAAATCTTTACCAACCTACACTCATACATATTTTTATCATATAATTTGTGATCCCAAAGAGGGTTGCAAACTAAGACATAAAATAAAATTCATTTGTAACAAATCGTCCTTTATTTCAACGAAATTATGCCAGTAAAATACTAAATACAGTATAGATTAACAACAAAAGCAAACATATGTTAAGATATTATATACTGATATGTACATTGGAGCCACCAGTAGTCTAAGAGAAAACAAGGATTCATCTCCTTTTTCTCCAGTGTCCTCAGCTCATTTAAAATAGTGCACCCTGTTTCCTAGACTATGGTAACCACAATAGAGAAACCCAAGTATCTCTAGTAACTGAAGTTTACTTTACCAAACATTTTGGGAATGTAAGAACATGGCTCATACGTTTGTGTGTGTATGTGTGTGAACTCACGATTTAACGTGAATATGAAATTAATATGCGTTGTCTATTGTGTTGGAATGGTGGTGATTTAACAACGTACGACATGCAGGTATCAATGGACTATGAAACAATTTATTTTATTTATTAATATAAATTATTTTGTATCTCAAATTTATAATAGCAGCAATTGTGAGCATAGTGTATGTAACATAATATTTATTTAAATGTTTTCATAAATCATTTATTAAATTTATATTTAAAGTTACCTATTAACTTTAAACAATATAATCATAACATATCATTTATACATATCATTAAATAATTATGATAAACGAATTCAATTATATGTAATTATGGAAATAAGATTTTACTATATAATTATTTCATAGTCAGTTACAAAAAAGAATTCCACCTATTTATTAGTATTTACATTAATAAGATATCTAAGAAGGCGATTCTAAAAGATTTATTTACATTTTTTATTCCAATAATAAATTTTATTACACTTGAATCAAAATAAAATACACAATAAATACCTAGTGCTTATATTTTGTAAAAATATATATTTCCGTAATAAAATATTTGAAGAAAGTTAATAGAATACCAACGAAATTCATAAATCTAATAATTAGCATTAATTTGACTCAGATATGTGTTTCCAAATATGACTAAATAAATTATTTGAAAATATTTTTCATAATTATATTTTGTATCTAATTTTCTTTTTATACCCTAAGAACTAAGTAAGATCGGCAATCAAAGTTACTAGCTTGCACCAAACGTGTATTCGAAGAATTTCTTCAAATCATATATTATTTTAAAATACGTTTTCATATTATTAGTACTAAATTTAAAGCATACCTAAGAAAAACTATTAAATAATTGAGGTACTAGCTTACAACTGAGATTGCCGAAGTCAGAAATGAACGCGCGTTACTAAGTTACACATTAGTTAACGTAACTATTTATCTAATCAAGAAGTGTTTCTCATAATTGAATAGTCCATTTGAGTAAACTCTGAGGCGTACCTTCTAAATCACGTTTTGTTAATAAAAGTGTTGGGATAATTATCACGTCTCTGATTGTATTAGGGATCTGAACAGCGCCGCGAGGGAAAGTGTTAACAGCGTTACACTTAGCGTGGGCGCTTCGCCTGAACTCCGCACTGAAACAAATAGGCTTTATTATAATTTAATAATAATTGCAGATTAGGCCCTTATGCAATGCATCTGTTGAGAGCTATTTATCGTTACGTCATAATGTTAGTATCATAATGCTAAACCAATAATAAAGACAGCGCTGCACTGCATGTCACGTCAAGACGTTAGTTGATCAGATTTTTTATTAGATAAGGATTCGGCAAATCGCCTTTTGGCAAATGAAATGTATGGTCATGCTTGATGGAAGAATATCTTAAGCAGCACTGCGACGGTCCTTTTTAGGGTTCCTTATACGAAGCCAACGTAACTCTATTACCAAGGCCCCGCTGTCCGTCCATCCGTCTGTCTGTCTGTTAGCTGGTTGTATCTCATGATCCATATAGGAAGGCAGTAGACATTTTATTTTTTAGTTGGCGCTATAAAAACAATTAAACCCCCTTTAATTTCGATTAATCTCGATCTTAATGCAACAAGTAGGCGCTTGAAAATCTCGCTGAATTTGTACTATATTCGCAAAAAATAGCAAATTTACTATTACAAATTGTTTTCATATATCATGTTTGTTTTTATATGCTACGTTTGAAGCTTGAATCTTTATTATAATCGACGATATTGAATTAATGTCACAAACCAATACCCTCCATAAGTAGGTACATTAAAATTTATTGCCAAAACAAATTGATCGCATCTGTGGGGCAATAGTTAACGTCAATAAATTGACCCACAGAGCCTTAATAGCAATTAGAAACATAACGGATAGCCGAAACGTTACCGTAGAGGTTCTACATAAAGTATATAGCCTCGAATATCTCGGCATTACATTGTTATGAAAGGAAGGTAACGGTATTATATACGTTACAATTTGCGATAGTGGTCCCTTGTTTCCGTATTCAATATGTTTATGTCACATTCGTATTAAACGTCCTTTGTACGAGTCATAATGGACACGATTATATCTCTCAGATTTATATGCGTGCCATAATTTTTAACTATCCCCTTCTTGGTAAAGTAATTCGGTAGAACAACAAAAAGGATTATGTTAATCCATTCTGCGTGGAACAAATGAATGAGCGAAATAAATTGGATTACAAATGGGTATTAAATAAGTATGTAATATGAAACAAGATAATAGTCTTCTAATTTTTATATGTAAATTAACTTACAAATATTGAACATGACATTAATTTCTGTACTGTATTAAGGGGTTTAGAAACTATATACCTATCCATAAAAACAACCGTGGTTAATAGAATCGTATAATCTAAAGTCTATTATGAAGTAGGCGTGAGATGACAAAATAAAGGTAACAAAATTCAGTTGTCTTTACTCTGGTATTATTGATGTCTACCGCGGCATGTTTCTCCAAAATATTTTAACGGGAATAAATAGAAAAATAATATCGTAAGCTGATTTTGTCTGTGCTTTTATATTCCTTTTGAATTAAAAACAAAAGGAGATGGAAATAAATGCGTATTATAAAAAATATGCTGATGATTTTAAAGATTGTCTTCATACTACGTTTTTGGGAAAATTAACGTTTTAGACATATCAGGATGCTACACAAAAAAATATTTTTACAAATACAAACTTAGAGCGGCTGATTGGTTGCTTTTTCTACTAAACTTCCTTCGTAGTATTTTTAATTCAGCACAAGTTTGCGTGAATTTTAGTCCAATTCTCTGAACTTTATGACCAATATTACCAATAAGAAAGCTTAATATTTGGGAACGAAGTGTTTTCAGCAGTGGTCGTCTCGACCAATAACTCACATTCGTACGTTTTATAGGTCCCAACGCTGCGGAGGGTTAAGATATGTTTCATATGTTATAACCCTATTATCACTGTTTGCTATAGACTGATATAATATATATCTGCAAATTTATACTCACGTACAAAATGAATGGGACAGTAAATTGCAATTGGATAGTAAGGGTTTTGCTTCCAGTAATATTTTTTTACTTGCCATTTAAATTCCCGTCGTAATTAAGATTCTCAGTTAAAAGCCTCGATAGAGAACTAGACTTAGATATTTTGGATCCGATAAAGCAGATAATTTCTGTATGTTATGGTTATTGTGTTTTATGTTCGTATGTGTATCTGTACCGTTGCATTTGTGAATACTAAGCTATCCTTGTTTTATTAATTCAATTTTAAGCTTGCAATTTAGCAAAGGTTACTTTGGACAGCTTTCTAAAATTAATCGTTGGAAAAACGTCATTGAAATGTTGCCAGCATTTAATAGTTAAAGTGCCTGCATTCAAATATTAAATAATTATTCGGTTAAATAGTTATCATCTATCTGAGCTTTTATTAAAGTTAAGAAAGTTTTTATAATTTGATTAGTACCTACGTCAGAAAAAATATATCAAATACTCCATCCTAAATAATTAAAGGTAGGTTATACTATTGAAAAGAAACTGGGGATTATTATTAAGATTGTTTAAAATTTGCCTTAAGATAGTTCAAACTACGGTGGATGGCGAGATCAATCGACGTAACCCAAACAAAAGCTTATAATATACAAATAGTTCTGATTGTTCAGTTTGACACGATATCTAATTTAAATTGGTTCACCCTAATGCTGTTTGCTTTAGAAATTCACCTTAAGTATTCAGGGATCGATCTGATCGCCATCCATTGCGACTTTATTACTTTTTTACGGTTCCGTACCGACGCAAGGCAATAAAAAATGTTTACCTCCTTCTCTGAATCATTTAGTAAGCTGAGACATACGGCATGTATGTATGTGGTGTATGAATTCTATTGATTCATGGTCAGTTGTTTTTTCGTGTACTTGCTTGATGTTTCGAAGTTCATTGACATTCGAAAGATTGTACGTAATAAGAGTCCAATTAAGAGTTATCGTATTTTTTTGGTTCAAGGGAAATTGATAAAAACGCGTAATATATGATGCTCGAATGTTTTTTTAGAGTGATTTACATATATGAGCTAAGTTAAAGCACTCTTACTGCGTATTTAGTCAAAGACTTTACACTGGTCAGAAATATAATTAAGGAGTTGCATCAGTTACACCGACAGGACCTCTTGAATTTATGGTGATGATGATAAAATATCCAAATATTTTTGCAGTCCTATACTCAAATAAATGTTACTCACCAAGCAACATAGCTTCTTTACTATCAGCAAGTTGGCTATTCCCCACGACTGCTTCGCTGCCTTCCCGCCACGCAGGCGCCACTCGCGCCGTGCACCGTACTTGCATGGTCTTGCCTACCGGTACCCGCAATCCCAGCGCCGTAGATAGCAACCCGTGCGAGTGTTGCGTCGGCGGGTAGTCGACTAGGAGTTCTTGGTCTGTCACCTGCGTAATCATGTAATCATCATAATTAAATATTAATACATACATACATATTATCATCACGCCGAGGGCAGACAGTATTGTGCGCCATTTCACTCTCGGTCTAGGCTTACACACGTCTAATGTGGAGCAAAAACATTATACCCCGTAAACCCCTTTTTTCGAAAATTGCGTGGACGGAGTAGTATAGAATTTGGCACAGTACAAGTTTATATGAATAAAGCTAATATTAGAAATAAATATATCGTTTACAAAAAAATATTACACATGTTTTTTTTACGTTTGAAAAAAGTCTTACTGAATCTTAGTCATAGTTTGTTAGTAGTTGTAGAATTTCGATCGCTAGACGACCACTAGTTATAATAAATATGTAAATCCAACGAAATAAATTAAAAACGCTAAATCCAGCATTCGAAACAATCGCTTTGATATATAGAATCGATTATTTGTAACCACATATACATCAATCACATTTTATCTATCACATTTTTTCTCAAGGTTCCTTGCCCCAGTACTACACCGCGAGCGGAACATGATTATTGTAATCAACCCGAGCTAGTGTAACATATATTTCGATGAATAAGTCGAAGTAAGTTTAAATAGAGGACATCTAGGTTAATCCGGGAACCGAATTTCCTTCTGGTGTGTAGTAAGATCCCCAATCCCCATTTGGAATTTGTGAGCGATCTAGGAGCGATACGCATTATATTCCTCGTTATGTGACGAAACACAAAGTGATGAAAGCAATTTACCGATAAGTTTAGATTTCTAGTGACGTTAACTAACTTAGCATGAAATAGGCAGTCTGACTGCGACTAATTAACGGATCTTGAAATCCACTTCACACTTCACTTGACTGGGAACCCACATCGAGAACCTAAGCCTTAATGAAGCTTCAAGTCCCGATAAAGTTGGGATCGCCACTAACAGTATGTAATTCTCAGAAGTGTAATAGCAACTATAAGTTGTAGGGCCTTTGTTGAATCGTGTTGATGTTTTGAGTGTTCATAAATTTAGCTTGTTATCACATATAGTAAACATGAAGCACAGAAGTTTGGAGCTTGTAATATATGATATACACGTACAAAGGATCTCTTGGAATTAAAATGGGTCTTTCGAAGTTTATTATGAACTTGTGAAACACTTTTTTTATAGGTTCACAGATGTCACTCGCGGGGGCCGTATTTTGTACATTTACCTTTCAAACACTAAACCCAGACATGGAATTAAGTCTTCTCGTGGGAAATCACTTGCGGTTTTCTAGTTACAGTGATCCAATCCCTTGACCTTTGGCCACAAGACTAACAATCATGTAAAAAAATATTAGGACGAAAACCATAGTAGGTACCTATATATGAAGTATTGTAATGAAGATCCAACATAATACCATTTCCAACATAATACATAAAGAAAAGAAAAATAACTAGCTAAAAGAATTTGTTAAAATTTATAATCATACAAAAATTATTTTGGTTAAAAAAATACATCGTTTTTCTTTCTTTTAAAATTTTGATTATACGAGACTAGTCAGAAAATATATGTGTTTAGGCCCTAATAAGGCACTTATGAAGGTCTAAATTACCACCAATAATTATATATAATATTACAATAGTATCTATCTAAAGTACAATGGTAAGTAGCACGTAGCAAAGATCCGAGGATTATTCTCAAGGGAATGATACCGTTTATATTTTGTAGGTATTTTATAATAAGGTTTATAACGAGCCTCTTTCGGCTAATGGGGATGGAACATTACCGTGCAAACAAAGGTCGTGAGTTGTCATCCTTAGGCCCATTGGGAAAATAAAGCTTTGTCCTAATTAGGGTACAAAAAGTTGATCATAAGATTGCGTGTGGGAATATCCGCTTAATTTTTATCATATGTACCATTTCTTTTTAAATTTGCAGTGTGATCATAATCTGTAAAATGTTTATCCTACTAATAATTAACGCGATAGTTGGGATATTTTATTGTTACGCCATTTGGAATGGAGTACCCGTGTAAAACAGGGAATTTGCTTATTTTTTGAAAAACTAACTGTTTTCTGCGCTAATTCACGCGGATGAAGTCGCGGGCCAAGGCAAGCTGAAAGCCTTGGAAAAAAAACTGATACACAGGGTTTTGTCAGAATTAAAATCATTGATATTTTCCAAATTATCGGTTTGACCAAGTAATACTTTAACTCTACCATACCAGAACGATAAGTATATACATGTCTCAATTTAAGAGTCCATACAAGTATTTTTTACCGTGTCACTAGCCTGACAGATTTCAGAGACCTGTGGTGATGGTAAATTCGTAAAAAGCCAGATTATATGAAGAGACGTCATATCTAAGGCGCAGAAGGACCAGATAAGGTAACGCATACATACGAGGCTACACATTTTATATCCTGCGCAATCGAACGATAACAGTAATTGGGAGACCATCTGGATTTATAATTAACAAAAGACGATAATTTTAGAAAGGAGTCTTTTTTCTTTTTCCGTCTGGCCAGTCATCAAATATATTTGTTTTTATGAAGTCAGAGAGTGTTACTACTGGCTAATAGAAATATTTATGTACATTATGACTTGTTGACATAATATTGATGACAAAGAAACCAGATATGTCCAACATTTTAACTTTGGTACTCACACCTTAAGGTGTAATTTATTGCGTATTTCATCAACTAGGTACCTACTTCATTAACAGTATTTAATAATGAACTTGTTAATTTATACATACATAATTTTATAACATTATCAAATATTTAATATATACAAAGGTTCCAAGGTCTGATATTACCATTTCGTTTCCGTGTCCCCATTATTTTAAATGAATATCGCAAGAACCTAAACACAATTTGCTCAAGTATTCCTTAAAATAACGTTTCAGTTAATAATCGTACCTACCTCCGAAGTTTATTTAACAAAGTACTATAAGTCGCTGTATCGTTACTAGTACCTCGAAAATAATTTGATAATTTACCTTAGCCTACGAAGGTAGGCTAAGAGTTGACTCATTCTATAAAAGCTTTTGTTTCGCCGGCGTAGCAACATAATATATGTTACTCTGTGATAATATAGCTTTCTGCCCGGTGAAAGAATATTTAAAATTGGTCCAGTAGTTTTTAAATTTATTCCTGACATACAAAAATTAGAAAAAAACCTCTTCATATTAATCGTGTAGATTAAGTAATTAAGGGGTTGATGCTTTTAACGTCCATAGGCTGTTAATTATGGGACCCTACACAGGACCAATGAGAGGGCCAAGCAAACTAACAACTGTAAGAGAGGTGTCACCGTAGCGTATGACCGTATTACTTGCTTTCTAAATCAAATTTCTCGAGATATGTTTCATATATAAGAAAAAAATATGCAGTAAGAACACAGATTAATTTTCTTTAATATTCATAGAGTTAGTAGGTACTATTTGTACGTAGTATATTATCTACTCTGAGGTACTCCATAAAATTATCTACTCAAATATCGTCCTTTGAAAACTCTGGAGTCTCTCTACTGCTACTGCTGTAAATTAATATTCAAGCTAGTTACTTTGAAAGCCATAGTTAGTTAGCTACGAACAGTCTTGGTATTGGGTCTTCGTAGCATCAGTAAAAATACTTTAGTAAATTAAATTTATCTATCATATAAATAGTAAAACTATTACTCGATCAGGGAACAACCTGTACTTATGTTACAATTAGCATTAGAATACGGAAAAAATGGATAAGAGAGTGCAACTCTAGGAAACGTTTACTTCAAATATAAAAGCAAACCATATAATTTAAAATATAACGTCTATTATGAGTTTTCGCAGTCTATCTATAGAATTAAAAAAGCAATATCTGTTTCGCCCAAAAATCTCCCGTGGGTTTTCCCATTAATATTTGAGCCGCCCGACTGGCGACCGTACCTCCGCCTTACAGAAGACCGCAGTGTAATAACACCACTTTGATTTTAGTGTTGTGTTTATTCGGTAAGTAAGGTTTCGAGTGCTCCATGAGGATATGCTGGGCTAGTAGTAAAGCAGTTAGCACAGTGAGTCGCCATCAATGGTTATTATTATTGCTGGCGGCTACAGGCTACGACGCCTGCTTACCATCAGATGGGCCGTATGCTTGTGTGCCACTTTAGTGGTATAAAAAAACAGAAAGACGAAACTGCGATTTTTCAAGGCAACGAAAGACGCTAACGTAAAGTGGCTAAACATTTATGTCGTATTAGCTATTATTGCCCGCGGCCTCGCACGCGTGGTTAAGTGAATAACTCAACATATACCTATATATATAAATGATCATTTTTATCCGATAGGACAAAACAGCACCTATTTTCATGGATTTTATTATGACGGATTTTTAAATATTTCATCCCATATTTTACCCCTTAGAGGTCTAATTTCCAAAAATCCTGTAAAAAATATTTTTTATGTTTAACTGAATACCAAATACCAATATTCATGGATTTTACTTCAAAAATTAAGAATTTTCATACAAACATTCATCCCCTATTTTACCTCCTTAGGGGTGGTATTTAAAAAAAACATTCCTTAGTGAATGCCTACATCTTGAAGGTACCTACTTTCAAAAGTTCATGTCTGTAACCCTAGCCGTTTAGGCGGTGGTTTGTTATGTCAGTCAGTCAGTTTCTTCTTTTATATATACAGATAATGCCAAGTAGCAGAATTACCTAATTACCCAATAATATTTATAATCGCGTTATGCTTCCATTGGGGGAAAAAGAATCGACTTGGGAACCACCTACGACAACGTGGGGTGTAAGCTCGTGAAGTTATAAATGGTTAAACATAATATCGATTACTTCTACTTTTGTTATATACATACTTTTTCTAGCGACTTCACCCGCGTAAGAAAATTTGTGATGCTTTAACGCCATAACTACTTTACTAATCATCATGAAATTTTTCGCAAACGTTGTCAGGTATACAAAAAGGGGATATGTTGCCTTTTATTTCTCTATAAAAACACGGACGAAGCCCCGGGTAGTTAGTTTTATATAAAAAGATACAGAAGCGCATGAGCGTACCTTTTCGCCATCAATGTCCCAACTGAGCACAGCCGCAGGGTACGACCGTCCTGACGTACAGTTCAGGAACAAGGAGTCTCCCTTCCTGTTCTCCTGCTCGTTGCCAGTTATCCTGGGACCTTCCCTCGGGAGGTCTGGGAACAAAATGACGTTTGGCTATTTATAAATGTCATACGGACCAACATAGCGGTTGTATTCTCTTGGCGGACCAATTTGACTCGCCCCCGTGATTGACAGGTTTTTGTTTCTCCTTGTCCTTACTTTTTAAATTAGCATGTAAGAAACCATTTTGGACGCTTGGAATAAGTGTTAGTTTGTCCCAAGAGGAGCGTTATATTTTTCGATTGAATGTAAATGTATGTCTGTAGGAATGTATTTCATATCTTTAGCTCGCTCCGTAGCCTAAACGGCTTGATGGATTTAAGTACCTATCATCAATCCAATTCATATATGTGACGTAAGATTTTATAGCAGAAGCATAGGAGGATATATTTAAATATGGCGTTAGCACTATTACGATCCACTTCTTTTTTATATTGTCTAAGAACAAATAAAGTTGACTTACATATGACTTCCATCCTTCCTTCCCCGGCTGCTGAGGCAAAGCTCGGTGCTTCAGCTGAAACCTCGCAGCGGTAGAGGCCGGTGGACTTTAACGTCACCTGGTGCAGGAACACTCGACGGTCGTCTGACTTTTGCAGCTGTACAAAAATAATTAAATATAAGAAAAATATAAATACTGAGTAGGATAAAATAGTTCAATAGCTACCCGTTACTTATCAAGCTGTCATGTTCTTAACATGAAAATTACCAATCTTAATACAAGCTTGTACATTACTAGCGACCCGCCCGGCTTCGCACAGAATAACATAAACCTAAATTAATTAAATAAAAACCTTCCTGTTGAATAACTGTAATTATTAAAAAAAAAAACAAATTCAAAATGCGTTGCGCAGTTTTAAAGATCTAAGCATACATACGGACAGAGATACAGCGAGAAGCGACTTTGTTTTATACTATGTAGTGATAATGTTTGAAATATTCCTTAAAAAGGTAGGTACTGCGAAGACGAAGTGTCATTTCATGGCTTATCAATTCGTCTGGTCTACAAGATTCTCGAACAGTTAGCAGTTCTTAAAACAGCTAACAAGGTCGATTTTTTTTTTTAATACTACTAAGGTGGCACACAAGCATACGGCCCACCTGATGGTAAGCAGTCACCTTAGCCTATAGCCGCTAGCAATACCAGGGGTATCACTAACGGGTTGCCAACCATGTTATTGATGAGGACTCACTGTGCTAGCAGCAATACTACTAGCCCAGCATATCCTCGTGGAGCACTGGCAACCTTGCTTACCGCAGAAACACAACACTACATCAAGTAATGTTATTTCACTGCCAGTCGGGCGGCTCCAATTTAAATGGGATAACCCACGGGAAATCCCAAACTAACCAACCGGGAAAAAAATCGCCCTACCTCTCTTTTTTAAAGCTCATGGTGTGATTAATCACTGTACTTAAGCTTAGAAAAACTCATTGGTACAGGCCGGGATTCGAACCTGGACCCAACAGATGACAGGCCGTTGCTTCAACCACAAGGCCACCACGGCTTCAAAACTCCATTACAGGCAAAACCTTATAACTCTATTATAGCCAATGAAAGAGTAACACATCCAAGAATTTAAATATAGTAAATGTGAGCTCAGCTAATTAGCTAGAGACATATGAAAAGTTTGTCTCTAAAATGCGACGGTAAACAGTTTCACAACAAACGCACCAACAGTTTTTGAGCTCTATTTAGTGTCGAGTTTTATAAATGTATTTTTGTGG
This sequence comes from Falcaria lacertinaria, assembly GCA_951449985.1. Taxonomy (NCBI): domain Eukaryota; kingdom Metazoa; phylum Arthropoda; class Insecta; order Lepidoptera; family Drepanidae; genus Falcaria; species Falcaria lacertinaria. The sequence continues at coordinate 4,510,807 of OX602113.1, read as the reverse complement.
TAACAATAATAATTATATTTTAGGGCTCTGCCCTTTTGTATCTCGCTACGTGTATGCCTTAACACAGTATCATATTAGGTTCTAACGACCACGCTGTTAGCAGTCTAACAGGTATAAAATCTATTTGACATCAATAACTGAGATTCCAATTCCTAATCGCGCGTTGATTGATTCTGCAAATAATGATTCTACATTACATATCCTGCAACTGTAACATATTGATTTAGTTGCGACTGTAGATATGTAGAATAATGTAAATTGAATTTTGAACGAAAATTTAGGTAGGTATTTGTGAAATACAATACCAATAAAACCAACTGAAAGCTGGAAGCGTTCCGTGAAATTAATACGTGCATTTATGTTGATTTAAATCTGAATAAAGAATGAAAGACTGTTTATGACGGTCAGCCAAATATGTTATGATTGTTTCCATAAAAAACTGATTACGGGTAAATTTAATATTAAATAATTTTAGTACAAAGCTGCATTCTTTATTACGCTACGACTATTTCTAAACAGATCCCCACACTAAGATTTTCCCTTTCTTTACTCGATTCCACGGAATACATGCTCTTATTCAAGAAATCTGTATAACTGTATTGTATTATCTGTATAAAACAAGAAACTGACTGACACAGCACAGCCTAAACGGCTGGAGGTAGAGACGTGAAATTCTGACAGTAGGTACCTTTTATGACGTTAGCATCCACGAAGGAAGAGTTTTGGTAAAACCACCCCTAAGGGAATTAAAGAGGAGATGATAGTTTGTATGTTAATCCGTCATTGTCGCGGATAACAGCTATCATTCATACATAGGAATGAGTTGATTTATATACTTTACCACGCATGCGAACTGCGGGCTATGTAACCAAATTATATTTATTTAAGTTAAGTTACAGCTCTTTCGAATTTAAACTCACAAAGTGCCGTTTAACTAAACAAAAAAACATTATCTGATTGTGATATTAATTAACCAAAAAGGGTAGGTACAAACTTGTCCAATTGAGAGCCTCCTGTTTAAAAGTCGATTAAATTGTATCTAATAAATACGGTACCCATACAAAAGCTAGCACTTAGTACAAACCAGAAATATATTTTCAATGTATGAAACAAAACAAAGTAGTCCATCCCACTGAGGAAAAATAAAAAAGTATTGTTCTCAACTAAGTCGACAAAGACTGTCGATACAATGTACCCGTATCGTAGCTACAAGTACATCTATCTGCCTTTGTTTCATAAGTTTTTATCGTCTTAAGTTCCTACCTTATTTCTTCTAAATAGCATTCGTCCAAATTTCGATACGGTAGTAAGATACCTATCTATCTGTACTCGGATAATTTCGTCGTGCACGCTTTCACTAGCTTAGCGGGCAGTACTTGAGAATGGCCCTTATGGATTGTGTGGCTTTGGGCTCATTTCTATCTCACAATCTTTTGTCAGTTCTCTACGTCCCATTGTACGCCCGGAATAGATAACCGAACTATAACCCCTTCAGTGGATAAGCCTTTCACGAAACCTTTCAAATTATTCGATAATTTGCTTTAGTGCATAGTCGTATAGGTAACACATTATTGTGAACTATTCAAAGGATACCAGAATATGTACACGGTTTTAACCAATGTCAATATTGAACTGAAAAAAATATACTTTTTTAAAACAATGACGCTTCTCTAAGATCTGGCTTAATTGTATTTTGCGATGTTTTTTATCTATTATAGATAAAAACATAAATAATATTCGAGATATCACTCAAACTATGCAGTTTCAAAAAGTGTCCTTTTGAGGTTTTCCAAAAAAAAAAACGAATGTCATGGGATTCTTCAAGATGCAGATTAAGAGGCCTTAGTAAAGTCGGTAACGCGCGTCTACAGGCTACGGTAACTGGTTACAATCAGGTAGCACAAATCTGACAACTTTTATATAACTTGGTATAAATTGTTTCCATTTCATGCGGCGAAAGACAGTGACTTTCCAAGCTATAAAAAAAGATTCACCACCCGTTTTAATGTGATATCAAATAACTCACGAAAATATTCAGTTGAATTTAGTGCTTTTAAATATCAAGGTTATTCCAATTACCCACAACATAGGCGAACTAATATAATTACCTGTGCAATTAGCGCTGCATACTATTGTCAGAATAATAGGTTATCATGACAGCGCGGCTATGTACTTACTGTGTTGTACTATTTATAGCTTGTCATAGCTCAAAACTTCCGTGTTCGTGTTGTATACCTGAGCTTATAACAGGCTCAGTTCCAACTTCTAGTAATGAAATTAGGCCGCATTTGTATTTATGATCATACGTTTTGTCTGTGTTGCATATATTATATGGTATTTAACATATGTATTTAGTTTTTTTCGAAGATATTAGCATTGGCTTGAAAGTGTTGGAAGGTTAGAAGTTAAGCTTTTAATGGAATGTTTTTTGTGTGTTTAGATATGATGATATATTCTATGTTTTATTGTACTGTCGGGGAATTTAATTTCTTAAATTATTTTTATTCAACCATTATATTCCACACGGTATTATGACCGACATTAAAACACCAAGCATTTGGACTGAAGCTACGAAACCACGAATCCCTAAGTGGCGGATTCTGCAAGTAGCACGCAGTTGCAAAAAAATATTCTGCACAAAAAAACGTTCCGTAAATTCTTATTCCAAAAAAGTATCGTAATGCAGAAGTGCATAGTATACGTCATTTCATACAGAATCCTTATCTCCAGGACTTTTTCTGGAATATCCTTAATACACAGACACTCTTAAAAATCGAGTAGAATATAACACATAATAACCCTCCAATCTGATAGTTTTAAGAGTCCGCTCACAGGACTTTGCAAACAGAAGAAACCACAATCAGATAGAACATACAGTCAACTCTAAGAACCCTTGCACACATAAATTTTGGGTTCACGTCCTCTCTCATACAGTAACAATTTGCATAACACACTCTTATCCATTCTGAGACAAGGTCGTCAGTCGAGTATGATTAAATAAAAAATCTTCCAGGAATCTGAATACATACATGCTATGTGGTTTTTGAAAGTAAGTTTACCTGACATTAGTCTTCAACGAACACTACAAGTACACAGTTGCAACAAAATTCAACAATCAACGTATTTGGACATGTATTCCGAACTCGGAAAAAAAAAACACCCATCCATAATCTAATTTGATACGGCATGTGGTTCGTTTATAACTCATTTTAATAGTTGTCGTTGTTATCTCAATTAAATTAATTCGGAATAGGGCATTTCTCATAGAAGGGGACCAAGAAAGGTCGAAGTATTATCAGCAAATGGCAATGTCGTTACTTTTGCCAAAGTACGTTATCATCAGTGGCCGTAAATTTTATAGCTTTCAAGGTTTATGAGTCCATGAAACAGAATGAAAAGTTTATCATTAAGTGCAAGCAAACTTACGTCGACTTTGATCCCCTCCAACTTGTACGCGTGTTTTGGCGGATCATACTTCGGCAAATATCTGTAGAACTCTTCGTTATCTCGGTACCATTTCACTGAGTACAAACTGTCTGCCCCTAGTTCGTATTCGCACTCTAGCTGCGCTGGCTGCCCTCGCACTCGGTACGTTGGAACTGTTACTCGTACTATCTTCAGAAGCAAGGATTCTGTAACAATCAAGAATGGCAGTTGAAAATGTTGCCAGACAAATTTATTGCGAAAGTGTCCACGCGCTGTTTCTTCGTAAACTCATATAGTTGGAATAATGGGAAATTCCATAGGTTAATAGTAATCGTTGGTATTTTGTAGAATTTCCCGTAATGTCAATTAACGGAAAAAATACTGGTTCAGTTGCTGCAGTTCATATGCTATAAGATATTATAGTATTGATATATTCCGACTTAACATTACATAATTATTGAAAATTGCTCACATAATCTATTAGCTGAGAGTAGGTAATATACTACGTCTATTACGATAACAAGGTTCATACATAGGTAATGACGGGTAATTTAATGTAAAGCATCGAATGACACATTTTTTAAAACACCACTCGTAACAAAACCATTTCATTAATATGATTAATATGCACTACTATGAAACACGTAATTTTAAATCATTATGACTAACATTGTAGGCATTATCAAAACACGAAAATCTGATTTGCGTGTGTACATGCACCTCGAAATGGTGAAAAACCCAGTCAAGCGCGAGTAAGACTGCGCACCGCGGGTTCCGTACCACCACAAAGCTTAGCTTAGCTATTATCCAAAAAATATATAAAAAAATGCACATTTTAACGGCAGTAAACATAGGTTCGTGCTTATTTAGTTGTGTTTTTTTAAAGACAGTTAGATTATCCCATAAACGGTCATATTTATTTATTTAAACACTAATAATGTTTATTACGATCATTCATGAGTGCTTGCCTGCTTTAGAATTCTAATTATCTAATGGTCCAGGGCCACCATGTCACGTCGATATTGGATGAGCCAAGTTTAGTGATACGCTGTGTAATGAATAAAATTTAAGCATAAAATAATAATATTTGTTAATTTGAGTCTTTGGGGGCTTTAAGAGTAAAATGTAAGTGCGAAAATCATAACACTGAGGGTGTAAATGACCGAGTTTTAATGCCGACCCCGTGGGAACTTTTTCGTTTGCCCCACAACTTTTTTTTACTTTGCTTCAAAACGGATATCATGATCCGTTTTGTAGGCGCCGGTTTTGGTTCAATTTGTAGGTTCCGTCTTTATGGATACATTCTATAGATAACACTATATTATTTAATTTGCTTTATGCCGCCTAAAACTAGTTGTACACGAAAAAGATTACCCAAATATTGGAAACAAAATAGGCCGCGCTTTTGAATAATGAATGTGTTTCAGACTTTCAGGATAAGCCGACATAATCTGCAAAATAGATTCCATTTCTTAAATTGTAACATGTTTTTGTTACAATTACATTACAATACAGAGATAATTTTATCCTTTTACCACACTGGGACTTCTATCCATAACCTGCAGTATCTTTTATACTATAATATCTTCACCAAAACAAAAGCAAGCCGTGTAACTACTGGAGACTGATTGAATCTGTTAGCAATGACTTTGCGTGATGATAATTATATGACGTATGTATTAGCCACAGTACATAAATAATGTATGCATATAATTCAGAAATGTTTTCATTCCTATTTACATTTTTAGCCGCAAATCACTAAACGCGGCTTCAGTTTATTTCCAGCATGTATGCAAAATGTTTTGACGTGGTTCCATTCTAATCCCCAACGCTGAACGCATCGCAATTCACACAATGCACGATGCAGCGCGGTGCGGACGTAATCACTCAGTTCCGCTAAATTGGATGCTGATGATATTTGCACCAGTTTAAATTAAATTCATGTTTTGAATAAAAAAATCTGATACTATTACATTTATTAGGTAAATGTATCATGTATCCAGGTATATCCGCTGGCCTTTTCTGTACAGATTCAAATAAGTTTTTATTAGGTATACTATAGTTTAATTTTTTTAACGCTCTTATTTGCGTATATTAACAGTGGATAGTTAGTTAAATAATGAGTAAAAAATAAAAAGGTGTTCCGGATTTCGAACATTTATTATACTGTTTTTACAATATAATATTGTAAAATTGGATATTAATTACAACTAAATACAAAATAAATCCTCAATTTAATGATACAAAAGTTAACACAGACCCCTTTGCAGAGCGCAAACAAAACTCCGACTTAAGTAATCAAATAATAATTAATAACGAGAAGTTACATCGAAACTCACTTGACGACAAATAAAGAATGATACAATTAGTATCATTCTTTATTTCTTTTGGTGAATAAAGTCGGCTTTTAAACAATCACTCGGAGACACAGAGTTCGTTAAGCCATAACAAACTTGTACTGTTTAATTCGCTCGCAAGTCTTGGTTAAGTTACTGGTATCTGACGTCACGAAGGTAACTTTAAAGTCTGTTAATTAGGAGGTGGCCAGTGACAGTACTGTGCAAGTATTTCTTTACAAACTTCTGTGTGGGTGAGTTTCGAGTTTGTTTGGATAAAAGAATCAATTTGCGAAGTTTACTCTTAGCTGGGGAGGTGATCGAATTAGTAAGTTAAATTTGTTCGTGGTTGAATAGGACATAGAATATTTTTATATTTATTACTTTTTGAGAGGCCCAACGGAATTTCACGTTGAAAGCAAGCTTTCTGGAAAGGCTTGTTAATACCGTACAGAAGATCGCAGCCACATACCACTATTTATTTGTAGTATTTTAGGGTCGGCAACGCGCGAGTGATACCCCTAGTGTTGCAAGCGTCCATAGGCTGCGGTGACCGCTGACCATCAGGCGGGCCGTATGCTTGTTTGCCACCTTAGTGGTATATAAAAAAAAAGTATTTTATACTATTTACAATAAAAAAATTACCACTTGGTTAAATCGTGAAAATAGAGGAACTTTGTATTTTCTAAATGCAAATGAAAGAATGTTTCATTATTCCATTATTCCAGTATTTCCAGATGAAAAAGCTTTTTTCTCTCATATGTATCATCCACAAACAAAAGATTTCTTTCTCTAGAACCACTCGGGTTAAGCCGCATATAACACATACCGTTCAAAGCTAAACTTTCAAAGATGTTACCAAATGGAATCTTCGCTTTGAATTAAATCAAAATCGTTCGGCAGAGAGTCGCGTCGTGTTCGTTTTAAGAGATTTAACATCGTGAAGTTGGATAATAATTCTTTATTCCCTGTCCGAGGTAAGTTGTAAGAGAGTCACGCAAATAAGCTGCATTCTCCCAATGAATAGGTACATTTCCAACCTAATAAATGTTCAGAATAAATTTAAAGAGAGGTAGGGTGATTTAGGATTTCCCGCGGGTTTTCCCATTTAAATTGGAGCCGCCCGACTGGGGACTGTACCTCCACCTTACAGAAGACCGCAGTGAAATAACACTACTTGATGTAGTGTTGTGTTTCTGCGGTAAGTAAGGCTGCCAGTGATCCACGAGGATACACTGGGCTAGTAGTAATGCTGCTAGCACAGTGAGTCCCCATCAAAAACATGGTTGGAAACCCGTAAGTGATACCCCTGGTATTGCTAGCGGCTATAGGCTACGGTAAATGCTTACTTAGTGGTATAAAAAAAATTAAGAGAAGGTAAATGATTTGGTTTTATCGAATAAAATACAAAATGTTAAGTGAAATGGCGTTCTATGCTCTCTGCCTACCCTGTTCCTATCTATGCACGCAGGTCCTTACTAATGTAAATTTATGAACATTACTCTTATTCATATAATATTATCATCTCACCGCGTCTCTTAAGGGTAGATTAGATATACTTTTTTATTCGAAACTTAATTTAGAGATGTACTTCTGTAAATGAGTAAGTAAATACGTATTTTAAGCTTATTCAAAATTCAAAGGCGAATTTAACGCAAGCGTAGCCGCGAGCAAAAATTTGTACATTTTATTTTTCGTTGAAACCAATTTCCTGCCATTTGAACAGAGCTTGTTAACGATTAAGCCATTTAACTCATCAGCAGTAGATACACAAATTGCGTTAGTAGAGAAATCTTAGAAGTACCTAGTTACAGCAGTTTCCTACCGTCCTTTTTCGAAACGTCTTGAGGCTATGAAAGTTACCTAACTCTGACCGATTCACTTGCCAAGATTACGGAGTTCGAAGTTTAAAATGGATCTCCAAAACAAGATACAGATAATTGTGGATTGAGTTAACCAAACCTATTTCCATAGGCAGTTCAAGTAACCTTTAACAAAAAGATGTTAATATAATACCAACTTAAGTTGACTACCTACACAATTCAAAGAAGGTAGTGATGCTTCATTTCATTTAACCTAATGGTGGAGAATAAATTGAAGAGAAATATGTAAATTAGTATAAAGAGCACGGGATTGCACTAGGGAACACGAGCACTGCGCGTTTCGAACGAAGGAAAATAAAAATTTGCCCGTTCTCACCGCGTTTGGAATAAAATAAAATAATAATTGTAAGCTTGGTAAGAACTCATTTAAATGTTCTATAAATAATGCCAGCGTAAGTCTACAGTGTCAAAACATATTTTTTACAACGCAAATACACCCCCGTATCAAGACAACCATTTATATGATTGCCGCTAGTCTGGATATTTGGTATACGTATTAAATGTATGTATGTATGATCTTACAGCAATACTACAAGCTTTGCTTAGCCTGGGAACAAATGGTGCTCTGTGTTATAATGTTTTTTTTATTACGCCAACACTCTTTCAGGGTTGGCAGATAATAGAGCGCCTTACAACTTTTCTCTTACATATTTATTTCACTTTTCCATATACATCATCTCTTCATACATACCCGCCGGCTCTGAGCACTCTCATTGGGACCTTTTCCGACAATTTTATCTCAAATGACAGATCACCGAATGATTTTTTTTTTATTTATATTTTTTTCGGAGCGACCCGCCCCTTCTTCGCACGTTAGCCATGCCACCGTAAGCCATGGAAGTGAAATACCTACAAAACGCAATGAATTATACATAAAAACATTCCTGTTGAATCTCTTCTATCTATTAAAAAAATCCGTAGCTTAGTTTTTAAGATCTAAGCATACATTTTAGACTTTGTTTTATACTATGTTAGTGATTCGTTCTATATCTATACTATCTATACTAATATTATAAAAAGAAATGATTTGTAGTTTTGCTGACTCAAACTTTGTGAACTCTAAAACTACTGGACCGATTTAAAAAGTCTTTCACCAGTACTACAGGCTATATAAGTACAATATTGCTACTCGGGCGAAGATGCAGGGATAAAGCTAGTTATGCATAAATAAATTCAAACAAACGATTTAACCTTAAAAAACTGTTTGTGAAAAAAAAAAGGTGAAAAATGTATAGCATTTGATTATAATAATAGGTAATCCTATTAAACAATACCTCTAACTGTATTGCACTCAATTTAACAAGTTCAGTTAATAATTAAATCACGAGCTATTACCATCAATAGCCGTCATTGTTATGATGAAACTAAAGTTACGGTCTATCAATGGGCTATTTTAGAACAATACTCTCATTATCTCATTAATACCTATGACTGAAGTCCATTGAAATAATTACCTGTACTACTCAAAATCATATACGCCCGTGTAGATAAAAGAATACAAATTTACTGTTTAGGGTTGACATGCATATGGGTTCATATTAGTAGTGCTAAAAGACTGTAGACTCAATTTGCGATGTGTCATAAGGCGTACAAGACACCTACGGAGTTTAAAGCAAAAAAATGCCAGTGAGGGATATGTTGAAATTTGACATTTATTTGGTACAATAGGTAATATATATGGGACAATAATAATACAATCTAAAACTAAAGAAAAAAAAACTAACCTAATACAAAAAAACAAAAACAAATAAATAAAACAGTAAAGGATATGTAGTTTAATAGATATAGAATAGACGTATTATCATTTCATACGTGTTAAGATACGCTTTGCAACTTATGTAGGTAGGTATACTTAAAAAAAACTATAGTACCTACACTACCTAACAGTAACAATATTGGAACTAAACGGACCTTTTCCAATTACGGGAAAGAGTAGAGAATAATAACATCCTCACCATTCTTTTTATAGGAATAATACAAAAAGGACGAACCAAAAATTAAATAAAAATATTGGTTAATACTCAAAGAAAAGGCTTTGTAAAAGGACATTATGCTATTTTATTCAGTTTTTAAGAGTTTTCAGTCTCGTTTCGGTTTTCGTCTCAGTTTGAGCTCATCGGCTTGGTATTGGTCAGCGTAATTAATGATGTAAGTAGCTTTAGATATTTGTGTGTTGTCCATGTTAATTAAATATTGTTTAATTAACATGGACAACACACAAATAAGTGTAAAAGTATGTAACCTAAAATTTTATTAGGTATTATTAATAAACTTATAAGTGCATCCTTTATAAAACTCCTGAAATACTTTATTTAGATTTGGAATTCTGTAATCTATTATGGACGTTAAAATAAATGCCTAATATTTGGGCGCCCAACAAAGGGCCTCTTACTGTCATTATAAAACAAATCTGTTGCGATAATTGGTGGTTACTTTTTTCGTTAATCATAATATTAGATATTACATAAAACATTCAAGTTCAACTTTAATCTAGAAACAATGTTTGAGGAGTTACCTTTTATTAGTAAAGTGAGAAATACTAAAAAGATATACATCCTCATCAGCCTGGAAACAGTTCCGTCACATAACACAGGGGGCTTGCTAGCTTTGGTTCACTTTAATCACTCACGATTTAAATTAACATTTCAATCTCGTAACAAACGCCTGAAGGCGGACTATGTGACGCATAGACACCCGGCACCGACCGCGGTTGGCACTCGACTGAAGCAAGTGAAGCAACTTCGCACAGGCCGCTCTCGCCCCGCACCCATCGGCTAGGGTCACCGCTTACGGTAGACGTGACCTTAAATGCGAAGTCAATAAATGAAGGTTTTTCTTAAATAATAATGAATAGATTAAAATATAATTTCTTAGCATTCGTTTCTCATTACGCTATTTAAATTAGCGCAAATATTAATTGATTATTTAAAGAAATTAAGATTAGCCAACCACCGTGGGAGTTATTTTCATTATAAAGCTGTCCACGTATCTTTTGAAACTTTGATGTCTATAATTAGCGGTTTTGACCTTATCCACTTACTGACTTTGGTTTTATTACCTTTTTAACTGATAATATAAAGGGAAGATTGCTGGGTTTTCTCTGGAAGTGGAAGTGGAAAACTGTGACGTTCATAAGTTACCTTAGGTCTTATTAAGGCAAATTACTAAACGTCATAAATAATTTCCATGTTATTTTCAAGCTAAGATCTGTGGTGGCCTTGTGGTATGAAGCGTTGCCTGCTATTCTAGCGATGCCAGTTGGAATCCTACCGGTCCGTACGGTACCAATGAGTTTTTCTAACTTAAGTGCAGTTATTCGACACACCACGAACTTTACGGTGAAGGAAAACATCGTAAGAAAACCTACATACGTCTGAGAAGAAATTCAAGGGCATGTAGTGGCTAAGAGACAATAACGGACTCACCGTCCTTCACCTTGGCACCAAATTATCTCTCTCTCTAGGTGGAAAGTGGGTGTTGTAACACATTTATATTATTATAAAATAACATTTCTCAGCTGGATATTGACGAAAGTGGTTCTTAATATAAAACTTTAATGTTATGTGGAATTTTGTTATATATTAAAGGCGCCATACCTAGTATGCTTTTATGTAGAAGTGCTGTCTTGGCTGTAGCGCAACAAAGTCTAGTACTGTCACGCCGACTTCGATTACTGTTTGCTGATTGCTACACAGACAGTCGCTGAAAATTTTCTACCTATTTCGTATATAAAAAGAGATTGCAGCGTGAGAATATGATATTTTTGAAAATATGGTTAACAGCTGACAATAGCTTATTGATTATTACGTCTGGAAGAGATCACATCTTGTGATAAGGCCGCCAATTGTACCGATTTATAATGTATTTTATGTTTTTCAGTTATTGATTTTGGTGTACAATAAAGAGCTATCTATCTATTGATTTACACTTTCCCGGACAATAAACTATTCACGTCAATTATTCGAAATACATATTAATGTTAATTACTACTGTTACCTTGACGAGTATCTAATCATGAAAATATCAAACAAGTGAAATGTGTAAGCAAATATAGAAGTGACCTCGATAGATACCTACCGGTAACTATTAAAATAATATATCAAACAAAGGAAAATATTAAAACGTCACGGTGCGGCGTCGATGTTATTTTGTCCCTAATTCTTCAAACTACTCATTAAATCAAGCATGTACGTTGACGTTTTCGACAAAGTTATAATAAACTAGCTGCCCCGGCTTCGCTCGTGTGGACAATTTTTTTTTGCATTTATGGGGATGAAAAATAGATGTTGGCCGATTCTCATAGATACCGGATAAGCACAAAAAATTTCATCAAAATCGGTCAAGCCGTTTCGGAGGAGTATGGCAACGAAAACTGTGACACGAGAATTTTATATATTCGATTATAAAGAGATAGGTATAAAGTAGTAGCATGCTTATAGACATCAAAGGTCCTGAAATACCTAGAACACTTAGTTTAAAGAACGGCTACTTGGAAGTAGCAGAAAGCCAAGTAGGCAAGTAACTGGTATGCTTGGTGTTGCCAGCGTTTACAGGCTACGGCAAATCTTTACTACATATTAGGCGGCTCGTGCTAAAAATAAATATAAAATAAATACCTCCGTGAATTCCCGAAAAGGTCCCCAAACGGGCAGTCAGAGGTGTGACATCGGTCAACACCCCTTTCTCACCAATGATATTTAAGGTCCCAAGCTTGACAGGTGGTGAGGATATCGCCGTTCTTTGCGTAAAAACCACAGTATTGTAGCATTTTATTTGATAAGATTTTGTATACCAATTCAGTTGTTTCAGAGATTACCTGTAACTTAACAACAACAAACAAATATACATCCACTTTATAATAAACTAGCGGCCCGCCCCGGCTTCGCACGGGTAGACATTGATATCAAATATTTTGTCTACCCGTGCAAAGCCGGGGCGGGCAGCTATGTTACACAGTGATAGAGTAGCTTTCTAACGGTGAAAGATTTTTTGAAATCGGTTCAGTAGTTTCGGAGCCTATAGACATTTATCAAATATTTTGTCTACCCGAGCGAAGCCGGGGCGGTTAGCTAGTATAATATATAGCCTATGTTACTCAGTGATGATGTAGCTTTCTAATGAAAAAAGAAATCTTAAAATCGGTCCAGTACTTTTTGAGTTTATTCGTTACATACAAAAATACAAATCTTTCCTCTTTATAATATTAGTGTAGATTAGTTTACTCGAATTGAACAAGAAGATAAACAAGTCAAGATATGTGCCTTGAACCCATGACCAACATCGCAAGATAAGCAAGCCACGGAGGCTATTAAAATAAAAACATATAGGCACATAGTATTATCTTAGTACATATTTTGCGCAAAGGATGAAATTCATTGTTATCTGGACACTAACAATGAGGTGTAGTGAATACCATTTCTTTATTAATTAATTTATTTGCATCAGGCACGAATGTATGTATGAGTTTTTGGTACCCAATGATTGATGTGTAACAACTTACCTCTCTCTTGCTGCTAATTTAATCTACTTGCTGGTAATGTACAAGGAACAATTGGTCTGCGTACATCAAATTATTGTTATAATTCTATTTTCAGATAATAGATAGTTGATTTAAAATAAATAATACAAACTAGCATACAAATAAACGGGACGAAGACAAACAATACCAAAATAGTTTTATGATGGACAGAATATATGATCAAAGCTTTTTTGGAGTGGATATTGGTTTTTTATATCAGTCCAATGTAATATAAAGAAGAAGCAAATCTACAGTGCTATATGATTAAGAACTCATTTAGAATTCTGTGAGGAACTTATAAAAATATTACAAATCGATTTGAGAATGTTGCCTTTTAAAGAATATTTACTCCCAAAATGTTTCTTACTACCGTAGTCCGTTCATTGAAGTACATTTCGATATCACTTTGAAGACCGCTCGAGATACATTTGCTGGTCAGTAGAATTACTTCAAAAACTAAAAGGTTTTAATTCTTACAATACTTTACCTGATTTTTTTGCTTTTTAAATTGCTTAAATTTCTTATAAATAGCTTTCTTCGTCGTAGGTAGTACCAAATATAGCTTATGTAAAACGTTAAATAAAATAAGCCCCCATTGTAGCTTGGTTTATAAGTAGAGCGTTAGTGACTTTTTTTCCTTCACATTGGATAGGCCGTAACAGTTTATTGTTATTGTACGATGCCATATTCGGGAATGAAGTGGCGTCGTAAAATCATAAACACCTACAGTTTTCTCTTTATCCCTTACAAATTTCTTAGGGTTCGATTATGAATTTGGTGCTCGGTACGTGATCGCTTTGTAGGGCAATTTGATGTTATTACACGATCGTACGCTACAGCGCTACATGAAACCTCTTCCCAGTTTGAACGATCGGCTTTCCGATAAGTACATGTGAATATCACATACCCATCATAAGTTTCACAAAGATTATGATTTGAATGGGAATTAAAAACTTGGTTTCGATTCCTTAAGTCTGGAAGACTTTGTTTGGGTCATTTACTTTTCGGCCCTTAAAAAGGGTGCCGTGGATTATTCCATTTTTCTTCCCGCTTTTCAATAACTTTTCTCTTTTGGGTACCCACACTGTATTCAACTTTTAACAATATTCAAAGTAACTGTTTGCATGAAAACAGACTTATGTAATAGAATATGTCATTAATGACTGAGGCTCAAAATTTCCTTCGACGAAATTGTTGCAGTGCTCCCAGTAATGGACCAGGACGCATGTCGCTTCTTTGGGTATTACTCGGTGACAAGCGGGCACAGGCGGCGTATTGCGAACGCTTTATCACTTAATTTGAATCGTGTCTTGAATTCAAACACAAGCAACCCTTACAATTCCAAAATTGTTAATCTGTTCTGACTGGATATTCCTATTCGAATGAACTTCGTAGATGCTCAAATAAATTAAATCATCGAGTGTCTGCTTTGTAGTTCTCATTTTGATCAAATAAATACTAGTTTAAATGTTGTATGATATTGTGTGATTATGTCAAGAGATATAGAATACCTATCTTTAATGAAGCCGAAATTTCCAATGAATATATGGTCTATTATTGAATCAAATACACACGTCAGAATAAAGATTTCTTATTCAATCATAAAAATAATATTATTATAGATAAATCGTAAACTGTAAACGTGTATAAAAGGCAAACGATATTTTGTTTTGGTTAAAGCCAGGAATAATTTTAGGGCCAATAACTTTTGATCAGTCGAGCATTTCAATTCGAAAAAGATACATTTTTATCACTGAGTCGTTTTCATAAACCGACGTACTTTCTCCTTGGCGCAATATTTCAAAACTCTCATGAAAATTCCTGTACTTATTTAAACAGAAGTGGGAAATGAAATGTTCATAACGGCAACGTAAAAACGGTTGCGCGTACGTTTCGCCTTTGGAAATATTATTCGTGAAAGTAAGCACTCCATATTTCTAGTGAGAACGTTGGTGAAATGACAGCCCTCACCTCCCTCTAAATCAAACATGCATAAATCCCAGGCCGCTCCCTTTACGCTATTATGTCAACCGAAGCGATTTATGATCGCATCTAAGAGATTTCCACAAGGGAGAATATCGTCAGGTGAATAGTATTGAGCGCGTACTCTTACACTGACATATCTATACAATTACAATAAAATTTGAATGCCTCATCGCGGCTTGAGATCCTAGATACTTCTCCATACCTTCAATAGCTTAATTATGTGGTCTGTGTGGTAATTTACCTATGCCAATGGATTTGATTTTGGAACCTTCATATTTTCGAGGTTCCTTTTAAAATGGTCTCGGTTTTAAAAGAGCTTCGTTTCGTTCACGCTCAGATTCTGGAATGATTTACCCGCATTGGCTGTCTCAACGTAAAGCATCCAATGGGGTTCTTTAAGAAGGGTGTGAAGGAGGTCAAGATTGTTGCAAGGTTGGTACCCCGCGAGTGATAACCCTGATTTCGCAAGAATCCGTAGGTTACGGTAACGGTTTACTATGAGGCGAACCGTATGCTTGTTTCTCACATTAGTGGATGAAAATTTAAAAAGATTTGCTCAATTTCAACATTGTTTTGGCGATCTAGTTCATGATGTAGACAAAAACAGAATTTATATTAGACATTTACTCACTGATTAAAAAAAAATATACATAAATCCAAATTTTAACTTTACGTCATCATAGTAAAAAATCTACAAACCAGACTTTATCCATAAAAACCATTTTAACATACGACATTAATGTTGACAAATGACTTGTATGTGACGTAGGTACTCGTGGCTAATAAAACAAAGTATTTCGCCCTCTGGGCACCTGGGCGCGACGGCAATGGTAACGTAATTAATGTTCAACCTTTTTATCAACACGCGTATAATTGAGTTTTTTCGAGATTGCTTGCATGTGGGCTTAAGCATATTTTAACTCTGAAAGTTGCGAGAAGTAGCGGTATACCGATATTGTCGGCAAATTCAGTCGTTGATACCTTTCGTCTTTTTAATATAAATACAGAATCTCAACGCTTTGCTACAAAAATAATTTCAGATATTACACAATATTTCAATCCGCATTATATCCGTGCTTCAGATAACAGCTCTTATATGCTAATAGCACTTATTTTAAAGGTAATTAACAGTATATTGTTATTATAATTGATGATATAATACTTACCAAACCAAACTATATGAACTTCCTATCACAAAAGCATTTGTTTCTTCCCGATGAGAGTAAGAAGATTTTTCATAGGTATCCCGCGATTAATATTTCTAATGTAAGCTACTAGAAATAGACACGATAGCCGTACACATTTGGGATTGCTCCTGTAAACCAATAAATAATTAGTAAAACTAATATTTCCGCTTTATTTTAAAACTGTTTTTTTGATTATTTTTATATGTTTTAGCATTGATTTACAAAGTAACTACTTGACCGTACAGTGTTTATACATTGTTGATATTATTGCTTATCTTGCTCTCCCTGATGCTCGACACAATATTATATAATAATATTATTATATCTGGAAACTTTGTCATTTTGCATTCCAGACATTTAATTAGACCCGAAAATTCGGCATATTTGTTTAGTCCGACTCGGTGATAAGTGTGTGAGAGTTCTCTATAGTGCATACCTCTTCTACCTCTAGTCTATATATATATATATATATCTATCAAATAGTAGGAACTGAGTAAGCCGCCCGAGCTATTCTAAGCTTCCTGCTTATCAAATGACAAGGTTTATGTTGACTTGTAGTAACCCACTTTGCGTTAAACAGACATAATGCCTGGCCTACAATATTAATAAAGTGAAATTCATTGCACCTGAAAGATTTTAATAACAGCTAGGTCGTGCTTTCTATAATTATTTCGCGTATTTAGAGTTCTAATCATTAGGTATTTCATACATCATAGTCGTAAATTGAGCAATTTTATGATATTAATTATTTTATAAGTTAAAGTTAAAATAAACACACCCATGTACTATGAAAACAAAAACATCATAGATCCAAATTAACGCGTCACAAACTAATTTCGGTCATAGAAATAAGGTGAAAATGTAATGTAACTGGGGCCAAAGGCTAAGGTTATATTTACGTCTACCCGAATATGTTTATACCAACACAATTGGGTACGTAAATCCGAACACAGATTAGAAAAACGTCACCAAAAAGTTATTTATTAACTTTATCTCTTATACACATAAATTACTACACTAGGCTAAATTCAGTCTCCAATAATACGTAAGGTAGGAATATTTCTTCCACTATCAACGTTCACCCTTTCACATATTTCTGAATTAGTTCTTTTCACACTAAATGGTTGAAAGTGATTTCGGATTCAACAGTGGTTATTGGGGCATATTTTAGGTGAACATGATTTATTCGACGGTATTACGCACCCGACGCTGGGTTGAATGGCATTACGTTGACAGCTTATGAGGTCCTTTATTTATGGTTGATTTATGTAGTGAGTAGAGATACGCTAGTAGGGTGGTGGTCGCTATAGCGTACCTTGTCTTTTATTTTCATAAAAGAAAACATCATTGTTGGAGTTACTCATAATTTTACACAAAGTTTGGTAAGGAAAGTGATTAAGTATTTTTAGTGTCACTTATAACGTTTTCGGATAAATCGGTTTGGGTATTAAAATATGAATATATAAATTAATTTTGTAGTGTGTAATGTATGGGACATTTGTAATCCATATTTTCTAATCTAAGTAGATCTTTTATTGTCATATAAAACTAAAAGAAAGAATATTGATAATAATAATAAATTGTTACGTCCGATTAGAGTATTCCATCACACATGAAAGTACTACAGTCCAAAATGCTAAATTCAGTTGTACAATCATAAAATACGGGTTTGGCGTTAAGCAATGTCATGTAAATTTTGCGAGGGTGCCGGATTCCGTACTCGCATTGTTATAAAAATAATTGGGGTCACAGCGTTGATAGTCCTCTAGAGCTATTATTCTGTTTTGTTTTAAATTATATAATTCAAAATTTCATCCCTTTTTGAAAATGCCCCGATATTTTACGAAATATAATTTACACGAGTACTTAAACTACTTTCTCTTAAAATAATACGCGTTGTTTAGTCAATTGCTCTTGATAGTTAAAATAGAGATAAACAGTAGGTATAAAATATTTGGTAGTCACTACGAAATTTTTGTTTGTGATATTGAGACTGATATAAGTATTGTAGTTTTACTTCTTTAAGTAAAATAGGTAAAACTGTCATTTTTTGCGTTTTTACACAGAATAATAATAATAAAGCTTGGACATTATCACACAGCTCCAACTGGCCCCAAACTAAGCAAAGCTTGTACTATGGGAACCAGTAGCCGATATAATACTTGTATACTTTTTTTTTAAATACATACTTATAATACATACCAAACGCCCAGACGCAAGACAAACATATTTGTCACATAAATCTTTGCCCCGGCGGGAATCGATCCCGCGACCTCTAGCGTAGCAGTCAGGTGTACTAACCACTAGACCAGCGGTCTCGTCGTAGAATAGCTTCTGATGCGAATATTATTCTTTCCATCGAAATTGTCCTTTTATTTAACCCAGTACGGATGTTGAAAATCGCTAAGTTGTTTGGTTTTAACTACAGAAGATAGTTACATGGTCTATTATATAAGGCTTTATTGTCACAGAACATACAAAATATGATACGATATTTTGTTTCACAAAAATTATAGATAATGATGTAGTGACTTATTGATATAATGTCATTATACTTTATGAAGTATGATATAAGGAGCTTTATCGATTGTTAAATTTTACTATGCTAATAAATAGTATTCGTGTGCGTTTCGTTCGTATGTTGTCGTTATATCGAATTATTTTTATACACGTTCGAAAATCCGTTAAGATTTACAAATCACATTACTGGAACAAAAACACTGCCGCTAAATCCTTAAACAATACAGCCAGTGAAAAAATCTTGAAATAGAAAGAAATATATTTCCAAGAGGCATGCAAAGGCAAAAAGTTCGTGGCGAATGGCCGGTAAAATGACCCCTGTCATAAACGCCCACATACCCGGATATTTGCTGAAGTCTGTCTGTCCTCAAGTGCCGGTACCTGCTACTAATTCCACTGAAACACAGTAATTGGTTTTGTTTTAGCAATTTTATTTGCACTTTGCGTGAGACGTACTAAAAAAATGGCATTACAGAAATCTAAAAGGGCACACGGTAAAGAGTTCAAGCATTCGCACTTTTTTACTTCCAAATTGACTGCATTTTCCTAGTAGATATTTTATACTTCAGTCATAATTATAAATTTATGAATGTGTAAAATGTAAACGGGCATCTTAGGAAAGTATACTATTTACCTTGTTGAGAAATATTTCAATGTAATTTTTTATAGTCTGTCGTAATCGCAAGCATTTTATTCATATTCCAATAATAATAATTATTGATGTAGTCGTATTATATTATGGCCTGGTAGCGTGCACTATTGGACGATTTTATAATTAAATCGTTACTTTTAATTTCCTTGTTAAAAGAACGAGATATCGTTTATTTTAATTTCTGGTATTATTACTCACCTCTTAATGCGGCCACCGATTAAAATTCCTTTTTCATCCTCACAAACCTACAAGGGTTGAGTATATACTTGACTGAATTTTAAAGGCTTTTATACGTTCTTTAAACCTCGGGTCTCTAATTACAGTGACGATGGCGTCGCATAATACCACCTTAGTCATTACAGATGCCGTGAGCCAAGCCATAAAGCTAGGGAATATAATACTCTATTTAAACCATACTTATGGAAGTTGTACCATACCAGTATAAGTTGTTTGTATGAATATTGCAAATGTCATAAATGTGAACGAACGAAATTGGTCATTAACTTAAAATCATACCACACCATCGAGTTAAGCGTCAAAAAAGCGATCCGGGATTAATTAATTGACCGTCGCTCATTATCACATTAGAGAGGTTTCCCCGCTTTTTAATGAGTTACCAGCAAAAAATATTAGCGTCACGTCGCTTTACAAGTCGTCAGAAATGTTTAATGCCCCTTAAAAATGTAACAAGTTTATCTCGGAGGTTTAATTGCATAACGGATTTCCCAGTTTAAATATATCGCGATGAGCGTGTGCGCGAAGAGCCGTGTTCATAAATTCGTAATAATATTCCACGTTGAACCTGTGTTATGTGAAATGTTGCAAAAATATTTACGCACCACTACTACGTTATATCTTCATAATATATCAGCAGGTTATGGAATTGTATGTATATAAAAAATGAAACCTTCAAAGCTAACAACGTTGAAAAAACTTGGAAAGCCCCGCAAAAAGCCGATACCCACTCGTTTAAATTAGGCAAGCGAGTGTTGAAACACGCATACACATTGAAATATTTTGAGTCCCTCGTTAGATTCAAATATGTGGTGCCGTTTGGAGTGTAGAGTGAATTCATTATCGCGGTCGGGCAGTCGTTAGTGGTTTACGACCCTGTTCACAAACTCTTTGAAATAATGCTCCCCTGGTACCTTGACTCGTTTCAACCGTTCCAAACATACCAACAGCATGAATACGTACCGTGAGAGATATTTAAAACACTCATAAAATCCCCTTTGAGAGAACAATCGTGATTTTCTCTCGGTGCTCGATGTAATAAATGGTCTAAATGAATACATACAATTTTGTGTTGCTTTGTTAACGATGTTATTTTATGTTAGCGCTCGAGTCTATGTATTTTGTGAAATACATACATACGAATATAAATCTCCATCTGTCGTTTTAGAGTAGGTACTACATTGTATAAATGTATGTTAGTTTATTATGATTTTATGATGAGATAATTTCACTTCCTTCAAGCTCAAATATCGAATACTGGAATACTGGAATAATTTTATTTTATATCAACTGCTACGTATTACTTGTAACTCTTAATTAAGTATGTTTTATTCCTTCCTCCGTATTTCTTATGAATTTGGTGGTTTACTTTTACTTATTGAGTAGGTACAAAAGTCGTCACGAAAAATGTGTTTTTAAAGTTAAAGCCCTATTTTCCTTGAGATCTATTCAATCGCCTTTCGCCGACTGAACGACAAAATGCCAATTCATCTATGCTTAGCGAAAGCGTGAATTAGGCTCTTTTGATGCGATTATCGGGATTGGTGGACCGTTCTGGTTTTAAGTCCAATTTCTTTTTCATTTTCGTTTGGCACACATTTTCCTAAAATTATCTACCTTATTAATTTATGTTCACGGGTCAGATTTCTGTTAAGCTTGTATTTAAAAGGTCAGCGGGCAGGTAATCAGCTTAACGCTATTCTTCGCAGAGACTTAAGTAGCCAAATCTTTTCCCTTGGATAATGTAATTACCTGTCTGTCAAAAGTATTCGGTAACTAATTTCAGGGCTCATTCAACATTTAAAAAATAAAACCAAATAGCAATCCGAACATTGAACTGAGTATTTAATATTGCTGATCGATAAGAATGGACGTTAAAAGTCTGCGTTAAGGAAACCCTGACATGATTTTATAAATAAACAGGTAAATTTTTGTCATGTTTTATTCATAAGAACGAAAATGTTTTGAATCTATTTGAAGGTTTTTCGAGTCAGCAATTTGTCACAAGTAGGTAAGTAGAGATACAATCTTCAGGGGTATGGTATAACGAAATTTCCGTTTCTCACAATATTTTTTCCTTATACTTCCTCTAATGAGGCTTCTTTCTTCAATACTTATCCGAAGTTTTTCCTCGTGGTTCGTGATGTCCATGCTACTAAGCTGGCCGAAGGTAAGTAGCTAAAGATAAGATATTATCTATTATTGGCTATTACGTACACGCTGTATTAGGGATTCACAGATCAGTGATTAAATTGGAAGATCATTACTTTTCTTCTTATTGTTGTCAATCTTATTAACTTTCATTGGATCATGGATATTCTAGCTTTCTAAGTAATCACGTTACATTTACCTTAACGTATGGTAAGGTTTCCAGAACTCTCGCGGATGTAGAACGCTGTGGTGAGCAATGAACTAATCGCTGCTAACACAGTCCGTCCTCTAAGCGATAAGATTGACAACGCGCTTCTCAGACCCCCGGCATAGCTAACGCCTATAGACTTTGGTGACCGCTTATCATCAGGCGAGTCGTACGCTTACTTGCCACCTGTGGAGAATAAGACTCGCTTAAAACATAAATAACGATTTAATTATATTTTATTTTACTTACAATTGATTCTTTTTCAAAACACAAAGGTAGCAATCATAGGAACGTATTGTTCCACGTTGTCGGCCCTCTATAAAACAAAAATATCCAAGATCGTCTCGCTGTATTAACCGCTTACCAGCCAGCAAACTTCCATAATTCCCTTTTTTTTATTAAAAAGATGAAATAAATTAAAAAGAGAACTTGGAACCATAATGATTTAATTCATTTCAGTAAAAAACAGTACCAAATGTGGTATCTAACGTGAACTATACTAAAAACAAATCATCCTATCGAACAGAAGGGCAGGTATCCGATTCAACTATCTCAACAAAGTGAATATAGCATGGTAACATCGTAAGTCGTAAGTAGAGCCACCCACCGCATTAAAGCCACTACGCAGCCCTAAGGCCCGGACAATAAAAAAGGAAACGCCCTTAGGCGTGCGTGACCACTGCTCAATGCAAATTATTCTTCCATCCATTTCATACAATAAAAACCAAATGAGCCCTTTTAACGCAACATGAGCAATCGATAAATATACACGTCCGAGCAACGCTTCTAAGTAACCTTACAAAAATATATTATGACCTTTAAAATTTCAACGTTGAAAGCTTTTACGGCGGCAAAGGTAAGTGCGTGATTACATAGCTTGACTATCGGTAATTGCGTCTAATAGCTTGTGATAAATTACAAGTCTATTAATTATTTTTTACTACCTCAACCTTAAAAACTGAAAGTAAAAAAAGAAAAATAATTTAACAGTTCTTAATTCAATATGTAATAATTATTAAATTGCCTAATTTATGAATTTATGTATTCTGCTAGGAATAAAAACCACAAACCAAAATTTTTTGATTGTTCAACATTTCAAGATTGTTATTATACTATTACAGTGTGCGTTTTAGCAAAAAAAAAATTATAAAATACTGTTATCTATGAAACATTATTGAAATGATTAACCGAATACATATCTCAAGACGGACGACCCGTTTGATACATCATCAAAATATAAGGTATACTTTATCTGAGAATAAACTGGGATCGTTACCTGAAACTGGCCGAAAATATACCTTGGGTAATAAAATACATCCCCTCGAGAAAAGCTCTAGCTAGCTCCCGATCATAATCCAATTACAACCTGTACCGAAGTTTTGCTAAGTTGGTATTCTTTTATCCTAACATTTCTGCTATAGTAACAATACTTTTTAGGGTTCTGTACCCCAACGGAACTCTATTTACTTAGACTCCGCTGTCCGTCCGTTTGTCTGTCAGCGGGCTGTATCTCATGAACCGTAATAGGCAGACAGTTAAAATTTTCACAGAATGTGTATTTCTTATTCTATTTTCCCATAATAAAAGTAGCCTTAGTTACGCCTAGTAAAATCAGCTATCTGCCAGTGAAAGTGACGTTCAAATTGGCCGGTTTTGGAGATTACCCAAAACAAAAGAAACGGACAGACAAACAAACAGTTTTTTAATTGGTTATGTTTTATCAGTATCGTGTTCACTTTCATATGCATTTGTACATAGATACAATAATGTATCACAGAAAGTCATTAATTAAATAATCATGCATCGTGATTCGTCGTTAGTGGTTACATACATGAAAAGTAAAACAGTTTTTTATATCGTTTTATTTCGTTGGTTGCTGTAGTACATGTATCAAAATTTTCTAGTCTTCCAAAACAACTATTGGAAAGCGATCACTCCCACAAAAAAGTAAAGATATGTGATTTCCCACCGGCCAGTAAGAATCAGTAAATGGCGTATATGCCCACCATACAGGGCATATACGCCATTGAATTTTCTTCTCATTTTTTGAAATGAAATGAAATGAAATGCTAGTTTTCAATAAATCTCCGTATAATGCGATTTGACTGTATATTATAGAGACTAATTGGAATTCAAATTATCAATTTTGAGATGATTTACTTATCTTAAATTTATTTAATTGATTTTATTTTGTACTACAAACAATAGATGTAAAATTAACCATTTCAGAGCCCCGCTAAATAAAAATTGAAAATTATTTTAGTAAAAATAAATGTGTAAGTGAATTGAATAATTATAAGATAATAAAAAAAGTTGGTTAATTTTTGTATGTCGCCAACCCTTAGCGTCTCCAAATTTTTAGGCTTATACTCAACTTCATGGAGTGAATAAGCAAAAGGATATGTTTCAGAAGTTTATAACTTATGCCCTCTGGTAGTAAGCGGTTGCTGCAGATTATGGCTCGCATTTGCTGGGTTGTCTGTCGTATGTTGCCGATTTTGTGTTGAGAGGGTACGCTATGTTAGTAACATGAGAGACAAATCAGTCCTGCCCCTATAGGACCTCGAGTAGCTCAGGACTTAAAATTATGGAGTGTCATTCGTTTGCGTACTTCCCCTAGATGAAGATAATACATAGGATACGATTATTATTATTACTATTTTTATCTATGGTAATCATCCTCTTCAAGTATTTTTTTCTCCAGTGTCGAGAGTTTGAGAATTATCAAGTATCTAAATATAACTTTTTTTGCATTGAATGCCCAGTGTCATGTATTCTAGGGCTTATTGAAGCTTTACAGATCATAGCATGACTTTTAGGTCAGAGGTAATTTAACCTATGGACCAATATGATAGATGACTTCACCTGAAAACAACATTAGAGCATTATTTCCAATGTTTCTATTAATTAGTCACTAAATGAAACTTTACTGCACATAACGACACCAAAAATACACATAAAAGATCACAATATCACAAATTACGAGACATTTCTGATTCTGTCTGATTCCTGCCAAAAACTCCTATTTTGTGTTCATTTCTTGGCTACTAGATACCATAAAATAAAATCTTGTCATAATTTTAAAATCCCACACGACTTACTAAGTATATTAAAACATTACATAAATTATTGTTCCCATAAAATTTAAGGAAATATAAGCTTAATATGTCATTTTCTACGTTGCAGAATTAAATCTATCATTAAACTAATGTATTTCTGTCCTTAAAGTAATTGTACTTAAATTTCCTCCAGGGAGAATGTAAGGAATGAGCTGTCCACATTGCAGAAAAAAAGAGCCATTAGGGAAAGCGTACATATATCTCAATTTATGTAAAAATTACTACGCAATAAAATTTTGGGGTTCTCATTAAAATTTATAATTTTGATGGCCACTTTTACGCAGAGGCATCTGGACTCGTTGTAAATGAGTTGTTTCATTTACATGCTTTAGCGAAAAAAGTTTGTTTTATCTTTATGGTATAAAGAAGAGAGTAGGTTTTTATTTTTTAAAAATTTCAATGTGCTGATAAATATTGACTATTTGTTTTCAAAGAAATCATAACTGAACAAGTATTCACGTAAAAATAATATGTAAAACACAAACATATCATCACGCCAAGTTCCTCGCGGGGTAGGTAGAGAGCATAGTGCGTCATTTACTCTAAGTTTGCACATCTCTTTTGCTTCTTTTACAGTCTTCATAATGTCCGCCGGTTCCGAGTACTCTATACCTATCCTCGTGGAGTACTGGCAACCTTATTTACCGCATAAACACAACACTACATCAAAGTCATATTATTTCACTGCGGTCTTCTGTAAGGCTACAATGACAGCCTTTTTGAGCAAGATGAGTGGGAAAATATTTAAACAAAAGTAATAAGGCATCTTAAGGTAAGTTTTAGAGCTCGAGCTGTACATACATACTTCAAAACTTCAGTAAATTTGAACAAAAGTCTCATTCGAAATGTTTTCTAATTGTTTAATTCAGTAATGTAATTTTATTTAATGAGTACCACGGTAATTAGTTTTCGCGTTACCTTAAAAGCTATGTCCTTAGCGTGTGAACTATTAGTTTAATGAAGACTGCTAACTTAACAAAAGTTCGTGTGAGCTAAGTTTCGCTTTCGACGTAAGAATGAAGTATTTCGCTACCAACCTTACACGATTATATTGATATTTGTAAATATTACAATTTGTATGCCGAATGAAGGAGAGCGGTGTCCCCCTCCTGCGTCCGATGCTTGCGAGGGTGCTGTCACGTCCTGTCTGGTTCACTTGCTACCCGAAACGCGTAGTTATTGCCTTGGCCGCATTTTTGGTCTACCGAGGTAGGTTTTGCTCTACTGAGACTATGTTTTAGAGTGCTATTTCGCTCCTTATACTCCCTATAGTTCAGTCGGCCTTGCGTTCTTTGCCGATGGTCACGGATTCTTTAACAGTCGTGTGACAATGTTTTTTTGGGTCTGTCCATCTTTGTATGTATATCAGTGTATACTCAGTACTTACATAAGCTGTGGTCAGTAAGCATTGTGAGAGGTGTCAACCAATCCTGACTTACACCTCTTTCGAATTTTACTCGTTCATCAATGCATTATCTCATCCCCATAATAGGACTACCCTAAATTATAACGGTAACCTTATTAAGAGCCTAGTAGGGCACAGTTAAATACTTAACAAATATATTTAGACATAAAACCTGCATCGTTAGACGTAATAAACCAATAGATTAGCCACCGGAGTAAATGGTTCTTTGAAATAAATATCAATGTTCTTGAGTCATCAAGGGTCTCTCCCCAACGTAACAAAATTAATACACAGAGGTCAATGATCGCAATGTAATACGTGCGACAAGCAAGCAATACTTGAAAGAGATCGAACACAATATGTGATCAAGTTTTTGACGTTTGCAATCCATCGTTAATTTCCCCAGGGGTTACCTGGCACACAATAAAGAAACTATTTTATTGTAACCATGTACCTTTAAGAAGGTATTCTGTTTGTGAAGTATTTCGTTATGTTATTATTTTAACATTATGAGTGTCCCACGTGGACCGCGGTGACTTTCTTGTGAACAGTAATAATGCTTACTCTTATTTAAATGATTTATTATTAAAGTAAATCACTGTGAGCATTAATATGTATTTTATAAAAAAACATGAAATATCTGTCTCGTATGAAAAAAATTGAAACGTTCCTAGTTATAATATATTTCCGTTATTATAGCTAGTTAGAGAATAAAACACGAATTAGACAGTTATGTACCAACAAATTACTCTGAGATATATTAAAAACTCAAGCACATAAATGACAATAACAAAATTTCACAACGCCGCAAAATATAACGGAAAAATCATTCTGATGCTTATCTGGTTATATGAAATAAACATTAGGAAAGCCTGAAAGCTCGGAGGGAACTTCAGAAAACTCCTTATTGCGTGCTTACGATTTCCCGTGCCCTAATGGGCGGGCGCGATTTCGCTGACAAATAAATACGAACCGCCCAAGAGTAATTGTAATTGTGGCGCCTTGAGTACTCTGTGTCTTAGAAAAATTTAATATATGATAATCGTAGGTAATAGTCATTTGTGGATGATAATTTTATTAATAGTATTTTTTTATATAATTTGAATATATTTTAATTTATGATAATATTTTAGGTATACATTGTGTGTATGTGTACTTCTTTAATAAAATAAAATTAATGAAGTCATGACTTCAATACTAAAATTAGTAAAATGGGTTTGTTTGAATTAAGAGGTAGATACTGAACCATTCTCAACATTTTATTCATAAAAATATAGTCTTGGTACTAAGACTACATATTATACGTAGTTTCTAAGTGGTTTTCCTATTTCTACGCAAATAAATACTTGACTGATTCACTCAAGGGTTCATCCAGACGGTTCATACCTCAGCCTGTATCAATTCGTTTCTATATCACATCACGAGCATAGAAGCGAGACAGGACGAAGTGAAATGTAAAAGTTTAGGTACAGCCTAATTACACAACTCTAAAGTAGTTCTGTGTTTCTGCAGTGGCCGTGGCGGTTCGAGCTCTTCGGTGGTACTCTTTGTTATCGATAAGGAGATCGGTTCAGTCAATTTGCTGCTAACGCAGTTATTTCACGAGACATGAGGTTGGGAACGCACTAGTAATATCTCCAATATTGCAAGTGCCCCTAGATGACCGCTTACACTCAGACTTGAAACATAAAAACAAAAGACTGTCTGGTAAAACGCGGTCATCTTGCTAGTTTGAACGTCAGCCCATACATCTCATAAAGTCGATCGTAACTTTACCGTAGAGATATTCAACTACATACGGTATGTGGGTACAGCACACAGCCCTCATAATATCAATAAAAGAAACTGAAAATTACTGTTCGACTACATGAATAACCAAATAACCCACATACATAACCCTAAGAGCGCAATAGTACATAAATCCACGGTATGTATGGCTGTACGCAGAGTTCGCCGACATGCAACACGATAAACCACCAGTTAACATAAAAGGAACAAGAATTTGCTTCAGCAATAAAAAGAAACGCCCAAAGCCATGCGTGACCATTGGGGCCCATTCACAATCATATTTTATTTTCACTTCATAAACTCAACATTTTCATCAAATATTTCTCGGCAAAATTATTTGTACTAAGTATTGATATATTACAAGTTTTTTTTTTCTTATCACTGTTTTGTCAACCTTAAGTGTTTCTATTTTTGAAACTGGCTATAGTTTCAGTCTATCGTCTTACCGATATAAACGTTTATCAAACAAATAATTACCAACCAAAATTAAAACCATTTTAAACGACCAAGAACAAACATTTTTAATCGATGCCAACAAAGTTCACGCACGCCTACGTTATCTGCTACGCATACTACGACGTAGAGCTTCGTAGCTCATTAACTCAGTTGAATGAAACAATAAACTCGTAATACGCTGCAATAAAAATCAAGGTAAATGTTTTCTGTATTGAACTGGTAACAATCGATAGTCCTATTAAACCATATTATACTCGTTGTTCATAGCAAAGAGTGTGTGCGTTCAATATAGTATTCTTCGACCGCCTTTCCATCGCAGCTTAATTTCCCATGGGCTCTCTGCGTGACCGCAAATTAGGGGCCTAAATGCATTGTAGATATTTGCTTAGAAATTTTATTGGTTGCGGTCTTATTTTGTATTTAAATATTCATCGATATTTCTATGACCTAGCCGCTTATTTTTCCTTGTATAAAATATTTAACAACAGAAACATATTTTATAGAGAATAAAACAATAACCTTAATACAAATAAAATTAAACGGGCTTCAAAATTTCTCAAGGTTACATTTTATCGTTTAATTTATACAACATAGCAAACAGTGTACGTCTCGCCTGAGCACACATATTGTGTTTTGCCGCCTGAAACGCCAGAGGAATGTATTATAATAATAATAATAGTAATCATTTATTTTCAGCCATCTCTTGGCCCATAGATACCTTACAAAATAATATATATAATATTATAGTACAATATTATGAGCCCGTTGCCAAAATTATTTTGACACAACTCCTTATTACTAGCAGCATGTGGGATGAACAGATATTCATACTGTGAGAACAGTGTATCTTTGACGCGCACTGCAGAAACATGACACTAATAAAAGTGTTTACTGAGATGTGAAAAATGGACGTCCCCAGTCGGGCAGCTCCAATTGTGAATTGGAAATCACCTAGTAATATAATTAGATGAGAACCAATATTCTAAAAGCAGGGTGTACAAATTGCACAGTAATAACATTCGTCAGGCACTGAAACTTAAGATCAAACAGAACAACTTTTGATGTTTCACCGTATATCTGTACTTGCACACATCCTAACTAGACAGGTGGCTAAGCACATTCCGGCTTATAGGATTAATCCCGTCAAGGCATATGTTCTAAGGAGTTTGTGAACTGCACTGGAAGGTAGCGTGGCGAAGTTTAGGTCACATTCTATCTTCAGTTGAGAAGTAATCAACGAGTAAAAGACTTTTTGCAAGTATCCAACTCAAGTACTTTTTTTTACATATAAACGTCATAAAAATATGATATCATTTACAAGTACGTTACCATGGAAACGCGGGTCTTAATACATTGCATAGAACTATGGTATAAGGAAATATAATATATTGCCCACTGTGATTCTATCACTACAATAAGACAAGTTGATAAAAAATATATCAAGGCTATCGCTTCTCCATGGAATATATAATGTCTTGATATTTATTTTATAAAAGAGATTTCTGCAGACTTGTCGACGAGCGAGTAGTTTAAAGGCACAAGTATATACAAAATAATAGCTTAGTATTAGTGCTAGCCGTATGATTGTTTTCCAACATAGTGGTATAACCAATAATATAATATGTATTGTTTTATTGTATGATTAGGTGAATCAGAATACATCCACTAAATCCTATCGTAAAATATTATTATTTGTTCACGCCACCTTAATAAAATATAAAACTTCAAATCAAGTGCTGTCCCCAATTTGTAATTTTTGAACAAGCTAACCTTTCAAATGACCACTGGGAGTACTAAACTAGGGACAAGCGCTAATAAAAACGGCGACCAATGGCTGGGTTAGTCGTAAGGTGAACCTTTGTGAACGTACAAGAGCACGTGATTTATGGCGCCTACTTATGTTTGAACTATATTGGTTAAGGGCGACGAAATTTCGACGGAGGAAAAGTGTCAATAAATACTTTGGACTCAAAATGATCTCTATCTTACAATTCGTTTTTTTCGGTTATCACTGGAAATATGAGCCGATTTCAACAAAAATAAATTCACATAATATGAGAAACTACGCTATCCCTGAATAATATAGGCTTTTCATACTATAAAGATAATTGTTTTACATTTTATTTGTAATTAAAGATGACAAATTTGACAGGAATTAAAAATTAAAAAAAACTAAACTAAGAAGTACAAAACTTAAAATAAATGTCCCGTACCACTGTCACGGGGAAGTGTGCCAAGAAGGCTGGCGGCATTGCCACGCTGTATTGCAATGCCTAGCCTTTTGGCCAAACATTCGACAGATAATTGTTATATTCTTATTGCGAAATCGCGGAAAAAAACAGTATTCTATCCATGTTAGATTTCAACTCAGTAAGTAGGTATTCAGGTCTTATTTTTTTGTAATACTAAGATGGCCAGCAATCGGCTAGTATGGCCCCCTTATGGTATGGTTATAATAACTTCTGAACTGAATGCTTGAGAATCCCGACTTGCCATCACTCACGCAATTATGAAAGTTTAGTCGAAAAGATCCTACCTACTGCCAGCACAGGTACATCTCTCTCTTACGACGAGCCTTAATAAACCAAAATTTATTAGAAGTGTCAAACTGTCCTCTGATGTAAGGCGGATGTAAGCAGTGCCGCTGTCTAGAACCTGTGATTTTTTTAAAGAGCCATTTTATTTATGTAATTTATCACTTTATATTTAAGCCTAAAAAAAGTCCTCGAGCGCTTTTTTTAACATTATGACATAATTATTAATATACAAATACATACTAATTCAAGCCTTATTTAACCAAGGGGCGTCTATATCAAACTATTGTAGCTCAGGGACCAACACGTATAGAGTACGTGGAATGAATTCTGAGGTTTACTAAATATGTGTTGACAACATAGGGAAGGGATGTGTATTAAATAGAGTTGGGACTGTACCTCCACCTTACAGAAGACCGCAGTCAAATAATGGTACTTTGATCTAGTTTTATGTGTCTGCGGTGAGTAAGGTTGCCAGTCAAGTCCTCCACGAGGATACGCTGCGCTAGTAGTAATGCTAGCACAGTGAGTTCACATCAACAACAGGGTTGGCAACTCGTTAGTGATATCCCTGGTATTGCTAGCGGCTATAGGCTACGGTGACTGCTTACCATCAGGTTGCCTTTACGCTTGAGTGCCGCCACCTTAGTGGTATATAAAATGATGTTTATATAAAAATAATTGATCATTACAATCCATTTCCGCCTTCATCACGCCATTGATTGCACAAACAACCATTCATCGCTTCCTTATTGCCTCCGCATACATGACTGGAATATCGATAAATCATACATAAGTCATACTGCCATACATTTGAATGCATAACGGTCTATCCGAAACACGAAAGCTACGATCGACGTAAACAAAGCATCAACGTAAATAGAAGGGTGGTGGTCCAGTAACGGAAAACAGATTTCTGACTCAATGAATCGAAAACGTTTACACTGAAACTTTCCTGGTGAAATCATGAGGAGATCGTACATTCGTTCAAGTGTAAAAGGAGAAGTTATTGTATTAATATCTGATCCAAATTGAATTTAGATACAGCAATACGTAAATATACTACGTATTTACTTATTCCTAAAAGCATATACTTACTGATATCATTTCTTTCGTAAATATAAATTATGTAGCAAGAGATTTACAATGTAAAGTTTATGTCGATATTTTACTTCTGTTGGGTATTTTTAGAAGGCATCTCAATAAGTACAATCCGAACTATTGAATTTAATAAACTACCTCAAGTGAGCAGCAAGATTCCCCCAATTGTATTACTTATTTAAGTACACTTTTTTTATTTGCATGCATAAGAGTTTTAAATTCAAACTGTGGTGTCATAATAATATCAATCACACAGGATGTCTGAGTCTGAATACCCCAACTCATGCCAATACAAGGCTGCGACTCGTATGATTCGTATCCAAACAAATTGGTATGTAATGTGCAAATATAACGTGTCTTACAAATGGTTTACTTATTTATATTTTCTACTATAACTGGCATCCACGAACTTTTTAAAGATGTCTTGCGTTGTCTACTCGAAGCCTTTTGTGACAGGCAAGCAGAAACATTATCTCGCACGAGAATCAGCATTGCCATTCATCGTTCTTGATACGCCGGATATTTATTTGAATATTATTGTAACTATGTCTTGTGAATAAGGACTTCATTTATCTACTTGTTTTATGTATATTTCCAAAAGATTGTATCAAACCGTAACACCCAGATTAGCATAGATAGATTCTACAAACAGCGCATAAAAATAATAAATAGTTTATTACATGGATTCAAAATTGCCTCGGATCGTTGATTCTACAAGATAAATGGATATAACGGTCGCTTTTGTCATGGGTTTATTAATCAGGGCCGTGGGTTGCGGTAAATGCATGAATTGTGTTAACTGTCACCACGTAACTCCTTAAGCGGTGCGCCGCCTTTAATTGGGAAAGCAGTACCATTTTTTATATAAAAATAGGTCCCAAACGGTCATAGGGCCGACTTGACACTTAGCATTTACGCCTATTGAGGTGGCTTATTGTAATACTAGGTGCATTTGAACAGGTCTACCTACTGCCAGTGTGAAGCATCCTCGACGATATCTGGAAACGTTAAAACAACTCATCACAAAAATCGTGTTATGTGGCTGCAATGTCTTTTAAAATTTAATAATTTTGATACTTCCCAAAACACTGAAGCTAAAAGCCAGGAACGATTGGACGTGTCTTGAATGGAAAGCATAGTTCTTAAGTGCATATATAGGTACATAATATATGCTGAATGTACACTAAACGGAGGTGGTTAATTAGGTAAAGTATCCTTTTTTATATTGTGATTTATCAACTAAATGTAGTCAATCTCCTGCCCCGCCCAGCAACGACATATATATAGGAGATTCTTGGAGAGCTGATCAGTCCGCGTAAATAGTTCTACATTACATTATTATTTCGGAAGTCGTGCCAAATTTCAACTTTAACGCTGTTTTGGAACTATCAGATCACTAAAAATTGTTGGGACTAATGAAGTAAGCTCATGGATTTTATTGGTCAACCTTGAGACCGTACCAACCATACTCTGTAGTCAACTTCGGATAATAAATCCGAATTTGCGGAGCAAAAATGAAAAGTTCGTACCCACGCGAGGAAGTTCAATATTTATGAAACAGGTTACGGCAGTTGCTTCTTTACGAGGTCATTATGGGTACCATTAAACGTATGATTACGTGGGTCTGTTTTGGGCATTTCTGTAAGCACATCAACTTTGGCAAAACGACCAGCGACCAAAGTATTTTAATTCATTACAGCCCCAGGAAGTTTAAATCAACGCTGGATTTTATTGCTTCATAAAGTGCGGGGTGGTTTTATTGCAAAGTGCTTACATATTGTGAACCTGTTTCAATAAACCACATCGGCTGTTGGGTATTGAAAAATATTTGCCGTAAACACTGTTGTGTTGTCTTTATATGTAGAGGTGGTGTAATATTAATACATCATTAATGAGCTTGGTTTCGTTCATAAATTTAAATTAAAGTTGGTAGTTGCCTGAATTCTAAATGAGACCAGAATGTGAATTAGTTAAATTATAAAAATTATATTCAGATTTTCGACCAGAATCCATACTTAATATTATAAAATTGAAAATGTTAATGAAGAAATACAGATGATGATATATAAACTAATACTATCTACTTATATAATTACAATACTATTACTGTGTTAGTGTTGTGATTTTTGATACATTTTTTGAAGGGCCGGCAACGCGCGATTAATACCCTTGCTGTTGCAAACGTCCATAGGTTGCGGTAACCGCTTACCATCAGGCGGGCCGTATGCTTGTTTGCCACCTTAGTGGTATAAAAAAAAAGGATTTCCATCATTATCGTCTATCATCTATAATACCGAATAAGAAAAAAAATGCCTTTTCCAAAAATGAAGTGTAAGGTAAATTCCGTAGCAGTATTACATAACTAATCAGATAATGTCGAAGTGAAGGCGGTGAAAGTTTCCGAACAGCCTTTGAGCAACTTTAACGTACACCTATATAAACCTGCCTGTGTTCCCTTCGTTAATTATGCAATGTTTTTATTCAATTAGCTGTGTGGCCTTCCCTAATTAAGGCACCATAGGGAACGGAGCGAGGAGGAGACAAGCCATGCTGGCGCAAATGGAGCAATAAAAAAGAAAAAATAAAAAGAGCATTCTCGACTCTTTGAGAACAATACAACGTGTGCAATGTGTGTAATGCCTGTAGGTACTTCCATTTGTCTTTCTGTCTAATCTTTCATGATGACGATGTTGTTTTACAATTTGCGTTCCCATTGGAACGAGTGAATGACTATGTAACTTGTATATCATTCTGGCGCTCCAATTATTCACAACAATTGCTCTTTAAATATTAGTTTGTCTTATGGATTACCGGCTTGGCGATTGCTCCACCGACAAGAGCCTAGCTCTTAAATATATGATGATGATGGATTTCCTAACATTATTCAAAAGATATGCGTATTGCGTCCAGACTAACAAAATGTATTGTATATCGTTGTAGTTCCAAAAATTCAAAATAATCTGGTAAGGGTAAGCAAGTGAGCGTAAAACTAAGTAAATAATAAGTAAGTAATAATCAAACGTGAAACAAAATTAAGCATTTCAGTTCACGGAATCAAAATTTTACATATACCTATACAAATAAATAATATTGAAGTGTCTGTGTGTAATCTAAAAATAACAGCTTTTTACAAAATGCATATGAAAGTAAACACGATATAATATAACTAATACCAAAAATACAATAATAATTTGTGGTATGTCTGTCTGCCTATTTGTATGGCGTTATTCGAACGGCTGGAGCTATTTGAACAGGATTTTCTTTTTCAGCATAACTTTTAATGGTAGATAACTGATACTACAACGCGGTACATAAGTTACTTTTAGTATGGAAAACTAATTCGTGTTCCACGCAAAAAAAAACATAATAGAAATTCATTCCACGCATACTATACGAAGTCGCGGGCACAGCTAGTCATAATATATAAACAATAAGCATGAAACCAAGTTCAAAAGATTTGAAGTGGGATCTGCAATGCCGTGTTGGATACAAACGTTTCAGTATGCAAGCGAAACTTTTATCATATTTTTTTTGTCATAAAGCATAAAAAACAGATTGTGGAAGTTTGATTCAACAATAAAATATCTGTTAATGTAACATTGTAATAAATTGCACAAGCTGTACATTGATGAGAAACAGAAACTGCAAAATGTTCGTTTTACAGTTTATTTAAGTTAAGCTTGAAGATTAATAGGTACGTTCAAGAATTCTGAGAGATCCCAATTTGTGAGCTGCCACTGAAAGAACGACGTTTCTTTAATCTTCCTTTTATCTAGTTTAGTTGCTTATATCTTAGCGCATCGGATTAAGAGAAACTTGCTTTCCGATGTCGCTTGCAAGTTCTCAACAAAATTAACTAAAATATCTTGCTATTTCTCTTTGAGACTCGCAGTCGTCGTGTTTCAAAGGAGTTTATCAAAATTTTAATTTAATACTAAGGACTTTAATTCAATTTTAACCATCCATGTACCTATTTCTTTGTCATCTTATAAATACAATAGATTTGCATTTAAAGTGGCTTTACAAAAGCAGATCACAGGGACTACAATTAAAAAGAAAACACTGCGCACATTTCTGTATGAAGATGTCAAGTGTCACTCGGCGAGCGGATCGTGCTCTATCTTGTTTACCTACGACTGGATCCGGTGACTGCCCTGTGGTACTGTATCTTCACTTCACAAAAGAGACTGCTATCGAAACCATAGTTACCGAGTACAATACTCGTTGCATTCACCCCTCACTGAGTACACAGAATCTCAGTTGCGCAATGTAACATAACTTAGAATTTTAAACGTACCGAGTATGTGATAATACCACTGTTCCTGTTTGTGATAATTTATTCTAGACTCACAGATAAATTGCCTTTACCATGCTAATATACCAATTAGCTTTTGCTGCAAGCAAATGCAGATCAAATCATTGATCGAAGACAATGAAAGGCATACATGAATACGATTCAAAACTAAATACTGAAAATATTTGTAAAGGAAGAAAATCCAAACGAAATAAGTTTACTTCAGATAAGAGGAATTATTCTTAACAAACAAAATGTCCATACGAAATATAATTTGCACAGCTGAGAGCCTCCATTTAAAACCACGTTTGGTGTTTTCTGTGAATAGGTTGGCTTTAACAGTTGTTGAGACGGCCCTCAGAGCTTGTGGTCGCTAAATGAGGCGTATAGGAGTCGTACTTATTATTCTACTGAAGCACCGTACTTTACACAATGGCGTTTGAGGATTTCATGTCTTCTTTAAAGAATAATGATGCATGTATTTGATAAAGGCAGAATGAGTACAATGCATTACCACGCGTTGTGGCAAAAGCCACAACGCGTGGTAATGCATTCGGCGAAGTCAGGTAAAAACCTGACTTCGCCGAAGCAAAGAGGAGGGTTATTATGTATGAACTTTGGGGTTTAATTTCGGGGTAATACAAATACTTTACCACGGAATTATAACCCCAAAATAATTTACGTAATTACCAATGCCATTTTACCTTACTAACTTATGATTTATGGGTTACGAAAGTTCGTAACAACTTCGATATTTTGTTTTATAAGTATAACCTCAAATGACTAAGGTCCGTCCCAGTATCTGATTGATTTAATATTTGAAGTCTTTTTCAATGCTCCGAACAATATGCTTTTAATCAACTAAATAAGTTCGTGGATGGCAACCCAAAGAATCATCGCTACTCATGAAAATTACGTCGATTTATATTGAAGGTAAAGTGCAAACGCTACCAAATGAGTCGGAACGCGAGCGGCAAGGTGCCGATAATTCAGCTCGCATCGTTCTCACTGACTCGACGAAATCCATTCTCTCGTCGCAATCAGATTTAGGTCATAGATATTCTAGTGGTGTTATTAAATAGAATTTATTCTTTTAATCCGTTTTCCATTTCCTACCTACCGAAGGTGGAAATGGCTTATGTGAGATTAAATATACGTAAGAGGAAATATTATGTCTTCGTAATTTCGCTATAATTCACAAAACATGGTGAGCTATTATTCAACTTACGACATAATAGTAGATGATGCTGTGTATGAAATATGAATTACTCGTCTATTGTTTGATACAGTATTTAGGTATTCCAACGATACTTTGCTTTGTGTTTAAACCACAATTTATCAAGAAACATTAGAAAGATATGGGAATTGCCTCGCGGCAACTAGGGGCAGTTTATTTTCAAGCCAAAGAAGCCTAATGTGACTTTATGTAGGTTTCATGTAACATGAACATTTCTTTTTATTATTTAGGAGATGTATTTTTTGTAATTATTTGTTTCTATGTTAGACAAAAATCGGCTAGTACGTGACTAGCCGATTTTCAAATATCGATTTAAGGCGTACCTTTAGTAGGTATTTCGTGTGGTATTAACATCTTATTATACCATAAGGTAGTGATGAGTAAACGCTACTTAACCACTTTTTAATTATGACAACTTTCACAATATTCCTGTTTTTTTATTAATTTAAAATAAACATTATTATGTGTTTACAAACATAAACATAATAATAAACACATTGTTTAATCAAAATGAGAAATCTATTCTACCTAATGTGTTCAATGTATACTAATTGTTTGTTTACTAACTTACTTACTAACCCAAATCAGTGATTATTAGCGTAAGCTTGGCAACTCGTGACATACCTATGCCCAGGCTATAGACTAGGGTGGCGCATGACATCAGGCAGGCAGTACAATCGTTTGCCACTGTAGTACATAAAAATAAAGAGACACGTAAATGTAGCAGCAAGGAAGCATTTGCACTGGACATAATTACGTTTGAAATATCATTGACCCGAATGATTGGCTACACAGGTGAAGGTTGAATTTAAAAAACTTATTATATGGTTTGCATACTATACCGTTTCTAAAATCTGCCATTATAATCCGTAGGTAATTGTAGAAAGGGCATTAATTGAAATATCTTTGATAATATGTAAATGTATCTCGATGTCAATGTTGTACCTTTAGGAAATCCGTGCTTATAGAATATGTAGGCAGACCAAAACATATTCAAGCTGTAACCCCACGCTCAAACAGAGATAAGATGCTAACACGATGAGAGGGTTTCACTGTACAGTGTACATACATAAATAACATTTGTTAACTTCCCACACAAAGTAGAAAAATATAGAATACAGATGTCCGTTACATCCTATTATTTGTATGTAAATAATTTTGAACATATATCATTCATAGAGCAATGTCAACGTGTGACATTCACATGTATTTGCTATATGATAATAATACATTAGTTTAGTATATATCACATCACATAGTATACATTCGCTTAGTATAATATTAGATATTCCAAACTGGTTATATGACTCTTACATATGTGTTAAAACACCAATCCATGAAATGATTTGAAATAAAAGCAAATTAATTTCGTTTTGTTTTAATAAAGAATCATAAATATGACAGACCAGTTTTGGCCCGCAGCTTCGCTCGAGTTAAATTCGGGTTGACGTATTTTCCCATTTCCTCTTTTAAGAGTTGAATATTGAGAAAGCTTGTAACACATACTTATTTATTTACAGAAGTACTTCTATGAAGTTTCGAATGAATAAGTCTATCTAATTTTGTTTTTCCATACAAACTTTGGAACTCCGTTTTTGGAAAACAATTAAAAGTATTTTCTAGCGGATGCCTACGTCATAATAACTATGTTTGTAACAAATTGAAGTTCAAAATCACATGTTGCCTTTTATACACAAATACTTAAAATTCCTTCACTATCCTTATTTACTAGTTTAGCGCTTAGTTTAAACTAAGCGCTAAACTAGTGTATTATCTTAGAGGCCAACAACTTCTAAACAGCGACACTCATGGTTTACCCTCAAGCTATGAAGGAGTTGCAATTGCAGTAACCAAACTGCAAGCTATTTTAAAATCATCATTGGATTGATTATTATTCTTTGAGAGAGCTTAACAAAAAGGTGTGTCTATTTAGCACTTCTATGTATGTATGTTACGTGATTCTTAAAAATGAGGCTGAATTAATTAATATTTATAAATGTAAAACTATTTTAAAATATTTCTGATACCAGAAAACGTGTGTACGTGGTACTACATCTTTATTCGACTGGATCTCTGATAGTCAGCATGATAAGGTGAGTGCATCGCACGATGCTATCCCGATGGAGGTAATATATCCCCAGATAAGTAAGATATGTGGTGCAAAGCACTTGAATAAATACGAAATAAAATATAGGTATCCCGCATTTTCCTGCGTTTTCGTAAGTCACATAGATCAGGATATTCGCTTTATTTTGATCGAATAATTATATTAATATTCGTAAACTTCGCCATCTGGTCCCAAACTAAGCAACGGTTGTAGAGAACTCATATAAAATTTAATTGATTTTTGTAAATATGTACGTTTAATTCACAACAAATACACGGCAAATAAATGTTTGTCGGGGCGGGAATCGAGCCCGCGACTATAGCAGCACGTTGCAATCAAATTTATTTAACCACCAACCAAATAAAACAAAACAAAGATCAACGATCAACAAAACAAAGATCAACGATCAACAAAACAAAGATCAACGAATAAAAAATACTTATTTGTACATACCAAGCTAAAACATGGTGTACCTACTGATTAGATACATATTTACCTTTAATTTATAGACTACAGTCGGTTATTCCTGTGTATGCGTAAGGTACAAATATTTGGAATCTTATTTGAACGGATTTTATGGGTCCGCTTCAGAACATATTTGTTCACAACATTTTCTTAACGCTTTTTCAACAAGATTCAACAAACAAATAAGACAAACACATTTCTTATAAGATTGTATTTATTTGACATTATTTACTACATTCTATATTTCCGAACACCATACAGATTATACTCGCTCAGTATAAATATCCGTTACGCCCATAATCCGATGTTATAAATGATTATTTACCGATCCCACTATTACGTTACCCTTATACGGCCTCCGTGTGACTATAGCGCAGGCCCAACTGCGCAATAAGCTCGTAATAAGAAAGAATGCGGTGACAGAGATTATACCAGGGATATACCGCAGTGCAGAGCGTAATTTCTATTTCCACTAAAGTACCACAAATAAATTCTATCTAAAACCTTTGAACGGCATCTTGGCATTAAATTCTAAAGACGAAAGTATATGGTTTCTATGCAACGCAAGGATATTTTTTTTTGCCAGGTACATATTATATGTATGAATTTGCAGTGGCATTAAAAGTTTTCTTATGTTATAATTTTTTTTTTTATTACTATAAGTAAAGTCTGAATGTTTGAGATGTCTCATGTTTGTTTGTGAGGATTTCACTTCAGTTTTCAGTTTTACAAATTAATTTAGGTCAAATTAAATGGTTATTTACCATCGATTGTTTTAGCTTATATAAATTAAGAATGATGAAAATCAATTCGTTACACGATTTTTTCCCCGTATTCCTTTGTTAACTAATCAGTAAACAAATAAATTCAGCCTCTTTAAATATTTAGTTTAATGATAGATTGTGTTTTTAAGATAAAAACTACAAGCAAACAATAGTGAATATATAATAAAACGAATTTATTACGAGGTAGTCTCGAGGTACTGAGACGCTACATTGCATGAGAACACTTTAATGTGGCTTTTTGGGATTTAGAATCGTGGAGTCATAAGTCAGTATTTTGTTCGGTAATCTTATGAGTATAATAAAATAAAGAGCTATGGAAGCATTTGAAGAGCTAGGGAAAACCAATAGTCCAAAACTTTAAACCTAGAAGTGTTTTATGATCACATATTTTCAAAAACACTTGTAAGCTCAACTCTATATAAAACATTATAAAACTTATTAAATATATTTTATAAACAAATTTACTGAGAGTAAGGATATTAAAGGCTTTAGTTTGTTAGTAGCTCAAAGCACCATTCGCAAAGAGGACCAAACAGATAGCACGTCAGGCTCACATTGTAAAGGGGATTCTCAAAGTGCGAATGTAGAATGAAGCACGATTGGTATTAAGTAACAAATTGTTAGCAAACGTCAGCTTACGATGTGTTTCTGTTTTTTTGTATCGTATATTGACATTTGGTTTGCTTTACATATAGAATTGCTGTTTTTTTTATTGATTTCTGAGCGTATGAGACTCTAACTTATGAAGGATGGATATATTCGTAATATATCTGCAAAGCCTTTTGTAAGAGGATAGTAATGGGAAACATACTTTTTTATAGGAACCAAATGTTTAAAGTGGAAAAAAAATATCATTGATAAA
Source organism: Falcaria lacertinaria (assembly GCA_951449985.1). Taxonomy (NCBI): domain Eukaryota; kingdom Metazoa; phylum Arthropoda; class Insecta; order Lepidoptera; family Drepanidae; genus Falcaria; species Falcaria lacertinaria. The sequence goes on along the minus strand of OX602113.1, from coordinate 4,468,553 downwards.
ATTTTATAGATGAGAGGTGGTTTAGGTTTGAGATATATGTATATGACAATATTAGAAAAACTAATAATATATTTCAATACAGTTTCATCCTAAGGCTCCGTAATCAAGTAAATAACTTAAATTATTCGACAAGTGCAATGTCTACAAAGTAGTGAAAAGGTCTTTCGTGATGCTTTAGATGCAGTAATTTCTTTTAGAACGATGTGAACAAGATAGTACTACGCTGGTTTTATATAATTATATTTTTCTTTTTTTTTTTGTTCTTATGGGCACATCCATTAAACAACATACAACTATAATGCTATAAATATTAAACGACATTTATATTAGACCCACGCTTTCGCAGAAAACATATTTTTCCGGCACAAAATTATGTATGCTGAAAGAAGGATAACACTCTCGCGCCATTACCTCGACAGTAAGGCGATACACAACACAAAAGAAAGTCAGATACACATATAATTGTATACAAATGAAATACGCGAAATCATATCTGTATCATAATCATGTCATAATGCCAGAATGTTGGCGATGTAGCTATTATGCTTAATAATAGGCAATGTTAGATATTAATCTGACAATTCCACATTTATTAGATACGAACATATGCCTAAGCTTGTACCTGGATTATGATAGCTTCAGGCGAATTTGCTAACTACAATTATAATAATTTACATACATGCATATTATCACGCCAAGTCTCTTTCATGGTGGGTAGAGAGTATAGAGCGCCATTTCACCTTTGACTTATACAACTCTTTTGCTTCTTTTACATCAATCAATCATATTTGTCTGCCCGCTTCGAGAATTTAAATTCAAATAAATTTATTGCGGTAAAATTATGTTATTACAGGCATCATTATACACTATAACAATACGGGCAACACAACTTTACACCCTGTAATAGGGCACAGCAAGTTAGTAGGGGTAGGGGCTACATTGTGCTCCATGTTCCAACATATTATAAAATATATATTATTTATAACTAAATTTATAATATTTAAGTAATAATTTATTATTTTGAACATACTAAAGCTATTTTATATATAGTTAGTTAACTATTAACGTATTATTAGATATGGAACTATTTACGTTTCAATCATGGAGTACTTTGGCATTCTATTGAAGTTAGACCTTGACCTTCTATGGCTTCTTCTTCCACTCATATGGGAAATGTATATCTATTTTGACAGTCCTTCTTCACTCATTCGTTCTATATGTGTTGCTTGACGCTTGCAACACTAGGGTTGTCACTCGCGCGTTGCCGACCCTAAAACGGTGTTAAAATGTTCTGTGGCTTGGAACACGGTTGTATTCTCTTGGGCTTGGAATTCTAACCATCAAAGAAGCTAAAAGGCAGTCCTTTTAGCTTCTTTGATGGTTAGAATTATTTTTATTGAGTTATTTGGTTGTCCCATTATAATGCTGTCTCGGATACAAGAGTCAAAGATATTACATCTGTATTAAAAATTATTTGATCAGTAATAAACTATAAAACATTATATAATAAATAAATCGACATCATATGGCCTGATCGGCTATTAAAGATAGGCAGGGGTTTAAACAGCACCAATTTTTCACTTAAGATTTTTAATTGCCACAGAGGTTAGTCTCCTGACGTTTCATTTCCATTTTATAAAATATCTCTTCTATCTATTTAAAAGTAGGTATATTGGTAGAGCCAACTAAATTAGCACGACCTAAAACCCGAACATAGGACTGCATTAACGTTGAGTCATGGACGCAACTTAGCGTAGAATATAATTATAACTTTATATCAATGCAATATTTTTCGGAGGTATTAGATAACTACATTTGTGATATCCACACAATGACAGTTCGAATACCAGCGTAGACGAGATACGCAAGCCCCTTCGGACAAATTATCAGCCACTTTATGGTGTTTGTAATTGGACCGTCAAGTCCCACTAGCAATTTGGCGCTAATTGCGATTGTTGACCATTATATTACTATTGTTTTACACAGATAGTATATCGCTTAGTAATATTTTGATTTCAATGTTAAATATGCAGTTTGTAATGGCCATGTTACTAGCATTTGTTGCCAAAATGAAGGTATAATCCGAATGATAATCTTGATTATCTTAATCGATAGATGCTTTGTACAGTTACTACTACGCATATCGATCGAGCTGCGAAGTTGAGCAACCTTGCTCGTGGTCATTACTTTGATGGGTGACCGCTTGTGCTATACCGAGTACTTGTATGAATTTAAGTTGAATATCTTTGAAAATCATTACAACACAGGAAGTCAGTCAGAAACTTGTAAGCCTAATAACATCTGACAACACGTTTTAGCTAGCTAAAGCAGATTGACCAGTGAAATTTGTTCCCACAAAATCCCCGGAATTTATGTATATAAACTCTTAATCAGGTAAACATACATTCAAAGAAAGGTTCATAAGATCTCAGCCTTATTAAAAGGAATATAAAATAAACTTTTAAAATTTTAATTCATAGTTATCTCAGATAACCAACCTTAACGTTCAAATGGGTGGTGAAGGTCGCATGGCACTGGCTTGTAAAAATCAGGTAATGAATATATATGGGCTTGTTCCGACACTAACAGTTTGGATAATGCAAGGGCGATGAAAATAATGATGATTTTAACAAGTTGATGTATGAAATGACAAGGCTTGTGTTTCTACCCGAATATCGTCTTTCAGTGCTTTATAAGCCTGTTATGAGAGCTGGTGGAGAGTGTGACGTGCAGAAAATTTGCATTGCTTTCTGGCAGGTAAACTTTTTCTCAGTACTTTTATAACCCTTTTTTGCTTAAATTTGCGCAATGAAAACAAAGTGGAATTGAAAAGCACCTTGTAAAACGCATGGGAAATTCGTTACCAAAAAAGGTTTGTCGGCGTCTGTCACTGTTACAATTTGGATTAAAATTGCGCATTGCCTATTGCTATTTGTTATAGTGGGATTTATTGGAAATATGGCGTAAAATATTAGTTTTAGATACGTGTCAGTTATTCAGAAATAGGATGTCGCTGTATGTTGTGATTGATACGCCGGTCGCATGTTTCACTCGAAACGTGAAAGATATATTTCCGAATTTTCGCAACAAAACTTGGTCAATAATATTTTATATACCTAGCTGTGTCGTACTAAGCAAGCAGACTTAAAGTAATTTTGAAGTCTCTTAATTTAGTTATGGATAAAGCTTACATTGCTTATTGAAGATATTTTTTGAGATACAGCTTCATTCTGCAACAGACATAAACGATTATTTTCAGAAGTCATAATTACGTACCGTTCATATAAATATTAATTAAAATCTTTCATAATTAATTTTAGTCATTAACGTCTCAAAACAGTTTCAGACAGCTGATGTCATTTCATCAATGTTTATTCAATTACAACCAGCTAAAAAAAAGACGTTTTGAAGAAGTGAGTATAATTATTTTAAGTAGCAAACCGGTCTTCAGCAGAAGTCACTACATAGGCATTTCAGAGGTCTGATGCGTAAACAAAGCTTACTTCTTGTGTTTCCTTTTTAATATGCCCCTCTTTTTAGCTTATTATCAAGCCCAGTATAAAACAATAAAATTACTATGCTTTAGTAGTCTGGGAAAGATTTAAGAACCTACAAAATCCATTGTTAAAGATAAGGTGTGTGTAGAGTTAATTGAATAAATTAAAGTTATGTCTGTTTGTTATGTCAAAATAACAGCTTTTTACTAAATGTATATCCTTTACCTTCAACAAAAAACACAGTTTGTATTTTTTTGTCTGCCTGTCTGTCTTTTTATTCCAGCGAATCGAACAAAATTAACTCTACGCGTTCCAAGTCGTCGCCACAGCTAGTACATAATATTTTTATGTATTCATCTGTTAAGTTCATAAAAAATATTAATCTACATTGAATACCTATATGTTTTAATTATTATTTAATTACGTACACGGCAAAATAAGGGGTCGTAAGTGGCACGATACAAAGTAGAGTGTTCCTTTACAAACATTCTAAGAATCTAATTTAAAGTTCAGCATACTTACTTGAAAAGACCCATATTTTCTTATCTATGTGTGAGTAGGTATATCACACACATTCTTGTTCGAGTATGTGTATGTCATAGTCTTGCTCAAATTTTCAAACAGCTATGTTTTTCAGGTGAAATCACTTAGCAATTCACACTCACTTGTCATGTCGTTTATGACTGGTTGTTGTATCGGTCTTACTCGTATTTGAAAATATAAATTATACCCTCACCGCGGAATTCAGAATTATTAGGCAAGTGAGATTTTCAGAATTTCACGATTGATGACAATCCCGCTATAGTAGTTTTTAAAGCTTTGTCTTATGCCGACAGATAGTTTCAAATAGAACTTAACAATTTATTTAATTTCCGAAATGAATTAAGCATCTGTTAAAACATGCCATAAAAAATACAATTTTAATACTAAAGGGAACTCGAGTCTTTACACTCAAAAATAAGACTGCTATATATGATTAAAGGATCGACCTCGAGAATAAAAATATTATTTTGGTCATAAATCGTAATTAATTACTTAATTAATCAATCTAAAGGTGACGTCTCGGTGAGAAAGAGAAATAACGAAACCCAAGGGCACTTAAGCAACTAAGCTAATTCCTAATTTAAGGCTCGCGTGACTTGTAAGAACCAAATAACGTGATATTAATAATATTTTGTGATATACATTTAGGGAAAATGAATTGCCCATTTGTTTGAAAACGTTTGTGTCAAATAAAATCCCGCAGGATAATACATAAATAAAAAAAAATACAAAAACTAGAATTAAAAACCGATGCTACATGTAAAAAGATCTAAAAATGCGCATGAACGATAATTAGTTATTTAATGTTTTAATGAGGTTTTCGGTTTTTTTTTAAATCAAATTATACTAAATGAATGAAACTTCAAGGACAGTAAACTTCTGGTTTCAAAACAAATAATACAACTATTTACAAAAGGAAGGTTAATTTCAATCTTTACTTGAACTAGAAAATGCTACAGACAAGGCGCAAAAACTGTACTTGTTTCTACTTCTTAATACTTTTTGCGAATACAAGGCAGCGCGCCAGTCGCGATTGGTCGACTGTTTTAAGCCGATAAATATATATAAGAAAAAAGCTTAATTTTACGTGCTTTAGACTTTATGATAATCCAAGTACAGGTAGGTGAGGTACGATTTATATTTGTGGTGCCACATACACAAAACAATCTCAGCCCACAACAGCTGTAATCACATTTCACCACCGCCGACACCGGGACCTAATGTAATTTCCCACTTGTTATGTTCAGTCCGTACGTTTTAACTCAATACTGCAAACACTGTCCCAACGGACGACCACGAGGACAGATTTATATTCGAAACTTTGAAGATATCTTCTGAAAATTGTAATCTATAGCTTGAATAATGTTTGAGTACATGTAACACTTTGGCCCTTTGGAGTAGTTCGTTTGAATTACGAATTCTATATGCCAGTCTTTAGGGAGATTCTTTAGATGTGAACTTTGTCATGAAAATGGTTCACAAATCAGTAAAAAATTAGAAAGTGTATAGATGTAAAGAGGTACAATAAGTAATATACAAACGGAAGCCTAAGATGTTTTGCAAATTGTGTAACGTAAATGATGGCGCATCATTTAAGTAATACCTTTGTAAAAATACTAAATTTTACCAAGCGATGGTTCTTACCCGCTTTGTTCTATCTTACGTCAACTCATTGCAAAGGGAAACCTAGTAAAATTGTTTAAAGCCGTTCCACGTCAACGCTGACAACTTAATAGGGGGAATTACATTATTGCCATAGCCCACTCCGCTTACGTCATACAACTCCAATGACAATAATTGCTTTGTATTATTCAACCTGAGATTTTACATAGCATAAAAACTTGGAAGGAGTAATAAAAGAATTTTCCATCGTAAAAACGAAGGGTACTTTTCGTCATTAGTACGAACTTTGTATACTCATGATTTGTACGTCTTGCTTGCTTTGTTGTTTTGTAATTTTTATGGACGGGGATGGCTGCGCTCGCGTGGCTACGCTGCGTAATCGTATTTTATATCAACAATGGCCCTTATCTGTAAAAACGTATTTGAAATTCATGGTTCTGAGTCGTTGAAAAATTGTGTTGAGTATTTTTATGTTAAAAGCTCCGGCCGCGATGATAAAAAGTCAAGCGCGTTTACCTTTCGGACGTAAGGAAACGCAAAGTTGACTTTGATAATTTATGTTTCTTAGAATTTATGATGCTCTTTTGTTACCGATAAATCTTTCCAGATATGCTAAAAGTACTTGAGAATTCCCGAGTTTGGGCTGTGTTAGGTCCGCGTTCCGGAACACTAGCAAGGGAGAAGTTTTAAACGCTTTTTTTGCCTTTTACGATATTGGTTTGGAGTGAAATATCGGCCTCCTTAACTTATTTATCTCTGGCAGCTAGGCCTAAGACGTGCGCGCAATGCAAACAGTTTTTGAACTATCCCTTGAATGTATTATGGGACAATTGAGGGATTCCTCCAAAATTTCGCGATCATCCGTCGTAATCTAATGGAAGGATACTTTTGGCTGGTCACATCGAACGGAAAAGGCTTATAGGTAATATACGTTGGATTTATTTTCACATACGCAAGTAGTAAGCTTACTACTTTCTATTATCATGTATTTAAAAACTTTTGAAAATAATATTTCAGAATTACATCATCGTTAAACCACGAGTGATCTTATAATGAACAACAGACCAACATACAAGGGTTTTTAGAGTATACGATGCTTAAAATAACAACAGAGTTTCGCTTTGTACACTTAAAATAAATTGAGTACAAAAATTACGCAGAAACACCTGCCAAAAAATTTTACAAAACTTACAACATGAGCGCGAATAGAACTTTATAAAGCAGAAGAAAAACCCAAATAGGAATTAATTAAGCTGATGTGCTTAAAACTCCGTTCACGAGAGTTATAAATTTCACTGGCTGAGTCACGAGCGTCGTTTTATATATTTATGTATTCACAAGAATTTACAGGCAGCGCTTTAGTTCACACGTGAACTGGAATTGGCCTTTTTCTGATATTGCAGTACGGTAATGTAGGCCACTGGGTTAATTTTATCATCACTAAGCTCTGGTCTACTACATAAAACTATGTAAACAAAGCGTTTATGGGATACGGTAACCATGAGTCGGACAAAACAAATCTGTGACTACAGGTACATGATTTCAATAAATAAATTCACGTATCTCCGAAGGGCTGACACACATATGTACATACAGTTATCATTGAAGATATTTTCAAGTTGCAACAGTTACTCAATTTTATTTCGATCAAATTATAGCCTATATTTCTTTTTTTATATAATATTACGTATAAATACTTTCAATTAAACACTGTTACGGATTTTAAAATTAAACAAAAGAGTTAATTATAACGTAATATGGTTAATTCCTTAGAATGTTGATCATTGCTTGGTCTTTCATTTACCAAGAGCAGATTACTAATGCAGTGTAGTTTAAGCAACCTTACTCGTGGTCAGAAGTTGAATGAGGGACTGCAGTGCTCATACCGTGCGTACAGTGAACTTTACATACCAGGAGTTGTATACACTTCGGACTTGCAACAACTTACAATACCAACCGCATGTTTGTCTTTCAGCCACGTCTGAATGTTGGAGAAACCAGACGATGAAGATACTTGAAAAGCCGACTAATCTTATTAAAAGATTTGTTTGTATATATCGTGTAATGTCTGGAACAATTGAACCGACTTTAAACAATTACAAATGTAATGCTACATGGCTATCGTGGTATGCTATTTTGCGTGAAATCATAGGTAGAAAGCTAGTTTGATTATTATTATTTGTAGCTTGCATCAGCTCACGGGCCCTTTAGGGCCCGGTTATTTATCAAGGCTTGAGTGGGGATACATATCCAACACGTAGAGGCCCATTAGGGAATGTGCATATTTAGTAACGGATACATAATATGTTCTTGTTCTAGAAGTGTTGCTCCCGGATATAATCTTTCCCAAGTGCAGATACTATGTCAAGAGGATGGAAAACTATACCTACTTGGACTATTTAGGCTATGGGATGAGACTACGGACGTCTGCCGTGCAATATGTCTCAATATTAAATGAAATTTGGCAGACAGTGATCGCCGCCTGCTAGATAGCATAAAGTGTCGAGAGGTGTGCACCGGTTCCATCATTGGGGTATACTATGGCGGTACCTGGGGCGGGTATCCCCATTTTTGCGCATATTGAGCATTTCCACTTCCACCCTTTCGAGCCTATTGATATCACGCTCTACTCTGGTCGGCCAGTGAAGACAAACCTGGAGGATTCGGGTCCGTCGTGTGACGTGTCGCTAATCACCAGTTGTTGGTGAGAAGCGACATCACACCACAAACAACCCTGCGATATTATTATTTTGAAAAACACGCATCTCTTGTTAAAGACTATAGAAAATTATTTATATAGCCTTTTTTATTTGTTATTTTTAAAATTATCCACAATATAGTGCCTTATTTGAAGCTCACAATAAATTTTGCCAAAAATTTCCATCATGCGCCTGTTACTTCCACCCAAAAGATTTAAATTGACAGGATTTTTTCTTAACCTGAATAACTTTTCATAAGCGTGTAGATACATCATACGAAGATGACTCGCGAAAGTGAAGCGTTCACGTTTTATTACTGGAACAATCCGTGCATGTGATATGAATTTTTCCGGGAATGTGCCGGCAAAGTGAGTTTTGAACTATGCGTGGATATTAAGTTAACTGGGTGTCATTGCAGATTTTCTGAATAATAATATTACTATGGCAAAAAAGCTAAGAATAAAGAGATGGAGATGATAAAGAATTCAAAGCGGTGAAAAAACGATAGGTAAGTACATTGACTGCAAATTACAATCGATTAAACAACGAAATTTTTATTTGGTACGTAATATCTCAAGGAATTAAAAACTTAAAATAAACTAAACTAAGAAGTACAAAACATACCTACACGTAAAATAAATGTCCCGAACTACTGTCACGGTGAAGTGTGCCAAGAAGGCTGGCGGCAAAAAACAATCGATTAATGCTTTTTATGTTTGTATGCTTATTTCTTTATACGACTTGGTGGATTTCAATATATGTGTAGATACAGTTGTAGGTACGTGTAGTTAAATCGTCTCGGGTAGGTATATTAAAAAAGAGAGGACCATCTGGTTTTTAGTTACGTAAATTTTATACAGGTTGTATTTTTTCTATATTTACTTGTTGTTCCCAGTATCCTAGAACATAGAGTACCTTTAGGATATCAGAATACATTATAGAATCGAAAATTTTATGTTTTTGGTTCCGTAAATAATGTTACTGACTTAAAAGTACATAATGTATGTCTAGATCATGAGTTCAATGTCGTGAAATGTAAATTTGACATAAAATATATATTAAATATAAATTAATATAAATTTGACATAAGTAGTTAATTTTATTAGTTTCAAAGCGATGACACACTTTGTTTACTCAAGACGTCATATTAATTATTTTATTCATCATCTTTACGTAGAGACCGCAGCTTAAAAGTGTGGTTCACTAAGATACATAAGCTCAGTTCCGAAGCTTTTAGACATATTATTTATTCAAAATAAGAATAGAGAATATCTACTGCCTCCCAAGTCGAACGTAGTATTTATGCGAATAATCAGATAAAATGCGATTTAATTTATTAGTTGGAGAACGTATTTGGTAAATCATTTAAACAATTAAGGTTCGGTAACGCGCGTGCGATAAGTCTGTCATTGGATGGCTATGGGCTACCAAAAGGGTCACTTTTGGTACCTTTACCAACTTAGTGGTACATGACAACAGTTCTTAGAAAGTTATATTGCGACCCGAACGAAGGCTACGAGGCCATGACAAGGTAAATTCATTTTTTTTTCTCCCGAGGTAATATTACTGGTGCTCTTATCGTAATATATTTTAGGTTTCTTAAATAAATTATCTATTTTAGTTTTTAATATCTTCTCATAACGATTTTTACAATACAGAATAGGTATCTGAAAACTTTGCTTATACTGCATCATAAGTAACAGACGTTATACTCGTCTGACGAAGATATTACAATAATTTCCTGAGGCGTTGTTGTTAGCCTAAACAGAGATGGTAACATACATACAGATATTGTTTGTATATTATTAATATACAACATACGTTTGTAAATCAAAGTATTCCCGGATGGGTTGGCGAAATGGATCCATCTGCGTATGATATTGAATATACTGCGTAAAGGAGGAGTATAATATAAACACTGCTAGTTAAAAAAGTAATTGGATTAGTTACTTCTTAATTAAAGCTGATCTCTAGAGTATGTACCAAATGTTGACGATAGTTGGTTACTTACTTCTAAATTTAAAATAAAATAAAAATGTATTTTAAATTTAATTTTACCGTGTACTGATTTTAATTTACCATAAGCAAATAGTAACTAACTAATCACATAACTAATTCGAAATTTAGTAATACTCTTAAACTAAATCTCTAACAACTGATTCATGAACGTTCAAAAAAGTTACGAAATAAATAATATATATAATATAAAACTATTTAACACGCTTAGAATATATTTATCCTGATGATCCTGGTCATCATATGGGACTAAAGTTTTAAATTATTGAATTTACGTCGGTCCTTAAATACCTAACTAGCATAGTGATTTCCGAGTCCTTAATTGTTCCTATAAAGTATTTGTTTGCACAACACGCTGACTTCTCGCCCTTGTCTGTCACTATAAACACAGGCTTATCAACGTCTCTCTTGCATGCAAACATTATGAACGTTATACAAAGAGGATCCCTCACAGGTAACAAAGAACTGTCTAATTTAAACGAAGTAACATGGCCCCTTCAACTTCTTATTCCCGGTTTAAATTCTGGTGCCAGCCCTCACGTACATCTTAATGTCTCTAGTAGCGAAATTTATTAGACTCGAGTATTTATGAACGCATCTCCAACTCAGCCGTGTTCGTGGTTCGTAATAATGCAATTTTATGTTATTAAATTCGCGGGTTATGTAGGTCTTTATTAGTCAGAAATTGCGTCATGAACTCGTTAAAATTAGATATGTGCAAAAAAATTATGTCTATTATCTGTTAAGTTCTGTTTTATAGAGCTTTTGTTTCCCTTCCTTCCAAAGGTCTAATAAAGACATATTTAAAAAAAAAATCTTTTAATCATATTTTATATGATAGTTAAGATAAATAATATATTATGGCTTATCGAATCAAAGTCCTTGAATCCTATCTATGCTAGACTTTTTAGTAATTAAGATTTTTTTTTTATCGAAACAAATTTATTTTTACCTTATTTCAACACTATTTCAGCTGATACATTTTATTTTGTTATCATTCCATTTTTAAAAAAAACGGGTAATTAAAGTTCTAATGCGTTTGTTTGCGTTTTATGCAAGCACGTTAAGTACAACGAAATAGCAAATATAAAGTAAGAGCACTTAAAACTAATTTAGACTGACTGCACTGCACTTGTTTTAGTTGAAAGTGTGCTTATGACGTGTGTAACTTATATGAGCCTTACAATGTACCTTATGTACCTTATAATACTTTTAATTCTACACTGCTACAATTCACTTTCCTCTTTGTAATAAGGTAATTCGAACAATATGTTGCCTATGGTCCACGAAGATACGTTGCGCTTGTAGTAATGCTGCACAGTAAGTCTTCTTCAATAACATGGTTAGCAACGCGCTAGTGATACCTCTGGTATTGCTAGCAGCTATAGGCTACGGTGACTACTTATTATCAGGTGAGCGGTATGCTTGTGTGCCACCTTAGTAGTATATAAAAAAATGGCGTGAACAAAAAATCTATCCAACCGGTCTCGGTTTCGCGAGGTAGACATGCTTATTACCTACGTGCTTTATCATTTTATTTTAAGTATTGATAAATATGTAGTTAAGTATCAATTAAGGGGCGGCAACGCGCGAGTGATACCGGTGACCGCTTACCATCAGGTGGGCCGTATGCCTGTTTGCTTATGACATTTCAAAGGCTCTCTAAACCAAAAATTGTGATTCCCGACTCCTTTGTATCGCTCAAACGTAGAGCTAAATGTGAAAGAGAGTACTATGCACACGCTTCAGTGTGAAGTGACAAGCTACTTGTATAAGTGTGGCGACACAGCAGACGCACACTTAATGTAAGAACTCTCACTCAGAACAAGCATAGTCATAAACTTGCACCGAACTACGATATTAACATAATGTTCATAAACAAGAAATCTATTTGCATAGTTGCTTTGGGAGGCAACTTTGTAAACGTTGGAAACTCAAAAATTATGAAATTGTTTATTCTCGTGCAAAAAATATATTATATATTTAAAATGCACTGCCTTTGTGTGTGTGAGCGTCATTATATCATTTATTTATGACGTAACCCTGTGTATTTAACCATTTATAAAAATTCAAAAGTACATAGGCTGCGTAGGCATTTGGGAGGACCCCTATAGTGCTGCAGTGCTCTCTCTAAACCACGTTTTTAATAGATTTAATAAAGTCCAAAACAAAATGTTTGTCAAGACCAAGTTTAAATGAGAATAATAAAAAAAAATCCTCGAAAGACTATCATAATTGAAAGGCTGAATAAATAAAAAAAGGGTAGCATATCGGAAGTGCAATCGCGTGGAGCAGCTTGTATTATTTTAAAATGCATCCATGTCATCCAATTGCATTATCTACGACAGAGCCTGTATTTATAAATAATCAATAAAGTACCAGCTTTCATTATTGTTTCATTGAGCTGTAAAAATATTGCCTCTGTTATTAGCTTAGTACGATGAATATTATTTTCCGGGTTCGAATACAGACCCGATTCAATATTCTATCTTTTTTATTTTTGCGCAATGAAATTGGTATATCGTTGTGGATACTGAAATTTTATTCAATTCGAATACTGTTGTGTAGTTTCACAAACTTTAGGCACTAAATTGCTTCCATACAAATAGTTTAGAGATAGTAATTGGAAGCCACTTCGTTTAACCCCCGAAGTAAAAAAAGGGATGTTATAAGTTTAGCGTATGTATATGCGTGCCTGTGTGTTTGTCTGTGGCATCGTAACTCCTAAACGGATGAACCAAGTTTCAACGGTGACTTATTCGAGTGTTCTTAGACTATTGACTTCTAGAAGATTTTGAGTCGAGGATGTTGTTTTTTTTTAAAGTTTATTAAAAATAAAACTCAGTTACGAGAGGAGCAAATTAAACACCCGATGATGAGCGTCACGTCTGCCCATGACTGTTATAATAGCTCTTGCAATGCTTGGACCATAGTCTTATGCAGTCATTGCACTAGCTACAATGCTCTTCTAACCGAAACAAAGTAATGTAGCACATTACTGCTTGGCGGCGAAATATCTGGCACTGCGGTGCGGTTGTGCCTATCTAGCCGATGTATTCCAAAGGGCCTATTAGAGGGCAATTACCCGTTTTATGTATATGGTCGCTTTACAAAGTACTTAGTTTAATACAAATAATAATTTCGTATAGTACAATGATACTACCTTGCTCAGTTCTCAAAATATATTAGCATCATGTTTATATTAATACCTGAAGTAAACCTTTTGAACCCCTTTGAGGGCAAATTGCGCGGACGGAAGAGCATGAAATTTGGCACAGTTAAAGTTTATATGGAGAAGAAGTGAAGGAATATAATTATTTTATTAATAATTTATTAGAAATACAATATTTTAATTTACACACACTACTCGCATTATGCATTTGACACAATTTTTACTGAACGTCACAGTCAAAGTTTGTTTATATTTTCAATTGTGATCGAATTTCAAACACTAATTCACTAGGCGACTGCTAGACCCTAATATATTAATTTATATTGACTACTAATATGAAAATTTTCTAAATTAGAATGTACATTTCATGAGTACAATACCTTGGTATAAGATTCACTGAACCTAAAGTTCACTGAACCCGCAAGATGGTTAGACTACGTTTAGCACAATTGTTGCAACAATGAACCAAGTTTAATTTTGCATTGCACACGTCGCAATGCGGTGATTGTGTTTCAGAAGGAGACACAAACACGTCATTTATCTTTCTATAATGGCCACCCGAAGGCAACCACCGCTCGTCACGGAACATTTGGTAAAGCGACTCTGTTATCTTACTGCCTACCTGAACGAGCTGGATGGTCATTGTTGAAATAGTTTCCACTTTGTTGTGCTATCTGTGGCAATGCAATACGCTGGGAGAAAAAAATGAAGCCAATGGTTCAGATTCTCAGTAGGATGTAAATTGACTTTAACTTTTTCAATTCTGTATTTTGTACTTTTACTATCAATAACTATATTTAAACAGGAATACATATAATTCTAACTGTAACAAATAAAAATAGTGTACATTACGTTATGTCCGCACCATAAGGTACAAAAGCGAAGTGGGTACAGTGATTTCCTAGAAAGCTTTTGTAATTAGTTTGCGAACGTTTCAGCGCTACAATGTTAACGGTTACAATTTTGTGTGAGTTGTATAAAACCTTAACGAATATATTAAAACAAGTTTCTACTATTCAAAAGTTTTCAACATTTTAATGGGTATTCGGAAAAGATCTTAGATTTTTTTTAATATACTGCATATATACTTAGGTCTGACTCACCACCATAATGGGTATGACTAACTATTCCTAGGGAGAAATATTTCACATACCATATTTTATACACGACTTTGACTCACTTTTACTTATCGGTAGATTTATTTTAAACTATGTGTCTCTCAGTTACTTTTGAACAGAGACAGTCAATTCAATTCAAGCTGTCAAGTTAACAGTTAAAATAAACATATTAAATTGAGTTGTCGCATTACTATTTTTTTGTTGTTAAACGTTGCTAAAAGTAATCAGCATGAATCGACTGTTTCATAAAGTATATGAATTTTAACTTAAACACAACTGAAATAACCTACAAAAGATGCACACAAAATTCCTTTCAACTTGATGAATGATCGTCGAGAGCTTTTCCAAGCTAAATTGGACTGAACAAAACTAAATAACAACAAACACCTTCAGGATAAGTTAAAGGGTCTTGAACTTTTCGTTCAGCGTTCTACATGAATATTAAACAGTTTATTTTGTGTTCAGGAAGAAAATATGTACTTTTGATGAAAATATTGTATAAAAGCCATCAATAGCTGCTTTGTATTTTCAAGAATGATCAAATCAGTAGCATTCATAACCGACGGAATTGGATGAGTACCGTTAATGTATTTATGTAAATTCTATAAAAAAATATGTCATTCAAACAGTGACATTTGCCTTTTTTTATACTACTAAGGTGGCAAATAAGCTTACGGCCCGGTTGCAATACCAGGGGTATCACTTGCGCGTTGTTGACCCATCAGAAACCTCTTCACACCCTATTTGAAGAACCTCACGCTTTATTTCTTTGGGAAAACCATTGCCTGTATGTATGTTAATGTCACCAAGGTGCGTTTTGAGAAATAAGACAAATAAACTGGTGGGAATCAACATAATATTAATATTAAACGACAATGATAAAAATGAACGAATACGCCTTAAAAGTATAAATTAAACGTGTCCCTGATTGCCGCTGGTCGTCGTCTTGCGGGATATAACCAAACGCAGAAAATTAATAATAATGTACACAAATGGTCCATTATCAAAGTTTGTGTTGGAATAGTGAGTTTTGAACATATCTTATATCACGAAGAACTTATTACGTAACCCCCTGACCCACCTACGAACGCGGCAAGTTTAATCAAATTACCCAACTACTTTAATATGAGAAAACAAAGCTAATTTTAGAGGCCGCTGGATGGAATATACTGAAACAACGAGCACGCTGGCATATTCTAAGATTGCGTCTCCTACGTCCAACTTTAAGCATGGGAGTTGCGTACAGAACAGGCAAAGCTATCAAAGTTGTCTGTGCTACACTGTCTACAACAATGCTATATGCAAACGAAGTGGAACTTTGTTGCGCTCTATTATGTATGAATATTGAACAACATGACGATCACTTTGCTAATAGAGGTTTAGTGTTACTCAAAATTTACCGTGCAACTTCCAAAGTGGCATCGTGTTTTAATAAATTGAGTTTTAATATTGCAGTATTCAAAATTTTGTCGTTACACAAATAGATAATAGAATAATTAAATATTCGGACTATTAAGAAAATCACAATATTCAGGCACTGTTTTAAAGAAAGAGCTATTTAGCAAAGCAATTCAAATATATCCCTGCAATTTCTGCTTGAATCTTTGTTAATATAGCATGTTATTAAAAACGTCACGCGACATAACGATGGTCACGTGACATAAAATGACTTGTTTACGTCGGTCGACATCACTATACAAATTGATGTAATCATCCAGTCCTGCGTCATGTTGCATGACCATGATATTTCGGCCCTGTGTATGAAATATGTCGTGAACTTATTTATGTTTTTATCAAAATAAAATTATTACAAAATATTAATTTGTATTTCGAGACGAACGTTCATAAGGTACCTTTATATATACCTATTCTAAGACTAGGTCATACGATAGCTTACCACCTTCGGGGTGTAAAACCAATATATAAAAAAAATTGGAATACATTTGCTACCTTCTGGAAGAGATCACATCTTGTGATAAGGCTGGCAATTGTACCGATATGTATTGTATAATTAATGTTGTTTTTTGGTTGTTACTAATTTTGGTGTACAATAAAGAGATATTTATATAATATTATCTACTTTAGTGCGTTATATCTATGGTAGTTATATTCATTGTAGTTTGATAATATTAATAATTTTGATCAAAAATTGAATTCCCTGAGTGTGTATGTTGCTTTAGAAGATGTAATCATGTAGGTATTTACTTATAAAGAGGATTGACCTTGTAATAAAATCAGTTGATTCACGAAAGTCGAAGTATACGAGACGTGATTTAAAAAAAAGGTAGGAATTTTTGAGGTTATCATTATATCTACTATAATGAAAAAAATATCGTTGAGGAGCTATGTAATTTTTTGGTCGAAAAAAAATCGCAATAATTAAATATGCGATAGAGTAGAAAATATACTGTTTTTTTAATGTTTATTTCAAAAAACGAATATGTGTTCTTTTGTAATTATCAAGTCCGGTTACAATAATATATAAAGTTAGGTTGTTGAAGCTAAGTGTAGCCTAGTATTATGCTCGATTAAATGCTTTCCTCAATTGTGTTTCTATATACACGGATATATCCGTAAAAATGCGAATTATGTGTTTTTTTTCTATGTGAAATGTACTATATTTTAATGTTTGTAGATGCCGGTGAAGCTGTACAAGATGGACCTGAGCCCGCCGGCTCGAGCCGCTATGATGGCATGTGAAATATTCAATGTACCCACGGAATATATCGAAGTCAGTGTTATAGAGAAACAGCATCTCACAAAGGAATACTTAAAAGTAAGACAATCCTATGAATATTCGAGTCTTCCTCCTCATTATATCGAAGTTTGCTAGACAAGAGTGACATGGGTTCCATACCCAAATTCTGTTTGTAATGTATGCCTTTCCACACGTTTACTGCAAAAGGACTAATGTTATTTTAATTTATTTCCATGAATTTCACATATTGTGAATTTGTATTTTTTTATTCAGAATGTGCTACATGCAAAGAACTAGTCGTTCATACAATTTCCAAAAAGACTATATTTTTAATTTGGCGACTGTAAAAAAGATAAAATCGTTATGAATATAAGCAATATACATATAAGTATTTTGTTATATTTTCCAGATAAATCCACTTCATAGAGTTCCAGTACTAGAAGATGGAGATGTAATCCTTCAAGATAGGTACCATCCATTACTGTAACACAGCTGTTTTATTCTAGGTGGTTACTTAGAATCGTCACACGATATGACATGTAAGCCAACGGCTGAATTTGGAAAATACTAATTATAAAAATATTCATGGTTTCCATACCAGCTGTAAGGTGATGAGATCGTAGTGAGGATTCCTCCGTTGGCATGACAACCTTCTCAATATTAATATTTAAATTTGCAGCCACGCAATCATGATGTATTTGGCTGATACCTACGGAAAAGTCAACTCATTTTATCCCAAAGATATTAAAACGAGGGCTCTTGTTAACCAACAGTTATTCTTCGAAAGCACAATTTTATTTCAAAGATTAAGGAATGTAACGGTAAGTTAATGCAAAACACAAGTTTTTCCTGGTTCCCGGCGTTACGTAAATTCTCGAGTCATCTTGTTGCTTATTTTTTTATAAAGCGGTCTTATGAAAATTTACGTTAGCCCTGTGAATAATAATTCCATTTTCGCTTTTTGATGATTTTAAATTGTTTCAGTACGAAGCTTTTATAGAAGGAAATACAAAAGTGACTAAGAAGAAGTTGGATGATATCCGAGAAGCATATGATTTCCTTGAAGAGTTTTTGTCGAGAACTAAATATTTGGCAACAGACAACATAACTATTGCGGATATATCAGCATACCCTACTGTGCTGGCACTGGTTTATATAGTTCCTTTGGATACCAAGAAGTAAGTTTGACCCTTGTGTGGTCCTTGCATTATGATCCTTACAAGGGACAAAAATATAAATGGCCTATGTCAATATCTTAATTAAAAAAAAAACATATCTACTACCCGTTTTATTAATTGAGGAGTTAATAGGTATGTCACGATCGAACTAAAATTGTATTATTTTATATGTACGTTTGGTCACATATTTACTACAATTAAAATCATGATATTACTTTAACAGATATCCTAAGATAGAAACATGGATGAAAGAACTACAGAAACAACCGTATACAGAGAAATACAATGCATTAACTGCGGCCAAAATGGGAGAAATGCTGAAGACTACATTGGAATATTTGGACTAACACATTATTTAAATGTGAAACAAATATATTATGTCGAATGTGTTTTGGTCTTACTTTATTCCTTACATGTTAGTCGAACAAAAATCTAGTTTATTCTTGTATATAATAAACAACCTATTATTATCATGAATAATAATACAATAATTTGTCATATTATAGATTGTTTATTTTTCAAATTGTGATCGATTTTCATAACAATTAAAACTAAGTTCACTCGTATGAAAAAAAAAAACATACAGTGGAATTGAGAACCTCCCCTTTTTTGAAGTCGGTAGATAAAACGTGATTATATCATAAACAAACAATCAGTATCATTAATTTATTGTCAAATCGTGACTCGTAAAAATACCTATCATATTTGGACATTGCTTATCGGAATTTTGTTTGATTTACCATGAGTCGTGTATAGCTTCAGATAGGTATTACTCATTGTTTTATCTTATCAGGTACACGTTGGAAAAATACGTAATCGAAAATAAGAGCTCTCATAACAACTTCAGTGAGTTTAATTTTTATTTTTACGTAGATAAGGTACCAGTGACTTGGATTGTATATAAATGTAAGTATTAAATTGTAGCTCAGAGTAGATAATATACTGATTGTAGCGATAGCCTCTGTAATTTGTATCATCACCATATTGATGCATCATTATTTTTAATTTATAAGTACCCGTCAACTCTTATAATTTTTCGTCTGTAATTTTTCTTAGCAAATCATAAACATAGCGTGTGTGCCGCAACGAAGAAGTGTTTAGTATTTTATTGATTTTGATATAAACGGCTCGACTCCCACCACCATGGGATCTACGAGTAAGTGAGAAGTGGACTGATGTATTCTAACCCCTTGGGGACAGTTCTGGGAAAGTTATTTATGAACATAACTAAACCTTGTACCAGTTGAATTTTAGTAATAGCATTACAAATATATTAGTTTTTGTTGTGTAACATCTTCACTTTTTCTTTCCTGCAATTTGTAGACATGATTTCGTGAATAGCGACGAAAGTTGGGGATGCGCGCGCTATTTGATTTGATCAAAGAGCGCGCGTGGTTATTTGACTGTATCATATTAGATGTTACACATCATATGCGACTACTGTAAGGCTCGCAATTTTTTTTGCAGTCGAGTTGCTTTCGCTGTCTATGGGTAGTGGGTTTTTGGATCGCAAATAAATTTGGTAATCGCTGTTAAATTCAACTGGTACAAAGTATATATACATATATCCCATATACATTTTCAAGTCACTTAAAAATACATACGCAATATGTTTAACCAATCAATAGTATTGTTTCAAAACAGTTAATCGATATATTTTGATATACAATGTGAAATTATTTCAGAATGGTAGCACGGCTGTATAAAACTGACATTAGCCCACCGGCAAGGGCAGCCATGATGGGGTGTGAAGTATTTAGGCTCAAAGTTGAATTGATAGAAGTGAATCTTGCCGAAAAGGAACAGCTTAAGCCAGATTACGTACAGGTCAGTACGGGTCAGTTTATAGGGCTGTCAGAAGTAGAACGTCTGACAACTGATGGTTGGGTCGACCCCAACAGTGCAAACGCAAACACAAAAAATCCTGCTTATTATCATCACCCTGGCCTTATCCTTTGAGATACATAATTCTCCAGGAATAGGTCAGGGCGATGATGATGATAAGCAGGTATTATCTATCCCGGAATGCTGCGCAGTTTTTGAGGGAAAGCTAGATGTCATGATTCACAGACTTTCTCCTCAAGGGAAAACAGCCGAACGGATTAAAATGAAAATTGGCACGCACATAGATCATGACCTAAATTTAAACAAAGCCTTTGTTTTTAACCGATATCAAAAATTTTGTAGGTTTTTTTTATCCTGAAATACGTTTTGACATCTATTCCAATCAAAACATATATTGAAATGTCCGACGAAAATATTTAGTATCGCAATAAAATATTGTGTGGTATTTTATAAGTAAGGAATATTTTTTTTATTTTGATTCAAAGAAAAATCCACTTCACTCGGTTCCTGTACTTGAAGATGGTGATATTATTATACACGACAGGTATGAATTTTTATTATCAGAAATTTATCGAACATCATAAATTTCTATTTGTTGTAAAGTTGCTAATTCTCGTGAATAATAAATATGAAAAAAGAAATACAAATTATTATATCTTTTATGTAACAAAGATTTGAGATTTCACAATGCAGCGTAAAGCAGCCTTCGACATACCTAATTATTTCATTATTGGTGTGTTGTGTCTAATGTTTCATAATAGCTCAGAGTGGATAACATACTACGTACAATAGAATACAAAATATATTATAATTTGCTTTGTCCGCTTAATGAGTGTGATACGGTCGAACGGCCTGCGCCCAGGTGTGAGCTCAGGCGTGGTTTCTTCCGACACGTGTTTCAGGACTTCCACGTCCCATCATCAGGGTGCCGCCGCGTTGGTCGAGCAGCGTGATGTCACATCGAGGTCTGGATGCTGGAGCAGCGCCGCAGCACGATGGTCGGACGCTGGAGCAGCGTCACAGGATGCTGGACCAGCGTCGCAGGATGCTGGAGCAGCGTCACAAGATGCTGGAGCAGCGTCACAGCATGATGGTGGCGTGAGACGCCACGACAGCACGTAGACCCTTCTGTAACTAAAGCTGAGAAATGAGTGATTGTTGTCTCACGCCACCATCATGCTGTGACGCTGCTCCAGCATCCTGTGACGCTGCTCCAGCATCCTGCGACGCTGGTCCAGCATCCAGACCTCGATGTGACAACACGCTGCTCGACCAACGCGGCGGCACCCTGATGATGGGACGTGGAAGTCCTGAAACACGTGTCGGAAGAAACCACGCCTGAGCTCACACCTGGGCGCAGGCCGTTCGACCGTATCACACTCATTAAGCGGACAAAGCAAATTATAATATATTTTGTATTCTATAAATATGAATTTCCGCAAAGTAAAACCTGAATCAATTCAATATATACTACGTACAAATTATAGGCAGACTATATGGTATCAGGTTAGCCTTCGAAACATCTTGGACTGATTTAGACTACGACATGCTAGCTTTTCAAAACATCTGCTCCGTGTTGAATGCAGGTTTTGAAGAATAGTAGGGAGATACTGCTGGCTGACTTAAATAATTGAGTTAATAGCTTTCTATGTAAATCACACTTTAATTACTTTATTATAAACTAAGTCGACTAATTCAATGGATTTGAATAAGGAAATACTTTTTAATTTATCCATTACACTCGTACTTATTGTCATAATTATTATTGACTAACTCAACGATTCTAAAAAATTATAAGAGCTAACTGCTGTGCAAATATTACATTTCAGTCATACAATATTGACGTATTTGGCTGATGTGTATGGGAAAGATGACAGTTGGTATCCTAAGGACGCAAAGCAAAGGGCATTGGTGAATCAAAAACTCTTCTTTAATAATGGCGTTCTATTCCCAAGGCTACGAAATGCTGTTGTAAGTATTCAAATAAAAAATACACAAATTATACTACACTATATTATACATTAATATATATAATCATTACACTATATTTTATTATATAAAAAAATATATCATAAAACATACAGAAAACGAGAAGTACTTACTATTTGAGCAATTATTATGACTGTATTCTCAATTGTTTTTATGCATGGGTATGTTTATTTTATTAATTTAGTTTCCAGTATTAAGACAAGGGGCTAAGAAAATATCAGAAAAGCAATACGAGGATATGGAGGAGGCGTATAGTTTCATGGAAAAGTTCTTGTCACAATCCACATATTTGGCTACCGATGAAGTAACTATTGCCGATATATCGGCACATAGCACTATGAGTTCCTTAGTACATCTTTTGCCTTTGGATTCTAAGAAGTGAGTACCTATAACTCTAAATAAAGAGTATATTGTTATTTAGTTACATATCAGCCTCAGAAGATCCGGCTAAAAAAGACACACTCTGTAGGCGCTATATTCAAGTCTTTTGCTATGGTGGAGTGAAATATTGCCCGTTTTCGGCTATTTAGATATTTTATTTACCCATTCCCTATGTATGAATTGCTTATTAACATTTCAGTAAAATAAGTAATAAATCATTGTTTTCAGGTACCCTAAAACAGAGGCTTGGTTAAGTAGAATGAAACTATATTCATTTGCAGTTAAGAGTAACGCTCCGGGAGCAGCTGCCTTC
The DNA here is from genome assembly GCA_951449985.1 of Falcaria lacertinaria. Classification (NCBI taxonomy): domain Eukaryota; kingdom Metazoa; phylum Arthropoda; class Insecta; order Lepidoptera; family Drepanidae; genus Falcaria; species Falcaria lacertinaria. The sequence goes on along the minus strand of OX602113.1, from coordinate 4,445,481 downwards.
GGACAAATAATAAAACATTTATTGAAATCATAGGACTTATATATATATATATGTTTTATTTCTTTTTATGTTTGTTTTTATCTCTGTTGTAAAAGTATTATAATATTGCACGCCTGCAAAGGTAGACTGCATTGATTATGTGCTTATTAACATTATTATGTACACTATTATGTATCAACATTTTATTTACGCGCATATCACGCAATAAATGAACTTTGAACTCTTAGATCATTAATTTCAAATGTACCAAAAGGCGCAATCTATTTAATTGATAAGTTAAGAGAGATTTATTTTAAACCATTGACATTTTATAACATTTTTAATAGAATTGGAACAATAACATAACACTTATAATAATAATAGAAAGAACTAATTGATATGGTATTTAAGATTATACTAATTTGACACAGTAATTCATAGACTCACCAAAAATTTGTTATAACCAAGCGCACACGACGAGATGAAACAGTTTTGCTGCATCCGACGAGATTGGATTGAAATGGGCTACTTGCCAGTACACCTACCAGCACTGCTATTGTGAAAATCGTAAGCTGCGATCTGACCATGATATATGTCGGTACAAATTGGATTTATTTCCAGCGTTCCCTTCGCATTGGTACAGAAACTGTTAAAGCATGTGTGAACGATGAGGTGTCATGAATAAAATATTATTTACCCCGCCCGTCACGAACCTAACTCTCAGAGCAATTTCAATATGATATGCCAATCGTACGATTGCCAGTGATTTATACTACCTATTATAAAAAAAACGGAATTAACGCGAAATTTACCATTTTCATTCATACCGACGTTTCGACCAGGTTGCACGTGGTCACGTGGTCAGTCTGCCTGTATAATAATAATAATATAATTTATATAAACATTATATTAATTGTATAAAAATGCAACGCGATAGTTTAAAAGTGAATATATTTCCAGTGATTTAATGTAACTAGGCCGGTGAAGTTCAACTTCTACTGGTAGTTGGTGTGAATTTAGTTAGTAAAATTGTCCCCTGTCCGTTGTAAAACGTTGTTTTAAGTGACCATGGAGGTACTGGTGAACGGGAATGCTACTAAATAATACTTAGCAATTTCAATGGTGATTTTTTATGAAATTTATTTCACTGTATCTCACTTAATATTTTGCTCACAAAGCACCAAGTATTATTTGTGTAATGCATTAAAATATAAAATACCAGTATGCCGTGCTTGCAAAAAAAAAAACTTTTTGGGCAGAATCCGAATTAAAGATTCAAGATTCATATCAGATATACCATAGTATTTGATTATAGATAAAAATATCAAAGCTGGAGTAAAAAGCTAATGCTAATGATATCGGCTTTCAATGGAACAAAGCTAAAATGAAATTGTATTCATTTCTTGTGCATGCAAATGTCATTTGGTGGATTTATGTTTCAATGCGAAACGACTCATACCTATTTTGCTTTGCGTTTTATTTGAATATTACCGTAATACCCATTTTTGTTGTTTTTCCATCGTTGATGATGCGGCTCGTTGAAATCTGAGCTTTTTCGCCTCATCGTAAGGTTAAATATTCCTTGACGATTCCAATCCCCGCATCGGAGCATTGTCTTTGGGGACATATATTTCAATAACTCCACTGTGGTACTGCGTATAAATCGTTCTTTTAGACATTTGACAATAATTTACCTCGATAATTTGCATTCGGGCCAAATATACTTCCTTTATTAGCGCATAGTTGAGATATATAATAAACTTAATTGGGTTTACCTGGGGCGAATGTACTCTGTCGGTAATTTCGAGAGTCCTTAATTGCTTTTCGGGTACGCGAGGAAAAAATATTCGATATAAAGGGAGGTCGGTACACATTTAGTTAACGGCGAAACCATGCTTCGAACGATGGTGAATAATTGATGGTGTTGGCGCACGGAAAATAGCACTTTTTAACCCATTTTACAATTAACCTATATTATAAGAGAAGGCCGAGCGGACGTCCACTGACGTACATTCCATCAGGGACGCTGTCGACGTATAAATAATGTGTCGGAGTCAGTAACAATACACTCAGACAGGACAGACGTACCTAGTTAGTGACATGCTTCAATCACATCTGAATTTAATATGAAACATTTTATTTCCATTTAGTGGGTGAAATACCTACTTTGATCGAATTCAATAAACTGCCAATGGTCAAATTGTTAAAAAAATGCATTTGTTTTGCACCTAGGCTAACAGTAGCACGATTCGTGTAATTTGTATCACACAAAAAAAAATAGAGTACATGTATACAACAGGCGGCCTATCACTGAATCGATCTCATTTGTCAATGTTACATTACACCAGATGATAAGAATAACCATAATATAAGCCGGTGTAATTATTAGAAAGAAATATAATTACTACAAATACATATTAAACACAACCACGTCATGTATACTCAATATATTACGTATAAGAAAATAACATGCAGAGATTGATAAATGCATAAAAGAAGCAAAAGTCAAAAGTGAGATGAATAGCGGCTTATACCTTTATCTATGCCTACTGCGAAACGGACTCGGCGTGGTGATGTATAGGCAACAAAGCATTTAAGTAATTAATAAAATAATATATGTATATTAATACCAAAATATTAAAAGGTAGGAAAGAAGACCTGCAATAATTTAATTCCAACAATAAAGTTCAAAGAACTGACTAGGTTTCATTCGAATACGGTTTTTATCTGACTTTAAAATGTTTTATTAGAGTCTAGCTCAGAGTTAACCTCCACTATCTGGCTCTCAAAGCCGAGCGATAACTGGAAATACTCTCCGAGGCTCGCAGTTTATTACATTACCGACCGCGACAAATTTGCTCAACTCTATTGATCGATCGATTTGTGGGTCGAGCGAACTTTCTTAAGCTGTGAATTTTTTTAATAATTCAGGAGCTCCTTATTTCTTCACGCATTTTTATTTTGCAGTATTTTTTATACCAATGTTTTACCTTTTTTGTTGTTTAAGGCTTTTTACATTGACAAGTTAAGTAAGAACATTAATTGGAAGCTCAAGAAATATTTTATAGACTACTTCTAACTCTACTTCGGAAAATAAGCATATTTGGCCCGCCTTAGGTGGTAAGCGATTGCGAGTGCAACCCTAGTAAAATGTCCTAATACTATTTAAAAACCTAATACTGTAGTACTCTCTTATGAAAACAGTGAGGAGCATATTCCACAAATGGGCGTCGCGTGAATATATCCAAGCTAGAAATCATAATTGATCACACCGCATTTATATAAGGTCCGAGCCAAGGACCTAATAGCAGCTCACTCAGTACCAACATTATCGGAAATGAGTTCCTTAATACCTACAAGTTATCAGTGTAATGAAGCATGAACGTCAGGTACCTACCTAATGAACTAATTAATCGTCGACGTCTAAGTGGCTGACAAAGGGACCGTGACTGATCCCTAACCATCAGCAACAAGTAATTAACGTAACTGGAAACGTTACGTTACGATTGCGTGATTTGCTTTCAGACTTAGGTGCGTTTTAGTTGGGTAATTTATAGTCTAATTTATATCTAACTTCTCTAACACTAAACATATCTCACACAAAACCTATTCAAAGTCTTGCTATTTATTTATTATCCACTATTATTACATAATTATTAGTACTGGGTTTAATTAAAACATACAATTCTACATTTAGCTACTAGATTAAACCAGCTATATAGTACGTAAATAAACGCTACATAAAAATATACTTTTGATTCGCACTGTCAAAACCCGTGAATTATGCGTTATCTCGCCTAGTGGCAAAATTTTTAGGTAGGTAAATACATTTTACTGGATACTTACTAAAGCTAGGATCAGCTTGTATCGATTACCAAAAATATTAAATTAACATCCTTATGTGCTCTTCGGGCACGGTAACATATTTAAATATAAATAAATATTGTTATATAATTTAAGGGTAAGCTCCTACAATTTAAATAGGTACGTAGATTTAGTGTACAATTATATTTCATTCCACATACAACATTTATTCCGTTTATATTTGTGACGTAACTATCTCAGCCTCTGCTGCGAACCCATGTCATGTGACAATCCACTTAAATTCTGTCACTGAAATCATGCCAAACTATCTCAACAATAAAGCCCTCAAGAAACACCTATTTACGCGAATAAATTTACCATATTTTATTTTTACAATGATACAATGAGAATTTCATTTAACTAGCCCGACATTTCGAGATTCTTATTTTTGACACAGATTTCCGTTCCTATTATATTATATTTACAAACTATTTAAGTGATCATAATTTAATTAAAAAAAAAAAAAAATCTAAAGTAACTCCTGTCGGATTTGTTTTGAAATCGGACTAACTATCAACAGAGAGTGAAATTGTTTTATTTTTTGTATAATTGCTTACTTCATTGTGTTAAGCGACGCACACGTAGGCGTATTCCAATAATATCAGCATAACAGGCATCCATTGACTAAGGGGACTTTTTTTATAACACTAAAGTGGCAAACTAGCATACGGTCCCTCTGATGGTAAACCGTTACCGTAGCCTATGGGTTATCGTTGCCGACTCAAAAACTAGGACTCAACGTCTGTATCGTGTTTCTTAGCAGTAAGTATAGAAGTTTATTTAAAAACCAACTTTTAACCTGTTCGTGACACAGATTCATAAAGCAAATAAGTAATTTTTTTAAAGAATAATACCCAATAAATTATCAAGACTAATATTTGATAAAAGTGTATACCAACCTGCGATTATTTATAATAATAGATGCAAGGTTTGATATACCTGGTAAATAATGGGGAATAGGTGTTACTTAAATGGATTTATGTTTCTTGAAAGTTGGTCACGATTGTTAAAAACTTTTTAAAAATATTTATGGTTTTAATTTTAAGAGAATTTGCCATTCTTCTATTTTGAAATAGGTCTCTTGCTAATTTGCTATTCATATCGGCACTCGATAGAATGTATAAAAATAGACAGTATTACAAAGTACACTTAATGATAAAATTACATCTTGTGAGAGATAGATTACCGTCAAAATACACAAACATTTAGCATACAGTAAAATATCTTCAGTCAAACCCCAAATGGACTCAAGCTATCAGCTTATATACGCTGGAGTACACATAATAGTTGGAATTCGGATTTAGACGGCTTACTACGCTGATGCATCCGTATTGAAAAATGTTTTCATCCCATTGTACAATACACACAAGATATTCTTGTTATTTAGTAAATCTCTTTGTTTACAGTACCTATAAATATATTTTATACTTTACGATACTTATGTATTTTATAAATTTGTCTAATAACATCTAAGTCGATGCGGGTTTTAAATCATTAATTCCCATACTGAACCTATATTTTATTAAGTTTACAACAGTAAATATTATTGAAATAAGAGTAATATTATAACACGATATTCCTGCAAATTTATATGACTTTATTACAGCCCTCACTCATCCCTACATGGGTATAGATGGTACGGTACATGACTAGTGTCATATATAATAAAAAATGGGTTGTCACCACAGGGTTTACCTAAAAAACTACAACTGGTCATAATTTCGCATAGGTTGGTCGCAGAGCTCTGAAATGTTTGTATTGTAATGATGTATGTTCAACATGACGTATATTATCCATATCTTTCTGCCTTAATGTTACCAACCGCTGCACGCTGTATATTCTTCACACGATCCCGAAAGGTTAGACATCAGTCAACACCCATTTCTCACCAAAGATATTTTAGGACCCAACGAGACAGCGGATGAGCGCCATCGCCGTTCTTCGAGCGCATTGCAATCCCGGACTACACCCTATTCTAAGCATATTATGTATAACAGTAATCAAACGCCGACCATTCTCTGTAACATATATCCTTTCTCGCTTCATCAAATTCAAACTCAAAATCATCTTTATTTGACTAGACTTTACTAATAAGTACTTTCAAATTGTCTGTACCACCGACCTTTAAAGGTCGTTTTTTGCTGAGAATAAACTCAGCAAATACTCTTTAAAAAATCATTTCAATTACCTACCTACGAGACATGAATATTTCACAAAAAGATATAGATATGTAAAAAAAAGAACATTGACACATAAACAAGGATATACTTGAATACCGAAGTAGTTACATAATAAAAAGGCTTGATGAGCAGCCTCCACAAGCAGTGCCTGACGTTCACGAGTATGACGCGAATGCAGCCATCGCCCTCTTAAATTTCTAAGTTAAAGTAACAAAGAATGTGACAAAATCATGACTTCTTCCGCAGCTGCTATATTGACAGCTTAATACATATCTACTCTGTCCATCATACTGGCATATGTTGTCTCTATAAGCCTGAGTAAGTTTTGTATTATGCAAACAATCATCATGCAAGGCGTGGATTTATGAGCCTAGTTCGTTGGTGAAATCGCACGGTCCCGTGGGACAAGTACTATAATATTGCTCCAACCACTATAATATTACTACATATTTGGGGTTCAGACGCCGAGCCGCAAAGGGCAGTACCTACGCAGAGCGACAACTACATGATTTGATTAATGATTGCAATGAATTGGGCTGTGCTTGGGCTGACAAGTCCGTGCCTATATCACAGAATAAATAATCGCACTACCCTATATTACTTACCTAAATTGTTATTAGTTTAAATCCGTTGAGGGTCTCGTGTGATGATTTTATAAGTAATTACTTAAAATATTATTGGATTCGTAGCACAACACCTATTGTTAAATCCTTACTAGTTGGCCCAGTGGACAGAGTAACTAAACAGATACCACCTTCAAATACAATATAAAAAGAGAACAAAAATCGGGGCGCAATATCGGCCCCATTCTCGCTTGCGACAAAGTCAGGGCAATAATGAAATATAATTGAAAACATGTCGCAAATATCACCACCATGAATACTTTCCACAGAGCTTTGATCTGTAACCCGTTTCATTTAAAATAGTGTCAATATATATGTATATTCGGTCTCATGTATAAATTAATCATATTTTATTTGCATTAAATTGTATAACATAGCGCACTCGCCCATGCTCTTAACACACAAACATATTTAGTCTTAGGAGATAACACTGCGTTTGACTTTGTGCCTGCCCACATAACGCTTCATTGCGAAGATCTAGAACTCTTACAGACAGTAGGGGGACAAAACCCTACATAGAAGGCGTACGATTTTGTTGCGATCTGCTTTAAAGTGAACATAGTATGATGAGATCACAGTTTTTCATAATTGTTTGCTAAGGTAACATACTACCTTGAGTGTTACTTTAGGTAAAGTGTAATTAGCCTCATAGCAAAGTAGAACCGAATTCGTATACATTTGTTAGTTATGTATTATTTTAAGTTGAGCACTAAGTAATTGTTGTATCAAAAATATTTGTATAAGAGCGCATAAAGGCCTAATTAAATAGATAGATAAATACCATGATAGGCAAGTATTGGAGTCTAACAATTCAATTTAGGATTTCTTCCTACCAATAAATGTTAAGAAAGTAATTTTATTTTTATGACGATCATCACTAGTTATTGTAGAGTAAATAATTCGTAGAAACATCGAGGTCTTTGACACCTGAATTAAATAAAAAATAACAGCTATCACGTAATGTAATTGAACTCGTAAATGTTATTAAGCATACCTCCGTTAAATCGACGTGGAAGCAATATTTACTGGGGCAATGACTCTGACTTGCACATCCCATTTATTTCTTTAAAAATGTATATGGCACGATAACCCCGCCACGCCTGCAAAGTGGTATAATACATTTCGGAGATATCTCCCAGATCCAGATCGTCTGATCCCGCGGAATAATGCTAAACAGTACATCTTAAAGCGAAATAAGAACGCAAAGTAGCGTGCTTATATTTTTGCCAGGTATATTTGCTTCTTCGTATCTAGTTTATTTACCCCCATACGTCAAAATAAAAGGAGGTTGTGGACTTGTAGCTAAAGTACGTATCATTCCGTTTCCAAAGTTTACCTTCGTCATAATTGTTTAAAAGGTATACTCTGGTTGGTGCCGGCTGATGAATCTCACGCCGGTGCTGCAGCTTCGTTGACCTCCTTATACTACGTGACGGCTACCTTATCCTTCACTTGTTTGGTGAAAATTGTCCTTTGTCGTCTCCTGCCACGCCTACCTTCTATTTTACTTTCCAAAATATTATTTATTTATAAAACCGTCATGTTGTTTACGTGATCAGTCATATTTCCTCTTCTATTTTTACCTCATGTGCTTTGAATTTGGAATAATTATATTTTCTTAATCTAAGATGGTTAGTTTCAATCTTAGTGGTTGTTTATACCTCGCACGCGCAGGTTTAAGGTACAATTATCTATCTGGGTCCTAGCGTCGCATCTTAGCTTACCTCTTGGGTAAGCTATGATATATTAGCATTTGCTTTAACTCCTGTAATCTAACACACAGATCACTTAACATTTATTATGTAAGTATGTCTATTTATTTATCTCGTCAAACAAACAAAAATAAAAATGTCATCAGGTAATTGCTCCCTTGTGTTATTGTGGGGCTTGTCAAGTAAAACTTTCGCAATAATAAAAGTAGCGCGATACGCAAGTTTTTCCTTGTTTCAGAGGGACGTCCAACATTTTAGATAGCATTCAATTAGTTTTTCGTACGAACAGTTTAAAACCTTTTTGAGAAGTATACTGTATAAAAGGTATTGTTATAAATCATAAGTAAGATTACAAAAGACATATTCTAAAATATTCGGATTTTATTAATAAATGAATGTTGAAATTATTAACAATATTACCTATATTATATAGTTTGTAAAAATAAAAGAAGCCCTGTTAGGAAAAGAAATTAGGAAATTGAACTGTCTCGGTTTTTATTTACAAATTTTGCAGTCGCTACTCATGTTCTTATATTAGATTATGAATTCATGGAATGAATTCGGAAAGGTCAGAAAAGTCGGGCATATACCTAAGGTGAGCATTGTTCTGACTTAAGTAAGAGTTTAATAGAGTTACTATAAACTTTTCTTGCAAATAGTCGGATACATATTCGATCTATGTACAAAAAAATCTGTCATACTAAAATGTATCTATATATAAAAATGCATCCCTATTTCCCTTGGTCACGGCATCACACGTGAACGGCTGGACCGATTTCGCTAATTCTTTTTTTTGTGTTAATTATTGTCAGGAGAAGGTTTTAATAAAAAGAAAAAATTAAAAAAAATCCGTAACCTTTTTCATTTCGCGATAAACTAAAGGTCTTAACATAGTTAGTTACACAATATATATGAATATTCAAAATTTTGTTGAAGATACAAAATTAGTACAAACTAATATTTTGTTTAGTACCAATTTAAGAAAAATTGCAATATCTAATGTATAAAATTCTCGTGTCACAGTTTTCGTTGCCATACTCCTCCGAAACGGCTTGACCGATTTTGATGAAATCGGCCAACATCTATTTTTCATCCCCATAAATGCAAAAAAAAATTGTCCAACTGAGCGAAGCCGGGGCGGGCAGCTAGTTTCTATCTAAAATTTTTCGTTTACAAGACAGTAACTTACGTTACAAAATCTGTTCCGACGACGCTCGTCGAGCCGAGAGTTCACAATCGAAACAGTGAACTTTCTTTGGAACAACCGAACCGTATAATGGACAGAGTATGAACACAGAGGTTACCGCCACGCAGTTATTTGTAATAGTAGTTTGTTAGAGTTACGTCTATCGGGAGACGTGTTGACAACTCCCGTGTTTGTTGTTTGATAACGGTCGGTGTAGTTATACAGCATGATCTTTACATAATTTCCGAAGATGCATTTGTTTTGCTCTATCTAAATGGCAAGCTTCAATAATTAACCCACGTGTTTATTCAGGTAAATCTTAAATTTCCGATTTTAATTTCTTTATTTGGTAATAAAATAGGGTAACCTAATTAAAATAAGTGTTTTATCAATATACGACCCAATATCTTTCTCATATTGGTATAAGGAGTGTGTAACCTGTCTGACTTGATTGAAATTCTCCCAAAACCCGAACGAAAAATATCACATCGACACGACCCGTGATCCATCTGAAAAAGTTTGGGAACATCCATAACTCTGTCTTGTTAAAATCTTGTAGATTGCGATACGACCAACTGTTGGGGGACAGCATCAAATTGTTTCCGCATAGACGAGGGTGACAGCGGCGCAGCTGGCCGGTGACAACGGTCTTCCAGTGTGACACAGTAATCTATTACCACGCCCTTGCTTGAGAGTCTGTTTAGCAAGACGACTATACGGCTTTTTTGTGAGCCCCCACGAGATGAAACCAAATTAATCTTTTTGCGAGGAAGGAACACTGTCTGAATATACTTCATTAGATCATGATGAATTATGGATAATGTTTCAGTTATGTTGCCTTCAAGGTATTGCCAATAAAAATATCTTATTCAAAGGATTCGATGTTTGTTTGTTTGTTGCTCAATTACGCAAAAACCGCTGAATAGATTTTGTTGTTGGCATAGTGTCACCATAATCTGAAGAAATACCGTTTACCTCAAAATACAAAAAGCTCTCGCAATTCGTAAAAAAAATTGTAAATAAATCAGTTCCACTCGGACGGAGTCGCAAGTAAAAATAATATAACTAAACGGTTAGAATTGAGAGCCTCCCTCTTTTCTGTTAAAAATATGCCAAATAAGCCATGAATATGACCGTCGTATTACATTTCACAAAAGTTAACAGTATGTGATACGCTCAAAGGCTTGCCAGAATACCCACATATTGATTTCCGAATGTATGTAGTCCGTCATAAAGGCCCTTCCGCCCTCCGGGCAACTTATAGATATTTCCGTCCTTCGCTCTTGTTATTTTCGCTTTTCTAAGAAATTTTCATCCGTATGCATCGTGCCTCCTTCACGGAAAGGTTGTAACAACAGTTAAATAGATCCAAACAACACATTCACAGACATTGTTACTTGATTAATGAGTGAAAGAGGACTTCTTTACTTACGAAAAGCTTCTTAAAATATTTTTACTAATTACGTCCATATTTTTTTAAGTAAGCTAAGCTAAGCCTTTTAAACTTACACATAATTTTACAAAAACATTTTATGGCGTGTGCCATCCACTTCCACTGCTGGGCAAAGGCTTCGTCTGACAGTCCGGTCCTGTATCCTCTGTTCAACAATCTTTAAAATGTTCGGTTTGTTACGCTCTCTGCGTATTAAATAATCCTGAAAATACAAAATTGATATATAGGCAATTAACGATAGATATAAATCAATTTGAATTACAATCAACAGAAGCTACTTAAGACGACCAACATACAACAGTGATTTATTAAACTGTATCGTACGTCTTTTTGTAAATATAATGATTCAATTTCATTCTAATTGGCAATTCTAATTCAGTTGCCGATGTCGGCAGCCATTATTCTTCACACATCTTATTCGACTTCACACATCTTATTAGAACGACAAAAGGGTCGCATAATTCCTTCGACATATTCATGGAGATATCGCTCGAGAGTACAAAGTTATGGTCTCAGATTGTACCCTTTCTGGGAAGTAGATTTGGCAGATTTAGTTTTATGCGTCGCCGGTACCTGTGGGGAACTAACAACTTCTCGTTATCCAGTCTGATCTCTTGGATAGAAAAATGCGTCAGATTTATGTGAAGATACCGTCATTTTGATTTTGAATGGTTTTTTTATCCGTATATTAAATAAAGTCTCTAGAAAAATCATTTCGTATCCAATCCAATATATGTCTAAGTAAATTAAATAATTACGTGGCTGACCATAGTTCTTTACATATTATTCAAATTATATCTACATCTACACTAATATTTTAAAGAGGAAAGATTTGTATTTTTGTGGGTTTGTGGGTTTGTATTGAATAGGCTCCGAAACTACTGGACCGATTTCAAAAAATCTTTCACCGTTAGAAAGCTACATTATCACTGAGTAACATAGGCTATATATTATACTAGCTGGCCGCCCCGGCTTCGCCCGGGTAGACACAATATTTGATAAATGTCTACCCGTGCGAAGCCGGGGCGGGCCACTAGTAATACTCGTATTAGAAAGAGGAAAGATTTGTATTTTTGTATTTTTGTGGGTTGTATTGAATACGCTCCAAAAAACTGAACCGATTTCAAAAAATCTTTCACCGATAGTAAGCTAAATTATCACTGAGTAACATAGGATATATATTATACTAGCTACCCGCCCCGGCTCCGCACGGGTAGACACAATATTTGATAAATGTCTATGCCCCGAAAATAATGTCTACCCGTGCGAAGCCGAGGCGGGCCGCTAGTCAGTTAATAAAGTTACATCAATCAAAGTATACATTCTTGTTTTTTTCAGTCGCGTAATTCTTCAGTTGTCCGTTTCAGCTTACCATGGTCCAAACAAGATAAACAAGACAAATACACCTGAAACCGGATGTCTTATTGTAACAAATTGAATTCGATCCGTTTATCTCGAAGGACTCGATACCGTAAAGTGCCATTGTTTGTTGTAATGGATATTTTATGCAGCTTTGTGGACCTTTTGTTCCCGATATATTTTGCGACGTATTAACAGTTATTTCCTCATCAATACCCATAAGTTACATGTTATTTGATGATGCGGTAAGGGCTCATCTTTCTTGTAATATGTTTATTTTTCTAGGTATCTTTTGATATGCTAGATACATAGGTTTTTTCTTGTAACTTTTATTTTAAATTAGTTCTCTTAATAATGGTAATATATGATTAGTAAAAAAATCATTTTGTATGTACAAAACGTTGTAAATATAAATATGCTTCATTTCGCAACTGTTTTACAAAACTCGAAATCATGATATATCTCCTTACCACCTGCGGTAAAAAAATTCTATAGTCCAATTGTGAATTTCATCCCAAATTGAAACCGATCGAAAATCCTAATGTGAAAGTTTGTAAGGCTGTATGGATGTTTGCTGCTCATTCACGGAAAAAACGGCTCAACAGATTTGTATGAAATTTCACACACGTATAGTTTATAACCTGGATTAACACATAGTATACTTTTTATTCAGGGAATATGCACAACGTGGACTTAGTCGCGGGCAGACGCTAGTATAAACATAAACCTTTATCAGCTCTATTCAAAACCATCTTCCCAGCCTGTTATAGCTCATGCGATAAAAGCGTTTGATTCGATACAATATTGATAAAGATCATGTGAAAGGAATCATCAAAAACATCGTCAAGATAAAGGTAAGCGTATTGACGGTAATAGTCAATCTCCACATAACATTGTTATGATCGGGCTCGCTGTGGGACTGTAATGGGTCGTTTAGACGTTCGACGAGCCTTGCGTCTCTGGGGAAGTATTAACGCTTGCTGTATCTTCGGAAATATGGAAGCCAATGGATCCAACTTCTTTGGGGTGAAAGGGTTAAAATCTTTACGACCACAAATTGTTTTCGAAATTTTCATTCTTTTTCTTTTTTTATATAGGTAGGCATAAAAAAAGTGGGCGTTCGATGTGGTGACGTTAACAAATAGTCAGTAAAGGTTACGAGCTTTGATTATATTCTTGTACAAGTACATAAACAAAGTTTAAGAGCAAGAAAATGAAATCAGAATAATATGAAGAATTTAAAAATGAGAAGAATTGAATTTAGATGCTATAAATACAGTGCAGAGAGTGCTCTATTATTAAGCTCATGATGTGATTAATCACTGTAATTAAGCTTAGAAAAACTCATTGGTAGAGGGCGGGGTTTGAACCTGGGCCCATCAGATGACAGGCCGTTGCTTCAACCACAAGGCCACCACGGCTATAAATATAAATTTGAATATATTAGTTATAATTAATTTTAAAATGTTTTTATAACGAACTAAACCATTGTTTTCAAATAGGGATAAGTAAGTATTTTTAAACTGGTTAGCGATATGAAATTAATACACAAAAAATAACCTTATGAAAAGAGAGTTCTGAAATATACAGAGTACCAAAATAATGAAAAACGGCACAGTTAATTACCTGACTATGAACCTTAAAGAGCTTAAAGTAGATTAACAAAGTTGTAATATTCTTCTCATTAGGTAATCATTTTTTTTAATATTTGCCGGCAAAATTGAGGTATAAAAGACTTCATCAAAATTTACGGGAGCTACGTCGGCCTATTTTTTCATCTCGTATCGTTAATATTCAAAATTTTGTGATGAGCACATTATTACTTTACTAGCTGTACCGCCAGACGTTGTCCTGTGTTAGCTATGAATTCATATGTCAAATACACCATAGAATGACCATGATTCTGGTTTGGGTCAGATCTTTTATCTATAAGTAAGTAGGTTAAGTTCTTTTTTTTGTAAATAGTTTTATCTGTTTTGTGTTAATAAATATATTTGCAGTAAAAATGATAGCTCAGTGAGTCCTCACGACGAAAATAGAGTTGACAAATACGATAATGCAAGCAGTGACCGCTTACCATCAAGAGGACTGTACGCTATATTGTAAATTCCGTAGTAGATACAAAAGGTATAATGTGTCGTGTTACTAAATATTCACAATACCTAATTGACTGGAAATTAGTGTTATTTCGGATATGATCTCTCGTAGTTAGTTCACGGAACTGTTACTGCATAATGGACCAAAGTTGCGAGACCAAATTATGGTATATTCATTCAAAAGTTACAGATTGTAATCATTGCCCAGAACAAGATAGTTAAATTAACGTTTCTCCGATTTTAATAATACGTAGTTGGTTCATGGATTCCTGGTTAGAAAAAAATGTACCTATATTAGTCTGTCTTAGGACACAATATAGTGTACTAATTTACCAGTCCTATCCTGTTTTGCTCAAACTCTTTATTTAGAAGTAAGTACTTTAAGTTTTGTTTGGGTCAATAGTTACAAGTTCTGAGTAATCATTTCCGATCCAAGAATCAGTAGTATCTTTCTGAAACATGAATAGGAACTAAGAACCCGTATTATTAAGGTTTTTGCAAAAGATCTCAACATAGTTTTTCTGAAACTCTGTTGAGATCTTTTGCATATTTAATATAATGAGATTTGGTAAAGGGTCGATATCGCATGAGTGTTGATCTGCATTGCAGACCTAGGGCTAAGTTTCCACTTACTATCAGACCGCATACTCGTTCACGGCCTATGTATCTTTCTATTTCAGATTATCTGTCTCTTTTATTTTTCATTTGAGTGGAAGTGGAAAAACAGACGTGACCTGTATTAAGACCCTGCGAATGTATCGTAAGGCTTTGTTACACCGTTCAATGAGTACCAACTACATTAAGTGATTGATTTTTGTAGACCGGTACCTCCGCGCGCTGGTACCATTTACCTCTTACATCGCCCTGTGGCCGCGCCCTTCCTATTCAAGAATGGACATGTTGATCTAGAGCTTCTAGATGTGATATTTTTGGTGGCTATATGAAAGCCTTAATAAAGATGAGGAAAAAACCATGATCCGAACACATAAGATAAAAAGTACTTGTAACTGACAATGTACGAAGAGATGGAGAAGAGCGAATGTAGTTAAAAAGAAAAATGACACACTCATTTTTCTTTTTAACTAAATTCGCTCTTCTTCTTCTTCTCGCTTAAGTAAGAGGCACAGGGCTTGCAGCCAAGTTACACTGCAAGCCTTGTGCCTGCCATGTAAGAGGACTAAGTAATGATGTATTTATTCACGAATTTTGTCTTATTGAAAATTATTTATTAATGCTGCCAGCCTTCTTGTCACGCGGGATTAGTTTAGTAGATCGTATTATTATGGTCCCATATATATTATTAGTTAGTTAGAGACCGCGTATAGGCAAGCGTAGTGTAGGACGCCCCCCGGCTAGATGGAGCGACGACCTGCGCACTATAGCTGGCAGGAAGTGGATGAGAAGAGCTGAGGATCGAGCTCAGTGGCGCGCCATGGTAGAGACCTACGTCCAGCAGTGGACTGCGATAGGTTGATGATGATGATGATGATATATTATTAATAGACTGACTACGAGATCTTTAATGGGTTTTGTACGAAAAACACTTACTCTCCGGGGGATAATTATTATTACGAATTACTCACAATATATTAATAATGTACAGTAAGTAGTGAATATTTAGCACTTCCAGGTTTTCAGGTCTCCACGGGGAAAGACCTCGATGTAGGAGCTTTGTTCTCTTTCCAAATAGGATCCCTTTGTACTCGCGTTACACTAATCTTCATAAATTACATTTTGATTAAATTGTTACATGTATTTGTCTACCTTTTTGCAGTTGTTTTTACTGAACCGGGTCAAACAAATAGCTTCTTAAACAAATTATAATTTGTATTATCATCTACAGACGGATGCATACATTCTAATGATAACATATATATAACTACTTACAGAAGACCGCAGTCAAATAAAACTACTTTTATGTAGTGTTGTGTTTCTTCGGTAAGTTAGGTTGCCAGTGCCCCACGAGGATTCGCTGCGCTAGTAGTAATGTTGCTAGCACATTGAACCTTCATAAACAACATGGTTGGCAACTAGTTAGTGAAAGAAAGAAAGAAAGAAAAACATTTAATCATAACAACACAAACATATACGAAAGGAATACAAGTGTAGAAGAACATCGTGTCATGTGATATCTCTGGTATTGATAGCGGCTATAGACTATGGTGACTGCTTACACTCCAGTGGACAGTATGCTTGTGAGTCACGTTAGCGGTATAAAAAAAATCCACATTTCGCAATATCAGGGATATCACTAACGCATTGCCAACCATGTTGTTGATGAAGACTGACTGCATCAAAGTAATGCTATTTAACATTTGACTGCAGTCTTCTGTAAGGTGTAGGAACAGTCTCCAGCCAAGTGCCTCCAATATTAATGGGAAACCTTACGGGAGAACTCAATTCACCTTGTCTCTACTTTTAGGCTCATTGTGTGATTAATCACAGTATTTAAGCATAGGAAAACTCATTGGTACAGGTCGGGGTTTGAACCTGGGCCCATTGTATGGCAGTTGCTTCAACCATAAGGCCACAACGTATAAAAGTATCTAACTAAAAATTTGTATGAAAATTTTGACATTTCGAGAATAACCGAACGTTTCCTAAACTTTATTGAAATATTGTATTCCGGCTCTTAGTTCTAATGTTGAACGGGACATCACCTTGCGTACCCTCCACCTCTAGCAACTCTAGATGTCAATAAAAACTCGTGCAACATCGTGATTAATTCAGTATTTAGCACATACAATTTAATAGCTAGGCTAGTTGCAAGACGAAAGTTCGCCTCGCAGTATAATAAAGCAGGCTTAATGGTAGGTTGGCAGAAGCAATTCATCATAGCTGCAGGCGACTATCGATCACGTCAGTGCTTTAATGCATACACAAATTAATGATTCCTTTAAAACAAAGCCAGTGTTAGTATTTTAATTGTGTTTTCCTAGAACATGCTTGGATTAGTAGATAGGTTTCATAACAATAATTTTATTTTTAATTACCATGCAGCATTTCAACCACCGTGCTCACGGAGATGGACGGCGAAACCTCAAAATTAAATATACTAAGTGTGGTAAGTGATCGTCGCACGTTGAACTGTTCATACTATGATGTTTGTTTATAACTCACTAGCTTTTTCCAGCCGCTTTGTCCGCGTGGTTCTTATTAAAAATAGCTTATGGCCTTCCCCAGGCTATAGTCTTGTCAGTGCCAAATTCCATTACGATCCGCTTAGCCGTTTAAGATAGCAAACAAACAGAGTTACTTTCGTAATTACAATATTAGTATGGATTACTCAATCGCACCTAAACAACGCATATGCCCATATTAAAAGCTTATTACAGAAATATGGATCTAAATGAAAATGAATCCCTTCTTGCCACTTCCCTTATTAGAAAATTAATAATCAATTAGCAGCTCCTGACATCACTAATGAAGCCAACTAACACTTTTGCGGTTTTGTTTATAACTCAAAAATATGTTTGTATCAATGTAATTAAATGCATTTGTTAAATTGTATGAATAATTTTGTGACGCGACGTGAAGCCATTGTAACCGTTTACACAGTCCAGCAGCTTAATAAACTTGTAATTGGGAGCAGAAAATATTTAACCTTTTGTCCAAAACTCGTAACATAATTTGATTTATTTTTTCATTTCCGATAGTTCATTTATTTGATGGAAACAAAAATTATGTTGTAGAGCAATTGTGGAGGTTAATGGAAGGCTGTATATGCCCGCGGCGCCGCCCACTAGATTCATTCCACCCGTATCAGATTCAAGCACGCGCTTTTTGAATCAGCCGGTTATACTCCTGCACTACCCATTATAAAATCACGAATGCTCGTTTCAGCTAAACGTATATTTTTGCTATAAGTACCTATTCGTGATCGTGGCGTGATTACTAAACACTGAAAATAGTGTACACTTCGTGAATTCTAAGGAAAACCTTTCTTTATACTCCAAACAACTCAACAAAACAGACTTTTGTATACCTATTATATTGGGACGTCGATTTTGTAACAAGCTTTTATTTAGTTTTCGTTACGTTTGATTCCCGTGACAATGCAGGATTATCCAAGTGCTGCTATTTTTAATCCAATAGGGTGGCGGCCGCAAGATGGCGATTTAAAATTTTCACATTAACCCCTATGATATGGGTATCAACTGAAAGGGCTTCGATGGCGGAATAAAGGCATGTATTAAGAAAACTTTTAACTCAGTTTTCAAATATATAGGTACAATTGTTGCTTCTTGTAATAAAAATAATAAAGGCGAAATACATGTCATGCAAGAATTAAGTGATCCAACACCCCTTCATGGCTATCGACTGCGGGCTACAATTTTCCTACGGGTTCCTCACCAAGTATCATATAGTAAGAGAGCTTAAATAATTTGTGAGTTAGTTAAAGATTCGATTTATGTATAATGTTGTAGGAAAGGATGATCTAGAAATACCAAATTTTTTATTCCGCATTATTAATGATAGACGTGATTTACCTTTTTTGACCGCCTGTCTAAATGTCTAAATCAAAGTAACTGGTAAGTACAAGTAATCTTTCCAAACAACCCCACAGGTGGCCAGAACAAAGATATTTCTATACCTTAATAGGTTACTATCATGAAAGTAGGCCCCCTCAGTGAAAACAGTTCAACTATCAATGGAAAGCTACAATCCTTATACTGAAATCACAATTTACTTATCAAGCAATGTTAAAGTTATTGTTGCTTATACGCTGTTTTAAATAAAATGAGTTGCGTATATTATTCCTCAAAACATCGATCCGATTGTTCGAAACATCTGTTCTTTATCTATAGCAAAATTGTTCGTCGTTGGCCTCGTGGTATTCAGCCAATCTGACTGCCAGTTCTCGCGGGTTCGATCCCCGTAACAAGATAGGTATTTATGTGACGAACTTTTTTGTTGAAGCTGGTGGGGAAAAAAAACTTACCTGTTTATTGTAATCTATGCAACAAGGTTTGCTCAGTAGGGACCAGGTGGCACTGTGTGGCATAACATCCGAACATTTTAAAATACTTTTTCATTTATAGAAGGTCAAGAGTTCCAACACTGCCAGCCAGTACAGACAGCTCAGTAAAATTTGTGAATGTAAACACAATAACCAAATATGAAAATACAAAGACATTTAAGTCTCAAAATGAACAAATACGAATGTAAATGAAAACTCATAGATTAGCATAGAAATATCACAATATACTTGCGGGACGAATTTTATTTTAATAAATTCAAGAGAAATAAGTTCTTAGAGTCCAAAGAATTCTTCAATCCTTTTGTTAAATAAGTAAGTACCTTTAAAGTATTCACATGATCAGAAAGCCACCCTTTGAATTTGAATTACAGCAATATGCAGTCAAAATCTTTTAAGTTAAATTATATTAAGATATATAAGATATAGTTGGTATATCAGCGAAGGCTTGAAAAATGCAAGCAACTATTTCTAAATTCTACACAAGATTGTAGATGATGTATCATCATCTCCTCATACAAAACAAAGCAAGGCGCCATAAACTAAAACCCAAAGTAATTACTTATCTTAGGATACATTTTCTAAAACAAAGTGGAAAAGTTTCAGCTGGGTCTGTTCATTATTAGCAAACTTTTTAGACAAATCACTAGACAAACGCTTGTGGCAAGCCGCTGTCGTAAATCCTAAACGATCTGGACTATATATACTTCTGTATTTTATTTACCTTCAAATTATTGTCATGTTAGGCTCACTAAGGCATCTATTTTGCAAATTTATTTTACACAGCGGTAGTTTCTGACGATTTGATATCACTTAATCTCATATGTAATGGAATAAGACACAATATTTTTCACTCCTTTTGCTCAAAAAGTCCGTCTTTGTAGAGCGGGGAAAACTAGATTACCATGCTACAGGGGAAAAACTTTTTTTTTATGGAACTACAGGTATTTTGTTATTGTTTATTTGTCAATCACATTGATAAAAGTTCTTCAGTCGGATACTTAATCGACATTTATCTTCACAGAGGACTGAAATGAAGTTACCGGTGGGGATGGGCATGTAAAAAAATATCGATATTTTTCGTATTTATGTCGATATTTAATATGCATACTTTTGATATTGATAATTATCGTATCATGTTTTTATATCGATATTTATCGAATCGACATTTTTAAACAGTATCAATAATATCGCGTGAAAAAAACGTTACAACGATATGTTTTGCCCAACCCATCTCGTCAAATATACAGTATAGTGGATACCATCTTTTTAGTATGAATAAATTCTTTTTAATATTTATTAGATATTTTTTTTCGCACTCGTAGTGAAAAGCAGGTCTATACACGGCGCTAAAACCCAATATTACTTGGTTTCTATTTAGTAAAACCCTTTGTATAACAATCTACTATTATACGGCTAAAAATATTATGCACCTATGTTCTATGTATTGTTAATTCCATAAAATACTACTGTATGTCTAATATATTATTCATTTATTTTTGTTAGGGCACATAATGTGTACTCAACTGTCTGAAGTGTTATTTTGTTATGATATTATTGATATTGTGATGTTAATGAAATAAATATGAGCAAATAAAGTTTTGAACAAAATGTGGACTAAGTTAACAGTAACTTAGTATAAATTGTACATAGCAGCCGTTGACCTCTAAATAAGTGTATAATGTCCTCAAAAAGGCAACGTCTCGTAGGACGTCCTAAGTTTAAGGTGACGTCAATTTATGATTCATAGTCAGCACAAAATTTACACACAACGAATGAGAACAGCTGAATACTGAATATAATGACACCTACGAAAGAGATCTACGTGGACTGCCAATTAGTGTTGATGATGATTAGGTAGTAGACATTCATATTATGCTGAATCTTATTTACAACTAGCGGCCCTCCCCGGCTTCGCACGGGTAGACATTTAGATCAAATATTTTGTCTACCCGTGCAAAGCCGGGGCGGGCAGCTAGCATATGTTACTCAGTGATAGCTTAGCTTTCTAACAGTGAAAGAATTTTTGAAATAGGTTCAGTACTTTTTGAGTTTATTCGTTACATTCGTTACAAATCTTTCCTCTTTATAATATTAGTGTAGATTCGTATTAATCTGAAAAGACAAAAGATACAGACAGTGCCGCGCGCCAAAACACAGTATAAAAACTACTCAAGTCCCGGATTGGTGTACGAATAAATTTATTAACTTGGAAGTTTTCTTACTTATCATAACTATTACATAACGTACTTGTACTCGATTCACTTGCGCAACATTTAACTAAACCTCAATGGTGGTTAGCTAAAAATGTTCACGACTACTTTAATAGCATTAAAACCGTCACCTGTGATACGAACTGGTTTAAGAATGCGATAAACTAATTGTAACGCTTCGGTTCTTTGTCTGTCGCTTATTTAGGTAATAAAAATAGCGCAAAGACCAAGTTGTAATAAATAACAAACATTAGCATTTTATACATTAGGAAGGTTACACACTCATGGGACTGTACAATTAATCCCATTTAAATATAAACATTATCGTTGAATTTAATAGCACGATGGGTCAAAATAAGGGCCTAACTAACAATTATGCCATTTTGATTTTTTTATTGCCAACTCTTCTTTTCGATTTAAAATTGAATTATGTGAGCAATAAAAAAAAAAGATTTCTACATAGAAACCTTTTTTTAATACAGTTTATCGGCATATGTAACTAATTTGTAATTGACACGGGCAGTTCCTGCGCGTTTTTTTATAGTTCGGATCTATCAGCTAGTTTGACACTTATGCAAGCAACGGCCTTTTTAATTTAATAAGTAAAATATGGCATCCAATTATCGTAATAATTTGAGTAGATGTCGGAATTTAATGAATTTGGCAATGGGAAATGAAATTCACAGTGCACAGAGAAACGATTTAGGGTGCGAAAACGTAGTTTTTTTTTATAAAATAGCGATGATAACCTTTGTAAGTATTTAAAATATCTTATCAGACTAGACACACAACACGTTAACAGACACATTGGCCCTTTTAGGGTGTTTCCAAATAAAATATTTTTACCAAAATGTAGTCGGCCTTTGTGACGTTAAAAACCCTATAAAATGTATAAATAAGTGTAGTGTAAATGAGGAGGATAGACGTCTTATCAAATATACACAGCAAAGTTTCGTAAATATCGGTTTTATCAATCTAAACTTTTAGTAAATTTAAACTTTGGAAGCCTTTCCTGTAAATATGTAATTTTTCATTTTGGCCTATGTACATAGGACACATCGATGTATTGATCTTTCTTATGTGCAACAAAATTATGCAGCAGCTCAAACACGAATGTTCTTATAAGCTCACAATCAATCTTAATAACAACGTTTTTTTTTTTTGACTCAATAACTTGAAATTTCATAACTTTAAGGGCTAAAGGGAAGGAACAATTTTTCTAAGTTTTATTGATTCGTACTACTATACAATACTGTACTGAATCTTTATTAAACAAAAAATAAGAAATATTAAATAAGAAATGAGTTGTGAATTGGATATGGTCTGATAAACGTGCAATCCAAACCTCACGTGATTCGTTCATTCATCGTTATATTTCAATATTGAAATATTTTGTCAGTTTAAATATATTCTCGTCTGTTTGTCCTATTCATGTGTTAAAATTGGAATAACACGCTATATTTAATTATTTATGAACTCAATTTTAAATACATGTTTCGATTGTTTTTAAATTAAGGTATTTAAATTAATGTTTTATTTAATAAAATACTAGAACACAATTTAGTGATACAACCTATTATTGTAACAAGTGTTAATACTATGTCGGCTATATAAGAGGTAATTGTACATGATAACGTAGTACACCGTTTGAGTGACAATGTGGAAGTCACTACTTTTTCTAGTCATACAGGCTAGTATAGTTTTTGTTACTACGTCTGAAGGTAAGAATTTTCATAGCACCGTATAACCAGTAGCTACACTAAAATTTTATATATCATATCTATTTAAACTAAAAAGTAATGTTATGAAGCGTTGCCTGCTATTCTAGCGATGCAAGTTCGAATCCCACTGTTTGTACTAATAAGTTTTCCTAAAAACTTAACCACGAGATTTACGGACAAGAAAAACGACGTGAGGAAACCTGCAAAAGTCTAAGAAGAAATTCAATGACTTACGTAGTGCCTAAAAGATGGCGATGGACTCACCGTATGTCACTTTGGCAAATTAGTTGCCTGCCATCTACGGTGTAAAGTGGTTGTTGTAACACCTCTGCCTACCTCTTGAGGACCCTTGTGAGAAAAATGTTGCCCGACACGACATTTTGTTGTTGTGATAGCCACCAACTATTGTAACGAAATTTCCAGCACGACTTTTTGTACATTTAACAGTGTCACAGAATACTCATGTCTTGAATACTATTTATCTCATATTAATGTCATAGACCGTAGAGGGAGTAACCAATCAGCGAAATTTTGTAAGAAAATTGCTGGCATTCTGACAGCATTTTGAAGTAGCAGCAACATATAAAAGGCAGTTTTTGATACATATATATGATACATCTCGCTGATAGACTTAAATGGTGTCAGGTTAATAGCATTATTTTTGCAAAAATCGATCCCAGAAACCACCATATTACATTGAAGAGTTGTTTATTTTACGAGAAAATACATGTAATTCTGTGGGCAGTAAGATTTTAAGACTGATAAATTACATAAATGTGTTCACAGATATTTCTGAAGACACAAAGATTTCTGTCATACATCTTTGTACATATTTAAATGTTACAAGTAGCTATTACCTTACCTAACGTATTTATTGTGTACTAAGTGCTATTTTACAGGTGTAAACAAAGATTCAGAAACATTATCTGTTGGCGTAGAAGAGTCTGTTAGTGGTAAGTATGACAATTTTGATGTACCTATCTGTTAATTTGATTTGAGTATCATCATCAAACTTTTACAAGAGAATGCCTATAGTAAAAATGATTTTATATATGTATTACTATTATACCATATGTGGGTATTAAAATAATAAATATGTAAAGTATAAAGTGTGTCATCATTCAATAAGACCCTTAATTCTATATTTTCAGTTGTCAAGGATGACAAATCTGATGGATTGTTCGGTTCAATTGGAGCTGAGGCCGACATTTCAGCGATGATTGGACTGCCAGATATTAAGAATATCATTAAAGGCAAAGGCGAGGAGGGTAAGGAGATAGTATTTAATTTGCTTCTATATGTTTTAGCGAAATCTACCAAACCTTGATTAACCATACCCTTTTTACCCATTACATCGCTCTAATATTAAACTCGCTGAAACAAAAAGATATTCAGTGATTAAATAAAAAAACATGTTTAACATATCTACTACAGTGAATGCCGGCCATAATACGAAAATATTCGAAAAGTTACGAACGTAATATACCACATTCATAAATGCCTTATTAGGCATATACCCTAATAAGAGTCGCTAGAGACGCTTCATACTTTTTTATATTTTCGTAAAATTATTGATATCTGGATAGTAGACTTTCTAACAATAGTTAGATATCTACCTACAATGCAGATATCAATGATTGCCGACAGCCTTTTATTGTGATTATGTCACTAAGCCCTAAGGAGTTCCATGCATACGTTTTGCTCATTATAATAATACATGAAAAAATAAGTTTATTTCACTCTCTGCATTATAAACAAGCATATTATAACATTGTATTATTTTAACGTCGACATCTGTCCTAATTACTTGTTTTCTATGGAATGTACAGACACAGTTTGTATGCGTAAAGATGTAACAAGGACTCCTGTTTCAAATCGACTCATATTGTGATGTAATCTCATTATGACAGTTGTTTTGGTATGCGTTTGCATCATACTTGTACGTTGCCTCTTGTCAGCTTTCTTACTAAGCGTTTGAAACACTAACAGTATTTCTAAGCCGGCTTCAACTGACTACTCGCTTATACCAACTATGTGTTCTACAGCAGAATTAATTTCCTTTCATTCTGGATTGAAACCTAATTGGTGAGTACAGCATTTGCAAAAAAATATAATGTTGTCTAGTTTCATGATATGTAAAGTGAAACAATTCAAGTCACGGTCGTAAATTTTATTGCTGCAATTAAATTAAATGCAATTTTAGTTTAACTGTAGACACTATTGTTTCATGTGTACACTTTAAGAATGTTATTTTATGTACTGTCTAATTTTATTTAAGACTATTCACACATTCGCACTATTCGTCATTTAATCATAAATAATAAAAATAAAACTGTATAAAAACGAAATTCAGGTATAAAAATTACGCTATAATACCACAGGGGGTGTAACGCCAGCAAAATAAAGTTTTCTTAACACATAACTTTAATTAAATTAGACGAATAAGAATTATATTTTAATAATTTATTTTTTAATTATAATATTAGGTATGTATCTATATATATTATTTCGCATAACTTAGTCATCGGACCGGATTTCCTAGAATATTTAAATCTTTCTTGATAGACAAAGCATTGAAAAATCCCATCCAAATACGTTATGTTGTTAAGCATTTTATTATTAAATCACTTGTCTTTGATGGTATAATATCATTTTTAATAATATTCCGCGCCCCACTAACTGGTTTCATTCAATTATTATTTTTGTCTAAAATACATTTATCCTATTTCAATATAAAGAGATCGAAATTTAAAGTTATAGACTTTAGTAGATTATTGAAGTAATGTGGGAACATTTTATCGTAATAAAATTGGTCTAATTATTATAATTGTAACACAACACCACAGGGACAGGATTAGAATTAGCGTCGTAAAACGCTTATAGGCTTCATACCTACAAAACTAGAAGTGATAGCTCCCTTGGGAAACACCCAATTTACGACTGCTATTATAACTGGATCGCCACAAAATTGTAGATCATGATCAAAAAAGAGAAAAAACTCAAGATCTTAGTAAAATACCTTATCTTACATGCTAACTAAAAATAAAGAAAAATTTACATTTATTGAGCACACGGGTAAAATTTACAAACACAAATATTACTTAATTAAAGTAAATAAATTATACACAGCTTCTTACACGGCAGGTTATAATATTCGATAACATTGGAAAAAAAAACCTACTTTCATATCCTGAAGCTACCAGGTTTTGTTTGGTATAGGAATGTTATATTCTTGGAGTTTCATAAATTATGTATTTTGCTTTTCCTTTTTAAAATTACCAAATATTTTGATCACGTACACTCACTTGCAAATTAAAACGCACCGGTGTGATCGATTTGGCACTACGCACAATGACATGAGTATGTAATAATGAACTTAATAATATAATATTATCGTTTATATTTCAGGTCCGGGAAGCAATACACGGAAACATAAATTTGTACATGCACCCGGTAATACTGAAAAATCGTTCCAACATCAAAAACTACATAAACACCTTAGCAAAAATAAATATAATAAGAAGTACATGAATAGATATATACCTTACATAAGGAAAGAGTTCAGAGGTAAGGAATGTTACTAACAATACCACAAACATAAGGACGGCCTATTGAACTGATTACTAAGCGATTTATTTTGAAATCTCAAAACAGAAGAGTAGGAATATAGATAAATATAGATAAAATAAATAAAACACTTGTCCCAAATCACTGTCACGCGGGAGGGTGCCAAGAAGGCTGGCAGCATTGCCCCGCTGTATGGCAATGCTGATCCTTTGCGCAAAATATGTTCCAGCCTTCTTGTCACCGGAGGCCTCAATCAATCGTCGCGAGACCTCCTTGTACAGCAGATGAGCCTCTGGACCCCATGGCCCCAGGGTCTCCACCGCAAACACAGCAAATATGTAGCCCCTTCCGAGGCAGATTACTTAAGATTTTTTTTTGTTGATGATTGCTTGCACGGAATATAATATTTGTATACATGCATAAAGCGGCAATCGCTATATGCTGGACTGAAGCTAGATATTGTCTGAATAAACAGTATATTCTAATATTTTTAATATACTTGCAAAATCTTCTAAACATACTTGTATTAATAAATGTTTAAGATTCAATAATGACAGCATTGCCATAGATCATGATGTAAAATAGTGAGCAAGCTATCAGTCATAAAAGCGTTTGAAGAACCTTGACTACTTAGTCCAAAAATCTGTGATTAATCATTATTAAATATTTCAGATTCAACTAAATGTGGCATCAATGAAGTTTATTCCAGATACGATATATGTAGACGTCAATTTTGCTACCAGAAACAGATTCGAGTATATCATCCCTTATTAACATGGCTGAAGTGTCAAAGGGGATGTATTTGCCAAGATAAACATTTACGTAACAACAGTGGAACTTGCATACCAGAAAACGAATGTCCAATAGGTCCCGCATTCGCATCTGAACTAGGTAAGTTATTTGTGTTGAAAATAATAATAATATATCTTCATGCCTTCCCACATGAGACCGCGCAGAGGTATGCAGAGGTGTTACAGTGCCTACTTTTCACTGAATATAATTGGTTCCAACGTGACAGTGAGTCCGTCGACGTCTCTTAGGCACTAAATTTCTTTACAGACGTATAGAAGTTTCGTCGCGATGTTTTCCTTCACCGTAAAAGCCGAGGTGTCTTTTTACGGCTCAAATGGTAATTATATCATCTCATCATGATCGCCCCGTGAGGGAGTCCGTGATGATAATATAATTGTCCGTGATGATGTACAACAGAGCGACTGCCATTTGATTTCTAGCAAACATTTTTACTTGTGATGTGATAGCGACAAAACGTTCCCCTTCCTTTGATGATGATCCTGCGATATGTAAATGTCCAAAAGTACGCAGCTATGAGTGCAAAGACGGATTTGTTTATGATACCTTGACTAGAAAATGCGTGACACAAGAAAACTGTAGTAAGTACATTAAACCGAAAATATAACCTTTGTTTTCTGCAGTTAACGAAGCATGTCCTGAGGGTGAAGTGTATTCTAATTGTCCTCCGACAATATGCGATGCAGAATTCTGTCCACAAAGTAGAAATTACAATGAAACGTGTCCAACACCCGAGACATGCAATCAAGGACGTTGTGTATGTGATTTCAACAGACACAGGGATAGAATTACAGAGAAATGTATTGCCACTGCAGACTGTCGTAAGTATGCTTGAATTGGATGCAATCATCGTTATCCTGCCCTTATCCCATGTTATTTGGGGTCGGCGAAATGTGTTGAATTAGCCGCAATGCAAACAAATAAAACAAATGACTGATAAAAAAACATGTTTTTTTAAAACTACTAAAGTACAGCCTAACATACGGCCGGCCGACGGCCTAATAATTATAACCGGATTCTGTAGCCAATAGACGCTTGCAAAACTAGCAGACATGCGA
Organism: Falcaria lacertinaria; assembly: GCA_951449985.1. Lineage (NCBI taxonomy): Eukaryota > Metazoa > Arthropoda > Insecta > Lepidoptera > Drepanidae > Falcaria > Falcaria lacertinaria. The sequence goes on along the minus strand of OX602113.1, from coordinate 4,416,682 downwards.
AATTGAATTTTAAAGTATCACAACTTTGTTTTGTTTTTATTTTCAGCTCCATTTAAACATAATAATCCCAATTAATACAGCACACACAGCTCGAAAGATTTCGTGACCTGAATAGGATTGATTTAAAATCTAAGTGCCAAAACGACGCTAGTTCTTATATAAAAAAAAACATGTTACCTACTGTGATGTTGACATACTAAAGACTGTTACAAGAACTCTCAAGGAATACTTATGAATTAACATTTTTAATATAGCATTATTTTATAGGATGATTTTATATCAATAAATTATTTTGTAAATTTATGTTTTTTCATGCTTTTGATTCCAAAACACCTACCAAGACGACTCAGTAAGTATTTACTTTCCAATTGTAAAGCCACAACGGTAATGTTTGAAAAACCCTCAAATAAAATTTGCTTGGCCTCTACATAGTACAGTGTAATTATTTAAATGCTTTATTTCACATTTTAATTATGTAAATTATTAATAAATGCAACTAAGACAAAAAGAAACTTATTCTTTTAGTTTGAATAAATAAATATCTTTTCGATGTAATATCCATATTATTTATTAATTCTATCAAATTGTTCTTAGGGACCCCGTTTGACAAAACAACTGCAGGAAATGGCAGCACCATAACAGAAGATATAACTACAGCAAATAATACAGCTGAGACTACATCTGAAGCAGTGACTATGACAGAATCCGAGGAGAATACTGAATCAAGCACGGCAAGAGAAAAATCTATTAGAACAACAGCAGAAGCGGAAATTTCCACAACAGCGGAGACCTCACTAGAAACGGATACTACAACAGCTTTAGCAAGCACAACAGAAGAGGAATCTACGATACAAACTGAGGCTACGTCTGAAACAGGCACATCTAAAGAAGTAGAAACTACAATAGAACAGGAGACTTCTACAGAAAACGCGACTACAACAGAAGAGTTGAACACAACCAAAAAGGTGAGTACCGCAGAGGAAGCAAGTACTATTGTTAAGGCGACTACAACGGATGATAAAAGTACAACAAAGGATTCTAGTACAATAGATGATACTAGTACAAAAGATGATACTAGTACAACAGAAGATGCTAGTACAACAGAGGATGCTAGTACAACAGAAGATACTAGTACAACAGACGATACTAGTACAACAGAGGATGCTAGTACAACAGAGGATATTAGTACAACAGAGGATGCTAGTACAACAGAGGATGCTAGTACAACAGAGGATACTAGCACAACAGAGTATGCTAGTACAAGAGAGAATGCTGGTACAACAGAGGATGCTAGTACAACAGAAGAAATTAGTACAACAGATGATAATAGTATAACAGAGGATATAAGTACAACAGAGGATGCTGATACAACAGAGGTTACGAGTATACCACAGGATAATAGTACAACAGAGGATATAAGTACAACAGAGGATGCTAGTACAACAGAGGATGCTAGTATAACAGAGGATGCTAGTACAACAGAGGATGCTAGTACAGCAGAGGAAATTAGTACAAGAGATGAGGTGAGTACAACACAGGTGGCGAGTTCAATAGAAGACGGGCCTACAACAGAAGAGTCTACTACAATAAAGGAAGACACAACAACAGAAAAAGTAACTACCGTCAAAGAAGAATTGATTACTGGAAAAATTACTACAGTTAAGCCGAAACACACTATAACCAAACATACTAAAAAGTCGAAAACTAAATACACGAAAATGCCAAAATCAACTACACCAAAATCAACAAAACCACTAAAAACAAAAAAACCTACACATACAAAATTAAGCACAACTTCTCGACCAATGCAGAAAACAAAAACACCCAAGAGAACATTGACTACTGCAACAACAGAAGAAACACCAACTGAATTTCGGACCACTCAAGAAATTTCAACCGATGAAAGTACAACCACAGCAATAAGGTCTACCAAAATTCGACCTAAATCTACAAAACATCCCAAGACACCTAGAATCACAAGACGTCCAATCACAAATTCGATAACCAAGCGTCCAATGCCTACTACCACAACAACATCCACAACCAGAAGAACTACAACAGAGGATACTAGTACAACAGAGGATACTAGCACAACAAAGGATGCTAGTACGACAGAGGATGCTAATAGAACTGAGGACGCTAGTACAACAGAGGATGCTAGTACATCAGAGGATGCTAGTACATCAGAGGATGCTAGTACAACTGGGGATGCTAGTACAACAGAGTATGCTAGTATAACAGAAGATAATAGTACAACAGAGGATGCCGATACAACAGAGGATACGAGTACAACAGAGGATCCTAGTACAACAGAAGATACTAATAGAACTGAGGATGCTAGTACAACAGAAGATGCTTGTACATCAGAAGATGTGAGTACAACAGAGGATACTAGTAAAGCAGAGGATGCTAGTACAACAGAGGATGCTATTACAGCAGAAGAATATAGTACAACAGAGGATAATAGTACACCAGAGGATATAAGTACAACAGAGGGTGCTGATATAACAGAGGATACGAGTACAACCCAGGATGCTAGTTCATCAGAGGATGCTAGTACAACCGAGGATGCTAGTACAACAGAGAAAGCGAGTACAAGAGATGAGGCGAGTACAACACAGGTGGCGAGTTCAATAGAAGACGGGACTACAACAGAAGAGTCGACTACAATAAAGGAAGACACAACAACAGAAAAAGTAACTACCGTCAAAGAAGAATTGACTACAGGAAAAATTACTACAGTTAAGCCGAAACACACTATAACCAAACATACTAAAAAGTCGAAAACTAAATACACGAAAATACCTATAATGCCAAAATCAACTACACCAAAATCAACAAAACCACTAAAAACAAAAAAACCTACACATACAAAATTAAGCACAACTTCTCGACCAATGCATAAAACAAAAACACCCAAGAGAACATTGACTACTGCAACAACAGAAGAAACACCAACTGAATTTCGGACCACTCAAGAAATTTCAACCGATGAAAGTACAACCACAGCAATAAGGCCTACCAAAATTCGACCTAAATCTACAAAACATCCCAAGACACCTAGAACCACAAAACGTCCAATCACAAGTTCGATAACCAAGCGTCCAACTCATACTACCACAACAACATCCACAACCAGAAGACCTACAACAGAGGATACTAGTACAACAGAGGATACTAGCACAACAGAGGATGCTAGTACATCAGGGGATGCTAGTACAACTGGGGATGCTAGTACAACAGAGTATGCTAGTGTAACAGAAGATAATAGTACAATAGAGGATATAAGTACAACACAGGATGCTGATACAGCAGAGGATACGAGTACAACAGAAGATTCTAGTACAACAGAAGATACTAATAGAACTGAGGATGCTAGTACAACAGAGGATTCTAGTAAAGCAAAGGATGCTAGTACAACAGAGGATATTAGTACAACAGAGGATGCTAGTACAACAGAGGATGCTAGTACAACAGAGGATACTAGTACAACAGACTATGCTAGTACAAGAGAGAACGCTAGTACAACAGAGGATGCTAGTACAACAGAGGAAATTAGTACAACAGATGATAATAGTATAACAGAGGATATAAGTACAACAGAAGATGCTGATACAACAGAGGTTACGAGTACAACACAGGATAATAGTACAATAGAGGATATAAGTACAACAGAGGATGCTAGTACAACAGAGGATGCTAGTACAACAGAGGATGCTAGTATAACAGAGGATGCTAGTACAACAGAGGATGCTAGTACAACAGAGGATGCTGATATAACAGAGGATACGAGTACAACCCAGGATGCTAGTTCAACAGAGGATGCTAGTACAACTGAGGATGCTAGTACAACAGAGCAAGCGAGTACAAGAGATGAGGCGAGTACAACACAGGTGGCGAGTTCAATAGAAGACGGGACTACAACAGAAGAGTCGACTACAATAAAGGAAGATACAACAACAGAAAAAGTAACTACCGTCAAAGAAGAATTGACTACAGGAAAAATTACTACAGTTAAGCCGAAACACACTATAACCAAACATACTAAAAAGTCGAAAACTAAATACACGAAAATACCTATAATGCCAAAATCAACTACACCAAAATCAACAAAACCACTAAAAACAAAAAAACCTAAACATACAAAATTAAGCACAACTTCTCGACCAATGCATAAAACAAAAACACCCAAGAGAACATTGACTACTGCAACAACAGAAGAAACACCAACTGAATTTCGGACCACTCTAGAAATTTCAACCGATGAAAGTACAACCACAGCAATAAGGTCTACCAAAATTCTACCTAAATCTACAAAACATCCCAAAACACCTAGAACCACAAGACGTCCAATCACAAGTTCGATAACCAAGCGTCCAACGCATACTAACACAACAACATCCACAACCAGAAGACCTACAACAACAGCAAGAACACCCCCTACAACCATGTCAACTACAACCTCAAAACACTCACATAAACAATCTCGCACCAAACCTCCAAAAAGAAAAACAACGCCCCCAGTTAAACAGTTCTGTGGGAAACGTACTTTTGAACACTTTACGCATGGAATCATTGAACTCACAGGGAAGTTGTTTTATGTGAGTAAACTTATTACAATATATTTATCCGTAATCATACAGCATTTCTACGATATTATTATTTTTCTTCAACTTTATTATTATTCCTTCACACCAACAGGAACTAGTAGCTGACAATCCTACTACCAGTGTAGTTGTATCGGTTCCAACGACCATGATCCAGTTAGGACAGATAGCACTTTACGCGGAAGGACCATCGAAAAGAGAACTCATGCATACACTCAACTTAAAAAACAATGATGAGGTATAAATAAAATTATGCCAATTCAATATTACCATCCCATACATTTGGATTTTCTTCTTGTATATGTTGTATGATATTTTCAGATACGCTGTAGTTTTCTGCAATTACTCAATTTTATTAATAATCAAGACGGAGTTGAATTACATATCTTTAGTGATGCCTATGCTAACAAACAGTATAGATTAAGTGACGAATTCATAGAAGATTCAAAAAATATATTCAATGCAGTTGCTCAAAACATTAACTTTAATAATCCTATGCAAGCTTCCAGGACTATAAACTATTGGGTAAATCTTACTGCTTTACTTATTATGTTTAGTATTTTTGTTCATAATACTAAAAAAATATAACTTTACAGGTTCAGAAGGGAACTTATAACAAGATACGAGACGTAGCTTTACCCGGTTTGCTAAATTCACAGACTCGTTTAATTTTCGTTAATGGGGCGTCGTTACAGGTAATTAAAGACTCGAAATTAGCAGGTTGGTATAATCATCGTATCATTGAAAATATATATTTCAGGGCACCTTACCGTTCAATGCAGCCGACACCAAAAATCGAACATTCCACATTACCCCTTACAAGTCTATTGAAATACCAACTATGTATCAAGAAGGAACATACCTGTATGCAGAATCGTATCTCAAGTCTAAGGTAACTGTAAATTTGCCTATTGAACAATAGTTTTACTCAACGCATATATTCAAATAAATGTGTTTATTTTCAGATTATAATGGTCCCATATCAAGGCGATGTGTTTAATTTACTTATAATCCAACCAGAAGGCAAACACGATAATATAAACCACTTGGTAAAAAAACTACAGAACCCATTCGTTTTCAAGAACATATTTAAGAAACTAAGACCTACACCTCTGAGCTTATATTTACCAATTATCAAGTTGAGTTCAACGCTTGACCAGAAAAGCCTTTTAATAGACGTACGTAAAAATTTAAACTTACTATCAAAATTGGTGATTCTTTGCCTCTGTTTGCTTTTAATCGTTAGCTTCACTAAAAATACTTACACTAATATTGAAATTACTAGGTACACGTAGAAAAAATCTTCAGCGCTAAAACATCGGGCATGAGTGGAATTTTAGCCGAAAATGATTCATTTTTCGTATCCACTACGGTACAGAAAACGAGCATAGAAATCACAGAAGGATCAGATATCCGCGCCACTAGAGGTAAATAAACTTTGTAATACATCATTTTAAATTCTACCAATGCACGATCTGCGTAATTTTTTGCAACTACACTATATTATAATATTATAGAGAGGATAGATTTGTATTTTTGTGGGTTTGTATTGAATAGGCTCCGAAACTACTGGACCGATTTCAAACATTCTTTCCCCGTTAGAAAGCTAAATGATCATTGAGTAACATAGGCTATATATTATACTAGCTGCCCGCCCCGGCTTCGCACGGGTAGACAAAATATTTGATAAAGTCTATGCTCCGAAACTAATGAACTTTGAAAAAACTGTCTACCCGTGCGAAGCAGGGGCGGGTCGCTAGTATTTAATACAGCTATTAATCTATACTATACTACGGAATTTAAATATTTTATTGCATTTACTTTTTCACGTTCCATTTCAGGGTCAACGTCACAGGTTATACGAGTGAATCGTCCTTTCATATATTACATAATCCTGGACAATATACCCATTATGTGCGGAATTTTCGCAAATTAAGGTGAATATATCAAACATATAGCAGATATAAGTTCACGTAATTGGTGCGAGTCATATGCGGTCACCCGTTTTTTAAATATTAATCTAACCTATAATGTCTCAGGGCTGGCCAAATGTCTCCCCCAATTCCTTCCAATGCTGCCTATCCCCTAGATTAATAAAAAAAAAATGTATTATACCTATTAGAAGCCAAACATACATATTTCATATTCTCAAAAATATAAATAAACCAACTACGTAAGCAATTGTTGTCACACAAGCGAATACATTTATTGTTAGGCCACGGTTGTCTGCACTAATTTGAAAGTGCACTCACTACCTAGTCTATTCTCATTCTGGTCAAAAGACCGCTCAATAAAGGAATGTACTATAAAGTAATGTATACTTTTCTTTTTATTCATGTATGGTATTATGCAAGCTGGAAATAAATAGGTATTTTCTTAACACCTTTTTATTTGAAAAAAAATCCTTTGTTATTACTGTTTTCACGTTGGTTATAAAACTTTTATGCTTTTATCTTCCTCTTATTATCGTCTTATTTTGGTCTCAATTACTATAACATCTCTTGTTCGTATTTTACTTTACCTATATTATTACAATTCTATAAATGTTTGGTAAAACTGAAACCTGGTCACCTAGATTAATCAACATCATACCTAAAATATTCAATGTACGTGAATGAGCATATTTTTATTTCAGAAGTCATGAAAAATTAATACAAATCACTAAAGTAATCCCAAATGAAATGTATAATTTTGTTAATAAATGAATTTAAATTTACATTCTGTATTTTATTTTTAACTAGCGGCCCGCGTCCGTGATGCGCACGGGTGGCAGTGTATTAAACACCGGCATTTCTTCTGTCGTAATTTCGTATCAGCCTGATGCGACGAGCATTCGTCGAGATTATATTAAAATGTAACAGATGCAATAAATACTTCTTTTAGCATGTATTATTTTATTTTTAATCCTAAAAATATTTGAAACAGTAATATAGATACAAAACATAATCAACTCAGTCACGCCACCCGTGTCGTGCCGGCGCGTGGGAATTGCTTGCTCGCCTAGTTGTTATCAGCGAGGCTGGACTTTTTCTCTTTAACTACAGAACCAATTTTTAAAATTATTCACAAGTAGAAAACTACATTATCCCTGAGATATAGGCTATATATTATACTGCACGCGAACGAAATCGCGGTGAAAATGCTAGTTACCAATATATTGATTTAAGTGTATTGAAAAACTAGTTCATCGTATAAGTTAAGTAGCTTACAAAAATTGTTAATGGCACTAGAGATAACGATAGGTATAGCGCACATGCCACTTTTGAGGGTACCGTACCGTACCCGAATGGTACAAAACCCTATTACTGTCCGTCTATTCGTCCGCCCGTCCGCTGTCTGTCAGCGGGCTGTATCTCACGTTCCGTAATAGGTAGACAGTTAAAAAAATTATAGAATATGTACTTCTGTTGGGCTGATTTCAACAGGTCTTTCATTGGCATATAGCTGATTTTATTGGGCGTAACTTGGGCTACTTATTAGGATTCCGCGCAGCAAATAAAAACCATGAAATTGTGAACAAAATCCGGACGGCCAGACTGATTTGAACAAAACAGGTAGCTGATACTATAAGGCGTAACTTAGGATTGATTTATTTGGGAAAAACTATCAGGGTTCTTGGCAACAAATAAAAAACCGATTATTTTGTAAAAAAAATCGTCCAAATGGTTGGACCAATTTGAACAGAACTTTCACTGGCAGGTAACTGATGCTATAACTCGTAAATTTTTGAATAAATATTAGGGTTCCGCGCAACATATAAACCCATGAAATTGTGAACAAAATCCAAAAGGTAGGACCGATTTGAACAGTACTATCATTGGCAGATAACTGATGATTTAAGGCGGCACTGGGTTAGTTTAGTTTAGAAAAATAATTAGGCTTCCGCTCAAGAAAAAATAAGCCCATGAAAAAATTATTCCACGCGTACGAAGTCGCGGACACAACTAGTGTTCAATAGAATTAGAGTTCGCGCAAAGATTGGCTGTAGTAATGACTGTGTAATGTCTCTAATGTGAGCTGTTAAATACGCGGTAATGTACCATATTATGTAACAGTCACAGTTCACGAAATTCTAATGACTACAATCCAACTGTTTTAGTATGTGACTTTTATTGACAAAAAAAACAGATTAAATTATTTACAAAAATATATCATATCCTACCTACTTATAGATAAAAGATCTGACCCAAACCGGAATCATGCGGGAGCGTGCCAAGAATGCTGGCATGTAATATATGCCTACGCTGAACGAAACGTGGAATCATACAACCGATTTTTCATTCAAATGTCATAGTCCAAGAGGCGGGAGACATTTTTGGGAAGGTGTTTGAGGCGTCGATTTTTTTTTCCGTTAGTTTGGAACTATTTGTCTCTGAAACTTCTTACATATATTTTGATAGGCCATTTACATTTTCGATTTATTTTTAATTAAGTATTTGGATTTTAGCTGTCACATTATCTTGTAACAGAAAGATGAGATGTCAGAAAAATGAAAAAATATTTATTTTAAATATTATATTAATAATAAACGCCAGAGTTTCCACTTTAAACAAATCTATATCTTTCCCTTCGGTAACGAAACCCTAAAAATGCAGACCGGGTTAAGAGTAGCACCGATTTTTTTATAAGTGGCCCATCACCGTAATTTAGATAGCTCTTTTTGGTTATCATAATATAAATATTAAAACGTAAAGCAAAACCTTTGACTCCTTTTTAAAAAAATTGCTCGATCGAAGGTGTATGCAAAAATTTGGCAGTTAAAGTTTATGTGCAGAATAAAGGTGGAAAGTTTTTTTTTAATACAGGTTAGAAATACATTACGCTCAACGCAACAAGCAGACTAACAGGCATTTATCACATAATACGTACTAAATTTTAAATGGATAGTGTATATAGGAACTATGTAGCTGACGCGGCCAAGAGAATACAACCGCTACGCTTCATCTTCTTCTTTAAGTTAGATGACCCGGCGAAGCGTTGCCCTGTCCATATGTCACAATACGACATCTTTCAAACTATTTCCTTTTTAATCTTAAAAAGTAAGTAGGTATGTCGCATAAATTGTTTATTTTTCACATTTTGCTCGAATTTCGATAACTTGGCGAACTCTAGACATCTCTTATTTATTTATCGACTATTTGTTGCCGAATAAAACTTTTGGCTCCTTTGAAAAAATAAATCAAAATCCTAACAGATTCAAATTATATGATATTTTTCCTATTTCAAATAATATTTATTGTCTACTCGAAAGAGGTTCAAGCCTTACATTACATACACCACCGTAATAAATTACACTTATGATATATGATTTATATATTGATAAATAGCAATTTGTTCAAACAATCGTTGACGATATTAATCATTCAAGGTAAAAAAAACAATTAAAAAATACCTATTCTTAATCATTCTTGTTTCAAACACAAATATAAAGTGTAATTATATTATACTAGCGGCCCGCCCCGGCTTCGCACGCGTATACACACACATTTATCAAATACTTTGTTTACCCGTTTTTAGACTTTTTCAGGCAATTTTATTTTTTTTACTTAATTAAAAATTAAATAATAGGTATATATTACCAAGTTTACGATCAACATTTTTACTTGTGTTTTTTATTGTAGTTCTTTTGACCTTAGCTAACTTCTTGAATACCTAACCATCGCAGCTATGACAATAAACCTTCGCAAACAATAACCAACGATACAATACAACACTAGCCAAATGTAAACATGACTCGTAACCAAGGAGTAGCGTGCATTTTTTTTGTGAAATATTATTGAAATCGATTGTTTTACAAATTAGAATAAAAATAAATTAACAAACTAATTTGACAGGTCTAAAAGTCTTGCTATCCCTTTCTCATGCGCGGGATTAAATAAGGATGGCAATATTTTTAGACCTGTCAAATTTGTAAAGTTTAGTAATTTTGAACAACAGAATTGGCACCAATATAGTTCTGTAAATAAAATTAACTAAGACAGCGATATCGGTGCACCAAACACGTCTAGTCTAGTCAAGACATGAAAACAGGTCTCATACGCGATATTAAATTGTTTATTTACCTCCCGACGTTTCGACCGAGTTGCATCGGCCGTGGTCACGGACTGAGTGTGTAGTTGTGTACGTCGCCTTCTTCTTGATTCGCGGGTAGAACGAATATTGTTATCTACCTACATATGAGTTTAAAAATTTGGGTCACGACATCCGTGGATACGTTTTTACATACATCGCGACGCGAACATTTTCCTAACACCGGATTCCACGCAGTAGAAAGCTTAAAACCACTCTCCCGATTGAAATTCTTGTGTTTCTTAATTTCAATGGCTTCACGAACATTTCTGGGGTAGAAGTGTCGATCTTTTGAAAGGATTTTCGGGTCGTGTAGTTCCATCCGGTGGTTAGGTCCTTTTTCCAAGATATGTTCCGCAATCGCTGATTTGTATCCCTGGCGATTCTTTATAGCCGCGATGTGCTCTTTTACCCGCTCTGCAATAGTCCTTTTTGTTTGGCCAATGTAAGAGCTCCCACAGCGATCTATCTTATATACGCCAGGTACTTGAAAGGGAATGACGTCTTTCGGTGTTATCATTTGGCCTGCCACTTTTGAAAATGGAGTATAAACGGTCTTAATAGAATATCTTGATAATATTGAGCCAACTTTGTCCGTCACTCCTTTATGTAGGGCATGAACGCCTATTGCCTATTCACGTCTGGTCGTTTTTCCCTCAGTCCGCGTCTTTTTTGTCCACTTCTCCCCATTCTGTATCCATTTTTTGCTAGCACCCTCTGAACATATGCCAGTTCTGATGGTAAATGTTCAGGGTCACAGAGATCATGAGCTCTGTTTATAAGGGATGTTGATATGGATTGTAAGTGGCGGGGATGATTTTGTGATGTGGCATTGAGATATCTGTCTGTGTGTGTTGGTTGTTCGCGTCGCGATGTATGTAAAGACGTATCCGCGGATGTCGTGAGTGTTGTGTGTCGGGACCCAAATTTAAAAACTCATATGGAGGTAGAAGAACAATATTCGTTCTACCCGCGAAACAAGAAGAAGGCGACGTACACAACTACAATCAGTCAGCCCGTGACCACGGCCGATGCAACTCGGTCGAAACGTCGGGAGGTAAATAAACAATTTAATATCGCGTATAAGACCCGTTTTCATGTCATTACTATGTGTTTAAATCGCGAAAGTTTAAAAAACAGTAGTCTAGTAAAGCATGCATTCACAGTAAGGGCATACAATTTATAACGAAAAGTTATATAAATAAAATTAAGACTAACACCTAAAGACAATGAAATATTTGATATATTGATATAAACATATGCTATCGGCCCATACATTATAGCTTGTATATATTGAAACAAGTGCACGAAGTAGAACCGTATACAAAGCTATAAAAGAGATAATCCATGATACACACTGCAGTAGTTGTTGGCAGCGATGAGGGTACATTTACTGTTGGTCGTCGTGGCAAACGCAATCATCGTAGTATCATCAACTGGTAATTTAAATAGCTTATTTAACATCTTGATAGTAATTAAATTAAAACTCAGCCAGGAGCTCAGCTTCGAAGCCCGTGCCGTAAAAATAATATGAGGAAAGCCTGTTTTAATAGTCGGTTTGTAATTTCTTATACACATTTTAGTGCAGTATCGCTCCGCAGCTAAAAGTGAATGTTATACGTCAATCGTAATTAAATGACTAGGTATTCAATAGTCAGTGTTGTAATTTCCGAATTTAAGAATTTACTCATGAGTTAAAATTTAATAATAACATTTTATATTAAACAACCTCTGCAGGTACCTCATCTTCAAGCATTGCTACCAGTAGCAGCAATTCCAGCCTTAGTCACTCTGAAAGTGAGAGTTTTTCAACATCAAATTCTCAGACCAGCTCGACCAGCAATGACTCGAAATCTGGCAAGAGAACTTGTGGAGGTAAGAACTATTAAGCTTAAGTTTTTGTAAACTAGGCTCTTGGAATATCATTTTTAGTCGCATCTAGAACATTTATAAGTATTTTCTGTAGTTAATCCGGAACGTTATGCCAATGCCGCCTCAGTTCCGGATTTTGTACGAACCGTCCATTAAAAATCTATTATGACTTAAACACAAATAAATAAATAAAATAAAATAAGCCTTTATTGCTGCTCAGATTTTTACATTGCTTTTAGAGTTTACAATCTTAAGTTGTTAAATTTATATACATATAATATGTTCTGTTCTTCACATCGGCAACCGGTTCAAAATCTCTTGTCCATTAACAAAGGCCTCCTCTAAAGATGTCCATTTAGTTCTATTTTTGTCTAGATTGTTTTATACCGCTATGGTGACACACAAGCATAGGTACTCCCCGCCTGATGGTAGACGATTATCGGAGCCTATGGACGCTTGCAACACCAGGGGCCTATATGTGTATATTATCTGTGACCAGAGGTATCACTCGCGCGTTGCCGACCCTTCAGAAATCTCCTCACACCCTTCTTGTACTCCTTAGGGAAAATCGCGACAGGGAACTTATTTCACTATTTGATTGTCCTAAATAGTATATTGAGTTTTTTTGTATATTCGTTACAACTTACAGTGAAGCTTTAGAAATATCATTAAAAATAGAAACAGCGAAACGTTGATAAATCTAAAGGAATATAAGTATTTTTTATTTATATTAATTACGGCAACGTGATACTGACAAAGTCTTTTTGCCACTTTTTGGCTCCCTGGTATCACTGACTGCAAAATACAGCTGTCTTTCCGGATGCTCAATAAAATTTACGTTTTACATTATTACAGTACAGGGGCATGGAAGAAAATGCAGTAAGTTGACAAAAAATTATATAATTACCTTAAAAAAATGTTTTAAATAATATGATCTAATCATAAGTACATACATACATAACGCCATGTCCCTCACGAAGTATATCTATTAGCAGTTTAGATTATTTTATTTTTTAATTTAAGGTAGGTTAATAAATATTTTTTTACCTTTTTTAAAAGTAGTTAATCTCCTGAAATTTGAATATTATGAGCTCCATCGAGAATCAACATATTTAATCCCTTTCAAATATAATTGCATATTTAAGAAAAAAAACGTTGTTCCAATAATTGTTTTGAACATAAGTGTTATTTATAGGGAAACACGAAAGGTACGTCGATTGCGTAGAAGCACTGTGTCAGCCGCAAACTTGTGACGATCTGGGCTACGATGTGCCATGTCCTATCTTGGGCCCTGACGACATATGCCCTGGAAAACCGGGATGCGTTTGTCGTGAGAACTACGTCAGGAATCACAATGGAAAGTGCATACGTAAAGAGAAATGTCGTAAGTACCTATCTCTGTTTAAGTAACATATATTAATACCTGTGTTCAAAGGAATTGTTCGACATAATGCCAGCGGCATAATTCTACCACCTACCACATATTGGAACCGAAATGGTCTCGCACGGCGCGGTTCCAAAGGAGTTTTCTCCCACACTTAATCAAATTGTGGAATGAACTCCCGCCGAGGTTTTCCCAAAGGAGTACAGCATGGGGTTCTTCAAGAAGAGTGCGAAGAATTTTTTTAAGGATGGGCAACTCGCGAATTATACCCCTAGTGTTGCAAGCGTCCATAGGCTACGGTGACCGCTTACCATAAGGTGGGCCGTATGCTTGTTTTTAAAGATATAATAATGATATAAATCACTGAAATTATATTTTACTTTAAGTTATCCTATTTTTACGCGGGCAGAGTTGTGTGTGTTGTCTATACTAATATTATATAGAAGTATATATATATATTTTGCTTGTTGTTATTTATACGGTAATCGCCGGATCACCTGAATCGATTAAAAATCAACCAGTATCCCTGAGTAGAATATTAATTTAAATGTATTCTGAGCTACAAATACAAGTATCTACTTTTACCTTAGTATAATATATTTTTAGCCTCATGCGGTGGTGATCCAAACGCCGTTAGTGGATGTGGTACCAACTGCGGTAGGCTGTGCTCCAACTATAATCAAACTGATGTGGCCTGCATACTCTCTTGTGACACCAATGGCTGCGATTGCAAGAAAGACTACGTTTTTGATGACATTAGGACTAAGAAGTGTGTTTTTCCTGAACAATGTCGTGAGTACATATTTATTTATTAGGAAGATTTACAGCAGTTTAAAATCATACATGTTATAAATCAGATATTACTATTGTCTGAAGAAATCTGGTTCTACAAGGTAAAATCGACGGTCTATTCCCACTAGCTCAGTTGCGACTCCTCTTTTTGTTGACATTAACCGACTTAAAATGTAGCCTATGTTACCCGGGTCTACAATAAGGAATCGATTGACACCTTACCTTATTTATCCGAATCGGATGATTAGCTTAGGCACTATTCGCTCTCAGAAACCAAATTGAGCTTACTTGCCACAAACCAGAACCCTTAGTTTTGGCTCCACCATAATCGGGTAATAAAAAAGCTCAACTATCTTCTTGTAGCGACGACGACGGTTTGTAACAAACCAAATGAAGTGTATGACTTATGCCCTGCCCCTTGTCCTCCGAGAAGATGTGATGTCAACGAGGCTTTGATCCTGTGCGCTGTCTCTCCACAACCTGGTGATCCTGAGTGCGAGCCCGGATGCCGATGCGCTGATGGTTTCGTCAAAAATGCTACGGATATTTGCATACCCAAGGAAGAGTGTCGTAAGTTTTAAAGACGCCTTATACTGAAGAAATACTTTACTCAACTCAATTTGGTTTCTGAGAGCGAATATTGAAAATGATGAAATGATTTTGCCATACTATTTTGTAATTCCAATGCGTTAAAATATAAAATTAAAATGGATGGAATAGAAATAAGGGGTACCGGACTGGAATGTGAAAGATTTTTTACATGCAAGCTTGTTAGATATTATTATGATGTTTTTGATTGGCCCTATCGATCGGTCCCATAAATTAACAGACTATTATTCTTTCGATTTCGCGTTGGTGTCGCTTCGGTCCGATTACCGACTGAGACAAGGGCTTTTTTAAAAACCTGTGAGAGTATTCTGACGACGTATTTTTAGAAATAAATAATAATCTTTTTTGTCATAAAACATGTTTACAAATAATAGTATCCCCTGTCTTCTGAGCTTTAAATTAACAATTTTGACAATAAGTATATTAGAACCTAATTAATATTCCATATGCCTGATAGCGGTAAATGTGTGTGTCTGTGTGTGTGTGTGTGTGTGTATGAGAGAAAGTGTGAGTAAGTGGGTGTGTATGAGGTAGTGCGTGTGTGTGTAGTGTGTGTGTTTGAGTTTTAGTTTTAGTTTTAAGTTAGAAATAAATAAATATTTTCATTTTTATATTTATTCCAGCCTGTGTATATTATGTATGTGCGTTTGTGTTCCAGCAACATGCCCAAATCCAAACGAGGTATACGACACATGCATAGCTCCGTGCCCACCAAGGAGATGCGATGTAGACGACAGTACTATTAGATGTGCCGCTCCTCCAAAAATTGGTGACCCTGGGTGTGAATCGGGTTGTAGATGTGCTGATGGATATTACAGAAACGACCAAGGAGTTTGTGTTACGAAAAACGAGTGTAGTAAGTTGTTGCACGAAATTTATAGGTACATACTTTCAATATGGCCTTGAAGAGAAAAGGTCTTGCTATAAGGCCGCCATGTGTATACGTCTGTTTTTAAAATTTCTACATGCTGGGCAAAAAAAATTTTTTTTTATCCGTCATTTTGTTATTATTTGTATTATATTCAAGAAATATTTAGTTTTATCATTGCGAGCTAAGCGTGATGACTTCTTATAGCAAAAAAAAGAGGTTTAATTATATTTTGAACGAAGGTTGGAGCATCATTGCCCTGGTCTGATCTCAAAAATTTTTGGTCTGCACCACATCTTACCCAAAATGACTGTTTACCTGCCATCTGGACATCAAAAGCAATTTTAACGAAGGATAAATGAGTTCTCAGACCTTTATCGATTGGCAAATATATCAATTTAGACATGAAATAACAAATAACTTACAATATACAAGTAAAGTAAAAAACATATTTCTTCCACATAAACGCAGGCAGGGTATTCCTCGCCCACTTAGACACATCACTGGTTTCTAATTTATATTCACATTTCTTCTATGTTGACGAAACAATTTTAAGCAACAAATGTAGAATATGTAGAGTAGGTTTAATTGTATTGATATTTCACAGCCTCGTGCGGGGATGATCCTAATGCACAGCCCGGTTGCGGTATTAACTGCGGCAGGCTCTGCTCTAATTATAACAAAGGCCCCGTCGCTTGCACTGCCCTCTGCAAGTTAAACGCATGCGACTGCAAGCCTGATTATGTGTTCGATGAAAATACTAATAAATGCGTACTTCCTGAGGAATGCAGTAAGTATACATTGTTAAATCATATATTAGAACCAGTACCACCACGTTCTGTCTTAACTTATATATACATACCTTTTTGTGTTAATAATCAACTCATTTGTAATTAAAATCTTTATAACATCTCTTCTTAAAGTACTCGAAGACTACTAAGTTGACATGTATTTAGGGTTCCACACCCGAAGGTTAAACAACGGGACCCTATTACTAAAACTCCGCTGTCCGTCCGTCCGTGCGTCCGTCTGTCCGACTGTCTGTTTGTCAGCGGGCTGTATCTCATGATCCGTAATAGGTACACACTAAACAATTTCACAGAATGTGTATTTCGGTTGCTACTATAACAGCACAAAATAAAAATAAATAAAACATTAAAAGGGGCTCCCCTACTGGAACTAAGTGTTTTTTCCTTGAGTACAAAACCCTTAGTTTGCGAGTCCAACTCGTACTAGGCCGTTATATTTTGTTAAAAAAAAACTAATCAGTTTTTTCTTAAAAACCATATTTATCAAATATGTTGTTGATGTACATAATTATACTTAATATTATTATTATTAAGGGTTAATTTATAAAACTACATGTCTTGCGTACTTTCTATACAAATTTAGTAAAAATACAAATTCGAGATTTATTAAAAAACTTTCATTATTTGAAACCGATTACATAAGAGGGAATCGGATGATTGTAGCGATCGGAAACGATTATAATTTCTTCTCTAGGAAACATGACCACCAACACCTTAGGAATAAGAACACGACACATAATAATTACTAACTACATATTCAAGTTGCTTTTAGTAATAGAAAAAATGTTTTCTTCAGCTGTTTTTTAATTAAAATTTCAGCTCCAATTTGCGGTCAATATGAGGAGTACTCAAGTTGCATCAACGGGGGTTGCGGACCGAAAAATTGCAGTCAAATAGGACAACCCGTGAAGTGTCTAAAAATTCCTGCAGAAAGTTGCATAAAGGGCTGTAAATGCCAAGAAGGCTTTTTGAGAGCAGACAATGGTAATTGTGTGCCGGAAAAAGAATGTCCAGGTATGTCTCACTTGCCATTCAGGATTTATAAAGAGGTTAAAGTAGTATTTTCTTAAGTGTTGTCCTCTAATCCAAAACATATTATTATGATAATCTATTTATCATAAGATTGTTTAAAACAACTACAAATAAACACGAATTGCGATAAGAAAATTAAACACATAATTTGAGTGCCTTTATTTCATCTTTCAAAATTGTGTACCATGATGTTACTTTCTTCAGGTATCTGCACTGGGGAAAATGAAATTTATGAGCCCTGTCCAGTAACTTGTCCACCGCAAACCTGTAGGAGTATCAATCAGACGTACCACTGCCCGTTAATCAGCCCTGATTCCGACAATTGTCATGGTGCTTGTAGATGCAAGCCTGGGTACTATAGAAACTATCTCAATCAGTGCATATCGGAAAATAATTGTTGTAAGTTACATTTTTGAAAGCTCAGTGAGTTCTTTTCAAGCTGTAATACATATTATTAACATCGATGTCAATGATACAGTGAAATGCACGGGACCAAACGAGTACTATTCTTGCGGCGGCGCCTGCGACAATGTTTGTAAAACACTGAGTGAACAGAATCAGACCAACTGCCCGATCATCAACATCAAGTGCAACGAAATGTGTTACTGTGAAGAAGGCTATGCACGAGACGAAAACAAAATCTGTATACCTATTGAACAATGCAAAGGTAAAAAATGGATATTCTATCTACACTAGTCTACATCTACACTAATCTACATCTACATCTACACTAATATTATAAAGAGGAAAGATTTGTATTTTTGTATTATTGTATTTTTGTGGGTTTGTATTGAATAGGCTCCGAAAATACTGGACCGATTTCAAAAATTCTTTCACCGTTATTAAACTTAATTATCACTGAGTAACATGGGCTATATATTAAACTAGCTGCCCGCCCCGGCTTCGCACGGGTGGACAAAATATTTGATAAATGTCTATACTCTGAAACTAATGTCTACCCGTGCGAAGCCGGGGCGGGCGGCTAGTACATAATATGTTGACTCGGTTCAATTGTAAGGATCCCAAATCTAATTGTATTGGCCTCGTTTTTTCGTATACATATAATCACGCACGACGAGCTGAGAATGTGTTTTCAACCGACTTCAAAAAAAAGGAGGAGGTTCCCAATTCGACTGTATGTTTTTTTTATTTTTTTGTATATTTGTTACATTACTCCGCCAATTCTTTTCTCTCGATTTTGATGATTCTTTTTTTGTTTGGTAGGTCATACTTCAGAGGTGGTAAAAATCATAGGTACCAGGTGTTGACAGCAATTGTCACATTGGATTTTAGTGATGTTATATGATTATGATATGGACCAATAATAATTCACATAATAGTTAAACTGTATTACTTTGCTCGAATTCGAAGGGAATTGTAGCTGACTTTTGAACCAAAGTCTCGATGTGTTGAACGCATGCACACAGACAGGAAACGCTTTACAATTACAGGTCCTTTTTGGAACTACAACTGCTGCATTATCTGGCGTGACTCTTACCATCAAGGGAATGACTTATTCCTTTCATCACCTAGTTAAAAAAAACTATAACCATTATGTACTATTGTGTTGCATAGAGTCGCTCTAATTGTGTGTCCGGTCCTGCATTTAACTCTAATACGAAATAAGTCGGTTCCTTACCCTATTCTTTTTATTTTTCCAGTACCTCAATGCGGCAAACACGAAATATACGTCGAATGCATATCCTCAAATACCATTCAAAACTGTTCCCAGCTTGGATATCCATTTGACTTATCCGATGATTCTGGCTCTTGTACAGGAGGACCTGGATGCGTCTGTAAACATAATTATTTAAGGAATGATCAGGGAATTTGTGTACCTCGAAATGAATGTCGTAAGTTAATGTGAATATATACGAATATTAATTTCCAAACATTAAAACTAGATTAAGAACACACAGGAATTTAAAAAAGTGGTATAACAAAAACTTTATTAGTGGGGCGAGTGTGACAGATATTTGAAACCAATTTATTATCATCCTTTTTTATAAACTCTTTGGAGTTTCGCCCGGCTTATGACTAGATGGCCATTCCGCGTAGCACGCACTACGCGCGAACATCGACGCTCCAAGCCTGAATGGCGAGGAGTCTCGATTGTACGTATGCGACGATTATCTTTTAAGGTTGGATACGTAGACTGTTCGACGAACCACCATGCGCCATCACGCACCGCGGTCTGAGCTCACTCGCCTTAGAGTATATTGTTTCCTAATTATGCATTGTACATTATAGGAACATTGTAGTAAGTTTCTTACAATATTTTTTATACTGTTAGTGATAAGATTCCTATATTAATATCATTACGTAAAATGCTTACTTCGAAAATCGGAATCAGACTAAATCAAAATTGCAGATAAAACCATTGTAGATTATGAAATTGTCATCAGTGGCACTAAAACCTAATTTCAATAGGAATAACTATACTAGTAATTAATAAAATAAATTATTTCAGCCCCTGCCTGTACAGGACAAAATGAGGTTTATGATCCTTGTCCACCCAAATGTCCACCTCAGATATGTGAAAGCATATACTCAAGATATAATTGTCCACTGGAGTTAGTTAATCAAACCTGTACCGGAGCTTGTCGGTGTCAGTCAGGTTATTTTAGAAACAAAAACAATCAGTGCGTATCGACTGATGACTGTTGTAAGTTCAAACTTTATTTACATCACAAGTAAAGTAATTTAATACATCAACACCTTCACCAAAATCGTCATCATTTTAGCTTCGGAATAAGCCAATATATTGAATACCCGATTATTACAAGAAAGTACCATCCGACCTTTACCGCCCATTTTATAGTTAAAGTCGGTTAACTGGGTAGCATTTGATTGACTTCCAACATTTGCCAATTACGGCAGCCGGGACCGACGACAGCTCATCATCCTCTACGAAACACGGAGGGGACAAATCCAACTATTGACTATGGTTAAAAGATTGCTTAACTTGGCTCGGTAAAAGTTAAATCAAAATGTTAATTTACATGTTATTCCTCAATGGTTGGCCGCTGCTGTTGCAACTCCTGCTTCCGGCATCTGAGGTACTCTTCAAGCGCTGGAAATATGCCTGTCTTGGTCTAGAGCACACATTTTCTGCGTTTGCGGTTAAAGCTTTGGGTCCTTGGGGCCTGGATGCTCTTCATATTTACAAGGCCTCTCGTGACAGGCGTGCTGGAAACATATCCGCTCAGGGAATCAGCATTGCTATCCGGTGTGGCAATGCTGCCAGCATTCTTGGCACGCGCCCACGTGTTTTGGTTAGATCTTTTATCTATCACTTGGTAGTTAAAGATTTCATATAATGCAAATATGATAATCAATATGTATATTGTATGTCAATAAAAAAGTTAAACTATTCTTGGTTATACAGTGAAATGCACGGGACCAAACGAGTACTTCTCTTGCGGCGGCGCCTGTGACAACGTTTGTAAAACACTGAGTGAACAGAATCAGACCAACTGTCCGATCGTCAACATCAAGTGCAACGAAATGTGTTACTGCTTAGAGGGTTATGCACGTGACGAAAACAACATTTGTGTACCTATAGACCATTGCAAAGGTACGAAACAAATATTTATGTTTGTAACACAAAATTACATTGTATTTATGCCCGCGAGCAAGGTTAAATAGGTTTGCTGATTGATCGATTGATCATGTGTGACCATGACATTAGTAATGTCATGGTCAATGCCACAAGCCTCCCCACATTTAGCATTTACATACATATATATATCGTCACGCCAAGTACCTTTCGGGGTATGCAGAGAATATACAGCGCTCTTTTACTCTCGATTTTCACACCTCATTTGGCTCTCTTAAAGTTAGCAAAAGATTGCTAACTTTGAGAGAACTTTGTGTTTGCCCGCCGTTTCCGACTTCACGCTACCTTTTAACTACTCATCAATAAAAAAACAATATTTTATTTATAGTGTCATGCGGTGGAGATCCAAACGCACAACCTGGTTGCGGCCAAAATTGTGGTCGGCGGTGTTCCAACTACAATAAAGGTCCAGTAGCGTGTGCGTTAGTTTGCAAGGAAAATGGATGCGACTGCAAACCGGGTTACGTATATGATGACAATATAAAGCAGTGCGTTCTACCAGAAAATTGTAGTAAGTGAAAAATAATTTATCAAAACTAATGACCGTAGATATTATGTTCCTATGAAACATTCATAAAATAATATTTATAGAATCGAAGAATTCACATTTTACCATCGCCCAGACCGAACTCTGCTGGGCTTGAATTTTCCTTTCTTAGTGGATACCTATTATATTATCTGCTCTTAGCCTACACGCTGTACGGAACCTGTCAAATTGTATATACTTTTTTCGAGAGTATTACGAGTTTAGAAATGGATAGATCGTGGGTATTCTTTTAAAGATAAGTTTTAATTGCATGAGAAATTAAATACTTAATATTGACTGACTGTATCTAATTGTACTACAAAACTATTTTACATGTATGATTTAATTTCTTGCAGCTCCTGTTTGTGGATACAATGAAGTCTATTCTGACTGTATAGAGGCCAATTGCAAAGCCCAAACCTGCACTCAATTGAGACAATCGATCCCATGTCCGAGAATAGACCCATCTAAATGTACTAAAGGTTGCCTTTGTAAGGAAGGATATGTGAGAAGTAATGGCACATGCATATCAGAAAATAAATGCCCATGTAAGTGCATGTTATTTGTTTTTAACAATAAAAATATAGCGGAAGTAAACAAGGTAGTGGAAAGACGGATAAGTCCGAAGATAATTTTAGAAATATTTGACACCTTAATGTTATAAAACGTACTCTAGAATGTTTTGAAATTCACTACGTGATACATAAATACGGATAATTTTATATTTTTCTCTATTTTTTTGCTTACATAGAGGGAAGAGGAAAATTTACAAGTAATTTAAATAATTATTTATCGTTAGTTCCTAGAGCAAAGACAGACTGTACCGCACAAGTAATAATATATTGTAATGATGTAGTTTATTAACTTCGTTTTGTTTAGTTTAGAAATAACGTATACTTTTTCATTCACAAAATTATTTACAGCCTGTGGAGAGAACGAAAGAGTCGAAGACTGTCCAACAAAAACATGTGACGTAGAAAACTGCTCACAATTAGGATATCCATTAAACTGTGAGGCCTCAGACGATACCGAGAAGTGCCCAGTAGCACCTGTCTGTGTTTGTATCGACGGATATGTGAGGAACAAACGCGGCAAATGTATACCAAAAGACAAATGCCGTAAGTATTGAAATTGAAAGATGTACATTGCATAATAGTATTATAAAACTGAACTGACTAAGCAGATGGTATTGGAAGACTGCTGAATCCAAATAAGTGTTGTACTTTGCCTGTAAGTATGTGTTTAAGCAGCAGACCAAAGAGCATCAAAAGGAAAACCATTACGAAATACTAATTAATCATGACCTCGGCAAAGGTATCGATTTGTTAATCATATTTTTACACTATCAAATGCAGATGAAGAAGTAGCGATTTGTTCTAGCTTCATGCGGAGGAGATCCAAACGCGATATCAGGTTGTGGAGTGAACTGCAACAAACGTTGTTCTGACCTAAATGGTAAACCTAAAGGCTGCATCAGAATTTGTTATCCAAACGCTTGTGACTGCAGACACGGATATTATTACGATGAAATTACCAAAAAGTGTGTTAAACCAGAACATTGCCGTAAGTTGACTTACCGTTTATATAATAAAAAAGTAAGAAAGAAAGAAAAACATTTATTCATAACAACACAAACATATACGAAAGGAATACAAGTGTAGAAGAACATAGTGTCATTATGAAACGGTCCCAACTCAGCATGTGCTGGATGTCTTGTGAAGGACAACCAGCGCTGATCTTCCGTTGGGACCGGATGGATAATGTTTTCTGTATTATCAGTAATTACAAACTAATTGTAAGTTACACGAAATTATTTATGTTTTGAACCCCTGAAATATCATCATAGATTTCTTCAATTACTTTTTTCGATAACAATATATTTTCATTATTTTTTTATACAACCACTACGACTTGATGTTATCAATTCCACTTAAACGTCTTTTTTTCTCAGCACCTCAATGTGGTCCGAACGAAAAGTACACACAATCCATCATGCCGGCCGCATATTTCAACACCCCCACTTAACAAAATCAAGTACATTTTATTTTTATCAATAAACCAAAAATTGCTAGAAACTCATAATGTTTTTTTTTACATAACCCCATAGTATATCTGCGGGTATATTGAAGACTACTTAGTTGACATGTATTTAGGGTTCCACACCCGAAGGGTAAACAACGGGACCCTATTACTAAGACTCCGCTGTCCGTCTGTCCTGTCAGCGGGCTGGATCTCATGATCCGTAATAGGTACACACTAAAAATTTTCACAGAATGTGTATTTCAGTTGCTACTATAACAACACATAATAAAAATAAGTAAAAGATTAAAAGAGGCCCCCCTACTGGAACGTAGTGTTTTTGTCTTTGAGTACCCTTGGTTTGCGAGTCCAACTCGTACTTGGGCGGTTTTTTAAGACGTGTAGATATTTTGTAAAAAAAAAAAACAGTTTTTTCTTAAAAACCATATTTATCAAATACGTTGTTGATGTACATAATTATACTTATTATTATTATTAAGGGTTCAATTATAAAACTACATGTCTTGCGTACTTTCTATGCAAATTTAGTAAAAATACAAATTCGAGATTTATTAAAAAACTTCCATTATTTGAAACCGATTACATAAGAGGGAATCGGATGATTGTAGCGAGCTGAAACGATTATAATTTCTTCTCTAGGAAACATCACCACCAACACCTTAGGAAAACACGACACATAATAGAGTTTTAACTAACAATAAAACATACCTATTATTCTTCCAACGATATCCGGAATCCATCTTGAGTCAAGCACCTGTCTTTTACGGTATTCGGTCCCTTCATTTCCTCCCTTCCGCCTTCTGGCTCCTCCCTCGCTTTGATTTTGGCGGGCCAAATGGCGTCGTTATTTGTTGTGCGCGGCTTTTAGTTCATTATACCTACTCACGATGGTACCAGGTAGACATTGCCTGGATTCCGGATATCGTTGAAAGAATAATAGGTATGTTTTATTGTTAGTTAAAACTCTCTATTATTCGTTCCGTGCCGATATCCGGAATCCATCTTGAGTGACGTGTTTGTTATCTCCTGGTAGCCAAAATTTAATGATGCTATAATGTGTTAAAAGATAAATAAAGAATATACACACAGCATTTATCAAAATGTGTAATCGACATATCCTTTTATTAACTAATTAACAATCTATATATTAATCACATGAAAATAAACAAACTATTACCGCACTGGGTCAAAGAATTTTGATAAGGACTCTGAATTACAATCAAAACTTTGATTATTTACTTCTTTTTGATAGTAAGTTCTAAATGTATTTTCCTGTTTCCAATTACCAGTTGCTAATATTTGATCAATAGGAAACTTTTCTAACCAGTTGAGGGTCGCGACTGCAGAACGTACAGACCCGGGCGGGGCTTCGATACCCGCATCTCTTAGCACGGATTTTATCCAACCTCAAATCACCGTTCGGGATGCTGCCTTAAGCTCTCCTCTAGTAGTTATAAAAAGTTCGCTTAAGTTACCTGATTTTCGACGATCCTGTGAAGATTTTAGTAATTGTCTAGTCCAATAGACACAGTCAAGATTTTTGTTTGGATGTACCTTCAGTCTCCATCCCGATTGTCGGTAGTGTACG
Organism: Falcaria lacertinaria; assembly: GCA_951449985.1. Classification (NCBI taxonomy): domain Eukaryota; kingdom Metazoa; phylum Arthropoda; class Insecta; order Lepidoptera; family Drepanidae; genus Falcaria; species Falcaria lacertinaria. Next base: position 4,390,867 of record OX602113.1, on the reverse strand, counting down.
GTATCAGTCTTAGACCAAACCGTGGCCAAAAAACAATAGCGTTACCTTCATCTATGTAATTTTCAGTATTAATTCCCAGTAGAGTGAGATCATAAACTCGACGTCCAGATGCTAGTAACAATAATATTGCGGCACGACGAGAAACACTATAGAAATTATTTTCGTCTGGTGTATTCTTCTTTAGATATTGTAATAATGATTTCACATCCCAGGTGGGTGGCTTGGGACTCTTCTCCTTTGCAACTGAAATAGCTTTAAGTATATTTTTAATAAAAAAGTTTGATGATAATTTTCTGTCACCATTAATATTAGAAAATGTACAAATCACAGATTTATGGACCAAAATTGTCCTGTAAGCCAAACCTTCACAATTGTGAAAATATGCCAAGTAACGGGCCACTTGATCAGGCCTAGGGTCCCAGTAAGAAATGTTTTGAGGGATGCACCACTTCTTCCATTTATTCCAAGCAGGCCTGTATGTGTTCATAGTCGATTTCCGCCAACTTGACATTAGTAGGGATTTTTCTTGATCTGTCCAATCCTTAATATCATTTATCCACCCAAAATCAGCTTCTTCGCGGCTTCTAGGTGGATGTGCTGTACCTGTGGCGGGTGCATCCCGGTTCTCGTGTCGACTAGAACTTGTGAAAGGTTGGGAATAAGGTACGGTTCTTGCAAGGAGCGGTTCTGTATGTCTGCTCTCCAGAATACCCTTTTCCATTTGGGGGCAATTAAAATGTAGCGACCTCTTGCTGTGTTCAGATGAGATAGTACCTGGGGGATCAGGTTTGGTGGAGGAAACAGCCACGCCAGAGTGTAGTTCCACTGCCTCAGGAAAGCGTTGTGGAAAAGCGCTATTTTGTCTTGAGTGTTCTTTTGTGTTGCCATGGTCGTTAAGTGCCACTCTGGGCAGGCCTTGCCCCGCGAGAGAGCATCTACCTCGCCATTGAATCTTCCGGGAAAGTACTGAGCTGTAAGGATTATATTGTAATGATCCATTACCGTCAATAGTTGCCGGGTTAGGTCCAGAAGTCTTTTGGATCTGGTTCCACCCTCCTTGTTTATGTAGGCTACGACCGTTCGGTTGTCCGTTTGTAACAGGATGTGAGCATTGTGTAGTTGTCGAATCTCCTGCTGAATGGCTGCAAAAACTGCATACATTTCCTTGAGGTTCGCATGCCAGGAGAATTGCCGTTCTGCCCACTGTCCCGACATCTTTATGAATCCTAACTGAGCGCCCCAACCGAAGTCCGAGGCATCCGTGGTGAGCAGATGAGAAACGGAGTCCCGGTGTAGCGGTAGAGAGCCTTGAGAGGCCTTCTGCCACCATAAAATTTCGGTAATAACAAGTTTTGGTAAAGTTACCTGTCTGTAGGGGTGTGCTTTGGAAAGTTGTCGGCTGTAGTACTGCAGCGTTCGACAGTGTAGCCGTCCTCGGCGCACCACGTAAGAGGAAAAGTTGAGTCGCCCCAGGAGGGACTGGGCCTGTTTGAGGGACCAACTGCCTTTGGACACCTGTTTGTGAAGTACCTTGCGTAGCGTCAGGTACTTTGGTTCCGACAGGGACCTTGTATTGAGTTGGGTGTCCCAGGTAATTCCAAGAAATTCGAGGCGTTGTGTCGGAACCAGTACAGATTTGTTGAAGTTGATAGTCCATCCAAGCCTTCTCATCAGATCCACCATGAAGACGATGTGTTCGCTTAAAACCTGGTAAGACTGATTTACAAGCAAATCGTCGAGATAAACCACGCACCTGACCTTGCGCTGCCTCAGGTATTCTGCGATCCAGTTTGTCACTGATGCAAACGTCCGTGGTGCTGATGAAAGTCCGAAGGGGAGACGTGTCATTTGCAGTAGCTCGCCATTGTAGTTGAGCCTCAGGAACCTTCGGTGTGCTTTGGCAATCGGCAGATGAAAGTATGCTTGGCTCAAGTCTACTTTTACCATCTGACTGGATGGTAAAAGTAGACTTGAGTAGTAGCTTTCTGTAAAAAACTTGTCATTCGAAAGTGACTGAAAAGTTGAAACTTCCTCGGCTTGACAAATTTGTTCAATTGTTTGAGATTGAAGATAGGGCGCAGTGAACCGTCTGTTTTTGGAACTAGAAAGAACGTTGACAGGTAGCTGGAACTGATGCTGGCTCTCTCTAGCACATGCAGGTCCAACAATTCTTTTATTGTTTGTGTCATTTGCCTGCTCTTTTTTGTTGCAGTTTTTCACTATAGATTGATGTGGATAAATTAGGGGTGGTTTCATTGCGAATGGAATACGCACTCCCTTTAGTAATTTGCAAATATGATCGGGGGCTCCTAGATTTTTCCATACATGAATATATTGATTTAGACAACCCCCTCGAAATTTGTTCGAGACATGCACGATTGTTTCTAGTTTGATAGTGAGATCCGAGTTTCTTACCTTTTGTATAGCGCTTGAGTTTGGTATTAGGTGCCGCCCGGATGCTAAGCATTTTTGTGTGATTTCTGAATTTATCTTTGGGGGCTGCAGTATTCCTAAGAAAAAGGTTATTGTCCATCTGTCTGCTTGTAGATGGCTTAGGATTTCTATCGTAGACACGCTTCATGTTAGCAGTAGTTCCTGTTTTGGTCTGTGAACAAGTTGTTAGTTTTTCTACCCCTCCAATTTTTTGCAGGTAAGATGTCAGAAGACTGTCGTCAAAAAGATTTTCTGCACTCGGAGGTATCTTTTGTAAAGCTCCACTATGATATTCCTCAGTAATTTGTTTTAATACACATTCTCGCCGCAAATTAATACAATCGACCCTCCTACCACAACATATTTGTAATATATCGTGAGTCACCTTAGTATACTTTGAATCATTATTAAATATTTCTTCTATTTTATCAAAAAGAAACTTGGGTGTAAGACATGTACTTTTATCATTTGACCAATCAACTAATATTTGTAAGGCTGATCGTAATTCGTCTTTTAGTGTCAAAATGGCATTTGTTAAGGCTGCATAAGTTCTTTTCAACAAAAACAGGCTATCATCATTAGCTCCAACATTAAAACGCCTTAATTCGTCATTTACACTTAGTTCGATAATACATATTTTTTCAGTGTCTCAGAAAAACGAACTGCATTCCAGTCACTATTTTTAAAACTTTGCAAATTCGTCAACCTCCTTCAGATCTCTCCTTAAATGATCTCCGTCAGATTTCGGAAATGGCGGATCTTTTAGCGTGGTAGTTAATTCGGTTAATTGGAGTTGAATTTTATCAGAGTTGTCAGAGACATGCGGTGGGCGCAAGGCTAAGTCACCAATTGTGCTTATAGGTCCAGCTACTGTAGGCACTATCGGTAATGCACTCACTTGTGGGTCCATTTTTTCAGAAATCAAATTGGTTAAATGTGCAACTTGTTGCGACAGAAATTCGAATTTCAAATTACTTACAGTTTTATCCTTTGATCGTTTTGTTTTCTTCTTTGGGTGATATACCCTCGACTCTGTATCACTGCTTGAACTTAGCGAGCGACTCCTCTTACGTAAGCTTCGCTCACTTGTACTATGATCACTTATTATTCATTCACAATTTTCGTTCTCCATACTGAAGGGAGGATTTCTAACGTGTAAAAAAAAAAAATTACTTCGTATATACTTGCTAGGACTTGTTACCGCAACGAAAGACGACGCTATAATGAACTAAAAGCCGCGCACAACAAATAACGACGCCATTTGGCCCGCCAAAATCAAAGCGAGGGAGGAGCCAGAAGGCGGAAGGAAGGAAATGAAGGGACCGAATACCGTAAAAGACAGGTGCTTGACTCAAGATGGATTCCGGATATCGGCACGGAACGAATAATAGTTGCTTTTAGTGAAATAAAAATGTTTTCTTCAGATGTTTTTTAATTAAAATTTCAGCTCCAATTTGCGGTCAATATGAGGAGTACTCAAGTTGCATCAACGGGGGTTGCGGACCGAAACATTGCAGTCAAATAGGACAACCCGTGAAGTGTCTAAAAATTCCTGCAGAAAGTTGTATAAAGGGCTGTAAATGCCAAGAAGGCTTTTTGAGAGCAGACAATGGTAATTGTGTGCCGGAAAAAGAATGTCCAGGTATGTCTCACTTGCCATTCAGGATTTATAAAGAGGTTAAAGTAGTATTTTCTTAAGTGTTGTCCTCTAATCCAAAACATATTATTATGATAATCTATTTATCATAAGATTGTTTAAAACAACTACAAATAAACACGAATTGCGATAAGAAAATTAAACACATAATTTGAGTGCCTTTATTTCATCTTTCAAAATTGTGTACAATGATGTTACATTCTTCAGGTATCTGCACTGGGGAAAATGAAATTTATGAGCCCTGTCCAGTAACTTGTCCACCACAAACCTGTAGGAGTATCAATCAGACGTACCACTGCCCGTTAATCAGACCTGATCCCGACAATTGTCATGGTGCTTGTAGATGCAAGCCTGGGTACTATAGAAACTATCTCAATCAGTGCATATCGGAAAATAATTGTTGTAAGTTACATTTTTAAATGCTCAGTGAGTTCTTTTGCAAGCTGTAATACATATTATTAACATCGATGTCAATGATACAGTGAAATGCACGGGACCAAACGAGTACTACTCTTGCGGCGGCGCCTGCGACAATGTTTGTAAAACACTGAGTGAACAGAATCAGACCAACTGCCCGATCATCAACATCAAGTGCAACGAAATGTGTTACTGTGAAGAAGGCTATGCACGAGACGAAAACAAAATCTGTATACCTATTGAACAATGCAAAGGTAAAAAAAAGGATATTCTATCTACACTAGTCTACATCTACACTAGTCTACATCTACACTAATCTACATCTACATCTACACTAATATTATAAAGAGGAAAGATTTGTATTTTTGCATTATTGTATTTATGTGGGTTTGTATTGAATAGGCTCCGAAAATACTGGACCGATTTCAAAAATTCTTTCACCGTTATTAAACTTAATGATCACTGAGTAACATGGGCTATATATTAAACTAGCTGCCCGCCCCGGCTTCGCACGGGTGGACAAAATATTTGATAAATGTCTATACTCTGAAACTAATGTCTACCCGTGCGAAGCCGGGGCGGGCGGCTAGTACATAATAATTGTTGACTCGGTTCAATTGTAAGGATCCCAAATCTAATTGTATTGGCCTCGTTTTTTCGTATACATAATTATAATCACGCACGACGAGCTGAGAATGTGTTTTCAACCGACTTCAAAAAAAAGGAGGAGATTCTCAATTCGACTGTATGTTTTTTTTATTTTTATGTATATTTGTTACCTGATTACTCCGCCAATTCTTTTCTCTCGATTTTGATGATTCTTTTTTTGTTTGGTAGGTCATACTTCAGAGGTGGTAAAAATCATAGGTACCAGGTGTTGACAGCAATTGTCACATTGGATTGTATCGTTATTTTTTTGCGCTTTTTCGTAGATATCTTTTTGTTGCTCTTGAAGTCGATTTTATTTTTTTATTAAAAAGTTTTTATAAAAATACAAAATGTCAAAACAGTACTACACTTTAGAAGTTTAGAGGGTAATTTAGTGATGTTATATGATTATGATATGAACCAATAATAATTCACATAATAGTTAAACTGTATTACTTTGCTCGGATTCGAAGGGAATTGTAGCTGACTTTTGAACCAAAGTCTCGATGTGTTGAACGCATGCACACAGACAGGATACGCTTTACAATTACAGGTCCTTTTTGGAACTACAACTGCTGCATTATCTGGCGTGACTCTTACCATCAAGGGAATGACTTATTCCTTTCATCACCTAGTTAAAAAAAACTATAACCATTATGTACTATTGTGTTGCATAGAGTCGCTCTAATTGTGTGTCCGGTCCTGCATTTAACTCTAATACGAAATAAGTCAGTTCCTTACCCTATTCTTTTTATTTTTCCAGTACCTCAATGCGGCAAACACGAAATATACGTCGAATGCATATCCTCAAATACCATTCAAAACTGTTCCCAGCTTGGATATCCATTTGACTTATCCGATGATTCTGGCTCTTGTACAGGAGGACCTGGATGCGTCTGTGAACATAATTATTTAAGGAATGATCAGGGAATTTGTGTACCTCGAAATGAATGTCGTAAGTTAATGTGAATATATACGAATATTAATTTCCAAACTTTAAAACTAGATTAAGAACACACAGGAATTTAAAAAAGTGGTATGACAAAAACTTTATTAGTGGGACGAGTGTGACAGATATTTGAAACCAATTTATTATCATCCTTTTTTATAAACTCTTTGGAGTTTCGCCCGGCTTATGACTAGATGGCCATCCCGCGTAGCACGCACTACGCGCGAACACCGACGCTCCAAGCCTGAACGGTGAGGAGTCTCGTTTGTACGTATGCGACGATTATCTTTTAAGGTTGGATACGTAGACTGTTCGACGAACCACCATGCGCCATCACGCACCGCGGTCTGAGCTCACTCGCCTTAGAGTATATTATTTCCTAATTATTCATTGTACATTATAGGAACATTGTAGTAAGTTTCTTACAATATTTTTTATACTGTTAGTGATAAGATTCCTATATTAATATCATTACGTAAAATGCTTACTTCGAAAATCGGAATCAGACTCTAAATCAAAATTGCAGATAAAACCATTGTAGATTATGAAATTGTCATCAGTGGCACTAAAACCTAATTTCAATAGGAATAACTATACTAGTAATTAATAAAATAAATTATTTCAGCCCCTGCCTGTACAGGACAAAATGAGGTTTATGATCCTTGTCCACCCAAATGTCCACCTCAGATATGTGAAAGCATATACTCAAGATATAATTGTCCACTGGAGTTAGTTAATCAAACCTGTACCGGAGCTTGTCGGTGTCAGTCAGGTTATTTTAGAAACAAAAACAATCAGTGCGTATCGACTGATGACTGTTGTAAGTTCAAACTTTATTTACATCACAAGTAAAGTTATTTAATACATCAACACCTTCACCAAAATCGTCATCATTTTAGCTTCGGAAAAAGCCAATATATTGAATACCCGATTATTACAAGAAAGTACCATCCGACCTTTACCGCCCATTTTATAGTTAAAGTCGGTTAACTGGGTAGCATTTGATTGACTTCCAACATTTGCCAATTATGGCAGCCGGGACCGACGACAGCTCATCATCCTCTACGAAACACGGAGGGGACAAATCCAACTATTGACTATGGTTAAGATTGCTTAACTTGGCTCGGTAAAAGTTAAATCAAAATGTTAATTTACATGTTATTCCTCAATGGTTGGCCGCTGCTATTGCAACTCCTGCTTCCGGCATCTGAGGTACTCTTCAAGCGCTGGAAATATGCCTGTCTTGGTCTAGAGCACACATTTTCTGCGTTTGCGGTTAAAGCTTTGGGTCCTTGGGGCCTGGATGCTCTTCATATTTACAAGGCCTCTCGTGACAGGCGTGCTGGAAACATATCCGCTCAGGGAATCAGCATTGCTATCCGGTGTGGCAATGCTGCCAGCATTCTTGGCACGCGCCCACGTGTTTTGGTTAGATCTTTTATCTATCACTTGGTAGTTAAAGATTTCATATAATGCAAATATGATAATCAATATGTATATTGTATGTCAATAAAAAAGTTAAACTATTCTTGGTTATACAGTGAAATGCACGGGACCAAACGAGTACTTCTCTTGCGGCGGCGCCTGTGACAACGTTTGTAAAACACTGAGTGAACAGAATCAGACCAACTGCCCGATCGTCAACATCAAGTGCAACGAAATGTGTTACTGCTTAGAGGGTTATGCACGTGACGAAAACAACATTTGTGTACCTATAGACCATTGCAAAGGTACGAAACAAATATTTATGTTTGTAACACAAAATTACATTGTATTTATGCCCGCGAGCAAGGTTAAATAGGTTTGCTGATTGATCGATTGATCATGTGTGACCATGACATTAGTAATGTCATGGTCAATGCCACAAGCCTCCCCACATTTAGCATTTACATACATATATATATCGTCACGCCAAGTACCTTTCGGGGTATGCAGAGAATATACAGCGCTCTTTTACTCTCGATTTTAACAACTCATTTGGCTCTTTGTATTTGCCCGCCGGTTCCGACTTCACGGTACCTTTTAACTACTCATCAATAAAAAAACATTATATTTTATTTATAGTGTCATGCGGTGGAGATCCAAACGCACAACCTGGTTGCGGCCAAAATTGTGGTCGGCGGTGTTCCAACTACAATAAAGGTCCAGTAGCGTGTGCGTTAGTTTGCAAGGAAAATGGATGCGACTGCAAACCGGGTTACGTATATGATGACCATATAAAGCAGTGCGTTCTACCAGAAAATTGTAGTAAGTGAAAAAATAATTTATCAAAACGAATGACCGTAGATATTATATTCCTATGTACACATTCATAAAATAATATTTATAGAATCGAAGAATTCACATTTTACCATCGCCCAGACCGAATTCTGCTGGGCTTGAATTTTCCTTTCTTGGCGGATACCTACACGCTTTACGGAACCTGTCAAATTGTATATACTTTTTTCGAAAGTATTACGATTTTATAAATGGATAGATCGTGCGTATTCTTTTAAAGATACGTTTTAATTGCATGAGAAATTAAATATTTATTATTGACTGACTGTATCAAATTGTACCACAAAATTATTTTACATGTATGATTTAATTTCTTGCAGCTCCTGTTTGTGGATACAATGAAGTCTATTCTGACTGTATAGAGGCCAATTGCAAACCCCAAACCTGCACTCAATTGGGACAATCGATCCCTTGTCCGAGAATAGACCCATCTAAATGTACTAAAGGTTGCCTTTGTAAGGAAGGATATGTGAGAAGTAATGGCACATGCATACCAGAAAATAAATGCCCATGTAAGTGCATGTTATTTGTTTTTAACAATAAAAATATAGCGAATTAATCATGGTAGTGGAAAGACGGATAAGTTCGAAGATAATTTTAGAATTATTTGATAAAACGTACTCTAGAATATTTTGATATTCACTACGTGATTCATAAATATGGATAATTTGATATTTTTCTCTATTTTTTTGCTTACATAGAGGGAAGAGGAAAATGTACAAGTGAATTAAATAATTATTTATCGTTAGTTCTCAGAGCAAAGACAGACGGTTACGCACAAGGCATAATATATTGTAATGATGTAGTTTATTAACTTCGTTTTATTTACTATAGAAATAACGCATACTTAAAGTTCACAAAATTATTTACAGCCTGTGGAGAGAATGAAAGAGTCGAAGACTGTCCAACAAAAACATGTGACGCAGAAAACTGCTCACAATTAGGATATCCATTAAACTGTGAGGCCTCAGACGATACCGAGAAGTGCCCAGTAGCACCTGCCTGTGTTTGTATCGACGGATATGTGAGGAACAAACGCGGCAAATGTATACCAAAAGACAAATGCCGTAAGTATTGAAACTGAAAGATGTACGTTGCATAATAGTATTATAAAACTGAACTGACTAAGCAGATGGTATTGGAACACTGCTGAACCCAAATAAGTGTTGTACTTTGCCTGTCAGTATGAGTTTAAGCAGCAAACCAAAGAGCATCTAAAGGAAAACCATTACGAAATACTAATTAATCATGACCTCGGCAAAGGTATCGATTTGTTAATCATATTTTTACACTATCAAATGCAGATGAAGAAGTAGCGATTTGTTCTAGCTTCATGCGGAGGAGATCCAAACGCGATATCAGGTTGTGGAGTGAACTGCAACAAACGTTGTTCTGACCTAAATGGTAAACCTAAAGGCTGCATCAGAATTTGTTATCCAAACGCTTGTGACTGCAGACACGGATATTATTACGATGAAATTACCAAAAAGTGTGTTAAACCAGAACATTGCCGTAAGTTGACTTACCGTTTATATAATAAAAAAGTAAGAAAGAAAGAAAAACATTTATTCATAACAACACAAACATATACGAAAGGAATACAAGTGTAGAAGAACATAGTGTCATTATGAAACGGTCCCAACTCAGCATGTGCTGGATGTCTTGTGAAGGACAACCAGCGCTGATCTTCCGTTGGGATCGGATGGATAATGTTTTCTGTATTATCAGTAATTACAAACTAATTGTAAGTTACACGAAATTATTTATGTTTTGAACCCCTGAAATATCATCATAGATTTCTTCAATTACTTTTTTCGATACCAATAAATATTTTCATTAAATTTTTATATAACCACTACGGCTTGATGTTAGCAATTCCACTTAAACGTCTTTTTTTCTCAGCACCTCAATGTGGTCCGAACGAAAAGTACACACAATCCATCATGCCGGCCGCACATTTCAACACCCCTACTTAACAAAATCAAGTATATTTTATTTTTATCAAATAAACCAAAAATTGCTAGAAACTCATATAGTTTTTTTTTACATAACCCCATAGTTAGTATATCTGCAGGCATATTGAAGACTACTTAGTTGACATGTATCTAGGGTTCCACACCCGAAGGGTAAGCAACGGGATCCTATTACTAAGACTCCGCTGTCCGTCTGTCCTGTCAGCGGGCTGGAGCTCATGATCCGTAATAGGTACACACTAAAAATTTTCACAGAATGTGTATTTCAGTTGCTACTATAACAACACATAATAAAAATGAGTAAAACATTAAAAGAGGCCCCCCTACTGGAACGTAGTGTTTTTGTCTTTGAGTACGGAACCCTTGGTTTGCGAGTCCAACTCGTACTTGGGCGGTTTTTTAAGACATGTGTAGATATTTTGTAAAAAAAATTAATCAGTTTTTTCTTAAAAACCATATTTATCAAATACGTTGTTGATGTACATAATTATACTTATTATTATTATTAAGGGTTCAATTATAAAACTACATGTCTTGCGTACTTTCTATACAAATTTAGTAAAAATACAAATTCGATAAAAAATACAAATACAAAAATACAGATTTATTAAAAAACTTCCATTATTTGAAACCGATTACATAAGAGGGAATCGGATGATTGTAGCGATCGGAAACGATTATAATTTCTTCTCTAGGAAACATCACCACCAACACCTTAGAAATAAGAACACGACACATAATAGTTGTTTTTAGTAAAAGAAAAATGTTTTCTTCAGCTGTTTTTTAATTAAAATTTCAGCTCCAATTTGCGGTCAATATGAGGAGTACTCAAGTTGCATCAACGGGGGTTGCGGACCGAAAAATTGCAGTCAAATAGGACAACCCGTGAAGTGTCTAAAAATTCCTGCAGAAAGTTGCATAAAGGGCTGTAAATGCCAAGAAGGCTTTTTGAGAGCAGACAATGGTAATTGTGTGCCGGAAAAAGAATGTCCAGGTATGTCTCACTTGCCATTCAGGATTTATAAAGAGGTTAAAGTAGTATTTTCTTAAGTGTTGTCCTCTAATCCAAAACATATTATTATGATAATCTATTTATCATAAGATTGTTTAAAACAACTACAAATAAACACGAATTGCGATAAGAAAATTAAACACATAATTTGAGTGCCTTTATTTCATCTTTCAAAATTGTGTACAATGATGTTACTTTCTTCAGGTATCTGCACTGGGGAAAATGAAATTTATGAGCCCTGTCCAGTAACTTGTCCACCACAAACCTGTAGGAGTATCAATCAGACGTACCACTGCCCGTTAATCAGACCTGATCCCGACAATTGTCATGGTGATTGTAGATGCAAGCCTGGATACTATAGAAACTATCTCAATCAGTGCATATCAGAAAATAATTGTTGTAAGTTACATTTTTAAATGCTCAGTGAGTTCTTTTGCAAGCTGTAATACATATTATTAACATCGATGTCAATGATACAGTGAAATGCACGGGACCAAACGAGTACTACTCTTGCGGCGGCGCCTGCGACAATGTTTGTAAAACACTGAGTGAACAGAATCAGACCAACTGCCCGATCATCAACATCAAGTGCAACGAAATGTGTTACTGTGAAGAAGGCTATGCACGAGACGAAAACAAAATCTGTATACCTATTGAACAATGCAAAGGTAAAAAACGTATATTCTATACATAATATATTGACTCGGTTAAATTGTACACTTTAGAGGGTCGTTTAGTGTTGTTATATGATTATGATATCGACCAATAATAGTCTATATTTGTATATAGACATAATAATTAAACTGTAAGACAAATTAAAAAAAAACATGAATCACCATTGATTTGATTACTTTGCTCAGATTTGAAGGGAATTGTAGCTGACCTTTCTGTGCGAAGCAGACTTTTGAACCAAACACTCGATCTGTTGAGCGCATGGACATAGCCAGGAGACGCTTTACAATTACAGGTCCTTTTTGGAACTACACTGGCTGCATTAGCTGGTGACTGTTACCATTATGGGAATGACTTATTCCTTTCATCACTTAGTTAAAAAAAACTATAACCATTATGTACTATTGTGTTGCATAGAGTCGCTCTAATTGTGTGTCCGGTCCTCCATTTAACTCTAATACGAAATAAGTCGGTTCCTTACCCTATTCTTTTTATTTTTCCAGTACCTCAATGCGGCAAACACGAAATATATGTCGAATGCATATCCTCAAATACCATTCAAAATTGTTCCCAGCTTGGATTTTCAATTGACTTATCCGATGATTCTGGCTCTTGTACAGGAGGATCTGGATGCATCTGTGAACATAATTATTTAAGAAATGATCAGGGAGTTTGTGTACCTCGAAATGAATGTCGTAAGTTAATGTGAATATAGATACAATTATATACGAATATTAATTTCCAAACTTTAAAACTAGATTAAGAACAAACAGGAATTTAAAAAGTGGTATAACAGAAATTTGAAACCAATTTATTATCATCCTTTTTTATAAACTCTTTGGAGTTTCGCCAGGCTTATGACTAGATGGCCATCCCGCGTAGCACGCACTACGCGCGAACAGCCACGCTCCAAGCCTGAATGGCGAGGAGTCTCGATTGTACGTATGCGACGATTATCTTTTAAGGTTGGATACGTAGACTGTTCGACGAACCACCATGCGCCATCACGCACCGCGGTCTGAGCTCACTTGCCTTAGAATATATTGTTTCCTAATTATTCAAATCACTCGCCCATTACGCGGGTCCTCACCGCCCCCACCGCTCCCCGAATGTGAAATTGACAAAGATACTGTTCGAGTGCAAGAAGTTCTGGAAGCGAGATGTGTAGCTGAAGTTTATACATCCTTTTTTTAGTTTTGTTAAGTTTATTTTTTGTTACCTAAAATTATGTATTTTTTTTTCCTAGCATCTTGCGCCGGTGATCCTAACAAACAATCAGGATGTGGCGTGTATTGTGTTAACCGGTGTTCTACGTACAAAAACGAGGGGAACATAGCGTGCCCAGCCATATGTTTCGAGAACGGATGTGACTGCAGACCCGGATTTGTATTAGATGATAACACTGGAAAGTGCGTCTCACCGGAACATTGTAGTAAGTTTCTTACAATATTTTTTATACTGTTAGTGATAAGATTCCTATATTAATATCATTACGTAAAATGCTTTCTTTGAAAATCGGAATTAGAATGTAAATCAAAATTGCAGATAAAATCATTGTAGATTATGAAATTGACATCAGTGGCACTAAAACCTTTTTTTTTTTTTTTTTTTTTTTTAAATTTAAGGTTAGTTTCGTACTTCTTAGTTTAGTTTATTTTAAGTTTTTAATTTAAGTTTATTAAAGCCTTAATTTAAAACCTTATTAATTTTAATAGGAATAACTATACGAGTAATTAATAAAATAAATTATTTCAGCCCCTGCCTGTACAGGAAAAAATGAGGTTTATGATCCTTGTCCACCCAAATGCCAACCTCAGATATGTGAAAGCAAATACTCAAGATATAACTGTCCACAGGAGCTAGTCAATCAAACCTGTACCGGAGCTTGTCGGTGTCAGTCAGGTTATTTTAGAAACAAAAACAATCAGTGCGTATCGATTGATGACTGTTGTAAGTTCAAACTTTATTTACATCACAAGTATAGTAATTTAATTCATCAACACCTTCACCAAAATCGTCATCATTTTAGCTTCGGAAGAAGCCAATATATTGAATACCCGATTATTACAAGAAAGTACCATCTGACCTTTACCGCCCAATTTATAGTTAAAGTCTGCTTACTGGATAGCATTTGATTGACTTCCAACATTTGCCAGTTATGGCAGCCGGGACCGACGACAGCTCATCATCCTCTACGAAACAAGGAAGGGACAAATCCAACTATTGACTATGGTTAGGATTGCTTAATTTACATTTCATTCCTCAATGGTTGGCCGCTGCTGTTCAGCAACTCCTGCTTCCAGCATCTGAGGTACTCTTCAAGCGCCGGAAATATGCCTGTCTTGGTCTAGAGCACACATTTTCAGCGTTTGCGGTTAAAGCTTTGGGTCTTTGGGGCCTGGATGCTCTTCATATTTACAAGGCCTCTCGTGACAGGCGTGCGGAAACATAACCCGCTCAGGGAATCAGCATTGCTATCCGGTGTGGCAATGCTGCCAGCATTCTTGGCACGCGCCCACGTGTTTTGGTTAGATCTTTTATCTATCACTTGGTAGTTAAAGATTTCATATAATGCAAATATGATAATCAATATGTATATTGTATGTCAATAAAAAAGTTAAACTATTTTTGGACATACAGTAAAATGCACGGGACCAAACGAGTACTTCTCTTGCGGCGGCGCCTGTGACAACGTTTGTAAAACACTGAGTGAACAGAATCAGACCAACTGCCCGATCGTCAACATCAAGTGCAACGCAATGTGTTACTGCTTAGAGGGTTATGCACGTGACGAAAACAACATTTGTATACCCATAGACCAGTGCAAAGGTACGAAACGAATTACATTGTTATTTATGCCCGCGAGCAAGGTTAAATAGGTTTGATATACATATTAGTAATGTGCCACAATCCTTCCCACATTTAGAATTTACCTACATATATATCGTCACGCCAAGTACCTTTCGGGGTATGCAGAGAATATACAGCGCTCTTTTACTCTCGATTTGAACACATCTTTTGGTTCTCTTAAAGTTAGCAATCTTTTGTGTTTGCACGCCGGTTCCGACTTCTCGCTACCTTTTAACTACTCATTAATAAAAAAATCATTAAATTTTATTTATAGTGTCATGCGGTGGAGATCCAAACGCACAACCTGGTTGCGGCCAAAATTGTGGTCGGCGGTGTTCCAACTACAATAAAGGTCCAGTAGCGTGTGCGTTAGTTTGCAAGGAAAATGGATGCGACTGCAAACCGGGTTACGTATATGATGACCATATCAAGCAGTGCGTTCTACCAGAAAATTGTAGTAAGTGAAAAAATAATTTATCAAAACTAATGACCGTAGATATTATATTCCTATGACACATTCATAAAATAATATTTATAGAATCGAAGAATTCACATTTTACCATCGCCCAGACCGAATTCTGCTGGGCTTGAATTTTCCTTTCTTGGCGGATACCTACACGCTTTACGGAACCTGTCAAATTGTATATACTTTTTTCGAAAGTATTACGATTTTATAAATGGATAGATCGTGCGTATTCTTTTAAAGATACGTTTTAATTGCATGAGAAATTAAATATTTATTATTGACTGACTGTATCAAATTGTACCACAAAATTATTTTACATGTATGATTTAATTTCTTGCAGCTCCTGTTTGTGGATACAATGAAGTCTATTCTGACTGTATAGAGGCCAATTGCAAACCCCAAACCTGCACTCAATTGGGACAATCGATCCCTTGTCCGAGAATAGACCCATCTAAATGTACTAAAGGTTGCCTTTGTAAGGAAGGATATGTGAGAAGTAATGGCACATGCATACCAGAAAATAAATGCCCATGTAAGTGCATGTTATTTGTTTTTAACAATAAAAATATAGCGAATTAATCATGGTAGTGGAAAGACGGATAAGTCCGAAGATAATTTTAGAAATATTTGATAAAACGTACTCTAGAATGTTTTGAAATTCACTACGTGATACATAAATACGGATAATTTTATATTTTTCTCTATTTTTTTGCTTACATAGAGGGAAGAGGAAAATTTACAAGTAATTTAAATAATTATTTATCGTTAGTTCCTAGAGCAAAGACAGACTGTACCGCACAAGTAATAATATATTGTAATGATGTAGTTTATTAACTTCGTTTTATTTACTATAGAAATAACGCATACTTAAAGTTCACAAAATTATTTACAGCCTGTGGAGAGAATGAAAGAGTCGAAGACTGTCCAACAAAAACATGTGACGCAGAAAACTGCTCACAATTAGGATATCCATTAAACTGTGAGGCCTCAGACGATACCGAGAAGTGCCCAGTAGCACCTGTCTGTGTTTGTATCGACGGATATGTGAGGAACAAACGCGGCAAATGTATACCAAAAGACAAATGCCGTAAGTATTGAAACTGAAAGATGTACGTTGCATAATAGTATTATAAAACTGAACTGACTAAGCAGATGGTATTGGAACACTGCTGAACCCAAATAAGTGTTGTACTTTGCCTGTCAGTATGAGTTTAAGCAGCAAACCAAAGAGCATCTAAAGGAAAACCATTACGAAATACTAATTATTTATGACCTCGGCAAAGGTATAGATTTGTTAATCATATTTTTACACTATCAAATGCAGATGAAGAAGTAGCGATTTGTTCTAGCTTCATGCGGAGGAGATCCAAACGCGATATCAGGTTGTGGAGTGAACTGCAACAAACGTTGTTCTGACCTAAATGGTAAACCTAAAGGCTGCATCAGAATTTGTTATCCAAACGCTTGTGACTGCAGACACGGATATTATTACGATGAAATTACCAAAAAGTGTGTTAAACCAGAACATTGCCGTAAGTTGACTTACCGTTTATATAATAAAAAAGTAAGAAAGAAAGAAAAACATTTATTCATAACAACACAAACATATACGAAAGGAATACAAGTGTAGAAGAACATAGTGTCATTATGAAACGGTCCCAACTCAGCATGTGCTGGATGTCTTGTGAAGGACAACCAGCGCTGATCTTCCGTTGGGACCGGATGGATAATGTTTTCTGTATTATCAGTAATTACAAACTAATTGTCAGTTACACGAAATTATTTATGTTTTGAACCCCTGAAATATCATCATAGATTTCTTCAATTACTTTTTTCGATACCAATAAATATTTTCATTATTTTTTATATAACCACTACGACTTGATGTTATCAATTCCACTCAAACGTCTTTTTTTCTCAGCACCTCTATGTGGTCCGAACGAAAAGTACACACAAACCATCATGCCGGCCGCACATTTCAACACCCCACTTAACAAAATCAATTACATTTTATTTTTATCAAATAAACCAAACAATGCTAAAAACTCATGTTTTTTTTACATAACCCCTTAGTTAGTATATCTGCAGGCATATCTGCTGTAGGTAAATATTTAATTCTTACAATATCATCAGCTACTTTTTACCTACAAAAAGGTATCATTTTTGTAGGTAAAAAGTAGCTGATATGTCTATATGCTTAGACCGCTTATGGAATACAGGGTTTGCGGACAATTTGTGGGCAGACTGATTATTATTGAAAATAGGTATTGGAGACAAATTATTAGTCAATTCAAAAATCAGATTGCGCAAGTATACAGCTTCTTTACAACTTTCAGCTAAGCCCATGTATTCTGCCTCTGTACTAGATAACGCCACAGTGGCCTGCTTTTTGGTTTCCCAAGAGATAGCACAATTTGACAGCCTAAAAAAATATCCAGTATACGATCTGCGGTCAATGACATTACTGGCCCAGTCTGCATCTACATATGCCTCTAACTGATTTAGTTTTCTTCAAATACTTTAGAACTCTTTTAGCATAGGCCCAGTGCTCATCATTGTAGCAGTTATTAAATTAGCTCAAAAATTACAGAAAAAACTATATCAGGTCGAGTAAGAACAGCTATGTACATCAAACAACCAATTAATTTCTGATAAGGTAACTTTACATCACAAGTCTCACTTTTAGTTATTTTAAGTTTAGGTTCAATTGGTGTATCTGCACATTTACTCTCAGAAATATTAAATTTAGTAACAATTCATTGATATAACTTTCCTGATCTATAGTAATAGATCCCTGCTGTTTATCAACAACTACTCTCATTCCTAAACAATTTTTAATACAACCCAAATCTTTAATTATGAAATTTGATGACAAACTTTCTTTTAGGTAATTACATTCCTTTTAATTGTTTGAAAATACAAAAAAATCATCTGAATACAGTGCAATTATAATCTTTATTCTTTATTAATTTTAGTAAATAAACATGGTTCCAATTTAGATTTTTTGTAATCCAGAGAATGTAATAAATCATCTACCCGTTGATACCATGCTCTAGATGACTGCTTCAAGCCATAAATAGCACGTTTCAACAGAAAAACTACTATGAAAACCAGGAAGTTTCATCATATACACGTTTTCATTTAAAAAACCATTTAAAAATGCAGTATTGACATCCAAGTGACAAATATCTAATTGAAACTGAACTGTTAAAGCGAATAGTAACCTTAGTGTAGTGTCTCAGAACTGGTGAAAAAGTTTCATCAAATTCAATGCCAGGCCTTTGAAAAAAACCTTTAGCAACCAACCTGGCCCTATATCTGACTTTATTGTCACTATCAATCTTCTTTTTAAACACCCATTTGCACTATACTACTGTACCACTCGGTGGGACATTAACTAATTTCCAAGCGTTATTGTGTTCAAATGATTTAATTTCACTTTGCATAGCCAATTTCCACTGTTCACATTCTGGTCCATTCAAAGCTTCCTCAATAGATATTTCATTAACACTTATTTCACTAACATACACACCACTGAAGCCATACCAATCAGGCTTTTTACGAATACTTTTTGTAGGCAACTGCACCATAGTCTCAGGGCCGGCCATATACCCACTGTCCGGCATGGACACAGTCTCCATCAAATCTGAAGAACCCTTAATGTCCTCTCCTTCAAAGCCGGAACTGTCTTCTATACTCGCTGCTGGAAAATCAGGAGCTACAAGGAGTTGTAGCTCCTGATTTTCCAGTGTTCTTGTGTGATTTATATCCCCCACTTCATTAGTACATTTTTCTTTTCCATCTTTCTTTGTTGGAAATTCACTAGTGTTGTCTTCACTTATATTCACTTGTGTCTCATCTTGTCTCTACTCTATCCCCTCCTCAATCACAACAATATCTCTGGCTATTGTTACACTGTCATTGTTGGGATTGTATACTCTGTGCCCTTTTGCCATGATCATCGGTTCAAACTTTTCAGGCAATCTGGCTAATAGTAGAGAGCCAATCCATTCGTCACTGATCTTGAATCTACTATTGTTCAATCTTTGACTTGTTTCAAGCAATGAAGTCACGTATTGAGACATTGATTCACAGTTTTCTCGACGGATTGAAATGAGATTACGAAGCAATGCAATGCGCCTTGTAAAGCCATTATTATCAAATACTTTTTTTTAATTTTGTCCATAATCGAGTAGTTGTTTCGATTTTTATATGCACAAACAACTGGGATCTATTGTCAAAATTATTTTCGCTTTTGCCTTGGCGTCATTTGGATCTCCATCTTGCATGATGCATTTTCCATTCCCTCCAAAACTAGGTAGTTTTCAACGGCAAACGCCCAGTCTTCGTAATTTTATCTCCCTTTTAACTTGTTTATACTCGCCATTAAATGAGTCGACATTTTTCACTACTTTTATCAGTTTTTTACTACGAAACTCGATATCAATCACGCACGGCCCATAACCTATAATGAAACGGCAAAGTGACACGACTAATTTATTGACTCTTAACAACTTCATACATGAACAAAAGATGGCGCTGCGAGTTATGTTTTTGATACACGGTATGACTATTTCAACAGTAATAAATAAAACAAATAACATTTATTTAACAATTAACATCGGTCAAGTACCCTAGGATTATCTGCACCGCATTGGCTCGATTTGAACATAGAACAAAATAATAATTATGTCAACGTTAAAAGTGAAACATAATATTAATACGTGCATATTTCATATTAACGTAGGACAGTGTTCCTTTGTAACTAATTTGCAAAGGTAAATTTTATATATTCGTGAACTATCAACCTGGATTTAGAACGAACACGAGGATTTAACCAACCCGGCCATCAGACATTTAAAGAGTAAACATTTTTTTTTTAATTCTTAATATCTGAATTTTAAACATTTTGTTGTGACCTAGCATCCTGCGGTGGTGATCCGAACAAACAATCAGGGTGCGGCGTCTACTGCGGTAACCGGTGTTCCACCTACAAACACAAAAAAGGCATAGCGTGCCCTCTTTTTTTTTGCCGAACGGATGTGACTGCCGAAAAGGATATGTATTGGATAATAACACTGGAAAGTGCGTCTTACCAGAATATTGCAGTAAGGCGCACTTTAATTATTATCAAATACATATAAAAGATTCATTGTCCACGACTTCGACGGGTAGGATTAAGACATAAAATACTCTTTTTCGGTATTTTCCAAAAATTCGCGTCACCCGTCCATTAATAATCAGGTTTTTTTTTATAATACTTCGACATTACACACAGCGCCGTCTAGCCCCAAACTAAGCAAAGCTTGTACTATGGGAACCAGCAGCTGATTTAATTTCTTGCAGCTCCTGTTTGTGGATACAATGAAATCTATTCTGACTGTATAGAGGCCAATTGCAAAGCCCAAACCTGCACTCAATTGAGACAATCGATCCCATGTCCGAGAAAACACCCATCTAAATGTACTAAAGGTTGCCTTTGTAAGGAAGGATATGTGAGAAGTAATGGCACATGCATACCAGAAAATAAATGCCCATGTAAGTGCATGTTATTTGTTTTCAACAATAAAAATATAGCGAATTAATCATGGTAGTGGAAAAACGGATAAGTCCGAAAAATCATAATAATTTAAGAATTATTTGACACCTTAATTGAGTAAAAATTACTCCAGAATATTTTGAAATCCACTATGTTATTCATAAACATGGGTAATTTTATATTTTTCTGTATTTCGTTAGTTCTCAGAGCAAAGACAGACGGTTACGCACAATGCATAATATATTGTAATGATGTAGTTTATTAAATAAGTTTTATTTACTATACAAATAACGTATACTTAAAGTTCACAAAATTATTTACAGACTGTGGAGAGAACGAAAGAGTCGAAGACTGTCCAACAAAAACATGTGACGCAGAAAACTGCTCACAATTAGGATATCCATTAAACTGTGAGGCCTCAGACGAAACCGAGAAGTGCCCAGTAGCACCTGTCTGTGTTTGTATCGACGGATATGTGAGGAACAAACGCGGCAAATGTATACCAAAAGACAAATGCCGTAAGTATTGAAACTGAAAGATGTACATTGCATAATGTATTATAAAACTGAACTGACTAAGCAGATGGTATTGGAAGACTGCTGAACCCAAATAAGTGTTGTACTTTTCTTGTCAGTATGTGTTTAAGCAGCAAACCAAAGAGCATCAAAAGGAAAACCATTACGAAATACTAATTAATTAAGACCTCGGCAAAGGTATCGATTTTTTAAACATATTTTTACACTATCAAATGCAGATGAAGAAGTAGCGATTTGTTCTAGCTTCATGCGGAGGTGATCCAAACGCGATATCAGGTTGTGGAGTGAACTGCAACAAACGTTGTTCTGACCTAAATGGTAAACCTAAAGGCTGCATCAGAATTTGTTATCCAAACGCTTGTGACTGCAGACACGGATATTATTACGATGAAATTACCAAAAATTGTGTTAAACCAGAACATTGCCGTAAGTTGACTTACCGTTTACATAATGTTTTCTGTACTATCAGTAATTACAAACTAATTGTAAGTAACACGAAATTATTTATGTTTTGAACCCCTGGAAAATCATCATAGATTTCTTCAATTACTTTTTTCGATAACATTAAATATTTTCATTAAATTTTTATTAACCACTACGGCTTGTTGTTAGCAATTCCACTTAAATGTCTTTTTTTCTCAGCACCTCAATGTGGTCCGAACGAAAAGTACACACAATGTCCATCATGCCGGCCGCAATCGTGCTCTCAGCTCGGCTTCCCATTAAACTGCACATCGGATCCTGACGGGTGTTTCGGTAGACCAGGCTGCTTTTGCCAGGATGGTTACGTGAGGAATTATCAAGGCACATGTGTTCCCATCAATGAGTGTCGTAAGTAATAAATAAAACAAGTAACATTTATTTAACAATTCATCATCATCATCATCATCATCATCATCAGCCTATAGACGTCCACTGCTGAACAAAGGCCTCCCCCATAGATTTCCAC
This sequence comes from Falcaria lacertinaria, assembly GCA_951449985.1. Classification (NCBI taxonomy): domain Eukaryota; kingdom Metazoa; phylum Arthropoda; class Insecta; order Lepidoptera; family Drepanidae; genus Falcaria; species Falcaria lacertinaria. Next base: position 4,368,489 of record OX602113.1, on the reverse strand, counting down.
AATGACCGATTCAATGCGGCCCGCATCCAACGCTTGCCAGCGACCTTTATCAGGTCATCGGTCCATCTAGTGGGGGGCCGTCCGATGCTGCGTTTTCCAGTGCGTGGTCTCCACTCTAGAACTTTACGGCCCCATCGGCCATCCGTTCTACGAGCTATGTGCCCTGCCCATTGCCACTTCAACTGGCTAATCCGTTGAGCTATGTCGGTAACTTTAGTTCTTCTGCGAATCTCCTCATTTCTGATTTGAATTCGCAGAGAAACACCCAGCATAGCCCTCTCCATAGCTCGTTGAGTGACTCTGAGCTTTCTTATGAGGCCCATAGTGAGTGACCACGTTTCCGTTCCGTATGTCATTACTGGTAACACACACTGGTTAAAGACTTTCGTCTTAAGGCATTGCGGTATGTTCGACGAAAAGACGTTGCGAAGCTTCCCGAACGCTGCCCAGCCGAGTCGGATTCGACGTTTGACCTCTTTCTCAAAATTGGACTTGCCTAATTGGACTGTTTGTCCCAGGTAGACATATTCGTCAACAACCTCAAGAACAGAGTTCCCAACGGATATCGAGGTGGGCGTGACATGGGCGTTCAACATGATTTTAGTTTTGTCCATGTTCATTTTTAGGCCTACCTGTTGGGAAACTCTGTTAAGGTCATTGAGCATTGTACCGAGCTCTTCCAGCGAGTCTGCCATGACTACGATGTCGTCGGCAAATCGAAGGTGAGTGATATAATCGCCGTTGATATTGATGCCGAATCCTTTCCACTCTAAAAGCTTAAACGCATGCAGCGGTGAACAGTTTCGGGGAGATAACGTCCCCCTGCCTCACGCCTCTTTGCGATGGAATCGCCTTTGTGCTCAATTCCTGTAATCGGACCTACATCGTGGCGTTTTTGTATAAGCATTTCAGCACTTCAATGTACCGATAGTCAATATGGCACCGCTGAAGAGACTGCAGCACAGCCCATGTCTCGATCGAATCGAAAGCTTTCTCATAGTCCACAAACGCCATGCATAGTGGCAGGTTATACTCCTCGGTCTTCTGTATTACTTGCCGCAGCGTATGGATGTGGTTTATGGTACTAAAGCCTTTTCGGAAACCGGCTTGTTCGGAAGGCTGGAAGTCATCAAACCTGCTCTCGAGACGATTCGCGATGACTCTGGAAAATAGCTTATAAACATGGCTCAGAAGCGAGATGGGTCTATAGTTCTTCAGCAGTGTTTTGTCGCCCTTTTTGAAGAATAGCACCACCACGCTTCTGTTCCACGCTTCTGGCGTTTTGCCCTCGAGTAAGACGGAGTTGAATAGTTTCTGGAGGACCTTAAGTACTGGTGTTGAACCCGCTTTCAGAAGCTCCGAAGTAATTCCTTCATCACCCGGTGCCTTGTTGTTTTTAAGCTGTTTCAGAGCCATCCTAATCTCGTACAGACTGATGTCCGGGATATCTTCGGTATTGTGTTGGGTTAATTTTGCTCGCGGGTCTTGGTGGAAGCCGATGGCAGGATTGGTTACTGACGTGTACAGATGTTCGTAGAACTTCTCGACCTCTTCCAGAAGCTCAGGCCCAGTTGACAACTCTCTGCCATTCTCTGTTTTCAGCTTCATTAACCGACTTTGGCCAATAGACGCGTCTCTTGCGAAAACTTTGGAGCCTTTATTTCGCTCTATAGTTTCTTTAACACTGTTGGTATTAAAGGTGCGAATATTGTGCCGCAGTGACTTCCATATCTGTATATTGAGCAGCCGGTATGCTTCAGCATCATCAGAGAACTGCAGCCTCATTGAACGTCGCTGAGCCATGAGGTTTAGGGTGTGGTCAGAGAGCTTTTTTGGTCTACCTTTACGGTGTGTCTTAAAGTACTTAGACCCAACCGTGTGGACAGTTTCTACCAACCGACCATTTATTTCGTCCACTGAAACACAATCATCCAGGCACGCGAAGCGATTGTGTAGTTCAATTGAAAGCCTTCGAGGTTTTGGATATGCACTTTGGAGGGCCGGAGCGTAGACTTCATCAGACGAGATCTCTCAATTTTGAGGTTAATATTCAATGTGCCCCTTACCATTCGGTGGTCGCTTCCAGTTTTCACCCTATGTATCACGGAGACATCATTGAATATTTGTCTTTTTTTGGTGATAATGAAGTCTATCTCATTTCTCGTGGAACCATCGGGACTCATCCATTTCCATTTCCTATGAGGCGGCCTTTGGAAAAAGGAGTTCATCATGAAGAGTCCCTCTTTCTCCAAGAAGTCGGCCAGCCTCTGGCCTCTAGTGTTCCGTTGCCCATACCCAAATTGCCCCACTTTCAACTCATCGTCGCGTCTCGTACCCATTTTTGCGTTAAAGTCTCCCATCAAAACTGTGAAGTGTGTTTTGGAGTTATGTATGGCTTTACTAATATCCTCATACATTACCTCTACTTCATCATCTGGGTGTGTCGATGTCGGCGCGTAGACCTGTATGACCTTCAGCGAATATCGCTTCGATAATCTGAGTATATGGTATGCTACCCTGGTCGACACACTTTCGATGGTTGTAATGTTGTTGATGAGAGACCTGTGGACAAGAAACCAGACACCACCTTGGGACAGATGGTCGCCCTCTCGGTAATAAAACAGATTGCCGGACTTCAGAGTTATCGTGTCCTCGCCCTCTCTTCGGACTTCCGTATACCCATGATGTCCCAGTGCAGCCCTTCTATTTCTTCTTCCAGCTCAACTATCTTTTCTCTGCCCTCAGTGTGCGGCTGTTATATGTTACCAGGGCCAGTTTTCGTTTGGGATGGTAGCTGGATCTCTGCCGGGGATTCTTCGCACCCCCTGCCCCACCGTTACCATGGCCGCTACCAGAACCAGGAATAGCGGGGCCGCCGGGGACTAGGAGCCATTTTTTAAATTGTGCTCTCATTGGGGGGGTTATGCCAGTACTCACCACGCTTGGCAGGCGGGTTGGTGAGCGCAGTATGTATACTGTTCCGCTGAGAGGACGCTGCTGCCCATCCTTCTGGTTTATGTCCCTTAGTCGGCTTTTACGACATCCACGGGCAGAAATGGAGTGGTGCTATTCTTTAGGGCCGGACACCACACGGAATTTAACAATTAACATCGGTCAAGTACCCTAGGATTATCTGCACCGCATTGGTTGCAGGCTCGATTAGAACATAGAACAAAATAATATGTCAACGTTAAAAGTGAAACATAACAATACGTGCATATTTCATATTAACGTAGGACAGTGTTCCTTTATAACTAATTTACAAAGGTAAATTTTATATATTCGTAAACTATCAACCTAGATTTAGAACGAACACGAGAATTTAACCGACCCGGCCATCAGACATTTCAAGCGAAAAATATTTTAAAAAATATCTTAATGTCCTAAATTTTAATCATATTGTTGTGACCTAGCATCCTGCGGTGGTGATCCGAACAAACAATCAGGGTGCGGCGTGTACTGCGGTAACCGGTGTTCCACCTACAAACACAAAAAAGGCATAGCGTGCCCTCTTTATTGTTTGCCGAACGGATGTGACTGCCGAAAAGGATATGTATTGGATAATAACACTGGAAAGTGCGTCTTACCAGAACATTGCAGTAAGTTTGTAATAATTATAATCAAATACATATAAAGATTCATTGCCCACGACTTCGACGGGTAGGATTAAGACATAAAATACTCTTTTTCGGTATTTTCCAAAAATTGTGACGTAATTTTTTGGAAAATACCGAAACGTCTATTAATAATCAGGATTTTTTTATAATACTTCGACATTATCACACAGCGCCGTCTAGCCCCAAACTAAGTAAAGTTTCTATTATGGGAACCAGCAGCTCATTAAATTTCTTGCAGCTCCTGTTTGTGGATACAATGAAGTCTATTCGGACTGTATAGAGGCCAATTGCAAAGCCCAAACCTGCACTCAATTGGGACAATCGATCCCTTGTCCGAGAAAACACCCATCTAAATGTACTAAAGGTTGCCTTTGTAAGGAAGGATATGTGAGAAGTAATGGCACATGCATACCAGAAAATAAATGCCCATGTAAGTGCATGTTATTTGTTTTCAACAATAAAAATATAGCGAATTAATCATGGTAGTGGAAAAACGGATAAGTCCGAAAATTCATAATAATTTTAGAAATATTTGACACGTAATTGAGTAAAAATTACTCCAGAATATTGTGAAATTCACTATGTTATTCATAAACATGGGTAATTTTATATTTATCTGTATTGCTTACATAGAGGGAAGAGGAAAATGTACAAGTCATTTAAAAAAATTACTTATCGTTAGTTCTCAGAGCAAAGACAGACGGCTACGCACAAGGCATAATATATTGTAATGATGTAGTTTATTAACTTCGTTTTATTTACTATAGAAATAACGCATACTTAAAGTTCACAAAATTATTTACAGACTGTGGAGAGAACGAAAAAGTCGAAGACTGTCCAACAAAAACATGTGACGCAGAAAACTGCTCACAATTAGGATATCCATTAAACTGTGAGGCCTCAGACGAAACCGAGAAGTGCCCAGTAGCACCTGTCTGTGTTTGTATCGACGGATATGTGAGGAACAAACGCGGCAAATGTATACCAAAAGACAAATGCCGTAAGTATTGAAATTGAAAGATGTACATTGCATAATAGTATTATAAAACTGAACTGACTAAGCAGATGGTATTGGAAGACTGCTGAACCCAAATAAGTGTTGTACTTTGCCTGTCAGTATGTGTTTAAGCAGCAAACCAAAGAGCATCAAAAGGAAAACCATTACGAAATACTAATTAATTATAACCTCGGCAAAGGTATCGATTTTTTAAACATATTTTTACACTATCAAATGCAGATGAAGAAGTAGCGATTTGTTCTAGCTTCATGCGGAGGAGATCCAAACGCTATATCAGGTTGTGGAGTGAACTGCAACAAACGTTGCTCTGACCCAAATGGTAAACCTAAAGGCTGCGTCAGAATTTGTTATCCAAACGCTTGTGACTGCAGACACGGATATTATTACGATGAAATTACCAAAAAGTGTGTTAAACCAGAACATTGCCGTAAGTTGACTTACCGTTTACATAATGTTTTCTGTACTATCAGTAATTACAAACTAATTGTAAGTAACACGAAATTATTTATGTTTTGAACCCCTGGAATATCATCATAGATTTCTTCAATTACTTTTTTCGATAACATTAAATATTTTCATTAAATTTTTATACAACCACTACGGCTTGTTGTTAGCAATTCCACTTAAATGTCTTTTTTTCTCAGCACCTCAATGTGGTCCGAACGAAAAGTACACACAATGTCCATCATGCCTGCCGCAATCGTGCTCTCAACTCGGCTTCCCTTTAAACTGCACATCGGATCCTGACAGGTGTTTCGGTAGACCAGGCTGCTTCTGCGAGGATGGTTACGTGAGGAATTATCATGGCACATGTATTCCCATCAATGAGTGTCGTAAGTAATAAATAAAACAAGTAACATTTATTTAACAATTTTCATCGGTCAAGTACCCTAGGATTATCTGCACCGCATTGGTTGCAGGCTCGATTAGAACATAGAACAAAATATTAATTATGTCAACGTTAAAAGTAAAACATAACATTAATACGTGCTTATTTCATATTAACGTAGGACAGTGTTCCTTTGTAACTAATTTGCAAAGGTAAATTTTATATATTCGTAAACTAAGAACCTAGATATAGAACGAACACGAGGATTTAACCAACCCGGCCATCAGACATTTCAAGCGTAAAATATTTTTTAAATTTCTTAATATCTGAATTTTAAACATATTGTTGTGACCTAGCATCCTGCGGTGGTGATCCGAACAAACAATCAGGGTGCGGCGTGTACTGCGGTAACCGGTGTTCCACTTACAAACACAAAAAAGGCATAGCGTGCCCTCTTTATTGTTTGCCGAACGGATGTGACTGCCGAAAAGGATATGTATTGGATAATAACACTGGAAAGTGCGTCTTACCAGAACATTGCAGTAAGTTTGTAATAATTATAATCAAATACATATAAAGATTAATTGCCCACGACTTGGACGGGTAGGATTAAGACTTTTTTTTAAATTTTTTTTTATATCTTTTATTTTTTAGGAACGTAGTGGCTCTGCGACTCTGTCAGCTCCATTATGCATACACTTTATAATTCTACTTAAAACTATAACACAGTAACTTAAAGAGTGCTCGTGCTACTTCGCTCAATGGGTTTGACAGTACACTTTGAATCGTACCGATATCCAGAAAATTAAAACCATACCGAGTGAGCATGACCGATCTCACAGACTGGTCATGCTCACTCGGTATGGTAAAATACTCTTTTTCGGTATTTTCCAAAAATTCACGTCACTCGTCAATTAATAATCAGGATTTTTTTGTAATACTTCGACATTATCACACAGCGCCGTCTAGCCCCAAACTAAGCAAAGCTTCTGCTATGGGAACCAGCAGCTCATTTAATTTCTTGCAGCTCCTGTTTGTGGATACAATGAAGTCTATTCGGACTGTATAGAGGCCAATTGCAAAGCCCAAACCTGCACTCAATTGGGACAATCGATCCCTTGTCCGAGAAAACACCCATCTAAATGTACTAAAGGTTGCCTTTGTAAGGAAGGATATGTGAGAAGTAATGGCACATGCATACCAGAAAATAAATGCCCATGTAAGTGCATGTTATTTGTTTTTAACAATAAAAATATAGCGAATTAAACATGGTAGTGGAAAAATGGATAAATCCGAAAAATCACAATAATTTTAGAAATATTTGACACCTTAATTGAGTAAAAATTACTCCAGAATATTGTGAAATTCACTATGTTATTCATAAACATGGGTAATTTTATATTTTTCTGTATTGCTTACATAGAGGGAAGAGGAAAATGTACAAGTCATTTAAATAATTATTTATCGTTAGTTCTCAGAGCAAAGACAGACGGTTACGCACAAGGCATAATATATTGTAATGATGTAGTTTATTAACTTCGTTTTATTTACTATAGAAATACCGTATACTTAAAGTTCACAAAATTATTTACAGATTGTGGAGAGAACGAAAGAGTCGAAGACTGTCCAACAAAAACATGTGACGCAGAAAACTGCTCACAATTAGGGTATCCATTAAACTGTGAGGCCTCAGACGAAACCGAGAAGTGCCCAGTAGCACCTGTCTGTGTTTGTATCGACGGATATGTGAGGAACAAACGCGGCAAATGTATACCAAAAGACAAATGCCGTAAGTATTGAAATTGAAAGATGTACATTGCATAATATATTGCATAATGTATTATAAAACTGAACTGACTAAGCAGATGGTATTGGAAGACTGCTGAACCCAAATAAGTGTTGTACTTTTCTTGTCAGTATGTGTTTAAGCAGCAAACCAAAGAGCATCAAAAGGAAAACCATTACGAAATACTAATTAATTAAGACCTCGGCAAAGGTATCGATTTTATAAACATATGTTTACACTATCAAATGCAGATGAAGAAGTAGCGATTTGTTCTAGCTTCATGCGGAGGAGATCCAAACGCGATATCAGGTTGTGGAGTGAACTGCAACAAACGTTGTTCTGACCTAAATGGTAAACCTAAAGGCTGCATCAGAATTTGTTATCCAAACGCTTGTGACTGCAGACACGGATATTATTACGATGAAATTACCAAAAAGTGTGTTAAACCAGAACATTGCCGTAAGTTGACTTACCGTTTACATAATGTTTTCTGTATTATCAGTAATTACAAACTAATTGTAAGTAACATGAAATTATTTATGTTTTGAACCCCTGGAATATCATCATAGATTTCTTCAATTACTTTTTTCGATAACATTAAATATTTTCATTATTTTTTTATACAACCACTACGGCTTGGTGTTATCAATCCACTTAAACGTCTTTTTTTCTCAGCACCTCAATGTGGTCCAAACGAAAAGTACACACAATGTCCATCATGCCTGCCGCAATCGTGCTCTCAACTCGGCTTCCCTTTAAACTGCACATCGGATCCTGACAGGTGTTTCGGTAGACCAGGCTGCTTCTGCGAGGATGGTTACGTGAGGAATTATCATGGCACATGTATTCCCATCAATGAGTGTCGTAAGTAATAAATAAAACAAGTAACATTTATTTAACAATTTTCATCGGTCAAGTACCCTAGGATTATCTGCACCGCATTGGTTGCAGGCTCGATTAGAACATAGTACAAAATAATTATGTCAACGTTAAAAGTGAAACATAACATTAATACGTGCATATTTCATATTAACGTAGGACAGTGTTTTATGTAACTAATTTGCAAAGGTAAATTTTATATATTCGTAAACTATGAACCTAGATATAGAACGAACACGAGGATTTAACCAACCCGGCCATCAGACATTTCAAGCGTAAAATATTTTTTAAATTTCTTAATATCTGAATTTTAAACATATTGTTGTGACCTAGCATCCTGCGGTGGTGATCCGAACAAACAATCAGGGTGCGGCGTGTACTGCGGTAACCGGTGTTCCACTTACAAACACAAAAAAGGCATAGCGTGCCCTCTTTATTGTTTGCCGAACGGATGTGACTGCCGAAAAGGATATGTATTGGATAATAACACTGGAAAGTGCGTCTTACCAGAACATTGCAGTAAGTTTGTAATAATTATAATCAAATACATATAAAGATTAATTGCCCACGACTTGGACGGGTAGGATTAAGACATAAAATACTCTTTTTCGGTATTTTCCAAAAATTCACGTCACCCGTCAATTAATAATCAGGATTTTTTTTATAATACTTCGACATTATCACACAGCGCCGTCTAGCCCCAAACTAAGTAAAGTTTCTACTATGGGAACCAGCAGCTCATTTAATTTCTTGCAGCTCCTGTTTGTGGATACAATGAAGTCTATTCGGACTGTATAGAGGCCAATTGCAAAGCCCAAACCTGCACTCAATTGGGACAATCGATCCCTTGTCCGAGAAAACACCCATCTAAATGTACTAAAGGTTGCCTTTGTAAGGAAGGATATGTGAGAAGTAATGGCACATGCCTACCAGAAAATAAATGCCCATGTAAGTGCATGTTATTTGTTTTTAACAATAAAAATATAGCGAATTTAACATGGTAGTGGAAAAACGGAAAAGTCCGCGAATTCATAATAATTTTAAAAATATTTGACACCTTAATTTAGTATACATCGGCTGCACCGACAAGAGTAAAACTCTTAAATAGAAGAAGAATTGAGAAAAAAATATTCCAGAATATTTTGAAATCACTATGTTATTCATAAACACGGAAGAATTTATATTTTTCTGTATTGCTTACATAGAGGGAAGAGGAAAATGTACAAGTCATTGAAATAATTATTTATCGTTAGTCTCAGAGCAAAGGCAGACGGTTACGCACAAGGCATAATATATTGTAATGATTTAGTTAATTAACTTAGTTTTTTTTTATATAGAAATAACGTATACTTAAAGTTCACAAAATAATTTACAGCCTGTGGAGAGAACGAAAGAGTCGAAGACTGTCCAACAAAAACATGTGACGCAGAAAACTGCTCACAATTAGGATACCCATTAAACTGTGAGGCCTCAGACGATACCGAGAAGTGCCCAGTAGCACCTACCTGTGTTTGTATCGATGGATATGTGAGGAACAAACGCGGCAAATGTATACCAAAAGACAAATGCCGTAAGTATTGAAACTGAAAGATGTACATTGCATAATAGTATTATAAAACTGAACTGACTAAGCAGATGGTATTGGAAGACTGCTGAACCCAAATAAGTGTTGTACTTTGCCTGTCAGTATGTGTTTAAGCAGCAAACCAAAGAGCATCAAAAGGAAAACCATTACGAAATACTAATTAATTATAACCTCGGCAAAGGTATCGATTTTTTAAACATATTTTTACACTATCAAATGCAGATGAAGAAGTAGCGATTTGTTTTAGCTTCATGCGGAGGAGATCCAAACGCGATATCAGGTTGTGGAGTGAACTGCAACAAACGTTGTTCTGACCTAAATGGTAAACCTAAAGGCTGCATCAGAATTTGTTATCCAAACGCTTGTGACTGCAGACACGGATATTATTACGATGAAATTACCAAAAAGTGTGTTAAACCAGAACATTGCCGTAAGTTGACTTACCGTTTACATAATGTTTTCTGTATTATCAGTAATTACAAACTAATTGTAAGTAACACGAAATTATTTATGTTTTGAACCCCTGAAATATCATCATAGATTTCTTCAATTACTTTTTTTGATAACAATAAATATTTTTATTAAATTTTTATATAACCACTACATGTTATCAATCCACTTAAACGTCTTTTTTTCTCAGCACCTCAATGTGGTCCGAACGAAAAGTACACACAATGTCCATCATGCCTGCCGCAATCGTGCTCTCAACTCGGCTTCCCATTAAACTGCACATCGGATCCTGACAGGTGTTTCGGTAGACCAGGCTGCTTCTGCGAGGATGGTTACGTGAGGAATTATCAAGGCACATGTATTCCCATCAATGAGTGCCGTAAGTAATAAATAAAACAAGTAACATTTATTTAACAATTAACATCGGTCAAGTACCCTAGGATTATCTGCACCGCATTGGTTGCAGGCTCGATTAGAACATAGAACAAAATAATAATTATGTCAACGTTAAAAGTGAAACATAACATTAATACGTGCATATTTCATATTAACGTAAGACAGTGTTTTTTGTAACTAATTTACAAAGGTAAATTTTATATAACGAAATAAAACGAAAAAAAAAACTAACCTACTATAAACAATTAAAATAAATAAAACACTTGTCCCAAATCGCTGTCACGCGGGAGGGTGCCAAGAAGGCTGGCAGCATTGCCCCGCTGTATGGCAATGCTGATCCTTTGCGCAAAATATGTTCCAGCCTTCTTGTCACCGGAGGCCTATAGGATCCTAATCGGAGGCAAGTGCTCAGTCTGAATGTGGTATCGTCCAGCTGCGTTCCGATATTGGCAGAAGGCAAAGCGTTCAACCACAGACCAGATTCCCACCTAGCTACGGCTAAGAGTCGAGCCTGATCAGCAGCGTTGGTTGTGTTTGATAATAATGATTTATACACCAAACTACTGATCAGCTCGTCCCACAGTCTTTGAGCATGGGGTCTCTCCGGTTCATCTGTACCTGGGTTTTTGGCCTCAGCAAGATACGAAACCTCGAAGGCATTAAAAGCCGGACTAAGAATATTTCCAACGAGGTTTTGCACACTATGGACCGAAGCCAAAAACGCCGGTAAAGCGACACTACAAATTTTGCGTATACCCAAGCCCCCGAACCTGATGGGCAAGGAAGCTTGGGTCCAACTTCTATCATCCAGATTGATATTAAATAAAGTACTAAAATGTTGCCTAATAATATTGTCCAAATTGTTCAGAATTTCTTGGTCTTTCCACAATAGACTACTGCGAAGTATGTACGTAAATTTTGGGACGAATAAGCAATGCCGAATTACAAAATAAGCCATGTGATTATTTATTTGTTTTAAATTATCTACCGATTTGATAAAATTTTGAATTTTATCTTCCAGAAAAGATGGGAAAGACTCTGTAAATATTGGTGAGCCTAGGAGGTGAAGTGAATTTCTGTCAATAATTTTTAAATTTGGGGCCAAGGAAGTGAAGTCATTCAGGATAGAAATTTTCATGTCTGAAACATTATCCGAAATAAAAAGTTCGCATTTGGAGGTATTGAGCTCAAGTCCAATTTGCTTGAGCTCGGTGTTTAAAATATTTAAATCACTTAAAACGGTGTTCGCATCACCCCCTAGCGTACCATCGTCCAAATACCAAACATTAAATTTTGATTTTAATTTGGAAATTATAGGGTGTATTGCCAAACTAAAGATGGCCGGCCCAAGAGGATCGCCTTGTTGACACCCGACCGATGAGAGGAGCTCATTGTCTTTGTACATTAATTTTGAAGGTGCGCTGCAGCATTGCCAAAGGAAATTATACAATGTCGGAGTATTTTCTTTTATTTGTGTCAACAATGCGCCTCGGTCCACACTATTGAATGCATTCCGCACATCCACTTTAAGCAACACGTCCCCCCCCCCCCGATTGTCCAAAAAAGTTCTCAGGCTATGTACCGCTGCCTCACACCCACCTTTGGTGACAAAGCCCAGTTGCCTTGGCTGAAGATACCCGGCCAAGCCGGCAGCGTGGGCGCAACAAATCTTGGCTGCCAGCCGTCGATAAGTTGCTCCCACCGCAATCGGCCTGATGCCACCGTCCCTTTTCAGCAAGGCGCATAGGTTGGCACCATACAGGATACCGGTGATGTCCACCGGAACCCTACCTGATAACATTAGATTTACCAGGTCCGTCAAATCCTTCAGCAGTGTTTCAGCTGCTTCGCCAGGAGTGCCGCAAAGCAAATCCTTGAGGTGCTGCGGCGTTAGGGCATCTAGGCCGCCAGCTGAACCACTGCGGAAAGACGACACGGCTCCAAGGACATCCTTCAGAGTAACCTGTAACGAATCGTCGGTGGGTTGAGGGGGTGTCGGGAGACAGGACGAAACGGCTGGGAGCGGATGCTTACTGCGTAACGCATTCAATGTGTCTGGATGGTCAGGAGCGATCATATCGTCGGAAAATAAGAGGCGGGCAGCGCCTTTGATATCTCCCTCACTGATTTTATTTTCAGCGAGGCGATATTTATTACTGCTATTTTGGGAACAACTTTTTTCGATAACAATAAATATTTTCATTAAATTTTTATATAACCACTACGACTTGATGTTATCAATCCACGTAAACGTCTTTTTTTCTCAGCACATCAATGTGGTCCGAACGAAAAGTACACACAATGTCCATCATGCCTGCCGCAATCGTGCTCTCAACTCGGCTTCCCTTTAAACTGCACATCGGATCCTGACAGGTGTTTCGGTAGACCAGGCTGCTTCTGCGAGGATGGTTACGTGAGGAATTATCATGGCACATGTATTCCCATCAATGAGTGCCGTAAGTAATAAATAAAACAAGTAACATTTATTTAACAATTAACATCGGTCAAGTACCCTGGGATTAACTGCACCGCATTGGTTGCAGGCTCGATTAGAACATAGAACAAAATATTAATTATGTCAACGTTAAAAGTGAAACATAACATTAATACGTGCATATTTCATATTAACGTAGGACAGTGTTTTATGTAACTAATTTGCAAAGGTAAATTTTATATATTCGTAAACTATGAACCTAGATATAGAACGAACACGAGGATTGAACCGACCCGGCCATCAGACATTTCAAGCGTATTTTTTTTTTAATTTCTAAAAATCTGAATTTTAATCATTATTATTGTGATCTAGCATCCTGCGGTGGTGATCCGAACAAACAACCAGGGTGCGGCGTGTACTGCGGTAACCGGTGTTCCACTTACAAACACAAAAAAGGCATAGCGTGCCCTCTTTATTGTTTGCCGAACGGATGTGACTGCCGAAAAGGATATGTATTGGATAATAACACTGGAAAGTGCGTCTTACCAGAACATTGCAGTAAGTTTGTAATAATTATTATGAAATACATATAAAAGATTCATTGCCCACGACTTCGACGGGTAGGATTAAGACATAAAATACTCTTTTTCGGTATTTTCCGTAAATTCGTCAACCTGAATGATTTGTCAAAATCAGCAGCCGTTTCAAACAATCATGGACAGCCAAAGAGACAGACAGTATTTTTTCGGGTCGGCAACGCGCGAGTAATGCCCGGTCTTGCAAGCTTCCATAGGCTACGGTAACCTCTTACGTAACGGTAACGGTGGTTGTGACAAGAGAAAGAGATATTGCTCGCAGTTGGGCAAGGAAACTGTATGCATGGATCCCCTTGACTGCTATGACGGATGTGTTTGCGTTGCTGGCTACTTGCGCGATGCCAACGGTGTTTGCGTACCAGAGAGTCAATGCCCACGTTAGTGTTGAAATAATAAGCAGGACTTACTACTAACTTTGCTTGGACCCCCCTGCCACCGATACGACAGATAAGATGGGGGTAGCTGCTTTGATCCGCAGTGGGAAACCGCGTGTCAGTCAGACTGCACCAGACAGTCTGCAAACAGAGAGTGATGGCTGGAGATCGTGAAGAGAGCTGTGTCCGCCTCTAACACTAACGTGGACGCCTCATCGTGACCACGACCGTTCTTCCAAGAGCGAAACGACATTGAAGACGAAGCAGCTTTGAATATTGAAATCTTAAGTGGTTTATAGTTTCTGTTCAATAATCTTTTTTCTTTAACAGCACCAACATGTGGACAGAACGAAGTCTACTCTACTTGCATCAACGGTGGGTGTGACAAGAGATATTGCTCGCAGTTGGGCAAGGAAACTGTATGCATAGATCCCTTGGTCTGTTATGACGGATGTGTTTGCGATGCTGGCCACTTGCGCGACGCCATCGGAGTTTGCGTACCAGAGAGTCAATGCTCACGTAAGTCTTGAAATAATAAGCAGGACTTACTTCTAACTTTGCTTGAACCCCCTCTGCCACCGATACGACAGATAAGATGGGGTAGCAAATTTGATCCGCAGTGGGAAACCACGTGTCAGACTGCACCAGACAGTCTGCAAACAGTGATGGTGGGAGATCGTGAAGAGAGCTGTGTCCGCCTCTAACACTAACGTGGACCTCATCGTGACCACGACCGCTCTGCCAAGAGCGAAACGACATAGAAGAAGAAGCAGCTGCTTTGAATATTGAAATCTTAAGTGGTGTATAGGAAATTATATTTAATTTAATGTTGTCGTTGTCACTCACTTCTAGAATAAAAAAATATTGTAGCTCGCCTCTCGATCGAACCTTCCTAAATTATCAAAATTTCGAAGTGAAAGACAATAAGTATCGACATGTAGAGTCGAAATTAAGTGACGGCGACATTAAGGGTGCTGCCCGTCTCCTTTTTTCGAGCGATACGCTCGCTGCTAATGACGCAAACACTTTGAGTGCGTTGCGCAGTAAGCACCCACTGCCGGCTTCCACTTCCAACCTCCCTGACCCACCTCAGCCAACTTCAGATATCTCCGCGGGACGTTCTCGATGCTGTTTTGTCCTTCCGCAGTGGCTCAGCAGGTGGTTTAGACGGTCTGTCACCGCAACACCTAAAGGACTTGCTTGCTGGAACAGCAAGTGAGTCCTCTGAGGCGCTGCTGAAGGCCCTGAAGCCTGGTCAACTTAATGTTGTCAGGTAAGGTTCCCGGGGACGTCCTGGATGTGCTCTATGGGGCTAACTTATGTGCCTTGGTAAAGAAGGATGGCGGTATCAGACCGATAGCCGTCGGCACAACGTACCGCAGGCTTGCAGCAAAGTTGTGCTGAAAGGCTGCGGCTGTTGATTTGGCCTCCCACTTCCAACCAAGGCAACTGGGTTTTGGCTCGAAGGGTGGCTGTGAAGCGGCTGTCCACTCATTGAGGACTCTTTTATATAACCGCGGGGCTGAGGTAGTGTTGAAGGTGGACGTTAAAAACGCGTTCAACAGCGTCGATAGGGGACCTTTTTGACGCAGGTGCAACAAAAAATTCCTTCTACCTATAATTTCCTGTGGCAATGCTACAGTTCACCGACCAAATTAATGTACCAGGGCAATTTTTTAAATTCATCCGTTGGTTGTCAACAGGGTGACCCTCTTGGGCCGGCCATATTCAGCCTCGCAATACACCCTGTAATTGCGAAAATTAAATCTAAATTCAACATTTGGTATTTGGACGATGGGACTCTGGGCGGTGACTTGAATTCAGTTTTTTCAGATCTCGAAATGATTATTTCGGAATTCAAGAACATAGGACTTGAATTAAATTTCACAAAATGTGAACTTTTTATCGCCGACCTCGATTCGGAGACAAAACGTTCAATCATATCCAAATTTAATACCTTGGCACCAATTAACATTTTAAATAAAAATTCACTTCGTCTCTTAGGGTCTCCCATTTTCGATGAGGCTTTCCCGTCATTCGCTGATGATCAAATTAAAAAATTCCGTAGTTCGTCAGAACATTTGAAAAATATTAATTGCCATATGGCATATTATATTATTAGGCATTGTCTTTTCGTCCCTAAATTTACATACGTTTTACGTAGTAGTCATATGTGGAAAGCCCGTTCTATTCTACTAAATTTAGATGAGATCATTCGGTCTAGTATTTCATCTATATTTAATATAGCTTTGGATGACCGTAAGTGGTCCCAGGCTTCCCTCCCTATCCGGTTTGGAGGGTTGGGAATACGCAAAATTTCAGAGGTGGCCCTACCGGCATGTCTGGCTTCAGTTCATGGTGTGCGAGATCTCATAGGTAATATTCTCACTCCGTCACTTAGTTTCGTTCCTGACTGAGGCCAGAGATGCTTGGGCATTGGCCTGTCCAAGCTCAGACTTTCCGCTGAGACCACAATCGCAGAAGCAGTGGGACAAGCCCGTCAGCAGGGTGACTTATAATTCTCTTCTCGAGAGTTCCTCCAATTCTGCTGACCGTGCACGTCTTCTGGCAGTTGCTAAGTGGGATTCCGGTCTCTGGCTTCATGCGCTGCCTTCTTTTAATATTGGTACCTTGTTGGTTGGTGCAACTTTCAGGCTGTGTGCTTGCTTGCGCTTAGGTGTAAAGGGTATTGTCCCACATCGGTGTCATGGCGGGGATAATGTTGACGTGTTTGGGCACCATGGCCTTTCATGTGTCGGTAGCGCCGGTCGTCTGTCACGTCATTCGACCCTAAATGACCTGCTACGCTGGGCTCTGGTCACCGCCGGAATACCTGCTGTACTGGAACCAGTCGGTTTGGCGCGAGGCGATGGCCGGACGCCGGATGGCATGTCTATGGTGCCATGGAGATTGGGTCGGCCCTTGGTGTGGGATGCAACTTGTGTCGATACCGTGGCTCCGTCTCATCTCCCTGGCACCTCGGTGGCGGCCGGCGCCGCTGCTGCTCAGCAGGAGTGCCTCAAGCGCCGGAAATATGCATGTCTTGGTCCAGGGCACATATTTTCTGCATTTGCGGTTGAAACTCTGGGTCCCTGGGGCCCGGATGCTCTTCAGCTTTTCAAGGAGGTCTCATGTCGGCTGGTGAGGCCTCCCGTGACAGGCGTGTTGGAACATATCTCGCTCAGAGAATCAGCATTGCTATCCAGCGTGGCAATGCTGCCAGCATTCTTGGCACGCTACCGCATGATTCCGGTTTGGGTCAGATCTTTTATCTATAAGTGGGTAGGTTATGATATGTTTTTGTAAATAGTTTAATCTGTTTTGTGTCAATAAATTTATAATAAGTATGTTGAGCCAAGAAATGATTACATTTTTCATGGAATTTTGATTAGCTTGAGAAAAAGATGTGCACGCTCTTTGCATGTCTCAGCATTCCATAGATGTTTTTGATATATACACAATATTATTGACAATTAACGCATATGAATAAGTAAGACAACCTACGATATAAGTTATGCTACAAACAAACTACTATAGGTTCGCTGTAGCCGCTTACCGTCAAGCGAGACGTATGCTTGTTTGCCGCTACAGTAGTATAAAAATTGCAGATGGACAAAGCAAAATTAATAGTTAAAATAACTGTTTATAAATTTCTGCAATCAACAAGATGGAAACCAAATATCGAAAGTGCACAATACATAACTAAAAATGTTTTGTTTTAGAATATTCAACATCAAGCAGCCCAACATACACCTAAACAACAATAGAATCACCAGCTAAAAACGCACCTTGTAGAAAAACGACAGCGACAGCAATAGCTATAGTTAATTTGTATCGCCTATAATAAAATTGTATTAAAGCGAAGTAAAAGTTTTTTACCTACAATTGGATATAGGATGACTTTCCATTTTCTTTTCTTTCATAATTTTTTTAAGATTTTCATTTGAATTCTCTTAATTCATGAGTGTAATATTACTTGTTTATTTTCCTTCGGGATGTTTTGTATTGTTTGTATTTTGGAATAAAAATTATCATCATTTTGTATTGTTTTCTTATCCCAGTAGTCTTTACCTAGTAGGAGAGAGTCATTGGGTGTTTTCATGTGACTATTTATGTGGATTCTGAGAAAGTCAATCTGAAAGCTGAATCAGAACCACTTCCACTTATCCTACGGAGTACGTAGATTTTTTACACGTTGGTTGAGCTTCGATGACAATGCTTTTTTATTGCAAGCATGACCTGAATCAACATACAGAAAGAGCTCCAGATAGAGGAACTCTACAACAATTGATCGTATATAGTATAGCCGGTGTTTATTTTGACCATGACATGCTCCACACAATGTTGGGTCCAGACTAAGGATCACCTTAATGATAAGCAGCACAAATTTCAAAATATAAATTTATATTATTTTTGGTGACGCAGAGAAACACGTCGCACGTGTCAAAACGAGCACTTCTCTTGCGGGAGCGTTACCAGCGTCTGACCGATTATCAACGTCAAGTGATTATACGTCGGCAGCACAATTTCAAAACCGGTAAGGGACTTGAGACAAATTTTACAGGAGAGCCAAAAAACGAGTTGGTCAATTTGAGAGCTTGCCGCGCCGAGACTATAAGAGCGACAGAGATGAGAGTTAGATCAAAAGATTATCAATTTTGACATATACATAATAGATCCTGTTTTATAGCACTTACTTATGATTAAATAGTTTTTTTCATTTAGTGTCATCATTTTTGACCATTTCATAACATAGTAAGTGCAAACTTTACGTACGAATTTTTAAACAAGGTAGTGTACCAAAACAGTTATATCAGTGTTTTTTTACAATAGGTAATTATTTTTTTATCTTATTGGAAATAAAAACACAAAATCTTGTTATTCTGCCAATTTCGCCCCTGAAACTAAATGTTGGATGCGTCACAAACCGTTAATAATAAACAAAAAACAATTTGAAGGCTTGAGCGGCACCAGCTTGAAGTGTTAACAGCAGAATGTAACCTGAATTAGATAGCTTGGCTCTAACAAGCCCCAAACACCCATGCAAATAAAAACAGGCGAATAAGAGAACTTAGGCATAAATCTATAAGCCTTATTAGTTGTCTCAAAAAAGACCAGATAAAAAAAGATACAGTAATATTAATGTCCCAACAAACGAATTTCAAGCGCAAGCAACAGTGAAATTAATAAGGTAACTATTTTTAACAAGCAACTGCTGGCAGGTTGCTCTTGCCTTACCTAGGTACCTATATAGCCAATAATTACGACCAGGGAATATTCTAGTTAGTGTGATATAGAAAATAACTTAAGGAACACTTTCTAAAGTAAACTGACAATCATAATGTATCATCAAAAACAGTAGACATATATTTCCTGCAAAACTCGATATATACCTAGACATCATAAGTCGTAAGATTTTATTCGAAAAAACCTTGGAAAGTCCTGAAAAAGCCAGAGTGTAGAGCATTAAATCAAACAGCTTACATTTATGTCACAAATCACATAGATATAAACAGCTTGTGTCAAAGTTACTACAAACAAAACATAATTTTACTTACAGATCTGATTTTTCTAGGGCACTCAACATTAACTTTGATCCATAAAATTGTTTCAAGGACATATTTTAACTAAATCGAACGATGCTGAGGCGACGAAGACGTCTTGTCACTTGATGACGTTAGCGCACGAATTTTCACCGCTGTCGGCAACTTCAAAAACCTAGCAAGTCGTTACGACAATTTTAAAAACCTAGCAACGGACATCCCTTACTAGGTTTTTGAAGTTGTCGTGCGACTTGATAGGTTTTTCAAATGTTTTTTTCCGACCTCCCGCATGACGACTGTGTACTTGCTAGGTTTATCAATTTTCAAAATCTTATTTCTAAGGTCATTTTGGACACATTGACAATGCAAATCGATGCTTTATGGCCTAGTAAGTGACAAAATGCAAAAACACGTTTTTTGCATTTTGTCACTTACTAGGTTTTGAAATTGTGCAGCCGACGTGTTACTGTGACTAAGGTTATGCACATGACGAAAACAAGATTTGTATACCCAAAAAAAGCGCAACGATACGAAATAAACTTCGAACTTCTAAAATCAAGTGAAATTGTGTTTATGACCTTATGACGTATGTCCATCTAAGGAGTTTTGCAGTACCAAAGGTATCACTTGTTGCTGATATCCGCCTAATGGAATGGGTTCCCGATCCTATATTCAGAGGAATGGTTTTATATGACGAGACAGCTGGTCTAGTGGTTAGTATACATGACTGCCACGCTAGAGGTCGCGGGTTCGATTGCCGCCGGGGCAAAAAAATATGTGACAACATAATTTTTTGCCCCGGTAGACTGGTAGAAAATGCTTTAGCATTAAGACCACCATTGTACTTTATTTTGCATTAAGTTTTAAATAAATTAATAAATAAAACATGTTTGCGTCTACGTGCTTGGTATGTATTATAAGTATGTATTTACAAAAAAAGTATTCTATCAGCTGCTGGTTCCCACAGTACAAACGATGCTTAAGCATAAGTCAGAAGCAGAAAGTCAACTGCCGTAATCTAATCGATGTAGGTATCCTTATAAAATGGTCTCCAAAGGGTTTCGACGACAGTCGCAGTGTATAAAAATCGGATAACTAAAAGCATAGAAACTGTTTTTTTTAAGATTTGTTTGATACAGCGCAGCTTGGTCAGATTGTATTAACACACTTATATAGCTCGCCAAGTTTCTCGTCGGTTCTCCTGTGGCTATTGTCTAGATCAGTGGTAGAACTAACACCAGCGGCCTCACAATACCAATATTGTCTCTAATGAGACATGAACTAATTGTAGCAATAAAACATAGATCGTATATTCTAAACAAAATACTATTCGAATATTAAAAGATCGAACTGAACGGTTTAAACTAGAATATAATTGCATATATAAAATGTGAACTCCATAATATGTACGCATTTATTACGTCAAATAACATATTGCATAAGCAAGGCCTTTTGTTCGACTTAAAAGATAAAATTAAATAAACAATATAATGGAATATTTTGTTGTATGATATTTACCTTAAAACTCATAAGCAAACGGCATTTACATATTAAAATAATCATATTTTTTTATATAACAATACTCATTTGACTGCTGCCATATTTACTTAGTCAAACATCTGCAGCAAACTAAAAACAATATCAATACCTTAGAGTAGATAATATACTTTATTATTTACTAAATTAATAGGTGATTCTACCGTCCCATATGAAAATATATATTTTCAAATTAAGTAACTATCAAAAAATTAAGTAACCTATCAAAACAAATAAATGAATATATAATAAATTAAGCTTTTACTCGCGACTTCGCTCTCGTGGTGCTAGATAAAGATAGAGAAGAGAAGACTAGATAAAGAAGCCTATGTCCTTTCACAGGTTTATAATCTTTCGCATTGCCAATTTTCCGTAGCCGTTTAGTAATGAAAAGTTATCAAACAAACAGAGCTACTTTCGCAATATTTCTTTTTCTTTTATACCACTAAGGTGGCAAACTAACATACGGCCCCCCTGATGGTAAGCGGTCATCGTAGCCTATGGACGATTGCTACACCAGGGGTATAACTCCCGCGTTGCCGACCCATCAAAAATCTCTTCACACCCTTCTTGAAGAACCCCATGCTGTCCCTGCCTACTCCTTTGGGAAAACCTCGGCGGGGAGTTCGTTCCACAATTTGATCGTACGTCATATGAGTTTGGATAGATAATTAATTTGTTAATATCGAATGCTAGCGTAAAAGTTCCAGCTGAACAGATTAACACATTAATACATTAAACACGTATTTGTACCTCAGATTAAATAAAATGCTGCCTACATAATTATATGTATTCTCTAATATTTGACGTGGCGAAATTTAAAGGCATCAGTAATTGTCCATTATAATTTTAAAACTACAAGTTTTAAATTAAGTATTTAATTACTCGCAGTAATAAAATAGGGCACAGAACCATGAGTCAATCAGTATCCTTACCTTTAATCATATAGTTCTTTCTTTATTTTATTGATACAGCTGATATCTCTCTCTCTGTCTGTGAGTCTGTATTAATCTACACATCTGTGGCGAGAGACAGTTAACAATACGCTTCGCACACCAACCATCATGTTGAAATTGCACTCAGTCGTCCTAATTGTTGTATTAGCGAGTGTTAATTGTCAGCAGTCAGGTAATAAAACATTTTAATTTTTATCTCTGTTTAAATTTGTTTACCATCCACCAATTTTTGTTAAATAGCACGAAATAATTTAGTTACGTTCTTTTTGCTTATATGAGGACAAACGTTTTTTTAATTTATTTTAGTAGTAGCTGTCCCTGCGACTTCGGACGCGTGGTTTGAATTTTTTAGCTAGGTTTTTTTTTTTGCGTGGAACCTTTATTATTTTTCTTTTCGTTAAATTTCGGGATAAAAAGTATCCTATGTTATACCTCGTAGTATCAACTCATATCGTGCCAAGTTTCATTTAAATCCGTTCAGTAGTTTCGGCGTGATGCGCGGCCTAGAAACAGACAGACAGACAGACAGACAGACGACAAAATGTAAAAAAAATACAGATTTGGGTTCAGTATCGAATATAGAGAACCCTCCAAAAATTTTTTTCAAAATATCTTCAATGTGCAGAATTTGACCTGTTACAGTTTTATTATAAGTATAGATTGTAATCGCCTTATACATATTTTTTTAATGCGTCAGAAAAGCTAAAGACATTGTGGTAAGGATCTTTGTGCCAGTTTACTAGTACAGACCGTCTAAGTCGTAAGCGAAAACCTCGTAAAAACACATTTTTAGGCGTTATAAGCAAATCAATGGTGATGGCAAATTATAGGATCTGCGCATGAACGCTGGGAACATATTGATATCAAGATACTTACACATATACATTTAAGCCGTGGTGGCCTTGTGGCTTAAGCAACGGCCTGTCATCTGATGGGCCCAGGTTTTAATCCCTGCCTGTACCAATGAGTTTTTCTAAGCTTAAGTACAGTGAATAATCACACCATGAGCTTTTAAAAAGAGAGGTAGGGCGATTTGGGATTTCCCGTGGGTTATCCCATTTAAATTGGAGCCGCCCGACTGGGGACTGTACCTTCGCCTTACAGAAGACCGCAGTGAAATAACACTACTTGATGTAGTGTTGTGTTTCTGCGGTAAGTAAGGTTGCCAGTGCTTCACGAGGATACGCTGGGCTAGTAGTATTGCTGCTAGCACAGTGAGCCCTCATCAACAACATGGTTGGCACCCCGTTAGTGATACCCCAGATATTGCTAGCAGCTATAGGTTACGGTGACTGCTTACCATCAGGTGGGACGTATGCTTGTGTGCCACCTTAGTGGTATAAAAAAAAAGAAAAAAATGAGAGTAACGAAACTAATAACAGTTCGTACTTGAATCTTATAATCCTTATGATCAAGATATTACGAAATTATAAACAAACATAACATACTTCCTTAGAACACATACTTAAATAAAATGTATTTATTCAGAATTTCCAACATCTACCAGCCCAACGGTCACTGAAACGTCAACTGTGAACAATACGACTACAACTGAATCGTCACCATCAACAACGGAAACTGAAACTCCAGTCTCAGATGAAGAAAAGAGTATAGCCGTAGCTAAACTTCAAAAAGGGGATACTAGCTTCTCTAATATTTTTTTATACGTAAGTATTTCACTTGAAGGAAATGATAAAGTTTTAAACACATGGGTAACACAATAGGTACTGGAATTGAAATATACATACTGTACCATATAAAGTGGATACATATACGATACGATAAATAGCATAATGGTAATTTGGACCTTCATAAGTGCCTTATTAGGGCCGAAACTGAATAAATGACTTTTTGATTTTGAAATCCAAAACCATTTAACCGATTACAAGGAATCCAAAATCGAAACATTAAAAAGAAATGCTAACATTCAAATAACCACTAACGTCTTAGGCGATAGCCGTAAGATGTTAGTATTTTTTTTATTATTCAACAATATGAAATAAAAATTCAAGCAACCTAATTCTTATGAGATAGCCGTTTATTCTTGATTATTATTCAACAATAAAAAAATCAAGCAACCTAATTGATAAAGTATCGTTACTGGTTACTGCTCCTCAATTTACCCCATAATTAGGCAAATGCATTGGTTTGCTTCTGGACATTGTTTTAAATATTAAAGATTGCAAGCTCAATAATATGTGCAATAGTAATTAAACAAGGTGTTTTGCAGCGGATGCTTCAAGAAAATCAGAATAAAAGCTTTGCTACATCAGGACTTTCAATCTTGTTTATATTGGGACAACTTGCTGGCTTTTCAC
This sequence comes from Falcaria lacertinaria, assembly GCA_951449985.1. Lineage (NCBI taxonomy): Eukaryota > Metazoa > Arthropoda > Insecta > Lepidoptera > Drepanidae > Falcaria > Falcaria lacertinaria. The sequence goes on along the minus strand of OX602113.1, from coordinate 4,344,172 downwards.
AAGGATCTACCCGAGAACAGTTACTTAACGTGACCGGGCTAGCCACTAATGTTGAGGTAATAAAAATAAATTGATTACCACAGCTTAAAAAACAGTTCTCCTAAAACAATCAACATTCTTCTCCATTGCAGATCGAATCATCTTACGGGGAAATTATAAAGCGTATAGATGAACAGCAGTCAAATAATACAATAGAAGTAAACAACAAGGTGTATGCAGATGAAAAATACCCACTAAATAATGTCTTTTCCGACTTCTCTAAAAACGTTTTTGAAGCAGATTCACAAAATATAGATTTTAGTAAATCGAAAGAAGCTGCAGCAACTATCAATAAATGGGTAAGTTAAACTATTTACAAAGAAATAAACAAACACTTTACTCTGCGATTTTCTGTAAGAAGTCTAATTTGAGCAGCTTTGAAACTAAGAACCAATGGACGCAAACAGCATAAATGTGCCATTATGTTTTTTGAATATAGTGTATGCTGAGTTTTTTACCAGATTCTTCGCATCAAAAAACGACATTCCGAATCCGGTGGAAGGCTCTGACGATTTGAAAGTACTTAATTGGAAAGTCTATTCAAAGAAAGATTATTTTTAGCTTAAGTTTGAGTGAAAAGTTATTAATTCTTTATTTCAGATTGCAGAGAATACAAATAATAAGATTCAGAACCTAGTTAGCCCTGACATGTTCAACGATAGCACATGTTTGGTTCTGGTCAACACTATTTACTTTTTGGTAAAATATTATTACTATATCTAACTATATTAGCCTTTTCTCGCGAGCGATTTCGCGAGCGTAGCAGTATAATATATAGCCTATGTTACTAACTGATAATAAAGGTTACTGAATTTTTTTTTCGAATGGATCCAGTAGTTTTTGAGTTTTCCTATTTACTAGATTTCTTTTTTTAATATTATTCCTTACCAATAGCATTTTGTCATATCTGTTTCAGGGTAACTGGCAATACCCTTTCAAATCGGAAAATACTAAGAATGAAGATTTCTATTTAGAAAACAACATAACAAAAACTGTACCAATGATGAATCAGAAGAGTACTTCTATGCAATATACAGAAGATATAGTCCTGAAATCTCAAGTAAGATATAAGTTATATTTTATAACGTGACTCCCATATATATTAAAATTAAACCGCTTTCAGATCCTACAAATGCCGTACAAAGGACAGAATTTCACTTATGTCATTATATTACCAAGTAACGAAACGAGCGTATTAGAAGTAGGAAAAAAGCTTGTTGAAAATACTGATAAGTGGTACAATATTCTTAATAGCTTAAAAAAGAAATCAGTTGACGTTACTATACCAAAAATGGAAATTAAAACAAATATTGATTTGAGTGACATACTTAAAAAGGTAAGAATAATCTAGTTGTCAGCAAATTTATTCGACTATAAACGTTTTAATTGCCAACCTGGCAGAAATAAAGTTAACTAGAGTCCGTACTCCCCATAGAACAGACATGGTGCAATTCATTGTTGATACGCTCAAGAGTTCGTCATTTAAAATGATCTTCCCTTGGTGGCATTGATATTGCTGCTAAGAGATAAACCTAATCGAAAAGAAGCGCGACCATCAACACTTCAACCTTTAGGCCTCTAACCAACTAAACTAACGGTCGGTCAATGACAATGAGGTGGTCATATTCAATCTATCTGTACAAATAGTTCTTAGGAAAGTAGTGGTACAATTAATTAATGTGGCATTTGATTGCAGATCGACTTAGATGCAATGTTTGATCCAAACTCGCATCCATTTATTGACATATTAAAAGACCCTAAACAGACTGTTTACGTGTCCAGTGCTGTACAACAAGTTTACATGAAAGTTGATGAGAAAGGAACAGAGGCGGCCGCAGCGTCTGGTACGTATATTTCATAATATACTTATAATAAGTACCTGATTAATATAAGTATATGTACTTAGAGTTTCTTAGTTAGACACCAGATGGGTAGGTATTATTACAAGAGGCCCACTTGGTGGGTACCTACAGTGTGTTAGCTGTTCTAGGTTGAAGAACACTGTAGCTAGTGGCTCCTAGGTTTAGACTATCAAAAGTTAATAAGTTATTTCAGGGAACGTATATACAATACATCACTAATGTTGCAAATAGCGCCGCTTTTCTGTTGATATAAAGCAAACTCAGCTAATTAGGATTTTAATGCGGCGTATTTAATTATTACTATGTACTTATATGGCAGTCCCGAAAGGGACTCGCCGTGATGATAATAATAATATTTTTTGTGAATGTTCTTAGTAATTATGTGGGATACTTACTAGTACTTACCAATATATCTTATATAACTTATATTTTATCGTAATATTTTAATTTATTTGCAGCAAATTGTACCATTTATATAACTGTACAATTTTAAACCTTGTAGGCCATTTTGTTTATGTCCTGAAATAATAGGTTGTTTATATTTATATATGCTATTAAATAAGATATATATTGATGTAAGAAATGTATTATTCAATTTATTATTTTTCAGCATTTTTCGGCGCTCGCGCAACAGCAATCCAAATCTATCCAGTAACAATACCATTCAAGGCAAATCGTCCCTTCCTTCACTATATCTTATTTCAAGGAATCCCAATTTTCTCTGCTGCTTATTACGGTCCAGAATAAGGTGGACACTAATAGGTTTGAATACGATTGCTTATTACAAACGAGTTTTTTTTTGTTGTGAGTAATAAATAAGGTTACTTAATTCATGTTCTGTACTAACATCGATTGGAAAAGAGTCATGGTTAATAATACGTGGCTAACAAAAACTGTTCCCATAATTAAAAAAAAATGCTATGTGTATTTTCACAGGCGTAGTAGTTACCCATAGAAAATATAAGAGCCGCTTGATTATGGGATGTACCACCATCTTAAAGAAGATCGTAGTCAAGTTACACAACTCTGATGTAGTGATGTGTTTCTACTGTTGTTCAGAGTACGATGACTGCTTACCATCAGGCGGGCTGTACGCTTACTTGGCAAATTTGTTAAAATCAAAAGAGACCAGTTGTCACAAACCCAGAAATGTTTTAACAGCAAACAGATATCTTAAACGTTTTTTCAGCCTTCACTTTTGTTCTTACTTCGGTAATAGAACAGGAACGTAAAGCATACGTATTCAAAGCTTAATTCTATATCACATTTCAAAGGGAACCATCCTTCAGTGGTGTGTTCGCGGGAGATGATTATTATAAAAGTTAAATCATCTCAGCTAGGGTCTGCAACGCGCGAGTTATACCTCTGGTGTTGCAAGCGTCCAAAGGCTACGGTAACCGCTTACCATCGGAGGGCCGTATGCTTGTCTTGTTTACTTTATTAGGTCGGATTGCATGGAAAACCTTTATCCTTTTGTTGTTTCGATGAATGAGAATGTTGTGAGAAATTATCTCAAAAAATGCTTTCTAAGTATATTTTAACCTACTAATGGTGGTATTTTTATCAATGTTTGCCTATTTTACTTTTAAGTTACCGCAACTTGTATTAATCTTAAAATTAATTAACTATTATTTTCCTATAAAAACATGGCTTTCTTTTTCTTTCAGGAACAGTTCTTGCAGTTCCAGAGTTCTATGAGTATCTAATTTTGTTTAAGTGTTATGGAATTAAATTAATGCAAATGATGTGTTTTGTATCATCACATATTTAGAGAAGTCATTTAGATGGAAATCGTTAATTACCCGATAAGAACCCGAAATCAATTCCTGGGCTTTTGAGTCGTTTCATTCAAAAGTTCTGGATTCATTTTATTATATATTTTAATGATACAGTTAAGATTATTGTATTTCTACATCTCTGACTTGTAACTAGCGAAAATGATTGAGATTAGATTATTTACTAATGAATGATTAGTATCAATTCCTACAATTACTTTCATAAGTGTAGGTTAATCATCCGACATCTACTGTCCCTGGATTTTTTACCACACCTTCAATCTTATGATTCAAGTTTTGAAATCCACAAAACGCAAACAACAGATTTCTTGTCAATATTTTTTTCATAATCCATACATTCGTACAATAATAAAATAAAATATATTTTTTGAAAGTAAAGGCTGAGATGGAAATCCTTATTATTGCTTTCCTATAGCTAAAACAGATAAGGTTGTAGCCCTTACTAATTCTGCCCCGTCTCAAATTGCCACCATGTATTAAGATAGATCATCCACCCCCCACCGTAAGTATGAATCCATCAACAAGTGACGCGGCGGCAAAATTACTGAAACATATATTTGAAGCATGGGAAAGTTCACATGATGCCCTAGGTGTATTTTGCGATCTATCTAAAGCATTTGATTGCGTTGAACATAGTACGCTACTGCTCAAACTAAAATATTATGGTATCCGCGGAAATGCCCTTGATCTTGTAGCCTCATATTTGTCCGGTCGTCAGCAAAAAGTCGGTGTCGGAGGCATAACTTCCAAAGGCACATTAATGAAAATGGGAGTTCCGCAGGGTTCAATATTAGGCCCGTTCTTATTTTTGGAATACATAAATGATCTCCCACTTGTAGTGGATAATATCTGTGACATAGTCTTATTCGCGGATGACACATCTTTGGTATTTAGAGTGAGCAGAAAAGACAAAGAAATGATAAATCTAAATGAAACGCTAGCATCCGTTTCTAGATGGTTTGATGCCAATAACCTAGTTTTAAATTAAAAAAACAAAATGTATACGGTTTTCTCCTCCAAACTCATCGCAGGTAGACACGAATGTACAATTGGATGGCAGAAAACTTGATTTAGTTGATAACACGATTTTTCTAGGTCTAACACTAGATGCAAAATTGCAGTGGGGCTCTCACATTGAGACCTTGTCAAAGAAACTTAGTTCAGCTGCGTTTGCCATTAGGAAAGTCAGACAATTGACAGATATTGATACTGCAAAATTAGTTTATTACGGATATTTCCACAGCCTCATGTCTTATGGCGGGTTATTATGGGGATCTGCGGCGGATCTGGATACAATATTCATTCTACAAAAAAGGGCAATCAGGGCAATATTTGCAATGGGTCCCCAAGAATCGTTAAGAGAATTGTTTAAGAAAATTAATATTCTCACGTTACCGGCTCTTTACATTTTTGAGAACTTATTGTTTATAAAAAAGAACATTAGAAGTTTTCAGTTAAATTCAGACAACCATAATATTTATACTAGAAATAGAAACAAAATTGTGGCTCCTAGGTTTAGACTAACAAAAGTAAATAAATCATTTATGGGAAACTGCGTCCGTTTTTACAATAAAATCCCACAATCTATTACCGAATTAAATTATGATAAGTTTAAGACTCATGTCAAAAGAGTTTTGATAAATAAAGCCTATTATAAAATTAATGATTATGTAAATGATAAAAATGCTTGGAATACATACTCACTCTGCACAAGTGGCTCCCCGCTCCTGGTAGTTGTAATAGTTTAAAATATGTATTTCATGAAAGCAGTGACAAAACCAACTTGGTAGCTTTCATTTTGATATTTGTAATTTCATTCCAATGTCTAGAAGAATTTTGTTACAAATTGTTATATAATGATTGTTACATGAAAAAAAAAGACAGAGCACTGAGTTTCTTGCCGGTTCTTCTCAGGTGGCTTTTTTTCCGAACCAGTGGTAATTTAGACCTTCATAAGTGCCTTATTAGGGCCTAAACTGAATGAATGATTTTTGATTTTGATTTTGATTTTGATAATTAAACGTGTGATCTCTATTATTAGGGAGGCCACAATCTGCCCATAACAATGTCTTAATGGGGTAATTGTATCCACAAAGTACAAATTATGGGCCATTATGACAGATAGTACCTAATACAGCTCCCTTTAGAGACTAGTTTCCAATTAACAGGTATTAGTTGGACCCCGAGGGATAAGAATATCGACAGCAAGGGATCAAACGAGTTATATCCCACTCATCCCCACGAAGCCCAGGATAATCTGTTAAAGGGAATTAAATTATGGCTGGCCAACTTGAAAATGAAGTTTGTTTTCGATTACAAATTGTTAATTTGATTTTGTATTACGATTAGATAGTGAATTTTAAAAAAATATATCTTGAGAAATTGTCTTAAATAATTATTTCTTTGAAGTTTATTCAGAAACGTACCATTCATCCTAAGAAACGATTAAAGTCGCGCGAAACAAAGTAAGACGATTTATTAATTTATAAAAGAAAATATGTTTTTTTCCTTAGGAGTTTTGTTGGTTTAGGACAAATAACTCTATAAAGCAATATAAGTAAAACCGCTTACAAATGTAACAAAAACTGCATTTTTAGGTTCCCCCTTTTTTAATTATCGTCTTTTTACTCATTACATATATTTTATTTATTTTATTAATATATATGTAGCAGATAAACTTCAGGAAATAGAATGAAAATCTCATTTAAAAGTCAAATATCTAAAGTTAAGACCGAAACAAACTGTTGCTGGAGACTGCTTCTTCCATTATCAGCAGTTAAGAACTCTTTAAAGTGTGTTATCACGAGAGGAAACTCATTTCATCCTCTCAGAAATGCGATCAAGATGAGATCGTATGTCGCTTAATTATCTTAACGGTATGTCTATTGTCTTTATATTTTGAGAGTGGCAACGCTGTATCGTTGTCTACATTATTTGTTATAAGCCGGCCATCAGTTTAGACGATACCTAAAGATAAGTTTCAACATAGAAATCATAGGTGAAGGAATTTCGGTGCGTGCTATAACCAAGTCTACTCATAATAAGTAAGTTTGCTGTATTTAGTCAGTGATATTATACGTCGTCCACTGCTGAACAAAGTATACCAAGGGCCGATTAATTTGGCTGTCTAAAAATAATCTGTAACAAATTAATTTAATTTGATTATCTTAGCCTTCAAAAGCTTCATAATTGCTAGGGTTCAGTAAAATCAAATTCGTAGCATGTTTCTTCTTTGCTTTGAATCGTATCTTCTCATTTGAGACCATAACAGTAGCCACAATGTAAAACTCTACATATGGGATCAACCTCTAGATCAATTACTTGCGAATGTATCGTGAGCGGGTAATATATCACGAGGCAAGCCCTCTCGAGACTTCTGTATTGATGATTTAATTAAGCAGTTACCCTCAAACTTGTGTATTGGGATGTTCAGGGTCGGTGACCGTAAGGGAATGCTAGCCTTTACACAAGAATTTGTAATTAAGAAGCAACCTTTAAGAACGAAATCTGTTTACGAAGTCGACGCAAGTATTTTATCGAGTACGCTGCGGTTTTGCGTGAATTACGCAAGATGTGAGAAAGTTAAATAGTTTACATTCTATCCGTTGTTCATGACTTAGATCTAGACTCAAGAGTAGATATTCATTGGAAACTAGATTCTATTACAAAAGTATATACGGGAAACGAAGAAAAAAACTTCGTTTGGTGTTTTGTGCGTTTATATTTAATTACGAGCTTTTTCCCGCGATTTCGTCCGTATAGGAATAAAAACTGGGTCTCGCCAACAACGCCACCTACCAGATCAACTATAACTAAGATCCATTCAGAACCCACGCACACCTGAATTTTCAAGTTAAATATAATTCAAGTGATTGTCATTAATCAGTATAACCTCAGAGTAGATAATATACTAGCATAAGGCTATCGTTGTCCAGACTGGCAATATGCACGTTCGAACTCATTAGTGGCGCCCGAAGATAGAGATACTAAACAGCGAAATAAGAGATAGTAAGCCTAGGTATTATCAAACAAGATCGGGAGAAGTCACAAATTAAATTACCCATTATAACGGCAGCCAGCTTATATTAAATTTCATACTTTCAACAGGTAAGCGATACGATTCTTAGAGCCAGTAAATTAACTTGAACTGAGTTAGTAATAAACTTCGCTGGAGTTTATCGATCCATAGTTCCTACGGATTCCCAACAAATTGATCTTATCGGCCAGCCCGATGTTCATAACTAGTGGTCCATAGTCGATTGTGAAATTTGCAAGCCGCATCGAACTCTGACGGTCAACTAATTTAACGGCGGAACAATCGTAGCCCTAACTATTATTGCATAGATCCCGGGAAACTCACTCATTGTACAAACTTCGTCTAACTTCCAGTACAGCTCTAATGGGCATTTATTAAATAAATTGGTTTCTAGGAAGAAATTTGTTGACTGAAAAGAATGATTTTCTTTTGTATCGTTATCAAGATCAAAAAATATTTATTGATTAAAATATTTAATAAGGCACATATAAAGGTCTAATGCAGAAAAAAAAAACTATCTGCTTCTCTCTGTCTGTTCTGCTACTACACTACTAAAGATAGTATATAATTTCTTCAGTGAGTTTGGTGTATGAACTTTGCTACCCTATTTGTGTACTACAACTTTTGTATGTTAAAATATAACTATTTTATATTTACCGACCTTTGTTTGAGTTTTAGGCCTTGTAGATGATGGTAGATCATTCCAACATCAAGTAGCGAACTTGATGCTCCTAGGAAAGCTGCAGTCTTATACATTCTGAGTACATCCTCATTATTATATGTAGACTCCACTCGAGAAATGTAAGTATCAAAGACATACTATGGAACAATTTTGCCCGTAATAAGAAGCAACTTGTACGTAACGAACAAGGAAATTGGAATGCAAATAGGCTGGAGCATGGCTCCCACAGTCCCATAGGGACTTTTCATTTGAATAAATCTTTACACCTTAACATTTCACATGAGTAACTAAGTACAGGCTGTTTACATTCGAGTCGAGTTTTAATGAGAGGTGATATTCTAGAAACCATTGCGTATCTACATTTATACCAAAATATTTTCATTAATCGTATCAGCAGAAAATCCCAAAACTGTGCTACACGTTTCTGTGATATTATGCGGAGTAGAAATGATGTAATGGGGCTTAAGTTATCGAAATTTATAGGAATATGTATGCTAGAGATTATATTAGGTACCTGCCGACAGGCTCTGCTGGTGTATTAAGGAATAATTTCGGTTATCAATTAAATTATAAGCATCAGAAGGGAAGAGGTAAATCGGAGCAACTCTGAGCAATTCTAACAAGATGTCATAGGATAGGACCACAAATTAAAATTGATCACTCTCGTTGCTAATTGCACACTCGTTATGGATTCCGAAGTCGCGAGCTCATCATTAAATATGAACTAGAAAAAGAATGAACCGATAGTGCTTGAACAAGCACTAACTGTAACTTAAGACTTATCCACGTAGTAGGTACGAAGTCCGAATGCAACATAAATTGCAGACACTTCCAAGTTAGTGCCGACTGTCGTCTTAGTATTTCTCCTAGAACTTCGTTACACATCTAGATATACGCTCAGTAAAACTTTTGAGGAAATAGCATACGTTAAATGATAACGAAAAAAAAAGTCACTTGGATAATTATCTAAAGGTTTAACATAAACTTATTCGAAATCACTGTAAACCAATGCCATAGACCTAACGTGATATTTATTCAATTTTATTACATTTCTAGGTCATAAATAATAATACACAGTGGATATTTAATATTGGCATAATAGCGGTTAGATACTAATCTTGTCTCATCTTAGGTATTTAGTGGCTGTCCCACAGCGGGGGCCCTCCCAGCTGTAGTTTCTCCCTTTTCATCTCTCCATTAACATTTTTGAAGATATTAATGTCTTCAAAATTTTTATTTTGTTTTTGTAATTTACGCTATCGTACTGACGTAAGTCTTTATCTCTCGAATATCTGGATAGGACTTTTTTTTACGAATATTTAGCACCACTGATTGTATGTTCAAGAATATCTGACAGCTCGTTTTTTACTTGACTTCGCCAAAGCCAAAGGACGGAATTTATTTTAACAGTCGATTGTTTGTTCTACTTTTTTTTTATATACCACTAAGGTGGCACACAACCGCCCAGCTGAAGGTAAGTCACCGTAGCCTTTACCTGCAAGCAATACCAGGGATATCACTAACGAGTTACCATCCCTGTTGTTAATGAGGACTCACTATGGTAGCAGCATTACTACTAGTGCAGCGTATCCTCATGAAGCACGGGCAAACTCACTTACTGCAGAAACACAGCACTATATCAAAGTAGTGTTCTTTGACGGCGGTCTTCTGTGAGGTGGAGGTACAGTCCGCAGCCCGGCTTCAATTTTAATGAGAAAGCCCACGAGAGATCCCAATTCACCCTACCACCCTTAAAATAGGTACTGAAATACTTTTAATACGGTATGTCTGCAAAATACCAGAAACAGTGAAGTGAATAAAATGGAGAGACGTATAAAACCATTTCTGATCCGGCTTCCAGGCCAACTTCACAGCTCCAAAGTCACGTACGGCTTGTATAATATCTGAGAATTCACTGGGACTATCTAAATTGGTAGCGACCGTATAATAAACGGACCCGGCAGTCAAGTGAGGGGATTTATGAAACTGGTCTCCGTATTAAACTCGCCCATTTGACACGTGCACCGATGAAAGTTTGAATTATAATAGCAATCTATTATATTTCAAGCTTCATGTGATCTAAAATATTTTATACAATTATCACTGTTTTATTCTTAAAATTCGCCGATTTTAGAATGTATTTAATAGTTACGTCATATTTAATAGCAACGAATATTTATTCATAAGCTACTTATATAATGCATGCTATTAATGAATCGGAATAAAACCCCTTTAAGAGCCTACATTTTTTCAATTTATTCACAACTGACATAAAAAACTAAAACAAAAACCAATCGTACAAAAAATATAAAAAAGTAAATATTAAAATATAAACGAGGTTGGTGGACATGCTCCCCTTTTTTTTATAAAAATTCAATTTTTTTAACCGGGCGCCTTAGTATGCCCCCTGTGGTTCTAACATCCACCACCCTAACCACCCCATCTCGACCCGGGTGCAGAGCCTCGATCACTCCGCGAGGACAAGCTCCTCTTGGGAGATCTCCATCCGCAATAAGAACCGGGTCACCTGGTTTAATCGAAAAATCTGACCCCGGGACGCGACGAGGAGCCAAGGTTGGTAAATATTCAACCACCCATCGACGCCAGAAATGATCGGCCAGTCGTAGAGCTTTTCGCCAGCCGCTCCTACCACACAGATCTGAATCTTCAAGATGTACTGGTAATGGCCGTCCTGATGACTCCCCGATCAAAAAGTGATTTGGCGTAAGCGTCTCTGGAAACTCAGGGTCGGGAGACACATGAGTAAGTGGCCGCGCGTTAACTACCGCCTCTGCTTCCAGCAAGAACGTGTGGAAGACCTCTTCAGACGGCGTCCGATCTTGGAGTGTCACTTTCAGCGCTGTCTTTACACTTCTGACTAATCTCTCCCACACGCCACCCATGAATGGAGCTGAAGGAGGGATGAAACGCCATTGGATCTTCTGCTCGACAGTGTAGTCTACAACGGCACGGTCATAGAGTGCGCGTAGCTGCCGATTAGCACCGACGAATGCCGTCCCGTTGTCGGACCATATGGTGCTTGGTACCGGCGAAGGCACATAATTGCCGAATCAGCAGATAGGCTGGTCACAATTTCCAAATGGATCGCTCTTGTAACCATACAGGTAAGCAAAGCCACCCATTTCTTCTCCCGCCTTCGACCAATCGTGACTTGCAACGGGCCAAAATAATCAATACCCACGAACGAGAACGGACGTTTGTGGTGAGCGAGGCGGTCTTCTGGTAAATCGCCCATGGGGGGTATCAATGATGGTGCTCGCAGAAGCTTGCAGAGTTGACAGCCTCGGGCTATAGACTTAACGGCATTTCTCGCGCCAAGAATCCAATATTGCTGTCGCAGTTCATTCAGAACTGTTTCAGTGTTGGCATGGGCAAACTTGAAATGGAAATGGTGAATTAATAGGCGCACGGCAGGATCTTTTCCGCATAAAATTATGGGTTGAGCAACTTTTCTAGGGACTCCAGTAACGGCCGATATGCGACCACGTAATATAAGCAAGCCATTCTCATTTATGGCGGGTGAGAAACCAACGAGTCGACTTCGGGTAGGCAACGGCAAACCGCGGCTCAGGCAAATAAACTCTTTTTCGAAGGCATTCAATTGGCTCTGTATTAGAATATGTACTTCTGATCGCCGGATAGCTTCAGCATTTAAAGGAGAGATCTCTGTGGCAGAAGCGGTGACAGAAGCATCCGACCCTCGAGAAAAGAAATGAGAAACAATATCATGAATCAAAGAATTTTGATAGGTATGTGAACGATTTTTAAAAATGATTGCAATGAAATGATGCAATCTACCAGTTGATTTAACCAATCTAGACCATGAACTGAAATGAGATGCGTCTACAACTACTGGCAAATGTAAATGACGAGTATTGGAAGCAAGTACGATATCGGAGAGCTGTTCAGGATGAATAAATGATATCGATGAAGTGTTCCTTCTAGACCTATAACAAGGTTTTAGTTCATCGTCTCCCAGTACTTGCGAACCAGCGTTTGGTGGCTCATTCGGCCAGCCATCGCGGGAAGATGATAATAAAAACCTTGGACCCGCTATCCAGCGTGACTCGATGGACAAGGATTGGCACTTTCCCCTTGTAGCATCATCGGCGACATTAAGATCGCTAGGAAGCCAACGCCATTCACTAACGTCGCTGGATTCCACTATTTCGCCAACACGATGGGCCACAAAAGGTTTATATTTCCTTGCGTCATTCCGCAGCCAACCTAAGACGGTCATCGAATCAGACCGGAAGTAGCGGCGAGTCAGTTTATAACGATGGTTACTACAAATAGTCGCAGCGAGACGAGTGGCCAGCAAAGCGGCTTGCAGTTCCAAACGAGGAATAGACACTGGTTTAAGAGGGGATACACGCGCTTTACTTGAAATTAAGGAGAGTCGTACTTCACCATTTTCGAACATAAATCGTAAACCGCGACGTAAGCTAATTCACTGGCGTCACAGAATATATGTAACTCTACAAAAATGTAAATACTATACTATTAATTTACTTCTGACACCAAAAATATTATTGAATCGGAATAAAACCCCTTTAAGAGCCTACATATTTTCAATTTATTCACAACTGACATAAAAAACTAAAACAAAAACCAATCGTACAAAAAATATAAAAAAGTAAATATTAAAATATAAAGGAGCTTGGTGGACACATGCATTATAAGTACGTGCAATACGCAATATTTCAGAAAAATAAATTAATAAAGAATTTAAGAGTACCCAGAACCAGAAAGCCTGTATGAAGATATTGATTAATGAAGAACCAAAAGAGAGGTCCAAGCCAAGAGTGAAATAAATCTATACTATCAGTCTACAAACGGGACTCTTCGAATGTTTAAATGGTATCCTTCATTATATTTTTTTTTTTTTTTGGTGGGGGAATTCTTTATTTCAATTGATTTTATGGATTAAAAACTTAAAATAAACTAAACTAAGAAGTACATTATAATATATTTTCTGTAGTAAAATGCCGACAAATAAGGTATTATATTTAACCTGACAAGCTTTTTCGTAAATTAAAACCATTAAAATGTACCCTCTCTAGTGTCTTAATATGAACACCAAATCATGGCAGCTTTTCTCTTATACCGTGTCAGTGTTTTTTATCTATACTAATATTATAAAGAGGAAAGATTTGTATTTTTGTATGTATTGAATAGGCTCCGAAACTACTGGACCGATTTCAAAAACTATTTCACCGTTAGAAAGCTACATCATCACTGAGTAACATAGGCTATATATTATACTAGCTTCCCGCCCCGGCTTCGCTCGGGTAGACAAAATATTTGATATAAATGTCTACCCGTGCGAAGCCGGGGCGGGCCGCTAGTTAAAAAATTCAGTAACTATAGTACGTCTTTATTACAAATTAATATTTATTACAAAATAATATATCGTCTTGACTCGTGCGTTTTCCATTTTGAATATTTGTCAATTCATTACATTGTTTACGACCGAACTATTAATAATGCATTAAAGTTATGCGTCTTTCATGACTGCGTTTACTTCATTTTCGAGTTATTTAATTGCCATAATAATATTATTTATTAAGTCGTGGTGCTCATAGGTTTAATTCGATAGTACCTAATAAGAATATTCATTTATTCCTACTGCAAAAAACCATTTAGGTATTCAGTTTCTTTGGGTATAACTTTATTATTGTTAGATGGCCATGAACGTGGTCAATTAAAAAAAAAGATATAACAATTGAAATATTTATGGAATATGGCTGTGTAAATAAATGCCACTACAAACAAAACAAAGGATAAAATGTTACTGCATGATTAGTTAATAGTTATACTTTGGATCAGGCCTTCGCCAGGTACAGCAAATAGAAATACACACTTGTAAATATTAGTTTCATATTAATTCCTATTCAATTGTTAGACGCATTTAATAAAAGAAAATAATACTCAAACAATATCGCCACAAGAATGCACAAGTACCAAATCTTTATTTAAAATCATCTTATTGTGTTCCTGCATAAACTGCTGAGAATATAGGTTTTCCTTCCAGTAAAATATAAAGTACACATGGATGGTCAACGTTGAATACGTATTCTATTGGATCAAATTCTATTGCTTCACCAACACCAATAAAAGCTGAAATTAATATAAACCAATTGCAATTAACATATTTTGATCCAGTGACATATGTACATAATGCTTAAGTGTTCAACTATCTGAGATAGATGGGTTATCAGTATATTCATATGTAGAAATTGACGAAACTTGCAGTCGGCAAGGCAAGTAGGAAGGAAATCCGTAAAATTCGAGCATTTAACTTATTGTACAAAAACAGCTGCAAAAATTGGTTTCCCTTGAAGCAAGATATAGAGTAGGTAGGGGTGATCCGCGTTGAATGTGTATACCACCGGATCGGCCTGGACTGCAGCGGAGCGGGCTCCGACAAACGCTGAAATATTACCAAGGTAATAAAAGTAACTCTTGGAGTATTGCTGTTATTTTACTTAATCCTATTCCTTTATATGTGCCAAATTACTTTTCAATTTTACCACTAAAATAATGCATTTCTTTAACTTAAATTACAGTACTTATCCACGTGCAGATTTATTCGCGCACCTATTAGCATAACATTTAAACCAGTCAGGGTAATGTGAACGTATTTTAAAAACGGTCTACGAAAAGATCGAGCTGAGTGCGCCATTACTTCAAAGAGCTTGGTACACCGTCGAACCCGATACATCATTTACCATCGCCACAGGCCTGTCAAAACTTTTACATTAAGCACTCATTGATAATATCATAATCGTCCGGTCTTTTGTCTTTTCTTACCGACCAACTATATAAATATGTACTTGCTGCACAAAATCCATGAAATGTTCAAGTAAAATCTTAGTCATTTGCGATACATTTAAAATGCATGTACCGTTTGCGGCCGACGCTTGTACACCTTTTTCATCCACTTTTATCCAAGCTTGTTGAACAGCACTGGATATGTATAGAGGTTCATCTCCTTGCAGTATTCCACTAAAGCCATTAGAGTCTGCATTAAACATGTCTCCAACATTTAACTGAAACGTAGCTTCGCTTAGTTTTTTGCTCTGATTAGATACTAACATGCCGTTAGCGACTTCTTCGCTTAGAAATAGGTTAGCAGAATAACTATATGTCTAACTATAGTCTTATCATAAAAAGCTTATTTTAATCATATTTAAACTTTAGTTACAGGGATTATCCCATGCATACAAACCAACAATGTTACCTATATTCATTAGAAGACTGATAAATTTATTTAAAATTGTTACGGAATGTAAGCGTTTTACCTCATTTAGTATTGAAGGTAAGTCAATTCTTGTAGATATTTGCATTTTAGGTAGATATATATAAACTGTTTCATAACTTAAACTGTTGAAAACTTCAGTGAATTTATCAGGGTCACAAAGCTTTTCTACTGTCGATAGTAAGCCTGTTATGTTTCGTGGTAAAACTATTCCGCATGTAAAGTTACCTCCTACGTACGGTATATTTATGATCTGAAAACAGGTTAAGTTAATAGTCTCAGGATTTCAATGTAATTTATCAAATCAACTATATTATTGCCATACTTGAGCATCGATGTCATCATCTTCTCCATACAGCATAGAAGTACTTTTCTGATACATAATTGGAATTTGTATGGTTTCTGTTTCGCTAACATAGAAATCCCTGTCCATAGTATCATTAGGGTTAAACTGCGTTTTCCAATTACCCTAAAATAGAGTTACAAATGTTCAGTCTTAATACGTATATAATAATAATAATAATATTTTTTACCTCAAATATAATAGCGTCGATCATAGCCAAGAGCGTGTTTTCATCAAACATATCAGCGCTAACCAGGTTTTGAATCTTATCATCAGTATGTTCTGAAACCTGAATATATGAAAGGTAAAACTTGTAGAAATATGAAGATATTTTGAGTGGGATCTTGTATCCAATTATTTTATGTCAAGAGTCCCGGCAGTACTCTTCGATTGCAGTTGCATATAGGACGTTGAAGGATTGTCAATGAAATAAATTATTTTTTGTAGTTTTATGACTTACCCAAGCATTTATAGTATTAGCAGCTTGTTCCGATTGACCAAAATCAATGGATTGGGTTGCGGCATCGAATATTTCTAATGATTTATTGACAAAATTTTCTGTTAATTGGTAATTCATGTTGGCATAAATGTTTGTTGCTAATTTTAAAGTAACTGATTGCTGCTCTTCGATTTCGTTTAAAAGTTGTGGGAAAGCTGCTTCAATCTAGAATGTTTTATTTAAATTACGAATGCATCCTATTGTTGTTTATTAGTTGATTCTGCATCAGTAGAATTAATTACGTTCAAGTTACTTACGTCAGTTTTGTTTCTCAGATTAAGTACACTAAGTAATTGATCCATGACTTCACCCGTTGAAAATAGACAGAGTTGTCCAAATGGTATGAGTAACGAGAAAGCGGATGTAACTAAATTCTTATTTGGATTATCAAGAATCAATTGCTGAAAAAAATACTATATAAATACAGCCATAGGAAAGAAAAATATACTAACAATATAAGAATCTACTACAGGTTTTGAATAAAAGAAAGGATTAAGATAACTACCATTGGCTCATGTTTGAGTACCTATTATATCTACTTACGTATAAAAATTCCCCAGTGAAAGAAATATCTCCTCTTTCAAGTAGAGCTAATGATTCAGAGTTTTCTTCATCTGAGAATGGTATTTCGGTTTCCATAGATGTTTCATCTGAGCTTGTATCTGCCTGTAGTGCTGAACATACTAAGAAAGCACGCTATGAGTATTTCAAGTACTGGTTAATATATTCACTAACAGCCATTTGTTTTAATCAATTTAGAATCGCCATAAAGCATAACATATTATATGCAATCGGACATGTGTTATTTTTATTGTTCATGCATATACTACATTTGATGATTTACGATTTGTATGGAAAACATGAAAGTAAAAGTCCGAATTACCTATTATATATTATCTAGATGAATGATTCTAAAAAAACAACTTCTGTTTGTTAGTTTGTTACCGTTTGTGCTATCCTCAAAAAGATAAAAAAAATGTAGCTGTCAAGAAACAATAACTATAAACTCAAACAAATGATAACCTCAAAAAAAATGTATTATACAACTCTTTATTTTATTATTACATAAAAAGGCAATTGAAAAGATGAAAACCAATTTGAGGGTAATGATAAAGGTCAACATATACCTGATTGTGCAGAAATAACACTAGTTACTTCAAAAATGAGGGTCATTGAGACTAATATGTCTGCTCGTATTTGCATCTTGAAGTTAACTGATGCTAGCTATAGGTTATCTTTTAGGTATCTATTTTATTACTTTACGGACTACGCACTGCTGTCTTAGTACCTAGCTTATCTGTACTAAAGTTGTAAACATATATAATTTGATTGTTTTTTCGTATAAATTGGCTGAATTTAATCATTCTTTTAATAATAGCTGTACCCGCGACTTCGTGCGCATGGATTAAATGTTTAGTACTGCTGTACACTTGCGAGGTTTCAGGCTTAATTAACCAGTTAATTAACGTATTACCACCTACATGTGGTTAGTGAGAACTACAAACATACATACAAGATCACCTTAATTTGTGTTAACGCGTTCTTAGGCAATTTATCCATCTTCTTCTTAGTCGGACACTTTATTTCTGAAGGTCTTGTCTAGTCTAAAATGTCGATCACTGGATGCACCATGCTCTTCTACGTGTTTCTGTCCTCGGCGGTCCTAATAGCTCTATGTAATGGCAATCCAGTGAGCGTCTTTATTTGGTCTGTTGTAGATGAGCGACCGCGTGCTCTTTTCCCGTTGACCTGCCCGTATCCCCTGGGAACGTATTTCAGTATCCCCTGGAAACAAATAGTAGACAGCCTTGTGATTATTCCGAGCTGCTTAAGCATGGACTCGTTCGTTCCACGTGCGGTCCATGGAATTCGCAACATTCGTCTCCAACACCACATTTCCATAAAATCATTGATTTTTTTTTTCAGAATCAATCCAATAATTTTAATCTATAATCAGATGGTCTACAAAATTCAGAAATGGAAACACACATTTGAACTGACTTTGAAGGATGATACGTAGAAAAGATCAACCCTGTAAGTACGTACATGAACCTAAGAAAGGACCGTATATTATTATGTTAGTTGCAAAGCAATCTCTCTAGATTGATCCCGGAATACGGAACTCATAAACAGTTCGTCGATAGTTCCTTATTATTTGTACAACATTAATGAAACACGGGCTTGCGATGTATCCCCGTTCCTTGTGCAAATATTGACACTAATATATGAACGTAATTATTTACCGACTCTTATTTCAGAATATGAGTATATTGTTGATGTATTATTAGTATTATGTGAGCAATTGAAATTAAGGATAAGACAATACTTTTTTAACATCACTAATCATTTATAATTTGGCCATTAGGTATGTGTTATATCAACATGCAACAACGTAATACCTTATGATTAAATTGAAATGTAGAGAGGTGATACAAGGAGACTTTCTTATTAAACTTTGTTGACTCCGGTGAAAATATTGGGATAAAGCGCGATCCAAATTTCCTTAAAAAAATGGGGCTATTTTTCATCCGTAATAAGTAGTCATTTTTCACAGGATGTTTCCACTTTACTCTTCCATTGTTACCAACATCCTCAGCCCTTCAGTTCACTGCAACACAAGTTACTAATCACGTGGCTAGTTAGGAATTCTTCTAAATCCGGAGAAGATTTTTCATTCAAACGATCTAATACCAACACAATTTTCAGTATCTTCTGGTCAGAACATAAATAAGTCAATTATGTTTGTGAAATTGCATTAGAACAACTTATTGAAGAGAGAGCTTCAAGCCCGTTACAAACAGAAAGACTGGACATGACTTCATTATTAGAACCTAAAAATACCCTTGGGCCTCAGAAAAGCACTAGCACCGCAATAACACGCTCCAACAAGAGAAATAAGGGTCATAGTAAAGGCAAGATCCGCAGTAAAACAATTTGTAAGGTCGTATAAACTTATCCAATCTGTAGTAAGCGAGTGCTGGTACCACATTAAGTTGAAGCCTTGAGATTTATTAACTGTTAACAACTTGATGAGTTGCGCTCGTTATCATTTGACAAGTGTGGCCTCACCACGTTTTATACGCTTTTACTTCTATCACCTTCCTACCTTCTAGCATAGTGCTATAAAAACAAAACTAGCCCGGCTGTTATACGCTTATCATTGTGCTTATACTATACTAGGTGTCCCGTGTCATTATCCGCGTAGCAATACGATAAAAAATGGTAAAAATCCATTTTAGGATGCGCTCAAAATCAAATCTTACGTGTCTCGTGTCTACATCAAGAAAGGAGTCAATTGTAAGCCATTCGAGAGCATAGTTTTATAGATCTGGTGATGAGCCAGTAATGATTTTTCGTTTATGTGTATATATTACAACTTGGTCAGTTATGTATAATAATCTTCTTATGATACTGAAAAGAAACAAAATCAAGAATCTGAATCATGTACTCGGAAGGCATTTAAGTGAATAAAGAACAATTTGGCATTTACACGATCGATTTTTGATTTAAATATCGGGCTGAAACCTACCAGATTATATAATATTGTGCCTAGTCGTTAACCAATTTTTTCTAAATTGTCTTATAATATTCCCTTCTGAATTATTTCTTATAAGCGTCACAATAAAATTTGAGGTCAATCTGTAAGTGTCCAAGTAAAGAGGACATGCAAAATATCATCATAAAAATAATCTATATTCTTCTGAGGCAATTTCGAAAACTATGTGTGTATATGTTTAACCATTCATACATATGACTACGCAGAGCCGAGTCCTTTTTCCTCGTCCTATGAACGAGGGCGTTCATAAAATATCAAAAACTACTGTGTTACAATTTCCATTGTGAATTTGACCGCAGCGCGTAATCTAAAGTCTGATTGAAGGAAGTTCCTTAAACCAACTTGAGGATCCGGACGAGCAAAAAACGTGATCCACTTTCAACCTTACAGTAGCGATAAAGCTTTTGTACTAATATAAGGAGGACGATTGTTTGACAGCCAATGATTTCAAAAAACCTTATCATACAGCCCGTGCCGACACGACCACGGTGAATTTAACCTATCAATTTAATAAATGCGAAATTCGAGTGTTTGTTTGTTCTACAATTACGCCAAAACAGCTACACGAAGTAAAGAAAATTGGTACACAGAAAGACCACTATTACGATTCATTGAGTCCTGTCACTTCCTGGGACAAAAGTAACCCCGTAATCCCCGAAAATAAGTGGGTTTCTTAAAAAAACTTTTTTTTCTCATTTTCGCGTCGACAAAGTCGCAGGAGGTATAAATTAACACTGTCTTATAAGCAGTCAAAAGAGGTGGTTGTCAATTGTCAAATTATGACTTGTATACCGTGACAGCTCCTTTCCATATAAACAGACCTTAAATCAACAACTTAATCCAACGGCTTAATCCAACAGGAGTTGAAACTATCACTTCTTGTTAGCTTCGATATCATTAATCATAAGTTGGTGAAGTTATGTCGTCCAAACTTGCACCTCTTAAGCAAAGGACGTTGTATTAATGTTGTAGTGCTCTTTGCCAAGTTACCTGCAGGGCTATAAATATATTAGCACGCGGGCTGCTACTTTGATGAAACACGCTACACGCTACGCAAAGTAGCTCGTGTAGAGTTCATGACAATACTACTTGAGGCGTTTAGATATGTCATTATTTTTTATTATTTCACATACAGTAAATTATACGCAGTATATCATCCACTCTGAGGTATTATTAACATTCAGAGCGGTATAAAATATATATATGAACTAGCGGCCCGCCCCGGCTTCGCACGGGTGGACTTTTATATCAAATATTTAGTCTACCTGTGCAAAGCCGGGGCGGGCAGGTAGCCTATGTTAATCAGTAATAGTGTAGCTTTCTAACGGTGAAAGAATTTTTGAAATCGGTCCAGTAGTTTCGGAGCCTATAGACATTCAAATATTTTGTCTACCCGAGCGAAGCCGGGGCGGGAAGCTAGTATAATATATAGCCTATGTTACTCAGTGATGATGTAGCTTTCTAACGGTGAAAGAATTTTTGAAATCGGTCTAAAAAATAAAAAATAAATTTAGGGGTGGACTACCCCTAACATTTAGGGGGATGAAAAATAGATGTTGGCCGATTCTCATAGATACCGGATAAGCACAAAAATGACGATTGATCAGTTTTCGACCGGAGAGGAAAAATGATTAAATTACTAAAATGGCTATTAAAAAATAAGGGTTGATCGTAGAAGGGTGAAAATTGAGGATTGTATGTATTTTTGTATGTTGTATCATAAAAAAATATAAATTAAAAATTTTGTCTAAAAAAAAAAAAAATTTAGGGCTGGACTACCCCTAACATTTAAGGGGATGAAAAATAGATGTTGGCCGATGCTCATAGATACCGGATAAGCACAAAAAATTTCATCAAAATCGGTCAAGCCGTTTCGGAGGAGTATGGTAACGAAAACTGTGACACGAGAATTTTATATATTAGGTGTTAATTTCAGAACAAAACACCTAACTATAGTCACTATGTTACTGTGTAATTTGGGTACCGCACACGCATGTATTTCACTACAGATGAAATAAATGCGATGATATACATAGACTCAGAATATTACTACATTTAATTTGGCCAGTCTAAGATTGGAGTTAATAGAATCACTCGTAAACCAACAATTAAACTTAAACAGAACAGAAATAATACGGGAATCGGTGTCAATAACTTTCCGTCATCAATCTCTGAATAACGGAATCCGTACTACCCTAAGCCCCATTGGGAGCAAGGAAATTCTATTACTTAATCACCACTGCTGTGGTTAATTACCTAACACAATAGCAACGCCCACGAAAAATATATTTGCATTAAAAAACATACCAAAGAAAAGTCGCGTGTCACTCGTCTATAAAATTTTGTAATTAATAACCACAACGCTCGTCGTTTATGTTAATAAAGGCCATTTTTCTTTACACTAATGCGCGTCTTTGAGTTCAGTGTACTTGAAACCCCACTTTGCAATTTCAGTAGCCCTAAGATGTTATCTCTATCAATTATGGCCCATAAAGCGTAATGACTTCATCGTAAATCTTAGCTTACACGACACAATTTTACTTGGTGTTGAATAAATGAGGTCGAATTGCTTTGGGTATTAATGACTGTCGGTACACCGTACAACGGAGACCAGACTTCCCGAATTAACGTGGCGGTCGCAAGGGACACCCCACCGTTCTCAAGTTTACGCACAATGCGCAGTTATATAACAAGTAGAATACAAAATTGACCTCATGAAAGAACGTACCAAATACATATATTTTAAGCATAATGTTCCTATTATGCTCACGAATTAAAAACTACATAGATATGGTTGGTAAGCACGCTCTATCGCTAGTATTTTATTCCGAGTGATTTCATATAGGAAGGTATTTCCGCAGGATCAGATATTCTACCGCAATTCAGCATTGTATATAAGGTACTGTATTCCGGTTTGAAAGACACGACAGCTAAATAGTAAAGTAACTTTTAAGAAGTTGGGGACTTATTCGTAATTAAATATGTGCATATGAATCGAGTGGGTATCTTATACACTACTATAGTATTGAGACGTCTGCGATTTGATAACGCAACGTTTTTAGCGAACAGTGTTAGATTTTAACTCTCAGCGGTTAGCGTTAAATCGGATTCGCATTGTAAAAGCCTAATGAAACACACATGTAAACAGTTGCCTGCAAATTAACAATACCCGGAGACTACGCCTATTATAAGAGTCTACTACTGCATCACAACTTTAAAAAGGTCCAAATATTATTTTAAACTTATTTTGTGATACGAAAAAGCTTTTAGTCTTCTTCGATAGAGAAATATCATTTTAAAATGTCAGTGAAAATTAAACATGGTTTCACCATCTAGCGGGCCAGTCGGGCACTTAAAATGTCGTCGAGATGAATGGCTCTAACTTCCTGGTAACTTTTGACAGCGGAAAGACTAGAATTTTATCCAGGAAGCTAATGGAGCTATCTGCTTAATAAAGATGTATGTTATGGAGATGACCATGATACAAAAAAAATACGTAGAGGTAGAGGCAGTCATAATTATTATGTATGTAATTCATATTATTTAATTCAAACAGCGCCGTGTGTCTAGTGGCTAGAAGTCCGTTGTAATTTCGATTCTTACATCAAAGTAAATATTTTTATTTGCTCTGAGTAGATAAAAAAGTTGTTTTATATGTTACGCTGGTCGTAATTTGAGACCAGTAGTCCTAGCAATAACACATTTTCGAATACGTATTCGTATCGGTTTCGTACTGTTTGGGAAAATGAACAGTGCTGTACCAGTGAAAAGTGAAACTAAAAAAAGTGTATGAAAATTTGGACATTTCGCGAGTTATGTTTTCGAATACGTATGCACGAACATCATGCATAGTGTAAACAGAGCATTTTCTTAAAATTTAAGGGATCGTATCAGGCGCAATCAAATTCAAATAACTTTACTTTAATTAAAAAACCTACGCCCAATAGTGTGAAATTTTCGTTTAGTCATCGGATATTACTTGTGTAAGTCACTTCTAAATTCATTACACACGTCACTCAACTATGTATGTATTTAGTAGAATCATTGTAGTTATGTTTATGAAACATTGAACCTATGTTCAAGGCAGTACTACAATTACTACGACATACATTAAACTATTAACCTTATCCTTTTACACGAAGCCAGACGTTCCGGCCTCAACAACTTGTCCTAACACAATTAATTACTCTAGCGATTTAAGCGAGGGCCGTCTCTCATCTTTTGTTAGAGGCCTAACTCAAATATTAAATGAAAAGGAAACAAAACCGAACAAATTACAAACAACATTGTTTACTCTGAGATCGGAACGTAGGTAGGCATTTGTTGAATGTTCGGTCTAGACAAAACAGATTACTATTTGCTGTATACTTATTTAGCTAAAATATATTCCCAGTATGTAAATTTACATTACTCAAATGTACATTTCTGAAACGAAAGATTGTTGCCATTTTTGGCCGATTCGACTACTGCTGTATTTAGTCGCCTTGGCCAATAGATAGTTGACCGAAATATGCAAACTTTTAGTTCGTGATTTTGATCAAAATTGATAAGTTCCTATTGACAGTAGCAAATCAGTCTAATAGTGAAGTAATAACGAAAAATAACAAATTCATTACAAAAATAAATTAAACGTTTTTCCAAATATTAAATATTTATCATGTTCATATTCATTTTTTTTACTGTTACTGTAGCATTTGTATAAGCTTAGCTTACTGCCCGCACTTTTCATGTAAGAAAATTAACCTTTACTAATCGAACTTATTTACCTATGTTGGGGTATTTGGTAATTATTATTAATACGTGTTTACAAAAGGATCTTTTTATGTATAATATCAGGTGTCTGGTATATATACTTACCTTTGCAACTTTTACTTAGTTTCGATGGAGCTGTTGAATGTCTAAACATTATTATAATTTCACTAACTACCTTATGAGGATTGCCATTCCAAACATCTCATCTTACGCCCCAAAAAGTAAAATTTATGGAAATTTCTAATGCTCCCCATTTATCACATAAAATGTTTTACTTTCATTTGAATAGCGCTTATCACGTTCTAAGCGTCTCCAAACGACGATTTTCCACTAATAATCTACATAAAATTGTTTATTGCACTCTTGTGCTTTCACTTTCTTTAATATTAAAAAGAGACAAACCAAATTCCGTCGTTTCCACCATCGTCAACTTTGCCATTGTGTAAATTAGGACGTAAAGAATTAAAGGAGAATTCCTTCCGGGTTCTTCGATGGATAATTACAGTGAAAACGATTTTCCAAGTACACGCTAAACGTTTTAGTGACAGCGAGGCACCAGGTGTTCATAAATATTATATCTCCCACTTTTATTTATACAAAGTGACTCGTGCATTATAAATCAGCAAAAAGCATTTCCCCTGCAGAGGACATGAGTACTTTTATCTTCATTTAATACGTATTCACCTTGAAAATAAGGTGTTTCGTTTTCTTTTTCCACCACCACGCAAGAACGACGGGTGTTATAAGTTTGTTGTGTGTATCTGTCTGTGGCATCGTAGCTCCTAAACGGATGAACCGATACTGATTTCGTTTGTTTTTGATTAAAAGGTGACTTGATCGAGTTTTCTTAGCAATACTTGTACGTAGTATATTATCTACTCTGTTTGGAGACGTTTGGAGACCAGCACTCTCAACTCATCACCAACTTACAGCAAATTATATCGTGTTTGGGCTTATTGTAATGGACTTAGATAGATGGTGGTGGGTCCGGTGATGGAGTAGGAAATAGTATTGAGGATAAATCGGTGTTGTAGTCAGTCGGGGGTCCTTACATTTTTTTATTGTACTTTTTATTTGCTTGGTCTTAATGGATTTTATATAAAAACTAGCTGTGCATCGCGGTTGCTCTCGTGTTCTTCTTTGACTCCATCACCATCATTAGGTGATATTCTGGTCAAATGCACCATATTTACAGTAACACCACAAAATAAATACATTTTGTATCAAATTAACTAAATGTCTTGCAGGATTTAATCAAGAAAAATACATGCAAACTTTGGTTTTTATTATAATAGTGAAATATATTTTTATAAAAAAATAAAATAATAATATTTTAGGTCATGAAAGATATAAAAAAAAACTAAAATCTTACACACTTAAGTGATTCAAGATAATATCTTTACTCCATAGTTTTTACTTTCACCATTGAATATTTTTATCATCATATCCTTTCAAACATCCATATCAACTGTATTCACCAATTACAGTCTTATATTCAGCACCATGTCACACATAAAGCAAGAAGGCCCACTGTACATCATCATTTCATGATTTCAAAATTTAAACTAACTCCAAGTCGGAGGAAGATATGAGATGTTGAGAAATTCATTATAAGTGACGACTTCGCCAGAATTTCATGTCTCCTGGGATGCTGCATATTCATGTGTAGAGAAATGCTACGAGATAATACACTGCGGTGCTAAGAAAGGATTTATCTCCATACTGGAAGAAGAATATGTTACATCTATGACGCAATACGTCTTAAATTCCCATACCAATAGCAAGTTTGTATTTTTGGGATGGCTATTCTTCTATGGCAATCACTCAAAAACAACTGAATGGATTTGGAACAATAACAGGCAGCTTATTATCTGGATTAACTCATAGATTTTTATTGCGGAAAAGTTTTAGGTTAGCTTTCAATATTGTTAACTTTATATCAGTGAGAGATTATAATAAATACTTACCTACATCCGTTATCATCACAAGAACACAACTTGTTGCTCTAACGCTCAAGTGAAGAGCTTAAATAGAACCTTGCCTAACTTATATAATGGCTTAGTCTGAGCAGGTGTCGTCAACTTGCGAGGAGACGTAAGCTTGAATTAATGTAAGTCCATGTATGCTCCCTTATCGGTTGAATAGAATTTGTAATGAGAATAGACTTCCTACTGCTGTACAAGTGCCACCGTTTTAGCTATATCGAGGACTAGCTTTTATCCACGAGCTCATTGTATGGACTAAAGACTATAATCTTTTTGTAATAACCCAGTTTTTCCGGAGGAAAATATTCCGTAGATTTAAATCCTGGGAAAGATATTTCTGTGTGACAACTTAATTTCAATTCTTTGTATGGTGGTATGAATAAATTACTCAATGTCATCATTCGTCCTTTGAACCATACCTATATGTATCACCATAATCCCTGGCGTTTATGGCGAACGTTCGATCGATCTAATTAGATGTGGCTCTCTACCACGAACATTGATAAAAGCATAAAAGCACGGTACTTGTGCTGGAAGTGTTGAGACGAAACCGTGACACGCGAAACAAGACCCATGAGACTACAGACATTATGATTTAAAATGTGTTTATATAGTATGAAGGCTACTTCGTATGGAGGTAGCCTACCTGGTAACAGAACTAGGTACTTACTAAAATTGACATTGCCTAAATTTCAGCAACCAATTTACACCTGAGCCCTAAATTTGCACGTTTAATGAAGTCCCAAGCACCCCTACCATCTGGGACACCTAATAAGATTAGAATTTCAGGAAAACAGATTATGATTACAAATGCGCATATATTTACTCCAACAACTTAATATTCTAGGCATGATTATAAATAACAGCTTATAAAGCTAAATAACTGTTCTTCTAACTATGGAAAGTATATAATTTCCAATGACAAAAATATCAGAAAGATTTAATAGCATATCTATAAAAAATCTTTTTAGGATTAGATTTAGGTTTTTCTGATTTCTTTTGGTGGAATACTCTTCTTAAAAACACAGCTCTTCCATTATTTATTTACATTATATATTATTTGTGACCAACAGCACAAAACGTAGGGTTGCGGTAGATGGTCAAAAATTATAATAGTACATTACGTCAACAAATATTTATATCTAGGCCAGATATAGCATCCTTCGAAAACAGGCAGGATCGAGAAATCGACCGCCGTATCGAAAATGTCTAGAAGAGCTTCTGCGCTGATGTTGGGCAATCTTCCTCTGTCAGTCAAATGCAAATACTTTACTTCGATATGTGTATTTGGCCCGTCCTACGGTTCCCAAACATGATCTCTAACGGAATTGCTGAAGTCCAAACTCAAGGTTTCCCAAAGGGCGATGGAGCGTAGTATGCTTGGTGTAAAAAGAACCGAAAGAGTTCCAAACACTACTCTACGCTCCAAGATCGGTGCCACTGATGTGAGACTCAAAAGTACAAAATTAAAATGGGATTGGGCGGGTCACGTAAGCCGCATGCATCCGGGTATATGGGCCAGCTTAGTAAAGACTTGGGTCCCTACGCTGGGACTGGGTCCATACTGCTGGGGATATTGGGACATGGAGGGAATTTGGGGTGGCTTTTGCCCAGCAGTGGGACAGATTTTTTTTTATACAGGCTAGAAAAAAAAAAAAAAAGCATAGAAACGGCTGAGGGCTTGAAGCCTGTAAAATTAATATTTGACGGGTAGTTCTTTTATTCGTTTAAGTGGCTGGAAGGGGCTGGAACCTTTAAAACATTCTTAAAACTAGAAATAAAATGTGGCAGGTAGGTTCTAAAGAAGGATCCCACTCACAAATGTTTTTCAGCAATTAATTCTTGTTTGTGGTCTTGTTGTTGGTGATCTTCAATGAGTTTGTGAAGAGATTTTTACAGGGCTGGCAACATGTGAGAAATAACATGCTATTGCAATTGTCCATATGCTACCGTAACCACTATCTATCAAGCGGGCCGCATGTTTGTTAGCTACAGATCATGCATAAGGCATGCATTCACACAAGAATAATTGAAACCAGAATCGATAAAATGAGTAGTGAAATCTGGAACATCTTAAAACAATAAGCCAACAAAACGCTTATACATATGCATTCGGTCGAACGAGGCGGATCGAAATATTCAATATCCACGTGAATTTCAATGGAGTGTCCTCCATGAGAAAATTGGAGGGAAATCTGAATATTCCTCGGCAATTTTGAAAAAAATATGTTAATCTATTCCTCGAGAGGCAGCGACTATTTTCATAAATTGATTGCTTCGGGCCAATATGAAAGGAATCGTAATAATTTTTGGAGTTTATCAAGACTTTAAGTATTAAATCCTGTGGGGCGAGTAGTAAACTTAGTTGATTATCGCCTTTCTTACAATAAACTTTCTACATTTGTTTAAATGGGGTTTGTCACCTTGCCTTAGTCTTAGTATTATTGAAGGCGTTATTGACCTAATTTGAAAATCAACGTACTGTTGAAAAGGAACTCTCTAAACGCGGGGCCCTGTCCTAAATTTAATGTCCGTATTTCGATTCAAATCCATATTAGGCCATGTATTGAAATTCGACCTAGCCTCAAATTTTGTACTGAAATAATTCACCCGTGAATAATTAAACATAAAACGCGTACCATCAATTTCTGTTCTTGGCATAAAACAAACTAATTTCGGATTTGCGGTAAATTGCAGGCTGTGTAATTAAATTAGGATACTGTATTTATTGTTCGTACAATAAAAACCTTATTTTGAGTATTAAAAAAATTAAAGGCATTTTGAAAACGATGCCAAACGTTTGCACATTGTTTCAGCTCAGTGAACGCCGAATGAAAATGCAAACTCGCCTGCACAGACTCGTTTGTGGTCGCGCAAACACTTGCATTCTGTTCTCATTTAGTTAGATCTATGTTTTGTTTACCTCCTGTGTGATAAACACAGGCTTTATAGGCCGTTTGTGGGGCGCACTTCCGAAACGTCTTCGTGCTTTAATAACCCTCTGTAAGGATTTATATTGACTCTCCACAGAGGAGTGAAGTCCTTGTTGTTTTAAAACGTAATTAAAACTTGGTAAGTATACAATTTATTTAGAAGTGTACATAATAAATAACGTGGACTCTCTAGAGCCTCTGCTCTAGAGAGTCCATGCTACTATACTATTACGACTTGTAAGCTCGTGTAATTTGAGTGAAGTGTGAAATAAAGTAGCCAATGAGTTTAACGGTTGATTTTGATGATATGAGGTTATGATATTATAACAGTCATAAAATAGCATTTAAGAAAACTAAAACCTTAGGAGAAGCCGGTTGAATTTGAAATGTTACAATCAAACTGGCAGGAATTACTTAAGAGTACGTAAAAGTAAAAATGTCAATGTAACACGTCGTAGGCGACGCAAGGGGCAACTTATCTGACTGTGAAAGAAAACATTTTCCCCACTTTTCCCGTTAGTGCCACTTCGGGACGGAGATTCCTTAAAAGCCGGAAAATTTGTCCAAATTGCTCTTTGGCCCGCCTTTGATATTTTGATTCAAAAGAGATTTACAGTTCGCATCGCCAGCACAAAGCTGATTTCTCACATTTCGTACGCTATTGTCTTTCTGCAAAATATTTTCGTTTTAAATTATTAACCATTTTTCGGTATTATTTATTTAAGATACTGTGTTATATCGTCCTTCTTCTTTGGAACTTTAGATTTTTTTATCAGTACTGTATCTTCTTGGATTAGGTTAATAAAATAAGGATCCTAGTCCTGGCTATATTCGATCCAGTCGCACTAATGAATATATTTTTTGTATTTGTATTCGAAAGGAATCTCAGAATACTTCATTACGCGCCTGCCGACTTGTCTTTTCAGCTTGTCAATTTGTTAAATTGATGTGAACGTTACGTAAATTGAGTTTGAATACTGAATCATACGTCAAATGTGTTTAAGAGCAATTTTTCGCTCTTCATTCTTGCTTCTCCAAG
This sequence comes from Falcaria lacertinaria, assembly GCA_951449985.1. NCBI lineage: Eukaryota > Metazoa > Arthropoda > Insecta > Lepidoptera > Drepanidae > Falcaria > Falcaria lacertinaria. Next base: position 4,313,368 of record OX602113.1, on the reverse strand, counting down.
CCGGTAATAATCCGACCGAATTTCGTAGACATAGATAAGCAAGCACATAGCCAAAATTTTCAAGGGTTATTTAGGGTCTTTGTCATGTAAATGAGCCACTCAAATCCTACGGGAAGGCGCCATTCAAAATGAAATATTGTAAATATTTTATTTACGACTAGTTGAGATGGTTCTTTGATGCTTTTTGGTGTAAGTATATTTTATTGTGACCTAAAGATATAGCATTTATATCCTTCACAATAAATATACGATAATACGTGACACAGAAAAAAAATCTCATAATATGGTCAAAAAAATCTCCGTTTAGCATTTTTCCGCATTTTTAATCTGAAAAAATATGAGAAACTATATCGTCACATACTATAGCCTTTTCAGTTAACGTTTGACAGTAGATATATTTCTGCCGAATGCACTTGCATGGAATATGTGTTTCTTTCGTAGGTTTCTCTTCTTTCCCTTCTTGATATTCTAGCTACCTATATATATTCTAGCATCGAAATTTGACCACAATTCGAAATATGAACAAACTAGGTCTATGAAATTCAGTAAGACTGGAGTTAAAAGCGTGTGTAATAGATTTTTTTTAAATACGTTTCTCTATTGCACATATGTACATTCACGTTAAAATACAGTACCAAAATTACTTATAAACGTAGATAAATATTCTATTATTTTTTCTGTTTGTAACATGGGTAATTTGGTTTAGTACCTACTGTTGATATGAATCAATGTATGTACATTACTCGAACGCTTAATTTACATAGAAGAAATATACTGCCGTATACGGACGATAGAGGCATGAAATATTTCTTCCCTACTTATTTATTTCTTCGGCTTGTTTAACCTTTTGCCTTCAATAAGAATATCACTTGACAGAAACAGATTTCATCTTTGAGATGTAAATCAGTCCGTTGGGATTCATAGCTCAAATGGGGTGACTGAACATAAGTAAGGGATCTATCTGCTTTTGCTCAATTTATTATCAAACATTTCTAACATTGTGCAAAAGTATATTCTGATATAAAATTTGCTTGATACATAATTTTAGAGGAATTCATTTCATGAAACGAACAAAAATAGTCGACTGAAAGGGTTTTGATAACAACCTCTTTGACGTCAATCAAATTGTTACTCACTATATAATTTGTAACATACGTGAACCTTACAACTAAGTTATCAACGAATCACAATGAATTGGCTAACAAAAATTTTGGAGATCCTCCACAAATAGACCTACACAAACGGAACTAGTTTGGTACCTATTATTAAATAAACAGAAACCCTCAGTAATTTACATTTCTGTAGCCAATTTCATTAAGGGGCTACCGCTCGAGGGACCACCGCGGTCTCTCTACCTGAGACACGATTGTGATACGACCAGGTAAATTAATTATAAGACGTGTAAACTATAAATCAAATAAGTACGGAAATCCTCTTTGCATGCACGTATGACAAGGAATTATATTAAAAGCATAAACACAGTTCGGCTCTATGGTTAGTGTATTATTAATCAAAGAGATGGAAGGTGTGTGCAAATAGTTCCATCTTAATAAATTCTTACAATGTATCATTGCAATTCTATGACCGGTGGTGCCATCTAGCACCACAACCGTAAAAGTGTGAGTTCCCAATATCGCGCGCCTTGACCATAAAATGTGGCAGACCAAAAAAAAACATTTTAACGTCAGAATCGAGGTCCCCTGGAGCTTCATGCGATTACAATTCCACTTTCAAAAGACTTTCTTATTCACTGACAAGTACTTAATACTCATACTATATACCCGCATTATCTCTAGCGCGTTGCCGATTTGCAAAATAATTTTAAACTATCCATTCATTTGACATCCAAGCTACGTGCAATGTAAATAAGGTGCTTTTGCGAGATGTTCTAAGTGGCCAAGAATGACATGCGAGTCTGATACAAATATTTGACGTCTTCGATACGATCTTATCCTAAGCAAACATGCTACCCATAGCTGTCTAAAGTTATTTCGACCAAATACCCACTCGACATATCTTTTGTTACAGCAATTAACTTGAAGTTGCGACGGTTAATTGCTTTCAAATGAACGACCGAGTATTGTTATATTACTTATGTATTTCACTTTCCCGATAAATTTCGTAGAAACTGGTTATGGTTAGCCGGGGAAATTCGCAAAAAACTGTCAGATATACAGATAGTATGCCTGGGATTTTGAATTAAAAATAATTAATTCATAAAAAAGTTTTTAATGTGTACTAATCTAGACTAGATAAGTACACAGTTCCAAAAAATCCTAGGTCTATGGTTCGCGCACATTTTCTAAAAGTTTTGTGAAAAATAAAAAAGGCGACGTCAAGAAAACGCCTGCAAAATTATACGCTTATCTGGTTTGATCGATGTGAAGAGATACCATTACAAGGGATTCATTTATATAGTTATACGTATATTACGAATATAATTTACCTCCTAATATATTCTATTAATTAAACGCTATTCCATTTTCTAAAGGTCAAAATGTGTGCAATATTCAGATATCGAAAGCTTATATAATCAAAGATCGAACGCTACTTTCTCAGATCAAAACTGGTTTGATAAACTGAAACTGAACCGAAATAAAGTGAACACACTTACTTCATAAAAATATTCGGAGTTTTATTTTTGTGAGAATACACACAACACATTGGTTGTAGTTAAAATTTTGCTACGATGATAGCAAAATTTTCTTTCTTAGTCGGTTTTCTTTATTAGACTGTAGCAAGATAAGTTTTCGTAAATTATATATGAGGTACACAATGATATTATATGTGCAAAAAGGTGGAGGTGCCTACATATCTATATTTTTTAGTTTGCCAGAGGCGTGACCACAGTCGATTGCATTTTAAATTACATCAGTTTTAATGAAAACAAAAACGGGTATGTAATATTTTAAATGCTTTTCCACCGATCTATAATTTTAAATCAATGTGCTCTTCACAACTAAAATGATATCAAAATGTTTCAGATATTGCAAACATTGAACGTATGCAGGCTGTGCAAAGTTGTATTAAATCCATGCTTGGAACTTGTTTGAAAAATTTCATTGTGAGTATGGAACCATGGCCTCTTGCACACAGCACCTTTCATTATATCGGGACTATAGGGAGACCGTGCTCGGATGGCGGTTCTTTTGATCTCAACACGGGCGGAGAATAATCGTGCAACGCTCCGAACGGAACTTGCTGACGTAACGCACTTTCTTTTACTATTTTTAAGGGCGTAATAGAAGGATTGACAAATAGCTCAACCTGCAAACACGGTGAACAAGCGTTCATTAAACACTTCTGCGCAATTAACATGAAACGGTGCGACGTTGAAAACAGTGTTCGTTTTATTTAACGCATCCCTCGAACAAACAGAGCTGGCCTCCGCTATCCAAATACCGAGAGAAAACAAAAAGGATTTTCCGGCATGGGCCAGTATTTAAAACTTATTATATTATTATTAGAGAACCTATTTATTCCTCCTCATATGAACAACAACGTCGTCGAATGCGATTCGCGCGGAAGTCTTTCAAGAATACCTGTCATCGTTCCCACACTAGTGGCTGCAGATTGCGAAAGCCGGAGTGAATCCTTGCATAGAAATATTGATCATGTACCTACATTCGATTCGTCCGGTGGAGCAGCTCGCCGAATTCATTCGAGTTACCAACCCAGCGGTCATTTGTTAAGTATTTCAGTTCCTCTGAATCCAGGCAAAATAACGGGATGGGTGAAATTCCCAGAGGTTGTATTTGCAGCGCAGCACAGACCGGCGGGCGCTCGATATTTATTATTCATACATAAGGAGCACTGCGATATTTACTCTCCCATTACTGCGGCCTCCGAGTCGCGTTTCTTGCATTAAAAATTTAACACAAGTCCGTCTGGGACCAGCGCACGAATAAAATGTTCAGTGAATAAAATTAAATAAACATTGAGCCACTGAAACCGTATATCTACCTACCTACGTCTGATTGATTTATTCTTTACTCGACGTGTCACATGGAGAAGTTTAAAAAAAATCATGAAAAAATATTTTTCACGATTTTATTGTTGTTATAAATACTTTGAACGTAAAAGGATGCAAAAGTGTCATAACATTCGCTGAATTTAAAATCGAATAGTTCACCACATGCCGACCTATAAATAACCACACAATTCCAAAAAAAGGGGAAATCCATGCACAAGCCCGACGGCGTGGTTCTCTCCAAAAATGTAAACAATTAGCGCTACAACGCAGGCTGCACTGGTAAAAAAAACTTACTAAACCTGCCCGCCGTACATAGATAATTTACTTTCAATCGGTGCAGGAGCCACGCAGATATTACTCGAAGCTTACTTGGAAAATATCGGTGGAATTCACAATTTCGGATTCGAACAGACGACGACTGCGAAAAATTTTATGCGAGATTTTATTGTTGACAATTCCCAGATTTAAAACTGACAAACGAGTAAAAAACAGCACTTAACACTTGTTCAAAAGCTTGCGTGTGGTAATAATAAGGAGGCCATTATAACTTTGGCAATAAAATAAAGTCGTATTCACGGAAGTTGAGCCATTCCGATCTGCATGGGTGTCATATTTAGGAGATGTGCCATCATGGTATATATAAGCAGTTTATTAAACTCGGTGCATTCGTGTTAGCATCGTAGAACCGGGTCAATAGGGAAACATTCAATGTTCTTGCAATACTTTTATTACGAACTGTTGACCTGCAAACCACTAATAAAGGCGCACAATAGGCGCACGAAGTAAATCCGAGCGGTTTCGTTGAATCAGCGAACTGGAAGGAAGTCTTCAGTTGGATCTGCGGCCGGCGTCGTCAAGATTGCTACAATCTGTCTCTGACAATACAAGGGTGCACGTTTTCTTAAAAAGTATTATGTATCACTACCATAGAAATAATCACCTAAGTTTGCACCTACTAACACCTACGGATCTCGCTTTAAATGAGGTTCATAAACTCTAATACCGTTGGAACGATCATCATGTAAGTTTTTGCTACTGCATTTTAGTTCAATTCTGTTTTTATCTGAAATCTATGTGGATGAAGTCGCGGGTAAAAGCTTGTTATTAAAAGTTATTGATTCTATGGTAATATTATATGTTTATCATAAGTAGTAAATATATATTTAAAATCAAGACACTAATCTTAAGGAAAATAAAATGTAAAGACAAACAGCTGTTTACTGAATTCAAGACTTTAGTTTTACGGCTACGACTAAGAAAATTGTATCGTAAAATCGTCGATGGTCGTGAAGCCTCTTGGTTGGTATTAGAGCGTGCGAAGCAATAGCATTTTCTTCGAAGTCGTGAAATATGTTTCAGAGTCGTTCACTAGGTCGTAGTGAAGCTGTCAACAAGTTTTACTACAATGTCGTTGCATTTGAAACATAAATTGCTTTTGTTGGATGTGCCAACTTAAAACGAGGAATTTTTCGTACCAAAGAAAGAGGTTTTTGACATATTTTAACCACGTTTTACATTCCGTTGCGTTAAGTTACGTTTTTTACTTCTATTATTATGTAGGTCACTTATAACAAATTTCTTCCCCTACATAGCATCCGTGCCGTGCAATTTATCCTTGATTTCACTGCTTACAGTGAAGTACATTATTGCAATATAAACGAGGTCTGACCTTTTTATGTTTAGTCCCCTTACAGCTCTAATAAATTCACGTCATTAAATATGACCACATAAAAACCATTCCCTACAGCTAACTAACGCATATAATTCTGGCCACACTAGCCGGCTCTAATGGCTTCCATTACGTCGACTGCCACCTGCGCTAATGGCTCAGAAATATTTAATTGATGAGAACTGTACAGATTTCCCGATTCACGTTTTTCACGCACTCGTTGAGTTTTATGAGTTTTGTATTGTTGGAATGTTTCGTATATGAAACAATAAGTACCTATTTCAACACAAATTAGCTGATTTTTATGGCACTCCTCTTACTAGATCTTACGTGGTAGGCAGGCCTCTTATTATAAGAATGCTAATAGCTAGGTAGGCACCACTGCGGTGCCAGTTATTCTGACCAGCTATGTGAAAATAACTGCGGCGGAATATTTCCGCAAATGCGACATAGTCAACAAAACGATTGTTACGTACGAGCGAGATAGGACATAAACCATGAATTGTAATTCATATCTTTCCAATGTATCTGTCGAGCTCGCACAGCCTAGTGACGTAGTAATGTTACTATCAAAAATGTTTAACGTGGCAGTCGCTGTTTTTGTAGAATTTGTATTATAGAATAGTACCCTACCTATGTACCATGCAGACTGTGTTCCTGTTTGTAAGATCCAAGCAAATAACGTGTCTTATACCGCGGCGAGGCGGTTTGACTCATTACCTATGTCATGCTCTCTGCAAGCTGGTTGGAAGTAGAACTGTCACTGTCCAACGCATATCGCAAACATGCTTACCATCATACAAGTGTATTGCTTGTATGATTAGTACTTAGTCTTTATCGTGCTTTTAGCACCCATTTACCTACATTGCTATGCTAAGTTATCGAACCTAGCTCGTGGTCAGTAGTTGAATGGCTGCCGACTGCCTAACCTGTCATTTCGCGTATCTTTGGATAAGTAAATTTCCTTCTGCCGCGAAGAGCACATTTCACACAACAGTGTGCTCTAAAACATGAATGTGTACCTATAAGTTAACTACAACATAAGTCCAGTAACTCATTCAACCCAGATTGCTTCGTTTATGGTGGTTAATTATTTTAACGACGGCGCGGTAAAATTGACGCATTGTTGACGCGACCGACGGTACGCACCCGCGCTTTAATTGTGCAGAAGTATTTAATGGCAGCCTGCTTGTGATACATTGAATAAGTGGTAATAAGTATTTTTACCTTTAGCTTAATTGTATAATACATACATCTGTATATACTTACTAGCTGCCCGCCCCGGCTTCGCTCGTGTGGACAATTTTTTTTGCATTTATGGGGATGAAAAATAGATGTTGGCCGATTCTCATAGATACCGGATAAGCACAAAAAATTTCATCAAAATCGGTCAAGCCGTTTCGGAGGAGTATGGCAACGAAAACTGTGACACGAGAATTTTATATATTAGATAAAAGAAGAAACTGACTGACTGACATATCATCGCACAGCCTAAACAGCTGAGGTTATAGACTTGGAATAGATTTTTGGAAATTTTACGCCTAAGGGGTTAAAATATGGGATGAACGTTTTTATGAACATCCGTCACTTTACCACACGTGCAAAGCCGCGGGCAAAAGCTAGTCAGGACTAAATGATTAGTAATTTTACGCGTGATTTAAAAATACAGCGATGTAAAGGTATCAAAATTGGAAAAATTATACATCTTCTGATTTTTCTTAAATTAATACAGAAAATAAAATTGATTAGATTCTTCGAAAGATTTGCAGTCACTAAAATTACTTAAATTTAATTTATGACGACTAAATTGAAACTAATAATAAATAGTTTAAAACCATTCAGATTATAAAAGAAATCATAAAATATGTTTAAGCTAATCAAAGTAACACTTCGACTTTAAGAATCATTCAAATAAATCAAACATCCATTCGGTCCTTAATCAAACATGGTAATTTTCTGTCTTCAAAGGACTCGGTAGGAGTAAAAACTTGGAGGTACCTATATAATTTAGTGCATGAATGAAAGACTTGTTTTAGTTCGCTAGATAATGCGAATGTTACCCTGAAGCGTTCATTTATAACAGTCAAAGTCAAGGGAAGGCGTCGAGTGACTTTTGCGGCGAGTGCGGTGACTCCGCGCCGGGGGCTGCATTTACATTAAAAACCCTTTTCACTAGTTTGAACGTAGGTATACCTAGATAAATACCTATTTGTATGAAGAAAGGTTAGCGCTTTGTGAATTAGAGGGGGTTAGAATTTCATATACGGATATAAAAAAATGCCTACCAAACTAAAAAACTAAGTAAGTTTGTTAGAACGTGAGTAAAATTATAATTTCGTATTTTTCGGCTTTTCGACCCACCTAGGGTCGCTAATAATTTCTTATAAGAAATTAAATATTAAATAGTTTTATTTTAGTTTATCTATCTCAAGAATGTCAATTTAACTGATGCTGAGTGCAGCATAGGGTAATAATAAAAATTTACAGTATTTTCATCAACAACATACATTTTGGGCCTAAAGCTGTAGATATCTAATCTATTTCGGACTGGGTGTAGGGTTATAAGTGTGGTAAATTGGTCTACCTTATTAGCATGTAAAGTGGCTAACCTGTCACTCACCCCGTAGAGAGAGTAACTCCCCTCATCAGTGAACTCAGAAATGTATATGACTGAAGAAATCAACAAGCTTTCTTTGTCATTATTTTTATAAATAAGCTTTCCTCGTACGTTAAAGAGGCCGTAAACCCAGCTTTCTTTGTCTTAAAAGTTCTAGTAACCAAGTCGTCGAACCAATAAAATATCTGGTAGGTGTCATGATATGTCAATGTCAAATAAGTGTCAGTTGAGAGTGACAACACTGACAGACAACCAACTGACAGACAGACAAGAACGTGGGTAGAGGGAAGTACCAACATTTTGTTTTGCCAATCAACGTTTTGAATTTTTTTTACATTATAAAGTAAAAAAATATCGATTTATTTATTTAAGCTATACATAGTATCCAGTCATAGCGTACCGCATAAGCCTAACATGTCTCATCAAACGGGTATTCAAGGTGGGTATCACACTATTATTCCTTTTTTATTGCCACTAGTGCAAGAATTTTATTATTTATATAACTAGTAAATGTTTGCTTTACTACTTTATTTTATATATCAGTAACTGACCACACTTTGGTAGCATAATAATAAACAAATTACAACTAATTCTTTAATCTTACCTTATGAATAAGCTGTAATAAAATTTATGTGATAACAGAACTGTTTTCTCCTGCTGCTTTATCATTTTGGATTTTTGTATTCTTCACACTGATGGCCTGAAGTCAAACATACCTAATACTCTAAATCCCAGGAAAAAACATGGGTTTTTTTATGGATGTTAATGGAATTGTGGATAAAATAACACATAATTTTATTATGACTTATATTTAGCAATATTTATTATAAATGAGCTGAATTTATGTATTTAAGATACACCTAGATGAAGTTGTAGCAGAACTCTAGTGCTAATGTATCTACAGCCAGTGTCAATTTGTGAAAACTTTTACGGCAAGATGATAATATAAAGTCTTTATATTTCAGCAAATTATGAACTCAAGAAATACTTTAGCAAGTGTAGAGATGGGAAGATTAGAGTATTAAAAGTCAGCATTGAAAATGGTATTGTATTTTTTATATGTACAACATAGTTAAACTATTATTATTTTAAATATAAATTCTATAGTTATTTGTATGTCAAATATTACAGAGCAGTTGGCATTAGCTAAGTATTACCCTACCAAAGGATCATGGGAGCAAGATTTTGACAAATATGTGCCATCTCTGATTGTAAATGATCTGCCGTGCTACATCTTATATAGGTAAGACAATAATTGAATTGATGAAATAACTTTTTTGTATGATTCTTTATGGTGCCATCAAAAAATCAAAATAATATATTCTGTATAGGTCATAATAAGGCACTTATGTAGGTTCAAATTATGACTGGGTCGGATAGAAATAGCCACCTGAGAAGAACAGGAAAGAAACTCAATGCTCTGTCTTTTTTCATGTAATCATGAATCATGAACAAAATAAACTTAAAATGTACTTTTTTTAAAACAGGTATCTTTTATTTTATCCATACCATGTAGATCATGGAGCTAAAATACTGTATAATCATATTATGTGCACATATTTAAATTGTAATGAGCTAATGATAGTTTAACATAAATTGTATTTTACATTTTGATACTATAGAAAGTAGGTTCTTCAAGCGAAAGTTTTTTAATAACTTGACAGTCTATTCACACCCTACTTTCTTAAATCCTACTCACCTATTCACATCATAAACTTGCAGTTTGCTGTCCAAATATAATTAATTCCATTTGATATATTTAATTCCAGGTTTGACTCCAAAAACTCAGTGGGTCATGAATGGTTGCTGCTGAGCTGGTCTCCAGATAGTGCTCCGGTCAGACACAAGATGTTATATGCTTCAACTAAAGCTACACTCAAACAGGAGTTTGGATCAGCTCATATTAAAGACGAAATGCATGCTACCGTTAAGGTAAACATTATTAGTTTCTAGCTTTTGCCCGACGCTTCGCCATCGTGTTTCTATATAAGAATAGTCTATGTCTTTTCCCAAGTTATAATCTATCTCATTGCCAAATTTCATTTCGATCCGTTCAGCCGTTTAGTCATGGCATAGCAAAGAATCGAGAGTTACTTTTGCATTTATAATATTAGTATGGATACAGCAAAATTTGCAAGCAAACATACAGTCCAACTTATGGTAAGTGGTCATGATAGCTGGATAGATAATTATTATTTTTTAAATTACTGCCAGCTGAGCAAGGTTTCCAGAGTTCTTACATGATAATCTTGAATACACTCTACAGAACATTACATCAGAATAGAGCAATTTAACTGCAATCTTCTGAGAGGCGGAGCTACAATCCCCAGTTTGATGGCTCCAATTTAAATGGGAAGTCTATACTAATATTATAAAGAGGAATGATTGATATTTTTCTGTGTATGTATGAATAGGCTCCAAAATGACTGGACCGATCTCATAAATTCTTTCCACAATCTCAAAAATTCTTTCACCGTTAAAAGCTACATTATCACTGAGTAACATAGGCATAGGCTATATATTATACTAGTTGTCCACCCCGGCTTCGCACGGGTAGACCAAATAATTGATAAAGATCTACCCGTGCGGAGATAGGGCGGGCCACTAGTCTTAAATAAATTGATCAATGACCTGATAAACGTCACTGACAATGTTAGATGAAAGCAGCATTAAATCAATTGTTATGTAAATCAATGGGTTAGGTTACGTCTTTGTCATTTAAGGACATTCTAATGTTGTTGTGATGCTTATGAAATATATAAATACAAATTATTTCAGGATGAAGTGAGCATGAAAGGGTACAAAGCACACTTGAGCGGCGTCAGTGCGCCCGCGCCACTCACAGACAGAGAAGAGGCCTTGAAGGAACTCCAGGAAAGTGAACATGACACTAATTACAGCACAGACTCTAGGTAATGAAGATGTATGTTTTTTTTTAAATTATCAGTCCATCAAAAAGGTCTGTCAATAAAGATTATTTAATATAAATAATGCAGAAATGAAAATCTTGATGTTCAAGAATGGTAAGGTAGGCAATCATATAACAATACTTGGATATAATGTTGTGTTTCTATTGTGAATAAATCAAATCAAATCAAAAATCATTTATTCAGTTTAGGCCCTAATAAGGCACTTATGAAGGTCTAAATTACCACCGGTTCGAAAAAAAAGCCACCTGAGAAGAACCGGCAAGAAAACTCAGTGCTCTGTCTTTTTTTTCATGTAACAATCATGATATAACAATTTGTAACAAAATTCTTCTAGACATTGGTATGAAATTACAAATATCAAAATGAAAGCTACCAAGTTGGTTTTGTCACTGCTTCAATAAAATACTGTATACTAATGAGGTTTTCAGAGGTTTTCGAGGTAACACTGTTGACAGTAAGGGAAGAATAAAGTTATAACACCTGTTGTATTACAAGTGTCTATAACATATGGCGACTGCTTACACTCAGGTGGGCTGTATGCTTGCTTGCTACCTTTGCAGTATAAAAATTCAACATCAGTTAGATCTCAGGTTCTCCTAACACTGTGTAAATATTGAACTTAATGAACATTGTTAAAGCTAGATCATTTTGCTTATTTCCAGACAGTCAACAATGGGTGGCGTGTCATTCCCCATCACTGAGTCAGCTAGACAAGGCATCATTGACCTCCAGAGAGGCTCATACAATTACTTACAGTTTAAAATTGGTAAGTCATTGTTATTGTATAATTAAACTGAATCTCACTGTACTCGACCGGATATATTACTTAGTGTTCGTATTAACTCAAGTATTTTTTATACCACAAAGGTGGCAAATAATAGTAACCGGTTATCGTAGTCTATGGACGCTTACGTGCTTGCAATACCAGGGCTATCGATCGCGCTTTCCTGACCTTGAAATCTGTGCCGGTAGCAGGAACATTGTCGACAACGTATTCGAAAACGTAACTCGCGAAATGTCAAAATTGTCATACAAATTTTTAGTTCCACTTTTCACCGCCGCAGCGCGTGCATTTTTCAATACAAAAATAGTCGAAGGCGATACGAAAACGTTGTCGAAAAAGTTCATGCTACCGGCCCTGAGTGGCGTTCTGTCTCTAACTTGTCAGTCACACGAGAGACAGCTCTACAAAGCTGGCAGTGCCTTTCTAGAACATGATGCGTTTATAATTATACCATTTACGATACTTACTGTTCTCCTTCCCTTGCAGAGATGACAAGAGGTATTCATGAATATATAATTATATAACATAACATAATATACAGATCTATAAATAATATTTCAAAAACGTTGCAGATATAGAAGAAGAACAGATCCACCTGTCGAAAGCTGCCAAAATTTCAGTAATAGAGTTGCCACAGCAAGTGCCCAGCGACGAGGCTAGGTACCACCTGTATGTGTTCTCGCACACACACGAAGGGGACTACATGGATTCCATAGGTAACACACTCTTTGGTGATCACTAAGCTGAGTGTTCAATACTAGCTGGTACTGGTATGTGTTACTTAATTTGCATCAGAAGGTAGTAGATAGATAGGTAATTTTCATATCAATGTCTAAAAGATTTTTGTTACAAATTGTTACATCATGATTGTTACGTGAAAAAAAAGACAGAGCACTGAGTTTCTTGCCAGTTCTTCTCAGGTGGCTTATTAGGGCCTAAACTGAATAAATGATTTTGATTTTGAAGGCAGTTAAAATTTTCACAGAATGTGTATTTCTGTTGCTACTATAACAACAAATAATATACATAAAAAATAAGGGGTACTCTCTAGCATGTAGACGCTCGAAATTCCCATAGTGTGTATTGCTATATTTACAAAAAAGGAGCGAATTTATTATTACAAACATCCTATTTCGATCGACAATGGTGCCAATTCTGTTGTACAAAATCACTAAACTAAACTAAATTGACAGTTCTAAAGTTATTGCTATCCTTATTTAACCCCGCACATGAGAAAGGGATAGGAAGACTTTAAGAACTGTCAAATTGGTTAAGTTAGGTCAAGCTTGTCATTAAACTTTGTTTTTGTTGTGATAATTCCAGTGTTCATATATTCAATGCCGGGCTACAGCTGCAGTATCAAGGAGCGGATGCTGTACTCCAGCTGTAAAGGACAGTTCTTGGACATCATTGAGAGTATGGCACTGGATATTGCTAAAAGGGTAATTTACTGCTTAAAGTGTTAGTTACTGCTTACCTGTAGACCACCAAACCTTATCTCAAATATCGACGGATCTTTTGAAATTGTAATTATTGATTTGATATAATTTGCCCGTGTCTTTCACCCGCATCTAAATAGGATAACCCACAGCCACAGGATAATAATATGTATATTTATTATATCAGAAATAGCGTAGTTTTAATTTATATAAGTTCCAGGTAAGTAGTTCCAGAAAAACATACAACATTTTACCAATTTATATAAATACTAGCTTCTGAGCGTCCGCGTTGAGCTTTGAATCTCAGAGGAACCTAAAATTGTATTATTATAAAAAGTATCCTATGTGTTAATCCAGGTTATAAATTATCTGCATTCTAAATTTCATCCAAATCCGTTGAGAAATTTTTGCGTGAAAGAGTAACAAACATCCATTCATCCATACTCACAAACTTTCGCATTTATAATATTAGTAGGATTTGAATTGATTTAGCTCATGTACTTGATTTCTATATCTAAAGAAGAAATATATAGTTGTTGTTGTATGTTTGTATTTCGTCGTTACAGTTAGAAATTGATGACGGCAAAGAACTCACGGAGGAGTTCCTATACGACGAGATCCACCCGAAGAGGAACCTGCATAGACCAGCGTTTGCCAAACCTAAGGGCCCACCCAACAGGGGCGCCAAAAGAATCACCAAATCACAGGCTACCCACGAATGAAGTATAAGGTTACCTATTAACGTTTAAAGATTGAATCACGCGGCTTTTGAGGGTATTCTTAGTACTTTCTTTGAGTATGTAATGTTGAGAAATCCAGACTTCACTCATTTTGAATATAAGCATCGATAATGTTCCTTACCGTCCTGTGTATTATTTTCCTTTGCTCAATCTAACGTATTTTGTAAGTTTTCCTGATTCCGATAAATAGCAATAATTAATGAATTTATATTATTCTTCGTATTTTTACTATAAAATTGTACGTTCTCAAATAGATCAGTGGCGTTAGCAAGAACAATTTTTGACTACGTATTCGTATCGCTACCGTCTATTTTTGTAAGGGAAAATGCACAGCGCTGCGACGACGAAAAGTGGAACTAAAATTCGTATGAAAATTTTGAGATTTACGTTTTCGTATACGTAGATCTTGTAATACTGAACATATTTAATTTAATCGCACAAAATTTTTCATCAAAGATACATATTTTATAAAAAGCATGGACAGCTATATATTGATCTGTAATCTTTTTAATAACGTGTTACAAGGGTTCTCGTTTCGAATTAACACTTCTCTCGTGCTATTTCTCATATAAATTAATAATTATATCGGATTTATAAATTTACTTCGTAACATTAAAGCCGCGTGGTATCTGAAGTATTGATAGTAGTGGTTATGTACTCTGTCGTATTGATTAATTCTGTAATCAATAAAAGTACACATCATAAACATCGTTCAAGTTTTTAAAATGTCTTGAAATTGTGTAATATATATATATATATTGTGTATGAAATTAAAAGCTTTACGATATTATTTATTGAAAAAGATGAGACAGCCAAATGAATGTGCAATAAATTTACTTACAAAAATATAGTTCAGAAAAACAATTTATTATATCCTAAATGTGAAATTATTACAATTATAATTTGAATACTCACTGTATTTAGCAATACATTGAAATATTACTGTCGAAATAAATATTTATGGCGGTTTTCTGATGTGTTATTTTGTAATGCATTAATGATGTAGTAGAGTGTACTATTTACCATAATTATTGTATGATTCGTATTACTGTTTTTTAAACTTTCGCGATTTAAACGCATAGTAATGACATGAAAACGGGTCTCATACGCGATATTAAATTGTTTATTTACCTCCCGACGTTTCGACCGAGTTGCATCGGCCGTGGTCACGGGCTGACTGATTGTAGTTGTGTACGTCGCCTTCTTCTTGATTCGCGGGTAGAACGAATATTGTTATCTACCCCCATATGAATTTTTAAATTTGGGTCCCGACATAAACAATTTAATATCACGTATAAGACCCGTTTTCATGTCATTACTATGATTCATATTAAATAAGTATATAACGGATTAGATACAATAAAACACAAAGTAGTGTTTTAATTGTTTATTACAAAAGTAGATACGTATAAAAACAAATTAATCGTCATTAAACTACCAAAATAATTACATGTAAGTTAAGAAATGTCCATTTCCTATTTGTATATTTGCTTCAATTTGTATTAATTATTATAATTAGCTTTTTTATTAATCAATTTATTAAGCTCTGCAGTCTACTCAATATTTTATTATTTATATGCTAGGATCTGCAATGCTATGGATTGTTATTCCTCCCAGGACATCAAAGTAGATTCACCAAACCTCTGTACAATTTTTATAAAGATTTGTTATGAGCTCTTGGTAAATTTATCTAAACATATACTAACCTAATTTAGGTTTGTTTTGGACCTAAAATGAACCTAAAATTTAATCATAATACCTCATAAGTTGTGATGAGTTCCTCGAACTTTCGACATGCTTTGTTAACCTAAACTGATATAAATGGGGCACAAAATCTTGTCCGTGGGTACTGTATACAAGATTTTTGCTTTACTGAATATCTCTTAAGTCGTAAGCATTTTTGGCGTATTTTGTACTGTTGTATTTATTATCTTGCCAATATATTAACAAGTTTATTAATTCGTCAAGATTATTTCTTTTGTTTGATTACACCGTAGTAGTATGAACAATTATTTATGATTCTGGTAAATAACAATTATGAGTAACCCGTTGGCATAGCTGGGCATTAACTCGTTAATCCGTTAATTAACGAAGTTAACATTTTGATTAACGAATTAACTTTTAAGTTAACTTTTAAAAATGTTAACGGATACGTTAACTTCCGTTAATATGCAGAAGCCCGTTAATCGTTAATCTAATGCCTACTATTTACCGCACGGCACCGCGGCGCGGCGCGAAAAACAGGTTCAGAGAAGTATGAAACGAATGACAAGTGCCGGGCGGCGCGAGGCAGCGCGTGAAACAAAAACAAAACTAGATATATTTTGCCGGCACGTGCGAGCGAGAAAACTGACTGCGAAGATATTTTTTCGTTTGATCATTTCATTACTTAGCGCCAGTGCTTAGAGTGACGAATGTTTTGTTTGTTGTTATTATAAATTACTCTCAGTGATCATTTGCGCAAAGTCTCGTTAAAATGTGGCTGGATATGAAATCAAAAGACTCGTTCAACGATGCTGCATTCCTCGGGGAACAGATATTCATAAATCTATTTATTAAATACAATACTGCTATACCCTCAAGCGCTGCAGTTGAACGTCTGTTTTCCACGGGTAAAGACATTTTAACACCAAAACGAGCCTCGCTTTCAGACGAGAACTTCAACATGTTAATGTTCATGAAGGGGAATATGCACCTTATGTCCGACGATTAAATTACACATTTGAATTATACAAGTATTTTGTTTTATTCCTAACCTGTTAACTTCCAGAACCTAAACCAACAAGTTGTATAAGTTCACTAACGCAACGATATAAAAATGCAATTTTACACATATTAACGGATTAACGATTAACGTTAACTTGCGTTAATTCTTCCGAAATGTAACGCTTTAACGCTTAACGAAGCTAACTTTTTTTGTAGCGGATTAACGATTAACGAAGTTAACTTGCACATGGAGCACAACTTTATAATAAACTACCCACATACATAAAAAGTGTGAACTCATTTCATGTATTTAAAAAGCAATGGGCCAAATATAGAAACAATTTTCTGTAGTTCAGCAGAACAAATTATTATCTGCTTAATAACAAAATACATGAAATAAGTAAAACGATAGATAAAACGATTTTGTTTGGTGGATACGGCGACGTGAAAATTAAATTTAAGTCTGATAATGTTATCGCATAAGTGACAAACTGTCTTTGCTGATAATAAATTCTTTAAACCTAAACCTAACTATTTGATTAACGGTGCCCAGCTATGCCCGTTGGTTTATTTTGGTTTTAGAAAATATATTGGAGTATTAAATTTAATGGCGTCAATAGAGCTAAATAAACAAAATCAAAATATAAATATTCAATAATTGGTTTCCGAAAAATATGAGAATAAATAATTTTAACATATTGATAGGTTTTTATTCTTTGATTGTACATATACTCAAAGGTATTTAGTATTGGTCCGTTTGATGTCTAAAGTCCAATAAGAAAATCGTTGATGTCCGCATGCATATTGCCGCTAGATGTCGTACTAGTTTCCTGCTACGTGACCTGCTCCGGAACCACCCCGAGCGCCCTCGGCTATTTGGACCTGAGACTCAAGCCGCCATTTTGCTGTCGTTTGTTGCGTTGATTTTGATTTTTAAACCGTAAACTTGTCGTTAGAATTTGATTTTTCTTTTTAACTTTTATTGAACTTTCGAGAAAAAGATATTAAATAATTAACTTTTTCAACGTTTCTTTAGCTACTCGTTGCGTTAAGTGTAAATTGGTGTCATAATTGAGGAATATGTTCCGATACTACCTTTGATACTACCGTCTCATAAAATAATTAGCGTTGTAGATCTAAATGTTTCTGTTTGTTATTATGTCCTTAAGGAACCTACGATTGCGAAAGCTATGCCTGAGAGAGTTGAAAGCATTTCGAGTAGTACCTACGCAGTATAAATACTCATCTTTACAAGATTTCATGTTTCTGATTGTCTTAATTCGCAAGCTTTACGTCAGTATTCTAAAAAGGGAGGTGAGTATTAGAGGAAACCGTGAAGCAAATAAAAAAATACAAATGACTCAATAAGGTTTAAAGGCGGTCACCTAAGGCATTAAAAAAAATACATTTCAATCTACCTCGAAAAAATAATTCAGTGGCTCAAATACTTTTCATTCAGTCACCCCTCCTAATTTTACCAACAAGAGCTCTTAAATGGATATAATTAGAAATTAGAAAAAAATTTACCACTATTTTTCGAGCCTGCTTCTCTGACCCCGTCTTTTATTGCCCGTCTATAATCATCAAAAGCAATGGAAAGAATCAATTGGAATCAAAGTATTTCTAGCTTCCTCATCAAAATCATGTATTATGCCAAAGTTCCTACGGCGGGGCGATTGTATGGCCCAATTCGACATCGATCTGATATTAGACAAGCTCTATCAAACGCAGTGAAATTATAGATAATGCAAAAGTACACTAAACAATAAAACATATAGGTATTACATAAACTATTTATTAAATTAACATAAACTAGTAACTGTATTTACAAGTTCTGGATCTCAGTGACGCTACAAATTATCAATTTTCTGTTCTCCTTTTTCTTTCACAATCAATTCGTGGTGTCTTGTGAGGTCGTCATTCTTGATCTTTGATGATTTTTCTACGGCTTGATTGAATTGGTCCTCCCTTTAATACATATTAAACATTGTTTTATGTTCATACATGCTACGTACTGTATGTAATATTCATACAAAAATATCAAAGATATTATTTAAAAGATATAGGATCTAATGAGGTCTAAAAGATATAGGATCTAATGAGATCTGGGACAGAGACATTTGACATGATCGCAGTCATATAACACTATGATGTGTGCGATTTGGGATTTCCCGTGGGTTTTTCCATTAAAATTGGAGTCGCACGACTGGGGACTGTACCTCCACCTCATAGAAGACCACAGTCAAATAACACTACTATGATGTAGTGTTGTGTTTCAGAGGTAAGTAAGGTTGCCAGTGCTCCACGAGGATACGCTGCGCTAGTAGTAATGTTGCTACATTGAATCCTCATCAACAACATGGTTGGCAACTCGTTAGTGATACCCCTAGTATTGCTAGCGGCTATAGGCTATGGTGACTGCTTACCATCAGGTGTGCCATATGCTTGAGTGCCACTTAGTGGTATAAAAATTGTTGTACCGTGGTAAAGTTTTAAAATCTCCTCGAGAAAACTTTGTGCTCGCAGTAAGCTGCTAGCAGAGAGCCCTCAACAACAACAGGTTTGGCAATGGGTAGGTTATATCTCTGGTGGTGACTTGCCAACTCTCATACGAATGACATGTTATTACGAATAAGCACTGTGCCAAGTGAGCTAACGGCATATGGTATAAACAGGTTTTACCGCCAAGTCAGTGCATGCTCATAGAGGCTCTAGAACCCTTATCACATGATGCCAATTGATGCCAATCTTATGTAAGGTGGGTGGTACTTTCGGACAGTTTGACAGGCAATAATGAAAGCAATATTCGTACCTGGCTTCCTTAATTTTATGCATAGCTCTTTTGATATCGGCCATTGAGGCGCCAGTCACTTTCAGTAGGCCTAAAATGATCAATCCACCAAATGTGCTGAGAACAGCTCCTGGAAAAGACATAGATGTTTTAAAAAATCTTGGAATCTAACAATCATTAAAATTTAAAAAATCGCATATAATGTGTCAGTATGTTTAAAGTTAAACATTGGCCTAATAATAAATGGATTTCGGGTCCGCGATCAAGTGTCTAGAGCTAAGTCGAAACTAAATGTAAATAAAGAAACAATCAAGCGCTATGAAGCGTCACTATATTCGCAAGCCGTTAAATTGTTAAACTGTATGTTGAGGATTTCAATTTAATTATATTTGATTTTGATAACAATATGCATGTGTCTAAATTCATATAGGTGAACTCAAGCCACTTTCCTAATTTTTGTACTAGACCCGATGTCCATTTGTTTTTAAGTCAAATTATAATATTTTTTTGAAGTGACGTACCTAGAGCCGTACCAACAAAAGTAGCTCTCAATCCCAGGTTAGATTTATAAAGGCCTCCAGTCAAAGCTCCGGCAGTTATGTACTCGGCAATAGACGTATCACCACGGTACACTGATATTGTATTTGCTAATAAACTGAAAAAATAATCAGACATATTTTTATTAACACTTATGCTTGTGAATTTTATTGTGTTACATCCTGAGAATGACTGGTGATAGTGAAATGTGTCTTGTAAGGTAGGATTATAATTACTTACTCTTATTTCTGATCTCTTAGTAAATGGTAACTTTAATTTTACCTTTTACCACAAGAAAGATGATTCACAGATTTATATAATATCAGCATATTATGTTGACTGATATGTCAATCTTACTAAATTCACATCATCATAATTGCAATCACTCTTGGCTCTCACACTAGTCACCAGTGAATGGCTTTGATGATAAATTTTAGCCTTAATAAGTTAATACTAATATTAAATATTAAATAATCAAGTATTAAAATATCTTGTAACATCAAAATTCTTTTTTTTTTATACAAGGTTTATCGGAAAGGGAGTCCTGATATTTAGGCAATACAAAGTATCACCTGTGATTTTTACACAGCCGACGTCCCGACTCGGAGATCGTATATTTTTTTTCATACTAAAATTAACTTATGCAATTTATTTCAATATAGTAGCAACCCTCATGAGCTATAGCTATGCATTTTCGATGAATGAGGCGCGCGGCGGCAGGCGGTAAACTACAAAGCGCCTTACACGTGCCGCACCCGCTGAAATTAACCTTGAGTAGGTTAATTTCAGCGGGTAACAGTGGATTGTGCATCCATTTACGTCTACCTATTTGTTTGTTTTTAAATTATTTAAAACTTACCTGTTCTAATGATTATGTTGCTTTATTTGATTGGACACGTCACGTATTTGTTCACTTTAAGAATTAATCGTTTTCCGTAGGGAAGGACATTTAAAGAAGATTAGTAATTGGAAATTGTAAAACACGAAGCATTTGGATTCTATTACACTATTACGAACTGTTTGAGTACGTGGGTACGAATCTTCAAGGGCAAGGGCTGGCGCACTCTCGCAACCGTCGTGACGTCAAAGCGACGGTTGCTGCGAGCAGCTACCTACAAGAAGGGTTCATGTGTCGCACTTCTCGCTCGATGCATAAAGCGGCACGTCGCTCGATGAACAGATTTTATCTCGTATCGAAACACATGCGGAGAGCCCCCGATGCTCTACAAACGTACCTACATCCATCGCAAATCTACCAATGCACAACATAATAGTCCTCCTGTTTGGTGTAAGTCTCCGTCGACATTTTTGACACAAAACAATACTAATAAGCAATAACAATAACAGAAAGATTAATAACAATAACTACAATAATCCGAACAAAAACACACGACTCACGTTAGCAAATTAGCGACATAAACACCCGAATGCCTTTAGCTGCTTAGAGCGACTGAACTGAAGCCCATGATAGAAATTAATTTTGCCTACAAAAAATATTTTAGGTTTTTATGCAGTGGCGGTAAAACGAATTAATCAAAGGACATGCGCCGAAAGAGCCGCGTAGGCTAGTTGGCGCGTGCGGCGGTGCCTTTGACTCCTTTGTCAGTATTGTGCTTATTTACTTATTATTAGCTTATTTGTCATGAAATCTTTAGACACTTATAACTCAAAAACTATTGACTTTTGGGGAAAGTCGTATATAGAAAAGTTGTTCGTAATCATGGGTACTTTAGTATAGTTACAGATACATACCACATTCTGGTTACACCTTGTATAAATGCAGAATTATGAAGCAAAAATTAGTTATTGAATTTTCGAAATGTAACTTAAAAAAAACAACTTTTTGTTTATGGATACTTTAGACTGAGAGTCTGTATTATAATTTATAATTGCGAAAAATTACCTAAATATTCCAGTGAATACTCCAAGTCTCCAACCCCAGTGATATGCACCTTTGGCAAAAGCTATGGTCACTCGGTCTTGTAACTTTTTCTGTAAATTGTAAGATTTATAATGAAATAAATTGCATAAACAATACCCCATATTTTAATATAAAAGATGTCAACAATATTGTGTTTGGCTATTAACAGAAGAATCTCTTATACGTCACAGTATATTTATACAATAATGTGAATGAGGTAAATAATTGAAAACAACTATTCCAATGCTGAGTAGACTGCTCCAGTAACATTGGCGATTTTTTTAAACCTGTGAAGCCCATCTAATGTAATAAATATCCTTTGAGCGCTGCTAATATGTTTGCAAATGCATATTGCCAGTAAAGAACTCAATAGCACTAGACTGAATTTCTAAAGTGGAAAAAAGTATCCAGCATTAATCAACAAAATTATGATGACATGATTTCTTACATAAATTAAAACAATACCTTAGCTTCCATAGTAGATTTGAAAATAGTAGCCTGGTTGTTTTCAATAAAATACATATATGCTTGTCTCGAATGCACAAATCCTCCCAGACAGGCACCAAAGAATGCCCCACATAGTGACGCCTGAGCTACACTGTGCATTTCTAGAGATATTTCTTCATATTCACTGAAATAGATGATATACCAAATTAAGCCTTATTGATGCAAGTTTGCGCAAGCTCATTGTGCGTCATGGTCTGCCTCTATTAACACAGAATACCATCGCAAGCTCTTTCCATATGATACTTTATGCACTGCTGAATCACAGTATTAAATCAGAGTAGTGTTATCAGGACATTATTGTTTGTATTGTGGAAGTACCATCTCAAGTGGGGCAGAATAATTTTAAACAGAAAACTCAACACACCCTTTTTTCTTATGGTTAGATAAATGTACTGTATTTAATAACTCATTATTACAGGCCACCAGGTTTGAGCTTGGACCACCTCAAATGACAGGCATTCAGTTCAGCTATACAGCTGGGCTGCCACACTCTGTCCACCTCTGATTGTTTTTTATATACTTATATACTACGGGCTGATTGTGGTTTAAGAAATTATTTAAATTATAAAACTGATTTCTTAAAACTGGCTAAGAAGAAATTATGTGTGCGTTGAGGTTATAATTATGTATATCCAATGATATATGAGTCAAAACGTAAGTATATAGTATCAATTTAACATACTTCTTAAGATACATCCTTTTAACCCTCTCCCAGCCTGTCGTCGGATTATGAGACGGATTATTGAGCACATCATTATCGTTAGGATTTCTTTCAGTAAATATAGATAGAAATGATGCGGGTGTTAGTCTCACTACTACCGTCCTCCACATATTGATTTATTACAGATTTAAACCATCACAAACTTTAATTTATTTAAATCACAACTGCACAACCTCGATCGACCGGAAATAAAATTAAAATATACTTTATTTTATTTTGAAAATTTTTAATGTGAACTTTCTTCATGAATGTCAATTGTCAATGTCAATATGTATTTTGACATTACTCGCTTGACAGAGCTTCTTCTTCCTAAGTATGGCAATCAATCCCTTCAGGAACTATTTTTGCCAGTGTCGAGTGTCAGAGAATTTTCAAGAATCAAAATTTCTCATGTTCTCCGCATTAAAATGCCCAGTGTCATGCATTCTAATGCTTAATGCAGTTTCTGGAGACAATCCACGGCAGTAGCAGATCGTAACACGACTTTAGGTCAGAGGTAACCTATTGATCAAAATGATAAATCACTAAACCTAAAAGTCATATTATGGCATTATTTCCAATGTTCCTACGAATCTTGAAACTTTACTGCACATAACGACACAAAAATATACATTAAAGATGCTGAATATGAATATTTACGAGACACTGGAAAAAATCTCAACCGCTCCGCCTGATTCCCGCCAAAAACTCCTTGACAGAGCTCACGTGACAGTGAAGGACGACAGCTTTTACATACGACAAGCGTAACGGTTGTATTCTCTTGGATACGACACATATGTCATGGATTCCAATCCTTCTGTCGCATTGTCGCACTCTTTTTCGGCTTGAGTCATGGACGTATTTAATTAGTTACGTGGACATGTCTAGTTCAAAATTTTAAGTAAAAGTTGTACGTAGTATATTATCTACTCTGAGGTAAAAGTGTCCGATGTTCATCTATATGAACTTGGATTTTTTTTCAACATTAGATAAAACTAAGATAGCGTGAAATACAATATACATTTCTATGTGCATTAACTATTTAAAAAGAAAAAAAAACTAAAATAATATAAACAATTAAAATAAATAAAACACTTGTCCCAAATCGCTGTCACGCGGGAGGGTGCCAAGAAGGCTGGCAGCATTGCCCCGCTGTATGGCAATGCTGATCCTTTGCGCAAAATATGTTCCAGCCTTCTTGTCACCGGAGGCCTCAATCAATCGTCGCGAGACCTCCTTGTACAGCAGATGAGCCTCAGGACCCCATGGCCCCAGGGTCTCCACCGCAAACACAGCAAATATGTAGCCCCTTCCGAGGCACACATACTTGCGGCGTTTGAGGCCCTCCTGTTGTACAGCAGCGGCACCGGTCGCAGTCGAAGTGCCCGGGAGATGGGACGGCGCCAGAGTATCGACGCAAGTAGCGTCCGATACCAGGGGCCGCCCCCGACTCCAAGGCACTAACGACATTCCGTCTGGCCTCTTACCGTCATCCCGACTCAGACCCACCGGCTCCAACACTGCTGGTACTCCAGCTGTAGTTAGAGCTCGGCGGATCAAATCGTCTAAGGCGGAATGTCGAGACATGCGGCCAGCACTTCTGCTGCAGGAAAGGCCATGGTGGCCCAGACCATCTACGCATACGCCGCAGTGACAACGATGTGGGACAATACATGTACATCCTAATCGGAGGCAAGTGCTCAGTCTGAATGTGGTATCGTCCAGCTGCGTTCCGATATTGGCAGAAGGCAAAGCGTTCAACCACAGACCAGATTCCCACCTAGCTACGGCTAAGAGTCGAGCCTGATCAGCAGCGTTGGTTGTGTTTGATAATAATGATTTATACACCAAACTACTGATCGGCTCGTCCCACAGTCTCTGAGCATGGGGTCTCTCCGGTTCATCTGTACCTGGGCAGGCCTCTGACCAGGCGTTTTTAGCCTCAGCAAGATACGAAACCTCGAAGGCATTAAAAGCCGGACTAAGAATATTCCAACGAGGTTTCGCACATTGTTCAGAATTTCTTGGTCTTTCCACAATGGACTACTGCGAAGTATGTACGTAAATTTTGGGACGAGTAAGCAATGCCGAATTACAAAATAAGCCATGTGATTATTTATTTGTTTTAAATTATCTGCCGATATGATAAAATTTTGAATTTTATCTTCCAGAAAAGATGGGAAAGACTAAATATTGGTGAACCTAGGAGGTAAAGTGAATTTCTATCAATAATTTTTAAATTTGGGGCCAAGGAACTGAATTCATTCAGGATAGAAGTTTTCATGTCTGAAACATTATCCGAAATAAAAAGTTCGCATTTGGAGGTATTGAGCTCAAGTCCAATTTGCTTGAGCTCGGTGTTTAAAATATTTAAATCACTTAAAACGATGTTCGCATCACCCCTTAGCGTACCATCGTCCAAATACCAAACATTAAATTTTGATTTTAATTTGGAAATTATAGGGTGTATTGCCGAACTAAAGATGGCCGGCCCAAGAGGATCGCCTTGTTGACACCCGACCGATGAGAGGAGCTCATTGTCTTTGTACATTAATTTTGAAGGTGCGCTGCAGCATTGCCAAAGGAAATTATACAATGTCGGAGTATTTTCTTTTATTTGTGTCAACAATGCGCCTCGGTCCACACTATTGAATGCATTCCGCACATCCACTTTAAGCAGCACGTCCCCCCCTCGATTGTCCAAAAACGTTCTCAGGCTATGTACCGCTGCCTCACACCCACCTTTGGTGCCAAAGCCCAGTTACCTTGGCTGAAAATACCCGGCCAAGCCGGCAGCGTGGGCGCAACAAATCTTGGCTGCCAGCCGTCGATAAGTTGCTCCCACAGCAATCGGCCTGATGCCACCGTCATTTTTCAGCAAGGCGCATAGGTTGGCACCATACAGGATACCGGTGATGTCCACCGGAACCCTACCTGATAACATTAGATTTACCAAGTCCTTCAAATCCTTCAGCAGTGTTTCAGCTGCTTCGCCAGGAGTGCCGCAAAGCAAATCCTTGAGGTGCTGCGGCGTTAGGGCATCTAGGCCGCCAGCTGAACCACTGCGGAAAGACGACACGGCTCCAAGGACATCCTTCGGAGAAACCTGTAACGAATCGTCGGTGGGTTGAGGGGGTGTCGGGAGACAGGACGAAGCCGCTGGGAGCGGATGCTTACTGCGTAACGCATTCAACGTGTCTGGATGATCAGGAGCGATCATATCGTCGGAAAATAAGAGGCGGGCAGCGCCTTTGATATCCCCTCACTGATTTTATTTTCAGCGAGGCGATATTTATTACTGCTATTTTGGGAACGAAAATTTTGTTGGTGGGTATCTAAAGGCCTAAAGCAATTATTTTTGATAAGGGTGGTCAGGGATGATTTTTTACTTTTAATATCACTCACATGTAAGACCGAATAAGGAAAAGTGAGCAAGTTTTCCCAGGCGCGCGTGGAGTTATCCGATACCGTCAGTTTAATGAGTTTCGAGAGCGTGTTGGCGACGGAGATGCGAGCTGCTCTAGGGATGCGTTTGATGACAGGAGTGGAATGTTTCAATCGACTAAGGTGCTGGTGGAATGGGAGGTTAGTGGGAGAGGATGGATGAAAGGAGGAGTTGTCTGGAGGTGGGTCTACAAGGCTTGAGGCTTCATCCTGGGATTTGTGCACTTTACCAAGATGAATCTTCAAGCCCCGTTGCCCCTTAAAAAACGCGCCTGGGAGCACTTATGACACGGTATCAAATTTCCCAACGATATGTACCTGGACTGTGTTTGAAGTTCACCGCTACCAGATGCCTGGAGTACACCACAGTCAGACATAACTTGGATTCATATTTTAATTAAATTTAAACAGGTTGAATGCCCTAAGAAAAATCGGTTATTCCCGTTTGAGCCATGTCACTCAACGGTGAGCCTTTTTTTACCGAACCATTCAGGCCATGGGAGTCAACCGTGAGTTCAAATGTAAACAGCTCTCAAACAAAACGCGTAAAAGACGCGTATGTAGAAAACGGACGGCGTGGTCTTCAAATCCAATAGAAACTTGTAAATTTTTGGCAAGATTAATGTTCTGATGCTAGGGTTATTCTTAACGATACGGTACACATTATTTTTTCGATAATAAAACCAATTATATGATAAAATATTCATTACAAACTTTTTCTATGAAAAAGGATAATACCTAAATCTATGGGACGTACGGAATGGATGGTATCTACTATCCAGTAATAAATTAACTCACCGTACGTAGGTACGTACATACGTACCTACTCAGTACCATCTGGGCATCCATGTTAAAAGGTTTCACGCCATGTTGACATACCATATTATTTCTTTTTTACTTTCCTTCCTTTTCATAAAATAAATAGGGAGATTAAGATAATAGGCAGTGAAAATAAAAATGCCATTTTCAACTATGTTTTATTAAAAAATCACAAAGAATAAATCTAGAGTTCAATAGGGTAGTTTAGTCACTTAGATATTATTAATATTGTATATATTTTTTATAAGTCATTGAACTGTATTATAATGAGCGCGGTTCAGAAGACGACCGCCGCATTAATATCATAAAATTAATTTTCACAAACAATCACGAAAATACTTTCTTTTATATTTGAATAATGCTCGTTAAAGATAGCTATTTGCTCTTTCATCGCTTTAAATTTCTTAGTGTTAGAGTTGAAAATGAAAATAGTCACTTAGATCCCTGTTAATTTGTCCTAATGATTGGTCTTTGGCATAGAAATTACACTAAGGCTGTGTCCCCAGTGGGCAAACTTTTAGCGGCCGACTGAGTTTGCGGCGTATCGGTTTAGTACGCCCTTCCATATATTTGAAATGGATTGTTCACAGTTTGCTAGTTTGCGCTCACTCTACGCAGTTTGCAGCGTTGCGCGCGAACTGTGAACAATCCATTTCAAATATATGGAAGGGCGTTCTAAACCGATACGCCGCAAACTCAGTCGGCCGCTAACAGTTTGCCTACTAGGGACACAGCCTAAATGAAAAGTAGATACTGACATGTTGAATTGCTTCAGCGAATTAAGTTTGACAGCGAACTAAATACGATGTGCTTCGAAGGAAACGATAGTTTTCGTTACAAGAACGATTTGTTTACATCTATTTAACTATTTTAACTTTACACACAACCCTTTAATTTGCACACCATTATTAAATCTTTAATTTTAATGAAACAACTTAGATATGACTCAACAAAGGAAGGTCACAGTAGGTTATACTTTAACACAGAAAGTTTTTACTTGTATCATCATTAGGTATATTTAACTAGAGCGAATACTGAAATTAAACAAGGATATTTTACTAGTAAAGTCTTAGAATAGCGATTAGGTTAATCCTTACTATAGATCCTATAAATTTAATTTGTAATATTATTAACATATTCATGTATTACATATTTACATCCGCAGTTTTATTTAAAATGTGTAAGCTGTCAATTTACAGGAATGTAATTACTATCTCTGAACACGTACAGCACACATCTAACTTTAAGTCTGGTCATAAATCCGAAGTGCGAGGGCTGTAGCCCCCCCTCCCCTGCTCTTGCGCGACCTTCAGAACAGACCTAAGGATTTACGAATGCTGTAACATCACATTAGTTCTTATTCAGTCGTTCTTTATTATATTATTTCTATTTTTCATGCCACTTGCAAGTTTTGTGGCCATATTTACATTTTATAATAATCGCATAAGACTGTCACATTCGATACTTTGAAAAACTATTACAATTTTCAGTCAAGGTGACGTGACTTTTTTTACTGTGAATTGACAGCGACACAATAATTTCGCTAATTCAACGATTCATTACGGAATGATTCAGTTCTTTTCAGCAGGAATAAGGGACTATCTGGCACGGACACGAAGTAACCGCCTCGAACTATAATCACGCCAACGGTAGCGCAATAATTTAATTCACATTTTACCCTGTGCGAAGTGTATATCCCTCTCGATTAACATTTTATATTAACATAATTCATTGGCAATCTTCAAGTCCCTTACTCCTATTCACAATGTTAAGTAAGTATATCTTTTATTTTTACCCCCAGGTTGAAAACTTTTCGAAAGAAAGGGAACATTTTTATTCATAAGATTATATATAATGATATTCGAAGCAATATATATGTAATAATATTATGTGTAGAATATAGTCAAGTTTAGATTACGCCAGGATAGTATTAAGTTCTATAAGTACGAGTATGTCTAGAATACCAATTGTGTACTAACGTACATCATTTCATATATTGATCCCCTTTAAAATTTTATAAGTTTTATTTACAAATAGTATTTCAAACTTCTGATGTGTTTTCAAAACAAATGTTGAAGGAAGTTGGTTTACCAATCAAAATAAATCAAGATAAGGTTATATTTAATATCAGGATCACTTTAGTATTTAATATACCTACCTATAATTTGTCTAAAAATAAAACGTTTTATCGTACTTTAGACAATTGGTATACAATATGTTAGAAAACAAAAAAGGACATGGCAGGTAGAAAGGAAAGGTGAAAAAAAAGAACTAAAAGTATCAATGAATAATAATAGTTTAATTATGAAATTAAAAATAAGAATGAAATTAACCACACAAAAAGGCTTAACATTAAAAAAGAAATAGTTGACGACACCTTAGCTTATAAAAGAAATTATGAAACAAGTCGGATAGAATAACAAGGATAAGACTTTGACAACATAGGCACTGGGATAACAGAGTAGAAAGATTGATTTATATCAATATATGCGCCTTAGCCAAATGTCTATTTATTGATATGTTGGCCTTCATTCACATAGTATGATATACTGAATATCAAGTACAGCTTATAATAAGAGATACATATTACAAAGCGCAATAAAATTACAAGCAGAAAGATATGGATAGGATATGTTTGACACGTGAAACAAGATGGACAAATATCGGAACTAGCGCAGGTTGCGTTACGGTCCGGGACAAGGGACAGGGCGTGACCTAGGTTCACGGTAATGAATACACATACGAAAACAACATTCACATCTTTTCATCAACGCATAACTTTAACTAACAAATTGAAACAATGTTTTCTTACAATGAATAAAATTGCATATATTGCGCTTAATAAAACTCTCAAATATAATTTAACTGTAACATTTTTATCAACTTTTCAATAAATGTTAAGATTACCTCAATTACCTTTACCTAAAATAATGTGTATTGACTTTAAATTTGGCATCTCATCCTAAACACTGATCTATTTATTATTATTTTTTAATAATAATAATATAATATTAGCATTATTATCTAAATATTTAAAATACTTTTCTAAACACATAAATCCCTATAATTATCTATAAGTCAATACCAATGATACTGAGAAATGTTTAGGCCTGTAAACGCTACACACACTCCGACAGGGGGCCTCTACGAATTGAGCACAAGCAAATTGATAAACGACAATAGTTTTATAACTCGAGCAAATAAGTTATCTGTAAGAAGAAAACTGTATGTGTGTAGCGTTCTACGCTGAATACAGTGGATATGTAGTAATCTCCTCATTGTGATTTATATTTTATTAATTAATTAAATACGTAATAATATAAATTTAATTACACATGCGTTTACCATCAATCTCGCCTCAAACAGACCACCACCAATCGCATACCAATTTTCATATTCATTTCAAAACACAGGCACATAAACCTGTACCCTATTAGAAAAACATTTTCAAAAACGTGCAAAATATCACCACACCCTGGTCACCTAACATTATCTAAACCAAATAACTACTTTTACGTTCTTAAGATAGATAGGTACTGATTAATACAATTTGTATGATTAATTTTTTTACTTACGTAATAATGACAATCTATCTTTTTTTTCAGTTTTTATTCATCTTACTAAGCTCTATAATTTATCTTTTTACGGTACCTACGTGATGTATATCATACATTTTAAATTGTAAATATGTGATTTAATAACGAGTTCACGAATGTTTAAAATAAAAGTTCAAATCCCTTGACTATGTAAGCGGGATATGTTGCCAGTAATGATTACTATAGATAAACCGATATGTCGCCATTCGGTTCTGTTCGACGCATTGCCACGCTGCGCTGAGGTGTCCGATCCACAATAACATACCATCCCACTACTCCACACCCCACATGTTAATCTTTACTATCCTAATTGAAAACCGACAGTGGCATCGTCGAGATATGTTGCTTCCAATATATTTGTGACTTACACTATAAAATGCCGTTAATCGTTCGTACTCGGATATGTTTCACGCATGCTTTGCCTAATCACATAATCTGGACGTGTAACTGAATACTTAAACACTGGTCCTAATTAGAGCGTGGCTTCCACTGGGCATCGTTCCGCGACCAAATTCGATATACCTACACTTCTTTCAAAAGTTTTTCCTACCAGTTTTTCATATTTGCGACAATTCATTAGATCACTTAACCCAAAAACTTAATCTCTTTTGCATTGGACTAGACGCATTTTAATTAATTCAAAGAAGGCAAACATGTGTGAAAACCAATTGAAAAAACGAGTAAGTCCGAAAGTGCATCAAACACGGCACCTGAGTGCGGACTATGTACAAAATGAAACGAAAGAGATTATTTAACTAAAATACTGTTAAATGAAGTGATTGTGACCTAGTGTAAATACTGCTGATTAAATATGTCAAAGAGCAAAATCAGATCTCGCTAATACTTTCAAGACAACCGCACAGCTCGACAATCATTTGCGAAGTGACCGCTTTAAAGTGAAAATTACATTATAAAATACATAGAACTGGCGGCCACACCGCGCCGACAGGCGTCCCCCGACAATAAATAATTATCTAACATTACATTATCCTAGTGAAACGCATGCACGAGCATTTATATGTGTAGCTACCATTAACATAAATTAACATCGAAATAAATGCATCATGTCACTATTATGTCACTGAACATAACCTTTTTAGATAGTGATATAAAACTAGATGCTTAGCAATAGACTTGTGATTACACTAACTAACGTTCATTAACTATAGTTCCAAATAAAGTATCGATTATATTTAGAGGTCTAAACAACGAAACGAGTATGGAAGCATGAATTGTATTGTTGGATGCCGGACGCTCCGGCGACAGAAGACTGTTCATTAAAAGTATACTTATTAAAATTATTTAAAACTAATATTGCACACACATACACATTTCTAACATAACAGTTTCCATCAATAAAATAAGATAAAATGTGTATGCGTACAAAACCATATTTACTTATAACGAAATGCAATAAAAGTAAATTGTGCATTATTAAAATAGAGTATAAAATATTGTTTATAAAATACAATTTAAGGATATTAACTGCAAATTATATGTGACCGAGTTATATATCTCAACAATGTGCATAATGTGACGAATATAAAATTTTATGCGTTTATAAATAGCCCGTATAATAATATATAACCATAAAACAAGCGTGCAATGTTTTACATTGCTGTCGATACATCAATCGCCGAAATGTAAACAAATCTAGCGCAATCTAATTGCAAAATAAACTGCATGTAATAATTCGGTCTTACGAAAATATAATATAAAAATAAAATCACTGGAAATCATTACGAGATATAAAAATAAAATTGATATATTTAAAACGTATGGAATGAATATCACACAAATGAAATTCCTCTCTGGTGTAAAAGTTACAGTAAAGAGTTAAAGTAATAGCTGCATAGCATAGCTGCCTCCGATGGGATGATAGTATCTTAGATTAGATGTACAATAACAGTAATCGTACATATTTATTAAGAAAATAGAGTAGCACTTAATCTCTAGACTGTTCCAAGTAAGCGTAATAATATATTTAATTGTCAGTCGAGTGAAGTTCTCGAATTGTATGAGAGGTACATGTGATTGACAGTCGCATCGGCTTTCACTGCCGCTGCTATCAACCCTTTGTTATATCGTACCGTATTTTTGGAGGAGAATATATTTGGATAAGATTACATTTGGGCAAAGACTTGACGCGAGCAGCAAATACAATGGGACGCGACTGACAATAATTTTATTGTGTGATATTCCGAAGACTTGCAGCTTGGTCGATTACGCTTAGATACTCGATTTCGAGAAGGACACCCTGAGATGGTTGGACTCTGACAACTGGTAGTTGTGCATTTTGATGAGGGCTGCCACTGCATCGTCGATTGATGGCAATTGCACCAATGCCATCTTGCGGTCCTTCCTGTGATGAAAAAAACACAAGTAAATATATAGTTACTTTGTTATTTATTGGTAGCAAAATTGAAAGATCAAACTCACGGGAAGAACTTGAATGCCTTGATGGTGAATCCTCGTTTGGTGAAAGCTTCCTTGATGTCATCCTCAGACACAGTGGCTCTGTAAAATAATAGGTATATTTACATCAAACAGTGCAATTTTAGGGCAAAAATAGGATATTTTTAAACAATTGCAATATCTTACGGAATGTTGGACAGGTGTAGCGTGGCGCTCGGTGGGTAAATGTTCTGATAGTTTTTGCTGCCAGGCTTCTTGAATCGGTGGAGTGGGCTCTGCGAGTAGTCCCTGGATATATGCCAAGCGATACATGAGCTTATACTTATTTTATAAAAGAATTTATTTGTCTATTACAAATCTGCTAGTAAATGCGGTTTACATTTTCTATGGAAGTCTACTACGTAATGGAAATGAATACGTCGAAACCAGTTTCTTGCAGTAAATTTGCTTAAGTTCTTTAGGCTCTTTTTATAGCAGAAGGGAGAGTTACCTGGTGAGGCCAGCATCTGGTTGTCCCTCCTTAGGCAGTTGTACGGTCTGGTGTTTGCTGAGCATCACACGCATGGCTTTGCCAAACACGCGCAACTTGTCCATGTGAGTCATAGCTGAAAAAGAAAACAATACATGTATGTACTAAATACTACCATATGCCAGAATGCTATTCCATTTTAGATTAAACAAACTATAAAAATTAAATGTTCATATTACATTAATATAAGGTTCATGAAATTATTTGTAATTGGATAAACAAAAGAAAAACTATGTCGTTAGTTATTAATTTGATGATATTATTGAACGAAATCATTAGCAAAACATACCTAGATGTGCCTGGTGCGGCTCAGCCATCTGAATAAGGGCGGAATCCTTTTTGTTGTATAGAATCTTCACCCGTTGCACGTCACCGTATACGCCTACATGTAAAAAATATTATTTAGAAACGGTACAAAAAAATATATTTTCATAGATGTAATCAATTGTCCTTATTAGAAAATAATAATTTTATTTTAAACGATTTAAGTATTATATGTCACAACATTTACGTATTCAAATTCATAGAATACTTGTATAGTTAGATATTCTTGATGGTCTCAGAGTACTATACCTATAACTAAGATCCACTAACTACACATAACATTTAGTTTGACGCCGATAATACACAGGATAGGTATTTTAGTAACGACTGGTAATATACATATAATTATACTTTTATGAAACGGGACAGTTGGGAAATAACACAAGAAGAGAACAACTCCAAGCTTTCTAAGTTGGTCACGTTAGGTCTTTGATTCAACGCATTAGCGATTTGCATCAGGTCCATGAAATTGATTGGCTGTGTAAAGCAACGCTAAAAATTATAGAAACATCTACGGGGCCAATTGATTGTGTTATCGCATCTCCAAATAATAAAGTGTTTTAAAACTATATTCAATTTGATTTAAATTTATCACGTAGCTAAAGTGGAGAAGTAATGTGCATCGTATTTGTTTTGTACACCTTCCAAGCCGATGCAGATCTGAGAATTTGCCATTCAGTTATTTGAACTGAAATGAGAGCCCATACAGAAAAGATACTATTAAACACTGAATCAATACTATAGACAATCTAACTAACCTAGCTACATCTATGGTGACTGAAAAACAAATTGTCAAACAAGTTAATAAAGCATTTGAGATTCAATAGTGTTATCAAGCGAAGCTTCGACAAGTCGTCGGATGCGGTTATCAGTACAGAAGTCGAGAATGTTAGCTGACAATTTGTCTTCCAGGCGATAGGGCTCAGGAGCATATTAATGTTTTAATATAATACGGAATGTATGTGCACACGTACCGAAAAGGGTAAAGAGAGCGTCAGGCGTGACCATCTAAAACAATAGGAAAGAGAAAAGAGACAGTATTATAAATAGTCGTAAAAGATATCTGACATCATATCTATAAATAAATTAGCAACTTATTTAAGGAGTTTGAGTAGAATATATACGTTTAACAGCCTGTAACGCCGTATTAGTGTATGCATTAGTTATTTCATATTTGTACACATGAATAATTTATTTCATCATTACGGCTCGTGTTCGGGCTAGGCGTTACCGGCTATTATGTTAGGGTAATTAATAAATTTGCCAATAAACATAACTGCATTGAAACATTTTACAAAATTTTCGGGATCGGTATTTTAATATTTTACTAGACCGTAAATGTAACCTTATGTTTTGTCTATGTAAATTAGTGAGAGTAAGAGTGGTAATTTCGGCTTCCATAAACCAAATATTAGGATAAATCATTGATGATGTGATTGATACTGACCTCTTCGTTGAGGTTAGAGACGAGAAGCACGGTAGCGAGCGGCAGTGGCGGTGCAGCAAGAGCGCGCAGGGCTGGCGACGCGGGGGTCAGGGTAAGGGCGCCGAAAGCCGGCAGCCCCACCCCGCCCACACCCACTCCATACGGAGACGCCAGCCCTGAGCCAAGCCCCAGGAACTGGTGAGGTGCCAGCACGCCTCCGCCTAAAGAAATATCACCACACTGATTTTACAGCTACATAAAATCTTTACCAAGAATTCCCACTATTACCTACTCTCTCGAAATTTACTTCAAATATTAGATGACACCAAATTTTCTTTCAATAAACCTTACTTCAATTACATTTGCTTATGCTAGCAATAAATTTATGTCCTCAATGTAATAAAAAACACCTAAAATGATATTTTTACTGTCCTTCGCCTAACGTCGACATTTTAAGGATTAAAGCAGATTACTTATCATATTTTTTGGACTCCGTTTATTATTTTACGTTTTGGCTTATATTTGCTTCGAGGAATTGAACACTACTTTATACGAATAACTTAAAGTTAAATAAGTGAACTATCTAAGGGGGACTTAACATCCAAGTTAGCTCAGGTAAATGAAACAAGAAACACAATACAAAAAGAAAAACAATACCAATTAAAGTAAAGATTCAAGAGCAACTAATATTACGTAACTTATTAACAACATAAAACATATAAAGTAGAAAACAGAACATTAGAATGAGGGCCACATATTACTAGAATCCTCAGTGGTGCAATACGGATTCATGAGAAGTTATTAGTCACTGCGGGAATATTTAACATTGAGATTGAGAAACATGAATAATAAACAAGAAAAGAGGTAAATGGGGAATAGCAAATGTAATTTGGAAATGTTGTTATTGCTTGATTTGTTTCTTAGGATTTGTTTCATAACAAAAGGAGGTACCTAAGGGTTGCTAGTGAATAAATAATAATATACAGAGAATATAAAATCACCTGGATATTTGCAACAAAAAGAACAAAATGGAAATTAGGGGACCTCTTTACAAAAACATCACAGGCACTGAAAAGGAATAAAATATGAAACTCGTCAGTCAACAATATCAGTAACTACTTAACAAAGCATACAATAAGCTAGAAAATTCTTCAGCATTCATGAGAGGGACTATTTACTCTACGAAGATGTTATTTAAGATAAAGTGAAAATTGGATTTGAAGTACCTGATATTACCTTGGAAGTAATGCTGAGGCATAATAAATGTGGTGTGGGACCAATACTACTGTACACAACAAAGTGGATGCGGGACGTAAGAGAATAGAAGAGTGTGAGCGAAACGGAGCGCGGTGAGGGAAGCGTCCAGGTGCTCGGAGTAGTAGTGGACTAACTCATCCTGGATGCGAGGGCCAGGGCGAGCCGTGCCCGCAGTGGCATCAACTCACTGGTCAACAGCTGGTGCGCGTCGCCGTCGCCCGAGGGCAGCGTAGGGTTCGTGTAGTCCCGAGACTTGTCGTTGTTATACTTCACATTCAGACATGTCATCTTCGAGTAATCGATGCGCAGAGTGCAGCACCCGTTGTAAATATTCTGCCCGTCCAAAGCCTATATAGTGACAAACACAATAAATTTAGCAATCCAGTTAACATTTTATTGAAATAACTTTTCTCGTTTGACATGAACAGAGAAGGCGAGTGAATTATGAATCCCATCAAAAATATATTAGAACTTGGAAAAGTTTTATTTTTTTGCACAGCGTCCGAGATTATTCGTATAACTTGACACTTTCTTTTGATGAGCATTTTTATTTTGAGTTGAAAGATTCATCACGGGTGCCGTGAAAATGTGCGGTAAAATACGGAAGGCTATATATAGTCGGTACACTTAGTGGAATGAAGAAGAAAAACTCGCATTATGGCCGTGTCAAAATCGTTACGTCCCGGGAGCAACAGCTATTTGTTTGTCCGCGGCGCCTGCGGGAGCCTGATAACACCACATCGCGATAGAAAAGAGAATTAATTAAAATGCAACAGCACTCAACCCACTCCTGCGAGTTTTATACTGCTCGCCAATGTGTACATTATATTGTTTTTATAAAACAGCTGCGACATACTTTATAGCTCAGGAACCTACAACAGTTCAGCCGTTTTCGAGATTAGCGTGAACAAGCAAACCGACACAAAAGTCTGCTTTGATAACTTGTAGCCACGTTACCATATGATATGAGCATTAGAAAGCCTTTATTTTGATATCATTGCATTTCAATCATTATCAGTTTGAGAGTGATTGTAAGTCAAATGGCTCATAGTAGATATTATGCAAGATATTGCTTAAATGATGTACCAAGTAAGTAAATGGAAATTTTTATCACGGGATAAAAATTAAAAGCTTGAATAATTAAATTTTAGGGGAGTAATTTGGAGTTACTTTGTAGACTGTCATCTGTCAAATAAATTACATCTTTACGGCGAGCTCCATTAGCTGAATAAAAATAAGAAAATCTACAAATACTTTGGCGACAAAACAGAGCCAAGTAAGAAGTGAAAACAGAGAGGTCCAAATGCTTCAACGTTATTGTAGTCGTTAGTAGATATCGTTGAGTCGGTGCCTCTAACAAGTGCACTTTACCTCACAATATCGCTTAAACAATCCAATAAAAATATCAGAGACTTGGAAAGAAGCAAAAGTTCGATGTCGGAACGCGGGATATTGGCTGTAGATTTAATAAATTTCTGTTCTATATGCAAATGCGAACCCCTGATGTGTAGACGTGAATAGATTGGCTCGTTTAAAGCTCAACTTATATGGAAATGCGAAAGGCACGTAAGAAACCGTGGAAGAAGATCGCTTCGATACGTAATTAGTTTTGTAGACCCTCGCGGGCTCCAATTCGATTTCAATGCCAAATGCAAGCGAAAACGTGAATTACGACCTAACGAGTAATTAATTCGAAAATTGAATATCCTCATAACATGTGTTAATTTTCATATTTAAAATTATTATGAATACATTCTAGCATCTTTATTTTCCTACAAAATTTAAAATTATTATTCTACAGAATATAAAAAAGAGGAGAGATCAGTAATAATTATTCGTAATAAAAGCTATATTTATTTATTTATACTGCATGTAATAAGCAAAGCGACTTTAATCCCAGTGAACAAATTTAAAGTCTAAAGTAAAGAATATTTTCCAATGAACGTTTGTCGCGAGCTGTTCAAAGAAAAGAATAAAGGAATAAGAGGGCAAGAAGGATTTTGAATTGTAGATTAATTTCTTGCTTTTTATTAGCTTTTTTGAGCGACTTTTGAACTTTAGATGGGTTCTATTTTTACACTAGTAGGTACTAATAGTTACAATGTTTCGAACGGATGTGTCTTTGATTTTATTTTTATGTATATATATAGATTTCTTTTAATTTCAGCGTTGATATTGAACATATCTAAATAAACTAAAATTATTTAGATAAAATGATTTTTTTGCATTGTTTGCCTCGTCTTTGACGTAATTCTTTGGCGCCAGATTAGATATACATCCAATCTTGTCGATGAGTGTATTATGTTTTTCAAATATTTATTTAAATATGGTTTCTAAGATTATAGTTTTATTATAATTTAAGAACCGCGGTGGCCATGAGCTTTGCTTGCTATTGCGACGCAAGTTAAAATTCCACTGGTCTGTACCAATGAGCTTTTCTAACTTCAGTACAGGGATTAGTCACACCACGAGCTTTACGGTGAAGGAAAACACCGTGAGGAAACATGTATACGTCTGAGAAGAATTTCAAGGATGTATGTAGTGTCAACGACACTGCGACGGGCTCACCGTCTGTTACATTGGCACCAAATTATCTTTGGCGAAAAGTAGATGTTATAACACGTCTTCTTACCCCTGGGCTGTTGTGGGAAGGTGTGAAGATGTTCTATAATAATTATTATTAAATTCATAGTTTTGATGATTTAGGATGAATTTTAGGAAGAAGGACACTACAATTAAGTAAGAACATACCATACACAAATAATTAATAGATTCAACTATCAATAAAAGTAACGCATTAATGTGACAACTGTTACTAACAAGTACAAAAATCCATAAAACTGAAAGTATTTGCTCCTTAAACAATAAAATATTAAGATAAAAAGGCGTCTCAGTTTTATTACCGCCCCAATCTACTCCCAGTATCAATATTCGCGGGAATTTCATTTTAATCTTCTATTTGCGCTCGCGAAGGGAGCCGTAATTGAGGTAAAAAAATATTAGGAGGAGTGACAAGGTGATAAAACGACAAACGTCACACCCGATTTGATATTGGGATCTTTTACTGCGTAATAGGGGAAATGAATCGTTGATGCCCAGAAATTGGCTTCAGAAATTTATTGAATTTGATCAATGACTTTGATGGTTATCACCTGTTTCGGCTCATTAATATCATGAGTTGTTAATAAAATAAGAAAGCTTTTCGAAATGTAACGGTCATAAACTATAGCTTATAATTATCATAATATGAATATGTGGAAAAAAAACTTTGTACCTCTACTTATGAAAATGGTAAGGACTAATTGATACATAAAGCTCAGTTTAAGCCGCTGGGTTTCGAAGGGTGAAATTTTGCTCATATAGGTATAAAGTAATTTGACGAGTAATGAGAGTAAAAAATAAGTATTTTTAGAATATTCATCTTCTAAGAAGATGTCTATAACAAATACCATCGGTACACAACTAAATAAATATATAAATCGTAATAAAATAGTTCAATCGGAAATCAACTGGCTCGTTAAATGAAGTGGGAACAAAGCTTATAACTTTTGCTTCCGACTTGGCCTAGTCACGTGAAAATTTGAGACGATAGGAAGGCGCCCGTAAAATCAGCGAGATTGAGTCGCTGGCATCAACGTAAGACGTAACAAGTGTCCTCCGTATCTCTTAATCACGTCCCCGGTAATTGTTTTATCTTTAGCTCGTTAGAACTCGTTTAAGCAAAGCCTTCTTAGTGAAGGATTAAATGCGGTCCGCCTTAATCCACCCCCCGTTGCTAATTCTGGCGGTTTTTCCACGGAGACCAGATAAACGTTTTTGTTGGGGTCCCGCGTTCGCCGCGCGTTTAATATTTATAAGAGCCCTCCTAGCTCAGAGTGCTTCTGTTGCTTGCAAGGATTACCTCAGCGCAGGAATGCATTAAGGTTTTGTCCGCAGATGACGTCACTGACACAGTAATAAAAGAGTTTCCAACCTGAACCCCAGCTCTGTTTCCTACTAAACGCTTTAAGGTGTGCGATGTATTCAAGTTTCAATGCATAGCTATGTCAACATTAACTAAATTTTAAATAGGACCTGACAAATTAATTCAACTCAACATGCTATTGGGCTGATAACCAATCAATCGAAAAACAACGAATAGAATCACAAAATGCCGTCCCTGGTAATACGCTGAAAATAAACATCGCTAAGGGATCAAGCTTTTAACTACAATTTAAGCAAAACAAACACCGATACTGAAAAAACGTCACAAGTACTCATTTTAATCACTTCGCTTTACGACTGCACTATCGGAAAGCATTTAAAATTTAAATTGTTGGCAAATATGATTGCTCTGTGACGAATTGCACTTTGAGTAATAAATGCATTTTTATGGATTGACTCGTACACACAATTAAAGTCGCCATTTTAAAAAATAAAATAATGTCAATCAAATTACTGCTTTATTGCTTGACAAAGAAATGGAAAACTTGTTTACACCCAATTGTTTCCAGGAACTGTTTTATATGGAAACTTTTGTAATTTAGTGAAAGCCCAATGACTAGCAAATACCTAAGGTTAAATTAAAATAGAGTTGTCCTCGTAGCCTAATTATTAGGGTGTAAAGTCAGCGAGCCGGCGAGGAGTCACCAGTCGCTGAGCAAACCGCGCTCGCTCCATTAGACAATGTAATTAATACCAGCGGTAACCCCTGATTGTGGTTGACAGATAGTGACGAACGAAATCGAGCGACGCTCGCTCCACAGCCGCGCCCTCCATTACACCGTTCAAGTTTGTTTTGGGAATGAAACTAAATGGGTGTTAAACGTACATTGTGACATCATGAATAATGAACTCCAACACTTTTGATGCCGGAGCAAGCCAGGATCGGTTTTGTCTATGAACAATATGATTGTTCTCGAAACATAATGGCATTGTTTCACGTACCCTAAATGTAGTGGGCGTATGTAACCCAGTACATATTTGAGATTCCCTTGTAAATTATGCGCATAGATTGAAGTTGTAAAACTTTACGCGTGTGGACGGTTGATTGTCTGCCGAGACGTGATTACGGTGGGCAAACACTAACAAAACAAGGTAAACAATGTTTGACACGTAACTAGGTGATGCAGAGTGCAGCTCAAGCGGTGTTGACACAGCTTGCAGAAGCCCAAACAGGGAGGGCGATGGCACGTGCAATTTTAAACGAAACTTGGATCCAGCTGAGTAACGGGCTACCTGTACTGTTGGACAGCCTGAAATTTCGATGAAGTTTCGCCGTAACGTAACGGGCCACTACAAACGGAGCTACAATGGACGACGTTGCTTGGTTGAATCCGTAATACGTCACAGGCATTCCTTTGTTTTCCACCAGTTGACACATCAAGTTTCGAAAATCCCAGTTAGGCTCCTTGTGCGTCTACCTATCTTAGGCGTTAATTAAATGAAAAGGGTAACCTATGCTAATCCAAATCCAATTTCGTGCAACTAACTTGCCCGAGGGTTGAAAGAAATCGCAGTACGTTTCAATCGGGCGTCGTGAGCATTACAGATGGCTCAGGGCGGAGATATAACATTTTTGACGGTTACATTGTTTGAACACGTCCCCATGTTGACACAAAGACCCCGGTTAGACGCTGCCGCAGTGCAAAGTGCAATTTTAAAATGTAAACAAAGCGCGCACCTTGAGTCCATAAACGCTATCTCGGATTTCGCCTTATTGAACCTAGGAGACGTTGAATAATCATGTCATGTTTACTCCGTTTATTATAGAAAGTATCATCCATTGCCCCTGACACATTAATAAAAGTGTCCACGTGAAATTTCACCGCCAATTATTTTGGAAACAGTTGTGCTATAATTTTGTTTGATATACATAAGAATAATTTCAATTTCTTTTGAGAGGAGCAGTCAAATCCACTTTTGTGGTAGAATTAAAGGATCCGGGTTTTCTTTGGAACCAAAACTTATAACAAAACTTTTAAAATTTATCTTGAATGTGCTCATATGAAAGTTACATGTTACGATAGGTACGTTAAATTATGGAATGCCCAAGTACGTAATTATATTAGCATCAAAACTGCATTCTGTGCATTTTTAATGCTTGTGTTAATTTCTTTTTTTGTAAGAGCAGTCTGTTTTCCTCGAGTCAAAATGTAATATAAATATGAATGAACAAGCTTCTAAATCTAATTGTGCTTAGCGAAAAATCGTATACTGTGTTAAAAAATATATTTGTATAACGGGTTCAATGAACATAAATGACAGAAAAAATATGAATTGACAAAAACTTATGAACAAATAACTACAATGCGGCGGTGTATTTAAAAAATACTGATATTATTGACCATTGAGAATCGCCTTTAATTAATAAAAAATAAATGTCGTTTACACAAATGGTAGCCTGGACAGCGTTAATATGGATTGTCAGTGACAAGGGAGGACCAGTTATGGATGAGCGGTGTTCGGCGGAGTGAGGTATGAATCATACAGTTATCGATCATAACTTACTGATGGAGCAAAGGCATGACTGACGGTAGGCCAGTATAACAGTCCCAGACTAATGATAACTATGTCCCTTGGTTTACTTGCGGTTAAAACAACGTTCAGTCAACGTCACCGCACTTTGGTATGCAACTGTTGCAATATTATAGATACGATAATTATATCTGAAGAGTGTTTTAAGAGTTAATAAGGCACGATTCTTCACGAGCTTGCGAGACTTGCAAGTCCAGTCATTTCAATAGCAACAGTGCCCTTCAAATCAATTAAATGAAAGCACTTAATATTTCAAATAGAATGCAACAATTCCATTAGCATAACGTATAAAGTAGAATGAAATAACTATTTAAACCTTGCACGAAAATATGACGCTCTGGTGGTTCATAACAGAACATAATGCTTCCCAAATTCAAAAGAGGGTCGTGATTATTTCAACAGCGGTGCAGTTCCATTACAATTGTTTTGTTTGTTGCACGTGTCGAAAGTAGGAAAATGGACACTGAGTACGGTTTACCTAAGTTCATTTATTTTACACGTTGCCATTTTGTAACATATTTCCCAGTCAATATGGTTGCCATATCAGAATCAATATCGACGTTGTCGTTTCGAAGCTACACGTGTATTTACGACACATAGAATCAGAAGCATTAAGAGCGTACATTTCGTGTCTGCGCGCATAAGCCGCCCTCTGAAAAGATTTGATGGCGAGGTTAGAGATTTATGTCAAGGATCATAGAGGGCGGGATCGGGAGATTTCAGCGCTCCTAACATCCGACTGTGCCCTTTGTGGTTGAGCACTATTCGGCTTCACTTCACTTTGTACCTCTTACTCGTACTGCCACTTACCTCACGGGACGTTTTAATTCCATTTCGAGAAAAATCCGTGGGCAGTTCGAACCCCGAGTGGGTACGTGAGGAGGCGAGTGGGGCCGAACGCACCGAGCTCCCGTAATACAGTAAAGTACCTCGGCCACGGCCATGTTACTAATTTTGTCGTTTCATCCAACGCTCGGTGTATCTAGTTAAGTGCACCCATAGTGCACCTTCATTAAAATAAGTACTGTGCTATTAAGTACCACGTTTTTAAGTACCAGTATGTGTAGATACACATAAAGATTAAAAAGCAAAAATAGAGTAGATACTTATTAATAAGCTATCTCATTTAGGATGTTTGG
This sequence comes from Falcaria lacertinaria, assembly GCA_951449985.1. Lineage (NCBI taxonomy): Eukaryota > Metazoa > Arthropoda > Insecta > Lepidoptera > Drepanidae > Falcaria > Falcaria lacertinaria. The sequence goes on along the minus strand of OX602113.1, from coordinate 4,268,589 downwards.
TTATATTATGTACATAATTTATATAATGATAAATGTTTTAAGAATAAATAGCTTAAGAATTAAATTATGTTTTATGTATACAATTGTATGTATGTATTAAATTATGTATACAACATATTTTTTTGTTGAATTGGCCCGTGACGTATCGACGCATATGACCATATGAATATTCTTCTCGAAGTGGTGCGTCCCAATTCCTATCGCTAACTTAACTAAAGACACATCCTTATCGCAATAAGCAAATACTCAATAGCGCAAAAATATCAAAGTAATGCAGTGGACCATAAAAAGCGTTGCAGTACGAAGAGTCGACATTGTACCACGCTCGTTAGCCCGAGTTACGAGGATAGACCCTTAACGAGTGCCGGCTTCAGTCGCGGCTCCCTGAACCTGATACAACTGTTGATCTATCATTACATGGATCTGAATGGACTAAATTGGGATGTCATTATATTCTTTAATACATTTTAATTCTCTTTAGATTTCATCGAATACAATTAGTTGGTTAAATTAAGAACTTCACTTGTGGAACATTTTTTTAAATAAATATCTCTCTTTATAAAATTACTCCGGTAGAACGAACTTTTGAGATATATTACTGGATTTTTTGAAGGTGATTTGATTGAATGTATTAATATAGTACGATAGCTAATATATACTATGATTGTATTTCACTGAGATTCATAATAGAACTTAAACTTAGTTGTACACTGCAGAAATGCATTATTTCACTACGTTGTAGACAACTGCGAAGAAGTAACGGTATCTTTTATGCCATTCGACTATGACTAACTATTAAAACTTAGTGCAGTGAAGATATATCTTTATATAAATCTATTTCTAGGCTAGATTAAACTGGCTAAGCCCGGTATTCCGCTATCAGTATGAATAGCTAGAGAGAACTAGTCGAGCTTCGGACTGTGCGGTAGTCAGTCGGACGACGGCTTTATGTAACCTGTTGTAAGATTTCACTACTCCGCTTTGCCGATGATATCTCAATTTCACAAGGGGCTTCTCCGCTTGGGGACATTAATTCCCTGCACGAGTTATAAGCTGCGAGCACCAGCGACGAGTTTAGAACTACTACACAGTGCAACTTGCAAGCCGGGAATACGAATATGTTAAATTAATGAACGCTGTCGGCTTCTTGCTTGTACCAATCACATTAAGCTCTACAGGAATTGGGCGTAAAGAGCGACTAATTAGGACGGATAGTCGACTCGCTATTGTAGAATTCATTAGCGAATTGTACGTACGCCACAGAGGTATTACAGACAAATTCGCGAGTGAATAGATTAACGAGAACGCCGGCATTATCTTTTAAGTAAAATTATGATTTAATAAATGGAGCGGTGCGATGATGAATTACATTAAATAGGCAGGTAAAACGTTAATAAAAATCGACGAGCGAAACGGTTCGCCATCAGTCGGTAATAAAGTTACACTGCGATTCATAACAGTATGGGCACAAAAAATGCTCGATAATTATACTCGTGAAGCGAGTTTGCGGAAGCCGCAAAACGAAATTTAATTTGCCCTGAACGCTGCATCAGAAATAAAGTTAAAACAGTCGCTGCAGTTGGCGACGGTACGCCCAACTTCTAACGCAAATGAATAGCGAATGGGAAAAGTTGGGCCGAGAAAAATGATGTCCCACTCGCAGAGTTGGGCGCGGGCTATTGTCGCGGCCAGCTGCTGCCATGTTTGTCGATATTACTGTTATTAAATACACATAAATGGCTTCTCGTTGTTATTATTAAGCCAATTCGCTATTCATGAACTGCAATGTACACTCACATTCATAATCAATATGATTTGAACAGATTGCAATATATTTAATATTTTACTAAAGCCTCAGAGGAGATACTACAGCCGAACTACGTGTATCATTCAATATCAAATGTTAAGATATCATTACAAAATATTTTGAAGTGATACATAACTAAACTTAAAATGACAAAATATAGTTCTATAAGTTATTAAAAATTGCGGGAGCATAACCTGTGTAAAGAAAGAGGCCACTCGTAATAATCAATATAAAGTTATGGAAACGCAATTGAAGTCGAGTAGATAAGTAAGACTTCAATTCATTTCCAGATAGTTCGAAAGCGAGTCATTAAAGTGAATGAAACGTGCAGCAATAGGAACTTTGTTTTATGGCTTTACTTTACAAACTGTTAAATAAAAACACAGAAGTTTTTAGTACTTACTGTTTTTGCCGTTTGTGCGGATAATGTATCTGGATACTGAATGAGGGCTTGGAATGAATCTGTGAACAAAAAACACAAGCATTTTAAGAGCTGAATTTATTTGGCAGTGTTGTAAGGTTGTTAAAAATGAAAATCAATATGTCGCTCAAGTGTTAGATGTCTCGCGGTACTTGTGACAGGCAATATCTTGTTCGCAAGGGCGCTCGAATAAGGTTGAATTGGCGCCCAACTCGGGACGCGCGATCCTCTAACTCCTCGAGAGTAGCACGCACCGCGTCTCAGGTGCACCGCACCTATTTTATCCTCCCCAGTCCTTTAGCAAATGTTCGGGTAAACAAGTTACATGCCTATTTTACTTTCGTTATAAACTTGAGGAGTACAAATTTATTGCTTCTGTCGCACGGCTCGCTCACCCCCGTTTCCCGTCGGCTTTGTAATGTTTAAACTTTGATGCGGTCGTATAGCGAACGGGTTTCACTTAAAGATCCTTATAAGATTAAACGTATTACAAGGTTTATGTAACGTACCACGTTGTTCAATGTAAGAGCGATTAACCTATAGTCAAAAAGATGTGAGGTTCGAGGCACTATAAACAATGAGGGAACGAGCGTGGGGCGAGCACATTCCGGCGGAATGGACCCGCAAGTAATATAGTTCGTCGTCAAGTATATTTACTGCGAGAGGATAAGCGTTAAACCCCCTAATTTAAGGCATGAGTCCGGCGATCATTGCCGTCCGTGGTGCGAGGGTATAAATTCACATTTTTAGGAAACATCGGTCGAGACCGAGAGCCGGCCAACACCTGTGCTTGCCACATAACCTACCATTAGGCGGTGTCGCTTCCAGCGGTACCTCTTAAGGGAGAGGATATATCATTAAACAAATTTACGATGCCAATTATCATTTTAGAACCAAAAATAGGTACCTACTTATTTTTTATATTCCTTTGTGTTTAGTAAATTAACATTACCTAATGATTATAAAACAATATTTGATTTTTCATGTGCATCAATATTGTTTCTAGTAGGAAAGATACATGAACACACGCGTTTTGAAAACGAATTCATATAGTTATTTTCATTATTTTAAAGGCTCAGTAGGTACCTATTCATTTTCGTTGTTCCAACATTAATACAGAATGCCAAATTATTGCAAAATTAATGATTTAAAAAAATTAAATGTATAATAAATATTTTATTGGCAATCGTTCTAGCCCTTAACAATTTCCCAACCTATAAAATATAGAGAAAGCACTCGAGGTAAGAAAGTCGACGTAAATTAAAAGTAACGCCCTGTCTCCTTCATCCATAGTTAAACGCTTTTTAAGGTGCTATATTTCCTTTGGTGTTTCATTTGGGAACATTAAAATGGAATGCATAAAAGGCTTACCACCTATTATGTAATTTATGTAAGTAGGACTTTTATTAGTTTTTATGTAGGTAATATACAAGGTTAATAAGCGTTTTTAAGGGAATCATTAGCGACAAAAGTCATGAAAGGTTTCAGAAGTCATAGACTAAATTGTAGCAGATAAAAAAAAACACCTCTAAGGTGGCACACATACATACGGCCCACCTGATGGTAAGCATTCACCGTAGCTTATAGCCGCTAGCAATACCAGGGGTATCTGCTAACGAGTTGCCGACCCTGTTCCTGATGAGTTCAATGTGCTAAATATGAAAGGCCGTTGCTTCAACCACAAGGCCACCACGAGATCAAAATATAATGGTTATATCTTATTTTTTGTATTTAACTTGTTTTTATTATCAGCCTTTTTGTGTTAAGCTAACATTTTGACAATGTTTATTATTTATAAGTTTATTCAAATTTTGCATCACACAAAAAGTTGTGAAGACTTAGTACGATTGAAGAGCGCCAATCACCGTTCATTTGAGTTTATTTATTTAATCCGCGCCGAAATATTGGAGCAGTAATTGAATAAGACTGGTTGCGGTTCCGATTGCGCGCAAGAAATTCAAATCTCAATCAATCCGTGGCGTACGCGCCGCTTCATAATGTTTCATTAAAAATTCAACCGGAACGCGCAATTACTTTATGGAATATTTAAACGTCAATGTCTGCATAAACACAAGATGGAAGTTGCGGTAAAATTAAAATTTCGTAATCCGCGTTTCGCTATGTAGCAAAGAGGTTGTGCTTCCGCTATGTTAATATTAAGCGGCGGGGCGGCTCGGCCTGCCGGCCGGCCGATTACTGTATAATTTGATATCTTAAATCTCGACGTCTCCCCTGAAATGAGCGAGCTCTGTCAAGCCTGAATGCGTCCTCGTTCGCAATTTGCGCGCCCTTTCACACAACTTTTGGGCAGACACTCAGATACCACTTGCAAATTGCTAAACACTTCAACTGTTTCGCCATTAAGATCATTATATTCGTCAATTAAATATCGCGCAAGACCGGTTTTTGTGGACGGTGTCACGATGAATTTTATACGCTTGCACATAATGCACATATCAAATTCTAATAAATGTATTGCAGTAAAATATATCAGTATCCTCTTGATACCTAGTACATGGATTGAAAATTTGTCGTGCCGGCCACAAAAACCGATCTTGCGCGATAAAGGGATAAATATAGGGACTAATGACAAATATCATGCGACCAGAACCTGTATAAGATACCGCATAAATGATATTCGTGGACGAATCAAATCCTTAATTAAGGATATCCAAACTACGATACAGACTCGACATCTACCGCAAACAGGGGACGCATAATAATTGTAGCGGTCTGGTACACCTTAATAAAGCCAATCGGGGCAGGTGCGGGGCGCGGAGAGGCAGGAGGAGAGGAGAGCGGATAGGATTACGGCGACTCCGCGCTCTTCATTGAGATTTGTTTCGGGATTAGGAAAGCGTTTGATGGTAACCTCCCGTCAGCTCGACTCGCTAACAGGACGTAACCGCTATTACAGGCATTTTCACCTGTAATAATGCATTACAATACTGCTGAGTATTAAATAAACGACAGTTTCAAGCATAAGCCCAGAAAAAAATATATTTTACCCCCTTGAGGGTCAAACTAATCAAAATCATTTCTTAGCGAATGCCTACGTCATAACATCTACCAGCATGCCAAATTTCAGCCCGATCCGTCCAGTGGTTTGGGCTGTGCGTTGATATATCACTATGTCAGTCAGTCACGTTTGAGTTATATATATTTAGATACGATCAATCTCCAGCATACAGGAGCGAGCGTAGAAAACATAAAAACTGTAACAAGTACCTAATTTTGAGTATCGCAATGCCAACATATTTTTGTCAGGTACTCAGAAAAGCAAATTTACATTGGCTATTGATAAACTTCGAAACCTATGATCTTTACATTCATATAGAAGCTCTTAGCCCAGCATTGTAAGATTCACTTGATTCCGTCTGCATGGCAGCATTGGCAGCCAATCTGTTAACTCTAGGCAAGAGTGTCACGGTATCGGATGGCATTGAAAGTGAAAATGGAAACGATATACATATGTGGTTTATTTGCTCGCAGACAGACAGGATAATTGAAGTAAGGATTTATGCGTATCGGATATGCGAGACCTAATTTTATTAGTATACTACCATTTTCGAGCTCGCTAGATTGCCTTTGACTATATAGCTCTAGATCTAGTGCTTGAAAATAGTAGGTATACATAGTAAGAATGCTTGAAAATAGCTAGAAATTAAAACCTAGGTTCATTATTGAAAGGATAGAACAAGACCTAAATACATATTCGTATGTAAAGTGAAAGAAACCCTAGTACGTCTTATATTTATAAGAGAAAATCCATGAAAAATAATAGGGAAGAACTAACTTGAAAAGACAAGAAAATACATAACTACAGCAATTTACATATTCCTATGAATATTCAATGCGCCGAGAATAGAACAGAGACAAAAGCTTTTACAATTGGACAATGATGAATGTTGTAAAAAAGACAACAAGAACCAAATCCAAATCTGGGACTAGGAAATTGGAAACGTTGCATTAGCAGCGGCGTTGTGATACCGACAAGTAATAACGTTAACTTAGCAGTCACACTCGTTTAGAATTCTATTTTTTTTTGCGTTTTTAGTTTTATTGCGGAGATAATCATTAATCAGTAGGTAATCAGAACAAAATAAAAAGTCTGTATGCAAGAAGGTTGTTTTTAAACAGCCGTGGTGGCCTTGCGGTTGAAGCGTGGAGGGAGTAACTTCCCTCTACGGGTTTCAGCAACGGCCTGTCATTTGATGGTCCCGAGTTCAAACCCTGGTCTGTACCAATGAGTTTTTCTAAACTTAAGTACTTACTACTAATTATTATAAGTACAGTGATTAATCACAACATGAGCTTTTCAAAAGAGAGGTAGGGCGATTTGGGATTTCCCGTGGGTTATCCAGTTTAAATTGGAGCCGCCCGACTGAGAACTGTACCTCCGCCTTACAGAAGACCGCAGTGAAATAACACTACTTGATGTAATTTTGTGTTTCTGCGGTAAGTAAGGTTGCCAGTGCTCAACGAGGATACGCTGCGCTGGAAGTAATGCTGCTGGCACAGTGACTCCTCATCAACAACATGTTGGCAACTCGTTAGTGATATCCCTGGTATTGCTAGCGGCTATAGGCTACGGTAACTGCTTACCATCGGATGGGCCGCATGCTTGTGTGCCACTTTAGTGGTATAAAAAAAGAAAGTCCTACCAAAGATACCTAATGAGATGATTCTAGGTACCTACTAATATAGAAATTTGAAAGTTGGGAAGGATGGGTGTATGGATTTTTGTTGCTCAATCACGTAATAACGGCTATACGGATTTGTATAAAATTTGGCACACGTATTTTCACTTTACTTTTCATCCCGGGACAATGTTAGGTTCCTCTGGGATTCTAGGCTCAACACGGACGAAGTCGCGGGCAGAAGCCAGTAAAAAATAAGGTGATTATCTTATAAATAATATTTAGTTGAATATGTTCATATATTTATTGATTCAAATTCAATAATTTCAATTTTACAACCCATTTAAAATATTTAACGAAGTTCAGTTAGCAACGCCGGCACCGTAATCGTTGACATAATTAACCTGTGGGGCGATTTGATTAATGAAAGGGATCATTAAATTTATTAATCGAATTAAAATTATATTTTTCCATAAGGGGTGTCTCATTAATTACAGTAATCCGATCTCTAGAGATATTTAATCACGGACGGCCGGAAATTGTAGCTTTGTGCCGCAGAGTGCGCTAAGCTCACGTTTATAATGTAAGTACCTGCGTACCTGGTACAACGCTGCTGTGGTAGGTACATAACATAATCCAATCTCTGCTTTGTTACCTATTTAGGTAATATAAACTAGAATGGGGACGATAGTGGTGAAGACCTTTGTATTCTATGATCTTTTTTTTTTCAATCCGTTAACTAACTTTAGTCTGAATTTAAGATTATATTAGGTCCTTACATATGAAATTGGCGTTTTGTATGGGAGGAACAAAAAGTCGAATATTTTTTAATATAATATATTTAATTAATCAAAGTATGAACCATTATTTTCTATGCACTTTTGCCATCTCATAGGTAGTTCATTGATCCCTTTACTAAAAAAAACAGTCGGACGGGAATCAATAAAATCTTTGAAGGCGATTTGGACTGCCCCATCGGAGTTGAATTTTTTCCCTTGCAAGAAGTTATCCAAATTTCGAAAAAAATGGTAATCTGTTGGAGCAAGGTCCGGGGAGTACGGAGGATGTCTTAGACTTTCCAATTGAAGCTCTTCTAATTTAGTAGCCGTCTGTAGCGCAGTGTGTGGTCTAGCGTTGTCGTGAAGCAGCAGTGGCGTGGAGCGATTGACCAGCCTAGGTTGTTTAGCCGCTAGCTTTTCCATCATGGTTTGCAATTCCTGACAATAGACATCAGCCGTAATAGTCTGGCCAGATTTGAAAAAACTGTAATGAACAATACCGGCACTAGTCCACCAAACGCTTACAAGTAACTTTTTTGGGGTTAATTTTCGCTTGGGGCAGGATTTGGCTGGCTGGCCAGGATCTAACCATTGCGCTGAGCGCTTCCGATTATCGTAAAGAACCCATTTTTCATCACAGGTAATGATTCGGTTTAAAATACCTTCATTATTGTGCCGGTTTAGTAATGTAACGCAGCAGTCGACGCGCGTTTGCCGGTTTGTTTCAGTCAATTCGTGAGGTACCCACCTTTCAAGCTTTTTAATCTTCCCAATTTGCTTCAAGTGAATTAAAACAGTTTTATCACTAACATTGCAGCCTGCAGCTAACTCGGACGTGGTTTGCGATGGATCCGCTTCCACAATAGCCTTCAACTCTTCATTATCAACTTGAGTCTCAGGCCGTCCACGGGGCTTGTTCTGCAGGACGAAATTTCCAGAACGAAAACGTTGGAACCAAAAACGAACTGTGTTTTCTTTTGCAACACGACCGCCATACACATCATTCACCCTTCGAGTTGTTTCCGCAGCACTAGTGCCACGGCGGAACTCGTACTCGTAAATAATGCGATATTTAAGGTTTTCCATTTTGTAAAATGAGTGACGCAAACAGAAAAAAACAGAAGAAAAAAAACAAATGAATGACGATCATCGAAGCACAAATACATGAGTCTATAGCTGTACAAATTTGAATTTGGAATTCCTTACCAAAGAGGAGAAATTCGTGATTAAAGTGGCCAGTACGAAAACGCCAATTTCATATGTAAGGACCTAATATATATAAAAATATTAATTTTATGGTATTATTGTCATTTTTACAAGTTTGAAGGAAGGACGTTTCGGCGGTGGGATTTTTTTAAAAGTATTTGTATGTATTATATAAATTCATGCAACTACCATAAAAATGCAAATACTGTTCAAGTTTTTTATTCTCCCCGTGCGCTTAATTTACCCTTATTATCATAAATGTCCTTTCTTTTTCTGCACTTCAGTAATGTTTTCTATGATAGTGGCATATTTATATCCCGCTCTGACTAAAACTACCAGTTCGAAGAAAATTCACATTTCAATGTGGACAACCTTTTCAACTTTCAATGGTCAAAACTGAACCACGTGATCATAATTAACCATAGACATTCAGCAGCTGGAATACACTCAACGATTATCTGTATACGAAGGTAGGTTTGTAGTACTGTAGGTAAGTAGTAGGACGAGACTTTAATTAATGTCTATGTATGTACATCAACCACGAGGTCCAAAAGGTACAGTTTACTAAAAAGTATCGTTATTTAGGTAAAAATTTGCACGGTCGGAGTTTCCCCAGAAGGGCAATGGCCGACGAGGTTTTTAAATAAAGTTGATTTGAGGTTCTCAACTAGGCTCCGGCATAATTAGCCGTGAGTGGGAACACAAGCTTCCCACTCCGCTCGCGGCAGGGAAGCTTATCAAATATGTACCTACCTACCTACCTCTTGTGTGCCGGATTTATTTAGGATATGCATGAGGGTACGATTTAAATTTTAAACGGATTGCGCCCTTGGATTCTAGCCCAGCGTAAATCTATCACTATAACAACGCGCCCATTCAAAATTAATTTTAAATCCGGAAAGCCCCATTTGGATTTATTAATAGTTGTTATAGCCACTGTAATCCGGGAGTGCTTATGCCCATACTGCGGCCGTGATAAAGGCTTATTAGACTATGTTCCACTGAAGCCAGATGCGTAATCAATTACATTAACGATATGATGTATTATTTTTATAACTTTTACTTAGCTATACACTTTAAAATAATGCATAATATATTCAAATCAGAAGTAAATTTCGCGCGTAGCATCAGATATTCTACTGAAAGGTGAATAAAGAGTATAGTGTAGAAGTACTTACTGTTTTTGGTGAATGTAACAATTTTGAGCACCTTGCCGTAGCGTTGGAAGATGGAGTAGAGCACGTCGAGCACTATCGGGTATAGCATGTGTTCTATAATCACACGCAGAACTGTGTTGGGACCACCCTGTGAAAAAACGATATAAAACCATTAAAATATTATTAGCATCGACTTATGCCGCATTTTAAACATCTCTTTTATAGTGATGTGTTCCTACGTAGAGTAAGGTATCCAGAGCTCTTTTAGAATGGGCAATGGGCTGGCAGTGAGACTTGTTCGTCCCTTATGCTAAGCGATACAACTTAGCATAAGTTTGGCAGCGCGCTAGCGTTATCCATTTTATTTCAGGCATCTATAGACTACGGTGACTGCTTACCATCAGGCGGGCGGTATGCTTGTTCACCACCTTTGTAGCATAAACAAAGTACTTAGGTATAGGTACCTAAATAATCAGTACCTCTTTGTTGAACGTAATTTGTGTTGTTGTGATTGGCAGGCAGCGTTATAACAGGTTATTTTAAATATCCTCAAACTCTATACGAGTTTCTACTAGTAACATAAATTATCACCACTAACGTCGACTACCTAAAATTAGTTATAAGCTTCATAATATATTAAATTGACTTAACAATACAACACAAATTACACCTGAATACTCGGTACGGCTTCAATAGTGAGAGGAAATAATAACAACGAAGTCGCGTTAATTACTGTAATGGTTTCCAATGACAAAGGGAAACAGTTTTCAATTTATAAAAGAAAAAAATAAATAACTCTTGCTCATAAGAAACGCTGCACAAAAGTGTTACGGATCAAAGAAAATCCCTCCAGCAATTATTTAATGAGTCTGTATGTAAGGTAATTATAAGTTAAGTTATAAATTTGTTCAGCTCACAGGAACCGTTTGATGTCGAAAGCGTGTGTATTTAATTAATTAATATTTAAGGAGATCTTTGTTCGAACTAACCAAACAAATTCGGGGAATTATCATCTTATAACAGGGAAATCAGAAAGCTGAAAATAACTACAATATTGTTAATTTGTATCTTGTGCGTCAGGGAACACGTCCCGCTATCGGTCCCGTTTACCAAGATAATATAGGTTAGTTAGAATGCTAGCTTAAGGATGTTCTTTGTCGGAAAAATTAGTTTGCAATGGATTGATGGCAGTCGCTACGTACAAAATCGACGAGGTGCTTTTCATCACACATTGCAAACCAATAGAGATTTCTTCCGCAGAAGCTTAGGTAGTTTAGTGAGTACCCAAGTGTGTAAGCATGCGGTTCTTCAAGAAGAGTGAGTTTTGCAGGGGTAGCATCGTGCGTGTGATACCTTGGTGTTGCAAACACCCAGAACGTACGGTAACGCTTTCCATAAGGTGGACCGTATGACAGTTTGTCACCATATGGAAAAAATACCCCAATATGTAACCTTAAAGATGACATTTAGCGGAGGAACTTAGTAATTTTCGATTAAAATATTAGCTGAACAACGTTTGTGTGTAAAAGGGGAAATGTTTCCGATAATTAAACTCCCAACAGACACTTATCTTGCAGAGTTTGTGGAGCTAAGGATAATACAAGGAACTTGTTACGGTTCGAGCACACTGGAACTGATGTGCGATGCTTAGCGTTTCGAAATATATTACGTGTAGCTCGGGGAATTTAATTCGGAAAGTAACTTATGCTCTGAGGATCTGAGATTAATATTGGTGTAGTGTACATAAAAATTTTACCTAAAATGCCAGAATTTCTACTTACGCCGTTCTTCATTCCGTTATTATTATGTTAAGCAAAAAGGAAGACAGATTTTTAGATCTGATAAATACATTTACTTACAAAATGATTGATTCATAATTTATTATTCATTTTGAAAATAAATTAAATACTGTTGCATGTTTTATAAGCGTACGATGAAAGTCATGAGTCAAGTGGAGGGTAATAAGTATGACGACCCTATCCTGCATAAAGCAGTCGCCTTGTTGTAAAAAATAAATATTACGAACACCGCAGTGTAACATAAATAGTTATTATCGTAGTTTTTATACTGTCTGGGTGTTTAGGCTAATATTGATTTTGATTGCAAACTTTATATACGTGAATACTGGCTGGTTAATTTATTGGTTCTTTGAAATAAATGGTAGTTTTTTTGCTGTCGTCGGTCAGAAGCAAACTATGTTGTATTCTCTTGAGTAAAATGTATGTCTATTAATACCATACATTAAAAATGTACCTAGTCAAGAATTATGTTTATTATTCAAAAGGAATTATATTTTGATTAGTAACGTAAACACAAACGCGAAACTAATAACTGAGTTTTGTATAGCATAGCTCAGAACATTGAGTACGCTCGAGCCTGCACACCTTAACTTATTGACCGATGCGACTGCACGATCCGAGTCCTGCCCTCGAGGCGACAATCTGTCGATCGGTCTACGTATAAGCGAGGTTTGCATACAAGCTATATATTATAATTATCTTAGTCGGTCTCAGACATCCTATGAGGATCCAAAGCGTTGGCCTGGGTATCTAATATTTAAGGCCTTTATAATCGGCTCTATTTTGCATGATTATTTTATTGATACAAAGCAAGTTTCAGCATCCTACGTTCTCTATTTTAGCTAAGTATATCAGTTATATCTAAATATGATTTACAAAGGTCCAAAGCCTTAGGTACATGTAACTTTTTTGGGCTGGGTATATAACGTTTTTTTTATTATTTCAATCTACCCTGCTGGGCTAAAGAGTAATTTAAATTTAACTTAATCTTCTGAATTACAATGTATATAACGTGCCCCCAATTCTCAGTAAAGTAAATTGTTTTGATTTTGAATCGGACCTACCGTCAATATTTTACTCGGTCAAGTGCGAATTGGTCTGGCAGACTTTTTAGGAGCTATTTAGACCCCAGCTGTTCTAGTGTCATAGCATTTACTTTGGCGAAAAACTAAATAATAATGGTTTCATACATCAAGAAGAATTCGAGAATTAATATTTTAATTATTTTTTAGAGAAATTATAGATCGATTAGATTGCTTGTCTCCACAAATATGACAGAATTTAGCCTTGATGTATTTGTAACTCACCTGTATTTCCGTGCCTCCATTCGCAGGTTGCAGAGCTGCCCCGGCGCCCGCGACGAGCGCAGCGCCCGCGCTGTTAGAGATGGCTTGAGCTGCTTGTAATGCCGCCTGCGCCGACGCCGACTACAACAATATAGCGGTCTCATTCTTGTACACAAACAGTCTACTTTACTAATCTTGGCTTCAACGGTAGGGCCCCATTATATAACAGGTAGTTTGGTTTATGCATCATCATTCTCCTGCCCTTATCCCATATTATTTGGTTTATGCATACTCAATAAAAATTAAAACATATACAGACGAACATTTTTTTTTGGTTAATAGTATATCACGTTTATTTCGTAACTTTGACGAATTACAACCTAGCGCAACAACTATCTACATTTATATCTAAATTTATATCCATCGTAAGTTTAAGATTTCAGCCAGTGTATGGAATATTGTGTGAACAGCACACATGTAATTTAATTGGACGCACTTGGTCTGCTCCTGACAAATCCTCAGTACTTTGTTTTGTATGATTAACACACAGAGTATTTTTTTGGGTGCCTACATTACCGGTCCCTTACAAATCTTTGGGGCAATAAAAACGTATTTATTGTCTCGCACAAAAAGTAAACACATCCCACTCGGCACTCATAATTTCGGGAACAATGAAACGTAATACCTACAGGGAAGAGAGTTATCTGTCGTGCACGCGCGAGCCTTCGAGTTCAAGATAACATTGACCACATCACACAAAGGGCGCCGCCATAAACTTATTTTGTATCGTGCGGGACAATTCCCTACTTTGTTACTGCTCGCTATATGTGGACAGCCCCCTTCAGCGTTAAGCGCCTCAGATAAGACATTAATAAATTGGTCACGTGATTTACTTTGTCAAAAATGTTTCATGCGTGAACACAATGAATTATGGACCAAACGCCGACATAATACGTGATAAACATTACAAATAAAACAGTATTTGTACGAAATAATGGCGGCTTTTCAACATATGAGGGAACTTAACTATCCGTAAGTAACAAGTTAATGGCTAGTTATGAAATAAAATAAACTGTATATCAACTAAGTTGACACCTATGAAGCCGACAACATATTTTTCCTGTTAAATTTATAAAATAGCTAACAACGCCAGATAAAAACTTTATAGGAATTGTACCTCAATCGGAAATAGCACCCTCGTAGAGTGTGGACACAGACAGTAATACTGGTGTATACGGTGCAATATCTAGAAATTATGCCATGGCACGGGTTATTACTGTTATTATAAACTATGTGAGCCGTGGTGGCCTTGTGGTATGAAGCGTTGTCTGCTATTCTAGCGACGCAAGTTCAAATCCCATCGGTGTGTACCAATAAGTTTTCTCATTTAAGTGCAGTGATTAGTCACACCACGAGCTTTACGGTGAAGGATAGCATCGTGAGGAAACCTGCATACGTCTGAGAAGTAATTCAAAGACGTATATAGTGCCTAAGAGACGGCGACGGACACACCATCTGTCATGTTGTCTTTATTGTGTGTCTTTATTTAGTCATTATGTGGAATAAATAAGAGGGTTTTTTTAAACAGCCTGCTTAAGTTAGTTATTGACCTGATGGTTGGTCGTGCCTGTCTAACACAGTGGCGATACCACCCAGAACCATAATGACTGATTGGTTTTCCATTCCGTCTGAAAATCAAATGATAGCCTGTAGCTAATCGGTTCCTAGTTGTTCCAAGAAATTTTATACAGTTCGAATTTGTACTACCTAAGGGTAATTGAAAGTAATGTACTGATATTCTTTCAATAAACAGCTGTTTCGCCCGACGATCTTGTTTTGTTCCTTCTCATAACTAAATAAAATATTGTGTTTAGTGAATAATGTGAAATTGTTAAGTTAGTAATTGACCTGATGGTTGGTCGTGCCTGTCTATAACACAGTGGCGATACCACCCAGAACCATAATGACTGATTGGTTTTCCATTCCGTCTGAAAATAAAATGATAGCCTGTAGCTTATCGGTTCCTAGTTGTTCCAAGAAATTTTATACAGTTCGAATTTGTATTACCTAAGGGTAATTGAAAGTAATATACTGATATTCTTCCAATAACAGCTGTTTCGTCCGACGATCTTGTTTTGATTCTTCTCATAACTAAATAAAATATTGTGTTTAGTGAATAATGTGAAATCTTGAAAACCATAATGGCGTTGCCTTAAAAACATTCCACGGCTAGAGAGACGACAGTTAAAAACGTAATAACAGTGAAGTGAAATAGTGTTGTTTACCCCACGGGGTCGTATGCAAGGGCGCGGCACACGGGCACACTTTGATCCTATATTTTCGCATGGCTTTGTGCCCGACGACGGGCTGACAAGCGGGCAGGGCAGACACAAAAATAAGGCTTTAACCGTGTCATGGTAAGCCTGCCGCCGACGGCAAAGGCTCGGTACAAATTCACGTTGACTTGTTCACACACACTACTCGTATTTTTCTCTGACATTTACCGGTTTATTTATAAACTATTTACATTATCATTATTATACAAATAAACCTGCGGAAATTAAAAAATAATAAGAATGGCTGTCCAGTATATTATGAACACACTAATAAAAGAATACGAAACTGTATTAAAAAAATATACTATCAAAAATAAATATTTTAAGATACCTACACAAGCTGTAGTGAATAAATAATTTTAATTAAATTAAACAAGAGAATTAGAGGCGGATTTGATTATGAACTCAGCAAAGAATACGATGACGTAAATTTTGTATAAACTTTTTAACTTCAAAAAACCAATAACTACAGCTATTTTCGGGAATGCGATTGCATCAAAAATATTTTCCGTGTCACCGAAATGTGGCGCAGGGAAACCGCGCCGACTCTCGAGTTATTTAAAAGGCTCTTACTGTAAGGACGCAATCTTTCACAGCGACCACTGACAGACGTTCTTGTCGTTCACGTTCGGCCGTCGACGACGCGACAAAATAGCTTCCCTCCTCGTCGGAGACTTCTATTCAACCAACACAAAAACCTTTTGGATCGTATGATTGATCAAAGCTTTGCGTACACTGCACGTTATTCAAAATGCATTCTGGATTGCTATGAGGTCTCACTCTATATTTTATTGGCAAACTATTTTAATTCCACAAAATGTATTTTCGGCATGTATTATACGTAAAGGTTTGCAAAGGCGTATCTCTTCATGCGAATCGCAATAACAATGCTAAGTCTGTCTATCCGTAACAACTCCCTTGTTATAAGTTTTAATAGTGCGCGATACAAAGAGGTCCCGAATTGGGACGACAAAGTACTTCGTGAAATGATCTGTTGCTTTTGATTTGACGAATCTTGAATACATCTTCGTATTATGTTTGTAAGATAATTGTAAGACATAATTTTGATATTATTTACATTTATGAACGGCAAACTTAATAGCTTAATTAAATAGAAATTGATATTTAATTAATTACACAACTGAACATAATACATTTTCCTCATTAAAATAAAAAACCGGTCGGGTGCGAGTCAGACTCGCGCACCGAGGGTTCCGTACACACTTATAGGTAAGATTTAGGTAAGGTTAAAAGTAGGCAACCTTAAAATGAGGTCGTTATTCGTCGATGTCAGATGAGCTCTTCAAATAGAAGAGGGGTGCCACGACCGTCAAACATGGTGAACAAAGTGAGAGCCATCTCCTATTATTTTACATTCACCTTTAATAAACCCACATATAAACGGCCCTTAATAACTGGGTATTGTATCCCGCAATATCTGGAGTTTTAATGTTGTAATAATCTTTTATGTAATACGTTTGCCACTTGTTTGACCGTGTTACGATTTTCTGTGGTTCGTTTTATATGTATATTAATGAAACGCAATTTGCTGATCCTTATAAAAATATCCGCTGAACGTGTTGATAGAAAATTTGCTATAAATATAGCAATTTTTTTGGATGTTTTCCCTTCTATAAAGAAACATCCTGAAAAAAATTGCTATATTTTAATTATCTTGATAGGAAAATATGCTTCAGAATAAAACATAAGCACTCCTTATCTATTTTTTACTTTTATTTACACTTATGTACTTAGCTCCATAACAACCCTGTCAATATTTGCTGAGTAAACCCTTAAGTGCGAACATAGGTATTTGCGCAAACAGATAATAGAAATCTACTTGTATCCGTTTTGAGTTTAATCATCACATTAATTAGCTGAGTATTGACACAAACGCTTGTTTGTATTGCCAACAATTTCGATCAAACAACCTCAAACTATATAATAATAAACAGTGATTTGTATTGTCACATCAGACCATTATTTCACTTTGTTGCATTAAGATATTAAATATAGTTAATTGGAAGCAATTAGGGGATTACATAGTTAGTCATATCGGTGTAGCTTTACACGCGCAGAAAAAATGAACACAAACCATAATCGATTCATTGATTAATCTGATTATTTTTTTTACTAACTATCATCCGTTAGTGGACACTGGACACCCGTATACTATACAGGTTCTTATTATTTTAAACAACTAACCTTAACACAAATTGTAAAGTATTAACTTCATAAATTGCAAAGTTATCTAAATTAATTGCAAAATTATAAGCATTAGGAAGCATCTTAATTGTTTTATAATAATTAACATTTAAATAAGAACAATTTCTCAATATAATCAGCCACCAAACGGTTCATGGTTTGTTTTTGATAGGTTTCGGGGATAAACGAAACTAATTAAGCGTTTTAATTAATCCTTCCATTGGGTGTTTTGTTACCGGAATATTGATTTCCAGTCTCAATGCCACAGCCTCTGAAAGATTCATTCACTACAATCCTGCTTTTTCCCCGGTCATACTCGTACTATCGTATTAGTTCATAATTACAGGCGATATATTCTTGCAGCTTTCTCTCTTGTCTTACTGTTACATATATTTCTGTTCATGCTCACTCATAAATTTCTTCATACATTTCCACACCACCCGTTACCTTACCAGAAGGTGCGGTGTATTCATCTAAAGTGTAAAGCGTCTTCTTAGACTTCTTGCACTCAAACTCACTTGTTCTAAAAGTCTATCCCAACGTAGACTAGTCATTGCCATTTATTACAGTACCGTTGATGAAATAAAAACTAACATAAAATTACTCGATGCTAATCAACGAAACACATTGACTGACACTAAAAGAGTTGAGCATAATATGCTGTCTTGCAGCTATAAAATATCAAGGAAGACGTTAATTTTATACAGTCGGATAGAGTGGCACTAGCTGAATAAAAGACATAAAAGAAGTCACAGATAATTCGAAACTTTATTTTTGTCCTTTTGGCAGCAGATTTAATGCTAACAGTATCTCGCTTTTGTTTCCGCAGCAAACATTAAATGTCAAACGTTGTATGTGATTCAATCGTTACGACCATTTACCTTAAGGTAGGCAACAACTTTTCGACAAATTATTCAACATTCCCGACACGCACGTGCCCCATATCAGGGGAGAGTATAGACAGTGAACAGTCGTAGTTTAGTAACTCAATCAAATCGGAGCAACGTGGGCCGGTGTTGCGACGCGGCATACGGGTTTATTGATCACTGTTATCTAAATTGTTAGCTCTAGGTGCCCCTAACAAAGATTAAATTAACAGGTCGACTGTTGGGCCAGGGGCCGGGGATGATTCCCAATTCCCAATTGATAACGTCGGCTTTAATGGTTGATCACATACTGCACGATAATTCACTTGTGCCCGTAATGGGGCTAATCGAACTATCGTTACATTAATACGTACTGAGTGGATTCTGCACTGGAATTTAGTGCTTCTAAATAATCATTGAAGCGGTCCCGAAGGCTTTTAATGACTCATGAATTTCTTTATGTCATTACATTTATCGTTTGTTTGTAATTAGCTTAGGTTATTTCTAAGCATAACACAAGTCGGTAGTTGAATAAAGAAATCATATTATACTCAGGTATTTATCATAGCTTCTAGTGAGTTGATAAAAAATACATTTTAAAATATGCCCTGTTCCACCAGTGCATACTTCTAACCGAATTGAGGGGCAAATATAAAAACCTTCTTAGCGGTTCCTTTCTCCCTACAAAGAACCTACTTTACACACAAGTTTATAGGGCGTATACCACCTGAAGATCGTGATAAGGTGAGTTAGTAATATATCGCTTATAGGTTCAATAATGTGACCTTGTATAAAAATACAATTATTCGATTCTAAATTTTGCCTTGCAATCACGTTCACTTTCATTCCAGTCTTTCGCGTATCATTTCTAAACGGCCTAACTAAATACACATAACTGTTTGGTAATATAAGCGGTGTACTCACGGCATTGCTGTGTGTCTGGTCGGTCTTGAGTTCCTTATGGTTGGAGAACTGCACGTAGACAGCGCGGCCGCGGAGCTGTGCCACGCACCCGCCGAAGTATGCGACCATCGCCACCGCCGATATCTCCTCGGCCATCTCAAGGAATGCCTGGACACATAACATCACTCACATTATAATATTATTCTATTTTGATACATGTATCCAGGTGTGGAAATGCACAGCTTTATAATTACCAAGTTTTCAAGTAGTTATTAATATGTATTCAGCATGTATTGAAAGAACAAATCAAATAACTGCTGTTTCTAAAACACACTGTAGAATAGTGAAGAACTGTAAATTGAGTTACCAATACATATATGAAATATTTTTTTGGCAATCATTGACCGAAAAAAAAACAAGTATATAAATATATTTAAGAAAAATCCAACACATTTGTTTTTTTACTCCGATACTCTAAATACGGGAGATAGATAAACAAAAATTCATCAATCGTTGACCAGTTTCGTTTGTAATTAAGGGCAAAATTGTTGGCATAACCCATCCGTCTATTCGTGCAATACGCAGATAATTTTGTGGGCAGGGGGCTAATAGTTAGCGTGACTATCATGATTCATGATTGATGATAAGGGAAATTGTGTTACCGTTAATCGTAAACAAGGGATCAAAATTTACCAAAACCACAATAGAATGTAGTAAATTAGTGCAATTAAGATCTCGTTGTTAATAAAGACAAATAATTTCAAATACTCAAGTGTCGTAGATGAAATCCTTAGCACTTCAAACTAACGTCTTAATAATATTCATCGCTATTTTCGCAAGAAGAATATTCAGAGATACATTATTGCATGCTATGGTCGCAACAACCGCATAATAGTTATATCATTTAACAATAGCGATGTTGTAAATGCGGTGCACCGAACGCTTGTGTTTGTTGGGTCTATAGAGTCCAATTAATCTGCTTCGATCCGTCGGACCACACATAAACCCAGCAACCAAACAACAAGGGGCTGATCCTCGGCACGCAACGCTACAATTCCCATTTTCATGGTTAAATTTAGTTACCCGTTGCACGTGTGTGACCATAACCGCAGGGCTGCTTTTGGCAGCGAACAATGCTAACGTTTAGAACACGATGCAGGTTCACCGCAAACACAATTGAAAAGCTTCCTCCTTGCAATTGAAATTCACCAATCCAATATTATGCAACGAACCATAAACCCTCACATTAACAGTTACTAAACGTATATGGTATAGTTTATAAACTAGATTCTTACTTTACCGAAGGATACATTCATCAAGATAAATTATTATAACATTACGAAATATCTGTCATTAGTGGCGTTATGTCTTAAAGCCATGGTAGTGGGCATGTAATTTGTATCTCATCTTATCGAAAACTCATATATTTCATTTCCGATCGATTCAGTTCAAATTAATGGAAGCGTGGCTATCACGCGAGCGATCGTAAAATAGTGTCAACGCCTATTTCGTTTTAATCACCGAGAGTGGGGGCGATTGTCCGGACCCACTCAGACCTGTGTTTGCCTACCACTCGACAGATGGCGCCTTTGAAACCGAACACTCTAGATGAGGTAGCCATCAAACACGAACGCTACTCTCATCATACCCCGATGTCCGTAAAGAGCTAAAGGCCAGTGCCTGTCAAGAGCGCTATTAATTAAATCTATATGCTGATTTAGTGTACCTACACTTGGCAGGTAATGGGCGATTCTTCTTAAATTTATTTTCACTATACAAATGTAAAAACCATTAAACTACTCATATCTTAGATAAATAGTGTCACACAGTAGATGTTATAAATAAAAAACAAGCATTGCCAAGTTTGAACGTTTCCGTACTTTGCACCTTGGCAATATTTAATAACAAAAAGCTAGCAATAGAGCAGCGAGCGACCGTTCATAAAAAGGGATTCGACTTGTTTCTCATGCTACGTGTAGAAGAGAGATTGTTTTCCTTCACGCCGCGATATATACAGGATGGATGTCATACAGGCTATTTATTAGACGGGATAACATCGTCGCGGCGGCCTCCAGGCTGCCTTCTCGTAATAGGATTTACTTTTTATTATTTTATTTCACGGCTGTAAACTAACTCATTTTTAATTTGTCAGCGGCGAATCGTAAATTTCACATTGGACGTGCCCCTGCGAGTGAGGCGACGTAAAATACGCAATAAAACCTGCTGGATGTCACGTTATAACATGCTCGGACGTATTTTGTACTACGATCATGACACATGTCTTTTGATGGATTACTAACTGCGCCTTACGAACATGTTTATGGACACTTGCTACACGTTGCTAGCTTTGTACTACTAAATGTTACATAAAAATACGCTGAACAGACGCGCTATTACAATTTTTTTGCAGTCTTAACATTGTGCTACACTCGAAACGAGTATCATCATAAAATGTATCTGTGTCTACCTACATTCATCCATGAGCCCTCTCGACCCAAATTGAAATTTATTTTAGACGCCATCGTCCCCTTAATTTCCGCTAAATATAATTTTAGATGCAATCTCGCCTTTGGATTCAATTTGCTGAGTTATACTGAAATGAAAAAATAACAGACCGTTTACTTATGTCGGACTGATATTTAAAATTGTCTGGCCCCTCTACCTTATAATATATAACCGTCAATTTGCGGGTACGATTGGCATTATTTATGTCGTATAGCTATTAGTGTTATGTAATCGCATTGCAACTATACCTACTATCTATCTATATCTATCAATACGTCTTTACATAGTATAAAATGAAGTCGATTCCGCTGTCTTTTCACTTAGGTCTTTTAAACTACTCAACGGATTTTGATGGAGTTTCAGCAATAGATTCAAGAGAAAGGTTTATAAGTATAACTAGTGTTTCCCCGCGACTTCGCCCACGTAGCAATATAGTATAGGTACTATTACCCGTTTTCCCGTAGGAATGAAGCATTTTACCGCGGTAAAACAATGGTAAAAATGGTAAACTACTAATGGTAAAAGCATTTTTCAAATCGGTCCAGTAGGTTCGGAGCCTATTCAATACCAACAAACGAACAGTCATATCTTTACTCTTTATAATATTAGTGTAGATTTAGGTTTTATGTAACCCTTGCAAAGCCGAGGCGGGTCACTAGTATTATAAAGTATTAAAAAAACCTGGAAAAGGTTAAAACTGTGGAATAGTTCTAGCTGTAAAAAGCTTCTAGCTCACATAGTATCAATATAGGTGAAACCAAACGGAAGGAGACTAGACGCCGATGCCACAATAGTCGGCGGCCTATTTGCGGACAAGCCGCACCACCCACTTGTTGTGCTTCCGGTGGCGCGTTCATTGTGCCTGGAGTAGCTGTTACATGGTGCTGATCAGATACACTATAAACTCGACTATTGTTTTTAAAGCACCAGGCTGATATTGTTTCCACACACAATCTTGAAAAGCAATTTCAGTATTTGCGATAAGTCCGTCTTTATTTTAATTTGATTTCATTCACTATGATAGAATCTCCTTAATGGAACAATAATATGTAAATCTGTCCGGTATACATATTATTGTTCCATTCCATCCCAAGCACAATGATTTTAGTATCGTCAATTACTAATGGGCATTTGTGCTAAACAAACTAACAAGTTTTTTTTATACCACTAAGTTGGCACACAAGCATACGGCCCACCTGATGGTAAGCAGTGATAAATATGTGGTATTATTGTGTGTTAAATGTACATACCTGGTTCTTGCCTTTGAGTACGAGCACGTTAGTGACTCTACCGAAGGGCAGGCCGAGCTGTATAATCTCCGCCTCCGTCGTCTCGTTGGGTATGTTCCGTATGTGGATGACCCTTGACGGCTTGCCCACATTCTGTTCCAGTTTCACCTGCAAAATGGTTTCTGTTACTAAGCGAAACATTTTCATTGGTTCGTAGAATGGAGAAATGATTATATTTGAGAGTATTTGTGTTCAAATTGTGAATAGTTAAATGTATGACAATATTTTATCCGTATATCTCAAATAAATAAATTCGCCAGTCAAATCTGATGCCTCATACATTTTGAGTGGCCTCCGATTTTACATGCGAAATTGTAATTTTGAAGACGCTTCAAACAATTACCGCTTGTTCCTCGTACATTACTTAATTACATTTCAAACGTTTTAGCCGTTTCAGTATTCGACCGTATGAATCACAAAAATAATGATCAAAGACACCACTAAAATTCACTAAGCCTGAAATAAATTCTGGGGGCAGTAAAGCAAGCCTAATAGAGAATTGTGGCGACAAATGTTCGTCTAAAGACGTGCCGGGACGCGAATTGACCGTCCTAATATACATAAATAAACTTGGCATTGTTGTCGAGGAAGAGCCAGTTGGATAATTGAAAAGTCGATGTAGTATAATTGTCGAGGCTTATCGGGCCAAACCCCGATGTGGGCGCCATTGTTCCCCGGAGAGCCTTTTGATTACGGTGGCGGGCCCGAACCGAGGCCCCAAATATATTGTACCTTTGTATGACACTCCACTTTTCATTCAGGTGAAAAGAGCAACGTACCTACATGTGACGCGACTTAGGTTCTTATTTGATTATTTACCAATCGTGATGAAAAATGGCGGATGACATAACATAGAACACGCAAACATGCGGTTTTTTTTCATTAATGACGGGTCAGCGATTAATCACGATCCTACCTGATGGTAAGTGAAGATGTGGTCGAAGGTGGAGCTCCGTTAAAAGCCTATTAGATAATTATTCACTCTAGTCTTAAAGAGTCCCAGGTTGTAGGATTCTGGGAACACTGACTAGGGGAGATAATTCCAGTGATATACAAATGGAACGAATACGAATGAAAAACACTAATACATATGCAATTACATATATCTATACAGGTGGTATGAGTAAAAATGAGTATAATGTAATTTTGAGAAGTATTACCCAAAACCACGCGTATAACATTAATATGGATTCTTGTGTATTATTTCCAAAAGGCTTACAGATCAAATAATTTTTGAAATAAATCTGTAATGTAACTACTCTTTTCGTGTAAGATTTTGGGGACCGCGGCGTATCTGTCTGCTCCCCCTTTACGTTCTTTGGCGCGCGGCGAAGCGTGGAGGTGTAACAAATGAGTCTAATGCCTATTAGTTCGACCTTGTTAAGTTCAGACAAAGTGAGCAGCTGTGCCGACAAAAGTGCAAGGAAAAGTCGAAATAGTTCACCAACTTTTCATCGTGGCTTGACAAGAAGTCGATTCATCTTATTAGTTCGTTAGCACCGTCATATAACAACTGTATACCTACATAGGTAACACCAGCATAAGGATAATAGTTAATGTTAAATTCAACAAGTCATGAATATAAAAGAAAAACAATATACATGAAAAAATATAATACTAAATCATAGCATAGAATACTCATGTTTAAATGATATTTCTAAAACCTTTCAGTTCTGTTACAATCGACATCAAAAGAATCAAATCCCCGTAAATAAACAAATAAAAAATATTATTTTCCAAAGTGACTTGCGAAAGGGAGGTGCTTATAAATCGTGGAACACGCTCGCCCACCTCGAGGGTACATTTCGGTATTTTCTCTTCTCACGAAAGAAAACAACTGGCACGTAAAACGTAAAGAAGGACATTACTTTCGCTGGGTCAGAAAATCTGCGAGAAACGATTTCCACATCAGGCATTTTAAATCATCCGCTCTGCCTCACATTTCATCCATAAATATTAAATCTTGGCTTGGTTGCCGGTATAGAAAAAAGAGATATCGTATGACATTTTCCTGCGAGGATTTCCCGAAATCGGTCAATTTTCCCGGTGATCGCGCGGGTCGTGTTTATTGAAACACTATTTCTCAGTTGGCCGCATCTGTTGCGCCTCATCATTATCACGCGATGAATGACGTATCGATGACCCTGTACCGCGCTGACCCCAGTTATAGGGACTTTCAGGTCACTCATCCCAACCATTCCCTGTTACCCGTTAAGCATCACATTAACATTAAATTAAAATGTGTCTATATATAAACTGTCAAAAAGATTCGCCGCATATCAATCTTACTACATTACTTTCCTAGAAAGTTCGTATATTTGGAATGTATTTTCAACTCTGTAAGAAGTCCCTTATTATGACAAAGTGACGAATTGAGCGTCTGGGGACTAGCCTAGCTATTTGGAAAACATCTCGGTAGTATATTTTTAACCTGAATGTTGCGTGAGTATACCAAGAAGTTGATAGCTTAGGCATGATAAAGATCATAACAAACGTTTTACTGGTGTTAGAATAAATTTAATGCCATTTAAGTTAATTAATAAGATCCTAGATATTTTCCTGACGTTGACAATGTATTTAAAAGGGGTTCCATGAGAATATGGGATAAGAGTTGCCTATACCTACCTGAATACCTCTCCTCTTGGTAATTACGGAAGAAAACTCATTTTTATTGCGATTTGATCATCAATAGTAAGTATTGAATTTAAACAATTGATCATAAAATATTCTTAAAAAAAATCTCTCAGTAGTAATGTATGGATTCATGTACACTACCTTTGTATAAAGTTTCATCTGATTTCATAGCTTTTTTGGTTCCTCATATGCTAGAACTTATTTGGTTCTTAATATAGTTCCTGTCACTAAGTATGCTCAAATCTTACGCTATAGACCACAAATTCCGACGATGCAGGATGGGCGCAAATTTGCACACTTAGTAAATATCTTTTCTAACCACAATTTAGTTACCTTGGCACAGAATAGAGAGATTAGCTGTAAAAATTCCGCTATATAGGGATATAGCAACAAAATACTGGTAGCTTCGTCGCCAAGGGGGAGTAATCCGCTTGTGGCTGGAGCCTTACAGGTCAGGACGGCGTAGACCCTCAGGTGGGAAGGCTTACGGCTAAGAACACAACCTTATTTTTAGCCACCTGTAGAGATTATTCTATTAAGCAGGCACAGTATAGTATCGAAAATATCGTGGCTTATTACCTGATATATACTTTTGGGGATATTGATGGAAATATTTCTGTCAGTTATTGTCATTCATGGTTCCATTCTACAAATCTGTTCAACTGTTTAGATATGCAGAGTACCAATAAACTTATGAAAATTTAAATAGGCGTAGATTGTACGCGTCCTGACTAAACGTTACGTATTCATTCGCTTTTGGCAATAATTTAGTCTGTCTATGCAAGGTTTTTTTGTATGATCTTCGGCATGATCTGTTTTTATCAGCAACTGATATCCTGGGTAAGATTTTTTAAGCGCCCAGCTATTATCCACTTATTGGTTATTACAGTAAAATATAATATAACGTGAAAAAATGCTGTAAAAAAAATAATGTGTGGGACACTTATACTAACTGTCTCCTCCAAAAATAATACACTGTAAATCCCAAAAGAATATAATATAAAAATTCGCAATGATGTTTCTGAAAAGTTCTAGATAGTGTTTTGTTAACAAGTTGGTAATTGGTCAAAAGCCAAATTGAGTAAAAAGCTGTTCTCATGCACTAGCGAGGAAATCTTTCATGTTTCGATCAGAACCCTTTAACTAATAAAAATGGCGATTTAGTGCAGCGTTCCCTGACGCTGCTATGCCTTGCTATGCCGCGAGTACCTACTACCTATACAACGATTTATTGATTGGAGATGATACTTTTTATAAGCCATAAGGTTTTTTTTGTTGATATTTAAATACTTTTGATTTTGCTCATCATCTCTAATCTTAAACCCGTTAAAACAAAATCTATTTAAATAATATTTTTCAATCTCATTTTTTCTATATCGTCTAACCCCCATGTAGTACCTTGCACAGAAGAATGACTGTAAAATTCAAAACAAACGGAATAAATAAGTAGTATTAGGAATCACAACTTAAAATATAAACGATATAATAAATAGGTATATACGTAGGTATATGTATAATATAATAAGATATATGTAGTTAATCTCTTTCGAAGAATAACAATTGAATTTTTAATTATATAAAATGTTTGATGAAAACGAAAATAACAAGATTTTTGGAACATTAATCATGATTCATGAACCTAGCTCGGTGTATCAAGAATTGCATCCGCCGTTAAAATTCGAAAAGTAATATTACACCAGAAGTGCTGAGGCCGGATCCAGTGGAACTTTTAATTGGCAGTCCTCTCGAATGACGTTATTGCATTGGCTACCATCATTGATACAAATTCGAAACAGTTTGAGAGCTCTTGTTTACATAAGTTTTTATGATCGCAAAAACAAGTTGAATAAGGAATGAAATGTGTTTTTAGGATATTTGATGCGGTCGCCGTATCTTTTCAGCATCGGGCTCCGTCCATTGTGTTCATTATATTATAAGGCTCACCATATTTATGCGAGCGCAATATAAAAGACTTCAACTATACCTACCTACCTGTTATGTATGTATTCAGTGCCAATAATCTTAAGAGATGGACGTTAAAGCATCATCATCATTTATTTAAGAGCTAGGCGCTTATCAGTGGAGCAATCGCCAAGCCGTTCTGACCTGAATCTCCTGACCTCTTCGTACGATATAACGTTAGCCTTCGTCTTTATCTGTTGCAGGTAACTTATCCTTGGCCTTCCTCTACCACGCTTTCCTTCGATCTTTCCCTCTATGATATTTCGTATAAATGCGTCATGTCGTAGCAAATGTTAAAGCATAATAATGCTAAAATAGCTACTTTATATAGCACTGAATAAATTGATTGCAATAATGGGATAGTTGCGTGCATAATTAAAACTAACCACTACACGATTTGGCTTAAAATCATTGGATTAATGGTCATTGAATATAATATATGGAAATATTATATGATGAGATATTTGAATTTATAACTATAGATACCTGTGATAAACTTTTAGGGTCGGCAACGCACGAGTGCTACCCCTGAGGTTGCAGCGTCCTTCTGCTTGTTTGCCACCGTAAAAAAACTTGGATAGCACTCCACATCAAGGGATCTCTAGCACCTATACCCCCCAAATGTTGAGGGGGATCTTAGTGCTAATAACATAATTTCTAAATATTATAAAAACAAGCCCGTGTGTTTGTCGGTCTGAAAGGAATTAACTTAAAAACTACTGAACTATAAACAAAAAGTTATAAAACTTGAGCAGATAAAGCCCACCGAGTTTGGCTTTTTAAATTAAATATTTGCGCGATTGGAAATAAAATAAAATCAAAATACTCGAAGCAGGATGAACATTAGCTGTATTTTAATTTGACCCACACTTAAATTACGGCAGAAAACAATGCGTATATGCTCCGCTATCCGTGCGAAGCCGGGGCGGGCCGCTAGTTTTATTATTAAATTGGATTGGATTTACTTAGCTCATTGTGGAAACGTTGCGCTCCACTTCTAATTATAAACTTTATTCATAAAAATATACAAATTAACTTGTATCAAGTTTTGTAGCAGAATCTTATAAAGAAAACTAATTTGATTGTAAGGTTGATAAAACTTGTTCAGATTGGTGCTAATTCATTAATTAATGCTAGAAATTAGTTCGTTAGTTTTACATAATGCTAATCCTTTGCTTTTGCTTAATCCTAATTTCCTTTACTTAGTCCTAATTCAGTTACACCTTAATGTTGGACTCAGAAGCGGGATATTAAAAAAAAATTAGATAGATTGACTGCACCGATAATGTTATTCATCTTCATCGTTTCATGCTTGAAATATTCAGTTATCTTTCTTTTTATAATAATGTGTGATAACTTAAGTATAATGTTTTGTCTGCTCAACATATCAACATCAACATCAAAAAACAATTCTTGAAAGTTTCTTGCATATAATGTACTTTTTATTACGCAAAGTCCCTCACGGGGTAGGCAGAGAGTAGGTAAAAACGTTTCTTAAGCACATAAAATCATTAAATGTATCTACTCTATAACTCTAACACTCAAGAGTAATAAATACATCTCATAAGTCCAGTTTAAGTCCACATAGGCCGTATACTTATGGCAAGGAAACCATAAAATGTGATAGCTAAATGGTTTTAGTACCCCTAAAACTAGCAGTAAAATAGTAAGTGCGTGGCCAATGAATATCTTTATTGGATCATTTGATTGATTACCGAATTTTCGGGAAACCTATCGAATATTACTTGCTGTAACGATATATATATATATATAAATACTTTACAGCCTTGTTATTGCATTAACCGCGTACTTTATCTTAGTAAGTATGTTTTCTTAGTAACAAGAATACTGTGTAAATAAAAATGTTAAGAGCTACTTTAAAAAAATAACAAGAAAATGTATTTTTATCTTTTTTTAACGATCTGCGAATTATCGAAGGCGGCAATCAAACGCACAGCCCACCTCATGGAAAGCGATCATCGCAGCCTATAGACTTTAGAGATTCTGTTCGAAATACGATTGTTTTTTCATTAATAAACCATCCTTAGTACAGCGTAGATACTTGTTTCCAATTTAACAATATTGTATTGTTGTAGGGACTCGAATCAAGCGAGCGGTTTCATTATGAAACGTAACTGACATTAATTGTTTCATTAGCAGCGACACTAAGTTAATATCGATTGCAAATATTTGCCAGCGTACCTACTGTGCACACATGTATTGTATCAAAGTTTGGTAACTTTGGGTGTAGTGGAGCAAGCTGACAGTTATACTTGCGTCGCTCAAATATTTATCGACTGTAATCTAAATCTACGTTGCTTGTGAAATCATTAATTAAAGTTAATAAGGTAGCTTGAATGATTACTATTGCATAATATACACATGACATCTTGACCCCGATAAAGCACGTATTTTATTTATTTTAACTTCGTTCTAAAATGTGTTAATAGGTACATGTCCTTACTCGGAAGAGTTTCAACAATGTGGCCTTAAAAGAATGTTCAGTACAATAATCAGCTAGATCACTCCGAATAGGTGCATTCGTAATATCAGACACCATGCTCACACACAGTGAATCCCTCGCGAGACAATACAGTGGCAATATTAATACTAAGTGGATCGTAAAAAGAAAATAACATTTACCTACTCTAATAAATAAGAAAGAAGAAACAAAATACGAAGTAAATTCCTTTCCAAATAAGATCAGCAGTCAACCTGTGCAAGCGAAGTCGTAACTCCGTAAGACAAGCTCGTAAATGCTTAAGTAGTGGTAAACGCAGTCCCCCAGGCGGCATCTTCTGATTTGATTGATCTTCACAGCGCACGGCTCTCTACGTTTTTACAGGCCGACGTCAGGAAAATGAGGGAAAAAACAGGGAACATAATTAATTACTTTATTTGGACATTAATGACCTGGTCAAAGAGGACGAGGGTTGATTAGTGTGTTTTCCGCAGACGTGCTCTGTCTGATATTGGAATTAGTTCGACGAAAATCCCCCTTTATTAATACAATAACTTCAATAAGTCATCATCCTACGCCGAGGCAACGAATTATATTAAAATTTTGGTTAGTAAATACCACTCGCAGTTCATGTGAACAAAATAATGATGAAGTTGTAGCGACCTCACGGCTACATAAACCAACGTTAGAAATCAACTAACTAGCAGGACAACATTCAACGAATGACGTCACAATCCTGCCACGCGCTAGCGAAGTTTTCTACGCAATTCAACATATATACAAGTTTCCGACTAGAACAGTCGGAGCCGCGGTTCCCCAGGCAAAAACACCCGCCTGGCTGGAAGATCTTCCCTTTGCGGTGGCTGAGCATGATCACCTCGCTCGCCCCACACTGGTGACCCCGACGTGATAGTATTGGCGTGAACATCAGCAACCTTCTCCACCCCCATCAAATTCTTCAGCAGCAGTCACACAGCAAGCCAGCATCGAGTATCAACAGGTCCAACTCAGCCGACTCACCGCGCTACTGGTCCTGGCACTCACCTCTCCACCGACTACATACGTCCGCCTCACACAGCCCACTTCTGGAGTCCATTCGGCATTGCTCACCGTCTTATCTCCACGTCGTACGCTTGCATTGAGTTACTGGACTCAGTCGGCATCTAACGCTCAGTCTCGACTCACCGCAGACTTCGGAGCACACTGGCACTTGCAAGCATTGAAGCACTGACTGTAATCAAGCTCTGGATCGACCTCCGGTCTCGGGAGGGAGTGATGTAGCGACCTCACGGCTACATAAACAAACGTTAGAAATCAACTAACTAGCAGGACAACATTCAACGAATGACGTCACAATCTTGCCACGCGCTAGCGAAGTTTTCTACGCAATTCAACATATATACAAGTTTCCGACTAGAACAGTCGGAGCCGCGGTTCCCCAGGCTTAACACCCGCCTGGCTGGAAGATCTTCCCTTTGCGGTGGCTGAGCATGATCACCTCGCTCGCCCCACAAAGTTTTATTCATTTCGATATAAGTACGCTTGTGAATTTATTTCGTACGGGCAAAACAGTTGTCCGAGTTTTCCTCCAATATTTTCGTAGCATGAAGTGTTTGTCGTTCAACACAAAGGGAGATCATAAAAAATACTTTTAAAAACGGGTCGCCATTCCGCCGATGGGCGCCAAATGAATATTCAGATCGACAAGGAAGAAGGGGTTTCACAAAAAGGCGCTGTCTAAATATTCGCAATGGAAAAAACGCCGACGCATTCGCAAAACATAAAATAGCAAATAAATAAGCGAGCGAGGGACACGGCCCTATTTAATTATGAATTAAGGCCAAGCTGTAACGAGATCACAATGTAATTAAGATTACTGCGGCTGAGTTTTTTCACGGCACCCCTAACAAGTAAGAGTAAATTGTGAACAAAAAGAGGCTAAACTAGAATTGTTACCTTGTTCTACTCGCTACTAGATAAGAGCTACTTTTAATAAATTGTGTGTTCAACATTACGTTGCCTACCACTACATTCCTGCGATTGTATTGCCAATACGGCCTCTATTTGCTGTGCTGAATAAATAATTGTACGATCCCCATTTCCTTTAGTGACCGCACATAATACGTCCTGTTGGGAATGTGGGTACAGTAAATAACAATCCTTATAGGAAAAAATACGAGAACATTTTATACTGAATTAATCAAAATGGATTGTTTCATTACTTACAAAAGAGATCAAATTAAGAAGTCAGGAAAATAATACAAAAAATTGAGACCAAGCGCATCCTACAAGGTGTATAAGCTTTAATTTTACTAGTGTGCTTACACACTTTCTAAATGATTTTAATTTGCAGCTACAATACTCGTCATTCTTAGAAAAAATATTTTTCTCCGGTTTCTGCGCCGAGTATGATATATTTTATATTCATTCTGACATAATGACCGGTGACAGCGGGGAAATAAACTGCCCGAGGGAAGAAATAAGAAAATGGTTTCTTTTCAACGAGACGTTTCGTTTCTATTTAATTTACGTAAATGATACCTATAGGCGGAGTACATAAGGCGGTATTGTAAGAGGACGCTAATGTTTAGTTAGTTAACTTTAGGTATACGCAGGAAGGTCGCCTGTTGTTACATTGATAAAAAGGTATTCCTCTCTGAATAAACTTTGAGAAAAAATATAATTACGTTCGTTCGCGAGCAGGAATTTATATTCCTTCACATAAACACATAATACCTACTAATTCCATAAAGGAGAAAATAAGAAATATGTACAGGGCACTTATACACTTTCCGTTAGTTCTTTCGTGAAATGAAGCCAATTTTTGTCGGGGTGATGAGATATGGAAGTTATGGAACGTTGTTGTAAAGCGTATCTTTATGGGCTTAGGTATTTTTTTAATTAATAAAAACACACACAGATCATCTATTCAAAATCACATATCAAATTTTCTAGCGACATAAACATACTAGGTACGTGATGTCTATATTCTCAGTGCCAATTATTAAAATAAGTTGAGTACATACTTAACTTCTTCTTCTTCTTCAATAAATATAACTCTTATTTAATATAATATATTTTTTTAGATCAACGAGTATCATTCAAAATGAGAAATAAACTTCGCTGAAATGTTTCAAAATACTTTCGGCACTGCATGAGTTGAATGTTGAAGGAAAATGTTTACTTTAGGCAGTTGCCTACTCTCGAGAGTCTGTAAACCGAAATGCCGAAAAACAACTGCGGCAAGTTTTCAAAAGAAAAAAGTGAATGACTCGATCGAAAGATAGGTATGGTACCTGTGAGGATTTTAGTTTTAATGGATGGTGTAATCCATTTGGTGGTCGGTAGCGGGCTGCAAACAAATAAAGAGTGGAACAGCTTCTGTTTGTTCAACGGCAAACAAAGTGTGCATGCAAATCTCTCCTATTTATGTAAATAGACGAACTGTGCAATGTGCATAGGGGAACACCCAAAACTGTGAACTTGTTGATTTTTGTAATGGTTTCTTTGGTTGATTGTTTTCCACAGTTCAGGACTGTTTTGTGCAAACAGCGTATGAAACATATCCGCATGGCGAACAGAGTGCGCTCGTGTAAATAAATACACACGCATTTCACATTTTGAACAGCCGTATTTGTGGTCAGTTGAACTGACACAGTGAATGTAGAAATTAATTATCCGGTTAAATTATTGGTCGTAGTTCGTATGTATTCAAAATGCTGATTTACATAACTGACAGAATACATAGTCCAAAAAACAGACGGTAAGGACCTAATAACATATAGTTTTAGCGCAATACTGTCATACCTTTCGTCAAGATTGAATATCTAGGGCTATGTCATATGTTGCTTAACTTGTTCCATAAGTCTCCCGTGCAGTCTAAATTAATTCCAAAAAAAGGATTGACTATGAATATTCACCGTGTTTGATAAATTCATTCGTATTTGTGCGTGACTACGTGGTGGTGAAGAGAAAAAGAAGCCGAATACCTAACGAAAGTCTCTAGACCGCAATGTCTCGTGCCTTCTCAATTACTTTGATTATCGTATTTCTATAAAAATGTAGCAGAGATTGTGTCATATGATATTATAGGATGGCAACATCACATAATAAAACAAGATGGCGTGATACAGAGTTCTTCATAGTTTCATTTATTAAATAAAATACATATAAAACATGGTGTCAGGTGAAATGTTACTCACAAATGTGTAAATAGTGTAGCTGTAACACTAATAGCTATTAAAAACCTCTGTGGATAAAGAAATAGAAAATAAAGAGTTCAGTGTGCACGGCGTGCGCCACGTGGCACGTGGAACTCAACTAAGAAATCAAAATGGAAGGAATACAGCCCCCGAGAAATCTAGTTCTCACAGGAGAAAATTGTAATTGGCCTAGATTTATGCAACAATTTAATATATATTTAGAGGCCACACATCTGGACGTCGCCAGTGACAACCGCAAAATTGCTATTTTACTAAGTTGTGCGGGTGATGAAGCGATTGACGTATACAATACATTTAGCAAAGAAGCTAAGACTACATTCAAGAAAACATTAGAAGAGTTTGAAAAATATTCGCATCCCAGAAAAAATTTAGTTATATCAACTTATAAATAGTTAAATCTCCGGCAAGATGATGGTGAGACATTTGATCATTTCCTAACGAGACTAAAATTACAGGCGTCGAAATGCGAACTTGGTGACATGCAAGACCGACTCATTACTATGATGATTGTTATGGGAATAAGGGATGATATTATTAAAGAGAAACTTTTGAGTGAAGATACGCTGGAAATAAGTCATGCTATAAATATCTGCAGATCAGGGGAAATAGGTAAAATTCAAGCAAAACAGCTAGAGAACAGCGAGCAGGCTAAGATTGACTTTATCAAAAACATTGTAAAAACAAACCCTGTCGTCCCTGTAGAGAGAAAAAATTGGAAGTGATTTAAGTGCGGACAGCAGCACACTTTTAGAAACTGCCCAGCATATGGGAAAAATTGTGCACTTTGCAACAAGTATAATCATTTTGCAGCTATGTGCAAAAACAACTTGAAGAACATAAAAGGCAGCAAGGAATTTAACATGGGAAGTCGAGTTAACTCCCTTAGGACAGATTGTTGGACAGAAGAAATAGATTTAAATGGACAAAAAGTTGATTTTAAAATTGATACAGATGCTGACATTAATGCAATATCATTAGGCTTGTATAATAAGGTTAAAAACAAAGACAATATCTTAATTAATAAAAATATGACATTAACTGTCTATAATGGGGAGAAAATTAAAGCGCTAGGTGATGTAGAGATAAAATGTATAATTAAAGGTCATAAACATAAAATTATATTTACAGTGGTAGATCTTCCTGTTCAGCCAGTTATAGGGTTACCAGATTGCATAAGATTACAATTAGTAAACAGAATTTATCAACTTGAAAATACGGATAGGGAGGAGTTCATTGAAAAATATAAAGATGTATTTACAGGATTAGGAAATATAGGAACTTATCATTTAAAAATTAAAAAAGAAGCTGAACCTGTTGTAAAACCAATTAGGAGGGTCCCACTGGCCATACAGGATAGATTAAAAGAGGCATTAGATGAATATGAAAGTAGAAATATAATAGAAAAGGTGGAAGGGCCCACTATGTGGTGTAATAACATAGTTATAGTAGAAAAACCAGACAAAACACTTAGATTATGTATAGATCCACAAGAAGTAAATAAAAATATACTTAGAGAAAATTTTCAGATACCGTCGCCTGATTAGATATATAATAATTTAGCAGGTAAATCTATTTTCACTGTTCTTGATTTAAAGGATGGATTTTTTCAGATTTTACTGAAGGATGAGGACAATGTGTGCACTTTCGGTACTCCGTTTGGCAGATACCGCTTTAAAAGAATGCCGTTTGGCATATCATCAGCCACAGAAGTAATGCAACGGATTAATAATTCAATTTTTGGAGATATACAAGGGGTAGAATTGTATTACGATGACTTGATTATTGCAGCGAACAACCAATCAGAGCATGATACAATTTTGAACATAGTAATGGAACGGGCCAGAAAATAGAATGTCAAATTCAACAGCAAAAAGTTACAATACAAGTGTGATCATGTAAAGTATGTAGTTTTGCTGATTTCAAATGAAGGTATCAAGGTTGATCCTGAGCACATAAGAGCTATAGTAGAGTTAAAAGAACCTAAAAATGTGAAACAACTGCAACAGTTTTTGGGTATGTGTAACTATTTAAGTAAATTTATTCCACATTATACTAAATCAACTGAACCACTTAGGTCACTTCTTAAAAAGAATGTAGATTGGCAATGGGATTCAGTTCATTCCTTAGCTTTCCAAACAAGAATAAGTTAACATGTACACCAACCCTGGCCATTTTAAAAAGAGAGGGTGTAGTTACCTTGCAAACAGATAGCTCCAAAAGTGGTATGGGCGCTTGCTTACTACAAGAAGGGAAGCCTATCTCATTTTACTCCAGAACATATACAGAGTGTCAACTTCGATAGGCCCCAATAGAAAAAGAGCTATTTGCCATTTGTGTAGCGATAGAAAAATATCATCAGTTTGTGTATGGTCGAAGGATAATAGTAGAAACTGATCATAAACCTCTCATTGCTATAATGAGTAAAGACATTAACAAAATATCAGCTAGGTTACAACGCATGGTATTAAAACTATTAAAGTATGACTTTGAAATTAGATACATTCCTGGTAGTAAAATGTTTATAGCAGACTATTTGTCAAGAAATTATATAACAAATAATGAAAAGGTAGAAGAAAGCTTAAAAGAATTGGTACATAGTATAGAAACAGACACAGTTTATTGCTTGGAAACAGACTTGCCTATATCTGAAAGAAGTTTAAAACAGTTACAGAATGAAACAAAAAATGACATTAATTTGCAACAGGTATTACAGTGGTATTATACAGAACGGCCTATCAGGAACAAAGATATACACAATAAAGAGTTAAGAGTACTTTATAAATTGAAAGATTGTATACATGTTAAAAATAGAATAGTATATTATCAAAATAAAATATTAGTGCCCCAACAAGTAAGGAAACAAATGTTAAATGTATTACACACCGGTCATGCAGGGGTAGTTAAGTGCAAGAAACGTGCCAGGGCAGTAATATTTTGGCCAGGTATTTCAAAAGATATAGAAGAACATGCTATATCTTGTAAATCTTGTGA
Source organism: Falcaria lacertinaria (assembly GCA_951449985.1). NCBI lineage: Eukaryota > Metazoa > Arthropoda > Insecta > Lepidoptera > Drepanidae > Falcaria > Falcaria lacertinaria. The sequence continues at coordinate 4,231,119 of OX602113.1, read as the reverse complement.
AAAGTACAGACCACCAAATGTAAAAGAAAATTTAATTCCACATGATATTCCAGAATTACCTTTCATCAAAATAGGTATGGATATAGCTTTCTTTGGGGGACAGGATTATTTGGTTATCATAGATTATTACTCAAAGTGGATAGAGGTTAAAAAGTTGATTGACAAAAGTGCTAACAGTGTAATTAGTTCATTGAAGTCGGTTTTTGCTACACATGGGATTCCCAAACAGATAGTTAGTGATAATATGCCTTTTAATAGTTTTGACTTCAAAAAGTTTGCAGATAAGCTAGATATAATGTTGACTTATTCTAGTCCAAGATACCCGCAGTCCAATGGGCTCGCTGAAAAGGCTGTTGGAATTGTTAAGAATTTAATGAAAAAATGGTTTGAAGAGGGTAGTGATTTTAACTTGGCTATGTTACATTACAGAACCACTCCATTAGTTAACTTAGAATATAGTCCATCTGAATTATTAATGTCTAGGAGTCTGCGCACCAATCTGTTATGTACTACCGAATATTTAAAGCCTAAAATACCTCTAAATGCATATCAACAAATGTTAAGAAATGGTGAGAGAAGTAAAATGTATTATGATAAAACAACTAAGAACAAAATTACATTTAAGGAGGGTGTTACAGTACAGAATAGACCAAATAAAGTTTGGTACCCAGGCAAAGTAATAAGTAGGGAAGGAGAAAGATCTTTTAATGTAAAATTAGAAAATGGTAATATAGTTAGAAGAAATCAAAAACATTTAAATCATAGCAAAAATTAGTTTGTTGTTAAAAGGCAGTATGATTGTAATGTGACTAATAATTGTGAACTAGATAGAAGTGCTAGTTTCAGTACAAATAACAGTACTGAGGTTTCTGGAACTGCACTTACTCAGTGTGAGGATAGTGGCAGAGTGACTACTCGATCAGGCAGAGTTGTTAGATTGCCAACTCGTCTGAGGAATTATGTTTTAAATTAAAGTAATTTTGTTTTAATTGTTCTTAGAAAGACTTAGTTAAGTTAATAGTTTAATTTTTACGAGATTGTTCTAATTTGATTAATTAAGGTAAAAAGGGAAGATGTGTCATATGATATTATAGGATGGCAACATCACATAATAAAACAAGATGGCGTGATACAGAGTTCTTCATAGTTTCATTTATTAAATAAAACAGTCTTGCGTAGTTTTCCAAGAATATATTTACCTTTAGAAACACTAAAACAACATGCTCCTTAAAGTTAGTTTGCAAGTTTTCTTACTAACTTACGACTACGGGTGTCCTTATAAAGTGTGGTGTGACTTGTAAACAATTATGCTGTAGGTAAGACTGCAACTAAAATTACGATTCGACACGTATGAAAGTCGGAAACAATAAAACAGTTTTATTCCAGACCCGGTAGTGAGAGAATTAAATATAAATAATACGAAATTTTATATTTTCTAAAACCCTTCACTTGACTGCTCAATTTATTAATTCAGCCCTTTCATACCAACAATACCTACAGTGCTTCGTTCCGGATATCCGTTAGCGTAATATAAAATATGTACAGCGCGCACTTAACGCCCCCTCGATATAATATCACATCTCGTTGCAAACGTAATAAATTACCAGAGAATGAGTGAGTAAGCTCAAGGAAATTGGTTAATGGAAGACTTGCGTTATTTGTTGAAGATTGCGTGAAAATATAAAGATTCTACCATGCAAGATATCCAGAGTCAAGAGTTTTGTAAAACTGCTTTGAAAATCGTAATATTTTTTTTATAAAAGGTTCTGTACGACTCCTAAGTTTAACTTCAAGCCAGCTATAATTGTTTATACCACTAACGTGGTAAATTAGCACACGGCCCGCCTGATTGTAAGCGGTTACTGTAGCCTATGGTCGCTTGCAACACCAGGTGTATCACTCGCACGTTGCCGACCCTCATCATACATCATATTCAGTTTACAGCAAGATCTCTCGTTACTCAAGAAATTAAATCGATTCAGAATTATGTCAATTAATATGGGTATCGGCATTCGACCCTCAATCCAACTTCGTTTTAAAAAAACAATTATGAAATCACTTCATCCGACTTATGAGCGAAGCACCACTTTTCTATGTTTTTTATTCAGTTAAAATACATCGAGTATCGGTAACTTAGGGTGGACATTAATAAAATTTTGGCCTTCGGAGCCGCTAGGAAAGCCCTTTATGGCGGTGGCTTTTTATGAGAGCCTTTTATTTTAATACTTATTACGGTTTGCGATTCCGTCGCTTTATCGTTTCATCTCGATTAATCGTTTTCGGTTAATTACACAATCGAGAAGGGGCGCCATCGATACAGGTGCATGGAGGGTCTTTGTAACTCTTAAACAATCCCCTGTTCTATCTCCAAATATCAGGTGTTAGATCTTTGGTCACTGGCAATGGAGGGGCCATTGGGAAATTTAGGTAACACTGCAATGTCAGATTCTACAACAAAGCATTAGAGTGTAAACATTCCAGTGTTCCAGTTGGAAAGCCACTTTATATTTATTTAATTATTGTGTTAATGTCTCAAGGTGCGGAATATAGCTGCCCTGGTAGGAATCCGACTGGCTCTTTTCTGTCCTAGCACTCACAATAATTTCTATATATTTATTAATGTTATTTTATTATATTTTATTTTAATCATAACATACTATAAAATAAAGTTGCTGCTCGCCGTCTGTTTGTTTAAATCATTTTAACTACGCAACGGATTTTAACTACGCAAAGGTTTTTATGTATAATTCATTTTGGTTTTTGTAAAACCGTACGAAGTCGGGCGGATCGCTAGTTGTATAAGTATGTATAATACTTGTATAAGAAGATCATATAAACAATTTCCTTATTTGCCTCCGTATTGCGTGGGTTGATCTTATCTCATCCTCAATTACTCGTAAAAGACAATGTAAGACAAACCCAAACATATTATTACGAACGAAATAATAAAATGTTGAGATACTTTTTAGATAGCTTAGGGAAAATAATAGCGACATTTATAGGTAGCGCAAATGTCTTATGTCGGAACTGACATCACGCTAAGTTTCGTCATTTCCTACATCAAGTAGACATACATACTCACGTTACTTGAGGGGTCTGTCTCTCTGTTATGCTTACAAGTTATTTAATTAAATTTGTATGTTATATCCTTAATTCTAATACAACCTATACATTGTAACAGTAAGAAAAAAACCAAGCGAGCGGCGAAAGTCCAGAAGAGAAGAGCCTAAAAGGTCTAAGCAAAAGTGAAAAGGTGATCTTTACCCACTGCCTTTGGTTCAGTAAGGGTACTTTAAAGTGTCATATTCTATGGTAGGTATGATGTGAGTTGCGTAAGTTATGACGTGTTAATAATATAACTAATTTGTAAAATATAATTAAATTACTTTTTTTGCGGCGGAGTCTTGGTTGTTGTTGTCTGCGTGGTGCGGAGCGGCGGGCGCCATGACGGTGACGCCACTCTGCGAAAGAAGCTCGTCGGAGCCTCTCTGGAACAAAAAGAAATATTTATATTACATTTACTATTGCTGTAAGACATATAAAGGTGCCTCTAATATCAAAAGAACTGAAATTTAACAACTAGAGTGTGTGCTAGCCTTTTTTAGTGTTACGTATTACCAGAGCTGGTTTTTGGGTTCCGTACCTCAAAATGAAAAAAGGAACCCTTATAGGATCACTTTGTAGTCCGTCTGTCCGTCTATCTATCAAGACCATTTTTCTCAAGAATGGTTATCAAGTTGAAATTAATATCAAATACCTGAGTCTATGGTCTCTTTTAGTTGTGAAAATATCAAACCTGTAAGTCACGTGAAGAAAAGATATGACTTCTAATGTCGCAATTTTTCGCATATTTTGTGGTTTCACAAGGGAATCAAATTCTATAGGGTACTTCCCGTTGATCTAGAACCATAAAATTATTTTATTTATTACTGTTTGTTCACATGCTATTGTCTGTTTCTATTTTTATTGTTTTCACAACAAGGATCAGGCAACTTTCAATGACAACATATAACAATATTAGGTATCTTTATTTATATTACATATTTTATACGACAAATGTATTCCCTATGCTTGACATTCAATAGCAGACTGTCGGGTCATGTCAGGTAACTTTGCATACGCGAACGTCAACATTCACACAGGCACAAAGGGAGTGTAACCAAATAAAACAAAAACACAATTTTGCGACACGCCAACGCATACGTCAACCCGCCGTTCCCCCGGATCAATCTCAATTTAAGACGGCGAAATGACAGACCTCAGCAGTTAAACACACCGGGCGAAAGTATAAATCACGTGACGTAATAAAGCAAATGTACAAATGACGCGACAGCGCTGGTTGTGTATCGCGGGTGTACGCGGAGGCTCGCACCTGGCTCGTATCACTCATGCCACGCTCTTAATAAAGCCAAACACATCACTCAAACGTGGGGAACCACACAAAAATGATACAACTACTCTACTATATCAACCAACTCCAATGCCTCTTTGTATAATATAATATAAATAACAGATATGATACACGGTCAAGGATATATTATGTTGGTACTTTAGTAACAAAGATTATTATCGGCGGAACAAGGTTGGGTGAAATGGCCAAGGTTTATCATCCACTCGGTGATGATTACGGCAGGAGAATAATTTGTCAATCCAGAAACGGAAAGCGTGAAGTCATGCAGTGGAGCCCAAGCTGTAAAGGTGCCTTTCCATGCTTTGCCAAGGCTTGACAAGCATCCACAAGGCACAAGCGTCCACAAATCTCGCTGGGTATTTGCAAGTCCTTTACACGCTTGTGAATACGTCAGTGTGCTACGTACATCCAAGCATGGCGTACACCTAACTTGTATCGGCTATTACGCGACATCACAGCGGCTACTAAGCGCGCGCCAACGTGTGAACGCGTCGCAAGCGCCCTTTGATCTGTGTCCAAAAACCGACACTAGACCGACGCGCTTGCGACGCGTTCACACGTTGGCGCGCGCTTAGTAGCCGCTGTGATCTCGCGTAAAAGCCGATATAGGTCGCGGCACGAAACTCTAGCGCTGACCGTTATTGCGCAGAAGTAAAAAATAAGGTGTCTTGGCGGGGTACAGGGGTGAAGGGCGAGCGTGCGTTGCGCCGATTGGCTCTCCAGTCGTACTCCGTCCCCCGTGCCGATACGACGCTCCGCGCACTTCCAGTGTACAGTCGCGTTCTGAATTGTTTTGTTGTCATCGTTAATTTTTGTTGTTGTTTTTTGTTAAGTTTGTTTTGTTGATTTGTTTGTTGTGTTTGTTAGTTTATTCACTGTTTGATTAAGTTTGAACAGTTTTTAAACAGTGAAAATGCCGAGGCCGAGAAGGAATACTGTTTTGAAAAGACAGGCACGGAAAATGGTGTTTGACGTGCATTGTTTTCTGAAAAGGGAATCGAATGATTTCATTAATTCCCTGAAACAAATTCAAAGTGAAATTGGCGAAGCTGCGAGTATTTTACTCGATTCTGACCGCAGCACTGTAGATATAAGTGAAATAAAACAAACTGCAGAAGTTATTCAGGCGGGAAATATAAAATTAAATAGTATAATTAGTGACTTACAGAAAATTCAGAAAAGGACAGCTGAATCTACAAAGACGTCCATAGCAACGGTAAGGAAAATCTCCACTGAAGCCAATAATTCCGACTTATTATCAGTATTTAGAACACCAGGCAAAAAACGCTCCAGATCAAAACCGGTCACAGATATTGATAACTTTGATCAAGGATTAATAAAGAGGTGCATACATAACTTTCATAGGACAAATAATGAACTTCCCACCGTCGGAAAGTTGAGAAAGAAGCTAGAGGAAGATATAAATTTCAAAGGCTCAGAACGAAGTCTTCGACGAATAATTAAGAGTTTAGGGTTTCGGTGGAAAAATACTGAAAACAATCGAAAAGTACTGATTGAAAGTTCAAATATACGTTTACTACGTATCGAATACTTACGCAAAATAAAACAATATCGCCAAGAGGGAAGGCCCATCGTATATACAGATGAATCTTACGTAGATTCATCGCACTCTGCTCCAAAAGCCTGGACCGATGGTACTACAAAAGGTCTCAAAAAACCTATCTCCAAAGGACAGCGGGTGGTCATTGTCCACGCAGGATCAGAGGCTGGGTTCATACCGAACGCACTGTTAACTTTTAAAGCTGGTGCGAAATCAGGCGACTACCACGACAATATGAACTACGACAACTACGAAAAATGGCTGAGGACACAGTTATTGCCGAACTTACCGCCTAATTCTGTCGTGGTAGTCGACAACGCATCATACCATAATAAACAATGGGACCTTGCACCCACTTCTAATTCCAAAAAAGCTGACATGCAGGGTTGGCTTACTGAAAAGGGCATACAATATGAGGAAACTCTACTAAAACCTCAACTATACAATTTAATACGGGCTAACAAAGATAGATTTAAAACATTTTCAATTGACAGGATACTAGCAGAGCAAGGACATCAAGTGCTAAGACTGCCACCATACCACCCAGATCTAAATCCAATCGAAATGGCATGGTCTGACATAAAGCAATATGTAGGCAGTAAAAATGTGAAGTGGAGTGTTGCTAAATGTATAGAACTAATTCAAGAAAAAGTTTTGCTGATGGGTGCTTGGGATTGGGGAAAGTTATGCCAAAAGGTAAAGGACATAGAAGAGCAATATGTCAAGAGTGACCATGTCGTGGATTTGGTTACAGAAGAATTCATCATTCGCGTTGATGGTGACAGTTCAGAGGATAGCCTTGGTGAGTCTGATGACGATGACGCTGTTAGTGCCGACGACCGAAGCAGCCCTGAGCCGGGGCCCTCAGTAAGCAAAAGGCCCTGTTGGGATACTATTGAAGGTGTAAGACCATTGTCTGATTCGGACTAGATATCGGAAAGGAGAATGCGGTGTCTGATGTCCACACCCTGCCGAACTCGCAGGTTTCTTCTATCCTGAGAAGAAACTTCAGTAGGTTCTTATGTAATTCGGACTTAATATAATTTTTTTTATTATTTGGTATTTAATATAAAAATTTACAAATCCGATAGTGTATTTATTTTTCTACTCCCCATAAACTTGTTAAAAATTATATTGTAGGTAACATGAAGTAATATTTGCGTGCGTGACAGTACCCATACGCAGTTAAGTTCCACATTTTGTTCACCGCTAGACTTACTATTTGACTTTACATTAAAACATTATTTTGCTGTTTTTAACTAAGCAATTAAATTACTAATTTGTATTGCGTGCGCGATGGTACCCATGCGCAGCTATCCCCTCCACGTTTCGCTCAGCGCTAGAGTTTCGTGCCGCGACCTGTACAAGTTCGGTGTCCGCCATGCTTGGAAGTACGTAGCACACTGACGCATTCACAAGCGTGTAAACGACTTCCAAATGCCAAGCAAGATTTGTGGACGCTTGTGCCTTGTGGATGCTTGTCAAGCCTTAGCAAGCATGGAAAGGCACCATAAGCCGCTACAGTCAGCTGACAAGAGCTTATTATATAGATATAAACACAGATTTCAAACGCTACATACACTTAGAAATTAAAAAGATGAACGCAACCTTAACTATAAAAATGAGGCATTTATTAATTCAGTAGATTACGATAAAGGTGACCCTTTATTTGCTTTTAGCATAATAAAATAACAGCAGATTACGCTAACAGCGGGAATTCCATTTTTAGTGTAAAGCTTTCATTGTAGAAAAAAGAACCGTTTTCTGTGAAATAAAACCAACATCCGCGGGGTGCTATTCCTTGGAGTAATTTCGTAGAGCGCGTGTAATAATTGCCCGAAATTAAATAACATTTTTCACAACAAAGAAACACCACGGATGGAAATTTTGCAGAAGAATTGCGGATTTCGTTGGGTACGAGGGCAGTTATCGCTTCCATAACAATTTCTCAACTTAATGGAGAGTAATATTAGATGATTTCATAATGAAGACAGCAGCGACATTTGTTTTTTTATATCTAACCTTACCTTACGTTGTTTAAATTTAGTTACACCAGAAAGCTTTTATTACATGAAAGTAATGAATTCGTAATTCTTTCACGACTCGTCTTAAGGTCGTAAACATTATATTAGCCTGATTGAGACGATAGCAATAACTCAGCTGTAAATATATGCCTGCATGAATAGAGTCAGCTATAAATAGATTTTTTCTGATGGGTAATACCGTATTATGAATTAATTTCCTCGCGTAGGAAAAGGTTTAGTATTTATTAAGCTGAAGCACCTTGGATACATTTCTGTTTGAAGCTTTGGAATTTAGTGAAAACCCCTCTCGTTTGCCCTCAAAACGAGTCGTCGGGGGAAATTCCAGGGTTATTTACAATTATCTATGTTTATGAATGTATATTTATGTACCTTGATATATTGAGTTGGCTTAAAATATTCTAGAGTATTTTCCATCGTGTAAACAAAACATTTAATTATTATTTTAGAGTTTAGTTCAATAAAGTGTTTAGCTTAGAATAGTTTCATAAAAGCATTCATTAAATAGTTTCTACATCGACAAAACATAAAATCGTATGTGAGGAGAGGAGATCTCCATTTACGCTGATGCTTTATTATACTAATTTAATTTGGTATCGCGACTTATCTTTACTCTCACCAACAAACTGTTCACCGTTGACGGACACCTCAAGTAGCACATCATCATCATTATCATACAAATAATTATCATGCTACGAAGAATCGTAATGCTGCCTCGATAAAGTGAAGATTTTATAGATTAAAAGATGCTAACAAAATGATCACAGCGTCTTCATAAAACCAATCGGGACTTCGTGTACATAATATTTATTCCACTGACCGCGCCTCCCTAGGTACTCTCAGTTGTAAGTTTGCTACTATGTATTTCAAAAGGAACTAAAATTTATTCTAATTACAAAATAACTCGTGTTAACAGCGCCTCCCACATAATATTATCTCACGTATTAGTAAAATTAAATTTTAGTCATGCCATATCAATAATGAGCGAAGATCAAGAGTTAAATCGCGCTCTATGCTCTCTTCTACTTCGTGACGGACTGGGTGCCATGATTTGTATATCTAATACTTTTACTATACAACATAACAAATTGAATGAATGAATAAATGCGTCCATCAGCAGAAAAATGATAGATACAAAGCACTTTATTCAAATGGACCCATGAAGGAGGTCCACCTCTGACAGTGGCCCTTCATAAGAGGATATAAAGTTTGACTCCCGAATGAAAACTAAGGATCTTTTCGATCAGTATCATACGAAAACGCGTCTTCAATATGTCATTTGAATGAGCTTGGTACGGAACGAGGACCCTTATATCAAAATATTGGGAATTGAACATACATGAAAGGTTTACTTATAACAGTAGAAGGAACTTGGGCCCTTTTCGAGATAGTAAAGATGCGGAATGATATGTTTATGCGGTCAAAGAAGACCACCCGAGTCCATTGTCGGAAATCAATACGGATAATGTATTAGTGATATTAAAATGTTGCCGAACGACGGGTCGGAAGGATTTTATTGTTATTTCCAATGGGGCCGTTTCTATTTCGCAAATGGCTTGGATAAATATTGTTTTACTAGCCAATACCAACCTACATTATAAAAGACCTTTTGTTAGGTATTCTAGTTTGCGTATTGTCACTCTTTTGGTAGTAGATTTAGTATGATATCACATAAAAGCATGGGTTACTATCGTTTAAGGAAGTACATATCGTTACATGCAATAGGGTCGGCAACGCGCGAGATACCCTTGGTGTTGCAAGCGTCCATAGGCTGCGGTAACCGCTTACCATCAGGCGGGCCGTATGCTTGTTTGCCACCTTAGTGGATTAAAAAAAAATACATCTAATTCAGGCATATTTGCGGGACGTTTTAAATTATAGGATAATTTCTAAGGCACCTCCAGGACTTCTCCTCCATAACATAATAAACCTACTATTGTCTATCTAACGCTAGTCAAATCTGTCCATTTTGTGTGGCCTCCTATTTTACATGCGAATCCATTTTGACGGCGTTTTATGCCGTTATAATAAGCGGTCATATAACGTTATTTATAAAAAAAATCGAACTATGATAAGAGACATCAATAAACAAAGCTACTGTAACAAACACGGTGTAATGCGAACTGCGAATGGTAGTGCAAATAAAAGCATATGTTTCAGAACACCCTCCCGATTTTTATGAAGGCCATAAACACGACCGACGACGCTCTATCGATGTCGTATGAAATATTTATGTGACACTAACACTATTCAAAGATCATTAATGGATACAGCCGCCGTATAAGAGTTCACAATTCGATTCCCATTGCAAATTATTCGTGTATAATATTATATCGAAAGTATGCGAATACATTCATAATGTTTTTTTTTACAGTAGGTATTCAACGTAATTGTATTTTCTAGTCAAAAATGAATTTAATTCGTTTATTTCCCAATGTACTAAAATACCGTTAATAATACCGTATTTTCTTATTATCGGCTAAAATACAGAATCAGACAGGTAGCTTTGTTGGTACTCGGTAAAGGTAGAATTAATTTCATTCCATGGAAAAATGTCGCATCAAACGGAGAAAAGAAGTAGCAGACATTAAGCTAGTTCCAATAAAAACCCTCCTGTTTTATTTATCAATTATAGCAGATCAGATTTTATCCCATTCACTTACGCACTGGGGACGTAAACAAACGTCTAGGGGATGCGACGTATATAAAAAACAATAAATTCACACATACGTCGTAAGTACATTGTTTCTGTGGCCAAATAAATGGGGGGAACTGGGAGAAAACGAACATTTACGATGGGGATGAGAAATTGCTTCGGCATTTATGACGTCATTGTATCTGAGACCGTCTAATATGAAAAAAAATATATGAATAAAAAGGGTCTATCGTGGAAAAGCTGTAACGAGTCTAATAATTTTTATTGCGATTTCACGAGCTTACAGTGTGATTTAACTCGGTGTGTGTAAATTATGATTTAATTTAATAACCATCGTTGAAAACGAGCGTAAAATGTTTTTATGTGAGATAATATACTTTTCATTAAGAGTCATGCGTTATGCGTCTCTCGCAGTTTTATATTCATGTTTTATGGGCCCAAGTAGCGCGCGGGAATTGAATCGTTAACAAAATATAACAAGGATTTGTTCAACATGTGTGCTATATACTATAATATCTAGGGCAAGTACGTAATAAAAAATACTTAGTACTTTATTGAACATACTGTGATAATATACTTTTGATACAGTATATTAATACTGAAAAAGCGGTAGGCATATATAGCCCACTCGATTGATGTTGCACACTACTAAAAGAGACCAGCCTTCCTGTCCTAATCAATTTCTCATAATCTAATCTATATCCCTATCAATTCAATGTTTCCCAGTAATGGAGTTTCCGGCCTGCAATTAAACTTGTTTTTAGGTGAGTTATTAATAACTTTGTAATGCTCTCTCAAAGCCAAATTTTAATCGGAAAATGTATGAAATTGATATGGGACCGCAGCAACAGCTCAAAGGAAATGATTGAACATAATTGGATCGATTATCGAGAGGGTCGGCAACGAGCGAGATATCCCTGTTGTGCAAGCATTATAGGCTACAGTAACTTCTTACCATCAGACGGGCCGTACGCTATGTCATTATTTTGAGACCTTCTAAAATGAAAAAGTGTATATTTATAAAAAGGGTCTATCGTAGAAAAGTTGTAATGAGTCCAATAATAATTAAGTAGCAATTATCTTGGAAAATATTGGAACGATTGCGACAATTCTTTGCGAGCAAAAGTGTCATATACCTAAAATAATGAAGTATTTCGCACACCCCCATTGTGGGTAGTGGGTTCCTGGTGGTGAAATAAGAATGGCATCTTTGCAACTTAACAGGGGCGGGCTCCATCGCGCAGTCAGGCCATGTGTGCCGCATTCGTCTAACGCCTAATATCATCGCACGCCTTCGACTAAGATGCCGAAATTAACGATCTTGATAATATTTGTCGGCTCAGCGCTGCCAGCTCTACTTATAATTAATTGCACCAATTTGTTCTGCGCTTATAACGGACATTTGTCAAGCGCCCACCCGTGCCCGATGATTTTCGCACTAACTTCATAATCGATATTCGGAAATATCGATTACCGCACAAACTCTTTGCCCCAACTCGGATATTAAGACATTCCGTAGTCATTAATAAGACGTAACGATGTTTTCCCGCTGCCGACTTTATTAATTGGATAAATGATTTATTGTGCTTGGCAGTATTGTGCTATAATAAATAGTAGTGATTATTAAAAATTCAAAGGGGTGTTGGAATAAATGAAGCAACACGAGACAATGTAAAAGTTTGCAATTCTCATCACAACTAGGAGGCAAACCTCTTAGCCCCAGAACAATATAAGGGGACATTACTCGCTGTCACAACTCTACTTTATAGGGAAAGTAGGAGCAGCAAGTTGTGTGAACAAAGTTGTAGGGGGCTGGTGCCTTCAGTAATGAATAGAGACGTCAGACACTAACCGCCACTCGAGCGCAACTCACATACTATTTTAACTTCCACCGGCTCGACTACAACTAAACTATGTTAACCTGACACCGGGATCGAAGGGAACCTACACTTTGTTATCCTACCAACAAATAATGTATTAAGCCGCTGCTTTTATATCGTATCAGTTAAAGTTGTAAAACAGATCCGATCATTGCGCTCTCAAAACTTGAGCGTAATGGGAGCTCTTGTTAGAGCAAAACTAATCTGGTCCCGGAAAAAGTTGCGCGATAAAAGTGAATAGATACTGTTACAGAGAAACAAAGGGCAATATTTAGAGGCGACATTCATTTGCATAGGAGACGATTCGAATAAATATTGCGCAGTGGGTAGCGTAACGCGCTTTGGCTTCGTAGTGCTTTTATTTATTCTGTTCCAGTATTTTACGACTCACATTATTCCATAAAGCGCATTTCAGCTTTGTCATCCTATACCTAACTTCTTATAATCTGGAACAACTTATTTTTATGAAAAAATAAGTAAAGAAGAAGTTTGAAAATGTAAAATGGCTTAATTTATTTTATTTATTGAGTTTAGAAAGAAACACTACATAGTAGCAGCATACGCGTAGTAATACTGAGAAGGAAAAATATTTTCTACCAAATTAAACAATGAAGGAAGAAAGATTTTGCTTACAATTAACGAACTAACTGATGTGTAAAACAGATACGATGCCAACCTAGCAATGCCTCAAGGAGAGAGCTAAAATCACATGTAAACGACTAAACGTCACTCGGGTTTGAATGACAAGGACAACGCTCTATTAAGCTGAAACAAGCAGATTATGGTTGTAAGTCTCATTCTAAAGCTCGAAGTGAAGAAGATAAAATAAAACTAAGGTATAAGTTTCAAATGCATGGTATATAGAAAAATGAATCTAATACGAGTAACACTTTCTAACCTCGAATTTGTAATATTTACGGCTGAGTACTTGGTAGTCCAAAAGGAGTAACTTTGCAAAGCTGCTTAGAACAAGGTGACTACAACCGCTGCGTAATGGTGGTTCCGATCTCATTAAGGAAACTATCAAACTCCACCGGGCATTTATCTTGCTAATATTCGATTCACATACCAACTAGGCTTTTAGTTTGTCGTCTATCGGCTTACAGGCCGTATTACACGCTAAGATGCACGGGCAAACATGCAATGCTAGATCTTCACACGAACTAAGCCCCTCGAGGGTTCAAGCTCTAGAATATTTACCTAACTATTGAATTAGACTTACCATTTAGTAATGATATTACTAGTTAGACGATGACAGGATTTTGGAATAAATAAAATAACCAGAATTATAAACGCATTATCTTGCAGACTTTGTATATTAAATTCTCCGTATTACGTTCTTGAAATAAGTTAGTACCAGAATAGTACACCATAAATTAGTATGTGGGGATCTTAACCATGAACTACAATAATAACCGAAAAAATATTACCGTGACATCAACGTAACACCGTCCTTTATCACCTCCCAACAAAACATATTCTTACGGCGTGAAACGCATTTGAAAATATATGCGAAGTAACACGATCGATATCACTTGACTGATATGAGAAAAACAAATAGATTCTTTATGGCAATGTCGGAAGGTAACAATTCAGCCCTCAATGGGCCGTACGGAATCTAAAGCGATCGTAATTTCGTCGGGCAATATTCTGCCTTTTCATATTTTCTTTTTGCCTTACAGATGTTATATCGCGCCCAATATAAGACAACGATTTTGTTTGTTATTTCAAGCGCCCTCACGCCTCTGCGATTTAGTATATCGACACGTGAAGCATCAGTTAAGCAAATTATGATAAATTTTCTCATTTCCCCTTTCTTTAAGTGTAAAACCTGTTCACAAAATAATTATATATTTTATGAAAAAAAAAAATACAATGATTGATTTATTATTAAAACCATTGGGAAATATCACCAAATACGATATTTTTCGTTCAAATTGATTTGTAGACGCTCATACACCGCGAGGGATTACGCCGTGATGCGCCATGTCGACAGTTTATTTTTGTAATTGATTAATATTTCAGTTGTTTTGATAAATCTGAAGCTTTCCCATGTTGAAAAATAAAAAGATAAACAAGCCTAAAAAATCACACTCGTAAGTCAGAACTCTATGGTACGTGTAAACATAGATATATACGTAGAGGTTTAGTTCAAAGGCAGTGCTGTGTTTACATTTGTCTCTGCGGCGGGTACCCTCAGATATTTAACCGCCAGCGGCGCTTCACAAAGATAAACTTCCAGATTTAAATACTTTTTCGTTTTTATTCTTCACATTATTAAACTCAGTATATTTTTCATATTCTTTATTATAAAACCATATATGATGAACTGACGTAGGCATCCGATAAGAAAAGATTTTTCGAAATTCTACCCCCTTGTGAAAAAAGGAGTCAAAGTTTGTATGGGACAACGTGATTAATTGGTCCAATCTACTTCAAATTTTGCATAAACCTTTTTAACATGTTTCGTATATTATTGAAGTTCTTCCCCTAACGGGGTTAAAAAGGGGTAGAAAGTTATTTCGGCGGTGATTTGCTTTGAAGTGAATAGCCATACATTTTGACACATGTTTGAAAACTCAAACAGATTTTATCGACTTTAAAATCAATATTAGTGCCTCATGTCAAGGCTTGTAAGCAGCTTTAATCTGTTTATATAAAAGAAGAAACTGACTGACTGACTGACATAATATATCACTCACAGCCTAAGCGGCTGAGGATACAGACTTGAAATTTTGAAAGGAAACTCCTATACCACCTTAAGGCGGTAAAATAATAGGGGATGAAATTTTGCATGAAAACCCTAAATTTTGAAGTGAATGGCATGAAAATTGCATTTAACTGTTCAGTTCAAAAAAAATACATTATTCGGGATTTTTGGAAATTTCACCCTTAAGGCGGTAAAATAGGTTGTATTAAAATCGGTCATTTTTTAAAGTTAAAACGCATGGAGATTAGTATTTGGCCTTTAGTAAAAAAAACAATATAAAAGGAATTTAGGCAATTCCACCGTTAAGGGGTGTAAAATAGAGGACGAAAGTTTGCTTGAAATCGTCAATTTTTAAAGTTAAGACGATAAAAATAGTTCCGGGTAACAGCTATCATTTAATATAGATACATGATAACTAACTCACTTTACCATGCGTGCGAAGCCGCTGGAAAAACTATTACGCTCTAATTTGGTAACAATAGTTGCATTGCAATTGGCATCATATTCGCTATCGCATAATATCTTAATTGAATAGGCACATTGAGAAGCTTAACATCATAACTGACTAGTGTTAACTTCCGCGCTGAAATTATAACTTTAATTTAAATGTTTGGTGTCGTTAGCACGCACTCTACTATTAAATATTATGTTTAACTATACTATAGAAAAGTGTAATAGTTTATTAAAAAAAAATCATTTTGCTATATAGGCATCCACAGTAACCGCCATCATGAGGGCTGTATAGTAAGCTTGTTAGCCGCCTTAGTGGCAAAAATAATAATAATTTTATACACAATATCAAAATTCATTTTGCAAATCAAATGCAACAAGACATGAACCAAATAAAAGATCAGCTAAGCGAAATTAAATTGTTCACTGATAGGGTAATTGAGGAGCAAAACAAAATGAGAATGGAATTGGATCACTTAAAATCTTCGTGTAACACAAATGAACAGAACATAAAATGTCTTCAAAGTAACATAAACAAACCTAAAACCTTAATGTCACTGTCACAGCAACATGAGCAACCATCCACTTACGAAGAAATTCTCGCGGAATGCCAGGAACGTATCCTTCGAAAAAGAAACATTATCATCAGGGGCATACTAGAATCCACAGGCGAGGGGAGAACTGCTAGACTTGACGAAGACAAAAAAGAAGTTATTAAAGAGATCAATTTCGCCTACAAAGACTGTCCGGAGCCATTAAAAATATTTAGAATAGGCAAATATACATCTGGAAAAAACCGACTTATAAAGGCCTGTTTTGAATCTGAGAAAACAGCGTTAAACATACTACGAAACAGAAACAAGATAGAAAAAGATGTTCAAATATACTCAGACCCAACACCCGCTCAACAAATATGGCTTAAACGTCTCAAGGAGGAGTTGAGTCAACGTCAAGAGCGTGGCGAAACTAACCATTAAATACATCAACGGAACACCGAAAATTATACCACAAATGAGAATCCACCAAAAAACTAAGTACAAACCAAAAAAAGACCCCAGTGACATCATATAAATACTGCGGCATTAAAAACACTATTCTGAATGACTACCAGCAAATTAATACTAAGGCGCACTCCTTAAACTTCTTCTATGCGAATATCCGAAGTATAATGGCACCCGGTAAATTTGACGAACTTCAATGTCTTCTTAAATCTATTAAAAATACGACTCATCTCATATTACTTACTGAAACATGGATAAGAACAGAAGACGAAGCTAAACTTCTACAACTTCCTGAATATACTCATCACTATAACCTACGAACCGACCGCCGGGGGGGAGGTGTGTCAATATTCGTTCATAATAACATAGACCATAACCTCTCAGAAGAAAAATATATTAATGGCAATAACTTTCTTTGGATCCTGCTAAAGAAAATGTCTCTGAACATTGGAGTGATATATAAACCAGGAAGAACAAACTTCAAAGAATTCATGACAACATTTGAACCACAGCTTGGTAAATACAAAAGAGCAATTGTAATTGGTGACTTCAATATAGACTTGTTAACCAAGGATCAAATCTCATTACAATATACGAATGCTCTGCTAGAAGCCGGCTATAACACGTTAAATAAATTAGAAGAGAGTCACTGTACTAGAGAAACAGCGACATGTAAAACAATCCTCGATCATGTACATACTAATCTACTCGAAGACAATTTTAAGTTATACATCTTGGACTCAGCTATATCCGATCATAAGCAGATCTACATAGAATTAATGAAAATAAATAAAACAAAGAAAACTAAAATCAAGTATGACGCTATAGATTTTGAAAAATTATATAAGTATACAGAGGAAATGAAGCTCATAAATGAAGATCATGACTATACCAACCTGGAAGAAAAAATTAAAATGATTATAAATAAAAGTAAAATTTCTAAAACTAAAATACTAAATCTCCGTAAAGATGATTGGATTAACAAAAATATAATAAAAGAAATAAATACTAGAAATATACCGTGGAGAAAGTTCAAAAAATAACCACAAAATCGGACACTACTTAAAGATTTTAAGAAAGAAAGAAACAATGTAACCGTGAAAATGAATACAGCAAAAAAGAAATACTACAACGATATATTCAAAAAATGTGAGAAAGACCCAAAGAAAACCTGGAATCTCATAAACTCGCTTGCAAAAAACAAGGTGAAGAAGACCTACACGCCTTCAAAACTAAATAGCGAATATGGACCAGAAGAGGACCCACAAAAGATTTGCGAGCTCTTTAATAATTTCTTTAGCTCTATAGGTACTAAGCTATGTAATAGAATCCCTGCAAAATACCACAAGATTAATTATACAACTACTGCAACTCATCTACACGATACTTACCTTACACACCTAACACTGGCGACTACAGACGAAGTACTCAAAATCATATCAGATCTGGATTCCAATGTAAGTGCAGGAGTAGATGGTATCAACACAAAAAGTCTGAAGTGTATAAAACATCTTATAGCGGAGAAATTGACTGACTGTATTAATAGCTGCCTACAGAGAGGTGTGTTTCCGGATTCACTTAAAATAGTAAAGGTGACACCTATTTATAAGTCTGGCTGTAAAGCAGATCCTGGCAACTACCGACCGATATCGGTACTCCCCATTATATCAAAAATCTTTGAGAAAATTATCTACACTCGTTTGGACAAATATCTAACATCAAAAAAACACTTATTTGAGCAACAATACGGTTTTCGGGCTAAATCTAGCACACTATCTGCTACATTAGACCTAGTTAACAAAATTAAAACAAACATTGACTCTAAGAAACTTGCACTAGGAGTATTCATTGATCTACAAAAAGCCTTTGACACGGTCAGTCACAGCCTACTGCTATATAAATTACGAAGAATAGGTATCACTGGACAAGCGTACAACCTTTTGGAATCTTATTTAAAAAACAGACATCAAATAGTTAAAATTGGCAACCACGAAAGTATTCCAAAAATAATTACCTGTGGTGTACCTCAGGGATCAATCTTGGGCCCCCTTCTCTTCTTACTGTATATCAATAATCTACATGAAGCTGGACTGCAGGGTCATCTTACCCTTTATGCAGACGATACATGTCTGTTCTACTTTGGAAAATCACTTAATGATGTTATGCAGCGAGCACAGCAAGACCTTACTATACTACATAACTGGCTACAACATAACTTATTGACAATAAATGCATCAAAATGTGCTTATGTGATATTCGCTGCAAAAAATAAAAAACTTACAGGGCAAAATAAATTGTTCATAAACAATGAGCAGATTCAGCAAAAAAATCATGAAAAATACCTAGGTTTGGTCCTTGATAGTAGACTGACATGGAAAACACACTTTGAACATATAAAACCAAAACTAATTTCTTTAACTGGTGCACTACGAAAAATAGCAAAATTCCTTCCAAAAAAAGTCCGTGCTGATATTTATAACTGCCTAGTTAAGCCCCATCTAGAGTATTTGATTGAAATATGGGGAAATGCTGCAAACTCGAACCTAAAAGATATCCAAATTTCACAAAACAAACTTATAAAAGCCCTGTATCACTACGACTATCTAACACCGTCTACAACACTTTATAAAGAAACAAAACATATGCATTTAAAACAGACATACACGTTTAAAACGATAATATTAATACGTAAACTCATAAATAAACAGATCCACTCAGAAATAACCTTCACTACGAATAAAGAATTTAAAAAGAAAACACTAAGAAATGCTAGTAATATCCACTTACCTGTTCCGAGAACCAATTATGGGAAGAAAACTATCATGTTCGAGGGAGCTAAAATATACAACAAATTACCAAATAATATAAAGAATATTAAATCAGAGGCCGTCTTTAAAAAAAACATTAAAATCGTATGTCTACGACAATATTAAATAGATATAAAACAATTTACAAACCTACACATAATATCGTAAAATGTGATCTTGCATGCTCATTGCTTTAGTGATGTTTATAATATAATTAAGTTAATTTGTCTTATAAGTGAATTTTTTATGAAATTTCTTAAGACAATAAATCATCTAAAACCTTAAATACATAATAATTATTGTGAAGATTAAACTTAGTAACTGATCAGACTTTGGATTCAGACCAATTCTGTTGTATGAAATCATTAAACTAAACTAATTTGACAGGACTAAAAGTATTGCCATCCTTATTTTACCCCGTACATGAGAATGGGATAGCAAGACTTTTTAGTCCCGTCAAATTAGTTTAGATTGGTGATCTTGTACAACAGAATGGGCACCAATAACATTAATTTTATCAACCAATATTTTTTCTCATTAAATAGTAAAACTGTTTAAGCAATCGCATACGAATCGAGTTGATTATATTTATATGGGTGAACTTCTTGCCAACAATACGCATTGCCTTACAATATTCTGATATAGTTATCTGTTACCCGAAAAAAAAAATTCGTCATAAATATAATTTGAATTTAAAAAAATACAAAGTAATGTAGGGATAGCCGTAAAGCAGCCAAGAATCAAATTTTATAAGCCAAAGCATAGTTCGATAACATCGAGTGGATAGCTTTGCCTCACCATTAATTCAGTTTTAGAAGGGGATACACAAACAAAGGGCCAACTATTAAAGCAATTGACTTACTAAAGTAAGTGTTACCAAAGTGGTGAGTGCCAAAAAGCCTTGTAACAAAACATCGTACCGACATAACGTCGCTCATGGCGCAGTAATAAACTTAACTCGCCAGACTAGTTGTCCGAAAAGTCTGCTTAGTTATAAACAATTATAGCTCTTTGAGATCATATTTGTCAATGCCTCATATTAAAACTCCGCCATGTCAAGGACGGGAGAATGTCCGTAGTATATCATTGCAGTTCAGTGTGAACCAAAATGACGGCAATAAAAGCTACCCACCGGAAAAGTTTGAACAAACTTGTTGAGCTGTTGGAATGTGAGGCACTTAACAGTCGAAAGTAAGTCTGGATTTGCGAGTAGCTAATGTTCTTAAATCGGAGCAGCCGGGTAACGGGCACGGGCAAATATTTTGCCACTTCGGAACGTTACCTGACCGGAGAAGTGGCCGCGGGCTCGCCGGCCGCGGGGAGACAAAGTAAATATGTCCCCGTTTCCCGGGTCGTCCCCACATTTTATCGGGGAGCGATCGGCGCTCGGGTCGGGAAATGAATTTAAAACGTGTTTGCGGGTAATCTGTTATCGGTCCCTTGTCTCAGGCTCGAATATAGACGTTCGGCCCGCTCCTATATCTCGATCGTGATTTCGTGCCGCCACTAAACATGTGCTCTAGTTTGATTTTGCCATTACGCTTACGCAATGTATTTCATTTGTATTATTCAATATATTACTACGAGTAGATACTAGTGTTATAATAGATGTATTAGTGTTTTAATATGATCATAATCACACAGACTAAAAAAATATCGTAAATTAACAAAAAAATATAACAAAGATAGGTTGCGAATGCAAGGTGGAAAGAGAAAAGAGTCTAATACGCGCAACACTGGGTTAATTATTTCGTCACAAGAGCCCTCGTAAGCCACTGTAACAGCGCTTCAGCGGAGCTCGGGGGGCCATAAAAGCTATATAATACGCGGCGACGTAAAACTCTTATTATTTTAGTATCTGCGAAACGGTCGCGGAAAACATCTCGTAAAATAAAACCTGTCGCGTTGTTACATGCAAGTCTACCCAAGCCGGCGCGCAGCCAATGTACATCGTCTAAATCCAGGTGGATTCAACGTGGACACCGGTTAGGATCGAATACATCGAGCTACGTAGATTTCTATGGAAAATACAGACTTTATGGCAGCCGTGGGATAAGTCTCCATTTTAAATTGAAGAGAAACTGTAATGTTTCCTTTTCTCCCACCGGAGAATGCGCGTGGAACTGGATAAAAATTCACATCAGGCCGTAAGCACACGGAAATATTTAAGCAAACTAAACAACTTTCCTGGGACTGCTTCTGGTTTTATAAATAAATACTCAACCCTTACTTTTGCGATTGATTTTCCAACCGTGAAAGATCGCTAGAATTAATGTTAAAGTCTTCGTATAGATAATAGCCTGGTCTTCAAGCATCGTGGATTAAAGTAAAAATGTCTAGTATGAAATTATTCAAGTTTTTTTTGCGAAAATGCGACCAAGTCCCGGAAACGCCCATTTACATAGCCGATGTCGGCGCGATGGTGCGTGGCGACTTCAAATGGGAATTATAATACCAAATTGAATACAAAACTTTCCTTTCAGTGCCGAGTAATGGAGGAGTCTATGCACCGGAACAATCGAAAAGACAAATAGAACGAGAGGAGACGAGACACTCGCTCTGTCGAAATAATAAGTGCCTGACGTCTTTTTGGACGTTGTTGGCGCACTTTTTGTAACGATAAATTTTTACGCTTTGATCTTTCCAATTCAAATAGGCTTTTTTCTCGTAGAATCAGAAGTTATAGGAATATTTCAAAAGCTTTAAGTGAGGCGACGAAGAGGATTTTCCTTTCCACCGGCTATATCGTTCTGATTGAAATGCAAATGAAACGGTGTCCGTTCAAAACGTATTTAATTTATATCACCGCCTTGATTAACCTAAACCGTCAAATTAAGAGGATTATCAATCAGATATGTTACGTGCAGAATTGCTACACCGGATTTATTTAATAGCCTTGAAAGGTCAAGTTCCTCCTTATTAAAAAAATAATAATATTGTAGTGAACTGAGCAAACGAATTTAGTCAAAAATCGTGTCAGAATCTTAAAATGATATTTAAATTGTCGCAGTAGTCGCACAATGACAGAAATTGTTTGCTTAAGAATCTAGAGCGGTTCATTATTCTGTTCCGAGTTATTTGGCGCCCAACGAGGGACTATGCTCTCTCGACAGCGAACATCTGACTCGCAGTTTTAAGTTTTATAATGCCGTTCTTTTACATTTTTCAGGTCGGAAGCACCAGTAGGTACAGTCAGAATCATGTTCATATTGCTCTATAGTTGTAACTTGAAATCTGAATAAGTTACATGACGAAACAAGCTGCAACAAAAACATTTGCCTATGCCGACGTTAGTGAATTGTTCTCCCGCTCGTGACTGGGTAATTTCCATACATTTCAAGTTCCATCGCCTGCGGGACGTTCGTTCTTTTGTTGATAAATGTTTGACGGGAACTCCAGGGACGCCATTAAAAGTTTTTTCGTGAATAATTCCAGTTTACATACGCAAATGTTTACTCGTGAGTTTACCCGCGCTCACCTATTCGGTGATTTCTTTTCATAGAGGCGTTTGTTCAAGGGGCGAGTTTCTTCTGAACTAAGTCGTTTATTAAGTAATTGGAAAAGTTAATGTTATTGTTATAACCCACGTTTTATCATACTTTTATTGCAAACATTACGAATCTTATTTAACATTCCGGCGATTTTAAGGTTAATTGAAATTTTACTTTGGCCAGACTGTTTAAGTTTTTGTTCGAAGAAAATCACCGATAAAGACACGACCTTACCTCAAAGTTGTCGGCGGCGTAGCGGGGTGAAGTGGCAAGTTCTCCGAGCCATAACTCTGTTCGGGACAAAGTTGCCCGATCAGATTGTGCAGGAAACAAAAAGAGGTGTCGCGACATCACGAAAGCTAGATTGCGTGGATAAACGCGCGTGCTCCAGACACCGCGGGTTAAGCTTCGGGAGTATTTCATCCCTCGTTCTTGCAAGAGTTCATGATTGTTAGAAGTTTTGATACGGGGTTTTCCGGGTATTATTATGTATGTAATTAGCGATTCACGGTAATTTTACAAATTGACTTTTTTATTTAATGTATTTAATTATATCAGCAATTAATGTATTTAATGGCAAATAAAATATCGAAACTTTTTTAAGGCTACAAGTATTAGAAATTGTAAACTGTAGTTTGAAAGAACACCATAAGTAAAAGATTTACTGAACCAGGTAGGTAAATTTAAGAACGCAACTTAAAAAAAAAGCGTGGTTTTATTTAGTAACTCGATGTTGGTTTGATTCTTACGAGTGTTTTGAAATGTTGCAAGTAACTTTTGAACCAGTACCCGTAATAGTTTAATTACCTAATCAATTAATTGCCTGAATTTAGATTACCTTGTAAATATTAATATTTTTGTATTATTGGTTTTCAATATGTTAGGTAATTCTAATATTTCCAAAACCTACCCATTTCCTTTTAATAATGTGGCGCCCGTGTAATTATAAAGACAAGTAACCTAAAGAATGCTTCACAATAAAAGCTTTAGGTACCAGCAAGGGGTGAAACGTCTACAAATTTCATATTACCGTGAGGGATGTGAGGCGACCCACGTAAATAATTTTAAGGATCAGTGGCGGCAGCCTCCGTGATTATTTCGCGCTAACGAAATTAATAAGGTGAATTTCAGCGGTGTGAGAGGGGCTTTATTGCGTTACAGAACCGCTTGTTTGATGTGAAACTGCTAAAGAAAAGCAGTGTTTCTACACAATATGAATACAATATTACTAAAGCATAAAACATGTGCCAGTCAAGAGTTAAATGTTGCAAAGCTGTAGACTCTCTGCCTACCCCGAAAAGGGTTAAGGGACTTAATTATGTATGTATAAAGGTACTAAATAATATTCTTTATAAATAAGAATAGTGCTTGCTTACAATATGACAGACTAATAGATATTACTTCAAAAGATTACTGTACCTAAGTCACGATATTTCCATTATCATAAAGAATTTAATACAGTTAATTCTTAAAAGTCATAGTGAGGTGGAGAATATAAGTGTGGAGCAAGAATCATGCAAGTTAATAGATATGAAGCCTTTACGGCCCATAACGTCACTACGGAAAGTGAAATAAAAAGTTATGCCTTTTTTATATACCTATAAGGTAAGCAAATCGGTGAATATTGGTAATGTTAATCCCATTGAAGAACGAACCAGTGTTCACTATTCTGTGGTAGTTATTGATGAGAAGACAAACTAGAACAGGTTGAAAAAGTCAACTTTTGAATATCAGACTAACGACCCGCCCCGGCTTCGCACGGCCAGCGTTAGCCATCTAAATTAAATACTTACAAAACAAATGGATTATGCATATAAACATTCCTCTTGAAGCACTTTATTTAATCAAAATCCGTTGCTTAGTTTTAAAGATCTAGGTAATAATAATACATAGGGCCAGACAGACAGCGGGAAGCGACTTTGTTTTATACTATGTAGTGATATTATATATATACCGCAGCATATAGGCATGTGTTGACATGGTACGGTATAGTTGATATGGTGGTCAGTTAACATCTAGCGGGCCGTAAGCTTGCTACCACCCTCTTAGTATATATTTCATAAATCATCGTAGAAACCTATTAATCATTGTTTTTTTATAACTAGCAGTGATCGATGAGAGGAAATATTTCTTGCAGGTAGATTTAAAATGTAATATTTTTTGTTCAAATTGATTTGTAGACGCCAATACACCCCGACTACCCCGAGGGATTGTCCTGTGATGCGACATGTCAACTGTTTATTTAGCTAATTGATTAATGTTTCAGTAGGATTGATAATCTGGACCGTTTCCAGTTTGCAAAGCGTCACATAACGTATCCAAGTCTTGTTTTTTTAATTAGAATTCGATTTTTCTGAGACTTCACCCGAGTTACAGCAGGATAATTATATGATCTATATTACTCAGTTATAACGTAAAACTTGTACTCTACAGAAACTTTATCACATCATCATAACATGATAGAATATATAGCATTGCAAGTCTGAAAAGCATCGTATTGATCGTAACTACAGTCATACTGCCTTACAAAACCTGAAGCGATATAAGATACAATAACTGTCATGCAAAAGTGACACATGAAAGGACTATATTGAGGGGTATCCACATCAAGTTACGTAGGACAAATTATGTGCTTGCGAACAGATAGGGATAGTGTCGTTCCAAAAACACTTTTCTTTTGTTTTTCCTCAAAATGGACGGACGAGAAGTAGTTCGGGAAGACAGCTTGATCCAGTGTACGAGGCAGCAACAAGTCTCTAAATTCTCACATGGGAATAACAGCTTTGTACGCAACGATAAAGGGTTTAATTTATTTTGTGCCGGTTGGGAACAAATAAAATAACGCATACTTGTTTTTACGAAGACAGGAATGTGTAGAATCTGAGTGTGTGGTCTTAGTAAGTTGTTTGTAAAAGAATCGTCGAATAAGATAACTTGGACTCTTGTTTTCTTAGGGATCTCAAAACAAATGTAAAAACAAGTATATGTTTTTTCTTCATTAGCTTCTACTAAAATAAGCACACAAATATATTAACTTGATTTAAAAAAACACATTACGAAAATTATTACGCCCGCCTGAAGGTAAGCTGTCACCCGGTAAGCGTTCACCCCGCTTATAGACGCTTGTGATGCTAGTGTATCAACTGCGCGGAATTTCTGTGATATAAGCATATTTTACTGACGGCTGATACGTCCCACCTGGACGACTTGAATAATGAACCTAAAGGCAAAAAAGATTTTCATTCGATAACAACACTAAAAGCCAGAATCACCTTCAAACGACGACGTTCTAAACAAAATACTCTTGAAAGAAAGGGAAAAACGGGAAAAACCAATTGTGCATCCCGGCCTTATTGTGAGGATTCCAAAAGAAGCCTGATATAAACGAAGGACGGAGACGACTCGTTAAAAGAGATACTTATAAAAGAAGAGATTCGTAAAAAAATCGAAACGCTGAAGTAAACAATAGAGGAACGGTTGGAGGCGTCGGGACAAGTTTTCAAATAACAAAACGAAACTTTAGTACGCGACAATACCTACGGCAACAAAAATCTATTCGATATGGAAATATGGGCACAAATTTTATAAAATATCTATGTTACATTACACTTGATGTAAAAGAGCAGTGGGCCGTGCTTTTAGCTATAGATGGTTATATAAGTTGGCGCTGGTTTCGGAACTGCAACAAACTGAGTGGATTAAATGGACCGTGGACGCGACGAAGCCCGCTGCACTTGTTGCAATTTCTCTCAACCCCACAACTTAATTGTACCAAGTGTGCCCTTATATTCGCTGCAGACGAATGGCGTTAATTTCACCCGGAAAGGTTACCGTCCATTACTCTAATTGCGAGCAGCATTACGACTGAGCATCTCAGAAGTTCGACTGGCGGCTGAGAAGACTCCTTTCTCGAACAAACTCGAAAATTTCGAGCAACCAACTAGCAGAGAGTAAAGAAGTGAACGAGGATACTTTGGTAATATTCCTAATTAAGCTTTTAATGTAATTGAAAGAGTGGAGTCACGTCGAGATTCAAGAAGTACGCAAGACGCCGCACCCCTTCGTTCGCGGCCGAAAATACTCTTAGATAAATTACTTAACGAGAGTTCGGCGCGCATACAAATCGACCAGCGATTATCCATATTTCACCTTCCGAACTCCCGCTCGATTTACACACACCTTTAACAGGCTTGGATAGACGAAAATGTTCCACGATGAGCAGCCGTCAGTGCATCATGGAAAAACTTAAGCTATTTCTATAGCTGGGCACTGTATCGTGTTCCAACTTTATTTCTAATCGAGTCATGTCACAAAAAGAATTTCCGATATACAATTAAAGGTAAAATGGGTGTCCGTGTTAGTGAAGCGGAGGTCGGCTGATATTGTTGGCGTCTGTCGCGAGGAGGCAAATAACCAACGAGCAGGGGCACCTGTGTTCGGTAATGCGACGCCCCGTCTGGCCGTAAGGGCGAGGAATCAATTAGGCTGTTGCCGAATTGCGTAACGGCTCTAGTTACGAGCGGTACGAGTGGATCCACAGCTGCTTTTTGCTCATCCGACCTCTTGTTATTGCGCTATCGACATTCGACGCCTCAGATTAAGATATTACGTATTCATCTAACCTTTTTACCATAGTTTTATAGGAGTTAACAACTTAAAAGGTTTTATTTTGTCAACATCCATGAAACGCGAGATATTGTAATGGATTTTCTTTTATATTAACATCTAAATAAAGTATTCGTGTTGTAGTAGGTACTCTAAACCAGAACAACGTGATTCTGAACATCGACTTGGTAATTTGACATTGTACGGCTGTTTTGCGAACCGGTGGGAAAGTCTATTTTCATAAGTGCCATTCAGGTCTTAATGATTATTTTTTCTTTTCTATCAGCTGTCGAGCCAGCTAAGTATCTAGTAAAGGTCTGCTTATACGGACGGCATCGGCATCGCATCGGTATCGTCAGTTTCAACTAGCTGTGCCAAACGGTTTCAACCGCGAATATTCCATGTTGGTCCTAAGCCCTATTTCACCCTTTTCACAAAAACTTGTTCGTAGGCTTTTTACTTCCTGAGATTAGTAAAGAGTCCGTCAGAAAGTGAGTGTGAGTATTTCGCCTAGTGATATAGATTAAGAACTAAAAAGAATATAAAATTGCTAGATTTGGTTAGGGTGTTAGTGTTACTTGCTAAGCAATATCGAATTAGTGCAATTTTACAGCGCTTCATATAATTGACCCTTAAACCAGGGGAATTGCGACTAGTTATCTATTTATCGATAAACCAGCCCTCGCAGCTCCGACCACGATTAATGGTTAGTCCGGAACACAACTGTATCACCGGGTCTACCGCAAAGCGAGGGTCGGTAAAAATGTATACATTTCCGTATCACAAGCACTCGTGCTCTGTTCATTTGCTCAACACGTATTGTCATTAAGTGTGACATCGACATTTTATAGTATAGGAACCTCATACAAATTGATAGTTTTCCATAAACATTTTTAATTTACAATATCCTCTCTATAAACAAGCAAGCGACTGCGCTATCTTCGAAACAACAACTTAATTATTTTACCTATGGAAAACACCAATCTATTTAAAAAAATATGCACCCGGTGATTTGTCCAAAATTTAAATATGATAGTGTTTCAGTGACAAATATATTATGTGTACAATATCATAAGGCGGTACCTGATTGTTATAAGCACAGGAGGCAGATAAAAAACGGGAACGCAGGGGGACAATGACGGGCTAAAAAAAAATAACGTTATATAAAGTCGTCAAGTGGGCTTGTGGTAATTTTCACCATGTCCGCTGTAGATTGCGGTATGTGAGGCAATCGCATGTGAATTATTTAGAGGCGGTCGCGCGGCCGACTGGGTCGCAATTAATGAAGTGCTCCCAGTCGTTTGTCAATGCGGAGGCCTACGGCCGGACCCCCACCAACGTCGATATGTTCCTAACCAATTGCACTGGACCCAACTGTTATTTGTGAATTCTTAGATCAAATATCAAAAACGGAGGAAATAAAGAGGAAAGGTAAGGTAAGTAATGTGTATATCTACTCAGTAATTTGTGCAGTTTGGAAATTGATGCTACTCACGTCCTTACCCCATGAGAACATATAGGTTGCTGGATGTTGCTAAATGAACAATAACTCGAAGAAATGTATGGCACTATGAGAGTTTCCAATCACAATCCGACTGCCCGACTGGGGCTGTACCAAATAACACTTTGTTGTGTTGTGTTTCTACAGTGAGTAAGGTTTCTAAACATTCTCGAGGATACGACTGCAAGCACAATGAGTCTTCTCTTCTCAACATAGGGATAGCCACGAGCTAGTAATACTTGGTATTGTAATCGTTCATAGGCTACTGTGACCGATTACCATTACGTGAGATAAGAGATACCAGATAGTGGCTATACTTTGAAAAATTAAAGAATCTATATATAGTCTTAGCTTGACATTTCCTATGGTCTTTTCGTTACTTGACTATCCTATAACTGCAAGTATTAGGTAACTATCAAGGTATTAGGGTAAACTTCAATACATTTGATTATTCCGATAACATCGAATTATCCTCCTACCCATTAATCGCAATTTTACTAACTATTCAACGGCTTAATAACACTGGTTATATTCTAAACCGTGATTATAAATCTAGTGAAGAGGTCGGAAGCGGGCCGCCGAGCCGAGGTCGCCTTTAATTTTAATGGTGAGATTTATTTGTCCCCGATTACGCGGAGTTTGATCAAATTGTAAGGCAACTTGTAAGCGCCCTCGCAATGACATAAGGCGGCGACTCAGCGGCCGCGGAGCCGCCCGCCCAACACGCCGCGCCTCAGTAATCGTACCGTTTAAATATAATTGCCGTAAGTTAATAAAATACCACACCGCTTTTAATTAATTTGTGGCGACACAGACGCCCAATTAAATGGGGATTCGGGAATTTCATAAAGCGATGCTTTGTGGTAAACGCTATTTTTGCAGGCGGGTTGTTGTGTTTGGTTTGTGCATACATGGACGTCAATTTCCAGTGAAATTGATGAGTTATGTAAACGAAAATAATCTCAGTGTAAACCAAATAATTCATACAAATAATTATGTCCGTTTATTTCACGAGGTATTAAATTGTTTCGGTTACGTAATCCGTTGCGTAATGATGAAATGTATTCATGATCAAGGCGCGGAAAATGTGGAAATTCGTATATAGGGTGATAGCCTGCTGTCGAAATGTGTCGTCTCGATTTTGGTTCATATTGTTAATATGCATTAGGGCGGATGACGTGCCGGCTCGAGCCCTCATTACGCCGATGTTCCATCAAAGACGTCCACGATCCGGACCGTGAAGTGTCCCGGATACAAGCCGCTCAATTATGTTAATGGATTTGCAGTATTCGCCTAACAGCTATGCCTTCAGCTGATTGATATGCAATTTCCAGCGTATTACAATATAGCTTGAGTACCATTGCATCCAGTTACATAACATCTATTGCAGTAAGACTAATTCGGATTGCTCGATACTCTAAATGACGATTGTATTTTTTAAAATTTAAGTGCCACGTTGCTTGTGTATCCTTGCAGACCTCAGTTATATCACCCAAAATAAATAGCTACCAACGAACATACCCCAATAAAATAAATACATTTTATTTCTCGACGTGTTTACCGTGGAGAATGATTGATAGTGTTTGGAGCATACAAAGCTTATTGAACGCTACAGAGGGGACCTTCTACCCAAACACAAAATAATAACAATTTTAATCAAACCATCTCGATGGTGTTATCAAAAATGCATTAGCCTTCCTCTGAAATAGTAATAAATGGTTAATATTTAATAACGGATTTCCAATCCGGGTTAACTTTGGGGGCTGAATTAAATTGCTATATTTGTGGTGTAGGTTTTAAGATAAACGTTAATAGGAAAATAGTTGTATTGGCATGAACCGTGACTATGCAAAGTAAGACGACAGGGACGAAGCGGCTACGTAATACCTCTACGCGTGATTTTCATAACAGTGTTAGGTAGCAAAGAGGTGCACCTGCGAGCCGAACCGTAAGATTGCGGACAAAACGCCGACTCACGGGGCCGGTATACGCTTAAATTACGCGTAAAGCCGAACACAAAGGCTATGCGTATTCAAATTCCATTAATCTCCCGCCCGGGGATGGTGGGGTAAAATGAACCGGCGCGGACAAAAACAATGCCGCCGGCAAATAACCGGCTCAGCATTGTTCCGGCAATTAGAAAGCTTTCCCATGTACCGGTCGTGTATAAAAACAGTGTAACATCAGCACGAATCGCTGCCTATTGCTCGCTACCGTTGATGTTTATTACGGTTATTAGGACTAAGCCGTACGGTTCTATAATAATGTTTCGGTATAAGTTGTTTTAAATTAATCACATACTGTGTACGGCGTTACCCTGATTGGAGTGATTGGATATAGGCGATACAGAAAGCGCTTAATTAGCGGCCGACCCTCAATTACGTTGAACTCCAGTGCAGCGTATTATCACGTGAATTCAATTCATTTACATTAGATACATTAAATTTATATTGTTGCTACTAAGGATTTAGTACAATCAATTCAATCGACCATAAGTTCAAAACCAATTATCACACTGAATAATTTATAAGTAAGTTCTAGTTTAGGTATGAAAGAGGTATATTCAATAGGATACTGGTATAAAATATATTACTGATTGCTGATTATCTAAGGAATTCAGTTCAAAGGTATATCCGATCCGAATGATCGCCACTTTGCAAAATAACACGGTGTAACGAATTGATTTCATATAATCCCTTCTCTTTTATCGCTGGTAATACCGCAAAAAGTTTCAAACTATTTAAGATACTTTACATGTATGACAGCAGGTTCAGCTTACCTGAAAAGAGGGAAAAGAGACAATATAGTTGATATTTTCATTAAATTATGATAAGGTACTTGCAACCCTAAGTTGCAACTTGACACAACCGCGGCGAGTAATGGTACAATGTATAATACAATAGTGGCACGCCGCAATCACGAAATGCTTACTATTGTTTTTACCGCTGTTATTGCAACTGGCGAGCGGCAATAAGCGAGCACTGTTTGCTTGGCCACCATTGTACCGGGTTATTAGGGCCCGCTACTTGAGGGCTGCATCTTGTGTCTGCGTAACCTTCTGAACTGGGGCACGCGACAACCGGTTAATACAATAATACCTGTTCGGTCTAAACATTGAAAATTTTAATTCTATAAGCATTTTACATACATATCAGTTTAGTCATTTATCAATCATCTTAACAACATTATTATAACCCTAAATATGTTGGACACAACATCTTTTTGGTCCTTAGAGCCGTATTTGAACCAGCGACTTGTAGACTAGGATATAAATGCCCGATTTCTGGGACTCTTAGGTGTGGTTGTTTGAGACCATCAGTTTCCTACGTCATTTATTACGAAGAGCACTACAATTATGGGGCATCATTTATAATGTTGATGCTATAGAGCAATTGCTTCTAATGACGTATATTAAAACAGTCATATCCGAACATCCAATTAATCTGCTTCAGGTCACGATGATTTCAATAAAAATATAAGATGCTCATTAAGACTTTGTGAGCACTTACTAAAAGAAATCCGTAGTCAGTCTCAGTCACTTAAAATTACTCAAGGCTCCCAGAAATAATAAGACGATACTTAACCTCAACACAATTAGTAACAAAATGCTCAGTGTATTAGTAATATAAATGGGGATATCTGCGGACGAAAACAGAGATTTTAATGATCCCCTTATCGGCCTAACATCCTCAGGAATTTGGAGACGGGCTTAAGCAGTGTGAATTTCAAGTACGGTGACTTCTTAGCATAATGAAAAATTACATCGGAGGTATCGTTAGGTTCATCTGTGATTTTAGTCTGACGAGCTCCTTTTTTTACACATAAATGTCCCTGATCTTTCAAAGCGGTTTTTGTATGTTTAATTTAAAAAAGTTAAATAAATAAGTTATTTGAAAGTTTTATTAATTGCTAATTCCATGTTTTTGTCATAGCTCGTTTCACGTTATAATTTACCTATTCATCATCTTACACATTAACAACAAAAATATAAATATAAAATAAGATAAGTTATGGAAACTAAAAGCCGACCAAACTTAATCGAATTTTATATTCAGTCTAGCGCTATCCGTTCTGCGACTGGCAATATGCACGTGCAAATTCATTAGCAGCACTCAAAAGGTCGCCCTAAAGCACACATATAATTATATTTGTACAAACGTATGTTTGTTACTTATATTGACTAACTGTCGATGTCGACTTATTAGTATATGTGGAAAGGTCTCAAGGGAAATAGTTTACCTGGAATCATTTACCCTGTAAAGAGCAAGAGTTCCAGAGAAATACTGTACATTAAATAAATCGTTAAATGTTGTGGTATAAAGAAGTGTCTAGAATTGACGGGAAATTCGGATGCCAACCAGACGATCCACATCGTTACACCACATCAACAGAGCTATTAGGAGCATTAAACCTAATAGACACGGCTTATTCAAATAAATATATGGCACTACAGACGTCAGGACATATCAACAATTGTGGATAAACATAATTAATTATACATATGTATTAGTGTGGATTTTGTATTATGTTTAATTTAGATCTATCATATTGTTTGCTAGTATTCCGTGATATCTTAATAACATTTCTTGCAGAGTTGTTAGGCAAGAACCTTTATAATCAATCATTTACTTAGTATATTATTAAAATAACGATGTGTAAGCTTACGTTGCGAGAGTAGTCCTTGTGAGAACACGACGGGATTTGTCAAAACACGCTCCGTAAAACTCATCTCATTTATCAAATCACCGTTGTCTACATTACTGAGAGGACCCTACTGTGAGTAGGCTAGAAAGCCCATCTACACAAAACGGTACTTTGTGACGATCCTGCGCACTCTAATCGCACACAAAAATGAGCCTTAAACTTTACATTTCCATCTGCTTATTGAAAAAAAAATATTACATCTCGTCCCGGGACGGAGCTCGATCGGAAAAGTAATTTAACGCGTAAATTAAACAAATAAAATTAATGATTGCGAAAAATCGCAGCTATTTTCCAAACGAACAATATTTTAGAGACTTGGAATCTTTGTGTATTATTTAGTAGAATTGATAATGCATAAAGTAGTTGCTAACCTTTTGTAGTATTTACATAAAAGCCACATAGAAAACAAAAGAATAGTCCTTAAGATAAATATCGGTCCAAAAAGCCTTTATCTTTGAGTCACATTAAATGTTTGGTCACACATAAGCTCGCTACGAGATCAAAGGGTCGTCATAAAAGTAGTATCGGACAAAGTTTCCTAATATCTATATAAAAGATTTCCAACCGTCAATACTCGTCCCCCAATCTGATATAGTACCCTCCATAGTATTATAAATAGCCACGTCTTTCTTTTTTAAATTTGAGTATTATGCGCGCATATATAGTATGTTGGGCTCCTAATGCGTTTGTCTATCTCTATGAGTATGTATCATTTAAAACTACCTAAAAATGTTTATACATGTTGTTAAGTTATGAAAAATGCTGTGATGACCTTTAATAATAAATCCTTGGGCTTTCGATTCTGGGTTGACGTTATAAGAGTTATTCCACGCGAGCAAAGTCGGGGACAAAAAGCTAATAATCAATACGACAGGCCGCATCATCATATTCAGCTAGCATTAAAATTTTACCGCCTTTTAGTAAAGCGGATTGCCGTGAGGCAAATACGACGACCGAACCGAAAGCTCTTTCATTTGTTTAAGAGTGGCTTTACCTCCTTTAAGTGCTGTAGCATACCGGGAACACGGCTGAATAGCCGTGAGTGTTGCAGCGGGAAAGGCTTACTTAAAAACTGCTCGAGTAATTTCTATGAGAAACACGTACGTGTTCGTTGCATTCCACATTGAAATTGGGCGTCGACAAGCCATGCCGCCCGCGTCGGCGACAGGCGCCACAGCTTTTCGCATTCGTTCCAGGTTGCTTAAGCCAATTTTATCTTAGTGCTCACTACTGTTACTACACATACACACCGTTACCTGCGCGAGTTCACGGACACTCACGCTTAGGGATGTGATTAGTAGCTAAGTGATATTTATTTTATCGGCCGCCATCCGAGAGCGAGTAGTCCATTGTCTAATGGAACATTCGTTTTGCTTACGTTTTGATACCATCAAGCTTGGTAAGTAGTTAGGTATAGAAAATCTGTGATTTTATATTTTTATTACACTGATCAAGAAAATATATGTAAATTTTCGATTTAAACTGACGCGGCTTTTCCGCTTATTTAATACAAACACGCACTTAAGTAATTCTTAAGGCGGAATAAAAAATATTAGCAGCACGTCGCCGCTGGAGTTTTCACGTCGGAAACTCATATAAAAGACATTTCGCCAAGCTCGTTGCCTATCGGCGGTATTATTCAAATTAATTTAGCGCGGTGAGGTAAAAAGTGCGCGCGTTGGGAGTGCCGCCCTCATATTCATAGAGCAGCCCAAAATTAGCATCACAATGAAGTGTTAGAAGCGCGAGCGGCAAGTGCTTAATGCGACCTGCGTCTTCTCACGCGGGTATATTACATACTAATGAATTAAGTATAAAACTTGTCAGCTGCAAATTTGGTTCGGGCTTCTGTATAATTTGTGAAGATGACGATAAACTTAGCGAATCTGAATAGGTATGTTTCTTAAATATTGTTGTTAACGTTTCATGTTGGAGTTGCGTTCCAGAGCGAACAAGTTCCTCGTTATTTATGTGCCGGTACACTAGTTCTGTGGAGTTTGTGTTATGATAAGTATTACGTAGAAGCGCCACAGCTGTGCGGTGCGGTGTATTGTTTTTGGACCACCCTTTTACGCTTTCACGCCTATAAATAAATCAAAATATTCAGGAAGGGCTCGACTTTAAGGCGGCTTAGCGGAATCGTAAAATTCAACAGCGTTCGCACCGCCCCTGGGTTTATCTTTCGGTGGCGTTTCCCGTGTTTTGCTGGAATCGTAAAAGAGTATCCCAGTGTATGAATAGAAAGCAACCCTCCTTTTACCGGGGACATATGGAACAGAGCACTTTACAAGTTTAATGCTGAAAGCAGATTATCTGTTCATAAAAAATATAACATATCTGTACCGTACAAATGAACGATAAGTGAGGTCACTTTATTCTAAGTCGTTATTTATCATAAAAACTAAAATCATAAAGATGCATGCATATGTTTAGTTTAAGGACTTATTTAAGAGCTTAAGAGACTGCGATTGACTCACCATGTGTCACGTTGGCACCAAATTATCTTCGTTCAAAAGTAGGTGTCGCAACACCTCTGCCTACTTCTTTGGGGACCCTTATGAGAAGACTTGAAGATATAGTAGGTATTATTAAAGTATTTATTGAGAGTACCTCTTAGAGTTTAGAGAGAAACAAACACAGAGATACATATTTTATCATTTTGGCGTTTTCATAACTTGCAAATATCGATATGAGCTAATAAAAAGCCTTTCAAAAAACTTCCAGTTTATTCATTTGGACGTATGTACACACTTAGGTATTTAAACTTGAACTACTATATATAAGCGTGTGAGTACTTATTCACATACTCATGGTTAAATGTAGTACAATTTAAGATCTGTTAAAACATAAATCATAATTAAATAAAGAACAATTTTATGCATTAATATTAAAATTGATAGATAGCGATCTCTTGTTGGTAAATGTTTGGAATTCTAAATATCAGAGATTTATCAGCAAACACAACCAGGTATTATTACGCCAAGAAGAGAAGCGTTTTGGTCATTAATAACAATTTATTTAACACAAAGCCGCAATTTGGGTCCACGAATTCTAACCTTTGGGAAAACGTGGATTTGATATTAATCTGGGAATCGTTTGTAAATTGATTAGATAGTTTGTGATAAATTGCACAAGTTCCAGTTGCTTTGGCGGTACCTTAATTAAAATGTGTGTCTTTTTATATGCCATTTTTGTGCAGTAGCTTTAGTAGCTATTATTATTATTGACGCACATTCATAAAGAAGTATTGTCGTAATAATGCACTTAATAAAAAATTCAGAAACTAGAATTGACAAAGTACAATAACCGACTCGGAGTTGAGGTTATTTATTTCCCTATTGTATTATTTTGCTGTAAAGAATTACGTTATATAATTCATTAGATTTGTATCTCGAGGTCAATGTTTTATAGGGATCTTGTCATTTCAATACTTTGACGTTTCCACTTTCTGACACTGCCATATTTAGTCATTTTTATTGGCAGACGACAAGCAATAGACTAGTCCATCCGTTTACCGGATGAATAAAATTGTGCTATTCCTCCGATTACCGTTCGACTAGCAGCGTTCTTGGAAACTAGGCTTTCATTTATATGTTTTACACGTATGTGACATATGCGACAAAACAAACTAATTGCTTAATTAATTTTAAATAATGTGAAACGGTATGTTTTGTCTAAAATCTTATCGGAAATTGAAAAAGCCAAGTTTTTAAAATACTTTCAGTCGTGAAAACACAGAGGAAACTTTAGTTGTATAAAGTTGAGGTTTTCGAAGTTTCCCATTCAAGCGACGAGAGCCGGCCATTGTGGCTAATTCAAGGCTATAATTAAATTTGTTTACATAATATTCTATTACGGGACCAAAACTTTATTGTAATACACCGCGGGACCAACGTTCTTCTTAATATATTTTATATTTTTGACTGTATTTTGAACAGATCCAACCTGGCCATAGTTTAAAAATACCTAGCTAAAATAGCATTTACATGAAATCATATAGTAAAGAGTAATAATGGATAGAGCTGGGACTAGAACAATAACCTACGTTCAAAAACTACATCTTCAGTCAGGATTACATAAATATAACAGTATATTTGCATTAAAAATTAGTTTAGAGGACCGAAACGCTAAAGTGAATTCCGAGTAACGTAAATCAAAATTAAGATTGCACAAACCAACCACAGATTCATTTGTGAGAGCAGGGATTTTTCAGAAATTTGTAATTTAATTATCCTTGGAACTAAAGTGACCCGCCTGAGGAAAAACAACAATATTCTCGGCCAGCACTACAAAGAGGGCAGCATTTGTATTATCATTCCATTAAACAAAAGTCACCGGAGTTTCAAATGAAAACACAGAACTCATTATTCCCGGGGCAGAGAAATGATTTCAAATGTTAACAAGATTCCCCATAATACAGTTGTTCCCGAAGAGATATAAGAAAAACAAGCATTAGCTTAAAGGGCTCGCCTAGCCTCGTGTTTTCGTTTTGAAGAATTTTATTGTGTTACCCAATAATGTCTCCTTTACAATGGTTCGGTAGTCCCTCAAAGCGGTACAAGGGTAACATAGAAAAAGGAATTTATTCTACAACATATATTATTTTATAATCTCCGCTTCTATACACGCAATAGGTATATTCGAGTAGGTATCTAATTAAGTTGGCCACATTTTTTACTGATTTGTTTTTTGAATATTGAATAGTTTTCAACGCGTAACTGTTTCCTTTAACACTGCCAAACAGAAAACAAAGTACCGTGAAGTGAATATAGTACATTTTCGCGAGGGTCCTTGAGGAATTCCCATATTATATAATATGTACATTGGGGAGGATCATTCTGCTCGTTTACTGGCGCATATATCTGAGAAAGCTCGTTTATCAAATGCACAGTCATTTATTCAATGGTAGGTATATTTTAGGGCTTATATCTTGTGGAATTGCAACGACAAAAGTTATCACTATACTGACTATATATGTAATGGCTGCGGCTTTAGAAGCTTATGGTAAGCCTGTGAGGATAATAAAGAAAATAGACAACACCTCCGCTTCCGGGATTCTACATATGAAAAACATATTGTATTGTTCAAATTGCTGGGACAGAAGGCGTATGAGACATAATATATACAAATGAAAGAAAAGTAGTTCCCACTCATCACAAAATGTCTGAAAGTAAGTAAAGAAAGTCTATACACTTGGCAATAAAATTAGGCTCCTGATATTTTTAAATAAAAACTTTTACGCTGTCAACACAACACCAGGTCGGAAACGCATGAGTATATTCTCCGATGTTGCAAGCGTAAGCGAAGGTAATATTAATTTCAACTTATAGTAAAAATGTGGTATGCTACATTATAATACAAGCTGTACCCATACATATATACAAACAGCTTTTATCCCTATAGGGACTGAATTTCAAAATACTTGGAGGATGCCTATCTACACTAATATTATAAAGAGGAAAGATTTGTATTTTGTATGTAACGAATAAACTCAAAAAGTACTGGACCGATTTTAATAATTCTTTTTTCATTAGAAAGCTACATCATCACTGAGTAACATAGGCTATATATTATACTAGCTGCCCGCCCCGGCTTCACTCGGGTAGACAAAATATTTGATAAATGTCTATAGGCTCCGAAGATACTGAACCGATTTCAAAAAATCTTTCACCGTTAGAAAGCTACACTATCAGTGAGTAACATAGGCTAGCTGCCCGCCCCGGCTTTGCACGGGTAGACAAAATATTTGATATCAATGTCTACCCGTGCGAAGCCGGGGCGGGCCTTTAGTATAGTATATACACACTTTATAGAACCTGCCAAGTTCCAAGTTTTAAAACTTTCTACCTATTATCTGAAATTTCGTGATGAGAGTGAGGTTGTATTTTGCTTTAACGAAACGGCATTAATAAAGCAATATTATGAAAATAAATATGCAGCGATATTTAACACTATTTGAAACTTTTAACTATTTTAAACTTACGCTTAAGCGAACAATCAAAAGAATTACTTAAAACATGGTTTAGGTACAGAACAAAGCAATAAAGTGAATTTAAACTTCGAGGCTCGCAGCGTGCATCGGTACTGATTTAATTTAATACATTCCCATGCGGAATTTGGAAGCAGATCTCCTAACAACTGGCCTCTAACTTTATTCCCTGCATGCTTCAATTCATTTGTACACAATGCGAGAGGTATTTGTATGAAATTCACGTTCATTTACAGAAATGTTTGTTAAGTAGGATTGGACTTGAAAGTAACTTTATACCACAGAACAGTAAGGCTTATACCATCAAAACTGTCGGGAACTATATAGCAGCCAACGTAGATTAAGAAATCTTCCACCGCAACTGGCTATGAACTCAGTTGTCATAGCAACCGGAAGAAAAATATTTGGTTAATACGCTTAAATCTATTCCTCTTCAACGTTTCGGTTTTAATTACGGTGGAGTTTTGGAGGATCTGTCAATGTAACCTTAAAATTGGAATGTCGATGAAAATCAATGCAAAGCGCGCCATTAACACAACATCTACAACGCTAGGTGTGGTGCAGTGTCTTCTGTATCAGGCGAATTATTGTGTTTGGGTTGAGTCTGATTTTTTTATACCACACAAGATGGCACACAAGCATACGGTCCATCTGATGGTAAGCAGTCACCGTAGCCTTTTGTTGATGAGGACTCACTGTGTTAGCAGCATTACTGCTAGCGCAGCGTATCCTCGTGGAACCCTGGCAACCTTACTCACCACAGAAACACAACACTATATAAAAGGTAGGGCTTCTGTAAGGTGGAGGTGGAGGTACAGTCCCCAGTCGGGCGACTCCAATACAAATGGGAAAACCACGGGAGATCCCAATTGGGCGAATTGGGATACCTCTCTCTGAATTCTTGGTATATTTGCATCATGATCATCATCCACAGCCTTTATTATCCTACTGCTGGGTATATATTCTGTCAGCCATCTAGTAGCCATAGTAGAAGCTTTTCTTATAAAATCCAAATATTATTTATTTGTTAACGTTATCTCCGTCCACCTTTGACCCTATATCGTGAGGTCACGAGCTAACTGCTGAGGCGAATGCAACTATGAATATCTTATATGTATCGTAGATGTATCTATAATCGATGGTATAACCGATTTAAACTTTGCCTAAGCATAGCACTTCAACGGACGAATAAAGAGGAAGCGATATCCAGCGGAATGACACCTCGAAAATTCTGGTTTTAAGGGTTCCTATGGCATTATAATTTCCGCATGGACGAAGTCACGACAGTCCTCTAGTACTTTATATAAAGGTTTAGTATTTCCAGTGACGGACAGTGTTCAAACGTACCTACCTATTGTTCAGCTGCCTTTGACGTTATCCGTTTGGAATAGATTATGCGTGTGCGGTGATACGGAAGCCGAATATTTCAGCCATTTGTATTTGGCAATGAGTTTCGAATTTCAAACCAGAAATATTCCTGGATCCAAATGAGTTATATATACAGTTTGCGTTACTCCACCTAAAATGTGCAAGTATATTTAATTTAACTCATTTATGCCATTGTTATGCCATTTCAATGAACTCTGGTAAATATAAATTCCACTGCTCAATTACTAGTTAGTGATGTAGTATGACAAACATCAAATACATTACGCGAGTATTTATTTTTTTACTTAGTATTCTTAATTTTATCTTAAGTAGAAAATTATTTCATGCCGAATTATAAAAACTACCACAACAGCAGCAATATCTGAGTAAAAAGTAATTTTGCACAGTAAAATTTCGTCAAAATCGAAATATTTATACTTCAATAAATTATAAGGTGACAGACTCGGTCCAGAGTAATGTCACAATTGTATAAAGTATTCGGAATCTTAAAAGTACCGCGAAGGAAAGTTCATTTTTATTTATTTCTGCTATTCGTTAAAGGCCTCGTAAAGTTAATAAAGGGATTTTTGTAACAAGCAGGCAGGTTCGAGATAAGCCCAACCTCGGGAATCTTTTAAAACGTCGTTAAAACAAACCCCTGCCGGGTGCAGACAAATGCCCAACAGCCTAATTGTTGACGAAAAATATTCTCGATGCAAATTCGCACTCTTTACAGCCCATTCCAAATTTGTACTCGACCCAAAAGAAGTTAACGTAATTAGCCTCGAAAGGGTTGATTCTAGTAAGCTCCGCGCGAGATGTAATCGTGCCCAAATGTGCTACTTCTCGTGTCGGGTTTGATTTGTTTGTAGTTGTCCGCTTACTTTATTCGTTGTAATTGTGTTAAGTTTATGTACTCTATGACGCACGGTAATCTATTTTGTCATGCTATTTAACTATCATTACTTAATATTTATTTTATACTTATCTAAGTT
This sequence comes from Falcaria lacertinaria, assembly GCA_951449985.1. Classification (NCBI taxonomy): domain Eukaryota; kingdom Metazoa; phylum Arthropoda; class Insecta; order Lepidoptera; family Drepanidae; genus Falcaria; species Falcaria lacertinaria. Next base: position 4,188,948 of record OX602113.1, on the reverse strand, counting down.
AGTTAAACGGGTATTCAAAACGCATTTGCCAAAAGTTGACTTCCGATTTTGACGTTCTCGTTTAAAGGACTCCATGGGTTAAATCACTTCAAATATTATCTCGAAAACGGGCTTTTATAAAAGTTAAATATCAATTTCGGTGGTTATTAACACGTAAGACCCTCTCAGCATTATGCTAATTAGGTAACAGAGCATAAACAAATGAGTAACGTGTGTATACATAACACCTTGACAAATATTAATCCCTTCGCCCAAAGAGGCACTTCACCTTCTCAAAATTTTAGTGCGCCATAAAGAGTAGGTATGATGCAACATTTTATCTTAAAAGCTAATGCTGCCATTATTTTAAAGCACAATTTTTCATTATAAAAACAAGAGAGAGATCAAGTTAATTCGGTATATAGTGTTACAGAAAATGAGCTCGGTGCGACAACGCTTTGAGGCTACAGCAACTAAACCAAATAATGGCTTATAGACACTAGGTCCATAATTCACAGACTTGTAACTTTCAATATTTATCATTCATTATTAATTCAGGATTGATTAAATATGTCTAGTATTTTTGCTTGGGTTTCGTCGGGTACGGAATGTCTTGTCTGTAACATTATTGAGATTGCCTTGTTATTAATGTTTAATTACATTCTTCAGCAATGCAGCTCTGTTGGTCTTGCTCGGGCCTTCAATTTGGATTCCTATGTAATGGAGCGTAATGAATAGCCACTTTCTCTAGGTAAGGTTAAGAGAGACTAGACTCGTCAATTACTCGAACAAAATGCATCTTGTGTGTGTTGGCAAAGAGCTATTAAATGACACGCGCGATGGTATAAATTACTCTTGTTTTGACTCTCTTTCGACTTAGCTCCACTTTGCAAACAAAGTATAAATTTAAACTAGTAATTCACCTTTAAAATATGTATAACATTTGAGAGTAAGATGACGTAATGAATACCTATGTCTTTATATCTTTGTAATGCAGCGGGGCGATGGATAAGATATCTCTTATATTTTTAATAATTATAATATAATTCATAAACTAGATAAGAAGTGAAAAAATATTTTTTCTAAAATGAACTCGGCGCCACTCGCATATTTTAAGATAAAAAAAATGTATCGAAATTTCGTTTAATGCCTTGCTACGCTTCCGCACCGCCCTTAGATTTGTGTTTACTGTAAGGGCGCCGGACGCGCGCTCCGTCTCTAATTTCGTGGAAATAATTGGCGGTCATCAAGGGATATGTCGTTGATCGATAAAGATATTAACACCATATTATATCTTCGACCCCTCCCCTACCCCTTTACCTATTTTTGGTAGTGTAACAAAATTATTTCGCCAATATTTCGTATTGACGTGACAGTCTTTCACTGCCGTTTGCGATCAATAATGTAAAAATTTAAATTTTATTGAATTTCCCTGCCCTAGTACAGTTCATTTAATTAGATAGAACCTATGTGTGATTCGATCGTAAGGTTAATAAACCTTACGATCGAATTCGGTTCCTCTAAGTCTCTAAAGTAGGTATGCCCAACACATTAATGCCTTACCGCAGATATTGTATGTAATTTAGTTTCAATTAGTTGTGCATAGGACAATATAACACCAAAGCGTCGAGACGCTTCTTTTAATTGGTCCCTATAGGATCTTGAGCGCTCATTGGGCTCTCCTCACTAAAGACAAAGGTCCATGGTCCTTGCAATCGGATCCGCCGCTCGCCCTCTCGGTAATTTTCTCGTTAACGGAATGAATAAAACATTTCATTCCTTACCTTTCTTTTGTAATTGTTAATGGTTGATGGGTTTTGGAAATTTATGTTCGGTTTCTTCCATCGACCTTGTTTTGTAGCGGCTCGTTTGTTTGTCAGGTTATAAGTTATGGCATCGCCGTTTAGAATTTAAGTGCCTACATGCCCTTTTAATTGATCGGTGAAAGCAATTCGACTTATATTAGAAAACAAAACATCTTGCACTTGAAAAGAGCCCCAGCGCCTGTTATTCAATGTCGTTTTTATCAACACAAACGGGTGTGCGTTTTGATATCGAGCGCTCGAAAATAATAAAAAGGGTATCACGATCGACAATTTGCAAAGAAAAATACATGACGATAAAAATGTGGCTGTAACGAGAGCCTCAAAATGGCTCGTAAGCAATGAAACAGCGCAATTTCATGAGAAAGGCGGCCCGCAAATAAACCAAAGCGGAGCACATTCCCGCCTCCATAAAACGCAGACTAAAATAAATGAAGCAGACTCGGTTCTTTAAAAAATCAGCCGACGACAACAGCAAACCTCCGCGAAAAATCTAAAATGTCTAGTGTGAGACGGAATACCAGTGTTGGAATTTTCATAACTGGCGTGCGGCGTCGGCGGCCGTCCAGGCGTTCCAGGTGAAGGATACCGAATTTATATCGGGAGGCGCGTGCAGACGCCGATCGTGGTCCCCGAGAATCCCACCACTGTAGTTTATTAGGTTCGGTGCGCGCCCGCCCGCCGCCTCCCGCGAAATATGTCTGCGGCCCTCCGACGACAATAAACACACTACGCTGCCCACATGAAAGGCTTTATTTCGCCAGGTGTCATGTTCATGTATGGGCATAAAACGTAAACGCGTCCATTTTATGTTATTAACATTGCGAGCGAGGAATTGTGCTTCCGAAATATTGCGCTTTACTTAATCATAATGATATACCTAAATAGATAATGTTCGAATGTGAAGAATCTTATTAATCCAACAATTGATTCGTATAGCTTTTAACAAGAAGGGAGTCAGGAGCCAAGTGCAGGATATTGTGGGCACGCCCCACGCGAAGATTACGTGAGTTTTTCATATAAAGCCATTCAGCCAATTTCCTCATATCCTACACAGAGCATAATAAGGGAGGCTTTTGTAAAGAAAAGAGGTGCCTGCACCTACAATGCGTAGGAACTGTATATGTACCTACGATGAAAAGGGTACGGGGGCGATACTCGGTGCTCACAGATCGGGTAACTTAAGATATTTAGGAAGCTGGCGATGTGAACAAATTGCTACTTTTTACTGTGTCAACGAGTTCTCGGCACTAAATCTAGTTTGATATTCAATTTGCAATGAATCAGGGATAAAAGAGCTCACATAAAAGTTACGCGTGCATACTTACGCTCTTTGCAGTGCGTATAATATTTTAGATGATATTTACCTGCAACAAAAACATCAAAATTATTACATACGTTTATTTGGTGAGAGTGACAGTGAGGTACATAAACAACAAGAAACAATTCAATGTTCACCCAGGTAACTTATTACCACTTAACGTATAATAATCACATGATATGAGATGCGCTTAGCAAAGTCCTTTGTAATATGGGGCCTTGTAGCTTGAACTAAATGAGTATTATTATCATACTAAATGGTGATACCGCGATTCGAACGATAGTCGACAAATTTACTCTGAGCATTTGGACCACCAAGTTAATTTTTACGACCGCGACCTTTTTTAGTGTGTTTTAGAAAGTTTTTCGAAACCCTAAAATTGTGTAAGTTGTGTCTGACAAATAAACACTAAGCGTACGGAATTCTATGAATCAAGTGTAAATTACATGATTGTAAAATTACCTATACAAAACATTTCCTTAAGCCTAGTAGGCCGTGTCCTTATTACGAGATATTTTATTCTCCAAATTATACGAATATGAGCAATAACAGAGAGCAGCTGATGTTGACAGCGGCTGCTGCGGTCGCCCTGCCTTGCCATTTTACGTAGCCATGGACTATTGTCATAATACACATGTAAATATAAGGAATTTTGTAAATATTACGAATAAGGAAATGCGCTATGTAATCATTGCCAATTAATGTTAGGTATTTTTACGCATAGTAATTGCTAAAATAAAAATTCATTATTTGGTTTAGTACTTGAGGGATCACGGTTATTTACCCTTTATTGTATTATACCATTTATGACCCTTCAAGCGCCCACTTAACCAGTAACACTTCACCAGTGTGGGACACGATAACGCTAGGTTGACTGAATATATAACATTTTGATAGGTACCTTTTATATGTAGGTATCTCTGAAACCACAAAACCGATTCAAACATTAATTCACTCATGAAATGCTACACTGTCCCTGATATCATCGGCAATATTATTTTCCTATTTCGCCATAGACGAAGTCACGGTCAAAACCTATTATTTAATATATTAAAAGCTTAGGATATTCAAATGAGAAAGATATTTGATAGATAGCTATAAAGTGTCGGATCCTAAATGTCAAGTTTACGCTGTATGTCCCAAAGCCATCTAATATTATATATCGTTCATATTTTCAAACATTCTAAAAAACTGTCTTACCTAAACGTATTTGTGAAGTAATGCCAGCACTAGCGGCATTGAAAACGCCATTGCTATAAGCACTAATAAGTAATAAATAGTTACAGACGCGCGGCCTGAAGAAACAGTTACTACGTGGGACTTTTTACCGTCGATGGTTGTGGCTGTATCTACAAGCTCATAGTAGATAATATACTTCCTACAACTACCAGCGAACGGAATAGGGCCATAAACAATAACGACACTGGCGGATGATAGTTAAGTTAATTTTTTTTTAATTTAGATCGATTTATCGCGCGGCTAGGAATTAATAATGGATGTTTTTTTGACATTGAAGCATTAAGTCAAATTGAAAAACAAAAAGTTACTTCGTACATATTATATTTACGTGAACTTAGTCACATGTGAACTCAATTATAACGAATTAAGTTTTTATCTTCATCCTTTTCAGGCATAATTTTTACAGGCTTTGCAACGTCCACTGTTCTATATATCTAATTTATCAAACAAGTAAATGCATCGGTACCTACTGTGTACGTAAGGCAACCAGGTAGCTTTAATATCAAGCAACTATTCCGCGATACAATGGCACTTACACCAGTTTACGAACGATGTAAAACATGGACACAGCACATTTACGAGTGTCACTTAACATATACGAAACGCCATAAACTGTGAAAGTACCAAAAACTAACACACAGCGACATAAACTATGGCCATTTCGTAGTTCGTTAGCTGATTGGATCGTAATGTATCACATATAATCAAATAACAGTCGTGTCGTGTAAGAATTCTGAGTTTTAGGTGTTGTTTTACGTACGTACTATGCACAAAGCGATGGCAGGACTTTGATACGCCAAGGGTTCGCTCTATAAACATTCGCGTATGTAAATTACGCATCGCGCTCATTTTGACGCTCATTCTGTGGGTTATTTTTATTTAATTCTAGGCAGGTGCGCCACGGCCGTGTTTCAGCCAATATTTTTGCACGATTACCATGCTGATGAAAAGCCAACATCCGAACACAGCCAACGCACGCGTTTATACCTACATAGTTTTAATTTCACGTTAAACGATTTCTTTGAGATACGTTCGCAATGCAAACATGACTTTTGAATGGAACGCCAACATGCCAGCGGGTAAGTTGAATTTCCGCTTCAACCTCCCTATATTAGAAACACCACAACAATAAACCAATAAAATCGATAGCTTTCTGCGGTGGAACCAATAAGGAGATCCTGATCTTGGCTTTCCCCAATAAATATATCGAGATGAGAGCAAGATAAACATATCGAAGCGAGCGAGGTTTAAAATATGCAGCCTTCCGCGCTTCGTGAAATTCGTGTAAACAAGTGTAGCGGCCGACTGCGGATAAATCTTCCGCCGTTATTGTATTCATATCGTGCCAGAGCCGGCACTGCCATCCTTATGTGCCTATCGGTTAAGCGGCACGGAAATTAAAGAAATACATTATTTTTTAAGACAAAATAAACACTCGCTGTGATTCTACTAAAGGTTGTATCTTATGGGACACCACAGTCACCACCATTATTTCCAATCATAAACTAGCTATATTAAACCCAACATTAAATGCATAAAATCTATATTTGGGTCTATCGAATTACATCAAAAACCGTAGTAGCTGAAGACGAGCTAAGTTATCGGATTTTTAGCAATAACAATAAAATAAATTAAGTCACGCGTAGAATTTTATTTAGCGTTTTCATTGGGTTATACATAGACTTATTATTACATCGTTGTATTGATGATAGCACACGATTTCAGGAAATTCAACGCTTATAACAACATACAACGCAACAACATACCGAACGAAAAAAAAAACCCGTAAACCGTACCCATATTTGCTCAGTCCGGGAATCAATCCTAGACCTAGGGTCGCCAGGAAAATTGCTTAACCTTTAAACCAGGCTGGTTATCAGGATTTACACATTATCTCTTTGGTAAGGAGCACTGTTTTGAATTTCTGATCCTCGCCGTCTGCCGATTTGTACTATCTTAAGAATACTCCGTAAGAAATAAAAGCGTCTATATTCAACAAACATAGGTCTTTGCCCTAACCCTGATTTATCACAATCCCGATTTAACACCAGTGTAATTGATTCCATTTACCGAGTAAACACATACGCTATTATTCCAGTTTATTTTCAGCATACCCACGTAGAAGGTAAAGATCAACGTTCTAAGATGTACGTTCTAATTTCTATGTTTGAAGTTACCAGGCGCTATTTTGATTGAAACAATAAATACAGGGCGATTAAATACGAAGTAAGAACAATGGTATATATAAATATATATATATATATATATACATATAATTTATGGCTTATGTTTTCAGCTAACTTTCAGCCAGAGTGTAGATGATTTTCGGTAAATAAAATCTTTGACTAACGTAAAAAATAATAAAATTCTCATCACTGCAAAAAAAACGATAAACTATGTAGTAGCTCACATTTGATAATATACAGCCGGTATGCTCATGTGCAACATAAGCATTATAAAAAAAATGCGGCGTGTAATTTTGTTCATTTATGGTGAAGTCACATAATTTTAGACCGTTAAAAGATCTTAAAATTATTCCAAACAAATCAAATTGTTCAATAAACACACAACAGAACAAATTGACTGATAGACAATCGGTAGTAAAATGGTCAATACGGATAAAATAAAAATATGTCGCATGAAACAAAATTTATATGCAAATACCGAAGCGAATGCTCATCCAGCGAAAGTTAAACTATCGGGATAAAAGTTGCAAACATGTTCATTTGAGTGAATAAAAATGATCATTGCTAGCGAGAGAGAGCTGTGTAGATTGTACGTAGCTGTGACGATTCTACAACGTATTTAGTAAAGTACTCGAGTTTTGCGACTCGTCAAACTCGATAGAAGGTACCTATGAGTTGATAGCATAAGAATATTTTTTGGTTAAAGTTGATAGAATAGTATATTGTTACTAATCATGTTGTATGTGGACATTGGACAATATTATTTCACGTAAATTCCGGTACAGAATAAATTGCGAGGTTTTGATATGGTTTTCAAATTTACAGCCGTTTTTAGTAGTATTCTGCTCGTTGAACTACTACTAATACAACAAACTTTCTTTTTTTTGTTCGTTACATTTCGACCCACCTGAAAGCAACTACGAATATAGACGTTTGCAACAATTGGAGGTTTTCGTACTTGTACGTTAGCGAAATTTTGTTGAGAAGTCTCGCAGAATCCTTACAAATAAATTAAAGTAATGAAATTTGGTTGCGATCTCCATAAAATGAAGGTGGGTGAGCAAGTCCGTTTAGAAGATGCCGTTGTACTGTGAGTATCTAGTCGTAAGTAGTAATTTTATTAGATTTTTTAATGATAGCGGTAATGCATTTTAACCTTACAAGGTTGCTATTTAAGCTACTTAAATTGGTAGCCATATAAGTTTCAATCAAATGTGTAACCCACTGGTGGTCGACCAGTGGGTTAATCTGCGAAAAGCGGATTGTACAAAAAACACGATATTATAGATTCGGAGAGCAACGAGAACAAAATCCGGTATAGCGAGCGGAAGTCAGCCCGGCAAGTAATATATATTTAATTGATGCATACAGCGGCCGATGTGTTGAGCAAACATTTACGCATTTATTCGAACGATGACAGCCTTTGTTAGCCGGTTTTAACTCCAAACATTAATTGGTGGAAAAGTGTGCAATTCGCATGTTTAAACTTTCAGTTGATGTAAATATTAACTCAGTAATTATGAGGGCGTTGATTGCGAATCGCGATAGTTCATTTTTGGAAACTTTGTTTGACGAGCAATGTTTCCGCTACGTTCGCATATGCATAACAATCATTTAAAACATCTTTTAGTTCAATGTAACGTGAAACCTGTTCTGAAAAACAATTTTGACTAGTTTAGTTTCTATATTCAAAAGAATATATTAAATCTCATAGCTGAAATAAACCTGTTAGGGATTATATGAATGCGAATTCCCATTTGCTATTCAAAGCGCGAAAAATATAATCTCTCACCTGAAAGGCGTAAAAATTGCAGCTAGTTGGCAGTATCGAGGTAACCTGTAATCGTAGCATATGCGTGTGTGCCCGGCAATACAATCATTTTTAATTTCCGCCGTAGGGGCGTCAGTGCACTGAATACCAATTACCACAGTAACTGCTAAGCATGTGGAATGCGAAGCTTAGCTCTCGGCTAGTAGGATTTGTGTACCTACAAATACTACAAATACTGTGTGAATCAATTGGACTCCAGGCATGCGGTTCTGTTTCAATCACGTTTCATTAGTGAACGTCAAAAGTCAAAGGTGCAAAACTACTGGAATACGGTACTAGTCCTAAGTCCTTTATTTCAATGTATAACCATTTGGAAAACTTTTCCAATATCCTGTGACGAATATAATTGACGGAAACAATACATCCTAATAATGGGACAATACTGACAAAATTTGAAGAAAAGTAAATAAAAGCCTCAGACATAAATAACTGTTAAGTGTCTATTTATAACTGGGAATTCGCTTCTCAATCATCAAAAAAAGTTCAAGAGTTCTAATGTAGAAAATTGTGATGTTATTTATGAATTTCCTATTTAGTACTTTTTAACATTTCAGTTTAGTGACCCCGGGCGCTATATTCTAAATCTGCGGATTATTCAGATTACAGAAATCCTGAAGAAGATATTGCAAATTCAATTCGCCATCCATTTCCAGGGTTAATTCTGGGCTATATGCAGTATTACTAGCATGCTACAGTAGTCACGTAACCGGGATAATTATCCTGGAACAGGCAAGACATGGCCCCGAGATGAGCTCTGAGGTAACACTACTTTATAACTTTCTGTACTAATCTTATAAAGAGGTACATTTTGTTTGTATGTAATAATCTCTGAAACTACGCAACCGAATAAAAACACTTTCTCTAACGGAAAGCTGCATTATCCGTGAGGTTCCTCTGAGATTTAAGCTCAACGCGGACCTAGTCGCGGGTAGAATCTAGTGCGCTATATATTATATTCGAGCGCCGCTTATGAGCGCACAATTGCATACAACCTGGGAAACGAAAACGCTAAAGTGAATATTGCTACGCCGGCGAAGTCGCAGGTAAAACGCTAGTTTTCCATTTACGCTGATACCGACTTAGAACTGTTTGTTGTAGGGTTTGATATCATTAGTTAATTATTCGAAATGACAGTGCCGGCGTAGTTTCATATAATTTATCCTTTATTTGTACTAAAGCGGCGACCAGCTGGCTAGACACTGGTACAAGTTTTTACGGCATAGTCGCTGGGAATATAGTTAGTACATTAACGTTTATTGCCAACCAGTTTCGCTATTGCCGCTAAAATTTTAAATTGGTATACAAACAGAGCCACGATCGGGCTGATAGCGAGTGTGAGCCAGTCCTGACCAACTTTCGTATCTGGTTCAATCGCTTTTCAATACTGCTTTGTGCTCATTATATTGTTTGATACTGCGTTATGAATAAGGGCAAAGTTATAGAGTTCATCGATACTTTGTAAAGTAGATTAAAAGTATTCATTGTCTCTAAAATTGCTGTCTTTAGACCTTACAGATTGTATGTTTGTAAGAGAATACTTGAAAGCAATTGAATATAAGAAACTGCTATACTTCCCACGGGATACGGGATTGTTCTCTTTCGTTTGTTACCAAATTAGAATCGCGAGAAGACCGCTAGTTTGCAAGTTATTAATAAAGGAATATTCATCCTTTCGTGATAATAAATGCGTATTTCCGTTTTCCACTTCCTAGGAAAGCTTTGTACGGAATATTGTACTTTGTAGGCTGCACACGACATTTTATAGTATTTTATGTGCATGGGACATCGGGCCAGTTGGAGCGGTATCAATTTCCGGACATCCACTGCCATTTGATTTATGTGTGCGATGAGTTTTTTTAAAAACAACACAACCGGTTTGTTCGCGAAGCTGAAAACCCGGATCAAAAAACTGTTTCAAACAAAAACGAAGAGGAGGTAGTGATTATTTGATGCGACGCTTCATACTCGTATGTTGCAGTTGCAAAGTTCATTTGAAACTTAAAAAAGCCAAGTATGGAAAAATCTGATTATAGAGTAGTAATATTTTTAATATGATGATACCGCCTGATTCAATTTCGTTTATTAAATAAATGTTACAAAATAAAAATACTCTTTATTTTTCACAAGGACGAGATTAGTAGATAATGCGATTTGTACTACCAGCTCTGCTTGTGCTGAGGTGAATAAATAAATAAATAATAATAAATAAATAAAGTGGTGTTGGTGGTATACGGAGTGACATTATAAGATCGCAATTCAGTTTAGGAACAAATAATAGGTACACAAAATTTCAGTGACTATTTATTTTGAGTGTAAGGCGAAAAATCACAAAATCAAAATTCATTTATTCAGTTTCGGCCCTAATAATGCACTTATGAAGAACTAAATTACCATTACCACAAATAAACGTTCCACAGTGTATACAATTTTCTTTGCTTCTTAAATATAGATAGTAATCATTGATCATCTGCGTATTACCTGCATTACGAAGACGAACAGGTAAGAGCCCGCAACATGGGACGATGACTTGCGTCAAACGACACGAAGGTAGTTCGAGTATACCTATGTGATACATTCACAAAAGTGCTTCCGACCTTAATATTGTTAGGAAACAGTAACCTCTTAGGTGTTGGCAGGCAATGTAACCATTCAGTGATTAATGCTGGCTGGATGACACGGCTAACACGCGCGTGCCATAAGTTTTCTGTACCTTCCCTCCTTCTACCTTCATTGAAATAACGTAGAATAATTTGTCCTCATACAATGATATTTGACTCTTGGTATCAAGTACTCAGTTTGCAGTGGCCCTCTACTCCAACTAATTTAAACAAAGCTAATGATTCCAAGTGATCTACATTATTATTATTATTAACCAAATTCATGATCCGATCGGTACGCCGCACAGAGAAGCGGGTCCGAAATGTGCACAGATTATTATGTACTAAAAACCTAGTATAATAAATTAGTACGGAACTGCGTGTTATTTGTGAATATCGTTAGTCTAGTGTTGTGTGTCAGAGAAGATATTTTAATTACAAAACACGGTTTGAAACCCAAAAAACAGTATAATGAAGCTACAAATAGTTTGTATCATTTCTTGGATATAAAAATCCACGAGAAAAAGCGATCCAACACGAGTACAATGGCCACGTAAAGTCTATTATGTTTCAATTGTATCCGCTGATTGATCGATTGACCGCCGATTTGAGCAGTATTGTACGCGGTATGAAACATTTTTGTAAGCTCAGTTAAACATTTTATATTGGAAATATTCGACTGTCGATAATGACTGAAGTGATAAATTAACATTAAATTGGCGGATATTGTGCTAAATACACACGTTAAAATTAATGCAAAATATTATTTCTAATCTATCTACAAACGGGAACTTGTTAAAAAATAAAACAACGTTATATAACTCAATTTAAAATCTACGTTTAGATTTTTTACCTTGTTGTACGCCATTGCAGTAACCAATAAGTAAAGTAATCTATTGAATATAATCTGGGGTTAAAGTATAAATGTTGCGTCCCGAAATAAAATTTACGTTTATTCCTTAGCAGAAACACTAATAGCAAGTTTATTATCTACTCTGAGCCATAATAAAGGTAGTGGCGTTGAAAAAGTGCCATCTATCGAATTGTAATAACGACGAGACTATCCGTGAAAATGAAACAAAAGAATATATGTAATCGTTTTCCACTATGCAATATTGCATGTAGCTCAACTATAAAATTACGTTTAGATATTCATACATGCCTTTGTATAAATACGATGAAACCAACTAGTCTGGATTTCGCGATGAAGTGATTCACTTGCCGAGCATAACTGTGAGTCTAACAACCCACACAGAAAAAAATAATGTTTGACCAGTACCTACTTACCTCACGTCGTCACAAAATTACAATAACCTTACAACTCTGCCTACCTTAGGGCATCTGACTGCCTACTAACTGCTCCTACATATACCATATGAATTCATATTTACCATAAAACAACAAAAAGTACTAAAACAAAGCAATAATAATATTGTCAACCCTGTTTATAAGTAAAAATACTGTACCTACCGCACTAAATGATCTGATAAATTCGAGGAGCTTAGCAAGCTTGCAATGCTTAAGTTCTTTGTCGGACACTACAATAATTCTCATTGTAAAACTGTTAAAGGAAAGGAGTAATTCATTTGCATAAATACCTCATTGTTTACACCGTGTCTGCAATCTCTTTCATCGTGAACATACCGGAGTCTCGAAAGCATTTCACTAAGACTAAACACCATTTTGAACAACAGTTAACACTACGTATATAACAAAGCTGCGAACTGAATGAAGAAAATAGACATGAACGAAGAAATAAATCGAAGCATGCAGCAAGAACAAAGAATTACAACACAATGGTTTGTAGTGGAGTGACGTTTGACAAAAAATTTATCATAATTACCCTCCGATCAAAATGTCAATTGCTTCCTTTTTTAATGTGGGTAAAATATAGGTGACGTATAATTGCCAGCAATTAAAATATAAACCAGAAAGGAATACTGAGTTTTTGTTGACGGCCAGTAATAATTTTATTGTAGAAAATTAGGAACGATATTTTTTTAAATAATCAAATTGTATGAGCCATAACCAGCCAGTATTTTCACTTAAATATTATTTAGAGGTCTTCTTTAATTAAGGTTTTAGTTTTTAATTTAAATGGTTGATTGTCATTAAAATATACCGTCGGTTCTCAGTTCGACAATTAATCAAGTGAATCTAGACATCGTCTTTGTAGAAGTCGGTTAAAAATCTTCAGATGTGATGTCGTATGTAGTCTAGGTACGTACATACATAACAATCAGAACGGAAACTGTAGCTTGCGCCTCGCCGGAGCAGAGGTGTCAAACGACAAATTTCACAGCGATCTTCTCTGAACTTCCCGCTATACGTGCTGCTGACATTTTGTACCTTTAGGCAAGAATATGTTTATTCTTATTTTGAACTTGAATAAGCAATTGGCGTCTAGATATCGTAGTATTGAGACTTTTTGAAATTGTGTTTAGTTTTTAACAAGCAGTGAGTTTTTAGTTCATCTTATTTCAATGTCATAATAACTTAAACTTTAAATGTATCTTATTACTTAGGTATTTGATTATAATATTGAATTTAGAATTGCATACCAATAAAATAAATCTGTAAAATATCTGTATGCTCTTAAATGACATGTTTCGGGATAAATACTTATATTGATAGTTTAAAGGACGTTTCTTAAAGTTATAGACGCCATATAATTTTTAAATCTACCTTTAATACCGTGATAATTTAATAACGAATCCTGCGCATCGAAAAAACCTGTAGTCATAGCCAAAGATACGTGCTTATATTATCTTTGGTCAAAGAAAGGTAAATAATACTATCTGCATTTTAACCTAAATGTTTGTCAATATTGAATTATGTAGTTGCTAATTCACATTCGGTAGCATTGTTCTGGAATATGTGGTAAAGCGATGGGATTACATTCCGATTGCAGACGCATCTGTCCGCTAATGAACGGTACGTGCATTCCCTGCCTATTGCAGACGAGGCACCTGACACCTCCGGGGCTATGGGTGCCTGGTACTTTGTTAGCTGTGGATGCCTGTTAACCGACTTTTAAGGAAAAGGAGGCTTTAATGCAATTTAGGATTTTAAATATCAACACCAGCCCTAGATTGATTAAGAATCAATTTATTTGTCAACAGAATTTTTTATTCCATTTAAATTCATGAATAGGCGCCGAAAATCCATCAGGTGTTATGCAAGAGGATGTTAAAAATATATGTACAATCACAATTTATTAAACTTACTAGACTGACATGGATTTGGCTTTAAGATTTTATTGTAGAAAGGAATTGATTTAAGAACACATAAGATGTTGAAAAGAAAAATACACCCTTTGAATTCCTTTCTCAGACATAAATATTTATTCTCATTACAAAACCAGCCTACACACAAGGGATACGCGGACGTTCCCAATACTTCGTAACCCATATTACATACGCTTTTTTACCAAAGCCTCGGGCAATACCAACACACCCGTACCTAAGGAGGACCATTCAACGAACGAAATATTTAGAGATAAATAAATATATGTTCGGAAGTCAACACTATTCCCTTTATGCGGTGGACTTTACGGTTACTAGGCATTTAAGTAACGCAGTGATATTATTAGCTAGACAAAAATATATTTGAATACAAAAAAAAATAAGCCGCAATAAGATAATCAGTATGCTTTAATTATTTTCGAAGTTCGTGCAAAGGACAACGAATTAAAAAAACTAAAAAGTACGACACCGATATTGTGTAATAATTATCAGAATTATTTTATGTTTAAGATTGTACTTTGATTTTGACAGTTGAATCTTTCGACTATATTTAAAGTTCGAGAGACTAAACAACTAATGAACAAAATAACAAAAAGAAAAACTAATGGAAAAAAAACGAAGGAGAAAAAGAAGTAAAACAACTTAATAAAGTCATTACAAATGTATAAGTCTATTAACTAAGACAGACACAACAACGTCAGCCCAATATCATTAGGCTGGGCTTCCAGCTAGCTTACGATAGATAGGTAAATTTACTTAAGTATTCATGGCCTGATGAATAAAGGACAATGAGACAGACGATACGAGATCGAATCAAGCCAGATTTCAATGAACGAAATAAGTTACAGTATTTATCTTATTAAGCTCACGAAATTCCATAGTCAAGTCTAGTTCACGAACAAACAAGAATCTTGGCGTCAAACATACTGTAACATCCACATGTAACTTCATAGATTTACCAAAAAAGAAACGTACGGTTAAATATTCACAATGTGATGTTTACTCATATTTCATACATAAATTTTGCACATGCGTTTGTACAACAAAGCACGCGAAAGCCTCTTTAAATATTCCTTTCCTTCATAATCAAAGTGCTGCGTTTGTAAGATAAGAATTCCCAACGCGCCTGAACGTCGACTGTGTATGGCACAATCGTTATGGGATGAACGAAAATTATTTCACTCAGCTATTTATCAAAATTCTTCGCACGAGCGAGCGATGCTCGATTTTACAATCCGCTACTCCCAAACGCTGGCAGCCAGGTACGTAATTTATGCCTCTAAGCTGTTGCCATAAGAATAATTAAGATGAGAAGACAAGGCACTGAGTGCCTCACGATGGAGCAACACCTGTGTTCATTAAACGTAAAAAAAAACATGAAAAGACATGCGTCAGTGAACACCTTATTAAAATAATTTAATTGCGGACAAAATGTACGACTTTGTCAGACACAGAATTTGTTTGATTCTCGGGTAGCTGCCTCTGCGTAAAAATTGACATATAAAGAACCCGCAATTGGCGCACGGATGTGTTTTAATCATATACAAATAAAAACTAAGCCCGCGAGGATTATTCAAAACAACCTGAGGACGTGAAATTTCAATGAATTTCCTTAAAACGTGAAGATTAAACCTGGCAAACTTTTTGTATTTGCTTAGCGCTACACGGTTGATATAAGTGGATTGCAAAAGTTCTAAGGATGAGCATAAAAATGCTCGAGTTAGCGAAAGAAAGAAAATCAGTATTAAGGGAGTGTCGCGATAACTGTGTGTTTTTGTTAAAGTAAAGTTGTTGAGTAACTGGGTAATGTTCGAATAATGGCGAGGGATAACCTTTTATGTGTCACCTTGGAACCATAAGTGTTTCGCTTGTAACTTTTTGTTATTCTCAATCGTACATCAATTTAAATAACTATGTTCTACTACCTAGTACTTATTACCTACATATTATTTATATACATACCTACATAGTATATAACTTATCTAACCAGACTGAGGACTATTGAGGTTGATTAATTTATTTTCAGACTTTCGCAGTTTTTTAACCTCACCGCAATCAACGTACCTACGTAAATTAAAAATTTCCAATTCACTTACTTTATATTGGTTGTGATTGTAGCAGACCAACCCACTGCTGGGTATAGGATTGCTTACATTCGCCATATTATAATGGTATACTTTTAACTATGGATCTACGTCCGTAGTCTAAATATATTTATTTTTTCTACTTTTTAAAATATACACATAAAATAAGACGAAATGAAAAAACGTAGCCATTAAAAATATTTACGTAAATTACATTCGTTTCATATCAAATCTTGCTGATAATATCTACGTAACATTTCTCCAAGTAGACGCCCAGTCATTGATCACGGGCGGCGCTAATATGGTAAATGACGTAAATCTCACAGATCATTAATTTGCAATACTAAGATTAGTGTGGAGGGGTCGGAGGCTGACTTGTTTAAATCATTCTTTAGACATACATCGATCCTATGAGGCGCCGTTGGTTCTGTCGAAGTGATTACTTTATATTTTTAAAAGAGAGGTAGGGCGAATTGGGATCTCCCGTGGGTTTTCCCATTAAAGTTGGCTGGGGACTGTACCTCCACCTTACAGAAAACCGCAGTCAAATACGACTACTTTGATTTAGTGTTGTGGTTCTGCGGTAAGTAAGGTTGCGAAAGCTCAATGACGAGGATACGCTGCGCTAGTGCTCGTAGTAATGCTACTAGAACAGTGATTCATAATGAACAACAAGGTCGGCAGCGCGTTAGTCATACCCCTGGTATTGCTAACGGCTATAGGCAATGTATATTTTTTTTAATCCCCGTCCGTACCTAATACAATACCAGCTAACATAAGGTAACCTCTCTAGTGATAAGTCTGCAGGTGTCTATACGCTAAGGTCACCACTTGCCTTCATGCCATATGCTTGTTTTCTACCTTTTTTGTATTAAAAAGCTGGTTTGTAGAGTGTTTAGATGATTGTCCAAATATCCAAATTATTAGGAAAAAGCATGGTGATATTTTACGTCCAATAATAAAGTAATTTACAAAGAATGGGTACATAACACAATTGTTTGATGACAAGAAAATAACAAATCTTTTCTCAAGAAATAGATTATTACGAAAAGATACCTGAAAAACTTTAGGAGTATTATTTTCATTCATCCGATCCCCTCATACATTTTATGTTAGGAAAGTTGCCAATTCATGATAGGACTACAGTTAGCCAGATGGATATTATCTATTCATCGGGGACGGCCGCCCTCCGGAGTACAAAATAGGATCACTTGCTAAGGAAAATGTATTGAAATCACAATGTAACCTCTCTTTGTCCATTGAAAACATTTTTTGTATATTTAAAAATATCCAACAAATGTTTACCTTAACAATGGTGTTCTGAAGAAATTACTCATTCATGGCACGTCTGAGTTTCCCTCGCTTTTGTTAGCCTTGGTTATCAATACATTCATCGGAACTGGATGCAATTCGATTTAATATCTCTTCTCGGAAAATTAATCGTGTCTCAGAAAATAACATGCGCCTTTCTGGTTCATATTCGTCTACAATAGTTCATATGTGTGAGTAAAGATTCGAAATTTACATTTATGATTCTGGTACTATCATAAAATATCAAGTATGTATTTTACTATTTACTATGTGGAATATAATCAAAGCTCGAAACCTGGTTTTATGTATTAAAAATATATCTAAAGCAACTGCTGTGACTTAGGTACTAAATATGTGTGTATTTAAAAATGAAATATTAGTATATTGAGGTTCCATTTTAACACCAATTTAATCGATACAACGGAATAAAATAATGAACTGACTGGTCCGCGTCCATAAAACACGATTTTATCATACCGTTGGGAGGGACACGTTTTCGAATATCGTAATAAAAAAGTCACAGATGTCAAATTTATGACGTTGGACCATTGTAAAGAGATTAAAAGATTTACTACGGATGAGGGCGAGCGCTACGATCGCTACGTAGCTACGCGGCTACGGCGCTACGCTTTAAGTTCTACGGAAAATCACTTTACAAGTTTAATAACGTTGTAATCCTTTTGTATTGGCGAAATTCACGTACAACTTTTTACTGGGGGCTAAGAAAAAGATTTATCAATTAATTACACCCGGGTAATAGGCTACGATCTTCAAAGCGCCTACGAAACTATGTTCTCTATGCACTCTTAAACAATGCCACTCACCATTGCTGTAAGTTTTGACTCAGGCGCTAATGTGTGTAAGTACGTACCTGAGGATAAAAAATATTTAAAATTAAAATAGCTGAATAAAAACTCATTTATACTCTTATGGTAAGGTGAAAGATATAACGTTAACGAGCAGTTATTACCTTAAGTACATTATAACAAATTAATAGCACCAAATTGATTCCGTTGTGCCTCATTGGGCGATAATGTAAGACGTCAAACTCCGCGTATTATGAAAAAGATATTTCTCTGGGGAGGGCGAGGCCTTATAAACGTCCGTAACTTGGAGAATAAATCACGTTAAGCGCTAACGCCGCCAAATAAATAATTTTCTTTATTCATCAAAATTAAAAGGAACAGTTGACAAAGCGGGCCCTTAATTAAAATCCGCTTTTCTTGGCGACTATAATGCGGGGTTCGATCATCAAGTTAGCGCCTTGGTATATTTTGCCGTCGAACAAACCCAACAAATACCATTATTATAACTTCCCGAGCTTCCGGTGCGCGTCTCCGCACAAATACCTTGTATATCTTTATACCCGGCTTCAAAGTCTAATCCTAATAACACCACCAATATTGACATATTGGTGGTGTTATTGATGTGTTTTTCATAAAATTATGAATATTATGATGCTGATTGACAGACTCGTAACTTGTCAATATAAAATGCATAAAAGCAAAAACATCCACATGGAAACGTAACAATGTTGCAGGAAATGAGTATGAAAACACTTCATAATTCCCTTGAGAGTGAGATACAGCGTTTTTTAAATTTAATATTCTCATCGTATCTTAAAGCACTAAGTTCGCCAGCGGTGCATTAGCCGGCACTTTTCAAGGATTACCTAATGGTCTAAACCAGACTTCGAGAAACGGTGAAAAAAGTAAAACAGACACAACTACTTTTTTTTTGTGTCGGGAAATACAGAAATGCACCAACAATGGGATTTCTATTGCACTCTGAAGTAGGAAGAAAATGTTCACGGGCGATTGTCAGGCGCTCGTCACTTGACAACAAAGGCTGGTTCTCTTCACTGAATGTTATCGCAGATTAGTCCTTAGCATAGGTCATTTAGAATAGAATTTACTGTCAAAGATGCAGCCAAATTACATATTTGGTGTGTTCTTAATCGAAAGCCTGCAATGAAGAATATCAGCATGATAATTTACCTTAGTCAACGATTATTAACTAAAACATTTTAGAAGTTAATAATCAATGTTTCTAGTATAGTATCCAGCTATATCCTAGCTAGCACACTAGTGGTAGTCATAAATCGTTGACTAACGTAAATTATCATGATAATATTATTCGTTACAAATAGTAACAAGTGAAGCAGCGACACGTTATGTTCTATAAAACGCGTGACATGAGTGTATGGATTTTCCATACGTGAAACTTCATAGTAGGATAATATACTAGTGAAACGTTTACGTATAATTGGGATAAAACTACTCGAGCGCAATACAAACATACCGGTAAATCTTAGGCCGTAAATGATTTATTTGTAAGCGGGCGGTCCGTACAAGTGCACATCGAGTTTTCAATTACATAAAGTGATGGGTACAGTGTTGCCAGCGCACCACGAAAAACGCTCCGGCGGTCAGCCAACCTGACCGATTGCACACCGCTCACTCGAGACCGTTTCGCCGGGGGAAAACCAACATAAACAATAAGAAAATAAGATTACTTTTCAAACGAGCGAACCGTAGCTGCTACGCAAGCCGAGGGACAACTCGTTTTCGAAAGGTTGAAGGAAAACTCGATCGCTTTACCAGGGGGAAGCTCTCAGTGGTTTATTGCGTTATTACCTGGACGTGTCTGCCGCGGCGGGACACCCGCAATTTGGGGAGCAAGAACGATATGTTGCGAGGAAAGGGATTTTACAGAGCTCTACAGCAGAGAAAAGACGAACATCGTCCGCGCTTGCCGTCATTTTCTCTGATCGAAAACACCTCGCACTATTGCTGTGGTTTTTATTTTTATTCAATTCAATAACGTTGAACGGTTTGTAAAACACGGTTCGCAAACCTCCCCTTGCGCCTTATTCGTTACGACGTTTTATCGGTCTATTACGTTGACCGTCAGGTAATATTATAGGCAGTTCCAAGACAAAAATAAGTAGGCATACAATTACATTACGCGTTTTTCTGGTCAAAGATTAAATTTCATATTACATAACGCTTACGACATACCATAAGCCTTTTACACCGAATTTTATTTAATAAAAACGTTCGGTGTGGTTGAAGATTTGCTCCAATAATCTGGCGACAAGACCTTAACTTCATCTTAGGGCCCATGAAATAAGAGTGAATGTCCATAAATAAAATAATAACCGGTCAATAAAACCTTTCGGCGCGGCGAGTTTGGGGGCAGATCTGTCAAATACGTCTCGGAAGTTAAGAGCGGAATAATAGAAAGACGCCAGGGGTGAGATGGGTGAAAAGTGGTCGAAATTTGATCTGCGACAGGTCTCGATCGGAGTTGGCATCAATCGACGGTAATTGGGAGTCATGTCAACCTAACAAACGATACCGGCAATGTTTTGTTTGCATTTACTCCGCTAAAAATATTATATGTTTTTCACCTTGGAAATAGAGACAATATTTATATACACACAATCTCAACGTAGATAAAAACTTTAAATCTAGGTTCTGGTCTACCTATGAGCCTACTTTCCGAGTTGTTGGGTGATTGAATAACAAACGTCTAAACATTCAAACATCCATATTTGTTATTTTAGGGTCAGAACATAAGGTACATTTTATTTAAATCAAATCTATACCTCAAAGGGTGAAATAATAGTGCCGTCCGTTTTTAATTGTGTGACGCAATACTGTAATACTAACTCTTCAAATTGTTATAAAACTTTTTTTTAAAAGCCGATTAACATGCCGCCTTAGTGTAATTTTCGAACGATTTAATACACCAGATTTTTTATATCATCTGAACTGTCTAAACTCCATACAACGATAAATAAATAAACCGACCCTAAAACTACTCAGGTCACGTCACTCATAATAGCAAGGAACAGTTTTTTAGTAAAGTTACCGACACTTTGCAAAGTTTCTGTAAAGAAGCGCTTTTCTATCCCTAAGCAAGTTTCCATTAAAAGTTACTTTCAGTATGAATTAATGAAAACGATACCGTTAAATTATGAAAAACAAAGTAAAATTAAAACTATTAGGAAAACAGGCTATAGTAGAATATTCGAAAGTACACGAGATATGAACTTAAACATACTTAAATTTACATTGCTTTCTTTTAAGAGTTATTAAAACTACGTTAGTGCTGAATTGCAGCTTCGAAATACGCCATTTAGAGTAAACTTAAATATAATTTTTAAGATAAATTTGTATGCATTAACAACTAGAAAATGAGTGTGAATATTTAATGTGTGATAAGTCTCGAAATATTACAGATATATCCCGTTAAAAACAAACCAACATAAAATGCAAAAGTTGGCTTTGCATTGACACGGCTAATTTTAAAACGAATTGAAGTTCTAAAATACCATCAGCTGTATAATCGCCAATCGCTAAGTGTGCTCTTAAGGCCACTAACGCCTAGAGGCTGAGAGGTAATCGGCAAATGTGAGAGCGGAAGTGCACACGTGACTAGCCTTTTGTATATTAGGCTGAGTGAACGCGTTGCGATTAATCGCAGCAATTCAGTGACGAGGCGTTTCCTTTGCTTAGTTTCCACACGTCTTCGGCTAGAATTCCAATGAACTATCAGTAAAGACAAAATTTTATACATGTTTAAATTTCATTAACCGAAACTCAATTATGGAAGGCTGAAGCAAAATTTCAATCTTCGTCTAGAGCGATATTTATCAAACCAGTGGCCGGAGTAGAGTAGTAGATAAGAGGCGTTGTCTGGTCATGTCAAATTTCTGTTGGATAGTGTTGGTGGGTAGTATAATATCTGTTGAATAGTTCTTGCAAATAGTGCAATATACGCAGAATTAAGCCAATTCAAATCCAATCGCATTTGAAAATGTCCCGTATTAGATAAAGAAAGGCAATTTTCACTTAAGCTCTAAATAAAATAACATCCAGTCGCATGTAGGTAATCAATGTGTGCATTGCACACGGTCCTCATAACAATTGAGGCGGGAAATTGCCGACTTGGTCCGATCCGCGCAATAACCTCTGACTTCTCATTATGCAGATTGCCTCTCGATTCCCGCACGTAAGCGTAAACATCTTAGACAACGCCGCATGTCGCGTCATCTACATTTTTTATAATCGCAAGGTGTGAGCTCGATCTTATATTATGATTTCAACTGAGCTTTGGTGTTGAATTATAAACAGCGGTTTACTGGACCGAAAGGTAAGTTTGGGGAAGTAAATAAACGCCAGTTATTTTATGACACGTGCTTTTAAGCTCGATAAATATACGAGTAGTATAAACTACAGTTGAATAATGTTGCAAAAAATATTTTATCTACGAAGTTTTAATTATTAAGCAGCAGTAAAAAACAAGTATTTCAATAAAAAGCGAAGTACTTTATTATTCCTACATTCACTATTCTATTTCACTTCCCGGTAACTAATTGGGCTTGCATCCCAGTCTTTAGATGTTTGCTTTAAAAACTTACTACGAGAAAAAAAAATTAACACTAATTAGACCTCGCTTTCATTAAATACACTTAACATGTTTTATCATTTCAATTTCAAAACTCGTAGTTGTAATAAGGGAATCATACTAGCTAACAATTTTATGAGTAATACCATAGTAGCTTTAATTATATTGAATTACGTTACAGCTTCAACTTTCAAGTGTCGTCTCCTTCACGATGCCTTAGCTACAAGTTGTTGGTAGCCGCATAGTAGTTGTATCATCATCATCATCATTCTCCTGCCCTTATCCCATATTAGTTGGGGTGGGTTCGTAGGTCATCCTTCTCTATCAGCCGTCATCTCTGTATTCACTTCCGGCCATGTCATCTTCGACACACATCCATCTTTTCTTAGGTGGCATCGTTGTAATTAGCTAGAGAATAATAGATACTGTCCAGCGACATATTACATGCCTGTAACTCCCTGTAAGTGTTTCATCGGTAGCATAATCTGCATAATTGGAAGTCGTCGTAGGATATTGCGTCCACACGTGAAGCGGCGAGCAATTTTCTGCGTCATTTCCGGTGAATCTGCACGTTGATGGGCGATTCGATGCGCGTGCCCTATGCTTAACTTTAACGCTTGATTGCTCCAATCTGATTTGATATTTAATACTCTAATCACTGTAGACACAAATGCTGACAGACTACAAGCCATTCTTGATCCTACAGATTGGGAGAAGTACTCAATGAAAAATAACTTGTTAGTAATTTTGTAAATGAATCAATTTTTCTTTTTAATCACGGTCGCAGGAGGTATGTGTTAGGTAGGCTACTTTAACCTATCTTTAAATATTGAGAATATATTCCAGAAAGGAAATATATACACACCTCTTTCGCTTCTTTTATATTCATCAATATTTTCATACATGCTCGCCGATTCCGAGTTCTTTTTACCTTTCCATCATTGAGTTCATTGGTAACTTAATCTGACAAGTTAGACCTTGGTCTTCTTCTTCTACTCACATTCGCATTTTTTATCTTGTCAGTTCTTCATTAGTCACCATCGAAACAATTTACAATATGCAAAATGAGGCTAGCTGTAACGCAGCTATTAAATTAATCTATTTATGAGATATATAGTGTCAAAATAAACAGGAGCGATTACAAACGTTTAATTAAACGCAGTTTCTTAGCAAACGTCAGTCACTTTGTTGGCAGATAGACGTTTGTAACCTTTGATTGCATTTCACTTGTCCACATACATTCCCACGCTGAGTTCGCTTCTAATATCGCGTTATAATGCGCACCTGCTAAATATTCTAATAAGTTTTGAAGTTTTATTGTTTGTTACACAATGATATATTAAGGCTGACCGAATTTGTAACAAATGTCGGTACACCAGTGAATTAAATCATAATAAGGTTCGCACATTCATACATCTCCACTGATCCTTAACTAAGCTAAGCTAGTAGTACGGGTACCAGAAAATTAATAGAATACTCAATCAGGATTAGGAAGATAATTTTAATTTTTAAATGGTACGAATATCGTATTTACACACTAGAAAGTCAATATTTTTAGAGGGCACTCCCCGTAATTACGGTGACCATTAATGTGTGTTCGGTCGCAGAGGCAAGAACTTCGGTCGTAAAAAAAAACAAGCGGTCGAACGCGTGTCCTAGTTGGAATTCAGATAGACATCAAGAGGCGTGCCAAAAAGATTACAATCCGCGGCGCGTGGCGTCGAGGCGTCACGATCGATGCGTCTAGTTCATCCCGGCAACACGCGATTTGTCGTGCTACGCCACGTTTTTTCATCGGATGAAAGCTCCTTATTTATAAACAGCGAATACTTTCAACGGACCACTGCTTTAAGAGTTTTTGCGCCGCGCGCGCTCGCTCAAGATGCGTTTACTTTATGCTAATTAGCTCTGTTGATATCCTAGTAACTGTTTTTAATTATTTCTATTTGTCTTCCAATGCGCAATTAAAAAATATCTAGTATAAAAATATTCTGGATTATTTTCCGGAATGTTAGTGATTTTATCGCACATTTTACAGCAGACTGGTTGGTCTTACATGAGCCTAAATAATGTCAAGAGTTACTTAACGATAATATGCTCATAACTTTTACGAATGTTATTGTAATATGAAAAAAGACAGAGCATTATTATTCTCATCATTTGTACTCAGATGGCTCTTAACTCGAACCGGTGAAGCAAAATAAAAAATACATTTGTGTGTGACTTATTCGGACCTACGCTCAATAAATGATAAACATTTTTAATTCTTCATCCTTCAATGCAAATCCCAAATTTTCCAATACGCAGACTACATGATATTATCATATAAACGAGAGCCAATAGACAATAAATAAATTAACTACTACTTCTCTACTACGCTCGGTCTTAAGGTGCACTAACAACGTATGTAGGGTCTGTCGATCTCGTTAATTTGAAAAGCAGGTGTCCCAGGATTACCAGGAGATAGGGTCACGTAGCCCAGTGAATTGCGACGACATTGCAACGTCCACCGCACTCTGTCGTACTGCCGGCCGTGCTAACTGCACATTTGAAACATAGCCTGCACTTTAATACGAGATTTAGCAAAACCGACCACTTATACCTATGTATGATATTAGCTTTCCGCCCGCGTTCAAATAGCGCAACACATAGCCCTAATATAGCCTATGTTATTCAGGGATACGTGTTGGTTAATGAGTGAATGAACTATTAAAATTCTTTATCTCTAGACTTTATCACTAACTACATACAGTTCCATATATACTAAAGATGAAAGAAATTTAACAACTCTGTATACATATATTACATACACATATGAAGCAGCGGCCTGTCATCTGATGGGCCCAGGTTGGAACCCGGCCTGTACCAATGAGTTTTTCTAAGCGTAAGTACAGTGATTTATCACACCAGAATCTTAAAAAGGGAGGTAGGGCGAATTGGGATCCTCCGTGGTTTTTCCCAAAATTTGGAGCCGTCCTACTGGGAACAGTACCTCCACCTTACAGAAGACCGTAGTGTTATAACATTACTGTGATGTAGTGTTGTGTTTCTGCGATAAGTAAGGTTATAAGTGCTCCACGAGAATACGCTGCGCTAGTAGTAATGCTGCTAGCATAGTGAGTCCTCATCAACAACAGGATCGGTAACTTTATAATATCCCGATTGATATACTACTATCATCAGATGGGCCGTATGCTTGTGTGCCACCTTATAAAAACACATATAAGTTAGAAATTTTAAAAATACCTCAGCACACGATAGGGAAAGCTTTCGATTCCATAATTTTATTTTACATAATGTAATGGTCAGGTATGAAGAATATTCGTAAAATATGTCGCGGGCTCATAGCTGGTACAAAATAAAGGAACACACGAAACAAACTTATAAATTCTTTTGCACAATACATATTCTAGGCCGCATGAAACTGTTTACTTTAACAAGATCCGCTGAAAGTTTATCTTAATTAATCTTTTAAGCTATTTAGTCAAAGAGAAGTAAATTCCTCTGGCCGCTTTATTGAATCCTAAGTCCGTAAAGTTGGTTTATTTAAGAAAGTATCGATACGCGATGTCTGAGATCGGTAGTCTTTAAACGATTTCCTAACTTAATATAAAGTTACAAGATTGGCTGACGAGAACTTTACAAAGAAAATATGGCTTTTCTGCTGAAGAAAACTGCATTGCAAAACAGCTTTAGAGATTCTTACGTTAGTACGTTATCAGTAATATTTCTGATTCATAAAAGTAGGTTTTTTTTTAAATATCATTCAAATTCAAAAGTCCTTTATACATTAAGAAAGAAAGAGTTTAGCCAAAAATAAGTTATGAAAAAGATTAAATCGATTGTATGGATATTTCCAGCTAAACCATGAATAGAAAAATACTACATATATTTCATTTTACAATGTCAATTCATATTACATTTTTGTCTAAAAACATATTAATTAAAACTGACAACGTTATCAGAGGTCATTAGGTGCGTAGCACACATAATACACCGTTATTAAATATTTAGCAAATAAGAATAACACACCTGGTTAATATAACACGAAGAATAAGATCGTCAAATAATACACGTCCTACTTATTATGGGTTATCAATGTTACATTGTACAGTACAGTACCTACATTGAAATCTAAATCTACCTTTGGACACAAAGGAAACCAGTGCACCTTGTATCCAATGGGATACAAGACGCCTATGAGGCTTGGCTTTTGCAGTAACAAATACATCCGCATACTTCATTACAAATATATGCGAAATTTCAAATCCTTCTACAAATGTAACTTATTCAGCCGTCAGTAATAAATTACTTACGTAAATAACAAATAAATAAAACATTGAATTATAGATAAAGTATTGGACAGTGTAGAGGCTAGAACAGATGAAATCATTTTTTTTCGATCGAAAACCCCTGAGGGAAATTCCGGGGAGCGTTGCAGCTAAGCCTTCAATTTATGCAGCAGCTGCATTGCCGTCTGTCGGGGTGACAATCTTGACATACGAGAGGCGTTAGAACAAAGGCATTTTGTAAGCATCAATATATTTGTATTTTACTGGCCTTTAGAGAACATATAACAACTTATTATTTCTGCTAGTGATTTCTTGCGCTCAACTATTTTTATCAAAAACATTTTGGCTCTAATTCTGTTGTAAAACGTCGATAAAGTAAACTAATTGACAGGACTAATATATAAATATTGCCATGCCAATATTGTTTAACTCTGCTCATGAGAAAGGGATAGGAAGACTTTTTAGTGCTGGCAAATTAGTTTAGTTTAGTGATTTTCTACAACAGAATCGACACTCTTATCTAGCCATCTGATATATTCTTGTGAAATAGTAAATGCATAATTTTATTAAAGTTATGGGTTTATATTTGTGTTTCTTAATTAATGGCGTTTACCGTTGACTAAGGCCATTGTTTACAGGCCGATTTGAAAATGTATTTCATTTTTGTGGCCAATCATTCAAACAGTAAAAAACAATAAGGTCGACAAAGAGTATACACAAAACAAATACGGAAACGTTTTGGTGTGTCTATCGAAAAGGGAACCAATATCATATTAGCAGCACAAAACACACTGAAAAATAAAAAACGTGTATTTAAGCAAAACGCACCGAAACAAAAGGCTTGAATGGGAAATATGGCGTGTATTTGTTTTATAAACCCAGCCAATCACGTCGGAGAACATTGTGCGACTAAACGGCACGCCAACAAAAGACCCGTAAAGAATGGCCCGCCGACACACTCGCACTAATAAAATAGTTGGGAGCAACAGGTTGGTGCTCGCCCGCGCAATACAATGGCAATAGAACCACTGGTACCACTCTGAGTATCTGTTATCCTAGTACCTACAGGCTTGTGTAGGCTTTGGGCGAGTAAGAAAGATTCGGTTTCATCTACTTTTTTCTTGTATTTAATACAGAAGTTCCAAAAAACGCTAATTGTGTGTCAGCATTCTCATTTTGCTAACAAGAAAAATATATTATGAGTATTCATCGATATTTATCAGTTATTTTAAACAATGTTTTTGTGCATATAAAATATAAATTCAATAAATATTTCAAGATATTTACGCTGTCTTAAGTGTTGACAAGTTATTAAAAGTCCATAAATGGTTATTTGTAGGTATATTGCATGAAATGCATTTTTCATTTAGATAAATATAAAATTGACATGTTTCGTGAGCATAGTTTTCTTTATAAATTTATAATCTGTTGATGTTACTTATTTATTTATTATAAAAAGCAATAGTAACTACGTGTATCCCAAATGTTTTTTTTTTAATTAGTAGCTGTAACGCTGCGTCTGTGGTACATGTTTACGTTATTGCTTAGCGTATAGGCGTAATACCAAGGCTTTCACTAGCACGTTCCTTATTATACGTACTTCTCTAAATACAATATATACACTACTGCCGTATCTTACTTTACATTATTTTGGTTATTATTGACCAAGACAGTATAAAAAAGATTGGCTTTACCTTCAGTTTTCCTAGCCAGCACGCTAGGGCGCGTTAAATTTAAATCAAACAAAGTTAAGTTGACTTATTCCATCGAAGTCGAGCTCTAAACTTTTTATGTAATTACACAAATTTAATATTTATGTTCTAGGAAATCAGAACTGGCCCTACCACGTCTAGTGCAAAAAAAAAAACACTCACATTATCGACATTTTCAAGTGAATAAAAATGTCGATAACGTGTCCCTTGCCTATCCACTTGAGCGGGAGTAGTGTTGAGAACTCGAGCCCTATTATAGACTCGATCGAGAGCCCTCCACAAACCAGTATTGTTTTACCGGTCGAGTTCCATCGCCCTTTAAGATGCACTGTATTCTAACAGATTCATCAGCACTAACATTACTTTGTATTTCAGAATCCAAAAACTGATGATAGAAATATAAATATTAAGAGAAATACTCAAACATACAGAAAAAATGATTGATTGGAGGGAATAATGAGAAAGAAATTACGAAGGTTCGCGATATATTGTAGTCTGATAAAACAATAAATATTATAAACACTAATGGACATTATCACACGTTAATTGTTATTGAAGTAGCTACTAAATATTCAGAAAACTAATCTAAGGACATGTCCATATACTTACAAACTAACTGAACAATTCAGTCTCATTTAGAATGAATGACCGTACGATAATTTGTCGATGTTTGGTTTGCCACACAAATTGCTAAGTTATATAATCGTAATTGTGTGTAGGATTAGAAAAAGGTCTGAACTTTCGAAGCCCGTTGACGTAAATGGACATGATAATGTTGATTCTAATTCCCGAAATATTACTAAAATGCTATCTTGGTGGAAGCACCTTGTATGATATTTTATTTTATCGGATCCATTCAATTTGCTAATCGAATCTCATATGACAAAGACCTGGAATTCTTCTTATAAGAAATATATACACTGAAGTGACGTCAAGGACGATGGAAGGTGGCTCAGCACTGTTTACCACTTAAAAAATGTCACACGAATATAATACTATCTTTTGAAACTCGACGCAGAAGCCCCGAGTAACAGCTAACCTTATCGTAAATTACGATACCACTAAATAAACTGAAAGCTCAACACTACTAATATCTCAGTAACAACTTGGGATGGCAGAGAAACTTAGCGTTGGTTAAGTGCCTACCTGTGTCGGTTGAGCACTATTTACAAGGAGGCAAGAAACACGGTCACAAACTGAGCTCCCTAATTCTCGGGTCGCGTGTTTCTGCGGTTACACAACGGGATTGGCAAGTTTTCTTCTATTGGCCCAAATGCTTATTTCTGTAAGCTTTCGTAACTTTCGCGGGGTTCGCAAAGTTGCCTTTCAACCCTTTGATATGTCGATTTGTGGTTTACTTTCTTGTTGCGTTTAGTTACAGGACGGATAAAATTTTATCAATG
This sequence comes from Falcaria lacertinaria, assembly GCA_951449985.1. Classification (NCBI taxonomy): domain Eukaryota; kingdom Metazoa; phylum Arthropoda; class Insecta; order Lepidoptera; family Drepanidae; genus Falcaria; species Falcaria lacertinaria. The sequence goes on along the minus strand of OX602113.1, from coordinate 4,158,510 downwards.
GGTTTTAAAAAAGATTTTAAAGTCGTAACCGCTTAACATCAGGAAATTCGTTAGCTTGTTGGTCTTAGTGATATTCATTAATAATCATATAATATAGTTACACCTGCACGGGTGCCCCCGAATAGGTAGATGTGTTACAACGCCCACTTCACACCGAAGAAAATTTGGTGCCAACACAAGAGATGGTACGTCCGCCGTCGTCTCTTTGACACTACATACTTCCTTGAATTATTCTCGAACGTATGAAGGTTTCCCGATGTTTCTCTTCACCGTAAAGCTCATGCTGTGGCTTATCACTGTACTTAAGTTGGGAAAAAATATTTTTCGACCGGTGGGATTCGAACGTGCTTTGCTAGAATAGCATATATCAATTTATACCACACTGCCACGGAATTTATAAATAAACTAGCTGCCCGCCCCGGCTTCGCTCGTGTGGACATTTTTTTTGCATTTATGGGGATGAAAAATAGATGTTGGCCGATTCTCATAGATACCGGATAAGCACAAAAAAATTCATCAAAATCGGTCAAGCCGTTTCGGAGGAGTATGGCAACGAAAACTGTGACACGAGAATTTTATATATTAGATGTAATATGCTAGTTATCTCAAATAAACTTATTTTCCAGTAACATATGACTTTATGGGTTCACCGCAGTCGTCGTCTTCGTATTAATTATTTTTATAGCCATGTCATTTTTCACACAGTCAACCCATCTCTACGACTATTAATAAATGGATAGTTATCCATATAGGTCTAAATTCTTGTACAGTAAGATATTTAGACATTATAGTAATTCATAACAGTTTTGGATGTGGTTCAACCACCTGCGGCACGCATTTAACAACATTAATAATTAATCAAGAACATACAGCCATAAAGTTTATTATGGTCATGCATTTTATGACGGCCACAAGCCCTCCAACACTTTCGTTTATGGTATTTAGCGTCCTTACTCTAAAATACGTAAAGGCTTCAAAACACCAATCACAATAAGATATTATTAGAACACATAAATCAACACGACATTAATGTTTGTCAAGAAACATTTACAACGCGTGAAATATTACAAGCGTAGCCTTTAGGGGCGTGTATTAAAATGATGTGCAAACAAAATACTGGCTGAATATTCTGCCGCAGCAGTGGTAAAGAACAATCTATTAAACAATATATTAAGTAAAGCAGTGCAAAAGCGGCAGTAAGTGAGGAGTGACAAGACTTGAGTCGACAACTAATTAGCAATACAAACATGAATCAGGGCTATTAGTTGTAATTGAATTGTCGCTGGCGGCGAAGTTGTCGCGGCGACGAATTTAAATATCACGCTTTACGAGGTTCGCCGCTTTTGCCCGCTGGATTGTTATGTAACTTCTAATTGCAACTAGTTGCGACTTCCGAAGACGGAATAGGATCTGCAGTTTCTTAAAATTTGTGGTACCTAATGAAGATTTGTTCGACTCCGTCCGCATGGAAATAAAAAATAAATAAACATTTTTAATCCCGGAACTCTTGCGCTCATTGTGCTATGAGTTTGACCAAAAATAAAGAAATAAAATTTATTCAGCTGTTTTGATTTAATTAAATAATAAACTTCCATACGTTAAAACTTTCGCATTAAATTTATGAGTAGAGGTACATAATAGAAAACAAACAGCCACCTCAAGGAAAATCGCTCCTACGGAACCATAGAATTTTAATGCATGTTTCGTAAACGTTTAATTTTAATGTCAACAATTCAATGCTGTTATGAATATCCTAGTTAAATGGAATTATAAATGTCAATAAATACTCTTGCCACAGTTGCCACTAACTGTAGATTAGCTTTATCTATGTGTAAAATATCAGTTGTAATGATATATAATTATGTGGTTTTTAACATTATCAACGTTGTGTTCTTCACTGTTTCAAGTCTTTCACAAGCTTTGAAGAAACACCTTTGTAGTATTCAGCTTTTCAATGACATGAGTAATGGCTTTCATGAAAACCCATGATTTATCAGAGATACAAAATAAAAAGCAAAGTGTCACTAAGCGATACATAAAAATAAAATAAGTGTAAACGGTAAGTATATAAATAAAGTGTTCTCCAAATCTAAACATGTCATTCAATTCGCACATTGAATTTTAATACGGTCATTGTTTTCGGATCGGCTAATAAATATTCATAGAAAACAAATGACGCTAAATTACCGAGGCAACTTGGAACGGTTGGGAGCTCTAGGCGGCCGCGCGACAATTTTTCACGGAAATTTTATAAAACACTCCTGTCGTTGCGCGGAGAAATTATCTCCCCCATTGACTAAAATTTTTCACGGCAAGTTTGACTTCAATCCATTACTTTTTTCAACTTTTATCTCAAAACCGTCACGGCGAAGTAAAATTGTGTTAATTGCGGGGTTGGATACTTTTTGTGGAAGCATTTTATTCAAAGGAAAGAGTTTTAAACGTGATAAAGTACATGACGGGGAATAGTTTGAGTTTATGTTTGGATGCCTCATTTATTCGATGAACAATTTTTCCACGTAAGCGAGCCGGTTGTATATTTTGTAACCGGAAAATTAGTCGGCTTATCAAATTGGTCGGAAGGGAAGTTTTATTGCGGGTAGTATCAATTTGTGAGATCTTTACTGGTGTCGTTTAAGTGGAACGCTTTAGTTAAAGTAGTATGCTACTAATTAGCTTAACCTGCCGGCCTATCTACTGGGTAATATTACCTCAGCACGTGTGTGCGGGTACTAATTACCTCCCATACGTCATACGCGAACTGTACGCGTTCGCACCGACACATATCTTGTGCCATCTCTACCCCCTTAATATTTCCATGTGGGTAATCATAAATTAGAACTCGAATTTCCCTTGTACCAACTTTTGAACTCTACGTATGATGCGCAGATGTATGAAACTCTTAGCTATGGTTACAAATATTAAACAAGGAGTAAACAGCGCACATGAAGGGAAACTGTATGTTTTATAATACATTTTATAAACAGGAATTCTAACTTACTACTATAGAGTTTTAGAAATGCTAATGGTAGTATAGTTACGTAAGAGTATTGACCTGCTACGTTCAGTGTCACAGCTTTCAGTTGAAACTTTATAACTACAAGTTACAACTATTAAAACTAGTACTCAATTTTATTTACGACAGATGTTTATTTAAATTAAAAAGCCATGAAACGAATATATAAATAATGAAATAAATTAACTACCAAGAACGTGATTAATAAGTAACCATTCGCGAGCTTATTTATATAGAACATAATACATGTATGTACGTAACACAAACAGACCGATGGTAACCGGTCAGCGGCCTATACGTAATTTATTTTATTCCTATAGAAATCTCCAGGTGTGCTTTAGTCCTCAGACAGTTTCCAAAGTATTTTTTGTCAACTGGATGGTCATGAACTCACGTACAACCTCAGAGTAGATAATTTAGGTACTACTTGTACGTAGTATATTATCTACTCTGAGGTAACGTACAAGTACAACTTTCGTTCTTTATGACGATCATTAATAGGAAGTTCTTGTTGAAAGAAAGATACCGGTGGGCTTATTCCGTATGAGGGTTGCAAAGATTTTGACGTAATTTTAGAAAACAAAAAAAAATATCTTGCTGCTTCGTCAAAATGACGTCAAAATCGTTTCCATATCGTCTCAGAGTAAATAATATACATATCGTCATACGGAATAAGCGCACAGGCTCGCAAATTTAAGAAACAACATCTGAGTTTGTAATGTCTGGTCTCAGCAAAGACATGTTTTTCTGAAATTCATTTCCAGGTAAATATTCTCGGTTAGTTCATAGAAGATGTTCATACATTATAGATGTAGTTGAAAGTAATGAGAAGAAAAGACATTTTAGTCGTTGTGTCGTTTTAGTCACGTATTTACCTAGTGAATACAAGATGATTTTTTTTTTACTCAACAGTAATATTTATACAATGTTCACAAAAAGGTATATAATAAATTATTGACGTGTCGATTCTGTTGTACAAAATCAATAAGCTAAACTAATTTGACAGGTAAAAATATTGCCATCATTATGGAACCCCACACATGAGAAAATAAAAGCAAAGCTTAATTTAATGTTTTCGTACAACAGAATTGGTGAACCTACCAATTGTTAATTATTAAAATTTGACATCTGCAATCTGCATGTCAAATAAACAGTAGGACAATAAAACAACAAGAGCAAACCATTGAAACTTTGAAATTTCGTTAGCAGACAAGAGCAAGACGTGGTGTGCGGCCGGGAAGTAGGAAAGGTTGGTCCTTCGAGCCGGGCCGGGCTTTATCTGATATAGCCCCTGGATTAATTAACTTAAATGCAACAAGTCCAAGTTTGCTCTGCTCTCCAGATAGACTGTCGTGTGTTTTATTATGGAAGCAGCTGAATTAAGTAAGTAGTCAAGTTACTCTCAAATTGTATTACATTTTATGCTGGCATTGCTTTTCTACGTGATATTGGTCTCAGTTGCAGCATATAAAATAATTATATTTATGTTGCTAATGAAATAGCAAATATATTTTCAGCAATAGTAGACAATATAAAATCAAATGTGTAATTTCCCTGGGAATTATTTGAATAATATTAGTTACAATATATATGTATTTTATATTGTAACTAAAGTTCGTAGGTACATGGTAAAGAAAATATCAATTTATACTTTAAATTCTGTGTGAAATCTGTGTTTTCTAGATCCCACAAAAAAAATTAATATTTTTATTTTTATACACTTTCCGAAATACATTTTCTTTGCTAAGTTTCTCGCTGGCTCTCTTCAGTTCATTTTAATTTAATTTAAACAGTGCATTTTTTGCCTATATATTCGTAGTCAATGGACTAATTTACTTAAAACGTAACAAGTCACAGTTTGCTCTGCACTAGACTAGCGCTTCGTGTGCTTAAATTAAATAGTCTACTGGATTGTGAATGTGGTTATTCCCAAAACCTAACTTCGAGATCAAGCTATTGCTTGGCTTGCCAATAATTTAAAGATAATAATTTTGCAATTATAGTAAGTGTAAATGGGGTAGACTATTTTATATTGTATATTTTTCCAGATCCAGTTTATAGTAATTTAAGTAATATACTTCAAATGAACAATGATTGTAATTTATTGAATGAAACAGTACAGTTTTCTCGAATTCGACTGAAGATGATGTTCGATGGCGATCGTTATTGGGTCTTCGAGTTCTATACACAAGACGTTTACCAACCGAACTTTAAAGTTTTCGTTCAAATTTGACCCGTCGCGCTTTAGTCGTAAGAGTCGGTCTATCTGCAGAAGTTCAGTTGTGGGTGTATTCGGAAGCGGCCTAATGACGACAAGGAGTACAATAGCATATGTGGCCCCTTGTTATTGGTATCTGACTTGACCGCTACGAACGATTTGTCTAAATGAGATCCGGACCTCTTCCTCGGAGCTTTGTTATTTTTTTTTTATCGTATATTGCCCGTCGGTCGCTCGTGATGTATTGGATTAGGATTGCGCGGTCCCTTTGATTTTATGGCGTCACTAGTGAAGTTTCGTAACAAGTTAAGTGAACCGTTCACTGTTGAAAGATTCATGTATTCGAGTCAGCATTTGGAATTGCTTAATTTTGGGTTTTGGTAGCGTTATAAGATTGTGGATTTGCATCTCAACTCGACAATAATTGGAATTATTAATAATACGAACAAACCACTATTTAATGGCCGCTAGGTCGTCATATCATTTAAAATGAAAATGATACATTGCAGTACCTTTACGCACCTTGGAATACATTAAACTATAACTAAATAACTGGTAAGCGGAGAAATTTAAGGTGCGAAATACAACTAGATGCAAAGTATTTTCATTGAGAGACAATTTGAACCTTAACCATCCGTTGCTACGGATCAAAATGTGTATAAGGATGCCAGTTATAGGTAGGTTCGTGTACCGCAACCACCGTAATCCCGTATACCGACGATTAATCTTCGTTCCGGCTCTCACGAGGTGGTTTGTTGTGGGTAAATTTGTGGGGATGGCCACGATTTACAGGCCATGGCCTCGCGGGCCGTGTTCGTCATACATTAATCCTTTGTCGGTTTAATCGCCCCTTTTATCGATGCTAGATGAGAGCGATGCTGGAGCAATATCTCTTAGCTTGCACAGATTTAAATGCTATCCATTCGCTTTAATTGAGATCGATGAATGCTCCTGTTTGTCAACGGTATTTTGTTGAGCTATAAAGTTTAGTTTTTCAGTTTAATAGTGGAATCTGCTATAGATGCTCGTATATAATTTATTACTTGCTATCGTTAAAAGTTTCCACGGTCATCACAAAGTGTTCAGCCAGTCAAGCAAGTGACCTTCCACTAAGCTATTAATCGTGCAGTTAAGTACGCCAAAGTGTCATATCGATTTGGTATATAATTTTGTTGGAAACGAAAAACATACATTAGCACGTTACCATTGTATTATTTGTGTGTAATTTGGTATATTGTAGGTTGGGGGTTAGATATCACGTGACTCCGCACCCCGCCTGCCTAATGTTTCACTCGCGTTACTGTGACAACTTCTACCTTTTACCAAATTGTATTTTCGTGTTCGGCCGAGTTTTCCTTATAAATACTGTCATTAAGACACTGACACCGTGACAGGTGCTAATGTTTGTGGAAGTATTGAACCCATTTGTAAGTAATGTAAATACTACATGTTATGACATTTACTGACAGCTCGGGAGATTAGATACTGATACTGCGTTGCGTTTTGTGTTTCAACATTTTAAGGTGCTTTTAACTTGGGCGTGAAGAAACTGAGTGCGAATTGAAGTATTAAGGCTCTGAGGAACAAAATAAAAACTTTTACTGTTTTCTTGCGCTATTCTGCGAGAATTTAACATCATCGTGTTTTTTCATGAAGTACCTAATAGTTGAATCGAAATGGTTTTTTTAGCGATACTTTGGTGAGTTTTTGCTAAACTGATAAAATATATTACAATGGAGATAAGCATATATTTAAAATTGCAATTTGTTAATTTCTTAAAATTCAATTAACATTTCACTTTTCTAGAAATAGATAGATATGTAAGACATCTCTAATTTAAGTCAACGTTGAATTGTTAAAGCTGTTAATTTGTCGAACTAGCCCCCACATAGTAATTACATTAAACAGGATAAAGTATGAGCCCACGAACCGTTTTAGATACGATTGTAATGTCAAGAGCTTGGGATAAATTGTCGGGAAGAGAGCGAACGCTTGTTATCTCTATCCCTGATTTCACAACTCTGAGAAAACTGAATTTTTATTGTAATTTTTCGACTGTACTTCAATGGGCAAAAAAGTGCGTCCGAATGTTTCGAAGCTACGTTGTATAAGTGATACTATGATTATGTTTCAAAAGATGGAGATTCATTTTCAGATGTTCCATTTCATGAAGTTTGTTCGGCTTCTATGTAAGGTCAGGAGCGCTCAGTCAACGTCCACACACATATATTTTAAGTGCTTATCGTTACACACCATTATTTCACTACTACAACCAGGGCTGAGAGGACTTCGTGAACCAGAATATCTGTGCTAAATAAAGCCTTTTATTTCTATTTAAGATTTTGAGAGAAGTAAAAAGCATGTACATTATACTTAGAAGAGATCATATCTAGTCCAAATAACGATTAGACAATGACGCATGCTCACCTAAACTTTTGAGTAATTGCAATTCCAGACGGACAGGAATGTTTCTGTATTCACGGAATGTCATTTAATTGAGACTGACTGTCATTAAACCTGTTCCAATTTCGGATTTATTGCGTTGTAAAAAAAACACAAGCTGTAACATCGGATGTCGCATCTGTAGATAGCACCGTTACAGTAACTTTAAAGTGGGCTCTAAAGGCCGAGGGAGGACACCGGGTGCGTCATTACGGGGCCCCACGTCATTTGTTTATTAAACATCCTCCGAGGTGGAACAGAATAATGGCAACGTAGACTTTGTCATGGCCGCTTCCCTTGAAATTAAATCGTAATGATGATGCAAACCTCACTCGCAGTTTTGGCACCCTCGTTATTAACTCCCGTCTCGTCTTGAGGTCAAAATGAATAGGTCTTTTATCAGCTCGGAATGCCAACCGACTGTCATAGTTATCAAAGGAAAGCGTTGGGTGTGCTGCCATGGGTTAACTGGAATGTATTTCAATAAAAACGCGTTTGAGAATGTCACTGTACCAAGACTATCAAGTAAAAGAGACAAATGTAGACGCGATTTTTAAATACAACTTACATTATCATTATTAACATTATGTTTACAATTTAGTTTGGACAAATAAAACTATTTTGACAGATTAGCAGATTTGAGCAGAGCATGCTAAAGAAATATCACTACATAGGATAAAGCAAAGACGCTTCCCGCTGTCTGTCTGTCCATATGTATGCATAGATCTTTAAAACTACCTACAACGGAATCTATATGCGGTTTTATTAATAGATAGAGTGATTCACGATCAAAGGTTTTTGTAGGTATGTAACTTATATGGCTAACGCTGGCGGTGCGAAGCCGGGGCGGGTCGCTAGTTTTTTTATAAAAAGTAAATATCAAACATCAAGCAGTTATGTTACACCCGCATGTAAGTAAGTACTATATATTATATCGGGAGGGAGAGAACAATGTAAGCCGAGCTACAACATCTAAAACCTGCGCCCAAGCAATATTTCGTATCATCAGAAACAATTTACATAAAGAGCCGACAGCCATCCCTTAGGATTAATTATGAAATGGTTGATGATAACGATTCCTTATCACGCCATTAATTAGGGAATAAAAACACCTTCCACCTAGAACAAACGCGTATACCTCTACCAAAATATATTTTCCGAATAGGATATTGAATTTATCAGTAGGCCGTGAAATTTTCTTGGGCTTGTGAGAAAGAATTTTAATTAAAAAGTTGTTAGGAAAATTCAGGGAAGAATATGTGATTTGTTAAATTATTTCATAATTGGCTGTTAGCTCGAGAATAATAATGTTTCCATAAATTTATGCTTAACATTTAAATAGCGTACATTTAACGTTACTTATGTAACTTTATATAGTTATGTATGCATATATGTCTTTTACATAAATATACAAACAAACTCTACTCGCCACGTGCTTTTCGAGGTAGACGGAAAGTATAGGCGCCATTCTTGACTTGCTTCACACATTATTTCCACAGATTACTTAGTTTTATAGAGGTAGGGCGAATTTGTATCTCCCGTGGGATTTCCCAATAATATTGGAGTAGCCCGACTTGGGACTGTACCACCACCTTACAGAAGACCGCAGTGAACACTCATGTATTGTTGTGCTTTTGCGGTAAGTAAGGTTGCTAGCTTGCTCCATGAGGATACGCTGGGCTAGTAGTAATGCTGCTAGAGGCTACGGTGATTGCTTACCATCAGGTGGGGCGTTTGCTTTGTGCCACCGTAGTGGTAAAAAAAAGTCTAGATCATGGAAGCCACATAAAATGCGTACAAAGTTGTTGCTGAAAAACTGTGAAATAAAATGTGACGTTTTACGATACATTAATATTAAATACACTTCTAAGTAACAAGTATTAATAAGCTTTCAAAAATATAATATTAATATTGTCATTAAAACTTTCCCATCACTATGACCGGGCTTAATGAATTTATATTTTAATAGGAAAAATTTTAAAGACACCGTTAAAATTGCATATTTTTACGCAACGTTATTTAATAACTTCAAAGTCGTTAAACGATTGATGACAAAAGGAAAAAGCTTTTTTATGACTTCACTGGTTTTAATGTATTAAAAATCTGGAACAACAATGCTAGACCTGCGACCATAGACAAATGTACCAGCATCGACATCTAGTCCGTTACACCCGGTTATAACAGTAGGTAATGTCAAGACATATAATCGAGGCCATCTGTCATTAAGTGTCAGCTGACACATGCAATTGACAAGAAACAAATATCTCCATATTCTGATAAGTATTCTATTCCTTGCTATAATTGAGTGAAATAAGCCTGATTACTTTGATTACATATATGTGTCAATTCTGTTGTTCAAAATTACTAAACATTAACTAATTTGACAGGTCTTAAAGTCTCGCTATCCCTTTTTCATGTGCAGGTGTAAATAAGGATGACAATATTTGTAGACCTGTCAAATTAGTTAAGCTTAGTAATTTTGAACAACAGAATTATTTGTGTGTCGTCAGTGTTGCCTGAATCCTACAACCTTGCACTCTTTAAGACTAGAGTGAATAGGCTACTAACGGGCAAGCAAGTTCCACCTTCGACCACATCTTCACTTACCATCAGATGAGATCGTTGTAAATCGCCAACCCGTTCTTAATGAAAAATTTATGTGATAGTTTTATAAGTGAGAAGCGAAAACAACGAAGCAGTCGGTGGCCAGATGATAAGCGTCACGCAGTCTGCCCATGCCACTGCAGTTCAAGCCCACATATCGCTAGCTATCTCAAGACATGTGTTATTTAGTGCTACATGCCATTTTTTCTATCTACTTTACCTTTCACATCAAAACACACTACAGAAGTATATCAAGCGCTACGGTTGTATATTGTTATATGAAGGTTTTAAAAAACCGTAGGGTGGACGGTGGTCGTTGCCTATAGACGCTTGCAATAATAGGGATATGACTGGCGCGTTGTCATTCTGTGGTAATTTTTTGGTTGAGAAGTGTCCCCATGCTAGCCGCATTTCCATACCTATACGGAGGACTACGAGAGCGCTTTTGAAAATCAGAGTGCTGTGCACCGTCGACCTGTGTCAGCAAGTCGAAGCACAAACATAAATTCACACAACAACCGCCTCCAGGGAATAAGTGTGGAGTAATTTGCGAGCACATGAGCTCGTGCCGCGTCGCGTGAACATTAACTATTAAATTCGTTGCATATTAAACTACCGCCTTAGAGCGGTGTAATCTACAACCAACCTGAATGTGTTGTGTTATGGTCTCTCGAGACTCTTCAACACTTTTCATGGCAAGAAAGTAGATATTTTAAGACGGTGTAGTTCTCCTTAAGCTCGGGATCTGTTTTAATTTTATTATATTAATGAGAATACGCGTTTAAAGCAGAAGTTGCATGCGTAATTTGAGACAGGTAGTAAATCAAAAACAATGTAAGCTTATAGTATTCGCTTAAGAATATATGTTAGTTCGAAGCATCCTTCGACAATCATGATCTCATAATGTACAAAAGGAATGAGCCATTTGATGATGAATGAGACGCTATGCGTGAAGATATTCAGTGATTTGCGGTCAGTTGAAAATTTAAATAAACAGAAGGAAATTAGACAACTGAAGGAACAATTGAAAATAAGAAACAAATGAGCTGAACCGTCGTCCTCAAGGGTTTAAATCTCAGGTGATTCGAATGTTCTCAAAGAAAGGGGAGTTATGTCGAAAACTGCCCTCTTTGTTCCCGACAGCCAACAGGCCCTCTCTGTCCTGGTCGAGTGTACGGAACCCCACTTGACATGCTTCATTTTTACCTTCCTTTAAATTGAAACTGGAGCGAGGGTGCGCTTTCTATGCGCCGTGTATCAGCCTCGTTCATTATGAATTAACAAGATTTTTCAGAGCATTATTTCACATTTTGCTGTTGCACTCGGATAGTGAACTTCACGGAGTTTTAAATGCAACCCCTCAACTATATGAAATTATAAAAGGCAGACAACCTATTCAACTAAAATTTACAAGTTGTAGGCTAAATTAAGGTAAGTTATTCAGTTCATTTCGAGAATCTAGCCACGAAATTATAGTAGTTTAATTTTGATATTGAATTGATACTAGATAAGTATATAGGCATAGTATATACACGTATCGGCATGTCTGTATTAAAACATATTCTCATAAAGATTCCCATGCCGGCGCGTATTCTTGTGCTGAGAACAACTTTTCCCATCGGGTGCGGCGTACTGCGGCCGTGGCAATGCACTTTCGCTGACCCCATGCCTCCTCCCACGACGTTCCTCTCCCTCACTCATGTTACTTTCTTAATTTCCCCTCTCACTCCGGCATGCCGCTGCGCCTGCGCTTCCCGGGTACTGAGGTAATAACATTCTACGACGCGGTCCGCCGTCGGAGTGGAACGGGTTCTGTCGATGACTTCCACGATTATTTGTATGAGAGACAATGCTTAGTGGATACGTTTACTGCCCTTTTTAGATGGATCGATACGAATAAGGTAAGCATTGCTGAGAACACTCGTTAACGCATAACGATAAGTACTTTCAGATACCAAATACAATTAATTTTCAATCCACTTTAGAAATTATTCAGACCACACAATTTGCAATGGATATATCGCTTCCCGCTGTACGCTTTAAACGCGCTTAAACGCATTTAAACTACGCACCGGTTTTATATGCGGTTTTCAATAATAGACGGAGTGATTTCTGAGGAAGGTTTTTATGTAAATGCACCCGTGCAAAGCCGGAGCGGGTCGCTAGTCAATGATATTATTATAAAGGCATATAAACTATTCATCAGAAACACAGTGACTAAGCAGCATCTTGGATATTCTATAAAGCGGTTGCGCTTTTTTGCCAACAAACATAAAGTATCCATAATGAAAACGCTATCTTTAGTATTTCAGAATGTATCTTCAATTGACAGTGAAGTAACGTTGTTAGTAAGAAGAGTACGTCGAACGGCTGGTACCTATACATAGTGAAGCTTATCTACCACTATTCCAGGTGAATAATCTCGCGTATCACACTTATTCAAACATATCTATACTTTGTAAGCTCTCTGCACAATACATTTGCATGGCAACTATTTAAATTTAGATTTTCCCTATTTTATTTCCCAGACTGTGGTGTGTACTCGCATCAGGAGCGTGAGTCATGTTACGGATTACGTGGGAGTGCTCTGGCAAGATCCCGTACAATTTCATAAGAGGGATATCAAGAGTGCAATCGACCGGCACTGATATTTCGACTTTATATATCAAACATTTAGGACGACATTCGTTAGTATCGCTCTTAGGAGGACGCCGTTCTAGGTTTGTGAGCACAACGTCGGCCCTCCCTATAAAGGTTTTAAGGAGAGAGCGCTGTCGTTGTATTATGACGCATACGCCAATGGATTTGGGAGCAGAATCAATTGCACTGTCGTGGCTCGTATGAATATACTGCTGGCAACATTCCATCGCACAATGAGTAATTTAAAAATTCAAAAACTCGTCGAGGTTCGGCGTGCCCGAGGTGAGGCGATCCGCCAAGGGCGGCTCTGCAATTGAGAGTGTTATCTCTCTGCGCACTGATACACGTACGGACGAGAGAAATAATCCACCTCGGTGAATAACACGGTTACCTAAATAAGCCCCGCTAAAAATACACGTATCGTACCGGAATGGTAATCATCCAAAATTGTAACTACAAACAAAATTTTACCGGGTAATCAGGATTGATTACTACCCCTTATTCCATGAGCATACTTACAAAACAAAACCTTAGCCGGATAGAGTCTGGATCCATAATCAAACTGCAATAAAACGGTGGGTAGTTATTCCCCGTGAAGTGCTCAGGGCTAATTGGTAAACATGTAGCGAGCATCGCGCGATCGCCCGCTATCACTAGTAGGTATTTTTAAATGAAATTCCTTCTACTCATATATTCCTAGAACAATTCCATCGTAGTCGAGTTACGTTGGTTTTGGAATTCCAATGGAGGTGTTTGATTGCGATTTAATTATTCACTCGTTATTCGATGCATTCCTATTTCTCATCATGGTTATCATACCGGCTGACCAATTTCATACATGTGTAATGAGAACTTTAAAGTGATTTTTCAATAAATATTCATGTATTGAACCATCGATTGGGAGAAGTGTCAGTAAATAAATATGATTGCTTGTTCAAAATTACAGAACTGTTAACTGTCACAATAATACCTTTATGTATTCTGATGGAGGTAGCGGGTCAATTAACGATTTTTTACAATAAATATCTATGATGTTAATGCATATAATAATATGTCTTTATTCAAAGAAAGGAATCAAATCGTAAAAGATATTTTTGTTATCGCGCCCTTCCTCATAACATTATTATAGGACGCTCAAAATTAAATAAACGTAGTAAGAACTGGATGAAATTATCTTTAATGAGTAAAAATATTTTGTGAAAATACATTTATCCATTTAACAAATTAAATTACAAGTGGTGTTGAAACCCAAGAACTATGAGGGAAATAATTACAGTTATTAGTAATTACCAACTCGAGGCATACGAACGAATCTTGAGACCTAACCAACTCGAAATAAATTATTTGTAACAAAAAAGATTCCTGCAAACCTGCAAATAGAGAATAAAATTGCTTGGAACCGGGCCTTGCATTTCCGCATAGTGAATTCCGCAGAGAAAACTTGAGCTTTATATAAATATCTTTAGGTTTCAATTTGGTGGTATGGCGGGAAGGGTTGAAATTTGGTGCATGAAAATTTAGACTTAAGGCCGATGAGAGAGAGTCGATGTTGTTTTGTGTCGTATCGAAAGATTTCCGGCGTTGGATGCGGTGGAAACGTGTTACAGCGAGGTGGTAAAAACTGGGCCGTAATTAGTCTTTGGAGCTGCTCTGGGGAGACGAGAGCCGAAGGCCGGTCCATCCGACACCACAAACAGACTTTTTTTTTCAATCACAACAAAAGTATGTTTGTTTTGACTGGATTCGATTTCAAGTTTATTTTTATTCGCAACTAGTTTTGTTCAAGAGCACCCGCTTTTCCGGTTTAATTCTTGGAAGACATTTGGTGAATCAGTTGCCCTTTAGACATTTAAGTATTTTAAGGAATGTTGTAAATGCGAGATCATTTCCTAAAGTAAGTAAAAAAAGTAAGTTTCTATTTCTAAGTACGCTCAACATCAAAATGACCCTGTATGAAATACATGCCAAATCAGTGGCAAATAACATTCGTTAAAAAATATTTTTTGTAGGAAAAAAGGTAACTTTTAGCGGACTTCGGGACTCGCTTTGATACTTGTACAAGTATGAAAACTCTTGTTGATTAGCCCTTAGAGTTTTATATCGAGGTATCTTTAACTTTTTCGTCTTATTACAGTTCTGAACAGCTCCTGAGATTTTCGCGTACAAAATTATTCCTGTTATATAACGAATTTAGTTACGTTGAAATAATAAGATTCTTCCCTAATGATTGCAAATGAAAAGTTGGAATTAACAATTTTGAATCAAAGCGAGTATTTAATTACTTAGTGAGATCGAGTTTGTCTTACGTAATGTGCATTATTACAGCAAATATTTTAGCAATTTCTCTTTGAGTCGGTATTCTAAATACAATATCACGATTAAACGAACTTACCTTAAGTGAAGTTCTATCGTAATTATACGTAGATTCTTGTCCGAAAATGAAATTAACTGAATAAACGTTAAAGCCGAATACAAGCGGCATATTTACTTATAATAAGTATATAGTTATTTATATTATTTAAAAGAAAACGCTTATCATTATACTTGTTGGATAAGACTGTTTTTTTTAATTCAGTATTTGCACGTTAAAATTACTATTAAATTACATAACACATTTTTTAAGATGGATTAGATTGCGACATTACGTAAGGTTATCTGTTCGAAACAAGTATGACTAACAATTTGAGACAAATTAAGATAAGCATACACTATTAAACAAGATTTTTTTTATTTTGCAATCAAAATACGGCTCCTGGACTTTCCTTGACAAAGATCTTGAATCGGACATTATCACTTGTATCTGGCTTGTTAATGACTAGTTTGAGGCGCATAGCGTATGCAATCAATTGTAACGGCATATTCAGGAAAAAAGGCCAAAAGTGATTCGTCTCGGGCACGTTGTAATTTGGACACACCAATTGATTTACAGGTATGTTATTTGTTTGCACGTGTATGCCGACCTTTATTGTGAATTGGACTCACCGTATCGGACGCTGAGTAACGCCCGTTGCTGCACTCAAGTAGTGAAGCTTCACTCACCTGGAATCAAAGAGGATTCAATTAGCCGTGCAAAAAGTCTATGGACGAAGCAGTTACTTTTTATTTCGCCGTGTTTGTAATTAGTTGGATGTTGTTAAGCTTTTGCTTCTACTAAAAGTTTATCAGATTTAAAGAATACTTAATGTAAAGCAAACATTGGATCTTTAATTACTGCATTCATGTCTTTTATTTATTTTAACTTCAGATTCTTCTCTAATTTTTAAAGATAAAATTTTTTCGAGTAAATCAAACGCATGATAATAAATTAAAGTCTATACCAATTCTACAAAACCCGCCACTACAAAAGTATTTGCAATTAATAAATTAAGATAAGAAATTAACTGCTATCGACCAAGGCTAAAACACTTTCAATTCGACTTACACTAATCATTGTTGACCAAGAGCATGAAACGTTGAAATCACAGGCGCATATTTAATGCGCATTGTCTACAAAGCGAGCGGTTTGCCCAGGCTTCATAGGGGTCGAGCCACAATCTTCGCTTAACTTAATTATGAGAGCGAATTGCTAAGCGTTCGTATTGTTGACCCCGGTTCGGGGTGGTTAGTCATGCAAATAGACATCAACGGGAAACAAGAGCTCTAAGGGATTTGCTCAGTTCTCCCAGGCGATAACGAAGACGGTGTCCGAGGTCTATTCTCAATTGGATTTGTTCTAGTTTTCGTGTAGTTTTGGGAACAGCAATATGTCTGCTTTGTGTTGTTTTTGTTTATATCTCAAAGACGAGGAGAGATCGACGGGTTTACAAATCGATAGAACACATTAACCTTAACGAACAAATGAAAAAATACAAGGCCATGTACCTATAGCTATTACTTTCATATACTAGAAATGAAACTTTCAAACGAAAAGCACAATGTAACATTAAAGTTATAGAGTAACATTATTATTTCCATTTAAAAGTTATGTTAGTCATCACCGCGTTAATATTATTAGTACCATTATTATTAAGGCCAAAAATATTAGTTTAAAATATCATATCATATGTATTGAGAGGAGTTACTTTGAAAGATAGTGAAGTGAAGTAACAAATGTTGCCACCGATGTGATAACGAAACCTATCGAAACATTTCTGGCTGCTAGAGTAGAACATTAAATTGTAGTTGTGTTATTTGGCTTTGATCTTCTTGAAATCCTAACTTGGATTATGAACGACAATCTCGTTAAGACTGTTAAAGCTGTTAGTAAGTAAACAATTACTGAACGAATAAACACCAACAGTGTTAATAAATAAACAGAGTTTTTGGCGGGAATCAGGCGGAGCGGTTGAGATTTTTTCCAGTGTGTCGTAAATTGTGTTATAGTGATCTTTAATGTGTATTTTTGGTGTCGATATGTGCAGTAAAGTTTCATTTAGTGACTGATTTATAGGAGCATTGGAAATAATGCCATAATACGACTTTTGGGTTAAGTGATTTATCATTTTGGTCAATAGGTTACCTCTAATCTAAAGGCGTGTTACGATCTGCTACTGCCGTGGGTTGTCTCCAGAAACTCCATTGGGCGTTAGAATGCATGACACTAGGCATTTTAATGCGGCAAACACGAGAAATTTTGCAACATGAAAATTCTCTAACACTCGACACTGGCAAAAATAGTCCCTGAAGGGATTGATTGCCATACTTAGGAAGAAGAAGAAGAAGAATAAATAAACAGAAGCATTGTTATAATTAATATTGTGAATATTATTACAAAATACTGCAAAAATGTTTGTTTATGTCAGTTCATATTATTTATTAAATGAAATGTACAGCAACTAACAGTGCATGAATCAACATCGTACTAAAATAAACATTTATATTATCCGGTAATATAACTAAATTCTGTGCCAGATTTGAAATATATAACAGTACATTATTCATATTATTTTTACAATATGCATATTATCGTAGGTGATGGGCTTATCAAACTTTAAATAATAAATTATTTATTTAAAAACTGTATTCATTACAGTCTAAAAATAAGTTTGTTAGGCCAGTCCAGTATGAGATGTCTTGGCAACACTTCACTTCTCCTTCTTGGGAACACTTCAGATTATTTCGATCTCGTAACGTCGATCTGTGTGCTAAGTCAGTCTGGTTAGAGTCCATTTATTTAAGTTAGAAAAGCATTAAGTCTATCATCACTCCTGCAGCTGACCACAAAACTGTCCATTAGGTCCATAGCCATACCATTATCTGTTTCTACGTAGACAGGAGACATCAAACTGACAGTCGATCGGAAAGCTCGTCTAGTTTAAAGGCCAAATCATTTCCACTAATAGACGCTTAGCGCACAAAGGAGGGTAATGGAGTATGGATTATGAATCTCTAATGCGCCGCTTTGCATTGTCCATACACACAGGCGAAATAATCAAATGCGCTGATTGCTAATATTGTTTTGCAGGTGGCGTGTATAGCTGATAATGGAACGAGATTCAATCCTATCGCTCTACACGTAGATGCTATGGTAATTATGATTATATAGAGTCTAGACTAATAATATTAAGAGGCAAAAAATGTGTGTGAAAAGTTAAATGCTGTAAACTCTCTGCCTAAAACTTTGACTATGAAAAGCTACACTGTCCCCGAATAATATAGTAGTATATTATATCAAAAAGTTATGTGGACAATGAAGACAAATATGAAGAATGAAGAGAAATATAAATCATACATTGTATGCAGAATTCAAACTAAATCCAAGAATGTTTAATAACCAAATTTTATAATACAAAGGTAAATAAACAAAAGTAAACGAGATATTGGTGCCAATTCTGTTGTTCAAAATTACTAAACTTATCTAATTTGACAGATCTAAAAATATTGCCATCCTTATATAACACCGCACATGAGAAAGGGATAGCAGGACTTTTAGACCTATCAAATCAGTTAAGTTTAGTAATTTTGAACAACAGAATCGACACCTTTATGAGAGATATTTTTTATATCTGACGAAAATGATCACACATAGTTTTCGAGATTTTCTAGTGCAGCTAATTCTATAAACAATCCATCAGTATGTCAGAGTCCACAGCTGGATATATGTTCCTCCCGTATCCACAATACTCGGTCATAATCAAGAATTTCATTACGATTTAAAAAAAGTATTTTGATAGAATGTCTACCTCTGTACAGTATTTAAAAAAGTTGCAACGTTCTCTGAGTGACGGGTATATTCCAGTCTGCATGTCGATTTGTTAAAATATACATTTCAAAGTTTCAGAAATATTCATTCTAATTTATTAAACTCATAAACAATGTCTCCGCAAAATAACATAAAATTAAACAAATATTTCTCTTTGGCTTCACAAAGTTTTAGGAATGTGTTTGGGAGCTAGATTTTGTGAAATAATGAAATTACTACCATTTTAAAATTATTTAAGTATCTCACAATTCGAGCTCGTAGATTTTTATTTGACTTGATTTATAAGTGAACCACAAACCATGTATGCCATACATAAAACTACACTTTCGTGCAAATATCGGACGTACACTGTAAAGAAAGTTCCAATAACATTTAATGCTCGGGTCAATAAAAACATTGAATTATGTAAAAAAGCAAGAAACTTAAAAAATATTGATAGCATATCACGTATCTCATTCTTGAAATGGACTGTAAAAAACAATCACCTGTTATATTATTTAAGCGATCTTCTACATTTATTAAATAAATACGTATAATATTTTCGGTGTCGAGAGGCGACAAGTGGCGTCCGTTTCGCGCCTCGCCGAGCGTGAGTCAAGCTCACTGGCTCACGCCCGAGTCACAACTTGTATTGGCATGGGCATTGATACCACCTATCATATAAATTTATGCGATCTTCGAAACAATCTTCGATATTTCAGTCGCGCGAAAGGATCGTTATCCATTCAAATTTGTCTAAACTATTATTATAAATAGGATAATGGAACTACTGAACGATTTATTAGATTCATTAATTAACTATCTATATATGTTTGTTTTAACAAACAAATGTTTTAGAGTGGAATCTCAATATCTTGAGATGCGGACAAATAATCCTAAGTATTTAGTAATTTATCTATAAAGGATATAATCCACCGACGATAATTTGGGACCAACGTGACAGATGGTGAGTCCATCGCCGTCTCTGAGGCACTAGATACGTTCTTGAATTTCTTCTCAGACGTATGCAGGTTTACTCACGATGTTTGCCTTAACCGTAAAGCTCGTGGTGTGACTAATCACTGCACTTAAGTTATAGAAACTCATTGGAACAGGGATTCGAACTAGAATAGCAGACAACGCTTCATACACAAGGCCACCACGGCTACATAATGTTTAAGTTGATGAATCATTGTTAAAACATTAATCGGACGTGCCATTTAAAGGGTAGACAGAAGACGAGTAGAAACACAACAAGCTGTGGAAACTTCTAACAAGCTCCTAAGCAATCGTATGTGGCGGGCATCCACGTCAGTCATGTTACTTATAAAGACTTGAACAGTGGCTTACAGAGAAGTTGTCTGTAATGTGCAGCCGCTCCGGGGTGATCACAACTTAATGCAACTTGCGTTGCTGAGGGTTTGAGAAACGTCACTTGTTTAATTACCTGACCATGTTTCCTTTGAGAATTTCATATTGTTAGGTAAACAAGACCAGATTAACTAAATATTTATCGCTACTTCAGAAACCATGGAGTCTGCAAGGATGCGCAAGCTTATAAAAGATAAAACTATTATTGAAAATATAAGAGCAGGTGTCTAGAATTAATCCGATGATGCACTAAACTTTTAAGTGGATCGCTTTATACTAAGACTTTGTGCAAGACAAGTCCAATATAAGCTATTAAAGTAAATGAAAGCTGATAAAATATTGAAAACATTAAAGTTTACAGAGGCATCTTACGTTTGGTTCATTACCTAGTATACGTCGACTTACGTCATGCAATGTTCGAAACTTAATAAACTTTAAACAATACCCGGGAAGATGCGTTGTCAGAACTTCTAAACTTGAACTGAAACAGGCAACCGACGAAGTTACGCCCCTATTAAGGTACACATTGTATTTAATATTTTAATAACGTACCGACGCAATACGGCGATACACTCAAACTATGCGGTCCCTCCATAAACTTCCATTATCTTTAGTACCTGCGCAATAAAGTTTGTACAAAATCACATAAGAGAATAGTTTGATTAAGGAATGACCGAGTTTAACGGAATTAGTTTCCCACAAAAGGACATTCAATTTCATTAAATCGAACTACAAACGTGTGTTGTAAGTAAGCACAAAGTAACTAGGAATTAGTTTTCACATCTACAAAGCAGACATTCTTGGGGTAAATAAAATGTGAGTATTGGAACGCCTTCAGTTGACGGGTGTACTCGACGCGATGGCGGCAGGACCCATCCTTTGATCACGACTACTTGGATCCTCAAGTTGGCAGGTTTTTGGAAAAAGTTTTCTTTGTTCGTGCGAGTTGCTTGGCCACTTCTTTCTTTGTTTCTATTGAAGCATTTGAAACGCTAAATTAGAAAACATTTTGATTGGCGGGTTACACGAAACCGATAAAGTTTTGGGTCGTATTTTATCGTCGGGGGACCTTTTAAAGAAATTATATGTCCGCGATTTCCCGTTTCCGCGTTGAACAAATCACTAATTAATTAGTAGAGTAACTTGTGTAATAAGCCAAGCAATATACCAGCTTAGACCAAGTGCATTATTTCCCTCCTATACACAATGTGAAACATTTTTTAAATAGAGCCATAAAGCGAAGCCCCGGAGCTACCTGGCCAACGCAACGTAGGAGGGAATTTAATAAAGTAACGTCTATTTTATCATGAATTATTTCGCAAAGTATGTTTGGAAATTTTTCAAATTAATCCCATATATTATGTAGATTGAATTTATACCCTCTTAAATAACATCAAAGTATTATTTCAACTTGACCGTACATTGATAAATAAATTGAAAAACGGCGGTTCGTTACTATGGTGTGGTTATAGACGAGTAACGAAGCGAGCTATTCACGGCCAGCAAGGAAATGTATCCCAAAATAACTAAGTAACGAACGTAAATAATAGTGCAGTACAGAATCCGCGTATATTCCACACGTGTTAAGCCTTATGCGTGGAACTGCCATGTAAATCTGTACAACCGTAGAATCATAAAATTCCACCGTAAATAAATTTAAGTTGTGTCTTCATTAAACAAATGGTACGTTTTTAACTATATTATTTTAACGAAAAATTTTAAGCTTAATATTTCATCAACTTTTTTATATATTACTAACTTATCATGAATTGAAATGTAAATTATTATGTTAAATTTGAAAGAGTAATTGCTGAGTTCTTAGCGGATTCTTCTCAGCAAAAAATGACTTTCCGAATCCGGTGGTAGATTCTGGCGATTTAAAGTATTTACTTGTAAAGTCTTATCTTGTAGTTCAGCCCGAGCAAATATAACGGTATTACTTCTTCTTTGTTAATATTTACCTTTCCCGCGTACCGACCTGTATTAATCCTACCCCGCTGCCCTATTGTGGGCTATATCGTAATCTCATCCATTCCAGGCACGTCGAATGTTTATTAACATATCGACCATTAAACGGACAGGCGCGAATCTGTGTCGATGTTTTCCGACTTTCCAGGCTGGCGGCTTTCATGGAGCCTTTTTCCCGCATCGCATTATATTCTACTGAAGAAATAAGATAAAATGCATACACACACATATGTTTATAAATGTAATTTACTTAGACGTACTTAAAGCGTTTCTGTTAATAGAATCCCACAATACGACCGCGTACTAAATGGAGGGGCAAAATTAAAATACTGCTGGGCCATAAAACTGAATGCAGTTCTAAACTAAAGTCGTAACCGTAACGACAAATTGGCTGTGAAATTTTTGATCTCACACCATTATTTTTTTACCACTTATTTGAGTTTTAGGTCAAAATTCAATATTTTTATACCTTCTTAGAATGTCGGTAAGTTCAATGTTCCATCTATGAACAGTGATATAAAAGTACATGATAAATAGAATAATATTTTGAGAAATCAAAGTACGTAATATTGAATACGATGCAATGCGAAAGGAATGTATAACATTGTCGTGCGATTTCAATATTTGTATATACTCAGTGTTTATTTAGCATACATCGGTATGAGGCGAGCACCGTACGATTCCCAACAAGCAACGCAGCCTCGCCTAGTAAACACAAATCATTGAAAATAAATAAAAACACACTTACTACCTACGTTTTGCGACGCAGAAAAATGAATCTGTCTAAACGCAAAAGGGGACAAAAGATTAATTGAAAATCAATACAGGGACATACCTTTGCGAATCTATCAAAATACATTCAGTTTGCTTTCAAACGATAACGTCGGACTGAATTATAATGTCAGTCATGATTAATGTATACTTGTGGTGTGACACGCTTTATTGACTCCTGCGAACAAAGCTGACTCTGCAAATAAAATATAATGCGCCCACGGAACCGTTGGGCAACGCTAATTAAATTAAAAGGTGATGATTTATTAGATGCAATTTGCATTTTGAGGCCGAATCAATTAAGCGTGTTTTTGTAAGCGCTACGGAATATTTTACTTTTGAAAAAGAAAATATGTTTGACAAATAGAATGCGTATGTCTTATGGAACTAGAATATAACTATAACAAATATTTTTGGGGCAAGTAGGCTACATGGACGTTTAGAATTTTCTAACATAGGACACAACATAACCTAGGGGAGATTACGGAGGAAATCGACTAAATGTTTGTTCCCAATAGAATTATGAGGAGTGTACTTCAAATCTTTTGGATAGTATTACCTGCTTAATAGGCGAAGCCCGATTTTATCAGACGATCTGGGATAAAATGACCGAAATCAATAGAATCAGATTAATATTCATTATCACACATTTATAAAATGAACCTAATTACCTTAGTCCTAGAGTATTATTTAAATCTGTATAAGATGCTTAATATCAGCAAAATGTTGAATGTAAATATCGAGTAAGATACACTATTAACAGGCGTAGGTACGTATCAATTAGTTCGTTTCACGCTTTTTACATTTTCAGAGCCATTAATAGCACTGGTTTATTTGAAAACCATTAGCAGGCCGAATGGATACGCTTTGAATCATCGATAAAATGAATGGCTGTCTCTCACAAAAGCTCTATGGAGGTCGAATGTGAATCGGAAATTATTAAACGAACGTTTTTTACGAATTAACAAAAAAAAAACAGAATGTTTATGTTCAGATTATTCTAAATTCGTTGAATATTTAATTGTATAACTTCTATAGAATAAAGAATAGAAAAAAAATAGTATTACATTAAGTTTTTTGTTGTTCTTATTTTATTTTTATTTGTTATTACATAGGACGGGTGAACAGTTCCCAAGTGTACCATAGAACTATGAGATGAAGAAGTAATGGAATTGTTTTGTCCCCTTAGTGCCATTAGATGAAAAACGATGCTAATGGGTATGCTTTTTCGGGTTGGATCTGTTTGAAATTTTGATGTGTGATCATAGTTGGAATCATGTATTTCATTAAGCTATGACCAACGTCGTACGTTCTTAAATTCCACGCGGACAAAGGCGCAGGTAATAAATTAAGATGTTGTCAGTAAAAATTTGGGAGCTGATCAGTGACCGTTGTTTAATTTTTAAATTACTGTTCATCCGGAACAAAACCATTGAGAAGAATACAATCAACTTTGGGTGCGCAACACTAAATCAAAACAAAGTTCCGACTGGATCCCTTTTACCAACTTTCTAAATAACGGCGAACAATCTTTTTCATTAAAAATCTCCATGAGCCCGATTATTAGGGAAGTAAAACGCCTCCGGTGAGCCGGACCGGAGTTTGGGAAATCCCGCTTCGGTCCAAGATTTCCGCGAGGTCAAACTTGGGAATGTTAACAGATAATTACGGGTAAGTTTTAGCTAACACGAGACATTTAACAGATGCTTTATTCGGGAGCGCGGCCGCGAGCGCACGATGAATGCTAATGAGACCGCCAACCGGGGCGAATACGACTCGTATTATTAAAGCAATAAGCACCCTTTTGGCACGGCTTCCCGGCTGTTCCGAGCTTTCGGGAGGCGCCCGTTAACACATTTGGACTCGTGTCTAAGGTTAATTAGATTAGTATCCAACAATGCTACGCAGATGTTATAGAAAAATAGATTTAGCCATGTAACACATTACATCGTGTAGTTCGCGGCGAAAATTAATGGTGTAGTTTGAGATTAGTGATAATTGCCGTGATTAACTGGGATTGGTTGGAAAGTGTGTGAGGATTAAATTAGCTTTACAAAAGACATAGCAAGGCGCAAGTGATACCCCTGGTGTTGCAAGCGTCCATAGGCTACGGTAACCGCTTACCATCAGGCGGGCCTTATTTTTGATTGCCATCATAGTAGAATAAAAAAGACTTACATACATACATATCAACACACCAAGTCCTTTTCGGTGTAAACAGAGTTATATAATGCCATTTCATTTTTGACATGTACACCTCTTTCTCTTCTTCTACATTCATCAAAAATAAATATTTATGATAAAATAACATTCCATTTTATGTGTGAGTAATCCCCAAGATAGAGTAATCTACATGAGTTGTGCAGTACATCCTTCCGTTACGGCCCAATTAATTTTATACGGAAACGGATATACGAGCATCGCGTTCATCACACGTATATTTTAACGTCGTGCTACATAAACTTATAGGCATTTCAAAATTACATAAAATTCTGTCACACTGTCTGACTGATTGTGAATTAATAAATAATTGTAATAAGAACAAGAATCGGTTGGTGCTAAATCCAAAAAATATAATCGGCAATTACATTCATCATCATTATTTTACGTATTTTAATAATTTTAAGGAAACATTGGTGTCGATTCTGTTGTACATAATCACTAAACTAATTTGACAGGACTAAAAGTCTTTTATCGCTTTCTCATGTGCGTAGTTAAATAAGGATGGCAATACACTGTGTAACTCATAACTCAACTCGAGTATTTTAATCACAGGTGAACAATACTTTATAAATGATTAATCTTCTTTTGGGCATCTAGCGCGCTAGACTACTTCACAGCACAAAATAGTCTGATTTCAGGACGAAATCAGACTGGACGGAATATGTAGCCAAGACCTTAATCTTAAGAAACACCATTCCCAATTCACGCCCGATGTCACTGATATATGTAACTAATTAATTCCACGCAGGAAACGGAAGGGCAACGGGTCGCGTCATTAGATGCATTATGCAACACACATGCGTCTTGCATCACAATGTAGGCGTACTTTGAGAGTATTATTTCGTGGTATTGGTGACTTAATATTGCAATAATTTGCACACCTATGATGACCTCAGTTTTTTTCCATCTATACACACAAATTAATAAATTATCTTTGTTATTTCGAAATAAAAGCTTCTGCTTGTACAGTTATTTGCAAGCTGGTTATATTCACTGACAGATAGATGAAGTTTCAAAGAGTAATCAAGGCTAGTTACCTGGAAAAACAACGGCACCCCACGGGATTTATGAAATACTTTTTCTTCAAGACTGCAAGACAGACTATAATGGCATGGCAGTATATCTACAAATGAAATTGTAATAAAAAGTCTCGTCGTCGTTATAGTCAGAGCATCGTGGAAAATAGTTATATGACCTTAATATCCCAAATGTAAGTTTTTCATCGATTAAGCATTAACACAAATTAGGTACATTTACTCATTATAATTTTTGGAATTAAAACAATTGACTTTATCTTAGAGCTTCTACGATATAGTGCAAATAATATGGTAAACGACAGGGTCGGCAACGCGCGAGTGATACCCCTGGTGTTGCAAGCGGCCATAGGCTACGGTGACCGCTTACAATCAGGTGGGCCGTATGCTTGTTTGCAACGTTAGTGGTATAAAAAACGAATCGATACTAATATTATAAAATAACTCTGTTTGTTTGCTACCTTTTCACGACTACAGGGCTGTACAGCTTGTCTATTATAAAATTACTCACTGCCCATTTCAATTACTGCATTTATTAATTATTATGAACTTTAATTATGAAGAGCCAAGCAAACATACAGCTTTCAGCTTATACACTCGGACAAAATACATTCACATGAGAAGAGGTAGAGTAGGATATTGCCTCAAACGAGTTTAATTTTAGAGTTGACGTGTTAGAAATTACAATATAAAATCCAATGTCGGGCCTGGTATTCCTCACTCCACAATACATCGCCGTAAATCACTGCACACTTGTATCTGCGGCTAAATTTATATTTGAAAGCGACTTTTTAAATAGTATGTACTAGTTTTGAGTTTCGCTTGAGGCTAACGTGAAGATTATAATGGTTGCATATCGAATTGATTTAACATGGAACTTAGTCACTCCTTTATAATCTCTATGTAGACTCCCTATTTTGATGCAACCTTATATATTTACAGATATTATGGCTATATGTTAATAATACTATTTACAAACTACTTAGATTTCTAATCCAAGTATAATATCCTTGTTTATGCGATATTTTTTGTGATATATACATGTCACGTTAAGGGTCGGCAACACGCGAGTGATACCCCTGGTGTTGCAAGCGTTCATAGGCTACGGTGACGGCTTACTATCAGGTGGGCCGTATACTTGTTTGCCACCTTAGTGGTATAAAAAAATGTCACGTAAGTAATTTAGGTTAAAATTTACATTGTATGTTTTATTTGAAAAGAGTAATTGCTGAGTTTACCGGGTCCCTATCAGCAAAAAACGACCTTTCGAATCCGTTGGTAGATTCTGACGATTTGTAAGTACTTATTTTTATAGTCTATTCAAATAAGGATAATTTTGAGTTTGTTTAAATTCGATTTTGCGGCTGTAGTGTAAATTACTTTAACGGACACATAATTTACATTATATTCACATGAATCAAGATCTTTATAAACACTCAACGAGTACCGTCTATAAAGTTACCGAGATTAATAAACTGTATGTGTAGAAATTTGGCAAAAGATGATACCTACGCGTATTTCGCAAAACAAGTTTAATTTTTAAACAGCTCTCGTTCATTTAGAAAAGTCGTTTTAAGTTTTTCCTACACACTCTAGTTAAATGAACATAACTTTGACTTAAGTGGATAGTAAAGTAACTTTGTTATTAAAACAATATTATCTAATGTTTAAAGCTGAACAAATAATGAAAACCATTTTAGTTTCTATGAAATATTAAGGCAAGGCAATTATATTGACATAAATGCACTTATTATACATACATACCTATGTTAAAAGCTAGGAACCATACTATAGAGCATTCTAAAAAAAGACATCAATATCCAGAAATTGTGTTACAAATAAAATTAATTTATTGAATTACGATATTCTACAGTAATAACTGTAGATGTTTTAAGCTACGCACGTAATTCACGCACGGGATCACATCTGCAAAATGCAATTTGCAATAAATTATGTAGATATTAATAAGTGGTAGGTTAAGGGTTGGAATAATGGCGGGTCATCAATCGTTCGATAAATTGCGACTGGAGACACACTGTATCCAGATTACGTGCTTCAATATCCGGAATAAGCCCGGCTCGGGCGAGTCTATTACCGCCTCTAATATTATAAAAGTTGCTGACATTTTATAGTGAGAAATATTAAAAAATCACAAGTATATGTAAAGTGTACTTGTATGTATTCAGTCCTAAGAATCTTACAATGCGTTCCTATGTTAACTACAACAACTATTGTTCGTGGAAAATTAAACTCGGAACGTTGGTAAGTTACCAAGCTTACTTTTTCTCATTTAATGATGATAATAATAAAACACATGCAGAGTAGTTAGGAAATTGCAGATGGAGGAACACACTCTCATTATAAATACACACCTACCGCTTTATTTACGTACTTGGGTTTTCTGTAATGTAGCCAAACCAGTGAAAGAGCTGAGAGAATAAACAAATACGAAAACCTTATTAAAATTCAGGTCATCTCACACAATGCTACTGACTACAAACTAGACGAAGCCTGTGCTTTATGTACCAGACACTGATATGCAGATATAAATAGAGAAATAAATTAATGAGTAAAATAACACCCATATACCTAGAATGCACAAGCAAATAAATGTTTGCACTGAGCGACCATCAATACAGAAAACAGTCGATTTACAATCGTAATGTTTACTTATATTGATAGGCCTGCCTCGTCACATTTTTGTGACATCAAAGAAAATGATAAAATTAATGTCTAAAGCCGAAAAAAAATTAAAAAAGAGAGTTCGTTCTTTTTCACATATCATATTTTATGTTAAAAACTAATTGAAAAAAAATCTATTGAAATAATAGGTCTCACGTCGTTTGATTGAGGCCAAATAAGGCTGGAACATATTTTGCGCAAGGGATCAGCATTGCCCTACAGCGGGGAAATGGTGCCAGCCTCCTTGGCATACTACGAGGCGTGACAACGATTTGTGACAAGTATTACTTTTTTTAAATTTATTTCTTGTTTATTTTTAGGGTAGTTCTTTTTTTCTCTGTATATATCACTATGTATTATTAAATTATTCGATAACTTTAGAAAATACTACCTTGGGTACCTTATGTACACTTAAAAATTCCTACAAATCAAAACATTCTGAACGGCCCTTGTATTAACTGTACAAGTATATTGTGCTATCATTGGCCACTTAACAAATTTTCTATACATTGCTGTTGTCTAAGAAAATATTTGCGCAAGCGAAGCGTCTTCCAACGACAAACAACGGGTTGATAATTAACGTGCCTACTTATCCGTTTAAATAAACTGAGGATTCCAACAGCAAATTTGCTTATCCGAGAGACGACTGCTCGCTCTAAGGAAATTGGTAGAACACCCGAATTGTACCCTAACGAGTATTACCCTCAATAGACTTTGTCTTTCAAATATGTTCGAAATTATCAATATTAGACCTAATAATTTCTTGAGAGTTCCCAGAGCCGCATACAATAACATCAAAAAGATACACTAGGTTCGTTGGAACCTTTAGTACAACTGAGGAATTAATTTCCAAATATAAATTCCTAAGCAAGCTATCAAATAATTTAACTAATAACCATTATAGAAAAATGTCTACCCATCAGTATGTTTCCACTGGTATAAAATTAACAGAGAGTAGACAGATAGTTCACAACACCGTACAAATATCGGAGAATCCGGAGGATCTATTTAACATTCACTCCTCAACCGATAACAGATTAACGCCAATATTATCCTGCGAACGCGACCAAACTGCACAATCGGCCGAGCTATACCATAACACTTAATCCTTACTAAACACTATTACAAAGACCATATAAATTTATTCAGCGTAGATCGCTAATAAAACGGATAAACTTTCATTGCCGGCGATAACGTCATAAGTGATCGGACAATTTTGACAGATTTGAACTTTGAAGTTGCAAAGATACGTATTACATTGGCTTAATAGTGGCACAAATCTGCGGTGGATGTGCAAAATGCGATACGTAGTGATTGACAGAAGTCACGCTGTACGTTGTATTAAAGGGATTGGCGCAAACTTAAACTGTCAGGTTTGTTGGCATTGGCAAGTTGAGTGGGTCGAAGGCTTAGCGCGGAGATCGCAAACTGCGACTTTGATCTTCATAAAAGCTAATTAATTGGGTAAGGAAAGCTTAGCTGAGTGTACTGACGAGCCTAGGCCGTGTTGCTGTTTAAACATCTCGGGCTCCAAGATTGTGTAATGATTGCCTTTCAATACAAATTTCCACGATAATAGGTCAACGAATGGGTCAATATTTTCGTTTACATTTGGCTTAATTTGAAAATGATAATAAGTTACTCACTGAACTCTTGTTAATGAGCCCTTATAATCATTAAATACTGCTATTTTATTAATGTAAGGTATGTATTCTGTTTTAGAATTTTGTACTAAATTATTAAGCACACTAGGAATATAGTCGATTCAGCATTTCCACTGAGCGAAGCCGTACGTTATTGCTTAAGTTTTTGACACAGTGATTGACACATGTTGGATCGTGCTTGATTCATTTCCACAACCTACATTATTTCTTTGAAATATTCGGACACTATTTTGAACCTACAACACACACTAGAAATATTTTTTAGTATATATTTTCCTTGAATATATCTTGTATCTTGAATCTAATATCTTTGGTGCTTTATAAATCAAATATGTATTTTCTTCATGGTACAATGAATGTGTAGATTTATTTATAGGAAGATTTAACAGTACTTTGTAAAAGGATATACACGAGTGATATACACACTCTATTTATACATAAATATTATTATTCGGCATTAGTTGAACATACGATACGACCCATACAAGCTCCCAAAATTTAATAGATTATCTGCTGTTGTATAAGTTTTCTAAGAATACAAAGGAGCTATTATTATTATTACTATCGTTGATATTTATAATTATTAAATCAATGCATCATTAGCGTTATAATATAGCTTGCCAGTGTGTAGCATACCTACTGTCTGTTAATAATTTGCAACTATGCACAGGATGGAACGCAAGCTTTATTACCGACAGGTGTTCGAAGCATTCTCGTAAAAACAACACCAATTTATTATTTAAAGTACTCTGCAGCTATGGTTTTCGCCACTTTGTCTATATTGGGCTTTCAAACATGGGAATTCTTTTGTTTTAATATAAAATAATTGCATTTTTAGGTGCTCAAATTATTTATGCGTGTCACAACACACAAACCAGTAATAAAATATCTACGGTTAAAAATATAAAAATTGTTTCTAAATTCAAATTAAATTATTCATTTAAATATTAACTTAGAAGATAAATTTATTTTTAAGAAAAATGACGAGAATATCAGTGCACTCATAACTAACACATACGGACATGGAGGAAAAAACCATGTAGTTTTCTAATCCTTCAGATAAAAATGAAGATAAATATTTTCTAGTTACATTTTGCACGACTAGGATAATTTTTTTTTCGTTTTTTGCCGATGTCCGTTGTTTACCATGATCCCAAAAAAGTATCGTCTTTAAACTTACTGAATAGTTTAATTTGAAAAGATTCCCGTTCATCCATAAAAATATTTAAATACTAAATTAATTTGATAATTTATGCGTGAACTTGGATAGGTAATTAACGAATGTAATGTAACCCTGTTATTGCAGACTCTTGTCCATTACCTAACCAAACAATTTGGTGTCGGCCGATAAGTAAGTTGCAAGCGTGCGAAACCCGCCCAAAGAAGAGAACTTACGGCTAATAGTGAAAGCTCTAACAATAATTATGGCGAAACCACCGTTTTAGATTTTGTGGTATTGTATTGAAATATTATCTAGTAATATGATTAAAAGTTTTTTTTAAATCTATTGCTCTTGTAACAAAGATCAAAATATATTATGATTTAAGAATAGAATAGGATATCATATTAAATAGCAGTCATTTAAATTGACGGCAAAATGAACGGCTTTTAGGTTAGCCATCTGCATTCAGCTCCATTTGGGTGTATCAAAGGGGTCCAAAGAAATAGGAATAAATAATTTTAACACGTTCCTCGCTAAAATGACTATGCTAGCATTTCTAGCTAACTCAGTGAGTCGGGCGGGATACTCCGAATGAAAAGAATGCAACGATGTTTTTTTTTACTACAAGGCATTTACGAGATAAAATGTAGGTGATTTAATTACAACAAAGAAACATAGTTATTGATTTGGCCCGTCACAGTAGAATTTAAACCACAATTAATACAACTATCAAAACTGATCTTTGAACAAAACCCAAATACATATTTCCAGCAATCGTGACCCGTGTGAATATATAAACAATAATTTAGAGCAAATGAAATATTTTCTTACCTATATTAATATTTTTACTAATGCTAATACATATATAATAGACATAGGCATAAAAGGGTATGTAAATAATTAGGTGGAAATTCCAACAAAGCATCATAGAAGGTATATCTTTCCCCGACAGTTCTATTTACTTTGCGGGCCAGGTCGCAAAGACTTGAGTTTGTGTTGGACTTAGCACATGTGTTTAAGCTTGTTCAACATGGTATCACTTGTATCTTGGAAGTTCGCCGATTTACTTGCCACTTAACTCGGTTCACTGCTACTTTACTCGGTTCTATGAGCAAATTGTACGTTTCAACTTATGCCAAAGTCCTACCTTCGAATAAACACCATTTACTTTTTATTGATTTAGTTGATTCAAATTGTTTCTGTTATCTTTGAGCACTTACGACCACAAGATTTGAACATTATTTCTATACAAGAAAACTACTCATAAGGAAGTCCCCCCTCTTATACGTCATCGTGGCTATGATTTAATCCTTATCAATCTTTCAACTAAACGTCTAAAGGCTTAGATGTTTAGTAGTTAGATTGATAAGAATTCGCGAATAGTCTTGACATTTCTAGTTCAATTATGTACTTAATTGCTTTGTTGTACAATTCAACTATTAAGGTAACAATATACATACATGGGGTAGTGTCGGTATCCAGTAAAAAAAACAGCAACAAATCGATTAAAAATACCTAATCCAGTGTAAGGATTCTACAGTAGTTAGACTCAAGCCAATTCCGAGTAACAAAGTAACTACGTTCCATATGTGTGTAAGGCCAATGTTAAAATCAATAGATATTTAGTTCACCCTTTATCACAGTATTTTATCGCGCTCTGCGACTTGACAAAGGGCCTTCCACCTCGAATTGATAACACGCTTCTGATAGCATCGACGAAATAACTAATCCCCTTAATTTATACATATATCAGCCGTATTTTACATACGGCTTCGAATATTCTACACCGTGTCATATATATTGGGTTAGTATTATTTTCTTAATGGCCATAGTTTTAGGCTTAGTAATAAACGCACAAAAGATGTTCAAGAAATCTTGCCAGACTCTGTTGGACCAATTGAAAATGAATTACATAAAAAAACTCCATCCATAGGAACAAAGGCACGAAGCATCTACTAAAATGATAGAAAAGCCATACAAAAAACCATTTCAATAAAAAAGACGATCACGAAATGGAAAATGAAAAGCGCATGCAAACGTTCATCGATAGACATAGTGATATGAGTGCCATGGGTATAATACGCACCTGTGACAATTAACACGTGGTTCACTTCCATATTGTATGACTTTACGTATGTATGACTATACATTGTATGGTCGCGTGAATGGCAATTCATTGCTCTCGTTAAATAATGATAGGAATTTACACAGTGTCGACGCAGCTTTTAAATCGATTTATGTAACTGAAGAATTTTATTGAGAGCGTATTAACAATGGATATTATTATATTGTGTTTTATTATCTTTATTTTATTATTATCATATTACAATTTGAACTGTGTTGAAGTTCAGTAGGTTTCCTCATTTCTAAGAGTTATTCGGTTTGGATGAAATATTACTGGGAATACAGACAATTGGACAACAGAAACACTGTTCGGGGAACGCGTCAGACGTTGATAAAAGCTCTGATATTATTATATCTTAAAACTGTAAAATTTCCAAAGATGTTCTTTAATTATTAATAGGTACCTAGTGTTCCATGTAAAAAGCATTAATTTCCGCAAATTAACCGGCGAACACGCCATCATTTCGATCGAGTCGAATCTTTGAAACAGCTAACTAGATCCATAAATCATACACGATACACCCGTAAAGCGGTGCGCGATCCGGTTTGTTGTCAATAAATCCATCCTCACTCACTCGTAACATAACACATTCCAAAGTTAACAGATAAAAAGTTAGTTTGTTCGCTCGAGACTTCGGAGGTTCGATTACGTAAGACGCAAACTTCCTCTATTACCCCCTACTTAAGGGTACAAATTTAGGCGCCCCCTATTTAAACATTGTTGGCAAATACCTACGTGTGTAATTTACACCGACTGTGGTTTCCATTCGGCAAACACGTCGGTGCGTCGGATTTAGACTAGAAAAACGAAATAAATCTCGGACGGAGCAAGCGATTTATAAGCAACCGGTGACTTGTAAGAATCCTACAGGGACGACCTACACTTTCATTACACGGGAAAATAGGCTGAAATTTTACGATTTTAGCCTACAATTTAAAATGGATAATACTATACGATTTGAATGTAGTGATACTAAATCGTAAATAAAAGTACTAATGTTTTTTACGCCGCTGTTTTAGATTTCACAAAAAATACATTGACAAAACAAATAAAGAACTTTAAGAGTTTTCATTTCGGGTCCGCATATAGGCGTAAGATATATGGAGGACCATTTTAATATTTAATATTTTTTCCTAGCATAAGTCCAAAAGCGGGGGTTTGGGCGACCCCACTACTACCCAGCTACCTGTGGGGCTGTGGGTAAGTCCGCCCCACAATACTGTCATCATTTAAGCCGCACATTAGCGAAACTTGCGTCGTTTGAACCGCCACCTGGGACCGCGCGACACACTACCCGATATTTTACTACTAGTATAAACTGCCCGACAAAATGTAAATTTTGGTTTTCGCACTCCAAGGGCTATATTTCTATTTGGATTTGGCTCGTTCGTTGTGTTGTAGCCGTACATTAAATATTCAGTACGAGATTACTATCTACACAAATAATTAATATAAGTGACTCTCTGTAATTTCGGAATAGAGCCTTTATAAGTTCATTACGTATGGCTATTTGCTTGTTATCAAAAATCGAACAAGAGCCTTTAGTTTTTTCTCTCATAGTCTCAGCTATTTCCGAAATCACTGAATGGATTTGAATGAACTTTTACTATCATTTAGAAGATTTTTCAGGGATTCCGACGGGTTTTTTGTCATAATACCACCAGAACATTAAAATTTACAATTCATCAACACTTTCATATATTTATTTATTCTTACTTTATAGAAGACTAGTCTATGGACTGATAACAGCATGGATGATACATTACAAAAGCTTTCTTTGAAATACACAGTGAAACCGAAACGGAGATTCCGGGAATATACATACTCGTACAGAGCCTGAGAAAATAAAATTTAAATTTTATATGTCCCAAATAGAACACTACGTTATCCAAATCGATCCTCGCTTTGACACCTAAAGGGCTTTCTAAAAGCCTCGCTGTTTGTACAAGGCTCTTCTGAGCTTTCGTGTATAATGACGCCGATCCAAGATTCTGCTATTCAAATGCAACTACCTGACACGGCGACTACATACTCCTACTACCTAGGCACAATATTTATGAACTACCACTCACAAAATTGTGGGTGGTGTATGTTTGAGGACTTTGGAAGAACATACTTTTTGTTTTGGGTATGATGGTAAATTTTAAATGGTTTAAGTAGTATCTGTGTGCCAGTGACAAAGTAGCATTATTGCAAACGAGGTATATATAAAATTAAAATAATGCATAACAGCAAAAGAAAACAATAGGAGACAGATAACTACTTACGCAGTTGTAAATGAATAACTACGTGAATCTCTAACAACAGCCACGTACCTGTAAAACAGAAAATATTTTGTTATAAATTTATCCATAGGAGGGTTTAATTGGAATATTAAAAAAATACATAAGCATGCCATTCGGATTCATATACAACATGAAGGTAAAGGAAGTCAATGAATTTCAAAATGTATGCAGGTTAGATACGAAGTAAGTAATATTCGAAATTCAGAAGTTAGACGGGTTAGGAAACAAACCAATAGCCGTGCCGGCGAACCACGAGCCCGCCAGTTAATCGCTGCCAACTACCTAGTAGGTAATCCTTTCGAGTGGTGTACATATAACGACTGCATTCCTACCCATGCCGCGTTCCGAACGCACAGCATACACAGAAATTGCGGCACTCGGCCGACTCAAAGCGATGACGGGGCCGTATCATTGCATGATGTGCATCAGCAGATTGTGTGTGCGAGTGACGTGCCTCTACTTCATATGCGAACTGTGTGCACAAGTATGCTTTTCATTTGGAATACTACAGAATCTTTTATAGTATTTTTACGTTTACGCCGTCTGTTTAAAACAAAGAGCTCTACCTACAAAGCTTAGCAATGCAATCAATCAAATGTGTCTGCTCAAAAATTGGTACACGTCTTTTCCCTCTAGTTTTGCGCATTTTCTATTTGAGGCAACTAGAGATGAGAGATTAGTTGGCAACGTAAGCGGTTAAGTTGGCACTTGTAAATACTCAGTAGTAAATAAATGCAGCATCACAGAGATGTAGTGAATGGAAGGCAGAAGTGCGCCGGCGCCGCGTGCATTGCCCTCGCGTTCCCGCACCCCTCCCCAAGCGGTGGTATAAACGCGACTGACTGCATTCCGCTGCGCTTCCTGACCAGAGCAAGTGCAGCATTACGCTGCAAGTACGTACCGCGTCTCGCGCAAGCCGCACACGCCCCGCTCACACCCGCCTAGCTCACCATCAACACAAAGAAACGCTAAAATACACACTTTCTGTACCTACACGCAATCTCCTAATTCGATAGAAAGCTGTGATCTATGGCAACCTCTTTTGATCCGCAGTAGCAAAGGCCTTTGCCCCTTTAAAAATAATCATTTAATCTAATAATCTAATATCAAGGAAAAAAATACATAAAGAGCAGCCTCCCCGCCTGTGTCTCACCCTTCTCTAAGCCTCTTTGTAATGTAATGCATTAAGATTATTAGGTTGTGTTGACATCGTCTTGTTTCTTTAAAATTTACTCTCTTCCACGACAAAATTCCGCTCTTTTACAACTTGATCGATAAGGTAACATTATTATATTACTCGTCCGTGTCGTCAAAATGACACGTTTCTGGATGTTTACCAGTGCTGACGGAAAATTGTCAGCTTAGTGTGTAATTAAAGCTGTAAACGGGATCTAACAAATGCAGATCCAAGAGATTTCGCGCTCTCAAAACGATCGCATATTTAACGTCGATATAAGATAACTCACCCACCCAGTTGAACGCAGAACAAAAAGTATGGAAACACTCGGTAATCGTCTGCCAGCTGAAAGCGTTTTCCATGAGGCTTTTAAGCGCTTATCTTGGGAATGATAGCCGCGGCCGGACGCTGAAAGGATGTGACGGCAATTTGCTTACATTAGGACAAGCCCCGTTTACCCATCGAGCTATATGAAAGCCAAAGATTTTACTGTAGCAATATGTAGGCTTTTATGACTTTTTATTCCATGCATTACGCTATGAACTATTGATTGGTAGACCAGTACGAGACTATTGATGTATGAGGTACAAAAATTCCGTTGGGTATGGGTATTTAATACTCGCCAGTGAGTACAGTTCAACTTGATATCAAATTGTTTTTGCAACAATCAACAAACATTGTTACCATTCTTTTGAAACAATGTGGAGTTTATTTGTTGTGCAACGCAGTGCATAAAAGTAAAATGTTTTCGGATTTATGAATATTTCATTGATGTTGATATTGTTTGGAGTAACGCACTGAAGTGAACGAGATTTTTGTATCTGTGTTACAACTGAAACTGAAGTTAGCCTATAAATGTTGTTAATATGTTCAAAAAGGTATATCTAATGTAAGATTGCCAGTGCTCCACGAGGATACACTGGGTTAGTAGTATTGCTGCTAGGACAGTCAGGCCTCATCAACAACATGGTTGGCATCCCGTTAGTGATACCCCTGGTATTGCTAGCGGCTATAGGCTACGGTGACTGCTTACCATCAGGTGGGCCGGGCCGTATGCTTGTGTGCCACCTTAGTGGTATAAAAAAAACTAATACCGTACCCGCTATTTCATATACTTGCTATGAAAATCTTAATTGACAGAAACATTACCTAATCAATCCAATAAAACTAAATAAAACCAACGTACTTACCCTAAACCAAATAACTTTCAAAACAATATCCATGACCGTTATAGCGTAATAATTATAATCCCAGTAAGAAATATGAGGATTTTTAAAGCATGTACAGTGTTCAAGAGTGCGATGTCCGTACCCGTGTGTTTGGTTTCCGCGGCTATTTCTGGACCCGCTGCCATTGTTCCATGAATTATAGCCGCTCTAGAAGGTTAAACAACAAAACTATCGCAGCTTCACGCGAGTAAACGAAAGTAAAATATTGTACAAAACCAATCATATATTATGTTTCGGTCGATTTATATATAATTGTTTTTTTTTTATCTTTTTTCTATTCGATTGAAATTTGAAAGAATTCGCGATGCAACTTGTGTTTCCAGTCGCTACTTTTTGGTGCCGGCACAGGTGGGCACCTGTGCCGGCGGAAGAATAAATTAAAGTTTTTGATTCTTTGTATCGAGATATTACCTCGTAGAACAAAGATTGGACTAATTAACTAAAGGACATACGATAAATTATTATTAATAATATCAAATTCATAATGATTTAATGAAGAAAAGCTGTTGGTAACACTGAGATAAACCAAAATAAGTCGACAACACCAATGCATTTTTATGTACAAGCTGACATATTATTGTTAACGTAAACGCGTTGAGAAAGAAATACGAATTGATCCTGCATGCACATAGAAACGAAATATCGCCGCCAATACTCCGACCGAACGTACGTGCATTTCAGTACGCGCGTTCCTTGCGAGTATTGTGACCGATAGCTTTCATATCGCAATCGTTATTGCTCCGCCGTAAACCAAAATTGCCGTTAATGGTCGATCATTTGAATGTATTATACAGGTTTTTTCATAAAAATTGCGGTCGAAATTTCAGGGATTTCCAAAGCAGATGTTATTTCTACAGGCATAACGTGCAAAATTTAAAAAAGGAATTGTTATCTGAAATATTTGAATTGCTTGTATAGACTTAATAAAAAGCCACAAGAATATTTATTTGTACAATTACGAGTACTGGTGAGAAACAGTCGTTCGTTTGATGGTAAGCGTCGTAACCGCCCATGCAGTTCTACTAAGGAAATACACACCTCCTGTCAATCCTTAGTTCAAAAGCCTAGTAATTAGCTAGCTAGTGTTTTCCAAACTAGAACACAGTAATGTATACCCTTCTACTTCACGAGAGAATAAACGCCACTACGGCGGTACCAATCTATCCTGCCTCATGCAATATGAATTCTATCATCCGATTAAAAAAAAAATTGGTTGGAATAATCAACAAGATACGAAATTATGAAGATACAACTATGATGATTTTTAAATGTTCTATAACTATACAATTAGAGCACAACATTTAGAGCTTGTCATTATCAATCTATGAGTAGCAAAATACTCGTTTCATCAATTATTTCCTAGTTATCTAAACTTTATAAAAGGTTAGACCTTTATTTTCTAAAGTAAACTAAGCACTAACCTTACCTGGATGAAAGATGTAGACTGTCAGCAAGTTTTATAAATATAAGAAAACTTAGGGAAGTTTTATTTGCAATGATAATAACTGGAAAATTTCTCTTGAGTCACATTTAAGTCAAGATATATATTATCTGTGGATGACATCAATAATATACGCTTACTAATCACAGGCCTTGTTGTGGGAGCCACACTAATTTCACAAAGCACCCAGAACAGACTCTACACGAAAGCCTGTATAAGTTTTCTTCAGTCTTCCAGCCAGCCATAAGATTTATTTGTGTGTATAGTAATAAAGAAGCCTTGTATTTTGTTAGAGTCACACACGATTTTACATCTAGGCCACGGACCAGACTAAACACGAAACCATAGGTGTATTACCTATTTCTTTAAATATAATTTTAAAGAGAAGATATTTTTTTATTCTGAGAAAAAAGTCTTGTGGGGAACGATTTATTAAGCACCTCTCCCGTTAGTTTTTCAAAGGTTTCCTTTTCTTCAGAATACTTTTAGAGTATTACATAATAATAAAATTCTCAATATCACTGCTTAATGTACAAAGTAGAGGTAACAAAGCCCTCAGAATTACTTTTGTAGGTTACAAAAGGAGGTTAGAGTTAATAAGCTTATGAACCAGCTTCCTTTATGACTGACCTGCGCGCTTCTTTTTCTTTATTGCAACACAAAGAACATACTTTTCAGTACACTTTTATTTCGTGACTTTCTTCAATATTTAATAAGAAAGTCGCCTTCCCTTTTGGTCAAAATTAAAAAGGGTTACGGTCTAGGAAGCTTTACATTAACAAGCCTACAATCTTCACTTTGTGGTATTAGTTATTTTTTATTAATACCACCTTCTTTTTCAAGTAAAGTTTTTAAAATGTATTATACATAATTTAAGCTGTGGGCTGTACCTGCGTTATATTCATTCATAGTAAGATAAATAAAAAACATAGTATGCATAAGAATGGAGGCAACAAAAATTTCAACAGATGGGATGACAATTAATATTCGTTCTACTGGCTATCAATCAAATAAATCTGAATTAACTCCGAAGCTTTTTGCTTAGATATAAATGAAATCGTGAAGACCAATGCTCTAGCCATTTTGGAAAAACTTCAGAAGACTTTGAAAACCTAAAATTTATGAGCTTAAAAAAATTAATAAAGGTACACATTTAGAATCTAGTTTTTTCCGTTCCTTGCAAAATTTTGGTATGCTTCTTCTCGTGTTAGGGTACACCCGAGGACAAAATATGTAAAATCTGGATCCGGGACTTATACAAATGTGTAGATCTGTAAAAGTACATTCATATAGTAATTTATAAAATACCACAATGAATACTAAAATTATTTGCACGAATCCCAACAGTAATATTAAATATCTTCAACAAGTTCGTATATCGGTTTCGAGTCGCAAAACAAACAAATTATAACTATTAGCGCGCGGGTATTCAACCCGATATTAATATTTCGAGGGAGAGCCTCGGGTTTTATTCAGCGAAATTGCAGTAAGAAAGATCCTATTAATGAACGTCCCGGGGTCCTTTGTCCGGCGCCAGAGCATTTCCTGCACAATCGCCCTGACACCAAGTAATTAGGGAGAAAAATTCGTTACTCCAACGTCTAGTACATTTCAGTATTGCGGAGAAATATTTTATAGCTTGTCACAGCGGTAGAAATAAAGCACATCATGCTTCCATACATTCTGTTGAATAAAACATATCTGTGGGAGTGAGTAGTGTTAAGTAAATGTTATATTTTGCAATGACTTAGCTTATTTCAATAAAAATTACATACGAAACTTAGATTTCTCCTGATGTTTTCTTTAAATAGTATTTTAACTCTTATTCCTCAGAATTAATACATTTCAAAACTAGTTGATTGTAATTAGTTCCAAAAGCACATGTATCTTGTTCTTCTTTATTAGCTTTATCACGGAATAAATTGTAATATTATGTACCTACTCCTTTAACCCGATATTTCTATTTGCTTGATTTACCTCATTTTGTCTTTTAACACCATATTTATTATCTTTATGACCATTACCTTACTAAGTGCACGGAAAAGGTCTAATCTAATATAAATAATACAACTAAGCTGGTATCTAAAACTTTTTGTTCTTAATATTTTTTATACCACTAAGGTGGCAAACAAGTATACGGCCTGCCTGATGCTAAGCGCTTACCGTAGCCTATGAACAATTGCAACACCAGGGGTATCACTCGCGCGTTGCCGATCCTTCCTAATATATCTGTAAGTTTACAAAAATCTGCTGGTCAATGAAGCTGAGACGTTT
This sequence comes from Falcaria lacertinaria, assembly GCA_951449985.1. Taxonomy (NCBI): domain Eukaryota; kingdom Metazoa; phylum Arthropoda; class Insecta; order Lepidoptera; family Drepanidae; genus Falcaria; species Falcaria lacertinaria. The sequence goes on along the minus strand of OX602113.1, from coordinate 4,116,024 downwards.
ACATGAAATTGTTAATTATTGTAGAGATGACTTGATGAAGTTTTGTCAATGGTAAAAACCCCGATGCGTGCATTCTGTCTAACGAATGAAGTAACAAGTAGTACGTACATACCATGTACAAATAGTGCTAAGGCTAGTTTTTTACCGTCGACACTTGAATCTACGGCCGTTCCGGTTTGTAGCCGGCACGATGACCTTATATTATTTATGGCTTGGCGTGAGCCGTAGGCGGTAGCGATATGGGAGACTACGTATGGGATATGTATGACACTTGGGTTGTGACGTGTAATGACGCTGGAGAAACTTTTATTTACAATAGTTATGTAAAAACATGCGCGTGGCTAGTACGAATGAATATGAATCGATCGTGCAAATTCATATTCATTCGTGTATTCCTCAAAGTCGACTAGTCCTTTTTTTCGTCCTTTTCCTTTATACTGAATGTAGAAATTTGCCGCTTCATTCAAAGCATTGTTTCAATGTTTCATTTAACATTGAATTTTTTTTTGTTACCCGTTTCGAGCCAATCTTAAGAAATTGAGATATCACGTCCAAATTGTTATTACAAATCGCTGATCGCTTTTCACCAATACTCTATAATTATCACAAAAATTTTCTTCAACATTCACGGTGACGCAATAGGGCCCCTCGTATCGTAGACACAGTTTTGATTTGGCCATAAAATTTACCAGTCCGTCATTTTGAAAGCATTCACATGCTTATAAAAGCTTTACACAATCAAAAGAAATTATGAAATAAATTAATTGTGGGAAAGAAATGAGCAGTGGTGAAACTTATTAAGGTGCAGTCGCGTGTACTCGAGTACACAATATCTCATTTATATTTAACTAGCGACCCGCCCCGGCTTCGCACGGATTAACACAAACCTAAATGAATTATATTTATAAAAACCTTCCTCTTGATTTACCCTATCTTTAAAAAAAACGCAATGATATCCGTAGCGTAGTTTTAAAGATCTAAGCATACATAGGGACAGCAGACGTACAGCGGGAAGCGACTTTGTTTTATACTATGAAGTGATGTATGAAAGCTACATTCCAATATACATAGATTTAAATTCGATAATTACTATGTTGTATTTTTTTTTAATATAGCGACGGAAATGTTCGAATTAATATCTCTTCTATTTCAGCGGAAAGATGCACCACGAAATATGTCTCTAATCACTGTAATTGTTTATTGAATGCAGCCATTATTCGGTTGTGTTGTGATAAAAGGTATATGAAATGATACATATCAATGAAAAAAAAACTGTACTAATATCTGTATAAAACAATTGTAGCCTTTTGCATCACTTTGCGTTTTTGGTATTCGATTTTTTTATGCGGAAGTGTTCCATTGGTAGTAGTAACTTTTTAAATTATATTGTCTATGTTAGAAAATGGTTCGCACTCCATAAACAACCCCATAAAATTATACTGGCGCATCTCGGCAAATTAAGTTTTAATCATTTTAACAGACGATAAAACATTGATGTATGCTTTCGAAAAAACGTTAAGTGCTTGTAAAAGAGTAGAGTATTATCTTTTTTTAAAACAGTTTATGTTATGAGAAGACCCAACTTACGCAGTGTCACGCACGCGCCGCAAAATAAAACAATTTCGCCCATCGACGCCGCCCGCTCTGTCGTAAATAGCACCTACCTTTGTTTTACTTAAGCAACAGTGAAATTCTGAAATAAGAAACATTCTACATGTTTTGCTTGACAGGGTTAATACATAATATTTATCACCGTGTTTAAATAAAATTCAAATGAAAGACTACTGAGATACAGTTCAGCGAAATGTTCGATAATTAAGAATAATTTCAATATTTATATTATCCTTCGAAGATCGTCGAGTCCGTTAATTTATCATTTTATTGCAAAACATATACCTACATCGTTAACACAGAATCGCACTTTTCGGCGCATAATTGCCTGAATTAACTTTAAATTGTTATTAATTAATCAAATAAGTATGTTCCTGCTCTCAATATTTATGTAATGCGATATAAACCAGATAGCTAACATGCGAAACGATAATTATTAATCACTTACATACCAAAGAGAGAAAATCGGTAACATTGCTATTGCTAAGCTTAAGCAGCCAGCGGTCACACAACGTTACGTCCCATCACATTTCGTGATAGAATCTGTTCTTTGCATTCACTCATAATTGGATGCTGCATTTCATTACACGTACGAGCACAATTAGCGCATATTTATATGTAGCGAATACCGTTTCGCGCGGTCGCACCACGGCTCGACTACGATGACTTTCAAACCAAATTGCGGTGAAACTGATATAATGGCGTGTGCGCACCACGCGATGTTCAACTACGTCTATTATAGTCCGACTTATATTTTTTTGATTTTTTCTAAATATAATGTTAACAGTTTCTTTTATACATTTTTAATCAAGGGTAGCAGATAGGATAGAGCCTGCAGTAAAATATAGGATGTTTTAATGTCAGGAAACAAAATACAAATTTACACAGGAACTTTTTAAATGCTTTTTATGTTCTATTTCCACACGGATACTAATTTTAAGCCTAAAATTTGTATCATATTTATCATTCGTAAACATTTTACAATTATCCACATCTTCCTTCTACATCAAAGGGGGCGTGAATTAAAAAATCACTCGGAGCAGACACGTGTTTAAATCATCTATGTTTTTTTTTTCACGTGCGGATAAAATTGATTGTTTAATTTAAACTAAAGTGAACGTGTCTCAGAGGTGTACCTACGTAGTAGTACGTAGGTTTATAAGCGTAGTCACAAGATATTGGTTAGCTTGTGAAAATGTAATGTAATTTGTCTGGTCATAGTGCGTGAGTCACAAGACCGGTATAGGCGCGCCTGCGAGCTTTTATAAGTTCCATTAATAGTCTACTAAGTCTGTGATTGGGATTTCATATATAATAAATACCTTCATGGACATTGGATTGTGTATTTCGTATTTCAATGGCTTTTCTAAGTATGTTCTTTGACCATGATAATTGTTGAGCAGTATTTTTTGATACTTGAAATGTTGCCTTGCATAGACATTCATATTCATACGGTAAAACATTTTTATTAAAATATCGTAGACACGTTTAGCGTATGCCGTTATACAGAGACAGACTTCCTTGAAGGAATTTAACATGGTAATGGTACTTGATTCTTCGGAAACATTTTGCGATCCGTTATTTAGTCGCGACGCTGAATATTGACGTGATGTAAATTTCAATAGATTTTATTCAAATTAACGTCAGTATCGATTTGATGCTAGAGCACTAGCCCTCAGAACCCCTCTTAAACTAGCTACATTGAAATTTAATTTAATTATTTTCACAAGTCCACAATCAGAGCAATCCATAAATATTATTAATTAAAAGTAAATTATTTCCTAGGAATTTTCAGTAATTTTGCATGGATTATTATTTTAATGAAAACGAAATCATTAGCGTTATAATAAAGCAAGTATTTGCGTAATTTAAGCCGTTTTCAATCATGATTTCGGGACAAAACAGGTAATTAGTGAGATTTACTGGAGAGAAGGAAAGTCACTTCTAGCATCTAAGGAAATCAGAATTTGAAGCAAGAATTAAAATAACATAAACACACCTTTGACGGCTGGTCTTAATGAGAAAAGTTTGATACGACTTCAATTTAAGTCGAAGTTCTGTCATCAAGGCTTACTTCAGTGGCGGATGCGGCCGGCCGGCGCGCGTACGCCGGATACGAGATAAGAATTTCAGTTAAAACGTAAACAAAACTCCATTCTGTTATTGATTGCAGACTGAAGACCGCTCTGTTCGATTTCCGCTTTTCCTCACTTCTTTCGGATTGCATTTGAAATCGTGTTAAAAGTTTACATTGACGAAGTTCGTTGGCGGCTCGAGCTTAAAACATTGTTTCGGTTAGAATAACAAACTCTGATCAGCTGGAAGCTGAAAGCGATTCCGACGTTTTATGTGAACAATAAACTGTTTTTAATACGACGAACTTTTCTATTTTAAAATAGGACAATGTAATATGGTTTTGAAATGCTGTGAATCATGAATCTATTTCTTATGCATTTTAGTAAGATGCGTATCATATTATTTTTACAGAATGCAAAAGACCGCTTATAGTCACTATCTAATGTTCTCCCTCAATTTTCAAGTTTTCTATAATTTCCCCATGGAGGAACCGCTCAAAGTGGCAAAACTAAATCAATTAATTCCGATAATCTCGAGGGATCAATATACTCAAAGTTAAACTCACGGCGGAGACGTTAATATGCTTAACTTATGCGTGCGAACTCCAACTTCTCTATAGTTTTGATCCAAGTTAACCGAGTGAAGACACTTATTGCGCGTACATGATTAACCATTCTTACAATGTTACTTAATAAATAATAATTTTATTTATTTGGTCAATGTGTGAACTTTTGATCTGTGCGATACTCGTGCCGCATTCAAAGCAAGGAGGGCGCGATTGTATCGCCATACATTATCTGAGCGGGCCGAGAGTTATTATCAGATCCGTTTGTTCTTAACTTTGCTCTCTATTCGTGGAAAGTTATCGCGAGAGTGCTCTCGGCAGCGGTGGTGGCTGATAAACGGGAAACAGTGCGTCGGTTGACTTACCATGTTAGAGAGCAGGAGCCGTTGGTGTTTAGCGACTTGGGGGTCTAGGGCTTGGAGCGGGATAGCTAGGGGTAACGGGAGAGGCAGCGGCAGCGGGACCGGGTGCGGGTGCAGAGCCGGCTGCAGGATCAGGGGCGGGCAGCAGGCGCACGGCGTCACGTAGGACACGCACCCAAGCTGCGGCGAGAACAGCGTGCCGGCGGCCTCCTCGAGGCCTTGCACACGTCTCTTACGACCGCATCCGCGGCCGACCTCCGACCGACGACGGCCACGCGAGCCGCCGACTTTCCGGGACCGTCTCTACAGCCTCGACCGTCGCCGTTGAGTCTCCGGCCTCCACACGCACTCGACCGATCCGGTCGGCGTCAAGCGTTACAATTAAACGCGGGAACTCGGCAAGTTGTCGAGTGACCCGAAGTGGGGTCGAAAGTGTTTAAAGTGGAGTATAAAGGTTCGGGAAAGGGCCGGGTCGCCGCGAGGGAGCGGGAAACTGAGCGGTCGGGAGAAGCGAGAAACGACGCACAAGGCTCGCGAGAGTGTGGAGAGAGTGGCGGCGTGCACGGAGCACAAGTCGCCAGGCCGGCGTGTGGCGGTGGACTGAGCGGCGAGGCAGGTGCGCGGAGGCGCGCGGCAGGCTGGGGGCGGGCCCACCTGACTCACCTGGGCGCCTGCGCCGCGCTCGCTCAGCCTCCGCGACTCACCGCGAGCACACACCACCGCTACACCACTCTTCCCGATACACAACAAACATACACGGTATGATATATGATGCCGTTGCATCAACCACTAACATAGACGATGCAAACTACGATCAATTCAATTAAAACATCAATTTAGGTATATACTAAGTAATGAAAAAGAATCCATTGTACTTATTTTTTATTTGTATAGTTAATAGTAAATGACAACATAAAAAACCTTGAGTCCTGATTTATGTCTGCAGTTCTGCATTAACCATACTACTGCCCTAACTAATATTCAAAACCAAATAATAAATCATGTTAGCTAACAAAATAATTTATCCTAAATATCGCGTATTATCTAGGAAATAACGAGGCATTATCCAGCGGAAATGTAAAGCGCGATGGCTGAGATAAATCACATTGATCTTAGAGGGCCGGCCTTCGTCGTTAGAGGACATCAGAAGAGGTTGCTGATGTAAGCTCATTGTCCACGCTCAGAGAGGATTAGGCACCTTTTAACGTCGCGCACTATTTACTTTTAGGGGGATATACCTTTAAGAGACTCAGATTAGTCGTTAGTGGCCGTTGGGTAAATAAATACGCAAGTTGTGTACCGGGAAGCTTTAAAACAAATTAAACAGACGGACGAAAACTTGTGCAAACTATTCGGTCATCCTATTTATCAATACATAGGCTGTTTTTGATAGTGAAATATAACTAAACATAAGATTTAAATTGCGTAAAGACTCAATATTATGTATTAGTGCCTTGCTTTCCAAAAATATTAACCACTAGCTTCTGCCCGCGACTGCGTCCGCGTTGAGCTTAGAATCTCAAAGGAACCTAACAATTTCCCTGTATAAAAACATTTTCCCGGGATAAAAGTATCGTATGTGTTAATCCAGGTTATAAACTATCTGTGTTCCAAATACGTACGGTACTTGTTGCGAGAAAGAGTTACAAACATACATCCATGCATTAATAGTCACAAACTTTCATATTTATAATATTAGTGGGCTAAAAGATACGAAAAGCCAGTTCTGAAGCACGATAGATACCTACTTATATTATATTTTAGTACCGATTGCGAAAATCTATGTGAGCCTAATAAATAAATATCTTATAGGTAACATGAATGTAACCATTACAAATAAGAAACTAATAAGGACGTCGAGTGACGAATACTAATTCGTTTTATTAACAATTTATTAATCGTTAGTTATAAAGGTTAGAACTTGATTGGAAATCACAGATTTTCTTTGATGTCATAAATACATTTAGTGTCAATTGAAATTATCAAGGACCAGTCCACAAAAGCAATAACGATGATTATTAAATAAAATACTAAATTATCAGTTAAATTAAAATGTTAAACAATCACTGCTTCATATTAAGATTCGAAGGTAAAGCCAAAAACTATATCAAAGTAATTTGACATAAATAATTATTTAGTAATGACTAGACAGACAGTGTTAACGGATTCATCAAGATTTGTATGCGGGATTGGAATAGACTTCTGAAAAACAAATTAAACATATATTAAAGAAACAAACAAACATTTGTTACCTACTTATAGCGAAGAAATCGTTTTGATTGAACTCAAACAATATATTAATTATGTTATCATTCAACGGCTTTCTGTACAACGTGATAAATTATGTGTTATATTTTGACGACATTATTACGTACGTTTCTCGTGTCTCATACGGTCGTGCTTTCTGATCCAAGCTGATATGGCTGGTAGTCTTACAAAGCAACTGTCACCGGAACATCGTGAATTAACTGATAACAGAGTTAATTTATATTCTGTTACAAAAAGAGCAAATAGAATGACATGCGAACTAATTCTAACAACAATACAAAACAATACTGCTAATAACGTAAACAAATCAATAGATCACTCACTTAATCATAACTACAGCGCAATTCTCTTTGATGATTATTATAGCATACACATTCCCCATTTGACAGCTTAAACCTTTGTTTGTTACATATTAGAGAAAACCGATTAGTGTAGCGCTGTTTCATCGTTTAATCCCAACATAATATATTACGTATAAAATAATTGTAATGTGCGTTGCCTTCGTTTTTGTAATTATATGGAAACTGGTACATTTCGGGATTAGTGAATATCACACTGTCTGCTTCATAATGCTGCTAAAGATTCGAAAGGTTTTTTTTTTAATTGCTACGTACTTATTCCATTACAGTAGTAGATTAACTACTACAAAGTAATTAACGATACATTTTAAATCTCAGTATTTCCGATAACTTAGTTAAGTAATTTCCGATAATTAAGTAAGTATTTCCGCTGGAAACGGTTAGTTCAAATTATAACATACCTTCAGGCGCAATTCACGATAGCGCTTACATTCTGTTTTTGATAGAATTGATAATTAATTCTCTGCATACCTAGCTAAACATACAATACGAGGCAAGGTAATTAGACGGTGCGGTAAAGTGACATTTGTTTGAAGACAGTGATTCCCAGTCTCCTTGCGGCGAGATCTTTAGTTACACTTAATGAGATTAGGCGAGAACTATAGCTATATGACTATTAACGGGTGAAACGTGATAAAAATACGGGTGGGAAAACTTTATCATTCCATTATAGCTAGCTAAGAAAATAAAGGTACATTCATTATATGCCATAGATAGATCGTAGAAGGTGCGAAAGCTTAATAAGAGTGTTTAGTTTCAATATTTAAGTGGAGGCTAAGCAAAACTATGACTTTAGGTATTTTTAACAACTGCTACTCATTTGTTTTAGAGTATTTACAAAGTATTGCGGATCCGCTTACTTAGCACTATTCATAAAAGGAATTAAGTTTAACATATCCTATAACATTTTTTATTATCTGTACCCGTTGAGCAAGGTCTATCCATTCTAAGCTAGCCTTGAAACACAGTTCTACAGATCAGTGACTTCAGATAGAATTAAATTCTCACTAGGAACACAGGCTCTATGGTCTATACTTAACTTTAAATATGGTATCGATTTCCTCCTTATTTATCCCCACTATATGTATGTATGTATGTCTGTGTGTGTTTAAGGCATGTGACTGCAAATTAATTAGTTCAAAGTTAGGCTGTACGCCCGGCCGGGCCCCGGTCGTTGACCGTGCGCGCGCGCCGCCAAGCCGTCTACGACCGCGTTATGTAACACGACCTTAACATTGGCCTGTGGGAAGTGCACCTTATACAGAATTGTGTTCATTGTAATCCGTGTCAACGCCAGTTACGAAACAATGGTTTTTAGAGGTTTTGTTCACATTGGCGCATGCGTGTTACTTTCAATATCTGCAGTTAAATCGTTGTAAATCACGTAAGTAAAAATATTATAATTGCGTTATGACGCACAGAATAATCACCCATCGTACATATTATATGTGACGGTTGTAGATTAAGTCAGTGTAGAGCTTTCGACGTAAGTGTTAAGTTGCTTTGTGGATAATGAAAGAAATATATATGTATATGTATATGCAAGCAATCAAAGTAGGTACTCATATCACACACATCATATCATGATAAACGCAAGGCGACACCAAAAAGCGCATCAACAAGAGCTGCATCGGCAAAAATGCAAAATAGCGGAAGGAGAAAAGAAAACATAAACCATGCGCAACGTAATGCAAGTAAATCGTCCGTGGAATCCGAGAACAAAACCGAATAAATTGTTTTAATAAGGCATAAATTACGAGAAAAAAAATCGATTCGATCACGCTGTTACGATGGCTGGCCATGGCATTTACGCTTTGTTGGCTCCCATACATGGTACGGTTGAAAATTTTCTTTTTATAGACAGCGTGCAGGTTTTTGCTTTGCAATTTCGCTCGGTAATTTGCTATCACTACAGTTAGTGGCAATGCAACGGTATGACTCCGTGACTTTACCTACACAATCTATATTCCATTAGGGCTCATTGTACATAATAATATGTTCACATAGTTTATGATGATGCAAGTGTGTGGTTCACTTCAATATCAGTGGCGAAATTGCCGTATGTATGTATGTAGGCTCTAAAATAAAATTACTGCCCAAACTTAGTTCTTAAACGTACATTGAAAGTTACGCAGCGATGTTAACTTTTACATTCAAATGTTATCACAGAAATACAACTTGAAAATATATAACATTTCCCTTAATTCTAGATATTGAACTGCCGCAATCCAATTATCAAGAGGAAAGTCAGTGGCGAAATTGCCGTATGTATGTATGTAGGCTCTAAAATAAAATTACTGCCCAAACTTAGTTCCTAAACGTACATTGAAAGTTACGCAGCGATGTTAACTTTTACATTCAAATGTTATCACAGAAATACAACTTGAAAATATATAACATTTCCCTTAATTCTAGTTATTGAACTGCCGCAATCCAATTATCAAGAGGAAAGTTTAACAGACTAAGGAGAAATACTGTTATAATAACTCTAATATAATATGTTCATAATGAAACAAACACTGGTGCCAATCCTGCTGTAAAAAAACACTAAAGTTACTAATTTGACAGGTCTAAAAGTCCCTTCCTGCCATATAAGGATGGCAATACATTTAGACCTGTCAAATTAGTTAAGTTTAGTAACTTTGAACAACGGCATCGAAACCAATGTATGTCTAATGTCCGAACTGTCATATTACATAATGTTGTGGAGAAACCAGACAGGATCCAAAATGTTTCCTTAACCAACACTAAAATCATCTCATCATTGTTAATAAACAACTAAAATACTAATACGGTGCAAATAGCAGAAAATGTTCAACAAGAGCCGCTAGGGATGAAAATAACAATTAATGAAAGCTCATGCTCGTGTTTAATTTACTATCCATTATGTAATACGAACGCTATAACGGGTTTAATGCAATGCAAATACTACACAAAAAAGCAATGTACAGAAGTATACTCATTAGTAGAATAGCAGTTTTTCTCGTTGATGTTTTATCACGTATTTAATAAAACATATCGTTTTGATATATGCCGCAGGATATATTTGTTATTAAAATACGTTAGTATGACTTGACATCTATCATTCAAATAATTTATTTTGATTCATCTGACAAAAATATAAAAATGTTTTTAAATACAAATAAGGGAGTTGAAAGGGTACTCCAAAATCTTTTTAGCTTTTCAATGGTCACTTGTTTGGATTAAAAGAAAAAAGGGCAACTGAGACATCTAATTACTTTACATAGACCCTGTTAAGTGTAATTTATTCTCCACGGCTCATAGGTACTTTGCTTAGAATATTCTTTTGTGAAAAGATCTGCGGTCGCTAAAGAGATGTTCTGTAAATAAATATCGATAAACCCTAAAATCACTTTTACATTTACTTTTCCTACAAATCCGATCAGCGTAATAGCATCATTAGGAAAATCGTTAATCTCGGAGTAATTAGAAATCAGGGTGTTGGTAATGCGATTTTTTCTCAGTCATAGATAACTGTTGATAACAGTTTTACTTATAATCAATCCTAAACAATAGATGGTTAGGTACGTGACCATAAATGGAGCGAAGGTGAAGAATTACACTCACACCAAGGAATATTACTAGTACTAGTGACAGTGAGTCCTGTCTGGCTCACTTGCTGGGGGTACGCGTCATTCTTCCCTGTCGCATATTTTATGGCATCAATGGTATTTACCCACTATTAATATTCCTTAGACATATATCCACAGCCTGTGCCTTATTCTTTAATTTAATTTTCGCTACGCTTATTAAAATAAGTATTTTGTGATACAACATTGAAATTACGCAGATTTATTGTATAATTTTCATTCTTATGGAATTAGCGTAAACGAGACGTGAAATGAGTAATATCGAGTTGTAATCGAAAATTAACCAACTTTTATCGACAACGACATTCATGTGATGAATTGAACACGCCTAGAGTCGACGCCCTTTGCCGTCAGGTCCAAACCAAATTAAAAACGGAATTTATTATAAGTATCATTAATTATTACATGCAATGTCTAGTGCCGCTGGGTTGGGACAGACCACTGACCGCAGCATGTTTTTGCTAGAGAATTTGCAACAAACAGAATAGGATATTTAGATTAACACTGAAGGGATGAACGCAATGCGGTGAGTTGGTCGACGTCACAACACTAATTATTTTCGTGCGTTAATAGCATTACCTTTAGGGTGACGAATTACTAGTGCAAACCTGAAATTTATTTACATAATAACATAAAACAATTCAGAGACTTAATATATTTTTATAAAATGTTGTATAATTTAGCCCATGATATGAATATTGTTTATTATTTATACGACGAAAGAGGAAAACATGTGCACGGCCAACCTGATGGTAATCTGTCCCCTTAGCCTATTTTGTTTGCAATAACTAGGTGTATCGTCAGCGCATTTCCAACCACCTCGATCTTCCGTATGATGATACTGTTCCCAATAAAAAAAAATGCAAAGTCCCAAATCCCGTCGAAAAGAGAGGTAGATCGTAATCTACCTCTCTTTCAAACGCCGTATCTTCAATACATCATATCCTTTCATGTAACAAGAGCAAAACTGTCATAACATCGATAATACAAGCATGGAATGCAATGTCTGTTGTTTCTGATCTGACATACATTGGCGCGCTACATTCGCTGTACAGCTCAATGGCTCGATGTTCATCTTCGATGCTTCGAATCTACAACGCGATACGAAATAAAATGTTTGTTGTCTCCTAGGTCTCTAGCTTGGAAGTGAAACAGAAGAGTTATATTATCTGTATACCCCGGAATGCCCGGACAAGCTGTTAAAATATATTTTAATATGAAAATGATTTAGCGTCATTAATTAAATCATTTATATGTTAAGTTCTTATTCAATTATTTTTCATTGTAAATACACAATCGTTCATGAGTTTCCCTTGTAAGCTTGCGACTTAGATTAAACATAGGTCCTATGAAAATGTTTAAGTAGAATACCTGTTTGCATACGAAGCAAAAGGCAAAAAATCTGGTCTGCCCATTCCTCGTTTGTTCACATGTAATTTGAGGTAACTGTTCTTAAACATTAAATTAAGGTAAACGTGACAACGCGTGACAATAAATGGCGGACATAAAATTAGAGTAGTCATAAACAGGGAAAGGGTTCTTACACTGGCCATTTGAACCAAAAACTAGCACATTAGAAAAGATTATAGAAAAGACCCAGGATTGTAAGGCCAATGAAACCATTATAGAAAAAAATAGGAGTATTAAAAATAAAAGATTTATATAAATACTTTTTACTCTCAATTTAAAACAAGCAAAAGCAATTTTTTGCAATGTTCTTATTGAAACTGAGTGGGACATGAAATGCATTTAATATTTATTTGAATGAAATGTACTTAGCTGTTTCATATTGAGCCTGGCAGATAATATAGATTAAACATTTGTTCGTCAATACTTTAGTTAACTAAATGTTTCCCAATACATTTAGGAAATAAAATATTAGGCATTATGTATTGGGTCGAGTCTAATACCAACTACGCTGCTCTTAAATTATTCCATAGACTAAAATCGGCTAGCGAAGTACATACATAGTAAGAAATAGGAAAAATCCAAGAGAAAAGTTGTTAAGTAAACTACGCAATTAACTACGGTGATTTTTGACTCAGAAATAATAAATGTTTCGTTCCCTAAATATAAAATGTTTTTTTTCCTTTGGCGTTCAATTCAGCTATGTATTTGATGTGTCTGTAGATTGCAGAAAAACCAAGTAATTGAAATGTGAAAATGCATTTTGTATATTAATCATACGCGTTAGTTCTTACAAAAAATAGGATTAAGAATCGCCGAATTAGTAACAAAAGGGAAATTGTGAGAAATACTGAATTTGACGAAGTTATGTCTTATTAATTGATCTGTGTACACAACGCAATTGTTCTCAAATAAGTTTCACAAGCCTCGAGTGGTCATTCACAACTGAATATCTCGAAACCTCCATCAACGCCGCAGGTTAATGCATACAGAACTATGTAAAATCCAACTGAAACTACCGAAATGAGTCCTTTGAAGGTTTGTTTGTAATATCAGAAGGCTCGGGCCTTGTCATGGAATTAAATATGAATATTTGTCTGGGCTCCTCGGCACAATGTTCAGAAAGGCCGCAGTTCTTCGTGACTTTGTAGTGGCAAGAGTTGGTTTACTTAGGGCCTGTCCTCGGGCCTGGTAGGACGGGCGGGCCTACATTGAGAATGAATATGAAAACCTATTTGCTTTGTGACTTTTAAATGTCCTCAGGCGCAACGACGATGTTAATAAATAAGGTAACTTGTAAGTTTTGTATGCGTATCAGAAACTTAGCCGACGACAAACCGACTGTCACTCTAACTGAGCCTACTTTGTACCCACCAATTTGTTACAGTTGCTTTAAAATAGGAATTTAACAAAATCCTTGCCCTTTGTTTAAGGCAAGCAGAAAGTTAGTTTACATTAACAAGGTACTCAATTAAATAATTAACTTTGTTTCCAGTTTTGTACAACTATTCAGAGCTCGTAAGTTTATCTGTTGATAATAATGTACACAAAAAATCAAACATGTCTCATAAAAGATAGTTGGTAGCTATTTAAGGGCAGCTTGGGTCTGTCAATCGATTAATCAGTGTACACACAAGTAAACCTGGCATATTATTCCTAATTAAACGGTAATAAATTACTTAATTCCTTCAAAATTATGACACAACACGTGACGAAAAAACCACTACAATAATAATTTAAACATGAATAACTTAAGGGTATTTCTTTCTTTACGCAGGGATATGACAGTGACAGATAATACAGCCTTCAACTAAGTTTGATAATATTTTTATGAGTATAAGCCAAGATATCCAATTACTATGTCTGAAAACCTGGATTGGAGTACGTAATAGTAAATCTAGCAACTTAATACACAGTTCCATGTCGACTTCATAGTAGGCAACTAAGAAATATGAATACACTGTAAAATAAAACGAATACCTACTTCCTGTTAAATGCAGGTAAAGTATGCCACAATCTCGCCGTTCCTTAAACAAGGGGAAGTGTTCGTAATAATTGATTAAACCTATACCTACATATATGTCGACAGTTGATTAATTGACGGTATATTCGAGCACACGGATGTAAAGCTACTTAAAAGCTCAAATATATTTAATGGAACAATAACTTGTGAATCCACTAAATAAAGCGACATGATATTTCTTACTTGCAAGTATGTTTGTGCTAGGTTAAGAAGTTCAACGGCAATCTTCAATGCTTCTATGAGAGCCAAATAAATATAATTATAAATACTATTGAGAAAAAATCTTAGATACGAATCTAAGCTGTGAGACTTTTTATAACAATTAGTAAAATAGCTTCCTACGTTAAAATCCTGCGAGCGAAAGATTAGGAGGCAGCTGACGCAGCACCTTCATTTTTCACAAAAAGTGGATACGCGTCACTTTAATGCGCGAACGCAGTAACCAATCAGCGCTATTTATTTTACCTTAGCAAATTGTAGCTCATTGATTGGCTAAAATATTTCGCTCTAAGCAGATTACTGTGCAGGAACATCACTATTATTCTAAACAATATGAGGAGCTAAGTGTCAAAAGACAAAGTACACAAATATAATTAATATAGTATTGTTTATCTCAAAAGAAGTAAATATTTTTGAACCTAAGCATAGTTTAGACGTTTACTATTTTTGGAAGTCACTGCATAGGCGTATTATCCACAAATTAAATGGAATCCAAAGTAAAGAAAAGTTCATAGGTGTTTACCATCCACGGCCGAAAACTTCTACGAACTTTTTGGAATTAAAAACTTACATTTTAGTCTCATGTGTTTTAAGGCTTGGTCAATTTACTTAGAAGGTTTAGAAGTTTCAAACTGATAGCTTGTAAATTAGATTATTGCTTTATCCTTCATATAACTACATTTAATTATTGTTTTTAGAAGCTAGGAATAATGATAAAATCGCTGGTCAAGTGGTGAGTATACCTGACTGCTAAGTGTTTGGTATGTATTTACAAGACAAAGTATATTAAGTATTCTATCATCTGCTAGTGCCCATAGTACAAGCTTTGCTTAGTTTGGGACCAGATGGCGCCGTGTGATAATGTCCAAGCATTATTATTATAATTACCTTATAATATTTTTTTATATTATCGCCTTGGCTATTCTTGACCTCCATTCAATAATGAATCCCATTAATCTTATCTGATAATTACGAGTGATCATTATGAGAATTGAGTACCTACTTGACGGCGAACGATCTTTATTTCTTTGGCAGTAACGCAGTAACATGTTCGTTGGGAATTTCACGCATAATTTATGCAAATGTTCCATCAATCTCGTCCTTACTAACGCCCCGAATCCCGATGATATTGTGACATTTGAAATTAATTTTAACACGCATGCAACCTAATTTAAAGTACATTTATGTCGGCGTATTATATTACAAACATATATATGTTAATATACATTATATAATATTATACAAAGCATAAATAATATTACTATTTTAAGTATAACAATAGTTTAATGTATGTTTGTTTTATGTATTTAAACTAATTTGTTTGTTCCAAGTAAACATACCATTAGCATTTTATTCTGACTGTAGTAATATAATATCATATCAAAGTATTACTTAGAATCTGTTGATTTTTCAAAGCTACGTATCTAACTTCGCTTTCACTGTAATAATTTCTTGGTAATATTTTGCAGCTTGATTGATACAGATCGCTTTCTAACGGCAAAGCATATTATGGGGCCACTTTCAATAACTTAGAGGATCCTACATCAACATAATTATTACTGAAACCACATTCAATGTAAAGCTTATTGGTGTTCCATTAATTTAATTGGGCTGATGTTTGTAAAGGATTTGTTAATTTCAATCAGTACAGATTTTATCATTCAATTCACGTCTCTGACACGGAAGATGTCTATGTCGTACCCTTCGCTAAACCTACGATTAAGCCTTATAGTTCCATCTCCCTCTGACGACATCGTTGAAGACGGAGATGGAAGAAGCTTAGCTTTAAACCAGGGCTTATATCTCATTTGTAGAGAATAATTTCAGGTAGTGAATTTAAATATGTATTTAAACAATTTTGTCACGTTGTGTAAATGCTGAGTTCAGTATTTATGTTTTCATTATAATGTTACAGAAATAAGAATTTGTACTTAATGATATTATATAATTGATATTTTTTAGATGTGAGCCCATCATCTAAAATCAAAGATTTACACTGCTGGCTGCTCGAAAACTTCATTCGCAAATACAAACATAATCATTTCCTTCAAAGACACACTGCCTACAAATCAAAAAACCTACTCTTCAGATATTGGAAAGTTTTATCAGTATACGTTTCAGAGTCCATATCGGTCCATTATCTAAAGAAACTTCTAATAGTCCAGAAATTCAGACTAGTCTCATGCGTTGTATAAACTTTTAAAAAAATGGGATTTTATTGGTTACAGACTAACGAATCAACAGCTCAACTCTGTCTGTACTGTCATTTCGTGAGACCATGCTTAGGTAGTTATTTCTGTGACTAACTAGAACATTGTATATTGGAAAACATCTGTTATAATATTCACTTTGCACCCGCCCCCGCCCCGCCCGCGGTCCCATCCAAAGCTCTTAATGCCAAGTCGGCCTGACCTCATGGCTCCATTAAGCCGTTTATACATTATGTATGAATTTGTTATGCCGTTTGATGTAAAGAAGCTTTAACTCAGGTAGTGCTAAGGTTTTGGGTGAAATTTCTTTATAATTTCAATTTTAATTACCTTTGTATGGTTGTTTACCTACAATTATACGTTATGTGTATTGTCTCACGAAAACCTTTATTATGATATGAGATTCTCATCGATAAAAGACATGGGTATTATACCAGGTTAATAAAAAATCAATCGAGGTTGAGAAAAACAGGACTCGCGGTAAAAACATCTACATAACTTCGCTGGAGAGGAGGCTGTAAGTTATTACAATTTGAACGTTATAAAGCTTTATACCTTTAAACAAATAAACAAACCATTTAATTCAATACACGAATTAAAAAAAAAACTAAAACCAGTTAGTATTTCTTGTTGACACTCTTCCGCGGTTATTTAGGAGTTAACTATCAATTTATGTGAAGTATCAATCCCGCGCCCGACCGGATAATCCGGAAGAAAACAGGAGAAAATACAGTGTATTTCACAATAACATTCATAGTCTAATATTATGTATCGAATTACCGCTTCTACCTTTTCCTTATAACCATCATCTCGGCATTTATAAATTCGTATTTTCTTAGCAATTGGGTACTTTATAGGTATGATATATATCATAAACTCCGAAGGACATAAATAAAGTTTAGTAAATCTACGGCCATTTTAATCAAAATTTTAAATCCCAAACAACATTAATAACAAGTTTAAAAACCTATTTATCATAACGGGATGTTCCCTGAACCACGTCAGGCATGTCCCCCTAACGACCACTCTGAACTCTTCTAGCTTCAGATGTTTTAAATGCTTAGAGGTGTGGTCGTAAACAACGTTCAATACATAAAAGTAAAACAAATAGGACGAAATATAAGTTTATTTTATTTCATCCTAATTGCTTTTTTATATAAATTGGCTAAAGCCCACAACGCTGATTTATCTGTCGTTTTCGTAAATATATTGATACATATATTTATTTAACTCTGACCCAGGCACAAATTGAAATATAATCTTGAGACGCCCACGGGACCTGTATAGATAGATGCCGCATAGAAGAATAGCACCCCGACTAAAGACGGTACTGACGGACTGTACGGTGTCTATGCCTTTAATTTTTTAATTAATAGTGACCATTTTATCTATGTAGTTAGACATAGTTTATGTCTGTGACATAGGTAAATGGCAGAATAATCGCGATGCATCTGACGATGCTCAGGTTACGTTGAGCCAGACGCATTAGGAAACTGTTTCAGCACAACTCCTTGAATATTAAAACATTTCAAATGTATGTTTGACTAATGTAACTCAGTTTTGTCGTATCATTTTCCGACTAAAATTCGTCCTAAGCAACACATCTTGCTTTAAAAAAAAATAGGTGCCAAGTATCAATGAAATCTTTTAAGATAAAACATACTATTTCCAATATGAATGATAAAACCAAGCAGTTATTAAATTTTTCCTACAAAACATTATACCCCATTTCACCCCAAGGGATTTATTTCAGAATATGTTTAAGCCAAGTTTTATTATGGTCGGTAAAACAAAACTTAAGTTCGGATGTCACGGTAAATGGCAAGTTGAAGTACATATTAGTTTTTGTTCTGTAATGTATTACTTGTTGCTTACCTTGAGTGTGTGTGTGACCCATAATGTACGAAGCCGTCTAGTCCACTAAATTGTATCGGAGACAGCACTTCTGGCGAGAGTATGTATTGTGTTATGTACTATGTCTGAGTAGGTAGACGCGGAGATACTGTTATAAAAGTATACATTTAGTTTATGCAATTGAGCATAAAAAGAGCGTGCAATATTTACACAACCTTGTTTTTAGCAATAGCTAAGTCTGTTTGCTTGTCTGTCTGTTTTTGTTGAACTGTAATAGATGTCGCGTTTAAATATGCACAGAATATGTGTTGTGCTATCGTGTCAGATATTCTAATAAAACAATTGAGGGATACAAGAATCATGTTTTAACTATATTCATAGAAGCATACAAGCATTGAAACTAGTACACTGAGTGTACACTCTGAAGTAAAATATTAAACTCTGAACAAAAAAATAACTTTAAAGAACTAATTTCTAGTTGAACAAACGTACAAAATTTCGAAACTTACGTACATCATTTAAATTTACAACATTTAAAGTTGTCTACAAGCAACTTAATCAAGAGTAATGTTTATTAGTGGAAAAACGTGAAGTGTTCAGATGCTGAACTAGTGGCCAACGACGTTAGGGCAACATACAATGTAGCATAATCACACGAGCTCCTCGGGGATAAACTAGCCGTAAGCTCGCGAACTACCCCGATATTTAGCGTATATGTGATGTGCACTCCACTTTACTTTACTTAGGGAAAATTGCACGTTTTATTATAGCAATAGCACATCGACCGCATGTGCGATGAAAGATTGAAGAACTAGATAAACAATGCGAGTGAAGGTAAGTGGCAGAAAAATCCTTTTAAGGCCACGGTCTGGACCAAATGAACCGAGGGTAGCTAAAGAAGTACTTCTAACACAGCCATGTATGAAAATATTGTTGTGGTTGTTTTGAGAGTGGAGAAGGCGTAAGGGACTTGTGACAAACCAGGACTGTATCGATAAAGACGCGTGAGGATAAAGAAGTATTTTATTATACCAACGATGGTGAGCTAGAATTATTAGTATAATTTGCTATTTACTTCTATGATTCAGTTAAATAAATTTATATTGCGCAAAAAACATAACTGTATATTATTAGCTGACTTAAAAAGATTACTAAACGCCTTTTATCTGCAACAAAGCTGCTTAACTTCCATCGAATGAAGCAATATGTTCAGACAAGAGAAATATTAATATAAAGAATCTAAAAAAAACTATCTTTGGACTAGATGACATTAAATGTGAAGTTTACAGTAGTAAGAATATCGTAGGTATCGTGTTTACGTTCTACTCGTAATGGCCTAAATTTTATAGTTTTCCTTAAATTTTAATGGCGTCTACTGGATGGAATGATGTGATACCTGGCTGTTAAATAAACACACAATTTGTGATCCATAGGTATGAACAGAACTAAGTGTAGAAGCGCTCTAAATTCTGTTATGAAACAACCATAAAATGGACTCCACGTAGAACCTAAATATATATATCAGAACGCCATGTCTCTCTTGGTATCCCGTGGCAGGGAGCGCTCTTTCACTCTTGACTTACACACCTCATTTGCTTCTATTAGTCTTCATTCTTTTCCCCAAAAATACTCTATACCTTTCCATCATTGACTGCTTTGGTAATTTAATCGAGAGAGTTAGACCTTGGCTTACCACGGCTTCTTCTTCCACACACATTCACAATGTGCTCGTATATGTTTATTGCCAGACTTTAAGATATAACTATGTGACCAATAAAACAAAATTACAACAAACAACTTTACAATATAGAATTACTGATTTCCCGTTATTATGGCGATTGGAATGCGGACACTCAAAAATAAAATATTAAGCTTGGAAAGAACCCATTAATTAATACATACAAACGCCAAGTTCCTTTAGGAGTAGGCAGAAAATATAGAGCGCTTTTTCTGTACATTCGTATATTTAAGTAATAATAAAAAGACTAATAGTGAATTTAGTACGGCGAAAGGAAGTGCATTGATTCAGATTTGTGTTATCCGATAGAGAGACTTTAGCAGTATTTACGCCAGCTTATACCGTACCCATTCAAGCTTTTTGAACTCAAATTACGCTTTGTTAACCAACTGTTTGTATAGACCAAACAAAATTTCTGCATTTGAACATTACACCAAACACTCGCTGCTTCACTTCAGTGCCAAGATTGATCACAAATGATATCGGCTGTAAGGAGCTTGACTTATGTTCAAATGGCGGTGATTAAGACGAAAAGAAAAATAAAGAACAGTCTACTGATAAACTAGTTTACATTTAACGTAAAGAAAAGAAAAGAAATAAAAACCTTTTAGTAAAAATAAAACCGCCTTCAAAAACAACAAACAGATACCTACTTAAAAGCGCAATATTATATAATTATAATTCCAATGGGAAAATTCCTGTCAACACCTACATTACTGCTAGCCCAGCGTATCCTCGAAAGCACCGGCAGAAAAACTTATTGGTACAGCCCGGGATTTGAATCTGGGCCCATCAGATGACAGACCGTTGCTTAAACCACAATGCCACCACAGCTTGAAATACCCATATACGTTTATCTATTGTTATATCATGATTATTAAGTGAAAAAGACAGCACAGAGTTTCTTGCTAGTTCTTCTCAAATGTTTTTTTTTCCAAACCGATGGTAATTTAGACATTCTTAAGTGCCTTTTTAACCCTTGAAAAATACCTTAAAATAGACTCATTTTTAATTAGTAGCCATAATGTATGTAAGGGTGCCTGTACGCTAAATAATAAGGCCTTACACAAAATATGTAACTTCTAACATATTCATGATTCACATTGAAACATTACTTACAAAAGACTATTAAGTTTTCTATCATTTAAAAAATGTGTCAGGATGAGAACCAACATAGTTAGCCTGAATGATAATACCGATTACCTGAACGAAACATTCCACAAGACCATTTCAACCGTTAGTAGGTATCCAGGCAAATTCAAATTAGTTTATACACGAATGTGTAAGTCAAAAGCTAATATCAGACTCAGGTTTCTTGTAGATACTAAACTAAGCAGTGTTTACTTTGTACTAAAGTCGCTGACCTGCCAAAGAGATTTCATCCGAACATAGGTATTTAGCAAATGGATCAGCGCTTTTGCTCTCCGAGGAAAGTTTTATTAATTTAAGCAAAGAAGATGAAATTTAAATGGCATGAAGATTATTTTCATTTTTCTGTAATCCGATGCAATTGAAGCATGAAATCTTTTGTTAAGAATATGTTTACTGGAGGTTACCGCATCCCGCACGTGCACTACGATCCACGATCAAGCTTTTTAATTATCTAAAACACTACGTAGTATAAAAAATAGTCGCTGCCAACTGTCTGTCTGTTCTTTAAAACCACGCAACTGATTTTGATGCGGTTTTTTGTGTTTTTTAATAGATAGAGTGATTTAAGAGAAGGGAGGAAGGAGTTTTGTAGGTATTTAACTTCTATGGCTAAGACTGGTCCCTCCCTAGTCTCTATATAAATGTTTGAGTTTCCAATTAAACATTCCGATATATTTCGAATAACTGTGTCCTTTTTTTGAAATATTTCTTGCGTATAAAAAAATTCTGTATGTTTTAAAGGGAATAATTTTGCAAGTCTTACACAGACGAAGCCACGAGCGGCGCCTTAGTTATTCAAATAACCAACCCGGGAGACTGACTCGACTAGTAATTTTGGTAATATTACCCATAGAGGGACACGACATGTAAGCTGCTTACAAGTTGCGCCAAATAACTTGGGGACGCAAACTTGGGGCATCGTGAAACGAGCGACTTATACCTACATATATTTAGTGAGTACATAATACAGCCAGTTAGTTAAGAGGCATTATTAATCTGATGAAAACAGCTATTGATCTGGTGTGTTAGCTTCTATACACTTAGTTGTTAAGCTATTTGCTCTGCGGTTGGTTACATGATGTATCTAAATACGCTCAGTATGGAGGTATCGGGTCTAATGTAAAGTGAAGTTTATCTTAAATTAGAGCTACAGAATACCCACGTGATCAAAGTAGGTATGTAC
Source organism: Falcaria lacertinaria (assembly GCA_951449985.1). Classification (NCBI taxonomy): domain Eukaryota; kingdom Metazoa; phylum Arthropoda; class Insecta; order Lepidoptera; family Drepanidae; genus Falcaria; species Falcaria lacertinaria. Next base: position 4,093,386 of record OX602113.1, on the reverse strand, counting down.
TAAGCGTGATGGTACGAAGAATATCCAATAATTCTGATAGGCATCATAATGTTGATTGTATTAGTTAATATAATCCCTAGACAGTTTGTCGGCAAGTATAGATGGCATTGCATCTTCTCTTGCTTCTTCTCTAGTCAGTAGTCATTAATATCTTCGTACATTCCCGCTGCTTCCGAGTACTCTATACCATTATCTTCTAACATATTGAAATGAAGCAAAAAGCCATTTGTAAACTAAAAATTTCTTTGTTCCACATTTTCTTCAAGACCTTTTCAGCCATTAAGTGCCATCTCCTGACAAAAATAGTCGACAAATGATCTAAAATTAGTTATAATGGCTCGTGTACATAAAATTAATTCCTCGTTTAGATATTGTTCTGTACTTTAACATGAAAGAGGGACAATTTCGTTTTATTAAGATGTACAGATGAAATACAGTATCTGGAATTAATTAGGATAAGCAGGTATGTCCGGCTCTCTTTACAAACCTAAATTCAAAAGACGCAAGAAGCAAATGAAATTTAAATATGTTAAAAAATCCTCATTCACAGCCTGAATAACGTCTGGCAGACTGGCTTGAGCCTTACCAAAAAGGGAAGTAGGATTATAGAGGTCACGAAGATGACGTGGTCGGATTAACGGAGTGTTGCCGTGTCAGCAAATAAATGACGATTCTTTGAAAGGATGTATTATTCAACGGAACAGAAAATAATATTATGTGCTTTCCTTGGTCAGGTAACGAAGCGAAATAAAAGGGAGGGAGGAGTAAATAGCTGATATATATCCATTAATAGTGTAATCATTTATGTAACTGTACAGTAGAGTATTTTTGAAGATCATTGGTTTGTTAGGATTAAAATTTTATAAATAGCTACTTTACCGACATAAATATATGTTCATTTATAATTAAATATTACTAAACATTTTGGTTTACTAACACTAAACAGTTTACTAAACACAATTGGATTGGTTGATGCTGATGACGTACCTACTTAAAGTCTCATTAGTATAAAATAAATGGTAAGAAAGAACCTATGTTAGTTTTTACGTGTAAACTTAATTACTTTTTCTGGTTTCTTTTATTTGTCATAATTAGGATACGATATTAAATGTAAAAAGTAAGAAAAGGTTAATAAAAAAAATACAATGAATATTATAATACGCGACACCTTTTAAAATGAGCTCTTCCAGGTGTTTAATCTCGACGTGTACAAGTGGAAATAGGCTAAGTCGACTGCGAACATGTCAATAAATCTGACGCTTGTCATCGGCAAAATGCTTATATTTTCCTCGCCATGACTTTTTACCAAACATCGCTAAATATACCTATTTTATTTCCTGATACACGCATAAGGAAATTGACGAAATAAATGACCACTTAGACAGCAGAACATTTCAAACCACATATACTAGTACCCACGTACTTATATTCTTGTAAGTACAGTATATTACATTTATAGAAGGAATATAGGAAGAAAAGCGAAGATGATGTGGATGTGTCAAACAAATTGATCGCTAAGATTCGCAGTCTTAAATTTACTAGGAAATATTATATACCACTATTAAAATAAACATATAATTGTGTTTTGTTTCACAGATCCACGAATTTGTACATCTTCGATTTTGGAGCAATACTTTAGCCACTAATGGCCATGATCCCAAGAAACTTTCAAGACATGGTAAGCCTTTTAGACTTTTGAAACTTCAATAAATTTTGACAAAATTTGAAATTCGCGGTAAAAGGGTTCGATACTCCAATGTTTGTCTTTTAACTGGATATTCAGGTGAGCTTTAGGGTAGATAGGTACCTATTGTTGGATGTAGGTACGTGTAGCGTGAATAATCCTTGTATGAAAATTGCAGCGGAGGCTTGTATCGAGCGGGCATCGCGCTTGAAACATTTCACAGCCACCGTTTACCGCGACGCCTATAATTTTCCTATCGCTATTATACCTTGGAATCCTTAATTAATACCCCCAGCGTTCGTTTAATATTAGATCATTAAAACCGCAATGTTCTAAAACTTACCTGCTTTCGGTAACTGGAAGTTGTATAAACAAAGAGAAGTTTACGGTTGAACTTTGAACCGTACCTATGTCAGGTTTACAAGTTATAACTTCCGATTCTAATTAAAAATTTAACAAAGCGGATAATGGCGGTTGCTTTTACGTAAATCACGAGCACAATTTTGAAGGTACTGATAATGTTCAGTTGTTCTTAATGTTGGGTAGATTCAATAACAAAAGGTTGGGAGTTGTTTGACAAAATGAAAGGGCAAGCAACTATCGTGAATACAAAAGGATTTGGTGGAAATTATGTTTTTAGGCTTGCGCCATATTATTACTGTTCATTAGGTCTATTCTTGCTTAATTACGGGGTCGCCGGTTATTTCCGAGGTCGCAACACTGGTTCGTGAAATCGTGCTGTGGCAACTGATTTAACAAATTCGCATCTAGGGTATCCACAGATGAACATTTTCTCAATGCAACATTTAATACTTTTAATTTATTTAGAACCATGACAGTGAATAAATACTTTTGTATCAGTAGGTACCTCTATGACCTTTTCATTATTTTTAAATCAACGAGTATTAAGGACACGTTATCTATAGTATTGCTTCAAGAGACCGACCACAAATAGGTAGACAATATTTCGCGGTTTGCGACGGCCCGCGGGACTAGCGAGCTATCTGTGATGTCGTTCAAAGCTTACTTAGCTAACTTAACTTAAATCACTGACAAGCTTCGGGAAATACTCGGTAAATAAATGTTTAAAAGGTTTCACAAATTCTAACCGCTAATATCAACGGTAAAGTACAAATAAATGTACTGATGGAGAAATCAAAGAAGTTTGTTTCCTGTTACCGATAAGGGGTTTATCAGTTTACCAAATTAAATGCTGCAAATGTTATGAATTTTATGAAAGTATCGGAATAATTTCAATACTTATACAAGGCGGTTGTATATTTAATAAACGTAAATACCTCAGAGTAGATAGGTAATATACTGACAGATATACAGAGAGTACCTACTATATGTACTCATGCAACTACTTCAAGTTCCAACAAAATTAACAAATAAAAACTTTAAACTTTCATTAGCATGTTTTGTTACCAGCGGAAAGATATAGAAAGAAAATAAGGCGTGCTAACATGTTTACACAAAAGTAGTAGACAACATGACAAACGAATAGACGGTGTTGAATTTTTCCATTTTCTCGTTTCGGTCGAAATAAAGGCAGACAAAACAGAAAATCCAATTACCGTTGTCATATTAAGTTATTATGCAAAATTGGTCCAAGGCTTTTTGTGTCAAACACCGAGTACATTTATTACGCTGTGTTAAGGGTGAAATATTATTTTTCTCGTTTTGTCGGCACAATAGGTATATCCGGCACATACTACGTAACATACTTAGTTTGGTATTCCAGATTACATGTGGTCCTCGTTGGTAGCAGAAACGTGACTGCGTACAGTTTTCGAGCTAGAGCTAGCGAGAGCAAAGATGAACGTAGATTGTGATTAGTTTTAGGTATAGGTATAATATACATATCTCGGTACGAATTCGGATACTCTATTAGAAGCTATTACTAATAATAAAGACAAGATGGCAAGATCTAGGTAGGCAAGACTGAATACAATGGGTTCACATTTGACGCATGTCTATTAGAGAGATAATCTCACTGTCCGATCATAGAATTCAATACCATCGAGATGCCCAAGGCGGGTTCCACGTTTACATGAAACGGCGCAATGAAATGATTTATCCAACCAACTGGACAACAATATCCAATACAATGATGAATGAGGAAGATAATAACAACTACAATATATATATATATATATATGTATAATGAAGAAGAATATATACTTATGATTTATGAACATACGCTGACATTAACTAAATCTGTTCATTTTTGCACTAACATTCTTTGTCAAGGTATAAATAAAAAGTAATATAAAAAACCACCATAAGTGGCCTATTAGGGCCTTAAATGAATAAAATATATTTACGTCATTTAATTAAATGAAATTCTAATAATGAATTACTCATTTATGATTACATAAGACACTTAGCTCTGAAAAGGTCTGCGCAATATTATCTGATTTACTTAATAAAATCCACCAGAATACCGCAAAGCAATCGAGCGTAGCATCCAAATAGCTTCCTATCAATCGAAAGGGTCTCCCCTACGACTGCATACGTCTTTCTGGATCGGCGACTTCACTGATACCTCTCCGCGGAGTTAAATTAGGTATGAAACCAATAGGAGACACTTAGATAGGGAGGTTTTGCGGTAAGACAAATTACTGGCCTCGTTTCTTTAACTGGATTTACGATTGCCGAAGGCAGGTGATTGAGAAATTTTGATTCTAATGTGAATATAAACTTGGGGCATTTTGACTAAAAAAATATTACGTCGATTTTTTTAATTCTAAACGCTCACCTTATCTTGTACAACTTTATTCCTTCAAGTCTCCAATCAACATAAAAATGTAGGTGAAATATTTGTTTAAATAAAAATTATATCACGAAGTAAGCTAGCAAGCTTACGACCCGCCGGTTGGCAAGCGATCACCGTAACCCATGGATACGTGTAGCCTATACCACTAACGTTTTGTAAATTCTATTGTTGTTATTAAATCATCACAATCGTATAGGCCAAGCAAGCTTTCCAAAATTAGCTACTTAAAAATGTGCTTGCATCTTACATGACTAGACTGTAACACTTAAGCTATATGCCTGTATGTATGTATATATGTTCAGGGGTTGAACACTCGTTAAAGACTTGACTGGAGTTTTTATTAAATAGCAAAAGACTTAACTCGTAAAGGTAAATTAATTAAACCTCCTACATGAGCTGGCTGCATGCTATCCTACTGAAAAGGTACGACGTTGTATTTCGCATAAATATACCGAAGCATAATTTAATTTAGAATTTATTAAACGGGAGCTTACTTTACACAGATTGCATTAGATATCAATTCTACATTTACTCGGTTTATACTGCACGTTTTGTGTTAACTTACCTTTCCGATTTTTTATTAGTAAATCTAAAGTTATGGCTAACTTTTAATTTGGTGTGTCAATGTTTTAAAAATAAATCAGCTAAATAAATAAATATCTAGGATAGCCGTCACACACACACAGGGCAGGAGGTTCCCTAAACGTTAGTCCGAATATACATTTGCCTGTTCAATAGATCTACCAATTCAAACTCCGACAATAGTCTCATGATAGTCAGAAATACCATATTTTGTAGGTACTCAGTTTTCACTGAAAACCAAGCGGTCTCTTATCCTACTAATGGCGTCTCAAGTTACGAAAAAAATGGAAAAGTTACGCAGTTAGTATAATATTACCAGAACATGTTTTTATATTTGAGGCTTTTTAAGGAAATAGCAAAAAGGTTAGTCGACATTACAGGAGACCGAAGAGCTGGCAGCTACCTCGGACAAAGATTTAGTCTTGCTATTCGGAGGGGGAACGCTGCCATCTTCGGAACCTTGCCTACAGGGACTCCTTTTAATAATATATTTTAATATTTATATTATATTTTTAAGGTTTTTAGTTTTAGGTTTTGATACCCATAATTAAAGTTAATTCTATATGTATTTATCAATTGTTTGCTCTGGTTCTTGGATTCTGACTGCGAGTTGTAGATGTTCTATTACATTTGAAACCTCTTTTATGCAACATAAACATGCATTATCAACATAAGTTAACGTTAAAACTGTTCATAATCCCATGAGTACATAGCGCTTATATAAGTGATATTATGTAATTTCAGCCCGCTATGGACAAGTCACAAATGACGTAATAATGAGCCAGTTATCCAAGTAACGAATGAAAAGCCGCAAATATTCTCCAGTAGTTAAATTTTCCCGATACACATCGATATGTCTGATTACACGTAAAATTAATTAAGCAAATGTACCTCCGGGCAGAACGATGCGATGTTTCCCTCTATTATTGTAAATTGACTTTATTATATGTTTTAAAATACGACAGCCCGTGCTTTTCTGTGATGGGGATGTGAGTTTCAAACGTAAAAAAATATTCCACGACTGTTAAGGACTGTTTTGTTTATAAGGTTAATTTATTAAGGTGAGTCCTCATCAACAACATGGTTGGCAACCCGTTAATGATACCCCTGATATTGCTAGCGGCTATAGGCTACGGTGACTGCTTACCATCAGGTGAGCCACATGCATGTGTGCCACCTTAGTGGTATAAAAAAAAAAGTGTAAATATGGTGTAATATGAGTAAGGACTGTCTTGTCATCATAAAATAAGTAGAATATTAGTATTTAGTCCATGTATATAGTCTATACAATAAGTACCAATAAAAATGTCAGGATTGCTCCTCGTCTAACTGAACTTATGCAGTATCTCTTTTATGGCGTATTTTGCCGAAGTTTTCATATCACATTACCTACCTTACCTTTTAGAATAACGCACGCGCAATATCGTCTTACTTGAATTATTATATATATTTATATTGTATACCTACTTACAAAGTTTAAACTGAGCTTAGTTTACTTTATGTCGTGGCGACAGACAGCCCTGATATACACGCCCTAACTATGAAGCCTGCAGAACCTGAATCTCGTGAAAAATTTTTAGGTATACCTACACTAGGTTTGTAGCCCGCGACTTCACCCGTGTAGCAAAATTATACTATACAAAATATTAATTATGCAAAACATACTCAGAGAAAACATAGCTGTGAGTTAAAATATGTTTTATAATATAAGTAGTACATAGATATATTTATGTAGGCTGCCCTTTTGTATATTTACACATTATTTATTTTATATATCGAATTTTAGACGGAACAATACGAATAAATATAATATTTTCATCTTTATTTACATTAACGTCAATTATTCAGTTTATAGCAAGATTCACACGTATCTCAAGTGCATAAGCCACAAATACCCTAATGACAATCAACTAACTGCAAACCTCATCTTGACATGAGCGCACTACGTAACTAATCCGACCGAGCCGATTTAACAGTATAATCGACCAAAATTGTGAGATGTGTATACCATTAACAGATGCAGCGTTACCAAGCCTACTATCACACGCGGTCCGATTATACCTATATAGCTTTGTCCCTAAAGTGGAACTAAGTAATGTACGTCTGAACTAACTAAATGTAGATTTGGTCATAAGCATTTTTTTTACCTGTCGTTATCACCTCAAATATACGAATTGTTTTTTCTACATTTGAACGTTTAAATATTAGATCCTATTAATTAAATTAAAAAGTGTTCCCAGACAGTATTTTTGTCCCACTTGTGATCATGTGAAAGAATAGCTAGTATATTTTTCTGAGTCGTTATTAAAAGAAACAAAATGGTCCGTTAGCCCGCAAAGGTATAATACCTTAGTCCAAAATAGCCGATCATAAACAAAGCGTACAATTTAATACAAAACTGGGTTCCTAGTTATTAAATTCAATAGACTCAATCTCACAATGGTTTAATTGTGGTAAAGAATTAATTCAGCGCATCCCCCTTCGGTGCAAAAAACTCCGGTGTTGTTAATTTACAATATCCATAAAAGTCGATAGCGCGGAAAACTATCGAAAATAATCGTTTTAATTAAATGTACCGCGCTCATTCGATTACCGGTTGTCGCTCTGGCGAATGTAAAAATGTTAATTGTTTTTCAATCATTTTATATCGCGGTAAAATCTTTAGTTTTTTTTTTTCAATCCGATCGATAATTAAACAATAATTACCTAAATTATAGGTTTATACATAGTTACATAATTGCCTTGCAAGTAATATTTAATAATAATATAACATAAAAAAAACTGAATTAATTGCCAAGCTTTTATCTTAGTAACTGATTCCAAACAATTCTTATTGGAATTATATTTAACCGTTTATGTATTTAAGCTTTTAACTGAGCCGCAACGAAGTTACGGATACATTCGTTGATATAAAAATTAAGCAAAGCATATACATATAATCTTATGACGTTATAATTATTAGGAAGTACTGTAAGGCTTGAACCTCCTTTCATACAGTAAATATGTTTTATAAAAAGAAGGTAATTCAAATCGGTAGAATCTTTTGTTTTAAATTGGATTATTTTTATTCTGTGACAGGCAATGGCCGAATAAACAGATAAATTAATTTAAATAAAAAAAATATTGAGTAATAGAACCCGGCGCTCACGCGCTACGCCCCACAGTGCTCTACTAGATGTTAAACCATGAGTATCATGAGAAGAGCTAACAGGCTACTACTAGTAACATTACAATATTTGCAACATGTTTAATTTTCCACACCAGTGATCGCGGTTCAAAATAGAAGCTTACAATAGCTATCCAATGTAAAGTTAACTTAGCAACCTTTGTACAGGCAGAAGTCAATACTTCTCTGTTTTTCTAAGTTTCCGTCCGTATGTCATTAGACGGCCATCCTAACTGAACCGTGAGTAATATTTATATTGCACGTAATTATAAACGCATTGGATTTTAATTGGTTTGTGATGGGATTCTTATGCTGATAGAGCAGTTAACTATGGCAACTAAGCTCATACATTTTTTTTTGTTATATATATATAACAAAAAATATACATATACGTGGTCAATTTAAATATTAAAAAATGAATAATACTCAGTGCTCAGTCCTTTTTCATGTAAAGGGAAGGAAAGGGTGAGGAAGAGGAGGAACAACCACTGTAAGAACATTCTACCGATGATCAATTTTTGGTCAATATGACGATGCTGAGATCATCCTAGATTATTTTCTTCCAATTACAAAGAAGTGGAAGCGTGAGATATTAAAAGAAGCTCATAGTCCAGCAACCTCAGCGTTAAATAATATTAAAACCAAGGTATTTATGAGCACCTATAGTAGGTACCAGAATAAATACAAAGCCGGTGCGCTCTATCGCTTCGCTTACACATATTTAAATTTAATTAACTTTCAAGAGCACATCGCCTTTGTGCCCAAGAAAGGGAATGTTTGCCGACAAATGACTGCGACCTACCGACTGCCCGCAGAGAGCCCGCATATTAAAAAATACGCCTTTTTACTCCATTTAACACAGACGCCGCGAATTTTCGTTTTTGAATTGTAAAAATGTTACTTCAATATTTGAAACTTTTAAATTGATTATTTAATTATAAGAAAGAATGCGCATATACATATAAAGGATTTAATAGGTATTAACTATGTTTTTAACATTTTTATGGTCGTGTTCACTTGTTAGAAATAAATCAACGTTTGAAAACGCTATTGAGATTATGATACAAAATGTGTGTCTGTTATGTAGGTGCTATGTGATATGTTACGTTAAATTAGTACAATTTTGTAAACATTACATTTAGTCACATAGCACTCAGTTTTCTTTTGGCTTCCGAAGAAAATAAATTATCGAACTAGTTTACCTTCAGCATGTAGAGGTTGAACTATGTTTCGAATCAGGCCTTTAGACTAATTGTTATGTCCTCAGACACACATAACGGCACATAAGAACAGTATTTTGAAGTGCAAATCACGCACAATATAGATCATACTAGCAAGCTTTTCCATGATCTATTAGCAACTGTATAAAAAAGAGAACGATTTAAATAAAAAGTCGTAGGGTCTTTTGTGACGTAACAACCAATGTTTGTGCAAATATCCAGTAATCTGATCATTTGTACCTGAACGTAATCACTAAGTAGAAACGGGCCAAAGTTCTCGGACTACAAAAGGCTCATTGAACGCCAATTACCTCGGAGGCCTCCAAAAAGCTCTTTAATTAAATCCTTCTCCGATGACGTCATAATTATAGCGTAAATTAGATTGAGACACCCCCTGTTGTTAATTGTAAGTAGAAAATTTCTGATCCAAATTCATCCGCTAATAGAATCGAAAAACATTTTAGATTAATTAGTGATTATTTTTACCTTTTCGCAGATCATACATACTTAGTATAGTAATGATTTATTCGACACAATTATGATATGAGGTTCGTCATCTCTGATTCCCTGGATCACTTGTTATAAATTCAATTATATTTAAGAAATTACGAATTCTTTGTTTTCCTCAAATATAAATATAGAAATACATTTTGTTCATTTCCTTTATACATTTCTAAGGTAACCCATCGTATCGAATTACAAGAAATCATTAGAATTAAATTGCTCCGAGTACCATCCCCACGACTGACATGTGACTTACATGACTAGCTAAAAGAAATAAAAGTCTTTCTGTGTATTATTATAATTATTTAATAAATATAATTCTCTTTTATTTTCTCACAAATGCTTTTCGAGAAAGAATTGCCTCTTCCCTCAAGAAATTGTTTCAAAATGGTTCTACGTTAACGGAGCGAGTTTTAAAATCTTTAAGTGACTGCGCAATAAACAACAATTTTGTTAATACCAAGTACAATTTGAAAACAAGGACGTCATAGCAAAAGAATAGAACATTTTAAAATTATTTTAAATTTGCTTTGTTGTTACCTGTGCTAACAAAGAGCTTGTTTCAAAGTGAAATTCAATTCCGTAAACGTACATTTTTCCAGCGTAAGTTCCTTTCGTTGCTCGTAATACGCAACGCTGGGATATTTACTAAGGATGCATCTTATAATACGATAAGAGTTATATAAGGACAATCTGCATGACATGAAGGAAACCACAGTTAAGGTTTTTTGAAGAACGCTCTTATGATACGGCATATTTCAAACCATTACCTCTTTAGATCTCTTTCGTAAACTGTATATTTGGTATCTTCATTCGCTTTATCCGAACGTCCGAGGAGAAAGAGAAATTTTTATTTTTACCTTTTAATCTTATATTTTAGTCGTTTAAGGGCAGCTAGAGTTAGAATAAAAAAGTAAACTATATAATAAATTTTGTTACAATTCCCTTTAAACCCAAGTAGTTATTTTTTATCTCCAGATATGGCACCTTAACTCACGTAAACGGATTTTTAAAATTTTTATTAGCGTCTTTTCTCAAACTCATTGAAACAAGACAGCGATCGCTAGGTATTTAATTAAATAACACAGTACAAATTGACGTATCGGGGAAATTATTATTGTTTGGGCGTAGTGAGGTCCATTTGCCTAGGCCTGTCCATGGATCGTAATTGGTAACTTAATCCGGGACGTTCCGCAAATAGGCCTTGTTTAACTTGAAATTGTTGCAGAACATAATATGGCTTTACTAATAAATACGTTTAAATTTAAAATAAATAACTACAAATAAATCAAATGTAATGGATCGGCAATGAAAATTTACTATTTATTTGAATAATTTTACAACACCGGTGCTCCTGTTCTTAGTAAAACTAACTGCTAGTCTGATAGGCTGGGTATCACGCTCTCGCCTCTGGAAAATATTAGTGTCTGTCTTGATTCTAGGTGTTGGAAAAAAATATAAGCATGTTTTTGAAAAACAGTTATTTAGTAGCCATTCTGATTGACCATCTGAAAAATTTAAAGACAGCGAACATGAGACGTCGTCTATCTGATGGTAAGCGACAACACGATTGTTAAATTGATACCACTTTTGTCGACTCGATCGTTTCGATTCTCTTATTTTAGTTTTATCTTATGCCTAGTATATTCTGGACTTAGCGCTTCTCAAGCCTAAATACCATAATGCGATACTTGACGATAGATTATCTGGTAGTGGTATCCCGGTTAATGGGTAAGCAAAATATAAACATTGTAACCTCAAATCTGACTATACCGAATCACAGCTGGGTCTCCTATTAACGGCTGCCTGTTCGAAAGGTGATAGGTATTCAGTTGAAGTTCGTGTCGAGGATTCCAGAATGTTTGCTTCTAAAACTCGATTTGAAAAGGAATCTCAATGCGTGTCACTTCTAAGGTTTTTGTAAATATTAAGCATAATATATTTACTAATCTTGCTTGAAACGTAGCCGGTAGATATTTAGTCGCATAAACAAGAATAGACAAGGACTATGACTTTATAGGAGGATGTTAGTGACTGCAGGTAAGTTAGTCATCATTTTCTCTCCTTTCATCGCATGTAAATAAAATCTGAGTAATTGTATCCTTGCAATGGATTCTCTTTACTTTATTTTATATAAAACAATATATAGGTACAGCTATATATACATATAGTAAAACCTTAAAATAAAATATTTTCTTCGTAATATGGACCTATATATCGAAATATTGATCAGTTTGTAAAAAGTATATAATTGAAGAAACAACGTGATTAATCGATTCTGATTCTTATTTCGTTATTGTTTGTTATTTCTTGTGTAGGTGAAGTATATTTATGCGAAGTTTAAAAAATATTAAATTAGTAACATATCAAATGGCAAAAATCCATAATAAAATATTAAAAATAAATTGCAGTACGCCATTCCCCGCTCTCCTTTGTAAATTGAAATTTCTTTCATGTAAAGACAAACTTATGTAGGTATATATAATTTCATAAGACAATAAACAGACGTTTGCTAAAAGAATGAAATGAATATAAAACTTCGTCCAAATGGGTAAGAGAAAGTAATTAATTACGGCATTATTAATTTTGTTTGAACTTGGACAAAATTAATGTTATTCTGAACGTTGACCTCGTAGGGAAACACTTTTAACTGCTTAATTAATTTTAAACTAGCCCTTGGCTTTGCTAGCTAAAGAATTTTATGACATAATTAATGTACTTTTATTCTTCCTTAGCAATGATTTTACTTGTAGTAACTTTGGTCCCTAATAAAAATTATATTTAACCCTATTATATTAATGGAAAGCCTCTCTTTTGGTATTTTTTTTTCTTTAACGCTTTAATCTCATTTAAGTGAAACGAATTTAATATAAATTATTTTATTTACTAATATTAATTGTAAATTAAGAACAGACTAATTCCCCTTATTTGTATTAAGAATAACTTTTTTCGGCATTCTTAATACACCTACCTAACCTTTATTGAAAAGCCCAATTTCCTGCAACGGTGGATTATTCCATAACGTAACATAGGGAAAATTACTTTTTTTTATTTCAGAGGTGTACTTAAAAATATACAGGTAGATAATAGCTTCACCCCCAGCAGAACATTAAATTAATATCCATTTACGCTCCACACGTTAAACAATTTGCCAGTCAAATGAGTTTTCTAAAAAGCAGATTAAGCTAAAACTTAAATTGGATAATTATTTATCGAATGTGAAATAACGGTTATAGAATTGTTTTACGGCTAACTGGCTATCGATTGTTCAATTCAGTATTGTTCGAACATTGCTTATGGTTTCAATTAGTTTTTGTGTTTTGATGAAGAATAATTAATTGGCTTAATTGAAAATGAATTTTACATGTGTTCTAAATTCGTGTCATGACCCGCACAACATATGCAACATCTTCGACTTATTACTAGTGAATAAAAAATGAAACGCCCAAAATTAAATGTGCGGTTTCAGCTGAGTAAGCTTATTTAACGGATTTCAACTAAATGATAGCTGTATTTATAAGGCTTTGACATTCTTGAAAGTCAAATTCTAGAATGTTTAAGGCCCATACATTGACTGCGCTGATTGCAGTTTTAATAATACATTACATATTTTACTACACGCTCAGTAATCTAGTAAGTGGTGTTCAAAATCTCTATTTAATAATAAGAGCATAGCATACATAATTTGTATACTACGACACACCAGATTTCTAAGTGTTGAAGCACCATCCACAGATTTCAGCTTGCAACGCAAAATTAAAATAAATAATGACGTCCCATAATACTCAGCCACTCTCCGTTCCGTTGCTTGGCAACCAGTAAGTATAACACTCGCTTATGCTTACTCACTAAAAACGAGTCTCAGCGGTTACCTGAACAAACAGTTAATTTCAGAAGCCCAGCTTACCTGAAACAAATGAAGAACAACTTTCAGAACGACAACAGCGACCATACTAGCGTAATTAAATTTATAATAAAAACTGCTTTGATCTTATTATGTGTTATTACGTAAATAGGAATGTTTTATAACTTTTATACAGTTCGCTCAATTAGTTATTAAAGAGACCAAGTATAGAGTAGAATACCAGTTAACTATACTTCCGCTAGTTCTCCCTATATTAACCAAGGTGCATTAGCAGTACTGTACTAGGCAAAAATATCATATAAAAGAACAGGTACAGACTCCAAGAAATAAAGTCACGGGCTGTTTGTCCGCTAAGATGAAGCAAACAACTGTACAGATTTGGATGCGATTAATTTTAATGTAATCGTGATAGTTTCCCAAAAGGGTTTTTAACCCTCGAAGCAAAGCATCTGTGTCTGTATTAACCAAATTCACAACTTAACTTAATTAACAACATTCGGAACCAAATTCACAACTTAACTTAATTAATGGAACCAAATTCACAACTTAACTTAATTAATAACATCGGTTAACAAAACCGCTAGTTCTCCCTATATTAACCAAGGTGCATTAGCAGTACTGTACTAGGCAAAAATATCATATAAAAGAACAGGTACAGACTCCAAGAAATAAAGTCACGGGCTGTTTGTCCGCTAAGATGAAGCAAACAACTGTACAGATTTGGATGCGATTAATTTTAATGTAATCGTGATAGTTTCCCAAAAGGGTTTTTAACCCTCGAAGCAAAGCATCTGTGTCTGTATTCGGTGTATATAATACTGTATAATAAAAGTGTATATAGTACAGTATATAATACTGTATAATACTGTTCATTCGGTCAACTTAACTTAACTTAACTTCAAATTATGTATCTGTGTATGTCTGTGACATCTAAATGGATGGACCGAATTTGATTTCGTTTTTCTTTGATTCAAAGGTGAATTCATTGGGATTGTTCATAGCTATGATTTTTAGAGGGTTTTGAGTCGTGTGTTTTTAATTAAAATCTATAATTATTGCTACCCAACTAAGCCCAGCTTGAAGTATAACAGTAAAGTTAACAAGGTGTAATCTACGCAATTAGTAACAAAATCTCACTTCATATACGACATTTATCACTTCTATGTGAAAATATCTTATTACATTTTGTCTTGGCTCCGACTCGGCGTCTATTTACTTTGAATATATTATTACTATGTACATAATGTTTCCGCTGTTATAATTGTTTAATGACAAATAAGTAACGACTAATTTACGAGTAGCTAAGTCCTCTAAAATTTATCGAGATATTTTTCAGAGTTGGCTTTGCGTTAGTTTAAGCCCAGGTGTCCAAGCGTCAATAGGGTACGGTAACTACCGGCTTTATATCGAGTGGGTCGCATTTTTCCACCAAGAAATATTAGCTTTTTATGATCATAGTTCACAGCGACTCCTCATCAACAACAGGGTTGGCAACTTGTTAGTGATATCCCTGGTATTGCTAGCGGCTATAAGCTATGGTTACTGCTTACCACCAGATGGACCGTATGTTTGTATGCTAACTTAGTGGTATAAAAAAATGGCGGCTTTAGGCTACGGTAACTGCTTCCCGACAAACGTTGCTTTAACATATTAATTATTTTAATCAAAATAAACATTATAAGGGAGGACTACACTAAACTTATCATTTAGGGGTACACAAAAAAAAGAAATATCGGAGTTTTCTTAAAAGCACTGGGACGCCAGAATTTTATGTAGGTATTAGAAGATGTATAATATGGAGACTACTTTTCACATTTATATTAAATTTTCAGCCTGGAGTTGATTGATAAGTTGGTATCTTTCACGACAGTAAACAGTTGATAGCTAAACCTTCAACTATATCGTTTCATTTAAACTGTATTTTTCCTAGAATATAGGTTAAGTAAAATAAAAGCAGAGTAGCTACCGCTAAAACGCTACGTTGTTTACTCGTTCGCTAGGTAGGATCTACAAACATCACACACATCCAACCCTGAGATCTTTAAAAACAAAATCTTTTTTGAAGCGAAGAACCGATCTTCCGCGAAACAATGTTTGCTCTGCGTCACAAGCCAAAGGCTTTTTATACTAGTATTTCACTTCGGTAAGGTATAATGGTTTATTTATATGAAACGTCATAAACCTTATTTTAAATTACACATGAGTGCTCGAGTAAGTTGACTTCAGCAATGTTGGTGGCGATTTCATTACATCTGCACTTAATTATTGACCTAATGCAATTCGGGTAAGATATTATCATTGGCGTAATACTGACGAAGCATGTTTATAAAAAAATAAAAAGTTTTTGGTAAACGGATCAAAAACAAATATCTCCACAATTTTTTTTATACATTGCTAGCTTGAACCACAGAAAAGAAGAATTGATGTAAAATTTGTAATATTTTTTAGGGAATTCATTTAATTGTTAATGTTTATATCAACCACAGTCGGAATTTACAGGACCCGGTCCTAAAGAAGAACTAGTTGGATGATGAATACTTCGCTGCACAATTATTATACAAAGAATTAGCATCATCTGACCAGAAAAAAAAACATACCAATCACCAAGACGCAAGTCAAACACATATACATGACACATAAATGTTTGGCCCGGCGGGAATCGAACCCGCGACCCATCGTACATCATCAAATACCAACCAAACCTCAAATGTAATAACATTAATTCAAGAACTTCAATATCAAGACGACGCACAAGAAGCACATATCTGTTCCAACTAAAGTAAACTGCTAAGCCGGTCAGTCTTTTACCACAGTTTATACGAAAGGAGCTCTCATCTAAGTTCGTGAGATCTGCCGTTGAAAATCGTCGACGTAAGATGCAGCCCTTTCGCGATAAGCCCACCAGATGTCGCGTCCGTTGATGTAATTGCGTTCGTCTTTGTGCCATTCCTAATGAAAGGTTGACGAAACTGATATTGCTATCTTTAATCAACGCGAAACTTGTGCCAACGTTACGATGCGGGTGTTTGAATGCGAATGTAGCCGGCATGTTCGGTTTTCGTCAAAAATAATTATGCCCGTCGGCGCTCCCATCGTATTGACAAGATCCTAGTCGAAACAGATACATAACGATGAACATGCGAATGCGATACGTTGCGTAGCGTATTGATTGACATGGCTTTTGTTTATGGGAACTTTGTATGTAATGACATACACACAATCATAGTTATTGTAGGAAAGAACAGACATATCCACGTAACAGCAATATATCTTATATTTCAGGTATTTGTAATTTAAATCGTTTATTTAGTTCGTATTCGTGTTCTTTGTTCAAAATATTCACTTATTTAATACACTGCTCATATTCACTGCTAATAAAAAAATGACTAAATTAGACATAATGTCAACTGTCCGTGTTTAACATTTCCAACGACACTGGAATGTAAGGAAACTAATCTCTTTGAGACAATACTAAGGCAATATCTTTGGTTTACGACGGCCGCCCTGACTAGATCTACAAATATTTGAACAATCATTTCACTGTGCCACCCTTTGTCTAGGTCAAACTAATTTTGGGATCCTCTGAACCAGTAATTTAATTTTGCATTTATATTATATCGACGGAATTGATCTGCTCAGTCTTTTAATAGACTATTTTAGTACATGAACGTCATTCAAAGCGAGGGTAATAATTATAAGAAGGACCTGAGGTCTACATATGATTACATAGATCTACAGTCCGTAACTGCATATTAAGAATCAGTCTTAACTAACGATATGGACGAAGATATTATTTATGGTGAAGAACGCGAAAGATACACACACCATCAAAACAATGAAGACGATGAACTAATGTCGTTCTACAAATCTATACCTATTTCTCTTTCTATTGTATATTCTCTTGTTCATCTGACTAGTCTAAAACTAAACAAAATATTTACCCTTATCTCATTTTTATATAAACTAACACATTAATAGTTTTGACATAATTTTATCTGATTATGAGAAAACCAATACATAATTTGACAACATTCGCTAAACTTAAGTGTCATTTAGGCTAATTTACGATTTAGAGAATTGAAACTATTGTTCGCCTGCCCTGAAAATCTTCTCAAATAAAGTAATATAATAAATTAAGTAACAGTTTGAAAATAGATTTGTAAAATTGACATTAAAATACTTACTCGTACGAAAAAAGGAACACTTACTTGTTAAACGCATTCGCGAAAAAGTAGCTAAAACAAGAGTCATTGAAGATAACGATGATATTATTATGCGACAATAGACAAGAAGTGCGAATATAGGAAGCGAGGAAGTATATTACGAGTCTACACCCGCCGTATTTCCATGCAACATGTTCATTTTTATTGCACAGCCGCGCCGTTTAATCTATCGTATAAATGTTTTACTGTCATAACAAAAGCACAGAATAGCATTACACGATAAGAAATCATCCTAACTAGGTATGTTATCGAAGAAATCTGCATCTTCATTTATAGACATTACAAAAAAATGCATTAGTTTGGTTTACTGTAAAGTCAGCTTCTGTTCTGACTTGGAACTGGTCTAGATCTATCCAGTGGAACCGATTATATCATATTTGAAGTAATTCACAGATGTGACGCTAATTGGTTAACCACACTAGACAATACCGTCCCTAAATTCACTTTTCGTTACACTTGGTTTGAGCAATTCTTGCTGTTTTCTGACGCGTGTAAGCCGTCACGCTCTGGCGCATACGACGGTTCCTCCGGGGTCTATACATCACTTAGGTATCCTGGCGCATGCGCACAACTGCCGTAAACTTTACCCTACACTCTAGGGTATTGACGGATAATTTAACCAGCCTCTCAAATGCAAGATTTTTAGTTTTCAAATGCGTAAGTTGGTTGGGGTGCTGGACCGTGAAACAGTAATTAATGGGTTGGTGTTTTAATAGCTTTTTATTAAAGCAACTTATTGGTGCTTTCATGTTTACTAGTTTAATTAGCACTTGGAGATATGACTATTTAAACACATTTAATATGAATAGGTACGTATATACTATTAGGTTTGAGTTATTTGAAGGAAAGTAGAAATCTATGCACAGTAAAAAAAAGCACTTTAAAAAATCCATCAGGATTGAGTATTTTGGTATTTACCTATCGCAGCAAGTCGATTAAGTTACAGCCACTAACTAGTAGCGTCGTTCAAAATATTGCTGATTCAAATAAAAAAGAGATTGCTATCTCACTTTGATGTTGTCAGAGGAAATGAGATCTGCTTCCGATCCGCGAGAAAAGGGAATAATCTTACCGTTTTGGGGTACGGCGGACAGTGTGCCGGAACCCTATTCATCTTGGACCAATATTTATTTGTTGGTTAACCGAGCGACTGCGTGCTCACTCACTAAATTAATTTATAAAAATGAGGATCAGTGCCGGTAGCAGGAACATTGTCGACAACGTTTTCGTATCGCCTTCAACTATTTTTGTATTGGAACATGAACAGCGCTGCGGCGGTGAAAAGTGGAACTAAAAATTTGTATGACAATTTTGACATTTCGCGAGTTACGTTTTCGAATACGTTGTCGACAATGTTCCTGCTACCGTCACAGTTTCTCATTATTGATAGAAATGTATAAAAGATAACTAACGAAAAGATTCAGACTCGAGTTTGGTTTATTAAGTATATATCAAAAACAAAATCAAAAATAATTTATTCTGTTTAGGCCCTAATAAGGCACTTATGAAGGTCTAAATTACCACCGGTTCGGAAAAAAAAGCCACTTGAGAAGAACCGGCAAGAACGGCTTCAGGGGTTAAATTTTGAAAGAGGCTGAATCACGTATTTATTCACAAAGTAATTCAGTGAAGATAAGAATAAAAAAGTTTCTTTTCTTGTTTCTACATGCAAACTTTGGACCCCCGTTTCAATCCCTTAGGGGGTTAATTTTGGAAAATCCTTTCTTACCGGATGCCACAATAAACATATGCGTGCCAAATTTCAGCGCAATCCGTTCAGCGGTTTGAACTATGCATTGATAGATCAGTCAGTAGGAACGGTTGCTCTTTATATATAAAAAAGATAGCAATATGATTATCCAAGTAAAAAAACGACTGAACCATGCAAACTACCGAGTAGTCCCGACTCGCTGTATCTTTTAAATTTACCCGTGATTGTAAAGGACTGGCGTGTCATATCATCCTGAAGAGCCCGGTGTCGACTTTTGACCGTCTGGAGTGCCGATCTAATTTGCCGAATCGCGGAAGCATATGAAATCTAATCGATTCACGTCACTGAGAATCGAGTTTGAATCGAGATATCGCTTTACAATTTGCAAAAGGTATTGAAAACTACATCTTGATCGTAAAACTATTTTTAACTTTACGTATGTACAAGTTAATGTGTGAATGCTTTTGTTTAGTTTTTTTTATACCGCTAGGGTGGCAAACAGGCATACGGCCCGCCTGATGGTAAACGGTTACCGTAGCCTATGAACGCTTACAACACCAGGGGTATCACTCGCGCGTTGCCGACCCTAAGATCAGTTTTTTATGGCACGATTGATATGGTTTTGATGATGCAAATCATTGTACTTCATGACGGTTTCAAAACCAAAAAATATATATAAGTATTGGTGATATAATACAAGAAAGGTAGCGGAACAAAAGATAGAAATCAGAATGAAGATCAAACAATAATTAAATGTATCACACGCGAACGTGACGTTATCGTTTCAGTAAGTCAAACGAGAGAAAAAAGGTGGATTTGTGAAAATATAACTTCCCCTAACACAAGGCTTTCGTACGTTATTTCCTCGGCAGTCGCAGGTGAGATTTATCTTCGGATAATTGGATAAAGAACGTTCGCGGGAAGTGATACGAGGGGAAGGTAGGCAGAGCAAAAAGCAAGCACAATGATTTGCAGCGCCGAAATAAATCTTTTGTTTTCATATTACCTGCATATGACGACAGTTTCTTTAATAGTTTGACTAATGTTCCTGGCATACTGATGGATTTATGACAAGAACGTGGAAAACGGAAAACATAAAATGACAAATGTCAAAATCCTCGCCTTTTTGGTACATTAAAACATAACTGGTAGGATTTTGAGGTATTTTGCAGAAAGCCTTGTATGTACATGTTCAACAGAAAAGATAACTTTTATTCCGATATAAATTGTGGAATTTGGAAGGAATTGCGATACTCTGGGGACAGATTACATGGTGAGACAATATGGAAAAATTGCAAGGAAAATAGTAAATAAAAATCTAGACTTTTATACATTATAGTAAAGTGTACATACCCCATATTTTTATTACGTAAAAATATGGGGTATGTAACCCCATATTTTTACGAAAAATAACACAATAAAATCTAACAAAGACGAAGGATAACGCGTAGTTAAAATTATAATAAATTGATCAAGACAGACACTGCAGAATATAGGCGCTCCACTTAACAGAATACAATTAAACTAACCACCAAGCCTTCACTTCTATGAGCGAAGACGTGAATTAATGACGACACTAAGATTCAATATCAATTAGATACAGTGCATTCCAATAGGTATCTAAATTAAAGAGTCGACGAAATAATTTATTTGGCTTCTTTTATAAAAAGACCATATTTTAATATCTAAATTTCAGAAGATAAAATGTACTAATTAAAAAAAATTGATATTCCTATTACTTTTATACAAATACTAGCTGCCCGCCCCGGCTTCGCACGGGTAAATATTTATCAAATATTTTGTCTACCCGTTTTTAGACTTTTTCAGGATTTTTTTCTCTCCGTAAGAACCATTCTCGTACTTCAAGGAATATTATAAAAAGCGAAATCGCTTCAGCTGTTCTCGAGATTTGTGCTTAGCAAGACATTCAGCTATTCATTTTTATATTATAGAAAAGATATAATAATGGTGTGCTCGTTATAAAATCTTTCGTTCTTTCTTCACTCCAATAATGAATGAGAAAAAAGATGCCTGCATGCAAAAATATATTGGAACGCAAATCATTACAGTCCATTCCTCGTACCACGTTGAGTCCAAAAATGTATTATATCCCAACTGTCAAACACATGAGCTTCAAATAAGACATAATAGGTAAACCACATTGTGACCATTTCCATTTGTAATGAGCTTTAACATACAGCATTAATATGAACACGGATAACAATCCCACCGCAAATTGTTCATTCAATGCGGCAACACACGATGTACTAGCATACAGTGAATGCAACAAATATATTAGTACTAAGTATTAAAATGTATGCTGCTCATTAGCTTCCGCTTATGAGCAAATAAAATTAATATTTGAAATCAATTGATGTTATTATTTTGTTGTTATTAAATATTACGTTTAATAATGTACGTTATGTCGGACTAAATAATTAAAATGTTCCAGCACATTGTTTCCGATGAATTTAAAAACGATTAACAATTTTATATGCGTTCCAAAAACATGCCACCCAATAGAATGCTAAAGCAACGCGGCAGGAACAAGGCTAGGTTATACAAAGTTTTTTTTACTGCCATGCTTTGTACAAATTGATACGATGTCTTATTATTGAACGCAACCTGAGCGCAACGCTATAAATATTCGTTATACAATTTCTACTGTATCAAGTTTAAGACTGATACTTATATGAATTCTCTTAACGATTCCGTGAATTCAAATACAAAAATACTAGAAAAATCAACACCTGCCATATTATGATGTAAATTTATTAAACCGGTATTATATGAAACCGGTAAAATATGTTAATCTCACAACAATACGGACAACACAACTATAAAAATATTAGGAATGTGTTAGTGATACTCATAATAGTGTATAAAATGGTGGAATAAGAAGAAACTAGTGAAACTACAAAGCTCAAACGTGTAAATACAATTACAACCATAAAATTGTGTCTAAACATTCTAAATATATTGGTGCAGTATAAGCGAACGACTAGGTTTGACTCAAAAATATGAGCACTACTACTCTTTAACAACGTTAATTTTAAAATGTAAATGGTTCAAGCGAATTGAATAACAACTGATTTGATGTTTTATTGAGAACAAAGACTCGTTCCTTTTTATCAATAGAGAAAAACCGCTTTCTTTTGTTTGAAATATATCTAATTCGCAAGACCATAACATGAAAATGATGCTCTAAGCATCGCATTTTATAGATTCATATGATCTACGAAATCAAATATATAAAATAAGTAAGTAAGTATACATTTTGCCAGTCGAACGCTTACTAAAAAGATCATACGATAAGGCAGCTTAAAGAGTTTATTAAAATTTAAAAGTGCGTCACACATCTGCAATTCAAACCAAAAATGGAAACATACCCCAGCGTACCGAAACGGAATATTTCATTTGGATTTGCGGGCGGTGAGTGAGTGATTTAGAAATGTATTTACAAAGTGAAGCCCAAACACACGAAGGGTTAGCGTGGCGTAAATTGAGAGAAGTGAATAATTCATACAGATATTTGGAATTACCTTGACCATTTCACGTAATGCGACGGCCAATACCGCAGCAAGTCGCCAAATTATTTAGGCACTTCAATTACAAGCACACTACTCTCTCTTTATTAAAGTGTCTTTTATTGTCTTCGTGCGGAGTTCAGGATAATAGCGGGTCCTGAAAATTAATTTTAAACGTTAGTGAAATAAACTAATCAAGTTAAATGTTCAAAGTGAAATTAAAAAATAGGGACGGCTCAGACAGCGCTGAGAAATTTAATTTTACTATTTTATGTTGTCTGTTTCTTTTTGTGCCGCTTTTGTTACGCTAAGAGTTTTTGGAAGCCTTAACCAGCTGGCAGGTCTCTTATTACATGAGTCCATCTAGGTCGTTACGCGAAGCAGTAGTTTGTATGCTCTACTGATTTCCAGTTTGATGTGCATTGTAGTAAGATACTTTATTACAATAATTATGCAAACACTTATATGAACTAACGTTTATTGAATAAAAATAAGGTATGTTTTTGTTTATATAGGACGACAACATTGTCACGTTCAGGCAACTAGCTTGAGATATTAAGAATTTGAATGGTGTCAAATATCTTGTCACACATTAGTCTAAATTACGCTAAATGTATGTTTAGAACTGACAAATTAAGTTCCAGTTCTGTCAAAACGATGAATATTTTAGTATCAATGAACAACAGAATAGGGAAATACTTTACTTTAGTTTTAGCTAAGACCGGTGAAAAAGAGAATTGGCACTATTGTATAGTAGTTATCAATAGGGTATTTAACTGCTAACTGTAAATGTTACATTCACGTTTTCTATATTAACTGTAAATGCATGTATAATAATGAGGAAATAAGTTTAAATAGCAGGCTATTATATACTTAGACAAAGTTGGACATGTTGCGTGACAATTGTTGCTATTATTTCTGACAGTGACGTGCCGTTCCATTTTATGGACGACTAGATTTTTGAAAGCTTGACAAAAAATTTGCTACGTAAGTGCAGCTTTTAAACCTTAAAGCAACATGACGACAGGTTAAGTCGACGATATAATCGGTAACCAATTTAGTTGGTCCCGACGAGGATATTGGCGCTCATTTTTTCTTTTTAAGAGAGTTTGGAGTTTGCTCGTCGGAATTAGTTTACGCCGACGTTTGATCGAATATTCCCTTAAAGAAGTTAAGCGACGGTAGCGAATAATTTGTACTGTATTATACAAACACGCTGCGAGCTCCAGAGTATTTTTAGGTGTAATCGAACTTTCTGATTAACGTGATCGAGATTAGATTACTGCGAGTTGTATAGTCGATTACAAATTTTGATTGGAACTACGTAAAAGTTTTCAGGGCAAAATTTAGTTTCTCCAAAAGGGTCTACCAAAACCTTAATTCCGACGATTAGGTATTATAAATCCCGACTGGTAGACTTACCGAAGTATTTGTAGTTTGTACGAACCAAAGGCGTTTCAAACGATAATCTTTGCGTCTCGAGAATACGGACGGTTTAATATCATACTAGCATAATGTCCGTGAAATCATTTATATAATCTCAAGTATTGCAAAGTAAAATCTTATTCTCAACAATGTAATCTTAACTATGTAGGTTACATTAGATTTATTATTAAACTCATATCAAGAACATAATTTACTAATGAAAATGTTGTATTGTAAAACAAGTAATGCTCACATTTTGCAAGAGTCGGTAAGTAACAGTTTATATTAAATTTGTATTTTTATTTATTTATTTCTTATTACAATAATTAGAACGACAAAGCCAATTACACTAATTGGAAACCAAACACTTATTTCCTCTCAGCAAACATCAAACATGCCAACAATAAGTTCTTCCATCCATCCACAAACAAATCAACACTTGGATCTGAATCCAGGAGAGTGTTGAATGCGGTCAACGAGCGAGGTATCGGAGACATGGCACGGGCGACCGTGCGACTAGCCGGCACCGCGAACAACTTATGCTTGCGGTTGCGTAGATATTTATCCGGAGTGAAGAGTCGAGACAGGTCACCAAGCAGTTCGGGGGCGTCGATCATACCACGAAGAATCTTACAAGATGTTGCCATCTGGTCCACTCCTCTTCTGACTTCAAGAGAGTTGTAATTGAGGCATCCGAGTAAGAAATTTGTGGGATAAAAATATGGATAATATCCGTGGGTACGTTTATATTTTATATTCTTCGAGTTACTAGACTTAGTTTACTATGAGCCTTTTATATCTGTATAATATACTATGCTTTGCACCTAGGACAGAGAACTTAATTCAAATATTTAACAGTAATTAGCCTTATTTTGTGAACAATACAAATTGATGTTTACAAGTGTTGTAGTAAGACTATACTTTAAAAACCATCTAAAACGCTGCATTCGTAAGTACATGTTTTTTCAACTTTATTGGGTCCACTCTATGCGAAGCTCCAGGTTTTCCGGCCATGGAGGTATAGCGGAAAATACCGGAATATTTTTACCTCGAGACTAACAGAGTTAAACCATAGTTAACCCAATTGCTTTACCGGTTTTAAAACGCAGTTATTTTGTTTCGTTTAACGTGCGATGGGATGCGATACCGCCCTACGGATTTATCTTCTGTACAAATTCCTTTTAGCTCAATAACTGCGACAGTCACAGAATACATATTGGTATCGCAGCAAAAGAGCTCTGGCCAAACACAAAGTAATGATAGTGTATGTACATATCTAAAGTAAAGGATATATTATTAAAATAATCTACTGAATCTAATATATTCATGGAAGGAAATACGATGTGAGATGCAACCATAGATTCAAAAAATAAATCTCCAATTTTCTACGAGTAGGTACTCAAATTTTAAGATATAAAATAAAAATTACATGGCTGGATATCTCGGTAAAATTTTTATCATCTCCTCTGCGTTTAATAATACGATACATACGACTTCCTAGTGACTACAGTGTTGCCCGTCTTAGCACGTCGGTTTAAAAATTCTAGTCTATCACCGTAACTTGCTTTACTGCACTTTGTAAACTCGAAGCAGTTAAAGTTGAATTGATTTTTTTAAAGACTTTTATAGAAAGTTGTGTTTGTTGGTGTCCTGTACTAAAGTAGTCTTAACTATTTATTTTTTAATAAGGTGTGAATTATATCACTAAGGCACACAATCGTACGGTAAAATTATGTTACAGTTAATAACCTAAGGTTAGATAATAAGGATCGATAATTAATCGAGACATTTCTCTTGTACGAAATCTTTAAACAAAACTAATTAGACAGGATTTAAAGTATTGCCATTCTCATTTAATATGCCTACTTTTGTCGTATGCGAAAAGGATAGCAAGAATTTTAGTTCTGTCAAATTAGTTTAGTTTAGTGAATTTGTTCAACAATATCGATACCAATGAATAACTAGTTAGGAAAACCAAATTACACAATGCTGATACCCTCAAGACAAATAAGCAAGTTGAACAAGTAAACAACTTGATCAGGCTATGTTTGTAACCTGTTACTTAATCAAGGGGATTAAGTGTTCCGGAAACGCGCCGTCCGCGCCGGTTGCAGCCGGAATTGCCGGAAGTCTTGCCGTCCGACGACTTCCGGACACGGACGCGACGCTGATCGGCCAGATAGTGTATTCTTATTTTTTTTATGTTCGACTTTTGTCTAGGACATTATTACGTATTTTAAAGTATGAAACTATCTAGGTATGACATAATGGGATCCATATTTATATGGCGCTGCACAGCCACAGCCTGACTTTCTGTCCACATTTCACGCCCGGTTTTCTATTAGTGTTAGCTATAACATAGTCTTTATGGCAAAGCACGTGAAATCCTCAAAGTATGTAATGTACTGCAGTTATACTGAATTTTAGTTAGACAGTTCCAACTATTTATAGTTCAATTATGTATATCAAAATAATTGAAAAATAAATATCACAAAATATCCCACCAAGACTCACTCAAAAAGTCACTCAAAGTAAACAAACCTTAAGAATTTAAAGTCTAAAATTATATATATCCTGCCTAAAAGCGTTCATTTGTTGTCGTTACAATCACGCCAACGAAATGGTCTCTATAAATTATGCGTGGAGATAGACACGCGAACCCTCTATTAGAAGGGGTGTTAAAAATTAATTCAACCTGCGTACCTGCGTACACTGGCTGTTCAGTAGGGTAATGTCGGTTACTGCTCCTTAAAAAGAGACATGAAAGGATTAAGGTAGGTACCCAAGATGGTAATTGCCGCTCTTATATTAAGCTTCAAATACAATATTACAAATATTTGTAAGCCTTTTTTTTTTTTTTATACCACTTAGGTGGCACACAAGCATGCCCACCTGATGGTAAGCAGTCACCAGTCACCATTCATTGGTACTTAAAAAGAAACATATATTGCAGCGCCAGATACTATTTAGAAGTTATTATAAGTTATATAATGCAGAAGCAAAATGTAGCACATAAGTCCAGTGCTATCCACAAAGCCTCCCAAACAAGACAATATTGCTTAGTGTTAACTATTGTCAGAACTTTTCCAAGTCAGTTAAAAAGAGCTATCGCCATCAATTGTCGCCTGTAGGCAATAAGCGCAACTTACCTATCGGGGGGCCCTTTATTAGAAAACTTTTATCCTTATATGTTGAGGTACCTACATGGGATAGAACTGAGGTACGTGCGAATAAGACATAACGATTCCCTGGCTCTTATACGCATTCTTCAGTATTACTTTGATGTGTATATATAATTTCTGATATAATAAATTCTGATTTACTGTAAGCATTGCACACTCTAAATGGAACACTTGATGATTCAAAAATAAATGTTTAGTATGTTAGTAATGAGCATAAAAAACATATTTTAATAACATTATTTATAAAACTAAAGCTTTGAACGTTATAAATTTAAATTTATGATTAAAACACCGTTTTACTTACAATGTAAGAAACTAGCTCGCGGCTGTGAATGCCTGGAATACGTTTTACGTGATAAAGCTTGCCTTTGTCCTTGTGCAAGATGCAATCCAACAGAGTATCACAATATTCTGTAGCTCAGAGATTCAAACTGTATCCTTATCAAAACTTCATTTAACTTAGTTCAGCTGTTTAACCGTGTAAATGCTACAAACGTGTGTAACTTAAAAAAAATCTACATTTCTGTAGCAGCGCTATTACACTTTATAAAGTTATGATATATTTTTTTAAACTTAATGGCTAAGTTGTCCTTATTTATCAGATATTGAACACGTGGAAGTCTTGTGAAGTTACCTAGAAAAACTGCGTAGTAATATGTCAATAATCTTTATACCTTTATAAAAATATTTCCTCAATAAAATATAAACGACTTCAAAGAAAAACTCAGGCAACGAGTCATCTAATAATCCTACTTTTGAAGTGAAACTGACAGTCAAACAAATTTCCAAGTCATAATACATTTCATCGGCTACTAAGAGGTTTAATTTAGTAGATCCCTCATTATCTATCGTCTGCCCAAAGCTAAGTCTATACATGTCTACTCGTAATTGTGTAGTCTCACCTAATTAAAGGCCTCAAATTTCACGGGTAGATTAATATGATAATTTCGTAATAGCTTACACTGAAATACTTTTATATCAATATAATACTCTAGTCATAGATATTTAATTTTAAAACCTGTGGCTGTACATAAAAGTCCATCCAGAAATAATGCCGGAACGTCACAGATTAGGGATATATAATTGCAATCATTTTTTCTGTTTGTTTGAATACAACGGTTCCAAAAAATTACCTGAATGCTGATCAGTATGTAAGCATATACTCACGACTGCTAAAATGTGGCACTATTATCTCAGGAACACAAGTATTCATTTGTTAAAATTTCATGAATATAAACCAATAGTCCTACTAAAATTATAAATGTTCTGTGTAAGTTCGTACGGATGGATGTATGGATGATTGCTCAATCACGTAAAAATGGCTCAACGGATTTGTATGAAATTTGGAACTCATATTGTTAGTAGCCTTGACTAACCTGGGAAAATGTTAGATTCTTCTGGGATTTTAAGCTCAACGCGGACGAAGTCACGAGCAGAAGCTAGTATAAAACAATTTGCAGACTAATATTTCCAGCAGGGTTTTAAAATGTAGCATGCAATATTTTGATAGCGGGTATACAGAAGGTGTCAGATCAACATTAGCATGCTACATGGCGGGAACAAAGCACCTGCCGTTGCAGTCAGAACGTCTGAACGAAGATAAACTTCAGCGCTTAGTCTGACACTTGGAACTATACTAGGGTAACAGACTAATATGATTGATATTTTATGGGCTATTAAGAATTATGATAATGGATGAAAACTGATGGGAATTAGACGTTTTCACATTTCACTTTATGAAACAATTAATAAATAACTTTAACATTTGTATGGTGCACTGGAAAAAATACCGATTTTTCTCTTTGTTTTTCCTTTGGAATAATATCATAAAAAAGCGCATTCGTATTGCAATCGTATCGTGTCTACGATGGATGAATGACCGCGATTTAGATACAAAACGTCATGTGCTTAACCAAACCAACACAAAAATCCCCAACCGTAGTAAAAAAAATAGGTACATATGTATTTGTATTGTGAAGAGGTTAGGCTAGAGGTTTTAATTAATGCTAGCTGTATATACACTATGTCGATGCTACATTAGCAAAATATCAACCAAGTCCGATAAAGGGAACTGGGTATTAATTTGCAAGATTTGTAGCGGACCACAAAGCAAGCTCGACTTATACTGAGCACACGCCTATACACTTGAATAATTATTAGATTATCGTTTCCGATATGAACATAACAATATTTTAACCTTCATATTCACATAAAAACTTGAAAGGGAAACCTGACAACAAAAAACTTACTGATGAGCGTAGGTACAGCCTGCAAAGTATGACTTAGTGGTAATTAAGTTGCAGATCTATAATCAAGCTGCGCTAGTAGTAATACTGCTCAATGAGTCCTCATCAACAACAGGGTTGGCAACGCGTTAGTGATACTGCCAGTATTGCTAGCGACTATAGGCAAAGGTGACTGCTTCCCATCAGGTGGGCCGTACGCTTGTGTGCCACCTTATTAGTATAAAAACATATCATCATATATCACTAAACATATATCACTAATCCAAAAAGCACGCCTAATAAACAGTTTTACATTTAGAATATTATTCTATACAAACAGATAAGCGTTGAAATAGCGTTACCCAGACTGAGCACACGAAAGCATCGTCTAAATATAATCGTAGCTAAATATTCATAGCAAATCAGGCAGACACAGAGTGCTATCACAAAGGCTGCATAAAACAGACACGGGCAAGTTATCGCGTTCTCTGTGGAATTGACAGAGAACCTTCATTGCGGGAGCTTCAAATATACCACCTAGAAGCTGTCTCTTTGTACGGTCAGAGTAAGTGTACGGTTGGATTGCTATTCTCTTTACTAATACGTAGTATTCAGCAGAAACATTGGCCTACCAAAAACGTATGTTTAGTTAGGTTAATCTCCAAACGACTAATTTGCAACAACTGGCCGAAATTTGGTGTACTTACATTAAGACCAGGTCTCAATTTCAACGTTAAGCAGATAAATACGCAGTCCGTTATAAATAAAATTTACAAAAATATTTATTTTATATAGACTTTCCTTACCACGTTTGTTATCAAATACTATGCAGTTCGTAGCGCGCGGTGTACGTAGCGCTTTCGTAGCAAAACTTGTAGGCTATGCCGTAGCAGCGGGATACATCTAATGAGGGCAGTGATATTGTGCCGCTCAGCCGGCGGCCGACTGAAGCGGCCTCTATAAATTGGTTTCATGCATATTTATTTATTCAAATACGTATGAATTGAAATCTCGGTGACTACTGAAATATGGTACCCATGGACGAAAATTGAATCAACAGGCCAAATTACTTTGACACGTACATTACGAGCGATTTATTTTCAAAGAGAATAGCGTAATTCTTGCGTTGTTTAAAACATTGTAACTTCTTCAAAACGGCAAACATCGAGTTCTTGAAAATTATTATGATGACGTTTGGCTAAATTGATGTTTAATGACTAAAACTATGCAACGGGGCGTACAGTAATCTGGTATTTTTGCGATCGTGCACGTATATGAAAGTAGGGGTTGTGTTAAAAGTTGTAGCTTAATAGTTTTTTGATGACTTCCCGTGCAAAATTGAGCGTGCGGGTATCGGAGTAGAGTTTATAAATTCTTTGCGAACGTAGAGTGCAGTGCAGCGGTGCTCTCACGCTAAATTAGACTTGAAAATATTAATATATAGCTTTAGACTCGAACACTAGTTTATCACGTGACCTAAAGGGCTTTATATTAGAAACTTAATATTAGAACAGATCATATAATTACAAATAAGTTAAAGAATATAATATTAAGTAAAAAGTACAAATTATTCCAAATAAGACTCCTTACGGCGCTTAGCGAATACATAATTTACTTCCAGCGCTCAAACAGTCAATACAAGTCGACAGAGCATAGCAACAGTAACAGATAATAAATGAGGCGAACGTCTTACTGGAAACTAATTAAACTCGCAGCACGAATCAATACTTATAAATTAAGACGGTTTAACTCGCAAAGGTAATTGGGCAGAAGTTTCCCTCAAATATTGATACTGGAATGACGTCATCGCTCGTCCAACGCTTGGAATGTGAAAAGGAAATAATTTTATTTCTATCTACCTTCTTTTTTTTAAGTTTGCTTCTTTTTGGCACGCGGTAAGTAATCCTACGGTCCACCTGAAAGGAAGCGGTCAAAGTAGCCTACAAAAGATTGTAATACTAGGGCTATCTCTAGTGCGTTGTCAACATTTTTTGACAAGACTTATTCTGCTTAGTGGGTGTAGGTAACCTTACAGCCAACACAGCGTGTCCTAAAGGATTTATATGGATTACATACATACGTACATACATATCACCATGCAAATTCCCTCACGGGGTAGGTAGAGGGTAAAGAACGCCTTGTATGGATAATATATGACGATGATATCGTATTTGCTCAAACGATAAAAGAATAAGAGTGCTTTGTCCAATGTCCTTTGTCATAAATAATAGCACTCAGGCTCACTCAGAATAGGGAATATCATAGATATGTAATCTATAAATTTTAATGAGATATCTCTTCATCAGCGATGTTCCAGGTAAAATACTCGAAAGGGTATACCACCCTATACCCTTCCGAGTATTTTGGGGGGTGGTATTAGCTCAAGAATTATTTGAAAGGATATCAGGGAGGCTTGCAGTAACCATTGAACTGATATGAAAGCTGTTTTCACTGTTCGAATGTGTATGGAACACATATCCCGGCAACACATATAATTTTCGGTAGATACGAGACTGCAGTGTGTCAAAAGCGATTTCCTTATAACATAAGAAATCGGAATTCGAATACAGACACAAACTTTACTGTGAATATCAAAAAAATATTTTTTTACATTTTATATCAAACATATTTAGTATTGAGTTACAATCTCCTTTATTTATTTTATATCCAATAAACTAAAGATTGCTAATAATAAGTTTTGTTCATTTATCAGGGGCTTTTGTGTGCAAATGGAAATAATTCTATATGTTTTACGCTAACCTTAAATTATGACGGAACGTCAGAATTATGTCACATTTCATACAAGTACACCACTCCACATCGATTTTGAATAAGCCAGATTCTGGCGTACACTGTGTTAGGTGTTGTGCGTAATCCGATTACAAGCGGTTTTCAACAAACATGACATTACATTTATTTAAATACTGGCAGCGACTACAGCCTATATCTAAATAAAATATAGTCTATATAACTGTTTTTATAGTTAAATAGAAAAGTAGTATAGGTAAAGAGAAAAGATGTATCTTTTGTGTGTAACGACTAAAGATAAAATCAATTCGACCGACTTAAAAAATACTGTCAAATAGAATGCTTGCTTTATTATCCCTGAGGAACAAACACTAAATATTATATTTCTATGCTGGCGAAGTCGCATGAAAAAGATAAAATTAAAGAGAAAATACTTTTTTGAATCGTTTAAGACTCCCCTCTACATAAAAAATATTTTTTTTTACCTCATTTTCATTTATTTTGTCCAGCGCCTAATGTTGCTCGGTTACATTGACAAGATTTGGAAACTCAATCGTGGGTTGTCCAAAATATGCTACCTCAGATTTTTTACATAAAAACAAATGGAATTAGTCTTCATAGTCCGACTAAAAACCATTAGCTGATATTTTCCAAAGTAAATTACGTCGTTACGTGATAGAGAGCACACTTATCTTTTTTCTTATTATATTTGTCAAGTTGCTTTACGTAGTACTTTTACAAGATAATCGGGTAACAAGGCTTCCACAAAGGCAGGTTAGAAAACCTTCCATGTAAATGCTAGACTCATACTATTCTTTAAAATCCCTCAGGGCGACCTCAAACTAGAACAAATCCGGGGATATATGGGAGAAGCTTTAGTTATTACGCTTCTTGTTCTTGTTATTCCGCCGACAGAAGCGAATGCAATTTATTTATTTTAAAAAGACCATTATTTTTGTTATAAAAAGGCAAGCATTTTATAAAATGGCAAGGGCTTACTGACATATCCGTAATTTTACCAAGATGTTTCTAATTACTGACGGCTAAACTAAGGGAGCATTTTCAGAAGAAAATACAATAAGCATTGTTTTATAAGGATATTGTAATTTATGGGATCTCATAATCCCTGTCCATCACTATCTAAGCCATCACTATACATACACCTAAATACCAAAGCCAATTAGTAAGAAACCCATACGTTATATACCGTAATATAATATGTTATAATGTCGTATGTCGTATAGGAGTTTTTGAGTATTACAGTACGACCCTAACATTTCGGGAAGGTAACTTCGTGTTATAAATTTGACGCTTAGCTTGGTAGCACACATTTCAGTCTATTGACACACCCAAAGTACTAAGAAGGTCTTAAAATGTGGAATGAACTCTCAACGCTGATTTATCATGCGTACATAATACTTTAAGAAAGGAATGAATTCATATTTACAGAGACCGCAAGGCGCGAGCTAAGCCCCTGGTGTTGCCATCGTATGCTTGCTAAGTGGTATTAAAAACATGTATTATTTAGAAAGTACCTACCTTAATTCCAATGTGAATGGGGAAGTCCGAAGCTAACGCTGGTTGTGGATGCAGTGCCGGCAGCAGCGGCAGTGGAAGAGGACAGGACATCATAGTTGCGCCAACCTGCAAGCAATTGTTTATGTTTGAACAAATGTTTGTAAGACAAACAAAATGAAACGGAGTTGACGAAAAGTTTGGAGAAGTGACAAAACCTAAGATCCTAAAAAAACTACGAATTGTTTATAAATAACTCTTATTTTATGGAAATAATATTGACACGATTTTTTTTAACCGAAGGGAATAAAAAATGTAAAGCAAAAAAGTTATGTAAATCACAAGTTTTAATAACCGCCACCGCAACGCGTCATCTGTTAAGATAATTTAGAAACAGAATACTTGAATATTTGTGACAGATTGTAAAGTTAATTACTAATGAGTTTAGTATTTGTGCCGGATAATATGTCATCATAATTTAGAGCTTATAGTCTTTGTCGGTAAATGTGGTAAGTCTTTACATTAGCTGACAACGGGTGAAATCTCTTAATAATACGCCATGACAGCGTTATTCTGTTAAAGTCGGTTGGTTCTACGTACGTCATTCATGGACCTCCTTCACATTCACAAATAAGAGTATGTAACTTACGCGCTTTTTGCTTTCGTCAAACTGACGAAGGTAAACCAATTTTAAAGCAGGACTAGAAAGAAATCAGATATTTTGAGATCATTTCGAACTTCCCACCTTGTTGTTTAGGGTCTAAAATGTCTGAATAAACTGTTCTTTGTGACGTCATGCTATAGCATCTTCTCAAAAGAAAAAAACAAATAGAACCAACAACGGACTGAAAATGCCGATAACATTTTTTTTGTAATGAATTGGAAAAGCCCGGATAAACTCGGTATGGCTCTCTAATATTCCGTGTGGGGAGAGCGACCGTTGAAAACACTATGAATAATATATAGGGGACACTGGCCAGATCAGTCTCCATAGGACTATCACCCTGTTAGTTCGAACGACAAATATTCGGAACAAATAGAAGCCGATACATTCATATTTCAATTATACAGATCAATTTTCATTTGTAGATCGAGAATCGATTTTTGACTGATTTGGCTTTTCTTTTTTATGACGGACATTATGCTAGCTTAATTGCTTACTTAACTTATCTCTACCAATTTCACCCCTTAGGGTGTTGATTTTGGTAACAAAAATCATCTACAACCCTAAATACTGTCTAGTAATGTTAATAATTTTATTTGAAACTGTACAGTCGTTTTAACTTGTAACAATCATTAAATAAAATAATATATTATATAATGCATGGACATTATTAC
The DNA here is from genome assembly GCA_951449985.1 of Falcaria lacertinaria. NCBI lineage: Eukaryota > Metazoa > Arthropoda > Insecta > Lepidoptera > Drepanidae > Falcaria > Falcaria lacertinaria. Next base: position 4,057,692 of record OX602113.1, on the reverse strand, counting down.
ACAGCGCCATCTGGCCCGACAATAAGCAAAGTTTGCACTGTGGGAACCAACAGCTGAAACAACATTTATACACTTGTTTTTGTAAATACATACTTATCAATCAATCAAATCAAATATAGCTACTTTATTGCAAACCATGAAGTAAGTAACACATTAAAATAACAATACAATACAAATGTTAACAAGAGGCGGTGTTACATCCAAACCACTCACCCAGACGCTAGGCAAACATAAATGTTTGCTCCCGGCGGGAATCGAATCCGCAACTCCTAGCGTGGCTAGTCAGCTATACTAACCACTAGACCAGCAGTCTCATCTGATTAAAACTATCGCATTTATTTTATTACATAATTCACATAAGTACTCCGTTTTGTGATGTTACAGACAAAAGTCCTTACCTGTTTTTGATATGTAATTTTTTTAAACATGAAATTTCCCCGATCATAGTCTCGAAAAATAATATTAATATAAAATGCTGTTATACCGACACCAATACATAGTTTAATACTAAGGGGAAAGGACAGAAAGTTTTAATCGAAACGCGAGTGGTTCCGTCGTTCTCACCCAAGGGGGTTCTTGTTACAATAAATTAATTAAGCTACACACTAATTGAATGATACAAAACAATTACAGGCCGTGTTATTGATCACACCAACCATTATTTGGATTCCGATAATCGGTACTCGGTAATTACAGATGCTCATTTAATCTCTGAACGTTAAGTTTTAAGTATGATGGTGGTCCTAATCTTTAGTGGATATTATTATAGCTTCTTATTAATAGTATGCGTACGAGTATATGGATCTTTGTATATATAATAAATATCTCAAAACTCTGTCACTCACTCACACATAAATGCTTTTAATTGATTGTAGTGAAATTTGCCACACAGATAGATATACCTTAATAGTGCAACTTTTTATTTATTCTTAAAAAACGTTCTTAATTTATCTCCAGGTTTAAATTTAAATCACTACCCTAGTTGTTGACAACATACAGGTCCCTGAACTGGAGTTAAGCAGCTCTTGGTATTTTGTAAGTGAAATAAGAGACAAGATGTTGCTAGCATAATACTTATTCTTATGGTGCTAGTCCGGTTTATATAAACAACTAGCTGACCCGACAGGCGATGTCCTGTCTTAGCTATGAATTCATATGTCAAATACATCATGGCAAAAAGACTTTTAGTTTATCGCGAAATTAAAAAGGCTCCATTTTAATTTTATTATTTTTCTTTTCACAAGAACCTTCTCCTGACAATAAATAACACAAAAAAAATGAATAAGCGAAATCGGTCCAGCCGTTCACGTGTGACGCCGCGACCAAGGGAAATAGGGATTATTTTTTATATATAGAAAAGATACCGATGTTTAACGTACATCCATGTGTACTTTTTGTAAAAAGATTTACCGTGTTGATACTTCGCCGCCGCTCAGAGCAAAACCGCGATCCTCAACTATTCACAAGCTGGCAAGTTGTTATTATGACAGTTACCTAAGTCCATTAATTACATTAATGTATTCATTAACGTAATTAATGGAGTTCGCTAACTATGCCGCGGGCTGACGGCTGAGGTGGGATGCTTTTTTACTATTTCGAAGCTCTGGTAACTATAGGTATTCATCTTTTTACCTTGTTTGTATTCTACGAAGATGGAAAGCAAGCCTACTGGCCACCTGATGCTAAGTGGTCATCGCAGTTTGTACCCTTACCACACCAGAGGTATCATCAGCGCACTGCCAACCTTTTGTTGAGAGCTTACCGTGCAGCGTTTAATGCTTCCATTCTGCTAAAGACTAGAACTAAATACGTCTCCAGTCGGGCAGCCCCAATCTTTAGAGAATTCCCATTACGCCATATCATTTTTTTTTATGTCCGAACCGAATTCTTAAACCTCATTATGAACATCATGTAGCCACGTAGTTGGTCACTGTTGTGTAAGGTGTAGGTAGGATACTCATGTATTATGGTTACATTACGGAATATAGGTAGGATGTTGAAGTTAGTGAGTGAAAGACTAGGATACAAGATAGAAACAGAGCATAAAAGGCATGACTACGACTCCACGCTAGTAACAACTATTCACATCAACTCAAATGTCAATTAGTGGACGCATCTCCAAGTCTAACCGCAGGAAACCACTCGTTAAAACACAAAAACAGCTGCGATTCACCGCCGTTTCAATTATGTATCGTAGCGACGATAATACCGGATGTAACAAACAAAACAAAGACTTATATTTGACAGTTGCATTTCTAAGCAACAAAACGTCGATTCTTCGTCGCTTCGTCATATATGATAATTAATATTGAAAAAATTTGATCTATAATTTCATATTTTACATACAAATTGTAATGTGATGTAGTCGTATTTATATGAAGAATAGGAAAAAAACATTGTGAACGTTTCGACGCCTGTTGGAATATATATTTATGTGCCAATTCTAAACAAACCCAAGTGAGTACCATCCTGTACATTCATCCAATTTAACATTGGAACAACTGAACTTGCAATAAAAATGACACAAATATTAATAAGGCGCGCCCGTTCTCAAAATCATCAATTCAGAGCGAACGATTGGCTTTCTATAATTTTGACGGATCCAATTATTTTATCGCTCCTTCCCGAAGGCTGGATACCCTCGAAATTAATTAATTAACTATTGGTTTAATTAAATCATCCCGCCTTTACTGAATTTATTCTTTCGAGTGGCGGACAAAGTTTCTCGTTTAAATTACTATGGCAGTCAGATCATAACAGAATGATTAAGATTCCTAGTCTTATACAATTCTCCAAATAAGGAAGCGATGTATATAATTACTGTCTGTATTCAGAAGTAATAATTGGTTTGAAAATCTTTCTTAGCTTTAGGGGAATGTTATAAATTGCTCATTTTACCTTCTCAAGATCAAATAGAACGTTTTTTGTACAATATTACTGGATCTTTGGATGTTATACGCGCATGTTTGAGTATTATAATAAGTATGAATTATATTTTCTGTCCGTATTTGTAGACATAATATACTTTTCTATTAAGTAGAGTTTAATATAAATGGAGTGCATGATAATGTGCCTGAAATTGATAGAACAAGGAAGATAAACTGTGGTTAATAAATGAGTCCTAGACTCCCAGTGTAGCTTATGGTAATAAATATTCTTTTACATGCAATAATAAACATAGCGGTTGAAACTCTGGGTCTCTGGGGCCCGGATGCTCTTCAGCTTTTCAAGGTCTCACGTCGGCTGGTTGAGGCCTCCCGTGACAGGCATGCTGGAACATATCTCGCTCAGAGAATCAGCATTGCTATCCAGCGTAGCAATGTTGCCAGCATTCTTGGCACGCTACCGCATGATTCCGGTTGGGGTCAGATCTTTTAACTATAAGTATACCTACATAAGGTTAAGATATGTTTTTGTAAATAGTTTAATCTGTTTGGTGTCAATAAAGTAAGGAACATAGCAATAGTACGTACCTATGTAATTCCATATTTGAAATTAATGTCGAATCGGCACCGGTCAGTGAAATTGTTAATAATAGACATCGAGAACATGTAATGTGAAAGAGCCGCGACAAAGAATTCCTGAGGCACTTACGTCGAACGGCTATCGATGACGTCAGCGCTATGATTCGAAAACCCATAAAAGTGAGTTAGGTAACCTGTTACGGAACTTTTGTGCTAGAAAACTCCCAGAAACACGAAAGTCTTCTATATCACAGAGAATACTTATCTATGCACTTTGTGTACAACCCACATAATACTTACTAGACAAGATAGAAATGGTGCTATATAATTTTTGTCTACCTCAAACCGACTCGGCATCATAATAGTTTATATATTTAGATACGTTCATGAAATCCTACTCGTGACCCTGGAAGGTGTTATGTGAGTAACTTGAGAAGATTTATGACGATTTTTTTTATACCACTAAGGTAGCAAACAAGCATACGGCCCACCTGATGGTAAGCGGTCACCGTAGCCTATGGACGCTTGCAACACCAGGGGTATAACTCGCGCGTTGCCGACCCTTCAAAAATCTCTTCACACCCTTCTTGAAGAACCCCATGCTGTACTCCTTTGGGAAAACCTAGGCGGGGAGCGAATTGTACTTTCACAATCAAAAGTGTAGCTGAGGGTGGAAGACCATACAGAAGATCGCAATTTAAATAATACCATTGTTATGTAGGTTTGTTATCCTGCGGTGAGTACCTTTTCCAGAGATACTCGAGAAGGCTTCACCAAGCGAGCAGTAAGTACACCCAGTCCCTTATGTGTGTCGCACACTTCGCACAGTGATTCAGTGTCAACATTAGATTTCCGGTAGCACGCGAGCCGGACCCAACGCTTGCTCGCCTTGTGGTAAGTTTGTAAGAAATAGACGTATGGCATTTTTAATTATATAAAGATAAAATATATAACTATAAAAAACAAAATAATCATAAATTAAAATAACAAAAATCAACTCATTTATTAGTATAACTGATCAAAACTACTCTTATTATATAGGACTAATATTTTTACTATGAAAATAATTTTCTTAGTGAAGACGTGATGTAGATGTAATAAATGATGATGTCGTGGCTCAAAGTGTAAATTGATCTTAGGTTGTCTTTAAATGATTAAAATTTTAAGCAAATATTAGCCACATAACTACTCTAGTATGATCCTAGATAAAACTGGCGAACTAATTACACAGCCCAGTAACAAAGCGGCCACAAGGCAAACGATAAGTTTAACAATTCCTTAAGAATTAAACTTGTTCTAAGCACTAAGTTAGCGATTAAGTTGCATCATAAGGTACTAAGTTACAGCAAACTGGCGGACGGTAAGTCCCGTTGTGCTAAGTCAGAACTTCTGTTTGTTGTTCTAATAAGTTTGAAGCAATTATGTTGCATTGTGTTGCTGTTCTGTAAACATATTCCATTTGCTTAATGACAGACTGAACTTTGTTGATCGAACTCGGGAGATATTGAAATGATTGACACTTGTAAGTAACTAGACACAAGACAGACTAAAGACCCCAGAATTCTACTAAGACTTCTATTCACGGTATATCAGATGTAATAGGTAATTTATATTTTATTTATTGCTTTCCAAAAAACCAAAAAACAATAATACCTATAATAAGAAATGGTTAAAATTTGCTCACCTAGTGGTAGAGGCTTACATTAATTGCCATGTGTTAAAAGATAATCTAATAATATATGATAACAGTACAATCTAATAATTTCTTAATGTTTAAAATATGTGCTATTTTTGCCAAAATATATTCCGTCCAATACGAAAAGTTACAGCCATAATTATCCGCTAAATTAGTTACATAAATCTCCTTATTATATCTAGCAAATATTCGGTACCGTAAAACGCTTTCTTAACAAAATCTTTGCCGCCTATTCAGGCCTAATTAAAACGATTGAAATATTTCATAACGAAGTGAAAAACGCATTATAAGTTTATCGGGGGAACAGCGGCGAGCCAAGATCCTCAGGCCCAAGGATACACAAACAATTCCACAGAGTAAAACATTGCGTTATAAGAATAAATATTATGAAACAGTCAAGCAAGCGGATGAATTAAGTCTCGGTTATTTAGTAGTTATTTGGACACAGATGTTGTTCCACATATATAATATTAAGATATTAATAGAATGTTACAGTAACTCAAATAAAAAATAATAATATAAGCATAATATAAGAGTTAATAGCAAGTGTACAAGTGAGTCTTTAAAAGATAATTTGTTTTGTCTGTGTAAAACAGTGCATTTTCTTAAAAGAGTTTTAGAGTTTTTAAAACCTAATCATACATTCTCTCTTTGGAAAAAGAAATCACGAACAAAGTGATACATTATTCGCTCCCGAATTGAAATGGCTGTTTCTGCTTCAATGTACCCAAATCCATTATATCCAGTTTATATGAAATAAACTTGTGTAAATTCATTAATAACACACAAGTAATGATCCACCAAAGTAAATAAATAGGGTTGACACTTGCACGTACCTAGTAAGTCTAGCTACCCAACATTAGTTGTAGATGGTTTTAGACTCTAATTCTGCGTTTATTTAGAAAGCCTCGCCTGTAAAAAGTTAACCCCTAATATAATTCAAAAGAAAACCCCACCCTCACATTACATTTCTTTCCCGCTACATTCTGTTGTCATAAATTAATTTAGCAAGTTAGATTGCGGTCTCGAGGACAAATCTACAAACGGCTTAATAAGCTTTTCAATTTGAGTTCTCTGTGTGTGACGTTCTCGTATCTTTTATTTTGTTATTATTTTATTTTCTACTATAACATATTAAGTCGAGGGCAAATAAAAGTTAACCTTTTAAGAATACATGTACATGGGGAGATAGAAAAGTGAAAAGTTTTCTTTTCTTTTCAAGTCTGACAACATTTAAAATGTTTGTAAATCAGCATTTTCTGATTTGATTATTAGTCTGGTTTTATCCTCATATATTAGACTGTCGATATGAGAAGTAATTACAATGCAAAAAAATCAAAGCTAATTTAGAAAGAACAATGGAAGAATTATACCCGACTCTTTAAGGAGGTGTCTACAAATGTGTCTGGTGACTTTTATTGATGAAATTCAAGGATCATTAATTAAATCAAACGTAAAATAAATCTTAACTTTGTTAAAATTAATTAAACAATAATTTTATTGATATGAAAGACTGCCAAAGTAATTAATTTAAATGAATTCCGCGTGATTTTGCAATATGACAGCTCATTACAGACAACCCTAGAATTTCCAGGAACAATTACCGCTAAATCCATTTCAACTCTGTTCTAAATGTAGATACAAGAACAAGGCAAACTAGATACGTAGACGCAAACGTTGGCAACTAATTTCAGCTTACTTGAACTTGTAGTGAGTAAGACAAACGGAGAAATACCATTGCTCCAGCTTATGACGACACTGAGTTTGGACCAACATTTGCCCTAAGGGCAAGTATGCAGCGCAAACTTACTCGACATCTCGCTTATCAAAATAAACGCTATTCTGATACGCTATTAGCGGTAGGGGGATTCTATTTATATTGTCTTTGTGATACTTTTTAATTGCTTTAGAGAAATCATTTATAGACGAGGCAACTAGACTGAAGTTATTTATAAATAAACGTTTTTTATGATATAAATAATAATGATTATTATATATAAAAATCTCCTTCGAGAAAGACTGGGTGATGACAGCAAGCGACAGGGGGTTGTGGAAGGAGAGGAGAGGTGTTTGCCCAGCAGTGGGATTTAGTGGGCTCATAAAAATAATAATTATAATAATAATAAGTGAAGGTGGTCCGTTTACTATCATTTTATTTAAGAAATATGTAGAATAATTAGGACCAGGAAAGCTCGCGACATATATGTATACCTAACAATATACGTAAATAATTGCATCGATATTTATAGCCTCCTAATTTTTAGAGCATTTGCTTGAAAATATGTCCAAAAATCTTAATCCAAAACTTATTATTACGACTGAGTCATAAACCAAACCTGATTTTAATTTTATGGGTTTAGTATTAATCATAAAGTTTCACTACTTTGGGAGCAGTAAAACTCTTATTAGACATAAATTACTCTAAGGCAGCGGTTATGTAACAAACACAATGTTGATTTATCTTACTTTGTGTGGACCATCAAATGCAACTTTATTTCCAACTTGCGGTGGGATCGATTCAAATATATTCCAAGTTACGGATACCTTATGAATGTGTGTTTATAGAGCTGGGATTACAATACCTTTGAGAAAACTTTTGGTCTCTACTTATAAATATTCTTATTAAATGCGGGTTAGTCTAAAGCCTATTAAAAAGAGCTTAGATATCCATTGGCAGGTCGCGCTTCCGCGTGCTATAAGGATATCTGTCAAAGCGTTATAATATATGTGGTAGGCAAGACTTATACCCTGTTAAAAGTACTGTTAATTAGTGTGGTAATATTATAATACTACCCCAAACAGCTATAGAATATTATTATTGTTATTGTATTATATAATATTATTATGTTGAGAAATAGGTATCCATGTTAAGTTAGTATTTGAAATGTAAACTTTATGTAATTCTTTTGGTTTTTAAAAGAGTAAATGCTGAGTTTCTTGCCGGATTCTTCTCAGCAAAACCGACATTCCGAATCCGGTGGTAGATTCTGACGATTTGAAAGTGCTTGCCTGTAAAGTCTAGTCAAATAAAGATCTTTTTGAATTTTGAACCTTATTACCTTACCTACCTTATATGTATATATTGCATGATTGCAAGTTATTTTAATATTCCAACTAAGTCGCGGACAATTGCTAGTTGATACACATATGAAAATATTACCTCTGAAGTTCTCAGAATTCATTTCAGCCGGTTGTCTTTTTGGTTCACTCACATTTTATTACAATCGCGGTTCGTGTGCAAATGCACTTCCATTTACATACATGCCAGTGATATGAAAACTGGGATTTTTAATTAACATCTGTAAGAATTCCACAGAACTACTAATAATATTTTTAAATTATTATTATTTTTATTTTACTATGCATTGGTAATGAAAACTTGAGATTTGACTTTGAAGAAAGACTTTTTACGTTAGAAAAACGGCCCGCACTAGTGAAAAGTATAGGCGCCTGCGACACTGGGGAAATTTCAGTCGCCCTACTATTTCTGCTGAACTTAAACAAAAGAAACAGTAAATTGTAGCAGACGAATATAGGTCTCTTTACTGCCAGCAAAGCATATCCTTGGCGAACCTTGGATTTATAAGCACAAGGAACATAATATTGCAAAGGAGTACCTAGTTTTTTGGCTGCGATGTTTTGCAAGATATAGATACTAATCCACGCGAGCAGTTCAAATGTTGAGCGGGAACAGTTAAGCCGTATATCACGAGTATTACGGCATACATGACTGATCTGGTCTTGACCACGGCTACCCTCTGAAAATCACTATAAATATTATTAAATTTTAATGTCTATTAAAATATATCAGATGAAAATATTTTCTTGTTTAATACTTTTTTGATTATTCCGTAGTCGGATTTTAGTTTGTGAACTTACTTTTTTGTTACTCAACCAAAATCTGATGAGGTAATAATAGTGAAGCTAGCTTTAATTTATTTAGTCTCTTATGCCTTGCCTGCTAGTAATAAATGTAACAAAGTGAATCACTGTTGCTGGCTTAATATAATAATAAACAGGACCAATAAGTATTTATTGTGCGCGTTCTAGAGACAGACACCTGTAATGTATATTACAGGTGTCTGTCTCTAGAACGCGCAAGTCATCTATAAACTGGTTGCGTTTATGTCAGATTAATTGCACAGGCATTCTGCGCACGGCGAGGAGGTCCGGTATGCCAATGAAAGCAATTACTAGCACCATACAATTTGGGCTGCTCCACCGTGTATTAACCAACACACAACAGTATCAATAGATTATCTCATAGACGCTCCAAGCACAGCACATCTCAATTTAGCCGTATTATTACAGAATGGGCCTTTGTTCGTTTCACACTTTCACGAATGATGGATTGGTTACCAATAGTCGGGTGGCAGCTCGCAAACATCCACTCGATCACAGAAAAACGACATTTCTGACTTTTTGGCACGTGCCATCGCCCTACGGCTTAAGGTCCATCTTTGTTTGCACGATCTTAAACAATTTCTTCTACAAAGATGTAAACGCCAATCGATGTGTCAGTGGGTTGATAGGGAAACTTTTCATTTTGTCGGCGGTTGTTGGTTTCTAAAACAATTTTCTTGCTATTCCGGGCTGAATTTTAACATTATCGAGAGGGATGTTTTGGGAAAATATAGAATTTATTTATATGTAAACAATAACGGCTTACGTTAAGTTATTTAACATTTCGCGATTAATTATAATTAATAAGCACGTTTATTGCTTTTAATTACAGTAGAAATTAAAGTAGTTTTAAAACGTTATATTGTAAATAGCATTGGAAACTTAATTTCTAATTGGAATATAATTAAAAGCAAAGAGGTATAGGTATGGCTCAGCTCATGCTGCCAGGAATGTGAATTCCTGGTAACTTTTCACCGCTCACCGATTTTTATTAGTGCCCCCAATATTACAAGTTTTAATCGCCCCATAAAAAAGCCTCAGCGGCAGTTGAGGGCGGTACCGCCCACTTGGAGAACCTATGATCTAGCTAAAGTAAACCATTAAATATACGTGTTGGCGACAACAAATACTTTTTGGAGTTTTCATTAGTTTATATTCAAATTCAAAATTATTCGTGATATTTTGTTTTTTTACATACTTTTGTTTTTTAACATTATTTTGTCTTTTCGTCAAAAACTAGTCGTTCAAGTGTGAGCGTAATAAATTGTGCGCTGTAAAATACCCCCTTTCCTTCAACATCATACCCCGTAGTCCTCTTTACTCACTACCATTATCATTCTTTTCAATACGAAAAAAGAAGTCATATTTCTACGTTGCTAAGTATTATAAGATATACTGCGGATCATAGGTTGAAGCAAAATAACACTTACTCATCACAAAAACTCGGAAAGTATTAAGTCTATAAACTACCTATTGTACCATAATAAATTGTGCGTAAGAAATAAATAAAATATTTTCCCTAAAGACTTAAAATTAAAATTCTATATTTTAATTTTAAGGTTCCATATAGCGTGTAGGCAATCGTAAAAATAAGGTGTTTAATCAACCTTTTAAGGAAATTGTAGTTTTCAGGTTCACTTTGTTGTTTTCTAGCAATAATATTATAACACATATAATGGTGCCAATTCTGTTGTACAAAATAACCAAACTAAACTAATTTGACAGTTCAAAAGGTATTGCTATACTTATTAAACCCCGCACATGAGAAAGGGATAGCAAGACTTTTTGAACTTCATTGTTTTCTAGGCACTTTTGAACGACATAAAATAAACCGTCGTTCCCTAATACAAACATAAAAGGATATATAAATATAAAGTGGTGTAAGTACATATTATAATATTCTACACTATATTTTCCATTTAAGGCGGTGACACGACCTTTGGCATCATTCACAATTTTTCTTCATTTGCCATAAACTTCGTGAGATTTCTTATAACAAGCTTGTACTTTCAAAGTTTTGACACTGATATATCTGTATCGTGAGCCTATCTCAAATACTGTATAGAAAAAATAAATATTTACAGAATAAATTCTTTACTGATATTATAAATGAGAATAACGTTTATTTGTTTGATCCGCTTTTACATTTGGCTGAAAACTGCGGGTAATATTTTTATGAAATTCTGTTCACCTCAAATGCACTTTCATACTTCTTCTTTTCTATAGGATGTAGGCTCAAAGTAGATAATATACTGCCTATAAGTATGTACGATTAAGTAAACGTAAATCATACAAATTTTATATCATTTTTGTCGCAATTATATCATCACCCCAATCTTAGTCTTTGTACTAGTAATGATGGTTAACTGAGTCCAGTCAAACATTCGGCTTCTGACAGCTCTCTATCAATCTGCGGTAGTCAATATGACCGATGATATAAAGACACTTTTACTATACATTTATTTACACAAAACAGATTAAACTATTTACAAAAACATATAATAACCTACCTACTTATAGATAAAAGATCTGACCCAAACCGGAACCATGCGGGAGCGTGCCAAGAATGCTGGCAGCATTGCCACGCTGGATAGCAATGGATACAAAGATCAATTTTAAATATCCATACGCTCAAAGCACGGTTCGTATAAGCCCCGTGGTAATAAGGTAAAATAGACTATTGAATGTGGGAGGCGCTGATTTTCTTTATATATAAACATACTATAAACCACCTGGTAGGCTTAGTTCACGTCGACTTTGGATGTCAGATTCTTATCAGAAATATTTTATCGTATATTGTATTCTGATCTTGATACAAGTAATGTAACAAAGCTACCACAATAATGCAGTAGGGTTATTGTTTAAAAATAAATTACTATTAAAAACAATTTATATAATAAGCTTTTGCATCATTTGATGCGTGCGCTGCTAACCATTGAGGAGTTCCCTAGTCAGGACTCAGGACCCAACCCTGACTGTGTGGGCCCTAGTGATACCCTTCGAGTAGCAAACTATACCTGCCTATCTTAACGCCCTGTTATGTATACCTACTTAGCTCGTGTTTTACACCTATTCAAATAATATCACTAGGTACTCACCAGTAATTTGTATTTTAACAGGAAAGAGAATCGATGCATTTTACCAATACTTTATGCAAAGTATCATCCTCAAACCAAATAAAGCTCTCGATGTGGAATCCATTAACGGAACGGGGATTTGTTTGGTTACCACCAAAAATAGTGAGCAAAACGGAGCCAAAAAATATTTAATTAAGCAAATTTATAGGTTCGTTGGAATATTGGAAATGGACCCAATATATTGTTCGGTGTACGCCACACGGAAGGATACACTCTTATATCTTATTTCCCCAATGGAAGCTCAAAACACCTGCACAAACAGAAAAGGACTACAATATATGAAAAACGTATCGTTTGGCTTTGATCACCCCTTTTTCAATAATAGAGAGCCCTTTGTAGGCTTAGCCCGAGGCACTGTATCATCAATATGATGTGTCCATTTCATTTACAATACGAAAATTAGAGTGGCTACTACACGATCCATTATGGATCGATGGACTTCATTTCTGTAATGTCACCGAGGTCCCAGACCGTTGGGTGGACGAACATGGTTTAAGAGTGGTGACATTTGTATACCAAATGAAATCACGTGCGTCCTATCCAGTGGACCCATTCTGTAAGAATATTGGAATAATTTTTACTCATCAGTAACAAAACAGTTGGTCGCCAAATAGGCCGGCTTTTTTTGTGGTGCATCTGAAATAACGTCTGAATTAAGTACGGGCCCAGGCGTATGATGTATGCTACTAATTGGATGATATATTTGAAACCTAAAATTTTTAAGTTTATTTTTTGTCAAATGTATATAACCACCATTTAAATTTTCTAATGGCTTCGACTTATTTCTTACGTATGTTCCTGTGTTGAAATCCAGTATGTCCAGCATAATGTATAACCAAATGATAAAATCAATCCTGGAGTCAGTATACTCGAATGCGGAACCATCGTAGCCATTTCGGTCTGAAGAAAGCTGTCATAATTATTCAGCATTTTGTCTTTAAATTAAGCGAACTAATTATTCAGCATCAAGGAGGCAAACACGTCTGCTTAAGGATGTGAGATACTTTTAAACTAAAACCACCAATGACCATCCTTCCTGCATCTAGGAGGGCTCCGGAATCTCCAACAGAATGCACTTTGCCACATCCCGCCTGTTAGCACTTCCCGAGGGTAGCACCTGCAGCACCAGGGGTATCACTCGCGCCAACCCTATGAAACTTTCTCTTAGAACGCACTAAGAACAGTTCAAACCGATTTGCTTAACAAAGAGACATACATCCAGGCATAGCATTAAATAAAATTAATTTACTCAGTGGGCGTTAATCATAAACAAACATAGGACAAACGAAGGCCTCGGCATGCGGGTTGACAAACAAAGACTGCCCTGCTCTTTTTGCGGTCTCCCGCCAAGCTGCGAGTAGGGAGCGTGTCCGCACACATTTTTACCATTCTATTTTGTGAAACCCATTGGAATAAATAAAAGAAAAGCATGTTATGGGTACATAATAGAAAAAAAAATCAGAAGGAACAAAGTTTTTTTTTGTTTTACATGTCATCGAATCAAGAGCAATAACTATTTTATCGGTAACTAGATATGTTGGAAATGAAATCGAAACCGTCGGCTTTAGGTTATGAAAATGGCCTTCCTCAGTTTGCAAGTTTTTAACATATAGCCTTATATAACTACATACTATAAAACAAAGTCGCTTCTCGCTGTCAGTCTGTCCCTATGTATGCTTAGATCTTTAAAACTACGCAACGAATTTTGATACGGTTTTTTAAATAGATATAGTGATTCAAGAGGAAGGTTTTTATGTATAATTTATTGTGTTTTGTGGGTATTTAATTCATATGACTAACGCTGGCCGTGCGAAACCGGGGCGGGTCGCTAATTACTAAAATAACGCAAATTACTAGATGATCATCATCCACAGCCTTTATCATCCCACTGGCTGGGTATAGGCCTCTCTACAATATGGCTCGGCATTCGACTCGGTCCTGCGCCAATCTTATCTAAGTTCAACCCGCGACTTTGACTATATCATCTGCCCATCTAGCTGCCGGACGACCAATGCTTCGCTTGGACATATCATTATAATTATTGTCTCATGATTCTGCTTATACTTATATGTTCATCTCAGAAAAAAAGGGATCTATAAGTTACATACGAATATCACATAAGGAATAATTAAGTTTATTTTCGATACCGATAGTAAACGGGGTGAAATGAATATTTAAACGACTCACATTAAAGGCTTTTATATGCACATCAAACGATTGCATAGCGTACCAAACTGGCGTAAAATAAACAAGTTACCTATAAACACGTACGCTTTACATATAGCTGTTTACTGTTCATCAATATTTACATTTTTGTTTCATTTTACAGATTTTACGTACAACTAATCGGATAAAGCTCATAAAGCAACGAATTATTGTGTACTTTAATTATTGATCGTAGTGTGCTGCAAACCCAAAAGCGTATTATACGCTTTATAATATGGAGTATTACTTAGTATTCCGATACTTTTCAATGCATATTTATAATGGGCACTAGCACTAGAATGGCCGTAAATGGCTCGGGTCACAGGTTTTCTTTTTCCGAAAAGTGCGCACCCGCTCGTCAACTTACCAAAGCTTTATCGTAATCGGGTGCTTAAAGGAGCGTATAAAAGAAACAAACTAATATTTATTTTTATATACTACTAGATATAGGTACCTCCATAAAAATGTATTTTCCTATACCTATCTAACTTAAACTATGGTGTAATTTAAAGGCCGTAATATTTTTTGTTTTCCACCCTTGAGGAAGTTGATTATAGTGACATGCTATCTACGCTTAACTGACTAGCCTGAAATTCAAGGGCTATCAGCAAAATAATAGCTAAATTCCCAAACGCAAATTGGAAAGGATAACAAAGATCGTTACGCCTTAAAGGTAAATGAAGTACATATAAAATTCAAAGCTTCCCCAATGAATTTTAATACGTCCGTTATCATACAGCCAATCCATCAAACATTTCTCGGACCGTATTAGCATTAGCTGACCGAGCGAACAAAGGGTTTTAATTCGGTTATCTCACGCTTTGTTACCACGTTATTCTTTATTCAATCTTCCCTTTTGATGGAGAGAGCTCATATAATTTACTTTTCACAAAGAGATACCCATATGTTTGTGAATAGTAAGTAGGGCTTCACTGTATATCGTACTTTAGACTAATTGAATTTATTATTTATGTAATTTCTAATGTGATTTATTAACGTACGACATAAAAGAAGAGATTTGTCACGTGCACGAATTTGTGGACTTCTCTAAACTGTGAATAGACGGGCACGGCTTAATGAAGCACTTGATTTTTCACTCTTCTGAAATTCCGTACAGGTGATTCTCTGAGCGAAGCGAAGCCTTCTTATGTCTAATAAGAGTTTAAGGGTGATGCTCATCGGAACTAGGATGGGCATGCGCAACCTTATAACAAACACAAACCAAAATAAATATTTTCATCATACATATAAATTGGTGTTCTATATTATCTGCTACCCCATAAGATACTAGGCGTGATGCAATGTATTTATGCACCCATGAAATGATAATAACCTCTTAACGCAATGATTTTGATGATGATACGCGCCTGATACAGAGATAATTGTCACTTATCTAATAAAGTATATTTAGTTACTTAGTGAACGTTCTTATTGAAACAATATTGAAATAAATAATTATTTAGTAAGAATGTTGAAATTGAAAATTTCTCAGTAATAACAGCACAATATCTTTGAGAAGAAAATGGCTAAATCATTTGCCATTGTATATTAGCTATTATTATAATACTTAGCTTAATAAACGCGTATACTTTTAAGCGGCCCTTAAGTCAAGTTTAAATTAAACCTTGCTTATGTCTGAAATTCGGCAGCGTTTATAAAAGGCGGGCAAAGATGTGAACCGCCCGCCTAGAGGCACCCTACTGAGCAGATTTAATTAACAAGATATGGGTCTCTTTTAAACCAACTCTGCCTACTTTTTGGAACATTGGAGATTAAAATTCAATGAGCCGGCAAGATATTAAATAATATTCCAGTCCATAGTTTGTACGTGCGCGAAGGGCCAATTACTTTTTTAAATTTATTACTTCTACACGCCAATAAATTCTCCTCACTCACAGAACTGATAGGTTACCCGAGATTCCATTTTAAAAACTTCGTAATCCGATTAAATTTTGTGATGTAAAATTGTTTTCATTAACCATTTTGTTTGGAACATGTTTCCGCTCGTGAACCTCGTAAATTATGAACTGTATGCTTCTGTACAAGGCCTGAGGCCAGTCGAACCTGTGTTAAAGCGAATTGAAAACCGGTAATCGAATGCGCGCGATGGGAGCTATGTCAATATTTTAAATTTAAATATCAAATGGAAGGTACGCACGGAATAAAATATTTATTTATTTAAAATGTAACATCCATCTCTCTGCCGATTTTAAATTACAAACATGTTGTTTTAAAATGAAACTAGCCGTGTTTGTGTTTTTGTAATGTATATGCTGTTAATTTTACTACAAACTACTTGAGACTGAAACTTATCTGAATATACAACTGTTTGTGAAATTAGACAATGTAAATTAGTTTTTCATTAGATTAATGTGTATACAAGTTACTTCACTAAAAATAAATCTGATTTGAATTTAAAATGTTCATAAATTTTGGTTTGGAAATTCTTAGGAGCAAACGTAAAGAAATATTTTTTTTATTTTCGAATATTTCAGCCAAAAAATTGCATGTAGGTTTAAATTAATAAACAAAAACATGGTTTATCTAGCCTGCCCTAGATATTATAATTTTATTTATTAAATTTGCTGTTTTACACAGTGGGCCGGGTCGGGGTGTAGCATCAACGATGAATAAATATAAGGGAATGCTGCTGGTGAGATAACAGGCCCAAGTTTGTAACTTTAGCCCTCCGAATATCTTTCGCGTCATCTGACGACGTAGTTCGACGACAAAATTAAAAATAAGCACGACACCTGCCGACCTTAATTAGAATTTTTCGAATTATGTTACATTTAAAAATGTTGCCGCTTTATGAGAAGTTTCTTATTTTTAGAGCAAATGTGTTTTTTTATCGCATTCTCCAGTGTCCATTTGCTAGTCGTAGATACTAAGTTAATTAATATCGTTATATTACCTACATGAACGGTGCAGAAAAAAATATACGTGTAGATAGATCTTTGGAAGATTTACCTGAAACAACATTACGAGTATATAAATAACTATTTTTCCTGGTGAACGATATTTTAAAAACTGACGCAAATACTTATTACTTTACCTTAAATAAGGAACAAAAAAAGAGATCTGACGGTTATGAATTAGGTAACTATTCATATTTTAAACACGCGCACAGACATTGAATTGTATAAAATTTATCTAGGTCCTGAACCACAAGGAAAACATGTGTATGTTATGTAACACACTCTACATTTGGTTAAAGAATTTTAACTGCCTCGATTTCAAGCAACTTTGTATTGTATAGTAATTGACGAATATTTCATAAAGTATATTCCTTAATTTAAAATAAAGGGTAGATAAAAAAAAACCATTCACAAGAGTCAACAGGTAAAGTTGGAACGAAGCCAGTGTGCAAAACGCCTCCCGCTTATCTACCTCAGTGCAGTCCTGAAGATTATTTTAAACATACTAACCTACATATGGGCGAACTAGTAAGAAAATTTCTTTAGCGAAAGCATATATCTCAATATATCGGAGATTATTTTTAAGGTTTGATAACTCTAGGCGTTATGAAGAAATATGTCTGCCTGCGAAGGATTTAATTTTATACCACTAATGCGGTAAGGTATAAAAATCCGGATGGTAGGTAAGGGGCTACCTGCAACACCTGACCTAATCCATACCAGCAAATATCATTACACACCAGAAGAAAAACGCCAATTTTATAACCATATTGATGTAAACATATTCAAATGTTCATTAAAATCTGTTCAACGAACGAATAAAATAATGATACCTTAATTTTGTACAAGCACAAAACACATAAACGTTCCTCCATCATCTTTATAAAACCGCTTCGCATATTACGAAGGCTAATATTGACACATGGAGTACCTGACATACCTCCGTCACGTTTACAAATGAAAATTTGATAAACGAAAGTTACACCACATATTGTATTATCTCACATTGACAAAGGGATCTCCCTCGAGTGAGGTAGGCTTCAACCTGTACTAAATTCTAGTTTGGGAAAATGGATTTAAAGTTATGTGTGTACATAGTTTACATACCACGATCATCTTATAATATAGGGGTTTCTTCCCAGAGATTTTAAAATTAAAAGAAGTATAAATTTTATTGATTAGTTTTATTCTAATTCATGTTATACGCATTTTTGGAACGAAGTTCCTTAACGCAGCTTGCGGTATGACTGAACTGGTAGAAATCTTCACGTAACCAAACGGTAGCCGATTGTATAACCTCAATAATGAAAGCGTGTAAATTTAGCCAAACCTCTTTTGTAGGGAACTTCGTTGCTCCCTCGACCGCACAAGTTTTGTTATATAATTCTCGCATTGGCTGGTTGAGGTCTCACGTGACAAACGACCAGAACCACTCACTTAGTGGCAAAGCTGCTAGTCTTCTTGGCACGTTCCCGCGTGGTACTGATTTGGATCACTTTATTCTGTGTTAAAAGTTAGCTTTTTCATTATTACGTAATTGCAACTTTTGATATATTCTATCATATTCATATATATATATCATCACGCCAAGTCCCTGACGGGGTCGGCATGGAGTACAGAGAGCCAATTCACTCTTAAACTCAAACTCAAACTAAAAAAAGTAAGAACTTTTAAATCGTCAGAATCTACCACCGGATTCGGAATGTCGTTTTTTGCTGAGAAGAATCCGGTAAGAAACTCAGCAATTATTATTTTGAAATAAAACATAATAATTTAAATTTAAATTACTTACGTGACATGAATATATAATAAAAAGTTATCACATAAACAATGATATTATGCTTGAATTACAAATATCTTCTGCTTTTTTTACATTCATCATCTGTTATAAACAACCTGAACACATTTAGATGCAAAGCTTGAGTCCCTTGAATTTGCAAAATTATCTGTAATACTCATGAAATGTATTGCTGTTATTGTAATATCAGTTCATGAAACTTCTTGAGTACTTCCTTTTTGAGACCCTACCATATAAATACTTCAAGGAATCGGCTTTGAGAGTGGAATTTTGGCGCTCAATAATAAAGTTCTCAATTTTCAGTCGTCATAAAACGGCACAGTTGGGTGTAATGACAATATTATACGAAACTGGTTTAAATAATAGTGAGTGCAGACTGGCAGTGGGGTTGAATTATTCACCTTCCCTGCAGTGACTTTCTTAATAATACACCAGAAAGGACCACTTTATGTTTAGACACTTTGATTATATTATATACACTATGCTTTACCCCGAAAGGAGCTTGGCGTGATATGATTTGAGTAAACAGTTTCAATAGCGATAATGACAAAGAGTAGCACAATAGACGCCAAGTCGGCATCTTTGTTTGTTGTGTTCTTGAGTTGAGATTGAATGTGTATATGTAACAAAATAAATTACCTTGTTTCTTGTCATGTCAAATTTTATAGGAATCATATAATTTGATCCGAAAAATATAAAAGTTAAAAACTCATAACCTACTTTCAAACATAATTCCATTCCGAAAACAACCCCTCGACTGACACCTCTAATTTGTCGTCTTACCTGACATAATGTTAAAATTGCGTGACACCTAAATTAGCTCATATATTTTAAAATGAAACCATACTTTTTCTGAACGTCTAACTGAAACATATGCCGTGATTCTGGCCATCAGTCATACCACTTGCCAACCCGCAATAATATAAAACAAAAAGAATTTAAAAAAAATAACTTAATAAACTTAGAAATCTCCAGATGAGCTACCAAGAGTTCATCATGGTACACATATACTGTTCTGAAACTCCATTTTTTTTGTCTGACAATTCATACAATATATTTTTGATATATGATAAAGTCATCGTAACGAAAGTTTATTATAAAATATCTATACTATACCTACTAAGGAGTCAATATTTATTCAAAATAGATTAAACTATTTACAAAAACAGAACCCGACCTACATACTTATAGATACATGACTTGTATACCTACTTAATAACTTCTTGAATTTTTCCATATCGGGTACCTGCTCGGACTCTGGATCAGCAAATAGTTTGTATGAAAATCGTAATACTAATTATTACCAGAGCTTTTCCGCGTAGCATGCAACAGTTAGCTCAGCCTACGAAGTGGCTTAGGAGCCAGCAACAACAGGTAGGCTGGCTAGCAGCCAACTAAGCCTCTACGCTGCTGTCATGGCTCTACGCTTTGTGCTACGAGCCTACGATCGTAGAGCCAACGTGCAACAGAGCACTTAAATGAGTTTCACTTTGGACAGTTTTCAACTTGCCTTCTTGTGTATGTACTACATCTTCTCTTTTTCACTGAAACTACCAGACCGTTTAGTTTTTAGTTCTTGGGAAAGAGGGCATGTTTTCAGTTGAGGTGCAATTGTTTTAGTTCTTCAATTATGAATATGATGCTTTTAACGATTTTAACTGAAGATACTAAATTAATTATTTCATAATGCATTTCAATGTCGTAAGGTAATTAAACAAACAATCAATTGCCAGCCCTATGTTACGCCAATTATTTGTTAATGGACCTAATTAAGAAAATAGTGGCGTAAGAAGGTTCTTTAAACTGTCTAATATTTTTTAAATGTATAGCACTTGCAAAATCATTTAGTATATTTGTAGTTTACATAGCTATGCGTATAAAACATACTATTAGTCTTATCTAAAGTTTTATAAAATTGTAGACCCTTAGTCATCTCTTTTTAATTATGTTCTCAACTCATTATCATTATTTGAAGTGCAATAAAGAATAATAGTAGTTAGCGTTCTAGCATATTTTAGTAAGCATTCATAGTCTTTAAATATTTCAAAAACTGAGGTTGAAAATCGAAGTAGCAACGTTAAGTTTAAAAATAGAACGCATGTTCGAAATTTTCGTTTGTAATTCATCAGATTTTTTTAGATGCATATATCATGTAATTCACAATTTGCTCAGATATTTTTCGTACGTTCAGCCATATGAGACGAATTGGCCCATTCTCATTATATTTTGAGTCACCAAAGAGCGTAGTCGGGGTTAAGCGGCCGCATCATTCCAACGCTTACAAATTTTATTACCTACCTCCTTTTGTTCTGCTTTACGGGATCCCACGCAGCTACAGGTAGATGTTTTATTAGGAAATGTATATCTAAAATTAATTTCCATACTTAATTCAACTGTAAGTATTCACATTTTCAAAAATACACGTTTTTATATTATTAACAGACATCCAGTTGTCTGGTTCCCAGCTTTATGGAAGTTAGAATCCTTCACGCTTACGGAAGTCTTAATAGGTAGATAGATAAGTCATAATTGTTTCCGATTTTTGACAATCCAATCCAGACAATTTCATGTCTCAAGCTACCCACTTCGTGTACAGCCACGGATTTGGTTAATCTTTACCGTTTAAAAAATATTTCGTCTCCGTAAGCCCAAAAGTCGAATAAGCACGCATGCAAATAGGATTAAAAAAATCTTTCATAAAAAGTACACCATGTGTAAACCCTCTCGCTCAAGCATGCGACGGATTAGATAAAATATAAATTCTGAAGATGTCTCCATTCGTTGAATGAATTATGAAGAGGCATCGCATTCTCCCATTCCCAGGAATCGTGAGAAGGTATCTGTAGATGTATGGAATTGTCTCTGGATTGGATTAAGACGTTGCTCACATTTCGCAAGTCTAATTATTGAAGACGTTTTTTATGATTATTTTTAAACTGACATTTTATTTTCACACTGTATGCTAATGTTTTTTTCGCTTATTTATGTATTGAAAACTTAATGCACAATTATAGTACAAAGGGTGGACTTGCTAGCTTATGCATTTTCTACAAGTCTACCACAGCAGGAGAAATATAGGAGCAGGTAGCTAATCTCTATATTTAAATGAAAATTACACACAATATTACTCCTGTAACAAAGTTGCAATTACATTTTGCAACCGAAACCAGTAACATACAAGATATTCGAACCCTAATAATAATTTATTAATGATGAATTCTCACATAAATGAAATATTTCTTATTTTATTATATTAATCCAAAACAAATGTACACGGGCAGTGACTGTTTTGAAAACATCAGGAATGTAGAAGCCTGAAATTGATCGGTATATTATCAAAAATTCTAGGATTTTCTCATTCCCTATAATTTTGATATTTATTGTTTAAAGGGCATGGAAATAAATATGCAAAAAAATATCTAAGCGTCTTTTACTTAAATAAAAATGTACCTGTCTTAGTCTTAGGGCTAAGCAGGAAAACAATTTCTAGACTTTTATATGTTTAAAAATATGTAATTTGAAGCACAATATGTCTTAAACCAAAATAGAAAAGTTCAATTTGTATCCAAATGAAGTACTTACAAACAAGAACACGTGGAAGTTGTTCCAGGCAGTCGTTTATCAGGAATCTTCACGAAAGTTTTTACTGTTTGATTTGTTACTACTCACAAACAACGATGTTAAGCGACACTGGATGTGACTGAAGCAATTTCTTGAATCCAATTAATATTAATTAATATTTCAAAGACATTTGATAAAACTACTATCGGTTTCAGAAAAATGAGGTTATAATGATTTTATTATTTTCAAATCTAGAAGCTAGTGTAGGCTTTCCGCGACAGTGAAGCAAACACTTGTTTGCCTTGCGTCTGAGTGGTTGAAAATATCACAATAATGTATTCTACATATCTCCATTATATTCTACATTGTATCTGTTATCTGGTCACCAAGCAATACCGATTGTTCCTCGTACATTACCAAGTTACATTACCGGCAATGTACAAGGAAAAAATATTCTTCGTACATAACCGGGTAATGTACAAGGAATTATTTTTTCTTCGTACATAACCAGTTACATTACCGGTACTGTGCAAGGAAAACTATGCTTCATACAAAACCGGGTAATAATAAAAACAGCCTATTTTTAGTCTTGTAACATCAGCTCTCTGCCAGTAAAGGTCCTAATTTTTGGATTTGTACCCAGCTCTGCACTATCTGATCTCCGCGCTAATAGCTAATATACCTACCGTATTTCTAGAAATAAATTTATCACAAAAAAATACTTATCCTGATAAGTACATCACTGCCATCCCTGGTAATTTGGTTTTGTATAAGAAATAAATAATTCCTTTTACATTACCCGGTTTTGTATGAAGAATAGTTTTTCCTTGCACAGTACCGGTAATGTAACTGGTTATGTACGAAGAAAAAATAATTCCTTGTACATTACCCGGTTATGTAGGAAGAATATTTTTTCCTTGTACATTGCCGGTAATGTAACTTGGTAATGTTCGAGGAACAAGCGAGCAATACAAGCTTTCCTTGGTTAGAACCACATATCGCCATGTGGTAAGGTCCGAGCATTATTATTATAACACGCTTTGTACCTTCTAGAATACCTACTCCACATCCATGTCAGTTACGGCATTACACTCGGAAACTCTATCGCCTCGTTTCGTATGAGCTTCTTACTTCGGGAAATATTTAAAAACACCCCGGGTTACCAAATGGATTAAATGGCAATAATATCGAAATGATTCAATGGGAAATCGTTTTTGGAATTCCAATTATTTGAAATTACAGACTTTAAAAATAATTTGTAGAAAAAGTTCGATATAACACGATTTTTTATTCTTTGTATTTTATTCGCCATCATAGTACTAATGTGACATTTACTTTAAAATTTAATCCACTAGGTACTGTGACAATCTGATTTGAGTAAGCAGGGAAATAATACAAGATAAATACAGCCTACCGCTTTGTATTTGAATCAAGACCTACCGATGGGAAAAGGGTTCCAACAAAAGGACTTTTTTAACGAGAAAAACTCTCTTTAAATTAGAAGATGAATAATACTGTGAGTAATATTGAGGTTATCCAATCCGTCGGTCTCTGTAATGTCATTAGGGGTACAATGTCGCCCGGGGCCCACGACTAACCGAAATGGTCCGCAGCTTAAAATGCTATCTCCTTAAATCTTTTGACAACTAGGAGAAACCTGACATAGATATATATTTATACAATTTTCATAAATATAAGTAAGTTATACTTTATAATTATTTATTACCATCATATTTAGTGATTAAAGGATAAAGAGAATTCGGAACCGGTGGGCACGTATGAAGAAAGTGTTAAACGTAAATGAAGCAAAAGAGGTTTGCCTGCAAGAGTGTAATGGCACTACATTCTCTCTGCCTACCTGAAAGGAACTCGGTTCATCTGTAAAAGGCAAGACTTTCGCTGAACTCGATCAACGGAGTAGATAATCAATAAAATCATATTTGTTCCAAAATTCTGCAATCTTATATCGATTAACACGCCTTCACCTATTCGCGTTGCGAGTTCGACAGAACCTTTTTTTTAAATTGACATATACATATATCTACGACAGTATTATTCTGAGCATGTGTCTTTGAAACAAACCTCTAACCGCGGCACCCCACAACACAGGATATCTATGAAAGATAAGCCTAAAAGACGCTTATACCTAACATCCTTACACCCTGTCCCTAACGCGATAAGCAGAGCTATAGAATTGGACTATATTTAGGAATAAGTGGGTATCCACATGAATGGACGGACTACCTGAAAGAAAGGTCGCTAAGAAGCGTTGGTTGCAGGCGGCATTGTAGCAGTAATTATAGAAATCTATGAGTATGACCCTTGTTCTGTTTAGTGGGCGTACGTTAGCTGCTCTTGGTGATTATGGTGATATTTCACCCATTGTAGGGTACATAGAATACTATTTTCCGTTGTAGTATATATATTTTAAATGTACACGTTTCCCAATCGGATTCATAGCAAGAACACCAGTTTCACATAAAAATTAACGTGTAATATCATGGTTAAGGTAGTAAAATGGCGTAATCCTCGTAGCGAGAGGCAAGTACGATGTTCGGCGTTATTCCCGTCATCCCGCCATAACAGGGGCTATTGTGAGCGACGCATTGTGCTAGGGGATTGGTTTCCCGGAGAAAGCGCCAAGGAATCGATTTAAAATTTTCTTGAAAGAACCACACAACAAAAGCGGCTAATAATCGGACTTGTATCTGAATCATGGGTTTCTTTAATTACGTGTTCCGATATTGGCTCGCCATAGAGAAGCTGATTTATAACCGTCTTTAAAATTTATTTACGCATGGAATAGGTTTCTTTTTATTTTTTTCGGTAGTAGGTACTCTTTAGTTATACATTTACAGCATATGCATTTATTTCTTGGTTACCTAACTGTGCACATCAAAATTGAATTTTGATGGTAATTTTAGGACATTGGTGTTGGTTATATGCTGACTATAATTTATTTTATACATCCTTTCTATATATAATGTACAACATGTAACACAAAACAATAAATAAAAAGGAGACTGTTCATGGTTGGTATCGTTTTCAATTGACTTCGAAAAGGAGATTCTTTATCCGGATCCCTCATATTCTAAACTAATATTATAAAGAGGAAAGATTTAATTGTTTGTATTGAATAGGCATAGGCTCCGAAACTACTAGACCGATTTGAAAAATACTTTTACCATTAAAAGCCGACATTATACCTTAGGCCTTATAGGCTATTTTTTACTGCGGGAAAATGCTTCATTCCTACGCGGGCAAAGTTGCGGGGAAAAAGCTAGTTATATAACCAGCTATATCTGGCAAAATCGGTCGCAACCCCAACAGTCCTTGGAATAAGGCTGACCGATGATGAAAGATAAAAGAAGTAAGATAAAAACAAGAATAAAGTGTATTAAAACATCCTTATGTACTAAAGTTATATACTAGAATAATAACTTTTTTTTTTCGACATATTCATATAGCGCCACTTGGTTTCAACCCAAGCGTAGTTTGTACTGTGATACCAGACAGCTGGTACAATACTTACATATATCATTATTTTATTGTTTTAAATACATACCCAGAGGCAAGACCGAAGCAAATGGTTATCACACAAAACTTTGCCCCGGCGAGAATGGAACCCGCGACATCCACCATAGTAGTCATGTATTCTAACCACTAGGCAGGTGTCGTCAAGTATAACATGCAGATTACATACAAAGGCTATATTACCCTTATGACGTAGCGTCCCATGTTATAAACCATGCCCGCACTTTCATATACATTGACCGTAATATATTTTCTATTTTGTGAGATTGAATTTTCGCTAACATTGTTTGTAGGCGTTCCTCGCCAGGTAGAGGTTGTGAGTCAGTTTTATTTTTATGTTAGACCCCGGCTGTCTTTGTTACGGTTTTTCCAGATAGTTTAACGGTTATTTTAACGTTGGTTTGAAGTTACTGGTGTATTATGTCTCTGTTACGGAATTCTCCAGACTAATTCCAAATGATTGTCAAAAAAAAAATTAAGATAAAATAACATTTAGGGTAGATACAAAAGTATGCCAAGTATGCATGTATTAACTCACTTACTTCTACGTAGAATATAAAATTCTTCTGGCACTAGAGGTCACGTCATCTACTATCTACGTCAGGTAATTAAGTTTGTTTTAAAAAACTGCAGATACAATAAAAAATAAATGAACACGATATTATTTTTCATAGACGAATGCTGCCAGCATTCTTGGCACGCTCCCGCATGATTCCGGTTTGGGTCAGATCTTTTATCTATAAGTAGGTAGGTTAAGATATGTTTTTGTAAATAGTTTAATCTGTTTTGTGTCAGACGATACCTATGTATTGATATCACCCATAACAACATTATATAAAATATTTTCTGGACTAACATTCCTAAGGCACTCATAAAATTCAAATAGTAGAGTTCTTACTGCTTGCAAAGAGAGACGAGCTGTCACAGGCAAGGCAGGTACAGAAGACAAACTACATTAGATGACGCTACACATTCTTTAAGAAATTCGTTCGCGGTTACAATTCTATTTCACTTTAAATATGCAGCAAAACGTTTCTTTGTTTCTATTGACTAGGGCTTGTTTTATTTGCATACTAAAGGTTCTAAGCTTTTAGGTGAGCGAATGAAATAACCTATTGCGATATTGTTGGGGGAGGTATACTATAATATAATAGTGTTACAGTACACATTCACACGTGTCTTATAAGAGCCAAAACTGTATAAATAATTTTATTTTTATATTAGGAATATGTATTATGTACATCATTATGTAAATTTCAGCCGTCATTATTATTTTTGTAATTATCATTGTCAATTGCCGGACGAATATATTTTTTATTCGTCAGGTTACCGGATGACTATTCACTAAGTAAGATAATACATCTTATAAGATAAGGCATACGATACACTTTACAGATTATAGTCAAGGCGGATAGATTATAATCTAGCTCGGCTACACTCTCGTAGATAATTGTAACAACAGATACCGTATCGACATCTGACCTGAGCCTGTTAACTTAATCACAGTTACTAATTTAATTACGCAACATCACATGCAAAACTTTCCCTGTTAATACGAGCCCGGGAAATCGGTCTTACGACATTAGCCATAGATTTAATTACTTCTAACTAACACGCGATGAGATCTAATGATGAAATAAAGTCACAGGCCATCTAGCACATGCTGAGTTGGGACCGTTTCATAACGAGACTATGATCTTCCTCTACAAATGTCTTCCTCTTTTATATGTTTATGTGTTGTTATAAAAAAATGTCTTTCTTACTTGCTCTTTCTTTCTGTCTTATCTGGTAATATTTTCAGCAAAAGTGAAAAACAAGCGTCCGGTACATGATCTAACCTAAAGTAAGTAACGTAGACCTTAGTCTACGTCTTAGTCGACCTTAGTCTATGTCTGCTGTACCTTACGATTATGTTAAGAGTATTTGCAAAGCTAGCAGAAGAGTTGAACCAGTCTCCTCCCGGAGTTTTGGATAGCATACTAACCGCAAGAAGACATCTACTATGCAGGATTAATGTTTTGTTATACAACTTGGGTGGCAAACAAGCATACGGCCCACCTGATGGTAAGCCGTCACCGTAGTCTATGGACGCTTGCAACACCATGGGTATCACTCGCGCGTTGCCGACCCTATGTTATCAGTTATTTCTTCAGACAATGCACGAAAAATCCACGTTACATTCTACCTATTTTCCAGATATTGCTCATTAGCGTCACTGGGAGGTAATATTGTGTAGGTGCAATTTTATTGCTAAAGGTTTTTGGTCACGAGAAGCATCAGAAAACGTATTTTTTTGAGCCCAAATTTCTCACTATGACCACACCCCACGGTGTCTAATGAGTTGCTTTCTCTATAATAGTCAGTTATTAAAAGTGCCAACAAACACGCGTTATGATTATGACAGAACATGGTATTGTGCCGATTATGTTTGAGTGAGTCCGGATGTTACGCTGAGCACCAAAACGGATCACCCATTATCAAACTCTGAGATAACATTGGATTCGATTCCATTTCCCGTTTGTTATACCCTGATATGTTTCAATATGGCGGCTGATAATAGGCGTATGAGAATTTTCCGCATTACACAAACTATCAGCCCTTGTAATTTTGGGGACGAACTCCATTTGTAATATATTATATATGTATATACACATAGTATTGTATATAAGTATACCAGTCGGAGGTCTTTCAGCGTTGGAAAGGGCCTACGGAAAAACGTTAATTCTATTGTTATCATCAAAGTAAAGGTAGTTCTTGATTTCACGAAGAAGGATCTACATATGTGACGTCATTGAGCGTCTTTGTCCCTGTTATTATATATACCAATGTATTATATAAACACATGTTCTGACCGATCCCTATTGTCTGACCGATTGATTACAATCCCCGTTTACCGTGTACTGTATACTAATGGCTCATACACAGATGCACGTATCAACGTATGTATGTATGTAATTACATGGGGCTTTGATCCGATTAATATCGTCTATGTGTTAAATGGTATTGTAGGATATCGGAATCAGGGCTTATCAATCAATATAGTGTTCTATTGGAGGGTAATAGAGATTACATTGCTAGCAGATTAAGTCATTAACTTATTTCGGTACAGAATTATTTATGAACAAATAACCAAATTATCTATTTATAAAGAAGCTAAATCCAACTGCCTAACTGCCTGATGACGAAATTGCAAGTATGAAAACTTGAAATTTTGCAGGTAGGTGCATTATAGCAATTCGACATCTTACCACAAATATATTTTCGCTAAAAGAAATAACCACCAAAGGGTGCAGGGCGCAGCTAGTACTTTTATATAATTTAATAGTTATTTAAAACTTTTCTTCTTCTTCTGGTGCCTCTCCAATCACTGAAAGGTTGCCTATCAACTCTGAATATTTCTCCTTATCCCTCGCGAGGCGAAACAGTTCAGCAGCACCTGTGACTCCTGTCCACTCTCGAATATTTCTCAACCAGGACTTTTTTCTTCGACAAACACCGCGTTTACCCGCAACTTTGCCCATCATAATAAGTTGCAGCAAATCATACCACTCGTGCCGAAACACATGTCCCAGGTAGGCAACCTTTCTTTGTTTGATGGTCTGCATGAACCTACTTAAAACTTTTGAGCGATAATATCTTTTATGGAGAGTTTTCCTCGCCCAAGACTTTGAAATCTATATAATTACTTAATAATAATTGTTATCATAATAACACAAAAATAACCTCTTTTAACTAATAACTTCTTTAATAGTTTGACATAAAAGTTTATATCAACTCAAAATAATAATAGGTGAACGCGAAGAACACATCCCAAAAAATGTCATAGATACCGTCAAATTTTAGGACACTTCAGAACTAAATCTCCAACTTGATATCAAAGTGACTTTCCCCTGGCTTTATCGACACCAATCAAAGTTCGAATAAGCCCAATGAAGCGACGAGCCATCTTTAACGATTGTCACAGCGTTCATAACTCACACCGTCACGGCTAAAACCGGCTTAATGTCACATTTTTCCATTATCCTCGTCACCGAACGTGGATAAATCGACGACCTGTTGCCGTATGCCGGCACTGGAGTCATGTAAATGCTTTTTAGTTTACTCGCACAACCTGGTCTAGTCTATTTATCTTTCTGTCCTTCGCTGAAGGATATGCTTGATGATAAGTAAGTCAAGACTTGCCAGTTTGGCTATATGTTTTCTTACCGTATACCCCGAAAGGACACAGGTTATGTGTTCCATAGATCGCGTAGTCATTGAAGGGCGGCACTTTGGACCGCAAAATTCGGATGTTTAGAAGCTACCCACAAAGAGAACATACGGGATATGTTCTTTGTAATTGTAATTTTGTTTAGTAATATATCAACTTATGTTCGACCACAGACTAATTTACGAGGTTAACATACCCATCTTACCTTTCGGTGATTTTACAAGTTTTTCATAACATAAAATTTACCACGAAATATTTTTGTGACAGAAATTATTTCTAGTAAAGAATAACCAAGATTAGAGACGGTCTTATTATTAAAAGACTTCTATACATTTTTCAGTAACAATAATATTCTGTGGCTCTTCATCATGTTTTCATTATAATCCGCCTAGGATTTTTTTAAACCCTCTTTCTTACTTATTTATTTAACATTAACAAAAGGTATACAAATTCGAAGAGAACAAAACACCGATCTAGTATTAAAAGTACCTACCTTAATTCTTCACCGAAAGAAGGTTGGTATCGAAAACATCGAATAATCCTCATTATACTACAGTCACAATGGCTCATGGGCGGATGTCACACCGATGCGAAATAAGTGACATTATAATAAAAAAAAAAAATCCTAATTATTGAAACACGCACGCCTAAAATGATTGCAGCCCACTGCCTATCACTTGAAATCATTTTTAAGGTTCCGTACCCGAAGGGTAACCAATGGAACCATATTACTGAGACTTCGCTGTCGGGCGTACGTCCGTCCGTTCGTCCGTCTGTCTGTCAGCGGGCTGTATCTAATGAACCGTAATAGGTAGACATTTAAAATTTTCACAGAATGTTTATTTCCTTTGCCGCTACAATAATAAAAATAAAAAATAAATAAAGGCGTTCCCCTACTAGAAACGTGTTTTACGGGACCCTTGGCAAAAGAATAATTAATTATTCATTCTTATGCCCTTTGTCATAGTGTAATACATTTTGTCACAGTCTCTTGATGTAGTGACACTGTCTAGTCCGCCTCTGAACTACATATGCATAAATTAGATAACTTCGTTAGGAATTGTTACAGGTTATAGTCAATGGAGGACGACGTCTGCTAAGGCCAATTAGGCGCGACTCTAGCGGAAATGACTTGATTATTCGCACAGCGTGTAATAGTCCCTAGACGAATGTAACAAGTAATTCGCTAACAAGGCTCTTTGTGACGGATTTACTTTGAATACGGAGCGCAGCGCATTGTGGGTAAGTACTTGAACTGCTGAATATTTTTTATTCGCCTTCTTGTAGATTTTAAAAAGCAATAAAGTTGTGCCTATTGACAAGAAACACTCGTCTTGCTAGCATATATTAAGCTCAACTTGATTCTGTCAGAAGAGGTCTCGACAAAAATACAGAATCCAACAAAAACAGTTTTACCCGTTTACGTGCCGGTGTCACGCCGTGAGGTGAGCGTGTCACGACATCACGACGACTTACGTGCACAGAATTAAACGGCGGTAGCTCCTTTTTTCACTTTTCATGTCAAAAATACAATTTACCTCTTTAAAGTGACTCACACGTGTGTTTCGGCTGTTAACCGCGCGTTAGGTGGGCTTTAAATATAACGTGATTATGACGGGTTATTTTCGTTGCAAATCTTTTTTTATTCATCATACAAAGCTCATATTAGGTTTTTTGGTGAATACCTGTTACATCCATGCATGGCCGGCGACAACGGCCAAACGTAAAAAAGTATAATGAATTGGCATAGAGAGGAATCACTGTACCAACAGAGATGATCTGATCTCCCTGCTTCCTCAAGCTCTGAAAACTTTAGCATTCTTAGTATACCTAATCCTATTTAATAACGATCTTCTGTAGAAAGAACACCTCCGTCTGACCATCTCTGATTTCTATGGGAGCTTTGATCGTGTCGTTACTCTTTAGAATTTATTTTATTTTATAATTATCCATAAACGAATACTGTACTATACATAATTAACTACCCTTTTAGACAGCTCCCCAACTGGAACGACAACGGTACGACAACTAAATGAATTTTGCGAGCAAACACCCAATAAGGATTAATGCTAGAGCCTTGTTCAAATATTTATAAGTGTAACTTCCCTGATCTGTCCCTTAAATAAAGGAAACTGGCAACATTGACAGTTCAAACCATTCTCCTCACAATATTTGATGCCAAAAAGCCGTGAATATTACCTATTGGTTATGAAAGGGCCATCGATAAATAAAATAACAATTCAAAACTAGTTTCATTGTTATTAAATATTAAAACTTGTAAGAGTTCGAAATGTATCTGACATTTTAGTCTAGTAGATAGTAAATAGTGAAGTATCGGGTCATACCTGCTACGAGCTCCTAGTCATATCTTCTTTCGGGACATGCACGAGAGGAAATTGATGTATGTACATCATTCTTTACAAATGGATAAAATGTGGTGAAACGACTTCAATTCCACCGCCTTTACCTAAGATAATTTGATCTGTGGTATTTACCCAAACAAAAACTAAATATAGGTTCCGTTCCGCAATTTGACATACAAACATTACAACTTAATTGGATAATACTTAACTTATAAGCTACCTTAAGAGCTTGTTTTTGAAGTCTAGACGTTTAAATCCTTCCTTTAATAGCCCTACTTAACAAATACATACATATATTCCTTAACTGCAAAGTCAATAAAGCAGCGTATTTTAATTACAAGTAAATGCCCGGAAGCCGCACAAAGGCGCCCGCCCGCACAGCCTGTGCGTTCGAAAGTCGTAAACAAAAGTAATACAACAAAGCCCATCTAAGATATTAACAATCCTTTTTAACTTACATTCGAGACTGACAAATGAATATTTAGCTGAGGGAAGCAGGTGCTCCCACTTTATGAGACACCGACGGTCTCCGGCGATACATAAATCAACACACTACCTAACAATGATTTTAGGGAAATCTCAGGCTACCGCTGTGCTCTGAAGAATTCTGTAAGTACTTAGGTACTTTTGGATTAAAATGTAACATGGTATACTTTTCTAATGGGAATTCACACAGTTTAGTGACAATAAAACTATCTATGTTAGTTAGTAATAAATGTTTTGTTTTTCCTTCTTTGTTTTTAAGACATTTATGACTTTGTTATTTTCGGCACCGGCGATATTTTCATTATTATACTTTTATTTTACAGAGAAAGAACTGGAAACTAAAAATGAAAGCAGATTAATTATGTAGTCGTAAGATATAACAGTATTTATATTACATCAATCACTAAACAACCTCTAAATTATTAAAACAAATGTTACATCTCGAAAAATAATATACAAGCAACATTTTATAAAAACTTAATCTGCACACAGGTAAACAGAACAAACACACGTATATGTACGTATGTAAGTTAACCGATCTCAAGGAAGAGCAGGTAAGACAAACCACTAAAAGAACATGTTACTTGCCGGGACACATCAAGACAGCTAGTGAGGGGATAATATTTTTCGATATCGATCGACAAGCATTTGTGGCCCGAACTAATTGTAGCCCGAGTGGTTGAGTGGTTGCTTTCCATTTGAAGTGGTTCGAGGTCAAAATAATTACATTTAAATTAAGCCTAAGTGATTAATCACACCACAAGACTTTTGGTGAAGAGAAATACATCTGGAAGCCTGCATACTTCGCACAAGTAATTGAACGACTAAAATGTCATACGTATTGGGGTAGCGTAGAATGCAATGAGATTTAAAATAAATTGTCTGCTCTACTGGGACAGTAAGTCCACCTTACAATAGGGTGTAGCCAAATAACACTACTGTTGTTTTTGCGATGAGTAATGTTTCCAATGCTCACCTTCACAATTTAGCCATTCTACTCTTCCCATATTGCTCTTGACCTGCACACCTCTTTTGCTTCTTTTACATTCGTATATCTCTTTATAAATGCCAACTGGTTAAATTAATAATAATGATGAATTTAGAAATGTTACAAATTCATTCACAATTTTATTTACACATACAGGATGAAGAAAGAGTCTTGAAAAGGCACAATACGAAACAAATGACCTCCAAAAAATTGTTCTAAGTAGTACTACTTAGAACAATTGTTCTAAGTAGTACTAGTTAGATAAGGAGTGTACACTCCTTATCTATTCATTAGTAATTATATACCTACCTACATAATACATATTTTGATAGAACCTGAAAGCTAGGATATTGATAGTCGATTCCTCAACATTTATTAAAACGGATACAATTTTATCGACATCTCTTACGTCACTATTCTGGTGGGTAACGGGCGGACGATTAGCTGCGGTGTTTCTGGTCGTCTCTTGGAAATAGAAAATAAAGGCGGTGTGACATACGCCCAACCTCCACCCACTATGACACAGGCTAGCCAACTAGAACACAAACTAAACATGAATTTTCGCGTAAACTAAAGCATACAATTATGATTTAGACTAGTTCAGGCACCGAGGATAAACACCCATTTTAGGGTCAGTAACGCGCAAGTGAAATCCCAGGTGCTGCAAGCGTTCCAAAATATTATTGATTACTTGGTCGATCTCATGCTGTTTATAAATTAAATATACCATCTTAGCATTTTTTTTTTGAGAATAATTTAAAATTGATTAAACTATTTTTTTACTACAAAAATTAAAATGATTAAGTTAGCAGGAACATGTGATAATTGTATGTGATAAATCTATCCATGAAGAGGTCAAGGAGAAGCAACGGATAAAAAAAAATACCAAGTGATCTTTAATTAGTAGTTAATTACTGACCTATCTTATTAACAATTTAACAACTCGCCCCAGTCCACTCCCCTCCCAGCGACACGTACTGAAGATACAAAGTTAAACATGCGCTCATCGTTCGAACGTGACCGCTTTACGTATTTATGCAGATGTCAACCCACCCTCGCGTCTCCAAAGAATTCGACTGACGTATGGGAGCCTTATAATTGGTAAGAACAGGGGCCTTGGTGAGATCCTGATTTTTGGTACGAAATAGTTTATAAATAGACCTGACTATGTAGGTCATACTCGCTGTGTTGGTACGGAGCGGTGTGCTGTTAGGTTAATAGGTTTTTTTTCATTTAATGATAAATTACAGAGGTTCAGATTAAAGAATATACGGATACAAATGTTTGGGATAATCTCTCGAACGAATGAACTACTTTCAAACAATATTTCGCTAGTGAAAAGCTGCAATATCTATCTCAGTAACATAGGCTGTACTTTACCTAATGCTATGCGTGATCTATTACTACGTGGCAAAAAAGATTTAATAATTTTATATAAATGTTGGCTACTTAAATAATTATTTCATCATTTCACCATTTTTCTTTTTAATTCAACATCACAGTTTAATAATGAAAGTTTTACTTTTATTTTCGGATTGTCAATATGAAATCCCCGTGGCAACATAATTATTTAACTTCCAACAACACGTCTAGAACAACATACGCAATTCCAACATAGCTTAGAACGCGCCATTTTACGGAGATAATTGCAGAGAGCCGCGGGCACCACCCCGAGTACGGAAAGATGTGGTCTTTCATTTCTATACTTGTGTCAACGTAGCATTCAAGATGTTTTGTAACCCTACCCTCATATGTTGCAGGATTTTCTCGTTCAAAAATGCTCAGAAAGCTATGTTATTATTTTATTAACTACTAGCGGCCCGCCCCGGCTTCGCACGGGTAGACATTAGTTTCGGAGCATAGACATTTATCAAATATTTTGTCCACCCGTGTGAAGCTTGGGCGGGTAGCTAGTATAATGTATAGCCTATGTTACTCAGTGACCATTTAGCTTTCAAACGGTGAAAGAATTTTTGAAGTCGGTCCAGTAGTTTCGGAGCGTATTCAATACAAACCCACAAAAATACAAATCTTTCGTCTGTATAATATTAGTGTAGATGTAGATTCAGGTGGTAACTGAAACCAGGAAACATAATATCTGGGACTTGTAGTAGGATATAGGTATGTTTATAAATAACTGAAGCTCAATTCTTGTAATTAGATAAGACTAGTTGAAATACATCTGTTTGTCGATGTTTTGTTTATATGAGAAAAAGTGTTGTATTTTTCTTTCGTTTCACTTAATACGCAACTAACAACACGTACATACATATAGCTGCAGTCAACTTCGTAATATTCATGGAGAAAAATCGTTGTTTATGACTCGGAAACCTTCCCGTAAAAGCACCACTCGGTACCGAGAGCACGGCATTAATATTACTTACAGTACAAATAAATTTCATTTCGTTATATTGAATAAACTGAAATGCAGGTTTACTTTAGTAAAGTTTGGTACTTGTTTGCAACACGTATTGCTCTCGAGTGCATAGCATACTTGGGAACAACTCAAAATTGATATATCGCTTTCCTGAATTTAGATTGGTAAGTGAAGTTGAGAATTTAGTTGATGAACTTGTATTAATATTTATATGATGCTTGCCCAATACGCCGTTTCATTAAAACACGTAGTAATTTTAGGATATACGATATTTTTAGTTAAGGATGTTATCTACACTGAGGTTAAGGTTAATATCTTAAGTATTTATCTAGACCACGTTTTTTCTCTGATAGCTACGTATGTCAGTGTGATCCACATCCAAATACCTATTGTATTTTATTACCCTACGCATAAAAGTGCTTCCAAATTATTCCTAAAGAGTCTATACTGAGCTCTCGTGTCATGTTTTGATTTTATCTGTACATATACTAATATCAAAAAACAATCACACACAATACTACAGTCAAAATTCATAATGTCAAAATTGTATGACACGACCATTATAAGTACAATTAATTTATAGGCGTTAAATAACAAAGATCCAATAGTTGGATTGAATTGACAAAAAAAATGTATTAAAAATCTATAATATAAAAATGAATCGCTGATTGTGTTGATAAGCGCAAGTTTCGAGAGCAGCTGAACAGATTTCGCTATTTTTTTTTAGAATATTCCTTGAAGTACTAGGATCGTTCTTACGGAGTAATAAATGCCTGAAAAAGTCAAGACGGTCTACCTGTGCGAAGCCGGGGCGGGCCGCTATTATATATATATGTATATATATATGTATAATATTGAAAGGCTATATATATATGTATAATATTGAAAGGCAAATGAAGTAATCGCCAAACCGTAAATCATTTTGGACACATTTATCTGCTAAACGTCTCTACGGGCCGAGTGCGAACACATTTGGGCTTGATCTTCGTGACACGATTTTGAAAAGGGAAAAGCCCGAGTATTAGGATCGAGTGATTTGGAAAGCATTAGGAGCTAGCAAATCAGGCTGTGGATGAACATCACCTGTTGAAGTGAAAAGAGCTGTAGTCGTGATCGTGAATATAGTTTTATGGTACGAATTAGCAGGTCATCGGCAACGATAACAATAGCGTTAACATATACAAAACAGACGGCTTGCTAATTAATTCCAGTATTTTTTTATTAATTATTTTATTCATCGTCAATTTCGATTCGATTTAGATACAGGCACTAAATAAACATACTTTTAATATAACAAAGCAAAAATATTTTAAGCATTCTATTAAACGTTAGTAATCTACTTGTGTTTTGGCTTAACACTTATTTCAGCATTTTCAGAAAAAGAAAGAGACCTAAAGAAAGATGGTTATTCTCTGAGCAAGCATAGTTGTTTAGGACTGTTTAATAAACCTCAATGACGATATAATAATCAAACAGTAAAAGAAAATTACCTAAATTTTCCTAGGAATATAGAAAACGTGAAATATCAAAGAAAATAGTGCACAAAGGTTTAAGTGTAGTAAATAAATCAATCATTCAATAAGCGAGCTCTGCCGAGAGTCGAGACGATTTGTCATGGCCGGTGGGGAACTGTTCACGCTCCACTAATGCCATCCTGATTCTGTCCCTCGTTATCTTAAAGGGTTCTTAGATAAATGTGCAATTTATGATCATCAGTTTAAACAGAATATTTGGACGAAGAAACAAGACCTGTAGCGCGAGCTTTAATAATTTGCGACAACGTTTTAGTATCGCCTTCGACTATTTTTGTATTGAAAAATGAACAGCTCTGCGGCGGTGAAAAGTGGAACTAAAAATTTGTATAACCATTCACGAGTTACGTTTTCGAATACGTAGTTGTAAAATGTTTCTGCTACCGGCACAGACAATATAATAAATGAAATATTTAACTTGAAATGAAATTACGTCGATACAAACAAAATATATTGAAAAAAAATAGCAATTACAAATAAAGAGGCTTAAAAACAAAATCATTAAACACAAAGGGATTTCCTCTTTTGGTTAGTTTCGTCTTTAACAAAAGCGGGCCAAACAAAGATATTTCTACATAAATACGCACTCAAACTGTATCTGAGATTCCTTTTGTCCCTTTCAGAGGACACTTTTGTTTCGTAAACAAACCCCGATTATCCGCAGATTTGCAACAAAAATCATAGGTAAACAACAATATTATAGGCAAACAACTTATATATCCCAAAGCTAACATCGGGAGCCCCGGGGCCCGCTTGTGCTGGTTATATCTTTCAGCTCGTTACGCGGCCAGACCATCTGTTATTTCAGTCCGTTACATATTTTAATGTTCCCGAAGGATTCTCCGCTGCCCTTAACCGTTTCCAACCCATTGGACGACTAAATGATTCATTTGAATACAATCCTCGCCTCTAATCGCATCTCTCACTTTTTTGCTCCCAATACATCGTCTTGACATTATTAATTTAATTGAAATATTGGAGGGGGAGCCTTTAACACATACTTTTTGTGGGTAGAAATTTTCTGATAGAATTACCTACGTGCATAATAAATGTACACGGCTAACCCGACTGAATAATAAATAATGCCATCGTAATGTAAGGAATGAACTCAATTAAATTTGTTCATTACTGACTTGCACCACTTCAACTCAGAACTCACCACTGAAAACTGAATCTAAACAATTAATAAATAAGGTTCTGTTTTTATCACTCCCAAAATTGGTTGACTTTTTCGTTAACGTTTTTTTATGATTTTCCTTACTAGCAGTATAAACGACGCACAAGAGTTCAATAATATATCATTTTGTACCGATAATAAATAGTTGACGTTTTACTTATCTCAAAAATGAGCATGATACCTTTCGAAATCAATGATAACTCTCACGTTATAACATAGCTTAAAAGAAATAAAGAGGATCAAGCAAGGTTTTTGTTTTCTAATAAAATATACACCAAATCTGTAAGGCTCAATTCCAAACAAGCCGTCAACAGAAAGCGCAAACATCGTTAGAAAATGGTCCCTACACAGATCAAGTATTCTGCTTAAAGAGTGAATAAGAAATTTGTACAATGGATGCTACAATACTGAATATTCAATTTAAATAGCAGAACATTTGTCTCAAAAGCTTTCCGAGCGGGGATCATAAGAAATGCATAAGGACACAAGGAGACAGGATATAAGAATTCAGCGAATTCAGTGAACATACTTCAATGAATATTATTTTACGTTTACACGGTCGCCTGAGGCAGATGATCGATTGACGTTGCTTTGTTCACAATGGGATTTATTTATTTTTTTGGAGGTCCTTTGTTATTTTTTTTTCAAACCAATAAGGTGGCACACTAGCAGATGATGGTAAGCAGTCACCGTAGCCTATAGCCGCTAGCAATACCAAGGATATCACTAACGAGTTGTCAACCCTGTCGTTGATGAGGACTCACTGTGCTAGCAGCATTACTACTAGCGCAGCGAATCCTCTTGGAGCATTGGCAACCTTACTTACCGAAGAAACACAACACAACATTAAAGAAGTGTTATTTGACTGCGGTCTTCTGTAAGGCGGAGGTACCCAGTCGGGTGGCTCCAAATTTAATGGGAAACTCACGGGAGTCTGACCATTCATAGATAATACAATTCCTATTCTGTCTCACGCCACAATCACATCTTTACAATTATTTTTTAGAATGTAATAACAACCTCCATGTCGCTCGGGTTTGGTAGTCCTATTCTCCAAAAACCCATAAAATAATTTGTAACTGAATTATAAGTGCGAGGTGTCAAAGCTGTTGACCATGACGTCATCTTGCTTGTCGCTGTAGTTTCACATCCGGCATAAAAAGTAGGCAAAGAGTATACAGAGCGCCATTTCACTTTTGACTTGACACCTCTTCATCAATCGTTTCATACATGTCCGCCGACTCCGAGTACTCTACTCTCACCAGTCTCGCCATTCCATCAATTAGTACTTTGGAAATTTTATCTAGTGTTGGACCTCGGCCGTCCACGGCTTCTTCTTCCACTCACATTCGCATTGTATGTGGTTTAGCCAGTTTTTCTCCACTCATTAATTCTGAGTGTCCAAACTTAACATTCTCTTTTCATCTTTACAATCACATCTTTCACACCAGTTGTTTTACGAATCTCTTCGATGCGGATTTGGTCGGTAATCTTATTATTATCATGATGACGATATCGTCATCATGATTATAATAACGCTGATAATTTTAAGAATAGCATGATAGCAGTTATACCTAAAAAATGAATGACTTCGTGGTGGTTATTGAATTAGTAACTCAATGGTAGTGACCGTAAACGCCGCCCATAAAAAAATATTAATAAAAAAAAAAACATAGTAGTAAAAATATTTTTATTGTATTTTAATTTGATGTTTTCCCAGTTCCCGAACTGACTAAACTTATTTTCTCAAACAGAGAAAAGGGAAAACAAATGTTTTTACTTCGAAGGACAAACGAAATAAAACCATCCTTGATGTTTTAAGATGTATTCACCGAATTAAATTTTTAAGAGGGTTCTTAATAAGGTTTTACCGAATAAATTCTGCATAAAAACGTTCCCCGACATTGTGAAGGATGTCGCTTGTATTTTTAACCGTTATTTTGGAGCATTTTGAAGGCACTCCACTCGATTATAACGAGCATGCCTTATTGTCATGAATATATAATGGTACGAATACGTTAATAGATTACGCTTTAATGCAGTATTCCCTGGGCTCAGTTCAAAATTAAATTATCTTCCTACATTCTTATTTATTTTTAAAATGTTTAATCGTATTTTTCTATATATTTTCTACCTATTCCCGTAAATAATAAAAACATTTTTTCCGTCTCATACCCATGTAATGTTTTACTTACCTACTCTTTAATTTAATATTTTACGGATTACAATTCAATTTTGAATAAGTATACATTTCAGACTTTATTCTTACTTAATTCGTTATAAATATCAACCGTGAAATCATTTGCAATATTTTTTCTATCTATTTCACAGACAGCGCCATCTATGCGATTTCAGTTGAACCAACAAGTAATCTAGTAGCATTACGATGGTCCCTGCCTAGACACGAACCATCGGCTCGCTATCATCATAAGGTATTAACGATACCAGCGCCACAGGACTAAGCGGAAAAAGTAGTAAACTGAAGTTTTAACGTGGATAATTTCAAAGTTCACACGACTTCGTGAACTTTGAAATTGTTAAATGTTGTTAAATTAAATATCATTAATTTCATTTTCATAAGCGGTTTGACTTACTTGAACTCGTAATGTGTTTATAGAACTGTACCTGGAACAGAATTAAAATGCAAGTTAGTTGAGACATTATAAATACCAAATGAATCAATCACAACATGCATGATCTATTTTGTTACATTTCATTTCCTTTAATAATGCTTGGCATTTTTTTATAATTGATAATTCTATGTTTAAATCTATACTAATATAATTTCAACACAAGTTTCCAAGACAAACCTACGTACTTAGTTCCCTCGTAATTTTTGATTGAATATTTTTTCGATAAAACAATATAATATTACACTGAAGCTCGGCAACTCTAGGGTAATAAGTAACTGCATGTTTACTATCCATGTTTAAGTATAAGTTAATTAATATTCCAGTTACGG
Source organism: Falcaria lacertinaria (assembly GCA_951449985.1). Lineage (NCBI taxonomy): Eukaryota > Metazoa > Arthropoda > Insecta > Lepidoptera > Drepanidae > Falcaria > Falcaria lacertinaria. The sequence goes on along the minus strand of OX602113.1, from coordinate 4,015,381 downwards.
GGAACGGCTGCGTTACCCATCCCGCAGTCAAATATTGACTTAAACTTTTTTCAACGCAGCCATGCGACATATTGTCCTACTACGTAAGTCTAAGTAAGTACACACGACTATGTGTTATTGAGTATATTATTATGAAACTCCAAGAGAGTCAATAACACGCTACTGTGTCTTAAAAAGTGTACCTATATATGTACAATTTCATTTTAATGTACGGTCAGGTTTAATTCAACATCTATTTCTCTATCTAATCTGTATCCAAATTATATTTTACTGTCAATGTAAAACATACCTGGGCCTAATAAATGTCCAATCCGGTGGTAATTTAGACCTTCATAAGTGCCTTATTAGGGCCTTAACTGAATAAATGATTTTTGATTTTGAATCATGAAGAGTTACATTACATACACTTTTTTAATTGCGTTTTTTTAAAGTCTACATCTGACCATTACCATCTGCGGTTATACCTGGCTATTCTCGTTTATAATATAACCCGAGCAAGCAAACCTATTTTCTATCGCTATAATCATGAAACGCATCTTAACCGTATCGAAGCACGTAGTAACAAGGGATTATTAACCTCGTTGTTAAGCGGTGTTCCAAGTAGTTTGAAACACACTCGGTGTATACTACTGGTTTTATGGCAACACAGGCACATAGGCAGCGAATGGCACGGGCTCATAACGCACGGCACGTAAGTAGCAGACGGAAACCACGTATGAAGTTTAGAAATTAGAATATAAATACTAATTCTAATGAATAACCCTTCAAAGTTGATTCCAGTGCAAAGATTGGATAACTTAAGAGAATGTATATTAAAGGTTCCAAGAACACAATTTCTATTCACCCTTTAATAGCCTGATTAACCAACCTATTCATTCTTCACAGAGTAAATTTACGCAGATATAATAAAAAGATACTGCAAGAAGGCGTAAGCAAAGTATAAGTATAGTTGAATATTACCAAATGGGGATTAATGTGCGAAGTATCCATTCCAAACACACTTACCGCAGAAACACAACACTACATCAAGTAGTGTTATTTCACTGCGGTCTTCTGTAAGGTGGAGGTACAGTCCCCAGTCGGGCGGCTCCAATTTAAATGGGATAAACCCTCGGGAAATCCCAAATCGCCCTACCTCTCTTAAAACACTTCTTGTTTTGTATAATAAAAGCAAGCATAATTTAGTAAACATATACATTGGTTTGGTTGTAACTCTATTACACGTAGGTACCGTCAATAATAACCGGCGGGCATGTATGAAGAGATTGATGATATGATGAGATTGTTATATGTAAGAGAAGCAAAAGAATGAAATGTCGCTCTTGAGTCTATGCTATACGCCCTACTTGTGAGGGACATGAAGTGTAATAATATTCTTTATACAAGTAAAATAAGTTGAAAATCGACTCCCGGCACCAATTATGGAATGTACAATTGTCAATTGAACTCTCATTAAAATAACACAGTATAATGTAATGCTTCATTACCAGTCATTACCATGTGACAAGGATAATTTTTTGACAGTTAATCACAGTGCTCAATAACATATAGGTGCGTTTAATAAGGGATAATGGGAAAACATCAAAATGTATAAAATGTCGGCAAGGGAGACAAATTATAATGATGAATAATTATAACATTTAAAACTTAATGTGAACTGAATTGGCCGTAATTATTGAGCCACGTCGCATTTTTGATAGTAATTAGCTATAAATGGGTATTTTATTTATATTTACATGAGATTTCATACGTAGTTGCTGCCATAACACAAAAAGATAAACATCATATCATCATTAATGATGTCCTTTTACAAGGATATGAAACTAAGTACCATTTAACGAATTGAATAAACATTATTTACATAATTAAATAAAGAATAATATAAACCCGCAATGTTCGAATATCTATCAAAATGTTTTCTTCTACAATTTCCCTAATTTATATTATCAGAGCCGAGACGCCCGAGACTTGTCTACACAAATAGTTTGCGAATTCAGTAAATACGTTTAAAAACATATTTCCCCTGCTCCTATTCATTACACATATAATATATGCCCAATACTTAGCTAGAGGCTCAGAGACTACAACGCAACGGTACACCTGCATATGCACGTATGTTGTAAAATATTTGAAGCCGCATCGCCATCATACTTCCAATATGTATGCTGCGTTCAGACGGCGAAGCCCGCTTAGTGATTAGTGAGGAAATATAAAGTTTTTTTTTTAATCCAAGTCGTTTATTCAAATTAGGCACTTATGAAGGCCTAAATAACCATATTTTAGTTCGTTATCTTCCCATTTTAAGCACCCGTAGTTAGATATCAACAGTAATCGTCTAAACGAGAAGTTTAAACTTACAACGAAGGTATTGTAAATCAGTTCTAAAGTTAGGATCAGGGTTACGTCTCACTTAGCACGGTTAACTTAGTTAGTTGTAAAACTTGAAACTTTCACTTAGAACTTAAATTTGCAGATTAAGGTCCAATACAAATTCGTATAAAGTTGACTATGATCCGTTTTGTACCTAGTTTACGTTAGTGTACGTTTATTAGCCGTAACTTTTCTTTATGCACTCTATACTTGCAGATCTCAAATGTATTACCTAAACACTTAATAACACTGGATTTATGATGGCTGATCGCATTCTGAACAGGTATTGCTTACGTAAGGCTGGTCATCTCAAGCCTACGAGTGTTTTTTTGCCATCTAAGTATAAGTAATTTGTTTGAGTAACGTGTTTTTAGCGCTAAATGCCGAATTTTAAATTTTACTCTTTTATGTTTCTTCCAAATATACGAAATTTTCGAGGCCCTTATGATTGCACTCAACAATAGTTCAAATAAATTACTAACGCACTAGTTTAATAATTACATGTGCATGTGCAAAGTGTAGTATGTAAATTACACGCTACGTTAGTCCAAGTAAACAACATTTCTCTTCACTAATCACATTAGTGATGAAGAAGATGCGTGTAGGTTTGTCGGATGTACTTTCTGGTAGCGAACCAACTATGAACAAAACGTGAAAAGTGGTCCTACCATTTTTTAAAACGTAATTATACTTCCTATTGTAAGGAAATGTTACTTAAAACCAGTCGTACCAAATAATTATATGAGAACTACAAAATGTTGTTTATAATTTCGGTTAATATCGTAACACTCGTAATATAATTCTGGACTAGGTAAATGTAATAATTTAGGAATTATCTTATGAAAGAGTTAAAGTACTATAAAACATATGAGTTATAATTCTAAGATCTTACCTAACTTTTCCTGAAACTAGAAATAAAAACAAACGCACAATAAGCCACTGAATTCGCCATTCATCACACAGCCAAAGACTTAATAGGATACCTACTGCTTAATTCCATAATCAAACAGTAACCAGCATGATAATCTTAATAATCCCAAAATGCCGCAGAACATTATTGAATCAATTATATCTAGTCACACTCGTAGTTAAATAGAAGGTCTTAATGCACATCACATGTCACAACCATTACCAACTGTGTCTGTCTGAATAGGCCTTTAGAGCACAAGTCACTTGGACACTGTGACACTGGATGCGACGGCATTTTTTTTTTGTACCACGTACCACAATTTGTACCACGGATTACATAAAAACCCTGAAGAAAATAGAAATTTCCTTGAAGGATTTGTATTTGAGAAAGGAACTAGAAAGTGAAAAAAATACTTATAATTATAAAAATTAAGAATCAAATGTCAGTCATAAATATATACCTATTTCTGATTGAAAAATTATTTAAGTGAGTCACTTCCAGCTTATTTCTACTTCTCAAGGGATGTAAACTACTCAGAAGCCCGTGGTGTCGTCGGACTTGGCGTCGCCGTCGCCTTCGTCACATGACGAGACGCAAATGCGGGCATTATATTAGGACGCCGGACGATATGCGCTCAAGGTCTCAGACAATTGTTCCATTTCAACGCTAAGTATCTTGAATAAACTCTCTAAGATGCCACTTGAATTCAGGATCTTGTGTGACTGCACACAATTCAAACGTTGCTTACTAATTTATGAAGGTTCCATAAAATGTTTTATTTTATTATTTGTATCGTGCCAATAACCATACGACGTTAATCAATGTATGTCATTACAACAGTTTTGTAATATTTGTTATGATTTTCGATATAAAAAAACAAATAAAACTATATTAGCCTGGCAAACGTCTATAGGGTTACCGTCAAGCCGTATCCTAGTTTGCCACATTAGTGGTACAAAAAAAAAATTCAAGCAGCATCGATGTGAACATTAAATCGGTGGTATAAAAACGCCGGATTAATCAGTGTACAACTACAAATTCGAATTAAGAATCTCCTGTGTGAAGTCGGTTTAAAACTAGAGTATTATTGTAGCCTCGCGCTCACGGGGCCCGGTGTTCCCTCCCAGTCAGAACAAAACAGTGGCACATAAATAATGCAAGTACTAAGTGACGTCAGCTACAGAGTCCTATTTGTAAACGAGCCCATTTGAATAGTTGTGCCACGCTCGGCTTACTTTGTTCGTGACGTACTATTAGCTGTGTGATGAATTTGTACCTATATATTTTAAGTTTTGAGGAGAACACCTCTTTAGGTGCGTTGGGTAATTTTTGGTAGGGGCAAAACTTATGGTTTCGCAACACCGACATGCTAAAAGATGCTAAAATTAAAACTGACATTTCCATGACTGATTTTTTAATCCGCTACAATAAGAGCCTATCCTATCTTATAACATTGTAAACAATGTTGATGATAAATTCGAATTATCTCTAAAATAGGAGAAGCAGTACAGTAATCATTATAAATATTAATGTTTTGTGTTCGCAGAAATGGTGGTAGTGTTGTACATTAAAATTACCCCAAATTAAATTCGCGTTATCACCAACAAAGCAAACTGATATTTCAAATTTGCCACGAGTCTTACTTAACAATAAATATTAGGCGTGAGAAGCTACTCAACCCAACCTCTTTCCCAACTAATATTAGTTTCGCGTTTCATTAAGGCGGCTGTAAATTTTACAAGTTTATTATTTTGGCACTAGACATCGGCGAGTTTAAACTTGCCGCTGTAAGCATTCAATTTCGTAATCTATCCCTTAAATAATTGCGAAATGAGTACATATGTAGGTACCAATTGCGTTCTGGGTGATTTGTTGATAGCTACTAGATCTTTGGGTGGCTTTGGTGGCTAATCCAATTTGATAGTGTTTGACAATTCTTTCGGAATCTTATGCTCCTCATTGCACACGTCTTGCGTCTTTGGACTCTTATTATGATTTATATAATCTTATTATACTTAATCAAGTTTGTGCAGGATTGGAAAATTCTTTTGCAAGTTTTGTTCTTAGCTTGATATCAGAAATAAGTAAATACATTTGTTCTGTGAGACGCAGAAGCATATTCTTTAAGGCGATAAGTTCAGACTGCAGCAGACACACTTAATTCTACTTGGTCGAGTGGAAATAACAAGGACTCAGAGTTGTTCTTAGATATACACGAGTGAAGTTGACAGATGAGTAGATATGTAAATCTTAACTTAAGCTATAACTATGCAACAGATATAGAAATTTAATAAAGCTCCATTTTATTGACACATTCAACATCCATAGCGGCAGTGCAGGTAAAGTAGCCCTTACCAATGAGATTTTAAATCACATCGCGAGCATAGAAGGTAGGTAGGGCGTAAAAAAATATCACAGACAAAAAAAAACCGACTGGGCAGAGGTACACAGTACCGAGTTACTGTGCCCAGTAGGATATATCTACCCTATATATCAGTCTATAAGGTCGAGACCTTACAGACAATACTAAGCAAACTTTATCAAAACAAAATAGAGGAGGATATAAAAACATTAAGAATGTAATCGTAACGCTACTAAGACATCGAGACACAAAGACATAAGAAAAGCATTTATGCGAGAGCAAGCCAACTTTCAAATGTTATCCGGGAGTAAAGAAAGGACGAATTCATTCGTAATTCGACCGTAAATTCACTTTTTTACGTCCCGATGTTTCGAGGGGACATATTAAATGAAGATTCAATATGTTAGGGCAGAGGCGTCGGGCAAAGCCGAGCGACACCATTAGGAAGTGGCGGCACGGAAAACCCTCGGAATGCGATGCTCTATTCTCCGTCAGAAAAGAACTAAATCGATTGACTTTTACTAAATAAAACCATACACAGTTTACATGAGATTTCGGTATGGGAATAGATTTATAAATTTTAAACAATTATAAGATGCATTTTAATAAATATGTGACATATCTACTCTGAGATTTGATTATGAAAACATATTCAGTGAATAATTATAATAGAGAATAATTATATAATAAAAATATTCGTACCTGAATGACTCATAAAATAAAAATAAAATCACAAAATCCGGTAGTAATATTTACTCTTTAAAATAAACGTGAAAGCAGATTGCTCAAATATGAATAATAGCTTTCAAAACAAACAATAAGGAACATTCGTAAAACGAAACCTCTTTAAATATTCCACAATCTTAAGCAAGCAACCGTAAACAAATAAATATTTTGCCAACCTCTCCAGTATACTTGACCGTGTAAAGAAAGCACAACCACGGATTCCAATGAAATGAAAGGATATATGCTCAGAGGAAAAGCTCTCGACCTGAGTCACTCCGAGGTGAGAATTTCATGGATGCAAAATGTTTTATACTATAGCAATTTTGAAAGTCACTTTAGCAACGTACATACGTGGCTGTAGCATATACTTTATGTAGGTAATGTTAGGTTATTCAAATGAAACTATTTCAAATCGTCAACAAAAAATATAAAATAGCAAAAATATATAACGGTTGGGTTATGCATAGGAGCGGTTATTTTATTTTAAGTGGTATGTTATGTATTTTTTTTTGTAAATCAATCAACTAGTGCCAATGTTTACTTCCTAATTGGTTTGAATCCAAATACATATTAATAGGGAGGTTCAGAACTATGTGAAAATCCAACAATATACCAATTCTGAAATCAAGTCTTAATAGGAGGGATATCTCGCAATTTTTGTTCTTTTGTCGGGATATGACAGGAATAATACGGATGATTTTGTGATACTGACGATTACTCGCTGTAATAATTGAATTTGAAACATTAAATGAATGAAGACAGAATAATAGTTTTCTTGCACATATTGCCATCAAAACAATTGGGAGCACTGAGTCTAATGTTGTCTTCTCCATTATGCTGGCAAATGTGCGTTTTGTAACGGCCTGATTTATCAGCGTCGTTAAATTTAAAATATTTTTATTGCATGTTCATTTATAGCTGCGACTGAACTAATGAGATAGCTTAATGGCTTTCCTTTGATCAAAATTGAAAAAAAACATCTTCGGTGTAACGCTTTTAAAATATATTTTAAATTTTGTTTAAAATGTTGGTATAACATTATGTGCTGACTTAAACCAAGAAAGCAATGAAGGAAATAAATATGCAAAATAAACTATCGCAGATGACATAAAAGTTAATAAAATCAAAAATATACTTTATGGAGTGGAATAAACATTTTAAAACGCCATATATCAAAATAGGCAGTTTGATGTACGCGTTGTGTTTGTACAAAATTGTAACGTCAAAAGTTTATATTGAGGAAACTATAAAATATGTATAATCGTAAAACGAAGCTGGCCGGTGGCCAAACTTCGACCCAGAATGAAATTTAATTCGACATAGCGCTCAATGGATCTACTACTAAAGATCTATTTTATTGCAATTATTTCCATACATAAATACATATCATCACGTCAAGTCCCTCACGGGGTAGGCAGAGAGTATAGAGTGTCATTTCACTCTTGACTTTCACAGTACACACTACCTTTGCTTCGTTTCATTCATCAATCTTTTCATACATGCCCGCCGATTCCGAGTACTCCTTACCTTTCCATCATTTAGTACTTTGGGAGGTTTCAAAGTAGGAACTTGGCCTTCCACGGATTCTTCTTCCACTCACATTCGCATTGTATATCTTTTTTGTTAGTCTTTCATCAATCATTCGTTCTATATGTCCAAGCCATCGTGGCATTCCCTTTTCCATCTTTACAAGCACACCCCTTCTCACACCAGTTGTTTAACGAATCTCTTCGTCGCGGATTCGATCGGTAATCGTACAGTTCTTGTTATCCATAGCGGCTAACTCTCCGGAGGCATTAAGCAGGTGTCAACTTGCACTCGTAGTCGACTGGCTAGTAGCTAATAGCCAAGTGAAGCACTGATGCGAGGCATCAAACGTGTTTCACCAGATCTTTGGTAAACGAAGCATCCTCTAAAATATAGCGTTCGCATTTGTAAAAATATATTTGATTCCAGAAGTCAAAACGCAGCGACAAGCGACCGTTGACATCTGTCTAGCTAATAAACAAATCACTTCAGAAGTTTTCAAGATGGGTCTTAAAATACTTTTAATAAAAATCATAGAACATAGACTATCACAGAAACTATACTATATACTATACCTAGTTAAAAACGGTATTTAAGTCGGAAAAGGTAGACATTTTTAAAAAAAATATTCTAAATTTGAATAGACCACGTTAAACAAACCCAAAGTAATTTATTTCGAACCCTCTGTAGTTTGCATACGTGTAAACAATTAATTATCAGACGAACAAGCGTTTAAAAAATAACGATGCCAAGTCATGTCAAGGCTGTCAAAAAATATTTTTTTACGAGTTTGTTTAAAATAATATATGTTCATAGTTCCATTCTCGTGTTAAATAAGATATGATAAACAAAGTTGATCGGGTACGAGACCCAGGAGCGATAGGAGTAGTCCAGTTTTAGGTTTTGTACCCTTAAATAAAACGGTAGATGAAATTTAGCGAATTTTTAAGTGGCGCCGATTAAAACTACGCCTTGCAGTGTACATATACTCGTGTACATGTGCGTGTAATCGTTTACACACACACCTACAACGATTACAACGAAACTTCGCCTTGGCCACGCACAACATGTTCACGTCATTTCGCTGTTCGCAGTTCCATCTATTATAATAAACCAGCTATCGCCTATCTACCCGCGACTTCGTCTGCATTTGTTTAAAGACACAAGATAGCCTATGTCCTTCCCAAGGATATAATCTATCTCCTTGTCAAATTTAATTGCGATCCGTTCAGCCGTTTACTCCTGAAAAAATAACAAATAAACGGAGTAAGTACTTTATAGTTATAAATACCTATATAATAATATGTGTAGTATGGATGCCAGGTTACAATTTTCTGAAAATAAAACAAACCATGATAAAAGCGCTATAATACCTGACGCTAGTGGAATCTAGGGTGGGCAACGCGCGAGTGATACCCCTAGTGTTGCAAGCGTCCATAGGCTACGGTAACACCTTACCATCAGTCTGCCCGTATGCTTGTTTGCCACTTTAGTGGAATAACAAAAATCGAACTAACGTAGAATATTTCTTATCAAGAAATACCTACGGAGTTATAAAATATAATTGATTAAGTGTCCGGTAGGTATAAAATAGTGTATAAAATCAATTACATTTTCATTGACCTATAAATGAAAATAGAAAAGAAACATTAAATAAAATGATTAAATATTAATATTTTGTGTTATTTAGTGCCCGTGACTTTGTGTAATACAGATTATAGACACGAATCCTATACGATAAAGTGAAATAGGAAAGTGAAAGTAGAAAAAAGTGATTTAAACTGTTTTGGGTTCAATATCGAATATAGAGTGGGTCTTCACAAAAATCATTATACATGTATCTTCAATGTACAGAATTGGAACTGTAGCAGTTTTATTATAAATATAAATTAGATTGCATTGTACTTTAATAATTGCTGATTTTATATTGTTGAAACTAGGACAACAGAGCCGGGAATTGTCACTTGTAAAACTTATTTCGTAAGAGGGGCGTATGGCATATTTGTAGCTACTACGCTTATCGATTGATCTGTGATGTGAAGCAATGTTAGTCGAGTCAGTAGTCGGATGGATTACCGCCCCGTCCACATCGAGTCGCGCTATAACCTTTTGTGCTAGTTGGCTATTTAACAAACAATAGCTACAAGTATATCAAAAGCTGATGAATTTCTTAGTATTATATACAAGGTCAAGGTTTCTTAAATATGGTAGGAGTATGAATATTTGATATAGAGGGTAAGCGGCAAGATTGATGTTATACAAACACACAAGACACCAATAGTTTTTACATGCATTCCATTTTCTTCTTTTAAAGGACACGTTACTAGAAAAATTAAAATCGTATCCTGGTGTTATAGAAACCCTGATCTAGGTCAGGTTAGGCTAATCCAGACTAAAATCTGATGATTACTGGCTTAATCTTGTTGACCGGATTTTCCGGGAATGAACTTTCGGGATGAAAAGATCTTGAGTATATTAATAAAATTAATTATTAATTACAAAGCATCTAATCTTTATTAAAATGCACTTGTTAAGGGATACTGACTTTATTAAAATTTCCAACCCTGAATGGTTACACAACACTGAAGAGAGGGACGCGTACAAAACCGAATACCATAACTTAATATATGTCAATTTGGGCCAATTCAATTTCGCGACCATGCAGCCGGCTCGCCACAGTACCTCAGCCCAGCGCCATCTCTTTCGCTCTCACCAGATGATGTATCTCCCTACTCATTGGCTGCAGTTGACGTTTGTAGCCAGTTAGCGACAAACGTACTCCAATAAGTGATGTTATTTATTGGGTTACCCATGTTAGCTAAGTGATTTTAGAGCTAGACGTGTGAATATTCAAAAGGTTTTTTTAAGATGTTTAAATCCTTTTTTGTATTCCCTTATGTGCCGGAATTATTCATAGTTTTGTATGGATGTGAGACATTCTTCGTACACAGAAGGGAGGTGAGAAATGCCGTTCATAATCGAGGCCAATTATCATTCGTTAACATTATAATAATAATATATCTTTTGATTGAAAACAATTACCGACCGAAACACTAAAGGATAGATATAGAATTGTCTATACACAAAAGAAGTAAGGAAGTGATGAATGAGAGATGATGAGTGAATGAAGATATGCACTTCAAAGAGGTTTAAACTTTACATCTTCAGTGCTGTTGCTAAGTTTAATAAACATTAATGTTATGTTAACTCTAATTCTTTTGACGATTGTCGTAAAAATAAACACACGGTCCAAGATGTTTAGTCGCAGGTCAAACCAGAGACTAAAGCTCACGAATAATGGGAAGTAAAATGTCAAATTCTTAGCCTACAAAAAACAGGCTGACTCCGACATGCTGCAACTGGCCATAAACTCACACATTTAGGGCGTTTTTGTTGCTCTAGGAATAAATCATGTACCTACTTTTATAAATGGTATCATTAAACCACTCAATGACGATCAATAAAAAACATATAATGTATTTTTGTAAAGTGAGAGTACCTACTAACTACTAAAGCAGTCGAGCGGCTCCAATTTCAAACAGGAATTGTGAAATCCCATTGCACCCTACCTCTTTTCAAGTTACTGTTCTCTTAGAACTGCCCAGATGTCACGTGTAGGTTACACGATACAAAACAAGGATTAAAGCCTGTTTTAGAGAAAACACAACAGGCAAATGCTGTGTCTAGTAAGAAGACAATAAAGCTTGTACAGTGTACACCATACCAGCAGTGCCGCGTTAGGAGGGGCGTTTATGGGGCGACGGCCCAGGGCGCTGCAAGTGGAGAGGCGCCATATTTAAAAAAAAATTTGATGAGCTCCAAAACTTTCTTCGTCCGTGTCGTTGGCTCTGGGTCACACGTTTTTTAATATTATTATTAATTCCGGTTAGCGATTGACCACGATCTCATCCGATGGTAAGTGAAGATGTGGTCGAAGGTGGAGCAGCTCGCTTGCCCGTTAGTAGATTAAAACACTAAATGAAAAATTTAATTTCTAATACAAGTTCACATTGGTTCAGCAAACAATGTATACTCGATAATGATTTCCTTAAATGGGCGCCACTATATTCTTGCCCGGGGCGCAAGTGGCCCAAACGCAGGTACTGCGTACCACGTGCCATCATCAAATTGTGTAATGATTGATTGTGTTATATATTGCGAACAAAGCACAATGCTGTTGATTAATTGTATCAGAGCCACTAATTCACTGTATTTAAATGGTGGTGAGATCTTTAGCGATACAATTAGTGCAGGCAATTTGTCATCAACTGTGTTTGTGGTTTATTGCGCTAATAAATGACAATTATCGTAATAGACATGTTTCATATGTTGATGTGTTTCCACTGGGCCAGCATATAATGAATTTCCAATTTTAAGGACATCATCCATGTTTCATAGAGATTTGGTCCGAATCTGAAAGTCGTGGCCTACTTTTTTTTTTTGTATATTCTGTTAGAGCTTCTCCGTCTGAGCATTTATTACTATGGCACCAAAGTTGGACATTTCATTTGTTTTGGTTATTTTGAATTCCTGTTTTCAACATAATGTATGAAAATTCAGATTTTCGAACTCAAATAAAATCAACTACAATGGTCATACAGGTTCGGTGCACATAGTAATAAATGTTAAGACGGACAAGCTCCAACAGAATATACAAAAAATGCGTCGGCATTTTCAGATTTGGACCAAAATGGATGATGTCCTTTGTATTGTTTTGTGCAACAAAGTAGAAAAAAGGCTAGCCGGATGTTAAGCGGTTATAGTTTCCATGGGACGCTTGCATTATCAAGAGAAGCATTCGCACGTTGACTCTTGGCGGTCTTGTGTTGAGTAATCTAAATATTATAATCGCTGTATTAAAGCACATGGGATGAATGAGTTTCCCTATCCAGAATGTGGGATTGCTAGTTTGCTATCCCATAATGGCAAAGAAATATAGTCCAATTTTTGCACTTGGTCAAAGTCTAGCACTGACGAAACAAACTTTTTGCAATAATTCTAAAATATGGGTACAATGTACAGATAATGACAGTTTTTATAACTGCTGCAATTTCAGTTCAAATACCTCTCTGTTATAAGTCAGGCAGTAAAAAGTAGTACATCGCTATTAGAATGCCATCTCGCCACCAGTCTACGAGTATCAGTATGATAAAGTTACAACAGCCTAAACAATCGAAGGAGGCTTTTACGCTATAAGCTAAACTTAGCGAATTAACAGAAAAAATACTTGTGTTATTTTCCATTCTTCTGTTTACGCTTTCCGGTTATATCGCCTCTCATATGACATATTCCACCCAGCTTTTGGTTTTACCCACATAAGCCATACTAATATTTATGCAAAACTTTTAACGCGCTTCTATACATTTCATGTTTGTCTATAGTAGGCTTCTGCTTTTTTCAAAATCGTACGCAAATATTGTAATATTTTTATTATTTACTTTATTGCAGGAGCCGTGGTGGCTTTGTGGTATGTAGCGGTGCATGCTTTTCTAGCGACGTAAGTTCGAATCCTACTGGTGTGCACCAATGAGTTTTTCTAACTGAAATGCAGTGACTAGTCACACCACGAGTTTTACGTACGGAGGTACTGCTTATTTCCACAGAAATCTCTTCTATTCTTACAAAGGTGTCCACAAAAACTAAAATACAAAATATACACCACACCACAAACCCACCTCATACATTAACAAAAAGAAAGGTGGGTACACCCCTCGGCTGATTGGTGATCTCATTAAAATCAGGAAGCGAAGGCCTCTCCGTTACGGCTGTCTTGAAAAACAGCTTTTCACGTTTTTATAAGAATTGTTGTTTGTTGTACACGTTTACAATATATATTTCATTTGTAAATGTGGTGTTATGTTAAGACGCCAATATAAAATGATAGGCTATTGTAACTGCTAACACGGTGTTAAAATAATTCAATTAGAAATATATTTATTGTGTAAACATCCAATTGCTACAAACAAGTTGTTGGAGCACCATTTTACGTATCATGAGACACTTGTGCTGTGACAGAGAAAGTAATCTGATCTTTTATCTATAAGTAGGTAGGTAGGTTAAGATATGTTTTTGTAAATAGTTTAATCTGTTTTTTGTCAATAAATCCTGATTTTAATATAGAAAGTAATTAAGTTGCGTTGCGTAAGTTAACGAACACAGATATATTCTGAAGTAGGTAATATTTGACCAATTTCAAGGAAATCAAGGCTTTTACATCTCTGTGTTTAATATTTAAGTATTTACATTATTCGTAGAGCTTCGAGGGTTGAGCGGAGATCGTTTGACACATGTAATTTATGTTTACAACTATATCATTAACTGACAAATAGGAAAGGAGAGTAAATATGATCATACCCAATTAACATGGTTAGAACGTAGATGTAATAGTTTATTACCTAACTAGCGGCCCGCCCCGGCTTCGCACGGGTAGGCATTAATCAAATATTTTGTCTACCCGTGCGAAGCCGGGGCGGGCAGTTAGTATGATATATGTTACTCAGTGATAATGTAGCTTTCTAACGGTGAAAGCTTTTTTGAAATCGGTCTAGTAGTTTCGGAGCCAATTCATTACAAAAATACAAATCTTTCCCCTATATATTATTATATAGAGTATAGATAGGATTATGTATCTAGATGGAATAAATACATGAAAAAGTACAAACATCATTACAAGCAAAATTCGAATTTGAACTTCACAGGCAACGATAAACATTTTATAGAACTTTGTTGAATAATCACGCAATATACTTCATAATCGAACTTTTACCTTTAATGCCAGTGTTATTCAGCTTCATTTCACAAATATAAAGAGTCTGCACGTGAAAATAACTGATGTGGTGTGAATGTTTATTTAACGCAAAGGGAGATTTTTTCTTTTGATTTATTCAATACCATTCGCCATCTTGTTTTTTGAATATGTTTTGACAGCCAATTTATTTGTGTAAGCGCCACGCCTCCTTGTAAATCATCAGCATGTTTCATAACACACAATATTATATAAGCTGCGTTTGCATTTGAGGCGACGAATATAATCTTTGTTTAAACTTTTGAAAATATTTATCGGTGGTGACTAAGAAAGTGTCTAAAATATTTGAAAATATGTAATGGGAACAATGATGTATTTAAATTATTTAGGATACGGCACTGTTTGTTCCTACATATTTCATTTACTTTTTACTTTTTTACATGCAATGCCGACAGTATAAATCCATCCATGAACATTATGCACTGCAGTGTTAATAAAAACTGTGGTTGCATGCCGACCGCCGTTTTTATGGACGGAACGATGACCCCTTCTGGCATTGCGATGCGATATATTTTTTACCTTAGACATTTTTAAAGGGTCTGAAAATGGATTGACCTAATAAGAAGTTTTTATATATACAGAAGTGCCAAGCAAACCTAGACTCAAAGTCGCTGCCAGTACCGCCGTAAATGAATATTCGTATCAGATAAGGAACCAATTAACCCTTCTGCCAGCGTGAGCACCGACGCAAAGAACTCTGTAAGCTACTGACAGCCACTACACACCTTTCAGTACCTAATATTTTTTATCAATAAGGTATTTCCCGAAAGGATTCTCTTTTTAAAAGAGAAGTCATGTTTCACCGAACCTAATAAAAATAAAAAATATATAATTGACATAGCTCAAGTTACTGCAGAGTGAAGAGGTAGAGAAGGTGACGAATCAGCTACCATAAGCAAAAGGCAAACGCCACAGCCAATAAACATAACTAACTAGGGATCACGTGGCTGGAGCTTTACCGACTTCATACGGATTGAAAATCTCATCCCATTTGGTGTTTCAATGAAGTCATAAAACTGTCTATGGTGTAGAGTTCGTGTTGGTAAAGAAATAACATTCACGCGTAATCATAGAGACGTTGTTAGGAAAATGGCAGGATTGCCCTATGTTACCGGATCGTCGTTTTCACTTACTGTGTAATTCGCCCAATTAGGCGGGTGGGTACGCATGGGACGCGTCACTGAGCACCAAGATTGCTTCCCCGCTACTTATGAATCACCTGATAGAAATCGTCTTTCGATTGGCCCGGTTTTACGAGGACCTTGATAGAATCTGGGATCTTTATGTTGAGATCAGACTTTGGCTTTTTGATAAATTATTACGTAAGTATTCTTATCTATAGCCTATCTATGTGAATATTTCACTACGAAATTTTACTGATGGAGTTAAAAGTAAGACAATTTGGTTAATGTTCTGTAGTGAATAATCAAAGAGTGAATAGTAGACTTTCATCGTTATAAGCTATAATAAATCTATGTAAATTACGAGTATCTGTTAAATGGTAGGTACTGTATATGAAAAAAATACCTAGTAGTTACGGAAAACTTTGAATTTATTTTATCAGAGTTATTTTTAATGTCTATATAGATATAGTATATATGGGTACATCGTTAAAAACATACAATCGAATTGAGAAGCTCCTCCTTTGTTAAAGTTGGTTGAAAAAATACAGCATTCAATTTACAAACATTCGGATTCGCATGAGTAATGTCAACTTACCTTAAATTAAATGCGTATCAAGTAGCATCGTAGCGAGCTAGTGATTATTCTGAGGTTTCTAGTTTTGTTTGGCAATAATCACTAACCAATCAAAATGCTCTTCGTGCAGCTAAACCTCAGAATAATAACTAAAGCGCTAATTATTTTACTGAGACTTAATCGTACAATTATTACATTTTATCCTCGCAAGACGCAAGCTTAGGTAATTATATGGCCACAATAAAATCGTGTTGTTAGTGTGTTCCAACCAGAATCTACTACACTGAGGGAAGGCAACAGCTGTACGAATTAATTCTGTCTTCCGTTGAAAATCTATGAATATTTTTTCTAATCTATAATTAGGTATTCGCGAACGTGATGAAAGAAAGCATGCGTTATGTCGTTAATACTTTGTTTTGATATTTCCTCGGTCGTGTTTCAACTCGCGAGAGCACTATAAATAATTCCTTAACTACACAACCTCAAGATATTCAGTAATCGTTTCGGCTATGACAGATGCCGCATTTTTTAACTATCTTTAAAACCACGATGTTATATCTCATATCAAAATACATTTTCCTTTGAGACGCACTAAATACCCATCAACTAAACAAGCTCGATGAATGCATACAATGAAAACGTGGTTGAATGCTATGAGTGACAACAAAGAATTATTTTAGACGTTTGATCGAATGCCAAGTGCTAGGAGGATGTCAGTTTAATAGGTCAACGTCATGATATAAAATGGTTTGAATCCACACGGTCGCAATACAGAGATTGTTAGAATCGCTAAGCGTTTTATCGACTTGAATTACGGTTAACAGATATAGATTCGTTGAAATCATGCTGTATATTAGAAACAGATGCTATTAATACGTGAGCTACATACTCGACTTTGTTTCAAGTGAGTCTAGGAAAATCTATAACAGATCTTATATTTTAAATTTAAATCCATCCTAAGCCCTAATAGAGTATAAAATAAATTTTGCACGTTAAACATCCATATGCGAACGTAAAAGACGATTATAATCAGGGTAAAACACGATCTAATTTAATTTTATAAAAAGTTTTTGACAATTTGAAACCGACTGCAAGTGTAAGTTAATCGCACTTGTGGAGTGAAGTCAATTTATTCGACGTACCATAACTGATAGACTTTACGACCGCCTCTTAGGGTTTTGAAATTCATTAGCAGCGCGATTCACAATCATGTAAAATTTTGATATACCGCATAAAAAATCCGAAAGGACAAATCGCAATTTAAGTAATAAAATTCTATCAAAGATAATATGGGAAGCTCATGATGTAAATAATTAGCTTGAATCTATCTTAAAAAAATATAATTGTGATATAATAACTGGTCATTTGATTTTATGTATACATGAATGTGGTGGTAATTTAGACCTTCATAAGTGCCTTATTAGGGCCTAAACTGAATAAATCATTTAGATTTTTTGATTATGTTACCTACCTTAAGAAACATTACACAATATTGTTGACTTTATAGATCTGATAAATCATTTAAAATTAAACAAAGACGCTAAAATGTTATCTCTTAATATATATAAAAGTGACTATAAATTGATGTGCCATAGTACTCTCAACCTTTTGTATGACTAAGTATTCCGTGTTTTATTAAATCTGGAATGCAAGCAAGTCTAGATAATAATAAGCAGACCGGACGCATGTTGCCTAATAAACTGCAGCCATACGGATATGTTTACGACGCAAGATCATGCAAATATTTATACAAACTACTATTTATTTAAGCTATTTATCTACGCATCTTAGTCTATGTTCTAAAAATCGAGTTCATATAAACATATGTATACTTCGCAGCTTGGTTCAGTTCGTGCATTGAAAAGCAAACAGTAATAAAAAATTGCTTTATTTGACCTGTATTATTATAAACAACTGAAATAAAATGTTTTGCACTCCTGCTTTTGGTTCCCTCTTTTTTCTATCATTTTAAAACATAGAGTAGATACCTATAGTTATGTATTGTTAAGGGCGCTTTCTGTTAATTTTAGATTCAGATCTGGAGGATGCTGTATACAAGACGTTAAATCTATTGGTCGTTACGCATGAAGAACAGCTATTCATTTCTATATTTAAGTATTTAACCTCACTCTGGAATCTCAATATGTTGGACAACGAGCGAATGATGATCTTGTATTGCTGGCGTCCATAGAATACGATAACCGCTTACCATCAGGCGGTTTGTATAGTAATTTATCCGCCTTTAGAATCAAAAACTTTTTTTTTACTTTTATTTTACTTGCTTTTTGTACTTTTCTGTCTCTTAAATATGAGAACATGAATTCTGAATAAAATATTAACTTGAACAAGCAATCGTCCCAATTTTTCTAGTTCTATTTTGTCTTGCTACACATCTATATATGCTAGTATAAGCCTAAACAAACTTTACGCAAGATAACCACACACATTAATGCATATTTCGTTGAACAATTTGCGTATATCCAAAGCCAATCTAATCTTGTAACAGCAGCTAGTTTATTGAATGCACATCGAAAACATACCACATAACAGAGCGATGCCAAGTCGTAAATTGTATGAAATATAGCAGAATAAACAGTAAATACCAGTTACAGTTCAGAAAATGCATTGAGCTCAACGTTCCGATCGTAACAACGTGACAATGGGGCCGAAATGCTATCACTACTTCTTGCCAAATATGAAATGATATCAGATATTTTTAATTATTTCAGTCCATTCCAGCAGAAGCAGAGATGAAACCGCTGTGAGATAATGAGATTAGTAATGTGACATAATATTAAATACAGGTATACCTGACTGCTACACTAGGGGTCGCGGGCTAGGTTCCCGCCGGGGCATACATTTATGTGACGAACATGTTTGCCTGGCCTCTGGATGTTTAGTATGTTTTATAAGTATGTTTTTACAAAAAAAACAGAATTCAAGTATTATATCAGCTGCTGATTAGTACAAGCTTTGATTAGTTTGGGGCCAGTCCTACTCCACGAGGATATGCTGCGTTAGTAGTAATGCTGCTGGCAAAATAAGTCCTCATCAACAACATGGTTGGCAACGCGTTAGTGATACCCCTGGTATTGCTAGCGGCTATAGGCTACGGTGACCACTTACCATCAGGTGGGCCGTATGCTTGTGTGCCACCTTAATTAGGTATAAGAAAAGGTACATAGCTGACACTTATAAGAGTATTTTTTCACCGTTACTTGAACGATTTCATCTCAGCAAAAGATATTAGGCAACTTAAAAGAACTTAAGTACTTAAAACAAAACTGGCAAACAGTATTCTTTGAAAGAAATAATACTTAAAAAGCTGGAACAAAGCAATTCCCTGCTGTTGAAAGTTCTTTCGGACCAAACATTGGTTGGTAAATACATTACCGCCGTTTATTGTGTGTAATAAACATAAAGGTGGATATAAATACAATAAAATGTCAATATTGGCTAATTTTATTAATTTGTTAAACGTTAATATATAAATAAAATTATCGATATTTCTAACGGTTGTAAATATTAATAAATATTTTTATTAGGGATTTGATATGAATGAAGTTGATGTATTTTATATTAGTTCGTTGAAGTTGATATAAATATTGATATGATATTTTTATTCGAAATCGTTATTTTATTTATTGAATATGATAAATATTTTCAATTAATCGTTAATGTTTACGGTTAATTAATATATTCGACATCTCTAGACAGGTCCCTTCCCGTAGTAACTATTAAAAACGATTTCATTGAAGACTGTCCCTACGTCGGCTGTATTACTAGGTCAGTGATCGGTATGAAAACTATTAGGTAATTTGAACAAACGATTTTTGTCAGCCATGGTGGCCTTGTGGTTGAAGCAACGGTCTGTCATCTGATGGGCCCAGGTTCAAATCCCGGCCTGTATCAATGAGTTTTTTTAGCTTGTAAGTGATTAATTACACAATGAGCCAGCAAAGAGAGGTAGGGCGAATTGAGATCTCCCGTGGGATTTCCCATTAATATTGGAGAATAATGCTACTTTGATGTAGTGTTGTTTTTCTGCGGTAAGTAAGGTTGCCAGTGCTCCACGAGGATACGCGGGGCTATTAGTAATGCTGCTAGCACAGTGACTCCTCATCAATAGCAGGGTTGGCAAGTCGTTAGTGATATCCCTGGTATTGCTAGAGGCATGAGGTGGGCCGTATGTTTGTGTGCCACCATAGGGGTATAATAAAAAACCTTAGGTGGTCCAAGTCTTTTGATCCTTTAATGAAACAAGATCAATTCGACAGGCAACCAAGGAAATACGAATGAATTAGTTATGGGGTTACAGGAATGTATAACATGATTTGTGACGGATTATAAATCTCTATAAAAATAATCATGCAATGATGTGCGTATCAACATAATACTTAGCATTGGCGCGGCCTGTCAAGATAAGAATCGTCTACAGACGCCATGTGTATGAACGTCGACATGCAAAGCTCACTGTTTAAAAATTCATAACACGAATACACACTTACAGCATAACACTTACGCGAATAACTTCTATACATCACTCGCATGACTTACAAGCACTGTGCGTTAAATTACATTTACATATTCAGGTACAGACAGAGCTATTCGTTCTCAGACGAAAAATGCGGCCTGTCACTCCAGTGATCCTGAGTAGACTAACGAGCAACTAATGAAAACTGGTAAAATGGTATCGCCAATAGGGATGGAGAGTGCATTAATATTTTTTTTAATGCACAATGGAAAGAAAACGCGTAGGAGACTCCTAAGAAAAGAATAGTGGAAGCTAAAAGTAATCCTCTTAACAGCGAGTGAACAACGTTGGTTACAACGTGGGACGAATTAATAAGTAAGCTGGGAACTGCTCCGGTTAATTTGCAAATAAAATGTTTTTTTGCAAAGGCATGTAGTGTAGATATACTCGAGATGTATACACTCGACACGACGAGACCGCTGGTCTAGTGTTTACTGTACCTGACTGCTACGGTTGCCTTGGTTTGGTACGCTGAGGTCTTGGGTGGGTTTTTTTGTTTGGTTTTTAAATTCTTTTGGTGAATATTAAGTTTTGGTAATGATAAAAAGTAAGGGTTTCTTTACTGCGTCGATAGAACATCGCAGAAGAATAATTCTAGCAGCTAAGTTTATGAAAACGTACAATTATTTTGTTTTCAGTTTTAAATTTTCTAGATACCCACCAGTGACGTTAAGGCAGAGGGTTGAAAAAGTAACGATACGTATAGAAGCGTAATTCATTTACTAACTTATTTACCATTTAGTTGTTGTATCTAAACAACCCGTGCTCCTCCCATTACTCTGAATACAATAGGATAATACAATATAATAATTTCAAGGAACTACAACATTTAGCGTGGAGGCACCCAAATGTTAATTTTAAATAAATCCAAATTAGGTAACACCTAATTATGTTTCCCAATTTTTAAAACATTACTGTTAAATCTTTGTAAACTGTCCGTACTTCCATAAATATCTCGTTTTCCGTTTCTCTATTTATGTTGGTTGTTGGGTGAGACTACAAACTTCAATTTGCTACGCTCTTGACACACCAATTTCGACTCGTCCACATACGAGTCTCGGTAAACACAGTTGAATTTCGCCTAGTATAGTAAGTTCCTTTTGTAAAATGGTTTCTATTAGTTTGAATCGGATGGTTAAAAAGTTTTAGCTGATTTTTAATCTATCTTGAGATTAGTTCAAATTTTATTTACACTTGCAATCTTAATTGTTTTGCTGCTGTTGCTTTGCTATATATTGTGTTACTTCTGTAAAATCTCATCCATATTAAAATACGTCCAACCCTTCTGGGATATACTTCTGGAGCTTAATAAGAATTTGCAACTTATACAGAACAGAAGAGAATCCATTTATGTACATATATCTTAGTCCAACAGGACTGAATGGATGTATACATACACCGCTCAATTTAATCGACTAACTAAAACGTCTGAATTTAGCTCCAGCACCTTCATTCCAAGTCTTGTTTGTAATTCACCAACGTCATGTAACGAAGACTCCGGGCATACATCTGTACGTGTGAACCTTCAGCTATAAATTCCCGTCATGCCTTATTAATAACGTCTACAATACAATCCTACTATCCTAGCAATAACACTGGGTAATTTATTGCCTTAATCCTGGCTTTTCTTATATAAGTATGAAGTAGAGTGAACTGATTCTGTCAAAGATACTGCCACTAATAGGGTTTTTACTAATTACTAAAGTTGGTTCATTATTTTAAGGCACCGTATTTTTTTGTCTTCGTCTTTCTGTATATCTATCTGTATCTGTAATATGTGAAACGCCTTTTTTAGAAGCTCGCACTTATTATGTAACTGTTTATCCCTCAGGTAAACAAAATAACCTTAGCTTTGATAGATTACCGTTAAAATAGAAACAAGCAAAGTCATAGTTTAACGAAGATTAACTAATATACGGCAAAATGTTGCTATTACTGAACACAACTCGATATAGCGCGAGTATTTTTGCCAATGGTACCGATTGTTCACGACAGGTCATCTTAGAACAAATCTACTACAAAGTATATACTACAAGTAGAGGCTAGAATCAAGTTTAGTTCACTAATAGCTCAGGCTTCCGCAGACGAGCTTAAATATAACTTTACGAGGCACTTAAAAGATAAAGATTTAACGCTTTAGGGGCAACAAAATAAATTAGAATTATTCGCCATGTGGAAAAATCTATTTATCAATATCAACTGCAATTTCATTATGAAACCTTCACACAACATTTTACAAAGTATATAATTCAGTAGGTAATATGTGAAATTTCCAATATCCCTTTTCACAACATGATGGTGTAAGAGACATCATCATCATCATCATCATATAGACCCTGTCTATACTATAAACTCAAAGTAGATAATATGCTATAAATAAACATGAAGATAGTACAAGATTTTTAGCATCTATAACCTATCCAGTAATTAACGTAGCCTTCCACGATGACATACCAAGAGCTTAAGCAAATAATTTGAGATCAAACATTTCTAATGATCTAATATTTTTCAACGCCACTGCAATACAAACTCTTCAAAAGAATGTTATGAAAAGTTAAGCTTTCCGAAGTTAAATGGAAAAGTTTGGGGCTCAAATTGACAGTCGCGACAAGCCGACCGCTCCTAAACCGAACGAGGTTAATAAAATTGCTTCCCCAACATGAAAATAAAGTGTTATACCTCAATTACGAAAGTAATAAAATAATAAAAGTGCTTGTGAGTTGATTGCTACTACTAGGGCGTATTTCCTGATATCGAAAGAGTCTACGGGATCAAACGTGTTATTTTCTGAACAAAATTTGGAAAAGACAAATTACGTAGAATATTTCTACCGATAATTTTAAGACTGCCACAAAAAAATAATATAGGGAATAAAAAAAGCAATGAAATTCTATCTTTGAAATACTTATGGATGTATGAAGTATCATATACAGCGAAAAGTTCTATTTGTACCTCTCTAAGCCTACTTGTACCGACTGCTTGGTTCATCCTACCGCTGCTATAACTTTTCATAGAACTCTCATCTAGAACGCGTTTGTTTGTTGTATGGATTTCCGCAATATCAAGTAATAAAAAAGTCTTATTAATACTTGAGGTAGACGAGGAGTGAAAGTTGACCGACCGGACTGGCCGAGCAATCAAGACTCTGAAAAATGTATCTTTTAATTAAAAAGGGATTCTTTAAGACGCTTCTTTAGAAAAAAACTTCGCGCAATGTTTCCTCTCCGACTAACCAATGTTTAACAATTCTTTTGTTTTTTATTTAAATGCGGTATAGTATGTAACTTTCGCGTTTCAGGTCAAGAAACGAGGAAGTCATTTGCTTGATGGTAAGCATCATGTTACGCCTATCATAGCATAGCAATTCGTGCCATCACCACCAGTGTTAAATGTCTGCATGGCTCTCGACTGCATCCTTACACGAGCCATTGGTGTTCTAGTACGCTGTTCCGCACTTTTTGTGTTCAATCAAGGTACATGTAGAAAATCGAAACGACAAATGAAAATTTCATTTCGAAATATTTTTAATCAACATTTATTACGAATCTTACGAAAACATTCTTGGTAAGTGTCCGAAACGAAACAAAATAACTGGCTGGCGCGCTCGCGTGATTTGTAACTCTTTAGGTATTTTTCTTCCGTCCTTCTAGTGACATCATAACTTTATGAGACAGTCTTATTATAACAATGTTCTAGTCGAGGGTCTAGATTTCCTTACGGAGGAATATATGGTACCAAGCCAGACTACTATAAAAAGATTTTAGGGTCGGCAGCGCGCAAGTATTACCCCTGTTGTTGCAAGCGTCCATAGGCTACGTATGCTGTTTGCCATCAATCCCACCTATTGACCTTTGGGAAATAAAATATTCGCAAAAAATATCTATGGTTACACTAAAATATTACATAATACTTTTTCCTACTCATAAATCCGTAACAGCTTTTACTGCGGAAGCCTTAAAAATTCATAAATCGTAAAATACTCTACCCAACCGACAAAGAGTTTGATCGGGTTATCGTATTGTGAGCCACGGTAGGCCAGATACGAGTTATATATCTATATCTATACTAATATTTATATTATAAAGAGAAATGATTTGTACTTTTGTATGTTTGTATTATTGTAATTTTTTTTGGAATGAATAAACTTAAAATCTACTGGACCGATTTTAAAAATTCTTTCACCAAAAGAATGCTGTATTATCAGTTATCACTCAGTAACATAACAGGCGTGCAGTTTAATCTGTTTTGTGTCATTAAAGCTATTAGCTAGTAAATGTACGCGGGCATCGAAAAATATAGATATTAAATAAAGAGAAGAAGAAAAAGCTATGGTCATACGCCTGTCATACGGGCTATTTACCTACTTCGTTAACTTTACAGAGCTTGATAACCACATCTTTTTAGTCTTGTCCTCAAATCTATACCAGATTCTCTACGTTATAATCGGAAAAGTCTGGGACTAGGTACGTCTTTTTTATTTTGTCCTGGTCGTTGCTCACTTAGTACAATGTGCTTAGCCGCGTAATGTCACACTTCCATCATTCATCATACCGGCAATAGCTCGAGCAGAAATAGGTGCAATTTTTACTAGTGAGAGAGGTAGTGTATACTGATATTATGTTGTTGTGTTTTGCACCGACGGATGGCGCTGTTATGCAAGTAATAACGTACATTAGAATACGCTGTTGTGATCCTCCGCCACATATCAACATTACTGAATTTCTATCTTAAACTCCTCTGCTTACAGTCAGGTGAGTGTTCGACCCTGCTTACTACCTACAGCCTACTTGATTCCATGCTTAGGACCCTTATGTGGCTACATAGGGGTCCTATGGCTATAAGGCAATGGGTAATGAATAGCTTTACAACAAACAAGGATCTATCAGTTGTAACACTGCACGGCGCTTTAGAGGAATAGTTCTTAAACTCTCTTAGTCGTATTCATTTCAGTAAGTACTAAGCCATTCACAGCGGACACTTGGCAGTGAAATATGTGGCACTGAGTTTGTCCCAACCTGGTCATATCTTGCAATAAGGAGCCTGACAGAAAATATTCAAAAAGGCTCGGGTGGACAGAGTAGCTAGTCTGTTAGGAAAAGATGTGAGATGTGAGTGTGATAGGTATTAGTCTATCTGAAAATGTATGATAAAATGTATAATGTAAATGTAGATCGATGTACAATACACAGAAATAGCCTAGCTCGTACCTAGAAGTTCAAAGAGAACTTGAATGTATTTTTAAAATAAATTATTAAATTTATATTTCTGAAGCTTAATGCTACGTTTCAGATGAAGTGTGCGTCGGAATGATTTCCTTTAAGAGGAGTATTTGAAAGGTTCATATAATTAACCATCGTGATCGCATAAAAATGCGAAACCCGCCAAGTACTTAATGATAGCGAATAAAATGAGCACGATGTTGTAAAGATGTTGTCTACTTAATTACTCGACCATCACAAGTTTTCCAGCGAAAAGCAACGATGGAAGGATCGTCGGAAAAACCTATCAAAACTTGAGAGAATTCAATAAGGGCACTTGGAAAGTTTGTTATGGAAAGTAGCGAGAATATTCTTATGAAAAAAATAAGAATCTCAATTTGTGTCGCCGTTCAAATAAAAATAACGTGCATGCCCTCCAGGCCTGTAGTAGGAACATAAATCATGTTTGTAGACTAGCTTCGCCCTTTGATGTGGTCTGTTAATTTTATTCATAAAACCTACTACCATTTACCTGCGACTTAACGCTGCCTTGAAAAGAAATATAGCTGTAAGCTCTCAGGAATATAATAGGTATGTATGCAACAAACAAACAAATGTAGCCTCTCTATAATATTAGTGTGTCAAGTAGGTTTCTTCTCTGTTGTACATATCGAGTCCCCTCTATTCCTTGATGAACCCCTAGCGAGATGAGTGTATAATATTACAATTGAAAACTCATCAATCCATTAACTTCGACAGGTATGACGTATAATATTAAAAGTTTAAGTTTATTAGCAACAGACACCAATATAACTTGGCAGACGGCGCAATACAAGAAGTTTAAGGAGCGTCGACACGAGTCACACGAGTTAGCCCAGTGTGACACATCAAATCATGAACTTAACACATAAAATACTAAAACTACACGGTCTATATGTCTAGACAAGAAACAACCATAATAAATTAACGGGTATATTATAATGTACCACGGCACACCCGAGTAACTGAGAAGTGTAATCAAATAGTTTAAGTGTTTGTACTCACGCAATCCTAGGATGAAAGATTCAAGTGACATGGCACCGTATGTAGTCTCATTTCATTACCTGAAAGCAAAATAAATTCGTTAGTAAGCAATACAACAGTGAGCATCGAGTATTTTGACGGCTCTTCTAAATCTGTGGTAAAGAAAATCAGGACATTTATATCGGCATTATTAGTATAAATCTATAATGTAATAAACGAATAAATCATTTTCCAATAGAGTATTTATTTGAAAGCTCATGGAATAAGGTGAAAAACCCAGTTGTACTTTCACAATTATTATTTTAGGTAGGCGGCACGACCAAAATAGTTCATATGTCAAGACATATACTCCACAAAGTGAGCAAAGTTAATATTTATTGTGTGTACCAATAGCCCGGAGTACAAACAAGAGGCCAACCCAAACAGTTCCGTTTGTATCAATATTATATTTACAATCTTATTTTCTTCAGACTCAATAACGAACGAGGATATAAGGTATATTGCGGCAAGTAATGAAATTTATATTGAATACTTGGGAATTAAACTCATTAAAAGTTTTAATTATGAGTATGAAATTTTCGTGTAGAATTTTCTAAACTGACGTTATTTGTAATAAGGATATTGAAACCAATAATCACATAATTTGTACGGATATTATCAAGTTTTCATCACATGTCCCCCAAAACTTATTATAGGCACATCAAAAACAATCTTGCAAGACACTTTTTATACCTTAAAGGACGCTTAAAGGGGAAGCGAGCGAGTACCCCATGTGACAGGCTATGAAATAGTGATGCGACAATGACGTCGAAGACAAGTCGAGTTATCGTTACTCTATGTGCACGAAACGGTACGATGCTAGATTATGTTTTACCTACATCCAGAACAATCTGAACAGATTTTTCATCTGTAAATTATTCATTCTACGTTCTATATTTTAAATCAAATACCTATCGAGCATGAACATAGGCTGACTCCTCAATATCTCAAGGGTATGTGTGTTGTGTATCTTTTAACATAACCACCATCCTCACATTAATCTATATGCTATTAAACTTAGATACATAAATTGCACTCCTGAAGTCTTCTAATTTGGGTTAATATTTGAGGCTTGATAGACGTTGCCGGCACCAAGACTGTTATTTCGTCAGGACTCACTTATGAGTTATTGGTTAAATAGTTTTCTATCGCTGCTTTACGAATTCACGTGACAGTGGCATGTCAATAGAGCACCAAAAGACGGTAGTGGTCATTTTTTTTTTTGTATAATTATGTAAAAGGAGAAACTGACTGACTGACATATCAACGCACAGCCTAAACAAATGGGGTTAGAGACTTGAATTTGGCAGTAGGTACCTTTTGTGACGTAGGCATCCTAAGGAAGGATTTTTGGAAAAGGGGGGTAAAATAGCGGATGAAAATGTGTATTAAAACCCGTCATTCTTAAAGTAACATGCATGAATATAGTCGCGGGTAACAGCTATAGTTTATAAATAGGTATATGTTGACTTATTCACTTAAACGCGTGCGAAGCCGCGGTAATAAACTAGTTCCCACATAAGACGTTAGTTTAGTATACGTGACGGTCCTTCATTGATGACAAAGAGTTTTTAAAGCTAGGACTCTTGCGGTCAGATTGTAATCGCGGGCTACTTATATTTCAGAATCAATTGGTATGTGTAGTAGCAGTGGTGATGATGTTGGCTTACCCTCGAGTAGAATGAGTATCGATTAATGAAAAACAACGCATCGATGTGAGCGTGACGCATGCCGGTCGGCGAGCGTCATTAATCAAATCACGGCTATGCGGTTTAATGGCAGACTAATTACAGTTTGCGCGAATCACCTACACACGCCGTCGCGTAATTACTGCATTAACTCGACTGCGGAAACGCTTAATACAGGATAATGCTGATTACGAATCTCAATGCGGGTGTTAACCGAAAGTTGGCCCGTTCGACCGTCAATCAAACGTTGCGTGTTACATCATTCCATTGTGATGTCATGTGCAAACGTTTTATATGAGCCGTATCCAGCTGTGTTCGCTGGTAATCAAGGTTACCTCGAAATAATCTTTAGAATGATTTATGACCTGCCTTATGTACCTATTTAGATTTTGCAATACCTGGTTTTAAAATAGCTCTGATATAGATCATTTTTTTTTATTAAAAATAATCACTCAATACTTATTATAATGGGTACTTATGGTAATGCGAACATCGCTAGCTAGTAACACGAGAAACGAATAGTCTTCTATGTCATAATTTATTTATTTATTTGGTTCTTCAACATCAGATACATTACACATTTATAAAAATCAGGTACACAATTTAGTTTTGGATGTTCCAACAATTATAGAAGAACACAACATTCAAATTAAACAAAAGTAGTGTCAACCTTCACACCAAGTAATATAATATAAAGGGACAGAAATATAATATAATGGAGGTGATATAATGAAGTATACTTACGAGTCAATAAATATTAAAATCATAAGTATTCAAAAGAATACTCAGAAGAGTCGATTTATTTTTTCGGGGATGGAAAATAATATTGAGCGCTACTTTACTCTTTTCTTACACCACTAATTGCTTCTTCCACATTCATCAATATTCCCGTTCCAACTACATAGAAGAATTTTACTAATTAGTTTATTAGCTTACCCCGGGATGTTATTTCCCCTATTATTATCATATATTTCATTTTTCATGAGAGATGAAAGATTTTTTTATCGTTAACTGTGTTTGGTAGAACGAGAGGAAACATTAAAGATAAAAAAGATGTTGGTATGCCACACAGTATTTTTTGAATTACCTTACCCTATATTTATCCTATATCATTATTCTTTATATTGTCTTCACACTTTGTGGAACTTTAAAAAAAAACATAACTTTGTAAAGAGTAGACTATGTAAAAAAATTACACGATTTTTTTTTCATACATAGTTAGTAGACGTTAGGACACGGTGACGGCTTTACGGATTGAAAAAAATTGATGAAAGGAAAGGTAGGTTAGTCGCGTCTCTGTCTCACAATTAAACTAAAATAAAATATGCAGCTAAACCATTTGAGAACTTGGTAGACGTTGAGTTCTAAGCACAAGTCGGAGCAAAGGTGTAAACTCGAGCTACGTGACCCATCGCATTAAGTTGAAACGAGCTACCATTGTGCCCCTAACAATATAATGGAAGGGAAACAATTAGCGCGGCTAATTTGATTTTATCGTAAGCAACCACTAAACAGGTGATTACAATCTAAAGATTTGATAAATTAACCAAAGTGGATGACTTACCTTACCTGCATTTGATAACGTTCACTTTGTTCATTCAAATTGAATTGGCAAGGCGTGAGTGATACCGCTGCAGCCCTGGTGTTGCATGCGCTATGGTAATCGCTTACCACTAGGCGGGTCGTATGCTTCTTTACCACCATAGAAAAACAATGAGTTCGAGCTATTGCTGACCCTAACATTGTTTTTTTTTAGATTGTTTGGGATAAGGCCAGGGCTAACGTTTTAAAAGCTTATTCACAGTCGAAACCTTGTGGAATGTTATTAATGGGCATGCACAGACATTTTGTAAATAACTACACTTTGTTCAAATGTGTAAGGAAACGATTTGCCGGCGCGAGTTACGCCGATCTTATCGCCTGTCGAGAAACGGAACAGCTGATAAGGAAATTCTACATGCAAAATTACTTCATAACCACTGCCTTATTTTCCCATTTCAAAAATGTACTAAGGAGAAAGCCTAAGTTGCTTTGACATGTATTTAGAGGCTGAGTACAATGGGACTGTATCTAGTTCGCATTCGTAGTTCAAATGTTGTCCGATTAATGAGACGACAAGGAAACCCAAACTTGGCGGATCAACAGTGTATAAAAACTTAAAATCGGTCGCGCCGCCCGCACCGTGGGGTGTCAAGAAGTATTGCAGAAATGCTACGGCAATGGGGTCGATTCTGTTGTTCAAAATTACTAAACTTAACTAATTTGACAGGTCTTAAGTCTTGCTAACCCTATCTCATGTGCGGTGTTAAATAAGGATGGCAATATTTTTAGACCTGTCAAATTAGTTAAGTTTAGTTTCTACTTAATTCTTTAGCCAAAATAAATTCAGCCTGTTTGAGGACTAAAACCACCGAAATTGTCAAGAGTAACATTGAAAGTGATTGTCAATTACCCCCAGCATATTTTTGACATTAAAAATTGTTGGCATGTTTAAAATGATGATACCAACACCGGCCAAAGAAGTAAGCAAAGGCATGAGTAATTGAGTAGGTACCTACTAGGCTATTAAGCTAATAGAAATATTCACGCCCGTGTGTAACTTTGTATGGTCTGTTGATCTTATAAATGTTTCATTTGTTTATGCGAACGCGATAAGTTACTAAACTACACCACTAGATTTAATTTTGGCGCATGATTTGGGTGTCCATTCTACAAAAAAATACTATGTTTTTTGCTCGAATTAACAGCGAAAAATAAGCGTATATTCGGAAATTATCAAAACTAAAAAGTTCTTTTAACAAATCAATTAATAAGATGAGAATAAGGAGATTTATCACCAAAACATCGAGTGACTCTAAACGATATTCCTTCTAAAACATTGTGGTCCGTATTTCTATAATAAGACCTCACACGAAACAGCTGCATTCACAGAACTAATACCAAATTAATTCATAATTATACCTTGAGGAAATGTATGTACCTACTTAATGTAGTTTGCATGTTGCATTCAAACATTTGATAACGCTAGCCAGTTCTGGCGATGCACAGCACATTAGCTTACTAAACATGCATACTGAAACGAAATTGATCCCAACTGCAACCGCAAACAAGTAAGAGTACTTCTTGCATATTTAGCTCGCGATAACTGCCGGCATATCGAAGTGCATTTTATAAACAATTTTAATCGCCGATTGTTCCGCCTCTTGGCGACCACTTGTGTCAACCATTGTTCATTCTCTCAGATCAAGGAACTTTTATTTACAACGGGCCATGGTACATTGCGCACATTGTTTCCAGATTGAAAGTTTCACTGGAGATCTGGCGCGGAATGTATCAATGTCAGTGAGTAAACGGTGGCAGACAATCTCAGTAGAGTCGAGGATTCAGCGCGAAATGAAACTTCTCAGAATACTTGAGTGAAAAGAAAAAAACAGTAAGAATAGTTTGGTGTCAGATGCAGCTTGGTTCGTGGTAGGAGACACTTTCAAACTTTGGACTTCCGAGGGAGACTTTTTAAACTAGACCAATGACATAAACAGTAGTATATTAATAATTTGTCACACACATTGGAAACCTACTTAATGTAATAAATACGAATGTTTGTGTTTGTTGGCTTGTAATTCCATCATACCGAACTACTACATATGAAATGTAGTATCAAACTTTGTCATAGAATATCACGAATGAAACCGCGAGAGTCAGCTAGTAATAGTTATAGCGTAAATAATACGTACCATGTATTCGATATATTGCTCGAATCAATTACAAAATTATATTAATATAATTTCAGGAAACCCGTATATACAATGTCTATTAAGCCAAACAAGATTTAAAGCGTATAGGTTTTGTTAAACAATCCATTCGCATAGATTTCTACGTATTTTGCTCAACTTCCCGTTACAAAACAAATTAAGTTTCAGATGCCATTGAATTTCTGGGAGCGGTATTTCGTACTCAAATGTTTTATAACTCACAGATATACGTAAAATAAGTCGACGTCAATAGGGCGTCCATATTTATGGAGTATTTAATATTAGTATTAACGTATCGAGCCTTAGCAAATGATACTTAAAAATCAAAATTACTGAAGTGAATATAAAAAGACAGGGTCTGGACGCGAAAAGCTCAAAACTGAAAAGTAGCATACATACAAATTAGGCTGGAGACCCATACACTCGACAGTGGTTAAATCCGAGTAGAAAAAAGAACAATAATTTGGCTTACGATAAAACAATTTTAAAGAATTTCGCGATACGCACCAACCATACATTCCAAACAGGCGTTGTTGAACTATTATGTGAATACGTGACATTGGGACGGAATTTGCTCATCCTTCGAAATGTTCATATCGGTAACTTTTCAGGTTCAGTCACAGAATTTCTTGTCTCAACATTAAAGTTCGGTTTAGAAAGACACACAGTGAAGTCGATATGGCATTCCGCTTCAGAGATAAGTTTGGTGACGTGAGTAGCGTTAAACGGTAGAGGGTGGCCATTGTTTATTGGAATTTGGGGCATGCCCCTTTGAGGTTTGGGTTTGAATTCATTTAATGCGATCATACAATTTAGTTTGAAACGACGGTGATGATTCTCGATGCGTTGTGGATTGAGATTTATAGCGATTGTAAAACAGTTGCATTTCGTAGGCTGCTCTGTGTACTCTATAGGTATGCACGAAGGCGCTCTGGAGTCGTGGAGAATGTTAATTGTGCTCCATTGAGAGATTCCAGCGTACAGCGTCTTTATTTTTGAATAGGAGACTTGTTGCTCGCGCCACGTACGCGTGTGAAGGTTACCCGTGATTCACATGTTGCTGAACATTTGTTGAGCAATTCTGTTTCTTGGCAATGTTTTTGTTCTATTTGCACAAAAGCACTTGTGCTATAATAATGCACAATTCAGAACAGAGATTGTACGCCATATTTCTAGGAGTATTAACTAGCGTTGTGAATCGATAAACGTATATATCAGACATCGTCGTAAATAAACACATTAACTCCACTCAATAATCGTAAATAAAGAGGGCAATATTTCCCAAATATAATAGAGTTATTACTCAACTAAGCCACCGTAAGTACAGCTGTTTATAACGTTTGGGCGTAAGATTTTTCATTATGAATTCGGCGATCCAATTCCGTTCACCGATGTTTTGGCATAAAGATGTTGTTTACGTTTAATAGCGTTTATCACTTACAGATCTACGTATACTCAGTTTCCCAGTTATGGTCACTGCTCCACCAGTGCTCATGAGGGCATTCACGCATTTCTTGGATACTCCTGTGTCCAGAAGAGGAAGTAGTTTGCCTGATTGAAAGATTCACGCCCGCCCATGCAACAGATGCAATGCCAACCAAGACCGCTTGACATATCACTCAATCCACCATCTCGAGGCCTTCTTTCATAAGTAATGTATTTTACTCTACTAACACCCAGATATAAAAAATCCTGTCGGCTATAGACAATAGACATTGGTAATTTAGATCTTCATAAGTGCCTTAGGTATTAAGTCCTAAAAACTGAATGAATGATTTGTTGATTTTTATTTTGACTGCATAAATCGTATCACTAATAGAAAAACTGAAAATTACGTCATGTATTGGATTACTGTGTATATTCCCAACGAAATGATTCAAATTCATAATATGCTCTTATAAAACAAATTGAGATATAAATCAGTTTTGAACCATATCCGCAATTCGGTGCGGTAGTACGGTAGTAGGTTGTATCATGTCTTGTGTCAATGACTTGAGTTTCCTTGACACTCATGACCTCTCCATCTTCATGCGCTATGCAATCTGAGTACCAACGCAATATGTGCATACACGCCTGACTAAATGATTTAACACCTTATTACCAAGGCATTAGGATTATGTTTGGTTGATTGATATTTTCGCATAATTTAATCCATTGCGAGCAACCATTCAATTAGGGACTGTCTTCGTGGGTACTGTTATGCATTGAATGGAGTGGATATGTCCGCTATATTGCACCGATATTATATATTACTTATTATTTACACCACAATAGAATATTTTGCCTGGTTCCGATCTTAACATTTATATCATTAAACATTCTGTTGAGAAATGTATGAATAAACTTATACCGTTAGATGAGTTTCTTTCGAATGGCCTTCAATTACCAAAGCAGTCACACTGGGCTCAATAGGTAATCATAAAAATATTATAACATTGATTTTATTTATGTTAAATTTTGACTACAAACGGCTTGATAAAGTCTTACTAGGAAATAGTGTGATCATAAGAAAGTAGACAGAAGCATTTTTTTCGAGTCTAGAGATGAATCGCTTTAGCTAACATGATAACATGGCGCCGTTAAATTTTATGATTGTTGAGAATAACTTCAAAATTTGATCCTAGCCTCAATACTTAATTCAATACCCCTTTAGGGGCTAATTTACCAAGTATTTTTTGAACATGGGTTTTATTAACTTTTAACAGATTTTTGTTTTTTTGTCCTGATTGTTCTATCACACGTCATACTTTATCGATTTGCTATTATGATGACGCCGTGAACACAGACATGAGAAAGATTTTAACAATAAACTGTATTTAAATGTTCATAAAACAAGTTTTTTTAAGCCACAAACTGAAAGCGCCTTCGATACTAAGCCAATTATACACATATATGGGGACAATAGGACGGCGGTATGAACATAGAACGATAAGTTCTATAAGTTTAGGTTATGAAATAACGAAAATATTCAATTAAAATCGAAAAAATTTAGTGCTTTGAGAATTCAGATAGATAGATTTGAAGTGAGGCTAATGAGTGCGACAATAGAGGCCACAAACTGGTAGAAAAAGTTATTTTTCAAGTAAAAAATCGACGTTAATGTAGTTATAAATTATAATTGAGTGTTGTTCCGCATAATCAAGCGCTGAATCTTTGTCCCAACTCAACTTATCAGATGAGAAATTAATTACAACCGCTATCAATCACGGCTCGTTGACAAACTGTTCCAATGTATTCATTACTGTATAACAATATTGCTGTCGCTAATACAATCGTCTGGATGAACGGTGTCTCATCGATAAACAACTATTGATGACTCGATACCGCCTGGGTGCTGTTATGGCAATTTGAATTAAAGTACTTATACATACGTATCTTTATATTTATATCGTGTACTACGTTTTTAGTAAGCGTTATGTCGGCTAGATTTATTTATTCTGTGGAAGATCCTAATAAAAAATGGCGATCAGCCGGCACAAACGTAGGTACTCGGCGGACACTATACAATTTGGATCCTTTTTTCTTTTATCTTCTCGGTTCATAGGTTGGGTAGGTAAACCCCTAGATTATAGAACTAGGAAACTTAAAGAACAAAATGTATGAAAAGAGATTTTTATCTTTTTTAAGGACATACCCTAATAAAACCAATGCGTTTGTAATTGTTATTTCAGGTTTATTTTCACGTTCAATTATAAGGTATTGCAATCAATTTTGTATGCTAATTTCATGGAGCAAATCGATTTAAATGCGATTTGAAAATCTGAATCATAATATTTGTGGATGAGGACAGGATGAGTGTCGTCGGAAAAGTTTACAATACCGCACAATAAAATAACAAACATAAAAATACATAAGGTCGTATTTCAAAGTTCCTATTAGTAGAGAAAGCAAGCTTAGCTTGGTAGCCGTGTGTTTATTCTGTTCCGCAGTTTGTAAGAATTTTGAGATTGTTGTAGTGAAAGGTATTTGTAAAGATTTATTGTTCGTCTTTAGATTATGTAAGCTTTCGACGGTTATATTTATTCTGTTAAGTAATGCCAGCAATGGTAATACATTTTTAATTGTATTAAAACGTCAACCTCAAAATCACAGATAATGACTGTAGATTTAGAACTACCAGAAGACGGTTCCAAGCTGTGTCACCTCAATAGCAAAAAAATAGACTCGCTGTTTGACGCACTGCACCGATGCCCAGATTTTTATGCTAGTGGTCGCTAGTTCGATTCCGCTAGGGATATACATATTGTGTGTTATTAACACACTTGTTTGTCCCGTCTGTATTATTAAGTTTTTGGAAAATAAGATGCATTCACATTTTATAACACTCCTTTAAATAGCAGCTTTAATCATGTTGATATAATAGTTAAATCATATTCCCACTTGTTCGTAGTAGCAACATAAAAAAATATGTTTTGGCACTAACCTACTAACACACAATGTTTGACTAGGTCAGTGGGCTTTATTTATTTATTTTATTTAAAACTTTATGCAGAGTTTCAGTAATTATGGTAGACTTGATTTCTCAACCATCGTGCAAAAATCATACGGAATGTGGCCACTGATCACAAAATGTAATTGAGAATATTGAAGCCACACACATTCGACGGATACTATTAACGCACGAATGCTATCAATTGGCCGACCAATATGAATGTCTCTAAACAATTGAGCTGGGTGATGATAAATAATTTATGAGCAATCCATTCACGAACAAACTGTTTTGATTGGAACTAATAGCAATGTATATTGTTGACTGATTCCTATTCTACTCTGTTGTGGCCGTTATCACACGATGTCGCGTGTTTGGTTGCCATGCGGACCTATTTTAAGTTCACGTGTACAACAAGTTTTTTGACATAATCATCACAATGTTTATATAATGACCGTAGTGTTAAACAATGTATTTATAATCGTAGACAGATACAAAGTAGAATGAAAGTATATGAAAGAAAATTTTATCTCGACTTTGATGTGACGTCTCCAGACGAAAATGGCAAACCTCGGAAAGATTCAAACTCAAGTGCCAAACGCTAACAAATAAGGAATCAAGCCTTAAAAATACAAGATTATATACAAAGACGTCAAATAGTTGTCCATTCTGTACCACTAGGGAAAACGCGGTAGTATATAATTTTTTTCCTTATTAGTATCAGTGTGAAGACAATATACTGAAAAGAAAGATTTTCGGATTACAAATTCAAGATAGCCGTTACCGTTTTGAACAAACATATGTCGTAATTATCTTATCTTAATAAGGTTTTACACGGTCATATTGCTCCAGATGCACGACCACCCTTGGGAACTTTTGTATTGCAGTTTGCAATTAAATGCACTATATAACTGTCTGTTTTATCAATTACTTGAATAAGCCTGCTGTCAAGAGCATATGTTGCTCTGATCCCGGATATGCCGCCCCCAGAATTTCCACATCGCGCGTGCGTCACAGCTGCATAGCATATTTTTCACGATTTCTGTTGCTGTTTTGCAGCACCTGCATACCACGAAATCGGATAGAATCATTGTGTGGAGATGATCATTCTTGCTATAATGGCCCGTAAAAGCTCATATCTGTTGTCTTAGTTAGACCTGGTCAGATTCATCAGTTTTCGTCTCATGCCCTCTTTCCATTTGCTTAAAAAACTCAACCATCGTCCTCAATCTTGTGGATGATTTATTCGGATATAAGTATTCGGGAACAAACAATAAATGTTGACGAATGCATTGGTCTAGTTATATGTACATTAAATGAAAGTACTAACATTCATTCGTAAGTCTATTTTTCAACTATTTGACCATGAGCAGTAGTATTTGAATTTATCGACGCTCGAAGCTTAGGAGGATAGGTGCGAAGAAAATCAACAGAATTGGACACTATTGGCACCTAATGAAAATCTACGGCATTGTTTATGTGTCCGTCGCCGTAGTTATATTAAATAACCTTCTTCATTATGACACTGTTGGAGTAAGGTGATTGGCTAGTATTGTAGATAATTTGACGACTGACTAAGAGGATTAATAATAGACATTATATATCTTTATTATATTAAAATACTTATCTGCACTAATAATAAGTTATAAATACATAAGAATAAATGAAATTGAAGTTTATGTTCTTTCTGTCTTTTCCGATAATGGAAGTTTATACGGAACCTACTTATAATAATCATTATCTTATATGCGTTATCCAATTCTAACGCGAACGCATTCACGGCAAAAAGCTAGTAGATAATATAATATACATTGTCTCCAATAGTTACGGACGGAACAATTATAAAAATGAGAATTAATGCGAAATTTACCTTATTTATTTATCCCGATGTTTCGACCAGGTTGCACTGATCGTTGTCACGGGCGGACTGATGCAGCAAGGCTCCTCCGTTTGTGAGTTAGAAATTCGCGTTAATTCCCGTTTTTATAATTATACAAACATGCAACGCGATAGTTTAAAAGTTAATGTAACGGATTTAAAGTTATGAAGCTCTAAACGAGTAGTATGTTATTGGAATCATAAAATATTTAGCTACTAATGCAATGATCTATGAATTAATAAACCTCAAGACTATAAATAACAGGTTATAATATGATCAAAACAAGTTTATGTCAGGTCAGAAGAATACAAGTAGTTTTGATCAAGATTATGAATTAATAGTGATGGATTCATATCACTGAATAGCTATATTTTAACATTCTCATAAACCTAAATCTATTGGGAAGTTTTACTGGATCATCAAATACCAATGAACATAAAAATGAAGCCGACCGCTCCAATATCTAATCAATTGACATTTTATTGTTTCCTTCATCCTAAATAACACCTTACCACTTATGCAATAGAACCTTTTTCAGCTCATTGATAGGAGCATTGACGTGGGCATAAGTGGCATAACACAAGTGGTAGTTGTGTGTATTATGAGAGGATGTGAGCTTCAATTGGTCTATATTGATTATGATGGCGCACCCGTAGACGGGCAGTTACACAGCAGGCATCACGTAGATATTATTGGTAAAACGGGCGCAGTGGCCCAGATGTCAATGTGAATATTGATCGATCTGCGAAGTTAAACAATCTTAGCTATGATTAGTATTTGGATGGGTGAAATTTGTGAAAAATCTCAATTTCGTGTCATGATAGACAGGCGGACGGCGAAGTCTTAGTAATAGGGTTGGTCGGTTTCTCTAGGGTAAGTAACCCTAAATTGTTTAACAATAGTAACCACAACCGTAAATGATGTCAGAATCTTTGCAATCGTCGCGGCGTCCTACAACTATCATAGGTACAGAATAAGCCCACAGAGGGTAGTCCCTTGGACTAAAATTTGGGGACGCATTGGATTTGGATTGGGTTCCAAAAATGTTTGGGATAAGGCCAAGACGATGACGACGATACTAGTAATTAAATGCTTAACCGGATACTTCTGAGCGTTTATCATGTGGAAGGAATTGGATGAATGTATCTTAAACAGGTTAGTTAATCGTAATTCAACCACAATCGATGGTAATGCCTGTTCTATTAGAATTAATGTTGGTCTACTAAATAAAAACTTTAGTGTTATTCCCTGGATATAGAATGGAGAGGTAATTAACTAAAGTTCCAGCTCACATCAAAAAGATTTATTTTTAAAATAATACAAATAAACAACAGGCAAAGACTAAGTTTTGTCCGAACGGAACTGCATTATATTAAAAGATTTTTTTTTCATAGAAATACACTAGATAATATGCTTGTGTACAAAAATTTACACACGAGTTAAACCAATTGGAAATATGTGTTTACAATCCAGTTATTTAGTTAACGATTTCCTTTGACGATATAAATCGGCGGAAAAGCTTCAAATAAATGAATGGAAAAAACTTGATGTTATAATCGGATTTATATTAGATAAATCCGATTATAACATCAAGTTTTTTCCATTTATATCGTCAAAGGAACTCACGTTACCTTTCGAATAAAATTACTCAATCATTTTCAAACCGTTTTTTTTAATAGTGC
Organism: Falcaria lacertinaria; assembly: GCA_951449985.1. Taxonomy (NCBI): domain Eukaryota; kingdom Metazoa; phylum Arthropoda; class Insecta; order Lepidoptera; family Drepanidae; genus Falcaria; species Falcaria lacertinaria. The sequence goes on along the minus strand of OX602113.1, from coordinate 3,974,759 downwards.
ATATATTATCATTAATTATCTATGTATAGAAAGCTTGGTGTTGATTCTGTCGTAGAAATCACTAAACCAAACTAATTTGACTGTACTAAACGTCTTGCTACCCTTTTCTCATGTGCGGGTAAAATAACGATGGCAATACTTTAAATCCAGTCAAATTGGTTTACTTTTGTGATTTTCTACAACAGCATCGACACCATTATATTAGTTGGTATGCATTGAAAACATAAAATTATATAAATAGACTTTGGAGCATATATTCAAATAATATAAATATTAGGTACCCCAACCAATAGCAGCACATGTCGATCCGAAATAAAAACTAAATTTAGCTCTTAGCTAAAAGCCACCCGAGAGTTTGTTCCAAATAGGTTAGTTGAATTTCAGCTACATTTCAAAGAAATGCAATATCCTGTACTACGGTTTCGTATGACTCAAAACATTCAACTCGAAGCGAAACTAGGCCGTATTCGAGACGCTCCTCATTACGTTTTCGTCTCATAATCGCCTGATTTGCATGACAATTGGAGTATCAATTTCAAATGTACAAACTCATAAACGTTTAAGTGTTTTGCGTATTTAGCTGGATAACCTCTAAGCACGACTTTATCCTTGACTTGACTCCTTTGTTTATAATACTTAAAATACTTACGTATTATAAAGGGGAAGCAAAGTGAGATCACGGTGTTCTTAGTTCAATCACCATCCACGAACAATAACGTTATTAAATCATAGGTTTTCAAATTACCTAATTTTTTCTTAGCACTAGCTAAGTGAGGAAGCTAATATTCCAAGGAATTTATTTTTGTTCTGAGCAGGAACATAAAAACTATGATCATCAGCTCGTTAACCCGATATTGATTCCTCAACAACTCTTCTCCTACTTTCTCCTCAACTGTCTCCTACTTTCATGTTCTCCAGCCAAGCAATCATATCTGTTTGCTGCTTGAACACTGTCAGAATTGATAAGAAGGAATTTATACATCAGTAAGTATTCGTAGTAAGGGCCTCACCTTACTTGTGATTCAGCTCGCGCGCTACACAGAGTGGCCGGCTGAGCAACAATAGTTGAAGGAATAGCTCTTCGGTTAACACTTATTGGTCCACATGTTTCAATTGATTTATTTAAAGGCTAACAATTTAAATATTAATCTGAATATTTATATCAGCAGATGCGATATTAAAAATCACTATTCTAGCAGTAATCACGGCGAAGACGGAATCACCTTGTATATTAGAGACCGTACGTTCGTTTACCCAATTAAGTGATGTATAATCAATGTTAAAAAGTATCATACGATACTAAACGGAATTGGTAGAGGAAGAATTATTTGCGAAAGTTCTTCAACATAAATATTATATGCGTAAGATATTAATCAAACAATAGGGATGTTGTTCTTTGGGTGAATGCTTTTTATGAATGTCGCGGCGGCAAGGGTTGTAAGTAAACGGCTTTTATGTCAGTCAAACATAATATGTGCTATGTTATTTTCAATGGGTTCCAATACTTAGTAAGCCACCCGGAAAATACATTCTTACAATCATTGAATAGTTCCGTATAGGATTAGGTAGCAATTCATTTTGCGGGTCAGTGTATTTATTTATTTAGAGAAATTTCCAACCCTTAAGAAATAAAATAGACGTCATTTCATTAGTATTATTTCGCCATTTTTCTAGTACTACGGCACTTTTTGTAGCCCAAAATTATTATTATTGAGATATTTTTTGTATATTTAGAATACAAAGGAATAGAATAATTCCCGCTATTATATTGAAAATTCAGTTACGGATTATGCATCAGTTTTAAAATATGTTTAAGCAAAAGTCTTTTACTATTTAGCTACGGACAGCTGGGTGAAAATACTACAACTTATGTATATTTTTTTACCAAGTTTTACCAAGAATGACATAATGCCGTTACCTCTTAAATGGACAAAATTAAAAACCTGTCTACCTAGTCATTGCAGATGATGAAACGATCAACTTTAAAATGTGCTTCTAGTGAGATAGCCGTATATACCGCCGCATATTCAGTTTCGCCATTTTCTTAGCATATTTAAGGCCCCAGCATGGCATTGGTTCACTGTTGGCCGTCTTTTAGGCAAACTCTAGCCCTGCTGTGCTATCATATTATATTAAATAGATAACTAATATCAAATTAAAGATATCATCAACTTATATTAAATCTTAATGAAAACGTATTAACGTCGCAGCCTAGAGGCGGTCAAAGATCATAAATTTATAACAAGAACTATGAAGATCAATCTTGTTTATTTTTATTACACGGTGACGTAGCATCGAATGATTCTATCCCGTTATGTGGAGTTCCGAAACACGCGTTACCGGTTCTATTACAATATTATACCTCGATTCTCGTATCTTATGCAATACGAGGGGAAATATGTGGCTTTAGTACCATTGAATACATTAATATAACATGTATTGAATAAAAAATCTCGCAATTCTCCTATGAGGTAAACGTGTCGAAGATTCAGAACTAAATAAATAATTGCCTCAAACTGAATGATCTAAAATAGACTGGTCTTGTAGGAATTGCATTTATGATAAAAAAACTTACGCGGTTAGTTAAGACTTACTTTTGCCTGTCACTTCGTCCACGTATACGTATATATTTGAATACGAGAAGCAGCCTTGCGATGACAAGATTACATGATAGTAGAACAGTTTTGTCGCTTATATTTTAAATATTTTCAGTAATGTTTTATCTCCTACTAAAACAGAATAAAACAAGTTGCCCTGCCATTAATGCCTTGTCAGAAGAAGAAGAAGAACAAAACCTATACAAAATAAAACAAAAACACCAGACACTCTAAAATTAACAAAGTTAAGCTTAATAGTATAACATTTTGTGAATAAAAACATCTCAATTTTACGACAAAGTACTTGTGCTTCACAAATCATTTAACTTCCAGCGTTTAGTTATATAAACTTATAGGTAGCATTCGAACGTATGTATAGCTCGAAATACATATTGTGGTATCATATCATACGTTTCAGTTTGGATAGAGGTGGAATTTCAAAGATAATTTCACTTTACAAAACACATCATTACTAGAGACAATTTAATTGTCATTTATTTATTAGGATATTGGAATAGATTTTAAATTCATCTCTTTCTTTGTAACAATTTTATCAATCATTTAAAACAATGATAGCCAAATCATTCAGCTGTGATTGCCTAAAATTAAGTAAGCGCTAAGCATGTTTATATTTTTTTGTTTTTAATTTTAAGTTTTTGAGTGTAACTTGTTGGTGATCCTATTAAAATAAAAAAATCACATTTGGCCCGATCGATGGCAAAAAATCTATACATAATACAAAACTAAATTTGATAATTAAACCGACTTGTGCCTCCATTCTGGTTACGTATGCAACTAGTTACAAAGACTAATAGCTTCTGGAGCATACTCAATTGGCAACAATGAATTCGACCTCGTAAATCGGGATGCAAGGACCTACTTGCTTCGTCACTGATACAGATACCCGTATCATCCAGAGCACATTATTCAATGATAACATGGTCTCATAGTTCTCAGACCTACGATGTGTTTTATTGGTCTGAAGCGTTGGTAATGGGGTTCAATAGCACTTGTTACTTTGATTGTTAGCATAACAATATGACCTTATGTTGTTGACGGATTTTATGAAGCAGTGGTTTTAGTATACGAAGATGTATTGTGAACTACACTACTTGTTTTGTAAAGTAAATGTTAATATTTAGGAAACTATGATGAATTCAAACGAACCCAAATTAATACGCAAACTACTCTGCCGCTAAGCTTTATTAATATTTGAATATACCTTATCTGGTTATACGTTGTGAAATCTCGTTAAAATTGTCAGTCAATTTATTTAATCTATGTTGATTAATATTTTTTAAGTTCTATTAAACATTGGCTATATTTACATAAACATTACAATTTCACGAGACATCATCAGTGAGTTTATTGGACAAGACTGAATTACTAAACTCTGATGTTAAGTCAGAGAGTGACTTTAAATAAACTTAAATTTCATCTCCATATCATAAATAATTTAAACCTTTGTCTCTTCTGTTTCTAACATAGCAAGCGACTGCATTTTAATTTCTTCATCAAAATTATTTAACGGTCAAGAAAAACAACTATGCTATTGCTGTAAAACTGACAAACAGGCTATGTAGACATGTCTCGGTCATCAAACTTGACTGTTAATATTGAGTCAGTTAAACTAACAACTCGCACAATTCATCTCCCAAAACAAATTGCCACTAAGCAAATCCTTAGTACTGCATATTTAATTAAGATTAAAAATATTCAATGAAACAAGCGGAGTCGAAATGTTGGTAACTTTGTTATTTTGTAGAGGTTTTTGAAGCCACTTTCAAGACAAGTGCCTCGTTTTTCTTCAGATATTCCCCAAGATTCCGCGAATATTGCCCCTCCTTCAAACGCAACACGGAAAGTAAAAAGAAAATATTGTATTATGACATTAAAGGTAGTCGAGACGCATTCTTCTATCTTCGGAATTAAATAACATTTTCATATGATATAACTGAAGAATGTCGGAAAAATTGTCTCATATCGTATATTAAGGTAGGTAGGTATACGTAGACCATTTTGAGTAAATATAATCATACTTCTTGCATACTGGATAATGACGGATCTCGTAAAATAATTGGAACATATAAACAAAAACATGTTAAGATTGAGAAAGCATCTTGTAGTACCAAACAAAATCGTACTGACTGTAGTCAAAAATATCGAAGCATAAGGGTCGGCATCCACTGCACGAATCTTTGTTTTAAAATATTCTACATGACTACACCAGTAATAAATTGGACACAGCAAAATATTTTTAATGTCCACATAATATACAAATCATTTGTCACACACGTTTCCTAGCTTACCCTAAACCTCGCATGATGTATGGCTCGGCCGGTCCTTTGACATCCGGCACGTCTTCGCTTCGAGAATTATTTCTAAGGGTCGCCCCACTTTACGCACCGTTTACTTTTCTTCAATTATGTGATTTTCTGTAAGTGGTCAGCCCCTTTTAGAACAATCGACACGTAGAGCAATTTATTGAAGGCTGGCAAAAATATGAACGCTGAATTTCGTGAAATTTTACTATTTTTATTCGGAAATTTCAACTAAATCTTTTAAATGTTTATATACAATTACATTTCAGATGGAACCAACATTTTCGTTAGACATTCTAGACTCAAAAAATAATACAAATTCAATTCCAATTGGGATATAAAATTTAATATTGAAAGATAGTCTCAAGTAGTGGGTACTATATCCAACTTAACAATTTGTCTTTGTCCCCACCCATTATCTCAAATATTCATCTGAGTTGAAGAGCGCTACGTACGCAATGAGTTTTCATGAATAAAATAATCACTTAAACAGATCGTGATGTTCTGTCCAGGTTTAATCTTCTTAAAATACTGCGGCTTCCACCTGATATTCAGTTTAAAATCTTTTCATCAAAATGTTGCTCAACGTAAAAAATTGCGGTCACGTATATAATAATAATAATAATAATAATGCTTGGACATTATCACACAGCGCCATCTGGCCCCAAACTAAGCAAAGCTTGTACTATGGGAACCAGCAGCTGATATAATACTTAAATACTTTTTTTTTTGTAAATACATACTTATAATACATACTCAACACCCAGACGTAAGGCAAACATATTTGTCACATAAATGTTCGCTCCGGCGGGAATCGAACCCGCGACCCCAGCGTAGCAGTCAGGTATACTAACCACTAGACCAGAGGTCTCGTCAATATAATATATCGCAGATAAACCGGTCCCTTTTATTGTATAACGTTTCAAAAGACACGTCAACTTTGTAAGCGTTTTATAAACGATCATAAAATTCAATTCGTCCAAGCTTATTGCGGTTCAAACATCAAAGATAGTTGCGAATGGGTCACAAAGCGAGATAATGAAAAGGTCCACCCGTTATTTGACGGAACCCTAAACAGAGCAATGGGCCGCGATATGAAGAATGTTGCCGTCCACGCAAAGTTTCCCTCGTTACAAAGTACCCCCACTAATGATGGTGGCTAAACCTTTTTGTGCGATACTCGGCCATTCGTCTTCCAACTGGCGACGTGTGCACACCAGTCTACAAACTGTTGAAACAAGAGATAAATGAACGGGCCACTCTTTCAGATGACCCCTCCATCACAGTGAGAAGTGTCGAATAGACTGAGAAAGCTTTGTGTAATTGCAGCGTACATTCTAAAACGGTATATTTTATCTTATACAAAACATCTAATATATAAAATTCTCGTGTCACAGTTTTCGTTGCCATACTCCTCCGAAACGGCTTGACCGATTTTGATGAAATTTTTTGTGCTTATCCGGTATCTATGAGAATCGGCCAACATCTATTTTTCATCCCCCTAAATGTTAGGGGTAGTCCACCCCTAAATTTTTATTTTTATTTTTTAGACCGATTTCAAAAATTCTTTCACCGTTAGAAAGCTACATCATCACTGAGTAACATAGGCTATATATTATACTAGTTTCCCGTCCCGGCTTCGCTCGGGTAGACAAAATATTTGAATGTCTATAGGCTCCGAAACTACTGGACCGATTTCAAAAATTCTTTCACCGTTAGAAAGCTTCACTATTACTGATTAACTTAGGCTACCTGCCCGCCCCGGCTTTGCAAGGGTAGACAAAATATTTGATATAAAAGTCTACCCGTGCGAAGCCGGGGCGGGCCGCTAGTTATCATATAAAATATGTTTAAACTTTACATACATACCGCTTCTATTAATAGAACGGTTACCAAATCGTGAAAGTATTTAGAAACGTATTTGCTTCTGTTATGCGACTGCAAATGGCAACGATGATTGTTTGACACCTTGCTAATTCAACACACGAGGCAAAGCTCATGTGATACCACGTCTGGAGTTGCAAGCGTCCATAGGCTACGGTAACCGCTTGCCATCAGGCGTGCCGTATGCTTGTTTTCCACCTTAGAGGTTTTAAAAAAAAACAACATTCTAAATGGCGGTTTTAGTTATTAATGTCATGTCACAATTTCGCGCCAGTTTTTTCTATAACGACGTCTTTATCAAATCTTTGTCGTGCAACCTAATCCCAAATCGCGCTACCTCTCGTTTAAACGAGAGGTAGGGCGATTTGGGATTTCCCATGGGTTATCCCATTTAAATTGGAGCCGTCCGACTGGAGACTGTACCTCCACCTTACAGAAGACCGCAGTGAAAAACACTACTTGATGTGTTTCTGCGGTAAGTAAGGTTGCCAGTGCTCCACGAGGATACGCTGGGCTAGTAGTATTGCTGCTAGCACCGTGAGACCTCATCAACAACATGGTTGGCACCCCGTTAGTGATACCCTCGGTATTGCTAGCGGCTATAGGCTACGGTGACTGCTTACCATCAGGTGGGCTGTATGCTTGTGTGCCACCTTAGTGGTATAAAAAAAAAAAGTCATACATAATGCTGCCAGTTTCTATGATTCCATGAAATCTGACAATACATAGGTGCCTAGGTCTCCAAGCATATGATTGCATAAATCAAAAGATTTGTTCGTTATTGGTAACGTTTATCCCAGCCTTTCATTGATATAATCAAAAATTTAAATGAGTTTCCTCGTTCCAAGAGAGACGCGTATTTTTCTTTAATGCCATTTTAGGATGGAATTACTCATAAATGAATATTCATTCAGTGCGAAATCGTTTAAGAGATAATAGAGGTTCATATTAGGTCCACAATGAATTATGGATATTCGATTTGAATGAGAATTCTTGATCCCAAAATGATTGATTGATATTACTTACTGAATAGATTGGATGCAGGCGATGCAGCGCCTGACTTATGGAGGTTTTACCTGAAAACAAATGAATTATATCTTTAATATTACGAAATTCAAACGGAGTACTTTTTTTAAGAGGTCGCCCTTTTAAATAGTTTTTTTTTGTTACTTCCTTATACCAACAAACAGTAACAGTGGTTATATATTGCCTCAAAGCTATGTTATCCTATTTCTACACAGGTAAAAGCTAGAGAATAAAATTTATATGCAAGGTCTAGTGCTCCACGAGTATAGGCTGGGCTAGTAGTAATGCCCGTAAGTAAGGACAAGTAAGGACCGTATGCTTGTGTTCGACCTTAGTGGTATAAAAAAAGGCATGATTAGCAAAATAATGTTAAATGTTCATGCTTAAATTCTGACAATATTTCGTCATTAGGGTCATCAATTGAGATTCTAGAGGTCAATCAGTATGTTAAAAAAGGTAAATAAATTCAACAACAGCTAAAAAGAACATGAACCGGTTTTGTTGATCAAAGATTTTCACAAAAGAACATTAAAGGAGCAAATGGGCTGTTCACCTGAAAAAGGCGATATAAAAGCTGACCGAGAGGGGAATGGGAGTAATTATTAAATTTAAGGTAAGGCGTAGAAGCTTCACTGGGCTTTCAAGATGCCTCTCTACCTCACAATTCGCTTCTATCGTAAAAAATTCAAAGTCAAATTTGTTAAGTCCAAACTGGACTACACAATAAAATCCCTCGCATCCGAATATTTTTAGAATAATTTCCCAGGAGAACAGGGAAAAATGTAGCTTATTATCTAACAAGGAGAACGAACTACAGCCGAAACTAACTCACCATTGTTGAAAGTTACAGTTTTCAATCTTGAGCAAGTTAGTTCATAATTCAGGCTCGAGGGGTGAAACTAGAGCCCCGAGTTCCCCTACGGGAATTTGGTAGTACGCCGTGTAAAAAGTTATTACACGAACGTAAACAAACGCGGTGGGCATTGCGGGGTCAAGCATAGCCAGCGAGCACGCGACTCCCTCGCGACTGCCGCCAAACTGACTTGTTTTTTCACGACTCGTAAGAATTACTTTTTCATAAGACTCTATCTAACTAAGAGTTATATCGCAATCCTCCATCAACGTAAACAACCGCGCTATAGGCCCTTTTCATTCGTGATGAGTGGCGTTTTAATTACTTGTTATTTCTCGTTTCGTTGATATTATTTTAATTATGGAATTCATTTTAAACATTGTTCTTCTAAGGGGCAAAATTAACTTTACAATCAAAAATGTATATTCACATTATACCATAGTTACAACAGGATTTTAATAAGTGAAACATTTATTTATACGATATTGATTTACATTACGCGGCATACCTACATATTTTTGTCTTTACAAGCAGTTAAACAAGGACAGAGTAATTCAAGCGAGCCGAACAAATGTAAAAAAATCATTGCTTTAGAACATATCGGTGCCCCGTAATAATGGGGTATATTTTTTAAACTATCTTTATCACGTATCGATTGTTAAAGTGGACGTGAAGCTGAATAATTAATTAACAATAGAGAACATTGTTTAGTTATATTCTTTACTAGCTTCTGCCCGCGACTACGTCCGCGTTGAGCTTAGAATCTCAGAGACAAAGTAAAATTATCCCGGGATAAAAACATTTTCCCGGGATAAAAAGTATCCTATGTGTTAATCCAGGTTATAAACTATCTGTGTTCCAAATTTTATCCAAATCCGTTAAGTAGTTTTTGCGTGAAAGAGTAACAAACATCCATCCATCCATACAAACTTTCGCATTTATAATATTAGTAGGATTAAACCGTGGTCAGTATAATAGGCGTAGATCTGCGCGTCAATCCTCCAGTGGACGCGTGTCGCCGGTTGATAAGCAGCCGATGGGCTTGAATGCTCCGACGTCATTTACAAGAGTAAGCGGATAAGTTCATACGCTACGATGTGCTGATATCAGCCGTATGGCACGTCAAATTTTTACTTACCATATTAAAGATTACGTTGAATTAGACATAGCTTATTATTGAGTGTACGGAGATCTAACCTCGCCGGCTACGTTGACATTTTATGTATTCAGTTAACAACTTTAATTTTATTCTGGACTTGTTATTGATTCAAACGTCGACAGGAAGACGAAGTCGCCGCGTCGGTCGGTTCGGAGCCACCCATATTAATACTCAATTATCCACCTATTGCTCTAGATGGAATTCTACGTTATATTTTCAAACCATATCTAGGTAAACTTTTGCTGCGACTATAACACGATGTATTTATCTCTATAGCGACCAGACAGCCAATTAAATGGCCTTCAAAAACTACACCAAATATATATATGAAAAATATATAAGGAAGAATTGTGGATATTATATCGTAATTCCAAAATTGAATTCTACTGATATTATAATGCGAAAGTTTGGGGGTGTTTGCTTGTGACTCAAGTACGCCGCAGGGCTGATCAGATTAAGCTTAATGGAATTCGGCACTGAGACGAATAATGTCACCGAAATACACAAATATAACGGTTTAGTGCTCTAACGAAACCAAAGGCAGACGAAACGCTTTCAGTATTTTTTTTGTGATGTCTCCTATCATCAGCTCCCAGCTTGCACCTATTGAAATGATGTGGTTATAGTGGCTACCTGTTAACTGACTAGTGACCAGCGACAGTAACTGTTGCCTGCTATGCCCGCCTTTATTGCTGTTTAGCACGCTAACACTTTTAGTGTAAAATATTCAATAGGTTGCTAGTGTTAATAATTCATAAATTCCAAACCACCGATGTTGTAGATTAATACGTTGGCTTTCTAATATGTTGTTTGTATGAATTAAATTATTTAATTCATTGAAAACTACACTATTTCAGAGTAACATAGGCACATAACTTGTATATACGCGGATGAAGACATGAGCAAAATCTAGTAATAAATAAAGCAAGGATCAAGAAGTTCAGATAATCGCAACGACTAATCATTTGTAGATCGACACCTAGCTGTGATAATTTTCGATTGTTAGGCTATACATATATGTATATATTTGCAATATTACACATCCTTTCAATTCACAGAGCAGTCGCTTTAAAACATAAATGAGATAGATAGATAGTTACATTTTTATTGCACAACAAGAGGATACATACATTGGAAACGTTTTATATTGTATTGTACAATTGGCGGTCTTATATATAGTACGCATAGTAGCGATCTCTTCCAGACAACCGATGAATGGATTAGAGAAAATTTTGATTCGAACAGTGGCTGGTAGTGTACGGTCGTTTTTTTTTATATTCCACTAAGATGGCTAACAAGCATACGGCCCCGCCTGATGGTAAGCGGTTACCGCAGCCTATGGACGCTTGCAACACCAGGGGTATCACTCGCGCGTTGCCGACCCTAATTTAAAATTTAAAATAAAGCCCCCATTGTTAACAATTACAATAGTACTCAAGTAGGCAGGAATATACCTAATACATTTAAAATATAAAAAAATTGAAATAAAGATATTATACCTAAAGGATAGAGTAGTGGAGGAAAGAGAAACTTGTGAGAATGACAATAGTTTAGTTGGTGTAAATAAGTCAAAGTAGGTGAGTGAGAAATAATGATTTTATTAATAACGTAATAAAAGTATGAGTGGTATGAAAACAGTTTCAGTTTTCAGACAATTGTTTACATCCTTTTAGGGCTTTATAAGGCATAGATTTAATACTTACCTAAATGACGAGACATTTCCTACACTAAAACTCAGGGTTACATTCATTAACCATGAATACCATTCCAAAAGTTCCATACCATCTTGAGTTTCATTGAAGGTTTTCCCAAACAATAGGTGGAGATACGATGAAAATTTTCAATTAAACAAAACAAAACGCTTTGGTAGGTATTGTGAGGTGCTTGGCAGCGGCGCGGAATGGCGTGGCGTGGCGGACGTCCGGCGCTCGGATGGCGGAATCGCGGGATACTGGCGACGCGACGTCAATGGAAAGTATTGCGCCTACTCCTATTACTTACACATCAGAGATGAAATGATTCTGAGACTCTTAGCTAGCGTGAAATGTCAGACAACGGTTATGGGACTAAGGCTAAAACGAGGTCCACAGCCTGATAGCAACAGGGAAGACACTCGATATCACCGTTTGTAAATTACTCCATCAATTGAATTTGCTTTGAAGGTACATAAATTAAAAAGTCATAGTACAATTCTAAGGTTAATCTTTACATATATATTCCATTTAGATTGTAATCTCTATTGATAACTGAACATCTGTTTTACTCTTCATAGCTACAATAGTTGACCTCGATATGTCTAGTAAAGCACCAGTATTGTATGAAACCGCTCAGGGACCCTTATTCAATCAGCACGATCATAAAACCTGGCATCTCGGTATTCAGCGGCCAACGACAAATGTACAATACGATACAAATCTCGTGACAGACACCCGACAAACGTACAGAGGTAACTCCCCTCGCTTCCTGCATCGTAAGTAACACACGTCCCGTTCGCCTTTACAAAGTTATCTACGTACCTCTCCCAGACCTCTTTGAGATTTTAATACGATAAGCATAAAGCTAAGAATCGCACAACAGATGTGTATGGTAATGTTAAATGCGAAATCGGGTGTTCGTACACTGAGCGTCAATCTAGCGAGAGGGAACGCTATTTCGGTCTGCGCAGAGTATACAAGCGGTCTTTGAAATTTTAATCGTTACATTCACCCTGCCCTGATGGCACACTAGAGACCGTATGTTACCATGTTCATCACGGAAGGCAACCGCATGAAAAAGATAAAAAAACTAAGCAACGCCAGACGTAACCACAGCGAGTCACAGTCAAACGTTACTTTGCTCTAAGCTTAGCTTAGCAAGATTTGGTTCAGGATAGAAGAGGAGTCATTTTAATTAAACACACACAACTTACATAGAATTTATATAACAAATATATTATCGTCGAAATGAAACAACACAGGTAATGTGCATCATTAGGACGAATAAAATTAGGCAACATAATTATCCGACCCGACATTAAACATGATACATATCACCCTTAATGTCACAAAACATCCGAATAACGAAACTCATTCAAGCGTAATTATCATAAAAATATCACGTCACGCCACATATAATGGGAAAATTGTCGGGATAAATTCAAGCCATGAACACGCGACTCCGATGAATGGACGGACAGCGCTAACACGCTTATACTCCTACTCTAAAATTCAAATCTTATTTACATTCACCCCCCGTGTGGTGTCTCCGAAAATGGGCCTCAACTAACATTGAATATACTCCTCTGTGGGACTATTTTCGGCACCCCTTTAGAACCGTTAAAATAGAATGGTGACCCCGAATATAAAATTCAATAAACTGGGGGTTAACCTATATTCCATATTTTGTGCTCGTCGTATACTATAATAATAACCGATAAAACGATTTTTATACCTTAACTTTCCATCGGTCATGCTCTTCTCGATTCTCGAAGCTATTCTAGTCATTATTCCGTATCGTTATAAGGATATCTATGTAAACTTATTCGCAATGTTTAAAGATTATTAAGAACAATGTGAATGCCAGTAGCAGCTCAACATGTCGGGACATTTCTCCAAATTTTGTTTCGTATGTATGTGCTCCCTAAAAAATAGTAAAAATGCCAGTAAGTATTGTAGATAAAAAACAGAACGCTATTAGCTCAGAGTAGATAATATACTGTGTCTATTATTATCTCCAGCTGTTTTACGGTAATTGAACAATGTAATCATAGAGCGGGCAGTCGATCATTCAAAACGCATATTGGAACATTTACGTTACGTTTGCGATCGTCTGCCATAAATCATAATTCAGAATCAGGCTCCTGGCAACATTCAATTCCACAGAACACGGTGCTCGTTGTGTGTCAATCATCTCGATATTGGAATTGGCTAATATAATGTTGGTAGCAAGAAACAATTTCGCAGTACGAATGTTGATGGTTGAAGTCATGCAGCGTAAAGATGATTAGTTTCTCCGCAACTTTTGCTTGACCTATAGTTACGCAATATGTAGGTATTTCTGCGAAGTAAAGAAAAATATGCGTACGTGACATCTGCAATTGGCGACCCTTTACAGGGCGCTAGCTTTCTTTTGGTTAAAGATTTGTGAGGTGAGAAGCGATTTAGTTTTCCTGTCAACCTACATATACAGTAAAAAAATGTATTACGAAAACGATTCTAATATGCAGTCATTGTTCTCAACTTATAGGCAGCTTTCTAGATGGAATACTTGAGAACCCCTTTTCTTCGTCGCGTCATTCATCAAGTAATATAAGGTTAAGTGAAGAACATGGCAACTCGAACATGTCTTCCGCGCCATCGCTCATCTTATTTCGACTAACATTACCAACTGAGCTGACTACTGCGAAATACGTTGTAGCTTGTAGTATTATTAATGATTCAAGTTTGCTAATTGTAAACTACACTTTTATTTCATCGACGATGTTAGCCATTACGCAACCCAACAACGAGTTGTAGGCAAGTTTTAATATATTCAATATAAACCTGACAAATCGTTCAACAAACTTACTCATCACCGTCAAAGATTATGGTAAATAGATTTACTTTACAATCCGAATATTATCAGATGATTTCAAAGCGGCCTTTAGGATTTACATAAATTAATTATAGACATTTATTAAACATCAACTCGTGAAGCGATTTGGGTATTTTAGATATCACAATAATAATTCCAATATGGCGAAAATTTTCCTATTAGGAATATTTATTTAACATTGGCAGAAAGTCGCTATTGGCGTCACGTTATGTGCTAAAATAAGCGAAAATAAACTTAAATCTAATTGCTCTAAGTTTGTAATTGCGTGGTTAAAATTTCAATTCTACAGTGGCTTTCCAATTTCATGTTTGTGTTAAGTGATCGGTCGTTATTGTTTAAAATAATTTCATCTTAGGGGAAGTATCGTCATTGAATTATTTTACTAAGGCCAAATACAAGATCTACTATAGTTGATTCTCTTCGACATACAGCCTTCATTTACATATATATAATATGTGTCAAAAACGCACCAATCCTTCATCATAATTAGTTCTTTTCAACACTAGACGTATAACTATTTTAATGCCAAAGAAACTATTTATAATACAAATACTCAATTAAATAAATATACACACAAGAATAGCGAAGTCATAATAAATTTATCAACAGACAATCCAGTCGCTAACTAGAGATGTGTTCTCAGCAGTAGGTCGTTAGTTGGCATTAGTCATAATTTCTATTGAACTGGAGTTTAATTAATAGTAACTATTGAAAATAGATGTTAGTGTAGACATGTGAAATAGTTCATGCCGCGTGTCTTAACCTATTTAAGTGACATACAGGTAGAGATTGTAGAGCAATTTTAATGTTGTTGTGGTAGCTGTTTAGAATCATAGGATAATCCTTTTAGTAGGTACTTAAACATTACAGAAGATGACAGCCAGTAACTGTTCTTCACTACCATCGTAAAGTTGCGTTACGTTGCGTAAGGTATCCAGAGCTGTTCGATTATCCATCAGTGACTATTTGCTACGCTTAACATGAGGTTGTAAAATTTGGCAAAGCACTAGTAATACACCTGGTATGAAACACGTGCACACTCTACGGGGATCGAAGTCTTATTTCAGGTTATATTCGGGAAGGTAAAAAACTATCTGAACATAAAAACGTACTTTATTAAAATCAACTGACGGCTTTAATAATTTAAATTAGTTCAAACGAATTGCGGGATTGTAAAATGAAAATATCATGAATCGTTAAAGTAAACAATGTTGAGTGTACCTCATTTCCCATATAAAGCTCAAGGCGGGCAGTGGTACACCACTGCTGGGCAAAGGTATTTTACTTTTGGGACACGCCTATTTAACATTATTTTAATACACTATAAATTATAAATCGTTCTTAATCAAACGCATAAGAAAAAACAGCATATTTAATTATGAGTCAAAAGCTCTTCACATGTTACACCCTTCAAAACCAGACAAAAAGACTTATTATCGCTTTCATTCCCCCATCGACACTATTCCATGCGTGCGAAAGAGAGGATGTACTCGTATGTAGATGATATTGTATAGCGCGGACACGACGAGTTAAATTCTATTTACTCGTCATCACTTCACGGCTCGATGGCAGGCTGTCATCAGCCGTCTCACTCGCTTCACACCCAATCACTATTTAAGGTGACGACACGACTGTACAACTAGCAGTGTTACAGTTTTTTTTTCACAGTATCGTTACTTTACTGGCGGTAATGTATTAAGCTCACATTAAGAAGACATGTGTATTTTTCAATTTACTTTGATAGATATGTCGATGTAGTTCGTAATTTATGATAAAATAACTAGTTGGGATTTTTTTTAAATGACATTTTCTTAAGTAATTTTAAGCACCGCGTGTACAACACACAGACCAACTATAAAGGGCAAAATTAATTCTTGGTTGTTTGACAGTCATACTATTAAGGTATCTGTGATCGCAGGGTGTTCTATTCTAATTATTTTTATTGATTGTAATCCTCTAAATATTCGATGTGTATAACTCATTAATAGCAAGTCCTACCGTCTTTGTCGATCAATCTCTACAATCTACCTATCGAAGGGTTCCTCGAAATTATCCTTCCTAACTACTAACAAACAATTAGTAAATTCTTGACCGCACTAAAGGTCGTAACTCAATACCTAACCAGTGACATCATGATTACCACGTTACTTATTACCGACGTTATTTACGGAATACAAAGAGTTACTGAGTCATTCATCAACTAACCTACTATTATCCTTCCATAGCACGCAATCGCTAATGACGATGACAAAAAGCTATTAAATCTTAATAATGTTGGTAGAAGCAAAAGACAATTTTACTATGTTACATGAACATATGAAACTTCATACCTACTTCTAGGCCTAAAGTAACGATGACATTGAATAAAATCTCCCGCAAGATTTGGTTTCGTTTGACTTTAAGCTAAGTACCTAAATATTCTGTGTCACAGCGATCTGTCAACTTATTGATAAAGACTTACCAGATAATTAAGATTATAATAAATAGTCAGTGATTTAAAACAAGTTCTGTTTATTCTTGGCCCGGCAAATAATAACCTTGAAGGAAGTAATGAACGCAAAGATATCGCACAGACGGATCGAGCACGCTATGCCGCATCCAACTGGAGTTTTTTTTTGCCCTAGCGATAAAATAATTTTATCTAATAATAAGCCCCTCAGTGCCCTCGATAGAATAATCATCTGATAATTATCTGCGGTTAGCGAGGAACTTAACAATACAATTATGAATGCGTTTACAAGCGAACGAAATATTTAACACCCTCACAAAATATGAATTAAATATTATTGCTCATAGATTCAGAAGATGAATATCTAAAAAATCGCTAGTAGTTAAAACCATCTTTTTGGGTTTATCTGTAATTCTCATGTCTTGACAAACATTGAATAAAGCGATGGTGGAGTTATATCATTTAATTCCACAAAGCTTTTCCGAATTAATAATTATATTGCATGGGTGGCCCGTTTCGGTACGCTCCAAACAGGAATTATGATAAGTTTGACGCGTCTTTAAATTTTAAAGGATAATTGTTGAACATTGACATTATTCGATGCAATGCGGCCAATGAGGTATTATAGTGGATTTGTTGAAAAACGCGTTATTAAACGCTCTTCGCCGTACCAGAGTTATTACCGATGCGTTCCGAAGCGCGTTCACCTGCGATCGAGGTGAAGGTCACGCGCCGCATGAACCGTCCGAAAGCAAATGTCAATGTAAATATTGTAGGTATTCCCGCCATGCCGCCATGTTGGATTTCAACTTGACCGGTTTTAGGATGGGTCCCAGAATTAAATAGCAACGGAATGTCGACTTCAATGGGTTTTTGTGATTGTCACGCGGCGGCCTCGCTTAAATCAACAAATACGTACCCATCTTCAACATTATGATCATAAAATCTTGTTATTTTTATCACGACTTTGCGAATTAGATTATATAGCGACTTTGTCTATGTCAGCTAGATGCTAACAGAAAAAATACGCGAGCATGTGCAAATATTCTTCAATAAGAGAGATCAGAGAGTTGGAGAAAATCATTCGTACACAACATAGGCATGTTAATGCATGAAATTATGGCTCCAAGCTTTGCTCCAACAATGGTAGATCCTTATTAGTAATACATCAACTTTTAGCAACTGCAAAGAGTGCAAATACAGAACCAACTCCACAAAAAACAAAATTGAAGTTCGCTTATGCTCTACCGAACATTAATTACGAAGAAAAGAATTAAACTTTTCAGGGCTTACAGTTCACGTTAGAAAAATAGAAGTAGATGAAATAAGACTGAAGATGGAAGACCCGATAATGTTACAGTATTGAACAACGATGTTTTAATTGGAGGTTTAGTTTGGTTTTGAAATTTAAATAATTTGTACTAAATCTTAACTCATATGAAGTTTTTTTCGTCATCCTTATTGAAGAAAGGACGCGTGGTATAAAAATATATGCAAAAACAACGTCAAATAAGAAGCTTAAACATTACTTAACATTAATGAATGAACAATCTATTTGAACATGTCCGGGTATGTTTCGCATGGAATAAAAATCAGCATTTTTTTGGTCCGGCCTGCTAGATCGCATAACAACGCGCTGGGGTGTTTCCAATCGCTTTTTTGTTAATTGTATAGCTAATCTGTCTTAAAGCAGCAAATGTTGAATAACTTCCAACTTATACTCTCTGTGCTATGCGTTCCTACCTTAATAAGTAGCTAACCGGAGTAATACTAAGTACTCCGCATAGAAACTGCTTTGTAAAGTTATATGTATAGGCTTTACTTTATATACATATAGTATGTAGTAGTAACCTTATAGATAGACCTCAGATGATATACCTACTCAAATAATCTTGACTGGTGTTCATCATTTCATGCAAGGTTGGATAACATACCACAAGCGTAAACAGAGGGGTAGGGCGTAATGAAAGTAAATAGCCTTCCGATACTTTCCTTTGTCCGAAGGCTATAATTGCATGAGACTGGCAAATAGCACTACTTATATGTTGTCTTCTTTATAACTATAATAATAATGTTCGGACATTATCACACAGCGCCATCTGGCCCCAAACTAAGCAAAGCTAGAAGCTAATGAGAACCAACAGCTGAAACAATCATTTTTTTTTTAAATACATACCAAACGGCGAACACCCAGACGCAAGGCATACAAATTAGACACATAAATGTTTGCCCCGGCGGGAATCGAACCCATGACCCCTAGCGTAGCAGTCAGGTATACTAACCACTAGACCAGAGGTCTCGTCCGTCTTTCTGTGGTAAGTGAGGTTTTCAGAGGTCTCCGAGCATACAGTATGCAGGAAGTAATATACTAATTGCCCTCTCAACAGTAAGGTAACACATTAGTGATACCCACGTGTAGGCATTACCATCATCTAGGTTTAGGCCACAATAGCCGCTTACCATCAAATGGGCCGTACGCTTGATACCCACGTTCATCGTTCTGCTCGCATTAGCGCGGAAAAACTGTATTAATTGAAGTGACATACATATAGGACAGTTTGGTATGAATGTAGTTTGATAACGCCGGAGTGAGGACAGAGCGCCGTGCTACTAACGAGGGGAAAAGTGCCTATTTCCGAGGCGTAATGACGTCGTGGCCCTAGCGAGCCAAACACGCCGTCTGAATAGAATTCTAGGTAATATTTAGACAGCCTCTAGACACACAATGTCCCACGATAAACATGCGCTTACACGAGCTTATATATATATTTTAATAGCCATAAAATATATTTTAATTTCAATACAAGCTAGTTTGAATACGTAAATGTTCTTACGTGTCCCCCACATGTAGAATGCTCCCTACACTAATATAATAAAACTGAATTGTCAGTCTGTGCATCCGCTTATACTTGCGTTTGATAGAATAAAGAGCGGTAAGGGCACCATTGTGTGAAGTTCAGTGACCGTTTGACGTTTCCGGATTTGATTTGGTCAAACCTTCTTGAACCTTGGGTAACGTAACGTAATATTATTATTTTGTTATATTACGAAATGTTTTCCTTTTTATATAACGTAAGTAGTATTTTGTTTTAAATTTATTTTTACAAGGCCTGCAGCTTTGCCAGCAGTTTGGACTATTCATAATAGTTTACGAAATAATAATTATTTACCGATTTATAGAAATGCATTGTCAATTCTTTTACAGTGGCATTCAGATCCCAAGGTCTCATAACTTTACTCATAACTCTTTTAATATTTAACTGCTCATTCTTCGTACATAGGATAAGCATTACTATTAATGAATCGAAATAAAAACCCCTTTAAGAGCCCACATATTTTCAATTTATTCACAACTGACATAAAAAACTAAAACAAAAACCAATCGTACAAAAAATATAAAAAAGTAAATATTTAAATATAAAGGAGGTTCGTCAACATGCTCCCCTTTTTTTTTTACAAATACATATTAAATTTTATGAGACACGTGCTTCTTTCTTGGACCCTCAGCACCTATCTTTCTTCCAACATCTGCGTCGATGAAAGTCCCTGTGAAGCCGTCTTCTAATAGGGCGTAAATATCTACCCTGCCGGCAGGCCCACAGACTGTTATTGGCATTATTTTCAAAAACGGTCGAAGAAAGGACGAAGCACGGAGAGAAGTCACAGCAGGAGTTGAGATGGTGGCAACAGTGGCTTCTACCGCAATTGCAGGTTTTAACTCCGGCGGGGATGTCACCGATAATAATGTTGACGGCATTGACGCCTTACCAATCTCCTGGTCAGACAATTCGTCGCAGTCATCCTTCTGCCTGGTCCTCGCCAGGCTCTTCATTGCTTCAGTGCATTGAGTACTATCAGAGTTTTTATTGAAGGTATAGTTAAAATCATAGTCGTCACGAGTGCCTCCGCATATATGTGCAGTGATTTCGATGTTCGGCTCAATTGTGCACCCGACCTCTGGGGCACCGCGCTGCGACAGCTGCGGCACCGGCAGGGGCAACTGCACCTCGGCAAGGGGGGAAAACTGGTCCTCCCTTTGGCCTGAGGTGTGGCCATTCATCTCTAACCTTGAAGTGCGGCTGGCGGTGCGACTAGCGCGACTACCGCGACTGGAGCGGACTTCTAACTCGGCTATTTCGGCCCGAAGTTCGGCCTCTGCAGCTGCTCGCTCTGCGGCAGCCACACGCTCGCGTTCCTCTCGCTGTGCTTGTATTTGAGCCATCTCAATTTCAGCTATGCGTCGTGCGTGTTTGGCTTCCAACGCAAGTCGCCGAGCTACCACGGACGATCTCAACGTCGAGGCCACTGAACTTTTCATGTTGAAAATATTAAAAGTTTAATTAAATAAAGGTTAAGAACGTGGTTTCTTATCAATTCTGACACCAAATATTAATGAATCGGAATAAAACCCCTTTAAGAGCCCACATATTTTCAATTTATTCACAACTGACATAAAAAACTAAAACAAAAACCAATCGTACAAAAAATATAAAAAAGTAAATATTTAAATATAAAGGAGGTTCGTCAACAATTACCTATCACAAGAGTTCATTGATAAGAGGGTATATCCTCAAAGTTTTAATTGGCTCCAAAATTCAAGTATCCTTTATTAAATTTGTCAGGAAAACAAACAGTCAAAACCAGAGGATTAGTCTGGTGCGGACCTCTGTCAATGTCCAGAGATTTATTTAAAAAGTTTCCTTAACTCGATACAGGGTATGGGTAGGTATAAGCAAAAAGGTTGGGATCAAGGAACAATTAGTAGCAAAAAAATATGATGGTCATGTGCAATTAAGTTAAATCAGAGCAAAGTTGGGAACATTCCCAACTTTGCTATATTTGCTATACCTAAGGTAGATGTAGAAGCAATACAGGAATACCTACTTCCAAGTAAATTATCCGTTTATTTTATATGTATATGGGCTCTATCAACTAGAGAACAGACCCCTACAATGATTATACCTCCCAGGGTACACCCTGGGATGGTAGGTAGGGTCTTGGTAATACAGCTACAGCTGTATTACCAAGATTCGAGCAGTTCAGTCTAGCACTCGAATATTTATACTGTATTAGGCGTTTTACCAATCAACCTCTCTCGTTATATTCAGTAATATTGAGAAATACAAAAGACAACATGAAAGCTGATCAGACCACTTTGAGCAGCAGAAACAGAGCGAAATTTCAACAACCTGCGGTTTTTTCAGCGCTATTTTCAGTTATGCCAAAATCACCAACTTTCTTCGTAGTCTCCTGTCAATGTCAGACTTAGATTAATGCATCTAAACTAAAACAAAGCTCATTGAACGAAATTTCTTACTCACAAATGAAATGCGGGGAAAAATTCTAATAAATACGCTGCCGAAACCTTACGTTTACCTTAATTCCCTTCAAAGTATTTGACGTTAATTTCTGTTACGCAGAATGTTATTAATGCCTTTTAAGTAAATATTCCTTCAAAATAACAAACCAAAGAAGGTAACATTCAATATTAAATACGGCAGCTATATAGGTACAAATTAGCCCAAAAAACTGGCGTTATCGATGAAGATCTAGTTTATGCCAGCACACATACTATATAATATATTTCACTTATGGTTTGGTCAAACTGTACAATTTGACAAATGCTAACGACAAATAAAGGGGCTTTTTACTAATTAATTAGTCTAAATATTATGGTTACCAGATCAGGAAATCGTCAAACGAACCACAACTTCCTCAGAATGTTTCGAGGAGTACGAAGGCCCTTGACCCGCCAACTTCCCTCGAACTACAAGGAGCAAGGACCGAGGGTAATAAATTTGTACAAACTTTTAAGTTACCTTTCAAATTACTTATAAACTTGGAGTCGCTAGACAGATTGGATCAAACTCCTTTATCCCATTTGATAGATGACTGGACAAAAACATTCAATGCCCACAATATTTAAATAAGGGCACTTTCAAGTTTCAAGGCAAATAAATGGCTCTCAAAAACGAAGTGCTTTTTAGTAGATTTTTACATCTAAAAAAGCTATGATATAAATACCTTTACAATATAGGCATATTGCTTTGGTATCTAGAGAAATCAGAACAATTGTAAAAAAAACAAAGTCTTTGTAATAAGAACATCACAATTGTAGGAAAATTTGGTCACCATATTCTGGATGTATAACTACAATGGTGAAGTTACTGTGGCCTGCTTCGCGTGTTGAAAATCCCTATTTAAGAGGAATCACTGTGCTAATAGCGGAACCATAGTACTATTATTTATTCCGTGGCAGGACGTACGAGTTCCGCCAAACCACGCCACGCCGGCTAGCTCTTGAAAGATGAAAGTAATTTCTGTCTTCTGTAAGTAAAAGGCACTGTTGCAGTCAGATAACCTCACCATCATATATTAAAGGCCTAGGCTCTTGTCGGTAGAGCAATCGCCAAGCCGTTCTATCATTCGCCATCTCTTTGAACTTGTACAACATAACGTTAGCCTTTATCTTTGTCTGCTGGAAGTAATTTATCCTTGGTCTCCCTCTACCACGCTTACCCTCAATATTTCCTTTTCTGATATTCCATATAAATGTGTCATGTTGCCCCTCCGATTTTAAATCACACTGCTCTCTTCAAAACGTGTTATGTTATCGCTTTAAAACTAGACCCATGTTTTTAGTGTGGCTGATAAAACCAAAGTCAGCAAGAACACTAATGGATTTGTTCAAAATCAACGCAACAACCAGACTATTAGTATGCCGAGAGCGCACACAGGAACACTCAGCAGGAAAGCGGGAAACAGAACGATTCGAATAAATATACCCCGAGAAGACATACTCAAATAAAATTATGTCTGGCTTGAAATAAGTCGGTAGAACATCTATCTTGTAGAGGCTTATCATCAATATCGAATGAATAAGGTTGAGTTGATTTTTTGTGACTAACCTAAAAGGGTGTCTTAAGTACAGAATCCCGCAAACATTATCGTGAAGGCACGGACCCTTCCCTAAGGTGAGCTCTTTTATATGCCCATCAAATCTTACGAGTACAATAAAACACGATTGTTTTCCATTAACATTGCCGTCCACCGGACTACGGTAAGTAAAAAAAATTACCTACCCGTTGGTTGTCGCTTTCCTTTTTTTTTTGCCATAGAATAATGTCATCATTAAAAAGAATAGATGATTGGAAGTCGATGGAGGAAAACTGACGAGGGCTAAATTATTACATGTAATTTATAATGACGTAAGCTTTACACATACCTACACTAAAAGAGACCAACGCCATAACATCATCAAATTGAAGGAGAGCGGTAAACCTAGTCAGTTCGGTTCAGACTACTAACAGGGATGCCACCCGCACATTGCCGACCTTACCTTGGAACTATTTTTGTCACCGCACACAACACTATTGAGCTTCATTCAGCTATCAAAAGTATATCTGCTGGGAGCGAAAATTTTATTTCACTTAAACCGTAACAAATTCATCGACAATGCTCCCGTTGACGTCGTGGGTCGGGGCGAGTGAACAGAAAACAAATGAAATGCGATCACAGCAACAACGCAACAATAAACTGAGAAAAGATCTCCTTTACTTTAGTTGAAAGTAATATTGAACTCATCTCATGCGTTTCATAAGTACTGTATAACTAAGTAAATCTTTTTGTTACCTTTCACCGCTTAATTTGCACAAAATTATCCGTAATCATTCACGTTCGTAGGAATCATACAAACAATCTTACCCTCGTAAATTCTTCTGGCATCAGCATTGCTTGTTTTAGTATAAACACAATATACGTCACATTCGACGAGAACAGAATTTCAATTACACCTACGTATTTATAAAGGATTATCGCTTCAGATTCTCGAGCAGCTAATCAAATTACGTACATTTATGTCAAATACGTTATTGTATAAATCAAATATGGTCCAAATTCTAGCATCTGAGATTCGCTATACTAGTCTTATTTTATTATTTTCGAGACCTTGCGACAGATTATAAGATATAATGTTTATTACACTACCTACAAATCTAGATTTATTATACGTTGAGCGTCTTCTTTCAGGAATTTCCCCGGGAGAGCAATGCACGCTTCTTAAAATGAGTGTCATATATTCCCTGAAGGGATTTCAGAAGAAGCGCCATTGTAGAAATTTATTTAACTGAAGGAAGCTCAACGCCAGCAACGAGTATGCTTAAAGTTAATCATGTGATGGATTACCATCTTGTCATTAGACACGATTATATCCAATAATTGGAAGTAATTTGTATAATTGTATGTGTATTACTCCCTTATTAGATTCTAAAATAAAAAGTGCCTTCTCAGTAAAATTCAAAACATTCCACAACCGTTTTTACATATTCATCGCGTTGTCAGGCTGCGTTTGAGACGCGACGCCTGTTTCCATTTGAATAACAAATGGCTGACATGTTCGTAGTGGTTCCAGATTTCTTCAGTACGTAATTCAGAAAACAATAGTCTTCCCATGTGATCCCTGAGAAATAAATAACCTCAGAAGAAGCTAACCACTCTGACTGAAGACGCACACGAAGGCTGTTGACCTTGCAACGAGGTTGCGAAGTTTGTTTAAGATTCTTAGACGTGGGAAAAGCAATAATGAACAAGGTTACAAAATACCAAGGCCAGAATTAGATTAATAGTTAATGATTAGTGGTAGAAACATACATGCAAATATAGAAGAAAGTAACTCATTAAAAAATATTTATTTAAAATAACAGAACATTATTGGCTCTAATTAAGAATTACCTTGTAGCTTAGAGGTGCAAAGAACTAAAAAGTTGATTGATTTTATTATAGTACTAATGCAGCTGCAAGTATCGTAGGTACCTAAGTTACAGACTAGACAAACATCATGGAGGTCATCGGTCTAATGGCAATACACTTAGTCATTACGTCATCAGTCGCCAGACGCGCCAGTACGCCTCTCGAATAATAATGATCGGACACTACCGAGAACGATAATTAAATTTTCCACACGCGTTACTCAACAAACCAAAACTAATTCGGAAGGTTCCCGAACTCAGTGTAACATCAGTGTTCTAAATATAAGTATTTTCGTCTTCTCTGTGATTGAAGTTAGTTCTTATTTGACTTCAAAACTCATATAAGATTTCAGTATCTTTTAAGACGATAAAATAAGTAGCTTCAATTCTTTATACACTCCAGCAGCATAGTTTGTGCAACGCAATATTCGCTGTTAAGTGATGAAAGCGCATTTACACCAACGCTGAATAAGGAAAACTTCGGATACGAATACATATACCGCTATCGAACTGGAGCAAACCTGAGGCCGTCAATCCTCAGGACGCCGATTAATTTCCTTGTTACTGCCGAACTAAGTTATAACCGAACTAAGAAACCACCGGGACAAATTAAAGGAGTTTCCGGCAGTATTTTTATACAAATTGGCATCAGATGGTAAAGTGAAACTGATCTGGACGATCGTAAGGACTAGTCGACCGTGTGCTCTAAGTTGGGCGATGAAGTTGTCAGTTGAATTTAGCAAAGCTTTAATATTATTTGTTTAGTTTCTTTCACGGTAAGAAGTAATACTGATAAATTTTTATTCTTTTGTCGTCCTTAATTATTATCGTCATTTCCTTTCAAAATTATTGCATAATCCAGATTCCTTGTGTGGTTTCAAAGGTACTTACAAGTCGTGTCGTGGCGCACGAGGCTTTATCATTTTGCAACATTAACCCGGTGATGAGACGGAAAATTGCTCATTTGTCTACCGCGACATTTGCAAAAGTGCTCCACAGATTATTTTGGGTTTCACAAACCCATAGCAACCATAACTGCTGGTTGAATCAGACATTCGTTTCGCAACTACAAAGTAAATTGTGACAATATTCATGCCTAGCTTCACATGATAATGATGTAGAAGCACGCACTCTGTCCTAAACAGAAAGTTCGACTAATTTAGATACAAATACTACGTCAGGAACGTTATGATTACTTTTTAAATAATCTGCTTACTTATACCATTATAATATAACTCTTGGTTAAACATAAACACAAACAAAACAAAAATGATAAAGGCTACTCTCGGTACAACTCGTCAACTTAAAGTAAATCCCGAGTCCCGACACTTATAGAAGCCTTTTAAGGACCAGAGGTTTTCTGCCATCTTATCCACGTGGAGAGTAGTGACGTCACAATACCCCGGGGCGCTCGTCCTGAAAAAAGTTAATTGCCGAGGCAGGGGCCTATCACGTTCTGCAGCCAGCATTCTACTACCAACACAATATAAAACTCAACCTTAGATCCCTGACAATACAACACACTTTCAAACAATTTTTTTCAGTAAATAATTTATTTTAAATGAACTTTAGACCTCCAGGCATGACGGCCTTGCTAACGATTTGAGAATGGATCTATGACAGGAAACGGTAGCTGATTATAACAAAGGGAGAGCGTTACAAATAGTAGAAAATAGTTTTGTAAAAAGGCATGCACGGTGATGTATGTTTTCAAAATTAATAGTGAGGTGTCATTCAGTAGTTGACAAAGTGTGTTCTGAAATCATATGCCAAATATCAATTTTGAATTTCTGGTAACCGAATGAAACAGAAAGATACAATAACAATCGCAATGCCTATAATTCTGGCCTGATTGTTGTAGCTAATTTCAATATAGATTTTTAAACCAATCCCCATCGTGTAATTTCATCATAATTCGCCTCTAAATGCTATGTTACCCTTGATAAGAACAAACACTACTAGAACTAATACAATTAGACAATGTATTTTAGTAAATTGTGTTTAATTCTAATTTTAGTAACAGCAACTAACAACAATAAAATTGCAGCTTCGCTATATAATTTATTGCAAAATAGCTTTTTTTTATACTTGTAATCCAGTTTTAGTTATATTTTACATCTAATAATTGCACGATTTTATGTGTCTGAAGTTTGGAGACTCAATAGAAATTGTGTGATATTTACCAGTGGCTGGTTCGCAAATACCGTACATCGTAAGCCCAAATCAACTTAAATTTAGTTTTTTCATTAGTTAAGTAGGAAACAAGAGGCGCAGCAAGTCAATTTCTCTACAAAACTACCAACAACTAATAGGTTACATATAAAACGATCCGAAAATGCCTCTAAGAAAGGCTACACTACACAGTGGCAAATAAAATACAACCTAAATGCAATTAGTATAGGATTCGATGTTGCTCAAGCGTGTAACCAATAAAGGGAAGGAAAGACGCAACAGATCCCCACGAATATGTTCGCAGGCTCACTCCGAGTTACTAACACTCGCAATTCATTTTGTGAACTGAATATATTAAGCCTTGATAATAGACAAAGCACCTTTCGCCCTCCGAATAAGGCTGAATATCAATTTGGAGTGTGGGCCGAAGTCATAGAAATGTACGAGAATTTTCTCACTCGTTTCAAGGGATTTTCACTTCACTGTACATGTATAAAATAGTCTAAAATCGTGTGAGCTTAGAATATATTTTTGCAAATCCCAAATCGTGATCATATGGCAAGGCAAACGATAAATATGTTCGGTGTATTGAAATCTTATACTGTCATAAGAAGTCGTAAATTGATCCGAAGAACGTAAGTAACTTTATTGGTTAAACTTTTATAACTTATGAGAGTGGGTAGATAGATGCTCTAGAGGCTTTCGGTAGTGAAGTTCCTAGTTAGAGCATGTCCTTTAGGAAAACATATATCTAGTATTATTAAATTTATATGTTATTTTAATAATGCTTGGCCATTATCACACAGCGCCATCTGGCCCCAAACTAAGCAAAGCTTGTACTATGAGAACCAGTAGCTGATATAATACTAATATACTTTTTTTTTTAAATACATACTTATAATACATACCAAACACCCAGACGCAAGGCAAACATATTTGTCACATAAATGTTTGCCCCGGCGGGAATCGAACCCGCAACCTCTAGCACAGCAGTCAGGTATACTAACCACTAGACCAGCGGTCTCGTCAATATATAAAATGTATGTGTATTACATACTAGAGGCCCGCCCCGGCTTCGCACGGATAGACATTAGTTTCGGAGCATAGACATTTATCAAATATTTTGTCTACCCGTGCGAAGCCGGGGCGGGAAGCTAGTATAATATATAGCCTATATTACTCAGTGATCATTAAGCTTTCTAACGGTGAATTTTTTTTTTAAATCGGTCCAGTAGTTTCGGAGCCTATTCAATACAAACCCACAAAATTACAAAAATACAAATCTTTCCTCTTTATAATATTAGTGTAGATATTGTAGATGTAGATGTAGATAGTGTAGAAGTGTAGATGTAGATGTGTAGAAGTGTAGATAACATTTCTTAGTAAGTAAGCTTTTGCCAAGAATTGGCTAAGGCAAATGCAATTCAATCAGCAATTTTATGTTCTCCATTCAGTTCTTATTTTATCATCGGTAGCGCTCTCGCTACCTCACATACGTCAATACATTTATGACTTTCGAATTTATTGGGCTAGCTTCTTACTTAGCAAGAAACTATTCTCGTTTTGCCTATGAAACAGTGCAATTTGGAAATAAAAAGCTTTAATTCCTCAAGATGTGAAATATAATTCATTCGCGAGTGCCCAAAAATTATCGTCACACCCGGCCTAAATATCAATAACTATTGTTTATGTATGTGTGATAGAAGAAATAGAACTTCTTACAGCGCTTCATATACATGATTATACATAAGTATTGTTTTAATTAAGGTTGTGGTACCAGTGAAAAATATTTAAGCATGTACTTACGACACGCCCGGCTTCGTACGGGTTTACACAAAACCTACATAAATTACCTTCCTCAAGATTTACACTGTTTATTAGTGAAAACGGCATTAAATACCGTTGCGTTTAAAAAATCTAAGCGCTCAAACGGCAGGAAGCAACTTTGTTTATCCTATGTAAAGATGTGGTTAATATGCTGCACTTAACTGCAGCTACTTTATTGTATAACACTGTACTGTACACTAAAGTCTTTTAAAGTGTGCTGTATAATATTGTTAAAATAAATGATTTGCAAGTCAAGATTAAAAATAGCACTTTATGCCTTTATACCTACCCCGAAAGGGATATAGCGTGACGTTCTGTCTGTATATATTATATATGTCAAGAATTCTTTTGGTCACCACAGTCAACGCGTGTTTTATGTACCCATAACCATTACGACAAAATTGATTTCAATTTTATGGTTTCTGCTCCCCTGAATCCAATCATTGTTATCGCTTTTGTGAGCTATTAAATTATAATGAATATGTACGCGATTAAAACGCATGAACCAAAAATAATAATAACAAAGTTCGCTGTAGTTTTTTTTTAAAATTATGAATGATAATTTTTAACGCAATGAGATGTTCGAACGGATTTAAATATTACGAATGGCATAATTACTTCGATTAGTCTCGTGTCTAGTTAGCTCACTCACTGCGCCAAGAGGCCAATCGGACCAAAAAAAAAAAAAAAAAAATAGGAGTTTAGTTTTAGAGCTCCTCGATGAGGCGGTAAAGAGACCATAGTTTGCTTCCGTTGCTTGTCTTGAGGCCAAAGAAACTTTATTTTGATTGCCACCTTCCGTAATATAAAAAACGTGTTTAAGTTTAGTGCGAGTCGGACTCGCGCATCGAGGGTCAATACACACTTGTAGGTAAGATAAAAAGTAGGCCAACTTTAAATGAAGTCATTTAAGGACTTCATTTAAAGTTTTTCACAGACAGATAAATTATTTATTTATTTGTCGGTGACGCTGGAGAGCGCGGTTCAGGAATACCTAATGTAAACGTGTAATTTTTATAAGTTTGTTATAGTAAATTCGCATTTTTTTTACTAGGCTACATATTATTTACGGTTTTCAAAATTTCCTTTACTTGTGCTGTAAGACACTACTTGCAAAATGATTCTAAGTCATCGGGAAATACCCTATAGGTTTTGATTCCGGTCATATTATCTTTTCTTCATATTGACTTACAGGTTTGATATTTTCACAGCTGAAAGAGACCATGGACCCTGGTATTTAAACTTAATTTCAACTTTATAGCTCCACGCATTCCTGTAAAAAAAAGGTTGACAGACAGACAGACAGAAGTAATATAAGGGTTCCTTTTAAGGTACGGAACCCCAAAAATCTTCCCAAACTCAGTTCTTATTGTAAGTTACCTTGATCCTCAGTTCAGTGTAATCTAATGTCAAGGGATACATTATCAATCACCGCGGCGGCATGTTCAGCCAGCCGGCTCCTGACCCGAGCGCATGTGGATCTATGCCAGGAGGCAATCTCTAGACCTACGCATATATCACACGAGTTGCGACAATTTATATTATTCTCGAAAAAAAAATGAAGTCTACAGATATAAGAAATGTAACCTGAAATTATGAAAAGATTGTAACTTTTTTTACACTACGACCATACGGCCCGCCTGATGGTAAGCGGTAATCTTACCTTAATTTTCGTTGTAATAACAATCAGTTTTTTAATTCTCTAATATCGTTTAGTAGGTATGTGTGTGAAAGGGTCATGCATGAAGTCATAATACACTGAACACGAGAAGCCTTGAAACCTATCTCCGTAGCGTGATAAAATCGATTGCTTACAAGAGATTCAACTTAGATTAAGAGGATTACATCGCCAGCTTTATCACTACATGAGAGGAATATCTCCAGATAACGTATAGTCGTACAATATTCACACATCTGGTGGTATGAGGCCTGTTTATAAGGCCAATGTATTTTGTATTTTACTTAAAAATAGTGTTTCAACATTAGATTTATTTCCATACCGAATCCAAGTGAATAATCTTGAGAAAAGAAAGAAACCATAGCGCGAAGAACTGCGCTCCAAAACATATTTTAAATATAATCACCAAAGTAATGTACCTATTTCAAAATTATACAGAAAATATTTAATTAATCTTCATTGGTAATAGAAAACAGGAAGTTAAAATAATATCGAGGAATCGAATTTGATGCAGAAGCTTATAATTATGTAGTGCTGCCCTCATGCAAATTTCACTATACTTTAACATAATGGAACCGAATAACAAAAGGTACGATAAATACGAGAAAAACCTTTTTTGAATAATCGAACTAGAGAAAAAAAAATGCTAGTATTTACGGCCAGCGACATTGTTTCATACATTTTTTTGACGTATACCTTATCATGGAACTTAACGAATCTTTAAATCTCCGCATTTCCAATTTAAATTCAAACACTTAAAATTGTAATAAACAAAACCACTTCCTTTAATTTTAATTAAAAATTCACAACAAACCGAAGATCCCAGTTATCAACAATTTTTTTATCACTTTAATTTGCGAAGAGGAAAATAATGACATGACAGAGCGATTAGAGTGCCCTTGTGGTCTGATTGCCATCTCAAGGGTGTACCAGCCCCAAACAATCTGTTAGGGATGTCACTCAAGCATTTGATATGCGCTTCCGTCGGTAATTAAGTTACTGGGACGACAACCGCGATGGATACAATAGTATGATGTTTCTTAAGTTGCAGACAAGACAACGTGAAACGTGAGACCATCGTAATTCATATAATCTAAGCTAACACAATTTAAATATTTAAATGCATGATTTAAAAATACTATGGAACAAGTTTAGTGAAATTGAAATTAAAATCGAATTTACAGTTTTTCAGTGATATAAAAATTCAAATATGGAAAATAATGACACGTTGTAAACATCACAGATTATATCAAAACATACAACGACGTAGACACAGTATATCTTAATATAACATTGTAAAGAGCCCCTTTACTTTTAGTACTTTTTCCCTCTTGGGCGTATTCGAGTGACCAAATTCTTGAGCATCATTCGAGTCTCTCATCAACTCGATAAAAAGCTCCGCGCCTCTACAATATTATTATTAACATGGAAAACCATTCGATACAATGGTACAGTATCGATTCAGTCATCACAGGCAGTTGTCGCATCCGACCTAGTCTTGTCAGACGCCACATTCATATAACAATAAACCCGCTTTCTATTAAATCAGCGAAGCAACGAGACATTTGAAACTAAGGCGTTTACTAGAACATACTGGGTTCCTGGCAGTAATTGCAGAGCACAAGTTGAATGCTATTTTGTGCCAAGTTTTACTGTCATCGGGTGCAATATTCGCGTATAGACTGAGATGGGTATCGAATTGTACTATTTTACATTTATTCGTATTCTGGCAAGGCCC
This sequence comes from Falcaria lacertinaria, assembly GCA_951449985.1. Taxonomy (NCBI): domain Eukaryota; kingdom Metazoa; phylum Arthropoda; class Insecta; order Lepidoptera; family Drepanidae; genus Falcaria; species Falcaria lacertinaria. The sequence continues at coordinate 3,941,736 of OX602113.1, read as the reverse complement.
CCGCAATTAATTTCAAGACTAATAAAAGGGATATGCTGTAGGGCCACGTTCAGAATACCGGTGAAGTCAATCAACGTTCGATTATTTATCTATTGTTCTACCCAAGAATCCCAAATTAACCTAATTAGTACCCTGATTAGATTTTTGTTGAAATACATTTTAATCCTTTAACGAACCTGACCTCTTTTGTCACTATGTATATATAAAACAATATATCCAGTCCCTATCGATACCTACGCAGAATATTACCCTTGGAGCGCTGGTAATGACAACGCTAGACTGAATATAAGAGTATATAGATTACTTATAGTCCACGTTTTATACTCGTGCTTTTCAGTTTGAATACATCACGAGCATCTAAGGTTCTCAGACAACAATAATTCTCCTGACCTGTTTAGATTTTCGGCGGTATGTGTGTGAAATTTTATCTTGTCTGAACTTTTATCGCTCTGCTTAACACTATTTTGTATAACTCTTGTGCAACGTGTTTTTTTACCTAATTGCCTTCCTTTATAGTTTATAACATTCTCACAAAATTTATCTAGCAGGTAAGATATGTCAGGAAATCATATATTTGGATCTGGTATCCCACCCCTAAGTGCATCTGAATCGGTCGGCAACTTTGCTTACATATGGTTAAAGCCTACCAAGTATATTTTAGGTAAAGCCAATTATGTACTTCGGTAAGTTTCGTTTACCAATCAATACTTATAAGTAAGCCAATTAGGAACTTGATACGTGTTCTTTAGGTGCCGTAGACGAAGATTATACAATACCTGACTTATTAATTTAACAGCAAATAAATAATTAAAGCAAACATTTCGTTGTAAGTTTACGACCGACGCAGGTACATCTATCACAGATTTACCATCGGGACCTAGATGTTTTGAAGCTGCTCAAAGCGATACAGTTATTAAACTTTAGGTCAAAAACGATCCAATAATCCCGAGTACATGTTTCTGAAATATCCTTAAATTCTCCCGCAGCTATTTAAAGCTTATTAAAAGTAAGTAACATTTTAGTAATTAATTGTCTTTGATTTTATTTGGCACAATTTAATTGGAAATAAAGGTATAATAAGTATTTCCTCGATCGTATCAATTAACAAAGTGAGCGAGGGCTCAATAGGCTCTAATCATGATTTAACGTCTCAGTTCCCTGTGGACGTCATTCTTGTTCCCGGAATTCTCCTAAAACATTCCTGGACGAATTCCACGCAAAAGTTGATCCGCGCCGAGCTACACTACGCATAAACGGGTTAGCGACTTAGGCACATGATGACCGACGATGATGACAGAACAAAGAGGGAATCTAAAATAAATATGGCTAATAACCATTTGACTAATACTAATTTAAATGCTATTTTTTTCTATCTACCACGTTTCCAAGACAAACGTTAACGTCCTTAACAAGAGTTAAAGGTGGTAAAAATTACACATGAGAAGCTGACACTGCTAAGAATCGAGGGTTTAGTGACCTCTAATCCTGTCCTATTAGAAATTTAATTAATCAGTCATATAAGGCTCAGTAAACATTGTTCAGCTACTGTTACAAGGGAATAACAACTAATTAAACTTACTCGGAGTTATACTAAGATAGGTTACAGATTTACAAGAAAAGCTTGTTTGTGTTGTGCCTACACCGTCGCCAAAGTGTTATATTGGTAAAATTATTACCAATTACACAAATTTAGAGTATACTGTAGAATAAGACATTTGAAATAATACATCATGCTCAATATATTGACGTTATATGAACGTAGAAGGTCTTAAGCCTTAAAAAATCTAATTAAAAAGTTCTAAATTCGCTTGACTGCATTTGCGATAAGGCAGTTACCAATAATAACATGCAGTTGCATGCGACAGTAGGTACGTTAGTTAAGGCTTTTTGCACTTCTGGGAATGTTACCCGATCACCTTCGCATAAGAATCGTAACCCACTAACCGTGGCCCGCAGTATCGTGTCGACACGCGGATGATATCATCGCATCACTACTTTATTTACGAATAGCGGCCCGCCCCGGCTTCGCACGGGTAGACATTTATCAAATATTTTGTCTACCCGTGCGAAGCCGGGGCGGGCAGCTAGAGTATTATATAGCCTATGTTACTCAGTGATAATGTAGCTCTCTAAGGGTGAAAAATCGGTCCAGTAGTTTCGGAGCCTATTCAATACAAACATACACACAAAAATGCAAATCTTCCCTCTTTATAATATTAGTATAGATATAGATTACTATAGAAGTATTGACTACAATTCTGCCCGTAAGTTCGTCTGTATGAAATTATGTAAAAGCGAATACTATACACAATATATTGCTGTGTAAATTTGTTGGATACTTTTCGACTACTACTTACTTACTTGATTTGTTTCAACTATAAATGACTTTACGATTTTACTAAATCCGTTTGGACGTTTTCCCGTATTTGAGCAGGTAACAAAGTAACACTCAAATTCTCGCATTTGTTATATAATATTACCATAGTATGATTATTTTCGTAAATATCACGTAACTTATCATAAAAGCTAGCCTTACAGTAGTTTTATCCGACCGCGTTCTCCTCGGCTTCCTGTTACAAACTAAACCAGAGGTACACATCAAAAATATTTATAGAGCGACTTTTTAGTAACACCGAATGTAAAGCTTGTAAAGAATCTACAATGCGAATGTTGGTGGTAGAAGGCGTGGAAGGCCAAAGTCTAACGTCCTACATTAAAATACCAAATTACTCAGTGATAGAAAGATAAAGAATATTTGGCATGTATTAAGGAATTGATTTATGGAGAAGAAGCACAAGAGGTGTATGTCAACAGTGCAATGGCGATGTATACTCTCTGCATACCGTGTAATGGATGTGGCGTGATGATTTGTACCATGTATACTAAGGATAATAAAATCTCTTCGAAAGTGGATTACAAATCGGTAGCAGGTAATTGTCATAAATAAATGTTAGTGTTATCGAAAAACACAACGCAAATATCGCATGAGTCGCAATCGACTGTCCCACGGCTAGCCCGCATCCAAGGCTGAGCATTGTTTACGATACGATTCGCATTGCGTTGCGTGCTCTCTTTATTGTGAACAGTGGTTGAAATAAATATGAACGAGAAAACATTATGATTATTTAGTATTACTTTTGTGAGCTTCTAGTCATTTTGTTAAAAAGGTAATATCTACATAGTCTACTATATTGTAGTGTGTAATGTACTCTACGAGATGCTTACAGTGAAATTGTTAAATATTTTCTGTTAATAACATGCCTATTATATAACGCATGACTGTACTATTTATCTGAAATATCGCCGAAGTCGTATAAAATTTAATTTTTGACCAGTTTCATTATTCCACTATAAATACTATTTGAAATATTTCATATGCATGCATCTACGTAGTTTTTTTATCCAGAATTGTTAACAATAATACAATGTTAATTTTAATTACCTTCGTCAATTCCGGTTGTTACCAACCTCTTTGTTAAGTTTGCTTTTTCATATTGATTTTATTGTTATTTTTATAGTTTAATGATAGATGTCAATAAATTGGTAAGAAATGTAGTCTCTTCACGGACGTTTTATTTCTATTTAATTAATACCGGTCTTCCGAAGTGTTCGGTTACTCTATAATCTTCAATCAACATTTTGAGTAGGTAAGTGGGAATATTTATTATAGAGCTACAATATCTTTGAGCGCGTTCTTCGATGGCTTCGAAGCTATCAAGAAGATATTCCGATCCCTAAGGCGTTCATCTCCTTTCCTGATATTATTTCAAGAAAAATGAGATAATTTTAAGCGAAATGTAATCAAAGCCGGCTTTCATAACCCTCTCAAAGAAAAGGATTAAGCAATTGTGAAAAGTTTAACTTTGAACGTGCCATTAAATTTTGTCAGAACGATTCATAGAATGATTGATCTTCGTGACCAAACAAATATGATAAAGTCGACATGATATGTTGACAGATGTCATCGAGTCGATAAAATATTCGGATCACCTATTGCTATAATTGATAACGTGAGAGAAGTAAAAGATAAAAGCGACAAGAATGATAATATGAGATCAAACTAGAACCATGTAACAACTCCAACTATAACATTTAAAAGCAGGTCAACTAAATCCAAACTAATATTAAAATTAACTTTTCCATTTAGATATATGATCATTTCCTGTTAACGATCGAGTAAATGTAATCGATTGTTGGAGAGCGTCCAACTTTTTTCTGAACTGTATTCTTGGGGCTGGCATTAGTTAGTTATCACCATTTCAATGATATTTGATCCCCGTACCAAATTAATTCTTATTTTAGTTCGTTACATTTAGAATTTCAAAAAGAATATCAAATATTATCCTAGACAAAATAAGAATGACTCGCAATCACTCAAATTATTTTCGAAGAATGACTTATCCTACATACAAGTAGTGGGCTTACAACACTAATGCATAATACTATCATAATTAATACGCAAGTTATTCTCTCTATCTATCTATCTGTATGTAACTTTTTCAAGACTAAAAGACTGATTTCTTGGTGAAGATTTTTTGTACAGAGGTTATTACCCCAAAAACCCCAAAAAAGGATGAATTTTATCCCTCGGGAACATGTTAATTATATGCAGAAAAATCGCGGGCAGAAAGAGGTTGTAATGTATATTTGAGTTGTGTTTTAATTACTGTTAAAGCCACACGTTATCTAGTCTCAGGTTTACCGAGAAAGTCAAAAATCCATCAACTTTATCGATAATATGGGAATTGTGTGCTTTTGAGATTGGCCAAAATTCTCACAGATGTTATCTATTCTGTTGACGTCACGTTTTTTTTCTATCAAGTTGTCATGTAGATTATTGATTTATATATACATTGCTTTTTTCAAATTTAATTATTAAGATATGTGATCACTGTAAGTCATGTAACTTATTATTAGGTCAACTATGACTTCGATTAAGGTACCTTTGGCATATGAAAGGGTAATCATTACAATATAACCGTATTATTAAGTTCCGAAAGCCTCCAACACCCTCAAATGAAACTAGTGACAAGTGCATACTACCACAGGTTAAATAATCTCCAGCTTAGTAGGCTAATGAATACGGTTAGTGGAATAGAGATCTCAGAATTCACAGTGTAAATTTAGATATTGAAATCAGACGTTAGGCGAAGGTCATAGTCGGCCGGTCACGTGGTACAATTTTAGGACATTAACCGATACGCTCAGTGAATCACACACTCGGTCCCCTCCCCACTGACAAAGACACCTTGTTATAAAGTTTAATGGTTTTAACTTTTGCGGGGACGTGATCCGATGTGATATGAGATGGAATTAAAATGTAGATTTCAGTGGACAACTCATCTTAATAACGTGTAGGTATTTTAATTTATTTTGTTCCTTTATATGGTATTAGTTATTAAATGTTTAAAGTCCTCCACTGTAAGGCCAAGGTCACTGCTATGAATTCTGTCTCTATCTCAATTTTCTGAAGCTAGTGTTCGTGAGTCTGCACTTGTGTTGTATAGTTCGTATCACCAGCTATTTGTTGGCTACCGATGCCATATCTTGTCTTATTGCACCTTTTATATCTTTATTCCCTTTTTAATTTTGAAAAAGTCGTAATCTTAACGGCGGCCATTAAGTATTTACAGAGTTAATGGTTAGTTTCAGTTAGTTCTTCTAATGTGAAATGTTATTATAAAACGTTTCGCCAGTTAATTCATACGTCTTATTTACTCATTTTGGTATATATATATCGTCACGCATTCCCACAAGGTTCCCCGAAGAGGTAGGATAGCAATAGAGAAAGACCGTAACCAGGAGTTCGAAAATACCTAACTTGGTAGTTGGTACCTACCAGCCAACCTAAAAGCAAGTAAAGTTTCAAAGCCTTATCTACTAGGTACAAAAGAACTGAACCAAAACGAAAGCTTAGCCCAACTCAAACAACCAGAGTAAACATTCACAAATATTGATCTTATTATATTAAGCAAGGAAGGATTACGCCTGAGAGCTTACTAATTAGCGAGATAACCTCCTTACAATCCTGCGATCCTAAGCAAACAAGCCGAAGTAACCGGAGTTAATATCGAATCACATCTATCCCTGAGTCTACTCTCACAGCGCTTACGAGGACTTACTACTGAGTACGATCCAGTCTTACTAATATTAAAAGTATAGTCAATTTCTTTGGAATTTATACATGTTTTTTAAGCACAATGAAGAATATGATAGCTTAAAGCTTTTTACTTAAACTATAGGTTTTACCACGACTTGCAGTTGAGTTAGCTCTTCATATTTCGACGTCGTTATAGAGTGTCAAGATCGAGGTACAGGAGTCTGCGTGTACGTAAGTAGATTGCTAAGGATATTCGATCCAGAGATATAATACAGAGTTGTATGAATTATGCTGTGATGAGAGCAGCACTGCAGTTATAAGCAGATGATGTCACGGACAGAAAGTTCACTGACACATTCATTTTAATTTTGAGTGAAACAAACTAATGTCTTCATATGCTTATTTATTTTCTTTTATTTCATACACCCAACAATAATCCTCGAGAGTGTTCGATAAGCTGTTGTTAAATGCTATTCAACCTTAAGTCCTATTTACAAAAAAGTTAGTTTTGAGCAGAATATTTTCATTTCTCAACTGCTCGTTTCAATCGTTGACGTAAGCATGACGCCACAGTAAAAGTAAATACATATTTAAATCTGTTTGTACAAACAACTACCGTAGCTGCTAATCGACAATGCAGAGATGTATGAGATTGACGGAATGTAACGAGAATTTACGTGATGACAGATTTTTGCGAGGAATTGGGGAAAGCATTTTACAGAATTATCGAGGCCTATTAATTTGATTGCGTTTAGTGAGCTAGAAAAAGTGAGGAGGAGTATTGAAGAGATTTATGCATATGAGAGAAGCTACATGTGATATGTATTCCCTGTCTAAATCCGACTGACTGTTATATATGTATAATCTCAACACTGCGTACATGGAAACATTTGCACCATTTGCGGGCAAAAGGGCAGGAGTCTGATGACGAAGATGAACGCCAGCCAGACAAAAATAAAAAATAAATAATAATCATTCATAAAAAATAATAAAATGTTCAGCACATTTTCCTTTAACTCAACTCATGCAAGAGGACATAAAATACCCGTTTGCAGACTTTATACAAATTCAATGCAATATTTTATTTTGCTCATTGGTAAAACATGCATGCATATGAGTATTTAACGTTGACCTACGACGGTAAAAATACGACTTTATTAGGTAAGTTGTTTTTAAAGTAGGACACGGGACAGTCTGAGGCGTACTTTAGAATACATAAGTACCAGTTACAACAGAGCTGCCTCTTTAACGCTTAAAAACTCCGAATGGTGTATTTGAATTTTCAAAGTTCTTGAATGCCGTTCAAGCTAGTGGTTTTGGTACGTCGGTCTAGGGGATTCGAAATGGAACGAGCGCCCAATATATGGCTACTTGCACTTATAATATGAATACGAAGTGCCCTAATACGTGCCCGAAGACTCCCAAATGTGGTCTATAAGACGCTGAATAGAAATATTCCACACAAATACGATGATTCTGAGTTAAATATTTTCATACGTAAAGTTATATCATTTTAAAATTCAAGAAACAATTTGCTTGTCAAATTTAAATTTATTATGCTAAACTGGAAATGTATAATTCACACCCAACGGTTTTATGAATGAATGTCTATTTTAGGGTTCGACTCCATTACAAATTGAGGGCAAATCTCGGATCAATGACGATACAAACTTATCATCACAACGGGAAGTTCGGATACCTAGGATTTGTAACACACGGCTCGAAACAGAAATCAGATAAAAGTTAAATAGGTACTGCTACCTATAAAAGATTAATACAATCTTCTGACATAAAAGTAACGATTGATAAAAAGTACTGTGACGTCTGTACATCTTAAAACTGAAGCTGCCAAGTGCCAGTGTCAGTGACTGACTGCTATTGACATTATAAGTAGAATTACACAAAACAAGTTTTCACGACAATGAACAAGGTCAACGAGGCAGACACGTTTCAGTGAAGACAGTAAGACAAATATTTGGTAATAGACGTGAACATAGAGATGTGAAAAGCTAAACGAAAGAGAATGTGGATATTCGTGAAGTGACAGTGATCGCAGTCGTGATGCGAGCATTAGCCTCAACAGCGAGGCGATCCTCAAAAATATCCGACATAGAATCACCAGCACGAGAACGAGCTTTCTTTTGTTGAAATTCTATTCAAAGATACGTCATATTCATAATGCAAAGGTGTATTTGAAAGTCTAGCCCAGGGGGATTGTCTGTCGCCCGAACTAACAAAATCTTGTTCAGTGCCTATGCTGCGCGAATAAATGCGATCTGAATATATTATCGAGTGCATTACGTACGATTCGCCTGAGGCGTGTATCCACTCGAGGCTGCACAATTCAGTTGCACACTTTTCCAACTTCATAGTCGCCTGGTACAAAGACATCTCCTTTAAGCGCCTTTGCTATTATCCGTTTGAATTCTACGGAATAAAATGTTAGAGTATACTTATATTTCAATGTTTTGAATTGTACCACTAAGAAATTACTAGGTTTAATAAAATTATAAGAACGAAATCATGATCCTCGTCGATAGTAGAACTTCTAGGAAATGTCAAAACACTACGTGCCCTACGCTTAGTTAACTTCAATCAACAATTCAGTTGCACACTTTTCCAACTTCATAGTCGCCTGGTACAAAGACATCTCCTTTAAGCGCCTTTGCTATTATCCGTTTGAATTCTACGGAATAAAATGTTAGAGTATACTTATATTACAATGTTTTGAATTGTACCACTAAGAAATTACTAGGTTTAATAAAATTATAAGAACGAAATCATGATCCTCGTCGATAGTAGAACTTCTAGGAAATGTCAAAACACTACGTGCCCTACACTTAGTTAACTTCAATCGACTAACGGGGGTGAGGGCAACCCGTAATTAATTACTGCTGGCGCTGACAAGCTGCTTAGTACCTACATATTTATATCTATAGATGGGTACATAGGTTCAATAAATTATCTTAAACATACTTTGGATGAGCCCGGTGTTTATTATGATACGTCAGGACTCATGCATCGCTCACCCATCGGGACGTAGTACCTACCTATATGGAAATTAAATAACCTATAAAAAGCATGACGAGACAATGCAAAAGGAATAAAATGTTTCTGAGACCGAAATCTATGCACGGTAACAGTATTTATTATGATAATATTGTCTCCTTAAAACAATTTAACAGAAAGAGTTTCTAGAAATAAATCACATTTCACGTCGGCCCGACAGTGGATGTAGGCAAACAGACGTCGTCCTAACAAAATAAGGCTTGTAAATACGTTTAAACATGGTTCTTTTAAGGCTACCCACTCCTACGTAAATGTACGGTTTATTTCTAACTGAAACTACAAATTCGATAACAGGTTATTTTTGATACATTATCTTAATATTTTAGGCGTATAGTACATAAAATATTACATTTCAGGGGACTGGAAATTTCTCCCCTCGTCAGTGTTCCCTGAATCCTACAATCTGGGACTCTTTAAGACTAGAGTAAATAGGCTACTAAGGGACAAGCGAGCTCCACCCTCGACCATATCTTCACTTACCATCAGGTGAGATTGTGGTCAATCGCTGACCCGTAATTAATAAAAAAAAACATAAAAATATCGCTAAGCAAACGTGTCCAGTGTAAGCGAATTTCTTTGATTATAGAGATATATATAAAAAAAACAAAAAATTAGGTGTGGCACTCGGAGACTGCCGCGGTAAAGAATTGCTTTACCGCGGCATAGCATTTTTTATCAACTTATGCAATTATAATTATTTATTTATTTTATTAATGCAGTATTTTTTATATACCTATATACTTTCTCACAAACAGCTGATTACGGTAGTTTTCCAATACAACCAATGCCACCTAAAGGCGGGTTGCTGAACTAAAGAGACAAGCGTGATATTTCAAAAAGTCATTAAAAGTTCTGGTATTTATCGATAGATGGAACTAAAAAGTATCACCGCTGTGCCGGTCGGAGTGGGGGGTGTTAGGTTTTTTCGTTACGGAATTTCTGGATTCGGTCCCCACGCTCAAGGCCCGCAATAAAAGCTATGCAATAGCTTAAAAAAACATAATTTGCCTAGTTATGTTAATTCAGTACGGTTTAATTATATTCAGTAATACCTCAGAGTAGATATTATACTACGTACCATACAACGATGTTCCTTTTTACTTCTAATTTAAGAAAAAACTATATTTTTTGCAGCTAATTCTGCGTTCAGTTAAGAAGACAAGACAGGTGAAGAGTTTCTACCTGCGATGATACACGCGCCGCGCCCATCGACCTTTTTATATTTAAAAAAAACTTTTTTTTACAAACTTATATAGCCTGGATATAATAATCTATAGTGGGTATATTGTATAAATATTCTACCATCACCCCAAAATAACATGTTACGAATGAATGAGCTTTGAAAAGATCTGAGGAATCTTGGGTAGAAAAAGCAAGTTGGGTCTTTGATATATTTACCGTGTATTACATATTTTAATTAGGCAAATTCTGGTCCACTTCAATCGATGATATCACAAAATAAATCCGTCCATCTGTTACTGTAGAGGAATCGGATGGTGGGACGCGCCCGGATCCGGTTGGTAAGCTCAATCACAACTATTTTTATTACACACGATGTTGGCATACAACTTTTATTCATTTTAAATAGTTTTTAGTTGTGTTTGCAACTACATCCGAAAGGCTCACGTTGAACTACAAGAACTTTAATAAAATGTTCGTTAAGATATCTATATAACTTGGTATGTCTATAATATAATCTGTGACAATGGAATTGCTGTTGCTATTTTGTATAAAAAAGTGATTATATCAATTAGAATGCATGCATATTATGAAATGACATCATAGGATTCATATCTGCTAAATTCAATTTTGGTCTCGTTTTTATTATTTTCTTCCAGCTTTTAACATTACCGTTGAACATGAAAATAAACGTTCTTAAACGGCTTATGATGAGAATATCACCTATCGAATTCTTATTATTATTCTATTATCTTTTGCCATAACTATTATATGACCCTTTCACCAACTAGCAGTGAAAACGACCATTAAGTCAGCTATAACTGGCATTTCTGTTTTATGGCACATCGGTGTGTAGTTTCAACAAGTGTCAGGCACGATTATAGGAGATGTTCCAAAAATGCGAGGTAACATAGGCATAGGGCGCACGAGTGGTTAATGGACATCCCTTTGGCTAAAACAATACAGAATTAAAGGCTTCTACCTACGATAGCAGGTACTTCGAGTCAAACTTCCATATAAAATATGATCATGTAAACACATAACATTAATATTTCTCCTCCTACCGCAATTTTGCTATCCATCAAATGCTTGCTACTTGAACCATCAAGCGCACACCATTTATTTTAAGCCGCAGAAACCATTAATGTTTAATAAATTACATAAATTCAGCTTAGCTCAAACGGGACGCAATTTTTTTATAAATAACTTAGTTAATAAATACCTCTCTATTTCACATGGCAAATGCTAACATGACATTTGACCTCGTATGCGAATGCAGCTACGTTTCTAAGTACCTGTTTCAATGATACTCATAATTTGCATAAAAGCATTGTGCAATCATATACCTAAGTAAGTCTTGCTAAAATTGTTATGAAATCAATGTTTCTAACTTTTCCTTATGATGCTGCTAAGTTAGCTCAGATCTATCTCACTTTATCCAAAACTGATAGAAAACTCCTCGTTTTTCGTCTGGGCAAATATCCAACAAACCTAGCACTGTACAATGATAAGATGTATTTCTGTACATTCATTGTACTTTCCGTAAAATAACGACATTTACTTAAAGGTAAAAAATGATGACAATCGTCATATCATTTCTATTAATGAATATGTGATAATCCTTACCACGTTTCATTAAGGTAGCTCAAGTTGCTAAATTCAAAGATTTTATTACATCACGGATGGAACTGGTTGGAGCATTATACTGAACTGGTTTTCTTCAGACACGTTAAGAGATTCTACGACTGTGCAAAGGTCAAGTTTGATTGTATAATAAATAAAGGACTACGACGTTAAAATATTCCGCCTAAGTGCAAATTAACATTTGAAGATACTCAATTTGATCAATCATATTTTTATTAAACCGCAGATCCTGAACAATGAATAAAATTATAGAGAAAAAATATAAATAAACTCGACAAGCTTAACAAATAAATCAAAAACAGCAATATTTTACGTGTGCATATTTGCTCGAGCTAATACCGTGTTTGCTCCCGCGCTCCAATAAGTAAATAATTGTGGCACAACACTATATAGAGATATACAACCTCTATCGTACTGACACTACTGACACACCTCCGCGATATGAATCCATTGAATAAAGCTATCGGTTCACTCGCAGTTGTTTCTTTTAATACTGTTTATGGATTTTAAATTAGCACAGTTGCCATGAGCATTTGCATATGCAAACGGATCGATTTGAGTTCATGGCCATTGATTGGCAGTGAACTATCAAAAACCTGTACAAATATTCGTTTTAGACGTTCAAGTGAACGACGAATGGTAATAATGAGAAATTGTGATGGTAATGGTCACATTATTTTACACTTAACTTACAATAGTTACTCCATAAAATGTAATGGGAGTGGAAGTATGACACAACGTTCGCGACGTTTTAAAAAATACCTCACTATCCGAGATAGATAAGACAAGAGGCACAATCAAAAGCAACAAACGAAACCAAAGAAAATATTAACGATACAACGAAACTAAACATAGACTAGGAAGTTGACACGGCGATTAATATGGCACAGTAGACTTTGGCCAATTTGGGAATCCAAGGATATATCGATTCGGGTAGAGAAGAACGTGAAGACAATAATTATATCTACCCAACTGATACAATAACTAACATTAACCAGCATAACGCCGATTTTTTTTCGAAACAGTATATTATGCTAAGCAAGGAGATTATAGTCTTTGATGCTAAGCAATAATAATATTTACCTGCCTTGACAACGCTACGAAATTTAAAAGTGCAGTACTTGAATAGGTGAGTCTAAATATTATTTGCATGCGATGCGGCCACATAACATTAGCATATTAGGAAACAGAGTTAATAACCCAAAATATATGTCTTATGAAGGTAATTAAACGTATGGAAATATTACATAACTATATATTATTTTTGTTCACTGCGTCTTACAACCAGTTTTTTAACTCAACCCATCCAAATAAAGATACAAGAAAAGAAATTAACATAATGTTACCTGGGTTCAGTTGAACGTTGACGACTGAAGAACTTCACTTTCTGTTTTTAAATTACCTATCTGTGTCAAGCTTAAGTGCGAAACTAGGTGAAGTTATTAGCTTTGAGAATATTTTTCTGAGCAGTGAAGTACAGACTGTAGCCCAAGTTTTACTAGCCTTAGATTTTATGTCTGCAAGCTTTTGACATTCAGCCACGCTATCCTATTTAATTGAATTTCTTTTGCTTACGGTTATTTATGTTATGGTCATTAATTTTGTAATGATGTCAGAGATGTTACCATCTATAATATATGACATCGGTCTAAGTCCACATAAACAATACCATTTCGTTCTACCTGCTTACAAAATGTAAACGTATATCACAAAATAGTTAAATATAAAATTTGCATATGAATAAAGTTTAGGATATGCCACCAGATACGGGCCGACTCTTTACATGTTCGACAAATATGCCACCTTTTATGCGTTTCTAGATGCACCGACGGACCAGAACGCGCTTACGATAACCGGTTTCCAGCATATTTTTGTTGTTTTCTTTCGCTAAATCTATCCGATTGGAATGTCTTGTGTCGTCTTCTTTATGTTTTTCTAATTCTAATTATATGATCATGACCTCAATTAAGGTTAAGACCCGGAAATAATTTTGACATTAGACTTATAAAAATAAATAAATGCAGCTTCAGTGAAAAGCTTCTATTATTCTCTGCAATAAAATAGGAGTTCAATTTTAAATTAGTGGTATCTGCAGCTGCGCACAACATGCCTCTCTCTACATAGACACAGGCACGCATCCGTCCGGCGTCCGGTACGTTCAATCCACGTTCAATCTGATTGAATTGGTGCAATCGCTTCGACCGCCGGATTCAATTGTGCCTCTAGGCTGACACTTCTCACTCCCTGTGTACTTCTATACAATGCACCAAATATGGAGGCAAACAAAGTTGTTCGTATTCAAGTTTACATTTAAATATAATTCCCAGTTTGAATTTCACCTATAAACATCTAAGAAAGGCTTATACTGCTGCACTTCTGGACTTTTCTGGATTTATCACAAATGTGTAAATTTTCATGTTCTATCAAATAGTTTTGTATATGTATAAGATAAGATATGTATATCCCTCGTGTTGAGTGTTTCATTTTATTTAAACTAAGTCTGAGGAACAGTAATTTAAGACTTAGGCAGTGTTGTGGATATTAATATGAACAATTTGTTTTAAGGCACGTCTGTCTTTCTAGTAGGTAGTGAAACATTACAAAACAACAACTTTTTATCCCATCTTAGTTCATTCAACTTCCCTAATTAGTTAAGTACATGAATGGCTCCATTGAATGGACCTAATAATTAATCTGTGTTAGAATTGAGATTTCTGATCGCTGACTCCTTCATTTTTGATGCCAAGCTTTTTCTAGGTTCTAAAACATGAGTGGCAATGAAGCAGCACTTTTATTTTTATCTCTGAAAAGTCTGTTTCATTATTTCACTCGATACTCGATTAAACTTACTAAAAATCTCCTCTTACTTTGCAGTTGAAGTCGATCACAGGCATTGATCTTCATTTATCTTTCACCGCGGCGAAATTTTATCGATTTTTTTTAAGTGTATGTTTTTAGCTCCGGGTTCGACTGCGTAAATGTAAACATGTTATAAATGTACCTTCTGTGTTGTTGTCTTCTTGTAACCCGTTCATTTTAATTGGAAGTAAGAAATAAGTACTTGTAGGTAGTATACTGTAATCTAATTTGTATCTTATCAACCAGCACAATTATTCGCACGGATTTCCCAGGGGAATCCATTGATAGCTAACTTAGCTAGTCTAGCCTTTACTCAAGACCATATCATACTGCGCAATATGCATCCACATTGAGTGAGACTGAGACGCATGCCTAAAGCTCAGATTAGATAATATACTCCTAAAGCAAAGTAACTCAGTTTAAATGAATAACTAAACCAAATGCGTAAGCAACTTCCAGTCAAAACGGTCAAGGTCATCGGTTCTCTCTCTCATCAGCAGTGCAAATCCTATATGTGCGAGCGAAGTCGCGCCTCACATGCAGTAGGTACCTACAGGTAGTTTGCGAGTTTTCTCTTCTGCTTATAAAAAAGGGATAATAGGTATTTATTCTGCGACAAAATGGATATACCTAAACTTACCTGCATATTTTTCTTGTGATCACCGTTGATCAGACGTTGTTCACATATATACGTTTTTTAGATAGGTAAGCGAGTCGTTTAGGTATGTATAATATATATGACACTACCTGCATACTCTACCTGCCTAATCAGCTTCAGGGAAAATGCGCAAACTAGGACCGAGCCAACAATAGTAAAGTAAGTATGAACCTAGGTGATTGTTGCTATTGTTATTGTTTTGCTCAAAACGGGTCTGCTAATGCGATGAATTCATCCACTAGACACCTCAAACATAGATTGATTTTATGAAAATGATACTAGGTAGGTTCCAATTATATTTCATTTTATTACTATATTGAATACTACAAATGAGAAAAAAACATTGGTGCAGACCTCTCAAGATGACAGAATTTACTGTAACTAGGTACCTATCTACCTTAGCACAGAGTGCACACACCTTAACACGTATCTATAGGTATAGGAACATAGGTAGGTAAGGCTTTTAAGCACACGCGTGCACGAATTAGCATGCCAAATAGGTATGTACCTAATTCAAAACAGTTTTTTATTTCGTCGTCATGTGATCATTGCGAATCGAATTGGACCAATCCAATACAACTTACGCACACACAAGCTAACCGGAACATGTGTTCGTACATATAAACACAACTCACCTTTGTGAAGAAATCCTGTGCGCGCGCAGGTAAACACCGAAATCCCACAGGTGAACGTTACTTGGACTCAAAATTTAAAAAAATAGTTTCCAATTTCGTCCTAACTCAAACAAGTTTTGTGGACACTCGTGCGCTCCTCGTTAAGTCCGCACCACGATACTGTAGCGCCACTGTTAGTTTGATTATAAAATAACCAAGACTTATTAATAATTTCAATGACCGTGACTGCGCATGCCCGGACAACACGCGCCCCTTTTCGAATAAGGTTATGTTTGAAGTTGTAAACACTTCTTAGACTTCACCACACGCACTTAACGATAGTTTCCGAGAAGAATCTTATTGGAACAAATACGTGCGAACTTTTGAAGACTTCTCAAGGCACCGAATCACGGGACGAGCACTGCTACTGCTGTTCCCACGAGAATTCTTCTCTAAAAACACTCGGAAAACTGACACTGTCGCACCTTCTGGACAATTAGCCGGCTCTACCTGCGGTTAGCGAAGGCCGTGTGCGTATAATAAACACTTGAAAACTCCGGAACCGGTAATAATTCGATTCAGCACGTGAACGTGACACTGTCAAAATAAAAGCCGGTAAACACAGCAACCCCCGAAACTCACTTCGTGACACACACAAGACACATTTCGTGTTTATAAAACGGAGAACCGAGGTCCGAGTGACAAATTAAACGAATAGAAAAAGAAAATAAACGAAGAATACTAAAGTCGTCGACTGCAAAGCCGAGCGTCCGACACTCCTGCTGAGCGCTGTACTAAACGCGACGCGAGAGGCCGCGCGACCCGCCCCGCCCCGCGGCCGCGCGCGCCCCGCCCGCGCCCTGCGACCCGCGCCCATACTGTTTGAAAATAACGTTACTTTGAAAAAATCTGGAGTGTATTGGGGGAGGCTCAGAGACCACAGTTTAATCCCATGGTGAATGTGCAAGTAGTCCGACTGCTTGTTTGGGTAGTTTACGGCGGCGGCGCGCGACGCGGTGGCAGTGGCGCGCGACGAGACGTGACGGCGCGCGGGGAGAGTGGAAAGCATACCTATAAATTAATCTGGCAACACGTGCGTGATGCACCCTCGCTGTGGGCTAAAGGCTATCATCCGATTCATTGAGCTACCGGTAACGACAACACCAATCACTTCCATTCAGCGGTTTTTATATTCATCGATTGCAATCTGGATTATCTGTAGGTATCAAATCCTTGCCTTGACATGTAGGGTACATGGCATATACCTACTACTATTAGTTCAGTAGCTTTTCGCCTATTGACGATGGAGCCTCTCTTAAATTAAATTAATAGCGATATAAACATTACGTTGCGTTATGATAATTATGCTCAAAACATTGTCAGAGTTGCTTCTTGCTGCTTATCTGTCAATATGTTTGTATTGGTCAGTTAACATAGCTAAGTGACTTCCAGTCCAGATACTTATTCAGGTTGACACCGATACGCTACCGGAGCTCTCACCGCACCGCGTCCTTGAATTACCTACTTACGTTTCAAAAAATTGTAGCGTGCGTACAATGCGATCGAAGGCATTTTTTGTAGATGTACCTTATAATTCAAGTAACAAAATGTTTATTTTTTTAAACGATTGCCACAACGTTATTGAAAAATTATTTAAAAAAAGCTGATTCTCCGAATTGGCAGTCGTAGTATGTATTAGAATTATAAGCAAATCTTACTCTTGTAATGGAATTTTCGGATCGCATTCAACACTTAAGCTTAAGCAACACTTCTGAGCTGCATTGGTAGTAATATGAGCATAGCATATGCTGCTAGTACAGTTAGTTCTCTTAACAATATGGTTGTCAGCACACTAGTAATACCCCTGGTGTTCCAAAAGTGTAGGTAGGCTATAATAGCTCACCATTAGGTGGGCCGTATGTTAGCTTGTATTGTAGCTTGCTTGCTTGAGTAATATAAAAACATTGTGGGGCAAACATTTTGTACACCTTATGGATTTGAAAAATATGATTCGATTGTCTTCTTGGCAATCTGAATTTGTAGCAAGCAATGTACTAGAATTCCCACATTATATGATAAATATATATATTAAAAATCTAATTGTGTACAGTTACAAGGTTAAAATATTTATGGAAGTATGTATTCCAACCACGGATATTTTAGATAAAGTTATTGGTACCTCAGTCTCTCCTACTATCGAATAGAATAATTGTATTTAACTGAATGACCACTTGAAGTAGGGTTGGCAAGAAAAATGCGATGAAATTATGGATACTATTTAGTTTTAACATTTATAATAACCACAACTCAACGATTTTTTGGCAACAAGGCGTATTTCAAATGCAACTTTTGGTATAATTAAATGGAGTTGGTATTAAACTGCCCGATTAACCGCCTGATCGGCAGGTTAACCGATCCCGACTAAAGACCACTGAATTGTTATAAATGAATATTTTAAATTATTCCAATAAGGAGGTCGATATTGGCCAATTGTGTCTTGACACGCATAATGATGTTCTTATTTATTGTGTCCTATTCAACTTCATCACTTGATAGTATAAAGCAATTTCGCTTCCCGATGTCTGTTCCTCCCTATGTATATTATGATCTTTAAAACCACGCAACGGATTTTGATGCGGTTTTTTTTATAGATAGAGTGATTCAAGAACAAAGTTTTGTTGGTATTTAACTGGCTAACGCTGGCTGTGCGAAGCCGGGGCAGGTAACATATCATTTTTAGGCTTACTTCCTTTATCTTAAAGTTCACTTTGTTTTCACAATGTTATTTCGCATCCCTAATATCTATATCTAGTTTTGTTATAACTTGTTCGAATCAGTTTTCGCCTTAAGTGTGTATTAAGTGCACTAATTGAGATTTTTCTGTTTTTTTTTATTTAATTCTTTGGTAAAGTAAAGGGTTACTTCAGTTTAAAATCTCGCTGCAAATATTAAGTAGCGAATTTGTTCAGATACTAATATTGTGAGGAATCGCATAGCAGATACTTATATGTATAATGTAAAGTATCGATTATAATTTGAGATGTACTCCAAGTATGTATATACACCTCTCTCTATGTATAATGAAGAAAAATACGACAGCCACCCCTAACAACTAAGTCAGAGGCTAGAGAGGTCGTCTGCTTAACAGTCACGAGCGCGTTCAAGTGCCCGTATTCGATATGGGGCCATAAATGTCTCGGCAAAATATCACCAGACGTTCCAGAGAACATCCCATCATAAACAGATACAAGTAACTAATGGCACTAAATCATATTTCTTTAGCATTTTTTGTTAAAAAAATAATTTGCATTGTTTATCACCTAACACCTAGTGCGGGAGGTAGGACACACAATCCGAATAATTATTCTGATTTCTGCTTTGGATTTCTGTGATCAGACCAGTGTGTAGTGTTGTTGCCAAGTACGACTACACTTTTCTCATCTATTTTAGATTGATAGTAAGTACGTACATTCGAGAAAAAAATCTGTCATGCATGACTATTGACATTTTGATTGTTTTTCTAAAGTTTATGTACAATAATTATTGTAAGTACATATAATGTACCTAAGTACTGTTTCCAAACATTCCTTTCTACAAACATTTATTCATAAATGATGTAGTTCTAAGCATTTATGTTCAAAATAGACAAGTTTTCTTACATTATTTTTTATTCTGTATTTACTACTGTCTGTGCCTGGGCGGCTAATTAACTTCGTTTCCCAACGTAACCTACTTAAACGTACACACGAAAAATCGCATTTGAACCTTTCTTTCATTGGGGAAATGTACATAACTATCAAAGAATATCGGTCATGCAGTATACATGCATAAAGAAAAAACTATAATAATATATACAGTTTTTTTCTTTGTTTTTATAAGTGCCACAATTTTTTTAACCACTATTTGCGGTTGGTGCAATAGCCGTGTCGAACGGCACAGTTGCGTTTGTCATTTAACTGTCTTTACTCGCACTTAACCGATTTTTCTATTATTTGTAAGGATAGCCGCCATAATAACACAGTTTAGTCCGTGAATGTTTCAGCCCTTTTAAGGTCGGCAAGACAAACAGGCTAATAGGCATATGATAGGCATAGGCTAATAGGTACGGGAACGGAACCCTTAAAACATAACTGAAAACTACAGCTAGCAAATAATAAATTAATCTGTCGCTGAGGAAGCTTTGTTACTTTCATCTATCTTCACAGAAGCAGAGTTATGTTTGTAGTCTAACAGTGGTATTTACCCCATTTAAAAGGGTTTCTTGATAAATTTGAATCATTGATGTGTGACAAACGAGGGTAAACGATGAAAGTAAACAATTCAAAAAGGAAACAAAAAGGATTGGACCCTTCTGTGAACAACAGTACTGATCCCAATGAGGCAGTTGCCTATTAGTTTTTGACGTCTTTAATATTGGTAGTAACCTACTAATCTTAACTTAATATAAAGACGTAACAAACTGTAGGCACACTTACAGTTACTGATTTAAGTAAGCACACTAATGTTATTGATTATAATGGATCGGCAACGCGCGAGTGATACCTCTGGTGTTGCAAGCGTCCATAGGCTACGGTGACCACTTACAATCGGGTGGGCCGTATGCTTGTTTGCCACCTAAGTGGTATAAATAAAAATAATAGTTATAAAAATAAATAACTATTTTTTAAACATATAACTTTAGCCCATTCCACAGTAAATTTATGTTGTAACATTACGTATACATGTAGGCGCAAGACTTACAAGTAGTGATACGAAAAACGAGCGAAATGTTTGATTAAGCGCAATTTCATGTGCCTACCTAATAGATTATATCACGTTAACTTATATAAATATGTGTACCTATAGTGCCTTCGTGATATTTCAAGATTTCCAATTACTTTAAGAAGACCACACATTTAGATACTAACGGAATGGTCAAGAGCGCTCGGAACTGGCGGCAATCTATAAAGATATATTAGATGATCTGACAAAATATCTAAGTGTCAAATTAAGTTTCCTTCCGAGTTAGTAGGTACTTACGTAATATTTATAAATCATGAAGCCGATACCCTCGTTAGATGGTCTATCTCGTTTCGTAATATGATACTCTGATCATATGTAATACGACATTCAGCAACCAAATTGGCACTTTAGATAGCAATAAACAGCTGCCCTAAATTGGGTATCACTTAATATTTTTTGCCACTGAATACGTGATATACAATTTTATGTCTTAGTATTAGGATGAAATATTTTTTTTTTATACCACTAAGGTAGCACACAAGCATACGGCCCACCTGATGGTAAGCAGTCACCGTAGCCTATAGCCAACCAGGGTGCCAACCATGTTGCTGATGAGGACTCACTTTGCTAGCAGCAATACTATTAGCCCAGCGTATCCTCGTGGAGCACTGGAAACCTTACTTACCGCAGAAACACAACACTACATAATACAAATATTATACATTTGAAGCCAAGCCAGACAAAATATACGTGTTTGACTTTTTGAATAATTATGTATACATTAAACATACTATAGGCTCGGCAACGCGCGAGTGATACCTACTCGTGAAGCTGCAAGCGTCCAAAGGCTACGGTAACCGCTTACCATCGGGCGGGCCGTATGCTAACTTTGTGGTATAAAAAAAACATATACAGGTATTTTATAGTATACATATTTTGCTTGATTTTATGAGCTACGTTTATAATAGTTATGTCGCGAATTGGTAACACCTTAAAGTTAACTTTGCTTCACTTCGTCGATTTTAGTTCGGCGTTAAATAATAATTATAATTAAATTTTTTTTGCAGACTAAGTGTACCTATATTTTGGTTTATTTGCACTATAGGTATTTCAAACTTAGCTACCCTTTGAGGTACTCCAAAATATATATTTTAAAAGGCGTATCTGCGTGCTACTTACGAGTTTTATTTTTTATAGTTAGTAGTGCATTATTACACAACATTAAATATTCCGAACGATTCCCACAACTTGTAAGTAGGCACTTGAAACTGTACGTATATGCACCCTCGAGCGACAAACTCTTGAACAATTTTGAGAAGGCAAGAGTGTTGGAAACCTATAAATTATTTAGGCAACGTAGTTCGAATTTTAGTGGGTTTATACTATAGCTACGTCGATGAATAATCCTCGAGTAACTACTTACTAAGTGCCAAATTAATTTGTGTCCCTTAGTAAGTAGGTACATACTCGGTGCCCTGCTTAGTTCAAATTTCTTGTCACATAACTTAAGTACAATTCCCTCGCTCGTGATAAAATTGATCAACATAGAAATATTGCTCTCCTTTTAAAACAATGCAATATTCGGTTGAACTGAATCGCGTGGAAATCCATTGTGTTCCGGTACAGTTTATGCTCACCGTTATTGGCCAAATTAACGTCGCGATGCACTCGAATGCAACTGTACTGTACGTACTCGTATCGTATGATATGGAGTGGAGTGGAATCAGAGCGGCATATTCATTACGCAGTATTCTCCCTAAGAGTAAATCGCGATGAAGCGTATAGAGATGGGAAAACTGCGAACTTCGTTTTACAAACAAAGCGCGCGCCTGAAAGGGGCCCGTGAAAAAACATTTTCATTGTGTCTGCGAGTCGCTCGATTTTTAATCTCCCCCCTTCCCTCTGTAAGTTTATTGTGAGCTTTGAAAATCAGTTGTCGACTGTGACTGGATCCAGCGCTTGTCATCGACCTGTAACGATATGCCGTATTATTACACGACTTATCTTTAAGTCAAACGTTCCAACTTCAGCGTCTTTATGAGTCACATCTTAAGGGTTGCCACAATTTTGCAATGTCGCGTTGGGAGAACGAGAACAAGTGATGGAGATTATATATACGGCTTAGAATCTTCTGACTGGCACTAAGAATTTTTAAATTGGCTTCATAATTTTGCCAACTGAATCTAATGGCCTTCGTAAAAAAAACGGATAACTAGAGACATAATAGTTACCTAATGACACCCTATGAATTGTTACTGTACAATTAATACAAATAAACTCGACCGGACACAAAGTTAACAAAAAAAAACTTGTGAACAATATACGAAGAAAACTCAAATGGCTTAAAATTATTACTCTAACAATAATATTTTGTATTACAATGTGTCGTAAAATATTTTTTGTGGTAAATGCGAAGCCTGCCGCGAACAGCTATGCTTGCCGCAATGCTTTACAACAATTTCATTTTATTACACAATTCTGAGCTTCGGGGACGCTAGATTTAGCACGCTGCACGAAGTTGTTGTAGTAAACTCTAGTACCGAAATACTGCATTAAGTCATCCTCATACATATTCATGAGCCGCGGGCGTTCTCAAACTTTTAATGATTTGTAAACATCTTTTAATAAAATTGCATCCGGCACGGCTCTTTTACTACTTATTACACTAGTACCTACTCGTATTAGTACAGTAGTATTTTTCAGTCTATTGGATGTGAAAATGTTGCTACACATACAGACTTAGTCACAGCCACATTATTCATAATTTATTCAGCGATAAAGTCACCAACCACATAGGTACTCTTAAGCATTCAACCCCGGTTCATGGTGTCCCATCCTTATCCATATGAGAATAGCGCCCAGTCTAACCAGACCCTTGACGGGCGCAAGATTTCATCCACATCTTAACAAAATGTTGGGGGCCGTCAAGGAGCGCTGATCTACACAAACTGGTCATTTTGTATGTGTGAAAGAAGTAAATGTTTTATTCATAGCCTTTTAAGACAGCAATAGTGTGACGCGGACAATCTCTTGAGATGTCCATACATTGATCACGTGACCAATTGTTTGTATAAACAATAATGGATGTATAGAGTTACAAGGAAGTAGATGATTTGATCGTCTCTCTCGTTTGTTATGTAAACATCTTGCCTAAACATAACTCAGAAGGGTTTGGACTGTATAGGTGTAGGTAACTTAGTGTTAAGCTGGCGTCATGTTAGAATTACAAAAGTCATGCTAAAAATCTGTAATATCAATTTCCACTAACACTGATATAATTAATATATAATATCATGATGTAATATCAAGCCTACAATAAAATTTACTGCCACTGAGAATTATTTTTGTATGCAAGTGAGTGAAAATTATGAATTCACGTGAATTTTACGCTGTAAACTTCATAAATTCTTCTTTTACTTCGTATGAGGTAAGTGACTTGAGCCAAACTGCAACTTTGCCTTTGAATTGATAAGAAGAGATATTTTTGGTAAATTAAGGTTTCGATGAGCCCTATTAAAGTTGTTGGGAGAACTCTCCGTGGTAGCAGCATATCCTTCCAGCTCAGCAAATCCTCCAGGAGCTCCGAAAACCTTACTCACAACACCACATCAGAGTACCTAGTCTTATTTTGTCAAAGTTAATTAATGTCCCATTATGTACTTTGTAAATGTTGTTAAAAATCTAATATCAGAACTTCAGAACCTGTTAAGAAAATTAAAACGCATAAACGTTTTAAGGAATACGTTTCGCCCAGTCTCTCTGAGGAATAATGAATAAAACACGATGGAGTTCTCAGAGCGGGCTATCTGTCTTGCTTGGCTATCTTTTATGCTAGGTGTTATTGTACCTACTTTTTACCTTACTGTTCTATTCGGAAGCTCCCTGGAGGGCCATTGAAAGAGGTTTGGGCATCGTTAGTGGCTCGCATTATTATTCACCTTAACTTTTAAATTGGGTCGGCGATAGTGTGGTGTCTGGTATTATCTGGTACCTACTCGTGTTACTAGCGAGGATATGAGCGTAACAATGGTATCAAGTGTTTTGTTCGGAGTGGTCTTTTTACACGGCACTGAAAGAAAAAAAGTATTTATTTAATACAAAATTATTCCAGCCACACGGCTGCATTATATACATAATAACAGATAAATTGGCGACATGATTATTTTTAAATATAAAAAGTTGATGTTTCATTAGCTGTACACTTACTGTATGTTATAGCACAGTAGTTAGCAACTCTACAGTGCCAGTTACAATCGGAACTATTTTTAATTTGCAGCATAGTTCATTGCGATTTGGGATGTCTTCTCAAGTCTTCCACTAACTGCTGCTATGAACTACGATAGTGAAGTAATTCTCACAGAATGAGAATTTGTAAATTTTTAATAGTGTTTATTTTCCTAATCCTACACGCACGTAGACCTCACGGTTACATTACATTAGTAAGTATTCGTATGATTAAAAATTAATTGCATTATGCATTAATTCCCTTACTAAAGAGTACCCGTAACTATAGATTGAAAAAAAGTCGAAAAACCAAAATAGCCCTCTATACCTTCTGCCTACCCCAGAAAAACCTGGCGTGATCATATTTTTTTATATTGTGTTGGGCCCTATACTTTATCATGCCAAAATATGATGAAAAATGCTCCGTTTTAACACCGTGTCAGTTTTAAAAGCCAATTAAATTTATGTTTAGCCAAAAAAAGGACACGTTCTAGATTAAAAATCAACTTTCTGTGTTCTTTTGATTATTTAACGCTTTGCAATGTTTTCATATCAAAACGTCGTTAGCGGTATGAGTAACTCGAGCCACAGGTGAAATAATTTCATTATACGACAATACTGTGAGTGTGATATAAGATGCGTTTTGAATTCCGGGGAATAACAAAGTTCCGTCTAAGTCTGACGGATCGCATTGCAATGCAATTGCGCTGCTTTTGTCTCAGGTACATATTATTATCTTCTTCGTGTGTGAACGCCAGTTGCTTACTTGCTTAGAAAGTAAAAGACGTAAAAGTATTATGTCAATTATAGTAATCAGAATAAATATCTTTTGTTACGAGATAAAAGATTTGGCCTAAACTATAATCACGCGGGAGTATGCCAAGAATGCTAGCAGCTGCCACGCTGGATGGCAATACTGATTCTCTGAACGAGATAGGTCTCAACCAGCCGACGTGAGACCTCCTTAAAAGCTGAAGAGTATCTGGGCCTCGAATTCATGGTGAACCGTATGTGGTGTTTCACGCCCCAATACCCAGAGACCAGAGTTTCAACCGCAAATATGTTGTAGGTATTCGTTAGACATCATTACACGAGAAAATCACTACAATTACGTCACTTTTTCTGGGTACTTAAGTATTTCTCAAAGCACACGTTGAATTTGTTTGCGTAAGCGAACACTATAATTCAAGCCAACGATATGTTATAATTTCCCTTGATTCTGAAATCTAGTTCCCACACTGTACCGTTTAGTAGACGTGCTAAATTACAAGGTAATTCTGATACACAGAGAATATTCAGGACGTTGCATAATGTTTGAGCTACCTCCGCACAATAATGGCCGCCACTCAGTTGTTCTTTGCTTAATTGACGTCATAGTATAACCGATTAAACTTCCCACAATCTTTCAATGACGTCATATCATGATTTCTAGACAAGCTAGAACGTGTGGATTTAAGTTTTTTTTTTTTTTTTTAATCGCATAGTTTTTAAATTTGTTGTTTTACCGACAAGCAGTATAATATACCATATTAACTGTTGTTTTTTTTCCATATTTCAGATGACCGGAAAGTTTAATTTATCATTATTGTATTCAAATATATAAGTATCACACTCAGAGAATCAGCATTGCTATCCAGCGTGCCAATGCTGCCAGCATTCTTAGCACGCTCCCGCGTGATTTCGGTTTTGGGTCAAATCCAATAACTATAAGTAGTTTTATCTGTTTTGTGTTAATATATAAAAAAAAAATTAAGTGATATCCTTACCGTCGCTACATAAATCTTAGCTAACACTTTTATTCCTAAGTATTGATTAATATATATTGGAATCGGGAAAGGCAATTCGCACGAGACAGCCTTATTTACGGCGACTCTACCAGACAATACCTTATTTACGATTAAATAAAATACGATCATTGGATTATCGATAAAAACGTAATTGTTCCAAATACGTAGATGTACAGTTTTACACCTAGTGTTAGAGAACTTACATACTGAAGAAGTTGACAAATAGAAACCAAGCTATTATATCAAGCAAGCTATTAAAACACTTTAAATTGATGAAGCGTATACGGTCATGTCTAGTTTGATATTTTGCATAGCAGGAGAGGAGAAGCAGGTACTGTGTAACTTGTATAAGCATGTTGTGCCAGTCAGGAACTTACAGCCCTACGTGGCGCAATCGTCATCTCGACAAGAAAGAGATTGTGGGAAGTAAATATCTGTTACTGCAAAGGACAACTTGTCTGTCTCTTGCAAGAAGAAACTAAAAGCACTCATATAACGCAAAAATAATGGTATTCAAAAGCGAGAGATAACTAAATTTACTTCATATTATATTTTCAATCTTAGTTTATATCTAACTAAGTAAGTGCTACCCACTGATATATTTGAAGGCGGTGCTAAGCCCTTAGGTAAATACGGTGCGATTTAAGAAGCTTAATAATAAATTACGTAAGTTAAACAATTCTAATGAAATACAAAAACATTTTGTTAATCGTCAAAGATCTATGTGCCGATATCTATCTACAAATTTATCAAAAATGTTATGAAGAATCAAAACTTGACGTTGATACGAGTATGTAAGGCTTGGCACCGCCTTAAAAAAACGAAAGGTTCAATACCTTCACCTTTTTTTAAGTCGGTTAAAAACAGGCGCGCAAAACTTCAGTAATAGATATTAAAAGTATAGTGCATTGTCAGGATAAGATCGTTTATTTAGTACCTAACTTAGGCAGTTAACATGAGTTGGGTCTTCGACAAGTGAATGATTTATTCGCAGACACGTGACTGAAGGAAAGTGTACACCTAGAAGTTGAACACTGAATAATAGATGCGATCAATTAGCCGCGGGAAGTTCGGCCGTCTGGAACTTTGTATAATTGCAATACCTTTCTGAGCGTCAACCATCGTTAGTCATTACCTATTCACGGTAACAACCGACTTCACGGCTCTAACAGTTATAAGTCGGAGACGATTTATTTATTCCACTTTTTTATGTTATACTAGCGGCCCGCCCCGGCTTCGCACGGGTAGACATTCATCAAATATTTTGTCTATCCATGCGAAGACGGTGCGGGCAGCCCAGCATAGCCTATGTAACTCAGTGATAGCTTTTTAAGGGTGAGAAAATTTGAAATCATTGCATTAGTTTCGGATAACACAAATCTTTCCTCTTTATAATATTATTATTAGTATAGACTCAGAGTAGATAATATACTACGTACAAGTATAGATATAGATTATCAAATATCTTTTGACAATACCACCTGTGCAGCCAATGTTGTACTCATTATTCTGCTGCCGAGCTATAATTCTGGTTGGACCTAGTCCCTTAAATAACTAGGCGTTACTGTTACTGTCAGCCTCGCACATCTCACTGCTGGGCAAAGGCCATGAGTTCCAAGAATGTCTGTCCAACGCTCGTGTTGTCCAGTCTGTTGTTGTGTTACTGGGCGCAAGATGTGAAATAATAATAATAATAAGGAATGATTAGGTAGTTCGCATTTGTTCACAACCAATTTTATTTTTGTCATTCTGTGGGTGTGTCTCGTAAATATTAATGAACATCATTTCACACAGTGTAGGTGAAGATAAAATGTTACTCAACATAAACAAAATTAAACAAAGCACGTTTCCCCGTACCTGTACCGTATTGAAAACAAACTGTAAGGTGAACTGCAGTATTTGCAGTACGCGTAGAAATGGAGAGTCACGATCAACTTTGTTCAATAATGAATATCGGACGCGAGTTTATCCGGCAGCGCTGCGTTGCCTCCTGCGCGGTCCATGTACTATCCATGTACTATCCTATCCATCCAGGTACTATTAAAAATATTTTCCATTAGCGATCCTGCTTGTAGGTACTTTGAAGCCTATGAAGTAAAGCTCTCGAATCCATTAGGATTACCTATTGTAGTGAATTGTTTACGCGTTCCTACAAAAGTGCCTATATCTACATTTAACATGAACACAGAAAAATCTATTTATACGTGACTGCTAGTGCTACATTACCGTGACAACGCATCGCCGATGTAAGTAATTTTACTATACAAATCTAACACTCAAATGCGGCGGGCAGCTAGTATAATTTATAGCCTATGTTACACGTACTCAGTGATAATGTAGCTTTCAACGTGAAAGAATGTTTGGAATCGGTGCAGTAGTTTCGGAGCCTATTCAATACAAACCCACAAAAATACAAATCTTTCCTCTTTATAATATTAGTATAGAGTATAGATAATTGACAGAAGAAGGATTGATGGTATGCAGATTGACTGTGGGAATCTGAGTTCGTTCCGTTAGCTATTAGCACCAGCTAATATAAGGCCGGGTATATGGACGCATCGGTTCCCGGCCTAGAGTCTCCACTACTAGGGCCTTACGTTTAATTGTTTCACAACTTTACAGAATATTTTTTGCTTAAAATAGTTAATCTATCCGTGCATCCACACCGCAGTAAGCTTTTGTGGAGCAACAAAATGCAGCACGGACACATTAGGTTTTTTTTATTTATTTTCGTTTAAAGTTTTGGTACATTTTCCGATATTTTAAACATCCAAGAAACCACTGAGGTTTATGTAGGTGCCATAATATTAAATACATTCACACAACGAGGAGGTTATACAAAAAACAGGTAACTATCTTTAACTTGTGTGGCTACTATTTGCTGATTGTTACTTGGAATTAAACACTGAAAGGTTGTCCTTTCAGTGTTTAATTTCCAATACCACAACTAACTAACCCTTGCTGTCGGATGATGCTGAGTAACACTTGGAAACGATGATCTACAAAAAGTTAACTGCGGTGTGGATGCACAGTATGCGATATGTTATATTGTATTGATCTGGATTGAAATGAGCCCGAAGAATAGCATTGGGCTTTCCACTTCTTATGATGGAACTTTCAATTATCTATGGTGTTAACCTCGACCTGCTCCTTCAGGAATGTGTAAGATAATTATTCTTCTTCCTTGGTTTCATATGAAAGCGCCGTATCGTATAAATATACCTTTTTTCGGTGTTGAATGTTTTATCAGCATGTCGCGCCATGAAGTAGGTAATATTTATGTCATCCGGATTTGGGAAGGATTTGCTTGCAATAAGAATAACGTTCTAGGAATGTATTTATTTTTGTTTTCGTAAATTTTTATTTATAGCTGTGCGTAGTTCCGGAAATAAATTCCATTAAAACACATTATCTCGTGTAATTATGGATCCTTTCAATTACCGCGGCAACATCATCATCATCATCGGCGGGTAGTTGAATAAACAACATCTAATATCATCCCATCGTAGTTTATTTACATTTTAATATAGTTATTGCATATATATTTATATAAAGTGTGTGAATACATGTTCAATTAGCTTCAGTGGCCGCCAGCAAGTGTTTTCCTCACCTGATATCCTTCGGATTGTCCAATATTAACAGTTATGGCAGACACTATACACACACTCAAACAAAGTATGGAGGACATGTCCAAGCTCTTCAGCAGGCAAATGGAGGAGTTTCAGCGCACCCTGCAAGGTAACACCACCGCCACTCCAGTCACTGCACCTTCTACATCTCTCGCAGCCGACTTCTTGTCCTTCAAGGATTTTGTCATAAAGGCTCTGGT
Organism: Falcaria lacertinaria; assembly: GCA_951449985.1. Classification (NCBI taxonomy): domain Eukaryota; kingdom Metazoa; phylum Arthropoda; class Insecta; order Lepidoptera; family Drepanidae; genus Falcaria; species Falcaria lacertinaria. The sequence goes on along the minus strand of OX602113.1, from coordinate 3,911,051 downwards.
CACACTGCAGCAGCAGATAGAGATGTTGGCACGGGAGCAAGACCATCAGGAAATGTGCAGCAGAAGGAATCTCCTTCTCTTCCATGGGGTATCAGAAGCCAACAAAGAAGATGTGGTCGCTCTGGTGACAAAAGTGTGCTCCGAGCGCTTAAAAATGTTGTACTGTGCCGATGACTTCAGCCGGTGTCATCGTATGGGGCAACCGTCCGGTGGCAAACCACGGCCCATTGTTGTGGCGTTTAAGGAGACAGCTGCACGTGACAAGACCTGGTTCGCGAAGGTCTCCCTCAAGGGTTCTGGCATCACTCTCTCCGAGTTTCTCACTAAGGGACGACATGCTGCTTTTATGGAAGCTCGGAAACGTTTCGGCGTCAACAAATGTTGGACGAGAGATGGCTGGATTGTTATCTTGGGATCGAACGGGACCCGCCACCGAATATCGTCGATGGCAGAGCTAAATGGACTGCAAGTACCGGAGGAACTGGTAGTCATCCCGAATGCTCCCGCGGAGGGTTCTCCCAAGACAGTAGCGGCGAGATCGAAGCGAGCTAAAAGGAAGTAACTAAATTCTTGTTACTCCTCTCTAGCTACTCCGTGCTCCATCACATTTGGGATCGTTGTTTTTGTGCCTCTTAAAACTTTCATATTATGATTATTTATTTTTGTTGGTTTTGTCTTTCTATTCGGGTATATCAATAATCTAATAACACATTCGAAATTTAACAAGGGACTACCCAACAGATTCCTCAATAATTATCACTTTTCTTACCCACTTTTGTAATTTGTAACAAGTTTTAACCTAGTTTGTTTATCAATTTAATTCTTTCGTTTCGTAAATGTCATTTTGACGTATAAACGTAAGCTTTCTCTTCTTTGACTGACTTTTATGTAGTGTTGCCAGACTGAAATAGTTAGTGTTAAACGTTCCGTTTCGGAAAGAATATTTAAAAATATTTTGTTTGGATTCGTTTCACTGCAGCTGGCGGGTACTTAAAATCATATTATTGAATTTAATTTTGGATATCTATTATATTTATATTTGTTTAAACTACTATATACGTAAATTTTATCTTTTCTGTTTGGTATTATGTCTGATTCTGATATTAGCGGTACTGGTATAACATACTTCTCTGCTTCTGAAGACAGTGTTAGTAGCGATGACAGTTTCCACAGTGTCTCTCCTACCCTGTGTGACACCCTAAAATCCCATTTCAAAAACGTTTCAAAAAATTTTAATGTTGTCCATATCAATGCCCAAAGTATTCCGGCTCACTATCCTGACATGCTGACGTCCCTTACTGATGAAAATATACACGCCATCCTCGTCTCTGAATCGTGGCTGAAACCGTGTCTGCCTTCGACAGCCTACTCATTACCTGGCTTCCACCTTATCCGTAACGATAGGGTGGGAAAAGGCGGCGGCGGGGTAGCCATATACCTACGAGCACATATTCCTTTTAGCATAGTCAAAGCATCTCCCAACCCTTCCGTCGATGGATTGGAATTCCTGCTCATTGAAGTTCTCCTATCCAATTCAAAAACACTTCTAGGCGTCTTCTACAGTCCATCCCTTCATGTTAATTACTTTCCCTCTTTTGAACTTCTACTGGAAAACCTAGTCCCTGTATATGACCACATAATCATCATGGGGGATTTCAACACCTGTCTACTTAAAGGTGACAGCAGAGCCAACAAGCTTAAATGTATAGTGGAATCCTCCAATCTCAAACTTCTTCCTTCCGGACTTACACACTTTTTCCCTAACTACGATCCTTCTCTCCTAGACCTCATTTTAGTCTCCTCGGGCGATCATATAGCCGTACATGGTCAATGCACGGCTGACGCCTTTTCCTTCCACGACCTAATCTTCCTCTCCTACAAGATCCGTCCTCCTAAGTGTACGCCTAAAATTCTTCTTCAACGCAATTTTGCTGCCATGGACGGGGATCGCCTTCTAAGGGATGCCCTGGAAATCAACTGGGCAGTAATAAAAGATGCAGAGTCGGTTGACGAGCAAGTGGATATTCTTAACTCTCTACTAACGCAACTCTATGATGTCCACGCTCCTATTAGACCAGTTAAGGTGAAGCATCTTCCGGCTCCTTGGCTTACAGATGATATTAAATCCGTACAAGCAAAAAAAAACTCCCTGAAGGCAAAGTACAAGCTGGACTCGGAGAAATACCGAGAAAAATATAGGAAGGTACGGAATCATTGCAATATGATGTGTAGGGATGCACAACGACGTCATATACACAACTCCGTTAAAGACAGCAATCCAGCTAAGGTCTGGAAATTTTTAAAATCACTGGGAGTCGGGAAATCAAAGCCCTCAACCATCGGTAGTAATTTAGACCTGGACGCTCTCAATCTTCATTTCACTTCAGTGGCAGAATTTGATTCTGCCACTAAAGCTGATAGTTTAAATCTACTCTCTTCCTCATTAACTCCCGACTGTCCTGTTTTTTCTATAAGTCAAGTTAGCGAGTGTGACGTTAAGAGGCAAATATGTTCCATCGCCTCAAACGCGGTCGGCTGTGATGACATAAGCCGTAAAATGATTCTACCCCTCTTAGATGTCCTGTCACCTGTCATAACATTCATCTTTAACTCCTCTATATCTACCGGTTCATTTCCATCACAATGGAAAGAGGCACATATCATACCTCTTCCTAAGAAATCCAACCCTTGTTCCTTCTCTGAGTATCGTCCTATTTCTATTCTACCCTTCCTTTCCAAGGTGCTAGAACGGCTGGTGCATCACCAGCTAAGTACACACCTTTCTAGTCACTGCCTGTTGAATCCTCTCCAGTCAGGTTTCCGACCTGGCCATAGTACTACTACGGCTTTAGTCAAGATCACAGAAGACATCCGCGCTGGCATGGATAAATCTCAGCTTACAATACTCACGCTGCTAGATTTCAGCTACGCATTTAACACCGTCGATTTCGACATACTGCTTGCCATATTAAGATCTCTTAACGTATCTCCACTGGTAATTGACTGGTTTCGTAGTTACTTGTGCGGACGTCGGCAACGTATACGCATAGACGACAAGATGTCGTCTTGGTGCAATACTTCTGCTGGTGTCCCACAAGGTGGCGTCTTATCTCCTCTTCTCTTTTCAATCTTTATTAAATCAATTACTCTTCAAATCTCATCATCCTACCATCTATATGCAGATGATCTCCAAATCTACCAACAAAGCCCACTATCTACCATCCCCTGTGCTATCAATTCTATGAATAAAGATCTAGTTGTTATTTCTGATTGGAGCAGGAGGCACGGACTCCTCGTTAACCCAGGCAAAACGCAGTGCATTATCGTCGGCAGTAGTAGATTGATAGCACAGGTGAATTGGGATGATCTTCCTTCGGTATTGTTCGCGAGTATTAAGGTGCCTTTTAACACCGTTGTTAAGGATCTTGGTGTTCTCATTGACCGGACTCTATCGTGGGGTCCACAAATAGCTGAGGTTAGCCGAAAGTTGTTTGCCGCCGCGGCATCCCTTAGACGCTTGCGTAATTTCCTTCCAACTGACATCAAAATCACGCTTTCACGGTCCTTACTTCTTCCTATCCTTGACTATGCTGACGTCAGCTACATTGACCTCACCGAGGAGCAACTGAATAAACTTGAGCGCCTTCAAAATTTCTGTATACGGTTTATATTTGGTTTGCGTAAATATGACCATGTCTCCGAATTTCGGCAAAGGCTCAAATGGCTTCCCATTCGTCTTCGCCGGAATACACATATCTTATCTCTCCTATACTCCATTCTTTTCAATCCAAGAGCTCCATCCTACCTCCAGGAACGCTTTGAATTTATGACCTCCGACTTTCTCCCCCTCCGAAATTCCAGAGAACTCTGTCTCAAATTTCCTATATTCACTTCCTCCTTCTACTCTAAATCCTTTACTGTTGAAGCTGTTCGTCTCTGGAACTCTCTGCCCCTATATATACGACAAGCCCACACGTCAGTCTCCTTCAAAGAACTGTTATCAGACTATTATCTATCCCTATAAATAATGTATATAGTTTCCTATTTATTGTATGTATTGTTTTATTATATATATATATATATATATATATATATATATAGTATAGTATAAGTATTATTATAAATATATGTATTTATATGTGTATTTATATTAGTCATGTCTCATGATCATCACACTGACGCACCTGCCTACCTCTCTTTTCTCTTTCACTTCGTTTCTTTTGTACCCAAAGGTTGCCTGGAAGAGATCGCTCTAGCGATAAGGCCGCCTCTTGTTAACACTTATATTGTATTGTTATTTTAATATGCTACTTACTTCATGGTGTGCAATAAAGTATATTTGAATTGAATTGAACTATTTCACTGGTGCCCATTCAATCGCAAGGAAATATACTGCGATGAAAGACTGCGGTGACCACTTACCATCATACAGGCCGAAAGTTTCAACAAATTTTTGTCACGTAAATCAATACATAATAAATAATACCAATCAATCCTTTAATGATCTTAGTTAAAATAATACGCATGAGTTACTAATTGTTAACGTAGCATACGCATCGGAGTGTTTATACATTTTACGGTATGAAGACGGTGCCACACTTGCGACGCTCAGTAGTGTAAGCTAAATATGGTTCGGATATCGTCTAAAATAATATGATTTAATAGTAAATATTTAAGTCAATTATGACACACATTTATTTTATATCAGTCTCTTCTAGTAATGCGTCTGTAAATTTTTTATTTAAAGATCTATCTGCAGTAAATACGGAATTATACAATTGATCATCAATTCAGATTTTAGTTGTTAAATATTTTAATTCAATCTACACCAATGATAGCGTTTGATAATTTACACTTTATTGCGACTTAAATATTGTATGGTTAAAGTTAACTCATTAGAGTTACACGGTGGTCCGAGTTAATTATATTAACATAACTAGTTTATAACATTGTACTGGCAACAACAAAATTTTGCTATTTATTATTATGTCTCATTAAGTTACATTTTTGTTATAGAAGAATGAAGAGTGGAGCTTACTAACGTAATGCGAGAAGTTACTACAAGCTTTTACTATAACACTAATTTATTTCAATGCTTTATTCAATTATAATATTAAATTTCAATCATGCTTTATAGTATTGGTAATTCTTATTCTTACGCTTAATTCGTTCAAGACTTTTTTTTATGCCACCTTGGCACACAAGCATACGGGCCCACCTGATGGTAAGCAGTCACCGTAGCCTATAGCCGCTGGCAATACTAGGGCATCACTAACGGGTTGCCGACCATGTTGTTGATGAGGACTCACTGTGCTAGCAGCATTACTACTAAGCCCAGCGTATCCTCGTGGAGCACTGGCAACCTTACTTACCTCAGAAACACAACACTACATCAAGTAGTGTTATTTTATTTCACTGCGGTCTTCTGTAAGGTGGAGGTACAGTCCCCAGTCGGGCTGCTCCAATTTAAATGGGAAAACACGAGGGAAATCCCAAATCGCCCTACCTTTCTTAAGACTTGAACAATGAACATTTCTCTAAGCAGAAGATCTGCTAGGATAATTAGTCTTCGCAACAACAATGAGGTTGGCAAGGCGCTAAAGACACCCCTGGTATTGCAAACATATATAGACAAAGGTGAACACTGGGCTGTTCACTTGCTTGTCATCGTCATTCTATTATATTAAGCCGTTGCTGTCCCACTTCTGACCAATACTTCTTTCCTCTTTTTCTAACTGCCTTGGAGTCGTGCTGCGCGGTCACAGTCCAAATCGCCCCGCCACCTGCACTTTGGTCTGCCACGACGGCGACGTCCAATAGATGGGGAACAGAATGCCCAAAAGTAGTTTAAAAAAAACTCAGGTTTTGGTGACAAATATCCGAAGCAGTCTGAAGTTTACGTAGGTAACCGCGAATGTAAGACGGGCTTATAATTCCATTTGTTGAACGCTTAGCTGCCTCGGGCCAACTTCAAGACGTAACTTTAATTGAAATGTTGCCTTGTCGTTTATTATACGTAATAAAACATTATTAAGCATTATTAGTTTAGTTGTTTTCTTTTTGTAATGAAAATAAGAAAGTGTAAGAATTTTGTAGGGAGCTGCTATTTGCAAAGTCAACATTTTGTCAAATCATCTTAGTGTAGTGACCTTACAATAAAAATAATATTATAATATGGAGCCTTACTAACCTTAAGGTGTAACTATAAAAATTTAAACAGTAGAACTTATGTATAATTTTAGTATTTATGCGCAAGAGATAATATCCGTGCTATTAATATCGCCATACAACTCACTGACATCGGTATAAATACCACCAATTATACAAGTCGGGCGGGCTTTGTATTAAGCACACTGTGAAATTTCTCGCATCTATTATTTCCCGTTTTCACCTAATTACCTACTATGGAAAGTTTACTCAACTCTTTATTCACAGTCACTTATCGCTTGTAGCACCACTAATGAATTCGCACGTGCATATCGCAAGTCTAGGATAAGATAACATTAAACTGACGTGTAAATATAGTGTATATGTCTAGTGTACACTGTACCTAATTAGCGAGCTTTCGTTATTATTCTGAAATACCTAAGATAGTCAAAAATATCAGGAATAGACGACGAGATGTGAGAGGTCGCTTGGCTTTAAAAAATTAAGTGCGTAGGGGGATTGAGTACGAATTCAGTCTATACATTTAGTAGAATAGCCAAGCGCCACATGTTATAAGACTTGGAACCTCGATCATATTTAACAACGGACGAGTATGATGGTTTAGTATTTCCATCGTCAATTATATACAACATTCTACTATATATACAACTACTATTACTATATATACAACAACAACTACAAATACGATTAAACCTGTTTAAAATTTGTATAGATCATTAAAAAAGTGCGTCTTATTTTTCGATATCCATTGTCATACACTGTAGAACTGAACTACTACCAAAATATGAATAAATTGTTTTGTTACAGCCGTATACGTATTGTGCTAAAACTAAGGAATAACCTTCAAATACATTTCACATATTCCTGAGAAGATATTAACTACATGATTTATATTTAAGTATTATGAATAGCTTGAACAATTTTATTTCTACATTGCTCACATACTACTAAAAATGCAACTAAAATTTTTTTATGACAGTATTTTTACCATTAAGTCTATTATTCTTCGAAGCAGCGACGGCGATAGAGATTGCTCGCCACCAGTTGTTGTTCGTAGTATTAAAATACAATGTTGCCTGTAAATTAGCTCATATAAAAAAAACTAAGACCTCTCCTACTCTCAATTTCCTTTTGGGTGCATCTTCGTAGCACTCCCGTACTGGCTATTTAAAAAAAACAACTGAATAAAAATAATTTCTTTGCCATAAAACATGTTTTTCAAGAAAAACAACTTTAAGTAATCTAAATAAAATAACTGTCAGTGAATTTATAAGAATCACCGAATAACACGTTTCACCTAAAGCTGTATACATATTAAATAGATATTAACCAAACATCCGTGTGTGAAATGGGGTGACATTGTGTGTGGTGTGAATATGCTCACCCTACCAATTTCACGAGCAATAACTCTGAATATGACCCCACCAAGGTGAAGAGATCCTTTGAATATTGTGTTATTCTCCAAGAATTGAATAGAAATGAACGGTTCTGTTATCGAAACATCAGTTCACTCTATAAGATTTTCTCTAAGCGTTAGTAGGATTCGAATCTCAGTAAAAAAAAATATACGCGACTTCACTCAATTGTTTCTCCATACTTACTTCTGACCCCGCTTTTATCCCCTTAGGGGGTGAAATTTGGAAAATGTTTTCTTAGGAGAGGCCTATGTAATAATCTGCATACCTTTCAGCGGTATCCATTCAATGATTTGAGTTGTGTGTTGAATGTTGATAGATCCTGTTAGTAACGGTTGCCTTTTATACAATACAAAAAAAACATATATTCGTGATAATGCCGTTCTCTTTATCTATATCTTTAGAAGTCTGCCAGAAGCTGAACTAACGAAGGTAACAGATTTTATCTTTAAATATGAGTTGTGAAGGTTAGAATAACGAATTATAAACCTTAGTGATTGTTTGGGAATTATTGTAACTAATCATTTATTGATACCAAATATACTCACTAATAATTTATATTGTATATTTGGAAGTAAATAAAAAAATAGACGGCAGTCGCTAAGTGTTAATAATCAGGTAAGCAGCATGGGGCTATAATATTTATATGAGAAACACAGACCACCAAGTTCTAGCCGGTTTTTCTAGTCCTTTTTCCGAACCAGTGGTAAAAAGATATTCATAAGAGCCTTGATAGGGCCGAAACAGAATAAACTAATTTGATTTTGATTTAGTACCGACCCCAACAAAGTTTGGGATAAGGCCAGGACGATGAATGCCTGTCATGGATTTATTTCTGTCAGCGTACATAGTACGTAGGTGCAATTTACGACCCGCCCACTGGTAATGTCTACCACATCAGTATTCCCTACACACACACGCAAATGACACACGTCCAACTGAATACATTCAATGACGCTTTCGAGAAATTGCTTATATAATTCCTTGGTCCTGTGTAGGAATGCTATTTGACAGCAACATAAATCATTAACAGATCATAAAAAGTATCAATAGTGTTTATCTTGGCTGCCTTTGCGCTATAAATTATACATAAATAGATACACAAAAAATCTAATATTTTTATAATTTAACGCATTTTATTTATAATTTTTGTATTTTTCTCAATAATTACATGGTACTTTACCGTAAAAGAAGCTATTATCCAAATGATTGAAATGTAATATAACGAAATAATATATATATGCCAGGGGGAGCTGTTTCAACCATCTGCTATGTAATATGTAAAGCCAGGATAGCTTCGGAGAATTTGTAAAGCAAAGTCAATTCGCTGCGAAGTCCGAACACATGAATCCTCGTTTACAAAAGAAAAGTATAATTATTCATGCCTGCTTTATAGTGTATTTTTTAAACGTTTAGCCTAGTTTGAAAATTATTTTGTTTGAAAAGATTTTGTATTGGATATTCCAAAATAAATCCTATCTTCTTGTCACGTACACTGTTATAAAGCTGCTGAATGCAGCGCAGATGGAAACCCACTCAGCAATCTACGTCGCATTCTCTGTGACGTCACTGAAGCCTTTGTCCATGTAATCTTGGAGAACCGTAACGAATACTGGGCACATGTAAGTCAGTACTTATTACTTGACATGAACATTTCTTTTTCATCAGAGAGGGACACCAACGGATTATGATAAAAAAATATTTGATATTTTTCTACCGTTTATCTATTTAGTTAGAAAAAGAAAATACTCAATAATAAATATGTAGGTTTTTTTAGTAAACATTCGTTTAGTTCCTTAGCCTTAGTCACATGACCTCTAATGTCTAAGCAAGTAGTGTCCGGTGCTTTCACCATGCATTGCGAGTGCAAATATAATAGCTCAGAGTAGATAATATACCTATTATAATAGGTAGATAGATACCTACTTACATACATTATCGGGACTTTTGTAGCGTCACTGGGAACAGGGGGACAGATAGCCTGAAAGCGGGACTATCCCGGCCAAGGCGGGACATATGGTCACGTTAGTAATAGTGCAAGCAGAATACAGCTACCGACTAGTTATTCAGGAGTACAGCAAACATCTTCGTTGGCTTTAATCCAGCCGACCATGACGTGGAGGTAGAGCGCGACTGGAACTGTCATAGAATGGTAAACGACAGTCATTTCAATGTATAACTGCCATAGGATTGCGGTAATTCGTTGCAATTTTTTGATTCTTATTTTTGGAACTAAAAATTACTATGGCAATTTTGACATTTCGCGAGTTACGTTTTCGAATACGTAGTGGAGAAATGTTCCCGCTACCGACACAGTACGAGCTAATCGTATATAATACTTCTATCACTTTAATATTAATCTTTGTTTAATATATGATATATTAAACAAAGATCATAATAATAATAATATATTACTATATCTATAATACTGTTACATAACCGAGGGATTTATAGGGAAGGGGAGAGTATACTATACGGGTTCCTAGCATAAACATTTAACAATATTTATTTTTTATTTTTGAATACTACTACGCGATGTCTTGAGTGACGGCTATGAAGTTTGAACTCATATCAGTACCTACAGAAAACGACTTTAATCAGGAACTTTTTGGACAAATCACACATTGAATACCGCTGTATGTCCGTGTTGTATGGATCTCTTGCAATTAGTTTCTGCTCAAAGCACGTCTGCCACAGACCGAAGTCATGATCCGAGCAAAGCCAACGGAAAACAGATTTCCTGTATAAGTAATACCTACGACAAAGCCGGGAAACGAATCTCGACGTTCGACATTCAAATCTAAACTAATTGAATACAAAGCCGTAGACAAGTTAAAATCAAATATTAACTCGAATTAAACGTAGTACGATAGCCGTAAGTTAATCTGATACGAAAAGAAGCACCTCACTCGTCCTTCTATAAGCGCACTTTACTTCATTAGTGTAATGAAATTTCCTAAATTTGACTTAAAATTAACTGTCTGCAAAAGCTTCCTTTAATACGTGAGATTTTACAAAGAAATCGCGGCTTCGGTTTCTTTATAAGGGCGGAATATTATGGAGTAGGGTTTGAATTATAATAAATGGAAAGGTATTAAAACACTTTGAATGAAAAATACAATCATAAGTAAACCTTACTAAGGTTTAGTAAATACTGTGTATTGGGTCTAAGTGCTTGAGTTTATATAAAATTTTCTTCGCTTTAGAATACATCCAACCAAACATAATTATGTGAATATTACCATTACGATCGTAAATATACACAAAATATTTTTAAACAAGAGCAGAACATGTCGTCAGTTTACACGTTCTACACTCTAAACAAAGTGAATGTACTATGTTGAAATGATTGTCGATTTTAAAAATCTTAAAGCATCTTATTGTTTAAGTAATGAAGCCATCTCCACGATATCTCCCACACGGCACAGCGGCCCAGCGACCGCCATTCAGAGGCATCTCCGGAGAAATCACGAGAGGTTATTCCGCCCCCTGCCTACCTGAACACAGCCCATTGCGAGGTACATTACGCGAGGATCGAGTATACGCACTACGTACTTTGTTGAATACTCCAAGTACATATTACATTGCGTACCTACTATGCAGAATACGACAAGGTTTTTTTTTATAAATTTTTATACCACTAATATGGCACACAAGCGTACGGCCAACATGATTGTAAGCAGTCACCGTAGCATATAACCGCCAGCAATACCAGTGGTATCTACGGGAGATCCCAATTCGCTCTACGCTTCTTTAAAATGTACATATTACATTGGTATATCATCTAGATTTATAATCTGTAGGTTCTACAAGTTAATGAATAAAGTTAGATGCTTCTAACTTATACACACATAAGCCTAAAGTCTATGTTAACTTAACAAAAGTGAAAGAATTTTCAAACTTATTAGATTTGTTCCCGAAAATACCTACCAATAGTACCTATCTCTCTGTAATCTGTATATATGTATGTCGTATTATGTATGTAAAATAACATTGTAACATTTTTATTCTAGTAAGTTATTATTTTACCCCTAAACAGTTCGAGCTACTTTTTTTTTTTATATAGAGTTTTTGGTATTCTGAATGGTCCTTAGCTATAGTTGGCTCCCTGTGGTCGACATCTAGATTTCTACACGGGAAAAAGCTGGTAGGATATGAAAAAATCTAATAAATCACAATTAGATACCTTGACTACTGATGACAGACTATATTCGTTATAAATATCCTATCCATCTTTCACCACTCAGTTATAGATTGATTTAGGATCATTTAATTCAATTGCTATCTTCAATACATTATTATATCCACTCTATTTCAATTGCTATTATAACCGTACATATAGCCTATTTTCCAAAAAATCCATTCAGCTATTACGAAGTGATTGATTAATAAATAAGCCGACATCAAAACTTCTGTATTTAATAATATATTAGTAGCAAGGATTGACCGCAAGAAGGATATGAGAGCGACTGAAATTTCAATCCCAATTGAATATTGTCGTATAAAACCTGGAGATTTTGGCCAGTCTGATTGGGTGCCCATAAATATTTGTAAAACTTCAATTACAGTCAGAAGAGGTTGAGGAGAATCCTAAGTAAGCTGTGGTCCGGTCACAGGTGTCTTTTCTTGTGTAAGTGATACCAATTCCATTTTTTGCGTCATTTTAGATTCAAATTGGGATTACGGCGCCGTATTTTGTAAGTTTGTGGTCCTAGTGCTTTTACGATATGCAATTACTTAAATTGACTGCATAATTGGTTTTCCTGCATTACAGTAAATTTCAGCATATGTGGCCTGGAGTCATGCATAATATTTAATTAAACATTTAGTTAATGCAATACAACAAATAAATATATGTATGAATTAATTTGTTTATTGTTAACTTTAATACTCGACTACAGGAGCCAGCCGCAAAAGTACAGTGCAAAAGCGTCCATATTGAAGAGTGCATTAGCAATGCTTTGTGACATAATTAATTAGCTAAATCACTATACATTATTTTTGTTTGCAAAGCCAAATACTAATTGTCATTTAGAATTCGATAGGGCATCAGAAAAAAAATGCAAGCGTTAAAATCGTGAGGTAAACCAAACAAAATCAGTGGTTTTGCGAACCTGAAGCGCTCCGGCAAAAATTCAAGCCAGCTTAACGGTCTAGCGTGAAGAATAACGAAATTCCCGCCACGTTTAAAGTGCACAAGTCATCCAGCCGTGCCGTGTTACGGCACAAAGCTGCCTGAGAGGTGTAATTGGTAGCTAATCCTTGCTTCCCCTAGCTCTCGACAGATTGGTGGCAACACTGCTACTGCAAGAGTATACGTGTACACACTATATGCATTTTCTCGCGTACATGAGTAAGTTTGATATGTAAGTAATGGTTCCAGCAGGTATGTAGTTTGAAATTGTCACGTCAACCAAACCTATTTCTTTCTGATTAGTTGAACTCAACCCTCGAGATTTGTTATTATTGCCTCTTGTCTTATGAATAAAAATTCAAATATTGTTAGCTACAGTTTAAAGAAAAAACACAATAGTTCATGTTTACTTTAAAAATTCATCACGGCGGCAGAAGTCTTCTATTTCAGTTGTCTATTCTTGTAAAGCCAGAGGGAATTTGTTTATGCCGAAGAACTTTAAACTTATTATTATATATATAGTAATTTGTTTTCCTATAGTTAAATCTTATCTTATCAATGATAAGTCATAATGCAGCTCCAATAAGGTCGGCTTAGGTATGAATACAGCTTTTTAATTGTTTGTGATATGATCCTTGTAGTCTAGTTGAATTTTGCTTCCGTAACCGACCACATTAAAATACTAAACTGGATGATAATTTATATAATTCCATTCAGTTAGGTAGCCATTGAATGTGGAATACATCTTGCATGTCCGCATGGCACGGAATTATTATCTGTAGAAATGCCTTGATGTACTATGAAAACCTCCGGTAGCCATACCTACGTAAGGTTTAACGGGAATACTTTATTGATTTTTTCTGTATAACATTGAATTGGTTTTGATTCAATAGCGTAATTTCAAAATACTTTAAGTAGGGTCCTTGTCAAATTATCTTAAACAACCGGCAATAAACAATTTAAAATGAATTGTAGGATTTGCTTGTGGTTTGTGAGTACATTTGACAAAGTTGGCGAATTATATTAACTTCGGGTTGTCATTCTTGTTTAGAAAGTAATTAAAAGTTATCTTCCGTAAAATAAAGCTAAACAGACAGAAATGTACGTGTTAAATTAATCTTAGATTTGTTATTACTTAAGTTAAGATATGAGGTTATAAAACTTTTAAATAAAAGTGTGTATTGCTAGATTATTTAGGTAAAAAATACCCTCATTTGAAGTTAAATGTGACGCTTAATTAAATATTGTCCGTGTAAAAAAAAGTTTCTTTTGCCATAAAATAAATTTAATTTGGTTTGTTATAACGTGAGAATCTTGAGTTTCTTCATATTAGGTAATACATTAAATACTTCTATACGTCACTATTCGTACGATATTATCCTCTAAACTCAGGTTTCGTAGTGTGTTACTTAATGTATCTCTTTAAGAATAATTGTATTGCACTGAAGCAAAATGGTTCACTGAACTAGAGTCAAAAATTGTAATCCTTTTATCATAAAGTTAGATCCCATCACCGAATCCCCAAAAATAAATGCATCGTTTGGTTCAGAGTATTCCTCGAAATTGAGATGCGATCATACGTTGGTTATTTTGGACGGGATACTTAATGTGTTTTTTACGCGTCGTTGCGTAAAACACACACTTATGAAGTGGGGCCAGCAAATGCTGTATGCGAAAAAACTTAATATATTTTTATAAAAAGTTTGTAGTATATTATTATACCGTCTAGATTTTGTAGTATAAAAAGCAGCAGAAAGCTGTCCTATATTGGGAGATAAGTCCGAGATTGCCATATTTAACCGGCTTTAATTTCAGGGAGTTATATGATTTGCAGGCATTATACATATTTACTGAAGAACCACACCCTAATTAAGACCAATGCATCATATACCTAAGTATACAAGCATTTGTGACGATTTACCATTTTATTTTATACCACTAAGGTGGAAAACAAGCATATGGCCCGCTTGATGGTAAGCGGTTACGGTAGCCTATGGACGCTTGCAACACTAGGGGTATCAGAAGCGCGTTGCCGGCCCTTAAAATTCCACAGCTCAACTGTCAAATGAACAAGTAATAAGTAAGAATACTTCATCTAACACGGGACTTTGGCGAAATAGCTGGGAAATCAGCTATTCCGCCTCGTCGCCATTAAACCAACGAAGCAGAAGAATGCATTTACTCATCCTGCACCTCTGTCCTGTACGCAGCATGACATGTTTCTATAAGTTCACGACCTCTCCCCTAGCTAGTGTTATCTTCGATCTTCGGAAACTAACAGTCTCGTGATGAAGTGTCAGCCGCACAAATTACTCAATAATGTCCAAGATAAGCTTTTCTATTGGGCTCGGTCTGCTCGAGGCGAGGGTGGGTAATTGAAATCCGTCATACAACCGGCTCTCGTCTCGAGTGACAAATGACGGGGCGAATGCTACTCTGACCAGCTGGGTCAGAGGATTGTTTTATTATATTGTAGTATTTTGGTAAGGATTGGTAGGTGATATTAAACCTTATATGGGCATTGGATATTAAATATTCAATGATAAAATAATTATAATATTTGGTCCATTTATCGATCAATACGAGTGTCTATGGATAAAATAAAAAAGGAAACCGTGGTCTGATCGTTCTAGACCAAATTACGAGAGTATTTACTTTTTTCACTCAAAAGATGAAGAACAATCCCGCGTGAGGCGTCAATCAGTTAAATTAGCAACCCTGTGCAATTCCTGTAAGGTTTAATGTCGCCAGCTAAAGTTGAGGCGCAGTTCGGTAAACACTACTGAGAAGTTATTTTTAAAGCTATGCAACTGATCACGAAACGCTTTTCTTAGTTTAGACATGGGCTCAGACAGAACATAAAGTATAATATTATGTTTAGTCGGGACACGACATATTTCCCAGTTCCTCGCGTGTCGTTTGTCATGTTTGTGACAGAGTGGGGTGGTTCGGACGGAATGTTTTACGGACCACAACTTTACGATACAAAGTTACACTTTCGTACTTTTTGTCCACGTTTGAATAAAACATAACATTTGCTTGTTGTAAACTACGCAAATGTTTGAGGGAATGACGTTACGCGACTGTGAAGTGAATGTAGAACGAGAATGAAATTGAAGCGAATATAAAAATATCGTGAAGCCGGATGTTCTCAATTTAAATTGGCAGTTTTTCACTTGGTTCTCAATAATCCAAAAAAAACACATTGCTTGCTTGCAATTTCTTTATACGAATAATGTGTCTAGTAGTATGTACTATGAATAGTAACACTAGCGTATTGCCTACCGTGCTAAGAGAACACACTGCGCTAGCAGTAAATGGTGTCCTTACTGCCAGCATAACGTATCCTCGAGAGCTTTTGTAACCTTTCTCAGCCAAACGCAACTCTAAACTACAGTACTGTTTATTAGATGAGATTTTCTGTCAGGTGAATTACTGGTAGTGTACTGCTCCGAGTATTGAAGCATCATGCTCTAGCTCTCAACAATACGTTTGAAAGTTTTTGTTTTGGACAATTCCCTTTTATTGAGGTTTGATGATATTTAAAACGCTTTAAACGCTACTAACAAAATAAATGGCTTCAAATAATGTACGTACACGTCGAAATATTTTAATAGGCGAATGTTCCTAAAGTCTGAGTAATTACAAGTAATGTAATAATCTGTGTAACATTACATGTACAATGCTCATTGTTTAAAGTAACGTTGTTCGAGTCTCAAGCAGAACTTTTAATAGGCATGAAGTGAAGGAAATTTTGTAGAACTCCGTAATAGCTTCGTAATGGTTATAATATATCACATTGGTTCTTGTGGTAATCCCGTCGAGAATTAAATTATAAAAAATATAGATAATTAAACAAAGAATAAAAAAATATCATGAAACGTATCGCGAGCAAATTAATCGTTCTGCGAGCAATCAACAATCGACTTACTTGCAGTTTGACGTAAGGTATAATTTAGCTTATATTTATTTGATGACTTGTGACAGGGTCTGTGGTGACGTTTCGTATACAAATACCGAAATTAAAGAAACATAAATTTGAAATGGTCATTTTTTGCATCGAATTATAGTTTTTTTTTATTCTGAGTATTGGCGTGCATTCCAATATCCTCTATAGCGATCCATGTCCCATTCATAATACATTATGTTTGATGTGTTCCATTAAACAATCACGTGCGTCGTCAATTACTGATATTGCAAACGAATATTATTTAACGAGCAAAAGTATCGCTGGTTTTCCGAACAGGACAAACATGTGTATTTTTTTTTACCATTAAGTGGCAAGCATACGGCCCACCAGCAAGCAGTTACCGTAGCCTATAGCCGCTAGCAATACCAGGGATATCACTAACGAGTTGTCAACCCTGTTGTTGAGGCGGAGCCACTATGCTAGCAGCATTACTATTAGCCCAGCGTATCCTCGTGGAGCACTGGCAACCTTACTTACCGCAGAAACACAACACTACATCAAAGTAGTGTTGTTTCACTGCGGTCTTCTGTAAGGTGGAGGTACTGTCCCCAGTCGGGCGGCTCCAATGGGAAAACCCACGGGAGATCCCAATTCGCCCTACCTCTCTTAATGAGTGTATGACCGAAGTATTAATTCTTGGCCTTGTGTGAAACGAGTGTGTGCACTGTGTGACTCCCACGATACAGGAGCTTTCTTGGCGAGGCTTTGATTATTATCAATAACAAATAACTAATAAATTTCAAACCGTTAAAAGAAATTTAACCGTGAAAAGTATTATATAAAACACTACGTGAGCAAAATATTAATTATTCACCAAATTAAGAGTTTCTGCCTACTAACGTATCACACGCACAGATAAGCAGAATAAAGTTATCGCATTAATCCGTCTAAGTTAGCAAACTTACAAGCAACAAAACGCTCAAGTTAGCAACTTATCCTAAATCCCATACCGAAACACTGTTTCCTACCTAACTCCTAAATTACTGATCAATAAACAACTATCAAGTTTGGGATCCTTTATAAATGCAGTGACGTGATAAATTTAATTTGATACAAGCGTGAGCGACCATATGTTTTACGTAAATCTATTTAGGTACTTATGTAGAGACTTGCAGGGTTATCAACGTCCGAGTGATGTAAGGCTAAGTAAGCGCTTACCATCAGGCCGATCGTATGTTCGATTTCCAACACGTGCTATAAAAAAAAGATGTTTATTTGTGCTCATCTCTAAATTATTTATGGTAGGTACGTACGTTTAACAAGAATGCGGGCCCGTATACCTAACTTCACACAAATGCAAGCTCAGCAAGCCAATATAGGCAATATACCCTTATTTTTCCTAGTTAATCAAAGGAATGTGTACAGTGTAAATACATTATTCGCATTTAGTTAATTTAGCTTTTGTACCAATTAAAAACCGGTAATGCCATCTAGTGTTCACAAATGCAGACGATTTGAAGTAAATTGTCATCCAGAAAGTACTTCAAGAAATGAATAGATGGCGCTGCATGCACTTAAATAAAAAACTACATTCTATAAGTATACTTGTTTTAGGCTTACTTAATATCCCAAAAATAAATAAGTAATCTTCTTTCATCTATAAATGGTGACTGAAAGCCTTTTTGTAGTAGGTAATACAATAAGTAATTCAATCTTAGTCGTATGTTACATGGGAAAAGTACATTTCAGATATATATAGCCCGTAGCTCAGAGTCGATAATATACCTTTACCTCGCAGAAAGAACGTAGCACACCGCACGGACCTTATGGTAAGCGGCTATCGTAGCGTACAATTAGGTAAATAAATTATGATTTTTTTGTATGTTTAATGCTTAATTGTAATATTGCTAATTTAAATTCTGGCAACATATTTTACCAAACCATTTCAAAAGGGAGTCGTCTTGCTGGACTAATATTTTATAAAAGTTGTCCAAAGTCCAGCGCGGCTGCACTTTGCACTTTAT
This sequence comes from Falcaria lacertinaria, assembly GCA_951449985.1. Classification (NCBI taxonomy): domain Eukaryota; kingdom Metazoa; phylum Arthropoda; class Insecta; order Lepidoptera; family Drepanidae; genus Falcaria; species Falcaria lacertinaria. Next base: position 3,892,400 of record OX602113.1, on the reverse strand, counting down.
TTCCCGCGGATAACAACGAGTCGACACTGACAGATCGTGCGCGCTCAACCAGACCGCACGCTTTCAACACGTTACCTTGCCTAGGTGCTGTAAGTTACAGAAAAGAGCAGTAAAAATGATAACCAAGTAAGTGCAATAAGGAATGATGGCAAGCGCCTATACAACATTTTACACCTTCGACTGAGGATATTAAATTGACTGCTGGTCTAAATTGGAGAAGAGCTGTTGCCAACAATGGAAAAGTCTAGTGGAGGCCTATGTCGGAAGACATATTGTACAAAGGTATCAGAATAAAGGTCTTATTTATTTTCCTGAAAATATAATTGAATATTTTAATTCTTTTTACCCCTCCCCTACTTATATCATTGGAATATATATTTTAATTATTTTTATTTTGATCTTCTTAAATAATATAAGTAAGTATTCGTATTGGAAACCTATTTGTATTTAAAAAAGTGCTAAAAGAAAGTCCTTCCATTGTGGGAATTACGCATTAGATTTGAACTGACGATAGTGCAATCGGTTTGCTACAAATAGCGTTTTTGTGTCGTCCGGGGCTTTCCGCGGCGACACGCTAAACGGTTGCTTCGATTGCCTCCAACGGGCCTGGCGTCGGTTCCCATTGCCATCCCACCCTCGCCGTACCAAGAGTCTTATAGAGTCATCGACATTTATAAAATGTATTCGTTGTTAGATTCGAAACGTGATCCAGAGCTAATATCTATGGGCAAGCGTCATTTCATACGCATTGGAATCCCTGTATCATCAAAACTTTACTTGGTAAAGCACCAAGATTCCACGATCTCTGCTTACCACATAGGATTATTGACGATTCCTTCGATCGAAAATCGAGTTAGTTTCGTTCGAAAACCAGTGTTAGCGCTACAATAGTTTTCCCAGTAGAACTTTTCAATCGCCAGATAAGAGGCTTGCGGGACGTCTCTCGATATATATTTACCGCGGCAGAGAAACTTGCTAGCTTCGTCCACAATACATTGCGTTTGTTCATTATTCAATTGTTCCGCTCCTTTGTTTTAAACAGCGAGTAATCAGCTTACTGACTTTTACGGTGAGTTTTATTTAGAATTTTCCCTCACTTCGAAATTTTCGAAAGTAACGCTTGAAATATCAATTTGAAGAGTTTGTTGTTGAATGAGCTTACTGTGGAAAATTCTTACCACGTTATAACTCGTCCGCATAAAATTCCCATACCGTAGTTAGTAGGTACATTAGGTATAATTAAAGCCGTGACAACCGCTTACTCTTCAACTTTTCTGTCACTGGTGCTTTCAAACGTCCTCTAAAAATTCATTTTATATAATATTATGGTACCTATTTTTGTCGCGATCTCATTACAAATTCCGTCAACATTACCTACACAATGCATAGGTAAGCGGGTAAGCCAACGTTTGAGCAAAGTCTAAAAGCTTAAGCCTAAACCTACTGAATGATTCACAAGCGCTAATTGCTTCATACAAAACGAGGATCATCTTGAATAAACCATTAGCGAAGTCAATGCCACATATATGTACTTACGCACTCGCTGTTTGAGCGTTACGGCCGGTAGTAGCTGCGTAGCTGGTACACAGAGTTTGCGGCTGGATGTTTGATGAAAATAAAATATCGTCGAAAAAAAAATAGGGCTTGCAGATATTTGTTGATCGGTGTTACATGTGATGAGTAACATAAACCTCATAACAAGTTACACAAATCAACAATATTTTTTTATGTACCGCACCATTTACAGCCATTTTTTTTATACCACTAAGGTAGCAAACAAGCATACGGCCCACCTGATGGTAAGCGGTCACCGTAGCTATGGACGCTTGCAACACCAGGGGTATGACTCGCGCGTTGCCAAAAGCCATTAGGTAATCACAATCAAAAACTGTCAAGCGGGCGACAGAGTTTTTGTGCCAGGAAGGCTTAAGGTTCATACCAACTATTAACGATGATAAGTATTATTACCCTATCCATACTACTATACTATAATATTAATATTATAAAGAGGAAAGATTTTTATTTTTGTATGTGTGTGTATGTTTGTATTGAATAGGCTCCGAAACTACTGGACCGATTTCAAAATATCTTTCACCGTTAGAAAGCTACATTATCACTGAGTAACATAAGCTATATATTATATTGATACGCGGGCGAAGTCGCGGGGAAACAGCTAGTGATTAATATGATTGCTAGTATGATTTTGAATTGAAATTGAATTAGTAAAGGAGCGCATAGAAGACGAACGAATACACTGCACAGTTGCCCTCTAAATTAGTCAATTTAATGACGTGTTGGTCAGTAAGCCTCTGGCCATGAATAATGGAGTTTCTATTATCATTATTAACTTAACACGATGTGAATAACCAGCCGGCTCGTGTGATCCATGGACAGGCTAAGCTATAGTACTTACTATGATTATCAGACAACTGGTAGATACTCTATTTGCCTAAGAGTCGGCGACGGACTCACCATCTGTTACGTCGGCTCCAAATTATCTTCGGTGGAAACTCTCTGCCTATCCCTTCAGGGACTCTTGTGGGAAGCCGTGAAGACATATAATTTTATTATTATTTACTTTATTTGTTAATGCATACTATGTCATAAATACAAATAACAAATCTACCAAACTTTAGGCAATGACTGCCCTGATGCAGGGATCGAGCCTACGACACTTGGTGTAGTGGTCAAGTTTGCTAACCACTCGACCAACGATGTGGCCCCGTAGACAGATTATCTTTATTTTAATTTAGCATTTGTGCCTTATAATAGTTGGTATAGCTAATGCCGTGGTGATCGTATGTTAGAGAGCGTTGCCTGCTTTTCTAGCGGCGCAAGTTTTAATCCCGCCACCGGTCTCTACCAATGAGCTTAGTCTGACTTCACGAGTCTGGCTTCACGGTGAAGGAAAGCATCGTGAGTGAGGGCATCTCCAAACGTCGGAGAAGAAATTCAAGGACGCATGCATGTAGTGCCTAAGAGAGCGCGACAGACTCACCATCTTGTCGTCACGTTGGCACCTAACTATCGGTGAAAAATAGGTCTTGTAACAACTCTGCCTACCCCTTCCTTTGAGGAAAGGTGTAAAAACATAAAAAAAAAACAAAAGCACATTTTATTTAAACTCCTTATGCGATGTCTAGTACATTAAACGATATGTATAAAGTTATATACATTTATGCCATAGGACCAGGTGAAACCGTAGCCCTAACATAGTTATCGACGTGTCCCTACCGGCTGACAACTTACGTCAATTAAAAAAATACCTGTTTGTTCGAAATATAATTCTATACGAAAAACTCACAGCATCGTGGCTGCCTAATAATAGAAGTGGCTTTCAGCGTTGTGTAGGGATTGTTCAAATATCAACACAACATTAACCAAATTTGCTAACAGACCCCCCCTATCGAGATTTCTCGATGAGAATGAACTCGAAGTGCGAAAAGATATTACTAAAACTACATTTAGGTACGCCAACGGTCCTAATGTAGCACAATTTATGAAATTTATATATTGTGAAAGATACTAATTTAATACTCTTTAATAGAACTTTTATTTTAATGAGAGGTAGGGCGAATTGGGATCTCCCGTGGGTTTTCCCATTAATATTGGAGCCGCCCGACCGGGGACTGTATTTCCACCTTACAGAAGACTGAAGTGAAATAACACTACTTTGATGTAGTGTTGTGTATCTGCGGTAAGTAAGGTTTCCAGTTGCTCTACGAGGATACGCTGGGCTAGTAGTAATGCTGCTAGCATAGTGACTCCTCATCAACAGCATAGCTGGCATCTCGTTAGTGATAACCCTAGTGCTAGCGGCTATAGGCTACGGTGACTACTTACCATCAGGTATACTTTTAATTAAATATAACGCCTACAGAAAATTGATTTATTAAATACTTTGAATTTGATTCTTCCGAATCCCCTAAGAGATTGCACAAGAATACTACTTGTTCTCTCAAGAAAACTTCATTACCTCTCTTTTTATGATTTTACTCACTATAATAATAGTGAAGCTTAATATACTCATAGGTAGAGGCCGCTGGAGATTGAGCCCGGAACAAATCAAATAGCAGACGGTCACTGCAACCACACGGCCACCACGACTTGTTCCTGAATTAAATTGCAAACACGTAGTACTGCCCCGGTTCAGTTATTGTCCATTGTGGTATCCGTTTTAATTTTGTGCTACAAATCAAGCAAGGGAACGTTCAGGATCGGCTCGCGGCATGTTTACCGGGTGCAAATAAAGTGCCCAATTCTCTCGTTTATACCAAATATACAGATTGTTTGATCCTGCAAAAAGTTCAGCGTTGTTTAGAACATGGCTACCAATCGTACTAATATAATAATAATATAATTCTCCACGTGTATAACTTATTAAATATTAAAATTCTCAAACGAGCCTCTATGTGTTGGATATATATCCCCACGCAAGCCTAGATAAAGAACCTGACTTTATGAGGCTCCATGAATTTAGGATAAACATAATAATACAAATTTAATTACCATTTAAGAAAAGCCTATACAATGTGGTAATTGATATGTACAAAGTGAAGAAGCTTGGTCTAAATAAAGCGGATATTTTTTGTTAATCAATCACGCATACGGGTGAAAGGTTAAAATTATGCTCACATCAAAATAGACAAGTTAAACATAGGGTTCATTTATCCCGGAAAAGTTAAGAAATCCCACAGGAATTAAAAACTAACTTTTGTATGTATCTGCAAAAGCTACCGTAATTATATGTAGTTAGTCCTATTTTTCTTATTAAATTAGGTACCCTGTATAGTTGATATCAACGAATATTTTAACATTATTCAGATAACAACGAACATGGAGTACAATATAATGGCGGTGAAACTGCTAAACATGTTATTACAAAATATATATTTCAATTAACGCGGGTTTACTTTTGTAACGCAAGTAAAATACACAAAGCATTCCGTTTGAGGTGTATCGCCGCGGGCGCACCGCCATCCCGTGCAAACTAAACTAGTTAGGACGGACTAACAGACCGTTTTCAAATGAAATACTAATAAAACAGGAATAGACCACCTACACAAACATACGGGGAACATTGAGCCAATTGTTCTATATAATACAATTCATTGACATTGAAAACTTGGATGTAATTTCAGTTATTACTATTAGTTTAAAACTCGCAAAGTATCGAGCGATATCTCATGCAAATATACATATGAATAATAATATAAATAAAAATGATTTGCAATTCTATTAGTCTCGCTAAAACTCGAGAACGGCCGATTCGATTTGGCTAATTTTAGTCTTGAAATATTCGTGGAAGTCCAGGGAAGATTTATACGGTGAAAAAATATGGAAAAAAAAATAAAATAAAATAAAAATGTCAATTTTATTTTCCCATATAAACTGTTACCTGTCAAACGTCAAAACACAGAATTGCAATTCATTTTTATTCATATAGATTTTCTCTACCCGTGCGAAGCCGAGGCGGGTAGCTAGTGAATAATAAATTAGTTTAAAAAAGTAAAATACACGCAGCAATATCAGAGTCGTCAAAATCTTTGTCAGCATAACCAAAATACTATGCAGGCAAAGTGACGGCCAAGAGCTACCTAGTATATAATAAACCTTAACTAGAATACATGAACCATAATTTCCAGGTGAGCGCTAACGAATTTAAAGACATACCCTTTACGTTGGATTATTAAAATTAAACCGTTTTGAGCTGCGGTCTCAAAGTCTCTCGCTTGTGGCTACAAGAAAGTTGCTAAATTCAACACAAAGGACAAAGGACCAACACCGGGGGCTATTTGCGCACTGTACATGTATTTGTTCGCACCTAATTAAACATGAAACACTGGAGGCACCACGTATATCAAGGGAATTAGGCATTATATGCTGAGTTACTCGCCAATCTGGTGTGTTGCGCTCCTGAGGTTGAAGCTTATGAACGTAATTTGACGAATGATGCTAGTTAAATAACTTATTGTTTAAAATGTACTTACGACTCTATTTTAAGAGAGGTAAGTAGGTACCTGTCTATGGATAGTAATAAATCATAATAGTAAATAAGTAACTCTCAAGAAACTGTCATGCTTGGTCATTATCACATAGCACCATCCAGACCCAAAGTAAGCAAAGCTTGTACAGTAGGTAGAGTACCTTTATATAAAAATAATTCAAATACTCCTTTTATAATACATACGTCCCCAAATTACCCAAAACCAAGCTTATAGATTATATAATGCTGTTTCCGCTGTGAGTAAGCTCTCCAGTTACCGAGTGCTCCTTGAGGATAGACTGCTGTCAATAATTTGTTGCCTTTTCTTGTATTACTACGTACCTACTAATTTACTTTAAAGTAAGTACTATGGGACTAGCTAGACGCCGAACATGAAAGACTGTTTTATTCCGTACTACCCTCATCCAAAATAGTACGTATCGGTATATGAGTTTGTTTAATTCTTATGGCTCTATTCAAACTGCATACGAGAGCAATTTCGCTATAATGCTCCTCAACTATTCCAATAAAGCGGTTGCATGTCGCAATTGACATTAGCTCCTCATTCCGCTAATGAGAGCAATCCACAAACATTGCATCCAGCCACTGTTTATCTATCGGTCGCGAGCGAACACATCCCACTGGACGACGCGCCAAATATTAGTAGCCATAATTGATATTGCGACTGCCTTTCTCATTATTAGAACTCGTTAGAAATGAATATCAATGCTGGTAATTAATCTTTAGCTTAGAGCTGACTGTGCAGTGCTAAGAATGTTTCAAAGCCATAATTATTTTCCAATATTAAGTAGGTAGTCAGGAATTACCCTTGAGACAACATTGAGTCGGATACGTTTTGCCAGGTTATTAATTATTACAGACCTAGGCTACAAGACCTTATCAGATTCTCAACAGACATCAGTCTACGTGGAAACCCTAACATTGTTACAAAAGATATGATGTTCACGGTATTACATGTTGTTGTGAACTGTATATCTAAATTATAGCAAGCAATTACCTAGAGATATTGACAGTGTTAATAAATGACTAACTCGTTATAAAATTATTTCAAAATGTAACAACGTTGAATGAATATTCAGGAGAACAAAGCCGCTTAGCCATAGAGAGACGGGCCAAATAAATATTCTATTAGCTAAATCCGTTACCTCATAATTTACTCCGAGAGGTGAGTACCAGGGGCGTGGCAGGTGGTCTTAATAAATACGAAAATGGCCTATCGCAGACTTAGTAATAAATTCAAAAGGCAATCAACGCCACGGCGGTGGGTAAAAATATTAATAGCCGAGAAATAATTATTTATTCATGACTTCCATCGTGGCGGGATGGAGGCTAGAGTGCCGGGAACTAAATCCCCGCGGATTGGAGCCACTCAGCGACCACAGGGCTCACTCAGCTACCATTTTAAGTGTACGGATTATTGTTTTATTGACTTTCAGATCGAATCGACAATGAACTCTTAAAACAGTTACCTCCAGTGGATACAATATTTTACTTACAGACTACAGTTACATAGGTACTACATAATTACAAATAAAAAAAACGTCCCAAAATATAGCGTCACGGTTGTTTTTGGCGCTGTATGTCGCTGCACGCTTTTTCTAAGCAAAATTAAGGCAAAATATATGGAATATTTACTTATGTCTGCCGTAGTTTTTTTTTATACCACTAAGGTGGCACACAAGCATACGGCCCACCTGATGGTAAGCAGTCACCGTAGCCTATAGCCGCTAGTAATACCATAGTATAAAGAGAGGGGAAGTAGGTTATCTTCATACAAACGCACCGCGCGCGGCTTGTATGTGTGCGCTATTGGATCTATGTGTCGACGCACGCACACTTTAACAAAATCTCGACCCGTTTCTCAGTGCGCCAGTCGGGGCTAACACTGCACAAGGTTCGCGCGCGCGTCACGGCTTTTCGACACCGCTAAATGATTTATTCATAAACTGCAAAATTGGCATGTCTATTTATGAACAAATAAAAGATTTACATTTTTCACTGCCCTGCCCATGTTTTCCGAAATTATATTTGCAAAAGTTATTTATAAGGATGCGGATATATTACACATTAAAGTTTAATAACAAGGCGTTTCGTAATAGTCGAAACCGAAGAAAGTATTTTTCTGTAGCAAATTTGTAATTTTGTAATAAATGTGTGATTCAATAGATATGTTTGTATTAATTAAAAATAAATGTGGTCCTTTATGTGTAAAAATACTACATTATGCATAATTAAAAAAAAAAAAGCTGACTTGTATAAAGCACTAAGCAAATAAATTAAACACAAGCTCTTAGACTATGTTGCCGCCTGTACCATCTAGCGCCGACATGGCGAGTCGGGACCGCGACTTGACGTTGCCGCTGTTCATGCGGTTGCTAGCGAAGCGCGAACAGCCGCGCCTAATATTTAGCTAAAAGTGACAACCCTAAGACAGTAGGCCATTATATCGCGCATTGGGCCGGAGATAGCCTACTCCCTCTTCTTTATACTATGGTAATACCAGGGGTATCACTACGGGGTGCCAACCATGTTGCTGTAACTCATTGGTACACGAACCTGGGCCCATCAGATGACAGGCCGTTGCTTCAACCACAAGGCCACCACGGCTTGTTTAGAAACTCTTACCTCGAACGACATAACATTATTATCATTTATTTGTTCATGACATGGACACAAGTCCTTCAGTCGTTCGTCAGTCGCATACTTAATCGCTTATTAAATCCCCACTTGCAATGGATTTTTTATGGCAATCGTAGTAAAAACAACTTTGTATATAATTGGTCCTTTTAGCCCCTTGTATAATAATCTACTATTTTTAGAGTATCTTCAATAAATTCAATAGAAGTCAATGTCACACGAGCTTATACAATAGTAAACGATATTAATTAATAAAGTAATGTATTATTGGAAAAGGAATCACGATAACATTAATAGCACGGACTTCTACTACAACTTAATAACTTGTCATAAAAAGAATCCAATTTGGTACATTTGGCTAACAGCCACCCGTTTCATTGAAACATGTGAAATAAAACTGTTTTGTCGGCACTGATGCGTACCATCCAGCTAGAACACAAAGAGTGCACTAATTGTATTCACTGAATTACACTGCGATGGTTTTGAAACAGAGTTACAAATATGCAAATATCAAAGTATTTTCAGTTTTAGACATTTCTTTTTTTTGTACCACTACGGTGGCACACAAGCCACCTGATGGTAAGCAGACACCGTAGCCGCTAGCAATACCAGGATATCACAAACGAGTTGTCAACCCTGTTGTTGATGAGGAGTCACTGTGCTAACACCATTATTACTAGCCTATCCTCCCAGCGTATCCTCGTGGAGCACTGGCAACCTCACCGCAGAAACACAGCACTGCATCAAAGTAGTGTTATTTCACTGCGGTCTTACGTAAGGTACAGTCACCAGTCTGCTCCAAAATTATTGGGAAAATGCTTATTCGCCCTACAATTCTCTCAAAAAATTACCGAAAATTAAATATTTGCATTTTTTACGTTTATCATCGTTTCCTCAGTGTTGGTGTTTAGCTGGGCAGGGCATGAATTTAGTTTTCATTTTTCTAATTGACGACTGGCTGTGCATCGGACTCACGTTTATGTCTGAACTCGATCGAATTAGATTCATTCATCAAAGGAAGAATTTGATATGTACATACGACGCAATACAAACTATCGATCTTTTAGCCGCCGTGGTAGAAAGAAAAGTCCACCGTGATCCATTCGCAGCACAGGTAACGAAACGTTACTCTCCGGTGCAATCGAAAACAAAACAGGGCGAATCAGCTTTTCTCGTTCGGTTCGTCATCAATCAATCGTTAATCCAACGATGCAATATCCATAAAATGAATCGCGCTCGCGCACGGGGCGGGCATTGGGAAGGTAATTCTGACGGAGCGAGCCGACGACAATGCCGCAATCGGCCCAGCAATCTGCATAATGGATTGCTCGGCCGAACGCGTCGTCCGGTCGGCGCTCATTCAATTGTCGCGGTCGTCGATGTGTCGCTCGCTTATTACGGAATACGGAATTAATCATTTCACGGACGTATGGACGCATAGGATCGCTGCACACGAGCTACATGCGATTTATTTTTGTAGCTATATTGTAATGTCCGTCGATTAGGATTTTTATTGTGTGCTGTGTTTTTTAAATAAGATACAGAAAGCTCAGAATAGATAATATACTACGTCCAGCAGTAAGTAATTGTGAATTGCGACTTCAAAAGAGGTCGTTTTCAATTAGGTGTTTTTCTAAAAACAACCTGTTGGCTGTCTCTTGAAATACATCACACGGCCACCATGGCTTGTAGTGGGGAAAAAAGTAAGTAGCGTGGACATTAAATTGCAAAAAATATATATTTAGGTACAATACAAAATACAATTTGTTCTACACTTGTGGCGTTCATTGTAAGTAAGTTAGGCAAACATTTAAGTGTATGTATGCTGCGAGAATTTCAGGTACCTGCACAGTGAACTTATTTGCACACACACGTACACACTTTAGTATAAGAACTAGTTAGTCGTTTTGAATATGAAATGCGCACATGAGGTACCGAGTAGTTAGTGGGACATTACTCCCGAGTCCAGAGACTGCATATTTCACAATCAGTTTGTCAAATTCAAATATAGGCCACAATGGGCGTTCAGTTGCCCAGTTGCGTATATCGATGCATGATGCTTTTAAAAGGTCAGTGGTTTTATGTTAGTTTTTGTGTAAAACTATGTGCCCTCTTCATAAGTCAACTAGACCTAACTCAAACATATTTTTACTAAAAAGTTTTTTTTTTTTAAAAACTTCCGCTATTCCTTCCTATATTTTCGAATCAAATAATAAATGTTCCTGAAGAGTCGAAATATGATGAAGTGCACACAATGCAAGGTACTTCAATAATAATAAATAATGCTGGCGAAATATTTTCCTCGACGCCGTGCATCGTACACCCAGCGCAAGATGTATGTTCAATAACGTGCTAATCTAAGCCCGTCCGAGGCACCCAAGATTTACTGCACACGTATTATACCTGCCCTTTGGTTTTTACTACGATGTATTAGTTGTTGTGATAAATTAACACCATTTATAATAAAACATAAAGCTGGAATTAACGCACATGCTAGATACAAAAATATAACAAAGCACAATAATAAATGCTTGTAAAGTATAGATGGTATAATTTACTTTCTTTGTTGGAAGAACGTTAGTTTTATATTATTTGGCGGTCTGTATATGATTTATTAATCATTCTGTCATCATCATCAGTTTTCTAGATGAATTTAAAGTTCACCTAGAAAACTGACACCGAATGATAAAAGAGATTCGCTGCTTCTTTTAAATCGAAAAAGAAATGCCTTTTACCAGAATTCTCAAAAGTACTGAAGAAGATAGCTATTTACTGAAGAAGCTTTTTTCTTTTTAAATTTCATGCAGGTGAAGTCGAGAGTAACAGCTAATAAAATTACGATAATAATTCAAAAACAAAACCTTGAGCTTTCAACTTACTAAAACGATACACTTGTAAATTGACATTCACTCAACCGATAATTTTCATTCAGAGAGCAAGTTTCAATTGCAAAGCCATCAGCTAATGAAACACTCAAATGTTACAGCGCCATTCCGTAGCGTGCTCTATTAAAATAACTAATCCAGCTATTCCAGTTCCAATGTCAATACAGTAATTGGAATCCGGCGTAGGGAGCCATTTCTCGTATGAGCCTGGTCTGCCAATAGAAAAACACAATGGCACAGGCACAATGGACTCCATTCAATGGTCTTAAACGTTCAGTCAAATGGTAATTTCAGAGCTCGCGAAACTATCACCAGTACGTACACTACATTTGTTTTTTTTATAGGCTCTCGCTCAAAATGGGCCGTTTTAAGCTTATTGTGACGGCGACTTGATTGGATGGAGTAAGCTAGAAAGCTCGATTGTATTGTTGTTCATAAAAAAAACTAAGTCTGTTTTAGGTTTTCGACTCATGTTTGCAGATCAAAAAAGAGTAGTCGCGTAATTTTCTTTACAACGTAGACAAAACTTTCATAAATCAAAGAGTACCTATTTATTTCTGAAGATAAAAAACCACGAAGGAGTCCCGAAAAAGAAATTCAGTGGACAGATGAATACTTAAATAGATGTTGTATTGTATACCTAGTGGTCTAGCATTTGTGATACTATTATCCTATTATATAGAATCTATAGTATGTCTATCTGTCTGAACGCGTTAAAATCAAAAACTACTGTGCGGATTTTCATACCGTTTTCACCAATGGATTGAAGAAGATGGATCGATGGATGAATGGATTCATGAAGAAGAAAGGTTTAATAATAAAATTCGATAAAAACGTTTATGCTCTACTTGCTAACCGTGCAAAGCCGAGTTGGTTCGCTAGTTATAATAAAATAGAAGCCTGAAAAGATTGATTAGGCCGCTTCATTCGTGTGTCGTTTGCCAGAATATTTAATCTTATTCATATTTTGAATTTGAGTGATCACGCTTGATTGTGTAATCTACATGTAGGGCATACAACTCCACAGCTCTCACGACTCACAGGTTGCTTATCAACCTGTATAGTGGAAACAATAGCGGCCAGCCGCAGCCGTATTACACACTAATGGACTGAATAGTCTCCATGCACGGTTCCAGCTTTACAGAGAAGTTACTGTATAATATGCTATTATTACTGCCTCCCACACACGAGGAAATTGCTGTGCATTATACGGCGCTATTACATTTTAAATATACATAAATTAGATATATATATAGCAATTTTTTTGCTATATAGACAAAATCTAAATAAAAATCGAAGTAGACTACATACAGACTATAGCACATAGAATATTCTTGAGATAAAATAATAATTTGACGCTCAGTAACTGGAGGTAGTGAAATTGACATCTGTGATAGCATTTATTATATTATTTCAGTAATTTGAAAGATTTATTATAGAAATTACATACAAGCAAAAAAAACTTTTATTTATAAGTATTTGTTTATTTATTTATTTATTGCACATTTGTTTATTAGTACATAGTGTTCGACGAAAATAGAAAGATAATGTACGATTTATTTCATATAAATTTATACAAATAAAAAATGCATTCATTATTTTTTCTTTATTACGTACATTTAAGAATGTTTCGTAGACCTGAGTATAGTGTATAGGCTGTACGCAAACTTCACGATCTGAAAAGAAAATATAGTTTCAGTTCACATGACCATTAATTCCGGAAACCCCTTAAAATCGGAAATGCTGTTAGCTTGTTTGCGATATTTCGATATAATCGTAAATTTATATATTTACCGAAATGAATGTATTTAGCGACAGCGGCACGACGGCGGACACTGTAGGCTTGGTTGGACGCGACCAGCGCAGCATTGCAATCAGCAACAGGCGGCGAAACTTAGGCGATAGCGATAACCAATCACTCAGGTATGCTGAATCTACTACCGATTTACTCTGAAAAAAATTACAGATAAATAAAAACTATAAGACGGAAAAAGATAAATTTATTGAGGTGCAATTACAAAGTCGTTTTCAAATACCGAAATAAATCGTAACAATCCAAGGCTAGTTGCAAGAAATTAGACTGTCAAAAAATAAATACCAAATATGCACTACTTACACTAATGAACGGACTAAAAGTAATATTTTTTTACATATTATTTTAATACATTTCAGCACCATGAAATTCGAACGAGTATTATTAATTCTTAATTCGTACTGGAAAAATTGTTTAGGTACATTGTTAGCAATTCAATTGGTATTTGATTTCTGCGAGAAAAGATAGTTGTAAAAAGAGTTGTACATTTATTATTGAAATATAAATAATAGGTAGTCCGCAAAATAAGGCTGGCAGCACGCTCGAGATACCCCTTGTATTACAAGTGTATAGGCTACGGTGAACGGTTGTAATCAGGCGGGCCGTAAGTTTGCTTGCCACCAAGCTACCAACCTTTCTACCAACGTAGTATACACAAATAATATATCTTTTTTCGATATATTATTTATGTATACTACGTTGCTTTAAACAATATGTACATTTTTCGCCTTGTCTGGCCATCGATCCTCACAACTTATAAAATAATAATTATTCAGCTACGAGCTTTCGTTCTTACCTCAAACTGTATAAGTTCTCCGTAAAAACAATAAATTGCGATTTGGGATAAAAACACCACTAGCAGAATGAGTAAAAATAAAACCGAAACAGATAATGGCGTCTGAAAAGATATAAATATTCTTGGATTATTGTATTTTCAGCACATGTGGTAATAAATATTATAATCAGGTGGAAATTTGAAACTGCATTGATTCGGGAGCTTTCTACATTAGGTGGTTACGGTCTCAGCCAGACTGACTTAAATAATCTAAAATAACATAGTTCTTATTTGGAGCTATTTCATTTAGATATTTAACATGCAGTAAAAATGGCCTATCACATGTGGGGCGAGCGAGGTGAGCATGCGTTATCATACCGCAGCCACAAAGGAAAGAGAAGAGATCTTACGAGGCGGATTTTGTGCCTGGGGAAGCCGGGCTCCGACTGGCATTAACTTTTTTATAAGCACCTTCAGGTTTTAAAGTACATATTAACACGACAAAGATCGAAAACTCCGGACTAAAACATTTTAGTCAATTACGCCATAGGTCATCATTAGAAAATACCGAATACATTTCAAATAAACATAATAAAAAAAAATTACCATACTCATTTGGTAGACGACCAGGCAAATAATGATGGAGGAGGTTACAAATTGAAACGATACAGCTCCATCAAATATATCATTCACTTCACGAATAAACCTGGAAAATATTAGTTTTGATCTAAATTAACTTTCGGCATTTTTGCTGCACAGACAGATTTGTTCTCTAAGCATGAAAAGTATCTTTTGTTATTAATTAAATACATAAATACTTATTATCACGACAAGTCCCATTTGGGGTAAGCAGATGATATAGAGTGCTTCACTCTTGACTTGCACACCTATTTAACATCTTATATGTTCATCAAGCACTGCTCGGTTATATAGCTATATGATAATTTTACCTATATTAAATGTACTGTGTACAGAAAAACAGCAAAAATGTAGACACGTTTCAATACCCACGATATAATATGCATGGTGACAGAATTACAGAAGTAAGTTTGTGAGAAATTGCAAAGTGACTACACAGTAAACTTTATTTTATAATACGCATATCTTTATATTTACAGACTGGTGGGTATGAGAGTAAACCAAATCTACGACTTAGATAATCGCACATATGTCGTGTATGATCAATACATTGTTTGTTGAATACATACCACAATACTGTTTCATAGCGCGCAACGTAGTATCTAAGTTTCTTATCCATATTCGCATCCACATCATTTCTATATCTAGAACCAGATCCAGAATGATATCCTGGAGCGATTTCATCATTTTCATCAAATATACGTTCCAAGCTACACTTTATTATCTTCAGTTGAGCAATGGTTTGCGCTAAGTACGTGGCGATGAGGCAATCTAACGTCAAATGACCGTATCCTACCCAGAATAATGGGATAGTTTCCAGGATTACAGTAAGGGTGAACCTGGGAACATTTCTCAGGATTATACGGATGGACTAGTAGTTTAGTGTTTCTCATATGACGGACCGAATGAGTTGTGTACCGTTTTATTGAAACGGAAGTATTTTCTTCCAAAATTTGGGAGGATATTTAAAAGAGATTTTTGAAGTCGGCAACGCGCGAGTGATACTCCTGGTGTTGCAAGCGTCCATAGGCTACGGTGACCGCTTACCGGTGGTCGCTCAGGTGGGCCGTATGCTTGTTTGCCACTCAAGTTGTATAAAAAAAAGAGTTTAAAATAGGGGATGAAAGGTTTTTATGCAAATTTTTGAAGTTAAGCGCATGACAATTTGGTATTTGGCCTTTCAGTTAAAAATAAAAATTAGGTGTGGCACTCGGAGACTGCCGCGGTAAAGCTATTGCATAGCATTTTTTATCAACTTATGCAATTATAATTATTTATTTATTTTATTAATGCAGTATTTTTTTATATACCTATATACTTTCTCACAAACAGCTGATTACGGTAGTTTTCCAATACAACCAATGCCACCTAAAGGCGGGTTGTTGAACTAAAAAGACAAGCGTGATATTTCAAAGTCATTAAAAGTTCTGGTATTTATCAATAGATGGCGGAGTGGGGGGTGTTAGGTTTTTTTCGTTACGGAATTTCTGGATTCGGTCCCCACGCTCAAGGCCCGCGATAAAAGCTATGCAATAGCTTAAAAACACAAAGGTATATCCGGATTTTTGCAAATTCTTATCCCCTTAGTAGTGGATGAAAGGTTGTATGAAACTCGTCATTTTTAAAGTTAAACGCATGAAAATTGGTACTCATATTATAAGCCCCTGGCAATAAATATAATCTATATATTGGTATATCTTGACTTATTCACTTTACCACGCGTGCGAAGACACTGGCAAAGCTAGTCTAAAATAACTGCATAAGTACTAAAGAAATAAGATTTTAGACAATTTGTTACTGGCTTTCATGTTTTTTTGTAATGTTGTCTTCATCTGTAATTGTGACATTTGGCTTTTTTTGTACAATATCACACTATACTATCTTAGAGTAGATAATAATACTATGTTGCATGTATTGGTGTATACGATGTTGATGGTAATAAATATATAAATAAAAAAACTTTACCAAAAGAGGAACTTACTTCGGCCAAGTCTCGGCATTCAAAGGATAATGTGACTGAACGACGTAAGAGTTGTCTTGCATTCTCTTAAATACAAGCGACACAGGCCACACTATTGCGCCCAATGTGGTTCCTACCATTACTAGTTTGAATATCAGGTGCATATCATGTTTATTCTTTAATAATACCTCTTTGTCCTTTTTTCCTCTTGGGGCTAAAGTTGGACCTGTCAGTAACAAAACTACGAAATTAAACAATAGAAGATTCGCAATTATGATATTAAAATGGTACATACCAGCCAACATTGCATTAATTTTATCAACTCTGTAACTGTTAAGATTGAGTGCTAGGAATTTTGAAATAACATTTAGTGACGGAATTGCAATTATGGAACCTTCTAACAGTTCGTCTTTGGTCTTTATCTGGAATGAAAATGTGAAATAGAGATGGATCCAATAGGATATTTTATTGAAAATCATAGCCATCTAGCTCGGCCTGTAATTCTTTTTTCAACCACTAAGGAGGCACACAATCATACGACAGGTCTGATGGGAAGCGGTTACCATATCCTATGGACGTCTGGAAACACAAGAAGTATATAACTCACGCGTTGCAAAAAATCTACACACTCTTCTTGAAGAACCCCATGTTGAAAAAGGATTTCTTTAATGTAAGATAACTAATTCAGCGTTGTATTCCTACGGTTAGGTTTTCGAACATTCTGACGTCATTTGCTTCTACGTCAGAATGTTTGCAACGCGTTCGCAAGTGCCATAGGGAATAAGTCCACTGATCTCCTACAATAAGCGCTCTTCTAGCCGACTAGCGCGAGCGTCTCTTATCTGCTAACACACCGATTTATCTCAACAGAAGGTCGGAAACTCACGCTTTATTTCATTGACTGCAAGCTTTTCATCAACGTGCTAGATTGTAATAAATAAAGAAAAAAAAACTACCTGAACAATATATGCAAAATGTTGTACACTAAACAGAACAACCATGAAGAACGAAAACACTCTAAAGATCTGATGCCATAACCACTGGCATTTCTTTACTGGTTTCCGTAACATCTTGTAAAAACCAACGAAAACAAGTACTTTGTACGATGGTACAAAACAATCGAAGGGTAGTAGTATATCACTTTTTAATATTTTCCCCATAATTACTATTGCCGCCCTGACTTTCAGGACAGGCAGGAAACTTGAAGTAAATATTCTGTAAATAATC
The DNA here is from genome assembly GCA_951449985.1 of Falcaria lacertinaria. NCBI lineage: Eukaryota > Metazoa > Arthropoda > Insecta > Lepidoptera > Drepanidae > Falcaria > Falcaria lacertinaria. Next base: position 3,874,457 of record OX602113.1, on the reverse strand, counting down.
TTATCCTAACGAAGAATGGTAGGTGAATGTATGTACGTAATATCCCTAATCAATTACATTACCTTTCCACGACTGACTATTATATAAATTAAGCACTAATTGACTTCGATAATTTTCGGAATCAACTGTAATGCCTATTAAGTGTAATTAATTGAGCTAGCTATGAACCTGCTAATTAATCAGAATGAATTAAGGTATGTTTTAATTGATGGGTAAATTGGTGGGTGGCCTGCAAAAGGTCAGCTTACGTATAATAAATTAAAGTAATTTCGATAGACTTATGTGACACATGTGAAAAATTAAATTGGAGATTTTTATACTTTCTGGTTTGAATTTGGAATAGCTCAGGTTAACTTTTTGGAGCCCTTGGAAGTAAGTAAAAAACAAAATATATCTAACTAGCGGCCCGCCCCGGCTTCGCACGGGTAGACATTTATTTTGTCTACCCGTGCGAATTTTTCGTGAATTTTCTTTGCTATAAACCTCATGGAGCCCGAGACCTTTCCAACGAATGCAAAACCGTGGAAATCGGTTCGTGCGTTCTGGAGTTATAGCGTCAGGAAGGAAAACCCGACTTATTTTTATATAGTTGATAATTAACACAACTCTTGTCACCCACAATCTGTAGGTATTCAATTTACAACGGCACCTGTATCATGGGTTTGTAGGTGCCGTACATAAATTTAATGACAAAACACCTACATAAGAGGTGTATCTTAACTATCTTATATAATATAAATATAAAAGCATACGCTTTAGTTTGTTTGTTTCTTTGTTACGCTTTCAGGCCTTAATTACTCCTAACACATTTAATTTTGGATACACATTGACAGAAAAAAACGAACATAGAGTACCGTTCATGCAGAAAAAAAATACTTGTTCTCTAGAACCACTCTAGCGAAGCCACTGGTAAAAGCTAGCATGTAGATAAAACGATAGCAAGTTATTGTAAAAAACCTCTACTTACCGCATCACCCGGATATTTATTAAAACGAAACTTGATTTGAGCAAGCATTTATTATAATATAAGCTAAGTGAGTTACAGTATTTTGAACACATCAAAGAGGTGGCAGCCAGAGTTGAAAATTGGGTCCGCAACGCAACTTGTCCCGCAGTGCGGCCTCGAGGAGAGCGTCTCTCGCCTCGCCGCGCGCCGCGTGTGCGTCTCGCGCGCCCTCGCGACACACCTCGCGCGCAGCTCGAACGAACTTTGACACTTGAGCGACACTTTCACGTACATCGTCCATTGACACCTATGGGAGAGATGTAAGCTTACTCCATCGGTTGTTATTAAATTGAACACATCAAACAACAAGAATATTCTGTCGAATTGTTGGAGCCGTTCTCAAGTGAAGATCTTTCATACATGGGGCAATAATTATTTTATGTAGTATTTTCTCTTCTGTTTGATCTTTCATCTCGCTTCCTGGGAGTGATTTCACGAAAAGGGACGGAAATGCATTACAGGATACCAGGGAACTAGTAGACTTGTCCGATGCTACACAGAATGACTACTTACTCTAGGGCTCGCTTTTTTTTGTTTAGTACATATTGAAAAATTTAATGTTATCAATAAAAAAGGGTGATTGTTTTTTTTCTTTATCATAGTGAAGCGTGATCGGCTATAGCTAATTGGAAGACATAATATACATATCTAGGCTTATACCCCATATGTTGAAAAGTAACACTGACTTGATCTTCAGTAGGCAGTGTGTGTGGGTGTATCCGAACCCAGTGTCCCACGCGGCCCGTAGCTCGGGTCCAGCAGACTCCATTTCCCCACGAACACGCGCTGAGCATCTTGCGACGCGAGGCCGCCGTCGCGTACCCGCCGCGCCACGTCTCCTCCGCGCTCTCCGCTGGACTGATAGCCACACTAGGAGCGGGCTGAAATACCCGCACAAATTTGACTTTTCCTTAATGTATAATGTCCAGATAAACTAATTTTCAAACATTCGCAATCTATTCATATATTAATGCCATAAGATAAATAAACAGTTTAATATCGCGTAATATATTATGTATGGCTTGAAGATTATGTGAAGAGCAAGTAAGTTACACCAATAACGCTCATCATCGTCTCCCATTCCCATATTTCGCAACAAAAAACTTTGATTCAGAATAACGCGATCAAATCAAATTTGTAGTTAAACCCATCACCTATCTACCCTCACAACTAAAATAATATTATTATTTGATAAAATGTGAAGGTCGTTTTGTGGACTGAGCATATCGACTTACCTACGAATTCGATCCTCCTAATACATAGTCTATAATAACTTAGCTTAGCCTCGACTCGACCATTGAAATAGGCCCTGTATTTCGTAACGGACTGTTATGGCATTATTATACTGTGTTTTATTTTTCTATTGTTTCAGAATAGTTTAGACTCTATTTGGTATGCAGAAGGTCAAATTTGCATTAATGTTGATGTCCTTGATAATAGATTCAATATTGCTTACTGCCCTTGAGGTTTCATCGATTTTGCTATTTACTAAGTACCTATACGTTATATTTTGTAGTTACCTGTACCTCTAAGCCGTCATTTACGTCAGGCGATGTTTTGTAAGGCCGCCCGTTGTTTATTTCTTTAGTTTTCTCTGTTATTTCCTGAAACATGATAATATTTTTACAAGAATATTGCTATTATTGCTAGCGCGCTCTTGGAAAAACTATTATGAATCGTGATCGGGATTACGAAAGTCGTCCTTTTTCTTGTAGTGTACGTAATTTATTTTATTAAGACCTTAAACTTAGTCCTCCGCCTGTATTTAATTGAATTCACTAGTAGTATTCTTAACAGATAAATGGTTAGTGTGTAAGAAGTGCGGGCTATGTGTTGCCGCAGTGCACGGGCAGTGGTGTTAGTGGAGGTGATGTATGCAGATTATGCAGTGTTGTTACCGGGCACTTGTCAGGCAGTGCGGGCTGTATGTTGACGCAGTGCACGGGCAGTGTCCGCCGCCGCCTCCAGCCGCGCGCCGTCCGCCGCACGGCCGCCGTCGCCGCCCGCCCGCCCGCGCTCGCACACGCACTCGCTGACCCGTTCTCATCCTCAGAGCTGTAGTTCCTACGGAATACAAACTCATCTTTCATTTGGGTCGGTTCTAACAAAGTCTTTTTGTCAATTCCCTAGGGTCCATTGAACGTTATTTTTAATTATGATAATTATTATATTTATTTATTAACACTTTTATTTGCAGAGGCTGACTTAATGCCGTAGCTATTTCCTGCCAGACAACCTAAAAATTCAACCCCAAAAGGGGTTATACGGGAAGTTAAAAGTTGTGTCCAAACGCGAGGTAAGGCTACAAAAACATAACACGATAGTAACTACTCACGTATTGACTAAAGGTGACAATGGTCCCTTCAGTAACGAGAGCCCTGTGTGCTTCATGGGCAGTCCCAACAAGTCAAATAGCTCGTGTAACATAGGTTGCTTCACCGTCACATCCGCTTCGCAGTTCGCCCCTAGCGCAGGGGACAGATTCACCTGGAATTTATAAATAAATGCTAAGTCTTGTGTAGATATATGCTTTCCAGGTGGAAGGTGTCTTATTGCACGAGACCGGCTAAGTGGGAACCACTGCAGTGCCAGACATTATGCCGTCAAGCAGGAGTGTGTTCTATGCATTACGGTTTTCCGGTTTGAGGGGTATGTACCTAGTGGAATAACTGGACAAAGACGACTGATGAACTAAGGTCGAGACCTTAATTTATAAGTCGTTTTCCTCGAGAAGTAGCCGATAATAAGCATAATAAGATATGATTACCTCAATCAGCCATGGCTTCAAAGAATCATCAAGTAGTACATCGAAGCCGTAGAACTCGAAGCAGTTCCTCGCCGTGGGGGTGCCAGCAGCTTGAGCCAGTAATGTCAGGGTGACTATCGCTCGGATCCTCTGCCACACGAGCCACTCCGCGGCTCCCCATCGGCCGATTAGAGCTTTGCGCACTTGGGTTAGGGTCCACTTGCAACCTTGAATGAAAGAAAAAAGTAATCTGTCAATTATACATTCATCAACTACATAACTACTTCATTAAATATTTGTTAGAATATCACGCGCATGTATCCGATAGGAATCAGGTTTTAGCATACTGTGTTTGAAGTTCAAAACTATGATATTCTTTGAAGTGAAAACTTTAATGAGTCCTTCAAAGTATGGAATTTTGAACAGTCGTTTGCAGTTTTTTTGTGGGAAAAGTTATTCTTCAACGAGTTTTATGTGATTCTTTTTGAGTCCAATTCGAGGTATCTAAATCAGTTGATGGAGTGTTTTTGTGTATAAATTTACTGATTGTAACAGAACAATTAAGATATATTTTGGGATGCTGATTAGAATGGACGTATGAGATTTATTAATATGTACTTCATAAATCAATTAACAATTTGCAATTTATTCTCCAATATCCGCAAACATGATCGTATGGCGAATCAAAACAACTCCCCATAATATGAATGTATTTGTCTTTTATACTAAGCCTCTGATTCGCGGTCTCAGCTCAGTATATATGTAAGATTAACAATATCTAGGCTATCATCAACTCCTACATGGCTACGTAGTATCGAATCAATAATTACCACTGCCTATTCGGTCCTTACATTCAGAATACCGAGGTCCACTCTTGTTGAGGGATGAGTTGGTCAGGTGCCTGTATGGGTTGTGGATGTCCGATAACGTGTACTTGTCCGTTCCTGAAATAATGAAAAAAAACTTTGACTCAACACAAAAAAATTAAATTGGTACGTGTATTCAATTTCCCACGCCATAAAATAAAATAAAAAATATTGGCTGTTTAATTTAAGCTCTTCGTATAATTCAGCCTACATATGCGTTACTGATTTAACAATAGTATGTATATAGATTGGTGTATTTTAAAAGGTTTGGTCTCATTTGGCTGGAATTCTGAATCAATGGCTGCCCTGCTTATTATTTAATTGTATAAGAAATACTTACCGAACCTCGCCAGTCCCTCAGCGTACATGTACGCAGTGAGTGGCCTGTATCCGGGTACACACACGTACAGGCGGAGGTCAAACTTGTAGCCCGCAATCAGGAGGGGCCGCTCAATGTACCGCTGCACCACCGCAGCGCTGCCGCAGCTCATCTCGCAGACGCTCTGGAAGATTATTAGAACACTTTTAAAATAAGGGACCAGTTTTAGCTTAATTTTTATTTCCAACCATTTATAGTTAAATCAAAGTCCTAGAGTGCAATTTTAGGAAATTTCTATTTGTGCAAAGACGGTTACATCCTCATTTACACTTCGACCTCATTACAATTCGCAGGATAAGTAAGATAAACCAACAACAAAATAGAAGTTGTTAAGTACATTGTCAAGATTTTCTGTAAGCAGCAGCTCGGGCAGCTCCAATCTTAAACTAGTAATCTCGTAATTCATACATCGTTCACAGTCTAATTTGAGTGTGGGTTGACGAAAATATAGGAGAGAGACATTTTACCCGAAACAGAAATATCCCTCTGCCCTGGCTCTGGGCGACGGGCTTGTGTATCCAGACCACGTTGGATCCAGTCGGGCCTTCGTCGCGCCGCAAGCGGGAACATTCCGATACCAATTTGGCATATTCCAGGGGTAAGTGGTAGCATGGTGGACTGTAAAAAAATTGCAACAAATTATAGTATTTTAAAAATGTTTTTACTTTGAGCGTTATTATCTAAAGTGAGTCATTAACGCAGTCTGTACTAAAGTATCTTAGTCCCATGTTGGGCGCCACTTATGTAAGTTTTCAACCTACAGACTACACGAGATTCCAGTATTGCATTATTTCAGTGTAGATAATATAAATCAAAAGTAAACAAAAACTCAATATGACATATGCGTGACGTTTTATATTATTTGTCTCTAAGTGTATGTGGAATAAATATTGAAGGGTATAATACGATACCAATACCAATCCTTTACGAAACATCGCACCAATAAAATAATAAATCGGCAAGCTGAACGCACATAAACAAAGTTGCGTCATTCGTGCGGATAATAGGTTCCAGTACCGAACTAAAATCCTTTCCAACTTACATCGGCTATACGACACATGCAGTAAACTTTCACTGATACCATTGGTGATAAAAAAATCTTATGAACACCCGTAAGCAGTAAAACTACAAATATCACTGGCAACGATCTTTTTTCAGGAAGAATTATTAAGACCCATACAAGTTCCTGTTGCGTTCAAAAAATAGAAATCACCTGAGTATTTTAAGCATACTACTAAAAATAAATGAATATGCATCCCACGTGGGTATTTTCAAATGTTTAATTATCTCTCAAAGCAAAATTGCATTGCAATGAAATTTACAACCTGTCTTCTATGGCTTTATGCTAATTAAAAAGTTATAACATAAAGTAAACCCACTTTTGCTGAAGCACGAGTAATTGCACTTTTTCAAACGAGGTCGTTTACATCAGACAAAGCATTATACTTTACTGCTTCCATCCATAACGTTGTTTACTATCGCTGCATCTCGCTCTAACCAATGTATTTCAAGTATATAAAAATGAAAGCATAAAAGTTGGGTGCTCAAGACTGTTCGCTAAGCAATGAATGCTAATTTCCCACCAAAACAAAACTATGACATTGATTCCTTTTTCTTTGCTATCGTCACGCGAACTTCGCGGTACCACTCGGCGTAATTGCTATAAAAGCTGGGCTCATTAATATTCGAAACAATTATAGGTTTAAATATCTATTGCCATGAACTTTCACCTTCCTACGGTGCAGAAAAAATTCACCAAGACGTTGAGCTTAGAAGTTAAAATACCAACCAACCCTCATATTCTCAGCTATGTAAATTTGCGGTATTGTGAAGGTCTTGCAAATTAAATATGCAACCAACTGCTTAGTTCTTGTGAATTGTAACATCATCAGAAACAACTTTGCAAGTAAACTTATAAATTATGCTAATTTTAAAGGATGATAGTTTACTAAAGTTATTAGAAACCTTGCATTTTATTACATGTATTCTCTTTGCTCCTGCATCGTTACATTTAATAACACATAATATAATACACCTAATTTGTTGCTGCTTTAAGTATTTTTATATAATCATCGGAAATATCCGCGAGGAGAAGAGATACAAGCAGTAATTACAAGGTCAAGAAATACATGCATATAGGTAAACACAATACCGAAAATTTTGAAATTGCGCAAACTGTGAGGAATGTTAATAATCATTTCAGGAAGCCGTGAAAAAAATACGACCGAGCCTTACAGTAGTCGCTTACGATGTGTGACATCTGATGAGAAAATGGCGTGCGCGCTTCTTAGGCAAATCAAATAGCGCGCCCTTCCCTGGGTTCCTGCTCTTCAGTAGCTTTTCACGAAATCATTCCCAGTAATTGCACGAAAGCGAGAGGTAAAATGTTACACCTCAATTAACTTGTTTAATTTTCACGTTGGATAACTAAAATAGCCTACAATTTGGGTATAATTTCCTTTTTTTGTGTACCATTGTAAAAATAGGCAGGTAAATGCAATGCAATCCGTGCCGTGCGACACGCGAGCGGGCGCGTTCATTCAAATACCCGATGACGCGAACCGATTGACTCGGCCCTGCCACAGGACAGAACCATCAACAATATGCCCTATACTTCGCTTCGTACCCATACTGAGAGTTACACGGATCATAAAACGATACAGATATGTTATTATTTTATGTTATGTCAACTGTGATTATTATAGGCGACACGCGTTCTCAATAAATGTCAGCGCATGTTCTCACATGCTATTTTGTTCTCGTAAACATTGGGGATGTTGACAAATTAATCAAAAATATACTTATGTTCGGACATTTTCACACATCGCCACCTGCTCCCAAAACAGGCAAAGCTTGTGCTATGAGACACTATGGGTACCAGAAAACTAATAGAATATTTAAATACTTTTATAAGTACGTACCGAACTCACAAACATAAACGTTTGTCCTAGCAGGAATATGAACACTCACCACCTCACTTAACATATCAGTCAGTACTTACTAGTAGCTTTGTCTGTATTATCAATTATAATTAACAAGATGATGCGAAACACTAGTGACGAAATAAATCTTGGACGCAGAATACCTATATGAGAATATATAATTATGACGTAATAAAAAATATCAACATGTCCTATCATCATGGATCCATGATACAGACTCACCCTGCGATTGATCGCCATACTTGCGTTATTTATTACCTCCCCTGCCCTTTGTAAGTTCTAAGACAACGTTCGACTTGTCGCCGTATCGTAAGTATTACCATATTTTCAAAGCAAGCTACGATATTTATTACTAGAACTAGAATGTCTTCTCAGATTTATTATATTAAGAATTGACATGGAAAAAAACTTTAAAGTATATGATTTATTGAGATGGATACCCTACTACCTTGAAATAACACTGAAGACATGTTTTCACGAAGCCTGCTACAGAAAATAGAATCAATGCTTTATATCAAAATATAACATATGTTATGAGACATACAATAACTACTAGAGATGATAATGATAAGTAAGCTTATAACTCGCGGCCACTCAGAATTCCTTGTATCGTGGGTTATTACAACCAAATTCTGTTACTAGTGGGTCATACATATTTTTTATTCTTTCTGAATGGAGATTTAATTTGTTTTAATGTGAGTGTCATTGTGGCCACGTATTTTGTAACCTTTAGATGTCCTTAATTTCATATTATTGGTGGTAATATAATAGGTTATCTGGGAAATAAGTGACGTAATATATTTAAGAACCGGCTGTGACAGGTACATTTACCAAAATCGGAAATCTCGAAACATCACTTAACAGTAAAAACACAACGATCGCTTTTGAATTAAAAACAACTGAAAAATTAAGCAAAACTTATTTTACGACGTCTGATCATTTGTAAACAACACGAATGTTCTCCGTTGTTAATTCCCATCAGGATACAATTACGATTTACTACAGCGATCAAACCAAATCGCGTGTTCAAAAACTGTCTGCCTCTTTCTATCGATTTAAATTTGTAAAAACGACTGTTATTTTATTATAGAAACATTGTCATAATTGCCGTGAACCAAATCCATTTTCGATTAGGTTTTGTTTACGGAACAATTATTGAGGCAAGCAATACGTTTCGTATTATTGGAAGCCAATCAAATCTATTTCGGGGATTTGGTATTTGACTTGCTTAAAAGGTGAACGCATTTTGTGATACTGTGGTAAATATTTTTTCATATCCTAAAATGGAAACGGGAAACATTGTATACTTGCATGAAAGCTTATTTTTACCTTTTTTTTATACCACTAAGGTGGCACACAAGCGTCCTGCCCACCTGGTGGAAAGCCGTCAACGTAGCTTATAGCCGCTAGCAATACTAGAGATATCACTAACGGGGTGCCAACACTGTTGTTGATGAGGACTCGCTGTGCTAACATTACTACTAGTCCTGCGTATCCTCATGGAGCACTGGAACCTTACTTACCGCAGAAACACAACAATACATCAAAGTTGTGTTATTTCACTGCGGTCTTCTGTAAGGTGGAGATACATGCCCCAGTCGGGCGGCCCCAAAATTAGTGGGAAAACCAACGGGAGATCCCAATTCGCCCTACCTACATGGTGTAATTAATCACAGAACTTTAGCTTAGAAAAACTCATTGGTACAGGCCGGGATTTGAACCTGGGCCAGGACAGGCTGTTGCTTAAACCCCAAACCCACCGCGGCTTTTAAAACCTGTTTTAATTTATTATTTACCTGAATTCATAGATAGCTCCATATATCCTTTTCATGCACCTCAGTAGTCTTGACAGGCTATCCTTCCGACATATCGACCCTCCTTTCGGTATGTGGTTCATAAACTGAAATCAATATTTTAACGATGTTTTCATAGTGCTCCACACTAAATATGTTTGAGACTTTGATTATGAAACTAGATACAATACTCCAATAAATATAACAAGCGAAAATGTTCTTTATAATATGATTTTATAATACAAAACTCAATAAAATTCTGTAAACCTGCCAATCCCCAAGTGTTTTGTAGCATGCAGCAGGGAAAGCACCCGACCTCCACCAGAGGTTCCATCGCTCCTCCCCAGTGTTGTAGCCCTGGTACATACGCCAACCGCGCTCCGCACAAACCTGTACAAAGCAAAAACAACTCACAAGGAATAATACATTTCAAATAACACAAGAATCCCGTTATTTGATATTTGAACTAGACTACAAGAAGAACAATCATCAAAATAAGAGTTTATAATTGTTCGAACGTGGAAAATATTTAAATTCGGAACATTTTAAATTTGTAATAGAAGTCAGTCAGGGCTAGCATGAATAATTTGCGAAAACGTTTTCGTATCGACTTCGACTATTTTTGTATTGAACAATGAACAGCGCTGCGGCGGTGAAAAGTGGAACTAAAAATTGTCATACTATTTTGACATTTCGCGAGTTACGTTTTCGTTTACGTTTACGGCACAGATACTTTATCGTAATTAGGAAAGTATTGTATATATATAATTCCACTGTTATCAGTGGAATTCTATGTAGGATATAGGTAATTATACTCTAAGGACAGGAAAGACGTATTCTTCAACGGGAAATAATTATAATATTACATGACAAGCAATATGATATGCAATTTGTAAAATAAATAACATATTAATGTTACATTTAATGGCATGACATTGTATTATTGATATGTAACTTCCTCTCGTGTTCTCGCATCGGGAGTGATTTCATGATAAGGGATGGAAGTGTGTTACAGGTAGCCGCGCTATATATATGGTAATTAGCCTTTCAGTCAGTAGGATTTTTGGAAATTCCATCCCTAAGGTTTTTTTTTACTTTAATCCCCTATTTTACAATAGGGCATAAAAGTTTGTATGAAAATCCGTCATTGTTAAAGTTAATTACATGAAAATAGTCGCCGGTAACAGCTATAATTTATATATTGTTGACTTTACCACGCGTGTGAAGACACTGGCAAAAACTAGTTTAATTTGTTCAACGTTGTTATAACGCTTAATTTGTTCAACTCTGGTACCTACTTAGGTAGCAAGCAAGCGTACGGTACGACTAATGCGGTCACCGCAGCCTATGTACGCTTTCAAAACCAGAGCAATCACTAGCACGGAGTACCTATTTCCTTGAAAACGTACATTTGATACAAAAAGGCAGACATTCAAGAACAACAGATTAACTCATAAAGACACAGGAGGAAGTGTATTTTACGGCAGACCTCTTTAAATAATTACGTGTTTATGTATATGTTATTCTTGCAACAATAATTAAATTAAGATAATTGAGTTGAATTATACACAACACTAGTTTAAACACTGAGGTTACATGGTAATTGGCATTTAAATCCGTTGAGAATGAACGGTATGGATGCGTCATCGTGTTAGCGTCACTAGTGCACACTGAAATACCGATAAGATCAATTAATGTATGATCGATGTAACTTTGACCTAAAAAATAACATCGAAACTACGTTCGATGTAAATAGAAATAAAGAATAGTTCAGTTTAGGTCAATTAGTCCTTGAATTTACAATTGGGTAAATATTGAACTAATATTTAAGCCAGTCTAACTTCCTAGATCAAATCAATAGCGTACTCAGTGATAGAAAAATACAGAAAACCCAGAACCGGAGAGCACGAACAGATTAATGAATGAAGAAGAAGCAAAAGAGATATGCAATTCAAGAGAAAAATATAGCTCTATATTCTCTGCCTACCCTGAAAGGAAATCATTTAATGGTACCTTAATAAGTAGATTTGGGCCACAGCCGTTGTCGTTCAAACGGAATATAAACGGGTCATCACTGTCGAAGCTCTCCATAATTACATTCTAGAAGAAACAATTGCAAATTGAAATCCTAGTACCATTCGAAAAATATTATCATTACTTTAAAACACATGTGAAAGTATCAAAACAAAGTTCTAACCTTAACGTTCCATCTCTGTCAATGGGTAGAAAGCTCATGTGTACGCCGCGATAGTCGCATGTCAGGTGTTCATTGCGATATTGGTTTCATAACTCGTGGCAGTTCGGGACACGTTACGTTGGCTTCGTGGCGCGGTGTGACCCAGTCGCCCGCCCGCCCCCAACTGTACAGACTACCGAATGCTTAGTGCAAGCAAGCATCAGGGTAAGCCAACCCCCTTGATTTATAGCCGAGGGTTCGTGACACGGGAGATTCTATAAAATTGACGTAACAACCGTTAATGCATTTCACGTTTTTAACGGTTGCGTCGCTTTTGGTACCGAGGACTTAACACAAATTTAATTAACGAGTAATTTTCAATGGGCATGTAATTCAATATCTATCTGTACTTTACAGATAAGCTCACTTTACCTTAATTATTCCATTGATCACAAATACAAGTGTTTATATCGAACATTTTTTTTTTCATGAAATACTTACATAAGGTATAAGGTATCACTTACCGTTGTTAATTTGTTTATACACTTACCTAGGTATAGCAAAGGCTTTAAAGAACATATTATATTCCACATAGTCTTATAAATAATAGCGTTGTTTATTAAGTTCAAATTATTCTAATTTTTATATGCTAATAAAGCCCAGAAGACCTAGTTGAACGTGATTTTGGAGCGTTATTCTGTCTTGACAGTGTACGTTACTTATTTCAAGTACATGGACCTTTATTTACTATGCATAAATGTATTAAATATATTAATGACCTAATGCGTGGTGTAAGAACCAGATGAAATGATTAGGTACAGAGATCTTTTAACTATTTCGAATATTTTTTATACTATTTCGATGTAATGTATTAGTATTTTGGAATATTACAACTTAGTTGCAATGAATTATCTTTTCAAATGGTTTGTATTACTTATTTACAGGAAAATTCTTTGCTTACAAATAAATACCTTCTTAATTCACGGAAATGTTTAAATAAACAATTATTTAACATACTTTTAATCTCTATTGATTCCTGTAAAGTCCATTTTAAATGCACAATATCGTGCCAGGGCTTCCGTTTCCGCAGATAGTTGCCAAGTCTTACAAACGAGTGTTTTCAATTGACCTCGTGCCTTCTTCAAACAATAAACAAGAATATTAGGAAAACCTACTACGTCAGAACAATATAGGTACCTCCTTTTGAGAACTCCTGTTGAGCAGCGAATCTTTTGTAGACCAAACACTTGTGAGGTAAAAGCAAGTATACCTGGTAGGCGATGAATATAAGTCCTTTGAGAGTGTACTGTATAATCGTGCTGGTATATTTCACTTCACAAGGCACTTTTTGATAATATTTATTTATGTTGAATCACTCGCGTTCGTGGCCACGAAGTCAGCTCTAACCCGATACTTGAATGGGTGAGCGTGCGGGGTGCGTTAGCGGTTTTCTCAATAGCGTAATCCGTCTCAGAGCAGCTGAGAAATAACCAAATGATCATCTTTAGGTAGATGTTTCTTCACGAGCTGTTTGTTAGCTTGAGTGGATTCAATAGAGCTTAACTTAGAACTTCAGCGTCAAAACGTATTTAAATCAGTCATCAATGTCACCATGTTTTCTGTACATGCCTACTTTTTTTTAAATTATCACCACTCCAAGTCCCTCAGGAGGTAGGTAGAGAGTATACAGCGTCATTCCACTCTTGTCTTGACCTCTTATGCTTCTTTTACATTCATCAATCTCTTCATACACGCCTGTTATTGAATATGCCTACCTTAACCTTGGAAACCCAAACCTTCGTGAACAATTTGCAAACTCTGTAACCTTAATCCATTAACATCAAACTCATGTTTATTTAACTTTGAAACTTTGCACTGTTTATATCATGAACGGTTACGAGCAAATGTAAGTCATTTAGGTCGGAAATTGATTGTAATTGCTTCCATCGGAACCGTGTACGTACGATGCAATCACGTTATAATAAATGGTTATCATCATTAGAATGGGTTCCGAACTTTGAAGGTTAGACGAAAATATAGCAGAGGGTTTAAATTATAGGCACAAGTTATAATAATATGTTCTCTTCAGTTGCCCCGGTAAAAGCATTGCAGTTTGATGCGCACTGCTGTCAAGTCACTCACTCAAACTAAACTAAATAGCTGACAGTATAGGCAAAAAAAATGCCTATACAGTTTGATAGATTATCTAAAATAGCTAAATCTTTTAAAATAAACTAAATCTAAAGTAGTAACAACTTTACTTTACCATACGCACAAGGCTGTCTTACAACTTGTTCATTTAAATATGCCTACCTTAGATTACGATAAAGTTTAGTTGGAAATTACAGAACCATAGCATAGTATGTTTACGTAGGTGTGCCAAGTAATAATTCATTGCACGGCGAGTTGCATGTAAAGTGAGTTCTAACGGTGCTTACCGCGAAACTGCAAGGCCGCTTCCTATTCCTGCTATTCTAATTGTAATCCACCTTCTTTCGTAATCATTCTAATTTACCTTGTTACCTACTGATTTCTACCGCCTCGTCTCACATTATTGCCTTTGTCCAAGTTCTGAAGCCGTGGTGGCCTTGTGGTTGAAGCAACGGCCTGTCACCTGATGGGCCCAGGTTCGAATCCCGGCCTGTACCAATGAGTTTTTCTAAGCTTAAGTACAGTGATTAATCACACCATGAGCTTTTAAAAAGAGAGGTAGGGCGATTTGGGATTTCCCGTGGGTTTTCCCATTTAAATTGGAGCCGCCCGACAGGGGACTGTACCTCCACCTTACAGAAGACCACAGTGAAATAACACTACTTGATGTAGTGTTGTGTTTCTGCGGTAAGTAAGGTTGCCAGTGCTCCACGAGGATACGCTGGGCTAGTAGCAATGCTGCTGGCACAGTTAGTCCTCATCAACAACATGGTTGGCAACCCGTTTGTGATACTCCTGGTATTGCTAGCGGCTATAGGTGACTGCTTACCATCAGGTGGGCCGAATGCTGGTGTGCCACCTTAGTGGTGTAATAAAAAAAAAATTTTTTTTATTTATTATAGAATATATAGAATTAGAACAAAAACCTTATTCATTTGATTATTCTGCTTCAGCCACATCAATAACCTGGCTTTAACATGACCATAAAATGTATTAAAGATACCAAATAATTTTCACACGTAGGTACCTATTTCGAGACATTTATCAAGGAGAGTTGTTGTAGAGTACACACTAAAGGTCACTATAACATAATATACGCGACACTGAAAAAAAATCCCATCCGCTCACCACTCCGCCCGATTCCCGCATCCAAGAGAATACCACAGAGTACATAATCACTACGTTTTAGAGAATACAACCCCGCTCAAAACTCACAACATTTGATTGATGACATCTTGACAGCTCGCCGACCAAAATGTTCTTCTTTTATTAATAAAAAACTCACCAATGAGAAGCCACTGAAAAGCCTAATATTTCAGCCAAAATTAATCGGTATTATTTATCTGTATTTCCAAGAGATCGTTTAAAGGAAATATAAAGAAAATAAATACTTAAAATTTTAAGTATTTATTTTATTTGTATTGAGTATTATAAGGTAAAACATAGGTACGTAGGTTAAACAAATAAGAGCCCACGTGCAATTTTCTATGTATATTTATTTAAAATACAGTAATAGTAGTAGTATAAAATCTCTCATTTTAACTGTCAAAGCTTTCCCGCGTATTTTAAACTAAACATTGTTTTATTCGTTTTTAATTTACTGGTTTCCTATGTTCCAGTGCCAGTGTGTATCCATCCGAAGCTTTCATCATAACGTCGAGTTTTACTTTGATGCGAGGTATTGGACTGCTCTCTATATCTTCGATCACTTTGTACCTTCGGATTATTGCTGTTAACGCTGTTTTTATTGACATTATCGCGTACTGATAACCTGTCGAGAAAGAGAAATGTAAATCAAACCTAATCAAAAAAAAAATTTTGTGTTAGACATTCTGGTTTTGTGAATTCCAAATTTAAAAGCATTTAAAACCTTTTTTCTGATTGAAAAGTAATGATGAGTTTATAATTATAATCTACCTAGATTTTTTTCTAAAATAGGTATATTCAGTTATTTATCTGTTATGCTCTAGAATTTACACGCTAGTTTTGTACTTTGTATTTTCTGTAAAATTAACCCCTTATTTAAATTTTATCTCAGTTGAAGAGTTTATTGCAGAATTATTTGCTTCATATACCAAACTCATTACTGATAGCAATGAATACATAACAGCACCTACAATTAGTAGAATACATAATAGCTCCTTACGTTGGTAAATAATTATTCAACGGAAATACTGCACACGGAAATCCCGTGAAACCAAGATTGAAAGAGTGTATATTAGTGTGAACATAGTGTCAACAGGCCCTTATAAGGCACTTAAGAATATTATATTTAACTGCATCAAAAGAGCACGTGCTTCAATTAGTGCATAGTTTTTGATTTTTTAGGCTAATGTTCTTTGATTTCCATACACAAAGCGTTGAAGAGGCAACAAACGGTTTCTACGATTGGGTACGGCGTAAGCGAGCTTTAGTTACTATTCTGAGGGTCATGGACTCAACCACTAGTTTAATCTATGGTTTGAGTCTTTTTCAGGGTAGGCAGAGATTATAGAGCACCGTTCCACTCATGACTTGCACACCTGTCTGGCTTCTTCCGCAGTCACAGTACTGAGTGTGGTTTTATCAATATTATATTGGCTATCCAACTTACATAAAAGTACCTATATTAAATGCATTTTATCTTAGTGTGTTCCTACTATATGATGACCTGCTTATTTGCCGACGACGAGCATTACGCCTACCCATAACAGGTGTACTGCAAGTCATTTATCGCATCAAAGCTGAATGTAATTGTAAAATGTATGTACTTCTTTATAATTGCAGTCAATGCAATACAGCGATGTGACAATTAGACGTAAGACAGGGCAAGTAATTAGAGCCGATAACATACTTAACGTGATATTAGTGTAACGAGTGTTAACGGTTCTGTTGTAGGATGTAGTAATAAATATTATTCTAGTACCTGAGATGACCAAACATGTAATTGTAAAGTTAGCGAAACCCAAACGGAAGCGATCATATTTTTACATTTGTCTGGTTGTTTGTTTGTTCGAAACGGCTAGGCTGATTTTGAGATACCGACTGGTAAAAATTGGGTTTCTTTTCTTGAGCAATGTACTACCTGTGACTACTGATTTGTGTTACGAAAATTTCCCATTTCTTTTTAATGATTACTTCATCTTGCCACTAAAACCACAATATTAAAAACAAAACAAGAACCAAAGAAGTACGTTAGAAGCAGTGGTATTAAAAACTCACCAACACAATTCCTCGGTCCGTTACTAAAGGGCATGTAACTACAAGCATGGGCCAAATTGTGCCGCTCCGGCAGAAACCGATCGGGGTCGAAATGTTCTGCGTTTGGACCCCAATACCTTGGATCGCGGTGGACTCCCCAAATGGACACCACCACACCGGAGCCGGCTGATAGAATGCGACCAGATGCTGAAAAATACATAGAAGGTTATAAAATGCAAGCTTCGAAATATTTTAATATAGCATGGTTGAAGTGAAAGTTTTCTCTGTCTGCTTGTTCACCAGTGTAATTCATTACCAAACTATCGAAGTAAATTATGTATTTGGTTATCAAAAAGGTTGCTTTAAAACCAAAGGAGTTGTGGTTGAACATGAGAAAATCCAAACTATACCATTGCCATTATAAGCGAATAAAACAGACTAAAATTCCAATGAAAATTACCGGTTATAAAATATGTAAGGATTTGTGAAAGAGAGTTGAATTAAAGCCGACAAAAACAGAACATATTTTTGCATATTCTTAGGTGAGTAAATGGGGTTGAGAACGTTAGATGGCACAGCCTGTGTATAAAAATCGGGTAATCAGTTTCAGATCTAGTACCGAACCAAACAATGATTGGGTCTTATAGCGAGGCCGATAAGGAGTAAATGAAATATTTTATGTAAGCGAATCCTCGATATTATTGCCCCCAAAATGCAAACGTAGTCAAAGCTTACGTAATGTTGTATCCTCCAAAATTTTTCTTATGATGAACGGTACCGGAGGGAACAATCTGAGAGATTCTTTCACCACTCTATCTAGATATTTCAGCTGCATCAAATCTTCCTTCACTAGTGGACGATCTGAGTCACCAAAAACGTCTTGCAACCTATAAAATTTTAAATATACGATATTGTAAACACGCAAGAACAAGAAGAATAAAATACATTTAGTCACACACAATAGTGTTATATCGTACTAAAGACCCTTCGTAAATATCGAAAATGAAATAACGCAATTGGTCCCAATTTAACTTAGTGCTACGACAAAACATTATAAACTTAGCAGAGCTTAGCTGTAATTTTTTCAGTTCTATGCTTGTTTTGTGTTCCATCTTAAATACTCACTCTTGGTATACTTTCTCCTGTATATCAGGATATTTGCCCAATAGCTTCAGCGTGTAGCCGACTGCGGTGGCCGACGTGTCTGTCCCGGCCACAGTGAGAGTCAGCACTTCTTCTCTTAACTCCAAGTCAGTATAACCTTGTTTTCCCCCAGATAATGTTATTAAGAGGTCTAGAAATGTTTGCCTTCTATATAATCCTAGATCTGGAATAAAACAATGCTATTTTTCTTATTTGTTAACCATTATCCAGCACCATTACTTATAAAGGGATAAAAAGTTGGGAGCTATAAGCGATTTTGACATTCTAAGTACATAATAAATAAGGTATTATTAATATAACGTATACATAGTGAGATTACGACAACAGCAGCCAATACCATCTCAGTGACACCGCTAGAATTAGCTGATAAAATCAAAATTTTCAGGCCTACACAAAACTGTGGAATCGACTTTTAAGTGAAAGTTAGGACCTTGGTTCGATTTATCTAGATGTAGCGTGTTTTAGAACTCAAATTTACCTAACATGTAAAACATGAATTGACGGTAGACTTTTGACAGATTTATTAACTGCAGTTGTGTACGTTTCTGTAAGTTTTTACTATTAAATATCTTACCATAATCATGGTCTGCTTCGGATTTACTGTCATTCGTCATTTGAAGCTCCGATCTCTTTTTTCTTATGACCTATAAATAAATAAACATTTATCTAGTAGAATATGCAGATAGAGAAAGACAAGACTGAGGTGTAGCAACTAAAGCAAACATCTAGATTTAACCGAGGATCCGAGGATATAACATTAATAGCATTAGTTTTACTTTCTTTTGTAGTAACACTAAGGTGGCACAGAAGCATACAGCCCACCTGATGGTAAGCAGTCACCTGTAGCCGCTAGAAGTACCAGGGGTATCACCTCAGAGTAGATAACATACGAGTATCACTAACGGGTTGCCAACCGTTTCGTTGATGAAGACCCACTTTACTTCTTTTTCGTGGATTGTTCCACACAAAATTATGGACTAGTTTATGTAGACCAAATTATATCTCGATGAATTCGCTGGCCAGTAGGTATCTCTTGTCTAATATGCGTGTATTTTGCCCAAGTTTCAATTGTTTTTAGTACTTACCTCATCCGTAAAATCGTGCATCATCTTGATACATGACTGATGTTTCTTATATTGCGGGAAAAGCCTGTACAGCCAGTCCGGCTGGAGCCACAGGTGGAATATCCGCTCCGTAATGAGGTTCAGGAGGTGGTTCAAAGCGATCAAGAAAGGAGATGCGGGATTCCCTTGTGCGTTTATTTTTACACCCATCGTTGTTTCTGTTAAAAAAGTAATCTATCTAATATATTAGGTCCTTACATATGAAATTGGCGTTTTTCGTACTGGCCACTTTAATCACGAATTTCTCCTCTTTGGTAAGGAATTCCAAATTCAAATTTGTACAGCTATAGACTCATGTATTTGTGCTTCGATGATCGTCATTCATTTGTTTTTTTTCTTCTGTTTTTTTCTGTTTGCGTCACTCATTTTACAAAATGGTAAACCTTAAATATCGCATTATTTACGAGTACGAGTTCCGCCGTGGCACTAGTGCTGCGGAAACAACTCGAAGGGTGAATGATGTGTATGGCGGTCGTGTTGCAAAAGAAAACACAGTTCGTTTTTGGTTCCAACGTTTTCGTTCTGGAAATTTCGACCTGCAGAACAAGCCCCGTGGACGGCCTGAGACTCAAGTTGATAATGAAGAGTTGAAGGCTATTGTGGAAGCGGATCCATCGCAAACCACGTCCGAGTTAGCTGCAGGCTGCAATGTTAGTAATAAAACTGTTTTAATTCACTTGAAGCAAATTGGGAAGATTAAAAAGCTTGAAAGGTGGGTACCTCACGAATTGACTGAAACAAACCGGCAAACGCGCGTCGACTGCTGCGTTACATTACTAAACCGGCACAATAATGAAGGTATTTTAAACCGAATCATTACCTGTGATGAAGAATGGGTTCTTTACGATAATCGGAAGCGCTCAGCGCAATGGTTAGATCCTGGCCAGCCAGCCAAATCCTGCCCCAAGCGAAAATTAACCCCAAAAAAGTTACTTGTAAGCGTTTGGTGGACTAGTGCCGGTATTGTTCATTACAGTTTTTTCAAATCTGGCCAGACTATTACGGCTGATGTCTATTGTCAGGAATTGCAAACCATGATGGAAAAGCTAGCGGCTAAACAACCTAGGCTGGTCAATCGCTCCACGCCACTGCTGCTTCACGACAACGCTAGACCACACACTGCGCTACAGACGGCTACTAAATTAGAAGAGCTTCAATTGGAAAGTCTAAGACATCCTCCGTACTCCCCGGACCTTGCTCCAACAGATTACCATTTTTTTCGAAATTTGGATAACTTCTTGCAAGGGAAAAAATTCAACTCCGATGGGGCAGTCCAAATCGCCTTCAAAGATTTTATTGATTCCCGTCCGACTGGTTTTTTTAGTAAAGGGATCAATGAACTACCTATGAGATGGCAAAAGTGCATAGAAAATAATGGTTCATACTTTGATTAATTAAATATATTATATTAAAAAATATTCGACTTTTTGTTCCTCCCATACAAAACGCCAATTTCATATGTAAGGACCTAATATATCTATAAAAGTAATAAATCTAGTAATATTCTTACTAACTAGCGCATTATGCATAATAACCGTCTATTAGTGAAAACCACATTAAAATCCTTTGCGTAGTGTAGAGTACAGACTGCGGGAAGCGACTTTGTTTTATCCGATTGTTTCCACAATGGAATATAAATTTAATTAAATAGTGCTATTATCTAATGTAATATCGATAGTTTGCTGTGAAATCGTGAATACGAGTGATACCTTGCAATTGGCAATTTATTTTATACCACGAGGGTGGTACACAAGCATACGGCTCACCAAATTTTGCCAATAAATAAATAATTACGTCGACTGTCAATAATTGGAGCCTTCACTTTAGCAAGAACCTATTTAAGAAAATAGGCCATTGTTTTAAGATTTTGTATCGGCTCAGAGTTAATATGGTATCGGTGTGTCAAAGGAAAACATGTAATAAAATTACCTTTTAAGAATATAAGGCAAATTACAATGATACAACCAAATCACTTGTGCGTGATCAACGTAACGACATTAATAAATCTAGCCAAAACCGTAACCTCAACTAAAAAGGTACAAAAAACATTAAGCCTCTGAAGCACGTATTTTTATGTGACAAAGGTGTCTATATCTATATAACATTGTATGACTATTGAGGAAGTTTTTTTTGTATTTACGTCATACGGTCCAAGCCGAAAGATATGCTTCTACGGTTTTGGTTCGACCTAGAAGATTGAGACTTGGATCTAAAATTTAACTATTTTTAGAAGAGTTATAGGTTTAATATTCTTAGATAATCTTTATAGTGGGCTTGGGTATTAGTATCTCCACATAAAAGAAGAATACACTACAAATCAAGTGTTAGCTTGTAAGTTTGTAAAACAATTCAATGTAAAACAATGGGAGGCACTTACCACAAACTGAATCAAGGGTGTACGTGTTTAAAAATGGCCAGATGCTGAATTTCCCAACACCGGCGTGTTTGGATAGCTTTAAGGCAAGTCTCTGGCTCTGCTCCGAAAAAACTTCCACAAAGTTCTCAATTATTTTAGGGCTAAATACCGGCACTAGGACCTTTCGACGGCGTCGCCATATGGGAACTGTACGTAAAAATAAAAACAAATTCAATTAATAAGACAATATCGGCAACTTCTAGATAGGTATATTGAAAACTAGCTTCGGCCCAAGACTTCTGCGTTGATCTTAAAATCCCAGAGAAACCTAACATTTTTTCGGGACTAGTTTATAACCTGGATATAGGATACTTTATCCTATATGTTAATCCAGGTTAGAAACTATACGTGTACCAAATTTCATACAAATCCGTTGAACAACAAACACAAATCCATACATCTATTCTTACACTTCACATTTTATTCATTAGTAGAATTATATTGAATTTTGTGTCATAATTCAATATTCGAGCGCTCGACTTCAGCTGTAACAAAGCTCAAATTCTAATCAATGGAATATAATGTCCGTCTCCTTCATGATAAGTGAATAAACTACTACTTTTATTCAAAAGTAATGAAGTCAGGTCTCGTACAGCTTAGAGTCATTCTGCATCTTGATTATTATTATTGCCAAATATAACTGAACCTCTAGTAGATAGGGAAAACTGTAGGAAATTTACTTGCCTGTTTTTTTTTTACCTCGACTGCCAAGTGTAGTATAATTAATATACAGATAAAACAATTACGTGACATGAATGTATACCACTGTTAAGTAGCTACGTATTATCTTATTCGCCACGACATGTACTTACTTCATTCAAACATCTGCTTATCATGATAGCGACTCGCGACCAAAAAACCGGATGGTACGCAATTTAGCTAGGAATTGCATACATTTTGTAAAAACCATAATTGTATAATACGTTCTAAAAAGCTGACGCGACAAGATAAAATTACAAAATAATATATGGATATGAATTACAGTAATTTGGATACTATGTCGTCTATAGTTACTAATATTGAAAAACTTTTGTGAGATATTAAACTAATTTCATCAAACAGTTATTGTATACTCCTTGATCAAACTCTATTTAGATGATATGATGAGTCATCTACATCATGGATACTTTTTAACCCGAGTAATAAAGTAATACCTAAGAAATGTATTTTTAGGTCGGCTATTTACCGAATCTAAAGAAAAGTCTCACGTCTTAATGAGCAATTATCCATATAAATAAAAATGGATGTACGTTCATATGAGAATGATAAGCTCCATCACTGTTTGACTGATCACCATGAAGGTCGGCACAAAGGTTGCACTTCTTTTTCATGGAACCTTCAACGTTATAGGAACGGGATTTTTTGACCGAAATCTACGCGGATGAAGTCTCGGGCATAGCATAATAATGGTGTCGATTCTGTTGTTCAAAATTACTTACTTAACTAATTTGACAGGTCTAAAAGTCTTGCTATCCTTTTCTTATGTGCGGGGTTAAATAAGGATGACAATATTTTTAGACCTGTCAAATTAGTTAAGTTTAGTAATTTTGAACGACAGAATTAGCACCAATACCTGAATAAACATGAGCATGATTACCTGTCGCAAAGATGCCGCCATTTCCAATAACATTTCGTATAAACCTGTGAAGATCATCCTTCTCCAGACATGTCTTCAAGAGCATCTCCATATCCACCGGATTCACTAACACTGTTGAGAGTAAACAATTGACGAATGTAAGTACCAAACAATTATTTCGGCGGACTAAGAATAAAATACTAGTCGTCGATGGTTATAAAGTATTTCTATGCCATTAAGGTGCCAACAAGCATACGGCTCGCCTGGTGGTAAGCGGTTACCGTAACCTAATGGGCGACTGCAACGTCAGGGCGCAGGGGTATCTCGCGCGTGTAGCCGAACCTCCACTCTAATCACTTTACACAGCAAAAACACCTAAATACCTTTTCGGTTTGTCTGTAGTTTTTTTCAAACCGTGGCAATGACATGCATAACATAAGAACCTTTGAATGAATGAATTTTTATTCTTTATTTTTCCATTTGTGATTCTAAGCACTGCTCAAAGATTTATGAAATGTTACGTTACCAAGTATATGCATTCGCAGTGGTTCACAGTGGATACACATAGTGGATAAACAGGATAAATTCCTGTTTCTAGTACCTTCTTCTAACTTCACTTCAACAAAAATATAAGATCTAAATTTAAAAACAAGACTTCGTAATAATACGAGGATTAAGCGCTGAGTATCTAAGCACCTCATCACTAAAATTTAATTAAATAAGTATAATATAATTTAATTTTTGAGGTAATATTGATATGTTACCGTAGTATGCAATATGTCCCAACCATCCCTTTATTAGACCGTCGTGGTCCATGCATTCATAACTAAAGCGTTGCAGCGTGCCCATTATGTCTGAAAACGAACGTTAAATACCTGATTTAATAAAAAATATTGGCAACAACTAACATTGTATGGAATTCTTTTAGCTTTTATATTATTTATGACAAACATATTGCTACACATTTATATTTTGTTGTGCTTTTGGTCATAAGCTAAGTGAAAGCTATACTAATAAAATAGTGCTCAGTGATATTATATTAAGTTTTCTTTTACTTCAAATCTTCACATATCATGTATTTTTATGTGTTTTAAAAACAGAGTTTCAAGTCGCAATTAATATCTTATTTATTAATATACTTGCAATTTACAATGATTTTTTTTTATTATTTTTAAACTTAATTCGTTTTTTTTTATTAACATACATATAAATAGACGTAGAGCGACTACAACTGACCGCTCGTCATAGCGGAACTTGACGTAACGGGAATTTATCAAACAAATATAATACCAAGTTACCAACGTTAAGCTGATTCTGGATTAGAATTACAAACTTACCCTCAGTAGTTCCGGTCAAAGAATAGGCTAGTCCAATGACGGGCAGGCTTTCTTTAGGCTGCGGAACAGGCGCAAACAACCTGTACATATGCCGCCTTCTGTACCTAAACACTGCAAACCAGACCAGGGCAATAGCCAACAGGAACCACAGCAACATATTGTGTATATCGTCAAACTAACGAACAGCCCCGCACGACGCTACTCAACGCTTGTCGACGCTAAAAAATATGTGCGACATTTTATATGGTCATTTTCCTCCGTATGACCGCCTCAGCTCTCGCACTAATTCTTCCGTCAGCAAGGTCTTAGAGTTCATGGTGGTGTAACCTTCGTACTACAAGGAAGCCACAATTATTATCCCATTTGAAACACTGACTTAATACAGCCTGATGATGTTTCACACTGACGCCCTGTGTCCAGCGGACACCTATTTATGCATGTTAATGGTCTATTATTTTGCATTCATCGACGTATTGCTAAGCAAAGTGCTAAACCTTATTGTTACTAACGCTACAGTTTAAGATAACAGAACGTAGAGCCTATAATAGTCGATTGTTATACAAGGTGCTAAAGTGATCCATTGTATACGAGGTAGTTTTACTCCCGAGCTTTAGCGAGGGAGTAAATAGAAACCGAGTTACAATCGGTTTTAGCGCCGTGTGTAACACTACTTTCACTGCGAATGCGAAAAAATAAAATAATTCAAGAAAAAAATATGGTCATCAATTCAATTCAATCAGTAATTAGAGAAAAATTCTAAAGATTTCGCGCCAATGACTTTATTTCTTCTGTAGCCGCAACGCAATTCTAGCGTAGCGGTTGTAATTTCCCAAATTCTCTTGGAACGCAATGCTCGTATTCCTCCGAATAAATCACCGTTTTGGTAGTTCCAATTTCAAAAACTTTATGTTATAATTTTTTATATAACAGCTATTAGTCGAGTCTTTATTCATAATTATTGTTCTATTTATGAATAAATATTTTCGTTTTTAAAAGTACCAGACAAAATTAAAAAAAGTAAAAACTTTAGAACAGGATATTTAATTCTTTTTCCCCGCTCTGGAACGTTACAATGACGAACTTTTATATACTCCACTAGCGGTCCGCCCCGGCTTCGCACGGGTAGACATTTATATCAAATATTTTGTCTACCCGTGCAAAGCCGGGGCGGGCAGCTAGCCTATGTTAATCAGTGATAGTGTAGCTTTCTAACGGTGAAAGAATTTTTGTAATCGGTCCAGTAGTTTCGGAGCCTATTCAATACATACAAAAATACAAATCTTTCCTCTTTATAATATTATTAGTATATTAGTATTAGTATAGATAAAGAGTGAAAAATCTTGTACATCAGAAATTTCATTGGAATAAAAAATTCGTTCCGGATAATTCGGTGCCACCAATTTCCCGAGTTCAATATCTCATATTTAGTAGTGGGTCTATTAACGCATAGGTTTCGAATCTACTCTGAAATATTATATCATAATAAAATAAAATAAGATCGGTGACCGATTACAAAGTAACGCTTTTGTAAACCTAATTTACATCAGGCATGAGTTGATCTTTATAGTATACCTACCTTCCCGATACTGAAGCTTGTATCTTGGATAATAAATAAGCTTAGCATTGTAGAAATAGATTAGGTGTTTTTGAAATAATATTACTATCGATACATATGTTATATTATACTAGGGACCCGCCCCGGCTTCGCACGGTCAGCGTTAACTATATACCTTCATAACACAAAATAAATTATCACTTACTCTATCTATTAAAAAAACCGCGTCACAATCCGTTGCGTTGTCTAAGTATCTAGCATACATAGGGACAGATAGACAGCGGGAAGCGCCTTTTTTATACGATGTAGTAAGTGATGATGAGCATATCTTTTCATGTGCAATCTAAACCGTTGTGACCTTGTGGTATTGCCTACTATTCTAGCGACGAAACTTCGAATCCCACCGATAGGAACCAATGTGTTTTTATACTATAAAACTTAAGTGCATTGATATACTTATCACACCAGGAGCTTTATTGTGAAGAATAACATTATAAGGAAACCTGCATACGTCTGAGAAGAAATTCGAGGACGTAGGTAGTGCCGAAGAGACGGCGACAGAATTGTATCAATCACCATCAGTCACATTGGCACCAAATTACCTCCTTGACCTCCTTAAACTACCTTCATGATGACTATTTTATTTATTGTTTGTGAAACTAATCTCCGATGATCCCTTACCACACCTGGTGATCCCTTAGGTACCATATTTGGTGTTCATTCACTGCGGATCTTCGGTTAGGAAAATGTAATTACTATAACTATAATTTAACCTTTATCGCAAAATTCTTGATTTAGAATCAAATAATATTTGGTGCCTATATTATTTCATTGAAGTATCTCTTTTCACTGAAGAGAGATGTTAGGCTGAAGAGATTTCAGTGAACTCTGGAAACCTTACTTAAGAACACTATTGAATACAAGTGGTGTTAATAGACTGCGATTTCCGCAAATGCTAAGATCTTCCTTCAGGTGAAGTTACCCACAGACACCACACTACAAACCGATCCCTATTCAGGCACCTCCGATTAGGAAGATCCCGACTGCTTCAGCTATTCGTGTCCTATTAAATAAATAAGTAGGTATGCATAGTAATTATTAGTATACCCTAGTAATTAAAGTAATACACACAACGCAAGTAGTTAACTGCTTGTGTAGTTAAGTATTGTTACTTAATCTGATGTCCTGTGACCTCTTTGTTGTTCCACAGATAATCAAACGTCATTAAAATAAAACCGGCCAAGTGCGAGTCGGACTCGTGCACCAAGGGTTCCGTACAAAAGTAGGCGAATTTCAAATGAGGTCATTATTCGTCGGTAACTCTCAACAACGCGATTCAGGAATATGTTTTAGTTAATTTGCATTTAAAAAAAGTAAACTACATATTTACGGTTTCCGATTTTCACCTTTAATTGTGCTGTAAGACACTGCTTCTTGCCAAATTTCATGATACTAGGTCAACGGGAAGTACCCTATAGGTTTTGATTCCCTTGTGAAATCGCAAAATATGTGAAAATTTGCGACATAAGCAGTCATATCTTTACTTCACATTGACTTACAGGTTTGATTATTTTACATTCGAAAGAGACCAAAGACCCGGAAATTTTATATTAATTTAAATTTGATAACTCTACGCGTTCTTGAGATAAAAATATTTGACAGACAGACGGACAACAAAGTGATCCTATAAGGGTTCCTTTTAAGGTACGGAACCCTAAAAACCACCACACACTCGTACACCAACATAAATCGTAACAACCAGAGCACTCTGTATATAAAAGGTGGTAAGTGGCGCTGTATGTATATTCCCTGATTACCCGAAAGCTCAACGACATGAAGCTAAGTAAGTAAATTTAATAAATATGCACGCGATACCTCCGATGGCAATTAGCGAGACATATAATTTTGAGCAATTTATTCCAGTAGGTTAACTGGAATAAATTTCTCAAAATTATATGTCTCGCATATGCGCATGAATAACGTCGCAGCACTTCCAGGAGCATGGTTAATTTTATAATTTTATTGTGCAATATACAATCACATAAAATTACAACAATAATTATACTGCGACATTAACATTTTAAAATAAATAAATAACGTGGTGGATATGTTTTATAAAACGTTTGTCCTTACCAATACATGCAAATTACAATATTTTATTTTTTTAAAGATTGTTAAAATCATATTAAAATTATGCTTATTGACAGACGTCGGTAGGTACCTGTTCACAGAGGACTGAAATTAAGTTGCCAGTAGGGATGGGCATATAAAAAATAGGTTTATCGAAACTTTTCGCATCATGTTTCTATATCGATACAGTGCCGGTAGCAAAAACATACTCGTTGAGCACTGGGAACCTTACTCACCGCAGAAACACAACACTACATTAAAGTAGTGTTATTTCACTGCGGTTATCTGTAAGGCGGAGGAACGGTCCCCAGTCGGGCGGCTCCAATTTTAATGGGAAAACCCACGTGAGATCCCAATTCGCCCTACCTCTATTTCTTAGTTCATGGTGTGATTAATTACTGTACTTCAGCTAAGAAAGTCATTGGTACAGGCCGACCAACGAAACGAACGACGAAACCTGGGCCCATCAGCTGATGCCGCCGTTGCTTCAACCACAAGGCCACCACGGCTTATAAAAAGTATTATCTTAGTACCTACTAAGTATTATTTCTGGTACATTAGTTAAATAAAACAAATTGTTGGTATTCGCAGTATCCAATGGATAATTTAGTATTTATTCCTCTGAAACGTTCACATTTACAGTTATAATCTACATTAAGAACATCGTAGGCATTATATTGTCAGGAATAACAAAGAGAATAGGCAAGTTTATTTACAAAAAGTTTATAAGTCGCATAATATATTATTGAATTGATACACTTTTTTGGAATTACTTATAAGCAATATACAATTTTTCATAAATCAAAACGTATATGCGCGATGGTATATAATAATTAGGTAAATAGGAGTTAGGTAAATTGATTTATTGCCTCTGCATTTTATACTTAAATGCCTGCTTTGCATTTTGAAGAATTGCTTATCAATTTTATTATCTACACAAAAGTATTGCGCGCCTTCGATCCTCTTATGTAATAATCTAAGACATCAGGAAAAAGGGTGTAGCATCTTCCACGCATCATTGCTTTCAAGACCCGCCCATAGTCTGCCTTAAACTCTTCAAAGCGTTCCGATCAGTTCTACACTAGCAAAATTAAACTACAATAATACTTAATTGTGAAACAATTATGATAATCAACATCTATCTATGGCACAAAATATAGTCAATCATGGATTTGTTACGGTAACATTGGTACTACTAAAAACTATTACATACATTTGTGATCGCTATATTAAGGTACATTCATGAATCAGGGGACAAGGGAATTACTAATAAGAACCAGAAAACTCTTACATGGGTAATGCTTTTAAGAACAAATCATCTTTATATCTATTATATATGTATATCGTAGATGATTTATTCTATAGAATGAAATTCTTATATGTATTATGTAACCACGTGATTGTCTATCTTCTAAATCTAAACGAATAATTGCCTATTAAAGTATTACACACCCATGTAAGAGCGTTTTAATTAAAGGCTATGTACATGCCAATGCGTCTATTTAGAACAGGAATTAATCGTTACTACGAAAAATGCTCATAACGAGTATGAATAATATAAAAGCTTTATCACATCAAAACAAAACAGCCATGTTTTGAAATACAGGAAGAAACACTGTTGTGTTGTCGAAATATAATACAGAAATATTTTGAAGGATTTTTTATAATTATCGTATGATAAAGTTAATATAAAGCATTTCTAGAAGAAAACAATATATATATTGCATATTGTACTTCTACTGCATATCTGAAAATATATTTCTATGTCCATTTAAGTAGGTAACATGTGAGGCATTTTTTTCCTTTAGAACCAAACTACATTCGCATAAAGGTATGTGCTGTTTGTTAGGCTCACTTCAAATATTCTCTATTTATACATAAAACCGAACTTATTATTTTAATGTAATTTACACACGTATTTATTATCATATTGTGTATGACTGTAGCAAAATATAGATTATCGATAAGCTTTCAACATCACGATATTTTTATATTTACAAATACGTATACCTACCTACACTGTCAGCAGACTCAAACAATCTACACTTATATATATATTTATTAGCATATATTTGCCGTGATAATGTTTAAGTAGATCTACTAAGTATTTAATTTTATATTGAAGTGTTTATTTCAAGCGTATCGTGGCTTATCTCATAGAAGTTCAATTATAAAATAATATCCTTGTGTAATAAATGTCATAAATGCCATCTTTTAGAAACCAAGGCCGCTTGTTATTATGCATATATATGCATCAGGAATTACGTGACTAAAACTGTATCGGATTTTCCCGATAGACGCACTATGTAATTTTAACAAATCAATGCAAATTATTTTTCATTTGTAAGTAGATATTTCCAATATTCTGCGTGAGTTAAGCTATCTTATGTGACAAATTACCAAGAAGTATCACGATAATAAGAATTTATACTTTTCAAAACGAGCTGTCTCATAATAATTAGAGCTGCATTTAGAATTTACTTTTAAATATTAATTTGTAATGTTATTTTATTTTCCTTTCAAACCAAAAATTTAATTATTTGATCCATTTATGAATATGTCTAATAAAGCTTTAGTTATTAACTCGATATAATTATATTAGCTACATAGAATTTTAGTCCGTTTTGCTCCAACTGTCTTGCCCCAGAAACAATCTACGAGTGCATTACGGTCCGAACACTCAACTCGAATGTTATTGATACCATCCGCATTGTTCCGTATAACGAAGGCAAATAGCATGACAATCGACATAATTACGTCCATAAGTTCTTCAAATCTTTTTAAGGCTACGGTACGACTACTTTTAATGTTTAGATGTTTGTGATTCAATCACACAATACCGGCTGAACCGACTTCAGTAAATGGATACTATCATATAGGTAGAGCTTAATAAAATGAACTCAAATATGATTTAGGGTCCCACTTGAAGCAAGAGATAGGGAGAAAAGTGGATTTTAACATTCAATTTAGACCACTTTGTAAAGTTAATATTGGTGTCGATTCTATTGTACGAAATAATTAAACTAAACTTATTTGACAGGACTAAAAAGTATTGCCATCCTTATTTAACCCCGCACATGAGAAAGGGATAGCAAGATATTAAGATATAAGTTTCGTTTAGTGATTTTATACAACAGAATCGACACCACTATCATAAAACGTTAAGGTACGTATAGTATAATATAATAGCGAAGAACAAATATGTTTCATACATTTTTTTTTAATTATTACGACAAATAACAAATCAATGAAATAACTTAAACCTAATGACAGTAGATTCATTTGTGATGTAAAAGTTCATTCAATCTATAATAATAGCACTAAAATAATAAGATCATAAAATAATATTTTCTTTTTATTTAGAGGAACTATACCTGTAATTGGTGCCAATTTTCTTGTTCATGTGACTATACTAAAATTAAAAAAAGATATACCCAATTCATTGAAAGTACATAATCTGTTCGTTTTGACGGGACCTAATTTAATTTTGACAGCAATAAGCAAGCATTTTGTGTACCGAGCTAAAATGTTGTGTAATTTAGGCTAGTGTGCGACAAGAAATTGGCACCATTAGCATGATAAATAAAAAGTTACATAACATTAAAAAAGTCGACAAAAACTCTCCCAATGACCTTGCTGAAATTTGGTAGCAAAAATGACCTTAAAACCTTTATTTTACCAAAAACAATGCCAGAAGAAGCTACAAAGCGCTTCACTGTATAATCGTAATTAATTGTTTTGTGGGCTCAATATTATTTTTATTTAAGTTCAATGCATATTCTATTCATATCGGAAAAACTATTTATTTAAGTAATCCAAAAATCTAATAACTAAAGTCACGACATCAAAGCATTACGAAGACTTTTAATCTTAGATTAACCATTTGAACTTTGGATTAAAATCGTGGTAGATAAAAAAAATATCTTGTTACATATTTTAATAAGGAGATTAAGTAGGGCGGGCGGTACTACCACGGAGATATGTTATTACAGAACATAATGAAGTTGCCTTTGAGGGCTCTAGAAAATATCTCAAAAGGTTTAATTATACTCCAAATTTGAGTTTTTTCGTAGACGGCTAATTCGATTCGCTAATGTTGGAAATAATAATTACATTGTGTCAAAATTGATTTTCTATGAAAAAGTACACTCAGACCTCATCGGCGGCGTCATGTACTTTTAATTGCATAAACACGAAAACTATTAATAAAAAACTAAAGACTGGTGGTATAGTTTAGCTGCAGTACTTACATTTTATAGATAAAATAATATTTATACTTAAACATCACCTTTCGCATCACTAAACAAAATCAATAACCAATAACATCCACACAATCGCTCCAAGAACATATCCGCTCGAAACACATTGCACATACACTTTTGTAAAGCTCAAGTCCAAATAATTATAATTAAAATCACATCTCATTAAATATCTTTGGATACAACCAAATAAAATAATCATTATATATAGCGTACAAAAATACAAAAAAATATACAAGAATGTCAAATATTATTGATAGGGGGATGTTTAGTTAGCCAACTCTCTATTTACGATTTCACTCGGACTAGACACACTTGAATATTGGTCGAAGAGTATACTACACGCGAGTACAAACTGGTAGTCATGAATCCTGATACGGGGCTCGCTTCACCACGTAAGCTTTGAATAATTATTTATAAAGTAAGGTGAAGGTCTAGAATTCAGTCAGCCCCTGCGCAGTGAGATTATTGTTACAGTAGCTGAGATTCATAGGTCACAGAAGATCTTGCACGTGAGACGTGTCCAGGTTGGTTATAAGTGTTTTGAGGAATGTCATCTCTTTGCGAGCATTCTCCAGTATAATACGGGGGTCTTGCGAGGTGCACCGCAGGCAGTTGGGGGCGAACACCATGGCTAGATTTGCAGAATCCATTTTGGTCTGACTTACCACTTCAGGCGCCGTGAACTGTTGCAGAAAACTAATCAGATATGTGAGTACCTGTAAGGCAATATTTAAGATTTTATCCACCAGTTACGCTAACATTCATATTATATCTATGTTCTAATGCTTTAGATTGGACGGATTTTCAACGCGAGATTCCGCTGTAATCTATCTACCAAAGAAATAGACAATACTAGATCAAGTCATGAACTGTTGTTGACAATTAATTTAGTAACGTTTCCTACGGTGTATTAGGCGGAAAAGTTAAGTTATAAATTGAAAAGTAATTTCACCATATACATACCGTCATTATACAACGTTACAGATAAATATGTGATTAAACAGAGGTTAATGTTTGGTCTTGACACGATTACTAGTAGTAAGGTGTAGCAGTATTTCTTACAAGTCTGTTGATGGGCGGAAGACGGTGCAAGGCTCGCGTACAAGCAGCGAAGTCGGTCCCAGCTGCCACACACGCCGCGTACAGATCATCTGGTATTAGTGGCTCGTACAACTCGCGGTACCAGAGCTTCAGAAGACTGGCTGGCGCATGGGCGTCTATAAAAATAAAAAATATAGTCACGTCACTAGACTTTCTTAGGTCTGCCTAAAACTTCAAATCGACAGCGGTAACACTGGCTGTATTTACAGAATAAAATTCAGAAAAAAATAAGTATATATTATTTTAAACATGACCCAAAATGTAAAAAAAAATGAATTGAAAGAAATCACAAAACATGTTTAGGTATATCCCGAGGCAGGGCGTTTTTCGGCAACGTCAAGATGTATCAATCTAATAAAATAAATATACCTAAAAATAACATATTGATAATGACAAACTTGTATAATTTTGTTGCTTTTGTTCATACAGCCTAAGGTTCTAAAAGAGATTGCTTTAGCGATGTGTCCAACTTTTATCATCGCATACAAATCTGTGCAATGAAGAATATATGTATATTAATATGTATATGATGACCCAAATAACATGGGATAACGGCAGGAGAATGATGATAATTATTAGCACATACCAGTAAGAGTGGAAGCATCAGGCAACTCCCAGCTATCGATCTTAGCCTTGAGTGCGTTAACCTCATCGACGTCGGCCGACACTCGGAAGATGCCTTCAGTATCCCGTCCGTTCAAGGCGAGCACTTGTTGCGACAAAGCCACCTGGACCCACGGCAGTTGCCGGTTCGGGAACCGCTCCTTTTGCAGCGACATCACTTCCGATAACGTGTTACCGAACATCGATTGGCGGAAGATTTGAATCTGTAGAATTTACGATTTATCACTATGGTCCTTCGAGCATATCAAGACTACCGGCTTCTTAATTCTAAAATCTATGGATTATGTGTTCGTACATAAAGTCATATTTAAAAAATGGTAGGTTTAACATTAAGGCATTCCTGTAAAAAGAGCAGCTTACTCTAGCTTGGTCAATATCTTCTGTAGTGGGTTTCCGCGGCTGCCGCTTACCGCCAACCCCAATTCTCTCTAAGCGCTTGCACGCGACGCCAGCGTAGTGTGACACTTGAACGTGAATTGGCCATTTACCCACCTAGAAAAATATGCTACAATTTAGTACCAGTACTTATTTATTTAACAAGTCAGTTCTAGCAAGTAACTCTGTTGATGATGAAAGGACTATGTCTAACATTAAATATTAACAATCTTTATAAAACCAAGCTTTAAAGGTTTCCTTATTGTGTGGGAATCAGATTATAGGCAGCCTGATGATAAATCGATCACCTTAGCTTATAGACGCGTTGCTAACCTTATGTCGGAAGAAATTACTGTGCTGGCAGCACAAGGACTGGTCACTATCATGCCAGTACCTACAGCTCATCCTAGAGAAACCAAAAAAAGCAGCTTATAAGTGCAGCTTACAAGTTTTTTTTAACATTACCTCTGGGAATGCATCAGCGAAGGCGGGGTCTCTATGCCGGTTTACGTAGTTAGTGAGCGCTGGTTGGAATGCAGATGAGGGCGGCACGAAAGCTAAACACACAGTTAACAACTCCCAACCGCGAAGCAATGAATCTCGTGAAGGGTTTTCTGTGGTTTGTCTGCACAACTGGACGTAGAGTTCGTCGCGTAGTCTGGACAAAGAAACAAAATAATCTAAGAAATTGTACTTATATAAAAATGAATCCCATATTTCCCTTGGTCACGGCATCATGCGTGAACGGCTGGACCGGTTTCGCTAATTCTTGACAGGAGAAGGTTCTCGTGAAAAGAAAAAAATATATAAGAACCGGATAACTTTTAATTTCGGGATAAAATAATTGTCCTTTTTCTATCGTGTAATTGAGATCTGCATTTATAGCCAAGACAGGACAATGTCTGTCAGGAGAGCTTGTGAATTATAAAACCTTCCACTTGGATTACTCTATCTATAAAAAAACGCATCATAATCCGTTGCGTAGTTTTAAAGATCTAAGCATACATAGGGACAGACAGATTGCGGGAAGCGACTTTGTTGTATATTATGTAGTGATGTAGTGATACTTATTTTATCTTAACGCCATGCGTTATCTTATTTCTACGCAGCAGGGTGCGAAATCAAAAATTTTACTGTTAAAAAAAGGACAAACTTTTCATTGGCGAATGTGGCGTGAAGTACATCCTGTGCGACGGAATTAAGCGTCATGCCGGGGCGCGCCTTGCGGTCGCCCATGTAGATCTGCACCAGCCGGAACAGATCGGTAGCCGCCTTCTTGTGCGGCTTGTCCCACTCCGCGCCCACCATTGGGGCGCTGATCGACGACGACGTCCACGATAGCATGTCGCGGACTGACGCCTAAAAATACAAGGTACTATAGTAGGGCTAATTAATGTATCGATTCATGTGTTTAATCTACGTGTAACGGTTGATTTTTTAGCCATCGAAATTTAACTTTTATCTTGGCCCTACTATAATCGTCGTAAACGATACCAGCAGGAACATTTTTCGACTACGTATTCGAAAATGTTACTCGCGAAATGTCAAAATTGTCGTACTAATTTTATTTCCACTTTTCACCGCCGCAGCGCTGTACATTTTTCAATACAAAAATAGTCGAAGGCGATACGAAAACGTTGTCGCAAATTATTAATGCGCGCACTACTGATCCCTTTTGACGGGTGTCGTTAGAAATAGGATTCGAGCTCAGACACTCAATGTGTAATAAGATAATAAACACTTTATAATACAACCATTCCAATTGAGGAAAGGTAGTATAATACAGTACAGTAATGGTAGCGTAGTCCAAAACGTAAATACCAAAATGTCAAAATTTTCATACGAAATTTTAGTTCCACTTTTCACCAGCGCTGTTAATTATTCTATACAAAAATTGTCGAAAGCGATACGAATATGAAATCTCAATTTGTTCTTGCTAAGGCCACAGAACGTTCACACACCTTTCTCCTGAAGATTCCTTTGTTGAAGTTGAGATTGTCCTTGGCGAATATTTCAATATCTTGTTCAGGCAGCGGTGGGCGGCCCCCCGCGCCCCCCGCGCCCTCCGCCGCCGCCCCGCCGCCCAGAGACGACGTCTGCATACAACACACACTTCAACACACGGCTAGCTTAGCTGTCTTACAGTAGCAACGGCAACGGTGACATAGCGCGTGTATACTTAAAATGCCTCTAAATTACGCACGTATCAGAAAATTGTTTGTATTAATGTCTAAATGTAATGTTACAATATGTTGGTGTACCTATCTAAAATAAATGAAAGTTCGAGACTTAGTTAGACATTCATCTACTTAAGGAAAATTTAACACCTTATGAAAAATTAAGCGTGGCCGTCATATATTATTTTTTTTTAATTCCACTAAGGTGGCAAACAAGCATACGGCCCATCTGATGGTAAGCGGTTACCGTAGCCTATGGACGCTTGTAACACCAGGGGCATCACTCGCGCGTTGCCGACCCGAATTTCCAAATACAACTAAACGTAGACGACGGTAGTGACGTCATTCGGCGCTATATAGCGGCCGCTATGAGCTGGGAAACATAGAAAATGCCTGAGTGCAATGTGCATGCACACCCGGCAAGAACCGTGTTTGAAGACTAATTTGATTGAAAACGATCTAATTATAAAAATTCAGGTAATATTCTTTTGCGTCAAAAATTATTTACTTAAAATAAATATAACTATGAACTCACCCTGTGAATACCAGGGGAAGGCTGGCGATCGCGGTCGAAGCCAACAAACGTGTTATAATAAGCAACGCCATGATTCATATACTCGACATCGGCTGGTCTTTGTGCATATGTGTGTGGGAGGTAGACACCGGAGCCGTCGTCATCGTCCGGCGTCCGGGCGCCGCCGTCCGAGGACTCGTTGTCCGGCTCATGACCGGACAACGAGCGGGACTCCGACCCTGAGCGGGAATGGGACCGGGAAGAGCCGGAATCTGAACAGGAACCAGCGGCGTAGCGACCACGACCTATATGAAAAAACACAAAAGCACATTTAATGACCTTAACCATTACACGAACTTATGGGAATTTATGAAACTCAACTAATAATAGTGTGAAGGCAGATCCCGGAGCCTCCGTAGATGCACGGATAACGGCCACCGGGGAGATTTTAGTTAGTAAAAATCTCAACCATAACCAAAACCCGTAAGACGGGGTATGATTGTATCTTTTGAAGGTTTCTCCCTCGTCACAAAAAAAGGACTGTCCACCAGGAAAAAAAGACCAGGAAAAAAATGGCACCTTGACAGTTGTATTTTTATATGGGTAGTTGGAAAACATGGTATGCAACTAGTGAGAACGTGACGCTATTATCGTCATGATATGTTCCCAATTTAGTATTAGTTCCGTTGGTAGGTGGAGGCATTTGAGGCGGCATATTCTTCTTCTTCGAGTGAAATCGAGATCGCGCTATTTCTTTCAAGTGCCAATAAAGTTATAGTAATTTAAAAATTCACAATACTCACTGGACAATTTCGCCTGTTGTATAATGTAGTCCTGCAACGGCAGCAAATGCTGCATGCCCCTGAAGTCCCAGTTACAGTAGAGCGGTGAGCCACCGCCTTCGTCGTCCTCTTCGTCGCCGTCCATCGGAGGCTCGTCTATCTCAACCGGTCTTTTGTGTCCTGCACCAATACATTCATATTTTTAATCTATATGAGACATGTAGAGGGGTTAAGTTCCCATTGTCCTACCTAAGAAAGTATGCCTGCCGTTTAGTAATAGTTTCTTATAATATAAAAATAAACGAAGTTAGTGTAAAGTAAAAAGTAGGCTTACATGCAAAAAAAAGTACCTCTAAAGCATTTGTATTCGCTTTGCCTCCGACTCTGAGATCTAATAGTATTGTCGTCTCCAAGATAATCTTAAATAAGTATTGTCTAATAAAAAAAAATGTAGTAGGTAGTAAAACTAAGCAAAAAAAAATTAATGCATGATAAGGAAAAGGAGAATATTAATATTTTAATAAGTATGAGACTGAACAACTTGTATCCATGTCTTGGAAACATAAAAAAACAACAGACTTACGTCTCGACTTCGTACGATCCCGTGGCGTTGAGGTCCTCTCTAAGCGTTGGTTGTGCTTTTGCAAGTTGGGCTCGGTTAGCGGGGGCTCCAGACTTACACACTTTAGCTTGTAGTTCACTGTAAACGAACAGATTCCAATAAAGTTTGATACAATTTTATTAGTTTTTTTTTTAAATAAAAATACAATTACTGAATTAAACGTGTTATTAAGTAATGCGGAGTGAGCGAAAGAGGGGTCTAAATGAAGTCTATGTCTACCCCGAAAAGGTATGTATAATGATTACAAAAAAAAATACAAATTATAAGACATGAATCATAGCCAAATAGAAACCGAATGTTTTGAATGACTTTTACGATGGCATGATACAGGCACAATCATGCATTTGTGTCATTCTTTCCATTTATATTATACTAACTATTGCCCGCGGCTTCGCTCGCGTTAAATTCGGGGTAATGTATTTTCGCATTCCACGCCTTCAGGGGATGAATTTGCAAAAGCTAGAAACACTTACTTATTTACAGACGTACTTCCGTGTACTCTCGAATAAAAAAGTATATCTCTTTGGATCCCCTTAAGGGGTATATTTTGGAAAAATCCTTAAATAGCGGACGCCTTCGTTATAACAACTGTATGCGTGCCAAATTGCAGCGCAATCAATACAGTGAGTTGAGATGTGTATTGATAGAGCAGTGAGTAACGGTAGCCTTTTAAATATACAGATGTAGTAGTTACCAGCAGCAATATTGTCCTGTTCATTGGCAGAGGAGAGCCTCATGAAGTTGTGATGTGGTTCGTGAGGAGGCGTGCGGTGCTTGCTACTGCCCGACGACACTGAGGTCTTGCTCGACGAGTACCGCTCGGGCTCGGCTTGTTGACGTCTGACAACACGTGTTTACAAACTAAGTGACAGCCTTCTATCCACACTTTAGGACCAACGACCAGAACCATTTACAGTAGCACGAGAAAGCGACTATGTATTCGTATCGTCTTCGCATATTTTTGTATGGGAAAATTAACAGCGCAGCGGCGGCGAAAAGTGGAACTAAAAAAAACGTATCAAAATTTTGACATTTTAAGAGTTACGTTTTCGAATATGTACTCGAAAGATATTCTTAGTTTACATTTCAAATACTAACTTAACATGGATACCTATTTCTCCAAATAATATATAAAAACAATTGATAACACATAAAAATAATATTAACACATAGACAAGTAGAGATTGATGAATGTAAAAGAAGCAATATCGCTGTGCAAGCCAAGAGTGAAATTGCGCTCTATACTCTATGCCTATGCCGCATGGGGCGCAAATAACGATGCATTTAAAAATTACTTACACTATCATATATAATTTCATAAGTTTCTGTTGGAAGGAAAAGAGATAAAGTGTCACCTAGTGAAATCCCTGGGCGGGTGCCAGTTGGGACCGGCGGTGTTGTGACGGAGGTCAAGGCTGGTTTGCCTGAAGGGTTTGTCCACACTATACACGGCTTGCTTCTCCGGATACCTGTCCATGCGCTCCAACTCAGCCAGCCGGTCTTTATCTAGATGTCTGCAAAAACACATAAATGTTACAAAAGAACACAATACAAGATCACATCTGTTTATCAACCTGAACGATAGATATAAATACATAGAATACAAAATATATTATAATTTGCTTTGTCCGTATCCGTGTTTGTATTTTGTATTCTATAAATATGAATTTCCGCAAAGTAACACCTGAATCAATTCAATAGATATAAATTCCTTCATAATATCCAATGCACACCGGCAATATTACGTACTTCTTGGATATTCTAAACAGAGGAAACGAACCGGAACACAATTTGAAGTCTTGTTTCAAACAAACTTACGATTGAGAAGATTTTAAGGGCCGATGATAAAACAATAATTTCATAATACAATAATGTCACTACCAAAATCATCAGGATAAATAAATACATCTAAAAGTGTGTTAGTATTATTTTTTTACCATAGATCAAGTGTAGTATAGTATCAATATGGGAAGGTGATGTACCTGTCTGAATATCGTTCCCTGGCGTGTCT
The DNA here is from genome assembly GCA_951449985.1 of Falcaria lacertinaria. Lineage (NCBI taxonomy): Eukaryota > Metazoa > Arthropoda > Insecta > Lepidoptera > Drepanidae > Falcaria > Falcaria lacertinaria. The sequence continues at coordinate 3,833,448 of OX602113.1, read as the reverse complement.
AGAGAGGTGAGCGGGCCTCTCGAGGCTGTGCGGTACCCGCGCGGCCTCCGTCGCCAATGAAATAGATGATACCAGCGACGGCCGCGCCGCCGATGTCTGCACAAACACATTGCAACTTTTTAATGCAATGCGAATATAAGTAAATTGGTTACGCTTTCACACTTTAACTACTCAAATGATCACCATGAAATTTTGCACATAATTTTAGGGGAACCTACATAAAAGTACATACATAAAACAATAAATTATTGTTTGTCTAGAACCATGCGGGTAATATTGTATGCTGGTAAATAGGCTGGTATTGTAAACGAGCCACTAAAAACATACGCCCTTACACGTATTAGTAAGTACTAAATAACTGTAACCAAGTTTGTTACAAAAAAATAATCATATTAGGTTGTTTCGGTTGTTTTTTTCCACTAGTAACTTGTGAACCTAGATTGCTTGCTTTCCACCAGTTATACCGACTAGCTTTCTACCCGTGACTTCGTCTACATATAATTAACGTGTACCAAACGTATGAATAGTACCCAGTACTGTAGTAGCCTGGGTGTCAATAACCTCGATACGCAAATTCATCAAGATTCTAGTCTACATATATTTTTTACAATGGACAATCTTCTGTGAAATTACTTGTAGGAACGGGGTCGGTTGCGGTTTCTGGAGAGGACTACTGGGACTTTGTGGCGACGCCGAATCACAGGAGGAACCACCCGCCGATTGCTGTTTCAACTGCAAATAAATATTGAATACAACACATCAACACACGACAGCATGTCAATGCATACATTTTTTTTTTATCGAATTATAGATACCCAACAAACCCAGACTCTACGCAAACACAAATTTTCTACACATAAATGTAGAAAATACAAAATCTATGAACAAATGGGTAACAGTTTTTGCAAATGGAATAACATAATTAAAAATAATTAAATTTAAAATTCCATGTCAAGATTCAAACCAAAGTAGCCAGTTCGACAAAATGAAAATGTATAAATTAAATTACCTTGCGTCTTGTTAGAGGCGTACTCTCCACGGATTTGAAGTACTTCTCATGCATGGAATCATCCGACGCATCTTTCCGTGGAGAAATGAAACTGCCGCTTCGGTTTAACCCTAAAATACAAATAATGTATCAAATCACTAGATCATACGACCAATACTTCTTTGAATAAGCCAACTGTTACATAAACTACTACCATTACGAAACATAAACCAATGAAAAAAAAACAACTATCCTGAACCCTTGTTTATATACCAAACCAGCCAGTACTGAATTATTATGGTCTGTCAAATAAAATAAAGAAAATAAATCCATTATCTAAATTTTTATGACAATGTGAAGATGATTTATCTAATTTACCTGAATGAGGCGACCATTTTTCACTTTCGTGCGCCTGGACCGCACTACTCCTCTTCCTGAGTTGTGGGGTACACACTGGCGGGTTACAGGCAGCTGCAGTCAGCTCCTTAATACAAGGAAGAGCTTAGTCACTTTGGTATGGTATATATGATATGGTAAGGATATATAACTTGTCAATATTTGGAGTGATGATTTTACGTTTGTTGTCTATCAAAAAATATTGAGTTAGTTTTTAGGAAGCATTTTTTCTAAATCACATTATAAGATCCTTCCGATAATATTCCATGCTAGCTATTTCACTCAATTTTCTTTGCTGATTTTTACAAAAACAACCTTAATCTATGTCTAATATATTATATGTTTGCAAAACTCTCAGCCGTTTTGACTTAATAGCAAAACAATATATTAAAAAGAGTACTCAGTCAGAATCATGAAACAAATTGACTACTATTGCAATGTACCTGTTTTCTCCTCTGTTGGGCACTACTGATGCTGCTATCGGAAGATCGGCCAGAATCAGTGTGCCGGCACATCTGTGACGAGCCATCCTCGCTCAGCCGACCGCGTCTGCTTTCACCACTGTTTCTGATTAAAATAAACTTTATTCTCTAATCCATTCATTCTATATGTCCAAACCAAGTTAGCATTCCATTTTTAATTTTTACAACCACATCCTCGTTCACTCCAATTGTTTTACGAGTCAATATACAATAAGTTAAACTAAAAATATTTATTATTACTTGGTTACTCACCTGTGGTGATAATGTGACCTCCTTGTGCGCACTGGGCTAGTCTGTGTTACTGTGACGCTCTTAGCATTGCTTGGTGATAGTTTACTAATACTAGCGGTGGCATGTCCTAGTACAGTAGTGCTGTTCCCATTGCTACTAACAGGATCAATGACTGATGGTATCTATAAAAGATATTACATACTGATAAATTCCTATCAACCCCACCACCAGGTTAAATAAAACTTAATTCTCTTTCATGCCTGAGTTGTTCTGTAGCTGACTACATGAACTGGTTTATTGAACCACTCATTGACTGGTGACATTATAATTGGATTACAAATATTGTGTAGCAAGTTCAATTGCATTGATGCAAATTCATGTAGTTTTCTAAAATAACTGAGTTTTTATACTGTATTTTTTTTATTTGCATCAATTTATAAAAGACTAGCGGCCCGCCCCGGCTTCACACAGGTAGACATTAGTTTCGGAGCATAGACATTTATCAAATATTGTGTCCACCCGTGCGGAGCCCGGGTGGGCAGCTAGTATAATATATAGCCTATATTACTCAGTAATAATGTAGCTTTCTAACGGTGAAAGAATTTTTGAAATCGGTCCAGTAGTTTCGGAGCCTATAGACATTTATCAAATATTGTGACCACCCGTGCGGAGCCGGGGTGGGCAGCTAGTATAATATATAGCCTATGTTACTCAGAGATAATGTAGCTTTCTAAGGGTGAAAGAATTTTTGAAATCGGTCCAGTAGTTTCGGAGCCTATAGACATTTACCAAATATTTTGTCTACCCGAGTGAAGCCGGGGCGGGCAGCTAGTATAATATATAGCCTATGTTACTCAGTGATAATTTAGCTTTCTAATGGTGAAAGAATTGAAATCGGTCCAGTACTTTTGAGTTTATTCCTTACATACAAAAATACAAATCTTTCCTCTTTATAATATTAGTGTAGATCACCTATTTAAAAATATTTTACATTATTATTAATTTGAAAATGGCATTAATGTAAGAACAAATACCATTGTTAAGGATAACAAATTCCTTGTGATTCTGTGATATAACTTTATTTTTATATAATTATGTATAGCAGTGGACCATGGCATACTGACTACTATCTGAACAGATGCAATATTTATAAATATGGCAGATAGTTTAAACAGACATAGAATAGAATAAGTTATGGACACTGCTGTATCAATATAACAAGTAATAACAATTAAATAGATACCTGAGGTGCAGCTGACTTGGTTTGAGTTGAAGTTTCCCGTCTTTTCTGAGGATCTGTGTTCTGCTTCAATGTTTGTAATTTCGCTAATGGTATAATGTCACAATCTGTAGGTCTGTGCCATACAGTTGTCTGAAAAAAAGAAGAGATTAACCTAAACCAAACCAAAACTATTAAAATGATGAGATTGAGAGAATAAATGTTGTAGGATACCTGTGTTGATGCATTGTAATAATAAAACCTATGTGTATTGATGTCAAATAATTCCCACCATTGTGATGAGTCCGTTCGCTTCACTTTTACTCCCTGCAATTGTAAATAAATCATGTCATTGATTAGATAATTTATGTACGAGAAATGATTAATTGCAGTAAAACATGCATAAAGACACATTCACAGACATTAGAGTGAAGTAAATTATTGATATTGCATTTGCAATATTGAGTATTTACTCAAAGTAGTATACTGATGAACACTGAACAATACTTCAATGTACTTCTATAGATATTCTTAGACAATCCAATAAAACAAAAGGGGCTGTGGGGACACAATATACAGGGCCTGGCCAGTAATACCTTGTTTGGGAGCAATAAAGTCTTGAATAATCTGTGGATGAAGAGCTAAATTCAATTGAAAACTTATCCCACACCTAACTTTCAACCTATACAGCAACTATCTTTTCATAAAATTAAGAGTTTTAAATGCACGTAACGAGTGTATGTAGTCGTATACAAATAAAGGCTAGATGCAAAAGTAAAAATACTGTCTATGAAAATTTACGCAATAAATAAAAGTGGTTCAAAAGCAAACAGGATTTACTATGGCGTAAAAAAATTAGCCAGGAAGTAGCTCCTTAAAGTGCTGTGATAATGTAAAAGTAATTGTAGCTGATATTACCTCCGGCGGGTCCCAAACGCACTCTCCTGTGGTTAGGTTAGCGTACATATGCTCCTTTGTCTTGGGCTCGATTATCTCCACCCATTCCACTCTAGAATAAAACATATCAGCCTCTTAGCTTTACTATTGTAAATATAGAGCACAGTAATAAATCCAGTACGAATTCAGGGCGTGACATTCGCAATTTCCGCGTACTTTATTGATTTTGTAACTTTCTACTACGGATATCGGAACTAATTTGTCAACAAATAAGTTGAATCCTCTAATCATTAATTACCTTTCTGAAGACATTTTCACAAAATAACACAAACTTTTTTAAAACTTCATTTACACATCCTAAACAATTAATTTGACCTAAAATACGGATGAGAATAGACGGAAACCTTCCATGTTGAATGTTTACTTCATTGATGGATGATAGGTGCGTTCGGTTCGGTGGAACGTCAACTCAAGTACAACTGCACCCAACCCGCCCCAACCCCAACTTGTCTTGTATGTACCCAAGAGAATAGAACCGGTACGCTGTATTCTCTTTGGTACGGACTTCAGTCAGACGGTAGTAGTTAGCGTTAAGTCCTTATTCTAAGGTAGCGTTGTATAAAAACATTGGCACGCCCATTAGTCCCAAGAGAATACAACCGCTACGCTAGACATTAGTCCATGGCAATTGGGTCCAAGATTCCAAGATAAACAATTTTTTTCGAGTCTTAGATTTAGATTATCTATATTTTCAGTCCCAAACTTGTGTGATTTTATGAGAAAAACAACCAAGATTATTGGATATTATAATATCATTGACTTTGGATAACAGTTGAATCTAAGAGTATATTCCGAAAAGAGTTGATGATGATCCGTAACTTTACTTGAATCACCTCCAAAAACTTCAAAACCAATAATGTAAAGCGGCTTTTTTTTATTGTTTGCCATTTATTTAGTAAAAGCTTAATTCACATTTAAGGGACACAAATTAACAAATATACCTAGTTATTATCTACTCTGAGTACCTAATAGTTCAACGATTAAATAACATTGAAAAATTCTCAAAACATGTGTGACTCATAGTCTGTATCCATGTCATGAAAAAATAGTAAAAAAGACGTAAAGGCTTATAAAACAATGTCACTCAAATGTCACTAAATTAATCAAAATTTGAAGTGCCTGACTGAATTTTTAAGGCGCACCGAAAAACATTGTTGTATTTTTTTCCCTTGCAACGCTGCTTTATTTTTTGCCATTTAATTTAACAAAGTAAGTATAAACAATATCAATATAGTTTGAGTCACATTGTGAGTCCCTCCATATTTTTATTTCAATGTTGCGGACTCTGACTATTAACCTTATAAAATGCCGGCGCGCTAATAACGCTGACTCATTAGTTGGGAAGGCCTACCGACAGTCGTCTACTAAAACAGTAAAGCCGATAAAAATTGTTAATGGTCAGTATCTGTGTATATATTTATGTATTTACTTCTAATTGCTATCCTGTAATTTTTTTAAGTGTACATCTACAGTTTTCTTGGTGTTCAAAACAGTTGTAAATTTCAGCAATGGCTGTTGATAAATCGAACTTCTTGCTGCCGAACAACCAAAGATTTGTTGAATTGGACAGTGCTCAGGCATTCAACAATTTAACTAATCAAGAAAAGTTGTATGCCCACTATCTAAGTCAGGTTAGAGTTCAATTTTACATATATATAAGTAAAATTAAATTTGTGCTCCTATTCCCATTCGTTAACATGATTCGTTAAAATAAATAATGTATATGAATGTAAATATAATAACAAATAACATCAAAAAATTAACATAGTCATAGATTTTTATTAATATCAACTAATAAAGTATTGACTAACTAGCAACCCGCCCTGGCCTCGCATGGCCAGCGTTAGCCATATAAGTGAAATACCTACAATACATAAATTAAGTACACATCAAGACCTTCCTCTTCAATCAGTATATATTAAAAAAACTGCATCAAAATCTGTTGCATTTAAGCATACATAGGGACAGACAGACAGTGGGAAGTGACTTTGTTTTATATACTATGTAGTGATTATTGTATCTAAAATAATATATTTTTTATTGTTGTCATTATTGAACATTGAAATATCATTCTTTTCATAATTTTTCTTGCTTTTTTGCAATTTAAGTATAGTTATTTGAATTTGATTTGGTGGAAACAGTGAAGTAACAATATCAACCATACTGTATTATTAATATTGATAATAATTTGCAGGCTGCTTGGAATGGAGGACTTATAGTTTTGGTTCAAACAAGTCCAGAGTCTCCGAGAATCTTCTCATTGTTGCATCGGATTTTTATGTCTGAGCCATTGGATAAGCTCAAGCAATCTGCGATCAAAGCTGGAGTAACAGAGGATGACTTTCAGGTTAGCTTCATCTTTATTAAAAATTAGCTGTTACCTGCAACTTCATCTGCCTTTTTTTAAAGAAAAAAGTAGCCCTAAAAGTAAAGCCCTAGTAAAGTAAAGTATGCCCTTTCCCAGGATATAATTTATCTCCTTGTCAAATTTTATTATGATCCATTCAGCCGTTTAGTCCTGAAAATGTAGCAAACAAACATAGTTACTTTCATATTTATAATATTAGTATGGATGGTGATGAGATGATTGCTTAGCTTAGATCAGCCTAGAGTTAGAAAATATGAAATGTGCACTTTTAGATATGTATCCCAGCCACTTTTTGTATTTTTGAGTGAGTGAGATCTAACTAACCTTATTTCTCAAGATGTTATTTTATAGTACTGTTACTGTCTACCTGATACATCAAAAAGTGTTTGTCCAATGCTGGTGTGGCCCAGTCTACTTGTCCAGTTTGTCTCCTTATCGCCTTCTTAATCTACCACAACACCACCTAGCTTATAGTAAAATATTGAAAAATCTGCATTCATTTGTACTCAACCTTTAAAGCTTTTTAATTGTAATATCACCACTAGTTTATCCTAGGAAACAAATTTCCCCAAAAAATTGAATAGCTCAGATGGCAGCCTTGTTTAAAAATCAAGTGTTACCAGTCACATTAGGTTAGATCTAGTGCCAACCACATCAATGCTTAGGATAAGACCAGGGTTTTACTTTTTACTTACAATCGAACCAATTTAGGATTGTCATTTTGAATTGAATAACATTGGCCATCTGTTCCCATTTTCAAAAGTACATAATAAGATAACATTACCACTTCCTCTTTGTTCAGTGTGGTATTGTTATCAAATGGTTTGTGGTAAATATTTCGTCAATAACAAAATTTGTTGCTTCCAGGCATTCTTGGTGTATGCAGGAGGATTATTTGCCAACAGTGGAAACTACAAAGGCTTTGGTGATACAAAATTTATTCCAAATTTGAACAAAGAGTCCTTTGAACTTATTGTAAAGTCTTCAAAGGCTTATGAAAATGATACAACACATATTACCAAGCTGTGGCAGAACACACAAAAGACCATTTATAGCATTGTGCCAAGGCTCACCAGCCTAGGACTTGCAGATAAGGTGAGGTATTAAAATAATAATATTAAGAAATTATGACACATTGCCATCTGGTCCCAAACTAAGGAATGGTTGTACTGGTACCTACCAGATAATAACTGCTCAAATATTGCTTTGTTATATAATCAGCCTAGCATTGTGAGGTCTGAGACTGGTCATCACATGTGAACTCAATAGTAGTGAAGACATATCCATACCAAAATCTCGAGTCTAGGTTCAAGAAGGCAAAGTGAGTTATGACTTCCCCCACTTGAATGGGTAGACCCATCTCATGGTCTCATGGGGGTCATGACCCCCCGAGGCACCCAGGGATCCGCCCTTGACAAAACCTCAGCAGATTGAAATATTTAATAATATTATTTTGTTATTTAAACTGTACAGGGTGTGACAACATACTTCTCAAGCAACTGTACAGAAGCAGATTCTAATTTAGTTAATGACTGGATGAAGACAAAGCGCATTGAGGCATACATCTGTAGGACATTCAAAACTGCCGCCGACGATGGGTGTAAGTTCTCATTTATCAAATTCATACAAACAAGATAACAAACAGGAAGATTATATGAGCTAATGTTGAAAAATATTATTTTAACATTGTTTGCTCGCATTATTATATAAAAAAAATATATCAGGCAGTGTATAATATTTCAGTGCATATAATTGTTTTTCAAGAACACTTTCTTTACAGTGCCCTTATACACAATACATCTGGCAAGCGTGGAATCTTCGCCTAAGCCACCGCTCACAATGGAAAAGGAGAAATACAAAAATGCTTACTTCCAAGTGACCCGCGGTGACTACTCCCCATTGCTCAAGATCGTAAACGAACATTTGAGTAAAGCACAGAAATACGCATCCAATGATAATGAGAAGAACATGATAAAACATTACATCAACAGCTTCAAGGATGGTGACCTCAACGAGCATAAAGAGGGAAGCCGGTACTGGATCAGAGACAAGGGACCAATCATTGAAACGTATGTGTTGGAACTAAGTTTTTAGCTTACCAAGACTTGAATGATGCTCTAACTCTTAATATGTAATATTAAGTGTCTAAATGTTTATGGTGAATTGTCACATCCCAACCATATCATTGAAGGTTGGTAAAGATACCAAGGAAATCTTCATATATTAACAATTCACTAGTTTTCTTTTGCCCGCGACTCCGTTCGAATAGTATTAAAGCACAAAAAAGTAAAAAACTAACGTAATGTGAACATTTTTAGGTACCAAGGATTCATAGAGACTTATCGCGACCCGAGCGGGCAACGTGGCGAGTTTGAAGGGTTCGTAGCGATGGTGAACAAAGAGATGTCTAAGAAGTTCGGCAACCTGGTTAATGGTGCTGAGAGGTTCATCAAACTGCTGCCCTGGGGCGAGGACTTGGAGAAAGACTCCTTCCTCAGGCCAGACTTCACCAGCTTAGACGTGCTTACTTTCTCTGGCAGTGGCATTCCAGCTGGGATTAATATACCTAATTGTAAGTCTCTTCTCTATATTTGTACTTATAAAGCTTTGGCCCATTTACTGACTGACAGACAAAGCACAGCCTAAGCCAGCACAGACTTAAATATTCGAAATTAGGAGTACATATTTCTTGGCTATCTTAGGAATGTACTAGGAAAATATATTTTGATGTTCATTCCCTTCGCGGGTGACAAAGGAATAGCTGTAAGCACGGATAAAATTGCGGGGCGGCAGCCCTAGACTACATAAACGAGCTATTTGAATAACACGCGAAGTAAATAAACGTTGTATGGCTTATAGATGCTCTAGAATCTAGATATTGATGTGACGTTCTTTAATACACATTTTTAAATGGATAAATAATTTAATGCGGGTGCCGCTGTACAAATATTTTGAAATTAGATTATTGTTTGTTGACTTGCATTATCCTTATTATACAATTTATTATGGATAAATAATTAATTTCTCGAAAAGGCATTGAATATGTGTATGTAATTCAATTGTATTTTACAGATGATGAAATTCGTCAGAACGAAGGTTTTAAGAACGTGTCACTCGGCAATGTGATCCCAGCCGCGTACAAAGAGTCGGTCATTCCGTTCCTCTCTGATTCTGACAAGCAGTTGCTGGAGAAACATAGGGTTGCTTCTTTCGAGGTAGATGATTAACAATTACCTTTTTAAAGCTGGGGGCCTAACGAACTTGGTTGCCTTTAAAAGAAAACAATCTCATGATTATTTAGCCAAAACGTCGAGTTCATAAACAAGTTCTTTTTGCGCTTAAGACCAGATTAATCTGTATTTTGATAGCTTGACCAAAATTTTATTATAAATACTTGTTCTCGGAATCTGGGCGGCAATCGCTTATTAAGTAAGTTAAAAAGCTTTGACCCGTGGCTTTAAAACTTTTAATATGTTTTTTAAATTTAAAAAGCCTCTTAGCTGTGATTATATTTTTTTGTAAAGGAAATTCCAAGCGTTCTACCTCGATCATTGTCATGTCGTAAATCATGAACAGGTACAAGTGGGTCTCCACGAGCTGCTCGGCCACGGCAGCGGTAAGCTGTTACGTCAGAACGCTGACGGCACATTCAACTTCGATAAGGACAAGGTCAAAAACCCACTTACTGGTGAGTTACTTCATACAGGTATCATATGTGCGTATGTATGCGTGCATTGAATAGAATTTAACATAAAAGTATGTGTTACTTTTTAATTGATCTCTTTTGAAGATATGTAGTTAACCCATTCCGTTATTCGGGCACATTCCGATTGTATTCCCAGGTATCGTCTTCGTAGTCTAACCTATCACCCGTCTTCTCAAAACTAACTTTCAACCGCTTGGCCTTGCCGATTTTGAAGATTTTTTTCTCTATGTATACTCTGAATGGTTCTTAGCTGTTGGACCTGGTGGATGTCGTTGTTGTCGAGATCCAATTTAGATGAAATCGTAAGATAACGTAATTTTACTTTCCAAAATGATCACCATTAAATTTTCCAATTGTGTTAATTATTGTTGCAGGTAAGCCCATAGAAATGTGGTATCAAGAAGGTGAAACATATGACAGCAAGTTCACCACACTCGGCTCTGCTTTCGAAGAGTGTCGCGCCGAGGCGGTGGGCCTGTACCTCTCCTTAGATCCTGAGATTTTGAAGTAAATATTTCTGAATATTTTTCTTCATTTATTATAATCGTTCACGCACCTGAGTGCGAGGCAGTACCTGTTTAAAGTATTAAATGAGTACGCTTCAGATCGATTTACAAATTAATAGAATACAATATATCCAAAAACTTTATTCCAGTCGAATATAATAGCGAATAAAATTATATTTGCGCTTCAATAACATATTATAGTGCATCATTGTGAGTGTGGCGCTAAACAACTTTCTATAACCAAGCCATTTTTGGTTTTTCGTTGCTTTCACAGTCTGGTGAAAAACACCCTACGTTTTTGTACCGGTAATCTTTATTAAGTTGGTTATCGCTATTAAATTCGCCTAGAAAAAGTTATACATATCATCACGCGCCGGATCTCTTTCTGACTAGGTAGATTATGGAAAATATTTCATTCGACCGCAGTGAAATAACACTATTTGATGGTAGTGTTGTGTTTCTGCGCTAAGTATGGTTGCCGGTGCTTCTCAAGGATACGCTGAGCTAGTAGTAATGCTGCTAGCACAGTGAATCCTCATCAACAAAATGGTTAGCAACTCGTTAGTGATACCCCTGGTATTTCTAGCGGCTATGGGCTACGGTGACTGCTTACCATCAGGTGGGCCTTATGCTTGTGTGCCATCTTAGTGGTATAAAAAAAAATCGACGCAAAATTTAAAAGATTGGCTCTTTCTACATGCCCAAGGTACTATTTATCTTTCCATCTGATTATTTCGTTATGGGATTTGATTTGTAATAGGAAATATATGTTTTTCATCACGTTTGCAGGATATTTGGACACGAGGGCAAAGAAGCAGAGGACGTGACGTATGTGAATTGGTTGAGTCTTCTGTGGAACGGAGCTGCTAAGGCCACTGAGATGTACCAACCGTCCACCAAAACATGGCTTCAGGTATTTTACATAATCTCGTATATATATGTATAGACGATATATAGATATACGTATACTTATTTTCTAAACTAGCTTTTTCCCGTGACTTCTCCCGCATGAAATAATCAAGTGTAGCGAAAAGCTCAGCTATATTATTACGCAGAAAATGTCTTGTCATTTATTGATATCGACTTTACATATCGAGTTATAAAAGTCCATCTGTTTGAATGTGTAAGACCTATTTTTCAATTATCCATTGCCTACTACGTAACAGCACGTAAAAGTAATAATCATTGCACATTGCACAAACTCTGCGGTATCTCCGTCATGACTGTGGTATTTTAAGCTTACAATTTGGGAATATTTCCATAACCCCTATATTAGAAGTATACCCTGTGATATAATCAGAACCTAAGCCTGCGCTCTTGACTATCCACCGCCATTCCTAAAAAAAGCACAGCACCCGTGGGATTGCTGTGCTTGTTTCAGCTCCGATTTTGTATAACGATTCGTTATTATGACCCGAGTAACATAGGCTTCATTTATATGAAGTCTTGTAAACCCAGGTTATAACCGATTGAATTTCTTTTTTTCTGTAGTCGGTTTACAGTTTTTGAAACTGATTTTGTTTAAACACTCACAATGTAAAAATTCTCATGAAACAGGCTCACGCGCGGGCTCGCTTCGTCCTAATGAGGCTATTGGAGTTGGAAGGCAACGGCCTGCTGACGATCACAGAGTCGGAGCCGGGCAAGAATTTACTGCTTACCCTGCAGAGAGACCGCCTCGCTACCGACGGCAAAAGAATCATTGGTAACTATATTTATTGGTGTCTATACCCGAAAATTAAAGCGTTTTTCAAAAGCGAAATCTATATTTTTTTTAAACTTTTTTTCACTGAAGAATGACAACACAATTTAGAAGTATTGTTTGGCTGTTTGGTGTAAAGTCCTATGATAATATCCTAGTCAAGCAGTTTAGATTTTAACCTGTAGATACCTTCTATATATTCCTTGGTAAGTGAGAATAGTAGGCATGGGTGAGAAACTCCTCTTTTTGAGTTTTATTGAACACAATTTATTGCGGTAAATAAATCTACAAACATGTAAAATATTGGGTCGATTACATTCAAGTGGCTTCATATAAATGGTAATAATACTGTCAAGTCCTATAATGTATTTTTGTCAGTACTTCGTGTTGTGTGTTCATTAGATACAAGCTTTTTCCCCGCGACTTCGCCCGCATAGCAATCTAATATTAGCCTATTTTACTAAGTGAAAATATAGCATTCTGTTGGTGAACGATTTTTGTCAATCCGTTCAGTAGTTTTTGAGTTTATTCATTACACACAAAAATGAAAATCTTTTTTTATGTTATAGAAAATACATGTGTGCATGTGTATTTTCCAGGCGAGTTCCTAGTGAAGTTGCAGACGATCAAGGCAACGGGAGACGTATCGGCGGGAGAGCAGCTGTTCGACCGCTACAGCCGCCTGGACGAGCCCTGGGCCCGCTGGAGGGACATCGTCGTCTTACACAAGCAGCCGAGGAACATCTTTGTCCAACCCAACACCGCACACAAGGGTACATTACATTTTTAAAATACGCCATAAGCGGTATGCTAATCAAGGTTGAAAACGCGCTCCATACTCTTTGTCTACCCCGTGAGGGATGTGATAATGATGCTATAAATGTATGTATGCATTACGTACTAAATTCTTCGTTACATGGTAACAAACTATAATTTTCTTTTGATTTTAAAATGAATTTGAATGTATAGGCTGCGGTAACCGCGCCCGCGTACGATCAGACTTTTGCTTTTATGACAAACTAGCTTCTGCCTGCGACTACGTCCGCGTTGAGCTTAGAATCTCAGAGGAACCTAAAATTTTCCCGGGATAATAGGTATCCTATGTGTTAATCCAGGCTATAAACTATCTGTGTCCCAAATTCGTTAAGTAGTTTTTGCGTGAAAGAGTAACAAACATCCATCCATCCATACTCACAAACTAAGTACTATAATATTAGTAGGATTTATATAAAAAAGTACGTTATCCTCACGTTTAATTTTATTCCTACGCTTTAGTGGGCCTGTACTTGACTAACAAGTAAGTTTTGCCTTAATTAACTTTAGGCGTGAATTTATGTTGTCTAGGAGAGGGAGTAGAGCTGACCCGCTACCCGCCGAGCGCCGAGGGCATGATCGCGTCGTGGGTGGAGCGCTTCCCGGGCACCGAGGTCGACGATGTCCTCGAACAGCTCGTCGAAGCTGACCACAAGTACTTTGCCGAACTACAGCCCCTCATAACGGAGTAATATTTTTTTATAATACATGATAAACATTAAACATTATATAAGATGATATATCTATTTGGGTTTGGATTTAATGATTTTACAACCTTTATTATTTTAGTAATTTTGCCGTAGCGATAGTCCCACTATGTTGACCTTGAAATTTAGCTATTGATACTATCAACAGTATTGCAAGTACCAATAGTATTCGTATAATTATACCATCGATATACTTTTATATTGCTGGGATATCGTTTGTCGCCTAGCGATCGAGCGGAAATTCTAATTAATTATTATTAGTCTTAACTTATTAAATATCTATAGAATACAAAATTTATTAAATATCCTTCTCTGCTTAGATATATGTATTAGGAACTCGCGGAAGCTAATATATTCTAAATAAAGGTAAATGCCTAATCAGGAGCTCTCTGATCGTCAATTTTAATTACCACAACCTCATAAGGTAAAGGTAGCTCAAATAAAATACACATGTTTTCAACTATATAATTTATTCACATTCAATACAAAACGTGTGTGATAGCAATTTTAATATTAACCGCAACGATCAAAGTTCATGCCTCAGAACTAAGGAAACTTAACAAGAGGAATATTAAAAGTCACCACACACCAATAAATAATTTCAATTCTAATAAAATTAATAAATATAGATGACGGATGTAATGAACCATTAACCGAACTAAGATACGTAGTTGGCAGTTGCGTTCACTTTCATAATATAAGGTCAACAAACAACTTCATGCGTTACAAAACCTCGTATACTATACAACACTAGTTAAGAAACAAACATTATGCCGCGTGTATGTATTATATAAATATAATAGGACACGCATATCTATTAAACAACGCATAGCTAGAACATACGTACATACACATATTGTGTGTGCGATCCTAAGGTTCGATTTGTAAACAGTTTAAATCTTAAAGAAATCATCTAAGCACCATTCTATTCGATTACTGTTACGAGTGTTGACTTAGCATCAATACTATATGGTTATAATAAACATTTAAACTTAAAATTCACTTACTATAATGTAAATTTAATAACAGCTATGAAAAAAAACTAATACAATTTATTGAGTAAAAATATTTGTGCAAACACACAAGATGTGGCATTTATATATTTCATTCAATGGACTATATCAAATCCAGTCACTTGTATTTAATAAAGGCACATAAGAAATAATTTACAATAAACACATAACAAAGGTCTGCAAAATATATTTATATATTTCAACTGTCAGTATGTATATGTCATTCAAGGAATTCGTCCAGGCTAAAAGCAGTACTAATACATTTCGTCACGTAACGATTTTTGTGATTATTATTAATATACAACACATTTTATAGTTAATAATAATTCTGTGATATACTTATTAAGTAATATCTATATATTTCTATCCACAGTGCACCACTTGCGTTATGGTGTGAATGTCGTTTAATGTTTTTAACAAGTGATGTTGAGATTCATTCAGTGTTTCAATTTGCCAACAAAGACAGTCTTAAGACGAATGAGATATTTGTTAAGTGTCGAGATTCTGATTACAGAATACCCTAATATTAATACATGCAAATACGGACTACGATTTGGCAAGAATAAAATTAGTAGCAATACCTTCTATCTACTTCAAAATAAAAAAAAATCTCTACGCTAAAGTATATATAATCCTAACAAAAACTGAATAAGTAACTGGTTGATGAAATAAATAGTGTCCTGGAAAACTGTGAAGTGATTTCAACAAATGCTTACATAGATCACAAAATAAAATTATTTCCTCGGTTATCAAAAGTTCCTCTCAGTCACCTTTCTCAGAGCATTCTGTACCGTCGCTTTCGCCTTTAGGTGTGATATTGGATCTGGAAACAAATTCACTCATGGTTTTTAACGTGCATTATGTGGGGTGCACGCACGTGTCTTCCTTACGTGTGCTGTGTACGGTGATGCTGTTGACATAGCCTAGTACGACTAAATTAATGCTACCAGCAAATGAATTCCAACAGTTAAAATCTACGTATGTAGCCATTCATGATAACATTATCCAGAATAATTGCACAATACATGTGGTGAATTTAAAGTTTTAATTGTACTACAAGGCAATGTATATATTACATAATAAAACATGGTTTATAATTATAAATATATAGGATGTCATATATCAATATTTTAGGCATTAGTGCTGTAAACTTTAATTTGAAAGCATGAAGCGTGCACATAATGAAATCTTTCACTTCAGGAAAGTTATTTGTAATTATTTACGTGACATTTAAGTACAAAATGATACACACCTTGACAAAAGCTCCTTTTCGGGGTCCGGTTTTCTCGTAACGCTGATAGATATATTCTTTCTTTGTCTAATTTTGTCCAATATGTTTTCGGGGCTAGGCTCTTTCTCGCTCTCTTTAAGTATTATTGCCGAGTTTCGCGTTCTTTTCGGTCTATAAGTAGCGTAGTTACCAGGCGAGTACATAGATATAGTCCTGTTGAATTTGTGCGGATCTCTTATGGACGTTACGAGGTTATCCTCTGACGCATCAGAACCGTCGAGCAAGGATTTCGTTCTAGAATATTTGTTTGTTCCGTATGATGTGGGCTGGTCATAGTCCAAGTAGCTTCTTCTGCTCGGATACTTCCTGAAGTCATTACGGTCAAGAGATCGGTACGTATCAATTTTATCGTTTAACCCGTAGGTGTCGTATTTTAAATTACTTCTTGTGCTACCAGGTATATCAGATAAGAGTGATCGATAGCGCTCCGTCGACGGCGACACGTCCGATGAGATGGACAGTCCCGGGGACAAGTCGTACGAGGCGGTTCCGGGTGAGGTGGGCGACGCATCGTACTTTGTTTCTGCCGGTTGTCCATGTATCCTAGCCAACGGATCATACTCTGCTGCCCCAGGGCCAACCAAACTACTCTTTCTTCGTTGTTTCTTTTCGTTAAACCTAGAATAAAAACTCTTCCTTCGTATTCTATCGACTATGTCCTCTTTCTCTGGTGTGGTGGACTCGTGTTTCCGGACTGGTTGATGCGTCGTACTATTGGAAGGTGATAAGGAACTTTTTTCAAACTGTTTAGCGTCACTATGGACATCGGATTTTACTTCAGAGTTAGAAATAGTAGACCGACTTCTCGATCGATTCACTGGGTCACCATTTTCTACATTGATAATGTTATCCAATAATGAAGCCTTTTTATCCAAAATTTCTTTCTTATCGATCCCATTATCATTTGAGGAGGAAAAATTCATTATTTGTGGTTCTATCACAGGATTTGTAGGAACTATTTTTTTTACTCTTGGCAATCTGGAGAAATCTAATTTTAAACTGTTTCTCATATTTTTCGATTCTTTATCATTTTTGGGTGCTGTTTGTTCATCGGTATGTGCAGTTAATGATGAAACACTGTCACTAGAAGTCCTTCCGTATTTGCTTTTGCGTCCTAAGCCGTTCAAAAGCAACGAAGTCGGCCTTCGCGGTTTTCCTACGGTGTCCAAGTCGTTCGGGAGTTCGGTTTCACAATTGGCTAATGCATAATCTTCTTGACATTCACTTTGAGATTTTTCTAAAACCGGTTTCGGTTTTTCTTTAGGCTCAAACTTCTTGAACAGACCTAACACTTTAGAGACCGTGGTTTTGTTTTGGCTAGTGTTTTGATTGTCTAGAGCCGCTACGTCGGTCAACGTCACAGCTCTTTTAATGAGATTTGATTCTGTTGGAGGCTCTGCGCTGACAGGTACAGATTTTTCTCGTTGCGTTCTAGTTAATTTAACGGAATCTCTTTTGGCGGCGTTCGATGCACTTTCTGATTTTTTTTCAGGCGAACTAGATTTATTAGATGCAAATTTCTCAAGTTTATGTCCAATGGATTGTAAGACAGATTTCTTCTTCGGAGCAGTTGTCGACTTTGTGCCATCATCGGTGCTTGAGGTTGGTTTTATTTTCTTTGTGACTTTTTTCTTTTCCGTTAAACCCGTAGCGTTAGTCACCTCAGAACTGTTTCCTAAATCAGTCTTAGATTTCGATGATACCTTCTTAATAATTTTCTTTTTTACTGGTTTCTTTTCGCTCGAATCTGGTTCTGTAGCTTTGGATTTCGTTTCTACTTTTTTGTTCGAATTAGTTTTATTAGAGTCGTCGTCACAAACACTCTGTTTGGCTTCATTTGTTACTCCATTCGTTATTGCCTTTACTTTCTCAACTTTTTGTTGAGACACTTCGGGCTTCACTTCATCATTGCTGAGTATTTTATACTTTTTAATGAGAATTTTATCAACATTATCTAGCTTGTTTTGATCATCATCAGAATTTTTCGGGCAATTTTTCGTTACTTCATCGGTTTTTGTCTTTTTAGGCAAAGTAATACTGAAACTTACTTCCACGTCGGATTGTATGCCTGGACTGACAACTTCCTCTTTCCGGGTAATAATACTATTATTATCATCTTTTTTAATATTACGGTTAATGTAAATCTTTTCTGGAGATGGACTGCTCGTAGGATAACTCTTTGGTCTGATCAACTTTGATTCCCTCTGTAAAGATTTGTCTTTGTTTTCTATTCCTGAACAAGTGTCCGAAAGCATGTTTTCACTCGGTTCGTCGATAGAGTCTAAAGTTTTAACGGGGTAGCTCTTCGGTCTCATCAATTTAGATTTAGATTCTTTGATATTCTCTTCAAGGCGCGACAAGTTCTTCGTCTCATGTAAACTATTGAAATGCTTGGAATCGGCTATCAATGAGGTGTCTAGCGTGGTTTCCTTAATATTATCTAAAATAGGGAAGAATGGTGTATTGGACCTACTACGATCTTTGCCAGTAAGCAAACCTATCGGAGATAAACTTTTCCGGGGGAAGCTTAGCTCGTCTTTTCCATATACAGGTTGGTCAACCACGTCGGTCGGACTGCGGATGGTAGCCGCATCCAGAGACTTATTTTTCTTCTCCCTTATCTCCCGCAAGATCTTTTGCGTCTCTAACTCCTTCTCTTTCTTATGTTTCGCATACAGACTCTCGTCTGTCGGCGAATCGAAAAAGTCTGAGCGAAGGAATCGCGATATTCGCTTCCTTGGTTGGTCGCCAGTGAGCCGAAGCGAGTGGCGCCGCAAGCTAAGGCCCGAGCCCGAGCCCGAACCGTACGCCGCGATGTAGCTCGGCTCCGACAGGATGCTGCCGCTGTCGGACGAGTAGGACTCGTCCAGCGACAGGGTCCTCTCCGGCGTCAGGTATTTGCTGAGCAGCGGGCGGTCGGCGGCCGCGCGGCTTGCGGGCCGGGGCTCCTCGCGCGGCGGCGAGGATGAGCGACGCCGGAGCCGCGGCAGCGTACAGTACGAGGGCGCCGGGCCCGCTGGATCGCGCTCCTCACTCGGCTTTCTGGTGAATAAACTTTTGGTCGGAGGCGTCGTGGCTCGGGCTGGCGTACGAGCGCTTTCTTCACAAGATTCCGTGTTGGGAGGGCACTCTGCCTGATTTTCAACCGAGTCTGGATGGTCAGATGTAACCTCGGAGGCAGTGTTTCTGACGTCGGAGGCAGTGCTCGTGACGTCGGAGTTGTTTGCGGCATCGGTGGTTTGAGTGGAAAGCGGTTCGGAGTGTAGGTTGTGCTTGCCGGCGGAGTGCGAGCGCGTGTAGGCGGGCGAGGCGGGCGAGGCGGGCGCGGAGTGCAGCGAGAGCGTGCGGCGCAGCGAGCGCGCGGCGGCGGGCGGCAGGTGCGCCAGCAGTTGCTGCTGCAGACGTCGCGACAGCGCCGGCGTCAGCCCGGACAGCGCGCGCATCTCCCGCTCAGAAAACTGAATCGCACTTAAGTCCAAATCCGAGAGGTCTAGCCCATTTTCGACGTTCGGTTCCGAGTTTTGTTGAGCCTTCGTTTGGTGTTTACCGGATTTCTTACTACTACCTGTAATTTAACCGAAAAACACACGTTTCGATCATGCAGAACGCTCGCTGGGATGATGTATGTACAGTGGCGTTGATATTGAGACTAACGCGGGCCTCGCTTGTCGACTGACGGCGACGACTGTGTTTTTGTTGATTCGATCTCAAGGGACTGAACAATATGACATTTCGAAACTGATTTTGACAAATATTTAACATTAATGCAAACATCGATGCGATCGGTTAAAGAGTTAATATATAACTACGAGGTCTAAATACGGACAAGTCGAATTAGATCAAACTGAAAGCTTTAGATATGCAAAAACAAAAATCACAAAAGAATGCATTAAAATGTTGCTTTTGAACTGATAATTTACCAGAATGCGAACTATATTATGGCTCAACTATGTATCTCACAAAGTAATGTATGTAATGGAGGCATCTCTATTCTGGTAAAAAGCCGCAGCGCACGGTGCGGAACACAGAACACATAAAGTAAGAAATAAATATAGTTTAGTACCTATTCCTGCGTGGCGTTTGTGGCAGATTTGTGGTTGGCGCTGGTGCCGCTGTGAAGTGAAGATTTGGTCGGAGCATGCAGTGTAACGCGCAACCCAACTGCAACCACACCAACACAACCTCACTACCGCTGTCTGGCCGCGGCCTACGGTCTGGCTGCAGGTAAGTTGCGCCGCTCGGGTGGCGAGACGCGTGACGCGTGACGTGACCGTGACCGTGACTCGTGACATGATCGCGCACTACTGCCCTCCCGACATCGAGTGCTACCACATCCACTATCTACACACTTATGCCATCGACACTTTCAAAACAAATTAATTAACTTTCACTCTGGAAACAATACTCAACATTACGAATCGCTGCAAGTAAGTTTTACTTATAACATTACTCTAAGTAATTATGTTGACTGCTTCGCCGGTGTGATGCGACACGTGGTATGCCTTTGTTTGTACAGTACATGCGGTTCGATACTACAATAATAAAATTATGTCATTGATTTTATGTAAACTGAGAGCAACGCAACATTTTCCTGCTAGTGTTAGCGGTAGGGGAAAAGTCAACACCTGCACAAAGAATGCAATTTGAATACAATATAACACTACAATGCAAAAAAGGTTAACATTATTATTAATAAAACAGTGTTAATAAAACTCTAAGGAAAACACGCAATGTGTAACAGACTATAGGTACTGCACAATAGTCTGTTATACATAATAAAATGTTAAGTGGAAAAGTTTGGACGGTAGAAAACGTCACTAATATCTGAGGCAATGGTTTCATCAGTTTGAAAGAGTGAACTGGTATATAGCCGCGACATGGTTGATAGTTAATTCATTTATTTTAGTGGAAGCTAGCTATCTTGTGAGTGGCCCGTGCTGTGTGACTTGCTACTTGCGGTGTGGTCATGACCTATCTATTACAAAGTGGCAATGGAGTACGTTTTGACCCAAGTATGATTGAAATATTACCAAGTAATTTGTAACGGAAACAAATATCCTATCTCTGCAAGACGACCCTTCCTTCAACTCCCGTCAGTTATCCTCATAGCTTAATTATGCAACTAGTTACCATCGACTAATTCGTGGACTTTTTTCGTGGTCGGATTACAAAGGAAGAATGATTACGTCGTTTTAAGTTGAACATCTTGCTTTATGGCTATACTTGTTCTAGGGCATGTGGTAACACCACATTTTTTTTTTATAATGATCTTGTGGCAAACAAGCGTACGCACCGCCTGATGATAGGTAGTTGCCGTAGCGTTGTCGGGCCATGATTATTTTGTATCTATATAGCAATAAAATCTGACATCATTTTGACATAACAGCAACATAAAATGCTGATTTGGTTACCAAGGCCACCATTCCTTGATTGTTGAGAGACATCACTGTACTAGCACAAACACTTCGAAAAACCCAGTCGGGTAACTTGCAACTTGACAGCACGTGGTTTGCGATAAGCAATCCAGAAAAACTTTTATATTTTTCCTCATTCGCGCGTTGAAATGTTTCCGACGATAATAGGATTGCCTCTACGCAAAGAAAAGAATTTTCAATTGTGACAAATAGCTTTTACCCCTGGCTTAGCCTGCGTTACAAAGATGTCCTACCCCAGGCTATAATCTATCTCATTGCCAAATTTCATTACGATCCGTTCAGCCGTTTAGTTGTGAAACGGTAGCAAACAAACAAACAGATTTACTTTCGCATTTATAATATTAGTATGGATATAAATGTTTGATACGACACCAGTTTGTCTGTTTTCGCTGCAAATTACATGATAAGCAAAACTTTGTAATAGTATAGTACTATTGCACAATGAACGATTCACACATGCTGCTCTTGATTGTACAACTATTATAGCTTAATGTTTTCATGGCTGCAAAATGACGCGAATCTATCTACCATATACAATTCTATATTAGTACCAACTTTACTTCCAATCAAAAACAAACAATGCAATGATAAAAACCAATGGCAATTTTGACAACACCTATTTCAACTATAAAATATATATATCACTGTCTGTAAAATAAACGTTTACACGTAAATTAAATTGCAAACAATAACGGCTCTAACTGGTGGCAATGCTGAATATACTGTATGCCAGTGTGATTACAGTTCAATACTGTGTGTAAGGTGCATGCCTCTGAAGCCTTCAGGCGTGATATTGGCAACGTTTTCCCCGTGCGCGGCAAGCGGTGCACAAAAGGCGGCTACACTCACCTCGCGGCATCTGGCGCGGCTTGTTGAACATCGAGTCGAAGTCCGCGTGCAGGTCGCGCGAGCCCCAACCCTCGCGCCTGAGGACATCACCTCCATATTAACAGTCATCCAAAACAAACAATATATGCAAAACGAACAAAAATATTACACAAAAATAAGGCTATAAAGAGGTTTTCCCAAACGAGTATAGCGCGAGGTTCTTCAAGGGTGTGAAGAGATTTTTGAGAAGTCGGCAACGCTCGTGGGACACCCATATGGTGTTGCAAGCGTCCTTATGCTACGGTGACCACTTACCATCAGGCGGGCCGTATGCCTGTTTGCCACCTTAGTGGTATGAACAAAAAATGCAATTTAATTTTGAGATCAACAACACTATTTTACGCTGGACGTTATTAATTAAAAATATACTTTATTTTCACTACAAATAGGACTTGAACTCACGTTTCAGACACACTTCTTTTACTTTCCACATATTTATGAGTGCTGCTTGTAATAAAATAATTATAGGTTTTAAATTGAAAGCACATAATTTATATCAGAATAGCATAACATAAAAGTAATTATAAGAAAAGAAAGTATAGGTACTCACAATAGATGTCTCCTTGGTAAGTGAGGGCTGCATGCACAAAATTAAGATATATTAGTGTATTGGAAACACAGTACATGCACAGTATAAGGTGTAATCTAAAATATTATGTTTTGACATCTATTTTCGATGAGAACAACATGAAAAACTTATGACTAGTGGAAGATATTTTTATAAATTCTAAATGTTGAATTTATTCCATAAAATTTTCACATGGTATAAATACAAGCTACGAAGCCTTCTTACAGCAGTCACACTGAGTAACCAGTTGCAGTCATTTTACCAATAAAATAAATATTATCTAATATCCAAATAGAGTGATCTACTTGGAAGGCTATGCGTTATATTTATACCATGTTATTCAAACTTTGGCCAAATCTTATTGTGATGCATTAAAGGGTCATAGTTCACTTCTAGTAGCACCGACTTGTAACTTAAAAAAAGCTTTTGATATTTGAATAGTACGAAAATGTCTATCACAGATTTTCAGTTAATGTAAAATTATAATGGAAAGTATAGCACGCGCAGTTTACGACAGAATCATAAAGCGGCGAATTAAATGATTAAAATGACGCATCTTACGTACTGAGAGCATAAGATGACGTGTCTTACCCGGTCTGAATATTTAATTATTTTTGCAAACATACATGTTGAATTTTAGATTCTATCAAACAAAATTGAGTCATATTTTTGCTGTATTGTTCATGATGCCGGATATGATAAATTATAAGGATTAAAAGTTAAACTGTGGATTTATAATGATAATTAATTGATTAACAGGCATATCGTACTTAAGTTCCAAAGTCGATTAAGAAAAGTAGTTGATTTATTTTGGAAACATATTATAATATTGAACCTTATGGCCTGATTGGTACGTTATTATTATTCGGACCGAGCAAGACTTCATATAGGTTCTTAAGCAAAACGTTATAGGTTAGAATGAAACGTCACCTGTTGAAGAATGGCGATTGCAGGTTGTTAAACAGTGAGTGTGGGTGCTGCGGGAACCCGGGGCCTTCCTCGCCGTTCAGCCGCTGTGTCAATGCACGCACCTGAAATAACCAATTAGGTATTGTCACATAAAGCTCATTTTAATGTTTTTTTACGTACACCACTGGGTCAAGGAACGCCTGATGGTACGCGGTTACCGTCGTTTATAGACGCTTGCAATACCAGGGGTATCACTCGCGCTTTTTTGATACATCAAAAGTCTTCTCACACCTTTTTTGACAAACCCAATGCTGTAATTCCCCAATCCACAAAATCTAAGTGTCCGCATATAAAAGCTTCCTTGAAAACGCACAGTTCGAGGATTATTTTAATTCAAATGTGAGAGTAATGAATTCTCCATAATTAAAGCACAATATTTTTTGACAGCTCGTCTGACGACAAGCACCCTACTAAAGTGTTTTGGTGAAGAGCGGTAGCGGTTAGCGGCATAAAAAGATGGGACGTTATGGAAATTTGAGGCGCCTGACTGGGCATTGTTCCTCCACTCAACGTTACGAAAGATCATGTCAAATAGCACTAGTCCGATGTAGTGTAGTAAGGTTTCCGGAGCTCCTCGCAGATGCGCTATGCGGAGAGTAAGGAATCAAGCGGAGCGGTTGAGTTTTCTTCCAGTATCTTGTAAATTGTGTTATGGTGATCTTTAATGTGTTATTTTGGTGTCGTTATTTGCAGTAAAGTTTCATTTAGTGACTGATTTATAGAAACACTGGAATTATGCTATAGTATAGGTTTTGCGCTAGATGACATCATTTTGGTCAATAGGTTACCTCGGAACTAATCGCATGTTACGATCTGCTACTGCCCTTGATCTCCAGAGGCTCCAATTTAAATCCAAAAAAAAGCATTAGAATGCATGACACTAAGAATTTTAACGCAACAAATACTAAACATTTTGAAACTTCTCTAAAACTCGACACTGGCCAAAATAGTCCCTGTAGAAGATCGATTGCCATAGTTAGGAAGAAGAAGAATAAGGATATAATACTCTAGCACAGAGTCGTGAAGTGTTGAGTGTCCTAGGCATGAGATATTCGGTAAGTGGTGTGTGATTACCCGATGCAGTAGTGTAGAGAAGAGGTTCTCAGCGGTGAGCAGGTGGAAGCCCTCGTCCTCCTCGTCGTCCTCGCCCGAGGACACGGACTCGGCGCGCGCGGTGCGCGAGGGTCGCAGCCGGTGCATGTGCCCGTCCTCCTCCTCTTCAGACTCGCCGCCGCTCACCAAGCTGCGAGATACGAGACTATAATACACGCGCATTGGCCTTGTCGTACTGGGGATTACCTAGATACCGCCATTTTAAATCCAATATGGCGGACAAATCAAAATGGAGACATTTCCACATCCTTTCCATAGTAAGCCCTTATGATATGGGTATCAAATGAAAAGGCTCGATAAGCGAAACAGTAATTATCATACAAAACTAACAAAAACTTGGTTTGAAAAATAATACGCTTTAATTTAATTATAGCCTACCTTATCCGCCTGGGCTTGTGCGGGCGGCTCCTGCCGACGGAAGCGGCTTCTGGCTCGAGGCTACGCTGGCGCGGCGTGACGTAGCCTTTGCCTTCCACCGCGATGGGGATGATGAACTCGCGCGCAGACTTCTTGATGGGCTCGCCCGGGCTCGAGCAAGACTCCGTCGCACTTGCGTTGCCCGACTCTGTTGACGCTAGCCGCCTAGAAAAACAAATATATGTATTAAAAAAAACTAGTTTTAAACATCCACAAACGTCTACATACATTCTGGCAAAAAAGAGTATAATATAATAGGGGAACCACTGTGCCGTTCGTATGGCAACCCGCCGCAACTCGTGCTCTATACGAGTTGCGGCGGGTTGCCATAAACCGCCTTGATTTGTACTTAATTTATTGTGCATGAAATTTGAAATACAATAAATAATATCAATGTTGGCGGAAAAAATAAATCTGCAAAAGCTGCAGTAGTGAGAAACTTTAATCTAAAAAGTAATATTACAAATGTTATTGAAAACGTCACCTGAGCGGTGTGATCCTAGCCGCAGGCGCGGGGGTAGTTCTCGGTGTGGGGGGTGTGGCGGGGGTGGCCGGGGTAGTGGGGGTGGGGGGCGTGCCCGCCGCCTCCGCCGCCGCCACTTGGATGGGGATGATGCGCTCCACTGACACGCCCCTAGAATGCAATGCATATTCAAATTTACTTGGGCGTGTTGCGCCTATGTCATATTGTACTTGAATGATTTCAAATAGTGAAGTGATAATATAATATGTATGTAAGTCAGTAAGGTATATGTAATATGGGCCTCGTTGACTGAATACAATTTTAATAAATAAAATACTCAAACATGTTTAGATACTTAGAAACTTACTACGGTTTCCTTTAAACGCAAAAAGCGCGCTTACTTCAAAAGTCTAAACCACTTGAGCACATTCATGAGATATTTATTTACACTCTTATACTCGGAAGTTTGTTTTCAATTTTTGTTATTGAATTGAGTAAGATAGTATAGTGTGTTGAGAGTCACAGGTAAATTGTAGCAAAAGTTGTAGAGAAATAAAAGGCTAACAAAAGGCTAAAATTTTTGTAGAGGGCATAAAAGTAACTTTATCTTTAGCCTTTGTCGAGTGTTGTGTTGTGTAGTGGCGGACCTGTTTCGATGGTCCTCGACGCGATGCTGAGCCTCAGTGCGGAAGACGCGGTGCGCGGGCGGCGGCAGCGGCGCGGCCGACAGCGGCGAGCCCGGCGGCGACGCCAGCGACGCCACGCCCGCTGACGACGACCGCCCGTACGGCACTGGCGGCTTGCCTACACACACACACACCATACATATACAACCAACCTTTAAATCCTTTTTACAAGCTTATAATTACTTTCATCTGTCTTGAATCTTGATGTCTGTAATCAAATTTTAACTTCCCAGTGTCCAATTAAACTGCAATTTGGCACACACGTTTGGTTTTCGTGACAATGCACCTCAGTGCCGCCATTTATAATCACGTCACAAAACGACGATTTATAATTGGCACAGTAACCCCAATAATATGGGAATCAATATGAAAGAGCATGATGAGCTTTCAAAATGTGGATTTGTGGCGCAAGTTTATTATTTAGGGTTTATTTTAGACCAATGACACCAGTGAATATCAAACGACGAACTTTCAGTAAAGCAAAACAGTTTGGCCAGGCCATGGTCTGTTCGTCCCAGTAAAGAGGGTAGGCTAGAACCAGAGTGCAAAAGTGAAAACATTTTAGGTTGTGACTTGAATGGAGTGGCAATTTATTCCTTACCCGTGCGAATAGCTGTGGTGATGATGTCGCGCGCGGCGCGCCTTCGAGTGTCTTCACCAGCGGCCTTCTCCTCTACCAACTTGGCCATGGAGTTCTGGAGGCTCCTGAAAGGCATCATATCTCGGTAAGACTACTTTGATATACACAGCATAGACTATAGGCGCATACGTCGTAATCGCTGCTAAGTTTATAATAAACACCTAAATTTATAACTAATTGACAACACGCACAATAAACAAAACACTAAAAACACATTGGGCTAATTCGGCATTATACTTATTCGGGGTGACTTTCTCCCTTGCGGAGCACCTAATTGTACAAACTGACCGGTCATTTTGCTCACAAACTCATTACTATGTAGTTATATTAAAGTCAGCTGATGCGGTTGTCCCTAGCAGTCTTTAATTGCCTTCAGTATAAACTTCAACTGCCTGCCGTCATACAAGTTCAAGGGCGAATCCAGGTCATGACTCCTTGATCCACCCATGAGGGTTATGACCCCTCCTGGGCTCTGTCTACCCATCCAGGTGGAGGAAGTCATCACTTGTTTCGATAATAGAGGGCATATTTTTTTTTAGTTAATTTAAATTATACATATAAACGTATAAAAAAAATTGTAATTCGATATATTTTATTGTCATCGAAATTGAAGCCGGTCCTGACTAGATCTCGACTTAATGACCCGCTGACTTGACAGCTGGATCGGTCCTTGTACATGTTACTCCAAAATAATTGAATATAGTGCGGTTACCTCCTCGCGTCCTGCAGCAAGACGGAGGGGTCGACGGCCGAGGCGCAGTGCGTGGGCTCGCTCTCCGTCTTCTTCACGCCGCCGCGGTTGTGCTCTCCCTCCATACGATTCTACATATTCACAACACCATTACATATACTCATATTATACATTACTAGCTTCTGCCCGCGACTACGTCCGCGTTGAGCTTAGAATCACAGAGGAACCTAAAATTTACCCGGGATGAAAAATATCCAGGCTATAAACTGTGTTCTAAATTTCATCAAAATCCGCTAAGTAGTTTTTGCGTGAAAGAGTAACAAACATCCATCCATACTCACAAACTGTCGCATTTATAATATTAGCAGGATAATACTGCTTTATACATGCACACGATTTTTGATACCATAGTGTATTTTAATGTTTTTTAAAGTTTGTACAAAGTGCTTTTCAGTAAGTTTTGAAGCGATAAACCTACGTTAAATATGTTGTATCACGTGTTTTCTATAAGTGTGGTTACCTACACTGAAAAAGACCAATCGAAGGCCAAGGCTCAGTTTGGGTCACTACGCCATATCAGTAAATAATGATTCTTGACTTGCAAATAGATGACAATTCGTTTATCTATTATAGCGCTAGTGAGATAATTGTTGTACCAATAATCTTTTTGTGACAGCTTTTAACACACCTGGGACGGTTCAATGCCAATCTGTTGCAATCTGACAGTTCCGTTGTTCTCAGGCGCCTTTGAAGGCATCTCGCGGTCCTCGCTCTGTGCTTTGGGCTTGGCGATCTTGGAGACCACTGGAAAGATATACGTTTTAGCACACCGATAAGTGCACATATATAAAAAAATGGTAATAGGAAGATATACCTGGTTTAGAGATGTTTCGTTTTATCTCAGGGGCGGTTGTCAGTGAAGCTCGTCTCTCGAACTGGTCTTTGAATGTGCCGACATTTCCTCCTAAGAAATTAATATGATATATTAAAATCCTTTATTATTGATGATGTCCAAATAAAAATGGATTTCAGTAATGAACGCTGTCTGACATGGAGGTGGATAATTTGTAGTATGAGCCCACAATGCATGAGAGAACAAGAACAGCTTCTGTTTAGAACTTATGAGAAGTTGTACAACCAAATTAAAACTCCATTTTATCATACCGAAGCTAGTCCAAAATATTAAATGTGTCCTAGGTGGTATCGATCAAGGTATTTTCACTCAGTGTATTACCTGGCATAGAGAGTTTTTTAGCTTTAGTCGGCGTCTGAGCGGGCGCAGGTGTCAGAGACAATGACGTCAGTTTTTCCGCCGCAGACGAAACTGTGTTTGGCTTAGCTTCCTCCTGCAAAATATAGAGAGATAAACCACTGAGACTGGACATTTCATTACTTGAAACGCGAAATCTTCTGCATCTGAAAACTAATAACTTCATATCTGACAAGAATTGTATGCATAGTCGTTGAGCGCTTAGACTAAGTGGCATTATCACCATAGGTTTAAATAATATTTACCTGGTCAAAGATAAGACAGGCCTTATTTCTGCCAATATTTCAATGTAGTTTTACGGTCATTGGCCTATCCCTGTCATGGCACGAATTGCCCCCTATAAGCAGCGAGTTAAGATAACATACCTTTTCAACCTTTTCAAAATCTGTTTTCACTAACATCCTGGATCTAGCATTTATGTAAACCAAATATAATGAAAGCAGTGAAAAAAGTAGCAATAATATTACCTTCAGGTCGTCCTGTTTCTCCGGCGACTTGTCCTCGACAGATACAGTGGAGGGCACTTTCTTCTTGATAACGACGCGTGGTTTGGCGCCGGTCTTGTCTTTGGCCTCGTCTTCCTTGGGCGGTTCCTTGACGATCTCTTTGGTAGCGTCCCTAGCCAGCTCAAGCACTGTTGGCGTTATTGTGATTGTCGCCGATGACTTCAGTGTAGGCTGTACCATCTGTGGGGAAACGATAAAATATCACTTTTTTTGGGTTCCGTACACGAGGGGTAACAAACGGAACCCTATTACTAAGACTCCGCTGGCCGTCTGTCTGCCGGCGTGGGGGCAATTGATAGAGGCGTGTATTTTTGTGTGATATAAAAGAACTAAGTGTTCAGGCTCACAGGCTTACAATTAGATACTATTGCCTAAGTCCAGTTTGATGAAAAACTTTTGCTCGAGTTACGTACCGCATCAGAGCTGACGGGATGTTCGGGCGGCGGCGAGTCCGGCGACGGTTCCTCGGGCACCGGCGCTTGAGGGGCGATGCTGGCGCAACTGTAAACAAATATCATCATTAATTTTATTTAAAATAATAATTACATATTTTCACGTCTTCCCCACAAGGGTCCCCGAAGAGGAAGACCAGCACCCACTTTTAATCGAAGATAATTTATTGCTAACGTGACAAATGGTCAGTCCCTAGCCAGCTACCACTGCGCACGCTCGTCAAATCAATTAGCGCGCGCTTCCCCTGCTTCCTGTTACACACTTTCGTCCCTTTACACGACATTGGTCTTACAGATAACAGGAAAGCGAGATTAAAAACTGCTAAAACATGGTCACCTGGCGACTCGTTCCTTCTTCCTGTGCAGGCCGCTGGCGGACATGGCCAGCTCCAGCTTGCGCTTGTTGTCGCCCGCCGACACTATGGTGCGCGTCGGGGACGGCTTGATGGCGTCCTCACCACCCTCTACACGCAACATACATCATCACCATCATTATAGCACCACTTGGATTAGGCGACAGTTTCTGAACACTGAATATTTAATACGAATCTAACTGAATCGGTTATGTAGGTTACAACGCGCGAGAGATATCCCTGGTGTTGCAACACGTCCATAGGCTACGGTAAAAGCTTAACATCAGGCGGGCCGTATGCTAGTTTATCACCATAGTGGTAAAAAAAATATGTTTACAATAATGTATTGTGTAGCCCTGATCGTGAAATAAAATTGTAAGTATTCAAATTAAGTTACGAAATATATATAAAACTAGTATCAGATATAATTATGTTTATGTTTGACATAATAACACTTCTTGATAGATTCCTTGATAAAAGGATTTTTTTATTATGATAAAAAAATGTTTAATTTAAAGGTCAAGGAAATCCTAAACTCTGAAATGCTCATAGCTTCAGAAACACATAAGTATTGTAGTGTGACGCGGACGCCGGACGTACCTGCAACGAGATCCAAGATCCTCTTCTCGGCCGAGTTGCTGGGCTCCACCGGCATCGAGGCCGAGCTCGTCACGTCCGGGCAGCTCTCCTCCGCGCCCAGCTCAGCCTGGACCATGTACAACAACAACAACGCACATCACATACTAAGCCTCAACCACTGTCCGCTGTTCCACAACTGCTAACATCCATATGCAAACTCATTCAGCGCTCGAAGAGTTTATAGACGCTGTTCAGTTAACAATTTTGAGAGAATCGTAAGTCATGACGAATAACACACTGTTTCTTGATGACTCACCACGAAATTTCAGAAAGTATAAAGCTTACTAACGTGAAATGTACCACGTATTTATCTTATTGCCATCCGCATATATATTTCAAAATCCAACCCCTAAAGAGGATTAGTTTGTATGGGCGCATGAAACCGGGCACAACTAAGTGTTCTATAATAGGGTATAATAAATCTACAACACGGGATATTTTATGTTCGGCAGCGCGCTAGCAAGCGTATATAGGCTTTCTTAACAGTTTACCATCAAGCAGGCCAAATACTTGGTAGGCAGGATAGTTGTAAAAAAGTGTTGTTACCTCTGGCGGGACGACGAGCGAGGTGGAGTTGGAGGGCGCGGCGGGCGCCAAGGACAGTAGCAGGTCGAGCCGCACGGGAGTCTCGGCCGCCAGCGCCTCCGCCTCCTCCAGGCAACCTATCTCACACCCCGTGTTCACCCACCTACACACACACACATTCAGTACTCATTCAAATCATCTAGGTATATATTCATGTATACCTATCATTTATTAGGATTACATTTTTAATAAAATAAGACAGAGCACTACTTTCTTGTCGGAACTGCTCAGGTGGCTTTTTTCTAAAGCGGTGGTAAGGTACGACATTCATAAATAGGCACCTTTCAAAAGATTAAAGCATTTTATTACTTTCATTTCACAGGAATCAAAGAATCGAACCCGGACTGAAGATCTAAAATTTTACTTTGATGAAACACGATTTTACATTTTTAACAATAATAATTAAAAATAAAATAATTAAGTGATAATTCCATGATAGTTATCGAATAAACCAACTAAAATCCGAACAAACAACACGCAAACAACAGTCTGTACTTTTCTAACAATAAATAGGGTCAATCGTAAGGATAAATGTTTCTAAAAGATATGACCATAAACTCTTACTAGGACATAGGGTATACTTATCGTCATTTTTATTCATAATTAATTTACTTAAATATAAAATACATAAGTGACTCACGGATGATCGCAGATGTATGCGATGTCAGCACGCTTCAAAGGGTCCACGGTGAGCATGTCGCGGATAAGGGGCGAAGCCGCTGCGGGAGAGAATGCACTTTACATATCCGTAGACAGAACAGCTATCATATCATAAATTATATTTATCCCTAATACTGTATTTTTGAGGCAATTGCGTCAGAACTATACTAAATACAATATTACTAATAATACCACAATGACATAAACTAGGGAAATAAATTTATTTTGGCATAAACCGGCTCTCTGCAAAATTTTAATCTAAAAATGATTAGACATTGTGGTGATAGAGTAACAAACATTTTGGCATTTATAGTAGTATACTAAAATTATAAATGCTAAAGTCAAGCCTCCTTTTTACCTTCTCAGAGCTAAACTCTAAAACCGATCACGAATTACGATACAGGATTATATTTATCAAAGGAAGGCATTAAAAACGGGTCAGAAAACTATGAAGTGATCATAAATAACCCTGTAAGTAAAAGTTCCTGTTTTAGAGAACAGAATACAAGGCTAAATAGATATTGGGATAAGAATTAATACATTATTCAATTTATATTTTATTGGCCTAACCTATATACAAAACCTGATAAGTACCATCTTCCGTTGCGGTTTATAATGCTCATACACGTAGGTTGAACGAACTATCATTATCCTACAAAGGTTTACATATATTTCTTGATAATCTAACACATAATTGTAAGATCCAGTCTGAATCAGACTTCAAATGGCATAAATTTCACTCTTAAATGGATCGAAAACCAATACACGAACATATAAATAATATATTATAATTTATTTATTAACTTTCATTACAAGATAAGGCTTAACTGTATATTGATTGATCGTGATCGTGATTATGCAAAGTTTCACCTAGCCGTCCAACTAATCAATTGTTCGAATCATCAATATTCATAGCTCTTTTTTTTTGTCCTGAGCTTATATCCGGGCGATGACCCGAACTTATGACTGTATGATTTGTAACTGTGTCCGATAGATTTATTTTGCGCTTTTGTAACATTATACGTCATAATCATGTTGGAACCTTTATGTCAACTCTTTCAAATCTACATTTAAATTACTGATTATATTAATCAATCAAAGTTGTGATAGATTTATATCAGAAACTAGTGTAATGAAATTCGTCTTCAATAGTTAGTTAAATTTTAACAGATCTCAAATAGGTTTGAACTAAATTATATTGTAATTATAATTGTGTGCATAAAATAAGATATAATTACTCACTGGAAGGGCTCCGCGGCTCATAATAATCTCCGTTGCTTATCTGACGGACAAGCCGTTTAAAGTTGGAGCCGTCAAATGGCATAGCCCCGTACACTAGGGTGTACAGCAGCACCCCCAAGGACCAACAGTCCACCTGCATACAAATACGATTATTAATCAATACATTATTAAACAAACTATAAAGCATAAAACAGTAATTTATCTATATCTGTCTATCTTAGTGCTTATTTAGGATAAATTTGAAGTTGAAAACATTTATGGAGTGTTTATCAACAGAGTTAAAGCAACATTTTTGGAGATTGAATTAGTAAATAGAAATCTATTTGTCTATCGGGACTATACGGGATATAAGGCAGAAGGAAGCAGGAAGCGATTATGAATAATTTAATGTATTTTGAAAGTATTTTATCAAAGGTACTTTATATTCATTGTCATAAGGGCTTGGTACCTCTGGTCCAATATAAGGCGTTCCTTTAACAATTTCCGGTGACGCGTAGAGTGGTGACCCGCAAAATGTGGACAGCAATGATGTTTCTTTGAAAACATTTGACAGACCGAAATCGGCGATCTGAAAATGTGACGCAGAAAATGTACTTACAATATTCTTGACATGATACATTTAAAGAAATAGAATAATGTATTTTAAATTAACAATGAGCATAACTAAACGGTCAAACCTTGGCACTGCCAGTATCGTCGAGCAGTACATTCTCCAATTTTAAATCTCTATGGCAGATTTTATGTATATGGCAGTAATACACAGCTGTTGCAATCTGTCGGAATAACCTGGAACAATAGAATCTATTATTAAAACAGAACTAGCCTAGCACCAATGTTTTTAAACACACGGTAAATATGTGTATGTTTTTTACAGAGGTAGAAGAACTACGTAGGAGTGTAAGCAAAATGTGTCTTGGGTGTAAGTACCGACATAGATACGAAAACGTCACATAGTTATCTCTATTTTTAGCCTAACATGACACTTTGACTTTATCCATCCGAGAAAATAGGTACAGCACCGCGTACAAGTTTTGCTTTTGATTATAGTAAGCATAGGTATTACATACAGCTACAATAGCCGAGACTAATAAGACTGGGCACAAAGAAATAACTAACTAAAGACTCGAAGTGACGAGCGCAGTGCAGTGGCACTCAGAATTTAGTCTTGGCACTGCAGCTGTTATGGGCAGGTGCAGGGTCTAACGCTCACCATCAGAAAAACGACCTAATTTCATCACAACACGGATTGTTTTAAAAAAAGTCAGAAACTGTCTTTATGCACGTGGCAGCCTGTCCAAATAGAAATCACACGTGGCTAGTGCACAGTCACGACGCAATATGACTATACGCTTAAAATCTTTAGGTATCGCCCCGCTCGGTATTTGGCGCAGACAACTCTATAGCTATTTGATTGTATGTGTATTGTCTTGAGAGTATATTATGTGTGCCTTTCCTTTTTTGAATTATGTGGCCATTAAATGCAACCGACATAGTTCCTTTTGCGTATATTGGACATCGAACGATGCTAAGCGCTAGTTGGATGGGTGACCAATGTGACCATATAATTTTTGGGAATTGCTACAGACCAGCAGGAGGCGAAGAAAGTCCAACTGAGAGCTGGTTTAACCCATTTCAGGCAACATGTTTTACCTATTAAATGAGTTGCAATGTTTAGTTAGCAGTCGCTTTGTGCTAAAATCTGGAAACACGTTAAATGTTGCGGCAGTTTAATGAATGAAAATAGCAGAAACAGATGCACGCAAGGCCATATAATGTTTACTACCAAAATGGCCAATGCTTAACACCCGAGTGATAAGTAGTCAGAATTAGTAAACATAAACACAAAAACATCTTTACGTCTTTTCATATTGGTTCCGTTATGGGGTAGGCAACGGTGCGACAACAATCAACACCCACTTTTCACAGAAGTTATTTGGAACCCAACATGACAGATTGTAGCCAAACGTCGTTCTTCATTGACCATTTACCATGAATTAGTAATCGAAGCCAGGACCTCAACGTATCGAGGCAAGTCCATTACCGCCAGCCAGAAGGGTGGTTAATGTATAAACATAATAAGTTACATAATAACATAAGCTCCTCACCTTCTTGCCTCGTCCTCCTGTAATACCTTCTTCTGACTGAGGAAGTCATATAACTCGCCGCCTGAGCAATACTCCATCACAAGAATCATCTTCTCGCTATTTTCAAACACTACAAATAAAAAAAAACTTCATCTTGTTCATGCTAAGCATCTTACACAATCGCTTGCGGTTCTCATGATGTTTCGACATTCATTCGAGTTCTGTAGTATACCATACCAAAAACTTTAAATGTTTGTAAACAATTATATTGGCCATGTTGGAAGGAATCACTGTGTATTTAGCTCTTTCTACAATTTCTACTGCCAGCACAGCGCCTCCTCGAGAAGCTCGGGAAACCTTATTCATCGCATGAACATAGTTATTCGGCTGCAATCTTCTTTACATTAGGAACTACAGCAGACAGACAGCTCTGTTTTTAAAGGCTACCTTTGTCGTTGTGCCTTTCTACAAGGAGCTCTGAAAACTTTACCTATACGAAGGCACAGGAAGATAACTCAACATCAGAGTTGCGTTATTTGACTGCATCCTCCGAGGCTCACATTCCTGACAGACTTACTACGGATATCGCATTAAAACAAATGCAGTATATGGTAAAAAAAAACTTACCCTCATAAATATGTACAATGTTGGGATGCCTGACAGAGGACATGATCTGCACCTCCCGCCGAATACGGACGAGGTCGGCCTCCGACTCTATCTTACACTTCTTTATCGTCTTGATGGCGACCTCCTGGCCGGTCTTCTTGTTGATCCCCAGCTGCACTTTGCCGTACGTGCCTTGACCTAGTTTTCTTACTATGTCGAATCTAATAAAAAATAATTATTATACTGTGTGAATGCGCGTGAAATGCAGACTAGTATCTGAAATCGACTTTCGAAAACATTACATATTCAAATAGGTATCATTGTTGCAAAATTTTCAGTTGGGTAACAAACAACGTACGTCGTTGTACTAATTCAGCTACATATCCTTAATTTGAATCATTGAAATCATTCTTCAAAACTCGCGGTTGCATTACATCTTGAAGTTTTATCAATATTCTAACTAAACTATAGAGGTAGGTACCCACGCACATATAACTACTAAAAACGCACGGACTGATGTTTACATGAAATAATAGAAAAGTATCATTGGAAGTCGACCTCCTAATTTTGCTATATTTAGACAAAGGCATTGTAATTAATTTAAATTACAACATCCATTATCACAACGTTTAATCTTAGAACTTGATTGAAAAATTTAAAATCTACAGAAATAATGGGTATAACAGCTCAATTTACTCAATCGATTAGCATCGAGGCTACAATTGATAGAGCAACCCATGCGTCATGGTATACACACATTCACGTTATTATTTGGGTATAATTCTGAACGTATAGCGATATTATACAGAGAATGATGTCAATTCTGTTCTCACACAATAGTCTAAATTACATCCATTTAAGCTTAGAACTGTCAAATTAAGTTTAAGTGCTGTCAATATATTAGGTTCACAGAAAGGGTAAACTGAACTAAAATAGCAAAGTTTTATTTTAAACAAAAATATAGGTATATATATGCCTAGATATATAATTGACTTAAAATAGGATAATTCAGTTCAATCTGTGCTCGATGATTCAATATGCTACGACTAAAACTAATCTTAATAATAATTTTAAAACTTTGCAAAAACAGGGAAAATAGAAAAGAAATCTATGGAATTAAGACGTTAAAACTGGTAGTTGGAATTATGATATAATTTAACGACTTCCGACTACCGAATAGACTCCCCACAAGTACATAAAATAGATTTGATAGAAACGAAAGTAAAAGTAAGGCTGTTGAAAATATCTGTGAGCTTGTGAAGCTGTGACACAGGCACAGCTATGGCATCGTTCGTGCCCACGCTCAGATGAATGCACGCGAAGCTGCTTAAGCCGAGTAGTTGAACAGAACATTCTAAAGATTTGGCCTCGGCTCGTCACATTCACCGGCCAACAACAATCGTCACCGCACACATTATATTTGAATTTCTCATCAATTTTTAAATTACTTTATTCATCGTCATGTTTTTCTTAAAACACGTAAAGTGGTTCCAGCCAACAATTTCGTCACTATTACCAGTAGGTAGCACGATCACTATAGCAAAGATATTGACAGTAAAATATCTAAATATTGAGAGTTAACTAATAAGGCAGTAGTTTTTCACGACACCATTCAACCTTTACACCCACATACTTCCGATGAATAGAACGTGGGTGAAGTATATGACACCCTAAAGTTGATCAGTTTTCGAGTGGTGGCGTCATAGCGTCATTCATACTCATGTCATATTGAATGTATTTTATGTTTACGTCCGTTTCCGATATAATATTATTGTATAACCATTGACGTCAATGTTAACATTAGGACTAAGATCAGAACTCTCCACTAGGGTTTAAGAAGTTAATATTAAAAAAGATTACACTTAGATACGTATGAAGAGACTGACGATTGTAAAGGAAGCAAAGTAGAGGATACTGGATATACTCCGAAAGAAAAGGAAGAGCCAATAAGGTATCCTAATTTTCTAGCGTTACCAAATAATCGGTGTCAAACCTCGAGATTATCTATTTGATAAGCAGTCACGACTTCATCAGAATTCAAATCAAATCTACCAGACGCAGAATCATATTGACAATTTATTTCGTACAATGACAGCGTGTCTTTTTTATTGCATTACACATTCGAGCCATTGCCCACATTATACGGTTGTAATAAGGTTTTTTAAATAGACGCAATAGTATTATTGAATTTTCGACTCTGTTTGAAGTGGTTAGAGTTTGTGTTACCTTTGTTTGAGCCGGAGCCGGTGGTCGTGCATACGCACATCCCCGGTGTTCTCTATGCCGTCCATGATGTTGGCGGTGCGCTTGTTCTCGCCCACAACCATTGTGACTGCAAGAAACATACCATTCACTATCAGTACCCATTTAAACCAATGCTAATTAAATCGTTCAAAGTATTTTCTTGTCAGTATTATATCTTTAATCAACTAAATCCTATTGTTAAACCTTCTGTAGAATGATTGTAAACAACACTCCCAAACTGGAGTACACCGATCCGCTTTGCATTCTCATAAAACGATGGTATTTCAGCCATCCTGAATGTTCCCCGGGTAAAAAAGAGAAATACTTATAACTTATATTGTACCACAGGACTTTCCTTGGGAGAGTTTGGGGAAACACCTCACAGTCATATTGGAATTCGGAAGAACGGCGCGGCCAATTAGCAGTTTGGCGAGCCGTCAGCGC
This sequence comes from Falcaria lacertinaria, assembly GCA_951449985.1. Taxonomy (NCBI): domain Eukaryota; kingdom Metazoa; phylum Arthropoda; class Insecta; order Lepidoptera; family Drepanidae; genus Falcaria; species Falcaria lacertinaria. Next base: position 3,794,114 of record OX602113.1, on the reverse strand, counting down.
CTGAGTAGTCATCAATTATCTGTCACGCTTGTTTATAAGCTGGCAGACATTCGTTTTCCCGCCAACTGGGACCCTGTGATTAATTCACTCTGGCACATGCATGCTAACAAGCTAATGAGCCAAAGAGGAGATCTTAGGAACAGCAGTGCCCATTACGGTTAGCCAGTTTAGCCAATGCAGTTTGCAAATTGATGAGTCTATAGCCTAATAACGCACCACGTGTTGTGTTGAGTGCTTGCTTACTTTTATGTTATATTATGCACTCCTCGCACGTGCGATTCCGGCGCAGCTTTCCACCGGATCAACAACGAGAAAGTGTTGTGCATGTTTATGCACAGCACACTGTTAAATTATGTTCTTTAGTTCAACGAAGGATATCGAGAAGTGGGGCAATTAACTCAATATAACATGTAAATTCAATAAAGCAAAAAACGATGATGCGCATAACTAAATATAGCATGAAAAAACACGATTACGGTACGTTCTTGTTTTTGTTGACCTAGAAAGCTAAAAGTCGAAAATATGCCGTGGGTTGTGGGCAGCGGCGACTGCCGCCCAATATCCTATTTAGATTAAAAAGTTTTGTATTCTGTTCTCTTAGTTACCAAGTGTGCTGAAGTTCATTAAAGTCATTCGTTTATAAATACTGAGCCGACGTACAAATAAAATGATAAAGTGTGTCGTAAAGCCACCTACATATTCGGGCCGCAGGATGACGAAAATATCCGGACACGTAGTGAAGTAAGACCAGTTGACTCGCACTCCTTGTATTCAGTGTAAACGCACCTCGAGAGTAATTCCCAGTATCAGAAATACGTGCCATACGAACAACTACCGTGTCACATAACTCCATTCAATATTATACTAATCACACTCCGCTCATTCCGTATTATGGTGGATGACGTTATACCCACTGAAGAAATTAACAACATTAGGGGATTACGAAGCAGTCTCAGAACCAAAGCCAAGGAAATTGTATCATTTAACTTGCCTAGCCATTATCGTGGTAATATCTAAAAAACGGGAAGGCTCCAATGACGTTGACAAATAGCTTACAAAGTGCCAACAATGACGCTCGTTGGTAGACATCGAAGGATTTTTATTATCAACCCAACAATGTCTCGACCAATTTGTCTTCCGTCTAATTCTACTTTGACAATAAAAGCTTTCCCAAAAAATCTAACTTATCTTAATTATCAAAAGAAGGACCGAACTATACTTCCGACTTGGTGATTGATCAAATTCCAGTATCCCAAATAAATTATTCGAAGTCGCATCTCGCATGGCATGGCCTAGAAATACCAACGTCATTTATTTTATATACCTACCTAATTTAATTATCTACCGGATATAAAATAGAACCAATGACAGACTTACAAGTCAAAATTAATAAACGAATAGTTCTGCTGCTAAAGCAACAACGGAAACTGCATTTCCTATTTCGAAACAAAAACCTCGACGGAAATTGTCCCGAGATCGGGAATAAAAACGGGAGAAGGCAGAATACATTAATTAAGAGTTAACTAGCTGTTGTGTTTCGTTTCATTCGACGGGTTCTGTTAGTTTTGAGTTTCAAACGTTACTTGGATACTAGATTTTGGCTCTTCAGATTTAACGTACCAAATTAATCTAGTCTCCCTGGGGCCACAGTTAATCGCAAGGGTCCAATTTTGGCTGGGACACTTCGGATGAATACTTTCTTTCTTTAAAATTATTTCCTTCATTGTCTATTGGGTCACAATAAATAACGTACAAAAACCTCATTGGTATTAATCTGAACGAGATAAATGACAGATGCGAACACTTCAGTCGACGGGCCACTACGGCTCCATGCCTCGACGGATTAAGAAGAATAAGCAGTACTTCTATAATGATTATTTATAAACGCTTGTCCATTGTGCAAATTATAAATAGTTTTGATGACAATAGACAATCGCATATTTGGACAAATTCAATATCTATTGTTGGTAATTAACAAACACAAATATTTATTTCCTACAGTAGTCGTCTATCAAAATCTCTCATTTCTTCGTCTTAAAGTCATAGTTAGATTTTCAACTACATTTCACCGATCTTCGTGGTATATTTCATTTAAACCAATAAATCCTTTCTAACGAAAATTTGGTCGTTCGTTAGTCATTTATTTATGAATGCAAAGACTAGGTACTCGTTTTATCATCTTATGCTATACTTCCCCAATATGGATATGCTGCTTAACCGTTAACTGGCCGACATACATTTATAGCTATAATATTCTATTAGAAACTATAATATACCTGCAGGTATTTTATAGAAACTATAATATACCTGCAGGTATTTTATAACAATAGTCCGTCTGGTATTGGTTTGCTTGCTGATAATACAATGAAGTCGGTGTACTTGTGTCTAATTGAATACTTGGGTACCAAAATGTGGGTTGATTGATACTCGTTGGAATAGAGCCATCAGGAGTTTAGAAGTAATATTATAATGTATGTTAAATAATGACTGCAATAAATTATTTTCTGAACTGTTATAAGAACAGATACACATTCGTATGTTTAAAATGTTAACAAGGTGTGACTCACCACGTCATCACGTGACTGATTAATTTTAATGCTTGCAATACCAGTGGTATCACTCGCGCGTTGCCGATCCTACAGAAATCTCTTTACACCCTTATTGAAGATCCCCATGATGTACTCCTTTGGCAAAACTACGGCGGGGAGTACATTCCACAGTTTTATTGGGCGCAGGAGGAAGCTTCTTTGGAATCGCGCAGTGCGGGACCTTTTTGGTACCAATTCGAGTGGCTGAATTCCCCGCAGGTGGAGTTGCTATGCCCGATGTACTATGGTAAAATGTTAAATGAAGCTTAATGCTAGTCTACTAAATAATATTTGTGCAACCGAGTGGGCGAACTGAATAGAACCGTGCTTTGGAAATCTTGGACCAGTTTTATGTGGCTTTATGTAAGCCAGACAATTCAATTCTGAAGCTATTTGACATTGCGCAGTCGTTAATGTATATCCAACATTTTTGCTAGTTGCGTCCACATTGAAAATTCACAACTAACAACGCCTAGATTATAATTCTACATCTAAATTTATCTTAACTAATATTAAAGTCAGGTCAAGATTAAAATTTAATACATCATATTTTTTTAAAAAAACAAGACTGCTTTGCCTAGCTTCAATCCAAGACCTAGCATTATTCTGAGATGCAATATGCTGGGGTCTTGACCTGTCATCGCGGTTTATTTTCACGTGCGTGAGGTGCGCGTATTCCGCCAGCGTCCTTGCTTTAACCGATACCGTATCTAGGCCAGTTACATAGGTGTCAATGTTTGTCGGTCGGAAGCGCGACCGCTTCGATGGCATTGGCGTCGTGTGAACGGTCACGTCCAGAAAAATGCGACGCAAAGCAAGTAGCCAATTAACATGTGGGATAGTGCGGGGCCGGCGTCTCGGCGCCTCTATAAATACCGCGATCCACGGGCGCGCCTGCCGCCGCCGCCGCCGCCGCAGCCGCAGCCGCATCGTCCGCGCCGTCTCCACCCGGCACGCACTACCACCATTAACTCAATACAACAATCTCTACATCTGAATATTGACGTCAAAGCAACAACCAACGTTAGTTTAATCGCCGATAACTCTACGTTTGCAACCATATATTAAAATAATACCAGTTCATATCGATAACTAGTAATTTTATGACCCCCAAGTACACAGTAGTTTTTTTTCAAGATTTTTTTATTTTCGACTGTGTGTCTGATATGTAAAGTACAGCTTTACAAGCCATCCACCCTACTTCTAACGTTTAATACAGTCAAGCGGTGTGACTAAAGGCATGATGGAACAAACAAATAGACAGCCAGACAAACAGTTTAAAAACGAGTGCTTGATTTGTGAACAATGCTTATGAGCTGTAAAAATCCCTCATTCCGGAATCATAGACACTACATGTTTATTAATTTAATAAGTCAGTAAGTTGGTTTCAATGTAATTCGACATTGACGCCTTGACGATGGAGTGGAGGGCTGAGTGTATCCCGGAAGCAGGCGGCCGTCCCGGGTCGCGGTGCTCGTCATCAAGCGTGCCGCGGCGGACACAGCGCGGCAGGCGCGGACGCACCGATCGCGCTATTTTTGTCCACACACCAGTTGAATAACCTCCAATCAACTATTCGCACTTGCCTACGAGTCCATCTAAATCATAGATCATACCTCATCTGAACAGTAATGCTCATGTGACCAGCTTATACGTTAAACTAATGTCTATGATTTACATACACTACAGTTATTAATCTATTCATAGACTCTTCAACGACAGCTGTTGCTGTACTGAATATTTTACGGAGGTTCTACCAGTTCTTTTCAGTAGTTAAGGACGGTATCGAAACTCAAACACACTTTTGAAAAACGTTTGCATTTGTTTATCCTGGCTAATCTGCGGAGAAGTTTATTTGAACGGCACTTTAATTCACATGGAGATAAGTTTTTAGACAGTAATGTATAGCTTTAAACCCACAAGATCAGGGACTCCCACATACTTCAAATATAGTTTTCCCTATAGACACTATAGCTAACGTGACCCCTTTAAATCTGGAACCGAATAATATATTTTTAATTCTTAGTGTTATTTAAAATTTAAGTAAGATCCAAACTGTATGTTTATTAACTACACCAAGATCTCTTGAAACTAAGTAAAGGAAAACTACCTACGATACTTTAAGGCAAGTCACGGACAGAAATATATGTTAGCTCCTCTATAATGTATAGATATTAGTAGATCTAGATTTGCGATACTTGTGACTTGTGATCAATGTGACCCTGCAAACAAGACTGTTGTTAGTAAATGCGTCATCTATCAGCTAGCATTGTGTACTGCCATTGATTTCAGTCACGTTTCAGTCCATATGCAGATTTTTTGCATGCATATGGTATTTGATTTGCGAGTTGCGACTAAAGGAGGTCGCTGACTCTCAATGAACTCCCGCAAGTTAACGATATGTATTGTCATTTAGTCTCAAGCATTTTACAACTAACACTTAAGATGAGAAATAATAAGCACCCGTTACACCAATTTTACAAAAAAAACGGGTTTAAATCATAAGAGATCAGAGAGAAACAAAACCTCAATCTCGAAACTCCGTTAGAAATTAAAAAAAAAAAGTTGCGTCTATATTTATAGACTGTCTATTTTTACTTTCATGAAATTTCGGAACTCTGGTTCCGCATGAAAATAGTAGTGTAGTATAGTATACCCATCTAGATGAGTCACATGCTAATAATTCACTATATACATAAACGTTTCACTCAAGAAAATAATATGTCACTGAAACTACTATCGTAGTAGGTACAGTTATTGGCGTGGCGGCCGTTTGTCTATCCAGTATTCAACATAAACAAGAATAAGATGACGCAGCTCTGCATATTTTTGTCGTAAACCTATGAATTGGCAAAGAAACTAGTACTGTAACCAAGTACACTAGAAATAGAACCAATTCCATTCTGCTGACTCAACATGCATTTTATCTGAGCTCACAGATTGATGGAAAATGTATTGCCGCTTTATTGTGTAGGTAGGTACTGCAAACTGCACTAAAGCCAGGGTGTGCACTGTGCATGTATATGAAAAAGCCGGGATATTTCAATGAAATAAATTTAAAACAAAACATATAACTATATCGTCGTCGATTCATTTCGTCTTATTTGGAATCAACCTCGTGAAATGACACTTTACTGAACTGGGCAGTATTATCCTCATATCCAAGGAGTTGTGTGGCTGGAAGCAATATCAAAACAAGCGTAAAAAATATTACGAGCTTAGCTTAGTTGTAGATACAATTTATTACCAAATGATTTTACATTACCTATACCTTAAGGCAAAAATACTGATCCGAAATAATTCTGATTAGTTGATGAGTTTTGAGCCCTTTTAAAATTATTATAACTTAAAATGGTTTGCCGTTAACCCATTCATATCACCTATATCATTTTAAAGGCCATAGTTCGAACCGGTGGTTGACTGGGACATTCATGTGTTTTAACTGAAAAACATATTTTCATATACATTTTTTATGTCTGACATTTATCTTAGTTTTTAGAAATACATGTACAACAGTTATGATTCATATATTTTTGTAAGCCACCATTTTTACGGCGTACCTAAGTATATTAATTAAATGTACTCTATAAAACATCAAACATGAAACAATGTCAAGTAAATACGCGACGTCAATTTCTGACACGGCACTTTAAATTGGAATATGGCCAAATAAACATATTGTAAGATCGTAGTTTGCAGTATCAGAAAATATTGAGTATTATTTTTATATGATGTGGAACAATGTCAGATGACTTAAAAAGATCGCACTTTCGGCTATTATGGTTTGTCATAAGGTGTTCGCCTGATGGTAAGCGTCACGCAGCACGCTCTACTATGCCACAGATGCAGTTCCACCCATCTAGGGTCGTCACCTTGAGAAATCAGTTCAAAAGTCTTCTTTGCCCAGTAATTTAGCTAATTACTACAGTGCCCTACAAACCGTAATACAAAAATGCATTATACACAATATTGGTATAATACCAAGCACTGCAGTTGTACCCACCCAAGTAGCCGGCCTCTAGTCTAGCAGTAAGAGACCTACATATTATGCTTTCGCCTGTATTTCGTTTGAGTATACTCTGCGTACTCAAGAAAGTAACTCTACTATATAGTTCCCTTTCTGGATGCTCACTTAAAGATAGAGCGGTTACGTGCCCCAGGCTGTGTAAGTATGTGTGTGAATATACGTGCGCGCGCGCGCTTACAGGTCGCGGCACGAAACTCTAGCGCTGAGCGAAACGTGGAGGGGATAGCTGCGCATGGGTACCATCGCGCACGCAATACAAATTAGTAATTTAATTGCTTAGTTAAAAACAGCAAAATAATGTTTTAATGTAAAGTCAAATAGTAAGTCTAGCGGTGAACAAAATGTGGAACTTAACTGCGTATGGGTACTGTCACGCACGCAAATATTACTTCATGTTACCTACAATATAATTTTTAACAAGTTTATGGGGAGTAGAAAAATAAATACACTATCGGATTTGTAAATTTTTATATTAAATACCAAATAATAAAAAAAATTATATTAAGTCCGAATTACATAAGAACCTACTGAAGTTTCTTCTCAGGATAGAAGAAACCTGCGAGTTCGGCAGGGTGTGGACATCAGACACCGCATTCTCCTTTCCGATATCTAGTCCGAATCAGACAATGGTCTTACACCTTCAATAGTATCCCAACAGGGCCTTTTGCTTACTGAGGGCCCCGGCTCAGGGCTGCTTCGGTCGTCGGCACTAACAGCGTCATCGTCATCAGACTCACCAAGGCTATCCTCTGAACTGTCACCATCAACGCGAATGATGAATTCTTCTGTAACCAAATCCACGACATGGTCACTCTTGACATATTGCTCTTCTATGTCCTTTACCTTTTGGCATAACTTTCCCCAATCCCAAGCACCCATCAGCAAAACTTTTTCTTGAATTAGTTCTATACATTTAGCAACACTCCACTTCACATTTTTACTGCCTACATATTGCTTTATGTCAGACCATGCCATTTCGATTGGATTTAGATCTGGGTGGTATGGTGGCAGTCTTAGCACTTGATGTCCTTGCTCTGCTAGTATCCTGTCAATTGAAAATGTTTTAAATCTATCTTTGTTAGCCCGTATTAAATTGTATAGTTGAGGTTTTAGTAGAGTTTCCTCATATTGTATGCCCTTTTCAGTAAGCCAACCCTGCATGTCAGCTTTTTTGGAATTAGAAGTGGGTGCAAGGTCCCATTGTTTATTATGGTATGATGCGTTGTCGACTACCACGACAGAATTAGGCGGTAAGTTCGGCAATAACTGTGTCCTCAGCCATTTTTCGTAGTTGTCGTAGTTCATATTGTCGTGGTAGTCGCCTGATTTCGCACCAGCTTTAAAAGTTAACAGTGCGTTCGGTATGAACCCAGCCTCTGATCCTGCGTGGACAATGACCACCCGCTGTCCTTTGGAGATAGGTTTTTTGAGACCTTTTGTAGTACCATCGGTCCAGGCTTTTGGAGCAGAGTGCGATGAATCTACGTAAGATTCATCTGTATATACGATGGGCCTTCCCTCTTGGCGATATTGTTTTATTTTGCGTAAGTATTCGATACGTAGTAAACGTATATTTGAACTTTCAATCAGTACTTTTCGATTGTTTTCAGTATTTTTCCACCGAAACCCTAAACTCTTAATTATTCGTCGAAGACTTCGTTCTGAGCCTTTGAAATTTATATCTTCCTCTAGCTTCTTTCTCAACTTTCCGACGGTGGGAAGTTCATTATTTGTCCTATGAAAGTTATGTATGCACCTCTTTATTAATCCTTGATCAAAGTTATCAATATCTGTGACCGGTTTTGATCTGGAGCGTTTTTTGCCTGGTGTTCTAAATACTGATAATAAGTCGGAATTATTGGCTTCAGTGGAGATTTTCCTTACCGTTGCTATGGACGTCTTTGTAGATTCAGCTGTCCTTTTCTGAATTTTCTGTAAGTCACTAATTATACTATTTAATTTTATATTTCCCGCCTGAATAACTTCTGCAGTTTGTTTTATTTCACTTATATCTACAGTGCTGCGGTCAGAATCGAGTAAAATACTCGCAGCTTCGCCAATTTCACTTTGAATTTGTTTCAGGGAATTAATGAAATCATTCGATTCCCTTTTCAGAAAACAATGCACGTCAAACACCATTTTCCGTGCCTGTCTTTTCAAAACAGTATTCCTTCTCGGCCTCGGCATTTTCACTGTTTAAAAACTGTTCAAACTTAATCAAACAGTGAATAAACTAACAAACACAACAAACAAATCAACAAAACAAACTTAACAAAAAACAACAACAAAAATTAACGATGACAACAAAACAATTCAGAACGCGACTGTACACTGGAAGTGCGCGGAGCGTCGTATCGGCACGGGGGACGGAGTACGACTGGAGAGCCAATCGGCGCAACGCACGCTCGCCCTTCACCCCTGTACCCCGCCAAGACACCTTATTTTTTACTTCTGCGCAATAACGGTCAGCGCTAGAGTTTCGTGCCGCGACCTATACGCTTGATGGGAAGTCTAAAGAGCGCTCGTTACCGTCGGCGGGTGTGTAAATAAATAACTTCATGAAGACTGAAGAAATAGAAGAATGTAAAAGAAACAAAAAGGTGTGCGAATCACGAGTGTGGTAGTGCTATACACTACTCTCTGCCTGTCCCAAAAGGGATTGAGGGTTTCATGATATTATAAGTATATTTATACGTAAGCACGCTTTTAATAGTTATTGCCCAACATATTGACTAAACTAATTAACTTGTATTCGTGAAGACAATATTACTCCCGTAATGTTTAAGGCTACAGAAACAACTACAGAACAGAACTAGTTCGGTTTCTATAATTAGCGCTAATTCAAGAATAGAAGAGCTTTCAAGTCTTTAATGATTTACTTTACCTTTCAGTCAGGACCGGCTTGTATTTCCGCCTAGTTATTATCTGATGAATGGCGGCTGATTTATTGAGTAGCTACATACCTACCTAGTTAGATAATATGATATGTGCCAGTATTACTGAAATAAAAGGATCTATTTACTTTGGGGCTTCAAAAATAATTTATAAATATTAATTGAAATTGAATTGGGTGGTGTAGGTAGGTGTAGGAATCTTGTGTAAATATAGTAGGGAGAGTTAAGAGGTAAAAGAAAAGGGGCGGGCGGGCACTCCCCAGTCCCCACTCCACTAATTTGATTGGGCTATAAATAACATAACTTGAAGTAAAGGAAAATCGTTTCAGTCTTTACCAATTCAAATGGGATTTACCGATTCTTGACAAAAATTTAAAAGTTTTCTCTAATGGGTTGTAAGTAAATGCCTCGCACATTAATGGCGTCTCTTGCGTGTTGTGGTTCAATTAATGAACGTTAATTATTATGCACAGAAAAGAGGTAGGTAACTAGCCAGCCATGAAAGACGGAACCTGTTGTGTGGGAACTTACGTGATAATTATACGGGCTGTATGCTTCTTTGCCACCCTTGAAGTATACAAAGTAGAGTTTAATTAAGCAAAAAATATTTTATAAATCTGTTCTGGCACTCTTCTGTGGATTTGTTTATGATTGGCGTAAGTGATACCCAAGAATCATCAAACATCATTACAGGAAATCAAATTGTTAGACAGTTGATGACAAGGCCCATACATAAATTTGCTTGAAGCCAAGCAAATATAGGAGTTATCTGTGCCAGATAAGGGAGATCATACCCATACTATGTGACCTATTTTTTAAGATTTTTCGACCCTTACCTTAGTAACCACTCATAGTACATGCCAAAATGAGGTACAAATGACAGAACACCACTCGAGGTGCATGGTTTTCTCAATGAAGGAACAGACATGTTCAGTAATTGACTATGCCTACTATGATTCGGTTATCTAGGCTCCTATATGAATGCATCAGTAAATATAATTTTGACCAAGGATAACCCCATAAAATTATTATGCAAACTAAATTTAAAACAAGGTAAATGTATTCAATAACAATACCCTCGATTAGTACAAATCACTATAAAATTAACTCAATATTTTCCTCACAAGGAATACATAGTTACTCATACAGCTGAAAGATATCTAGCAAAACTATCGTGCAAGTTAAAATCCCATAAAAGTACCTCAACTGCCAATTGATACCCATTTCTTCAATTTGTCTAGGTGTCTCATTAAGGCTGCCGGATATACCTATACAGGCTTATCATTTCCTGACATTTCAGGGGCTGCAAATGGTCAATGGAGTTGGTATTGAAGTTTAGTGTTAGTAGGTAGGCTTGAAGTGTGAATAAAAGCTTGTATTTAAAAAACCTTTTCTTAACTACTTGTAAAGTTGTAGTAAATAAGAAAAAGTAAGTATTTTTTGTTATTCATTTACCCTTAATTATCTACTATAGATATATATAGCTCTGTGGTATACATGTAGGTTGTTTACATACCAATGATAAGTATACACTGGTTGAATTGATTGATCAACATGAAATTGGCCTTCATCTAGTCTAGTTTAACAAGATACTTAGGAGTTAGGAACTACAATAACAGTAGTTTCATAAATGGAAATAAAACATCAATTAAAATGCTTAACTAATATTGAGCACATATTAGTTAAGCATTTTAATTTCATGTGGGCATCAAATGTATTTTAGATACCTACCAGTTGTTTTCAAAGGACCAAACACTAGACACACTTAATTTATGTAAACAAAATTATTTTTTAAATATACAATTTTAGTGTGTCCAGGTAAATTAATTAATAAATTATGGTTAAGAGCCTTATAATATTTTATATTTTGTACCATACCTATATTTTTGTTAGTTGCTGATATGGTAGTTTTCCTGCAAGTATTTTTTTTATTTAACCCAACAAGTAATAAAAATAAATTCCTACAAGTAATAGTAGCTGCAAATAGCTAGGTACTTGATTGTTTATTATTTCCTTTTACTTTGAACTATATGTCAAATAAAGTAGGTATGTTTTTACAAATCACAACCAATTTGAGCCTTAAAACCAAAGCACTACAGATGGCCGCCTCGTCTGATGATTCATGCTGGTAAAGTTTAGGTACAACAGTGGGCATTGCCTGCTGATGTCATGCGAGCACCCAATAACTAAAACACCCGGCGTGCACCCGCCGATATCTCATCTACGGGTTGGGCACATACTAAACTTCCGAGAACTTTAAATATACATATGTCACGAGAAAATAATAGCCCAAAACCACACCGAGACACCCCAATGTTTCTTCCCATTCTTATGTAATATTCGGCATTAATTCTACTTGATATCATTCAGGAAGCATACTAAATGAAAACTATAACGTAAAAATACATAAAAGTCTATTATTCTTTGAATAGCAAGCATAAATACCTTTATTTCATGTGTAATCCAATATCCAGAAACACGCAGTCCTATTTACACTGCAATTCACTGTAATTTATGAAAATATCACACCATCACAAAGCAGCACTACACAAGTTTTCACTTAAAAAAATATTTATATGTGAAAATATCACACCATGCACCATTTTCGCAATAAATACGAAGGACAGCAGTCAGCAGTCGCTGCCATCTTTTTTGTCAAAATGTCTAAAAACTAAATATAGCGCTTGGAACGAACTCTGGTGTTATTTTTAGAAAATACAATGAAACTTTCTTTACAAGACTACTAGCGACATCTTCAATGTTTTGATATGATTTTCTACTACACGATAGATGGCGGTATGAAATTGAGCTAGCACTCAGAGTATAGGTATGAGACACTCACAAACTCTCTGTTAGATAGATGGCGCTAGTTGACATAAAATCACGCACCCGTGTTTGTGAATCATTTTTTTTTCAGTTTTCAGTCTCCCTCTACGTTTTCAGCTATGCCGGCTAGCGAAATGGCGGTCTACATGCCCCAAAGAAACTGGGCGTGATTTATTATGCATGTTTGGGTTCTGCCACGCGCTGGCGGTTGCGGGTTCGATCCCTGTGCACGTAACGCATTTAGACCTCAAAACTTTAGTGGCGAAGGGCGAGGCTGCAATGTACAAAGTCAAAATCACCTTTCCTTTGTAGGTACCTGACTTGTGGCCGAATACTGAAACGCCAATCAAATCTGATGCCAAATTAATTCTGAGTGTCCTCCGATTTTAGATGCCAAATTGTATTTTGACGAAGCTTCAAACAGTTCTGTGGGCCTTCAAACTTTGAATGGCATTTCAATATTCTGCCGTTGGCCTGCGCCTGTTACCAAGTTTACCTGGAGTGTAAATGGAGCACCATTCTGAAATCTGATATATTTATTCTTGTTTATTTTCTCTTGTACGGTAATAAGATATATTTCCTCAGATCCGTGGGTGTCAAATAACACAAGTATTGCAATATACCCGGAGATTGTACAATTGGATCTTGTTACGCTGTTCGACCAAAATCCGGGTGAGGTGACGTCAGTTAGGTACGCGACACCGACACATCCTTTTACTTTCATAAGATTCTTAAAAAGTTTTACACATATTAGGTATTTACGTTTTTTATCAGGAAACCTTTGCGGGAGACAATAATCGGATGAATAATAGCTCTCAGTGTGGAAGCATGGAGCACACGCGGGATACTCAAAGATACAGTATTTCTTTTCATAGAAGATATACTATTATACAATGTTTAAGACTAGCTTTTGCGTGTTACTTCGCCCGCCGCGTAGAAATTGGATATACATATAGCGCCTCATAAACACATTTTTATAATATTAGTAGATTATGTATTGGTAAACATTGGTAGGAAATTTCCATTCAAAATGAATTTCAAGTATAATAAGCTTTTACGTAACATTGTTTTGTACCACTTAATCAGCGACGGAATACTTGAAAAGAGTTTTTAATTTACGTATAAACGAAGCGAACGAAGTATGTGGTGATTGAACAATGTACCTTACATTCAGAGACATGTAATTATACAATCAAAGCTTACAGTGCAGTGGTATGCTGATACGCCTATACTATACCTAAGACAGGCGTGAGCATAGGTATATATAAATAATTATATGTATTTATGTATGACTGGATTTATTTGTTACAACTGGCCAGTTCCTCGCCTCATCACTCTACGCAACCCACTTTCGAGTACCCATTCCTGGGCGCACACACATAACCGTCCCGCGTTAATAACGTAACCATGCGCCATGCGTCACAGCACAGCACGATCGCATGTTACCGGCGCAGTTAGCGCCTTAGGACGGTGAAAGTGGTTGCGCAACAGTGCACTGCAGCTGCAAGGAGAACCCTCTACAGACTTGCTGCTTCATTGAGTAAGGTTTCATTTGACACCTTTCGTCACGAGAAAATCATTGATGCTACATGCTTCAGCAGCTGTGGTGAAACAAATTTACGAGATTAGCCGTTGGTCTAGTAGTAAGCCTAGCAGATGCAGTTATGCCACGTGAAGTGTGTTTGATCCCCGTATGAGTGCAATTTTTTTATATGATGCACAGTTCATTGTCTTAAGTCTGGTGTTAGTTTTAAAGTATGTGACCACTATGAAATAAAAGAAAAGTATCTGGCAAAAGTTTGGGCACAGATGGGGTCAGTAAGACGCTGTGTGATAAGGTCTGAAAGTTTATATCTGCATCTAGTATAAAATATAAAACTGGATCGTATAGTCCTTCGTATCCAACACTTAGAGGCCGTTCAATATTTTTATATACGTAAGGGACACCGAGTACATAATCAGTAAATGGGATTCTTTAAGTGAGGTATACACATGGAAATATTGTGCTTAGTTACTCTACCTATTTTTTTGGTTTTTCTTACTTTCCTTACTAATTTCCGCCTCTTTACCTGATGTGGCCAAGTAGGTTATTACTTAATAAAATTTAATAAATAGGGTTTATCTGATTTTGTTATGCAAATTATCTTTTTACCTAGCAATCAATTATAACGAACTGACTTCGCTTCGTTAATATTACCTTCACGCAATTCGTTTCGTACTTAAACTCTATAGTTTAACTATATAGCATAGGTATTAGTTGTACGTAATATATTATGTATCTACTCTGAGGTATTAGCAGTATTAGTAATTGTTTTTTCCTAGTTGTAGTGGCTGAATATTATTAATTATCTATCTTCACGCCTTCCCACAAGGGTACCCCAAGAGGTAGGCAAAGGTTACAACACCCACTTTTCCCCGAAAATAATTTGGTGCCAAAGTGCCAGATGGTGAGTCTGTCGCCCAACAATTTGTCCTTGAATTTCTTCTCAGACGCGCGTTCGTTTTGCAGGTTTCCTCACGATATTTTCATCGTTAAGCTTAATATATGAAATGAAAACTTATTCACACAAACTCAGGTGCAGACCGGTGGAATTGGAACTTGCGTCGCTAGAATAGCAGGCAACGCTTCATTCATACCACATGGCCACCATAGCTCGGGTAGGTATAATGTAAGCCTTATAATACGTTACACATTATAAACTGAAACAACAATCAAAAAGCCGTGGTGGTCTTGTGGTTGAAGCAACGGCCTGTCATCTGATAGGCCCAGGTTCAAACCACGGCCTGTTCCAAAGAGTTTTAATCACACCATATGCACCATGAGCTAAAAAGGGAGGTAGGGCGAATTGGTATCTCCCGTGGGTTTTCCCATTAAAATTGGAGCCGCCGCCGGCCTGGGGACTGTCTGTACCTCCTCCACCGTACAGAAGACCGCAGTCAAGTAACACTACTTTGATGTAGTGTTGTCTTTCTGCGGTGAGTTTGCCAGTGCTCCACGAGGATACGCTGGGCTACTAGTAATGCTGCTAGCACAGTGAGTCCTCAACAACGATAGGGTTGGCGACGCGTTAGGCATACCCCTGGTATTGCTAGCGGCTATAGGCTATGGTGACTGCTTGCCATCAAGTGGGCCGTAGGCTTGTGTGCCACCTTAGTGGTATAAAAAAAACTATTAAAATTAAAAAATATATATTTATTTAAGAAAAATTAATTAATTAAGATAATTAGAGTTGTTAATATTTTAATAATTGGTGATTAACAGTAATAAATTTAAGAAAAAGAATAATTGCTGGATACTTCTCATCAAAAACGACCCTGTCCGATGGAAGATTCTGACGATAGGAAAGCACGTATTTTTAAAGCCTGATTAAATAAATAGTATATTGATTATACTGGTATTCATCCATAAATTAAGATATTAAAATAGAAATTGTTATTAAGGCTCACTAAACCTCAACTAAAACTATGTACCTATCCATCTTTTAAATGTAAGCTGAAACTATGTGCAGGCAAGTAAAAACATGCTGTGAATTGCATTTTTCTTTTTGTATGTCATGTCGTGTTCAGTTTTACGAGACGAATTCAATATAGCCGTGATATACGCCCATGACCTCTGTTAAGTTAACAAACCGTAACGCAATCTAAAATACATCCTCAATCAGCGTTTTGCTCGCGGATTTTAACACTCAGCGACGTTTGCCGCTATGCGATTTTCTTTATATTTTTAACAGATGTTTTTCATTCGAGTCGTCAAATTAAAATTCTGCTACAAGGCCGACCTACGGCCTTTGACATCTGTGCAATAAAAATATTGTTCATATTTCGTAAAATGTATGCTAATATGTGTACGTAGTATATTATCTACTCTGATATAATATCGTAAAACGAATGTAATTTTTGTAAATCAAATATGCTGTTGTAGATAAGGGGGAGGCTCTTGATAGAGCTTTTTCTTACCTAGTACCTAGAAGGTACTTAGCAAAGACTACATTACGACTTACAGGTACTTAGTAAAAAGGTAAAATGTACCTAAGTAGCCTCTCATCGCATATATTAGGTCCTTACATATGAAATTGGCGTTTTTCGTACTGGCCACTTTAATCACGAATTTCTCCTCTTTGGTAAGGAATTCCAAATTCAAATTTGTACAGCTATAGACTCATGTATTTGTGCTTCGATGATCGTCATTCATTTGTTTTTTTTCTTCTGTTTTTTTCTGTTTGCGTCACTCATTTTACAAAATGGAAAACCTTAAATATCGCATTATTTACGAGTACGAGTTCCGCCGTGGCACTAGTGCTGCGGAAACAACTCGAAGGGTGAATGATGTGTATGGCGGTCGTGTTGCAAAAGAAAACACAGTTCGTTTTTGGTTCCAACGTTTTCGTTCTGGAAATTTCGACCTGCAGAACAAGCCCCGTGGACGGCCTGAGACTCAAGTTGATAATGAAGAGTTGAAGGCTATTGTGGAAGCGGATCCATCGCAAACCACGTCCGAGTTAGCTGCAGGCTGCAATGTTAGTGATAAAACTGTTTTAATTCACTTGAAGCAAATTGGGAAGATTAAAAAGCTTGAAAGGTGGGTACCTCACGAATTGACTGAAACAAACCGGCAAACGCGCGTCGACTGCTGCGTTACATTACTAAACCGGCACAATAATGAAGGTATTTTAAACCGAATCATTACCTGTGATGAAAAATGGGTTCTTTACGATAATCGGAAGCGCTCAGCGCAATGGTTAGATCCTGGCCAGCCAGCCAAATCCTGCCCCAAGCGAAAATTAACCCCAAAAAAGTTACTTGTAAGCGTTTGGTGGACTAGTGCCGGTATTGTTCATTACAGTTTTTTCAAATCTGGCCAGACTATTACGGCTGATGTCTATTGTCAGGAATTGCAAACCATGATGGAAAAGCTAGCGGCTAAACAACCTAGGCTGGTCAATCGCTCCACGCCACTGCTGCTTCACGACAACGCTAGACCACACACTGCGCTACAGACGGCTACTAAATTAGAAGAGCTTCAATTGGAAAGTCTAAGACATCCTCCGTACTCCCCGGACCTTGCTCCAACAGATTACCATTTTTTTCGAAATTTGGATAACTTCTTGCAAGGGAAAAAATTCAACTCCGATGGGGCAGTCCAAATCGCCTTCAAAGATTTTATTGATTCCCGTCCGACTGGTTTTTTTAGTAAAGGGATCAATGAACTACCTATGAGATGGCAAAAGTGCATAGAAAATAATGGTTCATACTTTGATTAATTAAATATATTATATTAAAAAATATTCGACTTTTTGTTCCTCCCATACAAAACGCCAATTTCATATGTAAGGACCTAATATATACACCACATAATACCTTAAGGTCTTCTGCGCAAAAGAGTGTTAAAAGTTTGGTTATTATTAGGTATTGGTATCGTATTTTCGAGAAAAAATATACTAAGACGTTGAAGAGTAAGGGCCGCATAGGATTGTTTTTCATGTTATTGGTGAAAAGTCAATTAGTATATAGTTGAATGTTACGCGAAAGAAGAAACAGCTGAATAAATTAGTAATTCGCAATATTAGTCCAGCCAGACATGCAGAATTTTAAGTATAAGTAGATATGTATATACTGGCGTAATTGCGACCCAGTTTGCCCTCTCCTCATCCCTTCACTTTACATTAAATTTAACTAACTTTGTTGACTGGTACTTCCCGAAATTTGACGTCTTTATAAATGATCTACATAAACAAAGCTAACGTAACATTCTGAATGCGCTAGTTATGCCTTAGCTTACGGCCACAGTTACGCAGGCGACCACAGAGCGGAAAGAGGAAGTGGTTCGCTTTACTTAATGCTTCTCATTTGTTAGTTAGCAAGAAGCGTGGCTCAAACAATACCAGCGCAAGAGCACTGATGTAACAGCTGATGCAGCGGCTTTTCTCTCGAGTTTCTCCACAGTCCACAGACGGCACGCGCGCGCGCACTCAGTCGAGCTCCGACCACGGGTAAACGTACGCGTCTCTACACAGTTCTCTTTAAAAACTATAAATTAACGCCAAACTGGTGAACGTAATTGTACGATCGAAACATTGGATTTTAGTGAAACACTACAACTTGAAGCGAAAACTGTGTTTGTGCCCGCAGCTGGATAGAAAGTTGGACTCGAACAAACGTATACCTAAGTAAAGTACGTGGGTATTACGACTTGTGCCCCCTTTGGACTACCTATAAGGTTTGTTTTTTATATGTACCTTAATACTACCTATATTTATCAATAAAATATAATAAAAAAATTAACTATACTTAATTGATAATATTAGCATATGAATTATCTTTGTTTTAGTTAACCATGTTCCTAGTGTAAGTAACTTAATTAAGTTAAGGTAATATTATGCCATATGTGCCATGTGTTTTTCATAGGTATACCTAATGTGTTTTCTTTATGGGCAATGGGCAGTGCCTATGATTAATTTGTTTTAATACCTCCTGAAGGAATCACTAAGCGGTAAACTCATGTGGCGTTATCAGTACACAAGTAGAATTACCATCGGTAAAAACAGTTATATCTAATAAATTAACATTTAGATGTGTTAAAATATGTAGACTAATGGAACGTACGAAAGTGTTTATTAATCACTCTATGCGCCGACATGGCCGCAAAAAGGCGAAGAATCAGTAAACTATTATCGACGTAAAAAGATCAACAGAACAAACGCCAATGAATCGTGAGAATGGATTTGCCATTTTCCTTCTCGAGGTGCAAGCGCGGAATCAAATCCATTCCGGCATACATATATTATGACTGTAATTGAGGGATTTGCCATGTCCCTCGTTTCTTTAGACTAGTAAACAATTGGCTGCCATTCTCCCACGGCACGAACTGACTGCAAAAACACCGGCATATTTTAAAGTGCTTAAGCACGACAAAGCACGAAAAGCCTTTGTTGTGTTTTTAAAGAGACTACTTCATGCTATTGTCTACTTAAGCTCATTTCGTTAAGGTTTATTCTGCCCTAATTGCCCACTGCCTAAAATATTAAGTACTAACGGCTCTACTGGGGTGTACTAGTTAACAGTTCTTCATTTGGTTCTACCTTTTTGAAGCTCAAACTACGTTGAAATCAGAATCATCATCTTTGGAAACTGCAGTCAAATTAGAAAATCTGGATTCTGTTTCATAGACTCAAATATATACCTCATACTTTTCGTTTATCTATCTATTTACTTATCTATTTTACCCACCGACTCCATTTCCGGAAAAGCAGGATGGTCTTTAGTTAGTAGAAGGACATCCACTGTTCGTAGTTTTAAATTAGTCACTTCGTTATCTTGTTCCATATACAACTCTGCTTCTTCGCTTATAAATCTACACACCTAGCCGAAAGGCAGAGGTGTATCTTCAGACATCTAGTTTACACGAAGATAATTTAGCTCATTACGTAACATGACAGGTTGTCGCAATTCTTCAGACATATTTCAATCCTCAGCTAAGGCTAATATATTCCAATCGATATCTACCATAGTATTCTTTACACATATGGCTATGCCATCAATCAGTATATATTTTAATACAATCATAATCGATATATCTCCTACAAAAAAGTTTCGTAATATGCTTAAGCGACCTTAAAAAAATAAAGCCTGAGGATATAAACAACCTCGTTTTGAAAATATCCTTATTTGCAATAGCTTTCTACAATCAATCGGAATTAAAAAATACATTCCAAACATTACATAATGATGTTCAGTGTAGTGGTTATGTACTCTGTGTTTAGTGTGGATCGAAGACCACTTTTCGAAAGCTTATAATTTTTTTTAAACCACTAAGGTGGCATACATGCATAGGGCCCACCTGATGGTAAGCAGTCACTGTAGCCGCTAGCAATATCAGGGATATTACTAACGAGGTGCCAACCCTGTTGTTGAGGAGGAATTACTGTGCTCAGCATTAATTCTAGCCCAGCGGATACTCGTGGAGCATTGAGCATTGGCAACCTCACTTAACGCAGAAACACAAGACTACATCAAAGTAATTTTATTTGACTGCGGTCTTCTGTAATGTGGAAAATGGTGGTAGAAAAATGAATTGCATTTGCAACCTCTAATGCTGAAGCATTAGAGGTTAGGCAGTTAAAAATTAAAAATATATATTTTAGGATTTTTGGAAATTCCACCCCTAAGAGGGTAAAAAAGGGTATGAAAGTTTATTTGAGAATCCGTCATTTTTAAAATTAAATCCAAGGATATAGGTACTTATGTTATAAGCCGCGGGCAAAAGCTATCAGGGATATATTAGGCACATGTTGTGCAAAGTCGGGGGAAAAAGTTAGTATTGCATATTAGTATTGCAAAACGCAGGCTGTATTTACAGTACCTAATCAGAACAAATTTGAGTGATTTATTCCAATAAACCCTCTAAAGATTTTATATTAAAACCTAAATAATTACACATCGAATTATTCAATTTTGGTAGTTAGTATAACGCACCGAGAAACATTATCATCTGGTTTATTTTATACTGCGGCGGCGCATGAATTTATAAAAACTTCCTAGATGGTGAATTAAAAACATAATACAGATGACTCACACACAACACGCTTACTAGTTTATTTTATTTAACATTTATGGCGTAATGTATTGTCTTCACACATCACATCGTTCGTAGATATATTTATTTAAACAATTGCAATAGCACGAGCCAGAACCACAGTCTCACTCAATAATGTCTCACGCCCAGAATTACGAGTGTGTTGATTTCTTCCCCCAGTAGCTCAGATCAAATAAAAAAAGTAGATGGAAAATTGCGAATCACGAAGAGACGCGCTGGTTAAATATACGCCTTGCAGTGTACATATACACGCACACACCTAATACGAATACAACGAAACTACGCCTTGCTCACGCACTACGTGTTTAAAAGCTGGCGCGGCGTCACATCGTTGTTCGCAAAGTTCCAACCCTTTTTAATTTGATTTGAGCCCAGTACAGTACCAGCATCTGTTTAGATTTGTCATATCTTTCGTATACGATACGTGAGCCTTGGACCAATGTGAATTCCCATACAATTATTGTATGTATGCCACAAAACAACTGCATTGTATCAATTCAAAGTATGTATATGTTTTCTGGAAGTCAATGGTGCGTTTCTTGCGGCCCTATTCAAACGAGTCAAAAAGGGGTTACATTCGAATGCAAGTCGTGAACAATTGGGCAGTGGTGTACATAGAATGCCAATGGTGATGAAATCGTCTTTACGTGATGTAAATACATTGATAAATATCATTGGTAAGTAATTTACGAAAGTCCTGCATAGGTCGAGGTAACCGTTGACAATGGCCCATATATGGTTAGGCTACCGATTGGGTTTCATTAAACCATACTACTTTTATGTATGTATGTTATTTACATGGAAAATTCCCGATCTTTAATTTCGTGTACATAATATTGAATTATGACCAACCCGTCGTGGTTTATTTATCAAGTGATTACCGTTATTTATCAAATATTTACCTCCTAAACTGAAATACCTAAAAGAAATATTGTTTATTTTCTTTTATATATAATTGTTTATGTGTGTTGCAATTGAAACCATTAGTTCTACTTCTCATGTTTATTTTTATTTATTTTATTATTATACACATGTTTACAAAACTGATTTGATGTTTTTTTTTTGTATTTTGGTCATTGTGATATTCTTAATTCCGATTGTGCATCAATGCGAAACAGCGCCTGAGAAACTGGGCCCCAAAATATTAAAGTGCTAAAAGCCGAGCTAGTGAAATTTCAAAACACTGCATTTTGTGGAAATCGCGAGTTAATGACACGCGTTGAAGTCTTTTGTAAGCGCGTGCGCATAATTAAACCATTTAACGAAACAGTGGGTGTAATAGCACTTTTAAAATGTATGAGTACTAAGTGTTGTTTTCTAATGTTTTGTTTTTATTTCCGAATGCATTTTTACACCTCACCGTACAAGAGATGTCTCAGTTGGAAGATTTCCCTACATTTTATAGTGTCAAAGGGTTGTGCATGTGCATCGAATGCATGTAAACCGCTTTCACTTGACTTCGCGTGTACCAAGTTTATAAATCCAGCGATAATTTGCCCAGAGAGTGGATCGATCGTCATCTACGTTACTTTTATGTACGTGGACTTTTTTCTTTACCACTATGCAGCAGCAATGGACTATATCCTTGCGTTGCCGACGAAATTATTTAGTGGTCGTGGGACCGAGGTCGTGTCGAGATGGGCTCGAGTGAAAGTTGTGATAAGCCTTGCTGCGAGCTGTCTCGCGTCGATATTCAGACTCGAATCGCTTTGTTAGGCGTGAATGCTTGCTTACGCGTAACCTTTCAAATGAATCGCACGACAAGAAAGCAAATCAATACAAATTACCTTACCCGTGCAGCTGCCAATCCCATTTAAAACGACTATTAACTTCTTTTTTAATTATCCGGTTACCCTACAAATTGTATTTGAATACAAATTCCGTTCATTTTCCGAGCTGCATCGCGTGTATATGTTAATGCTAGCTACCAGGAAATACCATGGGTAAAGCTTATTTGTAATTGATGAAAAACTTTGATTTCTCTGAGCACATTTCATTTCCAATCGCGACAAATGTTTATTTATTTTCAATGTAAAAAACTGTTCCTTTTTGTATACAAATATATAATTATGGTTAAGATATTAAATTAGATGGTAAAAACTTATACACACCCCACAGTTCCTAACTACTAAGTACTATGTACGTTACTAATGAATAGTAACTATCACCAAGAGTAATAGTTAGTCTACGAGATGTAATTTGTAAGACAGTACTAGCCAGCATATCGGCAAACATAAGAAAGTTTAAGTGGAGTACAATTTACATAATACACGTCTCTCAGACTATTTAACACCCATCTAGATCCATTCACAACATGGTAACAAGCTATCTCTCACATAAAACATTTCACAGAACAATGAGTTTTATTTTCACCTAAAATGACCGAATCTTGTGTAAAATTGGTTCCAACTCAAACCAAGTTACGTAACAGTTTACTTAACGCTTTAAGTCGTATTTTTAATTGTCTCGATATTTGTTATTAGTGAAATTGCAGGGCACCAAAGTCTAACAAAGAACTTACTCCTCGAAGTAGTCTGATGAGCACAGATCAACAGGTATGGCAAGCGTGACGTTTCGTTTACCATGGCGTACTTACGATACGACTTGCTCGCCTCGCCACTGAATTATACGATTAAAATACCAGACATGTGCGAGTCGAAGTCGCACAACGAGGGTTTCGTACCTCCACGCGGTTTATGTATTTGTGTACCTAAAACCTATAATTTTCAACATTTGTTAATTTACATTAGTTTCAAAGAAGAAGGTAGGACAGACGCTCGCGAACAGAGTTGGGTGTACAGACGGACATACGGTGCGTAGGCTTTGTACTGAAATAGGACACTGAAAACGATATTATTTACAAAAACATTGACAATAGTATTTAATACTCGAAAGTTTCTCATTTCACTGCTTATGCAAGAACCAAGATAAAGTTATGATGTAAACTTTCAGGTAATGACGGAACTGTAACTTATCGGATAATATAAGCTTTATAAGCTAATAAATATAAATTTATCAGATACGTAATTTCTTTACGGATATTATGTTTTGCTAGTAAGTTGTGCAGTGAAACAATTTACTGGACAATCCATTAAATACTAATCGATAATTCAGCACCTATCTTGATCGCTCGGTAGGTCAACTACCTGTAGTTATCCGTATAATTCCCGCCGGTAAATGATGCTTCCCAATCCGCAATTTTAACTACAATTTGTCAGCTATTAAGGGCATGATTCGTAATTTTCCGGCATGATTATAAATTGCACTAAAATGTTTTGTATACTTATAATATACATTATAGAATATAAGTATAAGTTATTCTTTCAGCGTTCAAAGGTTTTAAATATTCGTATATCCGATTTTGAGTGCAGTAAGAGGCACCTGACATGTTGAATTATTTAATTTAACGTAATTAAATCATATAAATACAAATAAAAGCAATGCAAGGGTACTTTCTATAAATAAAACTTAACCTACAATTGATCTGCCTGCTTACTAAGACACAATAAATATCTAACGTTTTCTGTAATAGTCGCTTAGTATAAAACACAGTTTATTATTTACTCTGAGTTATAAAGTAAAACCTTTGAGTATACATAGTATATAATCAAAGACTAATGATATGACCTCTATGTATGTACTATCTAAAACAAGTCACCATGCGGTCAAAATTACAATACTAAGTTAAGAACAGTGAACCAAAACGGAGCCACAACGGAGTCATTAAATTTACCGCAGGTAAGTAATTTTCTACTTCTTTCATACATGTAATTACTATCGCAGAGTAGATAATATACTACGTACTTACTATTCAATATTTTATAAGGCCAGCTGACAATGACCTTAATCATGCGACTGTGTGATCTTATGTTTAGCTATTTGTATCTATTCAAACTATCGAGTTATAGACATAATAAAATTAAACATCGCAATGAACGCGCAATTTTATTAAGCACTAACGTCTGCTAACACCGTATATTTTTTTAGTTATGATTTTTCATGATTTCTCAGAAACTTCATTTTTAACCCAGAGTACATGAGTTTTATTAAATTCACCAACTCAAACCAAAAGTACTGCACTCTACTTTACATTATACATAGTTCGGTAATAAGGATGAAAACAGTGCATTCATTTTATTTCTGGGAATTCGTTTTACCTTTAGGTTGACATTTACTCGTTGGTTTGCAGTAAACCCCGCACGCAAGCTTTAAATTCTTTTACTGCAACTAGTCGTTCGAGTTCTGCAACTATAAGGTTGATAACATTTCGCAAATAAGCTGCGTTAAGCCAAGTTTTTTTCAAGGTTTTCTCAAGTATACAAAGCAGGCCTTTAAAAGTGTGTACTTGCAAATACCCTTTATTTTCTGTGACTTTAGCACAAAAGCAACGTACAGTACTGTAAAGAGATTTTAAGCGAGATATTTTATATTATTTAGATCAGGTTAAGCGATATCGCATTGCACTTGGTTTCATTGACTCAAATTACACAAATTCTGTTATTTGTAACTCGACCGGTCTGCTGTGAAGGCTCAGCCAACTGTGAAATCAGGACAATTGCTCCAGTTTCAGGTCAATAGAACTGGTGCTTTGTATCAACATTGTCGATAGGACTTCAAAGTGATACACATAATTCTCTGTTAGAGATAAATGTCAGAATCGATCAAAACTAAAATACCTTTGACTGACAAAAATCAAGCAAGCTGCGGTTATTTAATATGATCTTTATATTTCTGGAAAAAATAAAGTAGACAGAGTGGAATTTATAATTGCATGTCTTTTTGCTCTTGTTTTAGAGTTTGAAGCGAGATAACTGTAAGCTTATTATTAAAAAGGTTTGGGGTCAACGAGGTGCTGAGACTAAGTAGTTTATGGATGCTTTAGCTTGTCAAGACTATCTAGCTTTTCTATCTAATAAACTACCAATTTGTAATTACTCGCATTTAAATTACATCTATTGATGGTGGTGATAAATATGTTAGGTACATAACACACAGTATAAGAGCACACCATTTAAATTGGAGCCGCCCGACTGGGGACTGTACCTCCGCCTTATAGAAGACCGCAATGAAATAACACTACTTGATGTAGTGTTGTGTTTCTGCGGTAAGTAAGGTTGCCAGTGCGCCACGAGGATGCGCTGGGCTAGTAGTATTGCTGCTAGTACAGTGAGTCCTCATCAATAACATGGTTGGCACCCCGTTAGTGATACCCCTGTTATTGTTAGCGGCTATAGGCTACGGTGACTGCTTACCATCAGGTGGGCCGTATGCTTGTGTGCCACCTTAGAGGTATAGAAAAAAAAAAAAAGCGCAGCATAGGTAGTATTTGTTGAGATAATAAGCTAGCTACTGCTGTGCGCAAAACCAGACTCGTGGGTCCCGCCCGTGGAACCAAGTGTCAGTCATTCAATCAGCATTTGGAAAGTACGTTTGCAATTATTACCCTGCCGAATAAACTGTCGTGGAATTATGATGACAGAATATTTATGATATTTATATGCTATGCAAACTATTATCTGTGGTTCGAGGTTCAAACGTCTGAACTTGGCCGACCTACACCCTGAATAACACACAGTGCCTTCTAGATTTTCAAATATCTATGAATGTGTACCTAACGGAAATAACGGTATTTTTTATTGCAATTTTGATTTGAATAAGTAACAGGCTATACAGTTTCGTTTGCTGTCTTGTAAAAGTTAGACCAAATAAAATCTCGGCTGAGGTGGCGTTGTAATGATTTTACTCGGTGATACACAACATTGCGAGTTTTTATTTTACTATTTAATTGCATTTAAATATTAACCTGGCGCACACTGGAGTGTTAATTCAATCTGTGATCTCTAAAAAGTTAAATATATTATTTCTTTAGTATTTATTTATAAACCAATACATAATAGAATGCTTTATGTATCTGCACATTTTGTCTGTGACGTAGCGCTTAGTTGCACCAGATGACTTCGTGGTGTCACGTCACAAGCCCGGCCTCGAATGCAGGCTGTATCTAGCTGGCCTCGTCCAACGAAGAAATAAATGGTATTAAGTATACCTACATCTCGTCCATATAAGCAAAGCCTTCCTGCCAACCCTTTAGCAATAATGTTATCCTATATTAGTAAAGTGCTACATTGAAGTGTTGTAAACGTCCACTTTACATAATTAATTGCGAAAGGCAGACTTGAGCAATACAGGTGCAAAGCAACTTTTGCGCGTGGAATGCTCCGTGCAATATGGAATTATATTCCATATGCCAATATACATTACGGGCAAATATAACGGGTCGTTTTTAACGTAATTTATCATATCTAAATAGTATCCAGTGTGGCTTTGCATCTTGAAATAAAAACTGTCTAAAAAAGAATTAGTTATGTGTTTAATAAACCAAATATGAGAAAATACGACTATTCCCATCGATCTAAATAGCTGTGATAAAATTTACTTGCTTTGAAACCGATCGACGCGATGCATAGAGAACGCAAATAAAGACAATAATTTAAACAAATAACGCAAGTACGTACCTATTTACCAGTAAAGATTACGTACAAAGGCGGGCGTAAAAACAAAGAACTCCATAGCAATAACATATGTTTAAGTCAAACTACGAAACAAATTACTACATCTATGATTACTACTGCACAAACAGTGTACAAATAAAACAATGACGTGACGAGACGTGACTGTAAACATTTATCAAAATCAAGCCTATCGAGTTTGTAACATTTCCTATGCGTATGGTATCATGGTTGGTTTACTTGTTATATACTTACCGGTCTTGATTGCAGTGAGACACGTCCTCGAGTCCATTCCGTACAAAAATAACTTGATAAACAATATACATATAGTAGACAAATTTGGATATGTACACTTGTTTCCGTCTGAGGCGCATATTGGCGGCGTTTGCGGTTGAGACACCTTGTTCAATCAACAAGGTGTCCTTGGAGCCCGGAAGCTCAACATCCAGAGTATTGCTCCGGCTGATCGGAGCCTCTCATCACTTATCTGAATGCTATGCACATATTCGTTCAAAGAATCTGAAATTGGCGAATAGAGTTCGTTCTCACTTAGCCACCAGAAACATATTAATTTTGATAAGATTAAGAAAAAAACATGCATTTTGGTCCAAATCTGAAAGTGCCAGCCCATGCATTTTTTTTGTATATTCTGTTAGAGTTTGCCCGTCTGAATATTTTTTATTATAGCACCAAACCTGTAGGACCATTGCAGGTGATTTTATTTAAAACAAATCAAATGTCCTGTTATGTCCAACTTTGGTGCCATAGTTATAAATGCTCAGACGGACAAGCTCTTACAAAATATACAAAAAGAATGCGTTGGACCGATTTGGACCAAATCTCTATGAAACATGGATGGTGTCCTTTGTTTAGTTATCTTTGAGGTCCTTTATACTCATTTATAAATATTTTATATTATGATACATCTAATAAAGATTTATTTAAATAGCAGAGACTGGAACACTACTTACCTACTACATATTTGTATATAATCAGTAAGCAATTAAGCGACAGTCCGTATGCGGTACACGCACTGCGGCACCGTTAACATCAGTCCGTTGTTACTGCAAGACAAAGTATTTTGTAACTCATTACCAATGCTATACAGTATAGACGACTGACGAAGCTACGTGCGGGAGGAACATGGCTGGGTATCAGGAAATTGAGACCATTGTATTTTGATTAATACGTCGTCTACATAGTTATAATGTGATGTAATGGTTGATAATGATTTTATGATAATGAAATGAATTGTCTTAAAATTTCGGCATATACTTATAACTTATATGAAGTAAAATACAAATCAATGTTGCATATGCGGATGTCTTTTTCACCTCGCAAAAGAGAACGGTAAACAGTAAGCCCGATGGTAAGCGTACACCTAAACATACCAATTGCAATGCTTACAGAATCTTAAACCTACGTGGCACTGCATTGCTCTCACCTAGCTATAATGTCCGAATAGGTAGCTACAGTCACTTTAAAACCGTAACACAATGATGTTGGCACACCACTATTTGTCCATAAAACATCCGCTACTACATTGTTCCCACCACTTAACCAGCCTCTTGCAATAAGATGTGATGGAATGTGCAGATCCCGAAACACGAGTTGGAAAAAAATTGGTATAAACTTACGCGGCCTAAAAGAAAGTAATTTATTCCCAAAGATCCTCTGCCTAAAAACTAGATCTCAATACTGCTATTTTAACTAATCTTATCCTACATATGTAAAGTAAAGACGAAGCTTGTGAATAGACCTCTGCGGATGGTCTAGAAACTATACAACTATCCATTATAGTGATCAAACGACGTCTATAACAGAGTAGGTAGGTACCTGCTCTGAATTATGACCATGAAGATTATTTATTCCTTGGCTACGACTACTTTTGTCTTCACAAGGTTCGAAAAGATGTGTAAGACA
Source organism: Falcaria lacertinaria (assembly GCA_951449985.1). Classification (NCBI taxonomy): domain Eukaryota; kingdom Metazoa; phylum Arthropoda; class Insecta; order Lepidoptera; family Drepanidae; genus Falcaria; species Falcaria lacertinaria. The sequence goes on along the minus strand of OX602113.1, from coordinate 3,764,754 downwards.
TATTGATTCACCTATGGCTCGGCGTACCTAGGGTAGAGGCTAGGCTAGAGCGAAAGATGCGGTCGCTCTCTAAACCCTAATCCAAAATTACTGATTATTATTTTTTTATGATAGGGAAAAAATGGTGTAAATTTAATATAGTAAGTGTCGTCTTTTATTCGTCGTAATTAGTATTTATCATAAACTGAAATACAATTTATGTGATGTAAAAGCATCAAATAATGGGGCCGAAAGACAATTTCGCTCTACACTGATCATGGATTAGGGCCTATTGTCTCAAATTAAAAATCTTCAAGAAGTATAAAAAAATACAAGATTTTTAACAAATTTCAAATCAATAAAATATAAAAAGGTATTCTTGCATGTAGCAAACAGTGGTCCGATTTTATGGCTGTAAAAGTAGTCACGGTATAGCGGTAGAGTCGGCTGTAATCTACATGTTAACAGCAAGGACTAAATAATATCACGAAAGTTTTTAGTCAATACAATTTGTAGCTTTACTTACTAGCAATGTACCCGACAGGATTTCCCATCGGCAGTTCAACATCTCATGAGCTAATTTCAGGAAGCATCTGACTTCTCTCAAATTTTAGTGTTTTTGGGTAACCGGCACGCCCCGTTTCCTTTACTAACAAAATTTGTGCTCTTGGGTGATTATCAAAATGTCCATACGAACTCACTCACTCCTGAAGTATAATAGTTCTTCTTTGACATAATCGCGGCAACGGGTATTTTGGTAATTACCAGTTTACTGATTCGAGCTACGTGAAAAGTTTGGTTAGACGGTTAAATTAATTCTTTCTTTATTAAAATAACTATGTAAACTGTTGTTGAGTTATTTATGTATGTATGTTTTTAATGTAGGGTATATGACCTTGTTGCAGTGGGTCGTGAATGCCGGGCCGCATGGATGGCGACGCACGCCTGGCGCTCGCTCGCCTTACTGTTCGCTGTACTCTCCCTCGCTCTAGCTAAGTGTAAGTCCTTTTTTACCTTTATACATTGTTGCATGTACACATGTGGATAAGACATCCAATTAAGCTAAGTCTTAATGCTTCAATGAATCATGACTACCCCAACGGTACAGTGACAATGCATACCGTTTTATTTTCTTTTGACACGCTCTCGGATACCCTAATAATAACTGAGCAATAGTACGACCTCAGAGTAGATAATATACTGCGTATAAATATGACCAATTTAATGTTTAAAAAGCTATAGTAAAGTCACTCGCCATACCGTGTATCGTAAAAATATGCAATATCAAAATCTGGGACAGATATTCATTGATTCGACAGCAGACTAGAAATTTTGAGTTGATATTCATGATATTTTTTACCGAATCTACTCGTATACGTAGTAAATTTCGAAAGTGATTTCCATAATTATAGAATTCTATATTAACTCTATAAGTAGGAATGTGAGCCGAGGTCGTCGAGACTTGTGTATTGCCGAATTATATTTGATTATACAGACCCTATCGGACATGGCTGAACTATCCACAAAAGCAATAGGTAGACGCCAAATGAGAAGAACGGGAGATAATTTTTATGTGTTAATGCACCCACGCGTGTTCTGTCTTACATGCAGTCTGGTGCAGGGTCAGCCTAAACGTGTAATTCCTTGCATAACACACTTTGCACTGACAAAAATATCTTTGTCTTACATCCGGCTTCGCTTACGTAAATAGCTTGACTCTCAAAAGCTCGTGACACTATTTTAGACTAATTGGAAAACTATAATTGTTATTTAGTAGGTAAGTAAATTTTAACGGGAGATAATTATGGGCACAGCCATTGAGCACAGCTTTTTGTATTCATTCATTACAAACTAGGCAACTCCGAGTGAGGAGGAATAAACGGTACCGTTAGATTAGCGATACCTAGAGATTGCAGTTTCTCATGATTCTCGTCAGCTGGGAGCGGCCTGCTTTCGTCCATAGTAGGTCTTGGGCATAGTACACTGCCCTACAAGCCATGCATTTCCAGGCCACACACTGCAAAAAGCAGACAGACCCGGAGACTAGTGACAGCATTTGGGTTACCCACTGACAGCACCTTTTGCGACTCGTTAAAATTCACAGCATTGCGAGATACCTACTTCAAAAAGGCCACTTCACTTAGATTACAATGTGTGTGACCAATGCACTTACAATATAGGCTGTAATGAGCAGATGGCAATACCTGATTATAACTTATATATTATAATAAGGCCTTGTTATTATATCTGTTGTGTTTTGTGCATAAGTACACGAGGTACCTATGGTCAAATGACAAATAACAAGTTCAGAAATAAATGAAAGTTATAAAATAAATATTATGTGAAGTGGAATGCTCGTAAAGTATTTAATGGGCGTTGCACTGGCAGGCTATCAACCACCGGTCAACAACAAAGCTTCAAGTGTTTTCGGCCGGTGCCCATGATACCAGAGGAGATCGCCAAAGTAATGGCAAATAATTGTATAACATTATTATGAACACAGATGCAGAATTAGAGGCATGGCACGGCGCGGGGCGGCCTGCGACAGCAGCACAAGAAGCGGAGGATGAACGAAAAGATGCACAGCTGCTCGCCGCAGTTCGCTCCTCCGTAAAGGAATGGGAGCTGAAAAGGGCACGGACTAGGTAGGTTATTAGTACAAACCTACTGAATTAATACCTAAATCAGGTGTATTCTTAAAAACATAGGCAGAGAGGTAAGGCAAGGCATAGATATTGGTAGAAAGGTACCTAAAGCAGAGCACAACAGAGGCCTCAGTTGAATTTGGAGAATTTATGCGTGATATGGCTAGTTATTTATTGCCAATCTCATTTCATACGATGCGGCTTGGAAGGCCTTTCAAGGCCTAGACATTCACCCTTTCCCGCCGAATGTACTTATATTTGCGAATGGATGGAACTTAGCAGCTATTGCCAGCGCTAATTTGATATTGGAAGGAAAAATACACTAGTCTCATCCTCCAGACGAGAGGATGAAGTGATCTCATCATGATAGTAGCATAAAAGTATTGTAAATATATTACGTAAAGTCCATAAGTGACATCTGAAATAAAGTGAGTGGCTTGTGGATTAAATAAAGTTGTACATAGAACACTTGAAGAAAAATACGTATTATAATAGTATTTTATTAATACTAAAAAAATAATTAAAACTACCAAGATTTCACATGCGATTTTCTTTTTTCTAGTATTTAAGGTTTTGAGAAGGCGGTCAACACTCAATGCTTAGCTATGTATTCATGAATCTAACACCCAAAAAGTAAATATAGTTCGCAGCTCTGCTCTTTGGTGTATAAATAGGTATATATTTATACTATGTAACTGCAAACATAAAATAAATACGCAGTTGTAAATACATTGTTGTGTTTGGAGAGCCAACAATACTTTCAAACATTTCAAGAATCAACACGACGCTTTTCAATGTTGCTGTCAGTCTAGTACCTTTGTCTTTGAACATTTACCTTGACTCTATCCAGCAATATTTAACTTTACACACTTAAGTTGTATGTTGTAGAATATTGGTGCTAAGTCTGTTTAACTTAATCATTAAACTAAAGTAATTGACAGGACTAAAATTATTCCCATCCTTTGTTTTTATTAGCCCCGCACATGAGAAAGGGATAGCAAGACTTTTTAGTCATGTCAAATTAGTTAAGTAATTTTGTACAACAGAATCGTCACCTATATCCATTTATATTAATTTTGCTTGTTAAGGGAACAATTGTTATATTTATACCGTTCGTTGGCAGCTAATGATAGAGAAAATAATAGATCATTTATTGAATGTAAAATTCAACACTCCACAATTTTGAAACAGTTTTTTTTAACATAACATCTTTAACCTGTGGATAGGACAGACGGTGTGAAGACACATTACAACTGTTAATATATTTATATGTAAAGATACACATATACAATATCCATGTGGGTATAACAAATGTAATTATCGCGTTGAATAATCAAGAAGAATGGGAATTTTGTAGGGTACTCCATAACTAAGCACAACTTTAGAGCAGACTATATACCCTTGTGTCAAAAACCATCCACAAACTGAAATCACTTACATTTTTTTTAGGACCAAGCGATCTCAAGGCAGCGTTTGCTACGGAGATTTCGGTTGCTTTGAAGATGCTGGGCCGTTCGCGTATTTGGAGACCCTTCCCAGCCCACCTCAGGATGTGGGAACACACTTCCTTCTCTATTCTACTGTTAGCAGGTACATAAAAAGATTTTACTAAGGCACCCCTACGCACTGTTAGCAAGTAAAAAAAATACATTTATCCTTTTTTTTACCAAAAACTTACGTTTCCTTATGTAGCAAGAATGTTGTTAATTTGAACGAAACGGCATACACTTGGCAAGAGTGGCAACTGGCAAGCGTCATGCTCAACTCCATGCAGCTACCACAGAGTACATAACCACTTCGTTTTAGTTACCTACTCAGTTGCTAATTCCCATTAAGAATTCATTGGCAGGCTTGCCATTCGATAGTTTCCAAGACCAAGTGTAGCAAAAGTGACTAATGATACGACAGATTATTAAGGCGTTCACAAATTGCATTCTATCGATAGATAACTTCAGAAACGTGTAACTATTTATAGTTATAAATATGTCACAGCCACTAATTTATATTCACAGTATATAAATAAATACTTAAATATTATATTAAGACCCTAAATATTAACTTCCGCTTCTTTCTCTAAGGCAATCACTGTGCCGCATCATTCTCAATGCCCTAAACTCGACCCCAGTAACCCCAAAAATTTTGTAATGAATAAATTTCTTTTTAGGGGTGACCAGCCTCTCCTGGCAGTGTCAGCCAGCAACATGTCCGCGGCGTGGGGCTGGGCTGCGCGCGCCTTTGATCCCAACAGACCCACGCGCGTCATCGTACATGGGTTCGGTTCTAACTGCGACAACGTCTGGGTCTACGAGATGCGTTCAGCTCTGATGGCTGTGGTAAGTGTGTACAGTTATAGCTGGCCAAACTAGCTTAGCGATTGGTTCAGCCAGGACTGCGGACAATTCCCATACGTAAAGCCTATAGATACTTTTTCTCAACTGGGATACACCCAGGTTCCAGACATATGGCATCCTAGTGTAGAGCTGGGAGTAATACGCGTTCACTTCGTTTGAAGAACCTTTATAGCATGTGGCGCCATCTTTTGGCGAGTAGGTGCCAGTCGCCAGATAGTGCCATCCTTATATGAGAAATCAATTACTACACTAGCGCCATCCAGTGTTGGAATTGAATGCAGCAGAAAATTAAAAATACATCTCAAATTGATATTCATATCTTAACAAACCATAAGTCTCTTTTCGCAGTCTAGACCTAAACTACACTAATGATTTTGATGCGGTTTTCACTAATCGCTAGAATGAAATATAATGGACCCATTTTTTATCAACCAACTAAATCATAGTAAATTTTGTTAGACATTGGATATCATGTGATCTCATGATTTTTTGTCTCTCAACTCATACAACAATATGAGAAAAGAGAATAATGTAGGTAGTTAACCGCATAATGCTTACAGGAAGAATGCAACGTGGTATGTGTGGACTGGGAAGGGGGAGCTACTATGCCCAACTACCTGCGTGCCGCTGCCAACACCAGGCTCGTAGGAAAACAGCTAGCAATGCTGTTGCAAGGTAATTAAACAAGATCATTTGTTCTCATATTTCCCTATATTAATGCAATTTGACGTCTTGCGACAGGAATTGGTTGTTTATTGCTGCTTCTCCACGCTGTATGAGGTTTTATGGTTTAATGTGACGATACCGCTGGTCTAGTGGTTAGTATACCTGACTGCTAAGCTAGAGGTCGCGGGATCCATTCCCGCCGGGGCAAACATTTATGTGACTAACATAACATGTCTGCCTTGCGTCTGGGTGTTTGCTATGTATTATAAGTATGTATTTACAAAAAAAAGTATATAAGTATTCTATCAGCTGCTGGTTTCCAAAGTACAAGCTTTTCTTAGTGTGGGACCAGATGGCGTTGTGAAAAACAAAATGTTTCCAGGTTTCGCGAAACACATTGACCTAAGGTTTGAAGATGTTCATCTGATCGGATTCAGTTTGGGTGCTCATGTCGCCGGGTTCGCTGGCTCTGAACTGCGAAATATAAGCCGTATCACAGGTAAATTAAACATTAGTATGGTGTATGTTTAAATACCAAAAGCTCCTTTCAAGTTACCCATTAAAATTTCTTTGTATTCCAGGTCTGGACCCTGCAGGCCCTCTGTTCGACTTCCAAGACCCTCGCGCGCGGCTGGACCGCACCGACGCCAAGTTTGTGGACGTCATCCACTCTAACGGAGAGACTCTTATATTCGGCGGGCTGGGAGCGGCGCAGGCGCTCGGCCACGTTGACTTCTATCCCAACGGGGGAAGGGTGCAGCATGGATGTTCTAACTTGTGAGTCTAAGCATATACGTCAGTCAATGTCTATGAGACAAAAAAAATACAATTAAATAAACAATGTAGCCAGTTTTTTTATTACAAATCTTCTCAGGTCAGTGCTGATTTATTACAAAATTTCAAAAGCGAATCATCTATGGTTGAAAAGAAGAGTTTAATTATTTTCTCGAAGCTGGAGATTGACCAACGGCACAATTTGTTGATCGGATAAGATACAGAAAACGTAAAATTAACTGAGACCGCTTTTTTTAATTCAAATTTTAAAACCAATCAAAGAATATCTATTTATTTTTCGTTAGGTTCGTGGGGGCTGTGTCAGACTTGCTGCCGTGGGGCGCGACGTCCCACGAGGGTCGTTCCTTATGCAACCACCGGCGTGCGTACAAGTTCTTCACAGATTCCGTTTCGCCAAAGTGTCACTTCCCTGCTTTCCCTTGCACGGATTATGACACCTTCCTTGAGGTAAATATTACCAACAAAGTTAAGTTATTAACGTAACCAATGAACGGTAGCTAGCTACTTACCATCAAGCTGGCCGAATACATGTTTGCGACCTTTTTAATCCGGAACAAAATAAATAAAAAAGTACTGCTTCTAATATTTTAACAATATAACGTTTAACTATCTATCCTTTCATTGATTTTATTTTAAATCGATGCTTAGAATTATTTTACCAAATTAAAGGAGAGATATTCCAAAGGACCTTTTTTATTTTATTCTGCAGACCATTTGCAACAAAAATCTTGCAATACATTTAGTTGTGTGATATCACTGAAGTCTACAAGCAATTCGTAGTTTACAATTACATAAGCAAGTTTCTGTGTGTATTTTTTACAGGGTCGTTGTTTCCCGTGCGACGGGGATAGACGTTGCGGCAATATGGGGTACTACGCGGACCGGTCGCTCGGCCGCGGACAACTTTACCTGCTCACCAGGGAAGAAGAACCGTTTTGTGGTACACATTTTTCCAATATTATCATTCAACATAACAAACATACAAGTAATCGCCTCTGTCACTCAGTCATTATTTTCTCAGATTGACTCGTTGTCAAGTTTTTCAGCTTTAAATGTTGTTCACCTTCGTCTAAGGGGCCGTTCAAGTATTACGTAAGCAGATTTATTTACCCGGCCCTCCCCCTTGTCATCAAAAGTAAGCAAAGCTCTTACCCTCCCTCCCATGCTTACGTAAGCATTGGTCCATGCATTTTTCTTTTAATGTGGGAATCCCTGAATGTGTATTTCGTTTTCAAGCATAGACAATGTGTGGGTTTCCATATGTGTAAAAAAGTAAATAACTACTGCTGACGTAATCAGGATCTAGAGCCCCCCACCCCCATGTCATCAAAAATAAACAAAGTATAGTACCCGCCCCCCTATAGTGCTTACATAAATGTATTGAATAATATGCCCAGGCTTGGTGTGTGCCCCAAGAACGGAGGCGGATACATTTGTTCCTATAGCAGTGCACTATGAAGTAAATAATTTGTTACAGCGCATCAATACCACGTTTCCGTATGGGGAGGAAGTTCACCCGGCGAGAAGACTAACTACGGCCGGCTGACACTCACACTTCACGGCGACTCCGGGTTAAACGAATCATTCCCCATGACAAAGTTAGTTCATTTGTAAATGAGCATTACTAGTAATCTTATCATACTCGAAGGACCAATAGTTATTATAACAAATTTTCATTGCTCTTTGGCTTCATTTTCATATTTCGAATGCGTAATCATATCCGGCTCGATGGACTAAAAGTCGTAAGGCATGTATAAACTTTTCTTTTTTATTTATACCACTAAGGTGTTTCTTTTTTCTTTGTTTTATTATTAATAACTATGGATATTTCGAAATTCGACGCGTCATATGCCCACAACCAACATGTCTGAATAAATAAGATTAAGCACATTTCACTATGAAAATGTAGAACTTTAAACACATATTGAATAGACACGACTTTTTTAAAATATTTCAATATTTCCAGGCGAGAGCTATCAAATAGTACGGGCGCCCGGTTCTCGCGAGTGATTGTGCCGCACCCAGCACTAGGGGTGCCGCTGCGAGCGACGCTACACTACGCGGCCTACTCCGGCTGGCTCTCAACAAGCGCCAAGGCCATACACATTGACAAACTGCTCATAGCCGACAGCTTCTCAAAAACGTAAGGCGATCTATGTTTCAACATTATCTAGCGCTGCTTTTTAATGTCTACCAAGAACTATGACTTCTTCATATTCGACCACCCTTTATTGAAATTGTGAAGATATGTATCTTCTTGAACCTTGATCTTGAACTGTGAATGGGGTCGCAAGACTGAAGAGGTTTATTATGTATAGTGTTGATGCTATTTCAGGTCATCGTTCTGCAAGAATGGATTGCAGCTGCTTTCTGATGAATCAGTAGAAATGCCGCTTTATCCTGGAGATTGTGTTATACATCTGGTAAATATAATATTTTGATGGAACAGACTGTTTGTAAAAATCCCATTTATGGATTGTTCACTGAAAAATATTTAGCTTTTAATACTTGTTATTGTGAGCATATGATGATTAGATAAATGACTTTCATAAAATTTTCTCAGGACGAAGAAGCTACAAACACAACGAGCAACCCTTTCGATGAAATAAGTAATGACACGTTGACCAAAGCAGTCGACATCGATCCCATAGACAACGAGCTGCCGGAGGATTTGCCACAGAGGCCGTTTGTTCTAGTAGACTCGAATGAGTGGACCACTGGAGAGAGCACCGGCCGCGCTTTCGGCATGACCAACACCAAGACAGCTCCCAGCGGACTGGTCGAGATAGCCGAGCCTGTCCTTAGGCCGCGACTGAGGAAAACGCCACGTCAGAGATCTGATACTGACACTCAAGAAATATCGGAGCCTTTGCTACGAGCCACGCAGCCCCCAACGTCCACCACTCCGCCACCCAACCGCAAAGCCAAGAACTACGACATACCCACCACACCAACCTACGAATCTATGGCTTGGAGTGAACGCGAGCGCGCCGAAAAAGACGAACCCACGAGCTTCGCAGTACAATTCCTGCCATCGCGACTTGCCTCTTTCATATCTAGAGCGGAGAGGTACGCAAGAGATACTCTGCTACCCTTGGTCTCGGCGTACGCACCGAGGCTGCCTATATTCGGTTCCAGGGAAGCACCAAAACCGACAGCGAGATACATACCTACAGAGGATATGAACGTCACCAGCTCGATTCCAATACCAACGCCTACTTTAGAAATGAAGATCGAATCGTTAAGGTCCATGGGCCCGCCTGGGGAGAAGAGAGACATCGAGACACCGGAAGAGCCTGAAATTCGAATGGTGACTTCGACCACTACGTCTACCACGACCTCGCCGTCGACCACAACAACAGAGAAACTCCGAGCAGCACCGACAGAAATGTTGAAAGTAGTGCAAGGGCCCGTGGTTCCCACAAGTACCGCGCTCCCACCGATAGCTTTACGAAGCGACGGAGAGAAGATTGTGATCGTGTACCCGAGTAACGCGCGGGACGAGCGCAAGATTAAGTCGCATTCGTACCCTGAAGAGTTACAGTTTGAAGCTTTGTACCGGCACACCGCGGCGCCAAACGAAGTGAGGGTCGATCTGCCTACCTTCAGCCCTCCGACCTCCACCCTCGCGCCGGCCAGTACCTCCCAGCCATCCGACTCCAGGTACATCCCAGTGCCCTTCCCAAAGCACACCGATACAGTTGAATCTAGTACGAAGCCCTCTTGAACGTACGCCTGATGTATTTGCTTTGTATTGTAAATAACATGCGTGTGTGTGACGTTAAAATGGTGCACAGCTTGATTTGTATTTGAGGAGTTCATAATATTTTATTTTAGGTTAGAATTTCGTTAAGATGTTTTGTACAGTTATTTGAGTATTGTTTTTGAAACAATCTCAAAGTAAATAATAATAAATTAAGTGGATGTAAGATGTGGTTGTATCCAGTCGATTATTATTGCCTGTTGTTATCGACTGTCGCCCGATGCCTTGATTAGAACAAAATGTTGTTTGTTGTGTACATATAACTAGAATTTATATTCGTACTAAGAAAAGACTTTTATAAAATAAAAACTTATTTATTACATAACGACACTCGTTTCTTTGACCGCCCAGATGACCCATACATTAAGATAAACTAAAAGTGACTGAATTCACACAAACTAAACTTGCATTCCTCTCAACATAATGAATACTATTATCAGTATAATATTATACTAAACATTACAAAGTCACTTATTCGATACAATACATGAATATTTATTATAAAATAGCACTAGCGACTGTCTATGTACGTAACAGTCATCAAAAGAGATATCACATAAATTGTATATAAAACTAAATGGAAATACACAGATTCTTGAACAGAAATCATTAAGAAGTCTTCTTTGTACGATGTACTGCACAGCAGCACTCGAAATTAAATTAATTAACTTACAGAATAACATAAATTGAAGCCGTTTGATATTTCGTTCGACGTGTTATAACGATTATATTACGGTAAATATAAGTCACGTTAATTAACAGTAGAATTACACACTATTTATAACAAGTTTGCGTGTTGTAAAGAAGACATGTTGATCAAAGAAATTGTAATATTGTATGCAATACATTATAAACCGAATGTATACATATGAATAAAATAACTGATATAAAAAAATCCGTGCTTCAACAACGCCGCCTATATTGTGAACATAGCTTAGCAGCAAAAGTAACTTCGTTTACGAAACCATTTTTGCTATTGTTTTTTAAACTTGGTAATACCAGCTTGCGCTTGGTAATAATTATTCAAATTCATTTGAAACTATGCATTGAGTTATATTTATCATCGTTAGCTATACATATCAGCCCTGATCATGAGTCTCAAGGCACGAGTGTACTCATTCTTTGGAGGATTAATTTGAAAACGTAAAATGTTTGAGATGATTTTTGTATTGCAATGTGCGCATACCTTGAGTACTGGGTTGTGTTTACTTCATGTACTTGTCGGAGTGCTGTGTGAGAATGCGCGCGGAGGACTTGGCGTCGAGGAAGAGCGTGTGCACGGCGGCGATGTGTGCGGGCGCGATGCGGCCGCTGCCCTCCGCGCGCGCCGTCAGCGACGCCGGCGTCAGCAGCTGCGCCGCGTACCTAACACACCACCACATACATATATACTTTATGTAAATACATTTTTTATATATATATACCACTAAGGTGGCACACAAGCATACGGCCCACCTGATGGTAAGCAGTCACCGTAGCCTATAGCCGCTAGCAATACCAGGGGTATCACTGACGGGGTGCCATCCATGTGGTTGATGAGGACTCACTGTGCTAGCAGCATTACTACTAGCCCAGCGTATCCTCGTGGAGCACTGGCAACCTTACTTACCGCAGAAACACAACACATCAAGTAGTGTTATTTCACTGTGGTCTTCTGTAAGGCGGAGGTACAGTCCCCAGTCGGGCGGCTCCAGTTCCCAGCTCCAGGAAATCCGAAATCGCCCTACCTCTCTTTTTTAATATTATAAAGAGGAAAGATTTATATTTTAGTGTTTGTGTATGTTTGTATTGAATAGGCTCCGAAACAACTGGACCGATTTCAAATAATCTTTCACCAATAGAAAGCTACATTATCACTGAGCAATAGGCATCGGCAATATTCTATTGATACACGGGCGAAGTCGCGGGAAAACAGCAAGTTGTAAACACACTTGATCAACATCTTTCCTCTCGCTTTGTGGGAGTGAAAATGGACGGAAGTCTGTTACAGGATGTCGGAGAAGCGCGCGGTATTGATTTGACTAATTAGCACTTTGACTAACCTCAGCGTACTATTGGCTCCAACTTCGGCCAGAGCAGATAAGGCATCGTCGTCAATCGATATGCCTTCAGTCGTAGCTCGAAGTTTTAGAATCTGAAATTTAATGTGTATTGCCATAAGCGTAAAATCGACTAGTTTTCACATATAAAATAATAGTGAATGCCATTACTTGTAAAAGTTCCGCTTTGTTGTAGGGAAGTGTGCGAATGATGAGCAACCTATCCAGCAGGTCTAGGGGTATACCGTGCGGGGATATTATATCTTCTGTCCCTCTGAAACACAAGACGTGAATTAATTAATTAATTTTATAATTAATATCATTGTATAATATACCGGCTTATTAAATATCTTGCCTGTTTCTATGGTTGGTAAGATATTTTTATGAAGGTAGCAAATAAGTACACATTACAAGATTACCCCCACCGATTCAGTTAATGTTTTCAGTAATCAGGTATAGGTGATTCAACCAGTTTTTCAAGGAACTAAAGGACTATCCTAAGTGTGGTATTTTGACCATAAAAACCAAATAATATAATGGATACAAACCTTATTTGGCATTTGCCTCTATTTGTAGCAAAGATCACAATGGGTGCGATGGCGGATTCTAGCGCTCGATGGAGATATGTGAATGTTTCTATGTCTAACATATGCACCTGCCAAACGGAAACAATTAATTGTTTTTATAATATTATATAACTGCTATCTTCTATTTACAATGAGAGTATAAGAAACGTAAAGTTAAACAATAACTCTGGAAATTACCTCATCAATGAACAACACTCCCGGCACCAGCTCAGCTATTCCTTGATCTATGTATTTGTTAACTACTTTGTTAATCTCTTTCCTTAGTTTATCTGCAACAACGTTAAAACATGAATTTAAACTTGTTTAATAATAGCAGATTTTAACATTAAGTACACTTCCTGTGGGATATGTCTGAGAAATAAAGATTTAAAGATGTCTTGGATACAATAACACATGATGAAGGTTTTGCCCTTAATTGGCATGTGAGATATAGCTATCTCGCTATATGAATATAATATCAATTCGTGCTTATATGCTCAGGAGCAAAGCCTGGGGGATAATTAGCCTGCACTAGTGTGTAGGTGAAAACTTATTATTTAAGTTATGTAACATTATGTTACCAGTGATCTCAGTCTTCTTGGGCTTCATGAGCTGCCCCATCATCGCCATAATATCGTGTCCGCCCTGCGGCCGCGCGTTGGCGCAGTCCAGGTCGTGCAGCGTCACGTCCTGGACCACCTCTTTCTTCTTATGCACCTCGCCTTTCGGCAGGGGCACGTACTCCTCCGCCTACACAATACATATATCCATCAAAACCGAGCCTCCGTATCTGGACCTGCGTTTCCCAAATGGGGGGCCGCGACCCGGAACCGTGCCAAAATTAAAATACTTGGTCTCAGCATACCCGCTCATAATCAGGTAGAGTTCATAGTTAAATAGCTTATATAATAAGCTTCATTCATCACGCTAAAATATGACGTTATTATGATAGGTATAAAATAATACACTTATATTATGTAGAAACTGAAATGTGTTTTTTTTCTTTTCCATATGCAGAGAAGAGCTAAAAAACCTGTTCATTGATGGGGACACTTTTAAATTGCTGGATCCGGGCATTTTAAAGTTTGGGAAACACTGCTCTGAACAATTTGAAAGTACTTACTTATATGTAAAGCTTAGTCAAATAAAGAGAAATATAATTTTAAATTTCATTATGCTTATATCTTTATAGACACAAATCTTATCAAATTCTAGGATCATGTCTTTGACCAGTGTTTTACAGTTATGACCTGTAGAGAAAGACCTAAGTCCTTACATTCTGTTTAAGAGAACTAAGCAATTAATTAGCTATTGTCACATGAGCATTAGTTGCTATCTTAACAATATTAAAAAACACTCTATTAATGTTAGTTGGCTTTATTATAAGCAATCCATTAATGTTAACAGTATGAACAAACCTCTAAATCAAACTCAGTAGCAAATGTATCACTCCTCCCTTGACGTTTCACAGCTCCCGAGTTGGCTTCAATGTAGATTACATCTCCCACTTCCACTTTCTCCTTCTGTAGAGACTCATATATTGTGGGGTCGAGCTTCAGCTGCTTTGTACCTTTGGCAGTCTTCAAACCAATAATTACATGAGATACTGTTTTGCCATATCCTGGAAGAAAAAGTGTAACACATTTACAATTTTCAAAATTTGATTTGGCCAATTAATGAGTGACGCAAGGCTGACAAAAGATACACAATACAAATGTAAAAGTTTCTTATCATAGAAAGTCAAGGTATATAAAGTACTCTGAACTAGTAATGGGCATGTATGCAAAGTCTGTTGAATGTAGAAGAGGCAAACAAGGTGAAGGGTATGTCAAGAGTAAAATTAAATGTCACCCTGAAAGGAGCTTGATGTGTTGAAATGTATGTGTGCATATTTTAACTAAGATATCACAATAATTTTGAAACCTACCTCCTGCAGGATTTTCAGTTTCAACAGGTGTAAGTTCCGTGACTTCCCCCTCATATACCTCCTTAGTCTCTCGGATGCGCAAACCAATGGCACGGCGGAAGTTCTCCATCAGAACCTCAGTCTTCTTGATTTCTGTGCTGTACACCTCACTGCCCACCATCGGACAGAATGGAACCTGGAGAATTAGTCACAATATAACTGTTACTGTTGTAAATAATATTATTTTAGGGTCAACAACGTGCAAGTGATACCCCTGGTGTTGCAAGCATACAAAGGCTGCGGTATCCGCTTACCATCGGGCGGGCCGTATGCTTGATTGCCACCATAGTGGTATAAAAAAAAAAAAATGTAAGGAAAATGACAAAAGAATTAGTCATGTACCCAATACTCACTTTGTTGCCGAGTTCCTGTGCGATGGCCAGGGCAATAGCAGTCTTTCCAGTGCCTGGGGGCCCAGCTAGCAACAGAGCCCGTCCAGCCATCTTCTTACTCCTTATCATGTCCACCACAATCCCTGCAGCCTGATGGAGTCAATCACATTCTTTTAACAATATTCTATTAGGTACTTCCCAAAGAGTGTGATACCACACTGGGTATACAAGTTTAGTCAGCACAGCACCCAGCGAAAGACACTGACCTTGTGCAGTACTCGAAAATAGCTTCACACATGATCATATTTTTTTTATTATTTCATTATTTTAAGCATACAATATTCAATATAATTTTAATAGTGTAACAATACCTATTACAATTAGAGGCATGCTTTACAAAAGAGAATATTATTTTCAGTTCTGTTATGTGTCAATAATTCAATATGTTTTGTTCTGTACTGGTTAAGTAGATGTTTTTCAATATATATATTTTCGGTTTAAATTCTTAGCACGTACAAACATGCCCCATCATACACTTATTGACTCTCTATCACAGCTCCCTATCAAATTATTGCTTTAATTGTTACTCCATGGCAACCAAAATAATATAACCTCAAAAGTTTGATCAATAGTTATTGGAAAAAGTTTATAGCAAACTAGATTTTAAAATACTACAAACATAAATACTGAGTAGGAGAAGATTTTCTGGATGATTTAGGAGTTGGTTACCTCTCTTGCTGATTCCTGTCCCACGAGACCGGCTGCCATTTGAATTGGAACGCCATTTTCATCCAAACCTAAACCTTTTATATGAGTATGTGCCGATATTCTTTGAGTTTTAGCTGTGCTCTTCACTTCTTCGATTTTCATTTTGAATGAATTTATGTATCTTAAATGGCAAAATCAAAACGACCGAGCACAACAATTTTATCAGCAAACTCGCACGCACAGCCCCAAACAACCACAGAACATAAATTGTAGAGGGAGTAACACACACAACACATGAATGAATGTTGAATGTGAATGTCATGTCATGTCAGTCAATCAATAATTTATGGTCTACCTAAAGTCCGTCTTGCCTGAATATCTATAAATAAATAATTGATTGTAGATCCAAATCCGAACCGAATTGCGTCGAGAATAAACAAAGTACGGTGGGGTAGACCGTGGACAAAAAGCTAAGAAACTGAAAAAGGCAAACTACTCTTTGCTCGCAACCATTGATGAGAGGTTGCGACTAGTGACTACGGGTTGAGAGATACATTTTCTTATAGTACAATACTCCCTCTACGAATAGTAGGAGAGGAGACTAGTTTAGTTTAGTAAATATCACCGAGTACATGGCCATTAGGTAGATATCTGTCTGTGATAGTAGGTAATAATACTAATAATAGGTACGTACGCGTAAGCGAAGTGAAGTCCTTATTCTGAGTACTATTGGAACCTATATATATATATATATAGGTATTGTACCCAACGTACGGCAACATGTTGCCGAATGCCGACAACATTGACAATACATATTGACATTTGACAACTGTCATTTGAATGGCTAAGGCTAGCTGGGGCGAATCCACTTTTATCCATTAGGGTCTTCGAATAGGGTATTGAGTTTACTCAAATTAAATAAATTGTATTATTAATAACTTCTTGAGTCCTAAAGTAAACTTTATAAATTAAACATATTCTGTGTGTGACTAGACTAGTGTAACTAAAGATATAGGTAAAAACGATATGTTAAAGGTACTAGTGTAAAAAGTCATTTAGTATGGCTCAGATGGAATATACAGCGCAAAATTTGGAATTTGCCGTGTCCGTATTCTACAATGGTGAGCAATCTGACCGTGGTCGGGCTCATGGTTGGCTAACGACAGCACAAAGAGTCCCTGAGGCGTGGAATTTTGTGTGGGAACTTCTTCAACCAACTAAGGTAAAACAAATTAACAAAACAAATATTGTTTATATATTGATATCTTAATGTTAGAGAGTGCATAGGTCTTGCTTAGAATCTGATGTTAGCTATAATGTATATTCTTCATTTGAGACCAAGCAATTGAAGGATTTATTGAAAGCAGATTAAGAGATATAGCTGGAATAAACTAACAGTGGTGATGATGGTTCAGTTGTTAGCCGTAACAACTAACATACTACATACAAAGAGAGTTAATTTTAATAATATAAGTATAGATAAAGTTAATCTGAACAGGCTACAGAAGTGCAGTTCTATGCAGCCACAACCTTGCACACAAAGATCCTAAGATGTTGGAATGAAGTGCCTCCAGAGAGCTATGATGAGCTCAAAGAGAAATTGCTGCAAGCTGTCTTCGCATACTCAAAAGGACCCAAAATTGTTACTAATAGATTGTGTATCAGTGTGAGTATTGTATCTATCTACACATTATATTCTATAAAATCTATATTTTTTCTGAGAAAAGCTTTGCATTCTGTGCCACTGACAGCTATTCATTAGAAAAACCTCATCTTGTTTTATATTGCATTCCTCACAAACCTATATAATTTTATTATAATACCCTATTCACCCTCGTAAATAAAGTAGGCCATATTATACCTGGCTGAAGAATTGCTATTTAGTAATAAATAATATAAACATGTTTATTGCTTTTTAAATACATTAAACATTTAAGTAATTAGAAAACATAATATTGCTGACTTAAATTCTAATTTATAGATAGTTAAATTAATGTAAAATACTTAAAAGCAAAGGGGCATGGCTCAGCTTCTGCTGCCCGGAATGTGAATTCCTGGTAGGTTTTCAGCCACTCCCATACCCTTCAGATGTTGTGTGGGAACATTGTAATGAGGTTAAGTTATTATTCCAAATGAAAATGATGTAATAAATCATGTATACTTATTGATGTTTTAGCTGGCAGCATTCATCCTGCAACAAGGCACAGTTGATCTGGCTACAATATTGCGGCCGTTATCTACTGCAGAAAATACAAATTTACTTCTAGAAGTACTAACTGTGATACCTGAAGAAGTAAGCTCATATATCTTGGTAGTAATGAAATAACTTTCACGCCATGGAAATATAAAATCTGGATTACTTAATGCATTTAAAAACCCTTTTAATATATATATTTTTTATTTGTTATACAATACTATTTCATGTTTGCCTATTCAATTTCTGTACCTAGCTGTAAGTGTCTCCCGAATAAATAAATAAATAAATATAAGACTATATAAAAAGTATAAAAATACAAGAATCTATAAGTTCTTTAAGCAATAAACTATCATATTTAATTTGCATGTAATTTATCCATCCATACATCATACCATAATATTAACAACATATAAATATAACAAGATTTTTTGTTTTCAGTACAATAGTATGACAATGGGCTCGTACCTTCGAAATAAGAACCGCGCGGCACTCCAACAGGCGAGCCCCGCGGTCCTGGACGACATGCTCCGCTACCTGCAATCAGTGTACAAGTTGGTATCTGCACTATTATATTATAATAGTAAAAAGAGGTAAACTTTGTTTGTTTGCTTTACCCAACACAACACTACATTAAAGTTGTGTTATTTCACTGCGGTCTTCTGTAAGGTGGAGCTTTAGTCCCAGTCGGACGGCTCCAATTTTAATGGTAAAACCCATGGGATATCCCCAGAATTTTTAATTATCTTCATTCCACTTGTTTGGTGCATGTGCCTGTATACTGTATAGGTTTGTTTGTGTAGTGAGTACAGTGCAGAGGGTCCTCCGGAGCTGACGGTGCAGCGCTGGACGGCGGCTGCCACGTGCGCCACGAGCTGGCTCACGCTGGGCGGGGAGGAGGCCTGCGACCACTCCGCGCCGCTGCCCGAGCGCCTGCCGCTCTGCCGCGCGCTACTCGCCGTAGTACAACTGTTGTACACGTGAGTCACCTCTACTATCACTTACAAATACATTTACTCCAAAAAAGTCTTGTCTTATTATAGTATTTTAACTGGCACAATATGAGAGATATGGGGAAAATGTCTAAGGAACCAGTATGTATATTTCATGAGAAAAATTATGCATACCAATCTTTTCAGTCATGTGTGATGTAAGTTAATTCATGAGAATGAAAAACAAGGAAATTTATGGACATTTCCTTCGTTTTCTATAGCGTTAACTATTGTAGATGGTAAACATGGCTAAGCCTGCTGGTAGGACAGCTGCTTGTACAGTCATGAATATAGTGTGTATGTGTGTGTGGTCAGTAGCGCGAGCATTTAAAGAGAGGTAGGGCGATTTGGGATTTCCTATGGGATATCCCATTTATTTTGGAGCCGCCCGACTGGGGACTGTACCTCCGCCTTACAGAAGACTGCAGTGAAATAACACTACTTGATGTAGTGTTGTGTTTCTGCGGTAAGTAAGGTTGCCAGTGCTCCACGAGGATATGCTGGGCTAGTAGTATTGCTGCAAGAACAGTGAGTCCTCATCAACAACATGGTTGGCACCCCGTTAGTGATACCCCTGGTATTGCTAGCGGCTATAGGCTACGGTGACTGCTTACCATCAGGTGGGCCGTATGCTTGTGTGCCACCTTAGTGGTATAAAAAAGCATGAATAATTTGCGACAAAGTTTTCGTATCGCCTTCGACTATTTTTGTTTTATAAAATGAGCAGCGCTGCGTTGGTGAAAAGTGTTATTAAAAATAGCATGAAAATTTTGACATTTCGCGAGATACGTATTCGTTTACGTAGTAGAAAAATGTTCATGCTACCGGCACAGATGTAACGAGGCAGTGAGCGACTCTGCGCTGGAGGCGTGCGAGGCGTGTCTGTCGGCGGTCCGCGCGGCGGGCGGCCTGTCCGCGCCGCACCAGCCGGCCGCCGCGCTGCAGCTGCTCGACCACCTGGCCGCGCTCGCCGCGCCCATCATGCACAGGGACAACGTGCCCAATAGCATCAATGAGGTACACGCACGACACTATACAACAAACTACCTTCATGTTCATCTTTGACACGTTATGGCCACTCTGATAATATTGTTTACCTTTGTTCACTTCAAGTTTTCAATTAACGCATACGTAAAGATTACCAAGAATAACTCGACTACTAACTGTGAAAAGTGGAACTCAAGTTCGTATGAACATTTGTAATTATGGGAGTTACGTTTTCGAATAAGAGGTCGGAATATATTCCTGCTTCCGACACTGAGCTTGAATGCCGCTTAAGCTGTGAAACGGTTCTGTTCTTCTTCTTCCTAAGTATGGCAATCAATCTCATCAGGGACTATTTTTGCCAGTTTCGAGTGTCAGAGAATTTTCATGTTTCAAAATTTCTCGTGTTTGGCGCATTAAAATGCCTAGTGTCATGCATTCTAATGCTTAATGGAGTTTTTGGAGACAATCCATGGCAGTAGCAGATCGTAACACGCCTTTAGGTCCGAGGTAACCTATTGACCAAAATAATAAATCACTTAACCCAAAAGTCGTATTATAGCATTATTTTCAATGTACCTATAAATCAGTTACTAAATGAAACTTTACTGCACATAACGACACCAAAAATACACATAAAAGATCACTATAACACAATTTACGTGACACTGGAAAAAATCTCAACCGCTTCGCCTGATTCCCGCCAAATAACCCAACGGTTGTGTTAGGAGCTGGTGTGCGCGCTCGTGACTTGCTGCGTGGCGGTGTGCGAGACGCACTCGCGCGCGCTGGTGGCGGGCGTGGAGGGCGGGCCGGAGGAGGCGGCGGGCGCGCGCCGCCTGCTGCAGCTGCTGCTGGAGGCGCAGGCCGCGCCCGGCCACTACCCGCTGCACGAGACGCGCTCCAACCTCGTGTTCGGCTTCTGGTACACGCTGCAGGTCAACACGCTTGCCTTGCACTATTATATACTACCTGTTACCCGAGATTTCGTCTGCATTTGTTTAAAGGCAAAAGATACCCTACCCCAAGATATGATCTATCTCGTTATCAAATTTTATTACGTTCCATTCATCCGTTTAGTCCTGCACCCTAACACACTTTACGTTACTTTCGCATTTATAATGATTAGAGTCGGCTCGCGAGTGGTTGGCCTGGTCTTAAAACCTTCATAGAGGCTACGGTAACCGCTTACCATCAGGTGTGCCGTATGCTTGTTTGCCACCTTAGTGGTATAAAAAATATATTATTTTTGCTTATAAAGTGAAACCTGTATAACTGGGTGCTGAAGGGACCTACATATTTCTTTCACTTATAAACTATTTTTTAAATAAATTTATCCAGTTTCCCAAATAGGCAGGATAACATGGAAGTTGTCTTATGAGAGCTCGAAATGTTCAATTTTTATTGTTGGTCGGGCTACAGGACGAGGTGCTGAACGTGATGGAGGAGAGCCGGCCGGTGGGCCCGGTGTGGCGCGAGGTGTTCTCGCGGCTGCTGGCGGCGCTCATCAGCAAGAGCGAGGCGCCCCCCGACGCCGCGCTGGCCCGCGACGACCAGGAGCTTCTGCGCTGCTACCGCCAGGACATCGCCGACACCGTCGTGAGTTACATCATAACCATCTTGCTCCGAGTTAACCTCCAACGACCAGAAGCAGGAAGATTTAAGTTAAGTAGTTGGACGTTTTTTTATTTTTATAAATCTTTTTATTACGGGAAATCGTATTTCTCCCCTTTTTTTAACGAGCGTGTATAACTTCAATATTTAGGTTTAGAGCTCATTAGTCGTAGGCAGGTTGAAACTCTTTAGGATTATGAATGCTAGTTTTGTATATTTGGTTGTGTCAGATATACTGCTACGGCGTGGTGGGCGAGTGTTGCTGGAGCCTGGTGGAGCAGGAGCTGCGGGCGGCGGCGTCGGAGGCGCGGCGCGAGGCGGCGCTGCATGTGTTCCTGGCGCTCACCGACGCCGCGCCGCACGAGCGCGCCTCGCAGCCGCTGCTGCGCATGCTGCAGCACGCCGTGCACATCGCCAATACCTCCACCAACACCAGGATGCTCAACACTGCGCTCGACTGCCTCGGTCAGTACTACGGGCTCCATATATCATAGGAACTTCAAATGAGCCAGGGAGAGTCCACAAATTATACATGATGCTTTTTGAGATGGAACTCATAAGGTAGGGCCTTGACAATCCGGTCTGTACTAGGTGTGCGGAACATAGCGAAGATCTTGCTGTGGATGGAGTTTTTGTATGATTGTTTGTTGTGTGCAGGCGGGTACGCGGCGTGGCTGAGCTCGGTGGAGAGCGCGGGGCTGGGGCAGGAGTGCGTGCGCGCGGCGGGCGGCGCCCTGCAGCGCTGCGCCGCGCCCGCCGCGCTCGCCCTGCGCCGCCTGTGCGCAGAGTGCCGCGCACCCGCCGCCGAGCTCGCACACGACATCGTGCGCGCCGCGCAGGTACCTCACACACACACATACTGCGCCCGCCGCCGCGCTCGCACACCTACACACTAAAGTTGAAGGAGACTGAAAATATCATCGTCATTTATTTAAGAGCTAGGCTCTTGTCGGTGCAGCAATCGCCAAGCCTTTTTATTGTTAGCCATCTCTTTGACCTGTTGGTACGACATAACGTTAGCCTTCGTCTTTATCTGTTGCAGGTAACTAATCTTTGTCGTCCCTCTACCACACTTTCCTTCGACCTTTCCCTCTATGATATTTCGTATAAGTGCGTTATGTCGTAGCAAATGGCCAATCAGGTTGTCCCTCCGAGTTTCAATCGTACTTATAATCATTCTTCTTTCTTCTACTCCCTTTAAATCAAAGCGTCTTTTGTTGTTACCATTTCTGTCAAACTTATTCTCTCCATTCTCCTCCAGCGCCACATATCAAATGCTTCCAGCCTTTCTATGTCTCTTTGCGTCATTGTCCACGCTTCACATCCATATAGTGCTAGGCTCCATAAATATGTATTGATGAACCTGTACCTCCCACCTTACAGAAGACCGCAGTGGAATAACACTACATCAAAGTAGTGCTATGTCTACTTTGTTGTAGTGTTGTGTTTCTGCGGTAAGTAAGGTTGCCAATGCTCCACGAGGATACGCTGGGCTAGTAGTAATGCTGCTGTGCAGTGACTCCTCTTAAACAACAGGGTGGGCAACTCGTTAGTGATATCCCTGTTATAGCTAGCGGCTATAGGCTACGGTGACTGCTTACCATCAGGTGGGCCGTATGCCTGTGTGCCACCTTAGTGCTATAAAAAAAATTTAGAAGGTTACTTATAAATATTTCCGCTTGATTCCGGCCGTAATGTGTAGTAATGTGTGTGCACAGAGTAGTTCGGGTCAGTCTGACGCGTGGGTGCGGCGTCAGCTGGTGGGCGCGGCGGGGTCTGCGCTGGCGGCCGCGGAGCCCCACGTGGCCGCGCCGCTGCTGGCTGAGCTCGCCGCCACACTCAGGGAAGAGCTGCTCGAACAGGTCACATCATATCCATAATACTCAATATATATTTCCCTTGGTCACGGCATCACGTGAACGGCTAGACCGATGTCACATTTTTGTAACATACGGAAACCTATTACTAACACTTCATTGTCCGTCCCTCCGTCTTTCTGTCAGCAGGGCTGTATCTCATTATTCGTAATAAGTAGACAGTTGAAATTTTCACAGAATGTGTCTTAATAATAATAATAAAAATAAAGTCAAAATTCTCATATGAATTTTTAGTTCCACTATTCGCCGGCGCATCGCTTTTCATTTGCCCATACAAAAATAGTCGAAAGCTATACGAAAAAGTAGTTTAAAGTAGTAGCTAAGGCTACAAATGTCCACATGTAATAGTAATGTCGTGTGTGTGGTGTGCAGGGCCGCAGTGGGCAGGCGGGCGAGGGCGGCGGCGCGGGCGCGGCGGAGTGTTGCGCGGCGCTGCTGGCGGCGCTGTGTCCGCGGCCCGCGCTCGCCGCGCAACTGTTCCCCGTCCTAGCGCCCGCCCTACAGCCCTTCGCCACAAACCCCAACCTGGTTGAGGTACATACATTCACACATTTATATATATTAAATAATAATAATATACAAGGTACATAGACGTGTTACAACACCCGCTTTTCACCGAAGATAATTTGGTGCCAACGTGACAGATGGTGAGTCCGTCGCCGTCGTCTTAAGCAATATGTCCACAATGTTTTCCTTCACCATAAAGCTCGTGGTGTGTCTAATCACTGCACTTAAGATAGAAAACATTTATTTATATACTTAAACTTATTAGGATAGAAAGAGACTCGCGTTTAAGATACAGGTCCGGCCCAGTTTAGACTTGTGCGGCCCTTATAAGGCACTTATGAGTCTACTTTACCACCGGTTTGTTGTTTCACCGTAAATATTTAAAGACATAATCCAATGAACAATTTGCGAAAACAGTAACGTCTGCAGGACCAATAGTAACTCTGTGACAGTTTTTGTTATGCCTGTCAAAATATACTCGTTGGTCCTTCGAGCTAATTTGTATATGTTTTGCAGCCAATGTTTCAAGTATTAAAACAAGTCCTGTCGACGCTAGAGGACTGCTTGCCACTGATGCCACAAATTGGACAGCTGACTGATTCAGGCTTCAATTGCCACCCGTGCGCCGTCGGCCTTGAGGTGCTCAAACTGGTAGGTTCAATCAAATTAGTAGTGCGCTAAGGCGTGACAAAAGGACAAAGAGGCAAATACTTTACTAATTACGATTCAGTGCCGGTAGCAGGAACATTGTCGACAACGTTTTTCGTATCGCCTTCGACAATTTTTGTATTGAAAAATGAACAGCGCTGCGACGGTGAAAAGTGGAACTAAAAATTTGTATGACATTTTTGACATTTCGCGAGCTACGTTATCGAATACGTTGTCGACAATGTTCCTGCTACCGGCACTGTTGATATTCGGGATACATACCTTATACCACCATGGTGGCACGCAAGCATACAGACCACCTGATGGTAAGCAGTCACCTTAGCCTATAGCCGCTAGCAATACCATGGATATCACTTACGAGTTGCCACTGTTGTTGATGAGGACTCACTGTGCTAGCATTACTACTAGTCCAGCGTATCCTCGTTGAGCATTGGCAACTTTACTTACCTATGAATCTTACTAATACTATAAATGTATAAGTTTGTGTGTGTGTTTGTACCTTCTTCACGCCTCAACGGCTGAATGGATTTGCATGAAATTTGCAATGGAGGTAGCATATAAGCTGGATTCACATAGGGGCTACTTTTTACCAGTTACTTTTATTTTTGAATAAAAACGGTCCGCCAAAAAAAACCCCATGAAATTGGAATCAAAATTAATTTCACGCGTACGTTGTCGCGGGTACAGGTAGTAAATACTTTACCTTGCTGCCAAATCCGAGCTGGGTTCAATATTCACGTTGTGTGTCGCCTGCCTCTAGTGTGTGTGTGTGTGTGTGTGTGTGTGTGTGTAGATAGTGCTGGTGGTGGGCGCGGGCTGGGCGGGCAGCCGCGGCGTGGTGGCGGGCGGCGCGGGCCGCGCGGCGCAGGCGCTGCGGCCGGCGCCCGCCGCCAGCCCCGACCTGGCCGAGGCGCTGTTCTCGCTGCTGGCCCTCATCACCAAGAAGAAGCCCCAACTGCTGCCCTGGCTCGACGACTTGATGCCGGAACTCGTCGAACTCAGTAAGCCACCGTGCAATTCCAACTTTACACTACAATTACAATCATTATGTATTTTTCAGTAGCTAACAGAATAAACTTGCCAAGGCTATTAATTCGGGATGTGATATTTTCTTAAGAAACCACTTACATAAGTTTGATCGCTCATTACCACCTTAGAAGAATTTTATTTCGTAACGGACGCTCATGTAGTGGCATTACGTAACGGACGCTCATGTAGTGGAATGAGCTCCGCAACGTGGTGCTAAGAGAGTGCAGTACAACATGTAGCAGCAATGGCTACTAGCAAAACGCACTCTATACTCTCCGCCTACTTTGAATGGGACATGGCATGAAATGATGTACGGAAAGCGAATTGGTTTGTAGGCTGCCAGTGCCTCGTGGTGTGGGAGGGCGGCGCGGCGCGCGCCACGTGCCTGTGGCTGTCGGCGCTGGCGGCGCGCCGGCCGCACCACCTGCAGCTCGCCGCGCCGCACATCACTACCGCCGCGCTGCGCTGCATCGGTAACTATACTCTCTCTCTCTCGCTCCCCTTAGCTTAGCAAACATTGCCGGTTCATATCCAGTTAGAACGTTAGAAATTTACCGTTCCTTTTGTCCGGCACGCTATATATATATTGTCTTATTAGACCAACAGCTGCAAAAAATGTGACCTTATGGTATACCAAACCCGCCATTTGTATGTTGCTGTTACGGCAAAATGTCGTCTAAATGATTGAAATTTCATTCAAAACAAATGTGCAAACAAACCTGCAAATGTGCAGGGCCTCAGCTTTCTATATATATATATTTATTTGGTCTTCAACTAAAGTGAAACTTTTCTTGTTCCGTTTATGTAAAGTGTAGTGTGTGTGCAGGCGGGCTGACGCCGCGCAACTACATGGAGCCGCTGGCCGAGTTGCTGCTGGCGCTGGGCCGCGCGGCGTGGGGCGACGCGGGCGCGGGGGGAGACCTGGCCGCCTGGCTGCGGCGCGCGCTCGCGCAGCCCGGCTTCCCCACCACGCACGCGCACGACGCACACAAACAAAAGTTCATCGCCGCCGTCATCAAGTCAGTCACATACACCATTCATGCTCTTTGCTTACGCTTTAATTAGTGGTAAAAACAGCTATACACTAAACGACCAGACAGAAAGTAAAAGAAACAAAAGCGACATTTAGTTAAAATGCATGAAGAAATTTACCACCCAGTTTTCAAGTATAAAGAGTTTATACTCAAACGCCAGTCAAATCTGATGTCACATTAATTTAAAATGGCCTCCGATTCCACATGCAAAATTGTGTTTTGACGACACTTCAAACAGTTACGTGGACCTTCAAGCTTTAAATGTGTTTTCATTAATCGACCGTCAGTCGTATACACTACCACATTTATTATGTTTCTTAAAGTCTATGATAATTCGGCAGTGGATTATTCTAATAGATTGAACATTACATTACATCTTTACGCAATAAATAACTTACAGAACATCTTACAATCGCTATCATATTCCTCGTAAAAGAATTACACCATGAAATACGGTAAACTTTTCGTTTCAGAGAAAAAAGCAGCAAAAGGCGGTTATTAGAAACAGTTCAAGAATTTTCGCTGGTATGTCGAGGGCTGGTAGGCACAGAGTACGCGCGACAGACGATCGCCTCCAAACAACTGGTGGCCTAGTTATTTTAGCGGATAATATTTACCTATATTGAAAATTAGTATTTCAATACCACGAAATCATCGAAAAGTTCTTAAGACTTTCTACACTCGCTAAAAAAATTTTTTTGCTCGCAAATTGTAACTTGCATTTCTTATCAAATCTCAGTCAGGAAGGGATTTTAATTCCCTCCTAATATATTTAGTGACGTGTACCATGATCTCTGGTACATGTAATATTTTTCTATGTCGTCATGATTATTTTATTTTATATTGAGTTAATAATTTAGTATTATAAATTCTAAACTATCTGCCTACCCCGCGAGGGACTTAAGGGCGTGATGATATATTATGTATAATATGTTGTATAATAGGTTCATTTATTGTGTTGTAATTTATTTCTGTGATTAAACCATGTCGCGCACATTTACAAACCGCCAATATGTACTTATTTTGTATGTATTTAGAATCTCTAATCGGAGAGCAAATGTAAAAATAACTGACATCTTTTTATGTACATAGGTACTTGATATGTATAATTTGTAAATAAACATTAGAATGTTCGTTAATTATTGTTTAGGAATTCTAAATATAATAAATAAATAAGTAAAATGCATATGTTTTATTATTTAACCATTTATTAATATCTTATTCATGATAGAAGTGGTAATTTGCTAAAAAATATTCACAAAGTTCACATAAATATGAGTTTTTGATTTTTATTTCAGAGATCACAGTTTTAATAGTGTTATCCCAGTAAATATTGTGCCAAATGGTATTGACGCAATGGTGTAAATAGAGACTACATCAACAAACAGAACTAGTATAAACAATCAAACAATAATTATACATAACAGATTATAATATAACGTTAAACTACGGGTATACGTTACAACAAACAAGTACTTAACTAAAATATGATCAATGAAAAATAGAAGAGAACATTTTAAATACAGAAAGTTAGTATCGAGAATGTATGCAATCAGTAAAGTAGATACATAATGCCCCTATTGGTACTATTAATGCCGAAGCCATATTATTAAAGTAAAGGTCTATGCGACCAGTATTCTGATATTTAAAACAAATTGGTATACATTTTATGGTATGGTGCATCACTAGTGTTATAAAGGACCGAAGCAGACTACTTTAAATTTTGCATTAATGTTCAACATGACGTATTTTATTCATAGACTTCGGCACCAAAGATACAAACCGGAGCAGCCTCTAAAATAAATTAAGAACAGTAATGAATCATTTATATGGTGTATATTTGGCGTTTGACCGGAACTTTAGATAGGCAGGTTCATTACGATGAAGTTCCGTGAGCCAGCTCCGTGAATGATGCAATTCAGTATGTCCGGATATGACATGCATCGCTATGTACTTAAATTAAATCTATATTTGAATATGTAAATCTAGGTATGATATATTGTATGTGCCTTAAATAAACGCATGAAGAACGACTGATTTTGTACAGTATGAGTTGAGCTTAAATCATTGCTTGACTAAGCAAGACGTTCCACAAGCGCTGTTTCCGCCTATGTTTCGAGGATCGAACGGCTTTCGCAAACTTGAGCTCAACCGCGCTCTCGAGTCAAGAGTCCGAGTCCTCCCTCTGTGTGGTAGCGCCCTCGCACTTAGATATGTCCACGTTAAAGTCAAGGTACTTTTCGGGGTCGGAGTGCTTAGACTTGAACCTGAGGAAGTTGAGGGCTTGGTCGAGCGTGAGGTGGAAGCAGTCCTGGAGGCTCACGTTGAAAGAAGAGCTCTCCAGGTCGCAGTGGGTGGCTCGCGTGTACACCAGGCGCCGCGAGTTGTGCTGACCGTCTAGCGACACCTACGGAACAAAATAAATATGTTATTTTTTTTGATGGTAAGTTAGCCTACGGACCGCCTGATGGTAAGTGCTACCGTAGTGTAATAGACACTCACAGTAGTAGGAGAATCAAGCGCATTGCGAACCTTTATTTTTTCTGCATGTATTCTCCTTGATTCAAATACCGCATATCTTCGAAGAGTTTAAGAAATTTTACCACAGAAAAACAGCACTAATTATATGAATACTTTTAACGCACTAGCGACCCACCCTGTCTTCGCACGGAGAACAGAGCATACACCTACTTTTTATGCCGTAGTGTCGTCATCAGCCTGTTGTGTCGAGCAAGTGGATTACATTTAATGTGTTTTTTAAAGTGCACTAAGCATGTGCGAAGGGCTCACCACCTGTCACATGCAGAAAGCTAAAATAACTTCTTTGAGAATTGGGTGTTGAAAGTTGTCACAACTGCCGTAAGCTTGTTCCTTAAAGGATGTCCAGAGGGTAGGAAATCTTTTAAGTTACTTATCAAGCTTACGGCCCGTCGGATGGTAAACGGTTACTGATGCCTATGGACGCTACTAACACTGGGAGCATCATTCTCGCATTACTGATCCTATAATTGATTCAATTGAAAATCGATTTACATCGACAGATTACTTATCAACTGGTTGGAACATTGACAGATGTTATTTGTTTGTTACTAACCTCGTAAGTAAAATTCTTGGCATTATACTTGGGTCCAATGTAGGCGACGTAGACGATAACTCCCCAGGAGCGTAGATCGACGTCGACTCGCAAGTGGAAGAACTCATCCATGGCCATGATGAGCCACGTGTCGTGCTGCTCCGAGTTCACCTTCATTGATAACTTGTGCCGCCGGCCCATCTTCAGCATGTTCATGTGCTTACTCTGCCAACAACGCACCGTTTATAGTTCAAGTGTTCAAGAGGGGGAGAAACAGAATAACGCTTACCGGTTCCTATGTTTGTTTGAGCACGTTATAAGATATACTTATCAACCTGGTAGGTGTAGGAGCGCGCGTGGCAGCTGGCCTCGTGCCTCGTGGCAGTGTGTAGTGCGGGTGTACCTGGAAGTGCGTGGCGAGCGCGGCGTGCGGCAGCGGCGGGCGGCGCGCGCAGGCGGGCGCGGGGCAGGCGTAGTGGCGCGCGTGGCAGCTGGCCTCGTGCGCGGCGCGGCGCCGCAGCCGCACGGCGCGGCCGCAGGCGTGGCGGCAGGGGTAGCGCAGCATCTCGGCCACGCCCTCCATGGCGCGGTTGCGCACGGAGGAGAAGGTGGTGCGGCACACGGGGCACGAGGCGAGGCGCGCGCGGCAGCGGCTGCACACCAGATGGCCGCG
The DNA here is from genome assembly GCA_951449985.1 of Falcaria lacertinaria. NCBI lineage: Eukaryota > Metazoa > Arthropoda > Insecta > Lepidoptera > Drepanidae > Falcaria > Falcaria lacertinaria. Next base: position 3,734,298 of record OX602113.1, on the reverse strand, counting down.
CCGGCACTGCGAGATGGGCGGCTCCATCCACTCTAGGCACACCGGGCACTCCAGCAGCTGCAGCAGGCTCTACCACACACGAAATACTATTCACGACGGCACGCGCACACACAAGTTACTTTACTTCAACAATAATGGACATGCCGTTGTAAAAAAAACAACCAAAAGTTCGCATTCGTGTGATTTTACAATCACAAATGTTAGTTCAAAAGATATATAAAATATTGTTAAGTAACGCAATACAAATATTGAATACACACTTGATTGAAATCTTTCACGGTGAAAGGTTCACCACTGGGCTCGCTAGGCTCATCATCTTCCCCTGAAATATTCAAATACTTTTAAAAATCACATAAATTTGTAAATTAAAAATAGAACGAAAAATACCTTCTCTTTTCCTTTTCACTCCTTGACGATCGCTTTTATTGGCCGCCTGCTAAAAGAAAAAAACACATTTTTTATTAAATTAGTGTTTAATAAATTTCAAGTATTCTAAAACTTTTTTAACAATACATGTTAATAATATAGATAGACTAGCGGCCCGCCCCGGCTTCGCACGGGTAGACTTTTATATCAAATATTTTGTCTACCCGTGCAAAGCCGGGGCGGGCAGGTAGCCTATCTTAATCAGTAATAGTGTAGCTTTCTAACGGTGAAAGAATTTTTGAAATCGGTCCAGTAGTTTCGGAGCCTATAGACATTCAAATATTTTGTCTACCCGAGCGAAGCCGGGGCGGGAAGCTAGTATAATATATAGCCTATGTTACTCAGTGATGATGTAGCTTTCCAACGGTGAAAGAATTTTTGAAATCGGTCTAAAAAGTAAAAATAAAAATTTAGGGGTGGACTAACCCTAATATTTAGGGGGATGAAAAATAGATGTTGGCCGATTCTCATAGATACCGGATAAGCACAAAAAAAATCATCAAAATCGGTCAAGCCGTTTCGGAGGAGTATGGCAACGAAAACTGTGACACGAGAATTTTATATATTAGATTTCAACAAAAACCCATTGCGCTGCTGGCGCCCTCAATGGTGAGTTTTGCCACCGTCAATTTCTCATATTTACTTTTCTGTAGTAGTAGCAGTAGTAGTGCAACGTTATCCAAATCGATGTGCCATGATACCTGTGCAGTGGCCTGGGTGGAGGCAGGGTCGCGCTGGTGCGCGTCCGCCTCCATCTCCGCGGGCTGGCCGGCCTCCGCCTCCCCCGAGGTATCCAGCTCCACTACATCCTCCGCCTGGTCTGCCGCTCCTGCGATTTATAACAAACTAGATTCTCTCCGCGACTTCGCCCGCGTAGCAATATAATATATACCCTATGTTAATATAGCATTCTACTGGTGAAAGAATTCTTAAAATCGGTACAGTAGTTTTTGAGTTTATTATATACAAACAAAAATACAAATCTATGTTCTTTATGATATGAGTATATTATATATTCATAGACTGTAGAATAGAAGCAGACACGGGCATAGGACCAAGACTTTCGGTCTTGGTCCTCCTAGGCCCTTGTCGGCTTCTGCTCCAAATAAAAAAAAACTAGCAAGCCTTACAATAGTCGCATATGATGACATCTCAATCAAATAGTCCGCGCTTCCTCGGCTTCCAGAATTAATTAAACCTAAGAACACATTTGAAGAATGTTTTCTTTTTGTTTTATCTCCCTACTTTTTTTCAAGCTTATATTGAAAATTTTAATTTTTAACATTAACTTTAACGTGAAGTAGATGGCCATCGGAGTTATATAAACAGCTATTTGTTTCCCTGGAGAAATTAGGGTTTCTAAAGGGACTAACAAAACCGGATATGTTTGTTTTAAGTTAAGTTGGAAGCCTATATAAAATTAAAAAAAATGAAGTCTGCCAGACGCGAGCGCGACCCTGTTAAATAGATAGGGACAGATTAGTAAGTAAAGTTAAAATAAACAGCTATCATACCAGTAGAACTCTCGTTGTCTTCAGTACGGTCTGGTCTCGGCGCCACGGCGGCCACTGGAGGACTGGCTTGCTGTTCGTCTAAGGGTCAAACATTTCACTGAGAATGCTTCACTGTCCAAATAAAAACAGTTTCTCATTTCTTATTTACTTTTAATAAAATTAACATACTGATACCAATTAATTTTGTAACTATCAATGCCGTCATTTATTTTTAAACTAAAACCAACACAGCTAAAATGTATAAGCCATGGTGGATTTATGGTTGAAGCAACGGCCTTTCTGTTGGGCCCAGTTTCAAATCCCGGCCTGTACCGATGAGTTTTTCTAAGCTTAAGTAAGTACAGTGATTAATCACACCATGAGCTAAAAAAGAGAGGTAGGGCAAATTGTGATATCCCGTGGGTTTTCCCATTTATATTGTTATATATTGGAATTTGGAGCTGTACATCCACTTTACAGAAAACTGCAATGAAATAACACTACTTTGATGTAGCGTCGTATTTCTGCGATAAGTAAGGTTGCTAGTACTCCATGAGGACATGCTGGGCTAGTAGTAATGCTGCTAGCACAGTGACTCCTCACCAACAGGGTTGGCATCTCGTTAGTGATATCCCTGTGGGCCGTATGCTTGTTTGCCACTTTAGTAGTATAAAAAAGGCATTGTCCTAATAAGAAATGAACTTCGGGTACATGCTCAAAAATGTCAGGAGCTAAATCTAATCAAAATGTAAATAGAGAAACAATAGTGTGTTAACCGTTGCGTAAAAGTAAGCCGGGAGTTTTTGACGTTAATCAGGAGGAGCGTCAGCGCCAGAGGAAGTCAGTGTTTTCCTGTAAAGCCTGTATACTGATAGTAAGCGCACCTTCATCAGTGCGGTCGTCGATGACGTTGACCTCGACGGGCAGCGGCGCGGTGGCGCTCAGGTCCACGGCGCAGTCGGCCGCGCGCCGCTGACGCCGCGGCAGCGAGCTAGAGATCATCCTCTCCATGCTCATACAATTCGACGATGAGTTTGCTGAAACAAACAAACACACATTTTATAGCCCGCAACGAAACTGAGACGGTATTTGCGGCTTTAAATATATTTTTATTGTTTCTTGCGCTCAGAGTCACTGAAAGTAGGATTATCAACCGAATTATTAAAAACTGATATATTAATTAAATTTACTTTTTATATTAGACAACTTGGCATCCCTTACTAAACACCACAAAAGGTGAGGGAGGATGTATGGTATGTGCGTACCACTTCTGGTGTAAATTGGGAGAGAGCTGCGGGCAGTCAGCCTCCTGAAGCCCGGACTGGCCCTGCAGGCTCTGCTGCTGGACATTGAGGGGGTGAACAGGGGACTCCTGGATGCACCAGAGCTGCCTGTAGGAGCCAGACACGTGTTACAACAACTCTATAAACTCTCCACTCAATTATTTGGGCAAATTGCGTCGTCGTAACGTTAGTGCACAACACACACTGTTTTTATCTGATTGCCCTAGATAAACGGCAATGTTATTCGATTGTATATGAGTTTAAAATATGAGATGCAGTTAGATTCTAACAACTTTGGAAGCGACATAGTGTATAATAATTAAATAAGGTGTACGGCGCAAAAATAAGATAAGTAAACTAAAAGTTGTTAGTTAGCTCAAAACTTACGACGTGAGGATAAAACTTGCAAGATGTGTTGAATATTGGTCACTGGGCTTCGTTCTGCAGTGTTTCTCTCCGATGACCTGTCACGACCATTTGACAAACTTGAAGGAGCAATCGACCTTAGATTGTAACCCATATCACTAATGCGGTGTCTATTCCTGGAAAAAAAAAATTTTTTTTTCAAATAAATATGCATAATTTGAATACAATATTGAGCTCAATAATGTCCATTATACATTAGGCAGTTGCGCTATTAATGAAACTAAGTTCCTAAATAAGATTATTAGAAATAAACCAGTTATTAAACTTATGTAACTCCTATACTTATTGCTACTATGCAGCATTAGCTCAGTACTGGCAACAAATAAAATTTGTCTACTCAAATATTCTATTGAATAGAAGCAAATTTGAGCCCGCCAGTAGTCCATAGAACCAATATGTAAGAAAAAATATAAATTTATCAATCTTTAAATAAATTTCTATGTTAAATTTAGTTATTTTCTCTTTACTCATTAGTCCTTTCTTAGGAGATCTTTCCTCCACTGGAGAGGCTAACCTATTAAATTTCAAGTTTGTAGACCTTATACTCTGAGGTTTTGTGATGTCTCAGTGAGAGTGCTATTTTTCTCTTAATTAAATAATTACCATACATAAAATTCATCAGTTCATCATAGTGCCCTTATAAAATGTGTACTATTATGCATAGTACCAATAGTTGTATTTATTACCTCACCATACCCAAAGGACATTGATTATTGATGACTGACCAAAAAAGGTCTCTTTCCACTCTACTTGCTTGGCTCCTTCGAACAGGGGTTGGTGCTGGTGCAGCGGGGGGAGTTGTCGACATTCCTGAAGGCAAAAGGGACTGATTATTTGGTTACTTTTAACACTGTGTGTCTTGTTGCATATTTCTATGTAAAAATAAAGATTAATCACCCCATAGCAGAGGTAGGTAATAAAATTTTGTACCAGCCTCATAATGATTATGTGTAGATATAAAAGCTGAATACTGACAATGTAAAACAAGCAAATATGTTTGGAAATAACAGGCAGCCTGGTTTATCAAACACCAAATATATTTTTAGTGTATGATAAATTCAAGATGTCAACTACACACACAGTGACAATACCAAAGACAGCAATGTAGGATAGATACCACTTGTTCCAGGCATATCTGATATGCTGGGCCTTGATTCACCAGACTGTCTGTGCAGCACAGGACCATCTTCAGCTGGCTGCGAGACTTCATCGTCATCTAAAATATATTAAAATTGTGAACTCTCTCACTTTTTCCCTCCTCACCTGCTTATAGTAAACTTCTTATGATTGCAAATATATTAATAAAATAAAATCAATTATTGTAAAAGCAATAAAAACAATTGTAAGTAGTAGAGAAAATAATAATTAAAGCGACTATTTGAAGTGATTTTGTGGCTTGTTATGGTACAGTTTAGTTTGTGGGGCGAGCGAGGTGATCATGCTCAGCCACCGCAAAGGGAAGATCTTCCAGCCAGGCGGGTGTTGTGCCTGGGGAACCGTTGGTTTATGTAGCCGTGAGGTCGCTACAAGTTCAAGTAATTATAATATACTGTTTCTTCGCCCAATCAATATCAGATCCCAGAATGTTAGCTATTTAATTGCTCCGACCTTGAGATATGCTCAACAGAACGAAGAAAATTAAAGAAAAATATCTTTGCCACATATTTAACAGGATCAGTTTATACCTGATTAAAACAGTGAGTAATTTATGATCTTCAATTAGAGCTCATTTAAAAAGAATATGTCAGGCAGGTAGTAGCACAATACACTTTAAAATGTATGTTTACAAAAATAAATACTATCAACTTACTTACCCGAGCTCCAAGGGTATTCCGTGATTCCTAAAGCTTTTTTCATACTTTCCTTTCTATTACTCATTTTTCATAAGACTGTATAAACTATACACCTACGAATATATTCAATTTACTGCTTCTCAAAGGTTTTCGAAACAAAGAAATCACTCGATCAATTCAATTTAGTTACCTATTTTCTAAGTGACTTGAGTGAGTGACAACTCAGTGACAGCGGCAGACAGCGACAATTCTTCTTCTTCTTCTTCCTAAGTATGGCAATCAATCCCTTCAGGGACTATTTTTGCCAGTGTCGTGTGAGTGAAATTTCAAGTTTCATGCATTCTAATGCTTAATTGAGTTTCTGGAGACTATCCACGGAGGTAGCAGATCGTAACACGCCTTTAGGTCAGAGGTAACCTATTGACCAAAATGATAAATCACTTAACCCAAAAGTCGTATTATTGCATTACTTCCAATGTTCCTATTAATCAGTCGCTAAATGAAACTTTACTGCACATAATGACACCAAAAATGAGTTTTTTGGCGGGAATCAGGCGGAGCGGTTGAGATTTTTTCCAGTGTGTCGTAAATTGTGTTATAGTGATCTTTAATGTGTATTTTTGGTGTCGATATGTGCAGTAAAGTTTCATTTAGTGACTGATTTATAGGAGCATTGGAAATAATGCCATAATACGTCTTTTGGGTTAAGTGATTTATCATTTTGGTCAATAGGTTACCTCTAATCTAAAGGCGTGTTACGATCTGCTACTGCCGTGGGTTGTCTCCAGAAACTCCATTGGGCGTTAGAATGCATGACACTAGGCATTTTAATGCGGCAAACACGAGAAATTTTGCAACATGAAAATTCTCTAACACTCGACACTGGCAAAAATAGTCCCTGAAGGGATTGATTGCCATACTTAGGAAGAAGAAGAAGAAGACACCAAAAATACACATTAAAGATCACTATAACACAATTTACGAGAAAATGGAAAAAATCTCAACCACTCCGCCTAATTCCCGCCATAAACTCCCACAGCGACAATTGTGTTGTGTTACAACACAATTAGATACTACAGACACAATTGTGTTGTGTTACAACACAATTGTGTCTGTAGTCTACGAATTTCGTAGAGCACAGACAGATTATATAGCCAGCACAGAGTATATAGCCACTACGTAGAGAGTAAATTTGACGAAACTGACAGCCTCAGTAAGTAAGCACTTGTCTGCATGTACTTACGCTAAGTCCTTATTCTAAGGGTTCAGCCACAGTATAGTAGATATCTGTGGCAGCCACGAAAAAGTCCTAAGGGCCCTAGGAAAATACAACCGAGCAGTGATCAGCCCTAAGGATCAGCCAATCTATCCTAATATTATAAAGAGGAAAGATTTGTATTTTTTGTATGTATTGAATAGGCTCCGAAACTACTGGACCGATTTCAAAAATTCTTTCACCGTAAGAAAGCTACATCATCACTGAGTAACATAGGCTATATATTATACTAGCTTCCCGCCCCGGTTTCGCTCGGGTAGACAAAATATTTGAAAAATGTCTATAGGCTCCGAAACTACTGGACCGATTTCAAAAATTCTTTCACCGCTAGAAAGCTACACTATCACTGATTAACATAGGCTAGCTGCCCGCCCCGGCTTTGCACGGGTAGACAAAATATTTGATATAAATGTCTACACGTGCGAAGCCGGGGCTGGCCGCTAGTGTTCCTATAATATTGCTGCCTGCCTATTTCGAGTGTCAGTATACGTGGTTTATGAGAATTATCAGAATATTAAAAACTTAAGAAATTATTTACTTCCAAGAAATCCGTATTCACATCAATATTTCCACATAGTAATTTATTTATGTGATACACGCATTTCAGTCATTTTAGGGCAGGCTGTAGATAGATATTACACTTATGACAAGACAATATACTTTTTTTATTGGTAATATTTGGCGATAATATTAGTGGGAATCAGGCAGAGGGTTGCGATTTTTTCCATGATCTTTAGTTTGTATTTTCAGTGCTATTATTACAGTTTTAATTTACATTAGAAATAATACTGTACTGTGGCTCTTGGGTGAAGTGATTTTAAATGTTGGTCAATAGGTTAGCTCTGACCTGAAGACATGTTACGATCTGCTACTGCCGTGGATTGTCTCCAGAAACTCCAATAAGTATTAGAATGCATTACACTAGCTATTTTCATTAAAAAATTAAGAAACTTGAAAATTCTCTAACACGGCACTGGCATAAATAATCTATGAAGAGGATTGATTGCCATACTTAAGCGGAAGAAGAAGACACTCACTGACACTAATCATTTTAAGTTTTAATTTGACATTTTCTTTGACACAGACAGACGTCAAAATTACAAAGCAAAGCAACGCAAAGTATAAATTTATAAGATGTAAAATATTTAAAATACATAGTTTTGTACGTATTTCATATTAGTGCTTCACTGTTTACTCATACTCCGTACTACGTTTACAACGGTATTTTAAATTGTTTAAGAGTGACGTATCATTTATCGCGCGTAAGGGAAAATTGTGACAATGGAATCCGATATTATCAACCGGAATAACAAAGAAGTGCTTGATTTATTACAAACTGAAAAAATATCCATCCAAATAATTGATATTTGTAAAGCTAACGACATAGATGGCCAATGTTTGCTTTCCTTTGTGGATAGAGATTTTTATGAATTTCCCTTCGACAAATTGAAACTGGGCGAGAGGAAACGTTTTATATTGTTTATAAAAAAAATCCAGAGGAATAATCGACATGCTATGTACGAACTTGGGCTATGCGAAGATCAGGTTATCGGCAATCCCTCCACAAACATAAACTTCCTTGGCACAAACTTGTCTCACTTAAGTTATAGTCTTCACAACAAAATTCCAACTGAAGTGTATGAAAGAAATACAGAATGCATATCTACCTACACTCCTGAAGTTAAGGCCTCCAAATTAAAACCTGAAATTTGGAAAACGGCAATTGCTTTAGGTATTTTTTTTATTTTATTATTTGTGGTTACTGCAAGCATATATTACTGTATTCTAAATTGTATGTATTGCTGTCATAATTTTATTGACAATGATAATCTGCAGGTTATGTATTCCTGGTGACGTGGGTGACAGCGGTGGTGATGGTGATAGTCCATGACAAGGTACCTGATATGAAAAAGTACCCACCATTGCCAGACCTGTTCCTGGACAATGTACCCCACATACCCTGGGCATTCGACATGTGCGAGATCACAGGATCCCTCCTCATGGCCATATGGCTTGTTGTGCTCTTCTTCCATAAACATAGGTAAGTTGCACCTTTATGATATTTAAAACTACCTAATGCACAACTTTGTTAGTGTGGAATAAGCATTTTTTTATTTCTAACTAAAACCTTATTCAATTAATTCAAGTCAAAGTAATATGGTTTGGCTCCACATTTTTATGCACATTGATCAGGATTACCTGATTAATATGAGGAAAAACTAATAACTATATTATTTAATAATCAATAATTATATAATACTAGAGGTCTGCCTCAATGTAATAATAAAAATAGACATTTATATATAATTAGCTGTGCCCGCGACTTTGTATGCGTGGAATGAATGATTTCCTTGGTTTTATTTTTTGTGCGGAAACCTAATGAATGTTATGTTCAAAGCAAAAGTGGTCCCAACCGTTCAGATTTTGTTCACAATTTCTGGGGCCGTTTTTTGTTACATTTAAAAAAAAAAAAAAGTTAGCCTATCTTGCGCCTTTTGGAATCAGCTATCTACCTGTGGATGTTCAACCATTCAGATTTTGTTCACAATTTCATGAGTTTTTTATGTGTTGTGCAGTGCCCATACAATTTTTCCAAAATAAATTAAGCATGAGTTACCACCTTATAGCATCAGCTACCTGCCAGTGAACAAATCGATCCCACTGTTTGGTTATTATTCACAATTTCATGTGTTTATTTACTTTTTGCGTGGAACCCTAATTATGTACCCAAAATAAATGTAGACTAGGTTACATTAATTAAAGGCCAACAATTACATAATAATAATATTCAGAATATCTCACGCAATGTCCATTGTTCCCATCGAGGTAGTTTGTACTATGGAATATGGATCCAGACAGAATCTGATATGATAAACATCCATAGATAATATAGTGAAATAAACAGATAAATAGTAGGTACACCCAAATACACGATCAAATAAGAAGCTTTACACAAATGTTGGTCACAAGGATCGACCCCCCAAAAAGCATTGGTACAAAATAGCTACTATGGTCCATTAATTATATCGTAAATACTAGGGCTTGTGTCTACTACGCAAGCTACTTTCTACGAAATTAAATAAAGCGTAATCCTGTGTAGTCATTTAAGCCATCAAGCCAAAAGACAACATCCCAGTTTCATAGAGATTTGGTCCAAATCTGAAAGTGCCAACCAACGCATTTTTTTTGTATATTCTGTTAGAGCTTGTCCTTCTGACTTAACTTATTACTATGCCACCAAAGCTGGACATTACAATACAACAATTTTTAACAAAAATGTATGAATATTCAGTTGGACCAAAATGGATGATTTCGTTTATGAAAACAAGTATTATAGTTACGAAAAATAAAACTATTGAGATTGACCACATTGATTAAGATTTCCTGGTTGACTATATGACGCAGACAAACCGATCCGAGCTATTCTTGGTTGACGCTGGCGACGACGCTTCTGTCATAAGAGAATGGCGACTTAAACTAAAAGGTATTCAGTGCAAAGGCCAAAGGAAACCAGTAAATATTTTATTGTTGAATGTTGGTATGGCGTCGTTGAATCGATGAATAATTAACAACAGATATAAACACTTAACGCATAATCTTGAATAGCATTGCTCATGACCGCTGACCGCTTTGAACGTCTGCACCATCGTCAACCAGGAATTACAAACTAAGAATATAAAGGTCTTTAAAATTTTGTTGAACCATTCGTTTTATTAGATTAGTTAGCGTATCAGCTGAGCTGAGCATTCGAGAATAAATAGCTCGTAAAGCCAGTTTACTTCGGAATCTTAGCCACATATTAACATTTTGTTTATGTGTTAGTTGGTAGGTTTAAGTTCTCACTTTATTGAGCGTCAACCACTTGAGTCGACGCTGGGGGCTCACGTTCTTATAATTCACACGTTCCATTGAATGCCATGTTCGAAGCATGGTAAATCTTTTTGGCTTGAGTGTAGGTTACCTACATTCATTTGAAGGTGTCAATAACTATTCTGCGTTGATGGACTCTGATGTCTGAGATATATCTAAAGTAAGTATTTATACGTAATTGGATGGAAGGACTGTTGTCATGTTTATTTTCTTTACTCATCCACGATACTACTGACTTCTGTTTTATCAAACAAAGCACATAGATTGATGTAAAGCACTGTTATCGACTGGGCTCGAGGCCATTCAAATCTTTGTCCCGAGTTACGTCATTTTAAATATACAATTACCAATCCAAAGCTTCATGCTTTGGACTGGGCAATCTCATATCAATCGACAATCTCTATTCTACACCATTGGCAATTTTGCACCGCTTGAGGCTGCTGGTGCTGTAGGGGGTAAGTAGCTAATTACGCTGCGCAGGCTGCGCTGCTGCGGTAGGGCTTTCAAAATTGATAATAAGATTTATACTATTTCATTCCGCTTAAATTTAAAATGTTCTCCTAAACACTTGTGTACAGTAGAAAGACTTCAATTCGAACATACATATTTTATGTATTAGGTTTGTAGAAAGATGAATTACTAAACTCCTAGCTACGAAAATACTGCCCAATAACCAATAGGTAACACTAATTCTTGGCGAGATGAAATAATATATAATATGTATGTCGTAAATATTATTCTCTATCATGTTCAGGTGGTACCCACCTACGCATGTTTGCGTTGCGTCAATTGATGCGTATTTAAACATACACATCTATAAATACATAACAATATTATTTACTTCTCGTTAATTTATTAAAATATGTGCCAAAATACACATTTGCGGCGAATTTTGTTTATATTCTAACAGAATAGTAAATGTTGGCTATTCTAATAGCTTTACAACACAGATATTTGTGTTGATCGTCGACAGCGATCTATATAAAACTCGTAAATTTCGTCAAGTAATAGAACGCTATTGCTTTTATAATCCGTCAAAATATTAGGTCCTTACATATGAAATTGGCGTTTTGTATGGGAGGAACAAAAAGTCGAATATTTTTTAATATAATATATTTAATTAATCAAAGTATGAACCATTATTTTCTATGCACTTTTGCCATCTCATAGGTAGTTCATTGATCCCTTTACTAAAAAAACCAGTCGGACGGGAATCAATAAAATCTTTGAAGGCGATTTGGACTGCCCCATCGGAGTTGAATTTTTTCCCTTGCAAGAAGTTATCCAAATTTCGAAAAAAATGGTAATCTGTTGGAGCAAGGTCCGGGGAGTACGGAGGATGTCTTAGACTTTCCAATTGAAGCTCTTCTAATTTAGTAGCCGTCTGTAGCGCAGTGTGTGGTCTAGCGTTGTCGTGAAGCAGCAGTGGCGTGGAGCGATTGACCAGCCTAGGTTGTTTAGCCGCTAGCTTTTCCATCATGGTTTGCAATTCCTGACAATAGACATCAGCCGTAATAGTCTGGCCAGATTTGAAAAAACTGTAATGAACAATACCGGCACTAGTCCACCAAACGCTTACAAGTAACTTTTTTGGGGTTAATTTTCGCTTGGGGCAGGATTTGGCTGGCTGGCCAGGATCTAACCATTGCGCTGAGCGCTTCCGATTATCGTAAAGAACCCATTTTTCATCACAGGTAATGATTCGGTTTAAAATACCTTCATTATTGTGCCGGTTTAGTAATGTAACGCAGCAGTCGACGCGCGTTTGCCGGTTTGTTTCAGTCAATTCGTGAGGTACCCACCTTTCAAGCTTTTTAATCTTCCCAATTTGCTTCAAGTGAATTAAAACAGTTTTATCACTAACATTACAGCCTGCAGCTAACTCGGACGTGGTTTGCGATGGATCCGCTTCCACAATAGCCTTCAACTCTTCATTATCAACTTGAGTCTCAGGCCGTCCACGGGGCTTGTTCTGCAGGTCGAAATTTCCAGAACGAAAACGTTGGAACCAAAAACGAACTGTGTTTTCTTTTGCAACACGACCGCCATACACATCATTCACCCTTCGAGTTGTTTCCGCAGCACTAGTGCCACGGCGGAACTCGTACTCGTAAATAATGCGATATTTAAGGTTTTCCATTTTGTAAAATGAGTGACGCAAACAGAAAAAAACAGAAGAAAAAAAACAAATGAATGACGATCATCGAAGCACAAATACATGAGTCTATAGCTGTACAAATTTGAATTTGGAATTCCTTACCAAAGAGGAGAAATTCGTGATTAAAGTGGCCAGTACGAAAAACGCCAATTTCATATGTAAGGACCTAATATATATATATGTATATATGTATTCAGTCTAGCGTTATCGTGCCCCAGAAGACCGAATTGTTTATTTCTGCTATAATTCAACGAAAAGAACAATTAATACATTTGAAATCACTTGCTTGAACGACTGGGTCGTGTCGTGTGGGTCTGGGTCTGTCTCCTCGAACGCTCGAGCGCTCCAAGGCGAAGAACCGTCTATTTAAAGCGCGGGTATCTTCTGCCTGAGCCTGGATTGGATAGCCTGAATTTAGGATTGTATGAGTTTCAACTTAAATATTACTCTAAACAGAAACCATGTTTCGGATAATGAGTAAAAATTTTTACATCGACTTCAAAAACTAAAAAGTTTATAATAACTTGAATATGTACCTATTTTGTAGTTGGCGCCAAAGAAATAAACAAGACATCAGGAACCAGCTTCAATAACAAATAATTCATATTAAAATAATTTTAAGCTTGTATTCGTCGTCGATTTTAGAAAAAAAACCCTATTTTAAGGTGTACATTAAATATAATTAAGAATTTGTTGCTGCTCTTTTTGTCCTTTACTCATGTCTTTGAAAAACATTACGATGGTACAACCACGATAGTTTCTACCGAATTTAGTAAATCCGCATATAGTAAATCTGTCTAGGAACGTAATCGTAAGGAAATTCAGAACTATATGAAGTCGTTTAAAAAATGCATATCCACACCCTGGAACCGCTTCCTGGTTGTAAACTTTCAAATTAAGTTCAGTCAAAATCTTCACCTGATTAGACTGCAAAGAAGTACTTTCGACTGAATCTACATTTGCCATACTTGTCAGGTTCATAATACTTCGGCGGTTCTTCGCGCTGGCGGGGACGGTGTTCCTGCTGCGTTGCTTCACGATGCTGATTACGTCGTTGTCGGTACCCGGGTCGCACCTGAAGTGCGAGCCGCGCTCGTATCCGCCGGCCGACGACCTGACCGTGTGGGGCCGCCGCTTGCGCCAAGCTTACGACATCTGGAGCGGCGCCGGCATGTCCGTACGCGGCGTGCGCACCTGCGGCGACTACATGTTCTCCGGACACACAGTCGCTCTCACACTACTCAACTTCTTCATCACTGAATGTGAGTGCCTTTACTCCTTATTTCACCTGACTTCGCCATTCTATTAACTTAAATTCTACCTGTCCTGTTACTGTACTCCCAAGTTCCCAGTCATTTTACTATTCTGCCCTGACAATCGTCGACCATAGCCCGAGAACGTGTTTTGAGAAAGCAACAAGAAAATTTCAATAGCGTAATGCGAGCTATCGTTTCGTGATTACTGATTACCACCTACTATTACCGTTCCTATGCATTACTCAATAGATTTGTAACAGATTTACAAATGTAAATGATAAGTTCGTTGCTCTCGACACTTACATATTGGAAAGAAATATGATTTCTTACTTACTGGGTAGCAGTGTTTAAGCCAATTTTACTTCCATAGCATGTAAATGTGCTGATTGCTGCATATACATTTACAAATAAATAAAGCCTGAAACATTTAGTAAAATTGATCTGCAATACAATTATGTAATGGAGGTACAGTCCCCAATCGGGCGGCTACCAATTTTAATAGGAAAACCCACGACAGATCCTATTTCGCCGTACCTCTTGTTTTAAGCTTGTGGTGTGATTAATCACTCTTAAGCTCAGAAAAAACTTATTGGCAGGTACAGGCCGACGGGTTTGAACCTAGGCCCATCAAATTGCAGGCGAGCGTTTTAACGTCTTAAGCTTGTATAGCGGGGTGATACTTTTCTGTTATATCACGAATTAAAAGTGTGTTTTCAATAATTTATCCTAGTAATAAACATGTTGCTTCTCACCTTCCATAATACCTATATAGGCCACATCATGAGTAAAAATCCATTTCTGAAAGGCTCCCGATTAACCTATTGTGGTAATCACTTATTTGTTTTATTGTGTATCTTACTTACTTACTACGCTGGCTCAGCGACCCGAAGTGGATCTTGGCCTTCGACATTAAAGTGCACCATTCCTTCCTTCTTTGTGCCAAATGAGACCAGTCGGGCACTCCCAGCTCTTTCAGGTCTTTGGCAACCTCATCTTTCCAGCGGTATCTTGGGCGACCCACTGGACGTCGTCCAGATGGTTGGCCAAGATACGCTCTTTTAGCAGCTCGATCAATCACCCATTCTCTCTACGTGCCCCAGCCAGCGAACTCGGGTAGCTTTTATTTCCCCAATGATATTCGGCTCGTACACCATTTATTGTGTATCGTAATGTTATATATAAATCCATCTTTTATAATATGATTGCACTAATCAATTCACATCCCAAGATAAGCTTGATAATCGCACTGATAAGGAATCGATTTCTGGAAGGTAATAAATATTCATAAATGTATGTATGGTTGATTAGTCCGTATGTTCGATAATCTATCGTTACCCGGCATTTGGATATTGACCGGCGACCTAATAAATTTAATTAAGCTCTTAGAATAACTATATTATTCTAGCTTTATGTTTACTTTGCATTGGGTCGATATTAGAGTGCCAAGTAAACGAACTGTTCGCCGGCGCGGCGGCTTCGTCTGCGAGAGGGTGATGCAGTAAATTTGTTATAGGTACTTTTCAATCAAATTTTGTTGATTGATGTACCTGAAGGTTATTATCACTTCTTTAGGACTTTGTGACAGAGCCGGAGGTGCATCGTCCCATAAGTGTGACTTATTCTATTGTAAGGACTTTATCTGGCAGTATTTATTTTAACCTTGACGTTGCCAAGGATCACGCAGATATGATGTACAGGTCGCGGCACGAAACTCTAGCGCTGAGCGAAACGTGGAGGGGATAGCTGCGCATGGGTACCATCGCGCACGCAATACAAATTAGTAATTTAATTGCTTAGTTAAAAACAGCAAAATAATGTTTTAATGTAAAGTCAAATAGTAAGTCTAGCGGTGAACAAAATGTGGAACTTAACTGCGTATGGGTACTGTCACGCACGCAAATATTACTTCATGTTACCTACAATATAATTTTTAACAAGTTTATGGGGAGTAGAAAAATAAATACACTATCGGATTTGTAAATTTTTATATTAAATACCAAATAATAAAAAAAATTATATTAAGTCCGAATTACATAAGAACCTACTGAAGTTTCTTCTCAGGATAGAAGAAACCTGCGAGTTCGGCAGGGTGTGGACATCAGACACCGCATTCTCCTTTCCGATATCTAGTCCGAATCAGACAATGGTCTTACACCTTCAATAGTATCCCAACAGGGCCTTTTGCTTACTGAGGGCCCCGGCTCAGGGCTGCTTCGGTCGTCGGCACTAACAGCGTCATCGTCATCAGACTCACCAAGGCTATCCTCTGAACTGTCACCATCAACGCGAATGATGAATTCTTCTGTAACCAAATCCACGACATGGTCACTCTTGACATATTGCTCTTCTATGTCCTTTACCTTTTGGCATAACTTTCCCCAATCCCAAGCACCCATCAGCAAAACTTTTTCTTGAATTAGTTCTATACATTTAGCAACACTCCACTTCACATTTTTACTGCCTACATATTGCTTTATGTCAGACCATGCCATTTCGATTGGATTTAGATCTGGGTGGTATGGTGGCAGTCTTAGCACTTGATGTCCTTGCTCTGCTAGTATCCTGTCAATTGAAAATGTTTTAAATCTATCTTTGTTAGCCCGTATTAAATTGTATAGTTGAGGTTTTAGTAGAGTTTCCTCATATTGTATGCCCTTTTCAGTAAGCCAACCCTGCATGTCAGCTTTTTTGGAATTAGAAGTGGGTGCAAGGTCCCATTGTTTATTATGGTATGATGCGTTGTCGACTACCACGACAGAATTAGGCGGTAAGTTCGGCAATAACTGTGTCCTCAGCCATTTTTCGTAGTTGTCGTAGTTCATATTGTCGTGGTAGTCGCCTGATTTCGCACCAGCTTTAAAAGTTAACAGTGCGTTCGGTATGAACCCAGCCTCTGATCCTGCGTGGACAATGACCACCCGCTGTCCTTTGGAGATAGGTTTTTTGAGACCTTTTGTAGTACCATCGGTCCAGGCTTTTGGAGCAGAGTGCGATGAATCTACGTAAGATTCATCTGTATATACGATGGGCCTTCCCTCTTGGCGATATTGTTTTATTTTGCGTAAGTATTCGATACGTAGTAAACGTATATTTGAACTTTCAATCAGTACTTTTCGATTGTTTTCAGTATTTTTCCACCGAAACCCTAAACTCTTAATTATTCGTCGAAGACTTCGTTCTGAGCCTTTGAAATTTATATCTTCCTCTAGCTTCTTTCTCAACTTTCCGACGGTGGGAAGTTCATTATTTGTCCTATGAAAGTTATGTATGCACCTCTTTATTAATCCTTGATCAAAGTTATCAATATCTGTGACCGGTTTTGATCTGGAGCGTTTTTTGCCTGGTGTTCTAAATACTGATAATAAGTCGGAATTATTGGCTTCAGTGGAGATTTTCCTTACCGTTGCTATGGACGTCTTTGTAGATTCAGCTGTCCTTTTCTGAATTTTCTGTAAGTCACTAATTATACTATTTAATTTTATATTTCCCGCCTGAATAACTTCTGCAGTTTGTTTTATTTCACTTATATCTACAGTGCTGCGGTCAGAATCGAGTAAAATACTCGCAGCTTCGCCAATTTCACTTTGAATTTGTTTCAGGGAATTAATGAAATCATTCGATTCCCTTTTCAGAAAACAATGCACGTCAAACACCATTTTCCGTGCCTGTCTTTTCAAAACAGTATTCCTTCTCGGCCTCGGCATTTTCACTGTTTAAAAACTGTTCAAACTTAATCAAACAGTGAATAAACTAACAAACACAACAAACAAATCAACAAAACAAACTTAACAAAAAACAACAACAAAAATTAACGATGACAACAAAACAATTCAGAACGCGACTGTACACTGGAAGTGCGCGGAGCGTCGTATCGGCACGGGGGACGGAGTACGACTGGAGAGCCAATCGGCGCAACGCACGCTCGCCCTTCACCCCTGTACCCCGCCAAGACACCTTATTTTTTACTTCTGCGCAATAACGGTCAGCGCTAGAGTTTCGTGCCGCGACCTATAAACGTACATTGGCCACAACAAGTACCGATTGTACGCGGAAGTTACGAAAACAAAGACGCATTCAATGTTTATGTCATTTTATCTTCACGTCAATGATAACCTCTATCTACGTATGAGCTGGGTCCATAGTAGGTGATCCATATGTATTTTAGGTTACCTACATTTCCTTTATGATGATTAGGAAGTTGATTACGAAGTTACCCACTATTTGTTTTGATGTGGAACTAAAAATGCACATTGTCGGAGAACAATGAAAATGTATGCGGGTTTATGACCCGCATCGATGACTCAGTTGCCGGCAGTCGTCCAGGTCGCTGTAACTTATGGCAATACATGTGCTCAAACACCTATTTACATAAACAAGCAGATAGGTATCTACTTAGTCATTTTGCGGAAAGAAATTTTAAAAGTTATTTATTTTTATCGTATAACAATCAAGTGATTCTAGAATTTGTAGCGTATTGGTCTTAATTTATTCAATCATATCTTGCATCAATGCATTGCCATCTAGGACTCTTCCCCCTAGTGAGTCGACCTCTAATATGGAGGCATATTAGAGGTCGACTCACTAAACCTTGACGCTTAAGTGTTACTAAGAAATAAAGTAAAGTACCTATCTACAATCCCCTACAATGTGGAATTTGGTAGTGTCCATATAGGGCATCATTTAATGTAATAGATATTTCATTTTGTTGCGTTGCAGTTGGGATTTTCGGGAGCTTTTATAAGAAGATATTTTGAAGTTGAGGAAGTTGTTTCTTCATATAAAATAGATGGCGAACTAGTATTTACATAGCTATCGACTGCAATATTTCTGCTGTCCTATATTTTCTTCCTTATTCGATCTCAACTAAATATTGGAATGAACATTTACAAGTTTTTGTACACACTGAATCCAAAAATACTGAAGTTAAATAAATAAACATGTATTTATTTGTTCTGTACCAATGGGAATTCGGGTCGTTTGTCACTATAGATGATATTAACTTTTTTTTATTGGTGGCAAACAAGCATACGGCCCGCCTGATGGTAAGCGGTTATTGTGGCCTATGGACGCTTGTAACACCAAGGGTATGACTTGCGCGTGGCCGACCCTTTTAACTTATATACATACGTATCATTATACGCCAAGTCTCTTTTTGGGGTAGCAGAGAGTATTCAGCGGAATTTCACTCTTGACTTGCTAAACTCTTTTGCTTCCTCTAGATCGATCACATGCCCTTCGGTTCCGAGTACTCTTTACCTTTGAGATGATATGTCATGTTGCAGACACGTCCCGGAACCTGTACCTGTTGCACATCCTGACGTGGGTGATGAACATGTTCGGGATATTCTTCATCCTGGCGGCGCACGAGCACTACTCCATCGACGTGTTCATCGCCTTCTACATCACCTCGAGGCTGTTCCTCTATTACCACACGCTCTCCAACAACCAGGCACTCATGCAGAATGACTCCTCAAGGTACCTATTTCATTTGTTACAGGCTACCAAAATTTATTTTTATACTTTTATGTAAAACTAGGCAAGCGATTGTCTGCCCATGCAACAGATCTAGTTCCACCCAGAACTTTTAGTCGTAACCACCGCGTGGCACGGCACTCAATTGTGCTCAATTAATTTGCCAGCAATTTCACTAGCTACATCGCCTTTAATCAGGAACTTTATTAATTTATTATACCCAAAAACTACGTGGTCAACGTGTGTGTGTTAGAAGACACATTATGAACAAAGGGCTTGACTTATAGTTATTGATAAAATTCCTTAATTTATAATTGAAATTTCATTTTTCTTTTAATATTCTGAGATACCTTAGTTTACACTCAAATTTTAGTAGGTAAATACCCCTCATTAATAATCATCTTTTAAAAAAGGCATCATTTCCCCAAAATTTTATTAGATATTAAAAAACTTCTTCAAGCTTCGACAATATTAAATAAGAATAATATGGATAAACATAAATGTGAGCTCGGTATGCTAATTAGTGCAAAGACAACGCACGCGGTTACAACGAGAAGGTCTTGCCAAAAAACTAGGTATTTATTTTGCCAATATATGCCATCCTGTTTGACATGTTTACTCTAAATAGGTTTGTCACAGTGCGCAGTGTCGCAATAAAATAGGTTATTCAGATAAAGTTGGAAATGGTTATTTACCAATTTTCTTTACACCTCTTTCGAGGCAGCCGGTAGGCAATTGTATTAGCTAGAAGGCTAGACTATACAATAATGTTTGTTATATGTTGTTTTGTCGGTGAGTAAAGATTCCAGAGCTCTTTGCGAATATGCTGTACTGGCAATAATATACTGCTACTGCTGGTAACACAGTCAATCCTTTAGCGACGCTCTCTAGTATCTATATTAGCGAACGTCTATAGTCTATCTACGGTGACCGTTTAACATCAGGCGGCCGTACGTTTTACTTGCGCTACGATTACAGTGATGGAAATACACGAATTATAACTTTAACGTAAATGTGCATTATAAAACTCGTAGGACAAGAATATGGTTCCCGTTGCTGTCGTTCTTCGAGTCTGAAGTGGACGGCATCGTGCCGAACGAGTACGAGGGCCCGGTGGCGATCGTGGGCAACCTGCGGCGCTGGGGCTCGCAGCTGGCGCTGGAGCTGCGGCACTCGGCCATGGGCCGCCTGGCGGGGAACACGCTGCACGAGGGCGAGTACTCCGTCGTGCGCCTCGTCGACGGCATCAAGCGCAACCTCAGCCTCGTCGAGGAGTACAAGACCCTCACGCTCGACAAGAACATACAGGTACTTATATAATCACTGACCTGACCTAACCTAATAACACATGGAACTCGGGTCTATGCTTAAAAGCTGAAACAATCCAAAATGCGAATGCGGCAGTACTGATTTGTCGACAATCCCGGTGGACATCCCCAATGGCTCTACTCTCTTGAGCCAATTAATCTAAACTAATTAGTTTTTTCATCCCATTGAAATAATCCCTGCACCTAGCGACGTTCATAACCGGGTGCATCACTAACACTATGCATTCCGGGAATGATATTCACCACGTGTATCCCTGCCAAATATTATAATTCTCGAGCGGGTCGCGTTTTGGATTTAAGAGATACTAACAATACCGGCAGGCCTGCTTGCTGGAGGAGCGCGAGGAGCGCCTGCGGCCGCGGCCCGAGCTGCCGCCCGAGCTGCGCGATCTAGCGCACGCGCCCTCGCCGCGCACCAAAAAGACTATATGAACGTACTGAACGATACTACTATAGAGGCTGTTTATAGAAGTTTAATTGTAGCTTCGATTTATATACAATGATATTCATTAGATACCTGAAAGTTTTCCATTATAGATTTTATATCATGTTATATTCCATATTTATTTTACTATGCTAAGTTAAACTGTAGTTTAAATTGTTAAGAAAATTTATTTGCTCAATGTATTAATTTTGAATAAATAATTTTATTCGCTTTGTTGTCGTTTGTTTTTATCGGAGTACGATGAAGCAAGCAATTGTTTTGGCACCCTACTGTTAAATGAAGGCGATTGTGGATGCGACGTAGCGTTCACCGAGTTCTAAACAGACATGACAGTAGCCTGAAATAGAAAGGTTATAGGTAACATCTTTTATAGTAGCCCACGATGCTAACTGGGGATTTACTCGAGCGTCATGGGGACCTATTGGATTTTGAAGATTAGATAGAAAGAAAATAAGATTATATGATGTATACCTCTAAGCCGATGGGAGGACCGTCTACATGCGAGTTTTTAAAAAAAATAAAGAAACTGTCACATGGACATACTCGAGCGCGTCAGATTTTTCAGAGGGGGTTAAAAAAGCTCCTATTCAAAAACTGACGACTCGGACGAGACGCAAGCTCGTGGTGGATTTTGGAAAATGCACAACAAAATACATTGTTTTGATTTTTATACTGAAGGCTCAGCTATATCTAGCTGAGCCTTCTGTATAAAAATCTGACGCGCTCGTGTAGGCAAAACAATTTAATTTGTGGGTTCTGAGAGCCTTGTGCTGACTCACAATCAGAAGACTACAGGGAGGTTATCTTTTAAACTGATGGTTTGAAAGATAAAAAAGCTACCCTAGACGGGCGGCCCTATATGGAGGGCTCATATACGGTGGAGGTGGAGGACTCATTAAGGTGCATTGGAACATTGTCAAAGGGTAAGAAGCGATAAGTTAAATAAAAATAAAGTGTTGTCGTATTTTATATAATTCGTATGAAAATTAGTTTTAAAAAATGTCTTCAATTAATAAATAATATGACGATGAAATTATTTTTGATGAAAATGGGAATTTATTACAACCAAAATGTTCATGTAGTGTCAAGAATGCTCATTTATACTTTAGCCTCCATACGGTATACCGCGAGGCGAGAGACAGAACCATGTACTCAGTAATAAAGAATTAGTAATAGCATAAAAGATCATTCTTAAAAAGGTTATAATAACTTAAATAAAAATATATTGTAAATATTAATACTAAAACATATTTCATTTAAAAAATAAGATATAAGACGCCAATAAAATGTAAAAAGTTATTAATAATACTTTAAAATAATACAAGCCATGAGGGATAAAATTGTTAAATAGAAATCTTACTCTGTAACTTCATACAATATTTGATTATTACAATAAGTCTAAGTGATTCACGATAATTAGGCCACTTGATAATAGAAAACATAACTATACATGACGCCACAAAACATAAGTTCTCAACAAAATACTTCTTTGCATTATATACAATGACTAATCGTGCCAAAGAAGTGCACTGGCGTTATCCATAACAGAACTTAATGCGAAGTGCTTGCTTAGTGCTAATGGGGCTTATTTGAGCTGAGAAGCAAGTGAGAAACAGTCATTTACTCAGCAGCAGTTTGTTCGCTCTGAATAAGCAACTCTGATGGGTCCTTTTTGCTTTCAACAATGGTTTCATCAATTTTATCCTTCTCCTGGGATGTCTCACGGGAACTGACTGTGCCATTCTCATTGACTGGTTCCTCTTTCTCAGGTGTGTTTTCTTTAGATGATTTTTTAGATTCCAAGTCTTTCTCAGGGGATGCTACTTTCTCTGGTGTGGCTTCTTTGTCTACAGATTTTTGTCTTTCAGGCGTTGCTTCTTTTGAGTCTCCTTTAGCCAGGACATCAGATTCCTTGGCCTTTCCATCTACAGGCGTGGCTTCTCTCAATGGTGTTCCCTCTTTTACTGGAGATTCTTCTTTAATAGGAGTACTTTCTTTTGCAGCAGTTTCTCCATTAGCTGCTGGATTATCATCTGTCGATGTTACTTGTGTGTCTTCATTAGATTTTTTGTTTTCTTCTGTAACATCTCCATTTACAGCTTTTTCCTGAAATTTTACACAAAATTATAACATTTAAAAGGATTAAGTTAATAAACTGTTATCATCTAGTATTCTAAAAAGTGCCTTTGTTGGTCAAACACAATACAACAATCATACACAATCACAATTTCAACTTTAGTAGATAAAGCAAACAAGCAATCATTACTTATCCTGTGGAAACAAACATCTCAGGCATTTCATACTTAGCTAGTGTGGTGTGGCTAACAATTAAGATAAAATATGGCATGTGATAAATTTGTTTCTAGAAACAAATAACTGAGATAAAAACTAAAGACATAATGTATGTACCTTCTCTGGTTCAGCCGGGAGTGGCTCTTCTGGAGGCACTTCTAGTTTCAGGAACTGTTCCAATGTGTCTACTTCATTGGCAAGGTCAAATTGATCATAGTCCTGAAATTATGTTAAACAATTATAATTATAAAACAACACTGCTATGTAATCCTGACTATTACACTAGTTGCTACAGTTTCAATATCTCAGGATCAGGACAAAAAAAAACCACCACTATGATGGCAAACAAGAATAAGGCCCACCTGATGTTAAGCAGTTACCATAGAGCCTATGGATGCTTGCAACAACTGTTGCTGCTAAAAAAACTTCACACCCTTCTTGAAGAACCCCATGCTGTATATTTATTTGTGTTTGCCTTAAATTTGAGTTTTTGTTATATATGATGGTTTGATGTGAATACACATCATCAAAATAAATATACCTATTACCAACAAAAACAATAGATTTTGTTTTCTGTCAGTTGTATGATAGCCAAGTTTGTTTAGGTTGGAATCAAATAGCAATGTGTATGCTTGTCCTGTTATTATTGTAAAATTACTATTAATAAATTTAAATAGCCTTATGGATTTCTGCCCTACATTATTTACATTATGAAGAGAAAGAATAATATCAGGAAAAAGTAATATCATTAAATGCAAACAAAGACCCTGGTGACTCACAAACTAATCAAGCTACCACACCCTTAAAATGGAGGCACATTAGTGTATAGTACAGATGCAGTGATAAATCTTTAATTATGTTCTATTAAAATGTTCAAGAGCACATGCATCCATTGACTGTAAACTACTGGCTGGCCACTGGATAACACAGCCTTATGAAAAACATATTATAATGTTACTCAGGGATAGCATGGTTTTTATTACTAAAATAATTTACAATATTGGTTATGTAGTTCTGGAGATCAGCCCATACACACAGACAAATATTTCCTCTTTAAAACATTAGTATTGATAGTTCTCGAATAGATAATTGTCATCTATGAATTAGTGATTAAGCAACATACAAATATTTTCATGGACTGAGTTTTGTTTTCCAGATTTGAGTAAGAAGAATGTGTGGAATGTTAACAAACAAACACCACCATTTTAGCAAACAATTAGCAACGCAATGCCAACATCATAAAACAATGCTGTTTACCAAATACATTTCAAGGTGGTGACAGGCAGTTTCCTGAATAATTGTATATAGTGAAGTATCTTGCCAAAATAACAATAAAAGGCTAAATAATCACATCATAACTCATTAATACAATTTCCTTTTAAAATACATATTGAAATGTTTCTATACCTTAAACCGCTAGGTCACCAGGTCTTAATTGCCAGATATTGATGTTAGTGTCGACAATAGTACTTGTAAGACTTACCCCACAGTACTCGTCGTCGTTGAACATCTGCGGAGGAAGCGGCGACCGAGGGTTCGGGTCACTGACGGTGCCTCCGTTCGACTTAGAATTGCTTTGCATGTACTCCTTGTCAGACTCTTTCCCTGGCTCCGTGATGTCAATCAATTCATACTTTATGCTTTTAGAATCTAATATCATTAATACACGTTGCTGTCTTTTCTTCACCTGGAATCAATAATATTCACGTAATCGAAAACAATCATTGCATGAATCAGTCGGATGAAAGTCGAGAAAGGCACCCGGTTGCCCAGGAATTTTCTAATATTAAACTTACCTCCTTGTTTCCAGAAATACCACTAATGTATATTTTGACAACCATCTTTATATAAATTGCTTTCGTTACTAGAATTACAATAGTTATCAGTCGAAAATTAATTAAACCAAAAAAATAGGCTTGGCCATTAGTCAATCTGTTTTAATAATAATAATTACAGGACTGGTTGACAGTTTGAGTCCAGTATTGCCATAGTATATTATAAATTCTTACCATTTCATGCGACTATCGTAAAAATACCGAAAGTATATATATAAGCATAAATATAAGTAACAAATTTCTATAGAAATTTAAATTATATCTTCATGTACGTAAGTGCTAAACTTATTTAAGATATTACTGTAATGATGTTAATATGGTTGTAAATAGAATATGGTTATATGTGATCGGCATAAAAGTGTAGTGTCAAAAGCACAGCAATACCAAACGACGTTTCGTTCCATGCAACATGCCATTTTTAATTGTATTAGCTGAGATCAATTTTGTTTCTCGACCTTATTTTGTGAACATCCATACATCTGTTTAAAACGAATAAAAGTTTTTGGCGGGAATCCGGTGGAGCGGTTGAGCTTTTTTCCAGTGTCTCGGAAATTGTTTTATAGTGATCTTTAATGTGTATTTTTGGTGTCGTCATGAGTCATGTGCAGTAACGTTTCATTTAGTGACAGATTTATAGGAATACATTGGAAATAATGCTATAATACGACTTTTGGGTTAAGTGATTTATCATTTTGGTCTATAGGTTACCTCTGATACTTAAAAATTCTCTAATACTCGACACTGAAAAATAGTCCCTGAAGGGATTGATTGCCATACTTAGGAAGAAGAAGAAGAAACGAATAAACTTTTCAATTCCAAAGAAAAATCTGTGAACACTAAAAGAAAGGATGCGGCACGTCCTAAACCACGAACTAAACACTTTTTCATACCCCCGAAAGAAAACCCCGGGATATTTTATTTTGGCAGGAATCAGGCGGAGTGGTTGAGATATTTTCTATAGTCTCGTAAATTGTAAACTGATCTTTAATATGTATTTTTGGTTTCGTTATGAGCAGTAAAGTTTCATTTAGTGACTGATTTATAGGAACATTGGAAATAATGCTGTAATTCAGCACCTCTGCATGTTACGATCTGCTACTGCCGTGAATTATCTCCAGAAACTTCAGTAAGCATTAGAATGCTAGATGTCTAGCATTTTAATGCAAACACGAAAAATGTAGAACCTTGAAAAATCTCTAACACGATTGCCATAGTTAGGGAGAAATAGAAAAAAACCCCGCGTACTTAGTAGGGAGGATTAGAAAAAATTCAAAACGGAATGCTTGAAGGGTAGCTATAGCCCCCTACTTCTCAACCCATACGTCCCATAAGTCCTGCAACACATCGGTAATTATTTGTAGGGGCAGTGATATTATGTAAGGGGCGTAGGGGCCATGCTTACTTTTTTTTGTTAAGTTCAGTTAATTATAAGCATCAGTCTTCTTTACAAGGATTTTGGGTGGCAACTTTGATTATATTCTTGACAAATATATAATCAAAGAAAACCCCAAGACTGATTTGTGTTCAACGTGATATACCTATATTCATTATTTATCTATATAGCGTTACGTCTAAATATGAAACAGGATTCATATTTGGGGATTATAATTAAATCAAACAAAGGAATTTTATAAATACACATTTTAATACATTGAATTATATATATAATACATACAGGCGTATTGTCCTGTAAATATGAGAAAACCTTAATGCACTATCGCAGCAAAAATGGCAATGCATCGCGAGCGTGTGCGGAATGTACCATCATATCATATCTACACAGTCTTCACAAGAACTTCATACCTTTATCGTCTACTTTCTACTTCATGAGTCTGCATTAAATTTACAAGAGTAAATACCTACCACAAGTCGATTGCACATTAATAAAATTACGATCATCATTTCTACAATACATAAAAACGGATTTACCATCATCATTTATAATCATACAATATTTTAGTAATAAGGTAACTACGTAACACTAAAATAAATGTTTTCCCAAATTAGGTATGTATTTATAAATTTATCTACCTAGTCAATTAAAGTTCCGACTGCCAGCAATCGTCACCAATTAAATACTCGGCTTAAACAAACGTTTTGTCTAATCTCAAAGATTTAGGAGCAAATACTAAATGACGAGCATGCGTCTGTTTATCATAGAGTAGTCAAATGCAATGTAAATACAATTATATTACTTCGACATTCAACTCATTTTTAACCGACTTTAAAAAACTCCTGTTTTAGAGGTTCTATGTTCGTCTGTGTGTATTTTTTATGTCATTGACTCACAAGCATACGGACCGCCTGGTGGTAAACCTGCATACCAAGGATATCATTAGCGTGTTGCCGCTGCAAAATCTCTTTCCATCCTTCTAGCTAGCTAGAGGAACCCCATGGGATAGGTACTGCCTTGGGGAACCATAGTAGGGAGATCATTTCACAATTGGAACATACGAGGATGGAAGCGCTCCTTTGGAACTGCACAATGAAAGTAAAACGCCGAAATTTATTCAATCTATTTCTAACCCGCACAAGAATGAATGTCAAGAGTGTCAACACTGAACTATGACTATTTTTGGAGTGACTGATTGCAGTACTGTGTGTGTCTGTGTGACGAGCGCGTAGTTTCTCAGCGCACGTGACTCATTGCTACTTCCTGTATTTTGTCTTGAAATAATGCTTTATGAGTATCGTTTAAAAACTATGATACATTTAATACGTTTATATTCAATTGCATTATTTATCGAGCCGTAACAGTTCATCTGTCATTTCATTCGTTGTTCAATCAATACACCACAGAACACAATACAAATAAATTACCCTCAGCGGTTTCGATCAAAACAATGATGTAAAACCCATTTATCTTAATGTTGTATCACTACATGTCAATACGTTACGAGAGGAGAACGTGGAAACTGACCCACTACAGTTAATTTTAACAATATCATAATGAATATGTATGTAATATATATTTGAACTTGACTAGTGGAAATATAGTTATGTACAGCGGGAGGTGAAACATGTATGTTTTATCAGTTAGTACCATAAGGCATGCGGATGTGTGATTGTACGTGCGGAGATGTTATTGGCATACGTCCAGACCTCTAGCGGTTGCTGGGGAGACGGCACGTTTCCCAGCGACATCTCCTATCATATCATGTTTATGTACCTATATTTAGGATATCGTTAACTTTTAATAGAATGTTGCGCATTTTACTGTACATCATTTCAACTGTCCAGATTTAACGGAGGTGTTAAATGTATAAATTTGTCAGTACTGCTGTTTGATCACAAACTCGATGAAATTTTGTAAACATATAGCTGGAAGTGCGAACGTGCGAAAGTATACCTAACGCGGGTAAAATGTTTTGGTGTTTGGTATCTAATGTCTTCCTTTGAGATATTTTGTAATATAAGTAGCGATTCAAATTTGAATAGATTTTTGGAATGAAATAATTCACAGTTAAAAAGTTTTGTCTAACCTAACGCTCGTGGTATAAAAATAATGTAGGTAAAATAAAATATAAAAATATCAAAAATATACAAATAAATGAAAATGGCGGATGAGTCGCCAATAAATGAAGGAAACAACATAAACAGCGCAGCCGAATAGGACAGAACAGGATTGTCACCTTTGTTTGATGTGAGGTTGTGTCGAGCGAATGTTTTTTGCCCTGGCGCTAAATTTATCTTTTGTCAAATAAAGAAAAGCGCAACAGAATTCAGGTATAAAATTTCACTATATTTATACACCGTATTCCGAATATTCACCGTAATACTATTATAATCCTACAAAGTAATTTCACTCATAATTTTAAAACTTAGCCTAATACTTTTGTGCTATTAACCTAGGTCGTGAGATAAATGATTAAATTTAATTTTATATTAAGTAATTAAATTAAATTTAAATTTATCTCGTATATGAAGTCCAGGAATAAATACATGTAATTAAAATGATTATAATCTCAAGTTGTATACCGTGTTATAGCCACTTGTAGCATTCACGGCTTTATACAGAACGACCGCGCTCTAACATCAACATCTCCAAATAAATGGAATGCACCAGAAACAAAAGCATCTCATCAGTGTATTAGCGGCAGATCTGGCGCATCTATACTAATTACGGCTATAGTCACCAACTAATACACAATAAACAGCCTTCACTGGAATCGGCTGCAAAAAGTAATGTCTTCTAATTCGGCATAAGTGTCATGAACGAATAAGACCAGCTATTTGCTGCATTTATCACCTTATTGTCGATAGCGAAAAGATCCTATAGGCAATTCACCAGTAAAAAATCCTAAGCCATCTGCATTAGTGTTGTTGCGATAGCGATAGTCTATCGATAGTATCGTGATACTATCGTGACCTAGAACATCAGTTACTTTATCGATAGTCCTATCGAAACTACCGACTTTTGACGATACTATCGATTAATAAAAATAAGTAATACCATTGATAAAGTTCAACAGTATCGATACTATCGCTGAATGAGTTTCAATAGTATTGATATTATTGCCCTATCGATAGTCGAACAAATTACTATAGTCTCACTTGCTCACAAAGTGCAATGTAGCCGGTGATAATACGGTTCATCTATCACATCATTCATAATATTTTACGTATGCAGTTAATTAATAAAATTTCTTTACTAGATTGTCCCTGTGTTACCGACCAGGTGTCATTTTATTCCCAGTCGATAGTATCGAACCGCGACGATATATCGTAGATCGTATCGACAATTTTGACGCGATACTATCGATAGTATCGATTGAGTCAATCTACAAAGGTAAATTAGTATGGCCTTATTTTCACTATCGATACTATCTATACTATGGATAGTATCGTATTTCGATAGCATCGATTGCGTCGATCGTGTCGATTGCGTCGATAGTATCGATTGAGTCGATAGTATCTACAAAGGGCAATAGTAAGGGCTTATTTTCAATATCGATACTATTGCAGGATTTCGATATGATTATTTTTCAAGGTCAACTATCGATAGCGAAACTATCGCTATTGCAACAGCATTACTCTGAATCCAATCAGATAAAACAGAGATAACTACCTAACTTCTAGTAGAGACCATTTGAATTATTTAATTATTATAGCTAGTGTTGTATTTTGAAAATTTTTTAACAGCCAGCATTAGCACTTCCCATACCTTTGCTCTATGCATACATTAATTTATAAATTGATTATTCTTTAACAGAATGTGGTAGGTACATGCGCAGAAGAGCGCAGTATACATACAGCATCGTTACTCAGAATATACTAACAAAACATTTAGAGTTATGTCCTAAAACATATCTAACACGTACGAGTGAACTAATTGCACGGCTCGCATACTGGTGACGGTGAGCGATTACTAGGCCACGGCAGAATACTGAGACTGAAGGCCCACGTAACTATCTGAGGCGTCGTTTAAAATTTCGCATATAAAATCGGAGGCCACTCAAAACTAATGTGGCATCAGATTTAACTGGCGATTCAGTATTCGGCCACAAGACGTCACTCGCACGTAGCCTAGGCTGTAAGATCTTAGCAAATCCCGCTTCAGGAACCACATTTTGAGGTCTTAATTTTGAAATTAGGGAGTTTCTACTGTAGATAAATTCCTATTAATTCGAGCTGGTAAGTATCCGGACGGATATATAGTGCGTGGAGCATTATCCAGTAAGGGAAGGCGGGCCGGAGGTGGTTTGAGAGGCAGTCGTGCTCAAACTGGTGTTCCAAAGTCAGGGTCTCCGTCACCGAGGTGCAGCGCGGGCAGGAACTTGCCGGGCTGCGAGGTGCCGTTGGTGATCGCGGCGCCACTCGCCCCCACACCCGCACCCACATTCGCCCCCACACCCGCCCCCACACTCGCCCCCACGTTCACCCCCACGTTCGCCCTTACAATCCCCCCCGCGCTCGACCCTACGCTCGCCCCCAATGTCCCCGGTGTAACTCGCCGCGCCGACCCTATCCTGTACAAAAAGATAGAATTACATTAGTGGACATTTTGGTTATACTCTTTAAAATTAGTTTTGCTTTTAGGAAGGTAATGAATGATGTTAGAAATAATAAATAATATGATTGAGAGGAATATAAATAGATTATATATAAAAAAATATTTTATATAAATCACAATCTACTTTCATAAATTAGTTACACATTTTTTTACTTTCCAATCGTTTTACTTAATTTCACTAAACCTTTAACATAATATAGTTTACGCATTTCAAAACACTAATAACACAGCGACAATAGTTACCGAAATCCTTTCGTCTCTCTTCTGAGCATCTTGGGCTCGGCAATGCCGTTGGTGAGTGCAGCAGTGGGCGTGGGCTTGGCCTCGAGGTCCACGAGTGGGGCCAGCGGCGGCTCGGGCTCCAGGGGGCATTGCGCCGCCTCCACCGGGGGAGTGGACGCTGCTTCCACTGCTAACATACATGCAGACAGCCAATTAATTTTAATTCACCAATCTTAATATACCAATGGTATGTATATTTCTAGTGGTACCTCCTTCGGGTTGGTTGTTGTCTTCGCAAGGGCCCTCGGTTTGCGGGTCGTCGGACGACGGCACGTCAACATCTATAGCTCGGTAGGCACCCTTTGTACGCCAGTCCTATGTAAGCAATAACTATACTATGATAAAACTGTAATAGAGTAGTAGTAGGAGGTATGGTTTTGTGTTCAAAAACTTGATTAGATCTCAAAACTGCTATGACATTTCATCTCGCTGCGAAAAGTTGAGCCAAAGAATTATTTCTTGGGCAAAATGCTTTAACAACCAAGTGCAAACAAAACTTATATTTCAAGTACCTACACTATACTATGCATTCCTAATATGTTTCCTAAAAGCATGTGAAAGTATAAACGACACAATAACAAAAAACGAATAAAACAAATTAACGTATATCTGTGTTTTCCGGGTAATCACCGAAACAGCTTGATTTGAACGGAACTTTCACTGGCAGACAGCTAATGTTACACAGCGAAACTTTGGCTACATTTATTTTGGAATAATAAGTAGGGTCCCGTGCAAAATATGAAAACCCATGATATCACGCACACGAGTACGAAGTCGCGGGCGCAGTTAGTTCTAATTGAAACTAGATGGCACGAAAATTGAGCTATAATGTTTTCCTAAATCCAAATCCAATCTGTTTAAAAAACAGTTGTCAAGACCTCATACATTTAATAATAGGACTCCATACATGTGATGTGATGTCATACCATACATTCGTTAACTATTTTGAGAAGTGTTTAACCTGTGGTTTGCGTTTCTTCTTGAGCGCGTGCGGCCGAGCGTGTACGGGCGTGGACCGCGGGGACTCGCCCGACGAGTACTGCCGGTGGCCCGCCCACTGACACACACATTACGCTTAACCAATACCGTTCTTACTTATACATACGTCAATGCGATTTTTTTTTTACACTATCACACAGCACCGTTTGGCCCCAAACTAAGCAAAGCTTGTACTATAGAAACCAGCAACTGATAGAATACTTATATACTTTGTTTTGGAAATACATACTTATAATACATACCAAACACCCAGACGCAAGGCAAATACAAATGTTTATCACATAAATGTTTGCCCCGGCGGGAAACGAACCCGCAACCTCTAGCGTAGCAGTCAGGTATACTAACCATTAGACCAGCGGTCTTAATTTGCATAGATAAAAATAAATATGGTTTGAGAGGAGTCGCTTGAATAGCAACATTTTTTATACACTAAAGTGGCATACAAGCATACGGCCCGCCTGATGGTAACTGGTTACCGTATGATACCTATGAACGCTAGCAACACCAGGGATAGTATAGTCCCCAGTTGGGCTGCTCCAATGTTTTAATAGGAAGTCTCATTACTCCCACTCAACTTCTAGGGTTCAGTGTCCATAGGCTACGCTCACTGCTTACATCACATGAGCTATATATGCATGTTTACCACTTAGTGGTAAAAGATCAAGGAACTCGCGGTAGTAATTAGTATAATAGTAACAATACAAAAATTGTGCTCGAGCGACAGAGAAGCATATGACTAGCATAAAGTGCAGTCACTTGCCAAAAGTAACTGTAGCGACCTCTTCACTAACCAAACCAAAGTTAGAATCATGATATACAACAGATGGCGCTTTTCATGATTTGTATAAACACCATACATGCGTCACAATCCTACATCGCAATAGATTATTTTCTACGAAACTAAATATATATCTCTCTCGTCTCCGACTAGAACAGTTTGAGCCTTGGTCCCCAGGGACAATACCCGTCTGGCCGGAAGATATTCCCTTTTTGGCAGTTAAGCATGATTATCTCGCTCTACATAACCTTATCCGGTTAAGCCACTGACCTAATAATACATGGATTTCGGGTCTGCGGTCAAGTGTCCGGCGCCGGTAGCATGTCAATTTTTTGGACTACGTAATCGAAAACGTAACTCGCGAAATGTCAAAATTTACATACTAATTTTTAGTTCCACTTTTCACCGCCGCAGCGCTGATCATTTTTCAATACAAAAATTGTCGAGGGCGATACGTTGTCGCAATTTATTTATGACCAATATTTTCGTGGACTTAGACTAGAGTCAACCTCCATGTATTATCGGGTCAATGGGTTAATCAGTACAAATTCCCTGAACAAACTGAGACAAGAGTTTATCAAAGCTATCAAAGTGCTCCACGAGGATAGGCTGCGCTAGTAATGCTGCTTACACAGTGAGTCCTCATCAACAACAGGGTTGGCAACGCGTTAGTGATACCCCTGGTATTGCTAGCGTTTATAGGCTACGGTGACTGCTTACCATCAAGTGGGCCGTACGATTGTGTGCCAACTTAGTGGTGTAAAAAATGGTACGGAGGAAAGCA
Source organism: Falcaria lacertinaria (assembly GCA_951449985.1). Lineage (NCBI taxonomy): Eukaryota > Metazoa > Arthropoda > Insecta > Lepidoptera > Drepanidae > Falcaria > Falcaria lacertinaria. The sequence goes on along the minus strand of OX602113.1, from coordinate 3,700,089 downwards.
ATGTGTGGTCACCTCGAGGCCGGCCTGTATCTTGATGGAGTGGTCGTCCATGTCGAGGATGGAGATGTTGTTATTGATGTTGTTGTAGTCCGGGTAGCGCGCGCCGCTCGCCGAGCACTCGCTACCCGACCCCGCTTCAGATGCCACCCTGTACGTACACAATACATGCTTTATAAAAAGTATTTTTACGTTTCATATAATTTATTAATTATTTTATATATTAATTATAGAAAAATTGATATCTTTTCAATGTAAATGAAATACTTTTACCAAGATCATCAAACATCAATAAGATGTATGTATTTGCTTTTACGCAACGTATTACTGTGAAACATTTTTCCTCTCGCTTTTCTGCAATCTGCGGGAGTGTTTTGTAGTGGCGGGTAGTGAGCAGTTCCCTGTGAGTACCTGTTGTTGTAGTGGCGGGTAGTGAGCAGTTCCCTGTGAGTACCTGTTGTTGTAGCGGCGGGTAGTGAGCAGTTCCCTGTGAGTACCTGTTGTTGTAGCGGCGGGTAGTGAGCAGTTCCCTGTGAGTACCTGTTGCTGTAGTGGCGGATAGTGAGCAGTTCCCTATGAGTACCTGTTGTTGTAGTGGCGGGTAGTGAGCAGTTCCCTGTGAGTACCTGTTGTTGTAGCGGCGGGTAGTGAGCAGTTCCCTGTGAGTACCTGTTGCTGTAGTGGCGGATAGTGAGCAGTTCCCTGTGAGTACCTGTTGTTGTAGTGGCGGGTAGTGAGCAGTTCCCTGTGAGTACCTGTTGTTGTAGCGGCGGGTAGTGAGCAGTTCCCTGTGAGTACCTGTTGCTGTAGTGGCGGATAGTGAGCAGTTCCCTGTGAGTACCTGTTGTTGTAGTGGCGGGTAGTGAGCAGTTCCCTGTGAGTACCTGTTGTTGTAGTGGCGGGTAGTGAGCAGTTCCCTGTGAGTACCTGTTGTTGTAGTGGCGGGTAGTGAGCAGTTCCCTGTGAGTACCTGTTGTTGTAGCGGCGGGTAGTGAGCAGTTCCCTGTGAGTACCTGTTGCTGTAGTGGCGGATAGTGAGCAGTTCCCTGTGAGTACCTGTTGTTGTAGTCGGGAGTGCGCGGCGCGGTGGGAGTGGCCCCTGATCCATCCTGCTCGGCGCCGAATACCTCTTCCTCGGGGTACAGCGGGAACCTGGGGTAAAGACACGCTTTTTAATTTACGACGGCACGCCCCAAATAATCTCCAAAGCACTTATATTTATTTAGATTTAGCACTTACTTGTTTATATGGTTAACATAATTTAAACACGCGTATTTAAAAAATGGGTCAGTTTAACGCCCAGGCTTATCTCCGAAACGGCTGTATTGATTTTAACGGTACTTAAATTCATTAACGGATAGACGATTTTTAAAGGGTGATCTAGGCTTTTCATCGTTCCACGTTCTGAGACCTCTCCGAAAGTGTTTATACGTAAATTTGTAAGTATCATAGCAGGTGTGGTTAGTTATGTACCTGTAATTGTCCTCAGAGAGTCTGTCGTCGTCGTCGGTAGCTATGAACTGAACGCAGAGGGCGCAGTCCCCTTTGACGCTCTGCAACGCTTGCACAGCCTCCTTATGGCACGCCTGCGGTCACACACATCACACTGCAGCCCACTAATACATACGACAAAATTGATAACCCGAGAGCTGTGGGCGGTTTAGGTGAGTGCAGTGGAGATACACCGGTTGAAAAGTTAAGTAAGTCAAACATGAAGAAAAATGTAAATTTTCGAAGTTTGTCAAAGGTTTGTTTGTTATATTTCTAAGTAGCTACTAATAAATGGCCACTAAAGACTCGGTCCATGTTTTTTTGCCTTCTTCATCTTCACACTTCTTAAAGAAGCAGAAATAAGTAATTAATGCTTTCGTGTTTCGAAGAACATTATTTTGTTCACCAGACGAGATAATATCGCTCGACATGATTACGGTCGGTGTTTTGGTGTCGTGTCGGTACCTGCGTGAGGTCGACGTCGTTGATGGCCAGGATGGCGTCCCCCACGTACAGCTCGCCGGTGAGCGCGGCCGGCCCGCCCGTCTCCAGCTCCGAGATCAGGATCGGCACGCCGTGCTCGCGCCCGCCCTACACCACACATACATAGATCAACACTCAGATATGTACAGTGGTGTGTGCGGGGTGTATAGTGAGTACTGACAGTGACGGAGATGCCGAGGCCGAGGTGCGGGGAACGTCGCACGCGCACGGTGCGCACGCGCGCGCGGCCGGCGGCGGGCGGCGGCCGCGCGGGCCAGGGCGCCAGCCCGCGACACACGCGCACCAGCGTCTTGTGCCGCTGCAGGAGGATCTCCGCTTCCACCTGACAACAGTGCACGGGACATATATAACGTACATCATTATATGCTCCTGAGATACTGTCAACTTTTTTATGCTAAGATATGAATAAGGCAGAAGCGTGAGAGACGGGGAGCTTCAGCTTGATCAGATACCAGGATGCACAACTTTAAATTGACCAATATCAGCTACAACTTTAGGAACTGTACCAGATATGTGTCTTACGGAATATATAATTGAGTATATGAACCTGAGCCCACAGCGAGTCCCTGACCTCAGCGCGCATGTCGCGGCCGAGCAGCTGCAGCTGTTGTATTCTGCCGGCCAGCTCTTTGTCTAAGTATTTGGTCGCCAACCTGTAATCAAACTTTAATTTTACACTTGCTAATCCTCCAAAGTAAATTCTATACCTATTAAGCAACACAACCATTGACTCACTTGCGCCTACGAAATAATACAACAATAAAAGAGGGGTACCTACTGAATTTAAGACGTTAGAACATGACGACTTTCTATCATATCACTATACTATAGAAGGCATCATGTAGTGTACAGCGTAAATACTAAAAGGCACATGACGACATGCCAGTTGAATTGTTGCAACACCAGGGGAAGCACACAAGTGTCATCATCATCATTCTCCTGCCCTTATCCCATATTATTTGGGGTCGGCACACAAGTGTACGGCCCGAAAAAGATCACGATAGTATGAGATTGTAAGTGGACGCACCTGGCTCCAAAAAGTTCTGAATGCAGTGCCAGGACTGTTTCCCTAAGGGAGGCATTCTCGCGCGCTAGTTGCGCAGCCTCAGCACGCGCCCGCGCAGCATCCGTCACGTTCCCCGCCGCGTCACCGCTCTCTTGACATCCACCTGAAATACAATCTTTGTATTTATATGTACATTTACCTTCTAATAAGCATTTAAACTGAGATTAAATGTGCAATTTTTTTCTCACCAGCTGAATGCGCTCGTGCAAAAACTAATTCGGCCCTCATGTCCACGAGCTCCGCCTGCAACAATCGACAGAAAAAGTTATCATTACGTTCGAATCTGCAAACAAATGGACGGAGTCGTATATCACCATTAAGTAGTGTCGAATGTCATGGCAATGATTCAACACCACAATAGAACTTAATCTAAAGCCGAAATCAGTGGCAGCGTAAATCCGAATTAAAGCAGACACATACGGGGCTGGCATACGCACGCGCACCGCACATTACATAAATCGTTTGACTCGTCATGCGCGCGCCTCCGCCCTAAGGCGTTGCGCACAATACCCATTACCAACCCTCATTCACTCGTCAGATTTCATCTGTATTAATTCGCCGATGATTTATTACATTAACCTCTAGGACATGACGTAGAGGTTCAGGAATTGGGTCGTCGTAATACGTAAACTGATCTCTCGCTTGATGTTTTGATGATTCAAGCATATTTTGTTAATTAATCATGAAAACGAATATGATATGCGACAATTAAAGCATACAAATACGTATTTAGGTACATAGTTCAGTTTTTATTTTGAACTATTATTACGCTGGTTAAAATTTTACCAATATGATGAATTTTTTAATTTCAGTTTATTTATTGAATTAAGGCGATCCTTAGTTAGGATATTGTGAAAATGTGTTCTTTAAATTCTTTGATAAAGTTTATGCAACTATCATGCAGTATAACATCGTTTATTAATAGAAGCAGCGATGCAATATTAAGACGGAAGCTGAGTAATGCATGTATTAGTAAGTCAAGTGGTTGTTACGGGTATGTATGGGTGCACTGCGGTAGTAGGTAGGGGTACACACCAGCGATGGACTACTTGCATCTCCACAAAACCTACTTCACATTCTGTCATGCGACCGAATAATATCAATACCAAATCACGGCTTATCATGTCCGTAACAGTCGTGACGGTAGCACATATATACCTATGTATTCTGTAGCCTTAGCATCAACAACTTTCGACTATATATTAGTATCGCTTTCGACTCCTCTTGTGTTGGAAAATAAACAGCGCTGCACCGGTGAAAAGCGGAACTAAAAATTCTTATGAAAATGTAGACATATCGCGAGTAGCATTTTCGAATAAGTAGTCGAAAGATATTCTTGCTCGAGCTACTGTAGATGAAGTTAAAAGCTTCCGTTTCGAGAAAATTATATACGGACCTTAGTTCTTGTGCCATTTGTCAAGTAAACAAAAATACTATATTAACTATAAAATACTACCTATATTTATAACAATTAATTAACTGTCTGACTGCGGATATTTGTGATTCACAGTTAATTTGTTAGCGATAATTATTTTAATTCTATGTCATTCAAGTTTTCAAAGTAGTGTTAATTATCTATTTACTTAAATCATCGTAGAATTAATTTATCTACACAAATGAATAAAATTAAAGTGTCCGTTTGTAATGAAAAAATAACAGCTTCTTACTTAATGCATATTAAATTATACGTATAGTCTTACTGTATGTAAAAACACAACACTACATCAAAGTAGTGGAGGTACAGTCCCCAGTCCGGCGGCTCCAATTTTAATGGGAAAACCCACGGGAAATCCCAAATCGCCCTACCTCTCTTTTTAAATGGCCTACTACTACTAGGTACTAGTCTACCTACTATTTATTTCATTTTCACGACGATTCTACTTAACCAATTATGTATGTGATTTAGCAACTGAAATAGTTTTCATTTTAGGGAAGGACAGAGTATATTTTTTTTCCCATGAACATGTATATTATGTTAGTAGGTGCGCAGACCAAAATCGCGACAGAAAGCTGTAGTATTCATATACTTGTATAAAATTCTACTTATTTAGTCAGTGAGTTGTCGCGATAGATTGTTAACATAATTTCATAGAATAATTGGTCTTGATAATGTATTTATAGGTGTTATTTACATATTTATAAGTGGTGGTTAATCACAGATGTAATTGCGACGATAATCATGAATAGTAATCATCACACGTAATAACTTAATAACATTTTCGTTATTTTCAACTTTCTACAAACAAATATCTACTTTGGAAGCTACTCATAGGAGCTATGTAAGTAGGTACCTGCTACATGAGTAAGAATCCGTGCCGTATCTACATCATGTTGCGGATTTTACTTTCAGCACCGCTCCCAGTCAATTATCCTTGGCACACATGAATACGTCGTCCTAAGACTTCTACCTAGAATAGAGCTTATACAATAATGCACGTGTCGTTTTGAGACGAATCTCGTAATAGTAATAAACACGACCTACGCCGATTTCAAGATCATTATCGCCTAAATGTCGAGTGGGCGCCCCGTGTTGTTAAAAGCGATTGTGAATATCATAACGACTTTTAGAAAAAGAGCCTCTACCAAGTTACAATAATATTACATGCTATATAAAAACCATTACAATAAATGAACAGTTAAGTCGTATTGCGAGACAATGAATACGGTTCATTAGGGCCGCAATAAAACGCGGATAACAGGGCCGGATAGCCGCCGGCAGTTTAAATACCAGCTTGGACGACAACGGACCTAGTTACTCTTGCCTAATTAAGTTGCGACTCATTGCGATATGGTACAAGTAGATGCATCATTCAGCGCAATCAGCAGCGGCTAAAGCATACCGAACGGCGAACTTTGTAGGACGTCTCAAGCGCTTCATATTGCTTGATCGTTAAAAGGCCTTTCTACAAGACAGTGTGGGGGCCGATCTGAGATAAGACCCTGCGAGCGAGAGATTGATTCACCGCTGTTCGCTATCATTGCACGCATCGCAGATGCGTGAATGATTCGACCGTACGAAGCACGCGCCGCCTGCGGGTGCATCAACGTTGAGAACCGACAAATAAATCTCACTAATCTACACGACATTTTTACACTACGTTTGTCTTATGAGATGAAATTTGACTCTCATTTGAATAACAGCACAGCATGTCACATTTGACTAGAGTTACATTCTACATGAAAGCTCTCGAGTTTGGATATGTTCTGGGGACCACACCGGTTGGAATGAATCGATATGCCGTTGCATCTGTGCTTGGAAGATTTAATGGTTACAATAATAATTATTTAATTGAGTACTTATTTGAGTAATGAGAATAAGAGCAAAACATATGTTTTGAAATGGATTTCTCAAAATGTTCTTTCGTTATGCTCTAAATATAACGATAACCTGCTGGCGGCGCGCGCGAGGCACCATAAGCAAGGACGATGAACTATTCTATGAATGGCGAAGAGACTTAGTTCTTATCGACCTAATGGAAATTCATGAATCTGAAAATTAGACCAATTAAATGTATGCGACAAAACTGAACTACAGGGGGTCCTGTACCAAATATAACAATCACCTAACGGGCGACGGCGCTTTTTAATCAAGTAGGTACACTTGTCGTGTCAAAGGTAATATGTGTCATATTTCACGTTACAGGAGTGTTGTTCTTTTATATAAAATATATGGTACAGTGCTTACAAAATCATGTTTTTTCTTCATGTGTAGACTTATAGTAAAAATATACGCAAATGATTAATCGAACAAATTGTTCGTATTTACACGAGGTCATTGTATCTCCGCGAGAAATGAATGAGGAATATTTGCACCGTGTGTCCCCTTATTAGCATGCTTCCCAGCCACGCACGCAGTCACATCACGCAAGACAGAGGACGCGATTTTCACTCACTGCTTCTCCATCCATATGTTAATACCTGCCACTAACCGTTCAACTGCTTAATGCACGCCTCAGGTTAATAACTCTCCTCTCAAGAATTTTACAAGCTGCTGTTTTGAGCTACAACTTAGCGGAGTTGGATTCCCAGCTGGGATCAGATATCTATTGATACAGTGCACCCACGCCGTGAAGATACAAAAGGCGCTTGTGCAACATCATTCCCAAACTTACATTCGTAGTGCTGCAATAGATGCATTACCATAAAATTTATTTTAAACCGATCACGTGCTCGACCGGGCTAACGTTGCGTTGACTAAATGTACCACAAACAATGGTGAGAGTTGGGAGTACAAAGGTGATGTATAGCCACCCAGGAAACTGGATGTTATCAGGTTGGGAACACGAGTGCTGGACGAGAGCGCGGCGGGGTGCTCGCCCTGACCCATTTCTATTTGGCCTATCTACACAACCATTTTCACATCGGCTGATAAGACTGTTTCCAATGTCTTCCGATATGTCAGAAAAATGCTACACAAAGATTAAAAGCATAAAGGAAAGAGTAAAACAATGGTTCCAGCTAGAGTTCCAGTCGGCGTAGTATCTACTAAATTTATTAATCATTTGAAATTTTGATATTTATTTATACCCATGTAAAGTAAACAAGGGTTGCGAACCCGTTAATGATACCCGTGGTATTATAAGCACCTATCTATACGCTGCAGGGAAAGCTTATCATCAGTCGGACCATGGTCGGACCGTACGCTTGCTTGCCAACTTAGTGTAATGAAAAACGTTCCTGTTGCGGTTAGTCTGTGAGGTTCGTAATTAATTCAACATGAATGACGTGTCGGTACAGTACACCGCAAGGGCAACGGGTACTTAGTTAACCGTTTAACAGATGACGCTGATGTTAGCCCAATGACAACTGCTGGCCTCGTTTATTGGACTCCATCCAAAGCCAAATCTTGGTTTATTTAGGTACACTATGCATATTACTTAGGTGTACTTATGCCAAGCCCAGGGGCGTTTTCAATTTGTTAATTCGGTTTAAATCATATAAATCCTAATTTCAGTTTTAATGTAATTCTATAAAGCAAAATATCGTCTTTATAATCAGTTGGTTACATATCGCGAACTGACTGCGCCGGCGCCCTTCCATATAATTCAATAATCATTTCAAGGAAATATACAATAAAAGAGAGGTTATTTGTTGCAAAATATTATTATCAAGAAATGTTACCAAGGAGTTCCAAATGCTTATAATATGGAACATTGAGTATGCCTATGCATACGTGTCCACAGAAATACACACAAGAACTAGACGACCTTTAAAATGCATAATAAGAAATGTGAGGATCTAAGTTTCAATTTATGTAAGGCTTATTTAATTGTATGATAAGTTTGTGTCATTTTCTCTGCCAGTTTTCTTATATCATTTACTATATTAATGGTAATATCGTAAAGAGCTTTATCCTGTCCAAGTACACATAACTCCTGTGGTGAGGGATCATTAAAACAGGATTTCTGCATAAGCAAAGTGTGTACCTGTAATAAGTAGTAAGAAATGCATGCGCGGCACATACGGGCGATATAATGTTTATGATGATCGTGATCGCACCTGGCGGGCGCAGCCGTCGCGACGCCTTGTCTGCGACAATTTCTCGACGTGCAGCGCACGATTCTGAGAACTGAATCAATGCAATACATGTACTGCTGTGCAACCAGAATAAGGATACCTATGCTAATATCAGCGTTCCTATAAATGTCGGTGCACAATTACATGATTGTACAGTCGCGAGCTGAAAGCTTTTTACTTTAAATACTTTTAGCATGTACTTATTTGATATTTAACGCTATCGTGAAATGAAAAGAAATGTTAATTAGAATTCAATAAACATTTCTTTTCGTTAATCTAACAAGTAACCGTTTTGGTTACATAATCAAAAATAATTGCCTATCTATACCATATGACCAAGCCAAAACAAGGCAATTCAACGCCATATCTAGAAAAACTGACCTGATATTACCTGATTTCTGCACAGCTTGTTAAACTAATATTGTAAATTCTAATTATAACTAATTACTCAAGCGTTCTGCTTAGGAAATATTTGCAATAAAGAGCAAAATGGTGTCAACCCAGGCGGTCAGGAATAGATATGAAATGAATTAATACGCGGTGCTGTAAGTGCGGAATAATATTCAGCTGATGATTCAACCAACAATATAGGCCCTATATTGTACTATACTATACTATGTTAAATATAGAGCTTACTTAAATAAAACAATAGTACAAATTCGTATTATGAGATCTCCAGCCCTTGTCTGGCTTAAAATAAAATTGTATACATGTCAATGCTTGTTTATTTGCCTACTTCTGAAATCCTACGTTGACGTAACATCCCGACATTTTGAAGCAATAAATAATACAGTGGCTTATGCATATTCTATTCAACGGTTAAATTGGCACCGAGATTAAGATGCCGATAGAAGGTGAACTATGAATCATCGGTTGTCGTCGACGCGAGGCTGCGAGGAGTGAGAAAGTGTCAACTGTCAACAAGCGAAATGTACCGCAGAACACTTGATTAAGCATTGCGAATAAATGAATTACCTTATTGTATTCGTATAGGAATCATATTCAACTCGTGTATTGACCATTTAGGAGTCGTGTTCAGTCTGAGTCAAGGGTAGAATAGAAAACAGGTTTGCGAGCCTGGAACAGTGTTTGCGGTTGCCGTGTCCGAAGATGGTGGCACGCTCGAGTGAACCACAAAGTGGACCGCAGTTAACCCGCCACGCCGACAGCTCGACTGTGCCACCCACAAAACCTCAAAACACGGAATCGTAAACGCACACATTGCTGCGTATCGAATAACGACCCGAATAGGGGAAACACAATAGCGACTATGAATGACCCGACAGTTTCGAGATAAGCCGCCAGGGACAAAGCTGGTGCTGCGCGATCCATGCTTGGCGCTTCTTCTATACAACGGTCACGTACATAACTTCTCACGTGCATACATTCTAGTGGGTTCAAACTTTGCTAAAACTATGATTTTATTACCTAGTTAGAGTTCAGCTCGCCTTATTGGTCCCTAATACAAGCCTTCCACAAATTCAATTAATATTCCGCTTCACACGTTGACGACATTTTAAATGTACATAAATGCAAATAGTATCCAGTGCGTTATGGGTACCACAGCCTTGCCAGTTGTGATTCTAAATTACCCCTTACCCCCTTAGAATGAGTAAACAATATATTTTTATGTTTATTTAATCTCATTTAACAGCCTGCAGTAAAAAACTTTCATTCATTTAATCATTTATCTCTACCTTTTTTAAGGATCCTAAAAAAGTTTAACTCCGTCAGCTAGCAATCGGAAAGTAACTTCACGCTAATCAAACACCCATTTCTCTCAGTGGTAGGTAAGTTAAGGTAATTGTGGAAATAATGGATACTGCTCCAGAGTGGGATTCCGTGTGCAGTCATTACTCATTTATGTCTATGGATGTAATTGCTTCTACACTATAAACCTACCTAACGCACCTGCGTGCTTAACTAAAGATCTTTCAGGGACATAAGCATTTGGAATCTCTCATAACAATACTGAGTATAATTAATACAAAGAAATAAAAAAAAAAACAAAAGAGAAACAAAATTGGCACGACAGAGCTTTCAACATTGTAGGGCAGTGACGAGTTGTCGACACATGAGTGCAAATATAAATGATAAGTGATGAGACTTACAAACAACGTTTCGCAAGAAGAGATCTAAACATTACCTCTAGGGATCCTAAAAAATCCTCCCGATAATGTTTGTTTAAACTACCCAAGTTGGTACTGACGAGAAGAAAAAAGTTTCAGATTTTTAACGTATATAGTTAGAAGTAGTAATGTGTGGTTTTTGATGGACTCGTAATATAATTTGCTGTAGATGCATACCGCATAACAAGGACACAAAAAAATGGCAGAAAATAAAATGTTCTGTCTTGTTATTAAGATATCTCTTATTTGGTACCGTTTCTGAAAACTATGCAGTGTGTAACGATCGTATTTAATAACCAGTACATCTTAATCAGATTTAGCTAAATTTTAAACTAATTCATATTTAGTCACGATCAAATTGATATAGTGGTAATGTGTGATGTCATACATAATTTAAACAACGATTATAATTTATCAAACCCTTAATCTAATATTAATTTATCAAATCATTCATCTAATATTATATACATACAGTACTTACATGCAATGCAAACATATATACAGACATACTTAAATACATATCGTCATGAAAATCCCTATCGCCGAAAGGCGTCCGAGATACGGAGTATAGTTTTATAATAAAAGTTAAAAAGGTAAGGCAACGAACGTAGTCAATCGAGATGATTGTTGTTAATAACCGCGGATACACTGAAGAAGGAACTTTGTAATTTAGTACCGATAAAGAATACATTAAGCATTTTCAAATAAACGAAGCTTAGACATCTCTCAATTCCAAACTAATTCAATAACTTTTATAATTATCGAAAGCACCAAGCAAAAAAAGATTAAAGAGGTGCATCACTATAAATAAAATGATCTTTTCGGTTCATGGTCATAAATATCCCACTTAACACCGTGTGCTGATCAAAGTTTACAGGACTGAATAGTTCAGACTGCACCTCACTGTTTAGTGGTTGCAACTGATTCCTACTATGTATCAGAAATAGACATGTCACATTATCATAATTAAAGGTAAATGACATAGGCTTGTCCGAGTGTAATTTCTGCAAATGTTGTTCGTTAAAATGTTTTATGAGCAGGGCCTTGGCCGGTTTACTTTATGTTTGATCTAAGCATTTCAATATATCCATGTTTATTTTTGTAGTACATCTGTCAGCTGCAAGTCTCGCAACATAACTCACAGCGAGTTGTAAATACATTATAACTCGAGCCATAGTGGGAAAGATCCTGGCGCTTCATTACAATTAAATTTGACATAATATTAATTATAATAAGTATCTACACACTTATGAATATTACAAGAAAATATCGATAATATTATACATATTAAAATACAAGGCGATTTTATGTGGCCGCATTTGAGATGGGTGAAACATTGTATCTTTACGCGGCGAGCCAATAAACCGAAGTGCAATATCAATCAGGAAATTTTCATCTTATTTTATGAGAACTATAAAAACATGAGGTTTTATCAACAGAAAGCTGAGTATAATATGAAATATGGATAACTATAAATTTACAGAAACTCAATTACGGCACAAACAGTAATAACGCCGTAAAAGAAAATAATAGACCGCATGTTGTGTGCAAAGTTGAAGAATGCTTTGTCCCTTTCAATTTGTTCCTACGTACTAATTCGTGATAAATAAGTAAACTTTTGTTTTTAACTATAACATCAAGCCTTAGCTCTGTCAACGCGTTTGTTACTCATGCTCAGCAATTATCATAACTTGTTCAAGGTGCGCACGATTTTGTAAATGTACATTCAAAGCTAACCGAGATAAAATCAGTAATTCAATGACTATTGAAATAAATTGTCAGCTAACTAGTAGAGCTTTCAATCCTGAGAGATTTATACGTTGTTAATAATACGTGTGCTGTCAAGACTAACCATATAATATTGGTATTAAGACATGTTAAGACACAGAACAGATGTTTATTTGCATTAGATAGGGGCCACATACCTAGATAGCAAGTAAAGCTGATATGACCATATTAAATCATAATTAGGCTGTTTTTGTTAAAATTACAGCGAAGAGACTTTTTTGTATATACCCCTAAGATACGGTCAAACAGGCATTAGTAAAGCCTTATGGTATGCGACTACCGTAGTCCTTGAGCGCTAGCGTCACCAAGGATATCAATTCATTTTGCTCCGACTCCGTCCATCAAATTAAAATAATCCTTAAAATTCGGTAATTTCACCTATTGCATTTTCCTCATTTCCTTGTAACCGTTTATCTTTCCAGAGTTTACCAAGGTCAGGTTGGGTGCTATTATCCTTAGCTAGTGTCACTACTGCTATACTACTGTCTTAAATGTTAGAAACAGTATATTTCTCGTGTATAAGGGCAAATTAAATTCATACAATTGACATGATAACAAATGTATTTAATACCAATTATGGAATGCGGTTATATGAAATTTACATTATGTTATCGGTAAAGGAAGCAATACTAGATTGTTTAGTATACTGGGATGGGAAGGGGAGCGAATGCACTAGATTTCCAGATAAAAGTAATTTTGTAAGTTAACGATATCAATCAGGACAATAAGACTAAGAGCACGAGCTTTATTGAGCGTGACTTATAAATCTAGGGAATACTCATTCCTAACTCGTGCGCAGTTAGACAGCCATGATATTGGCCAATAAGGAACTAGCAAGATGCCAATGACCGACACAATCAAAAAGGTTTATTATGTACTATCGCCGACGCATTGCAATTATTGCAAAGCTATGATTTCCGTTTTGAATCATACAGGATCTTATCACATCAAAATGATCGAAATACAATAAGCGGAACATTTTATAAAGCTTCTTTAGGACATTAAGACAAAACATATAATTCATAATCCCCAATTAAAATAGACACATTATGTGAACCAACACCCGATGCTAATAATAGATCCAGCGTAAGTTGTGAGTCACTTGAAGTAATGTGCCCGCGGCCCGTCAATGCACTTCAGGAAGGCATAAAATGTCGATATCAGGATCAGTCAACAAAAAGCAATTACATGGAATGAGAACGGGAACATGTTCCTATTTGTTGTGTAAATACGGGAGTACACAAGATAATTAAAAAGAACTCTACTGTCAGTCAACAACTTGCTATAGTGCTGGCGCCATAGAATAAAATAAAAAGCCACATAACCTGTCGGTGAAGCCTAGCCGGTGGATGGTCACGCTCCATGGTAATCGAAAATTATAATCGGCTAATTACCGTATGGCGTACGCACAGAATGGCATTTCTCGCAAGTCGCAACCTCGGACAGAGCCGGTTATGTCATTTAGTACCCTACAAGATGTATTTTTTCTTGCATTCCCATACATGACGGCTTTATACAACCACAGAAAGATTACTTCAAAATTATTTTTGGCAGTTATTTTAAGTCCAATGTAAATGAAACAAGAAGTGCAAACTGCTTTATCAGATTCTCATGAATAATACAAACAAACGTCAGGAGTCGTCTTGTGATAAGCATTTTTAAATATCATAATATTCCAGTAATAATAGAATGGAGTAATGAAAGTATAATTGACTATTAATTCTTGAAATTTAAGCAGTTGGTTAATCTGTGTCTTGGTCTTGGGATCAAGATTAAACCATGTCAAACACACCGTACCCCTGACCGGTCTGGAGTAATAAAGGTACGGTGAGGATTGTGTTGCACTTTCCTCGCCTAATACAAGTGATATAATATAGTATAATTAATCTGTGTAAATTGTCACATTTTCATAACTTTTATGTTTATACCATTGTAACACCAGGTGTGTAGTTTAAGAGTACAAGTTACGGATGATGCAAGCATGGAATCTAATAGACACGCGCATCAATCGGTCAATTGATGGGAAAGTTAATTTATATAACAGCCGTTGTGTTTGCACTAATATTGATAATGATGATCGACGAATTCGTTTCGGTCCTTCAAATGAACGTGTTGTGGTGACGCAACTACATGTGCTTTAAACGATCTTCAAAGTCTACACATGCCCATTTGAAACATGCGACATCTTTTCACGGTGTAGTAGCGAAGCATCGACTCAGGCAACAAAGAATTTGTTCTTCTCTTAATTAGCATCTAATCAAGAGATTCATTTAGTTGAATCCAATACACGATTTATGGGCGACTTACGGCGAACTTTCTCACGCGGTTTACTGCTGTGCTGTGGTTCAGTCAACGCGTCTAGCTCGCTTTATGGCCGGCAGCCACTTCATGTCGATTCTGGGAAAGTTCCATCCCAGTACTAAATATTATTATTTAGTACTGATGCAAATTATTAAAAACGACATACAAGTTTTGCTATTTATTTAATTCTTTTCGACGGAGGTCCAGTCCGTGATTTTGTTAGTACTTTATGACTTACAAATACGAAACCATATTGTTGATAATTATAGTCAGCCTGTGATTGTATGTATTCCCCGATCTATGCAGTCACCCAATACATAATAATATCTATCTCATATACACTATACTCTACTAAATAGCTTTTGGAGACTCCCGTACGTTTTGGAGGGTGGTTTAGTTTTAAATCACGATGACAAGTCAATCTTTACAATTGCCAAATTGAATTCACCATACATGGTGTGGTGGTCATTGGTTAACAATGACTAACCATAAATATAACCATATTAAAGTCAAATAAATCGAATATCATTTGTCTCGGAACAAAACATCCCAATGTTATATCAAATAAAATCTTTATCGCAATCATCGCATTTGTAAAATTATATTCCGTGTGTTTGAGTGTTTGCGATACATTCCACATCGTCTTTTTGAGCAACTTCCTTAAAAACTTAAAACTGATACGAAAGAAGCAAAGATTAGACTTCCAATTTTGTTTTTTAATCCCCCTTTCATTGCTTATGGCATTTTATTTAATTGTTCTTGTACTACGTGCCAGTGCCACCCATCAAAATGACAAATGAAAGCCTCCGAAAATGTTGATAGTCAAGTTTGACCCCGAACGCCTTACTTGTAGTAAATTTTAATATTGTAATTAGTGTGCCATAAAAACTTTACTCATGTTTAACTGGACACCGGCATTCTCAACAAACTCATCTCGTATGCAGCGCTTGTGCAACTTCTTTTGAAAAATGTTATGTGTTATGATATCAATAACACAAGCATGCTTCATATAAAAAACGTATGAACGAAAAATAATAGAATCTTGAAAAAACCTAATTGAGTACACTAAGAAAATACAGAAAATAATCAATGTATCAAAAAATTAATAATGAGTTATTTTGTAGGAGAAAGCTGCTGAAAAGTTGTGGAGAAGGCTTCAGCGCGAAGGCGGGCGGGGAAGTGCGCGCACGCACGGGGCGTGGTCGGGCCACGGTGCCGCCAGATCCGTCGCGGATGCTGCAGTGAGCGCACCTGTCCCACACACCGCGCGCATTGCGATCACACGTGCCATACATCCGAATTCGCGATGACCAACAGTGATTGTTCAGTGACAGTGTTCACTACGCAGGCCTAAAGCCATCCTCTCGGCCCCTCTGGATCAACTCGAAGCCGGTAAGTGCGCACGACAACGCAACTATAATCTCCTTATCACACTATCACTTGTCTTGTTTTGATTGTGCGTGCAATATCCGGCGTGCGAATATCTAACATAATATTTATTGAAAATTATTTGCACATTCATTCATAGTAGTTATAAGGGACCTTAAGATTTTCGTTGGTTGTATGCTATACATATTTGAGCTCTAGAAAGTACAAATACTTTATCATTTACCTATATGATAAGTTATAACAACACGCGACGGAAGCCATTATCCAATATAACCCGTTATAAGAAGGTTGTAGACACACTTTAGGAAAATAAAAATGTAATACGAATAATATCTATTTTGTGGAAAAAACGATAAATCGTATCCCTGCGAATTTTAAAATCATCGCAAAGAAACAAAGCTTCGAGTAATCAATCTTCTCTATTTAACAGTCTTTAATAATGTAGAGCTTCTCAGTGCTCATCTTGCCCGTTGTTATGAGATCCTTTAATAATATGCAAATTATTGAAAGAGGTTATATGGTCGAGACAGGAAAAAATTCAAAATAAAAAAGCCTCAAACAGATAATGTAGAATGGCATGCACTGTTATCGACAACATCGAAACAGACAGGTTCCGGCGACATGGGACGCGACCGCTACAGGGATCCGAGAATTTGCGAAGAACACCGCACCAAAACGATCACATTTCGATCGTATGACGACAATGTACACCTGAGCATAACCTTTCGCACGTTGGGCAACTTTTAGGCAAACAGACATTTATTCATAAAGTGATACTCATATTCACCTGGGTTCCGCTTATTGCGAAAGCCAAAGTAACACACTACATATGCTTAAGATAATTTATCGTATAGTAAAATACACAATAATATATCAATAATACCTCAGAAAAGATAATATACTACGTATAATACTGTGGTTGAATACAGATTGCGTGATCTTCATAAATATACGTATCTCATCTTAACGGATGTAAAGTAACCACAGCAGCCGCGGCGGTATTAATCAAGGCATTAGTATCCAAGCGATCCTTTTCTCGAGTTCGGACTAGATATCATAATCATGGGAAATATGTAAGTAACGTTAATTAGTGGTGTATATCGCCTGCGGCTCCTGAAGTTCATTTCAAGCCGCAGGGCTCTATAATTGCATAACATTGAAGGAGCTGCTGATCAAGTGAAGGGCATTATAAAAGTAAACACTCGTTAACTCCGACCAAGATGATTTCATACCGGTCAAGGAAACTATCAAAGGGAAATAGCATGCACGCAGACTATGAAAAAATCTTACGTTGATTACGTATACGTACGTACACACATCAACGTTCATTTTTATTAATATAGTTAAAGAAAGAGTTGTACGAGACTCGAGAGAGCATTAAGAGCCTTGAATATTAGTTAGGCAAGGCCCTCAAGTTGATAGCGAGAGTGACTCGCAATCGCATCATGTGTTTATAATTTATAACTATCAGTGTCCAACCATGTACTTGATGTACTGTATAATTATCGCTACTCGCTATTTTGACTCAGCTAAAATTATCTTTAAATTTGTCTTTAAGCTTTCATTAATACACGGATCGTATTGATGATCAATTCACTCAACACTCGAACATAACAATTGATAAATTAAAACTAAGTTAAGTTGTTGACGCAAATTCAATATACCATTATAATTAAGCGCCATAAATATTGTTGGTACGCGGAACATGTCCAAGCCGGGAGACCACACCGCGCCGATTTCAATGGACTTTCGCTTGTAATTTGTGATGTGGATAAAAAGATACGTGACGTTAATTGGGATCAACGCTTATAGCACCTTCAGTACATGTTTTCTTGAAACTTGCAATCTATTGCACAATAAAATAAAAACAAGCTGTTCATTAAGGATAACAAATTTGTGACAATATTACAACAATAAATAATCAGCTACGAAGACGATGTGCGATATAGTTAAGACACGGTTCACGCACGTTACCTTGAATAGCAGTAACAATAATTTGAATTATCTAACCTACGTTACGATTATTTTAATTTCGAAGCTAGTGAAAATTATTCTCGCACTCTGGAGAGGGTGTTGAAACGAGTGGTATGCATGTCAACATGAACAAACACCCTACAAGTCGACTCTGCTCACGGCTGCGACAAGTGCGTTGTATTTGTCCTTAACAAATACAACTCCTGGCACGTCGCTCGCCCGGTGTGAGACAGATAATAACTACAAACATACGAACCATAACATGACAAATGAAAATTACTAAATGAAGACTATAGCGACGAGTAGTCCTGTCCGACCTACCAAGATAAAAACTCTTTATTCCAAGTTTAGCTATATGTGGTTCTTCTAATTTATATCTATTTAATATTTACAAAAGAAATACAATAACCTGTTTGTAAGCAACTTATTCTCGCTAGTCCGAACACAACTTGAAATATTAGTTCGTGTGTTACTTTACGAGGAGGATTTTGCATCCTATATCAGTGTTAAGAAACTTTGTTTTCCTAACCTCCATACCCCTCGAGTATATCAGTTGCGAGTCGAGAGAGAAAGTATCACTGTATGTACCTATGTTCCGTAACTCTTGTTTAAAAACAACTAAAGACATAAAATTGATTGTTTATTAAGAATACAATATAAAAGGGTTACATCACATAAAAAAAATGAAAAAAGAGTTAACTTTTGCGATCAGAAATTGAAATGACATACACACAAGACGGAGGATCAAGTTAACTTCGGCGATCAGAAATCAAGTTTTATAGTTACCTAGTAGTTGAAAACCGGCGCGTTCTGAGTAATTAGATGTAATATTTACCGATCAAGATGGTACCATCAATATTATAACCGTAACGTTCTGAACGGCCGCTAGACATTCCCGTCATTTATTTGCACATAGACCGACGCCGCGCGTCGTGAGATAATTCAATCTAATATGTATTCAAAGCAGACCATCATGCTAATATTGTAATTATGATAAAATGGCAGCAGAGCCGGTTTAGTGAACCGGCACCACAATCTAACCGTATATTTCGCGATTATTTTCCATTAATCCAAATTTATGATAATACCACATTTCGAGAACATCTTATCTCAATTTATAGAACTTCCGGTACCTTATACCATACGTTTTATATATTCCTTAAATGCTGCTGATTATGTAAGACGAAATCTATAACAAATTTAACTTTCTCAACCATTTAGTAACTGTGCTACAACAATTAACTATATAACTTACAGCATAAGCTCTCAATCGTTAACCTACTCGTAAGTAATGTATCAATCCAAATGCGTGAGATACAGAACGAATATCATCGTAACACTCAAATGTAGTCATAAACCTTTAAAGTTGATCGATGGTGGATATGGATCATTGAACAGAATAAAGGAAAATGCCGTGTAACATTTTATTTTTTACAAAGCTTTTAGCTCTAATGATGTCAGAGACACTAAAAGCGAAAATCGATGCATTCCTGATGGATCGACTACTAAACCTTCAAGAGCTTGGAACACTTAAAATTTCATGCACATTATCTTTTTTTACTATTTGTTAGGATATTGTTTAAAAGTTTTGTACGATGCCGTGCATTACCATAAAGACATTGAACCCAGCTCAGTGTTGACCCACTAGACATGACATAAATGCTTCTGTACACCAGTATGAATCAGCCTTTCCAAGCATCCATTTATATGTCTCATACCAAGAAGCTAACCAACAATGATAGCACATCTATTTTAAAACCAACAATTTGACCAAAACATAAAACACTTAGATATATTATTCAACAAATGACTTATTAATAACTATTCACTATCAAAAAATACCTGTTTGGTAAGGTAAGAAAAGCTTTAATAAGCTAACTGGGGTGTTGTGTTGTCGTGTGAAGCAATAGGTTTTGTTTTGAACAGACATTTGATTAGAATCTGTGCGGGAACGGCAGCGTGCCTGAGCACTCGGTACACGATGCAGTTGACAGTTGCACCCAGATTACAGCGGCTTGAACAACGCACTCCTATAATAGTTGCACAATCTTACAATGCTACTTGCAGTCGGCTCTCCGGGGTGCAGTAAGCATTACAACTACTTGATAAACAAATTAATTGCTACTGCTATTGCTATTGAAAACACTCAAAGCACTACTCATTTATGACTTTGTATATTATTTAGATCAATGGATTAAAAGATTAAAACATATTTTTCTTAATACATCTTCTTCCGATATTCTATCAATTCACACTTCATTCAGCCTTTTGAAGAAGTAACTAATGGCAGTTTTAAGAGTGCGTGTGGAACGCCATTAAAAATAACTTTAGTTATCTTGGTGCAATATTTAATAATGGAATAGTTACATTAATGCCATAACAGCAACGTAACAAACAATTTTCGTCATGCCTTAGGCAGGACTGGGGCAATTTATCGATACTTTGAAGGTCTATTAAAAACGGAGATACCAATCAGTTTCCAGTTCAAATAATTGCATTTTAAATCAAATTTATATCGCCTTGTAGAAAAACACTAAACGATATCAGACACGCAACATCTCATTCCAAGTTGTATAAAGTAATTTAATTTCTTTAGAGCATTATAAAAAAAAAGTTTAAAAAATAAGACGATTTTCGGCCCTAAAATGTTTATACTATGTTCATCATCATATATTTAAGAGCTAGGCTCTTGTCGGTGGAGCAATGTTCATCATTCTCCTGCCCTTATCCCATATTATTTGGGGTCGGCGCAATATGTATTTCTCTTCCATCCTTCTCTATCAGCCGTCATCTCTGTATTCACTTCCTTTCTGGCCATGTCATCTTTCACACATGCCCATACCATGACACACGCTTGCTCCTCAACTTTTCTGTCACTGGAGCCACTTTCAAACTTCCTCTAATAAACTCATTTCTTACCTTGTCCATTCTCGTTACGCCACACATCCATCTCAACATTCGCATCTCAGTTGCATGCAGTCTTCTTTCATCCGTCGCCTTTGTGGCCCAACATTCAGATCCATACATGACAGCAGGCCTTATCATGGTCTTATAGATTTTCCCTTTAAGCTTAAGCGGGAATCGGTGGAGCAATGTTATGTTTATATAATATAAACGGGTATATTCTGGTAATAATGAAAACGAATCATGTGTGGTATTATAAGACACAAATAATTGAGGATTACTCATTGTAGAAAAAAAGCTCTGTTTCATTTTAGTATAGAAGCGCTTAGAAGGTGTTTTTTTTATTATTGATAAAAAAACTAGTGATTATTTTCAGATCCAGACATACGTAAGTATTATCGTTGTCATTAAAGATAGATAGAAAAGAAAACTGCATAATTTTTACAACGTATAAAATCAATAAAGATTAGTGTTGGTGCGGAATTTCTTAGCGAGTAATTGCCGGCGGGTTTGCGCAAGTGGCCGCCGCGCCGTCTGCCGCCCATAACCCACTTGCGTGGCGACCAGCAGCGCCCGTTTGTCAGTGACACTTAACATTTTAAGGATTTTTGTTAATACGCAATACGCAAACACACACCCACACCCCAAAATTTCCAACATTCGTCTTACAATTTCCATCATTATTCAATATCAGGTACCTACCTTAAAAACCGTTAGCCGCCTCATTTAGAAATATGTGCTACTTAACACCAGTCGTGATATTTTAATTTATTACTCGGATAATGATAATGAATTATGACAGAAATGCGTATCTCAACGAGGCACTTCATTAATTTTTTTAAAGTTTTAACTATCGGCAACGTTTTTGAAAGGAGGGCAGTGACACGACCTAAGGCAAGCTGATAACGCGATCTAGGAGCATTCCTAGTTATCTTTAGGTAGGTATAAACATTGTTTATTGTTGATATTGCAAGAGTGCAAACACTCTGCAGGCAGTACTCAGACAGGGCTATAGACACTTCGTTAGTAGAACAAGCTGAAATCGTTAAATGCGATTTTGTAAATACTCGAGGTGCGCTAAGTAAGAGCATTCAAGTAAGCAGTAGTTGCAAAACGCATCATAAATTTGAGCCTATTAACCGCTCCTCGCTGTGATGAATGTTAAATTTGGCTTTATGACGTTATATCCACCACATATTTTATCCACATTTATATATACAAGACATAAATTGATTATGGCAAAAGTTTTAACCCGTCTTTACATATATACTCATAAATTTAAAAAGGATAGTTAAGTAGTGAATCATGTAGACTTGCAATATAATCGGCTACCGGGCAACATTCCACTGAGCCTGAGCTGTTGCCGAGCGTTCTTCAACCGGAGCAATTTATCGATCAAAGGGAATTACGTCCCGACTGCATGAATCTTATAAAACTATTGTTAAATTTTAATTATAACTACCACTTCATATAAAAATAACAGGGTACCAACTTCTTACTAACCTAGAAATTTGTAATTCGGAAAGGAAGAATCTGGTACATAAATTAAGTACAGTAAAACTTTGATGATCATTGATGTATTTTTGTACATACCTTGTATTAGTATCTACAATATAAGAACCATCTTTTTCATTTAATAATAACCATCACTACATAGTATAAAACAAAGTCGCTTCCCTCTGTCTGTCCCTACCCTATGTATTCTTAGATCTTTAAAACTACGCAACGGATTTTGATGCGGTTTTTTTAATAGATAGAGTGATTCAAGAGGAAGGTTTATATGTATTATTATAATTAATTTGTATTTTGGGTTTAGGTATTTAACTTATATGGCTAACGCTGGCCGTGTGAAGCCGGGGCGGGTCGCTAGTTCATCTATATTTTCATATTTTGCCTTTTAGTTCTATTGACTGAGAATCGCGCTATTCCCACAGCAGCCTTTTTCCTTAATTGATAAGCAAGTCTGCACTAAATATTACTGCGGCACATAATAATGTTAATTATAATTAAAGGTGTAAGATTTACGTGTGAAATACAATAATGCATAATGCCCTAAATCCATTGACGTGGACGTTATTTATTAGATGGTGTCTGTCGGGCTACTTGGAGCGATATGGACATTTCCTACTCGGACGGGCGAGTGTCGTCTCACTGACCTCGATCTCTAGTGATATCCAATAGCGAGATGACTGTATTATTATGCTAATGTCAAAGGATTTAACCACTACACTTACATTTATAAGTTATTTATCTTTATCATCATGAATGACGCCCTTCGAGGAAGGATCATAGCTAATACGCTGTAAAACTATTTAAACATGTAAAATAATTTAAAATTACTATTCCACTAACAGAGTATCCTTTTCAGAATATGTAATCTTTTTATATGGGCGATCTAAAATTAGAATAAGTACCAAAGAACTACAAATAAACTGTACACATACCGTGCGAAAAACATGCCTTTAAGATTGTCACAAGAAAACCAATGAGATAAAAAGTCAGGCGAAATGCTGTTTTCATTAAAAATGTACGAAATAAACAACACTGTTTATGTGAAGTAAACAAAAATAACATGCATGCACGCACAATCAAATGAAAGTGTGGGTTAAAAATGTTTTACGTAATAATTCGATAATGGAACCACAATTAAATTCGAGAAACAGACACTTTGTAGGACCTGTTTTTATTTTATTATCAACAACGGTGAAAGACTCAAGATGTACGAGAAAAAAGTAATAAGACATCTTCCTTTTCTATATTTTTATTTAACAACGGACAACGGAAGCAGCATGACTCGACAAGAAAAGAATCAGATTAATTTTCACCGTAGTCCCGCACGACGCAGCTAATCTCTTGAAATAATTTATTTCAAAATATTACACCCGACTCTAATGTGAAGACAAAGGGAAAGAGTGAGATACAACACAACGAAAGTGTGGAGCTTAGAAATAGACGTGATCTCATCAGGATCTCTAACGAAAGGACGAAATGGGAACGGTTACAAAAACAAACATCGGTAATATTTTCACTAAATCTTTGAACGGATGTTGTGAATATTGCCTTAGGTACTTATTGAAATAGTGCGTTCCAATAAACACTATAAGGAATAGTAAAAGCTGTGGGCACCTGGAAGTGCGTGCTGTAGCCGCGTTGGCGCAGCTCCAGCTCCACTGAACTTTGACAACGAACCGGCGCGCGCCTTTAAAATTGCTCTTACACATCCGTCTCCATCGCTATTGCCATTTGTCCTGCACCGGCTCACACATCAATAACTCGTATCACCGAGCATAATGCATTTACACCAAAATGACACGGTAATGTCAATAATATAACAGTAAACCTCCGAACAACAACCGCGTAGACACATTAAACTACGTAGCACATTTGCGTCTGGCTGAAAAGTAAAAATAAAGTTGAATATAAAGCAACCCAATCTCAGCTAAATATTTGTTTTGCCAATGGCGTGGTCGACGTACTCCCAATAAGTGCATTCCTTTTCCTATTCTGAATTTTCGATTGTCTTCAGGTGTGCAACAGGAACAAAAGCATAATAACAGGGTCGAGTCAATTGAATTCCTCTCAACAATAACTCATTACAAATTGTCTTGACATGTTCAACAAGTCTCGCGTAAGGCGTATGTGATTTGTGATCAAGTGAACTTTCTTTATCGATTTTAAACATGCGGGACGCCCTTTCATAAAGTCTCATTAAATGAAATTGCTGTGTAGGCATTCATTGATCATGATCATTTAGCTGTCACTATTCAAGACTGCCCCTGCGCCCCTCGCTCTGACAGCCGATTCGTGCAACTGCTGCCAAGTCTGATCGAACGTCAATAAAATTGTACAGTAAAACACCCCAACCGACTAGTCGGGCCATGGGAATCGTATTAGTGACTAGGTACGTGACGAACAGCGTCGGTAAAAACGGCGGCATCTTTCTAAAGTAATCTTTACAGGATCATTTTAAGATACATTAAAATTCACACAATAAACTTTCAAACATACAATTAAAAATCCGCAAAAAGCACTTAGTCTTTTAAAAGAGTAAAAAATCTGGTAATTTGCTGATTGTATTTGCTAATGCGTTTCTAATTCAATTTGTCATCCATTCAACAATAAATATACACACTAGTAGGTACGTGATACTAGTCAAGATTAGCAACCATACCATAATTTGAAGTTTGAATAAGATTTAAAGACGTTAGCTACGCTTTCCCTACTAAAGAAGTACCTACTCCATTTTAAAACGTGCACGTTTATCACAGCTAGATACCTCCTCTTTGGAGTCACATTTTAAAAAGATACAATCGCATAATATAAAAGTGAGTGACATTGTAATAGGCACAAGTTGTATTACGTAACCGCATGAAGCAGATCAAGCAGACGGTAGACATAGGACTGATGAAAGGTTGACCTCAGCTGCGTGTGGGCGGTGCTAGACAATGATAATCCGCTGCCCTGACAGCCCGGGGTCCACGAACTACGCCGGAATGCAAATAAATAGATGCACATAAACAGGACGAGACGGCACACCTGCCGCCGCGCTGATCGGTCAAATAAACAATGCATGACTTCGTGCAATCAATGGTTATGCCTGCGTCTTGACTGTAATTAATTCTTACCCTCCCTCATAATCAAATGGAAACTCTTCCCAATATTCGTGTTTTGGGTCACAACAAAACATTCTGAATTTTTTTGTGAATAGTGTTTGTTCATTATTCGTGTAGCTTTAGAAGTTAACAAGCAATTTTGATACATCTAAGCGGCCCATATTGAGATCGGAAGATTAATATTAAATACAAAATATAACACCTACGTGATAAACAAGCGTATGTAGATATTTGGTAGACGAATTCATTCATAGTACAAAACTATAATTAGCTACCTAGCTATGAGTGAGTGATTAATAAAGTTATTCATTGCAGACACAACAAATCACTTGGAGCTAATGTTTTATTCAAAGTGATAATGAACGTCTGGACGTCTGGCTTTAAGGACAATAAAGTCAGCAAACAATAGAAGTGTTGACCATAAAACACTTGTCACTTTCATTGGTTTCAATACGACTATAAAAGCTGGTTTAACAAGCGTTCCCCGAGGAATGAGTTTAGCGAAGTCGCCAGTTTATATGGAACCGCATCACTGATATCAATGACTCCACCACACGACGCCTCCTGCTGTTTGTTTAGCTTAAAATTAACAAAAATTACATTTAATAAAGGAAATTATAAAAAAAATACAATAGCTGCTTGCGTTAAACAGACTTATAGAAGAAAGTAGTCAAAGAGGACACAATGACAGAAAAATATTGTAGGTATTCATTATAACTATTTGTAATCTACTATCCACCTCACGAAATTTTGGAAGCAATGCAATAATTGATTTATGTGGTAGCCAATGTCTCAATTTCATCCCTATTTAGTTTGATATTTCCTTGCGAACAGAAGTTTCATTCACCTCGGCATGCAACTTATGTACTTACGTATGACTTTCATCTTCATAATATCATATCCATACTCTTATAAACAGTTCCTTCTGAATTTTACAATCGCTATTTCTTTAGACATTTTCATGCCTCGGTTAGAAAAAAAATACAAGAGTATGGACAGCGCATTAAAAAGTCATAGATTCAACTTGTTTAAGCATCTAAAATATTTTTGTTTATTATTGAATTTTGTTTTACTTTTAAATAACAGCTTTACCCCGGAACAACTGGCGCTGATGAAAATCATACCTTGCCTTTTTTGTAAAATTTCCCGACGCCTAGTAAAATTATTAAACCAGATACAGTTGAAAAAATTGATTGTTTTTTTTTCAGAGCAAGGGGCGATGTTAAGCCTGGCCGTTGCGGCGCTAGCGTGCCTGAGCTTGGTGCGCACCTCGCCTGCCGAGTCGCACATCCTGCGCGCCTACCAGCCAGCACACAGCTCTAAGGTAAACATTTAAAGAAAAGTAGAAATCCGATTGCGTTAGAAAAGCTCAGAGGTCATATACCCCTGCAAAAAAAAACTGAATCTCGCGACATAGGTCATGTCAAAATGGACTAAGCCGCTATGGCTATAGAGAGTAACAAAGAGGCGTAAGTACACTTATAAAATAAGCGTCCTTGAGCAATCTGTAAAAACCACGCCACGTCATGTCTTGTTCTCGCGGTTGTATTCTCTTGGTTCTCTACTGTTTCCGGTCAATATCCCGCGCGTTTGCCACTACCAGAAATAACACACCCATCAAACAAATCTACAAACACATTTAAAAAAACAACCTTGATCAATTTAATTATTAGATGCTCTAATTAATGAGCACCGATGACATCAAAATAAGACCAAAGTTAAAACATTGGGCTTACCTATTGTCATGTACTAACATCTAAATCAAAACTAAAATATGATTTACGGTTTCCCAGGACATGAACAGCGTCCTAGCAAATATCGAAGAAAGGCTGCGTGTGTTAGACACCGTGAGTGCAGTTCAAGCCAAGCAAGCGAGGCGCCTCGAGGCTATACAAGACAAACTAGGTAAAGAAATAGATACAATGTTTAGTTATCATCAGAAGATTGTTTTGATGAGGTCAATATCCTAATGAACACAAGTATCTACCATGCTAATCAGTTAAGGTTTTGAGGCTTTAAGTATACCGTTTATCCAAGAATTGGTGCAAGGACAAATATCAGTTTCTAGGAGCCGACGTAGATTGTTTCTCGTCCAGAAACTGGTGAGTCATGCAACTCATATACCCGGCCTTATTGTGTCATATCCTATTTTACACTGGGTCGACTTTCGCAATATTGTTTCCATAATAGCTGGCAATTGACCAAACAAGAGCACTCAATCAATTGGTAAAAGGATCCGCTTGTAGCGGACCATGCGCTAATTTGAATAAATTAACATACCCTTTACGTGAGGAACAAAGTAAATAGGAACTGTAATACGTTTCTAATTGCTTCCAGACCGTATGGAGACTACGCTGTCGTTAAAACTAGAGAGAGCCCAGTTAGCAGCCGAGCGATTGGAGCATCGGATACATATGCTTCAAACTAATGTGCAAGTAAGATTGATATCAGCTTGCCGCTTCAACCAAACCGTGCATATGCACTACCTCATACCGATTAATAAGAATAAAACCTTCACATATCAATTTCAGACATCCATTAAAGAGAGCACCGAAAAATTAGAACGCAGTCAAATGAAGATAACGCAGCTCGCACAGAATTTAACAGCCAACATTGACTTACACGTACATTTATTAGAGAAGGTAAATATTAACACTGTACACGTATTATTGAATCAATTTATCATAAAAAATATTTACTTGTCAATATTTGGTGGGGACGCTGACGCATGAAATACTGTATGAGATGTCAGGAAAGATAAGAGCCATACAAAGCGACCATAATCAAACCAATTGTATTATACCAACACTGGTACTTTAATTATGTATAGAATCGTACAAGATCTTGGCGTACGTAGCCCTGGCGATATGTGGTGGCTATGGTGCCTGTTATGTTCGTAGACATAAGAATCGGACTAAGTGGTGATCTTCTTGTTTTTTTTACGGGGTTGTTGATTGAAATAAGATAATGGCGTGTTCAGGTAAACGGCGCATACGCAGACACCTGGCACCGCGGCCTGGTGCTGGAGGCGTTAATGCGCGACGGTCTCTCCCTGGTGAACGTGACGCGGCGGGAGCTCGCCGATGGATTGCGAGCGCTTGCTCGACGGCACGCCAGGGTTTCCCCAGTGGACTTAGAGGCCGCTTTGTCTAGACGACTCAACGACAACGCCAATAAAATAGATGTAAAGGTAATATAATAGACAATTGAAAGCAAAAACAAACTACTTCGATTCTAGGGTCGGCAACGCCAGTGATCGCCTTGATGTTGGAAGCGCCCATAGACTACGACAACCACTTTAATGCTATCGCTTTAGCTTAATACTAAATATCCTTTCCTATATTATACAGCTTACACATTTCAAAGGTTGTTTCACCTTTTGTTTAATAATTATTGAAACTACCATTTGGAAACCTGATTTGGTGTTCAATTCGGTTTCCCGTGAGAAAGGTCTAATATTTATTTATTTATTTGTAGGTAGGGCATAGCAAAACATCCACTGAACTCTCTCCTCTAAGCTTCAAAATAAGTACAACACCATATAAGCAAAATTTACGCGTTAATAAATTAAGTGACAGCTTATTCCAGTAGTAATCCGTGCTTTCTAATACCAGCTTTCACCAATAATTATGTTATTATGAGGAATTTATCATAATAATCGTTTTATAACGCTATGAATGGACGAAGACAGCTCCCGTTTCAATTTAAATGCTGTCTATAGACACGTTATGACGTAGTAAGATATTTAAATATACAGCTTGAAGATCGTTAATTGAAGTGGATGTTGTTGAAGGCATCTCGTATTGTGCATTTTTACTAGGCGGTATGCCTGATATAGGAAGTTTACGGGACGCTATAGACTCTAGCGTACTTTTATCGTATTGTATTCTCCTTGGACCCTATAGTCAACAGTGACGTATATAGAGCTTCAGACAGTTATTAATAATACAAATTGATAACATGACAGTACATTAATATTTCCCTTTGTTTTTTTTCAGATGCAAGAAGTTCTAGAAGCACAAAAGCGTTTCATGGATTCATGTCAGCGTGTTCAGTTGGACGACCCCACGCACGTCGCCGATGTACTACATGTACTCGACAAACTAATCGACTCAATAATAAACAAGTACGTATATCACCGAACGGAATAATCATTTTAGGATGGGAAAATATTTTTTGAGAATTTACTTTCGAATGATACCACACCTCTTTCTTTCGGGGAAGTGTAAATACATATATTATCTTCTCCTCTGCACACGCTTCAATAATATCTAATACTTTTCAGGACTGCAGCGACCTTCCACGAGTTACAGAACATTCAAGCTACTATGCGCAATCATGATAATAGAGTCATGAAATTCCTTAGCGCCATCAGACAACCACAGGTAAGATATTCTTCTCTCTTTCCCTTCAACATAACAGGCATATGAAAATGATGATTGTAAAATAGGAGGCTAATGATGTCGATTAAGTTGTTCAAAATTACTGAACTTAACTAATATTTGACAGGTGTAAAGTCTTGCTATCCCTTTCTCATGCGCGGGGTTAAATAAGGATGGCAATATTTTTAGACCTGTCAGAAGTGTCAGATTAGTTCACTTTAGTAATTTTGAACAAAGAATTAGCACCATTGTCCAATATGTATATATTTTTTTAATTTCTATACCGTTTCGTAAAAATACGATGCAAAAAGCAAAAACTGAGTTTTCCAATATCCTTGTTTGCACGTTAATCAGTTTCAAGAAAGTAAATTGGCATCGAAGGTAATATAAGCAATCCTTTGCAGGCGGATCCAACATGCCGTCGACTGGAGAGCGCATTCCGCAACACATCTCACACCATAATCAAAGAGAACGAGCTGAAGCAGCTGATTGAAAAGTTCGTAGCGCTCACCGACCGAGCTGATGCGGCGTTGCAGCGCCTCGAGACGCACTTCAACATTGACTTAGAAGAACCCGTCTTACAAATCCAAGGAAACGGGTAAGACCAACAAACATAACTATCCGTGTGTTGCAAACATCCATAGGATACGGTAACAGCTAAACATCACGCGGGGCGTATGGCCCTTTGTTACCATAGTTGTATAAAAAAGCCTGCAAATAGAACAGAGCCCTTCATTTCAAGTGTCTTAATT
Organism: Falcaria lacertinaria; assembly: GCA_951449985.1. Lineage (NCBI taxonomy): Eukaryota > Metazoa > Arthropoda > Insecta > Lepidoptera > Drepanidae > Falcaria > Falcaria lacertinaria. The sequence goes on along the minus strand of OX602113.1, from coordinate 3,669,282 downwards.
TCTTATATCAGTCACTAGTATCAATATAATTAATCGTTAAGTGCAACTATCTAACAATGATATCTTTTCTAGGACAAAAATGTGATACCAACCTAGCCTAGTGCAAATAGATGTGGTGAATAAGATACTAAATAGTGGAATGGAGGCATATGAATCACTTCGTTAGACAATATAAAAGTATTGGGCCGAAACCGCAAGTAACGCGTGAATCCAATCAATCACTTTACTATCGTATTTCCTGTACTTTATGAAAAAAACACTCATTCATATTTTTTTATGAATTACTCAAATACATAATAATTCTATTCATGCAATTTCTCAATTTTCAGAAACGACGATTCTGGTGAGGGATTCGAGATTCATGACGAGGATTCTGGTTACTTTAACGATAGCAGTGGGGAAGACATGATGGAGGAGAAAAAGCGACTAATGAGTGGACTCAAGAGGGCGAAGAAGGCAACTGAGAGCGCTACCGCGCGCCCTCACCGGAGGCATCTTCACAAACACCCATACGATCGCGGCCCTCGGTGGAACCTGCCCGCATCCTAATTTAATCCAGCAATATAATTGATATATCAGTATCAGTATTTTATTTAACTTAAAGAGAAGTCGAATGCAATGTGATTGATTTCCCATTCAAAATTTATGTCCAAATGTTATAACATTTGGTAGCACCTGCTTGCTTATCACCATTAGTTTTCAAATAATTACCTCTTGCAGCAGCTCAGTCCTTATGCAAACTAGTCATAGTATCAGCAAGCAGATGGTTATTGTAACTTCAGCTTTAATGTATTTTCTAATACAAGGGAGGTGTTTGGCCTGCTTAATGGCTACACTCTTTTTATACCCCCATGCTGCAAGAAACTATAGACTATGGTGACCATGTTTACAACTTTCAAATATTTATTTTTTAATAACATGAATTATTGGGTTAGCAGTATAGTGAGATGTTTTGATGGATCAGCTATTCACCTGGACATATCATACAACAATACAGCAAAGTAGGATTATTAGAATGCAGTCTCTTCTGTATGAAGATACAGTCCCCAATCAGGCTGCTCCAATTTTAAAGGGTTTTTTAAGAAGCACTGTCTTACTACAAAATCACAACACTTTATATTTCATTACAAAAATCCTACAGTATCCCAGAGAAACATATATTTCTCTTGGATCTATGTGTCAACCCAGTGCTCTTAGGATGAAGTCACAGGTATATGCTTATTATCTTCATAGCCCTTTATCCAAATTATTTGAGTTTAGCTCTGAATATATTTTAATGCTTTATCTGTCTTTTACCACTCCACTCATATTACTTTCTCTTTCTCCTATAATAATCTTGAATAATAAGACAGAACATACCTCAAGTTTTGCACTGTTCTGGAATATAGTGAGAGCCTTGTGGGTGAGTTGAGAGAAGCATGAGCTGAGTGTGGCCACCTTCTGCCGAGCTGTGAACACCACCTCTGGCTCCTCTGTTTCTAACTCTGCTGTAATTTGACACATTCGGATTTTAATTTCATCTTTAAGAACAACACCTATATTGACAACCTGATTGGCCAAGAGAATACAACCGCTATGCTAACTCATTGGTTTAATGAGCCAGCTCCCACCATTGTTTACTGTTTTTATCTCTTGTTCATACTAACAATGAAAACTGAATTAAAACTACAGTCTTGCTTATCTGGGGCTCTATTTATAAAAGGTTGCCATTCATGATTAAGAATAATCTGTACAAGACATTGCATTGTTGAAATAGAAATCTATCCTTCAACTGAACCAAATGTGGATTAGATAACATGGCATTTGCGACCATACATGTGTATGGAATAGGCGTAATAGTGAATATCAGAGCAAAATATATCGTCCATATCTTTACTTTAATCGTTATAATAGTAATATTGGAGACAAAATAATGTTTTAGTTTGGAAGTTGGTACAGACCACATTTGTCATAAGAATGACCAATTCTCTAAGAATATTAACATTTAAAAAAAAATATTCATTGTAATAAAACTTGTACTTACTAATAGATGTATCTAATTCTACACATGCTTTGTCGAATTCCTTTTCTAATATATCTAACCATCGGAAACCAACTCCGGTAGTCGCCATTTTCACAATAAAAGTTGTTGTTGACAATGAAATTTATTTAGTAAATGTCACGTTGACGTTTCTTTACAAACTGTACCACAGAGTACCATGTATACAACCGCTACGCTAGAACAGAGTACAAAACCACTACGTTTTATTAACGTTGTGGTTATGTACTCTGTGGTCTTTATTATAGTATACTACCTACAATCAAGCATAATTAAAAAATATTAACGGACGGCCATGAATGGGCCGATTTTTATATAAGCTTTACTGTACAATGCCAACAATTCAGTAACAGTAATTTTATTTATCTTGACTTTACTTTTAATAATTATAAATTAAAAGAGGATATTTGATTGGCAGTTGTTTATTTGTTTTCTGATATTTACAGGAAAAGAGCTATATTTAACAAAACATATTATCGACAAAGTATAAAATTATTTATCATTGCACAAAATTCATAGCTATTCGCAAAAGCAATCTAAGCCTATGACTGATATATTATAATTACGCTAGTTAGCTATGCTTTTAGGTGCAATAATACACTTATATATCTACAAACCCGAATACAAAGAACTCCAGCTAAAATATCTCTAAAATCACATCTGCATCATCGCATTAAGACTCCACCTATCGACGCATTGTAATCTTATTTCTTATGCTTATAAATTTTGCCAAATAAATTTAAAATGGGCCTTAAGTCTATAGTCGTTTTTTTCATATCGATAAATATAATAAAAAATAGTTGAAATAACACAGGACCTTTGCGTAACGCAGATGGATGTGATACAGTTATTATTATTTACAACCAATACGATCCATCGACCAATAATATACTCATCTAAGGGGGCTGTTGAAATAACTAATTATCTCTATTATTAATTAATTGTCATCATAAAGCTGAATTCATAATTATGTTTAGATTTATACAAGGATGTCGTACACAAACCCAGAATAAATACCCAATAACTTAAAGAACAGGATAGAAACTGACGTTATACCAAGTCTCCTATCGCTCATACAGTTTAACTGTATTAAATATGTGCCACGATAGTCGCCATTTTCATAGTTAATTAAGCTGAACTTACAATATAATAGTTTACATTGTATTTTATTGTACATTAACAAATAAGGTATATAAAATTAAATAATAATAGATAGACAAAATAACATCATCTAATAATAACCAGTGCTGTGAAGCGAAGTTATGACTGAATAGGGTCCGAAACTACTGGACCTATTTCAAAAATTCTTTCACCGATAAAAAGCTACATGTTCACTGCGTAACATAGACTTTATATTATACTCGCTGCCCGCCCCGGCTTCGCACGGGTACACAAAATATTTGATAAATGTCTACCCATGCGAAGCCGGGGCGGGCCGCTAGTATGTTATATACTGCCAACTCATAAGTCAAGAAAGCTAAAGATAGTTTGACAGAACACATCAAGTAACATGTATATTTTCGTCCTACCTGAAACAATAGCTGCCCTACCTTAAATCAAGTCCAGCTGGCCCTGTTTTACATAATCGAGTATTCATCCTATCTCGTCAGAAAATTATTCAAAGTATTCTTTGGAAATTATTTTAATTCTGATAAGTTTCGGGTTGTCTTCAGTTTTACTTAAAGTGAGCATATATACAATTATTTGTTAGGGGGAGTAGGTAACTACCCTGCAGCACAAAATACATACTGTAGGTAGATGATATTATAAACACAAAAATACAAATTTGAACCCCCTCCAAATTAATTTCATTTAAATTATGATCCAAGATTAAAAAATCAACATTACATAATCCAAAATCCATTTGGCATTAAATTTATAGTAAAATAATACACCCTTGTTTTCATAATGTAAAATATCTTTAACTTCTCATATTCCTTGAGGAATAGACATATCACCAAAATATATATAATTAATTAGACAACAAATTATTCATCTAATTGGTTTCAAATTAGTAAAAATGTTCTTTTCTTGATGTTCATATTTTAATATCGTCCACACTCCCCCATTAATGAACTATCATGACATGCATACGGCCCGCCTGCTGGAAAGCGGTTGCCGTAGCCTATGGACGCTGGCAACACCAGGGGTATCACACGCGCGTTTTACAACCTATACGTTATTATTAATTAAATAACTAGGTACCATATAGGTACCCAAAGGAACATACCACTACACTTTAGGCGGCGGGTATCCAAGTACGGTTTGTTACGCTCCAAATACATACAATTGAGGTCTTAACCTCACAATTATCTGCAGATCGCTAAATAACATTGTAGGTACTGTCTTACAGTTAGTTACATGCCATTTAACTATGCATATATTAAACATTATAATAATTATACACACTCAGTACAGGATAGATGCAAACATTTATAGCCATATTCCTATATGGCTCTGTTCTGTTATGGTAAAGTTGGAATTGTATCATGATGAAGTTGTATTAATATTACACTAACAAAATGGTACCATAAGAATTACTACTAAATAAATAATATAAGAAAATTAGGAGTGAACAATTCCGCAAAATATAATTTAAAATTGTTAGTGCTAGAAGTGATGTACCCACCAATTGCGCTGGTATATACAAACCTAAATATTCGACTAGCCATGGCTATGGTTGAACAAGGCTAACAAAGAAATATTGAACTACTTTCAAACCTTACAGCTTACATTTCTCTAACAGTGAAGTATGTATGATTAAAAACAATACACTGACAATTTTTATCACAACAATTCAGAGCCTAAATATTTAAAAATAAATATCCATTTTATACATTTAAACAGAAGTATTCTGAAAAATATTTTTGAACTTTGTATTTTGTTGAAAACTTTCGTAAACATGGACATACTAAATGCAATGTTCTAGAAACTAACTTTAATAAACACCCAACACTTTTTTAGATGTTTTCTCATTTGTAACATAAATATTGAAAAAATCTATGATGAATGACATTGGGCAAGAAGTTATACATTCTGGGACTCATTGATCCATCATTATAGAGATTTGATCTTATAAGGGTTTAAGGCTGGATAGCCGTGGCATTATACTTGTATTTATTAATTTTTGTAGAGCCTATGTTGGCATAGGCCAAGGAAAATAATGTCAAGAGCTCATATTTTTTTTCTAGAATTAGACTGATTGGGAATAGCAGTAAATAGATATTTGTCAAATCAAAAATAATCTTCACAGTAGCTAATGAAAAACTTAATACAAATAGTATTGTAATGCGCACTTGCATTTTCGCTACATGTTGCAGCTGCATGGCTGCAGGAAGCAGTGGCCTGCAGGAAGTATAAAACCCTTCAACATATGAGTAGTATGTGTTGGTTAAGAAGTGTGTGTTTGTTTGTATCATAAAAATAACTTGCACTAAGCAGGTTACATTAGAAAGGCAGTTGTAACAAACATTTACACATTTTACAAAACATACCAATAACTGCTATACAATAGCTGTGCACATTTCAACAATAGATCTAAATCACCATATCTTAAGTAAAAAGCACTTTTGTTCATACATTCCAGTTCAAATTCATTAAGAAATCACACATCCATTCTTGTCGGGTATATGTCCATCCGATCGCTCTATCTCCGACAATATCGCGTGAAACATGTCTGTCACAGACTGAAAATAAGAATGCAAATAGTTCTTTCAAGGTAGAGTTATATAACATTCAAAAAGGTCAATCTGAAAGATAAGAAATTTATGTGCATTCTGTTATATAAAGTAAGCTAAACTAATTTGACAGGACTAAGTGTTGCTTTCCCTTTCTCATGTGCAGGCTTAAATAAAAATGGCAATAATTTAAGTCTATGATTTTGATATCATACAACAGAATGAGCACTATTGTTTCAGCAAAATCTGCTTGCAGCAGTAGTTGCAATACAGGTAATTCAGCATATATTTTGTTATCTTTTATGGCAGAATATGGGGGAGAAAGTAGGTTATTTCAGCAGATATTACTTCTAAAAAAAGATAATTATAATGCTGAAAAATGTTACAATAATTACATCTGAAGTTTTTTTGCTGTGTCTATATTACATCTTGCCACTTTGATTTCATATAAAAAAATATTGTCTATTTAGTGATTGTGTAGTTGGATATTAATGATGCCTTACCTCATTTCTCTTGGCACTGGTCTCAACAAAAGCAGCTTTCCACTTCTCAGCTAGTCTTCTGCCTTCTTCTGTACTAATTTTCCTCTCTAAGTGAAGATCTGTTTTATTGCCCACAAGTACAATTGGTACACTGAAAAATATATAAGACAACATAACTTACCATACTCTATCTAGGAAAGAAAAGGAAATTAGCTGAACAAATCAGGCATCCATTGTTTTATAAGATTATAGTCCACCTTGAGCACCAACAGTAAGTGTCTATAGAATGGGCTATTATTTATTTGTAAAGTGGAGTACAGATTGGTCAAGAAATAGTTGTTTTTCCAGCCGTTTAAGGGAAGAAGCAAACTTCCTGTGAAGTTTCACACTGGACTAAAAGGCACAAATCAAGAAATCTGACTATATTGCCTATTTTCATATACAAACAAATATAACTCTACATTTTAAGAACATAATTAATTGCATGAACTATGATACATTTTCTGGATAAATTTAATTTTAAGAGAAAAACAATAAAATAATAAAAGATTTTCCTTTTTCTGTAGTGCATTTTTCATCCTTTATTAAAACACTTGCATGCACATTTTGTCATTTAATTAAAGCACAAGCAAAATAAAAATAATGCTTATAATAATTATTTATCTACTTACTGTATTTTACCAACCATGTCCAGAAGTTTATCATAAATAATTTGGACAATTTGAAAGCTTTTACTGGAATTGATGGAATATACTAGAACATAGCCGTGGAAGTCCATGCTGTACTGAAGGGGGAATATGCTATATTCATCCTGGCCTGCTGTGTCTACCAGCTTCACTTCATACTCAGTAGAGTTCAACCGGATGAACTTGGTAAATGCTGTTAAAAGTCAAATAGTACAGTATAATGGATTTAGTAAAGCAATAACAGTTCGCAACACAACCCAATATCGAGTATACATCATTGATTGATAGATAATAAATGTCATATTAAATATAATATGACGAAGTATTGCGGAACTTTTTGAGTAAATAAATGGTAACGTTTATATGACGGAAACATGTGATACGAATAATAACAACACCTACTATTCTCAATCGTAGGATCATACGAGTCGACGAACTGTCCTTCCACGAACTGTATAATTAAAGACGACTTGCCTGAAAACATTCCTTAGATTATTATAACGTCACTAATAAAATGCGACGTAGAATTTGGAGCTTTAACATACCGACAGAACGGTAACCCATCATAGCAATTTTTCTTTGTTTTGATGGCATATTGTAAACAGACACGCGGAACCCCTTTCAATTTAACCAAAACTTCAATTTCTAAGATCGAAAAGAATTCACAAATTCAAAAAACCTTTTGCTTATTGTAAGGCCTTTTCATTTGTTTGACATATTATTTTATTTTGGATTTAATTTGACAGACAGGTCCTAAAGTTTTATGCACTCTGTGATGGCTCTGTGACAGGCACAAGCATAGATAATACACTCAAGCGCGCTAAACACGTTCAGTTTTAACTGCACAGTTTAACTGTACAGTCGAACTGTGCAGTTAAAACTGAAGGTGTGTAGGCAAACCTGACAACTGTGCAGTTAAACTGACGATCTTAGATAGAACTGTACAGTCAAAACTGTGCAATTAAAACTGAACGTGTAGTGTAGCGTGCTTAGGCAAAACTGTGCAATTATCAGTTCTGTTTGACACTAGGGGCGTCAGTTAAAACTGTACAGTTAAAACTGAAGATGTGTAGACACCAGGGGCGTCAGTTATAACTGCACAGTTCGACTATACAGTAAAAACTGTGCAGTTAAACTGAACGTGTGTAGTGCAGTTAAACTGAACGTGTGTAGCGCGCTTTACATAAGACACAAGCAAGCAACCTTAGAATAAGGATTTAGCTGTCGCTTACGCTATAGAAGCCGTAATAAAATAAAAAGCTTTGTAACAGCTAACAGCCCTCTTATTCACATTTTAGTAATACAAATTACATGTGTGAGCGAAACAAAAACTCCTTGTTTATAATAATTTTGAAGCAGCCTCATGTTCGAAGCATGTTTGAATCGGTTCTTGACAGGTGGTTGTAATTTGGTTTAAATTATATGCGGCATAATAAAAAACAATAATAGCAAGCTCTTCGTGAATCTACGCAAAACTTTTTATTGTGAAGTTTGGTAAAGGACATCATCCATTTTGGTCCAAATCTGAAAGTGGCGCCCGACGCATTTTTTTTTGTATATTCTGTTAGAGCTTGCCCGTATTTATTTGAGTTCGAAAATCAGAATTTACATACATTTTTATTGAAAATAGGAATTTTCGTATTTGGCACGAGTTTATTTCTTATTTCTAAGAGCATACAATTATCACTTTTAGTAGTCAACAGTAAAATATTATAAAGTTTTTCACACAAGACAAAATTACAGCAGCGGTACTATGTTCAACGGCAAAATTGAAGAGAGAGAGTTTTTATTATAATATTCATCCAGGCGAACACACTGGGAATAGTTACCTAATCATCAAACTACGGTTGCACTTTGCGCTGACTGCCACAGAGTACATAACCACTACGTGCTAGCCAGTGATAATGGCGCTAGTAATAAGTTATCGTAGCGACGCGGGGGAACAACACGCGTCGTACGTACCGTACGAGAATTAAAAATACAGGGATGGGAGTGTTGTTTACTATAAAATTCAAAATTACCTAAATATAACTGTACTGAGACTTAGTATAGCTTAGTATCCACTCGACGCTTTCAAAAATAGTCATTGAAGAGGATGGACGGATAAAGAAGGGATATACCACAACGCCCTCTCTCTACTATGTTATGTTATAAATTGTCAATGTCAGTCAGTCCAATCACTCATTCAATGTAATTGTAATGTTTGTTTGTCGTCATCTTGGTCATCATTGTTATTCATTCGAATTTGTATCTTTATAGTAAATTAATAATCGTTCTTAGATGTTCGCGTAAATAAAACTTACAGCTTGTTATTGAATCCTGGACGTTGGTTTATGTTGCATGATTTGTTATTTGCAATAACGTAATGCCTAAACTTTTAGTAATCAATGAGTAGTCAATCAACGCAGTTAACATGACAAACCTTTAACGTATGACTTTATAAATACATAGTTGTTTGTATTGTGTTTTACAGAATAGTCTACGGAAATGGCTAATATACCGGAATGCCCACCGAGTCTGAAATCTATTCAGCACTATCTGAAGACGGCCATTGAACATGACACCAGAGATCCAGTTGTGGCGTATTGGTGCAGACTGCACGCTTTACAAGTCGGTCTTAAAATTACTACAAAGAAAACATCTGAAGAGACGAAGGTGTTAGTTGGTATGTTATCATACTAGTCATACTATTACTATTATGCTGGAAAAGTAAAGAGTTCTCAGAACCAGGCATGTATGAAGTGTTTGAATAATGTAAAATAAGCAAAAGACGTTGCACACCACTCAAGTCAAGAGTAAATTGTGCTCTATACTACCTGCCTACCTAGTGGTGTGATGATAAGTATGAATACATAATAACATACATCTAGGACAGACATAGTTGACATGGTGGGCTGTTTGCAGTGATAGTATTTTTTATTAGTATTATAGTGGTGGCAAGCCATCTTACAGCCCAACTGGTAAGCAGTTACTAGCCACCAGGTTCATCACCAATGCATAGCCACCCTAAAATTGCAGTAAATGGGACTCATGTACTGCCAGTACAGAATAATCTATAGAAGCCCCTTTAAGAGGTTTTTATGATATCAGCATTTATTTTGAGTAAAGAATTATGTAGAGGAAAAACTTAGGGTTGTATCTGAGTATAGGGTACAGAAGCACTTAACTAACATGAGACTAGTGTTACTGGGCTGCAATATTCTCTACTGTACCTTGTAAGAAAGATAATACTTCATTCTATGTAGTTTTTAAATATGTTTTACTTTGATGAGTACATCACTTGTTAAGTTGGGACCTGAAATAACTTTGTGAGAAGTGAGGATTGTTCACTGTGAAACCTCTGCTTACCCTTGGCACAAAGTAGTCTCTTAACTTGCATAGTTTTATATAAACAGAATCATAATCTATTCATATTTTAATTTTACATAACTTTCAGCACTAATGGATTGGTTAGAGGAAGCTAAAAAGGTGAACAAAGATAATGAAGCGATCACAAATGATGTGGCTGCACAAGCACACCTGGAAAATTATGCTTTGCGATTATTCCTGTTTGCTGATAAACAGGACAGAGAGCAGAACTATGGAAAGTGAGTTTATTACTCCTATATTATGAGAAGCTACTCTAAGAAAATATCATAATGGTTTTGTAATCTATTTTTAATGAAATAGTTTTCCACTGATTGTATTTCTATAAACTTTGCATACACAATAATGTCTATTTACATTTAATATTGTGAAGCAAAGCAGATGAAACTCTACCATACCATATTATAAATAGAACTCGCGTAAAGATTCTTCATCTTTGATAAGTAATCATCCTGGGGTGGAATTAATAAATGTCTAAAATTGGCAGATTAGGAAGACCATAGCAAACTGTATTTTTTCACTATTATACATGTTTCACCTTGTCCCACTGACACCTTAAAACAATTACTGTGCAGCCTACTCAGATCAGATAATAAATATGGAACATGCTTTCCACAAACATCTTTTTTTTATAAAAGTATATTTCTTTCTTTATTGAATGATTTCTATATGTTTATTTATTTACCACTTGTTCTATGAATGGAGTGATGATGGTAAGTATCTTATTTCCAAGTATCAATTTTAGGAACACAGTAAAAGCATTCTACACAGCTGGTATGATATATGATGTCCTCACTACTTTTGGGGAGTTGACAGATGAAGCAGCCCAGAACAGAAAGTATGCAAAGTGGAAAGCTGCATACATTCACAATTGTCTCAAAAATGGAGAAACTCCAGTCCCAGGTAACATTATTACAGGCTTTTATTTAGTTTCACCTGTCTGGTGTGTGTCTGTCATCAAACCTCGCAAGTTACATTTCACCCACTTTCCAATGTCCCATTAAGATGACATTTGGCATTCATTTTTGGTTCCCGTGACAATGCACAATTACTTAAATTAAATTATTTTACTATTTCAATAATGTAAGTAAGCTCCCTATGATATGGGTATCAAATGAGAGGGCTTGATGAGTGAAACATCATTTTTTATAAACAACTAATAAAAGCTTGATTAATAAAAAGTCTTGATTTTATCAATAATTTTGGTTGGATTATTTTAATAATAAATTAATTATACTCACTTATAATTGAGAGAGTGCATGTGGCTATAAATATGATGAACATACTATGTGTCAAAATCATACTGAAGTATAAAATAAGAAATTGTTAACTTTGAAGCAATTGTGGGGTGCAAGTAATAATTTGCTTTTCTCATATATGTATATAAATGTTTATAATTTCGAGAGTCGCTGTTTTATGAGTTAATTTTAAGATGATTTTTACAAAACAATAAAACACGAAATCTCTTTTTATTAAGATATAAATTAACATTTAGGACTTTTGTCCCATATATATAAAAAAATAAACAAGCTGATCATCACTGCCATGCAGTCAAAGGTTTGCTAAAAGTCAAGGAAATAATAACGGTATTAAAAGGAGATAATGTTGTGTGCTTACTTTATTTTTCCCTAAATGAAACATTACTATCAGTAGGAATACAACTCTATATAGTAAGTGTTATTTGTTTGGTCATCCTCTATAATGTGAAGATACTACACCAGTCGGTCAGCTTAGATTTTGTTGAGCCCTGCCTTTTATAATATCTATTTTGATATTGTATATGACTAATTTCTTAATCAATTTTCTATATTTTTTTTATAAAGTTTATATTTTAGCTTTAGTTCATTGATACATTTTGAATATTGTCTGAAAACATGAATATGTTTGTTACTTTCAGGTCCTATGCAATCTGAAGGTGGTGAAAACGGTGAAGAGAGTACGAGTGAGAGCCGGCCAGGAAACGAGGTGCCATCAGTGGGTGGGTTCCCGCTGCCCAACACGCCACCTTCGGTACCTACCAGCTTCACTAGCACGTTGCCCGACCCCAACGCCGCGCTAAAGGCCGCTTCCCAGCTGCCTCCCGTTCCCTATACTCCGGAACCCAACCCCGGAGGGTTCGTCCCGTACGACCCCACTCAGCAACCAAACCCCCAACCGACTTCTCTATATGGTGATGCCTCTTCGACTCTCCCACAATTGACACCAGACCAAATTGCTAAAGCTCAAAAGTATTGCAAGTGGGCCAGCAGCGCATTGAACTACGAGGATATTAAAACAGCTGTCAATAACTTGAGAAGTGCTTTAGAGCTTCTCCAAACTGGACGTGATCCTGCTTAAAATTGTTGCACCAGAAATGCACCTAATTACCTCACAAAGTGGTGTAATTCGGTCCCAGAAGTTAACCCGCTAAAAATAAGATATACATTGTTGTTTCATAACACATCTTTATTTATATCGTAAATATAATATACATACAGTAATCGTTTCATTATATAGTTTCATATATGATATTCAACTAACTACTAGCCACAGTGGCTTGTGCAGAAAATAAACATGATTTTGTCTCAAAAAGTTGTGCCCGGGCGTTGTTTGTCAATCGTAAATATCATTGATTGATGAAAATGAGTCTCACGTAAAGGTGGGTTATTTTGATCTTGGACAGCGAGTCTCCCCAAACGAAAGCCACCCACATCACGCAAATTTATCCTTCGGAATTTTACTATATTTTATAATATTAATCTCAATTCGTGTGTTAGCTTCAGTTGTTATATATCAAATATTATTCAGGCATAAATGTTACAAAAAGATTAACAATAATAGATAATTATAGAAAATGGCATGCTGTTTTCTTAAAAATAATCCATACTCATTACTCAACCACACCACATCCTATACATAGGGTAACAGTAGGGCGCAGCCCCACCCCTAACTTTTAAGTTTTGATGGTTTGCAAACGCCTTACATAAAATTAATTTCTTGATCGAACATAATTTCATGAATATATAATGGTCCACACAATGAGAGTACATTAGTAGTGTAGGTAGATATTTTTATTAGAAACTGAAACATACAAAGCGGTGAGTCTTTATTGCTAGGTTATATTTAGGCATTTAGTTTAGGTGAAGGTTGTCCGCTAGATGTAATCATTCATATACCTACACTACACCCCGCTTTAATAAACTTCATTTTTTTATACAAATAAGGTGGCAAACAAGCATACGGTCCGCCTGATGGTAAACGGTTACCGTAGCCGTTGGACGCTTGCAACACCAGAGGTATCACTCGCGCGTTGCCGACCCTAAATATTAGGATGTGTGCTAATGTAGTGTTACATTCTTGCATTGTACACAATTAAATAAAACAATAACTTTTGTAATGTTCATTTTTATTAAACCGTCACATTCGAATATTTCACATTACGCCACACGATTTGATATAATAATTGCTACTGTTTATGTCATTATCGAAAAAGCTTACGGGTAACATACGTAATGTAGGTAAATATTTTAAAAGCCAAGTAATGCCTAATTTGTTCAGTGTGAGTATGTCGGACTATTATTAATATTGTGTATTTTCCACAAACATTTACGATATTTATAATTAGAAAAGCAGTGATGACGGTATCTTTATTGTTGAGCAAATAATATTCACACGGAATAATGTGTTAATAAATTCTAATTTATTTTTAGCTGTGTACGATATTTTAATCTAAACTATCGACACAATTCGCAGTTTATCTGCAACGACACACAAAACACATACGCAACGCAACAGTCACACACATTGAACCTATGTATCGCTTAAATTTAATATCACTTTTGGGTACAAGTTAGTTACACGTACTCTCGTGGCCTGGATCTGGCGATGAGGTTCATCAAATAGTTCTACATATTATTATATTAATAGATAATCATAGTTAATCGTTATATATAGACATAACACACCATTGTATTGTAACAACTAGATTCAGTTTACAAGATGACTAGTAAAATCACAGTGTGATTCGTTGAAGGAATATTTTATTTCAATGTCAAACAAATAAATTTATGAACAATTTTTCGGGTGAATATCGACGTTATAAATTCACCTAAAACTATTTAAACAAACTATTCCCTCTTGAGTCCATTGCCGTTCTGTGTAGCCGATGCAGTTCTCTCCATCTCCTCCCGACGACTTGTCTGGTACCTAGCAAATAAAAACAACAATAAGTAAATATTGTACATTTTTGTAGGTACTATTGGCATGACATTTATAAATTTAGTTAGGTAAGCACCAACTACACTAGTAGAAGTAATCTGAAGTTGGCATTTTATTGGGTTGCAATTAAATCGCCATCGGTAACATCTTGCTAGTAAAGACAGCCGCTGATTGATATATTGGCGATAAACGTGAATATAACTAGTTATTGCATTAGAATGTGTTCTGTACCGCAGTCCGCAGACTAAATCGACTGGAACATGTGTTTGCGCGACACGGCGCGGTGCGGTGGTTCGTCATAGCGGATTCCCTGGCACTGCGCCAAGCGATGCTACCCACTAATCTTTATATTTCTTATCTCATGTTTACATTACATAAAAGCTGGTCAAGGTGCGCGCTATTACCATGCTCTCCTATCTAACTAAATGCTTTATCTGCACTAGCATATTAACTTCCACTTTCAAACGGTGCATTAGTAATATACCTACCTACCTACTCTGCCGGTCAATATTTACGTCCTCGCAACCGACATATTTTAGGTAGGTACTTACTCGATATTTGGTTTCTTTCAAGTCGATATGTGTTTTATATGAATTACGTGTTGACATGAGATATCGTTAGGACGACTTCAACTAAATCGTAATAACATTGACGTCGATCATTCAAACCCGCAACTAACATAAGCAGATAGTGGTGTGTGGTGTGCTTATTGCACACAGCTCGTTTTAGGTCTGACGAATTATTATCTATTTGCATGAATAATCGCCCCTTCGCTTACAGGGAAAGCTTTAGCTGAGAAAGGGCTCCTAACACAACAAGTACCTACACTACATTATGTTCTAAATTTTTGGGCATTCGCCTATGGTACACAAAAATGATAGAGTTAAACTCTCGGATCATTTTTTCATTCGATCTGAGGTAGACCTAACAAACAAATATCAAATTAATATTGTTGCACAGAACTTTCCAAAGCTATAACAAGTAAATTACACATACCTGATATCTTAAATAAAATAAAATAAAAATTTATAAAGTCTTCGGAGCTTCCCTATTAGGTTGCTACTTCAGGACATTTTACTATGTATTAAACAAAATCAGTAGCACTGGTGCAAGCAATATGCAGTGGACTGAATGTGTTCGACATACTCATACCTATCTGGTAAAAATAAGCGTGTAATTACCAGACGACTAATCTCCCGCTGAGCATGAAGAAGAAGACGAGTGCGGGCGCGCAGCGGTCGAACGGGTCGCCCACCATCAAGTGCGAGTACGCAGCCAGCACCATCAGCGCCACCAGGCCAATGTTAGCCGCGTTCTTTATTTTATCTGCAGGTTGTAGGAACAAAACACCTTTCAATAACTTGCTTCAGGGTCCACACAAAACTAGACTGCCTAGTTGCAAATTAATTACTCACGACTAGGAATAAGCGCAAGAGTCAGCCCAAATATTATTTCCAGCGATCCCACCGCCCTTCTATACCATTTTGAAGGCAACTTAAAGTCCAACGCCTCGGTCATAGGAAACACCTTTGCATACCTTACATATTCTTTCCTCTGAAAAGAGAGTATAAATTAATAAGTTACTAACCTCTGCTGCCATGCTCCTTTAAACACTTTTGTAGCAGTAAATGTATCGGACGGGTCAAGACGATCAAACAAAAACAAAAATCGCATTACGGTTAATTTCTACTGCAGGTAAGAAGGTACTAGGGCATACGAAATTTAGTTTAATAAATAAGTAAAACACTGAGGAGTAAAAGCTCCACTGTGGTAACGCTTACTCGCAGTTAGGTACTACTTGATCGTCATTGACATAAAAAAAAACCGAGTACATTGAGTACATGTGCATTCAGTTATTGCGTTTACATAGTGCTCTTCGCGATGTTTTATGGCGCAGCGTCATACATAAATACACCGAACACCGGACTCAGTCAAGGTCAACAAGACGAGGTTCAGTACCTACATAACTCTTCAGCTCATATAAATATCGTCTTATACTTGATTGTATAAAGTGCAGTTATCATTGTTCATGTACTGTACATCAATAAGAATTTGGTAATACATAAGAGGTAGGTATGTGTAATTTTTTATACTCTCGTCAGATAGTAGATACCTGAGGTAGGGTAGTAACTATCTATTATTTATATTAGGTACTTATATCATTTGGTGTTTGTTCTACGATATGCATTGTGAACGATCTGCGAAAAACC
This sequence comes from Falcaria lacertinaria, assembly GCA_951449985.1. Taxonomy (NCBI): domain Eukaryota; kingdom Metazoa; phylum Arthropoda; class Insecta; order Lepidoptera; family Drepanidae; genus Falcaria; species Falcaria lacertinaria. Next base: position 3,652,626 of record OX602113.1, on the reverse strand, counting down.
TAAGTATCTAAATAACTGTTCATGGGTGGTTAATCATTGGATAGATGACCAATTTGAGCACCTTTACAGAGTATCTTCATCACCGTACTCGGTGTGGTAAGCAGTTTAGGGTATTTTTCCTCACAGAACTGCTGCAGTCTGCACCAGAATTCTCTGGTTTGTGGGTTTCCTAGGGTAGAGCGAATTGTCGGGCCGCAACTACCAAGGAGCCCTCTTAGTTTTGCATTGCCAACTTGCGTGCGAAGCGGTGCAAAACATAATTTGTGGGGTCACTAGCAGCGCTTACTTTTGGAAATGTACAAACATTTTAAAATCTAGTTGAACATTTTGATACCAAATCTTTCGTGGTAAGTATTGTACATGACTTGTAGAAAATATTTTCACGTATCGATATAAACAGATACCTTTTACGTTCAGATAGCTCTGGTGCGCAGGGCCTGTAGCATTTGCTACTCTTGCTACGAGGCTAATCCGCCACTGGTTGGAGAGCGACAGGAGCGGTCGCTCTTAGCGCCAGATGACAAGGGGCGCCCAAATTGGGAATATGTTTGTATGGTGAAAACGCTGGTATAATAGTGATTAGAGAATCGACTACAGGGCGCCGCGCCGTATGCCATAAGACCATCTGACAAGGATAGTCTTTGCCATCTGATCATGGACTAGGGCCGGCGCTGCCAATCTCACACATAATATATACAAGCAGTACACTCTGATAGAGAACACGGGAGTAGAGTATGGGGTTCTTCAGAAAGGGTGTGTAGAGATTTTTGCAGGACGGCAACGCCCTACGCGCGTCCTATATAGTCTAACTATATATCCACTCATCGCCGTGCTTGTTTTCCATTTAAGTGATATAATAAAGCGCTCTAACACTCTGCCTACCCCGACAATAGAATTGAAGGCGGCTTTCCTCTTCATTCAATTTAATTAGTTTAATTACATAGGTATTATAGATGTCTAATATATTAAGTAGCCGTTACAATAAACGAAATCTATAAATAAAATCAGCTAATATTGACATCTCTAATAGGTATCCCCTATATTAATACTAGCTGCCCGCCCCGGCTTCGCTCGTGTGGACATTTTTTTTTGCATTTATGGGGATGATAAATAGATGTTGGCCGATTCTCATAGATACCGGATAAGCACAAAAAATTTCATCAAAATCGGTCAAGCCGTTTCGGAGGAGTATGGCAACGAAAACTGTGACACGAGAATTTTATATATTAGATAATGTGATATGTAGGTATATTTTTAAACTAAAGTAACTAGGCTCTGTCACCTCACCTCTGTTTGTTAATTTATCAGAACTACTATAACGTTGAACCTATTTTGATAGAATTTGTAAGGAAAAAAATGAGTTATCTAATGCGTGAAACTGATAACTTCACTCCGGCCAGCACAGAATCAATCAAAATATCCATGCAAGTTTAGTAACATAGGGGTTCACGAGGTAGTTGAGTTTTTAATACTTTCGTTTTCACTACGAACTAAACAAAATGATACATATCAACTAAGCGTATTACTTGTCGTATGAGAAAATGGCTTGGTTGCCTAGTTTCAAAGATTCGATCGTGGTTGATTCCGCGCGTCAAAATGGAAATAGAATTCATAAACCGATTTGATTTATCTACTTCGATACCTACATTGTCAAACAATGCATTTATCAAGGACGCCAATCAATAAATAAGTTCGAAGGGCGGCGAGCAGCTCGCCGCGGCGGATGCGCGGCGGTCGCAGCCCGAGTATGTTGCGACGCTGCTGTCGCCCGCAACGAGACAACTCTGCGGTGGACGTGGTATTAGGCGGCAAGCCAATACCAAAATAGCAAGCCACCATCGCTCTGACACAAAAATCAGATTGCACCTAGCGACCTTTTCACTAAATTATCCCACTTTTACTCACCAAATCTTTATGCAATTCCTTCGAAATTATCGGCGTCAATTTTGTTATACCAACAAATATGAAAAACACACCTAATAGGACTGATAAGCTTTTTAACACGATGGAACCCATTTTTATTGAACGCACTTCTGTTAAAATTCAGCACGGACTTACACCACATAGGTACATTCTGGCAATAACTATAATTTAACGTTGCACACGTATCAGACGTTAGCCATTGTGGATATTGATTGTATTAGTACCATTCTTTCACAGCTAAACTATAAGTTTAAATCATATTGAAAAGTAATTATATAAAATTCCACGCGACGCAAAGAAATTAGCAAATTTGATACCAGCGTGTTTCGCGCCGGCGCGAAAAAATCTATAACCGGCTAAACCGGCTTGAAGAAATTTGCCATATACAAAAACATTTGATGTGGCAAGTAAATATCTGTATTGTATGCCTAAAAAATGCTGAGGAGAATGTTCGAAGCTTAGACAATGGACTTCGCTTCGAGTTCAAAGTTTGCATTCTTAGCACGCGCGCGCTCACCTTTCACCAAAGTATACAAAATTATTGACAGCGTCATTATGATTATCTACTCTGAGTTAGCGAATAAAATCCTAAGTCTGTGCTCTGAGTCGTAAATCATATGATTTTTAAACTATATTATTTTTGTATCAACTATTAGAATAACATTTATACGTGTTAAATTGATATAAAGGAAAATAAATTATTCGGTTCGGCATTGATTGACAAACTATCTCCATAATTTTCTCAATTACGCGGTATCCTCATTTATAGCTACTTCTGTCTCCGACTCTTACTTACCTACCACTCGATACTGGCAAAAATAGTCTAAAAAAGATTGATTGCCATAGTTAAGAAGAAGAAGAAAATAGTCCTTGAAGAGGATTAATCATCCATAGGTAGGAAGAAGAATAAGAAGTTAAAATCAAATGGTCAAAATCAGGCAAGTCTAAACAAAAATTCGTTGAGACACGGTTGAGACCAAACACATTGGTAGAGAAACTTGAGAGTGTTGAGTTGAGTTGAGGTTGAGACAGAGTTCTGAGTTCTTCTCAGCTAGCAGCACAGCACGTATATTCGTATTCTCTTATCTAAGTGCAGTAAGTGCTTTCAATGTATCGGCGAGCAAAGTATCGAAGGTTTTTTGGTATACGTATCGTAGAATATAGTTCGAATTGAACTGAACGAACGAATACAAGGGAATTTTATATTGTTTGATCCTCTGACTACTACTTGGATTCCAGAGAAATTAATCAAGGATTTGATCATATCTTACTAATATTATTACAGGAGACAAGTTACAAGACAAGTGACCAGGTAGTACCTTCAGGTATCATCATTTAGGTAAACATGACGGAGTTACCTTACCAAGCAGAATATGCAAAAACTGGGCGAGCAGCATGTAAAGGTTGTAAGGAAAAAATTGATCAAGGGAATTTGCGGTTAGCCATTATGGTGCAAGTAAGTATATTTTGATACATGGTATACCATTGTTTCTTGGCTATTGCACATGCTCATAGGGTGGTGCCCCAGTCTTCAGTTATTCTGGTAATTGAGAGAATTTTTTACTTTCTAATATGACATGCCAATTTATTGACAATATTATAATTTTTAAATAAAATAAAATATATTGCAACAGCAGCAACAGCAACTTGTTAATTAAATTGTGGGCTTACAAGTACCTACATATTTTTTTTTACTCTTCTGATCTTGAATGTATATATCTATACAAATAAATAAAATAAAAGTGTCTGTTGTTAATGAAACAGCTTGTTACTAAACAAATGTATATGAAAGTAAACACTACTGATAAAAAAGGAATTTATTCTTTTTTTGTCTGTCTGTTTGTTCTGGATAATCTCCGAAACAGCTGAACTGATTTGAATGAGACTCACTTAAAATCAGAACAGCTAGACTGATTTTCACTGGCAGTTAGTTGATGTTATAAGGTATATCTTAAGCTAAATTTATTTTAAAGCATAATTACGGTTCCATGCAACAAATAAAACCCATGAAATTGTTGACAAAATTAATTCCATGGATACAAAATCACAGCACAGCTAGTTTTTAATAATAATTGTGTATGAACATTGCTTTATTTGCTTTCTTTTTATTTCAGTCTGCATTCTTTGATGGAAAGCAACCTAATTGGCATCATGAAGACTGTTTCTTTAAGAAGCGTCACCCTGCAAGTGTTAATGAGATTGCAGATTTCAATAAACTGAAGTATGATGATCAACAGAACATCAAATCAAAAATTGGTAAGGACACAAGTTTTGTTTTCCCCTCACTAGCCTTCTTTCTGGACAATGTAGGTGTCTGACCCTTATCTAATGGATATGGTTATAAATGTATATACATGAAGTAAATGCCTTTGTATGAACCAATTTTCAGTCCAGGCTCCTGATTGGTGGATAGACCTGTAACTATTGGCAAGACTAGACATCAACACTAATCTCCTTGTTTGTATACTTTGTGTCTATAAAGCATACCTACACCTTTACATTGTTACTTATATTGTTTCATTAGGCTGAACAGAGAACCTTCATGTGCATCTCATTATCTATATTTTTTATAGAAAACTTTACTGGAGTGGTTTTGCCTGAAGAAACCAGTAAAGGCAAGGGCAAAGGGAAGAAAAGAGCAGCTGATGATGGCACTGCACAAGCAATCAAGGACTTTGCAGTTGAATATGCCAAGAGTAGCAGGGCTACTTGTAAACACTGTGATATTAAAATCTGCAAGGTAAGGTACTTTTACCTAATATCCTACAAATCTACATATATATGATATATCATAATAGATGTTTGTTTATATGTTTAATTTCCTCCTGTTCACTGTTATACCTCTGAATATTTGGTGAGAGTATTTATTGTGCTCAAAAAAAAAAACATTCGGCCTGCTCCAGTATGGTCAATAATTATTACCTACTTAGAAAGAAAATGAGGTTTTTAAGCACATACTTGACACAGCTTGTCTTATTAAAATAATAAATGCCAAAGTTTCGTTACTTGTTTGTTATCCAATCACTGCAAGGCGGCATAATGTTAGAATTAGACTTAGAATTTTTTAATACAAGAGTGTATCTATTTCAGGATGAAGTGCGTATATGTAAGGTTGTGTATGACACAGACATAGGTGCACAGTTCAACGGGCAGCCCATGTGGCATCATGTGAAATGCTTTGCGGAGAATAGGCAGGAGTTGTTATATTTTGCTGGAGGGGACAACTTGCCTGGCTTCAAGAGTCTAAATAAAGAAGATAAAGCGATGCTTAAAAATGAAATCAAGTTAGTACTTGCGCTGGATACATATTTTAATTTTATTATGTATACAATGAACTTTGGTTATTTTTTTATTTTGTGTTTTTTTTTCTGTCGCGAACATGAGTGTTGTTATGTGCCTATGCATAATGTATGCACAAATTACATACAAATGAAGTTGACATTATTTATTTGTTTATATTAATTTGTATATAACATTACAAACCGATGTTAAAGCAACCCTATAAAGATCTTTTAATCTTTACCAAGATTAGTTGAGACATACAGAATCATATGTAGCATATTTATATTGGTCAGCTTAATTGTTCACATTTCAATAGTAATAACACTGAGCAGTTGAGCACTATGTTGTAGACCCCTTCAAGCTGATAAGATACCTATTAAAAAGCTTAAAGATGAACCAAAGGATGAAGCAGAATTGAAGGAAGAGGAAAACAGAGAAAAAAAATTACAGAAACAAAATAAACTGTACCACAAATACAGAGATGGCCTGTTAGAATTAACAAAAAGTCAACTGCATGAATTGCTCGAGGCAAACTCACAACAAGTGCCTGTTGGTATTGATGAAGTAAGTACTGTGGTACCAACATAATAATATCTTCTATAATATATATTATATTGCAATATAAGGGAGGTATTTCACTTATTATTGTACAAGTAGTGTAATACATAAGATAACATAATTAACTTTGTATAGTATAACGAGAGCTATTTGTCTAGTGAAACCTATCTTAGGTTTTAAGACAATTACAGATATGCATGTGATTTACTTTATTCTACCTAAAATACCATTTATTTTACAGTAAATTGTATATTATATTGTCGTCTATTATTATTATTATTATGTTTTCTAGTGTCTAAGCCACTTGGCGGATTGTTTGGCGTTCGGCGCGCTACAGCCCTGCCCGGAGTGTGACGCTGGGCAACTCGTGCTCGAGACATTCGGGTACAAGTGTACTGGTAAATATCCTTGTATCTACTTCTGTATCCACCGCTACAAATAATGTACATAGCTGCAAAACTTTCTGTCAACTCTCTTACATACATTGTTACACAGATAGAAATTATCCTATAAGGGTTCCCTTTGTCCTTTTAAGGAACTGAACCCTAAAAAATAATTAATATTATTATAATATTACAGGTAATATTAGTGAATGGACGAGTTGCTCGTACATCACCCAGGAGCCTAAAAGAAAAGCAATGAAAATCCCACAAAAGTATAAGAGTATGCTAAACACGCTCAAGCCGAAGGTGGGGGTACGCCTGTTCCAAGCTGCCCCACCGCCCGTCGCCTTCGTCAAAAGTGAACCAGCCATAAGGTAGATTGTCTAATCAAATTTATTTAGATACCAACTCACATAGGAATGAATAATAATATAAACCTCAATGGTCCTCAAAAAACCGAGCTACAGAAAACTTTGTGCAATCCATTTTACACGGATAATTGGTCCTCTGGATGAAACCAGTTGTCTGACTTTCGGTTTCAGACAGACCTTAAATATTTGCAAATATGTTAAATTGGCGACCGAGACCGATGGCCTCACATACTTTCTGGGGTGCAAAGGGAACTCGGTATAGTATGGGAGGTCGGTCACCCTTCCAACTACTGGCCGTAGTTAAGGATATTCAATATCGCATATTAAAAAGCCTCAACCTATATGTAATTCCATATTTTATACATATACCTAGTTTTATTTGATGATTTTACTCATGGCCAAAATATTATCAATGATTTTATTTAATGTGCTTACAGTTCTTTTAAAGAAACTAAAAATAAAACGTTTGTTATTTTTTATCATTGCTAGTACCATCAAAAAAGATATCCCTATCCCGCCACTAAAGAACCTTAAGTTCTTCATCTACGGGAGCTCTAAGGATAAAGAGGAGACCAAGAAGAGCATCCTGCGGCTGGGAGGGCTCGTGCCGTGCAAGCTGGGACCCGACGTCGTCTGCGCCGTGGCCTCGCGCGCGCAGCTCGAGCGGGGCAGCTCCTGCGTACAGACCCTGCGGGAGATGGACCTCGCGGTGAGTGATGACCAACGCCGTGCCTCGCGCGCAGCTCGAGCGGGGCAGCTCCTGCGTACAGACCCTGCGGGAGATGGACCTCGCGGTGAGTGATGACCAACGCCGTGCCTCGCGCGCAGCTCGAGCGGGGCAGCTCCTGCGTACAGACCCTGCGGGAGATGGACCTCGCGGTGAGTGATGACCAACGCCGTGCCTCGCGCGCAGCTCGAGCGGGGCAGCTCCTGCGTACAGACCCTGCGGGAGATGGACCTCGCGGTGAGTGATGACCAACGCCGTGCCTCGCGCGCAGCTCGAGCGGGGCAGCTCCTGCGTACAGACCCTGCGGGAGATGGACCTCGCGGTGAGTGATGACCAACGCCGTGCCTCGCGCGCAGCTCGAGCGGGGCAGCTCCTGCGTACAGACCCTGCGGGAGATGGACCTCGCGGTGAGTGATGACCAACGCCGTGCCTCGCGCGCAGCTCGAGCGGGGCAGCTCCTGCGTACAGACCCTGCGGGAGATGGACCTCGCGGTGAGTGATGACCAACGCCGTGCCTCGCGCGCAGCTCGAGCGGGGCAGCTCCTGCGTACAGACCCTGCGGGAGATGGACCTCGCGGTGAGTGATGACCAACGCCGTGCCTCGCGCGCAGCTCGAGCGGGGCAGCTCCTGCGTACAGACCCTGCGGGAGATGGACCTCGCGGTGAGTGATGACCAACGCCGTGCCTCGCGCGCAGCTCGAGCGGGGCAGCTCCTGCGTACAGCAGCTTAAATCCGCCACTTACCCAACGGCAAAAACATTAGTTTTCAAACTCTCATGATCTGTTCGACTTATTTTCTGCTCTCTGTCGCAGGTTGTCGAGCCATCATTCCTCGACCTCATAGACCCTCTAGAAGGAACCATCGCCAAATCGCTGCAGATATTGAAAGAGAATAACATCGCCGAATGGGGAGCGGACGTAAGTCTATATTTGCACAATCATTTTGAGAAATTTGCTTTTTAATACACTTCACAAACATTTATGTACTTATGTCTTTTTTAACAACTCTTAGTGTATTTTTTATTTTTTGTTTCTTGTTTACGCAGCCGGCGACTCGAGTATCTCAAGATATTATTGATGGGAAATCAATCCCAAAATCTGGCAGTATGTTTGTTAAGTCGTCAAAGTCGGGACCAGTCAAATTAAAAATACAAGGTACCTACACTGTTTTTAGGTTTACACATATCTTTGGTCTGGTTTCCTGGGTTAGTGCATACCGGTGCCTTCCCATAGCCGGCCGTCTAAACAGTAAAAACAAGTTTCAGTAAGCATAACCTGAATCGACATCCAAGAAATGCTCGAGATACAGGAACTCTTCAACGGTGAACCGGACAGATACGGATTTTTGTGTACTTAATTAATTATAAGATTAAGTTTTACCATTTGGTACATAGTAGTTGCACTCAGGCTGGGGTTCTAACTATGGAACTCCTCAATGGTAGGCAGCACACACGTGAAATGCAGCAAATGTTTTTTTTTACTCTAAAGTGGCAAACAAACATACAGCCCGCCTGATGGTAAACGGTTCCTGTAGCCTTTGGACGCTTGCCACACCAGGGGTATCTCTCGCGCGTTGCCGACCCTGCAGAAATCTCTTCACACTCTTTTTGAAGAACTCCATGCTGTATTCCTTTGGAAAAACCACGGAGTGGAGCTCATTCCATGATTAGATTATACGCGGAGGAAGCTTTGGAAGCGCTTGTTGTGAAAATTGACGTTTATTTATTACTAGCTTTTAACCGCGTCTTCGCCCGCATGATGCTACTATATGTCGGCAACCAAACAATTTTTAAAAGGTATCCTATATATTAATCTAGCCTATAAGCTACGTCCATTCCAAATGTCATACAAATCCTTCCAGTTTGCGTGAAGAGGGTACAAACACACACACACAAACTGTCTAATTCATAATATTTGTGACTAGCGGCCCGCCCCGGCTTCGCACTAGTAGACATTTATCAATATAAATATTTTGTCTGCCCGTGCGAAGCCGGGGCGGGCAGCTAGTATAATCTAAAGCTTATGTTACTCGTAGACATTTATCAATATAAATATTTTGTCTGCCCGTGCGAAGCCGGGGCGGGCAGCTAGTATAATCTAAAGCTTATGTTACTCAGCGATAATGTAGCTTTCTAACGGTGAAAGATTTTTGAAATCGGTCTAGTAGTTTCGGCGTCTATTCAATACAAACACACAAAAATACAAATCTTTCCTCTTTATAATATTAGTATAGAAGTATAGATATAGAGTAGTGTGAGGTGTTGTGTGTTGTATCCAGGCGGCTCGGCGGTGGACCCGCAGTCGGGGCTGGCGGACGAGGCGCACGTGTTCTCGGCCGCGGACGGCACCAAGTACACCGTCGTCCTCACGCAGACTGACCTCGTATCACAGAAGAACTCCTTCTACAAGTTACAGGTGCTCGAGAGCAACGCAGGGAAAAGGTTCTTCAACTTTTATATTATATGTACTACACTTTTCACCATTTCACCTGCGCGGCCGCATCGCAAACGGATATATAGCCTATTTTACTCGGAGATAGTGTTTTTCTGTTTGTAAGCCTTTGAATTTGTTTTTTTTTATACCACCATGGTGGCACACAAACATACGGCCCATCTGATGATAAGCTGTCACCGTAGCCTATAGCCGCTAGCAAGACCAGGCGTATCGTATCACTAACGCGTTGTCAACCATGTTGTGGAGGTACAGTCCCCAGTCGGGTGGCTACAATTTTTATGAGAAAACCCACGTGAGATCCCAATTCGCCCTAGTAGGGCTTAAAAATAACGGTAGGGCGGCCCTACCGTTCTTTTTAAGTTCATGGTGTTTTTATTCACTGTACTTAAGCGTAGAAAATCTTATTGGTTCATGCCGGTGTTTGAACTTAGGCCCATCAGATGACAGGCCGTTACTTCAAACACAATGCCACCACGTCTTGTATATCCTTCATATTTAAAACTAACAAAAAGGGCTAAATTTTGAATATAATTTTTATTTCATAAATAGCGTTAGTATGTCATTTTTGTGATGAGGACGAATCGATCGTAAAAGCTCTGGTTTTACTTAAGTGATACACACAACTGAAATACATATAGACTGGACAGAGAAATCTGATCTGACTATAATAAAAATATGTGATTTATGCATACTAGATATTGGTTGTTCCGCGCCTGGGGACGAATTGGCACAACTATCGGCGGAAATAAAGTAGAATCGTTCAGTAATGCAGACGCTGCGATCGATAAGTTTGAAGCTATGTATATGGAAAAAACAGAAAACCCTTGGGAATGCCGAAAAGATTTTATGAAGGTCAGTACAGACGGGGAATATTAAAAAGTATTTATTTACCATTAACTATAGTTAAAGGCCTGTCAGAAGCGAGAGGTCTGTGATAGCAGGCTTAACCGATTTTACAGGGAAAAGCTTTTTGCCTAAAAATCGAGTAACAAGCAAGTACATGGGTTGGATCTACTGCTTTCACCATATTGTTAACGATAATACATTCCTGAAATATTATAGTTGACAACCACTTTATTCCTTTCGGCAATCACTAAATTCCATAGTTTCACTGACCTAATAATACATAGACTTCTGGTACTTCTTCTAATGGTCTGCGTTCAAAAGTGTCCGGAGGCAAAACGCAACAAAATGCGAATGCGTCAGCCACGATTGGTAGATAAATTGGTAGATAAAAAAACACAAAAAAAAATAAGCTTTTTTTTGTGTTTTATATCTCATACAATAATTTACATTAAGTTCGGATACCATTTTCGTGAATTTTGTACTAGACTCGATGTCTATGTATTATGAGGTCAGTGCATAGCTGCATAAAAACAACATAACATATTTGCTGGTGCCAGGTGCCAGGCAGGTACTTCCCGTTAGATGTGGACTACAGTCAAGAAGAGTCGAAGGAAGAGAAGTTAACAGTGGACAGCAAGTCAAAGCTTGCTGTGCCCGTGCAGAACCTGGTCATCAAGATATTTGACGTCACACTCATGAAGAAAACTATGTTGGAGTTTGAGGTATGCACCATGCTACTATTATTTTATAGTATGGTAGTAAGCAAGCGAACGTCCCGCCTGACGGATAGTCAGTCACTTGCAATACAATCATCAATACCATGCTGCCAACATCAAAGAAGTGTTGTTTAGCTGCTGTCGTCTGTTTGTAGGAGGTAGATTTGTATTTGTCAAGCAAAGCGTCAACTAACCTAATTGATACGACATTCTCAGCTTGACACCGAGAAGATGCCCCTGGGGAAGCTGTCGAAGGGACAACTCAAGGCTGGTTATACAGTGTTGTCTGAAGTACTGAAACTCATTTCGAAAGGGAAAGTCAGTCAGAATAAAATCATAGATGCCACCAACAGGTATGTTCGAATAATTTGTAAGTTAAAAAAATGTCAAAAATATTTAGTGTACAAGAAATGGTTCTAGTAAGTATAATATTTTTATTTGAGCCTAAGTAAGTTCAACCCGTGCCAAAGTTATAGGCTTCCCGTATGAGCTAGCTAGTTGTGTATTAACCAAATGTATTTTTTTTTACGCATAGACGCGTGCTGTTTCAAGTGACTAATAATACTGGCTTGTCTAAATATTCCAATATGCCCTGTATAATTTGCAGATTCTTCACACTGATACCCCACGACTTCGGTGTCAAGAACCCGCCGTTGCTGGACAATGCGGAGCTTATCAAGAGCAAGAGCGACATGTTGGATAATCTTCTCGAGATAGAGATAGCCTACAGTCTGCTGCAGTCTGGTATGTGTTGCATCGCATTATATACTTTTGTACTGTTCGTGCGCAAGGCTTGCTGTTCTGTATTGATCAAAATGTTAGGCCACACACAAGACACGATGGATGAAAGAAAATCACTTGGCCGGATTAAAAAAAATATTATTTTTAGCTGGTCAAGAGGAATAGAGGAGAAAAACATATTTCACAGACCTTAATTGACATGGGGTAAGAGAAGTGGGTGGTGAAAATTGAGATTTCGAAGGGTCGGCAACGCGCGATGTATACCCCTGATGTTGCAAGCGTCCATAGGCTACGGTGATCGCTTACCATCAGGTGGGCATATGCTTGTCTGCCACCTTAGTGGTACATAAAAATAGAAATTTACACCCGGCATAAGATGAGGTGTGTGTTTTCAGACGAGGTGGGCTCGAGCTCGAGCTTGGTGGACGCGCATTACCTGAAGCTGAAGTGCGACATCGCGTCGCTGGCCGCCGCCGAGCCCGAGTACGACCTCATCGCCGAGTACTTGCGGAACACGCACGCCGTCACGCACTCACACTACAAGCTGGCTATTGAACAGGTATATACAATACAATACATAAGTGCTCCATTATTATGCTTCAATATACAACAATTGGCAACCAGGGTCGAAAACCTTTTTGTTCTCGGACGTATATTTGATGAACGTCTGTCATTTATTATTAAAAATTATTTTAAAACGTGGGTGTGTATGTACAGGTGTTCAAGGTGGTACGCGAGGGTGAGGACAAAAGGTACAAGCCGTTCAGAAAGTTGCACAACCGGCGCCTGCTATGGCACGGCTCTCGGGTCACGAACTTCGCGGGTATACTGTCCCAAGGTAACAAACCAGTTTTAGGTATATATGGTAATCGATTTTGCTCTCGTATAAAAAATCCATTTAACTCAGGTGTAGTGTATTTCATCTATTTTCTAACGCATAATTTTTAATTAAATAATCAAGCTATGCAACTTAGGTGAAAACCACAGTGCCGCTTGATGTAGCAGTTACCGTAACCAATAGACGCTTGCAACACTCGCAATATCTCTTGTCATCGTCGAGTAACACCATGCTGTAGGTAGTCCCTCGGGAAAATCACTGGGAGAGCTCATTCAACAATCTGATGCCTGGGTTATTTCAGCTATAGTCAATAAGCAGCGCCCAGCGGTTTTAACCGCGCATACAAACTTCTAAAGTTCTAACCCCCTGTACTCTTTAGGAGTTGATATTATTAAAAACTAGCGGCCCGCCCGGCCTCGCACGGGTAGACATTGGTCAAATATTTTGTCTACCCGTTTTTAGACTTTTAAGGGCATTTTTAATTTTTTTTCTCTCCTGAAGAATCATCCTCTTACTTCAAGGAATATTCTAAAAAAGAAATTAGCGAAATCGGTTCAGCTGCTCTCGAAATTTGCGCTAAGCAAGACATTCAGCGATTCATTTTTATATTATAGATTTAAATCTTAGTGATTATTTCACTATAAAATTTCTAGGTTCATTGGTTTAGGCTCCGCGTTCTTTGTCCCACTGTACTGGATTATAGGAAAAATAATTATCTGTGATAATAGAATAGGTACACACTGCGTTATCCTTTGGCAGGTCTCCGCATTGCGCCGCCCGAGGCCCCGGTGACAGGCTACATGTTCGGCAAGGGCATATACTTCGCGGACATGGTGTCCAAGTCTGCCAACTACTGCTGCACCGGCCCCAACAACCCCGTGGGAATCTTAATGCTCTGCGAGGTCGCGCTCGGGAACATGTAAGTTATACATTAACAATTGAGAAAATTTTGCTTTAAAGTCGCGCAGTGTAACCTTCATCCGACTACTAAGCTCCCATCGTTATGGAAAACTTTTTTTATTCGAATTTTACGCGACGCCGACGAAGTTGTGGACAACATCTAGTAATGAATAATGTCATTAGGAAAGAATGCCACCGCGCTGAGAATGTAAAACTGAAGAGCGACCAGCACTCGGCGTGGGGCGTGGGCTCCACGCGGCCCGATCCTGCTCAGGACCGCACTCTGCCCGACGGCACCATAGTGCCGCTGGGCACGCCCGTCACACATCACGTCAACACATCCCTGCTCTACAACGAGTATCCTTTCAAAATGCATATCATCACGCCATGTTCCTCACGGGCAGAGAGTATAGAGCGCCAATTCACTCTTCACAGTAGTATATCTTTTTTCGTCACTCTTTTAACTTGCACATTAATCAGTTGTACGAGAGTCAAAAGGCGTAATGAGATTCCCTATTCCTTAGCAGTCTAACTAGGGTGGGGACAGGCTTCGGAGGATGGTGGTACTTCCAGTCGGTCAGTCCCTATTCGAAAGAGCTACACTTTCTGTAATGAACTTTATAAACATAAGGATATACATTTCCTCAACACTATGTCAGATTCATCGTGTATGATGTTGCGCAAGTCAACGTGAAATATTTATTGCAGGTCAAGTTTGACTACAAATAGTCATGTAATATAATTTTTTTTTTGTTATTTTGCATTTCATATATTTGAAACAAAGTGCTCTGAATAATTTTAACATTGTGAACGGAAGTTTATGAATTATGATTTTGTGTTATGTGGATCAAGAGATCTGTGGCATTTATTTTTAAATTCAGTATGGCAATTGCTATGGCTTATTATTTTCGTTTTAAATAACATTTTCATGAATATTTGTTAATTATGTATGGTATTGTTTTAATAGTAGCTAAACGGATAACCTAACTAGATTGATCGATTTTTATTATAGCCATCAATGTGACTGATATATGTTATTCTTATCACACATAGCATTTATATTATCTTTATTTGTGAAATTCTATATTAGTCACAACATGTAATTTTGTATTTCTCAGACATATTTCATTTATATTATTATTGTGTCTGTGCAAAGATAATAAAAACTGGATGGCGCATGCCCATACTCAACTTCGAATCATCTAGAATTCACTAGTACTATTAAACATCACAGATTATTTTACTTTTTGTTTCTTTATTTTCTTCTGTAAGTTTTATCTTTATTCATTGTATCATTACCTTGTAAAAAACAGTAATCTCATCTATGATGTTTGTTGGATGTAAGGAACCAATGAGTGTACAATGTACATTGGGGAAATTATACAATCTTACAACATTTTCATCCTTTCTGTTATTTTATATATTTTTTTAATAATAATAATGATTGTAATTGTTAATTTTAGTAATATTATGATGATTACCAATATGCCATGTTTGTTTAGGCGAAATAAAAAACATCAGAAAGCTTTTTGATCTATTAGCTAAAATTATTTTAATTTTTAGTATTTATTTAATTACACCTTTAAGACTACCATGTGGTCTATACCTACTTCCTAAGCTGACCTCGACTTGCAGTGACAATATAAAAAGGCATCATAATTAAAAAATCACTATATTAGCTTGTAATACAACCTCAGCTCTTAAACACTCCTGGTAGTGAGCCATAAACTGAGAAGATCCACACAAAAGGAATTGATCTTTTTCAGAAAATGGTTTTAAAATATGAATATCTTCAATAGTAAGTCTATGATTCTTTATAGGTTCTTGATATTTAATACTTTCATTTGTATAATTTCCCACAAATACTTCATAATTAAAATTCCAATAAGATTTGAATGCATACAGTTGATCTCTAAGAAGTATTGTGTCAATACTTTGACAACAGAAAAGCAAATATATCCTGGACATATCATCTTCATTCCCTAGAATATTTTCTATGATGGACAGGAATGGTGCAATGCCAGTTCCTTGAGCAATCATGAATATTCTGTTGTATCTGTTTGGGACTACTTCATAAGATCCATAAGGACCTCGCCAAAGAGTTTCTTGTCCAGCTTGCAAACTACACAGATGCTTTGAAATATTACCATTTGCATAAATTTTGACAATTATTGCAAAATCATTAGTGTTACCTAATCTAATAGGTGTATATGCTCTTGTGCAGGATATGTTGCCGGAACTATATTTGTAAAGAAAGTGATCACCAGGCTTCCACCGAACAACTCCATCTTCATTATTTTCTGAAGACGAAATTTTGAACTCAATCAAATGATGTGAGCTGCATAATTCAATATTTCTCACAACTACAAAAGTTGTATATTCTGATTGTGATATCAGATTTTCCTGTTGCACAAAAATCTCTCCAAATTCAATGTATTTTTTATAGAGCAATAAATCCTTCTCATATACATCAAATATACATGGATTACAGCCACTATTGCAACAATCCTCTCTGTTTGGCTCAATTGGTGGATTCATGGTAATATTAATGATACTCAGATGAAGCTCAAACTGTAGTAACAATACTGAACAATTTTTATTAGGTTGACCATAATTAAATGCTATTGTTGGGGTCCCAAGCCCAAGTACCAACTAGTACGTCCTAGTAGTGAGTGACCTAATAAGTAATATCTCAGAGTAGATAATATGCTACGTACTTTGATAAAGGCTACGTAATATTAATTCACTTTAATTTTGGTACCGCTGGTTTCCGGATTATGTTCGAGAAAGGTCATCAACTAGATTTATAATATAATCAAAGGGTCAATCTTATTCTTATTCACTCTCATAGAAAGGTAGGTAGCCAGGCAGTCCGATTTACCTTGTTAAAAATAGAAGCTATTTATTTAATATACTTAGTGAAATATAATTATTATTTTCACTGTGAATACAACTACATAGGTATGTAACGTGATAAGTGATTATAATTAAAACCCGATGAAAATACTTTTTATTATAAGAACTATGAATATACAAAACAATTTGAAAACAAAGTTAGGTTAGTTTTAGGTCGTTTGTAAATACGATGGTGGTACGTATAACGTAACGCAGTACAGTTACAGTACATACAAGTGATAGGTGTCACATCACAGATTACATTAGTCAAAGTTCTAAAATATGATTTTTTGGTGGGAATCAGGCGGAACGGTTGTGTTCATCATTATTAATCACTTTCCTGACCTTATCCCATACTAATTGGGGTCGGCGCAATATGTATTCCTCTTCCATCCTTCTCTATCAGCCGTCATCTCTGTATTCACATCCTTTCTGGCCATGTCATTGTCATTTCACACAATCCATCCATCTTTTCTTAGGTCTACCCTCGACCCCTATACCCGTCCACAATCATACATAAAACCTTTCTTACCACGCTATCTTCATTCTCTCAAACGCTTGCTCCTCAACTTTTCTGTCACTGGAGCTACTTTCAAACTTCCTCTAATAAACTCATCTTCTACATCTTACCTTGTCCATTATCGTTACGCCACACATCCATCGCAAAATTCGCATCTCAGTTGTGTAGCATATTAGTCTATGATTATTTTGTCTATATCTCTTGGGTGTCTGTAAGAAGCATGAACGTGTGTCTCAAATAGTCTCAATAAATAATTATTAAAAATCAATAAACTCTTATTTAAAGAGAACCCGAGCGAACCCACTAACGGAAACAAGTTGCAATTGCATGCAGTCTTCTTTCATCCGTCGCCTTTGTGGCCCAACACTGATCCATACATGACAGCTGGCCTTATCATGGTTTTATAAATTGTCCTTTTAAGCTTTAAAGGGAACCGGGAAACGCACGAAGTTCTCGGGACCTGCCGCCATTTCATCCAGCCTGTGCTAATTCTGTGCTGTACGACCCTGTCCACATCGCCATCGCCTTGCATGAGCGAACCGAGGTACCGGAAGTCGGAGACGGAGAGAGTCGGTTGTGCTATAGCTTGGAATAAGGACTTCGCTTCGCCTAAGCGAAGAGAAGTCTTCGCTTAGGCGAATCTTATTCTAAACGTAACGTGTAGTTTTATTATTAAAATGTCACTAAATGAAACTTTACTGCACATAACGACACCAAAAAGACACATAATAAAGATCACTATAATATAATACAATTTACGAGACACTGGAAAAAATCTCAACTGCTCAGCCTGATTCCCGCCAAAAACTCAGACAAGTCCTTATTTTAAGCTTTTAACACTCGACAGACAAAAATAAATAGTCCTGAAAAGGATTGATTGCCATAGTCAAGAGGAAGAAGAGACACTATTTTTGCCAGTGTCAAGTGAAGAAGAGTTTGAGTTGGACTGTCTCCAGAAACTTCAGTAATCATTAGAATGCATGAAACTTGGCATTTTAAAGCAACAGACACGAAAAATTTAGAACCTTGAAAATTATATATCACTCGACACTGGCAAAAACAGTCCCTAAGGCGGATTGATTGCCATAGTTAGGAAGGAGAAGAAGAGTTATTGGTAACTCTTTGGTTTGGACCAAACAGTCCATTTTGTGTCGTGTCATAATTGGATTATATTAGGACTCTAAAAACAATCCAAAGCAGTAAGTAGCAGATATTTATAGTAACCTTTATTTAAAAGATTGCTCATGTCTAAAAGTTATATTAAAACATTATTGTCAATACCTTATAAATCCGAATATATTTTATCGTTAAAATGCTGCATGAAATTAACCTGCACAAAATGACACCAAAAATAAACACATCCAAAGGGTTAAACTTCACAAGACTGAAAAAATACTTATCCGCTTTGCCTCACTCCCGCCAAAAACTCCCAACCAACTATTTTTTTGTTCTATTTGACAAACGTAGGTTGCTTTGCTCAGCAGCGCCCTCTGCACAGACGCCAAACAAACGCTGCCCGCCATAAAATTCTCTTTGGCCCAGTAGATTCTCCCCGCTGTAAACAATTTTGTAAGTTTTTTAATAATTTCTTGATATAATTGTCTTTCTAAATATACAATAAATTTCTGGTATTTCTTAGCATCTTTATTAAAATTATACATATCTTTCAACATACGTTACTTCTTATTTACCTTGTATTGTAAGCAGACTCCATTACTAAAGTGGCTTGGCGTTCGTAAAATTTACAATAGTAGGCTTAGCATTAGCAAGTTCATCATATTTCTTACTGTGGTTGTTATTATAGATTCGGCTTTCCTAGTTTCATTTTGTAAGTCTAAAAACTTGAGGTAAGCATTTATGTGTAATGCCAATAATGCGTCTACTGTAAGATTGATTGCACCTAATTAATTTATAACAAACGCCGAGTACGCGGTTGTTGACATTTTCCTTCACTTGTTTCGCTTGAGCCTATTTGAGAATTTTGTGATTTTTTATTTGTTTACGTTAAGGTTTCACGTGAATAATTTGATATCTTGTCTTATCAATTTATTGAGATCAATAGGTACGTCTAACTAAGGCGTCCATTATATTTGTGATGGCGATTGCTTTGCCATATATTTCCTATCAAAGCAGTTCAGTTATTTTGTCCTGTGTTCATAAATTACATGTCAACTTTTTTTGTAGGTTTCATCTAATTAGGTGCCTATCCAATTAACTAAAATGTCTGATGATGGATCAACAGCTGTTGAGAAGAAGGGACGTGGTAGACCAAAAGCCAATGGCACACAATCTGTAAGATTTTACTGAAAACCCTCAACTTAATATATATTTATGTATAATTGTTTTATTAATTAATACTAATTATCATAAAAATATTTTTAATAGGAAGCAAAACCGGATTCTAAGAAAAGAGGAAGACCTGCAGTACCATCTAAAACAAAAGAATCAGCTAAGTCCTCTGATGATGAGCAAGCACCGATAGCTAAAAGAGGACGAGGTAGGCCTAAAGGCACCAAGAAAAAGGCAGCTGCAAAAGGAAAGGTACCAAATCATACCATTTGTATTATTTTTAATTACTAACAAATGTTCTGCACGCAGCTGCATCTGTTTATAATAATTGTCATGTTCCGGAGAGATATACCATAGGAAAGGCAACAAACAGAAGAAGCAATAGAATGACTGCATTTTTTTATCTAGTCTAATAAGGTATTATTACTATGTCTAGAAAATTGAAATTGAAATGAAATTGAATTATGTTTAAGATTTAAGCAACTGAAAATAAATAAATATAAGTTATGGGTTTTAATAATGTCTGTTCCAGAGTGCACCAGTTGAGGGTAGAGGACGCGGACGGCCACGCAAGGACACGGCCCCGCCCAAGAAGGATGACTCCACTGAAGAAGAGCAAGATGAGGAGGAGGAAGATGAGGGCTCCGACCAGTAAACTATTCCCACACAACACTCACTCCTAGTATAATTTGTTTGTCATGGTAACCCTCATTGTGTCACAATGCAATATTAATATTTCCATGTAGTTATTTGACTTTCTTGTAAACAATGACATGGTATATTATCAATGATGTGTAGGGTTATTTTGGCAGAACAAAACTCAAATGATGTCTACCCAAAGTTTATTCATACAAGACTACTGAAAATATGTAAGATAAAATAGTTGCTTTAAGATAATATCTTTTGTGTGATTACAATGCATTTACTTGGAATAAATCCTATCTTGCATGAATAAATTTGGGCTGACGTAGTTCTCCCTAGAAACGTACAAGTTTAAGATATAATTTGTAAGATCTTTTTTGTAGATTCTATCAAATAGGTATTTTGTAATCTCTTGATTTATGGTAAGAATTCATACAGTTTTGTAGATTTATTGATTTGACTCTTGTGTCAAGTATTATTTTTAATAATAAATAAAAATAATTTTTTATCTCTTTTTGATCCCTATAGTTTACTAGGTATTATATATTAAGTTAAGGACATCATGATTAATCATTGGTAGCTATTCACTTCAATTTGACCCACAGTTAAGGAAATAGAATCATGTAGTTGCTGTATTGGTAGTGCCATTTTGTATCAAAATTGTTTCCATATTTCATTGGCGAACTGACAAACATTGTTTTCAAGACATTACTGTGTGCATGTGCGTGAATGTACAATTTTAGAACAAAATTAATTAAATATACAAAATCTATCTACTCTCATTTTATTTTACTATATCCTCACAAAGCAGTCTTGCGCGAGCATTCGCAAGGTGCGCACGCGGAATACGCAAGCCCGTTCTCATTTTATTGCGATTTTTTCAAGTTCTACCGTCCTTGGTTTTTTTTTATAAATCAAAGAAACTGATTTATAATCAAAATAAATCAAAGTTTCTATCCTTCGTGTAGAAATGGAATCAGCTGTTACTGATGAAGATAAATCATTGGATGGAAGTGAGGGGAGTGACTCGGAAATAATACGTAACTGCGAAAATCAGTTAAATAAAATTTTTGAGCAGCGGATTGAACAAATCTCAGCGGTGGAAAACATGGAGTCGGAGGATTTTTCAGTCTTAGGGAGCAGATTAGAAAAGAGGAAGGAGCGTGAGGAAGATGAGAAAAGTGACGATGGATTTGTGACAGTTAATCGAAGAAAACCAAAACGATATTTGAGAAGTGATTCTGCGGAACAGCTCCTAGGGGTACAAAATGCGGCGTTGGAAGAAAGTAAAGCCATTTATGAGGTTTGCATAACATCTACGAAAGAATTACCTAAACAAATGGCTATGGCCAAGTTACTTCGAAGTGAAAATATTCAAAATATAATAAGAATTAAATATAAGTCTTCATACAAAGTCTTAATTCGTTTTGAAAGTGATAATGATGCAAATAAATTGCTAAATAACCAGAAATTTCAAGAAATGGAATACAAATGCCAAAAAACTTTCGAAACTATAAGTTCATATGGACTGATTAGAGGTGTAGATTTGGAGTTTGAAGAACAAGACATACACGAAATTCTCAATAGTGATGTTAAAATTTTGGCAGTAAGAAGACTCAAACGAATTGACTATGACGGGAAATGGGTTGCGAGCGAATCTGTAAGAATATGCTTTCAAGGTACCACTTTACCTATTTATGTGTCTGCTTATGGCTGTAAATTTAAGGTGGAAACTTACACCTTTCCGGTATCGCAATGCTCGGGATGTTGGAAATTTGGACATATTATTAAATATTGCCCGACCAAGAAAATATTGTGTCCTAAGTGTGGTAGCACAGAACACATCAACTGCGAAAGTAAAGTATATAAATGCCTTAATTGTACAGGGCCACACTTTGTCTTAGATAAAACATGTCCAAACTACCAAAAAGAAAAAAAGATACGTGATATTATGAGCAAGAATAGCATTTCGTATAGACAAGCTTTACAAATTATATTAAAAACAAACTGTAAAGTAGTCAATGATAGCATGCATGTTAGAGATTGTGAAGATAAGAATGAAGTAAGTGAAACACCGAAAACAATAATATGTCATGACACTAGACGTAGAACTTATAGCGAAGTTGCTTCACACGTTGAAGTGAATGGAGAAACGTTTGCCCAGCCAAATATTGAAAGAAGAAAAGCACAGTTAGAAATAAAAGAGAGAAAGAAAAAACTGGATAAAGAGGAAAACATTAAAAATAAAGCAAAACATGATATAATGGAGTGCGAGGAATCTGAAAAAGAAGATCTAAGAAGTACAAATGATGAAGGCAAGAGACAGAGAAGATTTGATTTGATGAATTTACTCTTGAAGATACATTCCGTGGTAGTATCCAAAGAAACTGTTAATGATAAAATAAGCGCAGTTTTTGGGGTTATTTTCGAGGAACTTAAATATTTTGTAATGAATATGCTGTCTGGAAGGAAAATATTAGAAACCTTAATAGACTGTATAAATTATGGATAATACTCCTACTAAGAATATTACCATTAATATTGTACAATGGAACGCACAAAGCCTAAAGCCTAAATTGATAAGTTTTGGAGAACTATTGACAAAAGAAAATATCCATATAGCATTATTAAGTGAGACATGGTTAAATATGGAAGATAATATTAAGATAAATAACTATAATGTCTACAGAAAAGATCGGTTTGACTCTTACGGTGGAGTAGCAGTAGTAGTTCACAAGTCTCTTCGAAGTGAGGTAGGTACAATTGATTTAAAAAATCAAGGAATTGAAGCTTTATGTGTTAAGGTACATAACTGTAATAAGTTGCAAAATATTGTGTCTATTTATTGTCCTTCTTCCGTTCGGACACAATTATCCGATTGGGAGGAACTATTTACCTCCTTTTCGAGCAATACTTTAATTGGGGGTGATTTTAATGGCCACCATAGTAATTGGTCCTACAGGTCAGAAACAAGAGGGATACAACTCGCTGATTCGGCTTTAGAGAATGGATTTATATCTCTTAATAAGGGAACAGCTACTAGAATTAAACTAGTCGATGGAGTTTTACAACAAACGTCTCCGGATATTACTTTTGCCTCCAATGACATCTCAATTGATTTTGATTGGGATATATTAAATGAGAACTTGGGAAGTGACCACCTTTTAATTAAATCAAGTTTAAACACTATAAAGTCACATAATATTTTACGTAAGCGTAATTTTAAGAAAATTGATTGGCATATATACAGGGATAGTCTTAAAGAATCATTCAAAAATCTCAACAGTGTAATATATGATGAACCATGTATTCAGAGAATGTACGATTTTCTTTTGGAACAGCTTCATAAGGCTGCCGATCTTAGCATACCCATTATTAAAATTAGTACTGATCCTGAAACGAAGTTTAAGCCTCGTAGTTATTGGAATCCGTCCTTATCGCAGGCAGTTGCGCAAAGAAGATTGGCTCTTGGAACATTCCGACGTAATCCCACACCTGAAAATCTAACTAAATTAGAAATTAAAACCGAAGAGACTTCTAAGCTTATATCTAAGGCAAAATCTTCTCACTGGCATAGCTTTTGCGATTCTTTGAGTAATGAGGTATCGGCATCAGAAATGTGGCAGCGGATGCGATGGGTGAAGGGCAATCGCACACGTAAACCATTTATTTCATTGGATAAACAGGAACAGCTATTGATCTCTCTTACACCAGATTCAGTATCGAATAAGTGTCCAAATTTTACATCAAGGAATGATTTATTGGAATTAGATTTTACGATTGAAGAACTAGAAAACTGTCTAAAGAAGAAGGATACTTCACCTGGTGAAGACGGTATTACATATAGCATGATTAATAACCTTCCTAGTAATGGTAAGAAGTTCTTATTACATATATACAATCTTGTCTTTCATACTGGCACTGTCCCGTTGCAATGGCGTAAAGTACTAATCCTACCTATACCAAAGCATGGCGAATCAACTTCTACCGATTCTAAACTTAGACCAATTTCTATGATGATATGTCTATGTAAGATCTTCCACAATATGATTTTAAAACGCCTAGAATGGTTCACTGAAAGGAAGAATACATTCTCAACTTTTTCTGTAGGCTTTAGGAAATCTCAATCTTGTATGGATTGTTTGGTTAGGTTGGTAACACTTATTCAAATAGGATTCACTCAAAACAAACCGACGTTAGCTTGTTTTTTAGATATTGAAAATGCTTACAACAATATGTCAATCGAAAGTGTGTTGAAAATTTTGGACGACCTACAGGTTGGTAGTCGTTTTTGTAATTATTTGTGGTCATTTCTTATGGAGAGACATTTACATATAAAATCGGAGACGGAAGATAGAACTATTTTAAGATACACCAACAGAGGGCTAGCACAAGGCGACCCCATTTCGCCGTTTTTATTTAATATTGCAACTCACAAAATATGCCACCTATTAGCTGATAAAGTACATATTTCCCAATATGCAGACGATTTTGTTATATATACGAGCAATAAAGATCTCAATACATGTGAGTCACGCATTCAAACAGCGCTAAATTGTTTAATATATACACTAGATGAGCTAGGTTTGCAATTGTCAAGTAGCAAGACAAAGGTCTGTGTTTTTAGTCGAGGCCGCAAAAGGATCCCTCCTAGTTTAACCATTTATGGATGTTTATTGACTCCATCAGATTCGGTAAAATATTTGGGAGTATGGCTGGACAGGAGCCTACTTTGGCGGAAACAGATTAATGAAACTGGGGAAAAATGTACTAAGTTTCTAAATTTACTTAAGGTTTTATCCGGGTCATCTTGGGGTGTACACCCTAAACATATTCGTCGCCTATATATTTCATTGATACGTAGTAGAATGGATTATGGCTGTTTTCTTTTTGGTAATTGCGCTAAAACCCATTTGTCAAAGTTAGATAAAATTCAAAACCAGTCATTGAGAATCATAGGCGGATTTATCAAAAGTTCTCCAATTCACGTAATGGAAAGTGAGCTGTCAATACCCCCAATGTACATAAGAAGATTATATTTAGCACAAAAATATGTTTTAAAAGCCTCTTCAATATCAAATAATGTTACGATAATTTTATTACAGCAACTAAGTTTTTTATGTGAGACAAGATATTGGCTTAATAAGACAATACCACTATTAGTACAGTCCTTTAATAAATACAAGGATATTGAGATACACTCGTCACCCCTTCTTGACATGTTTAGTTTAGACATTTGGCTTTCACGGATTAGTATAAATAATATAGCTGTAAGTAATTTGGATTCTGTTAAACACTGCAAACAATCATATGAAAATAACAGTCTTAAATTTAATATAAGTGAAGAACTCCATAGTAAATACCAAGGTTGGCATATAATATTTACAGATGCATCAAAAAATGCGGATGCACAGGGCGCGGCTTTTTTTGATCCTGCTCGATCATTTTCGGAAGGTTATAAAATTATAAATACAGTCTGCATTATGACACTTGAGCTTGTTGCGATCTCTGAGGCTCTGGCATATGCTGAGTACAACAATTTAAATAAAATAGTTATATGTTCAGACAGCAAGAGTGCAATCCAACACCTGGCTCGTTGCGCCTCTGGAAACAGAGGTGTTCCGATAGCCTATACTGTAATCGCTCAGATACATAAATTTTATACACGTAAGGTACCCTTGAGGTTGCAGTGGGTTCCGGGTCATATTGGCATACTGGGCAACGAAGAGGCTGACAGACTAGCAAAAGCTGCCAGTTTAAATGGTAAAGACTTCACTATTAGCCCAAGTCATACAGAAGTACTACCATTAGCGAATACATTTTGTCAAAATCAATGGAAAGAGTATTTCGATGAACGTTCCTTAACAAAAGGTATTTGGTATAAAACCATTCAATGTGAGCCACTTTCAGTGCCCTGGTTCATAAACACAAAAAGGTATCGATCTGATATTAAGTTATTAATGAGAATTAGGTCTGGTCACTTTCCATCGAGGAAGTTTGCATATCTTATGAAAAAGGAGAACTCACCTAACTGTGAGACTTGCGGGCAGATTGAAGATGTGCAACATCTATTGATGGAATGTGACCGGAACCGAGTAGAGAGGGAGTCGTTCTTAAAGATTCATAATATCAATCGGTACGATGTGGGTATCATACAGAGTATACTGCATACCCCGACTTCCGAAGTTGCCTTAAACTTATGCAAGCTGGTAAATTTGTGTTTAACTTAATTACTATAAATGTTAGATGTATATGTTAATTAGTGTGTTTAGTTTAAGTTACGATGGGATTGTCATATTGTAAAATAAAAATCCCTAAATTGAAAAGAATAAAAAAAAAAAAAAAAAAAAAAAAAAAAACCTCACAAAGGGAATTTTGTATTATTTTGCAAAGCTGGCACGCTAGCTTTAAGGCCTACCTAGGGGTAAGCAGTCACTGTAGCCTATTTACTCTAGCAATACCTGTAACCCGTTGCTAACCCTATTGATAGCTGAGGACTCACTATGCTACCAGTATACCGTGACTGTCAGCACAGTGTATCCTCGTAGATCTCTGACAACCTTACTCACTATGTAACGGGGAAACGCAGCACTACATCAACGTATAGTTATATAACTGCGCTCTTTATGGAGGAGGTCGTCTCCAATCTGGCGGCTCATTATGGGAGAACCCACACGAGAGATACCATTTTACCCTACCTCTCTTTTTGAAACTTTACTGACCTAAGTAGGTGCTATCCCATGAAATGAATTTAATTGGCCATGTAAATCATGTTGTCTCGACCACAGATATCTGCTATACTAGTCTCGACGATGACTTTTTCAAAGCTCTTAGAGATGCACTAGGTGTGCTGGCCTTCGTAGTTCGATGAATTTATTGATCGAAGATGTCAAGTAATCAAGGATCTATGGCGTAGACTGAGTGTGAGAGAATGAGCGTTAAAGTGCTGCCACACAGCCACAGAAGTGACTTCTCCCGATAAGCTGAACTAAAATCATCCAAAAGATAGGTTATGCCTTTGATTATATGGTTAAGCTATGTATATTTTATGAAACAGTAAAAAGCCCTGCATCAAAAGGTAAGGGACAAAAAATATTATAGCTATCTTTGTCCTTGTCCTGTACATTACCGTTTAATGTAAATAGCCTTCTCTTTGTGTGTGAGGAGTACAGATGATGTTATTTCCTCTATTAGTTACTCCCTCTACATAGTGAAGCTAAAACGCTCAGAATAAGGACTAAAGTAAGCTATTGTCTGGCAAAAAACATTAGAAAATAATAGGGGCGCCACTGTGTTCACACACACCGTTCATATGGCAGCCCGCTGCAGCTCGTATAGAGCATTAACCATAGATAAAATAATACCTAAGTATTACACACGTAGAGGGCCTTCCGAAGTTTTTGGCGGGAATCAGGCGGAGCGGTTGAGATTTTTTCCAGTGTCTCGTAAATTGTGTTTTTGGTGTCTATATGTGCAGTAAAGTTTCATTTAGTGACTGATTTATAGAAACAATTGAAATAGTGCTGAAATATGACTTTTGGGTTAAGTGATTTATCATTTTGGTCAATAGGTTACCTCTGACCTTAAGGCGTGTTACGATCTGCGACTGCCGTAGATTGTCTCCAGAAACTCCAATAAGCATTAGAATGCATGACACTAGGCATTTTAATGCGGCAAACACGAGATATTTTTAAACATGAAAATTCTCTAACATTCGACACTGGCATAAATATTCCCTGAAGGGATGGATTGCCATACTTAGGAAGAAGAAGAAGAGGGGTCTCCCTTTCTACGGCTTCCCTATACCTCAGAGTAGATAATATACTACGTACAACCTATACTGAATACTCCCTCTCTTTTACACCGTGGATTACACATTAAATCCATATGGCATCGGCCAATGATATATCATTGGCATCAACCGTCTTGATTGATGATTTGATATTGATATTTACAGTTAACGTCATATACTCTATGCTAGAAACCTAGGATTTTTTATCTATGCTCTACGCATATACTCGTGACTCCATTGTATGAAGCCTGCCTGATGAGCCAAAATTTTTTTTCCGTTTCTCGTTTCTAAACTCTTTTGCCATGCTATAGTCTGGCAAAAAGAGGAATGTTGAGGAGCAAGCGTTTGTCATGGTATGGGCATGTTATGTGGAGGAATGAAGTTAACGTGGTAAGAAAGGTTTTATGTATTGTATGAATGTGGACGGGTACATGGGTCGAAGTAGACCTAAGAAAAGATGGATGGATTGTGTGAAAGATGACATGCCCAGAAAGGAAGTGAATACAGATATGACGGCTGATAGAGATGGATGGAAGAGAAATACATATTGCGCCGACCCCAAATAATAGGGGATAAGGGCAGGAGAATGATGAGTCTGGCAAATGAATAGAAAATCAAAGGGCTGCCAGCACAACTGTGCCATTCACATGGCAGCCCGCCGCAGCTCGTAGAGAGCTTCAGAATCCGAAGGACTTGTATCTGTTGAGAATATGTTTTTAATGTCAAGAAATATGTTATTTCCTTTAAATAGGTATTATCCTTGTTAAATTTAGAGCTTCTCTCCCTGCTTAGCTATCATCTGTCATATCTTTGTGTAAAAAAGTATATAAAGTCTATTATAAAGTTTTTAGTCTATCATACATTATCACAATTTTAGTATAATTCTTTACTTAATATTATATCTTGCCAATGTTGCCATATGTCCTATTTTAATGCGAGACTTCATGCTTTTGAGAAATTGTATAGTTCCATAATTTATACTTGACACTGGCATAAATAGTCCTTGAACGAGATTGATTGCCATACTTGATAAAGAAAGGAAATGTAATGTCAGTGCAGTGAGCTAAGAAAAGTCAGCGTCATGTCATTATTCGTGCGTGTTTGGATTGGATTGGTGTTTTTTCGTTCGGTTCGGTCGTTCGTTTGGTCGTTGTGATATTTTTTACTGGTGTTTTGTGTATTGCTTGGGAAATAATCTTGATTTATGTGTTTTTATTGGGTTTGCCGTGAAATAAAACCTTTTGCCTTTTTGTGCCTTTAAATTCTACAGGTGAACTTAAAGAATGTGATAAAGCATAGTGTCATCGGAATCGCGTCGTGCCTTTAAAAAGTTTTTGACAAATATCAAAGTTTGACCAAGTGATTGTTGTTGTGAGTTGTCTCATTCAGAATTTTTAAAACATGTGCATCTCCTTTAGGACTTCCTGTTACAACTTAATATCAGGTAAGAAAACATTATAAACTACCCTTACTACTGTTTTAATTTGTGTTAAATTCTTGTGGTAGATTTACTCAATCACTTACCTACTTTTTGTTGCTCTGACCAGTTACCTAATTTATTACTTTAACTTCACTAAATTTCACTAAACATAAAATGTAGGAGGAGATATATCTGGAGGAAAAAAGTCTTCTCAGTATTTGTTTTTTTAGGATATGTTTTACTTACCTAGCCCTAATTAATGTGGTTGTGTCTCCAAAAAAAAAATTTGATTTGTATCAAACCCGTCCAGTTTCATTAACTGTAGGTATTCAAGTAGTTACTTTTGTATCTAGGTAAATAATATCATACCTGTGTTTTAGTGGTTTACTTTAGTCGCTTCATGACTATGTCAGCTGCATTATGTATAATAACTTTTGTCTTCTTCTTAAAATTACTATATTGTCCCTTAAATAATGTTTGTGCTCTCAATGTGGCAGACAGTACACTTTGAATCACACCAACAACAAGAAAATTTGAACAATTCCGAGTAAGCAAGATAGATCTAACAGACTGTTTCTGCAAACACTTCACCTGTATGTGGTAAACCTCCTTGAGGTGTCCATATACATTGTAGGTGTCAGATAGTAAAATGTGGTTACTGCCATTGAGGTTGTCCGGGTTTGAACCAGCACCAAAGAGGCGTCCTAGAACTTAAGTACAGTGATGAATCACCACATCCATTAAAGGGAAGGTGGGTATATAGAATTTTAAATTAAAAAGGTGGCACAGCTCTTGTTTGGATCTTACAGTATTTACATAAAATACATCTAATATCCATATATCTATGACAAAAAAAGAATATTAATATCTAATATGACTATATTAATATTTGATTGAATGGTCAATTTGTACCTTTGTTTAAAATATATTTAATTTATTTCAGGATATTAATGTACACTATTGTTGAATGATACAAGTTACTAGTTGTAGCCTGCTTCTTTTTGAAGATTTTTGAACAAAGATACCTAAAATAAAATTATAGCTAGCTTTCAAGAGGTTCTTACCTACCAATCTCAAAATGCATAGATTCTTATTATGTCCTATTTAACTGTAACAGATATACATTAAATATCATGGACCTTCTTATTGAGTTTATTTATGAAGCAAAAGAGGTCTGAAAGTCAAGCATAAAATGGTGCTCTATACTCTCAGACTTGAACTTGACTGGATTTTTGAACCACTACAATGTACCATGCCACCTATGTTAAATCAAGCAGGTGGAAAGCCCAACGGATGTTAACTTGGGAAGCAGTAACTGTAGCCTATGAATGCTTGCAATACCTGGATGTACTTAGGTACTAGCATATTGCTGCCAATATTTATAAGCTATTGGTAGTATATACACAGGATGTCCCAAAAAGAGCAAGCCACTGCGACACTGGCCCTAGTAGTAAGTAGGCTAGCCCTAGTTCTAGTCCACAAAAATGGCTGAAGAAAAGTTTCATGGATTTCGAGAACATTGAATTATAGTTTTTTTTTTAATATTCAATTTGTTCATGTTATGTAACCAAATCGTCACAAATACTACCTACTTAACTATTAATTTTCAAAAATCTAATATCTCAAAATCCACAACACTTCTTCACCCATTTTTTTTGTGGACTTAGACCAAGGGCTACCCTACTTCCATGTCCAGTGTCGCTGTGGCATGCTTCATTTCTGGGACATGCTGTATATATTGTATGTGTATCAGTGTGGATTAGTATACAACGCGATGAATATTCGTGAGTTAACGCTCATCGTGACACGTGCCTGGGCCTATACATTACGCATAACATTTGCCTTCTTGAAGGTTTAGGTTCTACGGAGTATATTTATTAATGCCATATTGCGGTATACGAGTCTTACATCCTAATTAGCCTTGAATGGGCATTGTGCGATAGAATCGAGACGGTATTGTCGATTGAAAAAATAATCGAGTCGTAGGTGTACCTTCAGTTCATTGTAATAAAGCGCAAATTCGGAAACAGCGACATACATATTTGGAATAATATAACGCGATCGTAAGTTTAATCACGTTAGGTGTGGTGTGACGTAAAACGTTTGAGAATTTAATCGATTTGCCTTCTGCAATAAAATAACTGACGAAACTTTACATACTGGTGGTGTGGAGATAGATGGTAGATAACTAGATAGGTACCTTCCTATCTACCTACGTCTTGTAAAGCACGTTGTACCTCTGCAGCGCAGTTCGCGTCGCGCCTCACCTCGATTGACATACTAATTACAGGAATATATATATGATACACTTATTTAGAATTTAAGCTCAGCGTGGACGTAGTCGCGGGCAGAAGCTCGGTGTTCATAATTATTCTTTTTATGAATAAAAAAAAACGTTTTATAAGTAACAGACAAAAATAAAAAAAGTTTACACTTTTTCCCCTAGAACACGATATTCTATTTTTCCCAGCTCTGGAACGTTACAATGACGAACTTTTTTAGCATGAGAACAGATTTTTCACTCTTGCTCAAAAAGTCCGTCTTTGCAGCGTTCAAGAGCAGGGTTAAAATAAATTATCATGATCTAGGGGAAAATGTTTTATATTATTTTTTTCATTTATGTCTGTTACCTGGAATCTTATTAGTTATTATTTTTTATTTGTTGATGTCGTGGATAAGTGCTTTAGTCGCTTACTTACTTGACATTTATCTTCACAGAAGACTAAAGTGAAGTGCTGGTAAGGTTGACCCAATAAAAATATATCGAAAATAGGTTATTTTTTCGGTCTGAGTTCGTGTAGATTTAATTTCTATTGCATTTATTTGTATAGATAGATAATTAGTGATTACGCTAAGTCGCTAATATGAATATTATTACATATTTTAAATGTTATCTGATTTTGATTTTGGATGCTCATCAAATCAGCGGTTCGGGTTTTCTAACCACCCGGTCGTTGCCTCAGTGAGTCACAGATGCACACCGCATCATCGTAAGGTGACGTGATACGATTAGGTACGAACGAGCCGACTAACCTATCATGCAATGCAACCCTATCCCTATAAATGTTAGCAATAATATTTTAGTTGGTTGATGCCTAAAAAAAGCTTCCGTGCGAATATAGGTTATATGTACAACTTTAACCAATTTGTTTAAATCGAACCTTTTTGTAACGGACCGGCGCGGCGGCGGAAGTTAGAAAAGCGCTAGTTACAATCACACTTACTCAACTAATACTGCTAATACTATTAAAATCGAGTTGAATTGAAATCGAGTCGAGTTGAAAATGATGTTGAATTACTGGTTTCAGATAACATGGCGTAGTGTTTGCTACACTTCTTGCTGTCTCCGAACACCTTACCCAAGGACGTTGTTCTGAAGTAAGTTTTAGATTTCCGTATGGATTCTGTTTCAAGAGTTCCATACCCGAAAGGTAACCAACGGAACCCTATTACTAAGACTTCGCTGTCCGTCCGTCCGTCCATCTGTCAGTGCGCTGTATCTCATGATCCGAATCTCATGAATGAAAAGTAAAAAAGATATCAAATCAAAGTTCATAACAATGTTAACGCGAGTTGTTAATTCGTTACTGGGTCAGAGCGCCAGTCAACGTCCTGAATTTTTAAGCACTCTATTAAGACGTTGCTTGTGGGTACCTCTTTCTCGGTTACCGTGTGCTTTTCTGTCGCTGATTGCGTCTTTTTACTTTCTCATGTCGGTTTCACCGCCGGGGCCTATGTTTGAACGTAACGTAGGGCCTGCGGCAGGCTCGCGCTTTTATACGACATAACCACAACGCGTTTGCACAGTCCTTGTTGACATTACATTAACATCTTTCCATAGAAGATTGTAAGTTCGCTACGTTTATAATACCAACTGACTTTTTATAATCTATTGAAGATATACCGATGCGACTCGAGTAATCTGGGCCAACGTGTTAATTTCCTAGTCTCCACATGTTATCACTTTTATGTCGGTCAGAAATGCAATAGCCAGTTTCTAGGCTCGGCAAACTTTCACGATGCCGCGGTCGTTTCGAGCTTCTCTTGCTAAATGGTTACTCTGTTCAAATGAGTTATTTTTCATTTGTTCGGTCAGTTCAAATTGCATTTAGTGGGCGCAAGGGTTACGCTCGGACGCCGGAGGCCGGAAGGCGGTCGACGACACAAGCTCGGTACCAACTTGGTACGGATGTTTGTACGCCGGACGGCGATACCATTTCGCGACTAACCGCTCTAACACGGTACCCTACCAAGCTTACTTGGTAATTGTATAGTTAGTGTGGATCTAAAATTAGGGCTCTTTTCGTTTTCGACGAATTATTTGTTGATGCTTTGGCGTAGGCGCAGGCGAGACAATTTAGCATTTTGATGAATCGATCACTTTTAAGGGTAAACCATCAACGTAAAAGAAATCACAAAAACAACTCTATATTTATTCTACTACCTGCTAACATTAGTTAGGCTAGAGCATTCTTAATGAGTATAAACAAATATTGATGAACACCTACAGCTTCAATCGCGAGGACAGGAATCGTTTCTGGAATAGGATGTGGTTGTGGGGGAACAATGACCTATGGGCAAATATGAAGAGAGGCCGGTCGATGTGGTCACCGTCATCATTGTCGGCTTGGCGCAGTACAGTCGATTGCGCCTAATTCAATTAGCTCGCAAGTGGAACAAGCCTGCGCCCTGCACGCACCGCCTGACCGCCTTACACTCTCTAAAGTAAACTAACGTTTTACATAATACAAATATTTGGTTTAGCGAAACCGCGCCAATGAGCGGATGCTTATGAATGAGAACCATCCAATATAGACTTGCGTAGTCTTCATTGTATTGATTACGTAAGTACGACACTTCAGGTCTATCGGTATGAGTATGACTTTATAGTATATACCATCATCTTGGAATTGGCTGCACAACTAGAGAAAAAGAGAGAGAATTTACTTATTTACAAGCAGCTACTTTTTATCTTTGCTGTGACTAAGACCAAATAATATTATGCGGCACACTTATTATTTTTCCAAAATAAAATTAGCCTTATAGCATCAGCTACCTGCCAGTGAAAGTCCCGTTCAAATCGGTTCAGCCGTTTCGGGGATTACCCGGAACAAACAGACAGACAAAAACATTTAATTGTTTTTTTTGTTATCAGTATCGAGTTTACTTTCATATGCATTAGGAAAAAGGTGTTATATTGACATTACAAACAGACATAAATTTTATTTATATACTATATACATAGATAGGTTCGTAAGTAGAGAGGCAGGTACTATTGGCAACGTGTTTGTAAACTTGACTCTCAAGGTGATGTGGAGACCTGCGTACGTCACACCACACTGATCTCTAATCTAATAGTCGACTTCCAGTATACTGGATATGTAATAAGTACGTAGTATATATCTACTCTGAGGTAATACCTATTGATTTTCGCATTCCAAATGATCATCACATCGCCATCCAATTGACAGGCAACTAACAATGAGTTATCGATCTGGAAACTAAAGGCATATATGTAGTACCTACCTACCAACATGTCCACACAGACAATTACTACCAGTTTCTACCTATGTATCTAATCTGGATTAATCATCCCAGAATGCCTGACTCTCCTTTGGATTCTGATTCAGTTCGAAAAGTGGCTTTCCGGATGTTTGAGATTAGCTGCGAAAGCGAGGCCTGCCTCGGAATTCAGCTTGTACCGTACTACACGGTGCAAGTTAAGTTTGGTCTGTCGTTTATCTCTGTTTGATGATAGCTCAGAGTAGATAATATACTACGTACAGATGATAGTTATCGCGTGTACCTAATGAATTAAATTTGTAAATAACAACGCACTTATAAAGATAAAGACATACTTGAATACTCATCTTGCAAAACTGATTCACTTAACAATGGTATGTAGTGGAATCCCGCCATTAATGGCGCAATAACGGTATTGTCTCAGATTATCTTTTTATTTCAGCCCCGGCTTGCCATTTTGCCGGTTACGTAATCAATGAGATTACTCCATTTGTTCGTTATTTATTTACCTTTCCTTTTCATGGAATTTTAGTTAGTAAACATCGTTATCGAGACACGGAAACGGAAAAGGTCCAATAAGTATGACATTCTCCGTGTTTGGTTCAGCACGGAATGATCCTGCGTGAGGTGGAGCGATTCCCATTGCATGGCACACTTCGTGCCAGGCTCCGACCACCGTGCTCACTGTATAATATCGACCACCGGGTCTGCACACTCGAGGGGTGAGCTGTGTGTCAACCCAATATCGCCCCTTTCTATTTAACAATGAGTTGTCGGTGTCCCTTTTGTCCTGCATCGAATTTTTATCGGCCATGCCCATGCGGACGGTGTAATCGCGACAATCGCATTTCGCATACTTCAAAGTCCCGTTGTCGATGAGAGCGAACGCGTCGTCGACTGCGATCCGTCGGCCGGTCACGGTCATTTAGTTCGAACTCAAATACCAATGTTTGTGGCGTGACACTTCTCTTCACGTCCCATGCGTATTCCACGCGGAGGTGGCACGCAGTACACTGCACATCCGGCTTAGAATAGACAAAGGAACATTATATCGAAATGCTCACCATCTATTTTCTATAATACTTAACCAATAGATATTCAACTCTAACAAATCGTGAAGGTTATTGAGATTGTGAAGCAGTACGCAAACTTCTAGATGTAGACGGTAGAGCTATAACTTATAAAATGTGCCGTACGATAACACACGAACATCATTGTGTTAGTTGTAATTTGATTCTAAAATTAAGTCACGTAGGAATGTATGTTTTAAGCAGGTGCACAAACCGTTGATAGCTTTAACCTGTATATTATAATGTCACAAGTGTGAGGAATCCTTGTTACAGCAGGCATTATTAACGGTTATAGGTCATTCTGTGGCCTCCCTCTCAATCTCTTATTTAATTATTAACCTTTTGTAAGTCGTTGTTTGGGACATTTCTTTAAGTTTGATTGAGTTTTCTTCTATAAGGAAGCTATATCTTCTGAGATGTTAAGCTTGCGCACAGTTTTAAGTTAAATAGGCCAGAAAAAACCCCTTAAGTACAAGAGGTAGTCAGGGTGGAGTGGAAGTAAGTTGTTCAATACTTGTGGTTCAACGTCGAGCTCGCATGCCTTCAGTGTGAGTCATGTTTAATACCTTCGCCTGGTACTTTTGCATTCCATTTGTTAACACAATGTGCGGTCTTATGAGTATAAGAGAATCTATCTACTATCTGTAGTTACGAGGAACTAAATAGATGTGCAACTGACATTCCATGAAGTTAACCCAATGATAAAAAAAAAAGTTTGAAGAAATGTGTCACTTTTATAATTAATTAAGGTATCAATTTCTTTTTACAGTGCATTGTAGAGAAGTAATTTCTGAATAAATTTTATTATTACAATACTCATCAATAATAATAGTCATAAATTTTGAGATTGCAAGCGTCTTATTGGTCATGACATGTCCCTCTTCATGATAAAGGTGATCTTAAAACTCGTTGTTTGTTCGTTACCATAAACGAGGGCAGTGCTGATACAGAATCCGGTTTAAAATGTTTTGTCGTATTAAGAATGATAAGGAGGGATGAGTGCACACTGCACGCCGAGCGATTCGACGACGCGATGCGAAGAGAAGACGATCTAAACTGCAGACAATTAGTATTGTTGCGTGACAGACTATAACCGTACTGTTGCATTACATAACTGACATGGGAGCCTTCACACAAGAGGACAAGTTCTCAGGTCGATTGCCGCGCGATCATCAACCGAAGCGCGTCGCGTCTCTACATCAGGTTTCATGATTCCCGTAACTTGTGTTACTTGTGCACGCAACTGCAATAATGCTAGGTTCATCCTTCTTTTGACACACGATTATACTATAACGTATCTCTGTTGCAAGTTATTGATAAGTAAGTCATAATGGCGTAAAAAGTACACATAGATTATTTGATCAAATCAGATGATTTGTAAGAAAAATCTTAAAAAAGTATTTCATTAAAAAATGTGGGTTAAATATGTTTCGACGTGTTAAGCTTAATATCTCTTCGTGCTCCAAACTGGTATTTTACTTGACCGCTGCGCTAGTTGCGCTACCTACTGCTGTCTCGGCGGATGATCAGTGAAAGTAATAGAAAGTGACATTTTTATCGGTTTGTTCATTTTTACTTATTGGCGTATTGAAATTTACGCCAGGAGTAAAATTTACTGAATGTGAAATTCTAAGTAATAATTTTATTTCCGAAAGATATACCTATGTCATCTTATTGAGTTTTCTGACAGATTGTCAATAAATGATTTGGACCGCGGATTTGAATTTAAACCACAGAAATCTATGATTCAAACATAATAAATATAAATTTTGAAAACTCACGTTTATATAAAGGTTTATGTCAGCCGACATTTAACATTAAATTAAATTGCAGTATTTATTTTTATTTACATATATAGTAAAATAGCTGTTCCCCGCGGCTTCGCCCGTGTAGAATAATAAATTACTGCCTAAATAACTCGGGGATATTTTTTTTAAAGCAGGTCATTTCACTTCATGATATTATATATTAAATGTAATTACACTACAATCTTTTATCTCTTTGTTTATAGTAAATATCGCGATTGTGTGGGTTGGATAGGTCCACTTGTTCCGCCCCTATGCACTTGTGCGGCGGGGGTCGCTGCTAAGCGCTGGCTTTTTGCACCCACTTCACCTTCACGTTCCCACGCTGTATTTAAACAGAATTAACGCGTCCAAAGGAAACGAAACAAACAGTTTACATTTATGCGCGTCAACCAGTTAAGTATGATATGGTACTTGCCACTTCTCATAAATCAATTCGCGTACATATGTAATTGTTGTCTAGTATTGGAAAATTTAGTTAAAATTATTCACATACATTCTTGCTACTATGTTTGTTGATGGCCTAAAGTCTACTGGGAATCGATGAAGTCCTTTATACGGCTACTGCATGGGAATCCATGAAGTCCTTTTTACGGCTGTTTTGTAATTGAAGTTTTTAGAGTGCGAAAAGTTATCCATACTCTTAATAAATTGAGTCTGTTAGGAAACAGATTAAGATTTGTCAATTGTCATCATCAGCCAACAAGTTTTCGGTCTTTAGAGTAAAGATTAGATATGAAATAACATACTTATCTTTTTTGTATTAAGTGGCCTAGCCTAGACTGAGCGGGACCGTTCGTTGCGTTTGTACAGGAAGGGGCAAGGTCGGCGTCCAACCGTGAAGCTCCAACACTATTGACAATAACATTTTTCTACACTCGCTCACAAATTCATCTCGCTAATAAACTGTACGCAGCGTATATATATGACATGATATTTACTCAACTTATTAATATTTTCTTCCAATATTTCAAGTATTTGGGACATGAAAAAGATATCCCCATTTTTTCTGTATGTTCAATGTAAATGCAACTGCAAATTTATGTTCACTTTTTAATCTTTTATGGCTCATTGCTTTAAGCATTATTCAAGTAAGGCTTTTCATAGTATTTTCATTCATATACGAATGTGAGTGTAGTTAGGGTGAG
Source organism: Falcaria lacertinaria (assembly GCA_951449985.1). Lineage (NCBI taxonomy): Eukaryota > Metazoa > Arthropoda > Insecta > Lepidoptera > Drepanidae > Falcaria > Falcaria lacertinaria. The sequence goes on along the minus strand of OX602113.1, from coordinate 3,613,783 downwards.
TTAGGTAGATGCTGATGGTATTTTCGGTAAAACGCGTTGCCTAAGTTACGTTAACCGATGCTTGTTTATTCTTTCGAGTCAACGATCCGTGTTTTAAAGTGTGCGTTCGCGGTTCCTCGTTCCTTAGCCAAGCCAAGTTGGTGAGCTGCTGCCAGCCAATGGCGGAAGCGAGCCCAAACATAACAACGCTCACGGTTGTTTCTCTTGCTGACGGCTAACACTAATAAACTACCTAGTTTCGGATGAAAATTGAAATAAGAACAGAACACGTTTCCATATGTGTAATTTAAACCGCACTCTATCTAATAACATGCACTCGTGTAATGCGGAGCTTCACTGTGTGTTTCATTTCAATTAGTTTGTGAGTAGAGAAATACTGTTAGGTGTCACAGGAGCTGAGCTGGTACTTGGTAACAAGTGACGATCTTCATTGTTGTAGTTCCTAAAACCATTTTCAGGCTTAGTGACTGGAACGCTTCGTGTCAGCTTGTTATACTTGGTGCTGCGTTCACAAATTCCACAAATTTAACCACGTACCTGAAATATTTGGCCCCTACCCAAGTCATCTATGTCATTCACATTTTAATTTTAGATATAGATTATTTGTTACTCACAAAAAACATTGTTTATATTAGTTGGCGTAGTGTAGTTTATAGACAGGTTCGTTTCGTGTCCAGCGGTTGGCCCGGGCCATATGTTTTACGATATAAATACTTACTGCCATGTTGATGTGATGTGTGCGTTGATGCTGCGCCGACGCAACATTCACGCCCACAAAATTATTATTTTCTTTTCACATTGACTGCGCGTAGAATTGCAAAGCCGAGTCTGACCTAACTTTTGATCTAACAAAAACATTCAAGGATCGACTGACTGAGAGTTGTTTGATAACGTTGCTTGACCTGTCCTAGATATAGGTAGTATCGAAATTTAAGTGGTTTTAGCTTGAATTTGATTGCTTTAACAGCTTATTCGATACCTGTTACCACGAGGTTTTTTTTATAAAAAACCATCAGTCTGAGTTTGACGGGAACCAGCAGTTGCCAATGTACCAATCATTAACGGTCATTAGCGTATGCAAAGACCATGTTCCATCAATCAAAGTAGGTAGCGGAAAGAAAATGACAGGATTGGGCAACGTCAATGCCATTAAAAAAGAATTTGTGCTAAGTTATTGAGTGAGCGATGACTCGTTAGGTTATTATATTATCTACATTCCAGCGGAATGATCCACCGAACGTGTTGTGGAGACTTAAAAGGTCCTGCCTGGTTGGGTAGATACCTTTAAGTTTCAAAAAGTATTAACAACTCCTGGCTACTTGCTATCGTCATACCATAGCAAGTAGTTTTGGCTCTTCATAGAAAACTAGGGAGGACATTTTTTACCAAAATTGTAGCCTGTACCTACAATTTTAACAGACTAAATGTTTTGCCAAACACATCACCTCACCTGTATACTGTACCTGCTCACGTTTTTGTTATCAGATGTAACTGTATTGTATTATTTATTTTATAGATAAGTGATAATAACACTAAGCGTTTAGGTGTGACAGTACCTACTGATAATAGCCATTAATTCTAATATCATTAAATACATTATAACTGCTGTGGTAGGAGCAGCGGTTACCAATTCGTGGCATCTGATTTATACTGTAATGAAGAATTTGGCACGACTATTTTTAGCGCATGGATAAGTCTAATTTTCTATTATGAGGATGTGGTGAAGGATTCAAAACTGAATATTTCGTCTACAGGTACTCTACTACCACGCAGATAGCACACGTAGGCGTACAATTATTTGTGTGTTAATAACATATGACAGTCCTTACCCATACGTTATTATCTAGGAGAGGTATTTTCAATACAAATCATTAAACCGAAAACAAATTTAAGTGTAGTTTCTGACATATTTGGCTGACCATAATTGACATGAGATAAGAATATGGCAATGAACTAGTTTTCTAGTATATTTTTTAACAAACCGTCATAATGGAAGTATGAATTGGGTGATGTTCCAGGCTGACTGATGCGGTGACACGATGGACGCGGCCGACAAGCGAATGCTGGAGCGCGAGGCGCTCCGCAACATGATCCAGCAATGGAACGCCAACCGGCTCGATCTGTTTGCACTCAGCGAACCCAACGAGGTATGCCTCACGTTTACTTGTTGATTTTTACGTCTATAACTGGCATTTTGGTATTGGCACGTTGTTATAGACCAGCACGGCATCTATGATTAATCTTAATAACATTTTATTAGGAGACCTTCAATCAGAGCTCTAAAGTCAAATCCAAACTACTGACTAAATCCACAAACTGATCAACTAGTTGGAAAGAAACTAGAATCAAATGGCACTAGTTCCATTCGTTTAATATTAATTTTCCAACGTGTCATGTCCCAAGACCTATTGATAAAGAAAAGTATTACAATCTCTCCATGCACCCCCTAGGCTTGACCCCGTAACGGACCAAACCACAACAGTATGGCATATGTTTCGATGTAATTATGTATTGTATCATCGTAACGAATTAACGTTTGGTGTAATGATATCGAAATTTTAGAAAGGCTTTGACGTACGTAACCTAAGCAAATGTAATATATCTCTCTTATAATAATCGACATCCATATCAAATTATTTTTAACAAACTGTATCGTATTGCAATCATATCAGTTACGGTTGAAAGCAAGTCTTACAAAAGGAGATTGTTTACTTTGTCTTCTTTTTTGGCTAAGAGTATTATATAGCACAGTTCATGTGAACCATAGTAGGTAGGTAGTACTCACGTAGGTAAGTACAAAAAGGTTTCTCCGTGATGCAAGTGTAGATTAAATCTCGAGGCGACCTTGCGATTGTTTAACTGTTATTCTAATTTTAATTGCTAGAGCGTAGCGCGCGTCAATTTATTCCGTGTGCACTTACCATTTCTACTACGGTAACGTACCTACTTACCTTGAATGACGAATATTTGTTTGTCAAGGTGAGGGTGATACATTTATATGCAACAATTAGGTATGACATAATCTATAGACGTTAGAATAGAAAGTACAATTCATGCTCCAAACGGATTGGCGAAACACGTTAATTTTAATTATGGCATACGTGAGACGTCCTATATAAAAAAACGGTTCGATCCAAACCGTACTGTAACATATTTGTGTCACATTGGCAATGATCGGAAAGCCTTCCCAGGTCATTCACTTAACAAAGAATCTAAGTCTTTGTAAAATAAGTGTATAGGGAGGTATTTATAAATGTGAGTCACGCGACCGAGTTCCATCGAAATACAGTTTTGCTTAGATAAAATATGTATTGTCAACACATACTATCACTACACTAAGCCCGCTCAGATAAAATATGCATTTTGATTCCGGTTCTTTGTTTTCACTGTGGAATGCATTTTCCAGAATTTGGAGTTCCATGGTGTGATGCGATTCTACTTCCAAGATTCGGGCCAGAAGATAGCGACGAAATGTATCCGCGTGGCTTCCGACGCCACCGTCAGCGATGTTATAGGTAAGCTAGTCATAGGTCATATCTACAGTAGGTACAGCGAGATTTAACTATTAATGCCACGAACACAGAAAGTAAGTGTACAAACAAGCACTTAACAAAACAAGTAACTCATGAATTCGACGCTAAACATGGCGAGATAAAGGACTTCTTATGCTTATTAGAAAACGTGCGTTATGAGGTAGTCTGCTATTACCCATAGTACAAATTTGCTCTGGTCTTATTTCCAGTACAATGTCATTATATTGTACTGGAAATAAGACCAGTCTGAACAATTTTAGATGGATTTTAACGAATTCCCTGGTCAGGTTTTACTTTGAGTTCACTCTGGACTCTTCAAATTTAAAGTACCTACTTGTCGTTGGTTGATGATTGATCGACAGTATGTTAAGTAGCACCCAACCGGATGAGGGCCGCAGTCATAAGCCAGTTATTACAAAACATAAACAACCTAGCCGAGTACATTCTTAACCCAGATCTGCATGATGATTGGCAGTTGATGGAGTCAGGTGTTTTACTCGTTGCTTTGACCTTAGCAGAAGGACGGCATCTAAGACTACTGGATTTGGATTGGAGCTTAATGTAATCTGAAAGAAAACAGGAAGTTTCAGCATTAAATACATATTCATAATAACAGCACCATCAGAATCGATTCGTGAACTATTCCGGGAGATCAACCTTTAACCTTTAAACTTGGGTATGATGTTTTGAAAGCTACTAGTATGTTCAATGTTTGACACAAGTAATTTTCTGATACAATGATTTGCGTTTCTAAACTATCCTAGACGTATCAGACAAATATATAGGATTGAGTTAGGTTAGTTAGTTAGTTAGGTTAGTTATATAACTTAACTGTGAGTTATATTTATGTCAAATAATCACTGAATAAGCAAAGATACTATTTTCTTTTCACACATTTATATGTGTGTGTCGTTACAGAGACGCTGATAGAGAAGTTCCGTCCTGACATGCGCATGCTCTCTCTGGGCTCGTACTCGCTGTGGGAGACGCACGGGCCCGACGACGAGCGCAAGCTGGAGCCCCACGAGAAGCCTCTGCTCGTGCAGCTCAACTGGCACGCCGACGACCGCGAGGGGCGCTTCCTCCTCAAGTGCCTTACTAACAACGAGGTGCTTACACTTGTAATTAATTACCTTCTATAAACGACTTGAAAAAGGATCAGGCTCTCGATTAGTTCGCACGAGGAAGGCTTTTAAAAAAACAGCATTTCACTTGTTCTTGTGATAATTGTATCTGGGTATTAGAATTTATGAAAACATTTAAAATGTTTGATGTTGGTATCTGATCCTTCTATGAAATATTTATTACAAGCGACCCGCCCCGGCTTCGCACGGCCAGTGTTACCTATAACAATTAAACACCTTCAAAACAAAAATGAATTATTCATAAAAACCTTCCTCTTGAATCACTCTATCTAAGAAAAAAGACCGCATCAAAATCCGTTGCGTGGTTTTAAAGATTAAGCGTACATAGGGACAGACAGACAGCGGGAAGTGACTTTGTTTTATAATATGTAGTGATACTAGTGATGCCTCGCCTTGTGGATACCTGCAGCCGATGGTCTTTAAAAGCAATTCGTCTGTACGCTTAGATCTTTTAAACTATGCAACGGATTTTAATGCGGTTTTCACTAATACTTTTTAACATTTATTTCTGAAGAAGGTTTTTATATGTAATGCACCTGTGCGAATCCGGGCGGGTAGGTAGTATTACATATATGTATTGTGATGAATTTCACTGAGAAATAAATGTTATACAAGACACATAATTTTTTGCTGTCTTTATACATACATGTTATTGAATACACTATTATAAGTCGAGTTTTTACATCTAGCCATGTCCCAATATATTTATCGCTTCTGGATTATGACACTGAGTAAAATATTGCAGGTTCCATTGTCCTCGGCCAGTGACAAGGGAGACCAAAACTTCAAGAGAAAACTATCGAAACGAGAAAAGAAAGAGTTGAAGAAAAAAGAGAAATTATCTAGATTAAAATCTGATACGAACGATGAGAACAGGCCTGTTGCTGAGAAACTTTATACTGGTGAGGGCCAAATTTAAAAGGAAATAGTGTTATATATATATTTTTTTTTACATAAAGGTGGCAAACATGCTTTTGTTCATCATACTTTTAAGAAATTTGTCTGACAAAAGAGGATCTATTAAAAATTTAAGCTAAATTTTACTATAATAATGTACATTGTGTTGATGTTGGATAAAATAAGTAAGTACAGTTAAGCAGACTAATATCTTTGGCATTTCAAAAGCATTTTGCTTTAGCTGTATCTAGATTCTGGTAAGCACGTCACCGAAAGATTTATATTATTAGGTCGAGAGAGGATCGCCCGTGTCAAACTTTAGTATTCTTCAGAGGCTAACATTGCCAATTGAATGGTGTGCTCAGAATTCGTAATACAATGACTTACTTTATTCTAGTTAGAACCGTTTTTCTGCTCCACTGGACAATGGTATTCTGAGATCGGGTAGACGACTTGTTTTATTAGAGGGCACAATTTTAAAATACACATCATTTTCCTTCATCTTAAACCTTGTTAGAATTGGCACTCAATGTTATACAATATACATACTCATTTAATGCATCATAACTTTTGAATTTTAAGGCACTATTGTTAGCTCAAGGTCTTTGTACAGTAACGGGATATAGGCATGGTTAGTTTGTTTATTATCGATTGACTTGTGTGACACAGAGCTACCGGAGACGTCGTTTATGCGGAGCATCAGTAACCCCGAGGCGGTGATGCGTCGCCGCCGGCAGCAGAAGCTCGGCCGAAAATTGCAGCAGTTTAAGTCTAAGGATGGAGGACCTGACACTGGTACGTCATAAATGGGCCCTATTCTTGAGATTATGCTGTTGAGCTTATATTAAGTCTGCCATTGAGAGATCATTTTGAAGCCGTGGTGGCCTTGTGGTTGAAGCAACGGCTTGCCATCTAATGGGATCAGGTTCGAATCCCGGCCTGTACCAATGAGTTTTTCAAAGCTTAAGTACAGTGATTAATCACACCATGACCTTTTAAAAAGTGAGGTAGGGCGATTTGGGATTTCCCGTGGGTTATCCCATTTAAATAGGAGCCGCCCGACTGGGGACTGTACCTCCACCTTACAGAAAACCGCAGTGAAATAACACTACTTGATGTAGTGTTGTGTTTCTGCGGTAAGTAAGGTTGCCAGTGCTCCACGAGGATACGCTGGGCTAGTAGTAATGCTGCTAGCACAGTGAGTCCTCATCAACAACATGGTTAGCAACCCGTTACCGATACCCCTGGTATTGATAGCGGCTACAGGCTACGATGACTGCTTACCATCAGGTGGGTCGTATGCTTGTGTGCCACCTTCGTGGTATAAAAAAAAAGATCATCCGGACTGGACTCTATGATATGTGTAAATAGTAGTTATTAGTTTTAAAAATGTATATCTATGCACTTGCATTGAATCTGTTAGTAAACTTTGATTTAATGAACTCTTTAGGGTAACAGAAAATAGGGAAATTAGTTTTCTGAACTCTACGAGAATTGTAACGAATGTAATATATATATGTACTGTGTGTGTAGGGGGTACGCTGCGCATTTACGGCGGCATCCTGCGGCCGGACGTGTCGTACGTGACGCTGCTGCTGTCGGTGCACGACTCGGCCGCCGCCGTGCTGCGCGAGACGCTCGACAAGTACGGCATGGCCTGGCAGGAGCCCGCGCAGTACTGCATCGTGCAGGTACCGCATTACCGCATACACTCCCTCCATATTAAAACACAGGTACCACACACATTCTGTATATCACATAAAACAGTCAATAAAACTTATATGTCTTACAACAAAATTCCATTGTACGGGTACCACAGACACACACTATGTCTAAAATAATATCTGCATAGTGCAGGTACCACACACACTCTTTCGTGCAGGTACCATATTCACTTTATATAATATATAATAAGACTGTCATAAGATCTGCATCGTGCACAAATTACCTTAATTGTATTCGATGTCTGCTTGGGCACGTACAATTAATAATTAGCCGCCACTGTATTTCACCTATCCACTGACGGCTAAGATCAGTTAGGCAGTTACTGAATTACCCACTCTGATCGGACTATAAGTTTGGTGCTGTATCTCAAAACGATAACAAATCAAGGTCAATTTGTTTTGGCTGCCATGTTCTGTAAAACTGTCTGTAACTTATGGTTCGTTCCACAAATTAATATGATTTTATTGCTAGTCTATATAATAGGCGTCGTCGGCACCTTACGCCGTATGCTTGCTTGCTACCGTCGTAGTATAAAGTAAGTAATTACTGATTTTTAGCACATACATGAAATAGTAGGGATCCACTGTTGAATTGACACAAAGTGATTAGGAGTACGAAATAATTGAAGGGGTAATTCGCTCTGTATGGGTCAAATTTATATTTGTTTCCAATAGAGGTATTGCCTCCGTGTTTGTGTGTGTTCTACCGCTTGTAAAAAGGACAGTGTTATGAGGAATTGTATGAAAATTATGCCTTCAGCGACATTTTAACACCGCACCTCTCGTCATCGGCGGGGAAATCATCCCAATCAGAAGCGAGCTCCCCTCCATGGTTTGTTCCCAATAGAGTACAGCCTGGGGTACTCAAGAAAGATGTGAAGAGATTTCTGCAGGGTCGGCAACGCGCAAGTGCTATCCCTAGGGTCGCAAGCTACGGTAACCTCTTACCATTAGGCGGGCCGTATGCTTTTTTGCCACCTTATTGGTGGTACGTAGTATATTATCTACTCTAAGTTATTGGTATAAAAAAACAACAAGCCGTTCATAATTAACGCCATCTGACGTCGAAACCGAAAACTAACTTGACGATGTTTGTCGTTCATGTGAGCGGACTAAGTTTGTAAGAAGCCCTAGTAACGGTCTGAACATACTATTTTTGTACGTAGTACATTATCTACTCTGAGCTATCTTTAAAAGGGGTATATTATAGTAGTAGTGTAGTATGTATCTATGTGTAGGAACATATATAGAACTAAATGTTTGGGTGTATCAATTAATAAATGCACTTACCCTCACCCCACACAATTTAAATTAGACTGCATTAGGTATAGCACCATTGTTATTATGAATAACTTCAAATTATTATTCGCGAGTTCGGGAGTAGACGTATTTTTCCGTAAAGGATAAAATAAAATATAAAAGAGAAATCACCAGAAACTGTACGCAGTTTGCCAAAACTTACGTTATTTCATTTAATAAATCAATCTAAATATTTAAAAATAACTTCACTATCTTTGAATGCACAGATGCTATTAAAATACGAGTTGAAATGTTTTGAAATATAGTAATAATAACATTATATCAACAGGAGGACAAATCAGACAACACTGAATACGTTTTGGAGGACGACGAGTGCCCGCTTGCCCTGATGAATATGACTAGAAGTGAGTACCTGTCTTTTATATTTTTTTCTAAATTTAACCTCGAAGATAGACATTCTGATTGGAAGAAGACTACTTGCCATTTGCACGTTTTTAGTAAAGTGTATATTTTTGGTTGAGAAGCTTTTCATAATGATATATTGTACAAACATGGGCTGGTGCAAAAAATCCTTTGTTCTTGTAGATTGTTTATACAAGACTGCGAAATTATTAGATCTGGGCACCATATCAGTATTTTAGAATCAGTTTGTTACAATTTGAGTACCCTTATCCTGCTTCTTGTATTATCATCGTGTTTTTAAGGCACATGCAAATACAGATAAAATTATTCTCTTTATCCACATGGAATTTCAATTTTAATTACATTTTACTATTGTTGTTTCAGTCTCTTAGAGTTTTAGGTATTCTAAAATACTGCTTAGTCATATATAATTGATTTGATTCCATATCGGATTTTTGGAACCGGTAAAAAGACTATCAGCATTTCTTAAGAGTGTTTTCTTTTTCTTTCTTAGTTTACAGAAAGGTGTACAGTAAATTTTCTTTCTGAAAGTATTCTTTCCTTAAAATTGACCATATCCGCATACGTATCTTCTTACGATAGCCTGTAATTTTGATAAACACATAAATATTTTACGTCACCATTCGGGTTTGAAAATATTTTAATGTACCTGAAAACAACAATGGGCTCAGGTCACGCTCACTTGTCGAGCTTAGACCTAAAAGTGTCTTCGGTGGGATGTAGGTTGACTGATACTTTGGAGGCTCAGTAAGCCAGGCGTGAATATAGGTGATGTTACAAATATACTTATATCATGGATGTGTTTATAGGTTGTACCAGTTAAGGTACGTTAAGAAAACCATACTTTCTCTGGACGGGACAACAATGAAGTGTCCAAGTTATTTGCAAATCGAATCTGCACTGACCTAGATTACATCCAAAAATAATATTCTTCAAAGTATTAAGTAAAAGTTTCAACAACAAGTTACTCGTAGAAGGCCCAAATACAACGCTATAATATTTTTTTGAAAGTATTTTTCTTAATAAATACGCAGTCTGTATGTGACACTTTTACATGTTGCAGAATTCTTACATTAAGTGTTACGTAATCCCAGAAGGACACAGAAATATGTCGCAAATATTTGGAATACTTAATTTTGATGGCCTGAGAATAGGTGTTATAACATAATATATATACTTCAATATTAATAATGACACCTACTACGTTTCAAAGTAAACATTTCGATTAAGAGATTAAAAGGTCGTCCGTATATTAATCCAGGGTACACAGTTTGACTGCCTGAAAAAGGGTTAATTTGCATAGAAACATCGTGTCCGCTTAAATAATTTATGTTTTGAACTGCGAAAACATTTCAACTCACATCTGAATACCTAAACACCAGAACTTCACTAATGAATTTTATTACATCGTTTTTAACTGTACACAGAATAATGTCAACGTAAGTAAGTAATGTATACTTGTGACTTATATGTATTAAACTGGTCTTGCGAAGAACTGCATTCATTACATGGTCCGTAAAAAAAAAGTTTCTTAGGTAGAAGAAAAATAAATTGGACCTGATAATGAAATCCCATCTATAAGAATGTTTCATGTTACACGATACAATCACCAGTCTGTGATTCCTAGAGACCTTTCGTGAATAAAATAAAATATGTGTTATTTTATTTTATTCACGAAAGGTTACCTATATATGGTCTTGGTCTTGTCTGCCGTAATTAAAAATATTTTTATGTTAACCTATTTTGAACTTTTGCGTTTTAAAACAACACTTTTAAATTGGTGCACCTACTACGCTATATCAGTGCGAGGGTCTTAAAGTTCAAAGTTATAATTTGTACGCCAACAAAGGGCGTACATTCTGGGCATTTGACTCAATTTTATTTTTATTATAAAAGGATTTAACGGGGACCTATAAAATTGGATCTAATTCCCAGTGGAAAATGGGTCGTAGCGAATTGTGCGATAACCTTTTTCCATCATTGGACGCGGTCCCAAGTCGATTGTGAACGTGATTGGTATACTGTAGGTACAGTAAAACGGCCTTTCTTGGTGCTAATCAAAGTGTGATTCATCTATGAAAATAAAAATTGTTTACTCAGTTTATGCCTTAATAAATAATAACACTGTCTGCCTAGGACTACCTTCTATTTCTACTCTACCACCAAGTTGGAAAAAGCTTTCTGAAAGGACCCACAAAAAACTTGGTAAGGCGTCGGTCTTTTCATGTGCGAGTAAATGTCAGTTTCAAATGTAAATAAACATCCAGGCGTTAGGGTTAGAACGTGGCTAATTACTGTTGCTGGTAATTGGTACGTTTACAATCTGGACTTGAGCCATGGGATGTTTGTTATTATAATGTGAGGGGAATCTGCAATATCCGCCCGAAGCCTTCTGTCTGGACAATGGTGGTACTAATTGTGAGATTTGTGAGAGACGGGCGCAGGACAGGACGCGGCAGTTGGGTCGCAGACGCCACCGCTCGCGGCGCCCACTCGGTGCGCCTCCGACATGGACTGGGGCATTCGCCGTAAGTTGGTCCGAAACAACTTTTGAGTCCGACTGGCTCTACCGACGACACGGGCCGCGATCGGCCGATAGTAAACAAACGCATGTGCCTCGCAGGAGTAGTCCGACCGGTGTGTCCGCAGATGCCGGTCGACTGGCCGGTGCCGGTATTTTTAACTCGTTTCGCGGTTCGATGTCCGCTCGTTCGTGGAATTGATATGCATATAACATCGTCCTTGAGTAACTTTTGTCAGAGTTGAATAAAGTTGAAGTTTCTCGGGTGTTCTTACAGTCTATCCCTGAGTTGAGTTCTCCTGGATGATCGTAAGCTAAAACTAATTTGGTTGTTTCGCCGTGGTTTCATTCATGCATCCTTGCGTGTAACGCGGAAGTTAGCGACTTTCTAAACCATTTTAAGTCGTTCCCGATAAAAGCTCGCTGATATCTTTTGTTTCAAGTATCTAAACCAGTTTTATTTTGCCGAGAATTAAGCTATAAAGACAGTATAAAGAGCACTTTTTATAGTCTGCCCGTAAAACTCGTGTGTTTCTAAGAGTATTGTGACCTTTCACATTATCTCGCATTAAAAGTATTTCCAAACGCGACTTGTTAGTGAAGACAAACGATTGCCTCTACGTGCCAAGAAAAGGATAGCTTCCGCGATGTGTTCGAAATAAAAGGGTCGTTATCACACTTACGTACTTATACTTATAAACTTGTAAACCACTTTATTATTTATTAGTAACCTATCTATTTAGGTACCTCAGCTATTTACGTACTAACATCCACAAGTCCTCACACACTCACATCATTTGGGTAAATATATTAGGTCCTTACATATGAAATTGGCGTTTTGTATGGGAGGAACAAAAAGTCGAATATTTTTTAATATAATATATTTAATTAATCAAAGTATGAACCATTATTTTCTATGCACTTTTGCCATCTCATAGGTAGTTCATTGATCCCTTTACTAAAAAAACCAGTCGGACGGGAATCAATAAAATCTTTGAAGGCGATTTGGACTGCCCCATCGGAGTTGAATTTTTTCCCTTGCAAGAAGTTATCCAAATTTCGAAAAAAATGGTAATCTGTTGGAGCAAGGTCCGGGGAGTACGGAGGATGTCTTAGACTTTCCAATTGAAGCTCTTCTAATTTAGTAGCCGTCTGTAGCGCAGTGTGTGGTCTAGCGTTGTCGTGAAGCAGCAGTGGCGTGGAGCGATTGACCAGCCTAGGTTGTTTAGCCGCTAGCTTTTCCATCATGGTTTGCAATTCCTGACAATAGACATCAGCCGTAATAGTCTGGCCAGATTTGAAAAAACTGTAATGAACAATACCGGCACTAGTCCACCAAACGCTTACAAGTAACTTTTTTGGGGTTAATTTTCGCTTGGGGCAGGATTTGGCTGGCTGGCCAGGATCTAACCATTGCGCTGAGCGCTTCCGATTATCGTAAAGAACCCATTTTTCATCACAGGTAATGATTCGGTTTAAAATACCTTCATTATTGTGCCGGTTTAGTAATGTAACGCAGCAGTCGACGCGCGTTTGCCGGTTTGTTTCAGTCAATTCGTGAGGTACCCACCTTTCAAGCTTTTTAATCTTCCCAATTTGCTTCAAGTGAATTAAAACAGTTTTATCACTAACATTGCAGCCTGCAGCTAACTCGGACGTGGTTTGCGATGGATCCGCTTCCACAATAGCCTTCAACTCTTCATTATCAACTTGAGTCTCAGGCCGTCCACGGGGCTTGTTCTGCAGGTCGAAATTTCCAGAACGAAAACGTTGGAACCAAAAACGAACTGTGTTTTCTTTTGCAACACGACCGCCATACACATCATTCACCCTTCGAGTTGTTTCCGCAGCACTAGTGCCACGGCGGAACTCGTACTCGTAAATAATGCGATATTTAAGGTTTTCCATTTTGTAAAATGAGTGACGCAAACAGAAAAAAACAGAAGAAAAAAAACAAATGAATGACGATCATCGAAGCACAAATACATGAGTCTATAGCTGTACAAATTTGAATTTGGAATTCCTTACCAAACAGGAGAAATTCGTGATTAAAGTGGCCAGTACGAAAAACGCCAATTTCATATGTAAGGACCTAATATTTGGTTGTGATTAATACCAATTGACTAATAAAATAGTTATTACGTTTATAATATTTAAATGATGTAGTTATGTTACTTCCCGTGGAACCGACTCGCTTGCAACCTTATGGCGAATAAAAATTTCAATCCAATCCAATAACCAACAGTAAATTTGAATCGCCCGCAATAGGTGGTCTCTATGCATGTATTTTATTCACTCGATCATATTTTCTGCTCCGTGGATTAGAACACAAAGCGCATTATCAGCCTGCCTTTGGAACATTACCTGGAAGTAGGTCACGACAAACAATGCTTTTCGATATCTTTGAGTAACAAACTACAATTTAGTTATGTGGGTGCTTATTTTCTATACTTAGTTGACAGTGGCGGCGGTGGCGGTGGCCTGTGGGGTGCATTCACCCACTCACCTGTCCCAATGACACTGAAGTCGTTGACAAACTTACACTTTGTTTAGTATTGAGTTGTTCCTATTTCTATTTGTTTTCATTTTACATCCGTGGACTTTATTAAACAGGAAGTATTCGGGATAATCCCATAGAAATATGCAATCAATTCACCTTAGCTCATATAATTAATTGTAATAATGAAATCGATTAGTATGGCTAATGCTTGCCCACTTGACCTTTATGTTTAAACGTGTTCTATATAGTAAATACGTGTGCCTGGCTTGTTTGTGTAAACTTGGTCGAGACCCGTATAAGCCCTTGTCGACCCCAAACAATGGTCCCCGGCTCCGGTACAGTCCACAAATCAAGCCCTATGCCGTACGTACCTATGTACAGTAAAATGTTTAGTACGTGTACATTATCGATTTTAGTTAACATATATTTTTCTGAGTTATGAATTTATGGATGTTGTGTCTACTAGCTTATTCAGCTGATGGCATAAGAATCCTGCTTTATGATGCTGGGAAGTATTGTAAAGTTTTATCTATAAGTATTCCTTTAATACTCTCCGAGCCAACATCGCATAACGGCCGTTAATAAGTAAGTGTGCACAGGGGTATTGTTCACAGTAATAAAATGAAGCCATGAAGCACGCTTGTGACCCATAAAATTGGCGACCAACTATATCACCAGGATCTACCTTACGCCTTACGGATCGCCATTAAACCCAGGGATCTAAATTACTTCATCAGAGGGTACTAAATTTGATTATTATGTTTCGATTTCACTTAGCCCAGTCGGTATATGGTAGTAGATACACATATCCTAGAAAATATATGATATTGTTCATCGCGCCTATTGTTTCCAACTTCATATCATACAATTGAATATTTAAATCTTATTGTAACATACTTTATTAACTTAACCGCATTGCGGGAACTACAATAGCAGAATTGCCGAATATTTTAACGAAATTGAATGCGGTTTGTTATTCCTGAGTAGATGTCGGAATTTGTGGGTATTCTATTTAATATAATTTACTCCAAGCTATCATTCTATTGGTACTCTTATGTGTGAACGTGAGTTATTCCAGAAGAAGTCAACGATTTTTTGGAATCCAGAATCGCTTTGATGACAATTCAAATGTATGATAATATATTCTTTACCTTTGTTACTGAATTCCCCTGTTTCTGTGTAGGATTGTAAGTACATAAAGCTTGCCAATGTTCACTTGTGCCGCGCATATTTTTTTTTTCTTTACCTCGTAATAAGTAAAGATGGAACTTAGGAATCGAAGGAACCACCAACCAATAGTGTTGATAAACGTACATATATGTTATGCACGGATCATCCTCGATAGATAGATGCTCTGTTCGTTTAGGTCTTAGGACTTATTTATATAATAATCGAGTTAGGATCGCTCGTAAATATTTACCCATGTTAAATACTTATCTTTATACAAACTACTCACTTATCTATTGTGAACAGGATACCACATGTACCTAGATAAGAATTTTAAAGGCTTGGTAGAGGCGGCACAATCCAAACGCGGAACTGTTATACTGTGCGAAATTGTTTGGTATCCTCAGAGAGCGATTTCCGGTTAATATTTTTACTTTCCCAATGGACAACGCTCGTGAATAGTGCTTGAAAACGCTGACAATTGACAGGAGTGTAAAACTAAAATTTTAAGCTATCTTAAATATTCTTTAAATACTTTTTTGTTGTCCGTTGACTACCTCGAAGAATAGTTAATTCTTCGAGATACATTTCTTATTCATTTTCAATCCTAAGTAAAGTGCTGTTAATTCAAAATCAAAACAGTGTCAAAACCTCTTATAACCCGGTGCCGGGCAGTTTTTAATCTGAATCATGGACTGCAAAGCAAAATCCGCGTAAAATGTATTTAGTCGTTTTCGTGTCACACTATAATCGGCCGCGGCTTTTGTTCTCAAATTCATCATGGGTTTTATTTTTCAGCGCGGAACCCTAATAAGTTTTCTCAAACCCAAGCAGTCTAAGTTACTTCTTACATCATCAGCAAGCAGTCTAAGTTACTTCTTACATCACCAGCTATATCTAGCGAGCGTAGCGGTTGTATTCTCTTGGCTCTAGTGTAGGTAGTCGTAGACTAGCGTAGCGGTAGCGTTTGTCTTCTCTTGTCAGCTATCTGCCAGTGAAAGTCCCGTCAAAATCTATAGCTGTAAATTTTGAAATTACAAACCTATGTTACAAACAGTTGAATTTTGAACGAGTATTTATTCATTTAAATTTATACGTGATTTGTAGACCTACTCTTTCATTGAGTAAAATAACCGGATTCAAATTTAATTTTAATTTAATTTAAATTCAATTTTCCCTTGCCTTTTAAGATTTGTTTGCACGATACTCATTTTCTCATGATTCGTACGCATCACAATATTCACAATGTGCCATACATTTCCCATTTGGACGATGTTTCAGAGCCACATCAACATGTAAATATATGCAAATATGTTTGTGATCGTGACCTTTCTGAAAGGGGTTTCCGTTCAATTGAGCACACGTCAATCTGTGTGTAACATAGTGGCGTTTTACAGGGCCGATCCCCATCGTATACATTAAAAAGCTCCGTTTAAGTAGGCGCAACATACACCAATTAACTTATTAAAACTAAATACCCTGTTAATGGTTGTACATTGAGGCCTTAGTTGGAACATGTATATTTAATTTAATGTATTTCCTTCCTGTTTATCATCAGTATAATCACATGTTTAATTTATGTTTATATAGTGGTAACGTTTGCATATTGGCAAAATCTACGCTTACTTAACAGCTGTAGGTACTGTCCCAGAGTAATACAGGGTTATCGTTGCAAGTTGAAACGATGCTTTATAGCATAAAAAGGTATATCTTTTTAAATTAGCTGAGTTGGTGAAGTTATTATCCTGTCTGATTTCTATGAATATTGGCAAAGAACCTACTTGTATTGTAGTCGAGGTGTTTCATGTCATGACAGGCGGTTAGGAACGGCTGAAACATATCTCGCTCAGAGAATGAACATTGCCATCCAGCGTGTCCATGCTGCCAGCATGTTTGGCACCCTCCCACGTGATACTGGTATCCGGAAAAAAAAAATCAATAAATAGTTTCATATGTATTGTTTTTTGGTATGCTCCCTCGTGATTGGTAAATTGGTTTGGTTAAATCTTACCAAAATTTACTTAATTAATTTTTACCTTACCTTAATTTACCAAAATTGAAAATTTATTTTGGCTAAATTAATGTTATCTCAGTCGTACATTCTATACCAGCCATTTTATCTTATCTTCCGTGAGGCTTCACGGGTCCAAGTTTCCTCAGAAAGGAAGTCAACCGTTGGGATTTTTGTGGCTATCTTTTGCCATTGACGCTCTATCTACATACCTGCATCAAGTTCTCCTAAATAAGACGACAGATCTTGTCCGCAGGAAAGAGCATTTATTCCTTTCGTGCGGGATATGCCGCCGGCCCCAGAATCTACTTGCAATAGAATAACTAAAATTATATTGTATCGCGTAGGTCTTATTATAAAAAAAAATCTAGAGCACCAGCTACCCGCTCACCGCATGGTACACACACAAAGTGCATATGGATGAAGTAACAGGCTGTTACTTGTAGCTAGTACTTAATCGCCAGAACAAATTCAATTTGGAGACGCAACAAGTGTGGTGATTATACAAATTCCCGAGGTCACGCATGCACGCGACAGTGCGGGTGCGGTCGTGACGACACCGCCCTCCGTTTCTCGCGCACCACGTGACATTAGGGTTTATGATACGCATTAATTAACCACCACCTAACATCAAAATTGCCTAACATCAACTCGTGATATACCTCCATTCAACCGTGACCTCTTTGACCGGCACGTCACATAACCCTATTTCTTTATTGTACACTTGTGTTTCCATAATTTTCATTGTACTACCTTTAATAGAAAACCATTAACATTCATGAACTACGTAAAATCTTAACTTCGCATCTTCTGATTCTGTCTGGGATTGATAATGAAATTGCTTTGTTCAGGTTACATCTATACTATAATATAATAATATTATAAAGAGGAAAGATTTGTATTTTTGTGTGGTGTGTATGTTTGTATTGAATAGGCTTCAAAAATACGGGACAGATTTAAATAAATCTTTCACCTTTAGAAAGCTACATTACTCACACTACATCACTGAGTAACATAGGCTCTTTATTATATAGATACGCTGGCGAAGTCGCGGGGAAACAGCTAGTTTATAATAATTCAATTGATTAAACGTAAATTATATAGAATGTTAATTTATTCAACTCTCCGCAATTAAATAATCGTGTATGCTACTATCGGCGTTTTGTATTGTGTAAAGTGCTACTGCAAATGTCTTTTAAATAGCTTTTAGACGTAGTATATTATCTTCTCTGAGCTGTTAGCGATAGGGAAAACATTGCACAAGTTTTGAATCGTAATCAATTATATTGGCGTATAACAATTAGTATTTGTTTTACGGTTCTGCCAGGTACTACCGTAGCCCCGGGTTGAATTAATGTTCCCGACACAGAATATTACCGCAAAATAGCAATCGCTTGTCAATGAAATTGAGTCACATGTACCTATATTGCATTGCTTATGAGCGACTGCCAAGGCTCCGGCGGTATGTCACCATGACGTAGTGCTGGTGTGGCAGTTAGTCCAGTTACAATTAAGCCGTCGGTTTGAACTTACGTACCTCGCAGTTCTCACCACGCGACTTTGCGTACAACTTCGCCCAGGCAATGGCTAAGAAATACATAACTCATTTTAGATATGCTCCAGGGCAGGACGTTTAGTTCACGGCTGAGGAAAGACAAAAAGGAAATTGTACTTGGTAATTCCCTGTTTCTCTACTAGTACATGGAAGTGCCCTTTCATAGCTGATTTCGTCTGTTTGTTATGCGTACAACTTTTGGGTTGTTGTTTAATTTTTAATATACTTTTCGGCTACCCAACGTTCACTCGGTGTATGGCATTAATACATCTTTTAATAATAAGTAAGCGAGCAGCTTTCGATTAATTTTCGGGGAAATACCTCTGCCTGAACTTGGAAGTCTAGAGCCCACGTGAAACAATTCCATCAAAGCAAATCGTCACTTACTCGATCTACATGAATAGTTGATGTCCTAGTGCTTGGTGATTATTGATTTCGCCAGTTTGTTTGACGTGGACATTGTGTATATGACATGGTGTGGTGCCGCAGCTCGCAGGCCGGTCAACTGAGAGCGGTGCTGTGTTCGTTTAAAACAATACGTCCCCGAATATCACATTAACCCGTTTCCAAAGAGCGCATCAGGTAAATAATTCATCTGCATATGAGACTGAAATATATTTCAGCTTTTTGCTTTATTTTGCGATGGCGTTAACTTACTGGGGTGAAACTTTTGTCCTTATTAAATGGGTTAAACATTCTTCCCAATGTGAATCGTAAGCATACCTAGTAAATAGTGTAAGTACCATTTTTATATCACTAAGGAGGCACACAAGCATACGACTCACCTGATGGTAAGCAGTCACCGTAGCCAACCCTGTTGTTAATGAGGACTCATTGTGCTAGCAGCATTACTACTAGCCCAGCGTATCATCGTGGAGTACTGGCAACATTACTTGCCGCAGAAACACAACACTACATCAAAGTAGTGCTATTTCACTGCGGTCTTCTGTAAGGTCGAGGTACAGTCCCTAGTGCGGCGGCTCCAATATCGGCGGAAATCTCACGGAAGATTTCAATTCGCCCTAACTCTCTTTTTTTAGCTCATGGTCCGATTAATCACTGTACTTAAGCTTAGAAAAACTCATTGGTACAGACCGAGATTTGAACCTGGGCCCATCAGATGACAAGCCGTTGCTTCAACCACAAGGCCACCACGATAATGTGTTATATAATTGTAAGCGGCTACTCATAACTTTAAAGTGCGACTGATGGCAATCATGCCGTCTGTCGTACTTTAAGTTATGAAACTCGTGTACGATTCGCAGGCATCAGACTGCGAATCGTACACGCGCGAGTGGTTTGCTTGTATTTTTTGTGTAGCAGCTCTGGAGAAGCAGGGATGTTGTATTAGTACTTTTGGTACTGATTGGGTACTGTACTGCTAGGGTACTTCTGTACTGCACAGTAGTTTATTGCCGTGTAAAAATATGAAATTTATAGTCAAAATAAATAAAACAATTTGGTATAATTATCACGTTACTACAACTGAGTTGTCAACATCAATCATAGTAAACCAAAAAGTGCCATGCATCAACGTATAACAAAAAGAGCTGTCCTCAATCTGGAATACAACAGCCAATCACATTGTTGATTTAGACCAGAAGTAAATTGGTTCGTAAATATTATCGTTTCGGCGACTGTATACAAACGTTATTGTGAAGCCGCCTACGAAAAGTCGTAGCTCGTAGCAGGTCTCTCGTCGCTTCAGTAGAGCGGTGCGACAATTTGGACGCTAATGATGTTGACACTAGAGGAGGGCTCGTCTCGCTCGTGTCCCTGCCCCTCCCGTGCTGCCGCCCCACTTCTCTCACTTCTTCCGGCCATGCCTTCGAGAGCACTTACCTACACACGGTAACTAAAATCTTGGTTGCATTTGCTAAAATGTTCCTAAATTGTATTATGCCATTTACCGAGTGTCTCTACACTACACCTACCTACATTCCACGTGTTCCAAAACTTCAATTAGAAACGATATGTAGGTAGGTCGAACAAAGTTAGATGTTGTTTGGAGAGTAAGTTTTCCTTTCAGAGTTGTTTCAGTTAACTTGAAGTTGGATCCGTAGGCAGTGATTGTACATAATTCAACTCGGTCTGTATTTGGACTTTTCGGTTCTTGGTTTCTTCACAAACTATTTGTTGTGAGCAACACCCAGTGGTTACGTGTACAACATGAAATCCTTAGTTAGATCAAGGAATTACCTTATCTCTGTAATAATTCAATACGTTTCTGTACGTACGCGTTTGTTTAGTGATTGGATACTTTACGGAGATAAAGGAAATAATCTCCCACTGTCCCGGCGATATTCAGACAAAATAAGTAATAATCTTAATTTCAACGACGGAGGAATGTTTCTCCATATAACAGAAGATCGCAGTTCACTAATAGTACCCTGATAAAGTGCTGTGTTTCTGCGGTGAGTAGTTCCCAGAGGTCCACGAGGATACACTATGCTGGCAGAAATATTTGCTAGCACAGTGAATCTTCTTATACGTACCAACTAAGGTTGGCAATGCGCAATTGATACACCTGGTATTTAATGCTTCTAAACATGTAAACTCTACGGTGACGGCTTGCAATCAGAAGAGTCGTATGCTCGCTCTCCACCTTCGTTGTATTTATAAATACGCCGTAGTCGGGTAAAAAAGATAGACTTAGGTTATTAAATTCCTCTGTATTTATTTTACTATATATAAATATATACATAATTTTGAAATATTGTACATTTACCTATTACTTTATGATAATATCCTGACCAAGATTTACTCACTCACATTCCGAATCGAGTTTGTTTAAGTTTCTTAAACCGTAATGTATTTTAAAATATGTATTGTTTGATGGTCCAGGCTCCATAATGTTCCACGTGCGGCGTCGTCCGGCGGAGGCGCAGCCGCGGCGGCGCAAGAAGAAGGCGGCCACCGGCTCCGGCCGGCCCGGCTCCGAACCCGTGCTGGTCGAAGTATCGCCGGACGGTGCGCTGCTCGAGAACGGACGCCGGCTCCGGATCACTGATGTTGTTGAGGTAATTAATTCACTGTCCTAATAATATATGAATGTTTTAATCTGTACAGCGGCAATTGTTTTGTGGTCACACAATTTGACCTGCGTGTGCGTATTTTCGGGTTAGTGCGTGCGAGCTGTGACTGCCGAAATGTCTACACCGGCTCGGTGAGCCCTTCTGAGAAGAACCGGGAAAAAACTCAGTAAAGCAACTGCCAGATAATAGATTAAACTAATACTTAAAACAAAAATTCCAATCAAAATCGGTAGCCTATGTTCTTCTCCAGATTTTATTTTAATGGTGCAATATATGTAATGCCATCTAGATTAACTAGTTACGTTTTTATGAATAAAATACAACCCGTATATGAACATGTTACTTTATGCATATATGCATTTATCGCTGGCATTGAAATTATTTGAAATGTGTCAGCGGATCCCTTGGGGCATGCTATTTGGTATAGACTGTAGAGGTTGCAGCTGAATACGGCTCTGTTTATAGTTGTTCGACTTACATTTGAATTTGATACCTCTAAGGTGGCAAAACAAGCAACGGCCTTCCTGATGGTAGGCGGTTACTGTTTCCTATCTTTGCTTGTACTACCAGGGTTAACATTCGCACGTTGACGATCCTGCAAGTATCTATTCACACCCTTTTTGAAGAACCATGTCGGGGAGCGCATTTCAAAGCCCGCGCGGAAAGAACCTTCTTTGTGTGAAAAATGAGTTGTTCAAATATTTAAAACCATTGGTGATACTTGAAAAAGTGTGGCAAGCAGAGAATATTCCGAGTAACCGAGTAGAAAACATTCGTATATTGGCCTCATAATTTTTCTCCAACGGTTATTTGTACGGTGACGCCTATATCCTAAATACACTATAACAGAGACTCCCCATAGAGTTCTTCTTGTGGTTTGTCCTTTTATTTATTAAATATGATTCGAGCAAGTTTCATTATTCATAATAATGTAATCTTATTCGCAACTCAACTGACGATGGCGAATCCCATACGGATAAGATGTGCACTGCTTTTACTAAGTCTGCTACTACTAAACGTTCTCTATCGGAATGGAGTGGTCATATTAGCTGAAGGCAATCAAAATTAACTACTTAATTTGATCTTCGAAGTAAAGCTAGCTCAGTTTGGCCCGTGACGTCATCGGCGTCCTCATGAGCTATGGTTTGTAAACTCCCTACGGTGATATATACGTGCACCAATATTAGGTGTATTTCCCAAGAGAGAGTTACTGAAAAATTGCGCTCGTACATAATGAATAAGCAACATTTCTGTATTGGCGGATTGCAAGGTGTCGAACTCAAAGCAACCGTCGTAGAGCCAGGGACGTGTCTAGAATGTAAAGCGGGGCTGTACAAAGTAAATTGTTCCATCAGCGTGGAGCTAATACAGTTATTTGCGAGAGCTTTCAAAGATTGATTACCGTATACAAAACAAATACTGATCTTGAATTTTGTAGATATTTCTTTATTCTCCTTTTTTTGTTAAAAATTCAGTTATTTTGATATCTATCTAAATATATATAACTCAAAGGTGACTGACTGACATAGTGATCTATCAACGCACAGCCCAAACCACTGGACGGATCGGGCTGAAATTTGGCATGCAGGTAGATGTTATGACGTAGGCATCCGCTAAGAAAGGATTTTGATTAATTCTACCCCCCAAGGGGGTAAAATAGGGGTTTAAAGTTTGTATGAAAATCCGTCGTTTTTTGAAGTTAAACGCATGAAAATTGGTATTTGGCCTTTCAGTTAAAAATGAATAAATACGTATTTCAGGATTTTTGGAAATTGCGCCCCTAAGGGGGTAAAATAGGGGATGAAAGTTTGTATGAAACTTCGTATTTTTTATAGTTAAATCCATTAAAATAAGTAGCAGTGGGCAAAAGAAAAAAAAATAGAATTTTAGATATAGGTACATGTTGACTTATTCGCTTTACCACGCGTGCGAAGCCGCGAGCAAAGGCTAGTTTCGTCATAAAAACAAACACGTTCTTGTCCGGGGCTGCGATGCGTGAGAGAAAAGTCAGGTGACGGCTTGGCAATCGATAACATAGAAAATACCTATTAACATAAACCATAATTACCACTCATACACCGTATGGTATAAGTAATACGACCTCGGTTGCACTATAGACGTTATAATTAATTAGTGCTGCATTGCAATTAATTGCAGTTAAACCAAAAAGATTGGCAATCTTATTGTATCGTTGTCTGAGAGGACTCAATATGCAGCATATAGTGTTTTGACTGCAAGCATAGAGTAACCTGGGGGAGGTCTGGAAACTTTTCAGCAGAAACATTGATTACAATACATACATCAAAGTCTTGTTATTTGGCTTCCTGTGAGATGGAGGTACTGTCCGACGAATCGGCTCTTGTTAAAGATAATACGTTATATATGTCATTATGGTGCAGGTGGGTTCGGGCAATGGCACGGCTCTGCAGCTGTATGGGCCGTCGATCCAGCCGCGGCATTGTGTAGTTGCGCCGGCCGAGGGCGGGGGCTACAACGTCACGCCGCTGCACACCGACGCACACGTCTATGTCAACGGGCGCCGGATCATGCACACGCAGCGGTTGCAGGTATAACACACGCCCATTCTGAAAACCTTATTTGAATACTGAATAGGAGCGGAGCATTTTTTTTTATACCACCAATGTGGCACAAGCATACCGCCCGCGATATCCCAAATTGCCCTACCTCTCTTAATTTTCTTGTGAACCTGTTTTCTTGGCAGAGAAGGGTGAGAGTTTGGCCTGTTAAGTTAAGGGAACATTTTCAACAGCGTCGTATTAGTAAAATTATGCTTTAATGTTTAAAGAATTCGGGGCTTGATAGCCTACTCCATGTAATGTAGGCTTACTCAGACATTTAAGCGTAGTATAATTTATCATTATTTTACTTCGTATTATGGAAAGTACAGGTAATACGCAATAGATATAATGTCTCACAGCTTGCCTTATAAATGAAGCCGCGAAATGAGATTGCGAACAATGTTGTAACGAGACATCACGATATGTTCTAACTGCTGGAATCCACGTGAACGCGGCGACAAATTATATCGCTCTATTATAACATTTCTTTATACTGACTAACTTAGCCTATATAGATTAAAACATGGCTGACATATACATACATTTCGATTGTAGCTCAAGGTTTACCTGAACACTACCATAAATGGGGTTACGCGAAATTCGGGTTTATTTCGTGTTCGCACCCATGTAGTTATAATTCGAGCGTTTCTAATATAGTTTCCTATGAATTCGTTAAGGGCTTTCAAGTTTGCTGGCCTTATCTGGTTTTATTAAAAACATAATATGCGTATGCTCTAGGCTAGAAAAAAATAAGATAAAAGCGATGTATTTTTAATATGTACCCAATTATTTTCACATTCTTATTATCGATCAATCTTATACTGAACCTAAAAACTCAATCAATCTTCTTCAGTAATTCGGTGACGAGGGTATAATTAATGTTGTGTGGATATATATCATGTGTGAACAATTTCGAAACATGAATCGATACATTGCTAATTACGTTGGTACGATACGATATTCATACGGTTATAATTATATTACAGTTGAAAAAATATTGACTCACGGCGGCGAATAGAATTAAAGTTCACACTAATTAGGGTGTTGCAGTAACTAATTGCTCTGCTTGTTTGTCACAGCACGGTTGCACTCTCAAGTTCGGGCGCGTGTCGACCTTCCGCTTCATGGACCCAGCCCAGGAGACGCTCATCAACAGGAACCTTGCACAGTCGCAGCACTTCGGCTCCGGGTCCATATACGACAGGTGAGGCACACACCCGCCGCGCTCGCTTCACTCAATATTATTAGTTCTGTTGTGTCCTTTACACTTTATGTACACGGACCCATCAACCGGTACCGAGTTACTCTGCTGAAACTCATTTGTATTGTATCTACACTTGCAACTTTTTGTTGGTACTTGTTTTTATTTTGAACTAATCCCTCCAACACCGACACTGCCGATGCCGTCGCTTCCCTAATCACTGTCGATTTTGTTTTCATCTGTCATTGTTTTGTTTTGCATGTTTATGTCACTGGCTCACGAACATCCGCTTGTGTACGTTACCCCCACGTTAGATCACCGCCGTCGGCCGGCGAGACGAGCGGCGCAATGTCCCCCAGCTCGCTGGCGTCGCCCGAAGCCCTCGACGCCAATGCGAACACCACCGACGACTACCAGCGCTCAACGACCAACATCTCTCGCGACACCTACTACAATAACAACAACACCTTCGAACTCGACCAGGAGCTACTCACCTCCCAACTCACTGACTCCAAGGATGAGTACATTAGAGACAAACACCTCGGCGGCTCGTACTTGGATTACGATCAGGAAGATCAGAACTCGACCGCCAACAGGACAGCGGGCTCGCAATATAAAGACAATTATGAGACCACGTTTGATCTGGACGGCAACGTAGAGACCAAGAGTATATGCAGCGCAAAGAGCGGCGGCTCTGGACATGACAACAGGTACCATATTATTACAAGGTATTTCGATCATTGTAAAGTATAATACTTATTTATTCATCGTCTGTATATGTTTTGTGTATTTGTCAATTACCTAAATATCCCAGATAATCATTTTCCCGTAGTAGCCGAAAGCACTATTCTTAATTAGATACATACGTATTTATTATCAAGATAATTGGTATATTTGTAATTTTATTTATGTATTTGATTATTTATAAATAAGCAGGTGGTACTTATTCATGAATGGCTCAATAGAAAATTCCGTCTTACAAGGACACAGCAATATGTTGATATTACAAGTTAAAGACTGCTCAAAGCTATATTTAAAAATACTTAACGTGAATAACGTATGGAAATTACTTGAGGCCTGAAATAACTTTGGCGGTTCTTCTATTTTAATAGCATTACTTATAGTTGCCAGCAGAGGTCAGACAAACGGCAGTTACTTTAAAACGTATCGAGAAGCGTAAGCGCCCGGAACATCATGTCGATTCTTATACATCTAATTTGTTACTATAAATAGAGTTAAGCATGATGGTACAAAAAACTATTCAAAGTAAATAAAAAGAGATCTTATGTCAGTGATTTCGTTCTCGTAAAATTGTAATATATAAATATATAACATATCATATCTTATGGAATAATTTACGAAATTGAATTGTTTTATTAAATAAATGTGTCGCGGGTTCGAACCCCGCATAAAAGTAAGCATATTTTTTAAGTGTGCCTTAGTGAAAAAAATAATAAAAAAGCAATTATCGTGTACACAGTACAAAGTTTGCATAGTTTTGGAACCAGATTCAGCTGTGTGATAGTTTCAAAATATTAACATTATTATTATAGCCTGTAGTCAACATTATTATTGATCAAGTAAAAAAATCTCTTGAATGTGTCTCGAAGGTCCTGGTGCGACAGATAACATTGAAAGTGGCAGATTGCGACGCCCATAGATGCCCAAAGTTTTTTGTTTCTTAATGTGTTTGTGTGCGTGTGTGTTAGGATGAGTGCGGGTGTGCCGGCGTCTCGGCCAGGGCAGGAGCCGATCCTGCCCGCCGTGCTGGAGTTCCCGGAGGCGGGGCAGGCGCAGTTCCTCGCCGCGGTCATCAGCCGCCTCGACCCGCACGCACCCGCCTTCAAACTAGCACCCGTTTACACACTCTACTTATGCGCCAGGTAACCTATTTGTCCATGAAAAGTTCTACAGACAGTCTACTCTACAAGCTATTGCTTCACTCGCTTAGTTAAAAATGGACTGTCAGTGAAAGTCTCAGATTTGTCTCGGACGAATAATAGGATTGAAAATGTGTCTTTGAGGCTTATTCCTGACACTAAACTTATGCGCTTTAGAAAGAGCATTAATTTTGTTTTAATGCCTGTAATAAATTTTGAAATATTATGTTAGAATAATTAAGGACGATATCAGCTGCTAGCGGTTTGTTTTCCTCCACGGAGGTTTAATCTGTAATAACGTTTAGAAGTTTTTCCTACATGTCTTGAACACTCCGGCAAAGCTATTAGTGTAACTTTGATCCGCGAGGGTTGACGAACTTTGTCCATTATCATGTCATTATGGAGCGTCTCTGCTTAATTCAACGTCCGTATTGCCGCACGAACCTTACAAACTGTATTTATAACTTATTGAACTATTCAGATATTTTGTTATCGACTTTGATTGATGGGTATTGGAAAATTTGGACTAGTTATTTTTCTCCAAGTATAATCATACATGTATGAAGAATTAAAAGTCTGTTGTCGTCCGTGATGAATGATCCATACCTACAGCGGTTTATAAAAAAACCTCCATGTTGGAGCTGTGTGATAAAATCAGAACTTTAGAATAGTATAGATAACAAGAATTTCAAAAACCATAATACGAATTCAATGACCTCATATTACCCTATTCCGCGTATTTTTTTCTTAAATGTCGGATTTGAACAGACAGCCGATTTACAATTTTATAATATGTAGTATAGATTATAATGTTATTGCGAAGGTACCGTGCGTCGACGCACTACCGGCCCGAGCTGACACCGACGGAACGCGCGCACAAACTGACCGCCTTCCTCCACCACGTCGCCTCGCTTATACAGGCCACTGTGCAGGTATGT
Source organism: Falcaria lacertinaria (assembly GCA_951449985.1). Classification (NCBI taxonomy): domain Eukaryota; kingdom Metazoa; phylum Arthropoda; class Insecta; order Lepidoptera; family Drepanidae; genus Falcaria; species Falcaria lacertinaria. The sequence goes on along the minus strand of OX602113.1, from coordinate 3,585,414 downwards.
AATTTTTTTTACTACGTAGATTGTAAGCCAGCGTACGGCCCGCCTGATGGCGAGCGGTCACCCTAGCCTATAAATATGATGAATATGATACTGCGCTATTAACATAGCGCTATTTCAGCCAATCAGTCTTAGTTAGAACACTTGGGAAACATTAGTCTTGTGCATCTCGGATCAGTTGCTTGGTTTATCGATGTTCAGTTTTATTATAAGTACAATTTTGTAAGATTTTTAAACTAATATTATCCACCGTGGTCGACGGTACCACGAAAGTGACCTCTGACTTGTCTGAAGAGTTGTACCTGCAAGGATTTTTTGACTTACAATTTTAATTTACATCATAATATTTCTCGGAGTGACCACGGGTACAAACATACCTTAGTAGGGTTAAACGTTTTTCTGGGACACAATTGTATTTTATAGTGGTAAATGAAGGTGTAATATACGTTTGACATGTGCCTCTTTGTCTTTTTCAGATGTCATGATAGTTGAAACTTGTTATATAATTATATCTGTATCATTCTGGTGTTAGTAATGATGCATAACTACACCAGTTTATATATAACTGATTGAATGTTATTGGTACGGTAATGTATTTGCAGGAAAGATGTACCGACTCGGCGGCGCAAGCATTCTGGATGGCGAACGCAAGCGAGCTGCTGCACTTCCTCAAATACGACAGACACATATCTTCCTTCTCGCTCCAAGCGCAAGAGTCACTTCCCATTACTGTGCAAAATGCTTTCAGGTAACGCTCACGTACATTGGAATATGTTGAAATAAATTTGGATTTAATTAAATATCAACATTGGTATAATACACATATAAAACTCTTAATTTACAGATTACATTGAAGTGAAGCTTATTTCCCGAGTTTCCCCATGAAACTAAAACATGTGTATATTTTATTAAGTATTTATCACAGTATTTGGTACCAGCACTGGAGATGCTAAATGCATCAGTGGTGCCGGGTCACATTTCACAAAACGAAAACACTATATTATTATTTTTTGATCGTAGCAATTTAGTGACGTGTTTCCAAGAGGAGCTGGCGCCCGCGCTAAGCACCCTGACGAGTTGGTCGGGGGGTCCTCCCGGTGCGGGGGACGCGGGGGACGCCACCGAGGCCACGGCGCCCACGCTGCAGGCGCTGGCCGCCGCTATGGTGTTGCTGCGCCGCTGCCGCGTCAACGCCGCGCTCACCATACAGCTCTTTAGCCACCTGTTCCACTACATCAACGCCGTATGCTTCAACAAGGTCAATATACACTACATAGCTCTACCAAATATATAAATTCTTCTCCATGCATACCAGACATACTATTATCGCATTGCCATCCTTACCTGGAGAGTAATCACTTTGCTAATAGGACGAACAGGTGTTCTATCAGCCGGTATCACAGCAGCGTATCGTCGAAAAGTACAGCACTCACTGTGTCAATGTCACTCCGATCATCTCTAAGGTGGAAGTCTTGACCCAATCAGGCTCTAATTTTGAAAAGTATATTAATTGTGCCCTACTCAACTTGTCACGTTTAAACAGAGTTCCAAGTGTGTAGTGCAGTGTATAATGTGTGTGTGTGTGTGTGTGTGCAGCTGGTGGGCGCTGGCGGGGCGGTGAGCGCGCGGTGGGGGGTCGCGCTGGCGGCGCGCCTGGCGCTGCTGGCCGCCTGGGCCGAGCGACAGGGGCTCGAGCTGGCCGCCGACTGCCACCTGGCGCGCACGCACCAAGCAGGTCCAACATATTATATTGTACCCATTATGATGGCTGGCCGCATTTCACACAACTTCCAGTTCAATTTCTACGTTCAAATTTAGTATAATGTAATATCGATTTTGTAGCTCGTCTGATACAAGGCGAGTACCGCACGGCTGAAGAGGTACGCGCGGCGCTAGCGGCGTGCTTCAAGCTGAACTCAGTGCAAGTGCGGGCGCTGCTGACGCCCATAGCGCCCGCTGACGTGGTGGAGGCCGCCGTGGCGCACGCGAGGGCACTCGCCGACGAACTGTGCCGCGCTGACGGACGAGAGGTAATAAAACACATCGCTGTCAGCCAACCACTATAATTCCTTACAAATATTACTTTAGTCTTAAAAATACTTTAATGCTACATACTTTTTAACAAAAAGGGAAAAAACTGCTAGTATGGGTTTTCATTAAATACAAATACCGCACGAGTGGTGACACCAATTTATTTATTTGCATTTATTGCAATAAATCGTATACAAAATTTAAACGAAAGCTTGTGTGTATATAAACGGTCACCTTGCCCTATTCTGTTTTCCGTACTAATAGGATTAAATAGGGACTGTAGTTTTTATCGTAGGTAACTTTGATTAGTAATAGTAGCGACAGTTGATGTTGATTGTGTGTGTGTGTGTTCAGATAGTGGTGGAGGAGTGTGTGTGGCTGGGCGCGGCGCTGCTGATCCCGAGCGACGGGTTCAGCGCGGAGGTGGTCCGCGGCGTGCCGCCGGGGCTGGCGGAGTTCGTGGCGCCGCTGCAGCGCGGCGGGCTGTGCCGCCTGGCGCACCAGCCGCACGCCGTGGGGCTGTGGACCGTGTACATGGCCGCCGCGCCGCACCCCGCGCGCCCGCCGCGCCCCGACCCCCGCGTGCACATCATACACCTCAACAAGAACACCAACGGCATGGGGCTCAGCATCGTGGCCGCTAAGGTATTCAATAACGTTAAGGGGCGCCAATGCATGAGTGATACCTCTGCTCTGTTGCAAGCGTCCATAGGCTACGGTAACCGGTAAGGCCACCTTAAACCGGTGGTATAAAAAAAAATAATGATAGATCGTCAACCAATTTGGAAGAGCGTCAAATTCTATGAAGTGGTACAAATTAAGATACAATCTGTAATTTCCAGCAATATAACGTTACATCAGTAATTATGTAACGACCGATCACGAAAGCACAAACGTGCCCTGACAATTGAAGCAGAACTGGTCCGCGCGATCACAAAATAAAAAAAAATGTCGATTGTCAGTCATTTAGGTAAACTAGTTCCCTATTCAAACGAGGTGTTTTGTGTACAGGGTGCCGGTCAAAGCAAGCTGGGTATATACATCAAATCTGTAGTTCCGGGCGGTGCGGCCGCGGCCGACGGACGTCTAGCGGCCGGCGACCAGCTGCTATCAGTTGACGGACAGTCCCTTGTAGGCATCACACAGGAGAAGGTAATACAGCTCGAACCTAATATAACACTGTTAAACAGTACAATTGCATGAGCAGTAAGCCTCAGTCCTATTTTGGACATTGCCTATTTCAGTATAACCATAAAGCATTAGATTGAGCGCTCGAAACAATTACTCTGTCCCGAATAGAAGCGAAACATCGAATACTAATGGAACACCATTGAATTGAGAAATGGGGGAGGGGCATTCCTTCCATGGTGGATTAGGGCCAGCAAAGTCTAGTTACGTCACTGTCTGGTTGTATTTTGATGTATTTCCTCATATCTCCTATATCCTTCCTGCATATATGTGTGTTGTATCGGACAAAGGCGGCGGAGTACCTGGTGCGCACGGGCCCCACGGTGACGCTGGAGGTGGCAAAGCAAGGCGCGCTGCTTCACGGCCTCGCCACGCTTTTGCACCAGCCCGCCTACAACCAGAAACAAGGTACACCCCAGACCATCTCATTACACCACCATACTCGTCTATATTTAAGGCTAACTACACGCTCTTTGACAACTTGATTCGATTATTGTAACGTGATATATTATTATCAGTTGAATTTAATTAGTGCCCATGTTGCACTGAATATTCAGGGTATGGATTTCAGTTGAGTGGCAGTTATATATTAGTGACCTTTTGATTTTCGGATGTCTATTAACTTTAATAATTTGAATTATATTGGGTGGATATACAATATTTTCAACCTTTTGGGGATATAAAAAAATATATTGGTAAAAAGTAAAAAAAAATACTGATGTATGAACAGTTTGGAACAATCCAAAGCTTATGGTGTACTAATAACGTAATACGTAAAAAAAAATATACAGCAGTTGAGTACCTTCACTCACAGTAATTAATTATCTTAACCTGAATAAATAGGAAAAAAACAGTCGGACTTGGCATGTATGGATCGTAACTGGGACAAAACAGCTCGAGTGCTAATAATGACACGCAAATGTTGATGGAAGTATAGGTATTTAAAATTCGAGACACGTATCTAAATGAAGATTGGCCGACGGTAGAGTATCGTGTATATGGTGCGATGTGTATATGTGTGTATGCGGCGGGCGTGGTGTAGAGGAGGTGCAGTACGAGGACCGGGCGCGGCGCAACTCGGGCACCTTCACCAACCCGCACCCCGCGCTGCTCAAGCCCGCCTCGCCGCTCACTGAGCTCGCCACCGCAGGCAACTACCCACTCTCCACTCTCCACTCTCATACACCAACCACCTAGTGTTGCCTTATTGGGACTATCGATAGCTCACCTTCAAAATCAACAGGCTTAGCCATGTTTACTATCCATAATCGTTTACGGTATTGAAAACGAAGGAAATGTAAGAGAATTAAAAACTTTTACCTTATGTCACGTGGTCAACTATTTATTCCCGTACATTTCTTTATTATATATTAAACATAGCTGCACGTATAGGATATCGATAGAACTTTCGTTACTATACATTGTACCATTAGCATAAAATGTGGTTATACTATTGACGACTTGCAATACTATCAATAGTATCGGATCTAAATAGTCGCTGCGCCATCGATACTGTTGATAATGTAACCATACTATTGCCGGGCTATCGGTAGTCGCATATTGAGCTGGAAACCGCCTGATACTATAAATATAGAATACACATGACAAGCACCGCTCCTTACTGGAGATATAATATAACAATGGTATAACAAATGAAGAAAACGTTTTAAAACTAATAGTGGACGCAATATAACGGTCACAAAAAGACGGCTATCTTAACTTTGAAGAATCGCGTAAAGTTCGATACTTTGGCAGTCGGCTTTTTACGGAATATTCAACACTCCAAATAGTGGCACCGATATTTGACATTACAATGTCTAATAACGCTTTCTAGGAAATCACACTATCATGTTTCATTAAGTTATGGTGTCGCAACACGCTTAGTTACTGTAGTTGGACTTTTAAACACGTTTCTAATATGTTTTTATTTTATGATAATCGCTCAATTTGTTGAAAACACCGAAAGGCTTGCGGATTTGTTAGGAAAATATAGCAATATTGTTTAAGCATTAGAAAGGGGCGGTGCTTCTCATAGATTTGATTAAACAACCTCTACCAACCAACAACCCTAATTCAGGTTTGTTCGCATTTCTATCCGAACCGTACAGGTGCCTAGGTGGTAGAAGGTGCTTAGATCGGACACTTCTTATATTTTGTTTTGCGACGTTTTATTTGCCGGATCTCCGCTTTCACACATGGTTAGTGTCGATTTGGTTTTCTTCTGCTTTAATTTATTTTGCTATTTTTTTGATATTGTTCTGAATGACGGGAATGTAATAGTGTACGAAAGTATAACTTTGCAGGGTACGCACGGAGGGTGTGCCACGACCGCTGGCGGCCGCGCGACTACTCCACCGAGTCCAGTTCCGACGACAGCGACTGCGTTCAGCACTACTGCGGCTCCATTCCGCGCCTCATCATCACCCATGACCACGACCATGACCACGCCCAGCCAGCCTTCTCGCCCTCTCCCTCCCCCTCCCCCTCCCCGCGACCCATCCCAGTGTTCACATTCACGAGTGTGGACGACGATGCCGCTTCGCCGCCTCCGCCGCCTCCTCCCCCTCCGCCTCCGCCTCGTCAGCCCCTCCAGCGGCGCGACCCGGAGAGTGCCCGCCTGCCTCCGCAGATGCGTCCTATCGATACCCGACTGACACTGGAGTTGTTTCGTTCCCGAGTGCCCCCGGACTCGTACCGGCGGCGCTGTACCGCGGCGGACGAGTGTGTGAGCGCGTGCGAGTGTTGCCGCACGCCGGAGCCTGACGCACCGCGCATCCCATATATTGATGAGCCAAACTCGGAGCCGCTCATATTTGAGAGCGACGCCGCGTATGAGGACATTCCTACTCCCAAAATACGCCGAATCCTGCCGTCATTGTCGCTAGACCGGCCGGACACAGCGGACAAGGTATGTCAGACAGTTGCCGACCCGCTGCCGCTCCGCGAGGCAGCAGTGCCCGTGCTACCACCGCGCCGACTAGAACTCGATCTGAATGTTACCTTGGAATCTAAGAAAATCGAGAATATTCACTGTCGCCTCCGACGATCGTTGTTCAATATGTCGAAATCATGCTCTAGTAAATCTGAGGACACGGAAGCTCCATCCACTTACTCGACCTCGGATTCTATCGACGAGACGAGTGGCGCTTACATTTGTGAGCGAGTCTCTGCGCCACCGGTGGAACCCGGCGCTAAACAGATTCTCGACAGCGTGGACAGGAAATCCTGGAAATCACCCGATGAATACCGGCCAGCGTTCGGCCAAGTAAAGGCTTTAACAAAACACTTCAACAATATTAATCTAAAATACTGTGTTAAGAATTACAAACGTAACTGCCAGTCGAGCCCGAACCTCACGGGGCGCGACGATAAGAGTATTAAAATAGTGGAGGGTGTCCCTGCAAGCGCCAGTCTCGCGGACATAGAGTACGAGGTGAGCCGCAGCTCGGCGGAGGGCAGGTTGTCCGAGCAGGAGGTGCGCAGCATCCTCATCCAGCTGGAGGACTGGTCGCGCTACGGCTCGCGCGGCAGCGAGGACACCCTGGCGCAGGGCAACGAGTACGAGCTGCCCAACCTGCCTGCCGAGGACCACCTCGACCCTACCCCTTATGTCTTCAACGAAATACTCGACAAGAAACCCAAAACGATAACGCTCGACAATATAAAGCTGAGGTCAACCCAGGCGAGTGCCAACTTGGAACACAACAAGAGACGTGAGTCGACTGAGCGGAGCGGTAGTGCGGGGAATTCTGAAGAGACGACCATATTTCGTGCACGGCGCGGAGCGAGAAGTTGTCCGGATCTATTCCGCGCACCTCGCCCCGCGACTACCGCCCCCAGTTGCCCGGCTCTCGCCTCAGCATCGTGTAAGAGCCCCCCCTACGCATGGTAATAGGTGTGTCCATAGTTCGCCGCACTCTCCTCTATGTTGTGTTCTCGGTCACCATATTATTTTCGGCGCATGGTAGATCAAGGATTTTGTTACTTTTTTTTTCAGCGTGCACGATTACACTGCGATTATATTATTTTGTGATACTGTATTTTTTTGCAATTTTATTTTTGAGCCGCGTTACCCTTTCCTTGTTTTTTTAAAACGAATATTATGTTATTTTTTATTCTATATTCGATTATCCATTCGCAGGTCTGAGCGAGCAACTTTCATGGTTGATTTGTTTCTTGCATCGCAAATGTATTTTATCTTTCATTGTTGAACCTCGACTTGCTTACGTTGAAAGCTTCTCGCTCAGCCAGAACTATTATGATTATTGCAAATTTCATCCAAATGCAAACCCTAAATAGATTAGCACTGTTTATATAAGTTATACCTAGTCGGCCAAGATAAGAACCGTTTTTTGACAGGTCACATCTTACCCTGTAACGATGTGTACCGATGGTAAATAAGGGTATTTGTTTCGTTCAAAGATTTTAAAATAAATAACACAAAAATGTTATATATTTCTTTATTTTATTTTATTCCTACAATAAAATCGGTAAGGAATTTAATTTGATTGGACTGTCAAAAAACGGTTGATTCCTTGCCCTAGGTAAGTGTACCTGAACGCATAGCGATGCAGTGTACAGTGTACAGTGTGTGTGACGTGTGCTGTGTGTTGTGTGTCGTGCAGCGGGCGCGCGGCGCGCGTCGGAGCGCGACCTGCCCTCGCGGCTGGCGGCCGAGCCCGTGAAGCCCAGCAAGAGCACGCCCGCGCTGCACCACGCCGCCTCGCCGCACCACCACCTGCCCGCACACAGGTACACTACTCTACACAACAATACACACACACCATACACAATACACAGATCGCGACTTGCCCAGTGAAATCACACTACTTTGATGTAATTTTGTATTTCTGCGGTAAATAAGGGTGCTAGTGCTCCACGAGGATACGCTGCTCTAGTACTCATGCTGCTAGCACAGTGAGTATTGGTCCTTAGTACGTGTCCGTATTGACAAAATTATCTAACGCCTTGAAGTCGGTGAAAATTACTTTTAAATAATCTGTTTCATTGATGGATGCATACAGACATACGGGTGAATATAATGAAGCATCTTAATAATAGTTAGATGGTATGATGGTAGTGCGAGCAGCCCGGGCGCGGCTAGTGCGGGTCCCGCGGCGAGCGCGGCGGGCGGGCCGGCGTGGGCCAAGTCCCGCAGCAGCCACAACCTGGCGGCCGCGCCCGACGGCTTCTACCAGAACCTCTCCGCCGTGCACCACCACGCCCTGCAAGACAGGTCCGTGGGGCTTCTTATAACAACTCATCACTCACTTTTCTTTAAACAACTTAAGTGTCGCTGACGAAAGAAAGGCGATTTTAGTTATTTATTTATAAACTTACGCACATCATTACATACAAGATTAATATTCTTGTACAATAGTAAATCAGAATTATGCTTTGTGTTAAAAATATATTCTGCTTCAAAGTCAAAATCAAATTCAAATAATCATTTATTCAGTTTAGGCCCTAATAAGGCAATTATGAAGGTCTAATTTACCACCTAGCTGGCTTGCTTGACACCCTATGAAAAAACCGGACATAACAATCGCTGTTGTTACGAAGAATAGTGATTCTTCTGTCAGATACACACATATCATCCTCAATAATTCCTCACGTGATAGTCAAAGAATGCCATTTAACTCTTGACTTGCTCGCTTCTTCAGACACAGTGAAGATTTAGTATCGTAAGGAGAATAAACTGTGTATATGTGCAGCAGATGGTCTTCGCTGCGCAGCTCTTCGGGCAGTTCGCGGCCGCAGTCGGCGCACTTCGCAGCCGCCGCGTCCGAACTGCCGCCAGACTCGCCGCACTCGCCTCTACAAAACCAGGTACTTAACACCACTGCCACAGATAACATAAAATTGGATTTAAACCAAATTTGGACAGACACTGCGTCCTTCATGGACTAACTAATGCTCCTGAATAGCGACGACGAGTTGTCTTGGATATTATGTGTGTATGAATGACTGAGGACGTATCAGAAGAATAATAAGAACGGGCTATTGTGAGGTCCCTACTGGAATTATTATTTATTATGTCTGTTTCATCGAACAGAATCCATTATAATAATAAGTCGTGTTATCAACATAAAATGTTTTTAGGCCAACCAAGTGATGAGCACTCGAGCAGCTAAACTGGCAGAAATGTCAGAAGAGGTCACACGACGGCAGCAAATACAACAGCAGCAGCAACAACAAATACAACAACAACAACAACAACAGCAACAACAGCAACAAATACAACAACAACAACAACAGCAGCAGATTCATCAACAACAACAGATGCAGCAGCAACAACAGGTGCACCAGCAACAGCAGTTACAACAGCAACAGCAGTTACAACAGCAACAGCATATACAGCAGCAGCAACAGATACAACAACAACAACAGATGCAGCAACAGCAACAACAGATGCAGCAACAGCAACAACAGATACAACAGCAACAAATGCAACAGCAGCAGCAGCAGTTACAGATGCAATACCAAACCCTGCCGCAGTACAAAACTTCATCTATGTCACACCAGCATCCTCAACATAATCATCCACAGATAATGGGTGAGCGAACTGGCTTTTAAGTATGGTTATACATATTTTTATCATACTAAAATATTCTAATATTGGAGCCGTCCGACAGGGGACTGTACCTCCACCTTACAGAAGACCGCAGTAAAATAACACAACTTTGATGAAGTGTTATGTTTCTGCGGTAAGTAAGACTGCCAGTGCTCCATGCTACTAGTCATGCTGCTAGCACAGTAAGTCCTCACCAACAACCGGGTTGTCCACTCGTTAGTGGTACCCCAGTATTGCTAGCGGCTACGATAACTGCTTACCATCAGGTGGGCCGTATGCGTGTGTACCACCGTAGGGGTATAAAAAAAAAATTAAGGAAAAACCTGCAAATTAATGTAAATGGTGTCTTTTTATAAATTTTGTATAGGACAGTGAAATGTACGGATATATTTGGTCTATTAATGATAAAAATATCATCATTCATCCCATCATATAATGTATATTTTTCAAAAGGACCTGCTATTTTGGGCTTAATTTGTACGTACTATATTATCTACTCTGAGGCTTAATCAAATAGATGACAAAATGACGTTCGGTTAGCAACAATACCTTACGGTATAAATGTTATGAATTGTTTACAAATCTCGTGACTATTTAAGGTACTACGGCTATGGTTAAGATGTGTCGTTAATATAATGTTGTATGGTGCAGGGCACAGTCCGGGGCAGGGCGCGCCGTACGGGCCGCAGCCCCCGCACCAAGCCTACCACAACCAACACGCGCAGCCGCAGAGGTACACACTACACATACACTCACTTTACATTGCTTCTACTACCCGCGCCGGATGGGGAACGGCCTATTTGAGAGTTTGCTTGGGGTAATCTGTTGTAATATAGATGCAAAACAATCATTTTATGTACTTGAGTTTTATTGAGAAAAACCCTGAGTGACGGGGATGATAAGGTGTCGTTTTGATGTGAGTTATTCCGACTCTCTTACAATACTGCTTAAACTCATCAGAAATAAACTGAGGTCCGTTATCGGTAACTATATATCTAGGGAGGCCAAATGTTGCGAAAACTCCTTTAAGTTTTAATATTGTGTTCTTGGCTGTTGTTGTTTTCATAGGAATGACTTCCAACCATTTAGAGTAGGCGTCGACAATTATGAGCCATGTATATCCCATAAAAGGCCCAGCGAAATCGATATGCAGTCTGTACCAAGGTTCCGGGGGTGTTCCCCACGAGTACACGGGTGGTGTAGCTGTGTTCTTTTTGGATTGTTGACAGAGCGTGCAACCTTTTGTGAACTCCATTATGTCTTTGTCAATGTTGGGCCAGTACACATGAAGGCGAGCCATTGATTGCATCGCGTTGATTCCACTGTGTCCGTCATGTAACATCTCTAGTATCGATCGACGCAGAGTGTTTGGTATGCAAAGCCTGCCATTCCACAACATAATGCCATCTTCATACGACATTTCGTTTCGTTTCTCGAAAAATGTTTGTAAGTCATCATTAACATTCTTTTTTGCAGGCCAATGTGTCGTGACGTATCCTTTTACTTTATTCAATATCTCGTCTTTTAATGTCTCATGTTTGAGCACAAGCTTGGTGACTGGTATACTACTCAGTCGAAGGTGTAATAAATGTGCAAACTTTGGTAACCCTGACCGTTCTTCTAAAGTGGTATCCGTACTTGGAAGCGGAAGACGAGATAGTGCATCTGCTGGGGAGTTGTCTTTAGCAGACTGATAGTAAATGGTGTATTCGTAGCTGTTTAAAATCATAGCCCATCGAAGTAAACGGTTGCTCGCTACTTTGGGAGTTTCTCTCTCTTGACTAAAAATTCTTTCCAGTGGTTTATGATCCGTTAATAATGTAAACTGGCGTCCATATAGGTATTGATGGAATTTTGTTACAGCGTATACAATGCCTAGGGCTTCTTTGTCTATAGTTGAGTATCGGCGTTCGGCATCACTCAGCGTCCTTGATGCGTAAGCTATAGGCCTCATAGAATCTTGAATCTTATGAAATAAAACAGCCCCGAGACCTTTGTCTGATGCGTCGCTACTCAGGTATAAGGGAAGTCTTTCATCGTAGTGAATTAATGTCTGGTTTGATGTTAGTGCGTTCTTTATATCGTTAATTGTGTTTGTATCATCAGACGTCCAGCACCATCTTTGATGTTTCTTTAGAAGTCTATATAATGGCGTGCAGTGAGCGTGTAGCGATGGAATAAAACGTCCATAGTACGAGATTGACCCGAGCAATGAACGTAACTCTGATACGTTATGAGGCATGGGCATATTGTTGATGGCTTCCACTCTCTCCTCTGTTGGATGTAAGCCATATTTATCAATCTTATGACCTAAGAAGGTTACGCTGTCCTGCAACCACAAACATTTAGTAATCTGACTCTTCACACCGGCTTCTTCAAGTCTGTGTAAAACTGTACGTACACGTTTCAAATGTTCTGTTGGGCTATTCGCCGTTACAAGGATATCGTCGAGATAACAGACAACTCCTTCGAGATCATGTAGTATTTGATGCATGGTTCTTTGGAAAAGTGCCGGGGCAAAAGATATTCCGAAAGGTAAACGTTTATAGCGAAAGTATCCCTTGTGAGTAGCAATAGTTAAATATTTTCTGGAGTCACTGTGAACTTTAAGTTGTAAATATGCGTCTTTTAAGTCTATTTTTGTGAATTGTTGTCCTCCTGCTAACTTTGACGTTATCTCTTCAAAGCGAGGTAGTGGGTAGTCATCGATTTGGACGTAGCGATTTATAGTTACCTTAAAATCGGCACAGATACGAATATTGCCATTAGCTTTAATTGCAATCACTATGGGTGAAGCCCATTCGATTGGTTTTTCCATTGTGTCCACTGGTTCAATTACGCCTTCTCGAGTTAGACGCTGCAGTTCTTGATTCACTTGCTCCCGAAGTGCTAGTGGAACGGGGCGAGGTCGAAAGGCTCTAGGTATAACATTTGATGGAATATGTATTTTGGCTTCGTATCCCTTTATTGTTCCTAATCTTCCATCAAACAGCATTTTGTAGTCATCTAAAATGCGTTTCACTTCTGCCTTGGAAGTATTGGTCGTGTTGTTGCTGTATTTCGGAAGTTTTATGTTGCGCAATTTGGCTCCTTCAGGCATCGGTAAGTTAAATTCAAAACACCAATCCAAACCAAATAATGGTATGTCGTTACGTTCTGTTACAAAAGCTTTGAGTGTATTTGTGGTATTAAAGGCATGTACTGATAGGTGACATATTCCAAGAGTCTTGATTTTCACTTCGGTGTAAGCAACAAGTTGTTCGCACACTCGTAGTTTTGGTCTTCCACAGAGAATCCAAAGATTTTTACCAATCACCGAGCGCGCCGCGCCTGGATCATAAAGCATGTCCACCTCTATGTTGTTAAGTTTCGCTGGTATCATGACCTTAGTTGTTGTTTGAAGTCGATTGATTAGAACAGTATCAGTATCAGTACTGCTGTTGTCTGGTGACACAGCCCTTTCACTGTCATTCTGTGTTACAAATCTTGTTTTGAATTGTTTTATTGTGGCATTTTTACTAGTTATGCAAACATTAGCAAAATGGTTCTCTTTACCACAGGCTCGACATCTTTGGCCTTTCGCTGGACACTCATTTCTGTTAGAATGATAATCATTACCACAAAAGATACACTTCTTTCTGTTTGCTTGTTTCAGCTTACGTTCGTTTTGTTTCGAAATAATTTTGTTAACTGAAGGTTCCCAATTGTGTTCAGAGTTGCTCTGACATAACCGCTTACTTTGTATCACGGCCTGTTCAAGTTTATTCGCAGTACTAATAACATCTGCGAGTGTAGCATTGTTATTGGGATGTTCCTTAATCAACTCTTGCTGCCAGTTACTGTTGTTTATTCCAATGACGAGCTGGTCACGCAATCGTTCGTTTAGGCTGTTCCCAAACTCGCAGAAACCAGCTATAGCTCGCAGTTGCAATATAAACTGAGATACCGTTTCACCCTCTTGTCTAAACCTGGTATCAAATGCTACTCTTTCTGAGAGCACGTATGTTTTGCGTCCAAAATGTTCATTCAGGACCGCTAAGAGTTCGTCGAATGTTGTTGTTGTTACGTCCGCAGGACGGAAATAGTCAACCAGTACCTTAAAGCCTGCAGGTCCGACGCGAGAAAGAAGAATTGTTTTACGTTTATGTTTGTTTGTTTCGTCTCCTCCGTCGAGGCCGTGCAGTTGCAGTTCGATCTGGAACCGTTGTATATAATATTCCGATTCTTCTGTAGATGGGTTGAATGGGTTGAAACTAAATTTTTCGTACGACATTTTTACTCCTCGTCGCCAGCAAAATGTTGTAATATAGATGCAAAACAATCATTTTATGTACTTGAGTTTTATTGAGAAAAACCCTGAGTGACACAACATTTCAAACTTGACATTGTAATTAAATTATAAGTAATAACTAGCAGTACGTTCTAGGAGGTTATACTACATAATCCTCTGATCATAAAAATCATCAGTAAAATTTGGACTTACTATTTATGTTTCTATTTTTATTTAAATATAAGCTTACAGCATTAGACCAAAACACTTTAATTCTATGAAGAATTCGAAAAAGATTTGGTGAATTTTTCAACAAAATGTAACACAGTGCTCCGCTTCTGCAATAAAGTCATGTATTTCTAAGAAAAAACATATCAATATTTATGTATATCCTTGTACTTAGATACGAGTGGCATCCGCCGGGTCCACCTTCACCACAGAGATCACAACCGCCTGTCGCTCCCAAACCACAGGTAACAATAAAACAAACTATACCATTTTAAGAGTTCATCCACACTCCTTTGGCAAATGTAGCAGCAGATCTTCGTCACTATTTATGACTGCGAGCTTTGCATTTTCTATAACCTTTAAGTATAAACCAAAATCTCTGTGCACTAATTTCCATATAATAGCAATAGGCAGTACTAAAATGGATGTTGGTAAATATGAGTTAAATCATCACCACCTAAGTGGTTCATTTTTATTATGAAGGTATTTTTACTGTATAAAGCAAACTTTAGGAAAAATGTACGCAACGAAAACCACGGGCATGATCTAGTTTACCTGAAAACAATATTTGATAACATTTTAAGTATATTTATCTATAAAAATGTATATCCAAAAATACCTGATTGTGAGTCATGTTTGAAATATTTCGCTCTAGTCCCAGCAAAACATGAGACGGCCCGATATGGATCTGGAGGAGCAGCATCTACAGGCTATGCAGCAAGCGCAGACCCTCGCCACCATGCAACCTGATGATGGTAATATCACACCATACATGTATGTATGTATACATATCATCACGCCAAGTCCCTCACGGGGTAGGCAGACAGCAAAGAACGCTATTCGACCCTTAACTTACACACCTCTTACTTCTTTTACATTGATCTTTTACGCCCGCCGATTCCTAGTACTGTTTACCTTTCCATCATTGAAATAATTTGAACGACTATCTAGTCTATTCGACGTGTGGATTTTGTTTCCATATGCTTACAATATCTGTTGTGAATTGGCGCTATTTTTGTCGAAGCTTTGTTCCAAGCCGGTAGCAGGAACATTGACGACAACGTTTTCGTATCTCCGACTATTTTTGTATTGGAAAATGAACAGCGCTGCGGCGGTGAAAAGTGGAACTAAAAATTAGTATGACAATTTTGACATTTCGCGAGTTATGTTTTCGAATACGTTGTCGACAATGTTCCTGCTACCGGCACTGACTTGATAACAGATAATAACAATAATATAAGATAATATGTTGTATTTATGACACTATAATTTCCCAGTATGAATCATTGCCGTTATAAATTTAATTCGCTATGTGTTCTGCTACTAGGATAAAATACTGATAATAACAAAATATCTGAGTACATCCCATCTGGCCTTATGTGATTATTGAAATATGTTGTGTATGTGTGTGTAGAGCGTTATGTGGCTAGTGCATTGGAGCCGCCGGCGGTGGCGGTGTACGGCGCGGCGGGCGCGGGGGGCGGGGGCCGGCCGCAGCCGCCGCACAACCCGTGGCAGCGCGAGGAGCGCGAGCGGCAGGCCGAGCAGCGCCGCGCCGCCGCACGCGCCAGGAGGTACCCCACATTACACCCACACCCCCCAGGGGCACCCTCACGGCTTCTGCCCCTTATTACAAGCTTTTATTTATTTATACCCGTCCCGGTGTCTGAATCTTGCAAGTTAAATTTGACCCACGCCCCAGTGACCGAATGAAATAAACAAAATACGATTATAATTTCCACATTAACTATGATATGGGTATAAAAAAAAGACTTGATAACACATAGTTTGTTTTCTTCAAAAAACTGTTTTGTAATTGTTTTAGTTACGGCAATCAAATTATATTTAAGGCAAAAAAATACATTTCTAGTACCTTCCAAGCTTCCAAGAGTATGTGTAGTAAATATAGAGTAAAGGCCAGTGTAACGTAACGTGTGGTGTGTGGTTGTGTAGGGACGCGGCCATCGCGCAGCTGGTGTCGCTGGGCGCGGCGCGCTCGCCGGGCCAGAGCCAGCAGCTGCGCGCGCTGCAGCTCGAGAGGGACTTCGAGCTTAGAGCCACGCTACACGACCAGGTACAACTCTTAACACTTCGATTATATTTATTTTTTGACCGTGTCCGCGGTCGATGCAACTCGGTCGAAACTTCGGGAGGTAAATAACCCGTTTTCATGTCATTATTACTCATATTATAAATGCGGAACTTTGTGTGTGTGACTCTTTGTACCCTCTTCAGGCCTCAACGGCTAAATGGAGTTGTATGATATTTGGAATGGAGAAAGCTTATATAAGCTGGATTAACATAGGATACTTTTTATCCCGGAAACTTGCGCGGTTCCTGAGGGATAAAAGCCAGTAACACTATACATTCCTGGCAAGTATTAAAATGGCTTTTTGATGTGTAACATCTTTCCTCTGCTTGCTGCACGGAAATTCATTACAGCAAACAGTGTTGTCAATTTAGCGTCCTTATCCCTAGAAATGACTTGTTTTAAGTTAAACAACAGAAAAAGAGGTAGAGCTGCCAGATGTTACACATCAAATGCGTCTGTACGGCTCGCTCGTTTTATATATAAAATACATATGACTTAAAAGTGGTTTGTGTGTAGGAGGAAGGCGGGTTTGCGGGCATGTGCGCGGACGAGGAGCGGTCGTCGCCCTCGCCCGACTCGGGCGACCGGCGGCCGCTGTCCCCGCCCCCGCCCCCGCAGCCGCCCGCCCCCCACCAGCCGCCGCCGCTCGCACTGCAGCCCAAGTCCATACTCAAGACCAACACACGCCCCGACCTCACCAATGGATATGCTCCCGATACGGTATTACGATTTTACATCACACTAATATTATAAATGCGAAAGTTTGTGTTTGTACCCTTTTCGTTTCAACAGCTGAATGGATATGTATGAAGGTAGCTTTTAAGCAGATTTTTTTTTACCCCGGAAAATTATGTGGTAGTAGAATCATGCGGGTGAAGATTACTTTTTACTCGCGTAAAAAGTAATTATTATGTATGTAATTGCAAACTACATATTATGTTAAATAAATTAACGTATTCAAATTGTATAGTACCAGCAAACAAGTATGCAAGTTCAAGAAGAGCGGTCCGTGTGCGAGGTCCGCGAGGCTGTGTCGGGGTTGGGGCTGAGCGGTCAGGGGCTGGGGCCGAGCGGTCAGGGGCTGGGGCCGAGCGGTCAGGGGCTGGGGCCGAGCGGTCAGGGGCTGGGGCCGAGCGGTCAGGGGCTGGGGCCGGGCGCGGCGGGGCCGGGGCCGTGCGCGCCTCCGCCCCCGCTGCGCGGCTCGTCGTTCGCCGCCATGGCGACGCGCGTGCGCCCGCTCGACCAGCCCGACCCACCATCCGACCCGCACGCCACACTCGCACCGCAGTCAGTATACTACACTCAACTCTAACTCATACATCATTTGGTAACAGGCCATAATAATGCATCCAAAACCTTTATAAAATAGTAAGCGGTCACCTCAACTTATGGACGTCTGTTATAACAAAGGTTTGAATGAATCGTTACGGACCGATGTTCAAGGGAATACTGCGCTAGCAGCAAAAAGAATCTCAACTAACATTATATTATTAAAATTATTTGACACAATAACGTTGGCGTTTATATGTAGGTACGTGCGCGCGCGCCAATTTCGCTCGATATATTCATCATTGGCCACAGCATCTTGACAAATGATTGTTAGTACTTGCTGGCTAACTAAAAATGCCTATGCAAATTTGTATATCGAGTTATGTTTTCGAAAACGTAGCTGAAAGATATGTTTGCTACCAGTACAGTACCGAGAGAGTGAGACGTGGTATGTGTTTTCAGGTCGCCGGTGGGCAGCGGGCGCGACAAGCGCGTATCGTTCCACGAGCGAGCTGCCGTGTCCCCCGCGCCCCCCGCCGCGCCCCCCGCGCCGCCCGCCTCCTCGCCCCCACCGCTGGAGACCCCCCACCAGGACCCCGACGTGAGTATACATAATATACACTCATCCATACGAGACGTGATGTGCCGTGTTAAAACAACTTGCGATTAAGGGACAACCTGTATTAAAGAAACTTTTTTTTTCGCAACTGAGGTGTGGCAGGGTCGCCACACCTCGGGTGGTGTGTCACGCAGGGGGTGGTCAATTAAGACACTGGAGCTGGTTGTAATCGTGTAATGGCTACATGATGAATCATATATATCCCAATAGTCCATAGGTGTTAGCTTACATACTTAATTTACCGTCATACTTCAGCCAATTTACACACAACCTTAATGACTTATACACAAAAATCTTCCGGTCGTTGTTGAAAACGATTTTCGTTGTAGTTTTGTGTTCAGCCAGAAAGAGAAATGTGGTGTTGGGGCGTTAGTATTATAATATGTAGTGATGTGGTGGGTGGTTGTGTGTCGCAGCGGTTCCTGGAGGAGGCGGAGAGCATGCTGGCGGGCGGCGTGTCGCCGGGCGTGGCCGCGGCCGCCGCGCACACGCCCGGCGTCATCGGCGCGCAGGAGGTCTACAGGTAACACTCTTCTTATTCTCATTTAAGAGTTTAACTCTTGTCGGTGCAGCCGATGAATCTCCCTCCACTTCTCCCTGTCCAGTGCTACTTCTTTGACCTCCTTATACGACGTGACGGCTATCTTATCTTTAACTTGTTTGATGTAACTTATCCGTGGTCGTCCCCTGCCATGCCTTCCTTCTGGTAAGGTAACACTCACCATCCTAAAAACATAATTAGGTATACATCGTCTGACGGCAACTCTACCACCGCACGCGCTCATTGGTCAAAACAAATAGCGCGTGCTTTCCCGGCTGCCAGTAACACACTGCCGTCCCTTTTCACGAAATCACTGATTGCTGGAAAGCAATAGGAAAAAATGTAATGTGAATATAGAGTAGTGGTTGTGTGTGTAATGCAGGGACCCGCGCACGCGGCGGCTGGCGGAGCAGCAAGCGCGCGCGGCCGCCGCGCCCGTGCCCGAGCACCTCTCCTTCCGCGACAAGATGAAGATGTTCGCGCTCGAGGCCGGGGACCCCGCCACGCCCAAGGACAAGGTGCGCTCGCAAACCACGCGTGACACGAAACACACACCACACATTACACTATGCCTTATTCTCACCAACAACTACCAATGAACTCATACTCAGTATTCATAGAACATTATCCTTATTCAAATCCTACTAATTTAATAAATGCGAAAGTTTGCATGACTGTTTGTTACTCAACGGGTCGAATTTTAATAATGTTTGTATGGAAATTGGACTTTTTATCTCGAAAGATCAAATAATTGTCACGGGATTTTTTTTTGCCTTATACATTTATTTTTATTTAATTATTCTTCTATACGTTCATATGCCATGCATCTGATTACGATAAAAATTTGGAGTTTGTTGAGCGCGTACCAAAGTAGGTTTCTAAATTTGCCCACACCATTGACTGGTCATTGGTCATTTCTAAGTATTTATGTGTTTCTTCGAGTATATTTTTTTATCTATGCATACAGTAATACCCGGACTTACGCTACCCCGTTTTACGCGAATTCGGAGATACGCGGTGTTTCATTTTGATTGCCGCGCGCATCGGCTCTCTAGCTTCGCCCTCTCAGTGTTCAGTTTGTGAAAGGTTTAAACGTGTTCCGCGTGGAATTGCTTTACGTGCGCAGTGCGTTTTACTTATAATCTCTAATTAGGTCATCTAAAAGAACGAAAAATGAGTCATTTGAGCCTAATAAGAAAAGAAATACACTGTCTTTGGAGTGTAAACTGAATATAATTAAAGACATTGAAGCAAAAGTTAAAATTTGTGCGTTGGCAATGAAATTTGACATTTGATACTGGAATCAACAGTCTGAACGGTTATAAAAGGTTGCAAAGTTGAACCCCGACTTTCGCGAATTCGACTTACACGGCAATTGCTCGGACCCAGCTACCGCGTAAGTCCGGGGTACTACTGTATATGAAACTTGAGTAGAGAAGCAACATACAAAATATCAAGTTTAAAGTTGTTATTTTAGTGGGAATCTCCTGTTTAATTAAATAACAAAATTTGCAACGGCAGTTCTCTGTTCCAGGTTAAAATATCGCGCGCCCAGCGGGACATAGACGCAGTTCACTAGCGCCGCTACATTCTATGTACACTGCTCATCATACACGACTGCATTGCGCCTGACACCGGAGGAACAAGCGACGATAAGAAGCGTTACGTTGATGGATATGTCAGTATTACCATACTTATATACACTACGTTACATTTACAAACATGACGAGTACCTTTATGAAGACGACTGCGAGATTATTATATTTAATGTTCCCGGAGAGGTCCGGCCGCGACCGAGGCCCGCCATTTGCCTTCAACGTAATGTAGCACCAAGTATACACGTTAGAGTTTAAGCGACCATTCGAACGAATATATTTTTTATGATAATACGTTTTGATTAATATTTTACCTGATGTCGCCTTAGCAGCTAGTGCAATGATTTTATTGTGTGTACGTGAAATCTACCCTATTATTATGATAATTATATACAGTATGTAAGGGTTATACTCCAATATAAAATGTATTTTAATTATATATGCGAACTGTAAGGCACATAATATATACCTACCGTTGATTTGTCACGAAGAAACACTGTGCCCTCGTAACAGTTATTAGTATTGTACGTAGTTTTACATTTTACACTTGATAAATGTTTATTCTGTGGGAGGACCAATGCAGAGCCCAGCATCGGTGGGTGCCTTCGCGTGTACCTTATTAGTATATATATACGTTATACATACATATAGTGAAGCACATATCGAGTGCTCTGTGCCGGCGCGGCGCGAGCAGAGTTCATGTCATCCGTCTCCTTGGTAACCCTCTGACTTCGTTACATTCCAAAGAATATTTCTTTATTCTATTTCTATATTTAGATGCATTCCTACGAGTCATCCTCTATAATATTATGTGTGTAACACAGTGTTTGTTATGAAATTTTATGTCTTCATTGGTATTTTCAAATACTTCAATTCATATTTACAATACGAAGCAATAACTCATTGTGAAGCCTTAGTTGTAAATACAATGGAATAATTATAATTATATTTGATAAGCACATGTTTTGTGCCAAAATTGTGTATTATTGTAGCGAACTGCGCGGATAAGAATGTTTCCTATTCAAAGGCAGCTACACAAAGGGGATGGTCACAATTCTTAGTTTTAAAACAATATATGTGTGTTAGCGTGCGTCTTTCCCCCTATCTATAGTTATATGTACTTTGGTCAAGACAGCTATTGTCACGCGATCCGTGTACCTAGCATGGGAATCCGAGCAACTAGTGACGCCCGGTGTAATCGGTTGTTAATCTTTGTTTTACATATAGTTAACATCTTGTGGCACCAATTTTAATGTACATAATGTAGTTAGTAAATCAAATCCCTTATGATCATGTTAAGGTTTTTGTACACCTGTTTATATATGTAAATGTTTATTTAAAGATAAATATATGGAGAGTTTACATGATGCATTGGTGGGAGCAAGGCCTATTTGGAGATAGTTAGTTTAGTCCCTGAGGATTCACATTATATTCTCAGTATTCACCCAACGATAGTCAATTAGAAAGAGATTGAGATTTATTTGTAGAGTGGAGTAATTATTTAAACTGGCTAGACTGTACATAACTACAAATTGATCAAGACGTGCATACATTCAAATGTATGAATATTATAGTATCGGTATCATTACAGACACAAATTACCTTCTTGTATTGATATTGTTATTAACAATAGCTACTGTACTTCATCTTCTTGAAAAAGTAATAAATAAATTAACAATCAAAATGATTTTTATTTTGACACTCAGTGCCCGTAGCGCGAATTACGAATCCACATTAGGGACACTATCGAATGTATAAAATTCATTTTGACGGGTTCTTACCACGGCATTTTTATTGTATCAGTTTCCCGATTTTTCGATGTTGTTGCAAGCACCATGATCACGGCACGAACTGCGGTGTACGATTAAGTCCGCACCTACCGCAGTTGACAGTGTAAAATAGTGTATATGTACTCTGTGACTAAGAGAATACAACGGCTACGCTACTCTGTGAGCCAAATGGCGGCTCGAGTGTTGCAGGTGTAGGGCACACTTTAGAATAAGGACTGTGACCTGGGTAGCCGGGTCACAGTGGCGCCCAACGGCTTAAGTCTTATTTCCAAACGCTACGGGTCATTTCGCGTTGCAGCTCTCAGTCCTCCATTTTGTAAACGAGGAGGTGACGCCATCGGCGAACTGGTACGTTTTCTTCTTCTTTAAGTTTATGGCGACAAGCTTTTAATTAATTATTGTTATTGTTGCATATTGTGTCGATTTCCCGACGTCAAATGGAACTCATAATAATTATATAGAACGGAGTATTCACAGCTTTGAAATAAAACGCAAAATCAATTAACAGTGTTTATATTTGTTTTGAGGTTAATTTTACGTGTACCTTGCTTTAGGTTGTACCTTTAGGGAAAGCACTAAAAGACATCTAAAACGTTATCAACATGTTCAGTTATAACAGATCTGTCACAATAATAATATACTCACAAGAGGTTCGTTACTGGAAGGGAGTCGCTACACTGAGCGAAACGGCATATCTATAAAAAGTATTCGGGACATAGGTGTAGGGTTCGTGCAGCAACTCTCTGACAAGCAACATCCAACGACAGACACAGAGATGTGGACCACACATTAGTAATTTGTGCATTACAATAAGTATTAAATGTTATGTCTACAAATATAAAAATGTTGGTACACAGTGCAACCAAATTGTATAACAATTACATAACGGTGAATTACATAAAGTTAATTAAAGTCAATTCTTATAATAATCGTAAAATGAATTTAAACCTTAATTTATTAATATACTGCCCTATCAAGATGGAAGATAACACTGATTTAATTTTGTTTAGTTCCATTACCCTTTGGTGTAATTCACATCGATACCTCAAACTAATACATGAATGTGACTACATTTACATAACAGTTGTGTGCGACACGGCAAGTAGTCAAGTCACTATCGATGTAACATATTATAGGTTGTACGTTTTAATAATTATATAATTTGTTTTGTTTGCACCACTCCTCTACAAAGTAAGTTGGCATCATACATTTAGGAAGCTGAATCTCAATTATAACCTTATCCTATAACAAATTTACAATTTGTAACAATTTACTACATATTCATAATTATTAACACACTTAATTTTAAAGCTTGCCACTTATTTACATACTAAAATTTGTTAAACATCAAATTATAATTATGTTATGGAAATACCATCATTAATAATTTTCAAGCAGATAAACTATAAATGCCGATGGAAATATTGAATATAGTAGAATCAAAAATATCACTTGAGTACTGGCTTGGTCTTCAACGGTAGAACATGTACCGTCACATCTGGCAGTGCTCTCAACAGGCGATGTATCTACGATGTGTTTATATCAATACAAAAATATCCATGTCACCAGTCATTTTGTATCTAAATGACAATTCATTGTACCAGTTATATCGCATCTCGCTTACTGACCACTTTCACATACAAGTCCACAAATGTGGGAAACCAGACGCTACGTACAAGATTGATAGAAAAATAAATCAACTATATGATTTGATCAGTGTTTTTAATATTATATTCTCTTTCAAATGTGTCATTATTTATGACATTATAAATGTTATTCGGTTGCATATTGAGACTTGTATCTGGTGAACAATATTCCGCAGCAGTGGTCAGTGCACCGATGCTAATGTAAATATAATTTGTGATGAATTACAATTTACATCTAACTACGTATATCACACTCGCACTCGCTCTGTCCATTCACATTATGTAGACTAATACTAAACGAACAATGGAAGAGTTAAGCCCCGTACTTTACTTTATATTATCTTATATGAAAATATGGATTACACTTAAATTAAAACATTATTGTATGCAGTGAACATCCGTCCGCCGCGCTACCAAGTAACTAACTACAAATGTACTGTATGTACTGATCCTGCGTATAATGTGGCACAAACAGTCGGCCATCACAAACAATCGGCCAACTTTATCGTCCTCACGGAGGAAAAACATCTATGGACAACACAATATATCGATCAAATTCATTATATAAGTACCTAAGTAAATAAAGTATGTATATAAATCAATTCTGATATACTTAGAACCCAAATCAATCACAATGGACACAAATGCATAGCTTAATGGAAGATATATTCGGGAATGCATTTCAAGTTGCGAATCCATGTCCTTAACTCGTTATCAAACTTATAAAAATTGACTTAGCTTAAATCAAAATTATAATAGTTGTAATAGTACTCATTTGTGTACACACATCTATTTCAAATATTATGCTACAATTCAATTATAGTTTGAATTTCCAGCAAATTTAAGGTGTTCATTATAATAGCTATCAAACATTGAAGTTTTATGTTGGTAAATTCATAACTGGGATAAAAAGATGTCCATGACAGCTTAATCACAAGAATTAAGGAATTTCTTGCGTTTATCTCCATTTTTCTATTAGCTTAAGAGAATGTGGTTTTTGTTTTGAGGGTAGTTAAAACGGAAAAAGAAGAAGAATAATCCTTCAGCGGAATACAAAAAATGTATCAATGTATGTTGTAATTGGATCAGCGCCACCTGGCGGTTTGTAGGGTATTGTTGATTAAGTTCAGTAGAACCTTTAATGAATGTTCACTTACACCTAAGTATCATAACCGGCGCGTCGGGCGCTAGACGGCTCGTGAGCGGGTCGCGTGCGCTAATGTACTACTTCACTAACTACGGGCGTGTACAGAATGCGCAGCGTGCGGGGCCACTTTACTATGTGTTGTGTTGTTATAGGAAGCGCGAGCCGCGGGGGGCACTCGGCCAGTTATACCCTCATAACATTACAACATACCCACTACTTTACAGATCCACCCGGAGACAGGTAAAAAACACAAAGGGCCAGTATTTTGTAAAATATTACAATCAAGACGTCAATTTTTAGCAACAACGGTAAAAATGGTGACCTTGGTAACCAAAACTGCGATATTTTATGTTGCCTCTACGTCAATCGATATGATGTCAGAGCGATTGCAATTTTCATACAAAATGGCGCATGGCTACAAGGGTGGGTTGTCACGTGGTGTCGGAGGCGGCGGCGGCGGCCTCAGTGGTGTTGGTGGGGCGGCGTGAAGAACTGTCATTGCGGCGTGTCGCGCTGGCCGCTCCAGCGGTCGAACTCGATGCCCGAGTCGGGCGACACGCCGGCCGGCGCCGCGCACGCGCACGGCGACCCCGCGCCGCCCGCGCGCGCGCCGCCCACCTCCGACAGCACCTGCACACACACGCTCACTACACCACTACACACACACACATACACACACATACGCCATACGCCTCAATACAAACCTATCTCTGGCTACCTACAAATTTACTATTAGGTACTAAAGGGAACATTGAAATGAAATGGAACCATTTTTTTCAAGAATGATTTATTGAACTTAATCATGGAGTCCCGTAAAATATCAATATCAGATTGTCGCTATGTCATTAACAAAGTCCCTCTAATCGCTCTATCTGCGTGAATGCATCGGTTTGTGAGATGCGCTATAAATAGGTGTATCTATATGTGTCGCACCTTGGCGAGGCTGGCGCTGCGCTCGTGCAGGCCGAGGTCGCGCTCGAAGGAGTGCAGCTGGCGCATGAAGTGGAAGTTGGGCGCGATGTCGGTCTTGCGGCTGCGCACCAGCTCGAAGGCGTCGCGCAGGCTGAGGCGGTGGCGCTGCATCAGGTACGCCAGCGTCACGCTCACCGAGCGCGACACGCCCGCCACGCAGTGCACCAGCACGCCGCACCGCGCAGACATCGCCTCCTCTGCGGGCACACCATCATCACCGTCACTACTGACTCTCACACACACGCCCCAAACAACAACTACTACCTAATCTTACACAACCAAATTACCTCATATTCTATTCTCGTTTCACAACCAGTAGTAGAGAAAAGAAGAAGAACATGCAACGTAACTTTCAATAATTATGTTATCCACAAATGTTATATTGTCATCTTATTATAATGTGTCCCCTTCGAGGAAGGCAGAGTATAAAGCGCCTACCACTAGTGCTCTACACTTATCTCGTAGTCTCGTCATCGCATATATACAAAATTATGTTTTTTTTTATGTAGAATTATTTATATCGGTGCTATATACATATTTTAACTTAAAAATATGGGAGTATATTTTATGCATATTACTACAACATGTATAATAGTATATATTATATACTGACCGATAAACCGAATGGCCTGGGGGAAATGCACGGCGAGGTTCTGACTCCAGTGGTCGGCAATGGGGATCTTAAGGTAGTTGATGCCGCAGCCCTGCGCCTCGAACGTGTTCGGCAGGTCGGGGGTCACGTTCAACACGTACTGCGGAGAACATAAAATTTACACGAAAGTTCGATATTTTTCTAAGTAAAGATAAACCTTAGTGTGGCAGAGTCTTCATCCAAATCGATCTATCTGCGAAGTTAAATAAATAAATACCCGTAGCTATCAGATCGGTCCGTAGTTGAACGACCCATGTCATTCCGAGATCTGTGTCTTGTAGTGCCACTGCCAATTGACTATCTTTAGCAATCATGACAAGTCTGTCAGAAGCTGTAAATCAGACAACTGTTTTAAGACAGGTAACGGATGTAACAACGTAACTAACCATATCAGGTTAGTGAGTTAGGCGCCGAAGCCAATGGTATAAGTGGCGATAGTAATGCTATAGATACACTAACTTGATATATGCTTACTTTGCCTTTACCGATTTGCGACGTTACCTTGATATTGTGCCTGGCGAGCGCGTCGCAGTCCTCGCTGTTGGTGGAATTGCCGAGGTAAAGGTTGGGCAGGATCTCTATGGGGAAATCTTGTGGCACGTGCGCGTGCGCGTCCTCGCACTCCGACGACGAGCCCGATGACAGCGCCTCGTCGCAGCCCGAGCCCGAGATACGCAGCGACCTGTAATGTAACACCACCTTTTTATATACCTTGCTAAACGGTACTACGTCCTCTGAGAAATTTTTCACCTTCCGACATCGTACCTTTCGCCATCGACAAGATGATAGATGCTCAGGTTATAGAATGACCTGCGTTGATTTTCCCTTACTAATACGCATGGAATTCTTCAAAGTTGTGAATTGATTATGGCTGGGTCGTCAAGGTACGTTTCATATGTGGTGTTGCAAACATCAACCGCTTATCGTATGATTGTTATGGAACGTATAAACGCAGCGCTAAGGACAGTACACAGTACAGAGTTAACGACTCGCGAATGTTTCTGTTTGGGTTCTTGTTATTGTTTGTTTATTCCCTTTCGTCGCGTTTGTGAAGGCTGGTGCTGCTTTAAAGAAATCTCATTGGAGATAGCAAAAACTAGGTTTATTTAGAAGTATCTTTATGAAGAAAACATCGTGTATTAATAGGTGAGCAATGTTTGTAAGATATTCCCTCGCGCCCGAATCCAATAATGTAATGGCATCATCAAGTAATTAGTCATTCGGCGGCGGCGGCCCTGCGACAGTAATACTCGATATAATCTAACGACGAAGTACCCCATTAACCACATGGCTAATGGTAGCCGGTATATAGTATAGTATGGTATCAATCACGACAGCGACGTGGCTCGGTTCGCTCCAGGAATGCGACGCTTGATGAGTGCAGGACAAGATGCTCGTGGAATTTAATACACTAATTGATCACATCCGTTTCTGCGGTTATAGCATGACGCATCGGTCTTTGTAGCCTATGGGGATTGCAAATGCTGGGAGTGAAAATGTATAAAGGCAAGCTCGAAGGTCTAGTGGGTGAGGGTGTGGATATCGATCGGCGCTGGTGAATGGGGGAGGAGACGCCCCATTCACCTGCCCCCGCGGCTCAATGACCGCCCACGCTGCGCCCTCGCCCCCGCTCTCTCCCGGCTCCGATGCGTCTCGTCCCACGCGACACTTTTCCGATTTCGACCTCTCCACGTTTCGCCACCATTCAGCTTGGTGTTTGGTGGCAAATAGCAATTATATAAGACGAGCACGTTTTAAATGCGTCGCCGTATTTTTACTACTTTGTAATTAACTTAATTCCATGTTTCATAAAAATCATAAGTTTATGACATGGGTTACCAGAATAAAAGTTTACTAGCCTCAAAAAGGTCTCAGGCCAGAGTTCTTTAAGAGGTAAGTTAACTCACGAGGAGATTAATCTTCTATAACCATTACCACATTACGTAAATAATGTAGATTGTGGTTTCGTCAACGTTAGTTAAGTCATAGGCATTACTTTGTTATATCCCTAGCACCACAGACATATGTCTATTTCTAGCACATAATTATATTTCTACAAGGTATTGTTAAACAAAGGAAATAACTTAGAATAAAGCGGGGAAGACGGGAATGGTCATCGAAATAATTATAAAAAGCGGACGAGCAGTGGGCAGTGGATAGTGGGTAGGCAGCTGTGTGAGAGGCATTAGCAGGCTCATAGTAGGTAGTAGTGTGTGGGAGGCGCGTGGGCGCCGCGCCGCGTTCATTCAGGGAGCTCCCACACATCATTCCAACCGATCCGATACTGACTACAACACAATTTACCAAGATTTACTCTTACTCGATTCTCGTCTTTTTCGACTCTAAGGTATCGAAGCTTATTTAAGTTATCGATGCGATCTCGACATCAGCAAGACGGAGGAGGCTTAAGCAGCGAGCAGGATACAGCTCGGTTGGAACAATAAGCCTATCCGGGCTGTTTTAAATGCACGCCAAACTACTCGTAGTAATGCATTGTGTAAGCGTCGTCGACTTAGGTACTTGGTTCGAATACAATTCGTATTAGAATGGCGGCGACGGTCGACGGTGGGCGCGGAGCGGACGCCGGAAGCCGTGACACGGTCGGCCGTGTTTTTAATGCACAACTCCGACATGTATAGGCTACCTCCTCGAAGCCAGCAGAGCCGATGAAGCGGCCGAATTAGGAAGACGATCGAGACGTGTAAGGCAAACATGTCGGGGGCTCATCGCAGACCGGGCGGTTAGTGCGCGTGTGGGCGTGCGAGTGCGTGCGCCGGCGCACAGGAATGCGGCTCGACCCACCCGCTGCCAATGACCGCCTGCGAAGGAAGATTTTTTAATAGCGGCGTCGCTAGTTCCTCCCATCCTGGCGGACTTTTAACGAGCCAAATCGCTGAACAAAGTGGAGTCCTTGTTATGCTTTGTGTTAGTATCGAGCGCAATGTGCACGAAAGGGGACGGGGCCGGAGGCGAGACGGGGCGGTCCGCTGTCACTCGTTTTATTTAGCATGTGTGTCGAGGTCGCAGGCCACTCTCGCACCTACGCCGTGCGATGCCGACCAATATTAAATATTACCATCGGACTATTTAGAGCTCGAAGCCTCCCGGCCTCGGGTCGGCTAGGTGTCGCATCGCATAAAAGTCCAAGAAAGACTCGTGAAAAAAGTGGCTATAGCTGATCTGCGTTTGAAATTATTTTCTACTTAGTACTGTCCTGGCCGTGCAGGAAAAATATTCTCAAAATTTGCAAACAATAACAGGGATATCACTAACGAGTTGTCAACCAGGTTGTTGATGAGGACTCACTGTGCTACCAGCATTACTACTAGTGCAGCGTATCCTCGTGGAGCACTGGCAACCTTACCCACTTATACTTGTATACGTCTAATGAGTCTATTACTTCTAGTAGATACGTTTCGATATTTGTTTGTATTTTCATTCGACGAATTGATTTGTAACGTATTGCAAGTGCAGATTTGTCTGCCATGTCGCCTACGACTTACGATCTATAAACATGACTAAACGCATATCTAAATACTCGGCCCTGACCATGGTCGGATAAATTCGTGAATGAACTCACGCGGCCCGAGGTACGGCTTGACTGACGTCAAGGTGTGGTGACGTCAGGACAGCGATAACCTGCTGCTGCCTGTGGTCGCGACTACGAGGATCTACGAACATCGTCATTCATGCCCAATGCTATAATTGACTACAATCCGAAATTGAGTTGTGTGTAGAAAGCTAATACAATGGAATAAGGCAATGACTTCCGATCGGTTTCGGAAGTTAATATTAATTGTATTAACTATCGCTTATGAATCTATAAGGAGTCACAAATGGCCGAGTAATAAAAAACTAACTACATAACGCGGCGACTACCGCACCAGCAATTACTTTGATTAAATAGTCTTATCAGACTGATCAGTCACTAGATTGTCGAGAATGGAGATCATAATCGGCATTATGTACGACGTGTGACGTCATCACACAGCTGACGTCAGTCTCCAAGATCGAGGGATTCGTGAGTTAAGTCGCGTGACAATGATAAAGTTACATACATACAGACACTTTATCGTATATGTATATACGATTTAATGACATCTAACAATTTTGTCACTAAAAATTCCTTAACCGCAGACTGATGTATTGACTGTGTGCTTTGTGAACCACAATGGATTTACATCCGAAAAAAACGCATTCCTTAAGAAAACGAAGAATGAACAGTGTAGCAGAAGATGGTTAAGAATTCTCCTATCATCCTCCGATCAATACTTATTTTACCATCATCGTCATGAAATGTACTACACTTGTATGTTATATGTACTTTAAAATCTCAGCTAGATTTATGCATGTTCCTCCGGGAATTCAGACACAAAAATAGAAGTTTCCATCATGATAAGTTAATAAAGAGCCGGGCGGGCCCACTCACTGGCGCGTTTCTAACTCGGCCGCGGCTCCGGAGCTCGGAGTTGCGTAGGCTTCATTACATTGACGCCATAAATTTGAACGCTCCTATTTATAGAGCTCGGGTAGGTATTGTATCGTGAAAGGGAACCATCAAACGCCCACATGACCGAGGGGAAGCGGATGTTACAAATCGCCCGCAGAAAGAAAACAATTTGCCAAGGTAGATATTCGCTTTTGATAAAACCCATGATTCAACGGAAACAGTTAATATAAATAAATTAATGGTCGCTTTGATTCTTCGAACTTATACTTACCTCGGTAGTATAATTTTAGAGTTTTGAGTTGATGTTGATGGTGTTAAATGAGAGCACCTCCGTTATCAGGTTTATTTAGGTTGTGAGTCAGGTCCATCGCATTCTCACTGTCCATTATTTTACATACATACATAATATGATATTAATTGTTAGGGAACCCAAAGTGCGAAGTGCATGAGTTCAACGTTAAAAAAAATGCGTAGTTGAATTAAATGATTCGCACTGCCCCTACAAACAGAGTGGCTACCTGGAGAGGATGAGGTAGTAGCGTGTAGGCACTAGGTACTATTGTAAATAGTATATTATCTACTCAGAGGTACTACGTTTAGATTTTCGCTAGTCAGTGAAATTAGTTTGAAATAAGCCGAACACACGAAGGAACATTATAGTACCCGACTGATAGCGATGTCCGGCATGATTACACTGCAGTAAAAAAAATATAAGGGATGATTAGTCTGTCGTGACAGGGCTGCCGAAATTTTGCATAAGTACATGCATCACGTACCTACAATAGTTTTGCGCGATATATTTTCCCTTTGATTATATACTTTATTTTCCATAAAATTTTGTAGGAGTCTGAACGGAGTCTGATCACTAATAAACGTCAAAACCATCAATGAAGGTAGGTACCAAGGAAGGTAGGTTCGGAGGAGGATAGATGATTTTGACATCAGTAATCAAAAAGTTAATCCTACCGCAGAACACGGTATTTACGATAGATACCAAGACGCTGATATCTACTTTCTGAAATGAAATTATCGTAAAAACAACTCGATCGGAATTCATTACAGAATGTTAACAATAGAATGTAAATCATGTAGTGTAGTAAAAACAAAAAAGTAGTTGGTTGTGTAGCTTGCTACAAGTTATCATTGAACAATGCGTGCGGTTCGGTTCATTAACATGGAGTATGGCATGGACCAATCACTAGAGGTGGCAGCTATTCGGCCAGCAGTGACTAGTGGCCGCATGCGCGCTCGGCTCGGTGCATGAATGGGGCGCACTCCATTGAGCACAAAGCAGAGCAGTCGGCGGCGGCAGCGCTCGGTTTCACTTCAGCTCCGCCGCTTGTAATTCAATGCAAAACCAATTTGTTTGCAACTTGTTTAGGCAACAGGGCGACAGACGGCACAAGTTTGTTCAGCTTTCATCAATGAGTTTTATTTACTCACTATATTTTTTTTATTTACTAAATTTTTGCACCGACTGCAATGCGTCAGTGAGGCACAACGCATGGTTGCCAAGAATTAATTTTGATGAGAGTTTGATATCTATTGAAACTTTACCCAATAGACACCATTCACACTTCAGGATCCATACAATTGTGATACAGTTACAAATGCTTCGTGCTTAAGTATTTTTTACATTGCATATAGTTTCTTCACCTTATCGTACCATTTTCAATGCCAGTTCATATGTAAGGGCCGAATTATTGTAAAAATATTGCAATATTTCTGCCGTCATTTTCGATCACCATTATTTATGTTGTTGTTAAGTACGTCAAAATGAGGTCAGGTTATTGCAATATTCTTAAAAAAAGGCTTAGATGGCCCCGAGTTCGCTATTTCCATGAAAATTTCTATATAATAGAAAAGGATAGTACGGCCGTGCCACTTATTTGCTCGCCTTGGCGGAGCACTGCTGCTACAGATGAAGTACTTTCACAGAAGTAAAAATATGGGTACTATTTGCAGTTCAGTATGCGGCCATAATAACTTAGCACGATTGAATTCTTAACTCCATTGCCGTGGACCATCCAAATACAAACCGCTCCATTTAGAACACATACAATTTGTAAGAGAGCTTTAATAATAATAATTATGATAAATTCAGTTAATTATAATATGTTATGACCTCATAGGACTGCTCTTTCAGTGATCATATGGACGTAGTGGAAATCTTCGCTGCCTCTATTTGTCTCGGGGCGTATTTGTATACAATTGATATTTGTAGACCAACTGCGTTAATGTAATTGTCACTGTTGTGCTAAACGGCAGACTCTCAGCTGAACAAACGGCGGCCTCAAATGAATGGAATATTGTGATCGCGAGGTTTATTCGTTACATGTTTTCACGCGTGTAGTATGCGAGTTAGTTACGTGTCGTGTATATTGACAATATTGACATGTAACAAAGGCAATAATAGTATGTACAATGTACGGTACGGAGGTTGCGCAGGCGTGACTAACACCCTATCATCGCCGCTTCACCAACTAGGTATACTAAGAAATTCGCTTTTTGTTCGGTGTGTTTGCATGCACATCCCACGCAGTTAGTAAACTTGTTTAAAGTCTGTATTAAGATACCTACGTACCTTCTTAATATATGATAATAATAACGTTTATTTCTTACCACAAATACTTATAAGCTGCAGTAATTGAAGCCGTAATATGTATAGACAGTAATTCTAATATATCTCGACCACCTTGTACGCAGAACAGAGGCAGCATTTCGATCTGCTTTACATCTCATCCAGCAACGTGTAATCAAAAAAGCATAAAGTTGCTTTTCATACTGAAATTCGCGGTAATTCTAATTTGTGTCGGATCACCGTTCTAAAAACCGATATCGTTTCATCGTTTTAAATTAAATCAATTTAGAAGGCGATGATAAATTAAAACACATTAGGATACGGATACACTGAGAGCTCAATTTATACATAAACCTGGTCATAGGACTGCTACCGCTCTTACTGTAGATTTAATTAGCCACACTTCATATAATTACGACGTAGTAAGCAGAAATAACGTTACATAGTAACATATCACCGACGACGAGAGAGCACGACGTCTGCGTGGCTCGTACTGTGAATTTCTCACGGCACACACCAGCAAATTAAAGTTCTCATTGAGAAAGCCTGTATCGGTTTGGTATCCAGTTGCACCAGAATTGTTTGACGGTCGATTGGCTCTTTCCGTCGTTGCCATAGTCGTGGCGAGGTGATTAGGGAAAACCTCTCACGCGCATTAAATCAGATTCCCACGCGTGCGCAGGCTTTAACTAAGTACAAGTATTAAAACTACTCCGTACTTATATAATAAGACATTTCATTACTCTTAAGTTCTTTCAGAATATTTTTCTTATTTAGGATAGTAATTAAGTTTTAAATACTCATCACAATTATCTCCACTCATAGAATTTTGGGATTTATCATATTTGGCATGGAGTATAAGTACATAATAACTCCTATAGATACCACGAATAATATGATGCAAGAAATCAGTGTACTAGTAATAGGGTCTTTTGTCTGTCCCCACTCTATATTATGATAACTCGTTACTCATTTCATAGTATGGGTGTGTCTGTGCGTGCCGTATGCAATGTTTTTGTTCTGGATGAATACGATAACACTTGAAATTGATAGTAACAGGCCACCAGGCCGTGTGTGATAAGTAAAATCGGTTGAAATGCTAGATACCAGACTGATAAGCGAACCAGTTAGTTGTTATAAATAAGCTAGGCCTATAGAAGTCCAGTCGCCACTGAAAATGAAAACAGTTTATTCAATTTAGGTCCTTTTTTAGCATAAGGGTCGCGTCCTGGAAGAAAAATTGTGCTGAGATAGGTCAACATAAATACGTGTTTAAGTATTATATCAGTGGCGTGGTACCCACGATGCAAGCTTTGCTTAGTTAGGTATCAGACCAGATAGCGCTGTGGGATGGTGATTATTATTGTTGGTATATTTATGTACTGACCTTAGTCCCATGAGCGGCAAATGGTGCGGCACATGCTGAGCCCCAGCTTCGCTGCACCACTCAGGGTAAGCTCGGTGGAAATCGCCGAAATCACCTGTCACCAAAAAAAAATAGGTTTCAACAAACGCATTGAGCATTACAATAAGAAAGTTTAATCAAAAACGCAACCAGGCGACTAGGATCGCAGTTCCAGTGCTACATGGATATACAAAAAAACAGTTTTGCCATTTCAATAGCTTCACTATCGCGCAACTGAAAAAAGATTGACAAACATTTGTAACTTCATTAAAAAAACTCAGCAACTCTAGTTCCGATGTGTAAAGGTACATTTATACATAGCTAATAGGTAGTTGATACATACTATGTGGAAATTACTAGTGGCGTGCTAATTCGTGGAGGCGTATTCAGTATCCGCTAATTCAATTTCAAGTTCATATGTTTCATTCATAGTGTTCGTCTCATAGATATGGTTTCATTGAGTGCGTTGCACGCTAGGCGAGTGTGCCTCCGATAAACGTAATCTCGTGATAAGAGAAGCACTCTTCTAAAATATAAATATTTGAAAGTCAGTGCAGTAAATGCAAATTGAAGGTAAACGACATGGTGTTATTCTAATAAGCAGTTTTCCTATTACATTTAATAGCTACATATTTCTTATAATTTATTTTAGTCGTTAAAGTCTATTACAAACATTTTTGATATGAACTGCTAAATAAAATGTTTCAACGGATGCACAGCAGAACTTTGGAAGCTGATATGAATCAATAATATATTATATACAATTTCTATGACTAAACCTTCTTATATTTAGATATTGTCAGCACATCTGATGGATTATTTGGCTAGTATAGCTACTTACCTACCTACATCAGAAGAGTCTGGCGTCATATTTATTTTATTAGTCATATATTTGGCCGTAAGATTAAGTCCCAGCTGGCTCTGGCACATAAGCATTCTTATACATATGTCTTACGTGAAGTTGACCAAGACCTCATAAATGCAATAAATTCCACATCGCACCGGTCTGTAATCTGTATGCATTTACATCTGTAGAACGGAACGGAAGGCGTGAGGCGTCTGGCGATGAATAATGCATTCTGCTCTAAAGGATTGTTTATACGGAGGGCTTCGCAGCAATCAAACATAAGCTCAATTATGCCTTACAATAAAGTGTATTAAGTTGTTGAAAAGAATAACTTCGCTCGCCTTGTTGTTGGTTACGGTGCGGTGTTTTGGTTAATTCGATATACTCCAACATCGACTTAGTTTATTTTTTTGTTGTTGTGTTTTGATATGGCTTATTTATAACTTGAAATGACCGGCCGCTTAGTTCTATATAATTCAGCCTTGAATTGCGTTTCCGCTGGCTGCTGGTCATTGAGCGGTCGGTAGGGCAACTGTTGCGTCGAGATACTGCCCATTGTACATGTCTGTCATCCAACAATTATACATACCTACCTACAATCTGCTATTCATCCTCCACCACGGCCAGGTAGGTACTGGCATGTTAATCAAACAAGTTCCACACAATAGTCGACATAATGGGAGTCGCACAGATAATACATATCAATTAACATAATACACAATACCTATTATGGTTTATATTGCGTCATACTAAACAACTAAATTGTTTAGCTTTTGAAATTCCTCTAGTTACCGAGCTGCAAAGCTAACCAACTTACCGGCTGTGGCTGTGTGGTGTATACATATAGGTACATGGTACCTAACCTCTGCCTCTGCAGTCAGCGGTCTGTTATTGGGACATGCCAATTTACGTTATAAAAGTCCAGGAAAATAATTGAATGCACAATTTATATTGTGCATTACATTATTTATATTGTGCATTTAATTATTTTTCTGGTAGTTTTGTAAGACCACCTTTAAACTTGTCTCTTTAATTAAATTTAACTGATAAAAACATATACGTTATCTTTAGTTTATATATAATACTAATACATTGTGGCCATGGATTGTGTTACAACTTCAAATGATGTGATGCAATGAGATGTTACCTTTCATCACTTGATGTAGGTAGGTATTTATTATATATAGCATAAGATAGGTTCAGCAGGGTGCTGGACGCGTCGGCAGCCGGCAGGCAGCACGCAGACGCGGCGGGCGCCCGCATCGATCGGTGAGTCACAGCGGCCCATTCATCCGCCTCTCTCAATGAACCCGCCGCACCCCGCCCCACCGCCGTTCACCCCCGCACCCGTCCTCGCCACCAAGGACTCCACCAAATTCGTCCGTCCTCGGCTCCTCGCCCCACGCCGAGCGTGCCTCCATCCTTCAGCCCACACGACTGTAGGTACACATTTATAATGCAAACGTGATCATTTTCCCATTTCGCACGACGGACGGGCACCCACTCCCGCCCACGCATGATCATAACAGCATAATATCACAAAAGGTTTTACTTATATTTTATGTAAGTATTTTATTCCATTCAATAATATTTCAAGGTCACAAACTCTCTGATATCAGAACTTTGCTATAAACTAGCTAATGTCGACGACATCGCATGGCTTTAGTAAAAAATCCTATGGGAAACATTTGTTTTTCCATGATAAAAAATATACTCATGTTTGAATTCAGAATTAGAAAAACAAAATACCGGAATTGAAAGTAAGTAAACGAACTTAATAGCAAATTCATTAAAATCCGTTCAGACGGTTTGACGTGATTGAGTCCCAAACATTAAAATCCAAATTTATTCAATTTTATACCAGTAGGTTGAAAGA
Source organism: Falcaria lacertinaria (assembly GCA_951449985.1). NCBI lineage: Eukaryota > Metazoa > Arthropoda > Insecta > Lepidoptera > Drepanidae > Falcaria > Falcaria lacertinaria. Next base: position 3,547,644 of record OX602113.1, on the reverse strand, counting down.
AAACCTCTTAAAACAAAACCTGCGGCTGAGTGGTCATTTTTCATACGTATAGCAGGTGTAAGTGGTATGTAGTATATAGTGTAGGCAGTGCCCGGGCCTTGCGGTGGTGTGGGAGGCAGGTGCGATGGAGGCCTTGGCCCGTCCCGTGTCCTTCCCGCGACGTTTATCAACAACCTTGCGCGATTTCAACGAGCTACATACTCGTAATGCTTACATAATTATGTTCACTGATCTTGACACTATAAAACGACGTTTTTGGTTATTTTTATTATACCAAAGGTGGCAAAAAAGGATACGGGTCGTGGTATCTGGTTATTGCAGTAGCTTAATTATGTATGATTGCTTGCAACACCAGGGGCATCACTCGCGCGATCGATCCTGACAGTTCTATCCTAAGAGGTTCTATCGTATCGTTTCCAAGTTCCAAAAATATGGTAAAATATGGTAATTCCAAAAGGCAATGTCAACGCACTACACTAGTCATATCCCCAGTATTATAGTACCATCAGGCGGGCCGAACGCTTGTCGCCTACGTGGTTTGGTTTAAAATAAAAATATACTAAGGTGCTATCCTGCCTGCTCTCCGGTCGTGATCATAATTATGACGCGACGTTTGTAATTTACCAACGAGACTGTTGTGAATTTCAATTAAACTACCCCTGACGCAAAGTCGATCAAGCGAACCTTTTGGATTTTTAGATCACAATCCATCTAGAGCTAGACATACGACTAAAAATAGTTTACAAATGGTTTGTAGATCCAAATTAGGCAATAACCAAGTTGTAAATAGAAAATAATGGTCACCCGCTTACGAGGGAGTAGCAGATTACACAGGCTATTCATAATGAGGTTTGTTTATATTAAGTTAGGCAATTTTGTACATATGACATGACTTCGGGGTGGCGGCGCTATTGTTCCAAGATCTTTTAAATAATTTGTGTAGGTAAGAACTAGTATGGTACATATTTGAATATAGTCCTTTCTTTTTAATACATTAAAATCTATAGCTAGGAGCATAATAATTCCAATAATAATGTATATAGTGAAGGCGAAAGCAGACTATCATTCGTAACGTCGTGTCTTTTAATAAAGCTTAATCAAGCCAGTTGGTACAATTTAAACCAATTTAGTGAACGTACGTACTGGGTGGGCGGCTTACAGCAGCGCAAAGGATTGCACATGGGATGCGAATGTGATTGTTCGCTCATGTAAGTCCCCGGCATAGCTTTGATTCAATCGTGTAAGATTCACAAATGTTACAAATTGATTTCATATTATACAGCTACCTATAAAAATATTTCAGGATTTTGAGAAATAACCGCTTATAAATAAATAAAGATGTTCAGTAAGTTTCTGGGAAAGTAGCTAGGATTGACGTCACTGGTTTCGATTTGATTCTAAGAATCAGCCGGTATGTTATGGATGTTCTAAGAGAGAGAACAAAAATAGAACCCCAGCCAGAGTACCTGTTCGCCCACGGATGAAGTACGTATGGGTCTTCCATTCAATTAAGGATATATAAAGCTCCTTACGTATTGATTGACATTTAAATTATTGGTATTCATAAAGTTACCGATATGGGTAAGTATGTATCAAAGAAGATATTATGAATTACCTTTGCTGGTAATTACAATCTTAATATTAATTCGGTAGGATTTCATGTAACTAAAAGTTATAGTTGGTTTTGAAGCTAAACATTGTTGTCTGTAAATATCATAATTTAACATAAAAGCTTTATATTACTAAAGACAAGAAATGTACCCTTTTATAGTCGGCTTATGTTACTAGTTAGTGCGAACAAATAGAATAAGGCATAGCCTTAAGATAGATAGCCTTACCCAAGTTTAGTGTAGCTATTTTCTAAATCGTTCTAATAGTTCAATAATACCCGTTGGTCGTCTGTACTCTGTGGCGGCTGATAACCGTATCGGCGTGATGATGACGATATTACAGATCCGCAAGGAAACACCCAGACTGAACTTTAACAGCTTGTGTACAAGCAGACAGGCGCGTCTGAATTATAATGATTTGTATTCGAATTAGCATGAACACGAACGGTTTGGCGACCTTTGGTTTGCCTTCATGTGTAAACAGGCATTCAATTTCATTCAGGATCACTGTAGCGCAACGAGACATATATAAAATCTGAATACAATGCGTACAACATAATTTTAATTTTCGGATTAGACATTACATTACATCAGCAGCGTATAAAAACTGTCAATGCCAATGTTACACCTTCGAATTTGATTGTTTGTAAATCTGTTTGTGTTGCTTTGCGCCCCATTCACAATTTAAAGCTTGCCTTTATCAATGTAGTCCTGTCGCAGCTTTTATATTGAATGAGCTACCTTCAATTGAACGTGCTTGTATACAGCGCTCATAACTTCTATGTGGCCGAGTTAATTCTAGCGCGATCCAGTTTTATGAGATCTCGTTTCCCTTTCCCATTGGGTTTCCTCTACGAGTACATTTATTCGCAGTGGCGGCCACTCGGGCCAGATGCGCGCGATATCTTCTGTTATTTATTATGAATGTTAGGCCCCAGGAGTTTACATTCAGCGCGTAGCTCACTACATCCTGTTGTTCGCATCCCAAGCACGTGTCATTAATTTAACGACTGACCAGCGCCACACTTGGATACACAGAATGGGTCGGTTGGCTGTCGATACAAATTAATGCAATTATTAATTACAGAAGTCTTTAACGATACCTTTGTAACATACCACTTCGGAAACAATATAATATGCATGCTGTATTGTTATGTTATAGTGCACTTTTAAGTAACTATACTGAATATTTTGTCACTTGAAGTCACTGTCATGCTACGAAGGTATACGTAAAGATATACGGTATGCATGCAAACGGAAATATATGAGCACCTATTGCAGAGCGAGGTGGAATCATATCCAGCAATGAAAAGTAGTAAAGCTACTAGCTAGTTGAAATTGGCAGGACGTGCGTGAGTGAAACGGGAACTTATTAATAAAATTGCGGCGCTCTTCCGTCGGACGAAGACCGAAGCATCCGGTATGCTTTGATCATCCAAACTGGATCTGTTAAAATATTAAGCTCTACTCAAACTTCTTTTACAGACACCACACGAATTTCCTCGATATTAGATCAAAGGCTTCCGTAAGTACTTCCCACATCAACATGATAAATTTATTTAATCTCAGGTTTAATAGATTTCCTCGGTAGTTTAGTAAGCTTCAAGTACTAATCTAGACGACACCCGCTTCTAACCGAATATATTCTTCAATTTAGGCCTCAACGAGAAAGTTGGTGAGTCCAAGCCGTTCTTCGAGCTTAGCTCATTCCGCATATTACATTCCGCACAAATAGATAGCTGGGAATCAAAACCAGGACGTCAATATGAAACACAATGCTCATTCACGCCGAGACGACTAAACTCATTTGAATAGATTATAGTATTAAGATTCTAACTGCTGCACTAACATTAGTATGAGGATACATTGATAAGTCTGACAGTTTGTAAGACTATAGTGAGCATATAATAAAAGCGTGTCGGTGCGTCGGTGATTACATGTAGGTATCGTCTCGCATTGAGGAGCACAATAAGTAGTCGACTTCCTCTCCCACGTTTGGAGGAGCGGATGGCCTGACTGGCGACCTCCGGCAAAAGGTCTTAGCCACTCGCTCACGTCACGTTCAAATAAACTATTTTATATCTATAAGACAAATCGACAGTTTTGCTCACAAATGACGACAGTAGTGTTAGAGATCTTGCCTGTATTAAGAATAATACAGTCTTAGATTATATACTTGGCAGGTGTATAGGTTTGCAGATTTTTACTCAAGCAATAAGGGTACAAGGTAGTAGGTACATAAATGACATCAATAGACATTACTTACGATTTCAATTCGTATTATACATTAAATGTAGCAAACTGTAAGACTAATTGTATTTGAAATATCGAAGTGCGGCACATAAAATTATCCTGTAACACGTGCTTAACAAATTATTTGGTAGGTTTAGTTGTGGAGTTATATTTGTGTGCAGTTCGGTTTTATACCGAGATAGGTATAAAACAGAACTGCTAGAAACCTACCTATCTTATTAATACATATAATAAATGCGTAATTCTGGATGTTTGCCTGTTACTCAATCATCAAATTTCTTGAACGGTTTGTATTTAAATGAGGCACACAAGAGAGACCTAGGCCTGGAATACAATATAAGCTTATTGACCTAAAGGCACGCGGGCAAACGATATAGTAGGTACCTTCATATGGAAATAAATTAGTCTCCATTAAAACTTTATTTATAGCATCCAGTAGCAAGTATTTAACTTGACACCGTTTGCATACTTTCAAATGTCAGTGTAGTGTGTAACTGTACCTAGAGATATGTAATAGCTGAGAGTAGATAATATACTAGTAATAGGTAGGTATGTATTTATTGAAGTTTTTGTGAATGAATAGTTATGAAACGACTCTACCGTGGAGACCGGTATTACGTACCTACCTACCTACTGCTGGATTACGCTTAGGTAACAATTTACTGAATGAATTCGTGGGAATATACACCACTAAATTTACCTAACTATGTGATCAATGTAAAATTATAATTGATAACCATCTTAAATAAAAGTAGTAGGTAGGTACCTAATCAATTTCCACACGGCATAGTTATTGGCTTGCTATCCACAGTTAAATTATTTTTTTACTTTGTACATATCTAGCCAGTGACTTTGCCCATGTGGAAAGAGAAGATTTTTATTAAATTCTGCAGGGACCTTTGTTTTACGGGATAAAAAGTACTTGAGATCATAAATCTTCTACTGCAAGTCGTGGTATAAGCCAAATTTAAATAAAATCCGATCGGCCTCTTAGGCATAACTTGGTGAACAAACAAACATCCAAAGTTTGACATTCAGTTACCAATCCATTATCAATTGAGAAAATTCTCCATCTACCTATACTCATTCTAATATTTATTGGCACATAAAATAATAAATTCAGCCTCATTCATCATTACATAATAGGCATTTCAATACTGTAATTCATCTGATATGAATGGAATGTTCAATAGTTAGGTAGGTACATAATATAATATATGTAATTATAAATACTCACATACAAGTGGCATGAGTATGGATGATTCATAATATACTAAAGCTTATACATGTATTATATTTATAACAATGGAATGGAATAAACAAAAATGATCTTATTTCTGTTGTCATACCTATTAGAGCTAGTGGGCTTCTAGTGGGTAGGTAATCATACTCAGAGATGTAAAAAAATGTTCAGGAAAAGTATGTAAAATGCAAAATACATATTTTCAAAATAGGTTTTCCATATAAAATACTTTGTTATTTATTTAACATTTATTTGTTCAAAGAGTTCATCTTTTATGGAGTTTTAAAGAGACTTTTACTTTAAAGAGTATATCTTTTATCATGTTCTGTCTATGGGGCCTCATAATAATTCCAGCAAATGCAAAGAGTCTATCAATAGGTGCAGAACATTAATAAATAAAGTAATTTTGGATTTAAGAATGAAAAATAAGAAAACTGAAACATAACTATTATGTATTTTACAAATACTAATTAAATATTTACATAAAGTATTTTGTATTTCAAATAACTCACATCTCTGATTATACTTAATTGTGGCAGACATTAATAATCTACTATTCAGTGTTACTATAATGGTTTATTGGTTTCTTCAAGTTTGATAATAGATAGGATTACATGTCCACAGCTATTCTAGAATCAAGTAGATATAATTTTGGTACCTAACTTAAATTACTAAAGACCCTTAAGGGTTTCATATTTTTTGTGCAGAACTAAATATTCCTCTAAAATAAAAGTAGCCCAAGTTATGCCTAATAACAACGACTACCTGCCAGAGAAAGTCCCTTTAAACTTGGTCATTGTTTCAGAGATTAGCCTGAACAAACAGACAGGCGGCCAAAAAAAAACAAATTGTTTTTTTGTTAGAAGTGTCATATACATAGATGTTCTATAATAACTCATGAAAGATTACTTATGAACCACAGTATTTTTTGCTTATTTGTGTATGCTTAAGAACAATTTAGTATATTGTAGGGGCCTTTCATTTGTGAGGTCCCAGGGAAGTAGTTCTGGACGCCCTCCTCTAAATTAGGCCCTGTCAGTTTCTGACGTATATCCCATTGTACTATCAGTAGGTATTTGTCCACTTATAGAGTGAATAAAGGGAAGAAACAATTATGTGGACAGCAAGAGTACATAGTATGCATAAGAAATCTATTAACATAGTATTTTTACCATAATAGAACCTAATCAAGGTTCTATTATGGCAAAAATTCCACCTGCCCACACAGTTGCATTACAGGTCTTGCATTACACTGTGTTAGTCATTACCACTGAGGAAAACTTGTGCAGTCTTATAGGGTCAGAAGTTGCACAAGCTGCATGACTATATACTAGCACCCTACTCTCTAACTATTATAATAGTGCTATTAATGGAAGATAATTAAAATAAAAATTTTGTCCACAGACTCAGTATCCGAGCCCTTCAGACTAGTGCACAGTTTAACACATGAAGAATTCTCCAACAAGTTTAAATTCCCTCGGTATTATCAGATCTCACTTTTAAGCATCATAATGAGGAGCTAACAATGTTTTGTGACATTTTGTACAGAGCATGGTTACATTTACAACTAATTGTATACCTAAGTAATTGAGCTGGTGTAATTCAGGTATTTTAAATTAGTATTGCATCTGGGAACTTCATTTGCATCAGCACAACATGATTGATCTCAATGATTGTGAAGGTTTGAGGTAATCTAACTTGCCTTAGGGTCTCTACATGTGGGACATGTAGGAATAATGAATTTTGAACTTACCAATTTATTTAACTTTTGTAAAAGATGAGTAGGAGAGCATTTTTTACCTTCTAAGCAAACGACCTGCACAGCGTCTTGCTTGAGCCTCTTGAGCAGGATCCCGTGCACAGAGTCAGGATCCCGAGCGCCGTCCCCGTACAGCACGAACGTGCCCCGGTCGCGGCAAGCGGCGATGCGGGCCTTCAACTCCTTGCACTGGACCGTCGACGCCAGTTCGATCTTCCCAGCTGCCAACCGCCGCAGCATAATACTCGGAATTGAGAAATTCACAGCAGAACGGATATGTGACACCGAATACTCGTTCGATCCTCGACAATCTATTAGTATCGTGTCTCTCTCATCCGACCGCAGCTTCGCCAGCAGCCATTCTTTCGACACTAAGTCGCACTCACACTCAGAATCCATGGGCATCTTGTTGATCACTGTTTTACTCCCTTCTGTTTACACGGGCCCTTTGCGACTTACAATAGCCTGTTGCACTATTACATGTAACACATTACTGAGTTTAAGCACGGCATCGTCTTCAGTGCCATTAAAATAACTACAAATTATGATAGTTTTCTAATAAAACAGGAAAACCATTTAAAATAAACACTACAATAATCTAACAACGACCACGACAAGCGATCTAAGCGCTAGCTACGCGCCTAGGCGGTGAAGCAAAACGCCGAACCAAACCGGATCGACAGACAAGACAACCGACAAAACAGCAATGAATGAACGATCGAACGAAACGAACGAATAATGTTTCGGAGGAGTGAGGTAAGTGGGGGCAGGGGGAAGGAAGGAAAGAAGGAAAAGAGAGGACCAGTGACGGACGTAAGTAGTGAGATAAAAGAAGATAAAAATTTGGTTATAGCGTCAAGAATCATATTAAAGACCTTTAATAGTAATTAATTTACCATTTACAAAGCTACATAGCACATTTATTGTATAAATATTTAATTTAATAATAATTTATTCAATTAACTTGTAGTTAACGCATAATCTGCGCTTTGATTATATACTTGACAAGATATACTTCAAAGAATCTGCGTTAATAATACCATTAGAAACATGTAATTTTACAGAAATTATCTGTTTATCACGGTTTCGGGTGGAAACCTCGGGCCAAATACCTGGTCCTAATTGGAAAAATAATGTGGCACTGCATGTTACCTCTTTATTTTAAACTAATATACCCAAATATAAGAGTACAGGCACATTCCTAGTGCGACTAAGACAGGTTATTTAATTTAAACAAATACGTTACATAGAACTTGTACTCAACACAAAATCAGTAGAAACTTGAAATTTGGTCTGCAAGGATCTACCTATATCTACCCTTTTTGTTGGGTTCCATACCCAAAAGGTAACTAATCTGTCTGCCAGCAAGCTGTATCTCATGATCCTCATTCCTCAATTAGTAGACAGTTGCAATTTTCACAGAATGTACATTACTGTTTCCGCTATAACAACAAAATATAATAATAACTTAAAGATTTACACTAGGTTATTATTTAAACTAGGTTGTCTTTTAGTACGGAACCTTCGGTGCGCGAGTCCAACTCACACTTGGCCGATTTTTACATGTATTATCATTGCCCGTACGGAGTAAAATTTATAAAATACATTTATTTCAATTAAAAACTAACCCTAAAACTAAAAACCTTAAAAAAATAAAATTAGTAAAATGATGTTAATTTTCATAAGTGGATGAATCTATAAGGTTTTTGGTATAAAACTTAGGTACTTGGTCCGCCGCTTGCCTCAGGCTGAGCATGGAAAAGGCGAAGCGATACGGATGGTTAAAAATCCAAACCAAAGACAATAAAATCTATAAAAGGCAATTACATACTGCAATCTGTATTAAAGTGTCTATATATCTATGACAAGCGCAAAGTCGCAAATTATAATGCAGTGTCAGAATTTTGATTCAGAAAGTGGAAATAGTGGGAAGAAAAGAAACTGAAAACTGCTCTTTTTTTGTTTGTTTGTATTTATTCTTTCCACTGTGCTTGGGATTGTATTTTGAAACTGCCGTTTGTTTTGTAAAATGGATGTGCTATACAGTAATTTAGAAAACTATGACGATGTCAATGCCTTGGTTGAGGTAGGTATGCTAGAATTTAGCGCCAAAATACTTTTCACTGTTGTTTACTAGAAAAGTCCCTGGAAGAATATTCTGTACTATATCAGGAGGGTAAATTTTGTTTTGACATCTGGATTCACAATTACATGGATGGAGCATAGATTAACAGTCGTGTGTTTTATTTTACATACGGTGACACTTCTTTATCTTTTGCAGTTACGAAAGGAGAATGAAAGTCTTAAAAAGCAGCTCGAGAACTATGCTATTAATATGGAAGTCTTACAAAAAGTGAGTATATTCCATGTATTTTTCTAAATACTAGCTTCTGCACTCGAAGTGTGCGATTATGGCAAAAAAAAATGTCTCCCACGGAGTCCCTTTCTGTTCTATTGTTGACTCCAGCTCAGGGTCTATCTGTGTACCAAGTTTCATTAAAATCAGTTAAGCCATGTTGATATAATTGAGTAACAAACATCCAAGCTATTGTGTAGATTCTGTTTACAAAATCACAAAAGTAAACTATCTTGACAGGACTAAAAGTCTTGCTAACCCTTTCTCATGTGCTGGATTAAATAAGGATGGTAATACTTTAGAGTCGGCCTGCCAAATTAGTTTATTATAATGATTTCATACAACACAACTAGCACCATTGCATGTTTAAATATTATAATACACTATCTAAATAATAAAATACAATACTTTGCCTCGATAGTTCATTCTCAATAGAAATAATGCAATAACAATTGAATGGATGTGGATTGAGGTTGTAGCACATATTACAGGATTTTGATAAAGTTACACTGGAGTTCAAGCGGCTTGAGACAAACTATTCATCTTTGCTGAAGACTGCCCGAGCAGAGATTGAGAGGAAGACTCAAACTATTGTTAATCTGAACATAGAGTGAGCATTGTCCATTTTATTTAGTCCCACCTGTTCACTGAACATTTGAATTGAACAAGTTTGCCATAGGCATGGTTTAAAGTGTATTTAAAATCTTTGTGTATCACAAGATACAAGCTTTTCCTACCAAGTCCGGGGTGTGATCTACCTCAGTCTAGACTTACACTTGGCTATTTTTTTTTGCAGTAAAATATTCTCGAATATAATTATTTTTATTATCCCCATCCTTAGCTTTATCAACCAAATTTTAATAATGTTGTACTGAATTTGAACTTTCAGAAAGGATATGCTGGTGCTGAAGGCCAGACAAAATGGAAATAGAAATGTGTTCAATTTGAACAGAAGACATAAACCATTTGACAATAACAGTAACAGTGATTCAGAAAGTTGTAAGGGTAACAAGAAACAAGAAAAAAGGTCAAAGGATAACTGCAGATCACACAATCGGGACTTTCCTAATAATAGGTAAAATATAATACTTTGGTCTACTCATATAATACTTGGGTTCTCTTATTCTATGTACATATCAAGTTGTATGTTCAAAATATTACTAGACAGCATTTTCTTCTCTTTTTGTATTTGTGGACAATGTGAATTTGAGTCAATCAATGAACTTTCCTTGAATTCAAAGAAAGTGTATTTTATGTTAATATTCAGGAAAGAAAAAAGTCAAACTACCCCTGAAGACACAATTGCCAGTTCACACACAGATAATACTTGTAAACAAATGAGCACAGTTTCTGAAGGTGTTGGGTACAGTGACAGAAACAGTGGTACTAAGGAGAACATAGAACAACATAAACAAGGTGTGAAGTACAGTCGAGCTTGCAGTATCAGGAATAGAAGACAGTCCATGCCAGCTGCAAGGTAATCTTGACCATTCAATTTGGCTTTGATTAATTGCATATCCACATATTAAATGTACAGTATGCAGTATGCATTTGCATATACAGAAGCTTCTAGACAAAAAAACAAAACAATTAACAAAAAATTTGCTCAAGGCGTCAATTATTGATTCGATTATTAATTACATAGTACATCAGATACATACAAAGTCATAAATCATGGCATGTAAGGTTTAAACTTTTTTATTGCACTATAGAGGATTGCAGGCAATTTAAAACATAAAAACTCTATAAGACTTAATATTCCAGGTTTGCAAATACACCAAAATTCAGTTCGGACGAGGAAGACCACCATAATGCCAAGCAAGGGGACACATATGAATTTAATGTAAGGAAAGCACCAGATAGACAAAACCTCAGAAATCATATTGATAGGCAAAGCAAAAAGTTGCCTGATATATCAAATGTTGAAGAAAGGCACTATGGTTACCATGATGTACCAAGAGATAATTACAAAAGTAGAAGTAGTAGAAATTATGACAATGACAAAAATCGCAGTCGGGACAAGTATGACCCATGGAAGTCAAGGAGGCGCCACAGCCCTGACAGGGCGCAATGGAAAGTGTCTCGAGATTATCATGACGATCATCTTCACAGGTCAGAGTACGGCAGACAAAGACACCTGGAAACCCCACCTGATAAACCATTAGAGGCAAATTGGTTGCACAGGAGCAGGGAACGTAACACACACAGAGAATTTGATAGTCATATGGTGTCCAATTGTTCTAAGAACAATGATTCCAATAAAAATATGTATTACCAGCTAGATAGTTATCAAGGCATTAGCCATAGAATGACCAGTGAGGTAGATGAAGAGCCAAGTAGCAAGAGACCTAGATTTAATTCTAATAGTGCACATCATGGCGAATACAACCAAAGGGCTCAGGAAACAAGACAGAACCAAAATGTTTGTGAATTATTGCAAGACGAGCAACTTGGTACTTGCCAGTCACCAGACTTCATGCATCATGATTTGCGCCCTGAAGATCATATTACCAAAGGTAACATATTATGCATTGTTTTGGAACCATTCTTGTTCCTGTCATGATATTTCCGGAGCTCCTTGTACATATATGATCTCATGACTATGTTAAATCAGATATGCCCTGACGGGAAAGTGAGCAATTCTTGTTGACAACACCTTTTAATTTTATTCACATACAAGATTTCAATAAGTGACTTCGCCCGCGTTTAAATATAATACCTCATAGCGTTGACATAAATACTATCCAATATTACTCACTCACAATATAGCATTCCCGTGAGATTTTTTGGTTCAGTACTTTTTGAGTTTATTCCTTGCAAACTAAAATACGAATATTTTCTCTATAATATATTGTGTACATTGAAAAAAGTTTAATTCAATGTACTTTTTACAGAAATAAGGGCCACTGCTGTGACAAAACTAGATGACCCGCGAGTTACTAGTAAGAATTACATCATAGCATCAGAAAATGGTCAAGCCTCATTATCAACTGTAGGTGGTAGAAATTTTGAATTAAAACCATTGGATAAGGCCCTATGGGATATTTCACCTGAATTCCATATTCCTGGACCATTACTCCATCCTCCATCTGCATTTCATCCTCCCTCTCAATCTAATGAGGAAAATATAATAAAGGAAGTTTGTATGGATGTTGACAACCCAGTTTCAAACTTGTCATTGGAATCAGGTGAAATCGATTCTCAATCGGAAATGGATATAAATGTTAAAGGAATGTATGATAATATTATTGAGAATGAGCCAATTGTTAGTTGTAAAGATTCAGCAGAAAATTATAAAGAAGAACATACATCTCATGCTGTATCTAAACGATTCAGGATACCAAAACTTAAGCAGTGTGATACAGAGGAACAACCTAAAAATGAAAGTACCATACAGAAAAAAGCCTTTGCACTAAAAAAATGCTATAAAGATGGTGAAAAGACATCTCTAAGCCAGGATTTGCCTAAGCATAAAGATAAAAAAATATCACAACCCGTTACAAGATCAGACAAGAGTCATAACAGTAATCCATTCAAAAGTGTAAATAGCAATAAAGCCAAAAATAATTTTGAAAATATTGGTAAAGATAATCAACCAAGTGCACTTTCTAGCCGAGAAATTGTTGCAGTAGATTTAGAATTAAGTGATGAGAACAGTGACAACACTTTGATGCCTCATGTAGCGCCGCAAGAACCTGTTAGTGACCATACTATATTTGAAACTAATGTTGTTGAAGATGTGAACGGTAAAAAACAAGTAGTAGAAAAAGTACAAGCTAAATCTGCAAAGTCCACAAAACAGAAGGATTCTGATAAAGTAGGAAAAAGTCTTCCTCATAAAAATACTCCAAATATTTTCAAAGGCAAAGAAGATACCTCATCGAAGAAGAAACAAAAAGATAAGAAGAAGTCCAGTAAAAGTAAGGATATAACTACCAAAGAGTCCACAGACACTTCACCAGTTTTAGGCAAAAAGAAATCAAAAGAGAAAGAAAAGCCAAAAGTAACTAAAAGTAAGATATGTGAACTTTTTGGGGATAGTAGTAGTTTGATAACACCTGAAGATTTAGGTGTCCATCTGCCTCCTGTTGAAGTTAAGTTGCAGGCAACAAACACCTGCGTTCCTTTCTTTGAGGACGCACAAGACGCCATTGACGTTGAACCTATCAATAAAGCTCAAGCCGTACACACTGATAAAGCACTCTGTAATAATATTACTTCAAAACCTAGTAAAATACTCAAACCTAGAATAGATAATAAAGATAATACCACAAACAAAGACAAGGGACCTATACTAATTGAGAAAGCTAACTATGAACCAACAATGTTACCAACAGCAGTATTAGCTAAAGAACCTGATGTAGTGAAGACTGTTATTATATCAACTGGTGTTCAGCCACAGTGTTCTGCAGACGTTATAAGAAAGCCAGTACAACCACCAGTTGAACCCAATGGACACGTTGAGAACATTAGAAGTAGTGCATTGGTTAAAAATCCTGATTTATTAATGAAAGCGCTGGCTACGTCTACGCCACATAAGCCATATCATGTCGAACCCGTAAGCGCTACCGTTCACGCCGTTCCTTCAAGCGACCTCTCAGACACTAACACGGTAGACTCACAAACTGACGCTGATGTGCCTGATGTCAGGATATTCGTTAGAAGGCGAAGGAAGGTCGCAAGGAACACTTGAACAACATATTAACAACGATGTCACTAAACTATACAATGAACTTGTTACCTACATTTTCATAATGTTTTACTTTATGATTTCCTCTAAAGGTATTAGATATTATGTTTACAAAAAATACTTGATATTATACATGGAAGGTACTATTTATTTACATAATGAAAAAGTCTGGATATATTGAATTGATTCAGGTTTTACTTTGCGGAAATTCATATTTATAGAATACAAAATATATTATAATTTGCTTTGTCCGCTTAATGACCGTATCACACTCATTAAGCGGACAAAGCAAATTATAATATATTTTGTATTCAATGAAAAAGTCTCTTGACTTTGTGTAACTTTAAGCTCATTCACAAATTAAACATGCAATCTAAACTTGAGTAGTTCAGTTCATTTTGGTAAGCCAAAATTAATACATATTTTTAGAAGATATTTAAGTTTGTTTTTATTACTAAGTTTCAAATGAAAATACAAGTTGTATTCCCATAACAGTCTTTATTTTTCTTATAAATAATACTTATGTTGAAATGATATTTATAAATTAGTTATCAATTGGAAAACTAAACTTAAATTAAAAAATATGTACATATATAACCGCAAACATAAAGAACCTTATATTCAAATGTCCCTAACAAGTCATTACTTAACCAACATGATCTATATTATGTACATCGTGTATCAGGCAGCCCAGTTAGTTATGCCATATGCAGATTCGAGCTTATACGAATATGGCTATTTGATAGCCCTAAGATAAGACAACACAAAGATTATTTCCAACAAGAAAAATTAAGTTAATTTGGCCACTTTACTAGCGCATCTAGAAAGAAAGAAGCAGAAGTGTTGGAAGTCAACATCTTGAAATTAGGATACCTGGTCGTTTTGTCTAGTGCAGAAAACAAAGCGAGATTGATGGCAGCAGAGCACTTCTGTTTTTATTTCCTTTGAGCTTCCTATCGTACTGACTACTTAGTGATTGTTTACAGAGCTAAACTTGTCCTCTACCTAGTTCCAGTTGAGTTTAATAACGTATGCCAACATTATGTGCGGCCCAGGAACATGTAACCCATAGACTGCGTAAGCAAAAATGGCTTCCTAATAATACAGAGTTGTTATTGCTGCCGCGCCTCGTTATCTTGTCTTGACTCAATTGTCACGCGCAAGGGAAAAAGCGTGTCTCATCTGCCCAGCACTGGACTCGATGACGGCCCGCTATCAGGGCTGCCAACTTTTTAACAAAAGAAAGGCTGTTAGTTAATGATAGAATACTTTTTTTGAGACTTAGAAGTTTAGACCACTACTTGTATAGGTATTAATTTTATATACAATCCACACGTCCATCACAGTGCATCATGATCATGTAAATATTAGCCAAACAATAACATATCTTTCTAATTGTATTTAAGATGGCAGCCCTGTTTTCCCTTCGCCTATCGCAAACAAATAAATTAACAATATGACCAACAAACTATACATTTTACTATAACATCAACTTAATTTGTAGGCAGAAGACTAGGTATATACTTTAATGTAAACGACTTAACAGTAAACTTATATTAGCCCTACATACAACGAATTATTAAATTAAATTGGAATTTACTTGTACCAACATTCAAGGAACAAATTCTATTCTTTACTGCATTCATATCACAAATTTACATGTCTTTAATATGAGCTCTGATGATGGCCATTGAAGTTTTCAGATATTACACTAGTCGATATTTGATAACATGCATATCATCACGCCTTTAAGACCCTAGTAGGGTTTCATTATCTTAAAACAATAGAGTTTTGAAATATGGATCGGAGCCTCCGGATTATTGAGTGACGGAGAGGAGAACTCTCCTCTATAATGGTTCAACTTAAGTTAATCCGATATTTTTAAGAAATATATCCTCTTAACGCTCCAACTCATTAATTGTATATGAGCACGCACCCAACCGTATGTTCGTGTCAATACATACATAACGTTTACGTTTGCATCACAAGTGAATACCACTGTTTGTCAGATGCTACGATTCCTACACACATCTTTCGTCTCGTTCACATTTTATACATCTCATTCATTTCTGTCGTTTATAAGCTTTGAACTCTTATGTACTAAAGCACCAATATTACCTCATCAGTGGTTATAGGTGCTACTGGTTTGGCTTATTTGGAAAAGACTATTGATCTAGTCATAACAATTTTTCTGTAGTCGCCCTCTACCTATGTGGCGTTTCAATTGTGCCACTATATTTTCTCCCCTCCAATGCTGAGCGATAACGCCGAAGGGACGTGAAAATAGTGTCGCTATAAAACTGTAGTTGGAGAGTCAACGTCTGTCTCAGGGTAGATAAAATTCTACTTAATGTCGACGTGACCCATAGAACTCAATCGCGTCACAATAATTTCTTTCCACCATTGTCGACGTGTATTGTCAATCGTGTCGCTATCCCTTGGAGCCAGCACTATATCACAGCCAATCTTAATGTGAAGGTCACGTGTCAATCGTGTCGCTATAAAGCCCCCCTGGAGTTGGAGAGCGTGCCGATGATGTTGTTGGCCATGGGGATGTCGTCCGGCGGCGCGGCGGGCGCGGATCTCTTCCCGAGCTTCTTGAGCTGCGCCGGCGCGGCGTCGGGCTCGGCGGCCGCCACGAGCTGGTAGCACACGGCGGCCGCGTGCCCCGACCGCACTGACGTCAGCGGCGCGCCGCTCGACCAGCAGTTGCTCGCCGGGTCGTACACCTCCACTATGTCCAGGAACGCCGTGCCGTCGTAACCACCTGTCGATACGCATTCACATATAAACTTCACTTCACTAGTACAATAAGGAAGTGCACATGTTACGGACCTAAAATGACTATAAAATATTGTATCAGAACATTTTAATTACCTCATAAAATAAAATGACCGTGTGGTATGAAGCGTTGCTTGTTATACTAACGACGCAGGTTCGAATCCCACCGGTCAGTACCAATGAATTTTTCTAAGTTAAGTGCAGTGATTAGTCATACTGCGAGCTTTACAATGAAGGACGGGAAGGAAGAAATTCAAGGACGCATGTAGTGCCTAAGAGACGGCGACCGACTCGGGAAGCGTGAAGGTATTGTGTTGTGTAAGATCACTACGTACAGTGATGATCGTGGTGGTGTAACCGAGCGCGTATACCGCGGTCGAGTGTTGTGTAAGAGTATGTAGAAGTGGCGGTGATGTTGTTACCGAGCGCGTATAGCTTGTTGTCGAGCACGGTGAGCGAGAGTGCGGAGCGCGCGAGCTGCACGGGCGCGGCGGGCTCCCACACGTCGCGCTCCGTGTCGTAGCGCTCCACCGAGCTGAGCTGCGCCGCGCCGTCGTACCCGCCCACCACGAAGATGTACTGGTTCCACGCCGCCACGCCTGCAACACACCCCCATACATTATTGTACATCACACATCCCCCTTATGGCTCATGGTCATGACACTCAATCAATTTATGAGCTACATCGAGTATTTTACAGCTCAGCGTATATGTCATTTTTTTACACAAAAAGAAGGAAAACTAAACTAAATAAAAATAGGACCGAGCCGTTCTATTTTTTTTTTCTGTTTGTTCCGATTAACATCTGAAACGGCTAACCCATTTTGATGGGATTTTCATTGATGATATAAGGATAAATTTAGGACTTTAATTTAGAAAAAATATTAGGGTTTTGCGCAATAAAAGTGTAGAGGGAGATTGATCGGATGCACCGACAAGAGTATAACTCTTAAATGATAAGCAGAATCTCACCGGCTCCGCTGCGGGCAACGAGCATGGGCGCCACCTCGGTCCAGCAGTTGTTCTCGGGATGGTAACACTCCACGGAGCTGATGCGGCGCGCGCCGTCGAACCCGCCCACGGCGTACATTAGCCTGTTCACCACGGCCACCCCCACGCCCAGCCGTGCGCTGCTCATCGACGCTACAGACGTCCACGTATCTTTTTCTGGGTCGTAACTGGAGACATGAAAAAATAATAGCATAATATGTTGTGTACCATCTAACACGACATCTTGATAATAAGCAACAATATATTATACCAGCTTCTGCCAGCGACTTCGCGTTGAGCTTAGAGTCCCACGGGAACCTATGTTTTCCAGAGATAAAAAGTATCATATGTGTTAATTCAGGTAAAAACTATACGTATTCAAATTTCCATAACAGCCTCAGAAACTTTTGTATTTATAGTATTAGTAGGAAGTAGGATCCTATAAACATTTTATCTGCCAGTACCATCCTCTCGGAAAATGGGTTGGTTATCATCTGACGGCTAACTCTACCACCGCGCGCGCTTATTGGTCAAATCAAATAGCGCGCGTTTCCCGGGCTTTCTGTAACACACTTCCGTCCCTTTTCAGAAGTCATTCCCACTGATTGCAGAAAAGCGAGAGAAAAGATTTTACACAACAAAAGTATGTATTGATGCACGGTGTTGCATGCAATCACCAAAATAGGTTTTTTTTTATAAAATCGTGTCATCAAAGCGTAATCTGCGCGTATAGCAGCTTGTCATTTCAAGAAATATTAAATAAACATACAAATAATTTCCTAGTCTGGAACTTTAAACTCTCATAAAATTAGATCATACATTTTATTACGTAAGATAGTAGATATATACATATTAAATAGCCGTTTATATTTTATGCAAAGCCGATACAAATTTACCATTAGACGTGTTAAAATTGTATGTAACGATGAGTTAGCAGTGACAGGTGGAATTTTATCGTGGTTATCATCATTTATATCAGTCAAATAATTATTTATCTAGAGTTTATTAGTGACAGGTAATGTTTTACGTAAAGTCGATTTGTTCGGCATTCGATCCAGGACGATAGATTTACTGATAAAACTTCCATGGTTTTATTTAAATGCACTATTTTGTCGACTTCAAGAGTTTTAATATATGAAATGTGTATTTGCACGGAGTAATTAAAACGTACAGAGCGCTAACTGGCTTATTGAAGATCCTTCTTCTATCCTTATCTATCGCATACGTGCAAGCGAGATGGAAACTTGGCATAGGTCTGAAGGTGCCTAGACCTTAGCTTTAGTAGCAAAGCACTCACCATTCGACACTACTGTGGTACTCGGAGCCGGCCGAGCCGCCGACCGCGTAAAGCAACCCGTCCATCACTGCTACTCCTACCTGCCGAGTTAACACGCTATATTCAAAACAACTAGTCATTATTACACAACAAAAATATTATCAGCTATTGAAATGTTACAGTCGCCCTCATCCCAGCTTTGCACAATATTATAGAATAGATTAACTAAGTAATTTAGGCGCAGTCATCGGTGCCAGCGCATTCTGAACGATCATTTCCAACATTATAATCGAAACCGATACGATCACCTGATTGACACCCCTGGTGTTGCGAGCATCAATATGTTTGGATAGCCGAAATAGTGATCTTTTTGTTGATGAGGAGTCGCTGTGTCAGCAGCATTACTACTAGACTAGCCCAACGTATCCTCGTGGAGCACTGGCAACCTTATCGCAGAAACACAACACTACATCACAGTAGTCGCGCTTCATCTCTTTTTTAGCTCATGGTGTGATTAATCACTAAACTTAAGTTTTGAAAGTCATTAGTACAGGCCGGGATTTGAACCTGGGCCCCACAGATGACATGCCGTTGCTTCAACCACGAGACCACCATGGCTTTTGCAAACTTTCTCTTATTATAATTTATTCGACACTGGCCAAAATAGTCCTTGAAGAGGATTGATTGCCATAGTTAAGAAGAAGATGAATAAAGTACATTACCCTGTGTCTAGGCGTGGACATGGGGCTGCACGGCCTCCAGTGCTCAGTGGCGGGGTTGTACACGTCCACCCAGTCGCTGTCGTACGACGAGCCCGGAGACGTGTTGCGACCGCCCACCGCGTAGAACAAACCCTATTGGGTCATTCATAATACTAATTAGCCAAATATTAATAGTCCAAAGCATTTTATTGTTATTAATAGTAATCATTTTACACATTTGGCATTATCACACAGCGCCATCTAGACCCGAACCAAACAAAGCTTGTACTACGGGAACCAGCAGCTGTTAGAAGTGTTTTTAAGCTATTGCATAGCTTTTATCGCGGGCCTTGAGCGTGGGGACCGAATCCAGAAATTCCGTAACGAAAAAAACCTAACACCCCCCACTCCGACCGGCACAGCGGTGATACTTTTTGGTTCCATCTATCGATAAATACCAGAAATTTTAATGACTTTTTGAAATATCACGCTTGTCTCTTTAGTTCAGCAACCCGCCTTTAGGTGGCATTGGTTGTATTGGAAAACTACCGTAATCAGCTGTTTGTGAGAAAGTATATAGGTATATAAAAAAATACTGCATTAATAAAATAAATAAATAATTATAATTGCATAAGTTAATAAAGTTAAGTGCCACACCTATTTTTTTTTTGTAAATACATACCATACACCCACGGTTAGCTAGCTAAGGTTAAATCAGGAATTTCTTTAAGTTATATTTCGAAATTTGGGAATTAATGTATACCGAGAGTAGCAGTTGAGGTCTACAGTCTAGGGCATCCCCCTCCCCCCTGCCTATGTGCTGGGGGACCCATGGGCCTTGGCTGAGAGTGACATAGGTTTGTATGGAGTGTAATGTTCACCTTGAGGAAGGCGGCCCCGAGCCCCGAGCGCGGCACGGTGAGGCGCGGCAACGAGCTCCAGCTGCCGTCGTCTAAATTGAACGCCTCGAACACGTCTATAGAGTGGCGGAAGTACCCGCCCGCCACGTAGATGATGCGCGGCGTGTTGGGCCGCCGCTCCTTCACCACCGGCTTCTTGTGCAGCGTCAGGTCCTACACACACGACATCAGCATCATTGCCCTCGACTTGTACCAAACTAGATATTATGTCATACGCACTACCCTTTAACCTCTTTGTAGGTTGAATTAAAAAAACTAATTTCTTTGCGGAGGCCCAGTTCCCTATAAGGAATCTACGAGCCATATTTCAAGTCCGCAGATTGAATACTTCTCGAGATTATGTGTTGTGTCAGTCAATGAGCAAATTGTATTTTGATCTTATATTTATACAACAAGCAATTACCATTTAACATATTTTTCAAATATATTTGCATTCCAATTTCTGCCATTCTACGTCATTGTACAGCGTCAATATGGTATCGGTTATTTACAAGAATAATACAAGATGTGACTTCAGCGAGCACTCACTTCTGAACAAAGATATTATATATTGTATAATGCTCGAATGTTTTTATTATTAGTATGTTTATCTTGACGGTTAATATAAGTAAGCTTTATCATCTGTGAGTTACATACTTACATTATCATCACGCTTGTATGTATGTGTTCACGCCAAGTCCCTCACGGGGAAGACAGAGATAGAGATAATAGTTAATTCATTCTTGACTTGCACATCTGTATTTTTTATAGCACTAAGGTGGCAAACAAGCATACGGCCCGCCTAATGAGACGCTACACCAGAGGCATCATTCACGTGTTGCCGACCCTAGACTCTAGTTTTGCTTCTTTAACATTAATCAATCTGTGATTTATACCTTGAATATCTTGGCGAGGTACTCGCGGCAAGCGGGCACCTTCTTGAGTACGGCGCATGTGGTCATCTGCTCCTTCAGGAAGCTGGGCGTGAGGTACTGGCAGCGCACTGCCTGTAAGATGTGTTCCATGCGCGGGTAGCGCCGCTCCTCCTCGTACTTCACCTGCGGAACCACTGCCGTTCTAACATTATCTTTGTGATACCACATCGTAGAGGGCGTAACTACTACGAGGCAATAACATCTTTTGTTCTTCTCACACACAAAGAGAAGGCTATATATGGCACTAATGTACAAGGCAAGGACACAGCTATACTATTTTTTGTTCCTTACCGCGTGTAGGGATTTTTCAAGTTTCGTAAATTACTTTATGTAACGTAATCTATCGTTTGATTCAGCTAAGCGGGAGAAGTCAGTTGCGTGTCTGCAAGAGCTCACGTTGATACTATCTTCATCACTTTCTAGGACACGCGGTACCTACGTCTATTAGATACTCAGTCTAAGTACCACACTCTGATCAGGAGTATTATAATACTGCCTTCTTTCTTACAGTTTTCAGGAGAGTCCTTGGTAGGGGCTTGTTTACGACTAAAAATGAGGGTGACTATACATTAAAAAACAACCTCCATTCTTTACAACACTTGATAAGAACTTCGGTGATAAACGCAAGTCATGCATTGAAAAAACTGTATCACCAAGAGTTCAACGTAACAAGATAAGATAGCGATTATATGTAAATTAAATGTCACCGCTTACGTACATAGTTATCTAGGTATATGGATGACATGTGCCGGGAATAGCCAGCTCGAACTTCGCAACTCACGGGACATTGTTTATATGAAATGCCAACTGTTGATTCAATCAAGCATCTAAGAAGGACAATGGTGTCAATTTTGTTGTACTAAATCACCAAACGATTCTGATGCACAAAATCCCTAATTTGGCATGACTAAAAGTCTTGCTACCGCTTTCTCATGTGCGCGGTTAAATAAGGATGGAAAAACTTTTTAGTCCTGTCAAATTAGGGATTTTGTACAACAGAATCGTCACCATTATGAAGATAAGGAGAAGTATTCTAAAATCGAAGCTACACGTCGCGGAATCGTAAAAATCTTAAAGAAGATCCTATCAGCTCCTGGTTCCCATAGTACAAGCTTTGCTGAATTCGGGGCCAGATGGCGCTGTGTGATAATCTCCAAGCATGATTATTATTATTATACACACGAAAATTCTCTTTCTGGGTCAATTCGGTGATAAAACACAATCTGATTTAAAAAAATGCCCAAGTGCGAGTTTCACATCGCACACTGAGGGTTCCGTACTAAAAACAAACTAGATTAAATGACAAACTTAACTTTGCCGATCGATACCCAGACACGGCTATTGCAGCAACCACAAATAATTAGTTTGTAAATCTGCTCTTTTTTTTAGAAAATATAGCTATAAACACTCTATGAGCATTTTAAGTGTATTACGGGACATACAGCCCCCTGACAGACAGACGAACGGACGGACAGCAAAGTCTTTATTAATAGGGTTCCGTTGGTTACCCTTCGGGTACGGAACCCTAACAAGCAACGAAACCACGCTTTACTTGGTGTAACTCAATACCTATTTGTTGAGGTATAACTGCGAATTATCACAGCCTCATTCCCTTTCAACTGTGTAAACTGAAGCTCACGAAGTAAGTGTGAGTAGGTAAATAAATAGTGCATCGAAACAGCTTCTTTAATGTTTACTTGTGGGCGATATGAGTTACGTTTTCGTTTTCATTATCTCGTCTTACGCTCGAGTCATCGTTCGTATGTTTTTGTTGAACAAATCGGTGGACATCATTGTATGAATGCTCGACCTCTGCTGAACAAAGGATTCCCCACGACAAGTTTTTAAAATGGCGCTTACAGTTGCCTTATCAAGGAGTTTTCCTATAACGTTGGGAACTATGGATCTAAACCACCTTCGATGAGAAGTGTATATTGACTCATTTTTAAGAGATTTAATTGTTGTAAAATTACGCCAAAAAAGATTACGTAGTAAGCGTACGTGGTAAAAAATAAGGACATACCCAACTTAGCACTGCGTTGTACACATCTCTTTCCTCTCTGACGTTAAGTTCGTCTTTCCTAATTAGGGATATCAGTTCCTGAGACGTCAACTGGAGGAATTCCTCCTCTTGACACACCTGGAACAAATAAGTATACATTACAAATTCACATCATTTACATAATACATTATATAATGTGAACAATTTACAATATAGCTCCGTTTAGTGAACAGTTTATAGCGAAATAAATAATTTTAACACTTAAATTACATCTGATCTATTATGATGGGCTTTATTTTTTTGTAGTGGCACTTTGTGTATTGTATTGGACGGCATGACCTAGACTTTTTAATGTGAAAGTGAATCGAAACCGAATTAAATTTTAAACTTGTTAAAAAGGAACATGTACAGAGCCGAAAAAGCAAATTAAAAACGATAGATGAATACCTATTGACTGACTGAGGCTACGCGTGTATGTATTGTGCAGCATTTTCTCTACAACCACCTACTGCCACCGAATCATGGTTGTAGTGGTAGATAGCCCTTAGTCTGCATTTGTGAGTAAGGGAGTTTGGTCTCATTGAGTAGAAGCGGGTGGGTGTGGGTGGCAAATATGTCTGTTGCAACCCGGGCACCGCCGGGTGTTGAAGCTAGTACTAAATAATATGTAAAGAATAAAGGTTAATGTGCAAACCTGTGTGAAGTGCCTCTCGATGAATTGGTTGGCTTTCTTCTTGAGCTCGACGCAGCCGTGTTGCTCGGCGAAGTTGGCGATACCTATCGCGTTGGAGGGGTCCAGCTGGCGCTCGAGGAACGCACAGCACGCCTCTATCACGTTCGTTATCTGTCCACATATTGCTAAAATATTATTTAATATTTTATTACTACTATAAAATTCTACAGTAATAGTTGCATAACACGTTAACAGTCCATCTACTTTACTATCGAAACTAATAAAACCCCCAAAAAAAAGACTATCATTCGAAAGGGGAACATGAATGATTGCAGTTACCTATTTGAGAATTCGCAAGCTACGGATAACATTAAAAGAAATGAAAGTGAAAAATACAGTCTAATTTACAAAAACAGTTTACAGTAACAAAAAAGTTTAAGCAACGACTGCACCAATGGAAAAGAACGCCAACAAGTCGTTCGAAAATCTTTGAACTG
This sequence comes from Falcaria lacertinaria, assembly GCA_951449985.1. Classification (NCBI taxonomy): domain Eukaryota; kingdom Metazoa; phylum Arthropoda; class Insecta; order Lepidoptera; family Drepanidae; genus Falcaria; species Falcaria lacertinaria. The sequence goes on along the minus strand of OX602113.1, from coordinate 3,522,979 downwards.
TCAACGTGTTAAACTAAAAAAGTGTATAAATACTTGGAACATGGTAGCGGCGGGCAGCAGTTGGCAGACGGTGACCTCAGTGATGCGGATCTTGCCCGTGTAGAGGAAGTACACGAGCCACGCCATCGCCGAGGGACACACGCCCTGCAGCCTCACGCGGGACATCTCGCTCTCCTTCAGCCCGCTTGTGAACATTGCCTAACACACATATCACAAGGTTACTTACTTAAAGGAGAATACACAATCTTCTCAATAGAAGATTGGCAACGCCAGTGTGGCTACTTATGATGTCGCAATTAGGAACGGAAATTCCTATTGTGCCGTCCGCATTCAAAGCGTATGATGGAATTAGGGTCGACAACGCGTGAGTGATACTCCTGCGGTGTAGTATGCGTCCATAGGCTATGGTAACCGCTTACCATTAAGCGGGCGGTATGCTTGTTTGCCACCTTAGTAGCATAAAAAAATATCCATCATATCACTGTAACAGAAAGTTTGTCCAGCTGTAGTACTAGTAGGTGACCCGGAATATTAGATGGTAACTATTAGGTACTGATGATATCATAATATCTACTAATTTGTATATTATGTTAAATTAAAAGTATTCTACTGGACTTAGCTACTCTGCTATGGCAGACTAATGGCCGAATATTGAAACGCCAGTCAAATCTGATTTCATTATTTTGAGTGGCCTCCGATTTTACATACAAAATTGTATTTTGACGACGCTTCAAACAGTTACATAGGCTTTCAAACTTCAAATGTCATTTCATTATTCGGTAGAACCGAAGTAAGACTGCTACGGTAATAACACTATAGGTAGACGATTGGTGTCTCTACATTATATCTATACCCCGGACAAACTATAATGTATTCCGTGATGTGACACATAAAGCGGGTACGGATTAAAAATGATTGATTTTTTTATAGAAATGGAACAAGGTACCAAAACTCTTTTTGATTAATAATTAACTACGGCGTCATAGAGTTTATTTACTTGTTGAACTATTACTCCTAATGTCTTTGTATCTACAATGAAATGCGAATAAAATAAAATTCACCAATTGCGACGTCAATGAGATTTTAACAGGTCAGCGGGCAGGGGGATATCCGTCCCTGCCGGTCTGAAAAGCGTTTTGTCAAAATTGAGATACTTTAGTTAGATAAGCAATCTATTTGATCTGCGAGTGCACTTCTGCCTCGTGAACCTATTGGCAGTTTCGATTATATTCATTTAGTGAACTAAACTTATGACGTTGAAATTGATAGTTGTCAAAAAAACAATCATCAATGAACTAGCTAAATTATAAAATAATTGTGTATTAACTTTGAAATATGGACTCCCCGCTGCGAGGACAATTTTGTGTACGTGGAACAGCTCGTTGCCGACTTCTAAAACGACGTCGGTGAGCATGTGGTGCGAGCGCATCGTGAACATCATCTGGAAGAGCAAACGACCCATATGAAAATACGATAATTAATTACTATTATATTTATGTACTTACTGCAATACCAAGGTTTTATCAAGAATTCATCCGCGTGGAATCGGGACTAAAATCCTGTTTTTTCAAACCCGTTTATATTCGGTATAGCCCTCGATTAAGAATACATGTCTCTGGGTAAAGCTGTCAAGTAATACAGGCTCGTATTAGATGACTGTTGGAGATTGCAAAATGCGATCATACAAACATACAGACAGACACAAATTAGAAAATCCCTTTTTTGTGTACGCAAACATTGCCAATAAATGTATGTAGGTATTTTGAAATCACAGAGGCATTTCCATTTTTTCTACCACGAATGTGGCACACAAGCATACGGTCCACCTTATGGTAAACCATGGTGGTATGGTATGGGTCACCGTAGCCTATATGTATTTGTAAAGATTAAAAGTTGCAGTATGTTAAAGAATCCAAGATTTTCACATTGTTTAACATGTGGGACAATGTGCGAAAACGAAAGTGGAACAGCCATAGACCAGTGTCACAGATATATTAAACGACTAACTTCAGCATGAAGAAGTGAAAAATACGATGGACGAACACGATGAGATTTTTTAAATTATGTTTTAATGATTTTTTTTTTTAATTGTCGAATCGTTTGTATTTAAATATATCCCACATTTTTTACCAATCAGACATTCCTATGCATTGGATAACTCTTAAGGTACTCGGGTTGCGTTGAGGTGATAGACTTTTTATGGAGAAACTACAATGTGAGATCAATGACCGCACGCATGATGGGATGACTGGCAAAATGTTGATGCACGTGACAGCATCATTAAATGTTGGTCCATATTTGCGATTAAAAATATTACTTAACCCGCGTTACTTGCCTCAGCGTTTTGGCAATTGGCTGTGCTGCTAGATTAATTGTATGTTGTCATATTTAATTCGTAGAAATTCCAACACGTATCAAAGAACTTAGAACGTTAGCTTTAAGCCTGTAGCGACCTCACGGTTGAGCATGATCACCTCGCTCGCCCGACAAGTCAATATGTACTTCAACAAGAAAAAAGCCTTCCGTCTGTGAGTGAGATGTGACCTACCACATCAGGAATAAGATGAAACAAATACATTTAAGATAGTATTAAGTGACATTGTTTAAATCCATTTAACAATGATCCCATACGGGACAGTTTTTTTTCTATACCACTAAGCATACGGCCCACCTGATGGTAAGCAGTCACCGTAGCGTATAGCCGCTAGCAATACCAGGGATATCAATATCGATCTGATGGGCCCAGGTTCAAATCCCGGCCTGTACCAATGAGTTTTCCAAAGCTTAAATACTGTGTGTGTAATCACACCATGATCTAAAAAAGAGAGGTAGGGCGAATTGGGATCTACTGGGTATTCCCATTAATATTGGAGCCGCCCGATTGGGGACTGTACCTCCACCTTACAGAAGACCGCACTGAAATAACACTACTTTGTTGTAGTGTTGTGTTTCTGCGGTAAGGTAGCCAGTGCTCCAAGAGGATACGCTGGGCTAGTAGTAATGCTGCTAGCACAGTGAGTCCTCATTAACAACAGAGTTGGCAACTAGTTAGTAATATCCCTGGTATTGCTAGCGGCTATAGGCTACGGTGACTGCTTATCATCAGGTGGGCCGTATGCTTGTGTGCCACCTTAGTCGTATTTTATCTTAGTAATATTACTAACATAGTTTTCTAAGTTGTCTTTCTTGTATTTACTAACACAATACGCGAGTACAATGCCTGAAATCAAACGTTTTATCATCAAGTTCAAATAATTACACATATGAATGACGTAAAAAATACACACAAATAAAAGATATAGCGGGAAGATAAATAATATGATATGATAATTGGCAATGTATACAAAAAAGTTGCCTACATTCTCCATTTGGCCGTCATTGTATAAATAATAGTTCCAAGTGGTTTCCAACGTCAATGATAACAATGTGCCTGTCATGCCGACTCGCGGAATTTGTTTACTGTACAACTAAATTTAAATCGTTTTTGGTGGATATCGTTGACATTTATACCGTAAAATTATACCTACATTAAATTGATGGAAATATACATATACTGACTTAAACCCTTGTCGTTTTGGTACATTAGCAATGATTTTTTAAATAGCTGCGACATGGAGCGGGGAAAAAGAAATTGAGCCAACCAGACGTCCACTCAACCATAAGGGCAATCCGAAGTAATATAATGTTCGGGTATCTTAGGAGTTATTTTATGATTTCACAATTCTAAAGAGCTGTGTCCGCTCTGCATTTGTGAATATTACTGTGTATTTGAAAATTACACATAGGTAATAGAATCAGCTTGAAAGTCGATTGGGCTTTGTCTTTAACTTATCTATCTAGGTTATCATAGTAGTTTTTAGCAATATACTATGATAACCTAGTATTCTTTATGCAAATGTGAATAGGTGTAAGTATAATTATTTATGTATCTAACTATTAACGTATATATGTATAATAAGATGTATTGAATAAATTATAATCCAGTTATTTTGGTCGTCGTTGCCTCGCATTCAAATGATGAGGGAAAGAAATATAATAATTGTTTTTAATAGTTCTCTGATGATCTGATCTTTTTATTAGTTGGATAGGGTTCAACAATGGACCGAATAATTTTCAGGCGAATATATCGCTAGAATTAACGCAAGGCGTCAAAAACAGTATTAACCTTCAACATGTGGCACGTAATCAAAACCCACTCTCGCGTTTCTGTATGTAATGTCTTATTCATTGGCAAGTTGAGGAATTTTCAAAACTGGGCGCAACTTTTTAACCCGGGAAAAGACGGGTTCGCTCCCACTGCTGGACTTAAAGCCCGTCTTTTTATTTTTTTGTCTAAAAATCATGAAGCGGGTAAAAGCTTGTTATTATAAGAGAAATAAAAACAACGTACAAACCTCCTCTTAAGTACGGTAATAATAACAAATTTACAATATTATCACCGTGACACAGCATAAACACAAAGTGACTTTGAGCGTACAGCCTTTCAAGGACGGGAAAATTACTACAAGGTAATTCAATAAGATTTAAATAATAATAATACGTATGTATCATGAAACATACCGAACACAATTTTATCCTAATTTGATTATCATTATCATGAAGGTATTCCTCAACCCGTACTCCTCAACCAGTATGGATGTGTTAAAATTCTGTTGTATTACTTTTTCGCCTGCAATTTTATGTATAATTGAACGATAAGATATCTGATCAACCGGATAGCCGCTATTTTGCAAGACCAGAATATATGGAGCAGAGGTATGGAGCGTATATTTAAAGAAATTTTAAAATTGAGAAGTCCGTTCTCTTGATAAGAAATCAGATTCTGCAATCACAAATGTATTCGGGCTGGCTGTTTATTATAAATAGGCAAAGACAATATATCGTACGAAGCATTTAAGTACCATTTATCCTTTTGTTTTTGTTTACGAGCTATTGTTTGAGGTTTTACTTGTAGGTACTTGAGATACATACATACTCCTCTGTAACTATAATAACATTTAATAAATGAAAATTATTTAAAATAAACTTTAATGCGAAAAGTTATGTAATTTTCGATAAAAAATACAAAAGATTACTCTATAAATTAACAAACCAAGAGATCACAACACAACTAATATATTTTTTGAACGAGTCCCATTATATAACTGATTGTTAATGATTAAAATTGTTTTCAAACTGTTTTTTTGTTTTTACTTTCTTTGAAGTTTTATATCGTTAACGATTTAACATTCTGGACGTTTTACTAGTAAGTCATTTTGCCACTGAAGACATTGTCGTATAGCTATAGACGTTCTAATATGTCGACATTTTGCAAACTACGTCATTTTCCCAGATAGACCTTCCGATACAGAGCCGGTATAGGTACGTACGTATAGCTAGCTAGTAATCATAATTGAGCAAAACTCACCCTCATAAAGTCGCTGATATAATTTCCCATGCAGAAGGTCATGTCGCCGATGTCGTTCGACCCCGGGCCGACCGCGCCCTCGAGCGTGGTGTCACAGCTGATGGGCGGCATGTCATCCAGCAGGTTGCCGCGGAACACGTCTTCGTCTGTCTCCATGCTGGCTGTGCGGAGAGATCAATATTTTTTAAGACGAAAATTGCCCACCTGATGCTAGAGGTTACCGTAGCTTATATGGACGCGGCGCTTATAAAAACAGTCGTATCTATCACTAGCGCGTTGCCGCTAGTCTCTACACACCCATCTTGAAGGACCTTATGCTGTATTCCATTGGAAAAACTACAGCAAGGAAATACATTTACGACTTTCTGGCTTCAAACGCCTATGCTATTCAGGGACAGTGTAGCTATTCATTCGTTTTTTTAAATCCTTTAAGTACTTCCAAAATTTTCTCAAGAAAACGAATGCATGCAAGATCTAAAACGGATGGAGGTTACGGTCTCTAACATATCAAGTCAGTGGCTAGACTATTTAAGAGTAGGTAGGTATAAACAATAATGAAACATCTCGTCATGAGTTGTTACAGACAGAGGGTTTTCAGATACCGGGATTCCCTGTTAAAAAGTGTTCCGCAAGTTAAGTAAGCTCAGGATTTATTTTCTTACCAATTGATTGTGATTCATTTGAATATCCATTGCTGAAACCATCTAATTTCATTTTAATTTCACAAAATTATTCCGATAAGTTGCACAAAAATTCACTACGCCTCCTCCACTGATAATAATAGTTTAGTATACATTTTGTTTATTTGTACCACTGTGTATAAATTGAAATTAATATCACTTTTTAAAGGGGCTAAAGGTTTGAAATGTCATATTCAATATTTTATTTTGTTAACACTATACTCTGGTCAGCAAGATTGTTGAATAATATTGCTTGATCTAAAAACAACACTGGCACACGAATTTATTATAAGGAGATGTTCGGAATAGGATAACAATATTTTGGGTGAAATACTGTGTTGTACGTTAAAGTGCGCACGCGCTTTTACTACTGATACGAGAGATGTACCCACGTAGGTACGCTCCCTGTCACGGCGCGGTGTGGCGGCGCGTTAGCTAGTGACTCAGCACATAAACCCATTATCACATACCAATCTTTGAATGTGACCCCTAATTTATGTCTGGTTCTATTAATTAAATACAAATATTATAGGAAATGCCCTATAGAAACTATAAAAAAATACTTTACTATATACATATATGGTAATATGGGCGACGTCACAAAATGGAGATTAATGATTTCAAAAGTAACTCCTATGTTACGCATATCAAATGAAAGGGTTTGATAAGTGAATAAAAGTTTGTATTAAAAAAGATTTTTTTAAATCATATGTTTCATTTAGTATTTGTACTTACAATTATCATCACCTTTAATGTTTTAAAGGCACAACAGTTTTAACTTAATTTAATACTAAGACCATAAAGTTCAAATTTGACTGAAAAATATTGATGTTAAAAAGATAAATAGGAGTGGGAGATTATAATAACAAAAAAGATTAAATTAATATACAAAAAATATAATAAGAAAAAATAATGATTGACTAATTAATGAGACTGGTTTGTAGATTTTCTATTTGAATTATAAATTGGTTGTTTAAGCAAACTTAAATATTTTCCTAAGTAAGAATTTTATTCTTATAATAATGATATGTTTAATTACATACCTAGCCTACATAATATTTTTTTATATCAAAGTTTTATTGGAATGTTGTTCTTGTTTTAATATGTTTGTTGTTTTAAAATTTGTTTTTAAATAGCATCTGGAATCTGGATCAAACAAATACATAGCCAAATAAATTTTGCAAACAAAAATGGTGTGTTATGGACAAATAATCATGAAGGTGGAAATAGAAAGGTTGCATTTGTATTGTCTTTGAATACTCAACTTTCTTACTTATACAAGAAAGTATACTTAGGTTAAGTTAAGATGTAATCTTAATATTTTTGTTAGATTAACAAATGAAGTTCCAATTATATTATTTATATTCTAATTATAAACAAAGAAAGGATATTTCACTACAAGCTTTATTAATAATTTAAAAAATGAATTGTTTCTCTTTATAATATAATTTATAGATGACTTTATCACAAAACATTTGTTAATGATAATGCTTGCACAAGGGCAGGTACACATACATTTGCACATCTATGTGTATTATGTCTAGTCAGTGTGTATTTTGATTCATTGTTAGTTACTTGAATGAGACTGCAGAATGTATTAATGTGTTCCAAGTAAACTGACAAAATTTGGTTAAACTACTTTGGTTTCAATTTGCTTTATTTGGCTTAGGATATGTACAATAAATTCCGTAAAAAAGATTTAAAAAAAATACAAAAATGATTTTTTAAAAATACAGCTCCTCCATTCTAGGAATTAGTTTCAGAATGTTTCATTTTCTTAGCTATGCATGACGAAAATAAGGGCACCACAGTTTTATTTCATCTATTAGACTACTATTTCTTGATTATGCAATAAATAAAGAAAAAAAAATTTCCTGACTAAACATTTTATTAAAAAGTTTAAATTTATTTTAAGCTTAGTAATGAATTAATGACAAATACATAAAGTTGTAACTCAGTGGTGTCAAATGTTACGTTATTGCGAAATGAACAAACTTAATAGTTTAGTTTTAATACGAACAACCAACTAACAAGAAATACAGTTTTTATCTTACCTGATTTTTATGTCACTTCAATAGGTATGTGGTTGTGTTTTACCGACACTGCCCTAGCCTTTCTCTTTTATCTTCTCGAAAGAAAATTTTAGGAAACATATACACCAATTCTATGCAACAACAGTGATAAAATTCATCGTTTTATGAATAACGTATATAATCAAAGGAATAACGAGAATATTGGCACAAAATGTAATACTTATTAAGATTGAATCGTTATAAGCGATTCACTGGAATTAATCTATTACAGATCATCATTCAGAAACGAATTAATTGATTCGACAAATAATTTATTTCATAATTTCCACAGTTCCACACTTTGAAAATGCAATGCATTTTTTATTCTGAATTTTGACGTTACTTTTCTTTTTGACTTTGATAGTAAAACTGACAGCAGTCAGTCATGTCAGTCTGACATATAGGGAAGGCTGAATTTGTCTCAATATAATAATAATATAATCGATTTGTGTACCGTAACATATTATTACAATATACGATTGCCTACCCGTATACAAAAACCTAGTTCTAGACGATATATTAAATATAATAGAACCTTGCACAGCTGTTTTTATTTAATTTAACCAAACCCTCTTCAAAAGAATGGGCGCTTGAGTAGTTAAAAATGGACATGATAAGGAAATAGTATATTAGTGGAAGTTATAAAGTACAATCAGTGACAGAAAAGATAACAGGAAAGGAAAATAAACACCAATGTACGTAGTATATTATCTACTCTAAGCCAACATCAATAAATAATTGTTTACCCTTTCGGGAATTGAACCCGTGAAACCTTCTGCCTAACAGTCAGGTGTACTTAACTAACCACTAGAGTAGAAGAGTCACTTGACCAACGGTATCCTCATATTAAATTTTCATTGAATACAGATTAGTGATTGTTTAGTTTAGTCGACTTAAGAAGTATAGTATTATTATAAGTAGTTTCCGTTTCTACAAAATTGGTATCCCAAATATTTTTCACGTCACTAGTACGATCATTAAAAAAAATCTCGACAATGGCAGACGCAAAGCAAGGTATGCATTTTTAAGTTTTTGCTTGATTTATATCAATTTCTTTATGTTTTAGTCTCAATAAAATTCATGTATCGGTTGAGTTACACCGAAATTTATTTACCAAAGGTTTTATGGGCCATATACGTATGATTTCTTCGCGATCCTCATGTTGCATCGTCAACGTACTTTTTTTTATTATTTTCACGTTTTCATAGCATAATTTGAAGACTTTTTATTCATATTGCGATGTGTTGATGGCACCTATCGATATTTATAGTATAATTTTAATTACAATCAAAAGGTTTCAGCATTAAGCTTATGCGAAATGAGCTCTTTGCTTCCTTAGTGTGTTACTACAAGTGAAGTAGGTATGCTGTGCTGTAATACTCTTTGTACATTTGTCTTTGTGTTTCTTTAATTGACTATTAGTTCATTATGTCCTGTAATTTTACGGAGTTATTCTAACATGTAGTATAATAGAATCTGCTTCTAACACTCAAACATTAAATCTGTATGTTTGGTGTGTTAGGTAAATCTCCGATAGAAGACTTCTACAATGGGTCACCCCAATCTCGTGTGGTCCTCGCTAAGCCCCGACTTGGTGGCTTTGGTTCCTCTGGCTTCGCCTCCAGTTCCAGTAAGGGATGCAACCCATTTGGTAAGACTTGAATGATTCAGATACAGCTGGCTTAATTAAGATGCTGGTATATGAATAGTATTCTTTTACAATCTACACCAATATTATAAAGAGGAAAAATTTGTAGTTTTGTAGTATGTAGATGTTGTTTGTAGTATATAGTTGTGTAGATGTAACAAATAAACTTAAAAACAACTGGACCAATTTCAAAAAATCTTCTGTGTCGGAAAGCTTAATTATCACTGAATAACATAGGCTATACATACATAATTATATTATATTGATATGTGGGCAAAGTCATGGGGAAAACTGCTTGTACTAATGTAATAAGAATGACCAATTCTCATGTACTGAAGCTATTAATAGTCATCTGTACTAATTGGGGTCATAATAAATGAGTACAAAATTACACTCCAGGCAAACAACAGTAACATGTGAAATGTTGAAAAAAATTTAATTCTTATAAAATCCTGTAGGGGGCAGAATTTTTGGGATTTAATTTTTATATGGAATTCTTTATTACTGTATTTGTAATACAGTCAGTACAGTTATATACTGCAATAAAGTGTTACTTACTAACCACAGATGATTTGTTTATCATAACATTGAATGTTAAAAATGTAATGATAAATTTGTACATTGCATTCAGTATTTGGTACTATATTCCTTACTGTATTACAATAATACACAAACATTTTCCAATATTTTATAAACATTCTTCAATGACCTCATATAAGGACTCCTTTTTTCGGCCAGATATTCGAAAATGTAAATCGCGATATGTCAAAATTCTCGTCGCCCCACAGTGCTGTTTATTTTTGAATACAAAAATAGTCGAAAACAATATGAAAATGTTGTCGCAATTTATTCATGCTCGTGCTACTGAATGTGAAGTATTATGTTTTTTCTCCAAAGTAATATTGATATTTGAATTACAGGCTCTGTATTGCGCCCTCCTCAGTTGAAAGCAAGTAGTAATCCATTCCTCAAAGTGAGCGAAACAACTGATGAATCAGAATCTAATAAAGATAAAGCAAAAGATGAGACAGCAAGTGAAGACAGGTTGAATGACAACAAAGAGGCTGAGATCCCCATGTTCGTGCCATTGGGATCTGCTAATGTGACTCCGCGATCTGCTAACCCAGTGCCTGCTCCACCCCAGGCTACTACCAGCACATCTTCAGCAGGATTTGTCTTTGGTCAGAATCTGAGCGAGAGGGTAGTGATGAAGGAGAATGTCAACAATGGTGAAGCTACTGAAGAAGCATCTGTTGACCACAGCTCTATGAATGGTAGTACAGAGCTACTCTTCACAAGTGCAGCGGCATCAGTTAAGGAAACCAATACAGTGAGTAGTTGACATTTTCTAATAAAACATGTGAAATAGTTATAATAGTTACCTATGTCTAATGGACCTCATCCTCTGGATAATGATGTAACTGGCAAGACATCTATGTCTGACTATCTGGTTGTAAACAATATGATATTGATTACATCTTGAGGCATACACATTATTCCCAAATCTAAGCCCTGTGGAGGCATTAAATAATTTTCAGGTAACAGCTAGTATTATATGTATTTGAAATTTTGAATGTGTGTAGTATACAAATTAGAGCATGGGATAAAACTTACGACCCTTTTTCTGTTGTTACGTATGTTTGAAATGTCATTCCCAAATTCAAGTATATCCCGAGTCCAGTGACAGTTTCTTAGATTACAATTCAGAATATGTCAGCCCGGTTATCTTACTATTTAAGGATGGCTTAATAGCTTAGTTCATTGCATACATGTGTCTGTCTAGGAGGATGCGACTATAAGTGAAGCAAGCAACAGTAGCGAGGGGCTGGCGGCCGCCGCGGCAGAGTACGAGCGCTCGCACGCGCGGCCCCCTCCGCCCACCACCAACTGCACCTTCACCGGCGAGGAGGGCGAGGTCAACGTACTGCAGGTACCGCTTAATACGAAAAATAATTCATCAGCCAATTCGCCAAGATGATAACAGAGGATTTTATTTTATTATTAATGTAGGAAATTATTATTATATTTTTTTTCGTGTTGTTTTCCTTCATCATACCATGTGTTGTACAAGTACAAAAGGTCAGATTAAGTTATGTTTAAAAAGGAAGTCAATCAAGGGACTACAGCTGATAAATTTATGATTTTGTAAAATGTTAAATTAGTATCTGTGAACGTAAGGATACTTATTCTGTTATTTTTGTTGTTCAGATATCGTGTCGCCTATTTGCGTGGGAAGCTGGCAGTTGGCGTGAGCGTGGGCGCGGTATGCTGAGGCTTAACGACGCGGCGGGGGCCTGCGGGGGGGAGAAGGGGGCCGCGGGAGCCAGTGGGGGCGAGAAGGGGGCCTCGGGGGGCCCAGCGGGGGCCGAGGCGGCCTCGGGCAGGCTGGTGGTTCGCGTGGCGGGCTCGCTGCGGGTGGCGCTCAACACCAAGCTGTGGCCCGACATGGTGGTGGAGCGCGCCGGTACCAAGTCGCTCAGGATCACCGCCACAGACGCACAACACCAGATTAAATTATTTCTAATTATGGTCTGTATATACATTAATAAGTTTGTCATTCTGTCGGCTCTTTCAGTTTAGTTAGTAGGTAACACTACTCTAGTACATACTTAAAAACTTGAAGCTGATTAATAATATTTTTGCTTAGTTCCCCTGCTAATTTGTATGCAGTCGAGACTTATGTTGATGGCAACAATCACCATTAACTTAATGGTTTTCTGTTTCGTTTCTTCTTTATTTTTATAGGTAGTGATATTGCTATCTCTATCGATATCATCTCTATCTCTATCATATCGCCCCTATTGATAAAATTCTTCGTTTTTAGTATCATTCATGACCGTAAAACAATTTGTGGGACGCCGTGACGTTAAAAAAATTGGCAGTAAGCTATTTGTTATATATTGACATCTTCAATAATGGTTTCTTCTATACATATTACAATTTTAGCACGTAGGTATCTTACCTATTCCCAAATATAATCGGTTTAATTTAATTAAATTTACATAAAATATTTATGCTGCCGTTGAAGTGACATATTTTTTTGAGGTAACAAGTTATTTCCAGGGCGCCCCCGGCGACATAGATCAGTTGAACCGCGCGCTGGCGGCCCGTATCGCAGTGAGCAAGCGCTCGGCCGCGGCCGACGCGTGCGCTCTCAACGCCACCTCGCAACAAGCCGCCGAGCGGCTAGAGGCGGCCGCGGACGACGACTACGGAGACAAGCACACACACACCGACCCCGCAACACACACAGACACCGCCCAAGACAACGCTACCATGGACGAACCAGAACCCAAAGCGCTCAAGAGGAAAGAACCGACTGAACTTGACACGTCCCCTAAGAGACAGTGCCCAGAAATATTAATAGAGTGATAACTGATCGAATGCATGGTTCCTGTATAGACTTGGTGGTGTTCCTGTGGATGAGGTTCATTTGTTCAACATCCCCTGAAAGCTCTGGGTTAAATTGTAAATGTAACAATATATCGTGTAGAAATATTTATGATTAAATTAATATAGCATAATGCAATATTGTTGATTGTTACTGATGGAGAGACCATTTCTCATTATTTTGGTGACTGCTCACGTTGAACTTATTTTGAGTACAAAATATTATGTGGCCGTAAATTTGTAACGTTTTAAAAGTTCAGAAATATCTGATTTCACATTCCAATTGTTGCAAGATAATGCAAGAGTTAAAACACGTTCGGCCAGAGCTGAGTACCAAATACAATACCGATGTGTTTTATTTTCTGATAGATATAACAATAAACATTTTCACAATAAAATATTATTTTGTCATTAAATTCTATATCCATCTTCATTCCAATCAGGATCATGCTACAAACGCGCTCCAATGTCCGAGCACTCAGAAAACCTCCGATAGATACCTATTTAAATTCTGAATCATTTTAATACCTTAAATGGCGATTGTCTCCAAGCATGGAGCTCATTACTCTTTCTCTTCACTACGATACCGGAAGGCCAGGCTGAGAATACTAATTTCTAATTTGTATTTATAGTAAAACTCGTTCAATATTCGTATCACGCATCAAACAAAGTTCAAAGACGACAACAAAAAGAAAAGTAGTGACTGAAAGCGCAAAAAATAATATAGATAAGATAATTCACTCATATTTAAAAAAACAAATACATATTTGAAAACAAGTCACTCAAATGAATCATGTTAAATGTTTAATGTGTCGTTTAGGGGTCGTGTCGCTACTGCTTATTAGTGAAATGACTTAATGAGGCACTATCACATTGTGGCACTATTAGAGGCGTGATTACTGATAGATAATTATCCCCTCGCGAAATTAACACCCCGGAGCCCCGGACTGTTTGTTGTGGAAACAAACCTGTGCACCACCTAATATACATGGTGCGTTGTCTTTGATATAAACTGTTTCACATTATTTACGAAAAACTTTACCTACTCGCATGTTAAGTATAGGTAGCGAGTAGATAATATACTCCTTAGAAGCAATAGGTTGTTTAGTAAACGACAAGTATATTTATCTCCTATGTCTGACCATCGAAACCTAGTACCTAATTCAGAGTAGATAATATACTACGTAGGTACTACATTATTTTCTTATTTTTAAATAATACGTGCCTCTAATATTTTTTTACGTTCTTTCAAACTCTAACTTTGACCACATCTAACACGACACACCAAAAAATACACAGCTTACAATTTGTATCTCTGTGAGAATAATTTCACAAATGAACGTTTATCAAAAACTAAACCGAATGTGAATCTATCCCATTACAGGTGGCAAATGCTTGCGCTTAGGACAATTTGTGCGACTGCGAAACATTGAATGGATTAACAACTATGGTCCAACAATATCTAAATATGTAGGTAATACATATTATACTGTTCTTTTTATTCAGAAATGGGATTGTAAACATTCTAAAATGTACAGGTATTACAACCTAATTGTCTACATCATTCAAATTCTTAAGAGAACATTTGCTAGCGTAACGCACACGATTGCAAGCTACATAATTATACCTAAATAATTAACATATTTATATACTAGCCGTTCCCGCGACTTCGTACGCGTGGATTGTTTTTTTTCATGCGTTTAATGTTTTTTGTGCGGAATCCTAATTAATTTTCAAAACTAAAAGTCACCGAGTGCCGCCTTATAGCATCAGTTATCTACCAGTGTGTTCTGTTTAAATTTGTCCAACCATATATTTTCATATTTTAGGTAACTTACTTACACCTAGTTACCTACTTAATATGCATTAAAATGCGTATCTAAAGATATTGATACTTACGAACTAATATAAATCATCCTGTATCAATTCACTGATAATTTATTAACCATTTCGTTTTATAACTACAGCGAGCATAAGAAAGGACTACATAGAAGGCATCTATACTGACAGCCAAACTGGCTGCATTTCATTGAGTACCTACACGTACAGTCAAAATGTCGGATCAACAGATGCACTTAACATTTCAATCACACAGACCACATTTCGATGCGCTGGCGAGAATTGCTTACTTTAAAATTGTCTTAAAACCTGTATCGCGAATGAAGCGATTGGTGCATTCTATGTATAGGGTTGCTATATGGGTTATAGTGGTTACTTACAATCTGCAGCACTTGATCAGAGTTGTTCAGGTGAGTCATCCAAGATCCATCATGATTAATGGAAAACTTTTGTTTCAGAGTCAAAACTCATCCTGATAATTTTATGTAATTAATAAGGGTTTGTTAGAATGAATCTACTGACTTCCTAGTATCGTATCTACTTATAAGGAAAATGTAGTTAAGTGTAAAATAAAAATGCAGAAGCGTAAACCGCAAAAATCACAACCACACATAAAAATCAGCCGACGGGATGAATATTTCAAAAAATTCAATGCAAACTTATCGTTTATCTATTGCATTTTAGTGTACGTAAACGTAATTATATACACACCACAGGTTCGGCACAGCACCAATGAAGTAGTGGACACATTATTTATTCTGCTGACCACTTTGAACGCTCTGGGTAAACAGATAGCATTTAACTTCAGGAGCGCACGCATCGATCATATCATACGGATCATTGACGGTAAGTAGGTAAAACATTTTGATTACTCGTGAATTCGAAAAAAATAGTAACTTGTATTTTCGAATTGTTGTGATATGGGCAGAAGGAACTTATTATGCGGTGGTGTCCTTGTTGTTGAAGCAACGGCCTACAACAGGATTGGCAACTCGTTAGTGATACACCGGTATTGCTAGCGGCTATACCTAGGCTACGGTGACTGCTTACCATCCGCTGGGCCGTATTCTTGTGTGACACCCTAGTGGTATAAGAAAAGAACTACAGAATATATTCTAAAAAGCTACACGCGACAGATTTTATTTTGATACGAATGGGTTCCGAAATCGAAGTCTCAGTAGGTATTTGTAAGTCTGAAAAAAGCGCTGCCAAATGGCATTGCATTTCTTAAACGTAATAAATAATAATTTTCGTAGGAACTTGCCTACATCAATAATATTCGTCGTAACTCAGATGTAATATTGACCAATTCGTTGTATCTAAAGGGCCAATATTCGCGGCCCGCAACTCTCACCACGAGGAGCTAATGAGGCAGAATGTGGTGGAGATGTCTCGGCTCCTGACTGCCGTCCATGTGGCCGTGCTCTCGTGCGGCTGCCTATGGGCCGTGTTCCCGATCGTCAACAGAGTTTTGGGCGAACACGTCGCCTTCACCGGATATATCCCATTCGACACCACCGAATCGCCAGCGTAAGTACAGGATACCCTTCTTCAAGAAGTGTAGACATGTTTGCAGTGTCGGCACCTAAACGTTTAATACGTATGCATAATATAAAATTATTAAATGAATATTAATATAGTAGTAGGTGTCTGTTATTAGCTGAATAAGTATTACCGCAGTGCCAGATATTAGGTATGCCATCAAGCAACGTGTATGCATTTGTTCCGGTTTATAGGTCACTTTAACTACTAAAATTACTAGGCACAGAAACATTGTAAAATAAGATCTCGAGGTGACTAACGAGCGCAGTGCAGTGCCATGCGGGCCTTGAGGCTAAAGCTCCTGCGTGGAACTGCATCTGTTGCATGAACCACACTTCCTGCCATCGCTGAACGACTTGCTTGTCTCTAAAACTTTGAGAAATGTAAACACACGTAAAATAAAGTTGTTCATTAAGTCTTATGTTTCAGCTTTATTCTGACGTTAGCGTACATGTCGGTTGTAATCACTATCCAAGGTTACGGGAATGGGACTATGGATTGCACGGTCGTGGCGTTCTTCTGTCAAGCCAAAACTCAGATAAAGATGCTGCGATATAATCTCGAGCGCTTGGTAGAGCCCGAGGAGGGCGTAAAAATAGACGAGAAGTTAGTTAACCGTAGGGAAAATACGTGGAGCTTTTACAAAGATATTGGGAGTGATAAATTTACGCTGCAAAAGAGATTAGTTCGTTGCGTAGAACATCATCGGAAGATCGTTTGGTATGTGTAGAATGCCTCTCTAAACATCAGTTATTGGTGTAATCTCGGATATCACTTCAGCAGATTAATTTCCAAATGCAAAAGCCAATGAATGATGGATCGATCTTCGGTACCTGCTTACATGTTTCTTTACAGGTTTAGCAAAGAGGTAGAGTCGATATTCAGTGAAGCTATGATGGTGCAATTGTTTGTGATGGCCTGGGTAATATGTATGACTGTTTATAAAATAGTTAGTGTAAGTATTCAAACGATTAATTACTGAAGGTACTATATTTTTTATAACCAACTGACTATAATATATTTTCAGTTGAATATTTTATCAGCGGAATTCGTGTCTATGGTAGCGTATCTAGGCTGCATGTTGTCTCAACTGTTCATTTATTGCTATTATGGAACTCAGCTCCAGTCTGAGGTATGTTCAATATTTTTTTACGAATTATTGCTGATGCTCCCGGAATATTTTCAGTTAAAATTACTTCCCGAATTGAGCGGTACAACATCTCAACTCAGATTTCGAAATCTCATCGAAACTATATTTTTGATCTGTCTAGAGCGAGTTTATAAATCAGTCGATGTACTTCGCGAACTGGCTGCACCTGACTCCTCGGTACCGCCGCCAGCTGCTGGTGATGATGCAGTACTGCTCCCGGCCTATCGCACCCTGCATCGCATATATAATACCCATGTCATTGGTGACATACATCTCGGTAAGCAACTTCACAAGTTCTAAAATGAGCTGCACAGAACTAAGATACGTATTTTCTAAAGTTTTATTGTAACGTATGGTATATCAGGCGATTTTCGCGCAAATTTTAGGGTTTAGGGTTGTACGTAGGTAGTATATTTTCTACTCTGAACCTTCGGGATATTACCGTCCGAATCCATTTGTAGCGACCTCACGGCTACATAAACCAACGTTAGAAATCGACTAACTAGCAGGACAACATTCAAAGAATGACGTCACAATCCTGCCACGCGCTAGCGAAGTTTTCTACGCAATTCAACATATATACAAGTTTCCGACTAGAACAGTCGGAGCCGCGGTTCCCCAGGCAAAACACCCGCCTGGCTGGAAGATCTTCCCTTTGCGGGGGCTGAGCATGATCGCGTCGCTCGCCCCACACTGGTGACCCCGTTGCGTCAGTATTGGCGTGAACATCAGCAACCTTCTCCACCCCCATCAAATTCTTCAGCAGCAGTCACACAGCAAGCCAGCATCGAGTATCAACAGGTCCAACTCAGCCGACTCACCGCGCTACTGGTCCTGGCACTCACCTCTCCACCGACTACATACGTCCGCCTCACACAGCCCACTTCTGGAGTCCATTCGGCATTGCTCACCGTCTTATCTCCACGTCGTACGCTTGCATTGAGATACTGGACTCAGTCGGCATCTAACGCTCAGTCTCGACTCACCGCAGACTTCGAAGCACACTGGCACTTGCAAGCATTCAAGCACTGACTGTAATCAAGCTCTGGATCGACCTCCGGTCTCGGGGGGGAGTGATGTAGCGACCTCACGGCTACATAAACCAACGTTAGAAATCGACTAACTAGCAGGACAACATTCAAAGAATGACGTCACAATCCTGCCACGCGCTAGCGAAGTTTTCTACGCAATTCAACATATATACAAGTTTCCGACTAGAACAGTCGGAGCCGCGGTTCCCCAGGCAAAACACCCGCCTGGCTGGAAGATCTTCCCTTTGTGGTGGCTGAGCATGATCACCTCGCTCGCCCCACACATTCATCATATGAAAATGTATGATTATAGACAAAAAATATTCACATTATTAGTACATTGTGGAACGTTTCTACAAATCTATATTTAATAGTATTCTTTCAATTCCGGTAACAAAGATTATTATCGATGTATAACATTCTTTTTGGTGTTCGGCAAACGTAGGAACGTTCAAACATATAAAATAGCCTTACTATTTTAATGGGACCGACCGACCAATCAATTCATTGGTCACTGACAGATTTCGTAAGCATGCATTTTCTTTGGTTTCAGGTTTTAAAGTCATCGTACACGCTGCTGACTTTCTTAAATAGAAAGCAATAAACACTAACCTAATAAAACCTACTTTGCTTAGAACTCACCAAAATACTTTATTTGGTTGTTTATATTTGTTGTGCGGAGTCCTAAATATTTTACCAATATATATTAATCTTTAGTTACGCTTTATAGCATCAGCTACCTGCTAGTGAAAATCCTGTTCAAATCGGTCTAGCCTTTCGGTTATTGTTAACAATTTCATAAGTTTATTTATTTGTTGCCCGGAACCCTAACTCTCACTCTATATTAGAGTATCTAATATCTAATATAGATTGCCCTCCAAAAAAATAACAAAATATCTTTAATGTACAGAATTGAACCTGTTACAGTCTTAATATAAGTATAGATTGTTTTGTAGTACTTTATTTTGTTTTAACCCTGTCTCAAACAGTATCCATATACAGAAATACAAAGGCTGGCTATGATAGTATCATACAACGAACAACGGTTAATTATTGTTTACTCTATGAGCTTTATAGAGTAAACAATTATCGAGCGCACATCGTTTGTGCAGCGAATTGTCAGAGGTCGCTCGTAAAATTGACCACTGTTTAGAATCATTATGCGTATACAGTGGCGTTTAACGGCGTGCGATGACGGCTATGCCTACCTACCAACTGCAGGCATTTATAGGTATGGCGAGTTTAATGGGTTCGCATTGTTCCCCAGTAACCAAGACTGCGCACCATGAGCAGTGCGGTGTTGCACATCGTGTGCTCTAGCTATTTCATGATTAGTTCTCGTTACATTATACAAATTGCGTAAACTAAGATTACAAAGCTACCAAAGTAGTCTTAAATAATCCAGATGGTTTTAATCATTTCGACAATTATCTTTCGCCAAAATCTTTAAAAAATAAACATTGGGATGGCTATAAATAAATTTAATCTCATACAATTTATTCTGCTGCAGTGTTTTCGTTCGCATGTAAAATAATTATTTTAAGCCCTGTATTTTGAGTGAACCGCTCAAAGTTTGGTGGGAAAGGTGCGGGCAGCGGCATCTGAGTCACGCGGACTCCGCAGACAATCGCGGAGCCCGAGGCCCGCCTCTTCAGTCCTCCGGACGACGTAAGTGCCGAAAGTCGTGTAAAAAGTTGTATCCGGCCACGAATAGCGCGCGTGGAATTCCGTTTATAAATACGCGAGTGGTGGTGCGATTCGGTGAAGCCGGTGTGATCGAGCGCGCGTGGCCGGCGCGGCGGGCGCGACTGCGTACAGCGGCGCGGCATGCGCGGCCGCTCATGATCTTCACGGGCGGGGGCGCGCGCCGTCGCTCCTCGCCCGCGCCGCGCCCGCGCCCGCCTGCACCCAGGCTACACACGCATGTGAGTCGCACTCGTGGCTCACCCGAGTTTCCAATGATGCACAATATTGTAAAAATTAAAGAACATAACCATGTCTGCTGGAATCTTTGCATTAAATAGATTACGCATGTTTTGTGAAGTTCCATAGCTGCAGCTCAGAGTAGAGTAGATAATTTACTGGCTGCAGTAACTTAATATATAAGGTAGTAAGAGCGATTGGAACTCGCATCTGATACCTATGATGCGATCCCGGGCTACCGACCGGGCTTAGTTACCTAGACGTTTCAGGTACATTCTAATTAGATGAACAAAGCTTTTCAGCTCAATAAAGCATAGACTTACAAACATGTAAATTTGAACACCAGGATAGATTAAACAATTGTAAATACATAAATCACTGTAAATGTTGGCCACACTCAAGCCACACACACTACGCACCACACGCCTTCCACGCGCGATCTCAGAGCATATTTAACCACTACGTTTTCGCGCGATGACACGCGCCAGACAAATATGATAACATCAACTATAACGACCCATTAAAATAAAGTTTAACTTTACGCTCTCCTAATTACGTTTTCATTCCGCGCTGTAATTCTGTCGTCTATAATAATTTTGCGGTGTTTTATTTATTAACACATGCGATTGACGTTGCTACACGGTGTGCCTAACTCATTGTTACGGTGCGCCGATGTTGATCTATTTTAATCTAAAACGTATTATCATATGCCGCGATGGCATCAAGTTTATCTAAAACCAAATGTTATCGACGACGTATCGCGTGTCCCAGGGGCTATTGACCAAAACTTATTCCAGAGACACTGTAAGACAAACAATAAGGCAAAACAAACTAACACCTTGCGCGTCTCGGACGGTTAATTGAGAGCGCCCTAAATAACTGACTTGTTTTATGCGAGAACATGTGGTGCGAAGGATAGCAGTCGCTGCATACAAAGAAATATTTGAATCCTGAATAATTGGATAAGATACACACACACTAATGAATGACAACTGACGCATTCTTACTACCTACCTATCCTATCCCTGTTTCCTTGGTTAGCTCCATATTCCATCTATTTATACCCGTGCATCGGCGTGGTACCAACCTTAGTGCTCCTCTGAACCTTGACTCTGCAACGAACTTTAACCAGTCTTAGGTCTGTTTGTATTACCTTCTTGTATTTCATCTGCCGGATGTAGGTTGTTGGTGCACTAATCGAGGTGTAAACAATTTTGTGCAGAACACAGATTTCGTGATTTCTGTCTGTTAATAACCGCAATCTGTAGGAAATAGACAAAATGCTGTGGGCACTGATTGTGCCTACAGATTCTGGATCTCGTTACAACGCCGCCCCGTTCGTTGGATGTATATACATGAAACCGAAAGCATATGTAAATTAATTATAACATTTATATTGATGTTAAAAATTTACGCGTGAAATTAGGCAAACTCATTTCATTTGTTTGGTTTTAATTTACATTCGGTACCCGTAGCAATGTATGGACGTCGACAAATTTACATATCTTCTTCAAGTGTGTACTTATAATATTTTGTTTTTCCTGACTGCTACAGTAATGGAGATGTATTGAACGGCATCATATCGATAGATATGTACACAAGTTATAGCAGTATGCAGCACACACGAACATCTATGGAGCTGAAATAACTATAACTGTATTCTATTTCCAGTTTAATATTCAATATCTCAAACATAAGCACGCAGCATTTTTATTACGATCGATATATACGTTTCTTGGTTGAGCATTAAAAAAAGCTACATATAAATCTCTTTGCTACAGAGTACAGATACATACATACATATTAAACTGCAAAGCCGTGACGCCGTGACCTATAAACGGGGATTTGAAAGAAACTGACGATTTGCAGTGATTGATTGGAATGTAAGGCAGGCAAAGCAAAAACATTGTAAACAAAGCACGGATTATATATTTTAAAAAGTATGAAGTCAAGGCCTCGCTCACCATATCTACCAACTATGGCTTTATTGCGTACTTAGACTGCTAGGTACTACAATTTCAAATATACCTATATGCAATCTCACTACCTGTGATGAGTTTGGACGATGCATTAGGTATGCACGCGTTTTCAACCTTATGTTGAGTGGATGTGCTATGCTGCAAATGGCTGCAATGCAAATAGTCTATGGGACGCTCGTAGGTAGGTACTGCCACCTTCCGATAACTAACCCTGGAAAACTTTCTCTGAAACCTTGGAAGATATTAAGCTAGAACAATCCTTGACATTGTAGAACCTCTAAATAGTACATACCCTTTATATATCTGTAGCAGTCCAGTAGATCTAACAGCGTCACAGATTTCAAGGTGAGTTGAGACAATAACATTGAAATCATGGTTATTACGGCAATCATTATCTCTTTTACGTTCCTTACATTGCTCGTTCATTCACACCGTAACGCTTACTGATGTGCATGAAACACGTCCGAGCGAGATGTGACCGTCTGGGCGTCCGTCGCACATCAACAACATGACAAACGGATCTCTCAATTTTGGCCATTTGACATTAGCACAACATTTCAAAGCTGTAATCATCCGGATCTATGCCAGGGAATGCGTTAGCCTTGGTGCGTCTTTTTCCTTACAAATACCGTGTGTAGTTGCGTCCCTTCGGCTGATAGGTCGCGACACGAGTGGCCAGACTCGATGTGTGCTGGCGATGGCATTAGTACCTCACTTGGTCCTGTGACGTGGTTCTTGGCGATGCATCGAGACCCACCTGCACCGCTAGATGTCGTCGTGGTTTCGGCGGGTATGTCAAATTTCTTGTTTTGCGTTGAGCGCGAAATCTTGGCTTCAAATGAGATTGTCAGTTTTCATAAAACGCTACTTATATTGGCATTGTGACAAGCGGAGCGGGAATGACTAGCTTCGGCGTTATCAGTGCATCAATACAAAACGTGCCTCATTAAACTACTAGATATCATCCATAACATCAGACAATGGATATTGATCATGAATGTATTTATTGTTTAGAAGGTAAACAAGAGTCCCAAACTTGAATGGTGCATTTTAATCAAGGCCTTTAGGGATTACAAATGCTATGTATGCTATGCATGTCAAAGTGATTAGGAGCACTTTGACATGCATAGCATACATAGTAAATACAAAATTGTCAAACGTCTTCTCCTCTCGTTAACTAGTAGGTAGTTTGAGATTCTCAAAAACTTTTTTATTAGTCGTAAATTTTTGAATAAAACTAAAGACTAATAAAAACTTTTTTCTTTTTCATATACAATTTAATGTTCTGATAGCCATATAACAAGAGTGAGGTAGTTTTTCGCTTAAAATTTTAGTTATGACGATCAATTACACTACACCTACTGCATCCGATGTCGGATGTCGTAAATTATTTTCAAAGTGACTTGCGTACACACAAAAGTATAAAGCTATACGTATTTTTAAATGATATTAAAAAGGGTTTAATGGATATACTTAATACTATAGATTGCCTAGTAAATAACATATTCTGTGGCGGGTTTGATATTGAATTGCCTACATTATGTGGATCACCCTCAAGCGCATCATCCGACGTGCAGAAAGCTGACACGTTGTTCAGACTAACAAAAAAAAACGGTGGTAATGGTGCACGTGGTGATCTTTATGACTTATGGTCGTCGCTTTTCTGTGTCCAATGTGGTTGTGGGTTGTTGGCAGTCGCTCAAAGCATCGCAATTAGCGCTAACTGACACAATTGCTAGAGCGGCGAATTGGAAAGATCAGAGAAGTTACAAATTAATTTAAAAAAATTACATACCTACCAAATATTTTGCGAAAATTAAGGCGATTAACAAAACTATCAGGCTGTTGGCATTGAATGGAAATGACGGTTGGTACAAATGAGCTCGGTTGCATGTGTTTTGCGTCTGTTTTCTTTATGAATCACACGGGAACTATTTCTCAGCAGCGTGTATGTTATCAAAATTGGTACTTTATGACACTTGGCCACAAGAACTAGTAACAAACGCATAATAACGTAGGACGTAGCAATAAGTTTGCGAACAAAATCAATTCTCATTGTAGAATAGAAGTAGATATTCAGTATATTCTAAAATCAAAGAAAATATTTTTTAATTATTTACAATAAAGCCGGTGGGTCTAGAATCATAAAATAAAAACACAGGTTCTTTATAAGCGCATAGATAAACAATATGAAAACTCATCCCAAGAGGACAAACCACCGGGGATTAGAAGTATGGATACTATCGAGTACCTACCATATACAATTAATGAATTATACTAATATTCAAGGTAATAGTTTTGTCAATGCTTTCAGACTAAATGTGTACGTTGTGGTGTTTCAGTGGTTCCCCGGCGGGGGTTGCGGGGAGAGCGGCGAGGGGGTGGTGCGCCGCTCCCGGGGCCATCGCATCACGCAGAGGCGCGGGGCCATCAAGCACAGCAAGTAAGATCCTTTAATATACTACGTAATCTGAGACTAATTTACTTTCACCATATCCCACAGACCAGTAAGCTAAATGCGTCCCTCAGCCGCACTCATCAAGCTTATGCATTTAGACTAAATAAGAGCCGCCACGCTGCCATTACGTACGTCACTGTTAAAGTATATACCTCTAAAAAGCATGCAGTTTATTGGTACTTGTCTGTATTACGTCCACAGCTACTATGTGCAAACTTTTCCAAGAAAGATTGACGCGTCGTATAAGGGGGCGTCCATAAATTACGTGAGGTGTTTAAGGGGGGGAGGGGGTCGAGTCAAATCTCATCTAATCTTACGTTGGAGAGAGGGGGGGTCTCGGCAAATATCACGCAATTTTTTTTCTGATTCAAGCAAAAAAAAAATTATACTATTTTGGTCCATTTAATCCAGATTGTACATGCATAAGATTTAATCTTAATCGTAATCGTAATACGATAAAGATCATTCACTAATTCGTTCAATAGAAAATAATTTCATTCATACTTCGGACATACATGGACATGTTGGTTCCAATAGTCTCTCTTGAGACCGTGCATGATTCTCCATGGACTGAATTAGAGTAGATACTCTTTTTTAATCTAAGTAGTTACGATTTAAGTATTCTATTGTTAAATTTTTATTACACTTATAATTAAACTCTCAGCAACATTGATTACTAGTCATAACTAGTCGTAAATAAAAGCACGAAGCAAATTTGTTTTTTTTTTTACAATAACAATCCAACACGTTTACGTAAGAAACTCACATTTTGAAAAATCTCACGTGAGATTGGGAGATGGGGGAGGGGGTTGAATAAAATCTCACGACATCTCACCAGGGGGGGAGGGAGGGGCAGAAAATTCAAAAAAACACCTCACGTAATTTATGGACGCCCCCTAACCAGTATAGCTAAGCTATTTAATTGAATATAAAATATATATGCTTAATGGTATTGTAGATTTCAGTTACAGGTTGTGTGTATAACGTAAACATGTATATTTGTTGGATGAATACGCTCATAAAACACATATCCGATTAAAAAACGATGCATTACAACGCATGACAATCACAGCTAGTTTCAAATAAAAATCAAGGGTGACGTGAAGCTTATAGAATAAATGCTCTTTTCTACGTCTTTCTTCACAAACTTTGCAAACGTAAAAAGTACGGATTTTCCCAGTCCCGTCTCTTCATATGTGTGTCAGATTCTGCCTTCATGATTCTTGGCTAGAGCATCAGACAGCTATTCATCTTGAGACCACCTACATATTTTGCGCTATGTTTTGTACATACAACATAATCTGTGCCAATAAAAACACACTGGAGAACAATCAAAATATTCAAACTTGTTTTTAACGTTATATTTTATCTGTTCGCCGCTTAGTAATATCAATAAAAGCACATTCCCAGCTTCCACGCAGTCATTGTTATTCTAAGAGATGGAGGACGTTATAACATGAAAATTTATATTAACATGAAAATAGTCTTAAAATGTCTGTATCTGTACGTCTTAAGTACATTATATAGATTCCAAGGTCAAAACAAAATAACACAGCTGTATTTTGTTAAAACACAAATTCTCTATCAAAAATTGTAACCAATAAATCGTCTGATCAAGGTTACCCAGGATAGATATCTATCTATCCTCAGTCAATGCGGATAAAAAGCGTAGCTCTATCTACCTACATAGAAATTGTATTTTTTTTATCTCATATTTTTATTAGTTTGAAATGGAAAAAACAAGTTCTCCGCCAGTCTATTTGTTAGTCCACGCTAAGCTCCAAAACGGCGAAACTCTCAAAAAATTGTCCAGGCGATATTTTAAACCCTAAAAGTCCGTATTTAAAACGCGAGATTTTTTGTCTTAATTCCATCCTGTATTCCGTTGTAGCCGTAACACTCTTCTCTACATTGCATTTCAGAATCCACGAAGTGAACGGGCACCGGTTCGCGGCAAAGTTCTTCAGGCAGCCCACATTTTGTGCGTTCTGCAAGGAGTTCCTGTGGGGCTTCGGGAAGCAAGGCTACCGCTGCGCTGCGTGCCAGACGGCGGTACACAAGCGCTGCCATAACAAGCTGCTAGGGAAGTGTACCGGCTCGCAAGCGCATTCTGACACCACTATTGTTAGTATATTTTTCATACGACCAAGGTGGCAAACGAGCAACGGCCATCCTGATGGTCATCACTTACTGCAGCTTATTATAGTTGTATTACCCTAATCTACTCATCTATTGGGAAAACCACTGCGGAGCATTACATCGACAATCGGAGCGTGCGGAAGGATGCTCTTTTGGAACCGCACAGTGCGTAATAGCGTTAGTGTACTGGACTTTAATTGAAATAATAAGGACAGCTTTTAGTTTCTAGGACGTTACAAAGTTAAATTTATTATATCACTAGCGGCCCGCCCCGGCTTCGCACGGGTAGACATTAGTTTCGGAGCATAGACATTTATTAAATATTTTGTCTACCCGTGCGAAGCCGGGGCGGGCAGCTAGTATAATATATAGCCTGTTACTCAGTGATCATTTAGCTTTCTAACGGTGAAAGAGTTTTTGAAATCGGTCCAGTAGTTTCGGAGCCTATTCAATACAAACCCACAAAAACACAAATCTTTCCTCTTTATAATATTAGTGTAGATGTAGATTGTAACAAAACGTATGGGCATGCTAACTTATTATTGTTTACTTTGAAAAGCTCTGTACCTAGTGAGTCAATATATATGAATGAGCCGAGAGAAGGAGACAGTGCAAAATAGCGCTGTGTAAGAAAGAAACGAATACTTAATAAAAATTGAACGATTTAGAACTAAACCTCAGCGATAATAAATAGCAAACAGTTACATCGATCCATGCTGTGTGAATTAAGAACAACTCAACAAACTCATCTTTACATATCACGAACAGGAAAATTTTAATATAAAACAATTTTTCCTTTCAATTCGTAAGTTCTACTGTTGTCCTCTGAGCTATAATAGTAACAATCGTGGTATGATAAGTACTGAATAAACTATCCCTGAGTAATAAAATATAAACATTTTGTTATCATAAGGGTTTATTGTAATTTGATTTCAACCCGAACGAAGTCGCGGGAAAAAGCTAGTATATTTGGTGGCCAAGAAGTGAATGGTCCATACCAAAATTCGGGTGTACTAATTTTCGGTCTTTCATCACCTTCGAGGTTAGTTGATGTGATGACTTAACATAATGGTACTTTTGTGCACAAAACTACCCCTAAAACCATGAAGTAGGGTGTCAGACAGGCGTAGATATGATAGTAAAGAATAAATGAACATATTTTTTTTTCGTTTGACATTTGTTTCAGTATCTGCGCGAAAGGTTTAAAGTGGACGTGCCGCATAGGTTTAGGCCACACCAGTTCATGTCACCAACCTTTTGTGACCACTGTGGGGCTCTGCTGTACGGGTTCTTCAAGCAAGGGTTGAAATGTGAAGGTACATAACATTTCCTCATTAAATACAAGATCATACTAGAGAAACGTCATAGACTTCACGCGCCTGAAATGCGTACATGCGTAGCGCAATTCTGCTACAACACAAAGCGTAGCAGTTACCTTGATGCGTAGCCTAATGTAGCAATAGCTTGCTACATTTCGTAGCCGACATGCTACGAGCGACCTCAGCTCGATAAATACTTTTGTTTTGTGGGTATCGAGTAACTTAGCGCGCTCCAAAGCCGGTATCGCATGTAGAATTTCGGATACATAGCGTTTATAGCTTTGCGTAGCTGATGTAACTAGCTTAGTACTAAATACGAATTGCTACGAGCGACCTCATTCTAATCCTACTTGATTACAGGACAACAATATAGTATGTACATGCGATACCGCTTGCAACTAAACCAAATTTGACAGCTCTAAAAATATTGCCATCCTTATTTAACCCCGCACATGAGAAAGGGATAGCAAGAGTTTTAGACTTTTCAAATTAGTTTCAAGATTTTCAAGTTTAGTGATATTGAACAACAGAATCGACACCACTATATACCCTAGTAATTAGTATCTTATTGATTCATACAAAACGGCTAAATAGATTTGGATGAAATTGGGCGTCGGGATGTACTTGTTCCGGGCACACTTTATACTTTTACCCTCCCACGTCAGTTTCTCTCAGAAACACTGTGTATTTTAACAATAAATTTAGCTTTTCGCCAATAGATGGCAGCACTTTTTTTACATAATTTCTTCAATAGTTTTAATTCAATAACCATGAGAACGAAATCGCTAATATAATTCCTGTGTTGACAGCTGTAATATATTTACTGTTTCGCTGTTGTGGGATTAACATAATTGTGTTTTATTAATAAATGTATGTGTAGTTTTTATAGGCTTTGCTTGAATATCTTGTCATTAATTTCCGTGAAATTTTCCTGTTTTGCTTTGTTTACTAACTAGTAGCTAATCTGATAGTACTTGTATAGAAGATGGTTTGAGCAATAGGCGCTATCCCAGTAAACTTCGAACTATGAGTTTGGTGCGTGCGTTGAATACATTGTCCTTCCTTGTACCACCGATGTGCGATGTATATATTCTGCATTTCAACACATACAAGTATGTATAAGCGTATATAATAAAGCAAATTAGAATTCAAGGCTATTAAAATTTTGACAGATAAAACCCTAAAGTTCAAACTGATATTAAGAGTTAAAATTAAATATGAATATGAACCCAGATCGAACTATTTTCCTATATAATTTTGTTTACAACTATCAACATTATGTAGGTACTTATGTGTAAGTTATGTTGGAGGAAATAGCAAAAAGGTTAGTCGACATCACAGGAGACCGAAGAGCCGGCAGCTACCTCGGACAAAGATTTAGTCTTGCTATTCAGGGGGGGAAAGCTGCCAGTATCTTCGGAACCTTTCCCACAGGGACTCCGTTTAATAATATGTTTTAATATTTATATTATATTTTTAAGGTTTTTAGTTTTAGGTTTTGATACCCATAATTAGAGATGATAATATGTTGTAATTGACGTAAATAAATAGTTATGTTGTATATTCTAAAAAATGACTTGTACTTAATGTACACCTGATTAAGGTTGTATCGCTACTGTTGGCCTCTTCGTCTACGTATAATAAATACCTTTTACAGCTGTGAAGTATGTGATTAAGGTTGTATCGCTACTGTTGGCCTCTTCGTCTACGTATAATAAATACCTTTTACAGCTGTGAAGTATGTGAATGTTTGTAAGTGTAATTCTATACACTAATATACAATATGATAATAGACAACTAACAGTTAGTCCCCAAAATTACATTATTGAAACCCCCAACACCTCTAAAAATCATAGCAAAGCTCACTCTCGATTAAGTCACCTTTGAAACAAAAAAACTATATCAAAATCGGTGCATCCGTTAGCAGCTACAATACCACAGACAGACACACAAGTACATAGATACATAGAATACAAAATATATTATAATTTGCTTTTTGCGCTTAATGAGTGTGAAACGGTCGAACGGCCTGCGCCCAGGTGTGAGCTCAGAAGTGGTTTCTTCCGACACGTGTTTCAGGACTTCCACGTCCCATCATCAGGGTGCCGCCGCGTTGGTCGAGCAGCGTGATGTCACATCGAGGTCTGGATGCTGGAGCAGCGCCGCAGCACGATTGTCGAACGCTGGAGCAGCGTCACAGGATGCTGGACCAGCGTCGCAGGATGCTGGAGCAGCGTCACAGGATGCTGGAGCAGCGTCACAGCATGATGGTGGCGTGAGACGCCACGACAGCATGTAGACCCTTCTGTAACTAAAGCTGAGAAATGAGTGCACTCATTTCTCAGCTTTAGTCACCATTAGCCACCATCATGCTGTGACGCTGCTCCAGCATCCTGTGACGCTGCTCCAGCATCCTGCGACGCTGGTCCAGCATCCTGTGACGCTGCTCCAGCGTCCGACCATCGTGCTGCGGCGCTGCTCCAGCATCCAGACCTCGATGTGACATCACGCTGCTCGACCAACGCGGCGGCACCCTGATGATGGGACGTGGAAGTCCTGAAACACGTGTCGGAAGAAACCACTTCTGAGCTCACACCTGGGCGCAGGCCGTTCGACCGTATCACACTCATTAAGCGGAAAAAGCAAATTATAATATATTTTGTATTCTATAAATATGAATTTCCGCAAAGTTAAACCTGAATCAATTCAATATACATAGATACATACGTTAAACTTATAATACCCCTCTTTTTGCGTCGGGAGTTAATTATACTAGAAATTGTGTTTTATATGCGCGCGCGTGAAGAGATCATGAAAGCACTAGTGTTTTCTGCCATAAACCGCATATACCATGAACATAAAAATATGTTTACTATTATGTGTAGTCTTCAAAACACAGCCGTAGTGGCCTTGTGGTATTAAGCGTTCGTTGTCTGCTATCCGAGTTCGAATCCCACTGGTGTGTACCATGAGGCTTACTAAAAACTTAAGTGCA